>OY728157.1:1175596488-1178300655 GCA_963277665.1 Viscum album | reverse complement strand
TCAGTAAATATACATCAATGTACATAGTATGTCAAGGAGTGAAGCTTGAGATACATAAGTCTAAGGGGATGATTAAACCATTATCCATATCAACTTGGAAATAGAGAACTTCCCCATGGACATTGTTTCCGGACATTTGAAGACATCTAAAGGAAACAATTATATCTGGGTTTTTGGGGATCTCCATACAAAGAATGCACTCATCAATGAGATTCGAGAGAATTTATCACTAGATCGACTATCATATATTTAAATCAATGAAGTGGTAAGGTTTCATAGAGTACCACTATCCATTTTTTTCGGACCGAGATCCAAGATTCACCTTTATGTTCTGGAAGAGTCTCCAATACGCTCTATACATTCAGTTGAACTTCAGCATGACCTATCACCCTAAAACTATTTTCCAATCTGAGTAGACAATCCAAACACTTGAGGACATGCTAGGATATTTCTCAATGGACCTCAATGGTGGATGGGACAAACATCTTCCTTTGGTGGAGATATCTTACAACAATAGTTTCCACTCAAGAATCCAAATTGATCCTTATAAATCCCTTTATGGGAAGATGTGTAGAACACCAGAATTTTGGGATAAAGTTGTGGAATAAAAACATCTAGGTTGGGAAATGGTTAAATAAATGGTGGACAAAGATTACATAATCTAGCAGCACATCAAAGCTTCCTAGAGTTGAGAACAGAGATATGCTAAAAATTATCAATGAGATATATAGTTTGATTTTGTAGACATGGTTTTCCTCCACATATCTCCATGGAAAAGGGCTATGAGAATTTGGAAGATGTGGAAGCATATTATATGGTATATCGGCCCTTCTAAGATCCTTGATCTTATTAGTGCAATGACCTATTGACTAGAACACCCACTGAACAAGTCTAAAGTAAATGATGTATTCCATGTATCACTCTTGAGAATGTACAAACCTGACCAACCACATGTACTCAATATAGATTTTGTACCATTTGAGAGTGACCACTCCTTTAAAGATAATCTAGTGAATATCAGAGATAATAGAGAAAAAGTTATACGAAAAAATGTGATTCCCTTTTTCATGGTGTTTTGGCGAAACAAAATGTTTGAAGAAAAAAAGGGAACTAGAATAAGTGATGAAGCTGAGTTACCCTCACCTATTTTAATGTTTTAAAAAAGAAATTTTGAGGGAGGAATTTAGTAAGGGGGTAGGTTTTAACAACCCGAACATTTATGAAAAAAATTCCCTTTCTTTTAAATGTACTATGGATATTATAACACACACACAATACTTTACTTTTAGTATATCCAATTGGATTTAAATAGTCAATGAATATTGATCACATGACTAGTATAAATATATGTTTTAACAAATCATTCTTCCATAGAAAAAAGAAGTGATAGCCTCAACAAGTAAGATCATATCATATAAATTCCATTTTATAGAGATTATGAGGGAGATAACATTTCTAGGATTTTCCATAGGACATTCCTAAGATGAGATCCAACAACATAGAAAGAGGAAAAAAATTTAAGGGAGAATTTTAATCTCATCGAGATCATGACCCAATCCATGTTCATTGAACGGCCACAAGAAATCCCAGAAATCATACACCATAATTTTAGGGTGTATGTTGGTGTAATAATGTAACATCCCAGGTAAATATAGAATAAAACATTTTCATATTTATTAATATTTGAGAATTAAATATTAATTTTACTTTAAAGGGGTCGCTATGTTTGATAGCGTACCAGATACGCAACAAATAGTTTCTTTGAAATCTTACGTTGCACACTAGTAATAAAATAATAATATTTTAAATGGTAGTTAACACGTAGCTGTTGTATTGGTGGGAATGAATAGAAATAACTAAAATATTATTATAAATGTTTTTAAAATGTTTTTATATTTATCCAATAAAAGATAAAGTCTTAAAATAAGAAAAGAATTCAATTTTAGGCATGTATACTCTAATTTTCACTAAAAGGTCAAACTATCGCCTTTTGATGGTGAACCATATTTAAATATATTTTTGGTCACCCTTATAAATTCTATTGGACCAAATAAAACTCATCTTTATAATTGGGACATCAAAGTTTACTTTGTGTAAATTTTTGGTATTTTTTCGATAAAGTTCATTTTTTTAATGAATAGTGAAAAATGATGTATTTTAATTAAAAACCTTTTTTAAATATAATTTATTTATATGATTAGATTATCTTTTGAGTTGGTTTTAAATTTTAATTATAATATATTTTTACCATTTAATCCAATGGTGGTCATTGTAATTAATTTCACTTTGAACTTGGACTTAAACTAGTGTCAATCTTTTGATATATATTGTTTCTTAAAAACACGCTATTTGTTTTGACAGCGGGAATCAATTATTAAATTATTTAATGAAACTTATATGTTTTTAATTTCATAAAATAGACATCATTTTTGAATTCGGAATATCAAATATAGCTTATGGTGATGTTTTGGTACTTTTCTGAAAAACCTTAATTTTTTATGAATAGTGAAACCACAAAGTGGTAGTTACAAAAACTGATTTTTCATTTAAATGGAACTTTAGCACTTCTATGATTTGAAATTCAAAAATACAAAAATAAATTTTTTTCATTAAGTAGTAAAATGTGGTTCAATGGGATTAAGATAATTTTTTGTTGAATAGTAACTTTTATGTTTTTAATCACAATTAAAGTTAATTAGTGTGATTTAAGGTAAAAATGATATTATAATAAAATGAAGATATCTTTACACCTATCCTAAACCTATTAGATGAGTCATGGCCAACCAAGAAAACCCATGGGTCGAGTTTTGGGACCCCATGGAGCCACTTGGGTAAGATAATGACATTAATGACTTTTATTTAAAGTAAAAGTAAAAATGGCACAAACATGTATTGTTTTACTAAACAATTTTACATGGGGTTATAAAAGTCATATTTTTTACTATAAATATTCATTAGAAATATAAAAATATTTCCTACATCATTATATTTGTTTTATAATTTTTAGACATTAAATAAATTAAATTATTTATGACACCATGATGATGCAGTGATTACCTCACTATTTAACGATTTAAATAAAATGAAATGATAATGTAAAATCTAAGAACTACACATGTAAAAAAACCTATTGGATGGGTGTATTTATAAACATTATCACTTTATCCTCTAAACACATCAATTTGGGACCATTAAAATCCGAAAATCATTTGAAAATAAAGTAACATTTTATACCTTTCCAAGAGTGCCCCTCCTCTCCTCTTATAAATAGCCCCCACCTCTACCACCTTACCCACAACTCTCAAGCCTTTGGCTCGTCCAAGATCTGATCTTTTTCTCTCTCCACATACCTCTCCTCATCCTAGAAGCCTTACCTTAGGCAGGAAGATCTTCAAGAAACCATTTTGGTTCAAACCAATGGGAGTTACCTGATTTTAAGGTAATGTCTTCACTTGTGTTCTTTTGTATTATTTCTCTTCTCCAACCCCCTAAACTATTTTTATTAATTTATTTTGTAACAACTCCAGTATCTTAAATATACTAGGATTTTGTTATAAGAAGTAATCGAGCTACACTTACACACACCTACACTTAATGGTTAAAGAATATATTGTTTCTGTGGATGGTGAATTTCTGCCTCACAAAACGATGATTGTTCAATATTATTTTAACACTTTCAAAGGTGGACATTAAGATGTCACTATATTTATATATGATATATAATATTTTTATGTTTTCCTTAAGCTTCTGTATTTTTCATTTATGGCATACCTTTATGGTTTCCATTATGGGTAAACGTGATATCTTCATTTTAGGAAGTGCGGACTACCACCCCTCAAAGTGATTTGATTCGTTAATACCATATGTGGTACGTATAAAGGATAGATTTAATGATATTATATATGATGCCATACTTTAATTATAATACTATTATGTATCTTTAAGTTTTAATTCCATTAAATATGAAATAGAAATGGAAGTAGCGTTCATGCGTATGTACGGCTTACCGTCTCTATGAAAGGTGCATTTCATTTCTTACCTCAAAATGTTGTGTAATATTATAAATGCATGTATATATTGGATATATATGATAGATATGATATCTAATTAATGAATATAATTCTAGATATAATGGATATTTTACCCCATGAACAAACTTGTAATTTTTAAGAGTTTATTTTTGACTCAAGTAGTAATGATCGACAAGACAACCATTATTAAAATAAATAATTACATAGTGTTCATAACTTGGTAATAAGTGATATAAAAGGAATAATGAACATGAAAAAGGTTCTTAATCAAGCAGAAATTAACCCAAGTTTATTATTTAGGAGGTTAAAGAACGATCGAGTCAAGTCAGACCCGAGGTATGGGACTTCGTCTCAATCTCCTTTCATTGAGGCATATTCCGTTTTATACACAACTTTCTTTTATACGGTGTATAAAACCCTTTGACTCTTACTTTTATACAAAAGGAATATTTTTTTACGAAGCGTTTTACTAAATGACAAAAAGGAATGTTTCTTTTAACGTACGCGGTGAAAACGACCCTTTTCCGCCGCCGCGAGTATTATTTGGTCTTTGGCTTCCTCAACAAGTCGTGATGTTTTTTTAAATGAAATAAATACCATATACTATTTTATGGATTTTTGGGATTGAAAATGGTTTTTATAATATATTTTTTATGTCAATATATTTAAATGATATATTGTGGTCAAAGTGTGGAAATTTTTTCTTTCCATTATATTTGTTTTATGTCTTATGATTTTATAATGGTACTTGGACATTTGACGGGTGGTTACGTGATAAACCATATGATGGGTGGTGCTGTGAATACCAGGACGGGTGGTTACATTATAACCTCCAATGCATTTGGTTTGGAAGTCGGCCGTATGGCTATTCTTTTAAGTGATATGTGTGGAAGTCGACCGTATGGTTATTCCATTTATGTATGTTTATGTCCCAAGTTACCTTATATGTTATGTGTTCTTTATATAGGTTTTATGGTAATCCTTTGGTTACAAAAGGGTAAGTATTGATATTTTATTCAGTGTAGAGTATTTACTACTCCATAATGGTGAAAAGTATTACTTTGATAAAGTACTTATTGTTTACTTGTTGTTTTGAAAAAACTAACAGTTTTCATTCTTTGTGTATCCCTTACTAAGCTTTTTATGCTCACCCCAAGTTTTTTTTAAAATGTTTTTCACAGGACTTAATGTGGAATACGGTCAATGATGGGATCAAGGAAAAGTCATGCTACCTAAAACATAGAACTAGACATGTTTCTTTTTAAGAGTTTTTTTTATGGAAACTTAGTTGAAGTGTCTACTTTGTAATCTTTTGAGATGTAATAGTTATGTCCTAATTCTCTTAAACTCTAAACCTGAAAAGATCCCCAATGTGAATTATTAATTTAAATCAATATTTGGTAAGGTTTAAGGCCGAAGCCTTATAAATAATGGGATATGTATCAATACCCTATCATTGTGATTATTTTTGTATATAATAATGAATATACTTTCTTTATATTATTGATACTTTGTAAATGATTTTCTAAAGCACAAAAAGTATTTTGGGTTAATATTTAAATTCAATCAAAGAAACTATTTTGATGAATTATTATATTTTTTAAATAAATAGTATTTAAAAAAAATATTAATATTATATTATATTTTATAAATGTTAATGATGATATATATTTTTTATGAAGTCAAATGTATCTTTTATTATAGTTTGAAAACTATTTTTTTCCAAAACCCGTCAATTTTCAATAAATGATGTTTTTAATTTTAAAAGTAAAAATTAAAATATTTAGAAAATTATTTATATAAAATGAATATATATTTTTTTGGAATCAGGAAGTCAATATTATCTAATAGTTATTTTTTCATAATTTTATGAGACATTTGAATTTTTGGGTAAAAATTAAATACCGTATAAATATATAATATTCTTTTGGAAATCATAATGACCAAATAGTGATTGAATATAATAAAATAAAATTTATTTTCGGCCAAATATATTGGATTCTTTCAAAATAATTTAGTTTTAGGTTTATTTGATTTATTTTATAAATCCTTAGTGATCCCCCCAAGGCAAATAAAATATTTTAAGATTTTCAAATCATATTATTGAAAGTGTAACTCGCATCCACATAATCAAGATAAATATTTTTAAATATTTGGAACATATCCTTTTAAAATAATTTATATCACACCAATTTTCTAGAAACCATGTGAAAAACCATGGGTTGTTTTGTGCTTTTGAATATTTAAGGGTTGTAGTGTCCGAAACTATAATAACAAACAAATCCCCCACCATTCCCATATAAACCACCCAATTAGTTATTCGTCTTCACTCAATTTAATTGTATCTCTTTGAAAATATTATCAATGATCTACAAAGTCCTCCCATGGATCCACACCCCCATTATATTCTCCCAATACTTTCGGATCACACAACCAACTAAGGGATTCTCACATTCCTCTCATTATTTAAATTCAAGAAACTTGTTTGAAATTAGACTTCTTAATTTTAATTGGTTATATTTTCATTCTTGTATAATCATATCCCTAATATTTATTTTATTTTATTTAAATTATTTATCATTTATCATCCCCCATTTTTACCTTTACCAAAGTCATTACTAAGCTGAAATTCTGTAATGGGTTTCTCTCTCCACATTTTCATGCAAGAACTTCTTTTATATTATGATTATTAAATTGAATTTTTATATGTTCGGTTAAAATGTAACATGATACCCCAAGTTTTAATTTGATTTATGAATTATTACTTCTTCCTTTCACTCCCATTAAGCCCCCAATGATCTTTTAAGTAAACTCGTTACTATGCGGAAATTTCGTAATGGATATCCTACTCTCCTCTTTTATCAAGCACTTCTTTTATGATATGGATTTTAATATCAATTATTATATGTTGTGATATGTTCATAAATACTCCCATTACTATCTATTTGAATTATAAATAATTATATAATTCTTCCACTCTCATTAATCCATCCTTGATCCTTTATATTTGCATGTTACCAAGCTGAAATTACGTATGGGATGTCTCTCTACTCATTCCCACTGAAGAACTTCATTTATATTATGAATCGTAAATTCCATCTAATGTGATGGGTTATAATGTTCCATTACCCCCTTAGGATCTATTTTGTGGATAAATGATGATATACCCCTTTCAATTTAATTAACCCGTTTTATGAATTTCTATTTGACATCATTATGCCGTTGAAATTGAAATACAACTTTTCATCGTGCAGTGAATACCGAACTCATTTTTATACCCAGGGTATTTACCTTTATGATCATATACATATTTATTAGTGACTTAAATTTATTTATTCCAAATTCATTGATTATGGTGTTACTTATCAGTTTTAATTATTCAATGTTATATGATCTATGAGCCACGCTTACGTGTGAAAAGAAAATGTTTATGAAGGGTGTGTCCAAAAAGAGCTCCAATTAATTGGGTAATGTTTAGTATCACGATACGACATGTTCCATGAGGGTTTAATCATGATAATTAATATGAAATTATGGTTTACTAATACTATTTCATGTGAAATTAGGGTTTACTCATGCTAATCCAAGTGCAATGATCCTTGGATCATGATAATATAATATTGTATGTTGTTGCCACATTTCTATGTTATATATATCATGTTGTATCATAACATTATTTTCATGTTTATTTTGTTCTATATTGACATGAATATGGACTAGAATTTATTGTATTCCTCATTATATGCCATGTTTATTCTCTTACTGGGCATTATAGCTCAAAATATTCTTATGTATGTCCTCAGGTTATCCAATACAATGCTAAGTACAGAGGAATTTTGTGGTCATGTAAAATAAGTTTCAACAAAGATGTGTATTACATGTCTGTAGATGTTTTGTAATGTTCTAAATCTACAAATTCACCAAACCTCTTGATCTTATGACTTGCATTAAGTATATGTTTATATAATAAATCATGTTTAAATATGTAATAAAGAGAATGTTTCTTATAAAAATAGTGTCTGAATTCTGATGTGATGAGAAGAAGTAAGATAATGTTTCTAATAGAGATTAATCTCTACAAAATTCACCTCCAATAATTCAGTTTTCCAAAATAAATGAGTATAGGAATTTTTCAAACTAGTGATAAAATTCAATGTATAATGATGATGATCAATCTTATAAACCTCATAAGATGAGTGAAAATGGAAAATCACAGGTGATCGCTATTTATAATAAGGGGTATGATAAATACATTATAAAAGTTACCCTTACCATCTTATCTAGAACTGATAATGTCCTTTTTTTAGGATCAACCCATTTCTTTTATCTAGAGAATATTTTATGGGAATCAAGATTCCAAAAAAAAATTGATTAGTTATTGAATTGGAAATGAAAACCCCTAATGGGGAAATAACCACATCACTACTCTATTATTCTTCTCCAGTCAAATATTTTGGGTGACTACCTCATATAAATATTTTTATTCACTATGTTATTTAATTTTATGTTATCTTAGGCATCGATTGAATTTTCTCTGTATAAATCGCTAATAAATTTTTAAGGACGGAATTTAACATTTGATATACCAAAAAATATATATGATCTCTTATTTATATGAATATAGATATAAAATTCCTCTAAAAATAGAATACAACGTATGATACTTGATTACTATTAAAAATTTGTTTTATCTCGGATGTGTTGGGAGAAACATAAATATGATTATATTTCTATTGTGTTTGAGTTTGTAGATGTATTTTCAAAAAAAATTATTTGTTTTCCACCGAATCATGGAGTTGATTTCTCAATAAAACTCATACCTATTTCATCAACTATTTCCAAGAATCCCTACAGAATCCCTTGAATGAGATATCAAAGGTAAAGAAGAAACTCTAGGATAACCTTGAAAATATATTCATTCTATAGAGACCCAATCCTTTTACATATAACATTCCATTATTTTAAGCATAATTTACATCTGAGTACAAGCCAATGATCGTGAAACCTTGTGCCATTGAAGTCTAGGAATACAAAACATAAAACTTGGGATAAAAAAACACATCTTTATTAAATTTTCATAGAGGGATCCTAACATTCATTGTGCTCATACATCTGCATAGTGTACCTTGGGGAACACATGAACACAGAGGTGAGCTAAAAATCCCAGTAAGTGATTTTACATAATAATACAGCTTTATCACATGAGATAGAAAACATGTCATTGTGATAAAAAAACCATGTAAAATATGGAATCATAACATATAAACATGGGATAATATAAACAATGAATCATAGTTTTGTGGTAGAAACATAAAACATGACCTAAGTACGATTCAAGGATAACATCTAAGATCATTTCACATAGTTGCACAAGCCATGGCTAACCACCAATACCGTCGCTTATAACACCCATCATAAAATAAATGGTGGCTTAAAAAAGGATATAGAGTGCACAAAAATCATGTAAGGATTAGGGATGTTCCCTTAAAACAGGTTCGTTTATCGGGAAGTATTAAGGAGGAAATCACATTAAAACATGTATATCCCAAAAATGGAACAATGAAAGGGTATTGATAAATGAATTATTTACATCTACACATCATTTAGTATTTTCAAATAAATATATATGATAAATTAATCTTTGTATAGAGAAAGATACGACAACCTGAAGGAATAAATGAGATTCAGGTAGAATTCCTTACTGATTATCAGCATGGTATCAGGTGTACATAAGAGGGATTAATGAGAAAGAAAGGGGTTTACCATCACTTATAAATTATTATGTCTGTATGGGGGATCTGGTAAATCATTACCGATTGTTAGGGTTACAATTAATATGGCATAGAATATAGGACATTCATGAATAAAAATGAAATAGAGAGGATCCCTTACCATAAATCTGATGGGGATCTTTGTTTGAACTTAATGTCTGGAATAATAAAATTAATTTCATAAATTAATAATTACCAAACATATTATATATTTAAAATATTTATTATAACCCTTTTATGTTCATTTATATCCATTTTTATTTGTTATGAGGTTCACAGTCATTGTTGAGTTCTGTTTTCTTGGTTAGTTTTAATGATCGGTTCATGTTCAGATAAACATGTATGCTGAAGGTGGTGGTATGTAATTGAAGTTATATTTTATTATTGAATATCCAGAAGTTTACATGGTAGAAAATTTAACATGTTCACATCAAGTGAATTTGAATCATTATATAAAACATTAGTGATAACCTTTTGGGTTAATTGGTGGGTTTTTACCACAAATAACACATTTTGTTTTATAAACCCAATCCTTGTGTACAAAAGGATTAAAAACCATAAATAAGGAATAAAGAATATATTATGATCTATTTAAACCATGAAAATGGTTTCGTGATTATAATTGAAGGTGGTAATGGAAATCAAACATCCATCATCCTTGAATGTGGTAAATTATCACATCTCATATGGTGTCTTTACTATTAAAATAATTGAAATTTAAAGGAGATATTATAATATCTTATTACATTGTCATAAAAAAAATTCAAGTACATTTAAGGTATTGGATTTTTCATAAAATTTGGATGAGTATAGTATAGGAAAGAAAAGAGAACAAAAGAACATGAAAAGAAAGTAAAAGAATTGAAAAGAGGAATTCACCTCTTGAATCAACCTTCCTTGAGAGCCTCTTAAGGGGAGAGGATTTTGGCTTTTGAGGAGAGAAAGAGGTTTTGGATGTGGGGGAGTAGCATGGGGAGTGATTTAGGAAGAATATATTCAATGAACATGTCTTGATAGGACTGAAGATACGAGGTAAAGAAAGGTGTATTTATTGTGGAGGAGAAGAGGTTTTTTATAATATTTTAATCATTAGTTTATTATTTTCCCATAAGACAAGAAATAGTGATGATTACATGACCAATAATAGAAATAAGTACATGAGAGTTCTAGATTTGGGTGCTTATACCACTTATGATGTCAGGAATAGTGGATTTAAATTATAATGAATTTATACGGTAAATTAATGTATTTTACTATTCAACAAAAATTCAAGTATTTCAGAAAAATACCAAAAAAATAAACCTTACAATTTTTTAACATGTTGAATCCCCAAATGAAATCCACTTTCGAAAATAATTTTACAAATATTAATAATTTAATATTTAATTAAATTCATAATTTATTCTAAAAACGCATATTTTAAAACATTTATTTAGTTATTCCAAAATATAGGTACATAATACATTCAAAATAATATTACTATCCTAGGTATGTTTGATATTTTCTAGGAGGGTAACATTACTATTCATAAGTGTATGTTACTATTCACTAAAGATTATGTTAGTCCTATTAGACTCCAAATAACATACTGATCACAACTGTGTGTGTCAGATTCTCACTACTGGAATCTGGTGTTTTCCCAATGGTAATATAATAATGGTTTCTTCAAACTGTTTCTATAGTGTAAAAGAAAGAAACAGTTTCCAATGGTTTGATGAAACCATTGGAAATGCCTAAGCATTCCCAATAGTTTTCAAAAACCATTGGGAAATAAATATTTTCATTATGATATACCGATATTTTATCAAAAGATTTGGTAAATAGAGGCCTTCCCAACAGTTTTAAAAACTGTTGGGAATGTTTTCCCCCCAAATACACATCGCCCCATCTCCCACTCTGCCCGATTTCAGACCTAATACAGAGCTCCTGCCAAAGACTTCTTATCCGTGAAACTGGTTCTAGCCATAGATCCATCTTCAATCTAACAAATTTTTTACATTTACACTTCAAATTAGTAAGTGTTACCTTATTTTTAGTGTTCTTCATCTTATTTTTCAGCTTTTAGTTTTGATTTTGGCTAAATTAGAATTCATGATGACTTTGGAGTACCGAACCCTTTGTTTTGTTTTAGGTTTTTTTCTACACATCAAACATGGTAAAGGGTTTGTATAGTGGGGTTTGTTTAGTGGAGGTGGTAAATGGTTTGTTTTATGTTTTTTGAACTTTAGTTTAGTGGAATGTTGTATTTGGATTTTAGTGTTTGTTGGATGATGGATTGAAATTGTGAACACCCCCACCCCACCCAATGGACATCTCCCACCCCCTAGACAGCCCCCACCCCCTGGACACCCCCCATTGGACAGGCCCCCACCCCCCACACCCACACCCCCAACCCTTGGACAAATCCATCCCCCACCCCTAGACACCCCCACCCCCACCCTCTCTATACACCACTCACCTCACGTGGACAACCCACCCCCATGGACACCCCCACCCCCTGAACCACCCCTGCCCCATTGGAAAACCCCCTCTCCCCACCCCCATGGACACCCCTACCCCACCCTCCCTGGACACCACTCACCCCCATGGACACCCCCACCCCCTTAGATAGCCCCCCCCCCCCCCAAGAAAGCCCCCCTTGACACCAACACACGTCCTAGACACCACCGCACCTCCAAAGTGGCTGACCAAATTTTCAAATTGGATTTAACAATGTATTTGATTTCCCCTTTCCCCAATGAAATTTTCTATGTTACCCATAGAGCCTTATAAATTGAATTTTTCATGTTTTAATAAATTAAATTTTTCATGTATTGGTAAATTGAATTTTTCATGATTTTATAAATTGAATGGGTTGTTTGGATTAAAATGGATAATGCATGATAGTTTTTCTTTCTTAAAAAATAAAAGGATTTTAAATAAAATAACCCTCTGGGGGATACAGGAGGGGTAGGGGGCCTTCCAGGTGTGGTGGATATTCATGTGGGGGTGGGTTGTCCAGGGGGTAGGGGGGTGCAGAGGGTAGGGGGCTATAGGGGGTGTGGGGTAGGGGGTATGGACTGCCCTAAGGATGAGTGTGGGCTATCCAGGGGGGTCAGGGTGGGGTGTCGAGGTGGGTGAAGGGGGAGTGGGGCGTCCAGGCAGGGTAGTCCAGGTGGGGGGGGGGGCTGTCCAGGTGGGGGTGGGGATGTCCAGGTGGGGGGTGGGCAGTCCAGCTGGGGGTGGGGGTGGGATGTCCAGGTGGGGTAGGGGGGGCTATCCAGTTGGGGGGATGGGGGATATTTAGAGAGGGGTTGGGATGTCCTGGGGGGGATTCATGTGGGGGAGGGGAGTATGGGCTGCCCCAAGAAGGGCTATGGGCTATCCAGGGGGGTCAGGGTGGGGTGTCCTGGTGGTGGAGGGGGATTTCCAGGTGGGGTGGAGGGTTCCTAGGTGTGGGGGTAGGGTTTTCCAGGAGGAGGTGGGATGTCAAGGTGGGGGTGGGGAGGGATGTCTAGGAGGGGGGTGTCCAGGTGGGGGGGTGCAGGGGAGGGGGTGGGGGATGTCCAGTGAGGGGCTGGGCTATCCTAGGGGGCATCTCGGTGGGGGGAGGGTTATGGGTTGTCCAAGGAGGGGGGGTTGTCCAGTTGTGGGGGGGGGGGTTGTCTAGGGGTGGTGGTGGGTGGAATATCCATGTGGGGGAGGGGGTGTGGGTTGTCAAGGGGGTTGGGTGGGCAGTCCATGTGGGGGAAGGGCAGGGGGTGTTGTTTTTCTAGGGAGAAGGGGGGGGGGGTGGGTTTTCCATGTGTGGTGGGGGTGTCCTAGTGTGGTGGGGGGGGGGTCTATTCGGGTGGGGGTGCAGGGGTAAGAGGCTACAGAGGGTGGGGGTGTGGGCTGTCCATGGAGGGGGTGGGTTTCCCACTCTGATAATCTAAATAAATAGTAATTAAATATAACCAATGTATATTTGATTTCACATGTGAAGACTTTTCTTGAAGTTCCATACCAACACTCATTCTTACCCTTCCAAGAAGAAGTGATCTCTATAAAAAAATCTCACTTAGGTTCTTATCCACTATACATATTGATCTCATAAAAATTTAACATTCGTACAACACTATATCACTTAATTATATGACAAGGATCATACTACAATGAGTAGTGTCCCATCACAACATGGCTCATATAATCTGATCCACATATGATATTTGGTGGTGTGTTTACAATTGGGTGTGTGGTCATTTATATGTATGATATTCATGGATTACACCATCAGTCTCCTCAGTCATCAATAATAGGATTTAAATCATGCTACAATTAGATAATGATTGGATTTTACTACCCTAGGTTGGTGGTGGACACCCCCACCAATTGGACAACCCCCACTCCCCCGGGGCACCCCCACCCCTTGGACAGCACTATCGCCCCTGTGGACAGCCCTACCATCCCTGAGGACAGCCCACCCACCCCATCATGGATAGCCTGCCCACCCCCTTGGACCCCTTATACCCCCAGGACAGACCTTCCACCCCTATGGATAGCCCGCCCACCCACCCCGTACCCCCTCGCCAGCCCCTACACCCCCTAGATAGCTCACCCACCCCATGTACACCTCGTACCCCTAGACATCCCCCGCTCCCAATAAAGCCACCCCCCACCCCCTGGACCCCCCCCCCCCCGACCCCCTAGACAACCCCTCCACCCCCGTGGACAGCCCACCCACGCCCCTGGACACCCCGTACCCCCTAGACACCCCCCCCCCACACCACCCCCGTGGACAACCCACCGACCCCCTGGACACCACGTACCCCCCTGGACAGCCCCACCACCCCCATGGACAGCCCTCCCACTCACCTCATACCCCTTGGATAGCCTCACCACCCCTCTGGACAGCCTGCCCAACCCTAGACACCTCGTACCCCCTGGACAGCCCACCCCACCCCTAGAAAGCCCCCACCCCCTAGACACCCCGACACCCTGGACATCCACGCCACCCCAGTGGATGGCCAGTCCACCCCCTGGACACCCCTCCTCTTGTGGATAGCCCACATCTTCGTGGACCGCCCACCCACCCCCCTGGACACCCGCCCACCACCAGCCACACCACCCCCGGACACCCCCATCGCCCAGGACACCCCCACCCTCAGAAAAGCCCCCCTGACACCCTTGACCCCACCGAACACCCCAATACCCCCTTGGATAGCCCGACCACCCTCCATGGACAGCCTTCCCACCCCCTAGATACCCTATACACCCTAGACATCCCTTCCAACCACGCCCCCCTAGACAGCCCGCCCACACCCTAGACACACCTCATACCCTCTAGAGAGCCCCCCCACCCCCTAGACACCCTCGACCCCCGTGGACAGCCCCCCCCCCTGTGGACAGCTCGCCCACCTAGACACCCTGACCCCCTAGATATCCTCCCACCACCGCCTGGAAATCCCCCCTCCACCCCCAGTGGATATCCCACTCACCTAGACACCCTGACCCCAAAGACTGCTCCCACCCCCAAGACACCTCAGACCCCCCCCCCCCCAGATAGCCCCTCTACCTCAGTAGACACCCACACCCCTTGGAAAATTCTCATCCACAAGTGTACATGATCTTGTACACTCATGTATAGTTCTTCAATGATATTTTGTTATAAATATAGTATTTTTTGTCTTTTATATTATGATTCTCATATAGAGTAGTGTGTCAATTATGGTTTAATATAAACTGAAAAATTCTCATTTTCATAAATATATTTCTGATGAAACTTCAATCTTATTAAATCACTTTTGAAGAAATGACTTATAACGATTTTTTTACCGAATGGATAGAAGTTGGATCTGTTACACCAACTGGATCAGAAGAGATTTTCAAAACAATTTGGAGATATTTTTAGATTTTTCATTTCACAATCCTTCAGATAGTGGTCACATGTACTGCCCCTGTTACAATTGTGTTGGAAGACCTTAGTTGAGACATGAATAATTCATCTACCACATAACCAAATATGGTTTTCAAGAAAAATATTCTGTATGGTATCATAATGGGGAGAAAATAACATCTTAGATTACTGATGATCGAAATGAGAGGACCAAAATGCAGAAGTTGTTAAATGATAGATTTCTATTTATTCATCATCATGAAAAAGAAAGGATTCCGACCTAATAATATTTATATGTGAGCACACATGATGCGTCTAATGAAAAGGATGATGTTGTGAGGGTGAACAAATTGAATGATGCTGCCACGATTATAGTATATCACCAATGTGGTAAAAATAAAAAGCTATAATTTTTAATTTGATTGTCTCATGGGAAAACTATATATGGGATTTCTAATACTAGAATCAATTACATTCTTACTTTCTTGATATAATTACTTCCATATGACGCAGATATTCCCTCAAACCATTATATGGCATGGAAGTTAGTTGAGGAACTTGGATTTTTGAGAAACAAAATTCATGCTTTCCCAAAAGATTGCGGTTTATTCTGGGAGGAAAATGCTGAATGAAATGATTGTATAAAATGTGGGACGTCCCACTAGAAACTAAAAGCTAATGGAACAACATCCTGTGTTCCACAGAATGTAATGTGTCACCTTCCATTGATCCCCAGACTCTACAATATTTTTATGTCTGATGAAAAATCAATAAAGAAGTGATGGAATGATACTGAAAAAAATAAGAATAATGATGAGTTGGTTCACTATGCAGATGAATTTTCATGGAATATATTTGATTCTTGATATCTTGATTTTGCAGCTGACATGTATAATTTGAGGTTGGGCCTTTCATGTGATGATTTAGTCAGTTTAGGCAGATGCTTACATCCCACAACACATGGCTGATTTCTATACACATTTATAATCATCCCCCACGGTTGTCTATGAAAAAACATTTCACTTTCATGAGTATAATCATATGTAGACCTTCTGATCCTAGAAATGATACAGACGTATACATGAAACCTTTAATAAGAGAGTTGAATCTTCATTGGGATGTGGGTGTGTGCACATACAATGCATCTTCAAAAGATATATTTTAGATGTTTGTTGCGCTTATGTTGATGATCAATGATTTTCCTGCTTATTCAATGATGTATGGATGAGGCACAAAGGGAAAACTATCTTGTCCTATTTGTATGAAGAATACGTGATCCATAAGAATGAAACATCATTGTAGTTTCAGTTTTATAGGACATTAATGATTATTTACAATGAACCATCAATATAGAAATAATCCTCGAATATTTGACAATACCATAGAGACTGATGATCCACCTCAGCATATGTCTGGAACTGATGTGCTTAATAAATTTAGAGATTCCATTTTTCATTCAGGAATGGTCAAATGAAATATAGAGAGAGAAAGAATGTTTCCACTAAAACATGTAACGATTGGAAGAAGTGAATTATCTTCTATGATATGAATTATTGGCCAACCAATTTGTTACATCATTTTTTAGCTGTAATTCACATTGAAAAAAATATGTGTGAAATTTTACATTCAATTCTTATAAATGTTTACGGAAAGAAAAAAGATGATTTATGGTCTCAGCGTGACATGGTGGATTGGGGAATAAGACCAAAATTGCATCCTATGCATATCAGAGAAAATTAATGGAAACTTCCATGTGCTTCTTATGTGATGACACCTATAGAAAAAAGAAAATTCTGGAAGTACTAGAGGTTATTAAAGTTCCTGATGGTTATTAAAGAAATATATCCAAATGAGTCATCAAAAGATAGTTGAATCTAAAACATTTGAAGACCCATTATTATCACATCGTTCTGCATGATTAGATTCCAATAAAAATTCTACAAATTTTTTCCAATAATGTAAGGGTGGATATTATTAAGTTGTTCAATTTTTTAGAGATCTTTGTGCTAAAAAGTTGTCCATGTATTTCTTATAAACAATTTTAGCAGATGCCCCATTAATTTTGTGTAATTTATAGAAAATATTTCCTCTATCATTTTTCACATGCATGCTACACTTGACTGTCTATATTCCAACTAAAATAAATCTTAGAGGACTTATTTTTTCATTGGATATATCCAATGTAAAGAAATATGTACAAAATAAAGTCGTATGTTTTTAACATGAATCATCCTGATGGTTCTATCAAGAACAGTTACCGGGCTAAAGAATGTATGGATTTCTGCTCTTTGTATTTGTTTGATCATTCTAAAAAAATGAACAGAAAAATGAGATATGAAGTAGAACAGTAGGAGAAAATTGAACCCAGTTTTCTATCACCACCTAAAACATGAGGAATTGCTAGATCATATACATTTACAACATTATGAATTGAAGAGTGGGAGATGGCCCACCGCATAGTTTTGTTCAACTGTGATTTATTTAATGACTATATATTGTAAGTAAATTTTATATTTATATCTTATATATATATATCTGCTAAACTATTCTTATTTTTATCTACTGGGAACATAATGCGATGATAAATAGAATGCATCATTATTTATCTTTGAGATGGAGGGAGACTTTGCATGGTAAAGATTTTTCTGCTTGGTTAATATTAAAGGTAATAATATTAACGTTTAAAATAATTAAAACAATAATTAATGATGTTTAATATTGATTTATATTTTAGGTATTGAGTTTTCCTGCTGACTCTCTCTCTGAAATAAATAAGAGCTTTGGCTTTTGGTCCTAATACCGTGGTTCATGACTATAAATCAATTGTTGTCAATGGGTACAAATTTATTATCACTAAATGAGCAAAGAACATGATAACACAAAATGATGGTGTTATGGTTACTTCCACAATAGATTGGTATGCAAGTTCATCAAATAGTTGACTGTGATTTGAAAATGTACTTTATTCCAGAGTCATTCAAAAAATAATAATATTGGATTATTATTCTCATGGACGAGTCACGCTGATGAAATGTAAGTGTTCTGATTCGATGATGAGGCATGGCACATTTATTGATGATTTTTTATTTTGACTAATTGATATGACTCTTACTCTTGATATCGATGAACCATATGTATTGGAATCAATGGAGAAACAAATTTTTTATGTCAAAGACCATCTTTGAATGGAATTTGGTGTCATTATTGAAGTAATTAAAAGACATATTTTTGATGATGATGACGATGGAATTGACCCCATCCCTACTTCTGTTATAAACGATCCATTTATTACTTTTGATGACTCCAATAGCTCAATTTTCGGAGATGACTGTGAACCTGAAGTTGTGATGGGAAATATGAAAAATCATCCATTCATGTTCACAATTATTTTGGTTTACCTCAACTTGGGTTGTTAAGGTTTTCTCTATTCAAATTTATTTAATATTGATTACAAATATGTTATATCCAACTAGAATGTTTTGTGAATTTTCAATGTTTATTCATTGCAATTTTATTTGAACTACATTTTCTAATTTTGTATTGAACTATATTCAAACCTAAAAAACCAAAATTTCTAACTTGTTGATCATTTCAATGCTTCAACATTGATTTGTATATAATTTGTATGACTCTAAGACCTCTCTTTAACATTTTACCAGGTAATGAACATGATAGTTTGTATTCTTCTGCAAAACATGTATTGAAACCTACATCATCTACCTTGGATAAAGAAATTAAATTTTTCCTTAATTTTGACAACTGCATTAGCACTTATGAATCAGGGAGAATCAATGTTCCCTACTTTTAATAGACTGATGGAACTCAGTAAATAACCATCCTACTAAAAATTAAAATTCTTTATTACAGCTTGTACGAATTATGAACATCATTATATATTTGTTAAAGCTCTCTTTAAAAAATGGTTTGTCAAAATTATCCATGTATCCCCCTATTCCCTCTCATTTATTTTCTTTTCTGGGTTACACATTAGTTATCCATTTATATTTACTTCCCTATTTGTTTTCACATGTTGGAAATGAATCCAATTGAAGAGAGGGAATGAAAATAGATTATAGATACTAATCGTCACATGACTGAGCTAGGCATTCCCCCACCAGTGCCTACAGTGAGTATTTTATTTCAAATATATATATCTAAATAATATATAATGTCATGTGATTAATTTTTTTAAACTTTTTTCCTAGAAAAATCTATTAGGTGACAGTTATTTAATGAGAAGCCTAGTTGTGGTCCCATTACTCAGGGGGTTCGTACGAGGGGGTGGTATGAGAGATAGACGATCTTGTCGGAATATCCGATTAGACCCTGCCCCTCCCACTAACATACCATCCATCCCACATGCTGATCCTAGTGTGTCGTTAGGGACACACATGATATTTAGGCCACCAATTGTTTCACCACTTTTTACATCTGAGCCTTTTCACATATCTGTACAATATTCGATCATGATTCCCACTACCCATTGAGCATTTGACCAGCCATCCCTGTCATCTTCTTTTACTTCTGATTCCTTATTTCTGGGATTTTATATTCCATCTTCTTTGACTCTTTATCCTCCACATACTGTCCCTACAGAGCATACATTAGGACCCACTCTTTTTATACTGGGTGTTCCTTTAGTTTCTGCAGATCCAGTGGCCCCAAATGATAAGACTACCGTAGGTATACATATACATCCCTAACAAATTTTTACACCATTATATATTTTAATTATAACATGTATTGATAAAATATTTGTTTTTCGTTCATAACAGATACATATACTGATAGGAGGTGGGGGCGGGGGCGTACACGCATGTGTGTGGTGTGGACCCGCCACACGTAGTTGATCGTGGACTATAATGAAGATAGTTAGATGACTGTAAATTAGGGTAGCAATGCCAGTGTTTTTGGCAATGCTTTCCAGATACTCTGACATCATTCATATCAGTCTACTCTCATGGAGACAACTTCCAAATAAAGTCAACGATAAAGTCTCGATAGAGATATGGGTAAAAAAATCTATTGTATTTAATGAAATATATTAATTTTTGTATTTATATGAATTAATATTTTGGTGTGAGCTGCGGTTTAATTTCCCTGATGGTGAGGGTGCATGACCAGCACATCTAAAGGATTTTGGTGAGATTTGGAGAGATTATAATCTTGAGATGTACATTGATTGGCATGCTATAGTGGGAATAGAGTTATAGGCGGTTCCTGTTGTGGATGATTTTCTGTTAGAACAGAACTGACAGATGATTACTCATTGGATGACTAGCCCATTTTAGGTATTAATAACTTTAGAGGTATTAAAATGAAAATTTTCATCTTTTTCATTATTACTAATTATTGAATTCTATTTAGGATTCATGTAAAAGAAATAAAAAAAACATTTATGATAAGAATACATCCACACATTGGGACGTACTATGATGCTAGATCATGGGAGGCAGCAGGTATGAATGTTTATAATCTTTCATTACGACTTGCACATTCTATTGCTTCCTCTATAATTTATTTTTTTGATAAAGTTGTTATATAATTTTAAATAGTTAATTAATGTTTTTTTGGTATCCTATTTATAATTATGGTTTACTACATTTAATTTCATTGTAGAGGCTTAAATTGAATATATAAGGATGTGTTCCTTGAGAAAAACTATTTTGCTCGAGTAGAAAGAAGAAAGATGGTTGTGCGGTTAATGAACTGACTCAGCCTTATATTGTAAGTTTTACTTAGTAGATTTAAAATTTTAATAATTATTTTGTTACTTAATAATCTATTTATATTTGTAACAGGCAACTTTAGAGGCCCTTGATTCCCACGAACCAGAAAATTTTGGGCGAAACGATCACTTACATCAGGTGTTGGGAGATGAGCACCTTGGTAGAGTACACTGCCGACCTGGGATGATTATTGTTCCGATGAGGTATTGGAGCTCCTTAGGTACGAGTTTTAGTGCCACCAGGTTCTAGTTGGTTAAATAACATGCAGAACATACTGAAAAAATGGCCACAGAGACTACAGAACATTCTTTTAGGGAAAACACTGCATTTATAAAACTGACAGAATTTTTACATCTTACACTTCCACTAGAGGAAAGCATAGCTTGTGATGAATATATGTTATCGATGCGTTCTCTATATAGTGCACTAGGTGATAGTTCTAGTGGTTTTCAAGACAACGGTGAGGTGGAGGCCGAGGTGGAGGAGGAGGAGGTCAAGGAGGAGGCTGAGGTAGAGGATGAGGGTGAGGAGGAGGCCAGATCAGAGGAGGAGGGTGATGAAGAGGTCGAGGATTAGTATGAGGGAGTGGAGGTGGGAAGGGACGATGATGTGAATGGTGATGAGTTTGAGGGTGAGGATGATTCTAATGGTGATGAGGGACAGATTGATCTGTTACATTTTTCACTGATATTACTGGCCTTTAATGTATATTTATTTGTTGTGCCAGAATATATGTGTGATTAGGTAGGTAAAATTATCTTTTTATTATTATCTATAAATAATTAAGCATGACTTCAAGATTTGGTGTGACTGATACACCCATCCCCTAGATAGCCCCACCCACTAGAGACACCATACCCACATGTACAGCCCCACCACCCCCGTGGACAGCCCGACCACCCCCCTGGACAACCCCTCCCCCTGTGGAGAGTCCCCCATCCCCCTGGACACCTCGTACCCCCCGGGGTAGCCCCTCCCACCCCTGTGGATAGCCCACCCACCCCCGTGGACACCCCCTACCCCCATGGATAGCCCGACCCCCCCGGAAAGCACACCCACCACCTGGACACCACCTCCACCCATGGACAACCCCCTCCCCCCACCACCCCTGTGGACAGCACGCCCACCACCTTGACACCTTTACCCCCTTGTGACCAGCCAACCCACCCCCCTTGGATAGCCCCACCCCCCCCCCCCCCCCCACACACACACACACCTGCTCCCCTACCCCCTAGACAGCCCGTCCACCCCCGTAGATAGCCCGCCCACCCCCTGGACACCCCGTACCACCTGGATAGCCCCACCCACCCCCATGAACTGCCCTCCCACTGAACACCACCCCAGCCCTTGGACACAACCACACCACGGACACCACCACTACCCTTGGAAACCCACACCCCCTAGACACCAAACCACCCCTAGACACCCCCCATGGATAGCCCCCCACCCTTGGACACCCCCATGGACACCACCCCCCCCCCCCTCTACCACACCCCCATGGACACCCCGTACCCCCACCACCCCCGGGGATAGCTTTCCCACCCCCTAGACAACCCCCCCCCCCCCCTTGTGGATATCCCACACCAGATGGACACCTCGTACCCCCTGGATAGCCCCGCCCACCACCTGGACATCCCATACCCCCTGGACAGCCCCACCCACCCCCGTGGATAACCCCACCCACCCCCCTGGATAACCCGCCCCCACCCCTGTGGACAGCCCGCCCACCCCCAGGACACCCCAACCCCCCGTGGACATCCCACCCACCACCATGGACACCCTGTACCCCTTGTACAGCCAAACCCACCCCCATGGACACCCCCTACCCCTGGAGATCCCCTAGTCCCGTGGACATCCCCAACCACCCCATAGACACCCATGACCCCTTGGACAGCCCCTCCACTGTCGTGGACCGCCCCCACCCCCTAGACATCCCCCACCCTTGGACAACCCCCACCCTCAAGGGCACCATCCCACCCACCTTGGATGCCCCCCACCCTCTAGACTGCCCCACCCCCTAGACACCATCCTACCCCCTGGACACCCCACCCCTGGAAGGCCCCCACCAACCCCGAGACACCACCCCACCCTCTGGATACCCCCATAGAAAGCCCCCCCCCCAGACACAACCCTCTCCCCCCAGACACCCCCATGGATAGCCCCCCCCCCCCACCTCGGGACACCCCTAGCCCCTTGGACACCCCCACCCATCTAGACACCCCTACCCCCTTTTGGATAGCAACCCCAAACCCCTGAACAACCCCCAACACCTGAATTCTGAATTTAATTCTTTATGTATTTAATTAACTTATAAATTATGTGTTAATCACATATGGGTATACTTGTTGTATGTGTATAATTGTTGTAATTACTTTATAAATTATTTGTTAATTCTGATAATGGTGTATGTAACTCTGACTTTGATGGGATCGTAGAAATGTGATTTTCCTATCCCCATTATGAGGTGTCTCCACCAAATAAATTAAAATGGATTATTTGGAAGAGTTTTTTTCATGTGAAGATTGAAATGGGTAAAACTATATCATGGTACCTATCATGGTTGGAAGTGTCTACTGTTTTTATGCGATATTTCAGGTGTTTTTTGTTCTATTTTAAGAGAAAATTGTTCTATTTTTTGTGTTTTGTTTCTTATCTATTTTGAGTGAAAAGTGTTCTATTTTAAGTTTTTTTGCTGTTGTGTTTGCAGGTGTATGCAGTGAAACCTGTGTCTGCAGGTGTATGCAGTGGAGGGAATGGGTGGTTGCGTTGTTGTTTTCTGAAAAAACACTATACCAAATGTTTTCAACCATTGGTAAATTGTTTTTGGACAATAGTTTTACAAACTGTTTAAATAAAACATTGGTAATAAACTATACTAGTGGTTTTGAATAGTTGGTATAGTGTATTCCTAGAATATTTGTTCCAACTGTTTTAAGGAAATGTTGGTAAAACTATATACCAACGGTTTGAAATTGTTGGTGAACTACATGTAATCTATATATCCCTAAAGTTTATCAAGTTTTTGTATAAATATATACCAATAGTTTATATAAAACCATTGGAATACTGAATGTTAGAGTGCCATATACCGACGGTTAGAGAAAAACCCTTGGTATAGGACTTTTGCAACGACTTACTAGCCAATGTTTTCCAAAACCATTGGTATATTATATACAAACGGTTTTAAAACATATAAAAATGATTTCAAACCATTGGTATATATAGTATTTCAAGTAGTGTCTCAAAATTCAAAACATAGAAGTGTCAAGAATATGTTCAAAGGTCACACAGTAGTTCATTGTGTTGTGATTTCATGTGATTACATGACATAATTATAATAAAAAAACATTTATTAAAAAATTGGGTTGTTACATTATCCCCCTATGAAATTTCACCCTTGAAATTTCATTTTACATTCTGAGGAATAAAAAGGTTCTAGTAGTTTTCATTCATTATCTCCTCCAGTTCCCATATTTCCTCTTCATACATGTTTTTTTCCCACAGTACTTTGAGTAGGTGAATATTCTTGTTATGTAGAACATTATCACTATGATCCCAAATCTTCACTGGCTAGTCCCAATAAGAATGTCCATCCTCCATCTATAACACCTCTGAAGAGAGTACATGTTAAGGGTCTAATATGTAATTCCTTAATAGGGATAAATGAATGAAATAATTTTCTTTGGACATGGTAGGTGGAATTTCTTGTCGATAGGCCATACCCCAGCATGATAATGAATCTTGAAGGGGCCAATGTACCTAGGACATAACATCCCTTTCTTTCCAAACCACATGAACATATTCCATGGAGATATGCGTAGAAATACCATGTCTCCAACATTGAACTCAACGTCTCATCGAGGATTTTCTACATAACTCTTATGTCGACTTTGGCCTTCCTTGATATACTTCTTAATGGTTTTCGCCTTCTTCACCATTTCAAAGACAATTTCAGGTCCTAGTATCTCACTCTCACCGACATCATCCCAACACACCGGTGTTCTCCACATTTTCACATAAATGGCTTCATATGGTGCCATTCAGATTCTCGAGTGGAAATTGTTGTTTTTGGATAATTAAACCTATTAAAGATATTGTTCTAATCCAATTTTAGAGTCTATAGAACTTCCTATCAACATATCATCTAGTTTATGAATAGTTATCTCTAATTGGCCATCATATTGAGGATGATAGGCCCTATTGATGTTCAGTTCAGTGCTTAGAGCATGTCCAAGAATTTTCCAGAACATCAAGGTGCATCTCGGATCATGATCAGATACAATAGATAGTGGTAATCTATCCAGCCTTATAACGTCAATGATGTAAATCTGTGTGTGTTGTTCCAATGAGATGTTCTCTTTAATTATGATAAAGTAATCTGTCTTTATAAGATGATCCACAATGAACCATACTGCATTCTTTCCTCTAGATGTATTTGGAAGTCTAATGACAAAGTCCATGGTCATGTTCTCCCACTTCCATTGTAAGAACTCGGATCTTCGTTTTCAAGAATGTTTTATTCTTCTGGACATTTTTTGGGAAAAAGGGAAAGTTATATAAATTTTGGATGTACACGTCGTGTACTTTATGAGTACACACTGTGTACTACTTTTCCATAAGAGGTCGTGTCCCGGCTGTGTCATGGCCATACACATGGGTGTGTGGTGGTGACATGGAGGCCACATAAAGGGGATAACAGAAAAAGAGATTACACGCCATGTACTTCAAAAGTACAAACCGTGTATTTTATGTTTTTTCATTAAATGGGACAGGGATGCGTCTAATTTCCAGAGCTGTCTTCTTCTAGGTTCTCTTTGTCCGAGAGAACTTGTATGACTGCAATACTCCTCTGAGCCCCTGCACCCCCATCCTATCTTTGATTCAACCATTGTCGATTGCTTTGGGATCACCTCAATGATCTCTCTCTTCTGCTTGAGCTTTGTTTCTTTATTACTCTTCTTCCTCAGGTTATCCTTTGTTTAATGTTTTTGATGTTCTTGTATATATTCGTTTTCCTATGGTGATTCATGCCTCAAGGATCACATATAGAGATCTCTTTACGTCAAATTAGGTGGTTTGTGCCTTTCTGTTGAAGGTCCTTGAGTTTTATGTGCAAATTGGACAATACCTTTGAATGGGGTATTCCACATTTACCATTTTAGAACTATTTTTTTCTTGCTATACTTGTATGATATTTGATTGTGAAAAGAGAGAATTTTTTTTCTTTGGATGTGTTTTCGATTCATGTTTTTCGTTTTTTGACCTTTGGGTCTTGTTTGCCTGTTAGGCTGATTCTTACTTTCCCATGCTGTGTATTGTAGGATGGCGTGATGGTTATTCTATTTTTCAGTTACACTCTAGAATTCAATTCATGTATTTCTTGAGGTTTACCTTGGCCGGTGCGCACTACTACACTTTCTTGACTTACACGGGACCATGAGAACTAGGTGTATAGACTATAGAGAGAATGGACGTTGAGGGCTTCTCCAGAGTGTCTATTATACTTACGATGTGAGACCATAGGGGGAATTGATGTTGAGTGCTTCCTCATAGTGTCTGTAGTTCCTCTATGTAGGCCACAAAGGTAATGTGACGTAAGTTCTTCCCTAGAGCACCTTCAGTTATGATACAAGACTATAGGGGGAATTGACGGCGAGTGCTTCCTCAAAGTTTCTATGCTTAAGCTGATCCAGAGGGGTTAGGCTAAGTGTACTGCCCAGAGGGTTTCTTGTACATTTTATGTATGACCATAGGGGATAGGTTGTTGGGGATTTTCATAGGGTTACCTGTTTATGTTTATCTTCTTGTTAGTTGTTTCTTGATGTTGTAACCGTGGATTGTTTTATGTTGAGTACATCCTATTTATTGTTTCTTTCACTTTTACCTGCAATGTACTCATTGACGATTAGGCACAGATCTCGTGGTGGTTGCCTAATGGGATTACTCTCACACCCTGTTTAGGCCATGATTTTGGGCCCAAACATATTATATTGTTGCAGGTATAGACAAGGGAAATCACCCTTCTACTTTAGGTACTTGACATACTGTAGAGCTGGAGAGCACGAGACCAAGCTTAGGCTTGCGATACTTTGGAGAAGAAAACTTTTTTTTCTTTTGTACTTGGTTTAGTACTATATTTTGACATTTTGATTTGTTTCTCTACTTTCATAGACATATGTATCATGCATAATTATATATATATGTTCTCCAGTTTATTCTATCAGCTTTCCATTGTTTATTTTTGGTAAGATATTATTACTACTTCCATTCTTGTATGTATTTGTTTAATTCTATTGTGTACTCTTCCAATGTGGGCATAGTTTCCCCACTATCACACCTATTGCCCTCGCATATAGTTGGTAGCCTCTGGAATTCAGGGAAATGCACCGAAGGCCATGTGGCCAACCGAGTACGGGGAACCTCTGCGTGGCATCCAAAATCGGGACATTACAAAGTGGTATTAGAGGGATTATTTTCTCATGGCTTACTGTTTGGATCCAATAAGCAGGGATAGGTTAGAACAGGTACTTGTTAATAATCTATTCATGGGGGTAGCTAACCTGTGTATAGGGAAAAGCCAATTTACCTCATTAATGTAATTTTCTAGTTTTTCAAATTTATGGTTGCCTTTATTTTTACCATTAGGTGACTCACATGTTTTGTGACAGTTATTATTTATGTTATTGAGGATCTATTTCTATCACAACCCGATGAGATGAGGGTATTCCACCTCATCCATCATATAGGCACTTGCTAGAAATCACATTTCATACATTCTTCCCATGCCACCTAGGGTGCATTATCAATTTCATTTTGTTGTGATAGATGTTGTGTATAATATTCATGTTTTTGTTATAGATGCCTTGATAAAATAACTGTTGTTTGATAGGGTATTTTTTGTGTATGGTTTTGTTAGAATGAATTCCAAACTATGGTTCTTGAGGTGTAATCGCCCCTCATGGACCGGAACATGGTGGATCATTGACTTGTTTACCTTGTTATAACATGTATAAGATGTCATGATTTGATTTGCGGGGAGTGTGGGCCCTCATGGATCAGAATTTGGAACCTTCAATGTTCTTTTCAGTGATTTTCTATGTTCTAAAGTAGTTTTTGAGGCTTACTATCTAGAATAACCTATAATACATGTCGTGCAGTTTTGACTACTTTCCTGGTGTTCTTCTATTTGGGAAGAAACTGTTTTTCATAAGTACATGCTCTAAACTTTATGTACACGCCATGTAATCCAATACCGTGTCAGAGGCCGTGTGGGTAGAGACATGGTATGGGGAAGGTTTGGTGGGAGAACTCCATGTACCAGTGGCGCCCCCCATGTATTGTTGACCCTGTGTCTGCCCATGTGACTAACAACACAGACAGATAAACCCTAAGCTACACACGACATGTCAGTATTGAACACGCTGTGTAGCCTGACCTAGGTTCCTATCCATTTCAATAACAACACAGGTCGGTGTAATCCTTTCACATACACGTCGTGTCCTCCTGGAACACTCCGTATAGAGTGAGCTGCGTGTCAGGCCGTGTCACTAACAACACAGACCTGGTGAATCTCGTCCAGTACATTTTGTGTCTACTCTGAACAGGCCATGTAGTTTTTTCTTAGGAGAACCGTGTGGCTTAACCTTGTCGAAGGACTCGATTAGAGAAAGAGTATTCAAGTACAAATCATGTGTTATGTGGATGATTTGTGTGTTTAGGTTTACACATGACCAGTTTTGGAAGAAGTACATGCCCATGTAAATGACTTAGGGCAACATGCTATGTAGGGGACATACATGACGTGTAGTCATGTTTTGAAAAAAATGAATGCTTTCTTTCTCTTATTCACATCCTTTACTTATAGTTTTGAGTCCTTGATAATCTTCATCTAAGGTGTTTGTTTGACCTTACAGAGTCATGCCACTGAGACGTCCTCTGGTTGTCCTCCAGTTACAGGGCAGTGATCAGACACCGAATACGACTGACCAAGGACTTCCCAAAGATCCTCATGTTGTGCTAGTCTTTCCACCAGCAGTTAAACTTGATACTATTGTTGATGTATAGTTCATGGAAGGCTCTATCAGGATGATGTAGACTTTTCGGGAAACACTTCCTCCTACCACATCGATGAAATATTTGACGAGGTTTTTCTAACAACAGCATCCTCCCACATTCCCTAGAGAAGTTGGGCCTCATGTTGCAGAGTTATGGCTGGAGGCCAAGCTAACGATATTTGAGTATCTATAGATGACAATAAAGAGGAGGGTAAATCTCACAACCTATATTCTTCAGGACTCTGCCAAGAGGTGGTGGGATGTGATCTCACTGGTGGGATGCCAGCAGGTTCTGTTGTGGGATGAGTTTCAATGCATCTTATATTACTAATTCTATCCAAAGACCTTGAGGGATGATCAAACCCAAGAGTTTATGAGTCTGGAGAAGGGTACTCTTTCTATTATGGAGTATTCATCCTGATTTACCGAGCTGCAGCGCTTCGCGCATATTTCAAGAGGTGATTAGTTATTCATAGCAAGGAAGTTCGAGCATGGTTTGAGGCACAACTTTTGATTGCAGGTGATCATCTTCTGGTTGACTTCTATCACTTCTATCATCAACCAGGCACTGATCACAGAAACCAATTTGAGGGCTTCCAAAGTTTTGAGCTTGGGCGGATCGACATTTGGAGTTAGCGTCCCTCCAACTGGCCATAGGAAACACCTCTGGGAGTCTTCTCATGTTGATTAAAGGATGGGAGACACTTCCTATGGTATCCATATGGTGTGCTAATAGTGTGGGAAGAGTGGGCATATGAGGGTACACTGCCCGAAAGACCCAGTGGAGTGCTGATATTGTAGAAAGATGGGTCACCTTCAGTGCTGCTATCATATCTTCTCACCAGCAGCTTGTGACAGGAGTTCTTCTATGACTCCACGTTTGGGAGCAGCACTAGTAGTTTTTCTCACAAATCAGGGATCTAGAGTTCTTCTAGTCATTCAGGCCGATGTAGATGTTGTGGGTGTGGTGGTCAGTCATCGGTAATTCAGTGAAAACTGTGTCGATAAGCTCAGAGTGGTTAGGCAGGGTCATAGGGTCATGGAGCAGGCCAGAATTTTGCAGTGGAGCAGACCTAGTAGGATCCTGATCCCATACCTTCTACATTTTGAGGTATGATCATCATTGTCTTAGATTTAGCTTCTGCTCTTTTCGATACTGGGGCTTTCCATAGATTTATATCTGTTGCGATTTTGGAGAGCATTGGGCTCTGCATCTTTTCTTCTGGTGATATCATGACAGTAGACACTCCATTGGGGACTACAACGGTGAGTGTACATCAGTGTAAAGAGTGCTCTATAGAGGTTGTTGGTTGTCAGTTTTTATGGGACCTCTATGTCCTAGAGATGACAGGATATGATTTCATTCTCGGAGTGGACTGTTTAGTTCTCGTCTAGGCAGTTGTCAACTGTTATCGCCACAGGGTGAGTTTCATATCACAAGAGGGTAGATCAATTATTCATAAGGGCGAGTGGGACGTCCAAGAGATCAGAGTGGGTCCAGAGCATCATGGTATTGGATGAGTTACAGCCCAAATTTCTTGTTTATATCTGGATGATCAGGAGACTTCCCATTTAGACATTCCTCTAGTGGTGGATTGTTTCCAGGATTTCCTACCATAGAACATTTCAAGTTTGCCTCCTGAGTGAGAGGTGAGATTTTATATTGAGCTTGTTCCAGGAGCGGCACCAGTGTCCATTCCTCCTTATAGGATAGCTACACCTGAGTTTTAAGAGATAAAGAAGTAGTTGGGCGAGTTGCAGGCAAGGGGTTTCATCCGAACCAGTAATTATCCTTGGGGATCACCTCTCCTGTTCATGAAGAAGGAAGACAAAACCCTTATGCTTTGTGTGGATTATCAGAAGTTGAACTAGTTGATGGTCAAGAACAGATATACTTTACCAATGATTGATGATCTCTTTGACCAGCGTTGAGGAGCCCGGTTCTTCTCAAAGATTTACATGAGATCTGGTTATCATAAGTTGTTTGTTGGACCATCTGATATAACTCTCACAGCCTTTTGGAGTATGTATGGACTACACGAATATATGGTTTTGCCATTCGGTCTCACGAACGCACCAGCAGTTTTCATGGCACTGATGAACCAAGTGTTCCATTTCTACTTGGATTCTTTCATGGATTTCATCGTGGATGATATATTGGTGTACTATCACACTCAAAATGAACATTCTACCCATCTTGATATCATTTAGAGTACACTATGAGATCATCGGTTATATGCAATGCTGTCAAAATGTCACTTTTGGATGGATAATATTCAATTCTGGGGTCATGTTATCTCACAGACAAGAGTGTCAGTAGACCCAGAGAATGTGAGAGAAGTAGTCTCCCAAGAGTAGCTAAATAACGTTTTTTGAGGTGTGAAGAATTCTTGGGCTAGCTGGATACTACATACGTTTCATACAGGACTTTTCATGCTTAGCAGCACCACTGATAAGTCTGACTAACAAGGGTGTGAAGTTTTTTTGGTCAGATTCTTGTGAGTCAGCCTTTAAGGAGATGAAGGGAAGGTTGACTTTAGCACCAATTCTAGTGTTTCTAGAGCCAGTCAAGAGCTATAATGTTTATTGTGAAGAATCAGGTATCGGGATGAGAGCTGTGCTTATGAAGGGGGAAGGACTCATTACGTACTGGTCTCGGCAGTTGTGATCACATGATAGGAACTACACGACGCATGATCTTGAGTTGGTTGTGGTTGTTCATGCCTTACGCTATTGGAGACATTATCTTTTGGGAGTGAATTTTGTGGTTTTCACTAACCACAAGAGTCTCAAGTACATCATCACTCAGCGTGATCTAAATTTGTGATAGAAAATGTGGGTTGAGTACCTACAGTCCTTCGATTTCAAGATTGCCTAACACATGGGAAAGGCAACATAGTGGCTGATGCGTTGAGTAGGAGGAATCAGATATAGATAGTTCAAGTGGCCAACAATGTGTGTATGATTATGGATCTGTTATTGGAGATGCAATTGGAGATGCACGATAGATAGGTGAAGACTTTCCATTCTTCTATAGATATTACTTCTACCCTTCTTGATTGAGTACTATTGAGGCAGCTATCAGATTCTGAACACCTAGTCTTACCGGAGAGCGTGTCAGGAGAGGTCTCTATTCCTGGATGGACCATAGGTGAGGATGAGATCTTGAATTTATAGGGTTGTGTATGGGTGGAAACAGACATACGCGAGGAGCTGATGCAGGACTCACATTCCCGAGTTTGGGCTGTTCATATCCCTTGGATAGTTCTTGGACAGTTGTCCCATTCTTCCTCATTTGAAGCAATTCATGGTTCCCTTTAGATATTTCACTAGATTCATCATCCCACAAATTTTAAAAGTGGTATATTAAGGCTTCATTCCATCATGATATTTTATTTTTGAAACACCAATGTTGATCTCCATTTTCCACTTCTTATCACCAAGCCAACGAGACCACTGAGAGTCTCCAACCCCCATTTCAACATTGAGGGAACACCATACAATCTCCTCATAACTGTCAAAGTCTCAAATCTCCAAGGCTTTTCATAGAAACAGCTTTATCCCACTAAAGAAGAGATCCACCTTGCTTTTAGTGTTCATGAAAAATCCATAGGCATATTGTACAAGCCTTGTCCTGTCTTCTTCATATGCCATGATGGAATCACCTTTCCCTCTTCTTGAGACTGAGGGACTATGTTTCAATATTTAGATTGAGGGTTTGAGGAGAACATTTATTGAAGAACATCCTCTTGAATTCTACCCAATCCATAGAGTTATTTTTTTTCTCGGGACTATGTATTCTTGATCAGTGTCCACCACTGATCAGCTTCCCCATCGAATTATAGGCTTCCAGTACAACATTCTCTTCTTCCAAGCACTAGAGGATGTAAAATATCGTTTCAATTGAGTTAATCCACTATTCCCAAAGGTTAATATTGAAATATCCACAAATAATGGGAGGACTTTCCATATGAAATATTCAATGGAAACATTCTCTTTCTTGGGAAGAGGAGGGTGTTCCACATGATTCAATTTATTATTCATAACATGAGCCAATTGAGCAAGTAATACCATTATGTTTTGATCACCCACTCCCATCATATTTGGCATATAATCAGGGAAATAATAACATTCCCTATATCATTGTTTATTGGAATATGTTATTTTATTCCTATTCATTAACCATGAAAAATAACATACAATAATAGGGATTAAATACTTAATTATTGTACATAGAATGGAAACTTTTGAACATAAAAGGATTAACTTGTAAAGGGAAAGCATATCCAAACTTGTGTTTTCTTAGTGTTAAATATAGGTTAGCGCTGATAAATTTATTAATTTATATTATTATCGGATATTTTTAATTCCCTTAAAAATAGTTTGTACTATGCTCATGAATTCACCAAAAGTGTCTAACCAAGAGTGCAGTATGGCCCATTGTCATGTATTAGGATACCCCGAGTCATTCCTGAAACTCCCTGTCGGAGTTTTCACTCCATGGTACATCTACACTAGAGCCACATATACCAATTTTTATATAGACATGGATGTATTTACTCGATAAACCACTTACACTATACTTACCAAAATTTAGGGATTTTTTCTTCTATTTCATCTCATCCTTATGATTCTTTCTAATGTGATCCATTCCTAATATTCAAAAATATCTAGAAAATCCTCTAATACCAACTAATGTGACCCTCTCCTTTTACATATAACATTACATGATTTTAATCATAATATACATTAGAGTAGAAGATAACGATCATGAATTCTAGTGTCTTTGATGACTAGGTAAATAAAACATAAAACATGGGAATAAAAAATATTTCTATATTTAATCATCATAGAGGGATCCTAACATCCATTGTGCTGGTACATCTGTATAGGGTACCATGGGGAACATATAAACAATGGAATTATCTAAACATCCCTGTAAGGGAGTATATATAACATTAAGTCTTTGGAACATGGATTAGAAGGCACAACATAATGATAAAAAAATGGAACATTTGTAATCATAACATATATACATGGGATCATACAACAATGGAATCCAAGTAATGTGGTTGCAACATAAAACATTACCTTAGTGTGAGTCAAGGCTAACCTCTAGGATTGTTTCACTTAGTGGCACAAGTCAAGGCTAACTGAAAATACCATCATAAATAACATATCATGAGATATAACATTACCCAATGCATTAGATTTCTATCTGGTTGGACCCATATTAACATTCCATAAATATTTTCTTTGTATAATTAGTCATACATAATCAATCATATTTAAACACAAGGGTTATCCATGGAAAGAAGGAGGTACCAAAATCATGACATAAAGCAACAAAAATGGGTGCATCCTAAAATTTTCCTTGAAATAAAGAAAAAAAATATACATAGACATTCATATGGGGAATATTCAAGTATAAAGGGAAGTTATGTCAAGTAAAAGTGACAACATGTATGAAATTTATTTAATAAATTTTAGTATTGAATCATTTTTAACATGTTTTAAGGAAAATACTATAGAGCCTTTAAAATATAGAAGGGAACAATAAGTTATAAAAAAACTAGAAGTGAACTTAGAGGGGTTCATACTAAAAATTACTGATTCTATAAACACAATGGTGGCATAAAATAGAAGATAAAGTGCACATGAAAATAGAGTAAGGATTCGAGATGTTCCCTTAAAAAACTTTTCTTATTGGGAAGTATTATGGAGTAAATCACATATAAACATGAATATCCTAAAAAGAGAACGATGGAAGGGTCTTGATAAATGAAGTTTTTACCTGAAATAAGGACTTATAAGATTCACATAAATAGATAAGATAACTTAATTTTGGTAAAAATAAAGATAAAGAAACCTGAATAAATAATGATGATTTGGGTAGAATTCATTACATATTATTGGCATGGTATAAGGTGTACATAAGAGGACTTCATCTGAGAGAAATGGGATTTTCATCAGTTATAAATAATTAGGGAAGTATGGGGGAGGTTCTAAATCATACCCCATCATTATTAATGACACATAAAAGGGAATATCATAGAAGACATTTTTGAATTAAAGTGAAATAGAGAGGATCTCTTACCAAAAATATGATAGTGATCTTTTCTGGAACATAATGACCTCAATAATAAAATTATGTTAATTAATTAATAATTATGAAACTAATTATATATTTAAATTATTTATTATAACCTTTTTAGGTTTATTTAAATCTTTTTTTCGACATGCGGTTCAATTTCATTATTCAGGTCCGTTTGCTTGCTTGGTTTTAATGATCAGTTCATGTTTGGATAAAGTTGTATGATTAAGGTGGTTGTCTAGAAATGAATTTATATTTTATTTTTGAACATAAATAAAGTTACATGGTTGAATATTAATATTTTTTACATGGAGTGAAGTTGAATCATTATAAAAAACATTAGTGAAACCCTTTTAGGTTAATTAGATGTTTTCGACAACAAAGAACACATTTTGTTTTATAAACCAAAACCGTGTGTGAAAAGGGATAATGGAACCATAAATGAGAATTAATAAATATAATATTGTCTGGTTAGACAATTAAAATAATTTCGTGACCATAATTGATGATGGTAATAGAAATTGAAATACCATCGTCCATGAATGTGGTAAATTGTCACATCTTAGATAGTGTATATACTACTAAAATAAAAGAAGGGTAACACATAGATGATAATAAATTATTATATTACCACAACATAATTACATTAAATTTAAGTTACTGGTGTTTTCATTACATTTGGATGGGTATTGGTTAGGAATAAAAATAGAACAAAAGAACTTGAAAAGAAAGTAAAATAATTAAAAAAGGAATTTACATCTTGAACCAACCTTCATTGAGAGCCTCTTTTGGGGGGAGGATTTTCTCTTTTGAGGAGACCAAGGGCTGAAAGACATGGGGGATGAGAATGAGGATATATTTGGATAGAATATTGGAAATTAAAAATGCTTTATATGAGTGAAGAGAAGAGGTAAGGAAGGGTGGTATTTATAGTGGAGGAGAGGAGGGTCTTCATAATATTATAATCAAGAAAATATTATTTTCCCATAAGACAGAAAATAATGATGCATCCATGACAAAGAATAGTAATAAGTGAGGTTGAGATTGATATTTGGGTTCTTATATCACTTATGATGTCTGGAGGAGGTTATTTAAATTATAATGTATTTATATGGCTAATTAAAGTATTTTAATATTCACCAAAAATTCATGTATTTTAAAAAATCCCAAAACTTAAACCTAACCATTTTTGGACCTGTAGAATCCAAAAATGAAATATATTTTTTTAAAATAGTTTTATAAATAATATTTATTTAATATTTATTTAAAAAAATTCTTTATTCTAAAAAACTAGTTTTAAAACCTTTATTTACTTATTCCAAAATATAGTTACATCATACATTCACTTGAATCTTATTTATATAGAATCATATGTAAGGTTAATATTCATTAGGATATGTCAATTTTTATAAGGGTAACATTACTATTCCTATGAGTATGTTTTTATTCTCGAAAAATTATGTTGGTCATATTATACTCCAAATAACATACTGATCACAACCATGTATGTCAAATTATAAAAATTGAAAACCTAAAAGTGTAAAAAAAAAATTCAAAGGACACATAGTAGTTAATTATTTTATGATTTCTTGTTATTAGAAGACATAATTATGAGAAGTAAATTTATATTTAAATCATTGGGTCACTACACATTCGGCCAAGTGTGTCACCATTGGGTAAACCTATTTTCTTTATTTAGAAGAAAAATTGATCAATGAGACTCTTCATTGATTACTATGAGCTGAATATGAATACAATATAAAATAGGCATCCCCTACCACATATTGATGCATTGTTTGATCAACTATATGGATCTCAATAATTTTACAAGATTGACCTCCATTTTTTATATCATCAATTGAGGGTTAATAATGTGGATATACCCAAGAGGGCATTGTATACATGTTTTGGACACTATGAATATATAGTGATGCCATTTGGTCTTACTAATTACCTTGAAATATTCATTGATTAAATTAATAGATTTTTTATATTTTATATATATAGGGTTTTTAGTCTTTATAGATGTTATTATTATATATTAAAAGAGTAATTAAGAGCATAATGATCATTTTTGGTCTGTGATAAGGAGCCTAAATAAGGTGAAGTTGTATGAAAAAATCACTAACACTTGAAGTTTGGGTACAAAAGGTTACATTTTTTAGTCGTATAATCCCAATCATGGGTATATCAGTGGATACACTAATGAAGAAGGCTATCTAATGTTGTCCTAGACCAACTATAATGACATAAATTCATTTATATTTTTGGGTGGGATGGATATTATTGATTTTAGTGAAGAATTTATAATGACTATACAATCCACTCCCCATTTAAAATCATAAGGGATACAAGTTAATTTATATAGATGAATGTGAGGAAAATTTCAATCAACTGAAGAGAATATTAGTCAATGAACCAAGTTTTGCATTACCCTTAAGTATAGAAGGGTATGTAATCTATATAAATATTTCATGTAATGTATTGAGATACATTATTAAATATAATTATATAGTGATAGTTTATGAATCATGATAATTAATTATTCCTGAGAAAATTACCCAAATTATAATTTGGAGCTATCTATGGTAATTTTTTTAATTAAAGATAGGGAGGTATTATATTTATGTAGAGAGGCGTGATTTATATAATGATCCAAAAAGTTTAAATTATATATTCACATAGATGGAGTGTAATATACATTAGATAATATGGTAAGTTTTGATTAAAAATTATGAATTCTCAATAAATTTACACCTTAGTAAAGTAAAAAATATGTCTGAATCTTTGAGTCAAAAAAATCATGCTATCATCTCCATGATGAGGATCAAAAAATATATTATATTAACATATTTCAAAAGGATTAATCTGGAAAACATGATGGAATGGTAAAAACAATATCTTTCTCAAATGACTGTTCAACCTTATATCGAAGTGGAGATTAATGTATCACAAAATGAGGATGTAGAGATTCATAAGAAGGTTAGATTTATTTTCGAGTTTAAAATTGATCAAGATGTAAATATAATATTAATTATATTTTTATGTGTTCTATCTATAAAAAATTTAAATTAACATCTATCTGAGGAAGATCACAATTTATAATTTTTTATTTATCCTGTAATTACAATGATGTATAGTAATTTGAAAGAGTATTTATAATGGAAAGTAATAAAGAGGAATATTGATGTATTTTTATATTAGTACATGGAATGATAGAATGTTAAATATGTCTGGTAAATGTATAAGGGGATGTTTCAACCAATACCCGTATCAGAATTAAAATGGGAAGCACCACAATATATTTTTTTGTCAGACTCTCCAATACAAAAAAAGGGAATAATGAAATATAGGTTATAATTGATCACCTTACAAATTCAAAATAATTCATCCCTATATGAGAATATTTCTGTCTACTTCATCTTTCGAGGATACACATTAATAATGTATAAATGATACATGGACTATATCAGTCCATTGTATTTGATTAGGATCGGGTGTTTACCTCAATGTTCTAGTGAAGGATTCAACATCTTCTTAATACATATTTGGGAATCATCATAGTGTATCATCCTCAGATAGATGATTAGTCAGAGGGAACTAGTAAAACTCTATAAGATATCTTGACATATTGTTATATGGATTTCAATGTTGGTTGGGATTAACACCCTCCAATAGTTGAGTTTTCTTACAAAAATATATTTCACTAAAGTATACAAATAGATACGTATAAATTCATTTATGGAATGAAATGTATAACTCAAATGTTATAGATTGAGGTTATGAAAGAAATATATTGGAACCCAATATAGTATATGAAGTTGTAGTGAATGTCAGATTCACTCAAGAACTGATAATTACAACATAGTGTAGATAAAATAATTATGATGATAATCATCAGTGTGATGTAGAATTTGTTGTTTGTGAGAATGAGTTTCTATGAATTTATCCATGGGAAATTTTTTTGGGAATCATTAATAAAGTAAAGTTATGTCCTCAATATAATGAAGATTTTAAAATTCTTGATTGAGTAGGGACAATTACTTATCGCTTGAAGCATTCACAAAACCTCTATCATGATCATGATGTGTTCCATGTATCCATCCTATATAAGTACATACCCAAAGCTGTATATCTAATAAACTCAAAGGTTACACCAACGGGTAAATTTTTTTCTTATAAAGAAAAATTAATGGAGATTCTGGATTGTATAGAGATAGTACTCTTAAACAAGATCACTCTACTGGTCAAACTTTTGTGCTAACACCACTAACTTGAAGAAGATATATCAGAACCTGAGGATACAATGAGGAATAATTATCCTTATTTGATTTTATTAGAGTGATGAACATCAAGGATGAAATTTATTTTAAGGTGGATATAATTTAATACCTCTAATTTTTATGTTTTTCATAAATAAAATTTACTTTATTGATATCTTTTGTTACACGCATCACCGTGTCTTAACAAACTGCAATATATAACTAATTTTTTTATTTAAAAATGAATTTCTTAATATTCCCTTTAAATTTTGATGTTTTAATAGTTATAAAAATAATATTAAAATTCATTATGATGATTTCAATCAAAGAAAATAAATTTATATAAAAGTACTTAATTTTTTGGTATTGTGTTTATATAATTTTAAAACATGTTTTTTTGAAACATTAATTTTATTTTTGAAAAAAATAATATAATTAATTTTTAAAAATTTTATAAAATTTATTTTAAAAAATTAAATAATTTTTTTAATAAATAGTTAGGAATTTTATTAGGGTAAATTTTTTTACAATTTTCTGAAATTATAAATTTCTTGATTAATAGTTAAATATAGTTATTTTTATTAAAATTGAATTTTTATATTAATCATTTATAATGTTACATATTTTTTAATAATTTTTTAAAAGTAAAACTGGTTTAATTATGTAATTATTAAACCAATTTAGGTCATTTTAATCAAATTCATTTTTATTTTTTATATTAAATATTTCTTTACTTATGATAAATTTCTCATGGGACAACCTATTTTCCATATCATTTAGTGGTTTAATTTTGAATAAAAAATTTCCATTTATAGGAATTTAATTTGTAAAAATGGATTCTATATTATGAATTTTAATAATTTATATTATAAAATAAGGTGAAATTAACTTCTGTTCAAAATGAATAGTAAAAAAAGTAAAAATTATATACCATGGTTGAGGTTAAAACGGGTTTACCAGGGTTGAATCTAAATATAATGGGTAAAATTACTATAAAACATCACAAAATACAATTTTAGGAATGTATATTGACCTTATATCATCAATAGTTTTTTAAATATCGATTTTTAGCATTTTTCAGGTTTTATAATTTTGCACTCCTTTTTTATTATCCAATATTCGAAGTGTCTTCTATTCCCCACTTATAAAAGGGGACCCTATATCCTTTACAATTAACACTTACAAAACCCTTTGGATTGGACAAGACCTACCTAAATATATTTTTTAATTTCCTACCCAGTTTTTATCAGATAAATTTTTATTATTAAACTCTCATAAGACTCTTTATGGATAAACATAAATATGTTCTCCAAAGAAGAGGTAAAATTCTTAATTTGGAAATTTTGTATTATTTCCTATTACACCTCATTAAAATATTATTCTACTATGATTATATAATAACACCATTTTCTAAAATATAAGTTAATTTTATTATTCTAATTCTATAAAAATAACCATCTCGTCATCCATCAAATGGGATATGAAACTATTTATCATGTGTATGAGAGACTACCCATTCGTGAACCTGTGTAATTTGTTTTCCATGACCACATCTCACTACTAGTGATAATCACAAATTTAGTTTTTATATGTTATATTAATGATATTATTATTTTTATTTAAATATAATATCAAATATACCAATTTAATTTCCTTTTTATTAGAATATGATAACGTCATTTCTATTTATTGCAGACTAATGTCTTATGATGCGGTGTGATTCATTTTTCACTTATTCATCACATGAAATATATTAATGATAAATATAATTAATATATGATATATATAAATATATCACCTAATAATTACCTTGTGAAGGGTAATTAATATTTACTTATCTTTTATTCGGTATGTTGAGAAAATGGAATCAAATTTCATGTATTTGTACAACCTACTATCTCCATGAATAGTGTTATTCATTTTATAATCTCTATATTTTACGGATTAATATGGATATATATATATATATATTACTTTTATATCATGGATAATATTTTTGATTTAATAAAATAATCATCATTTTAAAAGGACCAAAAATACTATATGAAAACGTACTTGATAAACAAAGTCGTTATTACCATAAATATGGTTATAACAAGGAATTACTAGTAGATAGGTAATAAAAGGTCATAAGTAAATCATATATAGTATGATATATATATATTATTGTTCTGTAGGAACCTTTATAATACAACTATATTTATTATACAATATGTTATAACGAATATGAAAGACGTCAACATTTAAGGTAAGGTATTTCTAGTATCTCTTTTAATTTGGGGGGGGGATATGTCATATTCACCAGTCGTGTTTCTTTTGTGGTCAATGTACAAAAAATTTTATATGTTACCTAATGAGTATTCTTATATTTTAAGTTATTTATGGTTTCTTTTGATATTATTATTTAATAGGGATCATGGTTCTAAAGTTTCTAAACTGGAGATGGTTTTATAATAAAATAACATTGTTTTTTCATGATTATTTATGATAATTATTTTGATGATGAAATATTATGATCTATCACTCATGAAAATCATGGATTTTATTATTCTCTATTTATGAATTTTTAATACATGTTTCCTTTCATTTTTTACCCATTATGTTCTTTATATTCAAAAATAATTTTTTTTTAAAAAATACTTTATTGATAACTTTTTTCAAAAAAAAATTGTTCTACATCTATGATTTCTATAATTGTTTAAAATAATGTCTGTACTATTCTAAAATTGTTGTTTAAAACCATTTTTACCATTATTTAATTTTTTTAATTTTTTTTTAATTAATCTTTTTGACATTTTCGAAACTGTATAAATTTTTTAATTTTACTAAATTTTAAAAAGAATTATTCCATTGAACTTAAATGAATATAATATCCCACCATCATGACCATTATATTTATTGAATATTACCATTTACTTTTACATGTTTATTTTTAGTTAATAGGAAATCCAGAAAATTGTTCTCAATTTCTAGTTTTAAAATTGTGATTTTAATATAACAATAATTTTTCTCAAGAAATATTTTCAGGGATAATTGAAACTAATTTTTAATATAAGAAATAATAGTTTGATGATAAATAAGCCTTACTAGGTATATAATCTTGTGATACTATCTATATTATTTCCCTTTATGGTTTATGATTATGATGAAAGGATGTTTATGAAGCCCATTTTTTCATAGGTTATGATATAATGAAATTTTTTTGAAACCATTTTATTTTCATGGGTTCTAAGATGATGAATTTTTTATTATTAGGTCGATCAAATATATGTTGTTTTCATTATGAGATGGCAGTTGTGTTATAAAAAAGTGTAGTTATTACTTTATAATGAAGGATGAAAGTTACTTTATAACACAGGATGATGGTCACATTATAACTAAGGAAAGGTGGGACATATATCTCCATAAAATATTTTGGATAATGATAAATGTTATTTTATTTCAAAGGTTACATGAGAGGTTATACTAAGCCCAAAATAGGGTATGTGATAGGTTATATGAATCTTAAAATTGTGTACATGGTGGGATAGACAAAGCCCAAACCTGGTATATGAGTTGTTATTCAAAGCATGACATGTTATGAACTTGTTTTTTGATAGATTTTACATTAAACTTTAAATAATTATGTGTGTGACATAAATATATATCTTATTCTAATTATATGTTCTCAAGTATAATTTACATTGATTATTTGTGATTCATTACTTATAAACTACCAAAATTTATGTCATGACTCATATTTATTGTCTATGATATGGAGGCTATGGTTTTTAAATGTTATTATAATGTTCATATACCTATATACTCATGTTATGTTGATGTTTTTTTGTTTAAGCATAATGATCATTTTATCTAACTTTTTATTATTTTTTCTTTCCCAATGTTACGAATAATGGAATGATGAATGAAATGTATAAAATGGGTTATAATCATGAATATCTTAGTGGGTGATGATGTAGTTCACTTATAACCTAGATTTTTATGTATATATTGTAACACCCCGAGATTTTATGAAAAATATTCTTTTTAATTTCATTAATGTCTTGTGTTGTACGCTACACCAAAAGGAGCTTTCTCAACACACATCCATGACTTGCCTTGCATTACACACAATCACGACCTTCCTCGATAGCGTGTGTAGTACGCAATACCGAGTTTGACTAAACAACGATATGCTATTAAAATATTATTAAAACTAGCCGTTATGAAGAGTAATAACCACCTTTTAAAATTTTAGAAATTTTAGCTCTCAAAATGGACTTCATTTTTGGATTCGGAGTATCGAATTTAGCATAAGGTGAAATTTTGGTACTTTTCGGATAACTTTCATATTCTGATGAATAGTGAAAATTATAATTAAAAATAAATTTTTTAATTTAAATAATTAATAGTGATAAATTATTAATTTTAGTGGTTTTAATGTATATTTAGAATATATTTTTACAATTTAATACAATGTTGGTCATTGGATGTAATTTTACATTCAAACCAGTCATAAACAAGTGTCAATCTTTTGATAGTTATTATCTCTTAAGAACACGCTATTTGTTTTGAAAACGGGAATTAATTTTTAAATTAATTAATGCAACTGATATGTTTTGAATTTGATAAAATAGACATCATTTTTGAATTCATAATATCAAATATAGCTTAGATCTAATTTTTGGTATTTTTCTGGAAACTTTCATTTTTTGATGAATAGTGAAACCACTAAGTGGTAGTTAAAAAAACTGAATTTTTCATAAAACTTAATTTTACCTCTTTTGTGAGTGGAATTTAAAAAATCCGAGAGACACGGTTGATGTCAGTAAGTAAAATGTGGTCCAATGAGATGAAATTAAATTTTTGGTGAATAGTAACTTTTTACTTTTTTTTACCGCGGTTAAAAGTAAATAGGCTAATTAAGGGTAAAAATGATATTATTATTACCCTAACACATGTCCTAATTCTATTGGACAAGTTTAATTCGACCAAAAACAACCTTAGGAATAAAATATGACCATTTAGGCCCATTTGAATTAGATTAGGACATTTATTATTAATTTATTTAAAAAAGGGTTAAAATAGTTAAAATCAAAGTTTAATAAGTAAATAATTTTTAATATGGAGTTATACATAAGATAAATTCGACTATAAATATTCATTAGAAAGATAAAAAGATTTCATACATAATGGTAATTTATTTGTAATTTTTAGAAATTAAATAATTTAATTTATTTATGACACAATGATGATGCAGTAATTATCTTATTAATGAAATATTGACATAATTGATGTTATAAATACCCAAATATATATAATTTGAGACTTTTTATGAATTCCACTAATTTTCTAAGTTAATATGACATGTTAGTATGGATGTAATTAACCTTTTTCGAATTTATCATTCTGATAGGATTTTTACAAAAATCAATTACTAAATAGTGTCAAAATTGACATAAAATAGTTTTTAAAACAAATATTATATTATTAATTGTTATTTTATTCTTAAAAATCTAAGGTTCGGCCAAATGACTTATATAAGGTTATATATATTAATAATAAACAACTTGGGGTTCGTTTGACTTGATATAGTAAGTTTATTAACCTTACAGTATAAGAACACAAGAAGACACGGTAAAAGTAAAATTATTTAACTTAATGTTAAATCTAAATGATAAGGTTAAAATAGGAACCTAAACTTGACTAAATTCTATTGGATGAGAGGATATAGACCCCTACCCACCTTAGCCTAGAAATAAATCCATTTGGAGCTATTTAAAACCGAACTTGACATTATAATAAAATAATATATTTAGTTATTCCAAAGGTCCCCTCTCCTCCCTTATAAAATGGCACCTCCTCCCTCTCTTCCTCACACAACATTGAGCCTTCAAGCTCGTCCAAACCCTGAAAAATTCACTTCTCCACTTCCCTAGAAACATCCTAGAGGTTCTGGTCTTCCTCAAAGACCAATTTTAGTTCCCTAAGAGGAGGTCTCAAAGAGGCACTTCAAAGAAGAGGTAATTTCTGTTACCGATTCTTTCACCTTTATTTCTTCTTCCACTTCTTCTTATTAGGTTGTTTCATTATTAAGTAATAACATAAGTATCACTCATATACTGATATGTTATTATAAGTATGAAACAATCCTATTGCACCATCTATCCATCCTACAGAAAACGAAATCACCGCATGTGCGTACGTACGGAATACCGTCTCCACGCCGTGGTGAAATCTATTTTACACCACCACCTTACTTGGATGGGTATAATGGTGTAAATAATAACTATATATTATTATTTTAAATTTATATTGATTCTTAAATAGTATACATACACTCCAACACAGTCCCATAATCATGAAAACGATATCATCGCTCGTGTGTACGTACGGACTACCGTCTCCACGACACGATGAGATTCATTCTCCACTTTAACCATTCATGAATGATTATAAAGTATATATAATAAGTAATCATGAAATATATGACATAATAATGATACTGGATTTATGTGTATATATATGTATGTCATCTACTTAATTTCGTTCAACTCAATAAGGAAACAAAAACAGCATTCATGCGTACGTACGGCCTACCGTCTCCATGAACGGTGTATTTCATTCCATTTACTGATTTATTATATATATTTATATTATGAATATATATATATATATATAAATCATGTTCTATATTCTGGAATTAAGTAATCATGATCTAAGTAATCATATGAATAATTACAAGTCAAAACACGGACGACAAATGAAACAATTTTACCCAAAACGCTCTTTAACATGGAAATTACAAAAGAACGGGTAATATAAAGTCATAAGAGAACCATATATGATATAATAACAATGAATATGATTCTTTAATAAGTCAATGACATTATTTAAATCATTATACAAGAGGTTCGGACACTTACGAAGCAAATCAGACCTAAGGTAAGGGAAATATCACAATCTCATTTTTATCCGAGATTGTTTATACTTTGGCATTTACTGGGGTATATTTTATCATCCACGTCCATGTTTACTCAATATGTAATATTATTTCCATCCACCTACAATTATTTAAATCCAATTTTACCCTTCGGTGATATTTTAGTAAAAGATATGAAAGGAATCTTTTTTCGTTTTTCGTACGAGGTACTTTTTGACTTTTCCGACAAAAGTACAAGAAGAATGTTTTTTTAACTTATACGGCACAAATGGATTTTTAAAACATTATTTCCAAGAATATTCCTTTACAAGTTTCAAGTTTAATTTTAATAGACTTCGTTTAGTTTATGATTGTACAACATGTTAAGAAAGGAAACATGTTTTTGAAGCAGAAAGGATATTTTCCTCAAGAATGGAGTTCAAGTGTTTTATTAAAATTATTTTCCATCAAAAATAATAAAGGGATATGTTTTATCCCTATTATTACATTGATTTGATTATGTTGTTATGGAATTATATTTTTATGAATTACTTTATCTTACATGAATTGTTTTATGATGTCACGATATTTAAGATTCCCATTTTTATTACATGGGTTATGAGATGATGTATGATTTATGATTTTGTGGCACACATAAGAATGGTATAATTATGAGATGGGTGGGACCTATATCTCCCTCCAATTCATTGGGTAAAGATTTTATATCTCATGAGATAGATAAGTCTGGAACGGTAGGTTATACCAGTTCAGTGAAACAGGACTGAAACGAGGGTGACTCGGTTCAGAAAGGGACTTTGTCCACTAAGATAGTCTTGCCAAAGAGTCTTGACTAACAAGAAATGATTCTCTATGATTATTTGTGTATGCCACAAATTTTCATGTTTTAAGTTATGTTTATTGGGATTACATTTCACTAATATGATTTATCCCATGTTATGAAATTATGATTTCTTTTGCAGGTTAAGATTTCTAAAAGATATGTTCTTATGAATATGATGTGATTGATATTTCTATTGTTTACCCTTACAGAGCATTTGAGCTCAGCCTTTTTATGTTTTATTTTCCCTAGGATATAAAGAAAGTATTTAGGTCAAAAAGGAAGATCTTTATGGGAGATGTTGAAGATCATTCGCCACGATTAGAAGATTATATTCCGAGTTTCCAAAGACACTAAACTATTACGGTCCTTTTGTGTGTTTTTTATTGTACTAAGTATTCTTCAAATGTAATGTAATGTAATGTGTGTGTACGTTAAGCTTCGGGTCGCTACAGTTGGTATCAGAGGAAAGGTTTAGTCAACCTTTGGAAAAAAGGATGCGAAAACGTTAGTGAGATCCCTAGAGATATTTCTAAGGTATGTCTAGGGATATTCCTAAGGTTAAGTATACGTATAGGTTAGAGTACTAGAATTACGATAACGACCATAGAATTAAACCAAAGATGTTAGAAATTGAAGTTACTCCCCCTTTATTATGATTTTTTCCTCTCACACTATTCTTTTCGGGTTTTAGGAAATGGCTGGAAACAAGATGATTCATGATAATGGAGGATATGATGGACAATGGAAGATGAGAAACCAAATGAAATAGGATTTGGAAGTCCAAACATCATTATTATGCCGAATCAGCAATCTTGTAATATGATCAATAAAGTAAAATTTGGTAAGTCTCCTGACTCGGCTAATAAGAGAAAGATGGAGTTTCATGATGATCATAGAGGAAAGAAAGTTCAATTTCACCTATGTAAATCATGTGGGAAGAGGCATCAAGGAGAATGTTTCAAAGGAACTGGAAGATGCTTTGGGTGTGGAAATGAAGGACACAAATCCAGTAAGTGCAAAGGAAAAGGTTCAATTAACACCAGGGATGAGGATAATGGTATTGCTACGACATCAAAAAAGGTTAAATGTTTTAAATGTGGAATGTACGGGCATTATGCAAACCAATGCCCTAAGGGAAACTCTCATAAAGAGAATCAGTATTGTCATATGGGTAGTATTTATGTGGATGATGATGAAGAGACTACAAATGATATGTGAGATGAAAGAATTGTTGAAGCTCGGTCAATGGTTTAAGAATGTAGTGGAATGATTACATGTTTATCATGTGTAATGTTGTATAAGTAATCACATGGTACTATGGAATAAAGAGACATCTAAGGATTGTTACACTGTTGTCTTTCCTTGAGTTTTGAATGTGTATGGTTAATAGTACCAGTATCCATTAAAGGTTATTCAGATATTTTTGGAATATAGAAGATATGCGCATAATGAAGGGATACGTAGAAAATTAAATGTTTGATAGTATTCATGAGCTCATGAATGATATAAGGAGAAGGTTATATCATGGTTTGAGTATATAGAATTTTTGGATTTTGGTATGTGGAAAGAGTTAACTTTTGACAGCATTCATGTTTTCACTATGGTTTAATGGGTATTCATTTTTCAAGAGAATACATCATTAAGGTATTCACATGATTGGAATGTGACCGACAAGATATATGGGGGTTAAATGATGGTATTCACATGCTTGGTTGACGACATTTCAAGTTATCGTTTTCTTTATACTATGATCTTGGACCGAAGTATTTTAGATAAGCCTAAAGATTGGAATGGATTATGTTAACCATAAGTTAGTATTGTTTAAGGATATAATTTTTTTTGATATTATTTTTGTGATGTTATAGTAATGTAGTTTTAGAAAAAGGACAACCTGCAGGACGAGCGACATCCCATCGCGTCGGACAAGGCTGTGGGAATCAAACCCACAACCGAAGTGAGACTGGCCTTTATCGCCTACCACTGGCCTACCGGAAGTCCCTGTTTAATAGAAACTAGTTTTATTATATTAAGCAGCATGATATATGAATTATAAGTCCATTTTAGGAACCATATATCATTAATATCACTATAGATGGACTTATGTATTTTTTTGATAACTTTTCTAACCTTTTGTTTGAGACAAATGGAATGACCCATCATTCTATCACATGATCTGCTAACACATCACGAATGAAAAATTCCACTTCATTTCTTTAAGATATGAAGTGGAAATTTTCCAAAGAATGACCAACAGTGAGACTATACCGAAATCACGAAAGTATTTCTTCTATTTCCAATTTCATCAACTTTAGGGAAACGATCTTGAAAACCAAAAATGTTGTTCTAGTTCCCTTATATCTGATGAATACGATGGTACCCTAGATCATCACAAATTTATGGCTTTGTGATTGCTGGATTTTCCATAGCCATGTTCTCTACCACTCTCCATTAGAACATGATGGTTAGATTTCTCTTCCATATCCACATTTTCACCTATGTGGAAACCCAGTGATTAGTTTATTTCGGTAACCATTATGTTTCATACTTTTGTTTTTAATGATTGGTTTTAGTATTCCTTTTTACGATGTGGGTTTCTATTAAAGAAACATTCAAATAGTAAACCATTTATAACCCCGACGAATTTCGAGGGCGAAATTCATTTTAAGGGGGGTAGAATGTAACACCCCGAGATTTTATGAAAAATATTCTTTTTAATTTCATTAATGTCTTGTGTTGTACGCTACACCAAAAGGAGCCTGCTCAACATGCATCCTTGACTTTCCTTGCATTACACGCAATCACGACCTTCCTCGATAGCGTGTGTAGTACGCAATACCGAGTTTCACTAAACAACGATATGCTATTAAAATATTATTAAAACTAGCCGTTATGAATAGTAATAACCACATTTTAAAATTTTAGAAATTTTAGCTCTCAAAATGGACTTCATTTTTGGATTTGGAGTATCGAATTTAGCCTAAGGTGAAATTTTGGTACTTTTCAGATAACTTTAATATTCTGATGAATAGTGAAAATTACTATTTTATAATTAAAAACAACTTTTTTAATCGAAATAATTAATAGTGATAAATTATTAATTTGAGTGGTTTTAAAGTATATTTAGAATATATTTTTACAATTTAATACAATGTTGGTCATTGGATGTAATTTCACATTTAAACCAGTCATAAACAAGTGTCAATCTTATGATATTTATTATCTCTTAAGAACACGCTATTTGTTTTGACGATGGGAATTAATTTTTAAATTAATTAATGCAACTGATATGTTTTGAATTTGATAAAATAGACATCATTTTTGAATTCATAATATCAAATATAGCTTAGATCTAATTTTTGGTATTTTTCTGGAAACTTTCATTTTTTGATGAATAGTGAAACCACTAAGTGGTAGTTAAAAAAACTGAATTTTTCATACAACTTAATTTTAACGCTTCTGTGAGTGGAATTTCGAAAATCTGAGAGACACGGTTGATGTTAGTTTGTAAAATGTGGTTCAATGAGATGAAAATAAATTTTTTATGAATAGTAACTTTTTACTTTTTTTTACCACGATTAAAAGTAAATAGGATAATTAAGGGTAAAATGAAATTATTATCACCCTAAAACATGTCCTAATTCTATTGGAAAAGTGTAATAAAATATGACCATTTAGGCCCACTTGGATTAGATTACGAAATTTATTATTAATTTATTTAAAGAAGGTTTAAAATAGTTAAAATCAAAGTTTAATAATTAAATCATTTTTAATATGGGGTTATACATAAGATAAATTCGACTATAAATATTCATCAGAAAGCTAAAATAATTTAATACATAATAGTATTTTATTTTTAATTTTTAGACATTAAATAATTTAATTTATTTATGACACAACGATGATGCAGTAATTATCTTATTAGTGAAATATTGACATAATTGATGTTATAAATACCCAAATAAATATAATTTGAGACTTTTTAGGAATTACACTAATTTTATAGGTTAATATGACATGTTATTATGGATTTAATTAAGTTTTTTCGAACTTTTCATTCTGTTAGGATTTTCACAAAAATCAATTACTAAATATTGTCAAAATTGACATAAAATAGCTTTTAAAACAAATATTATATTATTAATTGTTATTTTATTCCTAAAAATCTACGGTTCGGCCAAATGACTTAGATAAGGTTATATATATTAATAATAAACAACTTGGGGTTCTTTTGTCTTGATATAGTAAGCTTATTAACCTTATAGTATAAGAACACAAGAAGACACGGTAAAAGTAAAATTATTTAACTTAATGTTAAATCTAAATGATAAGGTTAAAATAGGAACCTAAACTTGTCAAAATTATATTGGATGAGATGATTTAGACCCACCCCCACCTTAGCCTCTAAATAAATCAATTTGGATTTATTTAAAACCGAACTTGACTTTATAATAAAATAATATTTTTTGTTATTCCAAAGGTGCCCCTCTCCTCCCTTATAAAAGGGCACCTCCTCCCTCTCTTCCTCACACAACTTTGAGCCTTCATGCTCGGCCAACCCCTGCCAAATTCTCTTCTCCACTTCCCTAGAAACATTCTAGAGGTTCTGGTTTTCCCCAATGACCAATTTTAGTGCCCTAAGAGGAGGTCTCAAAGAGGCGCTTCAAAGAAGAGGTAATTTCCGTTACCGATTCTTTCACCTTTATTTCTTCTTCCACTTATTCTTCTTAGGTTGTTTCATTATGAAGTAAAAACATCAGTATCACTCATATACTGATATGTTATTATAAGTATGAAACAATCCTATTTCACCATCTATCCATCCTACGGAAAACGAAATCACCGCGCGTGCGTACGTATGGAATATCGTCTCCACGCTGTGGTGAAATCTATTTTCCACCACCACCTTACTTGGATGGGTATAATGGTGTAAATAATAACTATATATTATTATTTAAAAGTGATATTGATTCTGAAATAGTATACATACACTCCAATACAGTCCCACGATCGTGAGAATGATATCATCGCTCGTGCGTGCAGACGGACTACCGTCTCCACGGCGCGATGAGATTCATTCTACACTTTAACCATTCATGAATGATTATAAAGTATATATAATAAGTAATAATGAAATATATGACATAATAATGATACTGGATTTATGTGTATATATATGTATGTCATCTACTTAATTCCGTTCAACTCAATAAGGAAACGAAAACAGCGTCCATGCGTACGTACGGCCTACCGTCTCCATGAACGGTGTATTTCATTCCATTTACTGATTTATTATATATATTTATATTCTGAATATATATATATATAAATCATGTTTTATATTCTGGAATTAATTAATCATGATCTATGTAAGCATATGAATAATTACAAGTCAAAACATGGACAACAAATGATACAATTTTACCCAAAACGCTCTTTAACATGGAATTTACAAAAGAACGGGTAATATAAAGTCATAAGTGACCCATATATGATATCATAACAATGAATATGATTCTTTAATAAGTCAATGACATTATTTAAATCATTATACAGGAGGTTCGGACGCTTACGAAGCAAATCAGACCTAAGGTAAGGGAAATATCACAATCTCATTTTTATCCGAGATTGTTTATACTTTGTCATTTACCGGGGTGTATTTTATCATCCACATCCATGTTTCCTCAATATGTAATATTATATCCATACACCTAAAATTTTTTAAATCCAATTTTACCCTTCGGTGAGATTTTAGTAAATGATATGAATGAAATCTTTTGTCATTTTTTGTACGAGGTACTTTTTGACTTTTCCGAAAAAAGTTCGAGAAGAATGTTTTTTTAACTTATACGACATGAATGGATTTTTAAAATATTATTTCCAAGAAGCTTACTTTAAAAGTTTTCAAGTTTATTTTTAATCAACTTATTTTAGTTTATGATTGTATGACATGTTAAGAAAGGAAAAGTGTTTTTGAAGTAGAAAGGATATTTTCCTCAAGAATGGAGTTCAAGTGTTTTATCAAAATTATTTTCCATCTAAAATAATAAAGGGTTCTGTTTTATACCTATTATTACATTAATTTGATTATGTTGTGATGGAATTATATTATTATGAATTCCTTTATCTTACATGAATTGTTTTATGATGTCACGATATTTAAGATTCCCATTTTTATTACATGGGTTATGAAATGATGTATGATTTATGATTTTGTGGCACACATACGAATGGTATCATTATGAGATGGGTGGGACCTATATCTCCCTCCAATTCATTGGGTAAAGATTTTATATCTCATGAGATAGACATGGATGGAACGGTAGGTTATACCGGTTCAGTGAAATAGGACTAAAACGAGGGTGACTCGGTTCAGAAAGGGACTTTGTCCACTAAGATAGTCTTGGAAAAGACTCTTGACTAACAAGAAAAGATTCTCTATGATTATGTGTGTATGCCACAAAGTTTCATGTTTTAAGTTATGATTATTGGGATTACCTTTCACTACTATGATTTATCCCATGTTATGAAATTATGATCTCTTTTGCAGGTTAATATTTCTAAAAGATATGTTCTTATGAATATGATGTGATCGATATTTCTTTTGTTTACCCTTATTGAGCATTTGAGCTCACCCTTTTTATGTTTTATTTTCCCCAGGATATAAAGAAAGGATTTAGGTAAAAAAAGGAAGATCTTTATGGGAGATGTTGAAGATCTTTCTCCACGATTAGAAGATTATATTCCGAGTTTCCAAAGACCCTAAACTATTACGGTCCTTTTGTGTGTGTTTTTGTTATGTACTAAGTATTCCAAAAAAGTAATGTAATGTGTGTGTACATTAAGCTTCAGGTCTCTACATATATGTTTAAAAATTCCCTATGACTAATATATTATGGTGTGGATCATTATGTTATGTAATGAATATTCATATAATAATATATGATAATACTGTATAAAAGGTGTTGTTTTTATATATGGAAATATAACTCCTACTTTCTAATAACAACTTTAGGTTTAAATGACCTATGCTGGTTAGCCATAGAAACATTCATGGACTCTATAAAAAATTATTCTTCTTCTTTTTTGAGCTTCTACCCAATAATATTGTTAATTCAACACAAAAAACTAGAAATCACATACCCTAGTTTATCGATTCTCAACACTTTAAGAAATCATGATATATATTTACTTGAATACATTCATATTTTCATAACATTTCCAACAATGATAACTGAAAGAATACCATTAACATAATAAAAATTATATGATATATCTATTATCTCCAATTCATTGACATATCCAATCATATTTAATTTATTGGTGAGTAATTAAATTACATAGGTCGCATTTCACATAATGAAATTCATATCTTGTGTGAATGAATTTATTCTTCACATAAGCACCTAGATGAGACACTATTTGAATAACATGAATATTAATTAAATCATAACTGTTTTCACTCTAACACATAGATTGTCTATTTTTTAAGAATAATTTCAATGTATTGTACCAGTCTGATATGTTTCATACAATAATATTCACTTACCGCTACAGTTGATCTAAAAGTTATGTGTATTGATGAAGAGGTCATTTATCTACAACATAAGAGTTTATTAGAAATGTAATATGTCTTCCATTATTATTAAATAGACGTTTATTAAATATACTCCTACTAAAATGAATTCCCATTTTTAATTCAGAATATCCATTACTGGGACTTGATCCATATTTCACAATGCAATAAGTCCAAAGAAGTGTTCCTCTCACCACATATCTATTTATGTAGGGAATCATATATATTATCATGATTTCAATCACCTTATCCTTCCTAGATAGAAATAATCCATGTATGACTCTCTAAGAATACCTCTATTTGGAAAAGGGTTAGAGACTAGTGGCAAGTAGGCATATCACATACATGGGAGGCCTTATCATATGGTACATGCACACACAAAAAAATATTATCAAACACCATTCTAAAAGATAAATACATGTATGCTATTATATTATTGAATAAATCTATGTCCCACCATCAGATTACTATAAAGAAAAAATTTAAATTATCCAAATATAATACCACAAAAACATTAGTAAAGTCCAACCTTCTAAGAATAAGGAGACTACTCAAAAGAAACACATTTTATGAATAAGTATTTTTCTATATCACAATGTTCCACCTTCTCCTTGTCCTACTAGGACTCTTGAAAAAGACATATCATCTTCAACAGTCATGATATGTGTGTATATATCCCATGTGGGTGTGATTATAAAAATTCCCATTAGGACACCCAAAAATCACCAAAAATAAAGCATCAAGAGAATAGTCACATCATCAACTCAAAAAATGTCAATTTGGATTTGAGACATATAAGTAATAAAAAATGGCCCAAAAATACCCATTATTGACTCCTAGTCTCAAATAATACTAAAAACTACTACCATATGCAATATTCTTCTTGAGGATTCAATGTAATTCCCATTCATGTTATCTAACTCCATGAGCTAGATAACAACTATGACAATCATCTGAGAGGTCATGGTTACCATGACTTATTCATAAAAAGAACTCTCTTGAACATCGGATATCATGATCATAAGATTGGGGATCTCACCTAGTGTTTATGGGGTATACCAGATGATACTTGGAATAACCCTCTAAGTAGGGTATCTAATTCTTATGTACATTGGGCATAATGATTCCATAAACCCCACTTTGGTAAATATAAGGAAATGATAGAGAATCATGTCTTGTCTCATGGAAGGATTACTAAAACTAAATCCAAGACTAATTTCATAGATAGGATAAAAATTATATGCTTGGGAATAATTCCACACAATACCTTAATAGGAATGGACAATGGGAAAACACCCAATTGATATCAGTCTAAATTGATAAGATAGTGGCCATAAACTTACACTGAGAATGTATATAGCATATAGTGGATGTCTGAAATGTTTCATTCCTTCAATGAATCTAAATATATATCACTATACTACATGGCCTATCTCCCACAATATACAAGAATTTCCCCCATGGGGTACACAATGTGTTTTGGTTGACCGAAAAATAATGTGTTCTACTTGATGAAGGTCATGTACATCGAGCTGTGCTAGTGTACTTAGGTCGTGCCTGTGTACCTAGTAATTTATGAGTGCCCAACCATTTCTATTAATTTTTACTCTGTACATGAATATATGTCGAGTCGTGTTCATGCTCGTGTACCCTAATGATATATGTCGAACATCCAAGCAAGGGTCTCACAACGTGTGGTTGGTCCACACGATGTCTCGTTTTTTTCTTATTCATAAACACTATCACCATAATTGGGGAACACATGATGTGTTTTCATTGGGATATACACTATGTGGTTGGTATTTGTCTAGAAATATAGAGAAATCCATAATATTATTCTTTCTCTCCCATTACCTCTAGATCTAATGACAATCATGCCTCTAGATCTTAGAGTTATGGAGAACTGTGCCAAAATCATCACTAGTGGTAAGATTATGAACACCTGATCTAATTGTTGAATTCCTCTATCACATATAACTATTGAATGTTGAAACCCCTTTAATAGAGTTCTCCACTAATCCGTCACCAAGATCCCCAATCATCATCTCCTAACCTCTATCAAACAATCAATCATGTACCATAACCCACAGTGATGATCTTATTCACTGAATATCAATCACACAATGATCTTCCAGTGTTTGTTTATTGATCCATTGTGAAAAGGTAATTTTGTAATGGAACATGTCCGGAATGGTGGATGAAATTAAAAAACAAAAAATAGGAATGAGCCTCGTCTATTATTTCAGTTGGACTTGATTCATTTTCATTATAATAATGTATGAAGAACCAAAATCAAATAATATAATTTCCCAAAATCCCATGAATGTGAAATTAAACATGGATGAATTAATGAACCATTAATAATTTTTTTGGATGCATTAAACATCATCAAGGATTAATTAGATTGGAAGCATAAAGACATTCAAAAAAAATTTAGAACCTCATGTTTGGATTGATCACCGATGAAGAATGAACACACATTTAAGATGTCAGTGAGACACACATTTTATATTAGAACACCAATATCCCAAGAATAATCAACTAACAACTCTCTAGGAACACACCTCCAATTACTACACTCTCAATCCCAAGGGTTAAATAGCTAACCCTAGGGATTTTTTATATGCGTGTTCAAATTAGACTAGAACAGGTGAGGGAAAATTAATTAATTAAATATAAAATTAATTTACTAATCCATTGAAAAACACATTTTAACAAAACGCAAAATTCTAGAAATGTTTATTTAATTTCTTGTTTAAAACCCAAATTCTATCTTTAATGGATATAATATACTTCCAATCGAAGTTGCATTTCAGGATTCATTCTATTAGAAAATAAAACCTACATGACCAAGAAAGAATATATTTAATATTGTTCATATATATATTATAAGCCTCCCAAGCCCTTATAATCTAATACATACACAGTGTGTGGCTCTATAAAATTACTTAAATAAATATATAGGTTAAAAGAGAAAAAATATTGTCGTTAAACTCTCCCCAAATTAAGAATTTGTTTCCTAAAATTAAAAAAATCTACACAAAAAGATAAGGATACTATGACAGAATTCAGGTATCCCACTCCCATGTTCTCTCATATAGATTCTCAATGTTGCCACCTAATACATACCAAATTAATTTCTCACCCACAAATAATCTTCTCCTATAGATCATTGATCTCTTCTGTATACTCTACAAATATATATCTATCTTTGATTTATATCTCATCCCTATCAACAACATGCAATAGATTATGAACATACCTCATTAGCTATGACTCGTGGAGGACATCATGTATTAGGTGTTACTGTAACAGTTGGGATTTGTAGTATTGCAACACTGTTACCCTATAAAATATCTAGAAACATCCAATAAATCTAAGATATAACTTGGTTCCCCAACCAAATATTTTGTGATCTATTTTTATTTGAGACCCTAAAGAACACTTTGTCTCCCCCATCAAAAACATAAGGATTCTATCATTGGTGAATATAACAATTTTTATGTACTTGGTAGTCCTCATCCAACCTTGGATGATATGAACCTTCTTTTTATTTTCTTGTACCATCTTTGGGACCATAATAATATACTCCCCTAGACTAGTCCAACATAGTGGTGACCTATTGGGTCTCCCATAAAATTATTAAAATGATGCCATACCAATACTAGTGTGGTAACAATTATTTCATGAAACATATACTGATGGCAGGTGTTCTTATAGACTATGACCATAATCTAATATGAAATCCCTAATAATGTCATAGAGAACCTGAATGGTCTATACAATCTATCCATAAGTACAAGGGTGAGACACGACGCTTAATTGGAACTGAGTCCAAAATTCATCCAACAATACTCTCCATAATTGTGATGTGAGGATAGGATCAGGGTAAAAATGATCATTATTCATGAATGGCCCGAAGTACTTCATTTTTATTGATTTTTGATAACCCCCCTTTCAAGGGATAAGGGGGAACCCTTACAAGGCCCATAGGATCGAATATTACATGGCATGTAGCCTTAGAAGATTACATGACCCGAATGTCTTTGGGAATTCAACAAGACTATCTACAAGGAACTGCCCCTCCCAAGCATCTGCATCTTGATAGTATCTCTTCACCTTTGCATGACAGTCTGGCTAGGCTTCCCGTGCATGCACAGGCTGGTACTGATGGCATAGCCAGACCCTCTCATTCGGATAATCCATTTGGGTATACTCTAGTGTGTGCACCTACTCTACTCTCAGATTGCTAGAAAGTGGGTTGATATGGTGAGTCAGTGTACGATCACCTAAATGGAATAATGTCCCCTAGATAATTGTGGGAAAACCATCCTAATGTTCATTGATATATGAAACCACTTCCTCTTATGAACCTCAAGAGGTGGATCCAAATGCACTGGAACATGGTTCTTAGCCTTTATCTTATGAAATGTCAGGAAGTAATAGAGAAACTCATATTCACACAACTTCATCCATGGCCACTAGAACATATACTAATGGTCCATATAGATCTACATAACACCTAGATTTTCCTCCATGAGGGATTTATTAAAATCCCACAATACCTCCTCATGCAGTGTCACTAGTACCATCATCCATCCTCTAAAAATGATTTCACGCTCCCTACCTTTAGAAAATCCATCACAAGAACATCCATTGGATTTCTGAATAGGTGAAGTCTCATAGCCAGTATCTCTATTGTAATCCTCTACAATATAATATAGTAGATAATGGGTAATTTATATTCAATGGAGGTATGATTAACTATCCTCTTCTACCTAAGAATGTTTCCCTTATGATAACAACTACAACACATCTCTCAGTAACTATAAGAATGATCCTTTACTAAGAGAATCTACCACATAATTCCCAATACTGGGAGTATATACTCTCTCAAAGTCACAATCCTTGAAGAAATATTGTCATATACACTAAACTTAATTAGAATCCTACTATTAGTAGTTATAATTCTCAATTTTTTGGTCACAATAGATGATAAACCACTCACCCCTAAGGTAACATCACCAAATATATAGGGAGAAGGCCAACACAGCTACCTCTTGATCTTGGGTCTTGTAGTTCTAATCACGTTGTATCAAATTTTGAGACCCATGGGATATCAATTATTTACAATGCATCATAAAACATCTAAACATTATATATAAGTATTCACAAAACCCCTCATACTCAACAACATCTTATGGTAGTTTCATAATGGGAGTACTTGTCATCCTATACTTCATATTTTAAAATTCTATCTATGCCTCTCCATCCAAATGAATGGTTTAATATTCTAGATCGATGTAGTTAAGTGATCCAATATCCTAGATAAATAAATAATTAATATCCAATAATATTCATCCAATCCATGTAAATTATGCACCTCATAAATGATCTTGGGTGGAATTGATAGTTTGAAAGAATACCATAATAATGGTGCTCTCAGAGTATGTCTAGACTCATCCTCAAGTGTCTCAGGAGCTCCTCTTTAGATTCTAACTCCACTATGATGGCATTGACAAAGATAACCATGATCCGAACTGTAACAACCCGAGATTTTATTCGTTTTAATTTCTTTCATATCTTCTGCTGTATGATACACCAAGATTATCATGCGCTATACGCAACACCATATTATCTTGCAGTATACGCAACACTATTCCTAGATTGTGTTACACACAATTTCAAGTTCGTTTGATAGTAGTCATTCTACGCAACATCGAGTATGTGTATATATATATATATATATTCAATGTATAAATGAAAAATGGTTGGATTCTGTTATAAAGAAACAACAAAGGAGTCTTGCACAACACGCAAACCTGACTTGGCTTTCATTACACGCAATCGTGACCTTCCTCGATAACGCTTGTTGTACGCAATACCAGGTTTTACTAAACAACGATATACTATTAGATTATTATTAAAACTAACCGTTATGAATAGTAATAACTAATTGTTGATTTTTTTTAAATTTTATCTTTCAAAATGGACTTCATTTTTGGATTCAGAATATCTAAATTAGCCTTGGGTGAAATTTTGGTATTTTTCTGAAAACTTTCAATTTTTGATGAATAGTGAAAACACTGGGTTACTATTTAAAAACCGACTATTTATATAAATAATTATTTATTTAATTTAAATTCATTTTAGGGAAAAATTGATACATAATACCAATATAATTTCAAAGTAATTCATTGGAGTCATTTTATAATAATTTTAGATATATAAAAAGTTTATTGAACTTTTCACCGTCTTTTACCCACCTCCTAGGAGAATTTGCAAATTTATATAAAACATAATTTTACCGCTTTTTTGAATGGAATTTCAAAAATCCGAGAGAAACGGTTGATGCTAGTAAGTAAAATGTGGTTCAATGAGATGAAAATAATTTTTTCTGAATAGTAACTTTTTACTTTTTTTTACCACGGTTAAAAGTAAATAGGGTAATTAATGGTAAAAATGATATTATTAGTACCCTAACACATGTCCTAATTCTATTGAATAAGTTTAATTCGACCAAAAACAACCTTAGGAATAAAATATGACCATTTAGGCCCATTTTTATTAGATTAGGACATTTAATATTAATTTATTTAAAGAAAGTTTAAAATAGTTAAAATCAAAGTATAATAAGTAAACGATTTTTAATATAGGGTTATACATAAGATAAATTCGACTATAAATATTCGTTAGAAAGAAAAAGATATTTCATACATAATGGTATTTTAATTATAATTTTTAGAAATTAAATATTTTAATTTATTTATGACATAATGATGATGCAGTAATTATCTTATTAATGAATGATAGGAAATAATTGATGTTATAAATACCCAAATAAATGTAATTTGAGACTTTTTATGAATTCCACTAATTTTATAGGTTAATATGACATGTTAGTATTTATTTAATTAAATTTTTTCGAACTAATCATTCTTTTGTGATTTAAAAAAATCAATTACCCAATAGTGTCAAAATTGAAAAAAATAGTTCTTAAAACAAATATTATATTATTAATTATTATTTTATTCCTAAAAATATATGGTTCAGACAAATGACTTGAATAAGGTTATATATATTAATAATAAATAACTTGGGATTCGTTTTTCTGGTTATAGTAAGTTTCTTAATCTTATAGTGTAAGAAAACAAGAAGACACAGTAAAAGGTAAATTATTTAACTTAATGTTAAATCTAAATGATAAGGTTAAACTAATTACCTAAACTTGTCCAAATCCTATTTGATGAGATTATTTCGACCCACACCCACCTTAGCTTCAAAATAAATCAATTTGGAGCTATTAATAACCGAATACGACTTTATAATACAATAATATTTTTTGTTTTCTCAAAGGTGCCCCTCTCCTCCCCTATAAAAGGGCACCTCCTCCCTCTCTTCCTCACACCACTTTGAAACTTCAAGCTCGGAAAAAACCTGAAAAATTCTCTTATCCACTTCCCTGGAAACATCCCATAGGTTCAGGTCTTATTCAAAGACCAATGTTAATGCCCTAAGAGGATGTCTCAAAGAGGCGTTTCAAAGAAGAGGTAATGTCTGTTACCGATTCTTTCAACTTTACTTCTTCTTCCACATCTTCTTCATTAGTTGTTTCTTTATGAAGTAATAACATCATTATTACTAATGTACTGATATGTTATTATAAGTATGAAACAACCCTATTTCACCATTTATCCATCCTACGGAAAATGAAATCACCGCGTGGGCGTATGTACGGAATACTGTCTCTACGCCGTGGTGTAATCTATTTTCCACCACCACCTTACTTGGATGGGTATAATGGTGTAAATAATAACTATATATGATTATTGTAAAGTGATATTTATTCTGAAATAGTATACATACACTCCAATACAATTCCACGATCATGGGAACGATATCATTGCTCATGTGTACGTATGGAATACCGTCTCCACGATATGATGAGATTCATTCTCCATGTTAACCATTCATGAATGATTATAATGTATATATAATAAGTAATAATGAAATATATGACATAATAATGATACTGGATTTATGTATATATATATATATGTATGTCATCTACTTAATTTCATTCAATTTAATAAGGAAACGAAAACATCGTTCATGCATACGTACGGTCTACCATCTCTGAGAACGGTGTATTTCACTTCATTTAATTAATCTATCTTATATATATATATATGTATATAATGAAATATATATTATATATAACTCATGTTTTAAATTCTGGTTTTAATTAAATTAGGATATAAGTAATAATATAAAGAACAACAAGTCCAAACACGTATGATAAATAAAACGATTTAATCCAAAATGCTTCTTTAACATGGAACAAACAAAAGAAGGGGTAATATAAAGTTATAAGTGAACCATATATGATATCATAACAATGAATATGATTATTTAATAAGTCAATGACATTATTTATATCATTATACAGGTGTTTCGGAAACGTATGAAGCATATCGGACCTAAGGTAAGAAATAACTTTTCCAATTTCGTTCTTATCAGAGATTGTTTATTCGTAAGTATTTACGGGGGTTATTGTTCTCATCAATGTCCATGTTTCTTAAAAATGGTTTCATGTATGTTTAAAGTCCCTTTTACCCATTTTTGACTTTTAATACATGGTATGTATGGAATCTTTCTTTTACGAGGTACTTTTTGACTTTTCAGCAAAAGTATGAGAAGAATGTTTTTTTAACTTATACGACATGAACGGATTATTACGGTTTTATAAAGCCTTATTTTCATGAAGTGTACTAAAAAATATTTCATGACTATTTTCACCAAAATCCTTTTCTTTTAAAATTTCAAGAAATTTTGTGAAAAGAAAATGATTTTGAAGAAGAAAGGATATTTTCCTCAAGAATTCATTTCAAATGTTTTATCAAAACCATTTTCCATTTAGCATGATGTTATTTTATAAGTGTGTGTTTCAATTTTAATGTATCTATGATTTAAATGGTTTCAATTTTCTTATTATGAAATGATATCCATTTATTTTATATGGATTATGTGATGATGAGATGATGTTTTTGAAACCCATTTCATTCATTGGGTTATTATTAATGATGTATTTTTATTTTGTGGCACAAGTAAGAATGATTTCATTATGAGATGGGTGGGACCTATATCTCCCTCCAATGAATTGGGTAAAGATTTATATCCCATGATATATACATGGATGGAAGCGTAAGTTAATCTTGTCCAGTGTTACAGGACTAAGATGAGGAGTGAACTCGATTCAGAAAGGGACTTTGTCCACTAAGATGGTATTGGAAGCAATGCCTTGGATACAATGGAAATCATAAAATGTGCTTAATGGTTGACACAATTACATGATTTATTCCCATGCTATTTTATCATTGTTGATTTTCCCTTATGATATATGCCTTATGTACTTCCAAGATTCATGTCTTTGCTCAAGATTTTGATGTTTAGATTTTATGTTCAAGTTTTTGCATTCAAATGTTTATGGATTGATTTATGATCTCAATGTTTACCCTTACTGGGCATTTGAGCTCACCCCTTTTATGTTTTCTTTTCCCCAAGATATAAATAAAGGTTTTAGGTAAGAAAAAAAAGGGAATATCATTACGGTAGATGTTGAAGATCTTTCACCATGATTAAAAGATTATATTCAGAGTTTCTAAAGACACTAAACTATTACGGTCCTTGTGTGTCTATTTTTGTTATGTAATAAGTATTTCGCAAAAGTAATGTAATGTCCATGTAACTCAAGCTTTGGGTCTCTACAGTTGGTATCTAAGGAAAGGTTTAGTCAACCTTTGGAAACTAGGATGCGAAAACGTTAGTGATACCCCTAGAGATATTTCAAAGGTATGTCTAGGAATGTCCCTAAGGATAAGAATACGTATAGGATATAGTCTTAGAACTACGGTAAAGATATTATAATTTAACCTAAGATGTTAGATATTGAGGGTCCTCCCCCTTTACTATGTTGTTTTCCCTAGCATGATTTTTTCCTCTCACACTATTATTTTTGGGTTTTAAAAAATGGCTGGAAATAGGAAGATTCACGATAATGGAGGATATGATAGACAATGGAATGATATTCTTCATGAGAAACCAAATGAAATGGTAGTTGGAAGTCCAACCATCGTTATTATCCCTAATCAGAAATGACATAATATGATCAATAATCTCAACTTTGGTATGTTTCCCGACTCAGATAATAAGAGAAAGATAGTGTTTCATGATGATCATAGAGGAAAGAAAGTTCAATTTTCCTCATCTAAATCATGTTGGAAGAGGCATTGGGGGGATTGTTTCAAAGGAACTAGAAGATGCTTTGGGTGTGGAAAATAAGGACACAAAGCCAGTAAGTGCAATGGAAAAGGTTCTGTAAACACCATGGACAAGGATAATGGTATTGCTACGACATCAACAATGATTAGATGTTTTAAATGTGGAATGTACAGGCATTATGCAAACTAATTCCCTAAGGGAAAATCTAATGAAGAGAATCAGCATGGTCATATGGTTAGTATTTATGTGGATGATGATGAGGAGACTTCAAATGATATATGAGTAGAAAGAAGTGTTGAATCTCATTCAGTTGCTTAAGAAGGTAGTGGAATTATTGTATGTTTATCAAGAGTTATGTTGTATAGTTAATGTTACTATGCAATAACGAATCATATAAGGATTGTTACTCTACTTTTTTCCTAAAGTATTCGAAAGTATATGTTGAATGGTACTGGTAACCTTGGAAGGTTATTTAGATATTTTTGGAAAGTAGATGATATGCACATAATGAAGGGATAAGAAGATAATGAGATGTTTGATTGTATTCATGAGCTCATGATTGATATAAGGACTAAGTGATATCATGGTTTGAGTATATTGAATTTTGAGGATTTTGGTATGTGGAAAGTGTTAACTTTTAACTGCATTCATGTTTTCACTAAGGTTCAATGGGTATTCAATCATCAAGAGAATACATGATTAAGGTATTCACATGTTTTTAATTTGACCAAAAAGATATATCTTATGATATATGGGGGATAAATGATGGCATTCACATGATTGTTATGTGACATTTCAAGTAATCATTTTATTTATACTATGATCTTAGACCGAAGTATTTTAGATAAGCCTAAATATTGGGATGGATTATGTTGGACATAAGTTAGTATTGTTTAAGGATAGAACTTTTTTGGATATTATTGATGGGATGTTATAGTAATGTTGATTTAGAAAAAGGACAACCTGCAGGACGGGCGACAACCCATCGCGTCGGACAAGGCTGTGGGAATCGAACCCACAACAAAATTGCGACTGTCCTTTATCGCATACCACTGTCCTACAGGAAGTCCGTGGTTAGTGGAAACTAGTTTTATTTTATTAAGAGGTATGATATAAGAAGTATAATATCATTATTGGAATCATATACGATTAACCTCACCATAGATAGACTTATGTATATTTGATAACTTTTACAGACCTTTTGTTTGAAACAGTTGGAATGACCCATAATTTTATCACATGATCAGTTAACACTTCACGAATGACAAATTAAACTTCATTTCATTAAGTGATGAAGTGGAAATTATTCAAATCACGAAAAAGAGTGAGATTGTTCCAAAATAAAGTAAGTATTTATTCTAATTCAAATTCTTCAACTTTAGGGAAATGATCTTGAAAAACAAAAATGTTGTCCTAGTGCCCTTATATCTGATGAATACGATGGTACCCTAGATCATCACAAATTTATGGCTTTGTGATTGTTGGATTTTTCATATCCATGTTCTCTACCACTCTCCATCAGAACATGATGGTTAGATTTCTCTTCCATATCCACATTTTCACCTATGTTCTCCTATGTAGAAACCCAGTGATTAGTTAATTTGGGTAACCATTACGTTTCATACTTTAGTTTCAAAGCCATGTTTTGGTATTTCATTTTACAATGTGGGTTTCTATGAATAGTAAACGATTTATAACCCCAATTAATCTCGAGGGCGAAATTCATTTTAAGGGGGGTAGAATGTAACAACCCGAGATTTTATAAGATATATTTGTTTTAATTTCTTTCATATCTTCTGTTGTACGATACCCCAATATTATCTTGCACTATTCGCAATACCGTATTAGCTTGCAGTATATGCAACACTATTTCTAGATTGTGTTACACAGAATTTCAAGTTCGTTTGATAATAGTCATTCTACGCAACATCGAGTATATATATATATATATATTCAATGTATAAATGAATAATGGTTGAATTCTGTTATAACGAAACAACAAAGGAGTCTTGCAGAACAAGAAACCCTGACTTGGCTTGCATTACACGCAATCAGGACCTTCCTCGATAGCGTGTGTTGTACGCAATAACGGGTTTTACTAAACAACGATATACTATTAAAATATTATTAAAACTAGCCGTTATGAATAGTAATAACTACTTTTTGAAATTTTGTAAATTTTATCTTTCAAAATGGACTTCATTTTTGGATTCAGAATATCGAAATTACCCTAGGGTGAAATTTTGGTATTTTTCTAAAAACTTTCAATTATTGATGAATAGTGAAAACACTGGGTTACTATTTAAAAACCGACATTTTATTTAAATAATTATATATTTTATTTAATTTTATTTTTGGGAAAAATTGATACATAATATCTATATAAGTTCAAAGTAATTCATTGGAGTCATTTTATAATAATTTTAGATATATAAAAATTTTATTGAACTTTTCACCGTCTTTTACCCACCTCCTAAGAGAATTTGCAAATTTACATAAAACATAATTTTACCGCTTATGTGAATTGAATTTCAAAAATCCGAGAGACACGGTTGACATTAGTAAATAAAATGTGGTTCAATGAGATGAAAATAATTTTTGCTGAATAATAATTTTTTACTTTTTTTTACCACGGTTAATAGTAAATAAAGTAATTAAGGGTAAAAAAGATATTATTATTACCCTAACACGTGTACTAATTATATTGGATATGTTTAATTCGACCAAAAACAAACTTAGCAACAAATTATGACCATTTAGGCCCACATGGATTAGATTAGGACATTTTATATTAAATTATTTAAAGAAGGGTTAAAATAGTTAATATCAATGTTTAATAAGTAAATAATTTTTAATATAGGTTTATAAATAAGATAAATTCGACTATAAAAATTCATTAGAAATATAAAACTATTTATTACATAATGGTATTTTATTTATAATTTTTGGACATTAAATAATTTAATTTATTTATGACATAATGATGATGCGGTAAATATCTTATTAATGAAATATTGAAATAATTGATGTTATAAATACCCAAATAAATGTAATATGAGACTTTATATGAATTCCTAAAATTTTCTAGGTTAATATGACATTTTATTATTTATTTAATTAACTTTTTTCGAACTAATAAATATGTTATGATTTTAAAAAAAATCAATTACCAAATAGTGTCAAAATTGACATAAAATAGTTTTTAAAACAAATATTATATTATTAATTGTTATTTTATTCCTAAAAATCTATGGATGGGAAAAATGACTTAGATAAAGATATATATATTAATAATAATCAACTTGGAGTTCGTTTGGCTTGTTATAATATGTTTGTTAACCTTATAGTGTATGAAAACAAGAAGTCACGGTAAAAGTTACATTATTTAACTTAATGTTAAATCTAAATGATAAGGTTATAATAATTACCTAAACTTGTCCAAATTATATTGTATGAGAGTATTTAGACCCATACCCACCTTAGCTTAGTAATAAGTCAATTTGGAACTATTAAAAATCGAATATGACTTCGTAATAAAATAATATTTTTCGTTTTTCCAAGGGTGCCCCTCTCCTCCCTTATAAAAGGGCACCTCCTCCCTCTCTTCCTCACACCACATTGAGCCTTCAATATCGCCCAAAACCTACCAAATTCTCTTCTCCACTTCACTAGAAACATCCTAGAGGTTCTGGTATTCTTCAAAGACCAATTTTAATGCCCTAAGAGGATGTCTCAAAGAGGCGTTTCAAAGAAGAGGTAATGTCCGTTACCGATTCTTTCAAATTTATTTATTCTTCCACTTATTCTTATTTAGTTGTTTCATTATGAAGTAATAACATCGGTATCACTCATATATTTATATTTTATTATAATTATGAAACAAACCTATTTCACCATCTATCCATCCTATGGAAAACGAAATCACCGTGCGTGCGTACGTACAGAATACCGTCTCCACGCCGTGGTGTAATCTATTTTCCTCCACCACATTACTTTGATGGGTATAATGGTGTAAATAATAACTATATATGATTATTGTAAAGTTATATTGATTCTGAAATAGTATACATACACTCCAATACAATTCCACGATCATGGGAACGTTATCATCGCTTGTGCATACGTATGGAATACCGTCTCCACGACGCGATGAGATTAATTTTCCATGTTAACCATTCATGAATGATTATAAAGTATATATAATAAGTAATCATGACATATATGACATAATAATTATACTTTATTTATTTATATATATATTTATTCCATCTACTTAATTTCATTCAATTTAATAAGGAAACGAAAACAGCGTTCATGCGTACATACGGCCTAACGTCTCCATGAATGGTGTATTTCATTTCATTTAATCGATCTATCAAATATATATATGTATATACTGAAATATATATTATATATAAATCATGTTTTACATTCTGGAATTATTTAAATCATGATATAAGTAATAATATCAAGAACAACAAGTCCAAACGCGTACGATAAATAAAACGATTTAACCCAAAACGCTGCTTTAACATGGAACTTACCAAAGAACGGGTAATATAAAGTCATTAGTGAACCATATATGATATCATAACAATGAATATGATTCTGTAATAATTAAATGACATTATTTAAATCATTATACAGGAGGTTCAAAAATCTACAGAGCATATCAGACCTAAGGTAAGGGATAACTTTTCCAATTTTGTTCTTATCCGAGATTGTTTATTCATAAGTACTTACTGGGGTTATTGTTCTCCTCCATGTCCATGTTTCCTAAAAATGGATTCATGTATGCTTAAAGTCAATTTTACCCATTTCGAGTTTTAATACATGGTATGTATGGAATCTTTCTTTTACGAGGAACTTTTTGACTTTTCCGGCAAAAGTACGAGAAGAATATTTTTTTTCACTTATATGGCATGAATGGATTTTTACGGTTTTATAAAGCCTTATTTTCATGAAGTTTACCCCAAAATATTTCATGACTATTTTCAACAAAAATTTTTTCTTTTAAAATTTCATGACATTTTGTGAAAAGAAAATTATTTTGAGAAGAAATGCTTTTTTCCTTAAGAATTCATTTCAAATGTTTTATCAAAACCATTTTACATTTTGAATGACATTATTTTATAAGTGTGTGTTTCAAGTTTAATGTAACTATGATTTACATGGTTTCACTTTTCTTATTATGAAATGATATCCATTTATTTTATATGGATTATGTGATGATGAGATGATGTTTTTGAAACCCATTTCATTCGTTGGGTTATTATGAATGATGTATGTTTATTTTGTGGCATAAGTAAGAATGATTTCATTATGAGATGGGTGGGACCTATATCTCCCTCCAATTAATTGGGTAAACATTTATATCTCATGAGATAGACATGGCTGGAACGGTATGTTAATCCGGTTCAGTGTTACAGGACTGAGATGAAGAGTGAACTCGATTCAAAAAGGGACATTGTCCACTACGATGGTATTGGATGCAATGCCTTGGCTACTATGGAAATCATAACATGTGTTTAATGGATTCCACAATTACATGCTTTATTCCCATGCTATTTTATCATGATTGATGTTCCCTTATGATATATGCCTTACGTACTTCCAAGATTCATTTCTTTGCTCAAGATTTTTATGTTTAGATTTTATGTTCATGTTTTTGCATTAAAATGTTTATGGATTGTTTTATGTTCTCTATGTTTACCCTTACTGGGCATTTGAGCTCACCCCTTTTATGTTTTCTTTTCCACGGGATATAAAGAAAGGTTTTAGTTAAGAAAAAAAGGGAAGATCTTTATGGGAGATGTTAAAGATCTTTCACCATGATTAGAAGATTACACTCCGAGTTTCCAAAGACACTAAACTATTACGGTCCTTATGTGTCTATTTTTGTTATGTACAAAGTATTCCGCAAAAGTAATGTAATGTACATGTACGTCAAGCTTTGGGTCTCTACACGAACTGAGAAGGGATGAAATAGTTCATTCATGAGTATCATAAACAATATTGTAGCACACTTCACAAAAAATTCATCACCATTTAGTCATAATGAATGTAGAAACAATGGAATTTTTTCGTTTATATATCCTCATCCAAAACTCATAGATGATGATAGCATGGACTGATTTCAATATTAGAGAATGATCTCACAACTCCAAACTGGTCAATGTGGTCATTGATTCCTTGTAGTAGGCACTTATTCATCACTGTAACATAGTTCAGAAAATCATAATCCACAAAAAACATAAATCGCAAGTCTACCTTCCAGAAAAACAACCCTAGAGATAAATAAGGTAACACAATGGCTTTGAAAAATACCTTCCTCTATAAGTCGTCCAACTGCAACATCAACACCTGAAGCTATAATAGAGCCATCTAATATTTTTGTGAAGATATCAACATAGTCCTTGAGAATATTTATATATTGATATTTATATCTCAGTGATAAGGTAATCCTAACACATTCTATGAAAATGTATCCTCATTCTCTACCACCACTATAGGAAACCGATAGCCCATCTTATTTGCTGCTCCAAGTTTAATACTAGCCAACTGATAGGTAATTTAACTAATTATCCTATGAATTATTGAATAATTCTATTCCTACATTTTATATTCACCCAAAATGGAAAAAATAGTCCAATTACGAAAAAATTCCACATTCCCCACTTGAATTTTTTGATCACTAAATCTTCTTCAGTCGATGACTCTAAGCATAAGGGATTAGCTAATGGATCAACCAGAATCAGTACGCCTCATACCAGATTATATTAAAGAGAAGATTAGTTCACACATATATTTATATATATTGAAAATAAATTATAGAATACACATATCATAACTATAGTCATCCTTATAGCCTCCAGATCATAGGCCTCTGTTATCTACCTTTATCATTATCCCTCACCACTAGCTCTCTAAGCCTGACATGGACAATGTGGGGGTGGTGATGGAAACATGCCAATTATTCTATCACCCCCAGCTAATATACATGCTTCTATACAACATCATACAACTTGTGGACCTACCTATTATTTCAATTTCCTTTTAATACAATTTATATTGACCATATCTCTATTATCTACTTGATGGGATCGAAAATTCCATTCTTGATTCCACCAACCCTCATAAGAGAAATACCACCTCTGTCTTAGATGACTCAAACCAGCCTGAGATCCCTGAAGTGCATAATCATTATCATGACCCGATCTCTTGAATAATATATAACATCATTGCCAATGTTCCCTCCATTAGATACCATATTTTTAGGTCTAAACTCATGTTTTCCTATGACTACCACCAACTATGAACATCTTATTTATTAGAAATATCTCTAATACCAAATCCCTCTCATGAATTCTAGAATAGATGGTAATGAAATGATATTTTACTATATCATTGATATCTCAATTTATTCATCTCAAAAATGCATGCGGTCATAATTATGAATCTCTAACCATATCTAAAAACTATCATAATAGTTTGGTAAACCGTGATGAATATGATTCCACGGTCATTCTACCTCGATGAAGCAGTGAAAGCTCATAGATAAACACTACTCAAAACATGGTTGGATAGAACTCATCCCTGAAGAGATTCTCAAACTCTATCTTGGTGAGATCCATCTCATAGTACATCTAAGAAACTAGACTCCATAATCTCAACACAAATCTATAAATAATAATTTTTTTCAGGGACAACTATATGATATGTAGTTGTCCTAACAAGACGAAAGACTCAAAAAACATCCTCAAGATTATCCTAAACATTATAATTTTTTCCTGACTCTAAAATGTGATGGTTCATTGTATTTGAATCACATAAGACAGGGAAATACTTCCCACATCTATGGACAATGATACTCATGATACCTGCAACTCAATGTGTTGTGGAAAAAATAGAATACCACCTAGAGGTACAAAATCCTATTCATTACCCTATATTGAAGCCACATCACTAGAAATATCACCCCCAGAATACCATTATATTAACAAGTCTATAAATCATAATGGGGTAATCCTAAAATATAAAATACATACCATTTTCAATGAGAATACTTGGGGACATGACTCATGAAGGACATGAAAACAACAACCTAATCCAATATGATAAATTTACCAGTGTTTTCGCCACTACTATTTTCTACATGTATTGATTCATAATGAAGGTTTTTAGAGTCTTTGTGATTGGATAAATATATTTCTACACCAACACTATAGTCCCTATCATGATATTCAACATTGAAATACTTTAACATTATTACCCTATATACTAAATAAAACCTCAAAGTTAAACAATATCCAAACATAGGTCCAAATATGAACACTCCAATGATTCAACTCTATTAAGGATTGACCTACAATGTCCTTCCTTGATGTTGATAAGCTATTTATAAAACTCCAAGCCCTCCTCCAATAGGCCTGGGGTTTGAAAAATCATTATGTTGGTATATCAAACACATAAGAGTCCTTATCCTAATATACCTATTCACATGGACACATCTCCAACCACAATGATGAAAGATAAAAATACAATTGATAATATATGAATGCATAAATATAAATCACTCTATTATAGTAAAACAATGTACAGAAAGAAAAATTAACAAATAGAATCCCAGCAAAACTATATAGGAGTTAAAATAACAAAAAAATTAGGGTAATTCCCAAATGAAACACATGGTGCATAGAATTGTTTGTGTACCTTAATATTCTCCCCCTAAAATCAGTCCTCTAAGGACTCTATAAAAAGGATTTTTATTTTCCAATGAAATCTATGTTTAATAAGATACCATATAGGGTATAGTATAATAATTCAATGTAAGGAACCATAAAATTACCAAACATAAATAATCTAGAGAATACTCACCTCATTAAATCAATGGAATTTCAATATAGATATGATACATAAAAATATATAAAATATTTTAGATACACTTAAAAAAGACCCCAAGTCTCGAAAGGTTTTCAACTATGCTTCCAGCCATAAGATTCATATTAAGGCTTTAAGCGAATGCTCGTCTGGGAGAACTCATGCCATGAGCCTGATAACACTGATGTAGTGAACTCAGTCATTCAGGATAATCAAATATTTTGATTAAGAAGAAATATATAGAACTTTGAACATCCCGATTATCAAAAAAGGGAACTCACCCAAGGCCTTTGGGGTATACCAAATTATACAAGTAATAACCTACTACGTATGAGATAATTTTCCAGTGTATATTATTAATGATTGTTCTCAAAACCCATATTTGGTAAAAGAATGAATTGATAGAGGATCAAAACTCATACCATCAAAGGATTATTGAATCTATACCAATGATTAATTCTATATGTGGGATCACAATCATATGTTTTGGACATAACTCCACACTATAACCTCATAGAATTGGGCCCAAGGAAAACAACCAACTAATACTAATATATACTAAAGAGAGAGAGGGCCTCAAAATTCACTTGAGATAATAAAAAATGTGTACTGGGGGTACATAACATGTATTTCCTCCAACAAGTCTACCCATGTCTCTATGTCTCAAACATAATGTCTTCCTCTAGATAAAAAATTTGTCTTCATGGATTACACTACATGTAGAGGTCATCATGTACATTGATTGTGCTGCCTTCTAGAGTATCTTTAATATAGGTTGTGCATGTGTGCTCTAGATATTATTATGTACCTTGTTATGTATGATTACCCTACTATATCCCTTCCTATGTACTCCAGCCATGCTATCATTCTTGGATGTGTCCATTCAAATATACCTCGAGGGAACTCATTGAGCCACCAACCATGTGTGACATGGTGTGTGGTGGTCCACATGGCATGTGATATTTTTTCCAATGTGTAAACACTACCATTATAGGAGGGTACTAGAAGATGTTTTTTTCATCAAAATGAACATTTTTTTGTAATGAATTTTCTTTAAATATAATTAATTCACACATATTCTGTTTAAAAATTCACATACAGCCGATCTACCATAAATCACACCCATAGATCCTGGATCTGTAGATGACTACGCTTGATTCGTCGTCGGTGGCTGGATTCCTACCACCTGATATACTTTTGGATATCATACATCATGCCACACCAATAAAAACCCAAACCTAATAATCACCTCCTCCAACCCATTACCTTAATTGATAATCCTTATTGTAACACCTTGATCTCATTATCAATCATGAGACCCTACTTATGGTGAAAATCTATTATGCTGATGATTGATCACACAATGGTCATCCACCATGTATTGGTTGAACTACTGACCAATTTCAATATTGGTGATGAACATGAACATCTAAGAGGAATGAACCATGATAACATTTTTGGTTATCCTTGATTCATAATTATTATAAAGATGAATGAAGATCCAAAATATAATAATATAAATTCCCAAAATTACTAGAATGATAATCCTGAACCTTTAGGAATTAATGGATAATGAATCAATTCATCCATGTATTTGATACATTTAATTCATGGGATAATAAAATGGGTAAATGAAAATAAAATAAAAAACACATTAACATATGTTTAGAGAAATCACTAATGAATAACCGTCACATGTCACAGTCATTGGTGAGATCCAAAAGTGTCGCTGGCACACCAATTTCAAAATCCTGGTCTACCATTGACCTTCCATAAAATATCCCCCAATGGTTATTCTATAAATACATAGGATTATGTGTCTAACCATAAAGAGTTTCAATAATGGTGTCTTAATAACAAGAGGTTTAGGGTTTTTACATAAATAAAAAATTAAAAATATTGACTTACTAATACTCCCATTAACACTTTTTTAATGAAACACCCAACTCTAAAAATGTTTATGTAGAACCTAGTGTAAAACACATATTCCTGATTTAATGATGGTATCATATTTGAAAAACCAATACTCCATTTTTGGGTTATTTCATTATTCCAAAAAAAGTGCAGTCACATGATATAACAAATTTAATATTTTTATTATATCATTACCATGCCTCCCTAGGGCTAAAAAATCTCACATTGATATAGTTATTTGTTCTAAAAATAATCATTATAATATTTTAATGTATTATAATACTAAAAATTATTTCTTACATATGAATATATAATAATTTATTGGAAAAACCTTTTTCAAATCCAACATATGGATAGGCTAAATTCTATTTTTTTGGTAACTAAACTCTTAGGGTTTCCCAGATATGTGTAGCCCAAATAAAACACTATCAACATGAACCTAATATAATATTAGTAATGTGTTACTTTCTTCTATAAGATAAGAAAAATGAGGGGAACTAATCCTTAGATTGAACCTACATGGTTGGATGATCATGGTTCTAAATGGTGCCAATTTTAATGTAATCTAAAACATAGTTTTGTTAAAGGGGACTTAATTTCATTATTTTATCTCATTTATTCCCTTTATATTCATGCATACTTATATTGATTTATTTTTTTATTATATTCCTTCCACCAAATTAATATGTTTAAATTATATTGATATATAACTCTTTACTCAACTAATGACATATCTAACTAACTGAAATTATATTCTAATTATATAAATATATAAATACACACTATACATAATATATATAAAATCCATTCATATAAAGGTATATAATTATATAAAATCAATAATAACTACCTGAGTAAGAATGAAGTGACAAATAGTCAAGCCTCACATTTCGAGCTATGGCATAAGCCTCCTGGTCAGTGAGTAGTCTAACAAAATGCCGCCTACATAGTGATATAGTAAACAAGAGTGCCTTTAATTCTAATATAACTTTATCTCTTAATATGTACAAATCATAATTAAATTTCAAATTCATTATCATTACTACGTACAATATAAAATCAATATAAAAAGAAACTAAATTGATTTTCTTAAATAACATGTGACTTCATAGATTATTGAATGAAAAATTATAATTAGTTTAACAATCGAAACAAAATGTTATTTTTTTAATAACTACTATAATGTAGACTTTTCCCAACACTTGTATACCAACGGTTCTGGAGAACCCTTGGTATATGTTTTTTTACCAACGGTTTTTACAAACCATTGGTAAATCTTGGTTTTGTGGACCTTTACCAATGGTTTGCTACAAACCGTTGGTAAAGGCCATTTTTTACAATGGTTTGTACAAACCATTGGGAAATCATGGTTTCCCAACAGTTTTTACAAATCGTTGGGATAGGTCTCCTCAAATATCCAGATTTTTTGTAGCCCCCCCCCCCCGCAGCACAGCAGAAATCGATTCCCCCAATTATTAGAAGCCCCGATGCAGAGGTGAACCCTAACCCACCCCGAGCTCTTCCATCCGATCAGCTGAAACTCCCCCATCCAGGTTAGACTCTTTAAAACTATTCCAAAATACAAACATAGAAGCCCTCTTCCTCCGATTTATACATTTATTTCAATATTTAGCAATATCACGTCATTTTTTCCTATTTTAGGGATTTTTTAAAATTTTATGATTCACACTATTTGATATTGGATCAATGACTGATACATGATTGTTATATGTCTATAAATAGGGTTGAATTTGGTTTCATATATCATTTGTAACTAAACATATGACATATGACCATTAATATGGTGATTGCACCTAAGAATGGTTGAATTTTCCTAGGATCATGGGGCTTCCCCTTATTTTGTTCTATAGAGTTTGTAGTGTTGGTTTTTAATGTATTTTATTTTCTTATGGATTTATAGTGACTATGTTTTGGGTTCCTTTGGTCATGAATTTCAGGTGAGTTATTCTTAATTTATCCTTAGAGATCATTGTATTCATAAAGTGTGCCTAATTTTTTTATAGGTGGTGTCAACTCACTGAGTGAAAATTTGGTTTTGTTTTTATGATGCCAATGTTTGATTTTTTTTAATAATGAAACTATTTATATTTTAATGATATACATGGGTGGTTTTTAAATATATGTTTACAAAATAGCTGAAATGTTTTCTAAGTGGTTTATTTGGAACTGTACAAAGACAGATCCCATTTTTATTGTATTCTAAAATCTCATTAAACATATTTATACTTAGTGAATGCTTTATAAGTTTGGATTCATGTTTGAGCATTACCAAATATATCCCATATATTAATACAATTTTTACATTGTGTACATCTAATTTGAATTTTTAATGAGTTCACTTCTTCCTTCATTAATGTCTTCCAAAGATGTCTTAGAAATCTAATAGGCACTTGAATGTTTTTCCTTGCCTAAATAATGTAATGTATTACTGGAATAGTCAATTAATATTTACATTCTAGTAAACCATGTTGATAACCTCCATTATTATATGATCTCATAGGTAGGTGTGGTGAATATTGATATAATTTTAAACATATGTATTGAATTTTTTTATCTTACAGGGTTGCAAATTCTGCAGTTGGGTTTTTTTAAAAGTGATATATTGCAACGTTTTAAACCCCTGATATATATGCCTAATGGTTTTTTAGTAGTGGTTTAAACCACTACCATTTAAGTTCAATATTTTTTTACCATTTTTTGTTTCAGCTGTTTTTTTTTCATGACAATAAATGGTGAGGATATAATCGAAGTTCAAACCACTACTATATCCTTTCCATTTTTTAGTAGGTGAAACCGTCCCTAAAACCAAAAACGCCACTAAAAAACATTCTATGAAGATTCCCCGAAGCTGCCGCTAAATTTATAGAATTCACATGAGTTGGATGCTAATGCCAATTTTATCTGTGATTTTTGGAAACCGTTGTAGAACCATATAGAAGTGATTTAAACTAACACAAAAATGAAATAATTCCATTTACTTATTCACATGGATATTCTACTAATCAAATAATCACATGCAATATCAATAAACACTTTCATAATTTTGGAACGCATAATGATGAACTTTAATTTCTTTATCAAGGCCTCGCCCCAAGACCTAGGGGCTAACTGTAACCGGAACCCAACCCGGAGTGCCTCTAATAACCGGACACCATCCCGGAGTGCCTCTAATAACCGGACACCAACCCAGAGTTCCTCTAATAATCGGAGACCAAACCGGAGTTCCTCTAATAAACGAAGAACAAACCGGAGGGCTTACTTTTACCGGTCCCCAACCCGGAACATACTTGTCTAACACATTCATCTGAATGAAAGGTTGAAATATAACATAAACATTTGGATTAAAAATAACGTATAAAATGTCAATAATTTAAACAAAAACCATGAGTGACATAAGAATAACTTATCCACAGTCAAAAATATCACAAAACCTTCAATAAAATAGGGATGTTTTGTATCATAATAAATTAACTTCAAATAAGCTTTAAATCCATCAAAGGATGTTGACATAGATGAAATCAAAACTATTTTAGAGAAATATCTCTTTTTTTTAAATCATTATAAAAGTAACATAATTATAAAATAATAAATTAAATTTGAAAATATTCATATATTCTTGTATGGGAAGCTTCAATGATTTTATAACGGCAGAAAATAACCGCACCCGCCGTATAAGTTAAAAAACATTCTTACATTAATTCTGTCGAAAAGGTTAAAAAGCGCCTTGTTTGGAAAAAGACGGAAAGATTCCTTTATAAACCTCTTATAAAAAGTCAAACAAGGGTATAAATGACTTTTACCCATATTCTTGTAAATAGTAAAAAATATTTTCAAATACATTTTTAAGAAACATAGATGTGGATGATAAAGAGATCCCAGTAGATTATTACATATAAACAACCTCAGATAATGAAGAGATCGCGAAATAACCCTTACCAATTTGGTAACTTATGAAACATACAATCCCATGAAAGAGGTATCATACAATGAATATTTAAATACACATAAATTAAAGTGTATTACACAAAGAATATAATTATGGGCAGTACATACACCACACAAAAGGTAATGGTGGCAATATGGCATGAATCTCACGGGAATAAGGAGTGAGATGAAAACCCCATACCTTGTACTTTTCCTTGGTTGGGGTAGGTTAACCTCCTGTATAATGGTGAAATAATTTTTATTAAATTATACATGAATCATATACATTAATATGATATCATATATGATCTTTTAATATTGATTTGATAATAATATCTTAGTATTATCGTTGTTTCGGGTGTTAACTTACTTGTTTTCTTTTATATATTTTGTTACGTAAGCCATGTTTGTAATGGATAGGTTGTAAATTATTCATATCCAGAATTATATCAAGTCCTTAAACATCATATTTAAATCATCAAATGATAATTATACTTGAATGGATATGATGGAGAATGAATCTCATCGCGTTCATGGAGACGGTAGTCCGTACGTACGCAGGAGCGACAATATCATTCTTTTGATATTAAAATAATATATAAATGGTTGTTATATCATATATACAGACTAATTAACATGTTATATTTATTATTTACATGAGTTACATATCATTATTATACCCATCCAAATAATAATATATTGAATAACAATTACACCACGACGTGGAGACGGTAAGCCGTACGTACGCACATATGGTGACATGTTATTCAAAGGGTGGATAGAATACTGAATATGGTTGTACCATATTTATAATAACATCACAGTATATATATGATACTATAGTTATTATTTTAGAATTGTAATAACAAAGGAAGAAGAAGTGGAAGAAGAAAGGAACTTTGAAAAGGGTGGTGAAATCATTACCTATTCTTCACATTCTTCCTTTTGATTTGATCAAAAGGGCTCTTAGGTTGGCTTTCTGATCAAACTAAGGACTCTAGGTTGTAGTGAGGTAAGTTGGGAGAGTATTTGGGAAGAGTTTTGCCGAACCAAAAGGTTTTGAAAGTGTGAAGCAATGAGAAGGAGGAGTGCCCTTTTATAAGAGGTGCGAGGGGAACCTTTGGAAAAGCTAGAAATATTAGTTTATAATAAATTCATATTCGGTTTCTAATGGCTCCAAAGTTGATTATTTAAATTTTAAGGTGGGGATGGGTCGAAAAAAACTCAACCAATATAATTTATACAGGTTTGTGTACTTATATTAACCTTATCTTTAAGTATTAACTCTAAGTTAATTAGTTTCACATTTACAATGTCTCTTTGTATTTTTATATAATATGGTTAATAAACATAATATATACATCCAAGAGACCCCAAAGTGGTCCATTAATGATGAAACTATCATGATATAAGTCTCTTGGCCTAACCTTAGATTTTTAGGAATTTAATATCAATTAATAATATAATATTTGTTTTAAGAACTCTTTATGTCAATTTTGACACTATTTAATAGTTGATTTTTTTAAAACTCATAACAGATTGATTACTTCTAAAAAAGTTACTTAAATCAATACTAATATATCATATTATCCTAGAAAATTAGTTTAATGCATTAAAAGTTTCATATTATATTTATTTGGGTATTTATAATATCAATTATTTTAATTTTTCACTATTATAGTAATTAATTCATCATCATTGTGTCATAAATAAATTAAATTATTTAATGTCTAAAAATTATAAATAAAATATAATTATTTAGGAAATCTTTTTATCTTTCTAGTTAATATTTATAATCTAAAATCCAACATATATAACCCTATGTTAATGTTTTTTGTCTAAAAGATATATGCTTGTGTCATTTTTGTATTCATTTTAACTTAATTAAAATAAAGTGTCCCTATCACCTACAAGTGGCACCATGGGGTCCAAAAATCTGCCCAAAGATTATTATGGTCTAACATGTATCAACCAATAAGTCTAGGACATGTTTTAGGGTAATTTATTATTATTATAATATTATTTGTTTTAACCCTTATTTACCGGATTTACCCTTAACCATGGTAAATAAAATATTTACCGCAGTAATTATTCAAAATATCTAAAAATAAAAGTTACCTATATACACAATTTGAACATCCTGATTCCAAATATGGAATCCATTTTTCTAAATTCAAAACACATAAGTAGCAGAAATTAATTTAAAATTAATTCCCGCTGTCAAAACAAAAAGCGTGTTTTTAAGAGATAATAACTATCAAACGATTGACACTTTTTTATATTCGGTTTAATTGTAAAATTATGTCCAATGACCAACATTATATTAAATGGTAAAAATATATTCTAAATATAATTTAAAACCACTCAAATTAATAATTTATCACTATTAATTATTTTGATTAAAAAATTTGTTTTTAATTAAAATTTAGTAATTTTCTCTATTCATCAAAATATGGAAGCTATCTGAAAAGTACCAAAATTTAACCTTAGGCTAAATTAGATATTCCGAATCCAAAAATTAAGTCCATTTTGAAATATAAAATACATATAATTTCAAAAAGTAGGTATTACTATTCATAACGGCTAGTTTGATTGGTTGTGGTGTGTGTTAGAACTCGAAGTTGCGTACAACACACGCTACTGTATTATTCAAAGGAATGCGTACCGTGGAAGCTTGGGATGTTTCAATTTAAAATTTTTTTGATGTCCCCATTTTGTCAAAAAGTTTAAAATATTGTATTTAAAATGGTTTCACTATTAAAATTTAGTAAAAGTGCAACACTGAAAATGAATGGTTTCTTACATTATATCTAAGAAACTCATAATATGGATTCTAAAATTATAAGGATTATATAAAGTTTAAAATTTAGTTAATACTATTCATAACCTCTTTTGAACGGCTTGTTTGGTAAGTCATGGTGTGCTTGAACTCGGTGTTGCGTGTAGTGCAAGTTATTGTATTATTTTGAAGAAATAACACACTATGAAATCTTGGGGTGTTGCATTCTCCCCTCCTTCAATAAATTGCATCCTCGAAATTTGAAATTGTTCTTCGAAAATAAAAGGTTGAAAATAAAAAATATCTTTGTGGGAAAATCCACATCGGAAATTGGGATACAAATATTTAGTCTTAATATGAGGAAAAGAGAAATGAAAGGGTCACCACCAAATTGTGATCTCGATTAGGAGAACATTGGTGGCAATTAGAGACATATAATTGGAGGAAAAACATAAATATTTATAGGTAGTGATTGAGGTCATCAATCACAAACAAGTTAAAAATTGAGGTCCTTAAATTCATCAATCTACGATGATTTAAAATACCATCGATTCAACAGAACATAAGGTATTAGGATAACACATTTTTGACGTTTCAAAATATCTTAGTTGAAATCCTACATCGAAAAATGAATTAATGAGGCCTCTATTTAAAATAAAGAGTGTAAAGTATGAAGATTACCTAAAATAACACATACTAGGGTTCCATGTAGGAAAATATGGATATGGAGAGAAATATAACCATCAATTATTTGATGGAGAGTGGTAGAGAACATGGCTATGAAAAGGCCAACAATTCCAAAGCCATAAATTAGTGATGATTTAAGGTACCATCTAGGACAACATTTTTGTTCTAAGTTCCTTTTCTTAATGTTGAGGAATTTATTTATGAGATTGGATAAGATCATAATAGGATATACTTACTTTATAATTAGAGTTTTATCCATTAATAAATTTCTACCAGAAACTCATCTTTCACTCGTAAAAAAATTCTATTTATACTATTCGTACAGGGTTCCAAAATAAACGAATTTATAATTCATCTACCAGATCATTTTAAAAAAAACTACATTATTTAATCTAGGACATCTCGTGGGCCAGTGGTAGGTGATACACCCTTATCTCCCTTCGGTTGCGGGTTCAAGTCTCGCGGCCTTGCCGGTCACGACGGGTTGCCGCCCGACCTCTGGGTTGTCCTTTTATGGAAATCAAAAATTATTCTCAAACTAGAATTTATCCAAAATACTTCTGTCCAAACTCACAGTCCAATATTAATAAGGAAGGTAAACATAATGTAGATCCTTTTTACCCCGTAATAGCATATGAATACCTTCATCATGTATTCTTTTAAAACACTGAAACATCCTGAATTACCATAATACTTATTGATTACATTCATTCTCCCTTATTCCATATAGAATGCTGGATATAAATCATCAATCAATAAATGTTTTAAACCCCAATAATGATTGAATATAAAAATCATTAATCAGCTTCAAGGTAGTAAAGAATATCCAATATAATTTATCCAAATCAATCATGTATTATTCTAAAATCACTACCTCGGTATCAGAACCATATTATGGTTTATCTTTATCTCAACCATATATTTTCCAAACATTTAACATGATATTGAGTCACTTTTCTTTGTTCCACACAATCTCAAGTCCTTAATAAAATAGTACTACAGTACAATCCTTATATAATCCATAATTATTATAACAAGTACATTGTTGATACAACACTCAAATGACATAATCAACATAAGAACTCTAATCATTCCTCTTCATATGTGGTAGTATCATAACTTGATTATTATCCAATAGTATCATTTGCGGCATAGTTTGATGACTGGGAAATAGGTTCGCATAGTGTCCAAACACCTTGCAAATGAAGCGTTGTACATTTGAAACCATTTTCTTACCCTTGCAGTCACGTACTTTGTGCCCTTTTCCTCCACACTTATTAAAAAACTCTCATTCCTTTCAGAGAAGTTCCAGGGTGTTTCTTCCCACAGTTATCACATATGGGAAAATTCTTATTTTCCCTCTTCCCTTTATCCATCGTTCTCTCTTCCATCCTTTTCTTCTCTTGCTTCCCTTCAAAGCCATATGACTTAGTAAAATCATTACTTATTTTATCAACACATGATATTATTTCTTCATATGATGATAATACATGGGAGACTATTTCTCTTATAAATTCTGGCTTATGACCATGAAATATATGATCCTTATTTCTCTTTGGATCATGTGAATTGCTGGAGTTCTCATTCCTTCTATTGGGCGCCATTTCTAAACAATGGCATACACTAGATTAGTTTATGAATAACAATACCTAATCCCAAACTTGTAAGACACATAAAATAAATTAAATAGATTATGGATATAATCCATAATCATAAAAATTTCTCCTTTGAGGAAGTAAATCCACATAAACCCTTCATAATAGTTTGTAAAGAAAATGATAATTATCCAAAGCATATCCCCCGGGAGTGTCGTAACCAAGAGTGCAGCAAGGCCCGTTGTCGTGCACCAGTTCGCGTTCGAGTCTAGCTCAAAGCGGTGTTTTCGTGTTTCATCCCTAGGTACATCTGTTCCAGAGCCCCCTCTACCTGGTCATATCCAGACAGGGATGTATTGCTCATAAAACTCACAAAATCTCTACAATACCAAATTTCTAGGAAGTTCATCTATACTAATCCTCAAAGTACATCTTAAATCTATGTGCTCTAATCAGAGTTTATCTAAATCTAGCTTCCAAGGTTTGTACTAAACTTCCTCTGATACCAACTGTAACGCCCCAACCCTAGTTATCCAGAGTCGGTGCATTATTACATAACATTGGCAAGATCACAAGAAAGATCAAATCTCGAAAGACCGATTGGTTTAGTAGCCTTGGAAACACTCGATATATTCATATGTTTTACATTACATCATAAAGTGAAAAACTACTACAACAACATAATGTCTTCATAGTCCACACTATTATCCCCTCATAATATCCCCGCAGGTCATTCATAACTTACTTCTTCACATCCTGGGAAAAATAAAACATAGAAAAGGGGTGAGATCAAATGCCCAGTAAGGATAACAATATAGTGGAACATTCAAAAATAAGCATAAACATTTAAGGCAATGCATTACTAAAACAAAAGCCTTTTAAACTTGAACTTCAACATAGTATGGAAAAAGTAAAATGAAATAATTCCATTAACTTATTTACATGGATATTCTACTAATCGAATAATCACATGCAATATCAATAACCACTTTCATAATGTTGGAATGCATAATTCTGAACTTTAATTTCTTTGTCAAGGCCTCGTCCCAAGACCTAGGGGCTAACTGTAACTGGAACCCAACCCGGAGTGCCTCTAATAACCGGACACCAACCCAGAGTGCCTCTAATAACCGGACACCAACCCGGAGTTCCTCTAATATCCAGAGACCAAACCGGGGTTCCTCTTATAACCGTAGACCAAACCGGAGGACTTACTTTTACTGGTCCCCAACCTGGAACATACTTGTCTAACACATTCATCTGAATGAAAGGTTGAAATATAACATAAACATTTGGATTAAAAATAACTTATAAAATGTCAATACTTTAAACAAAAACCATGAGTGACATAAGAATAACTTATCCACAGTCAAAAATATCACAAAACCTTCAATAAAATAGGTATGTTTTTTATCATAATAAATCAACTTCAAAAAAGCTTAAAATCCATCGAAGAATGTTGACATAGATAAAATCAAAACTATTTTAGAGAAATATCTATTTTTTTTTTGAAATCATTTTAAATGTAACATAATTATAAAATAATACATTCAATTTGAAAATATTCCTATAAGCTTGTAAGGGAAGCTTCAACAATTTTATAACGGCGGAAAATAACCGCACCCACCGTATAAGTTTAAAACATTCTTACCTTAATTCTGTCGAAAAGGTTAAAAAGCGCCTTGTTTGGAAAACGACGGAAAGATTCCTTTATAAACCTCTTATAAAAAGTCAAAAATGGTATAAATGACTTTAACCCATATTCTTGTATATAGTAAAAAATGTTTTGAAATACATTTTTAAGAAACATGGATGTGGATGACAAATAGATCCCAGTAGATTATTACGTATAAACAACCTCGGATAATGAAGAGATTACGAAATAACCCTTACCAATTTGGTAACTTATGAAACATACAATCCCATGAAAGAGATATCATAAAATGATATGTAAATACACATAAATTAAAGTGTATTACAAAAAGAATATAATTATGGGCAGTACATACACCACACAAAAGGTAATGGTGGCAATATGGCATGAATCTCACGGGAATAAGGAGTGAGATGAAAACCCCTTACCTTGTACTTTTACTTGGTTGGGGTAGGATAACCTCCTGTATAATGGTGAAATAATTGTTATTAAATTATACAATAATCATATACATTAATATGATATCATATATGATCTTTTAATATTGATTTGATAATAATATCTTAGTATTATCGTTGTTTCGGGTGTTAACTTACATGTTTTATTTTATATGTTTTGTTACATAAGACATGTTTGTAATGGATAGGTTGTATATTATTCATATCCAGAATGATATCAAGTCCTTAAACATCATTTTTAAATCATCAAATGATAATTATACTTGAATGGATACGATGGAGAATGAATCTCATCGCGTTCGTGGAGACGGTAGTCCGTACGTACGCACGAGCGACAATATCATTCTTTTGATATTAAAATAATATATAAATGGTTGTTATATCATATATAAAGAATCATTAACATGTTATATTAATTATTTATAGGAGTTAAATATCATTATTATACCCATCCAAATAATAATATATTGAATAACAATTACACCACGACGTGGAGACGGTAAGCCGTACGTACGCACGTATAGTGACATGTTATTCAAAGGGTGGATAGAATACTGAATATGGTTGTACCATATTTATAATAACATAAAAGTATATATATGATACTGGAGTTATTATTTTATAATGGTAATAACAAAGGAAGAAGAAGTGGAAGAAGAAAGGAACTTGGAAAAGGGTGGTGAAATCATTACCTCTTCTTCGGGTTCTTCCTTTTGATTTGATCAAAAGGGCTCCATAGGTTGGCTTTCTGATCAAACTAAGGCCTCTAGGTTGTAGTGAGGTAAGTTGGGAGAGTATTTGGGCAGAGTTTATCCGAACCAAAAGGTTTTGAAAGTGTGATGAAATGATAAGGAGGAGTTCCCTTTTATAAGAGGTGTGAGGGGCACCTTTGGAAAAGCTAGAAATATTAGTTTATAATAAATTCATATTCGGTTTATAATGGCTCCAAAGTTTATTATTTAAATTTTAAGGTGGGTATGGGTAGAAAACAACTCAACCAATAGAATTTAGACAGGTTTGGGTACTTATATTAACCTTATCATTAAGTATTAACTCTAAGTTAATTAGTTTCACTTTTACAATGTCTCTTTGTATTTTTATATAATATGGTTAATAAACGTACTATATACATCCAAGCGATCCCAAAGTGGTCCATTAATGATGAACCAATCATGATATAAGTCTCTTTGCCTAACCTTATATTTTTAGGAATTTAATATCAATTAATAATATAATATTTGTTTTAAGAACTCTTTTATGTCAATTTTGACACTATTCAATAGTTGATTTTTGTGAAACTCATAACAGATTTATTACTTCCAAAAAAGTCCCTTAAATCAATACTAATATATCATATTATCCTATAAAATTAGTTTAATTCATTAAAAGTTTCATATTATATTTATTTGGGTATTTATAATATCAATTATTTTAATTTTTCACTATTATAGTAATTAATTCATCATCATTGTGTCATAAATAAATTATATTATATAATGTCAAAAAATTATAAATAAAATATAATTATGTAGGAAATCGTTTTATCTTTCTAATGAATAATTATAATCTAAAATCAAACATATATAACCCTATGTAAAAATTGTTTTGATAAAAGATATATGCTTGTGTCATTTTTGTACTCATTTTAACATAATTAAAATAAAGTGTCCCTATCACCTACAAGTGACACCATGGGGTCCAAAAACAGACCCAAAGATTCCTATGATCGAACATGTATCAACTAATAAGGCTAGGACACGTTTTAGGGTAATTTTGTGTTATTATAATATTATTTTTTTAACCCTTTTTTACTGGATTTACCCTTAACCATGGTAAATAAAATATTTACCGCAGTAATTATTCAAAATGTCTAAAAATAAAAGTTACCTATATACACAATTTGAACATCCTGATTCCAAATATGGAATCCATTTTTCTAAATTCAAAACACAGAAGTGGAAGAAATTAATTTAAAATTAATTCCCGCTGTCAAAACAAAAAGTGTGTTTTTAAGAGATAATAACTATCAAAAGATTGACACTTGTTTATGTTCGGTTTAATTGTAAAATTATGTCCAATGACCAACATTATATTAAATGGTAAAAATATATTATAAATATACTTTAAAACCACTCAAATTCATAATTTATCACTATAAATTATTTTTATTAAAAAAGTTGTTTTTAATTAAAATTTAGTAATTTTCACTATTCATCAAAATATGAAAGTTATCCGAAAAGTACCAAAATTTCACCTTAGGATAAATTTTATATTCCGAATCCAAAAATTAAGTCCATTTTGAAATATAAAATATATATAATTTCAAAAATTAGGTATTACTATTCATAACGGCTAGTTTGATTGGTTGTGGTGTGTGTTAGAACTCGAAGTTGCGTACAACACACGCTACTGTATTATTCAAAGGAAAGCGTACCGTGGAAGCTTGGGATGTTTCATTTTAAATTTTTTTGATGTCCCTATTTAGTCAAAAAGTTTAAAATATTGTATTTAAAAAGGTTTCACTATTAAAATTTGGTAAAACTGTAATACTGAAAATGAATTTTTTCTTACATTATGTCTAAGAAACTCATAATATGGATTCTAAAATTATAAGGATTATATAAAGTTTAAAATTTAGTTAATACTATTCATAACCTCTTTTGAACGGCTTGTTTGGTATGTCATGGTGTGCTTGAACTCGGTGTTGTGTGTAGTGCAAGTTATTGTATTATTTTGAAGATATAACACACTATGAAGTCTTGGGGTGTTACATACACCACACAAAAGAAAAGAGTGTTGAACATGGAATTACTCTCACAAATATAAAATCTGAAATGAAATTCCCCTACATTGTGTCTTAACTCTCATTGTACTAATTCAAAACTCATGGTTAATAAATATAATCTTATTATAAATATATCAAATAATTATATTCTCATATATAACTCCATATAAGGTTTTATTATGACTTTATATTACTATCTTGTTAACAATTCCATGTTAAGGTTACCATTCGGTAATGTTCGATTTGTTTTTAATATATCTCTTAATTTGTTAGATTATTGGTCCTTATACATATATCATGATTTCCATTATTTAAACCATGTTATTAATATCATTATTATTAATTAAATTTGTATTTTAATAATATATTGAATATATAAGTATGAAATGGAATACACTATTCATGGAGATGGTTGGTTGTACGTATTCATGAACGTAACTTTTGTTTTATTAATGTATTGAAAAAAGGAATGTAAATTAAACATATGTATTTGTATATATGTATATATTATAATTAAATTAAAATTATTCTTTCATATAAATCTTATAATTTCAAAAAACACAACCTTAATATATTCCATTGTTGGTGTGAAAAAATCACATCGCTTTGAGGAGGCGGTAGTCCACACTTCCTCAAACAAAATTATCATACTTACAAAAATTGAATGTATAATGGTATTTCTTATTTTTTATTAAATAGTTTTATTTTTATAATAATGGAATAAATAGTGTTTATGGGGGGGGGGATAATTGAAATAAATTTAATGAGTTTGAGAAATAATGTTACGTCTCTATAAGGAATCTCCATTTGGTTTTCACCAAAGGAATTCCTTGGACTTATTTCTAAAAATTGGAGGATTAAATGATGAATTTTGGGATTTGGTATGTTTATTTGGTAGATATTTAATAATACTATGTGGTTCTGGTTGTTCTAAAATGGGTTAGTGGTCATTCCCTTTTTTATGGAAGGGATAGGATAGGTATGGAATTTTGGAAAACAAGTTAGGTGTACCGACCATTTTCACTAATAGAAGTCATCCCAAAAAGTCAAAACCAAATAATGGATGGTTTAAGAACGAAATATATCCATAAAATGAGTTTTCAAAAAGAAAATAGAATATTTGGGACCATAAGATTGATTTTTATTCCCTTGATAATCTTAAGATTACCTTGATTACTTTATACAATTTTTATTGCATTCACTAATATTATGGAACAAAAACTATGGTGACCATATTAGAAATTATAAATTATTATGATTTAAAATATATAATCTATTTACCCTCATTATAATCACAGATGTGGTAGAAATTAATTTAAAATTAATCTCATAGATGGGACGACACTGTGGGTTTTTTAGTAAAAAAGATTAAAAGTTTGTTATGTTTTCATATCCAATTTCAATGTGATATTTCTTCAAATGTCCTAAATTAGATTATTTGAAAATTTTATTATAATATATTACTTTAAAATAAATTTAAGTACACTTTATCAATATAAATTAATTATATTAAAAAGATGTTTTGAATTAAAAGTTGTTATTTTAAACTATTCATAAAAAATGAATCTTCACAGAAAAATACAAAAAATGTACCCTAAGTTAATTTTTTTTAAGATATGAAGTTTATTTTTAAATATAGTATTTATAAAAGTTCTAAAATTTTTATTTAATGTTAGCTCTCTATTAAAAGGTGGTAAATGTTCTATTATGGAAATATAGTATTTTATGTATAAAAATTGGTTTGTTATTATCCTATTATAATTGATTATATTTAATGAATATCAAAAATATTTTTTGAATATAATCTATATATTAAATTAAAATCACTCATTAACTTTAATTTTTTTCATTTATTAGGATAAAATATATTTCTAATCATAAAAATAGTGTTTTTATAAAAGCATTCCTTTTATATTTATGTGGAATATATATTCAATTTCAATGAATTAAACAATATATAATTATAAGTTAGTTAATACTATTAATAAATTTATAATTTATTATATATTTTATAACTTATTATATTAAATAACAACGTTTAATTAAATTTTTATTTTTCGGTTAAACTAGGTAATGCATGTAATGCAAGTCATTGAAAAAAGATAATCTTGCAAGTAAGGTTTGTTAACCAAGTTTTTCTATGTAGAGAAAGATATATTTTTTTATTTATTCCAAAATTAACAAGTTTTTTCATACAATGAAATCCAGAAATAGTTCTTTAATAAAAATAAACAGTTTTTATTTTGTGTGAAATGAAAAACATTAATATGATTATGTTAATTTGAAAAAAACTATTTAAAAAAAATCTTCTGGTGTTAATGTATTCCCCGGGATCATCATTATCATATCCACATTTATTTAATATTCCAAGATATCATTTCATTTTCTATGACTTGAGGTTGGAATATATGTGGTTCACCATAGGTCATTAGACATGCAATGGCCATGTGATAAGGTGTCCCAATTATCATATGATGACCCTAAGTATATCTTTGCATTCCATGAATTTGGGGTACTTTTTGTTGAATAATTCATATGTATGTGATGGGATATATTTTTAACAAATTGGTGTATCCCTATTGGGATGTATTTATCATACCATACACAGGAAACACGGTGCATGTGGAGACCTTATGAATTTTATGAAGGAAAGAACACAAGTTTCACATTGGGTCAAGATGGATTATCTCAATGAGGATATGAGATGAGGCTAAGGTGACGCCCAGGGATAATTGTGGAGAATTTTTTTATCTGATTAGACTATTTTTAATCGGTTGGGATGTGTATTTATGTGAATGTTTATTCATTTTTTGTAGCATATTGGTGTGTTTATTCAAATATGTTTACCTTATATTTAATTTCATATAATAATAATATTACTTTTCATTATATGTGATGATCATTTATTTATCTATTATTATTTCTGATAATATTTATAGTATAGTCTATCCAATGTTGATTATAGACTATTTCAATTATTTAAAATAATCTAGAATACGAGGGGTGTGACTATGGTTATGTGGAACCCTGATTTGTAATTTGTATAGGAAATTTCAGCTGATTAAATAAAAAAATATTTCAGATCATTATTTTGGTGGTTTTACTATATGGGATTTAGTAGTTGGATATAGGAAAGTGTCAGAGTATAAGATGGAACTCATGTTGGTCCATCATCAATACTTTTCTGGTGGTATGTACATTTTTCTTGGTCAATGGTATTTTGTTTATTGGGTTTCAATATTATAGTTAGGATAATAATTATATAGACATTTAATTTTTATGTTTTTTATTTATGGTTATACTCTTGGACCAAGGTGGAAGGAGGTTTGTGTACATGAATCGTACTAGGCATATAGGTTCTTATGGACATCCACAAGGCTACAAAACATTGTAAAGTGTGTTGAAAAGGAAAATTATTTTTGAAAAAGTTTTTGGAAATAAAGACATTACATTATAGAAAGTAGTTTCTATGGATTATACTAATTATAAGTCAATAATGAGTAAATTTTGGTTTTTAATAATAAATGATTATTTCCATAATAATTAATTTAAACCAACGGTGCTAGATTTTTGTATATTATTTGAAAATGATGATTTAGACACAATATGAAGGTGGCGCATAGAAGATTTTGTTTTTTGGCTTTATGTATTTTATTACATTGTGATTCTGGGACATATGCAAGATATCATCAAGGAATAGATGAAAATTGGAAAAGGATCCCATATTGAGTTAGATTCCATTGATTTGGGTATAGCATGTAATGTATGGTTCGTTAGTTATTATGATTTAAAACACATATAAATTGTAGTTATAATAATAGTTTTTTGAAGTTTTGGTTTGATAGATGTTAAAACTTGTTGGATCCAGGCATGGGTTTTGATAGGATATAGAAAAAGGATCATTGATGGCTGGGACTACTATGGGTAAAGCATAGGTATACACTTTTTTTAGAATTATTCTAATATGGAGGGTGATTTCATGATTGGACTTGGCATAGTTGAGATTCCTTTTATTTTTGGGAATGAGAGCATAATTGGTGATTCAATGATTATGTGTTGTGTGCATTGGAATCATGGTTTATTTTTAGGATTTCTTACCTCAATTTGATAATAAGTAGCCCTATTTGAGTATTACTATCATGGAATCATATGTTAATATTAGACAATATAACTATTTTTGTCTAATTCATAGTGTTAGAATAGATCATGTGTTAGGAACTTTGAGAACTGTAAGTGTTCCATAACCCAGTATATTTTATAATTTTGGAATAAAATTTTTACACCGTATTCTATGTTTTTTTAAATTTTATTTGTGCAACACTAATGGGTTTTGGTAAATGATTGAACTTGAGGTGTTATCAGGAAGGAGGTATGGATTTTTATTTTTTTCGGAAAAGAACTAATTTGAGTCATGATGCTCTTAATGGTTTGACAGATTGATGTTTTTAATGAAATGAGTAGTATTTTGATTTTCTATGATGGGCCATCAATTATGGCTATGATCAGTATGTTATAATAGATCTAAAAATGTTCTTTGATTGGGGTTATCTAATATGGGATGAGCATGGATCGAGAAGAGAAATGTGTAGATAATGTGGGAATTTGATTAGCTCAATGATTTTTTAATACTATAAGGTAACTCATGTGGTGGGGAGTAAAATATTTACTAGTGGAAGGAATTCCCCTAATTATAAATATTTTTTAATACCCTCATGTATGATGTTATGGAAATCATGATATTTGATGCATTGGTGTTTTTTATTAGTCATTGATCATGAGTTAATTAGTCATATACAATCATTATGTTTTCTAATTAAAGAGATTTTTTTAGAGAATTTATATAACAGTTTAGTAGGAAAATAATAATGTCATTCCTATGGTGGGGGCATCTTATCAGTTACTTTTTGTTTGATCCATTCATTCAAAGGATCATGGGGTAGTGGAATTGGTAGGTGAGTTGTTGTGATGCAGTATGTGGTACTAGTGCAAGTGTGGAAGAATTATTTCTCGATCCATGATAAACACTTTAATATGTAATTTGATTATAGTCTTCGTGGTTATTTAATTACTTTTTAAGCTAGATTAGGTATAATAGATTGTTATTTCTAAGAGGTAGTTATATCGAGTATATTATCGTTCTTAATAAGATGGTATTATAGATACATGGATAGGTTAAGGAGAAAAATATTGGATTACACCATGATTTAGGCTAGGTGTTCAGTGTGATAATTTTGTGTGATCCCCTAATTACCTAGCAGTTAAGAAATTAATATCATGATTTCGTGATTGTGTGAAATTGTGCGAGGCATGTGGTTTTCAAAAAAAAACTCCACCATAGGAAAAACCAGTTTTTTAATTTTTAGTTAGACGTGGTTGTGTGGGAATATAATTATAGGTATCATTTATATATAACATGTGCATATTAAGGAAACAACTAGGGGGTTTAATGAAAATATTATGTATAATAATTCAATTCATGGGAGATTGACTTACATCTAGTTTAGTCTAGAATCATATATACGGAGGCATAACAAATTCTTATTGATGGATTGGATATCAGGATATATTATTATGTGTCTCTTCTCTATAAGAAGAAGTATGGTGGAAATTTCATAACTACCCATGTTGTTATGGATTAAAAAATTTCATGGTAATTTGGATTTTGAATCCTTGATAAAAGCGTGTTTGGAGAATTTTTATTTATATAATAATATTGAGAGTGAGAAAATTTTAATGTTTTGTTATTATATACATCTAGAAGTTTGAGAGGTGGTTCATGAGATTGACAAAAGGTCAAATATGGCAGTGTTGTATAACAGAGGTCTAATCACTACAGTGTACCTTGTAGTGGTGGATAAGTAACTAGTGGGGGATCTTGGAGTAGGGACCCCTATTTGTGATGAAATGGTGGACAGTTCGTTACCTCGAGTACCTGGTTTTAAGATGAATGATTTGTATGCTTTGGAATGATGGTTATTTCACTATTAGGTCCCTTTGATTCTTCTATGAGGAAAAGGATAAGGTAGGACATTTTTGGATAACCAATTCTCCTCATACCTATTGTATTTTTCCACTACGGTACCCCTATGTAAATTTGAGCCCTTTGGTGTCACACCCACTTTTTTTAAATTTTTTATTTTATGAAATTTCTAGGCATTGGGTAGTCTGGTTTGAAGGCTAACCTTAAGCTTTTGATAACTTATTTAAAAATACCCACTTTTGGCCCTGACATCATTCAGCGCGCCACTGTCAAAGTCAGGCGGCCTCATCTGGGTCACCGTACGACCTCGCCTAGTTCCCTGTGCACCTGCCGATGTTCAACCAATTAAATGAGCTGAATAAATAAGGAGGAAATAATATTAAATGATCGGTAAAATAAAAGTAAAATAAAATAAGGAGAGTGTGGTAAAAATTTAATGAATTATTTTAAGGATATTATTATTATTATTATTTTAGGATATTAATAATTACTATTGAGTATTATTATTATTTATATTAGGGATGGTAATAAATTTGTTTTTTATTAATCTTGTTTGGTTTATTATTATTATTATTATTTGTGTTAAAACCTTAATATTTTTATTATTATCATTAATATTATTATTTTTATAAAGATATATATTGTTAACCTCATTAATATTATTATTATTGTTGATGTTTTATTTAAGTTATTATTTTGGGAATCATTAACATTTTTAGGTAATTATTGTTAATGTTTTTAATTTTAGAATATTATTATTGTGAATACAACTATTATTATGGTTATTTTTCTTAGTTTTTTTTACTTTTATTTTTATCTTATTCTTTTTATGGGTTTTTTGTTCATGGAATCCCTCTCCCCATTCCTCTTAGAATCGAACTATAGGTTCCACCCCCCCCCCCCCCCAACCCCCTCCTCGGTTCTTCTCGCGCTCCACGTCCCGGTGTCGGCCCTCCTTCCTTTGTTCGGTGAACCCCGACGCCCCTGCTCTATCCGGCCCTTCTCCCGTATCTCCCTTTAACCTTTTCCCCTATTCAGACCTGTATGGACCCCCGCCAATGATCCCCCTCATCCAACATTCAAACCAACTGCTTTCACCCACTCCCGACCAGCCATCGCTCGATAAAAACCCCCATGGTCGATGGACTCTTTTTCCTTCTGACGAAGCCCCAGTCTGGCCACCGCCACCCCCTTTATTAGAGTTTCCTCTATTTTCCTCATATTTTGGTTGTGAAATTTGTATAGGTTCTAATTTATGGTTTTATTTTGTGATTTGTGGGTTCAATTTCTTGTTTAGGGTTCACCTTTGGGTTCGTTTGAGGTGTGGTTGGCGTGCGACAGTTTTTGGGAACCATTTTTGGGAAGTCTGTTACACAAAGGTAAGTGTTTCCGCGCCCTAGAACCATTAGATAATTTTATTATTCTTAGTTGATTTTATAAATGTGTTTCTTCGTTTCATTTTTTGGCATGAATGATATTTTTAGGATATTTAGTGCGTTTGTTTGTTAGAAATAAATTTTTTAATTCTGGAAATGCCATTGTTTTGTGTTTTTTTGGTGCAATATTTTGAAAATGGGTTTTAGGGGTTGTTTGGATGGAGAAAAATATGTTTTCTAGTGTATTTGAGTTGTGGATGTTTATGTGTGGATTTACAATGATAAACAAATTATTTTTGGGCATGTCGGATTTGTTTTGAAATTATGTAAATAATTTATTTGATTGTGTTGTTATGCAAATTATATTCTGAAAGGTTAGGATGTGCATTTTATTTTTAGGATCCATTTTTTACATGAATTGGGGCGTGTTCTTTTATATAAACTCTTATTTCATCATGGTAGTGCTTTATAGGATTTGAAAAATGTGCTTTATAACAATTTTGACATGCGTGTGCGATGAAATTTCATTTTCATTTTGGAATGGTTTTGCCTTTCATTATGGTCTTATTGTTGAAATTTCCAAATGTTTTTAAACAATTGTTTTTGGTTGTGTGAATGATATTTTAGAGTGGTTATAAGGTTCTAGTGATTTTAAATTGGTTTTTTCATCTTAAAACTTTTCTGCTTTGTGGTGAATTCTTGTGTCATGTGGTTGAGATGTTTTATAAATTGATAAATGATTTATTTAAGTGATGTTTAGAATGTGAAACATGGTTTGAGGGGTTTTTTGTGATGTTTAGTAGGTGATAAATGTGTATTAAATGTCATAGAGGTGTGTGTATATTTAAATTGGGGGTTTCAAGGAAAAATGAGTCACTTTGGGTGTGTTTCCTTATTATGCACATTTGAAATTAAATTTCAAATTGTTTGAATAATGGTAAAATATTTTGATATTGTCACCTAGAGTATTTGGTTTTAAAGTGACGTCCCTATGTGGGATAAAGTGGCTTTGGTGTATTGTTTTATTGTCTTTTCTTGAAATGATTAAACAAATAGTTTAAATGATTTATGGAATCATTTAGATGTTGTGAAAGTAATGTTTTTGAAGAATTGTTTATGCATTTTTTTAAGTACTATATTTATATCAAATGATACATGTTCTTACTTTAAACCCTCTTTTAGTAACATGGTGGTGTTTTCTAAATGGTTAAAATAGTTCATTTAATTGATTACGTTGCACGAAACTAGTTTTAAGGATAATTTGTTAAGCAAGTGGGTTGGAATTAATTTCCTTCTTGGAATTGGGTTTGTTAATTATGTTGGCCCTAATTGTGGTATTTAATAATGCTCTCTATGTTGTGAAAATTTTTTATGTTCTTCTTTGAGTGTTTCCAAATGGGGATTTTTAAAATGATTAAGTAATGACCAATATATTCTGAAAATGTATCTTGGTGTGCATGTATATTTGAAATGGTTTTTGGGTATGCAGGTGGTGGATTTTTTGCATAATGTCTTGTTCAGTTTGTGTTATGTGAATGTGATATTTTTAGTGAATGTGGAACCTGATTGATCACAAGGGAAAACCATGGGTACCTAGGTGGGAAGATAAGGACCAGTACGCTATATGACACGTGAGTGGTTCATCCCAGTTTCATATGGCAGGATTGACGTTACAACACTAACTAAATATTTGTGATGATTTAAGACCACTAGGTTATGGATGTGTTTCCCTAATAGTGGGTTGTGCATGATATCATTGATTATTGTGGCTCATATTCCACATTTACACTGAGGTAAGATGTCTCTAGCACATCACACATACTAGCTACATTGGGTGATTTACCCGCAGTGGTCTACAATTCATGATGTGGTACCTTCCATTGGCATACAGAGGAACACTTGTGTATATGCATGTCCGTTAAATATTTTCTCTTCAATTTAATATAGTATATTTTAAATGGGTTTTCTTTCAGTTCTATTTCCTTTTTAACTTTCATCTTTTAAATTTTTTTCCATAAAAATAAAGCATTTAAAAGTATAGTTTTAAATTATCTTGTTTAATTATCATTTTGATATTGTGGCATGAAATATTTTTTTTTGGGAGACGTCCTACTTGGATCTTGTCTCACAACCTACATAAACCTTTGGGTGTATATAGACCTTGTTGCTTATGTCTTCTAGGTTGTGACATCATGCTCAACAATGGTGGTTCAGGTTGTCGATGGTCTTCTCATGTAGGTTAGTATTCATAGCATATGGATGTTGCACCTATCTTGTTGCATGAAGGTTTTATTTAGAGTTTTAGTTTCTTCTTTTGTCTCTACTTTTTTTGGATATTAGTTCAAGTTGTAAACCATTAAATTTGTTTTTAGTTATAGTCATACTGGGTTGTCTATTTTCAGTTTAGGTTTTTTTTATCTTTTCATTTTTTTGTTTACTATTTTTGGTAAACCATTCCCATGTTTTAGTTTTGATACCTAGGAACTTGTACCATCCTGTGGGGATTAGGAACGCCCTTTGGGTCATGTCATGGACTGGGTCGGGTGGCAACCCGACCTTCTTAATGAAAATTTTTTATCAGAGCAGGGTTTCCTTTTTGGGTCATGATCCTTTGGGATACAGTCAAAAATATACCAAAGGTAAGTGTGTCAGAACTCGACGTTCTAGCTATGAACAAGGTGCCTGCCCAGCACACCTCATGGATGGACTTCAGTTAGAAGGATAAGTGTGGTATATCTGATTCGTTGGTCCTTGTGATTAAACATGTTTAGGGGATATTAAAAGGGAGTAGGTTTAGTGGTCCTTGTGAGATCGTAGGGTTTGTTGGGCCATGTGGTGCTAGTGACGCTGTCCTGAAATAAACTTTGTGGCAGTGACATGATTAGTGTATAGTCTCCAACCATATGTCCTAGTCACCCACCGACACTAGTCTCCCCTTGAATCATTCCATGTCTCTTTGTTTTTAATTAATGGAAATTTGGGTTTTAAGTAAAAAATGATTTAGTGTTTAAAATTATCTGTGGTTTGGTAGTGTGTTGTGTTTTTTGGTGTTGTATCAGATGTGGTGTGGTTGCATGAGGCACCAAATAGAGAATATTCATTTGGGAGCCATCAATACGTGACTGTGAGTCACGATATTCTTTAAACATCAGGGCTCCAACCATAGTCCTTGGAGTGAATCTCGAACGTGGTCATGAACCCAGAGAGTGTTTGGGAACCCGAAATTATTTTAGACATTGTTGTTGACGGTGAGAATAGTTTAAATCATATCCTATAGTTATTCCATTCCGAATGACCTATCTGGGTGTGTGATGTTTCTCGTGCCTATGAGGAGGCATGGTCATCTCGTTACCATTAAGTCCTTGAGGTTACATCCCACCAGATGAAATCACTTTTAGTAGTCTTTATGGGGTATGCTGGGGTGAATTGGTCACAATTTGAATGGTGTTTGTTTGGGGATGTGGAGATGTGGGTTTTTCTTCGGATCTGGTTTTGAGGCCCTGATAGTTGGGCCCTTTCCTCCCCTCAGATTTGGTGGGGTGTTTGGTCACCGTCGAATATTTTTCAATGTTTTGTCAGTTCTTTTGGTGGGGAGACCCACGATGGATCTCAGACAAATGTCTCTGGAGTATGTTGATGCTATTCTATTTCTATGGTGGGTAGTCCGGCTCGAGCCTCCCCATTTCAGTCGCCCAGTGGTTGTCTCCCAGTATCATCTCTGTTTCCCCAATATTGTTTAGGTTTGTGATGTTTGTTTCCAGGGGTGTGAGAGTTCCCTCCCTTGATCAATCAACTGGAACTTTTCTTACTCTTTGGGGCAGGTGATACATAGTTAAATGTATTTGATGGGTTTCTTGAGGTTTCCATTTAAGTTACATTCTCTGAGCACGGTGTTTCTTCCTTTATTCACTCGTTTTTCATAGGAATTTTTTTCGAACCTTAAGGGGTGTCACTTTATGCATTGGGGGTTCAGCTTGAGATGTGGATTTCTGGGGAAAGAAAGTGCTATGGTGGAGTGAAAATTCATACTCTCTTTTTTAAAATTGTTTATTTTATAAAATTTTTTGGTGTAGGCTAGTCAGGGTTGAAGCCCAACTTTAAAATGTTGAGTAAATATTGGAAAACACACTTTTTTGGCCTTGACAGCATTCAACACGCCATTGTCAAAGCCAAGAGGCCTCATTTGGGTCATCGCGCAACCTTTCCCAGTTCCCTTCCCGCCTGATGATGTTAAAACAATTAAATAATATTAATTAATAATGATGAAATAAAATTAAATGAGTTGTAAAAAAAATTAAATAGAGTGTGATAAACATTGAAAGAATTTTTTTACAAATTATAATATTATTATTATTATTTGAGGATATTATTTATTATTATTGAGTATTATTATTATTTATATTAGGGATGATAATTATGTTATTATTTTCTTATTGTTATTACTCTTGTTTAGTTTATTATTGTTACTGTTATTCTTATTTTTGTTGTTATTAATATTATTATTGTTAGAACATTAATATTATCATTAATATCATTAGTCTTATTATTTTTTGGAATATAAATATTGCTAACCTCATTAATTTTATTATCACTTCTGATGCTTTAATTAAGTTATTATTATGGGAATCATTAACATTATATGGTTATTATTGTTAATGTTTTTAGTTTAAGAATATTATTCTTATGAATATAACTATTATTATAAATATTTTTATTAGTTTGTTTTTTACTTTATTTTTATCTTATTTTTTAGGGTTTCTTGTACAAGGAAGCCCTCTCCCTCTACCCCTTGGTGTCGCACGGCTGGACTCCCCCCCCCCTCCTCAGTTCTGTTCACACCTCACCTTGGCTGCTCCACCTCTCGGTGTAAGCCCCCCTTCCTCTGTCTAGCGATCCCTGGCATGCCCTGATCTGTCTGGGCCTTCTCCCCCATCTCCCTAGCACCCTATCCCACACTAGGACTAGCACAGACCCTTGCTGGTGACTCCCCTTGGCCATCCTTTAGTCCATCCATTTTCCCTCTCCCAGTCATCCATCGCACGATAGCAAACTGCCATGGTTGGTGGCCTCTTTTTTCCTTCTAGTGAAACCTTGGTCCATCGACACCCACCCCCTTTAGTCGAGTTTCCTCCCTTTTCCTTGAGTTTTGGTTGTGTATTGGGTATAAGGTTAAATTTATGGTTTGATATTGAGTTTTTTTGTTTGATTTCTTGTTTACGGTTTGCCTTTTGGTTCGTTTGAGGTGCGGTTGGCGTGTGAAGGTATTTATGCTCTATGTTTGTGATATTTTCTACACCAAGGTAGGTGGATCCATGCCCTATCACCATTCGATAATTTTATTATGCTTAGTTGAATATATAAATTTTCTTCGAGGTATCATTTTATGGTGAGAATGATATTTTTAGAATGGTTAGTGTGTTTGTTAGAAAAAAAAATTTGATTTAAGGAAATGGAAATGTTTTGTGTATTTTTGGTCCAATGTTTTCAAAATAGGGTTTAGGGGTTGTTTTGATGGAGAAAACTATGTTTTCATGGGTATTTGAGTTGTGTATTCTTAAGTGTGGATTTCCAATTGTTAACAAATTATTTTTGTCATGTCGGATTTGTTTTTCAATTGTGTAAATAATTTATTATATTATGTTGTTATGTGAATTATATATTGGAAAGGTTAGGAAGTGTTTTTGATTTTTAAGATCCATGTTCACATGAATTGGGGAGATTTTTTGATATAAACTATACTTTCATCATGGTAGTGCTTCATAGGTTGTGTGAAACGTGCTTTATAAATATTTTGACATGCGTGTGTGGTGAAAATGAATTTTATTTTAGGAATGGTTGTGCCTTTAATTTTGGTCTTATTGTGGTAATTTTACAACATGTTTAACCAATTTTTTTTGGGGTGAGAGTGAGGATTTAAATTTTTTTGGAGGTGCGAGTGATTTTGAAATGGTTTTTTCATGTGAAAACTTGTGCTCTTTGTAGTGAGGTCTTGTAGCATGTGCTTGAGATGTTTTATTATTTGTGAAATGGTTTATTTAGGTGGTGTTTGGGATTTGAAACATGTTTGGATGGATTTTTAGGGATATTTGGTAGGTGTGAAATGCATTTTCCATGGCTTTGAGGTGTGTGTATATTTAAATGGGGATTTTCAAGGAAAAATTTGTCACTTTGGGTGTGTTTCCCTGTTGTGCACATTTGAAATTTAATTGAAAATTATTCGAATAATAATAAAATGTTTTGATATTGTTACCTTGAGTATTTTATTTAATGTTACATCCCTATATGGGATAAAGTGGATTTTGTTGTAATGTTTTCTTGGTTTATCTTGAAATAATTTATCAAATAGTTTAAATGATTTACTGATTTATTTAGATGGCATGAAACTAGTGTTTTGGAATATTTGTTTATGTGTTTGTTTTTAAAGTAGTATATTTATATAAAATGTGACATGTTTTTAGTGTAAAACCTCTTTACGTCACATGGTGGAGTTTTCTAATTGGAGAAAATAGTTCATTAAATTGATCAAGTCTCACAAAACTAGTTTTAAGGATAATTTGTTAAGCATGTGGTTTGAAATGACTTTCTTACTTAAAATTGGGTATGTTTATTGTGTCAACCCTAGTTGTGTTATCTAGTAATGTTTTCTAGGTTGTGATAATTTAGTATGCTATTCATTGAGTGTTTCTAAATGGGGATTCGTGAAATGAATATGAAACAGAAAATATATTTGTAAAAGGTATCTTGTTGTGCGTGTGCTTTTGAAATGGTGTATGGGTGTATAGGTGGTGGATTTTGTGCGTAATTTCTTATTTAGTATGTGTTATGTGAATGTGATATTTTATTTGAATGATGATACTAATTAAGCACAAGGGAAAACACGGGGTACCTAGGTGACTGGATTTGGACTAGTACACTAGATGATACGTGAGTGGTTCGTCCTTGTTTCATCGTGTAGGATTGATGTTACAACACCAACTAAACAATTGTGATGATTAGAGACCACTAGGTTATGGATGTGTTTCCCTAATAGTGGATCGTTCACAGGAGAATTAATGATTTTGGTTCATATGCCACGTTTACACAGAGGTATGATTTCTCTAACACACCACGCATACTAGCTACCATAGTGGATTTTCCTGCATTGCTCTACTATTCATGACATGGTGCCTTCCATTGGCATAGAGAGGACCCCTTGAGTATGTATATGTTCATTATAGATTTTCTCCACCATTTTAATGTATTATTTGTGAAATGGTTTTTCTTTTAGTGGTCTTTCCTTTTCTACTTTGAACATTCAAATGTTTTTATTAAAAACAAAGCATTTTAAAAGTGTAGTTTAAAATAAGCATTTTAAATTATCTTTTTTACATTATAGCATGGAATCTTTTTATTGAGTGACATCCCACTGGGTTTTTGTCTCACACCCTTCCTACACCATTGGGTGTATGTAGACCATGTTTCACATGTATTCTTGGTTGTCATGTCATATTCAGTGATGGTGTTTCAGGTTCTGGATGGTCTTCTCATGTAGGTTGGTGTTCATAACTTGTGGATATGGTACCTCTCTTGTTTCTTGGAGCATTGAGTTAGGGTTTAAGTGTTTTTGTTGTCACTACTATTTTTCGGATGTTGGTTCATGTTTTAAACCTTAAAATTTGTTTTTAGTTAAGGTCCTTTTTGGGTGTCTATTTTTAGTTTTATTTTTTTTAGCTTTTCAGTTGTTTTGTGGTTACAATTTAGGGAAAACCATTCCCATGAGTTAGTTTTGATACCTGAGCAATTATGCCAGCCCGTGGGGATTGGGAACTCCCTTCGGGTAATGTCGCAGACCAGGTCGGGCCCCGGGTCAGATGGTGACCCAGCTTGGTTCGTGACATTTGGCATGACAATGTTAGTTAGGATTCATCTTCTTAATCTACTCTTATTTTTAATTTATATTTTCAACTGATCCTTATTGGTTTATTACTTTAGGGATCAGAACAAGATTCCCCCAGATTAAGGGGGCATCATACAATTGGATTTTATCTTTTAGGAATAGAATATATCAAGGAAAGATGAATGTAAAATAGGTATAAATTCTTATATGAGGCATGTATTCCATTTAATATAATTTAATACGACAAAATAGCCAGATGAGTGGCTATCATGTGATAAGTATTTTTTAATGGTTCTTGGTGTGTTCCATGTGGATTTTTTGTGTCATCAATAGTTATTATAGTGAGTTGTTTACATCCATTGAGTTTTTAATTATTATTTTAATTATATTTAAGTTATAAATAAATTTTATTTATTAAAATTAATTATGAAATAATTTTCTGGTGAGATATGGGATTTTTATGGTGGATACTTAGAACAACATGGTGTAGGATTCGACATGAATGATAAAGAATGACATAAGGTTATAACTCTAATATTAAGGTAGATGGTCTCCATAATACATAAATATATGATTTTTTATTTTTTATTTTCCCAACCATTATTGGCATGTAGGATTGGGTAAATCAAAATGGAACCAAGAGCACCATGGGTGATAATTCAATAGTTTAATGTCCCCTAAACATGGAATAATTACTCCACTACATATCAAGAGAATAAAAACTATCTAAGAGACTTATTCATTAATGAGATAGGATGTTAGTATAGGTAACATGGGTATAAGGAATTTTTTTCATATAGGGGTAGTTTTAGATAACATATGTTCATTTCCTAGGGCTATTACAATGTTCATGGTGGGAGTAGGACTATGGATGATAAGTGAGATGATTTTTGTTCTAATAAATGTTTATGCTAACCATCATTTAGGGTTCGTAGTGGTTTTGGTTCCCATGTGAGTGAAATGAGTAATTTTAGAAATTATTTTGTGTGTAAAAGAGGGTTTCCTCTAGATGAGTAGCTTGACATATCTCCTTTAAATGTTGTATATTGAGAACACTAAAGAGGGTTTTGGGTTGTTTTGATATATTGGATATGATTTTCTCATGGGTCTTGGGTATTCATAGATTTAAATGGTCATCAGGTATCAATGAGTAATATAGTAATGTGAAAAAATTAGATGTTGAATTATACCACAATATTATAGAAAGTGTTAGGGAGGGAATATTATATATAGTACACATGGTGAGTTAGATGAAAATTGACAGTAAGGAGTGGAGACTGAATTGTGTCTAAAGAGACTAATGTATTTATTCCTCATGATTCATGGGTTTCAAAATGGTGTCATCATGTTATAACCATTATGGTAGGGACTAATAGAGAGATATCAATATAAGAGGCTATATGAGGATGTGATTTTGTTTTATTTATAGGGATAATCCATGTATGACAATCACCTAAGTGGTTATTTGGTAATGTGATGGAATAATGGTGTGAGAGGCTATGTAAGACCTAGGACTTTGGTTGGGTAGGGTGTGGGATTTGGAATCACCATGATTGATATCGTTCTGGAATATTGATTGACTATAAACGTTTCATTTCATGATAATATATCGGTTAATATGATTTAAGGACCAGTGTTAGATGTTCTCCAAATGATATGTTCTACAGACCATTGAAGGAGGGTTTATAGATGATATAATTACATTAAAAATTAAGAGAGGGTTTGTAGATTATATATGACACATGATCATTTTGAGAGGGTTCCTATATTATATGTTTCCAGATATCTCTATGAGAGGGTCCCAAGATAACATGTTCCTTATGAAATCAATGAGAGGGTCCCTATATGACATGTTCCTCATGCATATTTTGAGTGCACATGTAGATGATGTATGATCAAGGAATACTATGAGATTCCCAAAATATGATATGTTTTTTAGGAAAACAATGTGAAGGTACCTAGATTTTATAATCTTATGGATGATTGTGGGATGGTCCCTAGATGATATATTCCTTAAAACCACAATGAGAGGGTCCCCGGATGATATGGGGCTATGGACCACTATGAGATGGTCCATGCATGATATGTTTTCTGTGACTACTAATATAGCGTCCCTAGATGATATTTTATAGGGTACCATTTTGAGTTACTATCTAGATAAGACGTGGTTGAGGACCATGGAGTCATGTTCCCTACTTGATATGTGTTTGGTTACCATTGGAAGTGCTTCAAAGTTGATATGTGTTCAGAAACCCCTGATGGGGGGTCCCATGATTTTCTATTCCCAAGGATAACCACAAATGGATAACTGATTTCTCAGTATTCTCTATTTGGGTTTTATTTCACCTTTCCCATTTGTTGGAATACTATGACATGAGGTTAAAACAAATGTGGTTAACTAGAGGTGATTCAACCCTACATAGTAAGGTATCATGGTTCCCTTGTTAGAACGGGATGATACGAATTGTATTATTTTGTTACATGTGTTATTATTCTTTATTTATCTCATTTATAAAAATTTATCTGATGGCATAAATAAGGGACATGTTAGTGGAACACTAGTGAAATATATTTCTTATACATCACACAAACACCCCAACGTGGTGGTAGACATAATATTCGGTATATATGAAGGATCATATATTGCACATTAGGTCACCCATGAGTAGTTTTAGAATTATTGGAGAGGGGATTGAGGTGTGTATTGTGGATAAAATGGGATACCCAGTATATATATTTTGTTTTATATTATATATGAGATTAACCTAATGGGTGATCTATTGGGATGTATGATTGTGTGACTAAATATTTATTTGTTATAGAATTGTTGTGTTTTTATTCATTTATAGTTTATCTTGATATAATTCCAAACATGCATACTATGATTATTTATTATGGATTATGTTTTTTTCTCTATTGTTGATGATAATAATATTGAGAGTACTATCTCTCTAATATTTAACACTAACAATGAAATCCGGTTGGATTCATTTGGTATGTGAGTATGTGTGTATAAGTAAATATGTAACCTTGTTTTGGGTGCGATTTGTGTAATTTTCGATGATATTCGACAAAAACCCTAATCCACATCCGGATATATGCAGTGAACCTCTAGGGTCACATATATCCTTCCAACATATATAATATAATTAATGGAAACATAACCTTTAAGATTACCCATATTTCATGATTGATTCCTAAACCAGTGTTTTCGTGAAAATTAATCTAAAACATTATATAGTTAAGGTTCTCTATAATATCACCATCATATCTAACATATTCTCATTTATATATTCATATTTCTAACAATTTAGTGTTATTTCCCATACCTTTAACTTAATTAATATTTTTTAAAAATTAATGCAAAACTCAGTATGAAAATCATAATTTGTCTTACCCAAAAATAAAATACTACAATATTCACACATATATTATTGTATCCCCTATATAAAGTATATTAAACCCTTTCATGTAAAAATATAAAGTCATATGAAACCAAAATCTGTACAATATCAAGCATGGTGTGACAAATAACAAATCCTCAATTTTTCTAGATAGAGCCCAAGTCCATGAGATAGTGTTATGTATAATATAATTTCCTACTATCCATGGATTACAACTAATGATATAATTAAATTCCAATACAATCCTAACACCATATATTTATAAATCATAAAAAACCTATAGTGTTATGTTCATAATCAATTAAAAAACATAATAATCATTAAAGAAAACTAAATATTTTTTCCCCACCTAGCATAAAACTCCATATATACATGTGTTGGCTCTTAGAAAATATATATATATAAGGAAAAAAGGATTCCATGAATTTGATAAATGGTTAAACAAATTAGAATAAGTGTATGAATGTAAATGTTCAAAAGGGGGTGAGGTCGTGATCTAATGCCCCTACAAGATAAAATATTTTATCGGAGCCATCACTCTTCAAGAAATCCCATGAACAAAATCATTCACATGACATGGTATTACCACTATCAAATATGAACGACACAAAATAATTTTTGGGGTTGAAGGCTCATTTACATCCTCCATAAATGGTAGGCAACACAAAAGAAAAAAATCTTTTGTTGGTGACGATGGTCTTTTCAATCACCCAGTAATGAAATCATTCACAATTTGGGGGGTCCTTATTGGTCCCCAAAAATGAATTCCCATGTAAAACTATGGATGACCGAACATCAAAATGAATGTTTCCTCCATTATTCCTTAAAATACCCAAGTGAGGAACCATGAAATGAAATTGAGAGAGGAGAAGTGCTTAAACTTTTATGAGAATTTGGAGAAAGGTTCAAGAACCAAAAATTATTAGTAGAAAAACACACCCCATTATATTAAATATGAATATAAATTATTCTAGCCATTAATAAACCGCAATCCCTTTGCAGACAGAATTATACATAATGTAAGCAGATGATCCCTTTGTGGTCCACCACCCAGCGTAGCAAAACATTAGGTGGGGGCACTTGAGCCCGCGTAGAAAAAATATATATTTACAGAACCCATACCTGGGTAGAAAGACACTAAATGGACAAAACCCACACCAACATATCTAAAAACTACACTGAGAGAACCCTATCCGACATTTAAAAGCGCTACGTAGAATCACATATCCTCGAGTGCTCCAGTTCCCTTATATCACTATCCTATTTCAATGTGTCATCGGGTCCCACCATGTACGCTCTGTGAGATTATGTAATATCCTTTATTCTCAAACCTTCATATATTAAGACCTAATCCCTATGTGGGCCTCCCTAAGAAGAATCAACCCAAGGTCTCTCCTAAAACCCACAGATAAGCATGATGAAATCATTGGACACATCAGAATGTCCTCTCAAGTCTACAAAACGTTGGTAATCCTAGATCAATGGGAAATCTCATTTATAAAGAGGGGTCCTAATAATGTTCATAATTATACATTAATATGGTAATGAAACTCCTGAACTAGGTGGTACTCATGTAGACTTCCACATTATATATATTTAGGTTAACAAATGGCCTTTCCTATTGAGGATATCTAGTGCTGGTTACTACTATGTTCTTCAAGAAAAAATAAAAGTGAATCCTGCATGGGGTAAGTGCATAGTATTTATTTTATGGAGGAACCGTTCACTATACACTTCTATAGTCTATGGTAAAATGATGCCATGATAATATTATTTCAAATCCAATTATATTTCCCTCTTCATTTAGACTGAGGCCTCATCCATCAGCAGACAAAGTAGATTGTGGAGTTTTCCAAGATGTGTCACATCCTCTTATTTCTCACACCAATAATGACTCATGTGGTACTAGAGGTGAGTAATGATCATGAAGTATTCATGATCTATAAAATACATGGTCATCATTCCAATTGTAATCCCAAATAAAAACACGATCCCCCTACTTTGTATTATCCCCAGCCATGTTACCACATAACTTTTAAAGGGCAATATACCCTTGAAGAAATTACTACAGAATCATCCTATAAGGTTTATAATCTAATAATAAAATTCCTTTATTGTGTGAAATTATATTACCAACTAAATAGGATATATATTATGCCTCCTTAAGGTTAAAAACCAACAAAAAAAATTAACCCTAATATACTCCAGGCTAAATTCTTGGTAGGGTTGCATCCAACTCAGATGGACATATTTCTTCTGATCCCCTATAATCACCATCCTTATTGGGACATATTCTTGGTATGATTGTGTCCTCACCTAGTAGACCATAGTCCTACTAGGATGTTAGGACCTCTTAGACATATGTATAACACTAAATGTTGACCAGAAACTTCATCCGCAGTATCCTTACTGCATAACATTAATATTCATGATTTGGTACTTATCACAAGACCTTAATTTATACCGACCAAGGCTTAAAATAAATTGATATTATATCATTTTTTATGAATATATATCCAAATATGAAAATAAATTCATGATGACTATAATAGTTTAATGCCTTTGGAAGCATGGAAAATATTATTCTAATTTGGATAAAGATCGTCAGAATATCTATAATGATCATCCCCTTTATTACACCCACATAAAACCCTTTCTTCAAAACTTGGTTAATGGTGGCATAAGAAATGTGTGATCTTAGATGCTCAGTATGGGAATGGTATGCCTATGGTCCTTCGGGTCATGTATTATGGGTCATGTCGGGCCTTTTTCCTTGGGCCTACAAGCCATGTACGGGTTCCCCTTCAACCCTTAAAAGGGTGATTATCTATAATAAAATAAAATAGAAGGCCTTATGGCCATTTGGATTCTAGATGCTCAGTATCGGTAAAAAATTAGATTCCCATGAATAACATGAGAATAAGGGAATGATAATAGGACCATCAAATTAGATGATCACACCCTTCATACCAAACATAAAAAAATTAATCCTTTCATATATATAATAATTTCATAAGACATGAATTAAGAGGGAATCAAGGTCACAATATATGAAAGAATATTAGAGGATTAAGACATGTAATTGTGGCATACCCATTAGTGTATAAAATCCAATGTCAATGCCACCTACCAAGACCTCCATATCATTTTAGGCTTTGGATAATCACCAGTGTACCGGATTTAGGATTGGGATTCCCTGTAGTTTACCCTCTTGTTTTCATCATGGGATTCCCTCGGATGTATCCACTTTTTTCATGCTTGGGATTCCCTCTTATATACCATCTCATTTTTGTCTTAAGATGATCTCTAGATTTCAGAATAAGATATCCTCGTATTTCTTACATGGGATGACCTCTCGTGTACATCGTTGTTACATGATTAAGATGAACTCCTGATTACTTATTAATGTTACCCTTTGATTTGTGCTTAGTATTCCCTCCTATGTACCCTCCTCTTTCAAGCTAAAAATTCCCTCTTGTTTCATGATTGAGATGCCCTCTCATGTACACAGTTGTTTCAGGCTTAGGATTATCTATTTTTTTGGGCATAGGATTCCCTCTCATGTACCATATGATAACATAAAACATTTATCATTACCTAATACGTGGGGGTGGGATATAGGTCCTAAATTTCACATAATGAAAACATATATGAATTTTCTACAGGATAACAAAACATTCAACACATCATAACAAATAAAAATTTATATGTTTCATAATCATCATATCATAACCAATAAAATTAAATGGGTGCCATTATAATTTACTCAAATAATAACCTATAGAAAATATATATGTTTTTTAATCATTTAATCAAATAATATACCAGGACAAGAAGTAGGTTTTAAGAGAAAATATCCCATGGATGATAAATGAGTCTCATAAACAACAATTCATCAGAATCATAAATCATTAAAAAAAAGAATAAATTTGTTTCCCTTAGATCAAAATCCTATTAAATCATACATTGTATCAAATTATATCATCTTAGATATGGAATAATTTTGAATGATCACATGGATCATAACATTCTATTGAAAATAACTTTTTAAAAAATATAAAATTTTCAAAATCATTTTCAAGGGGATCTTTTAAAAACATATCAATGTATCCTAATTTTTTGAAAACATTTCTTGTTGAAAATATGTTCCCTTCTTTGAAAAACAATCTTTAAAACAAAAATCATTTTGAAAACATTTTTCTTAGAAAACCTATTTAAATACATATAAATGAAGCTTTGAAAATGTTTTGAAAACCATTTTCCTTGAAAAAGTATAATATAAGCTTGAATGCATTGAAAAAAATTTTAAACATAATATTTTTTTTATAAACTTTAAGGAAGTCATGGGTTTTAATTAGTATAGTGTTGTGACTAAAGATAGAGATAAAGTGAGATTTTCTTAAGTTCGTTTTCTTAATTATATTAAGTTACAAAGAGTGGGAAAATGGTACCAATACATGTTAAAATCATGAATAAATAGATGAGAATAAAATCCATGGGTGTTCTTGATATATTAATCTTAATATTTAATCAATAGAACTATAATAATAAACAATCCTAATAAATAACTGGATTCTAGCAATAAATTTTTACCACTTTGGTAGCATTATGTAATGATCCCTAGTAGATAATAACATTAAATGAAAATTATATATCATTAAAAAAAGTTAATTCCTTATAAATAATGTATAACATAGTATATACACCTTGTAAATTAATATGGCTTCATAACATGACAAGTGTCACCATGAAAGAAAATTTGGGATAAATTACTTTGCTGGTTTGGTAACTATTGGAATATAAACCCCATGAAATAATTTTACTAAAATGGATATGTAAATACCCATATGTTTATGTATAATCATAATAGAATACATAAATGGACAGTAAAAACACCACATATTATAAATAGTTAGTGAACATGTCTTGTGCCTCTCGGAAAATGAATGTTAGATGAGAAAACAATTAATACATGAGTAACATTAAAATCATGATACCCATGATGGAATATCATCATATAATTCTTTTAAAATAATTATTTAATTAAATTAATGATATAACATGTACTAGGGTAGTATATATACCCTAAAAAAAGTGAGTGGTGATTATGAGATGCATCACACAAACATAAAAAGTGAGTTGAAATCCTTGTACATTGTTTCTTACCTTTCTTTGTACATGTTAAACAAATCCTATTTAATAAATATTAGTTTATTATAAATCTTAAACATAACCATATTCTAATATATTATATGAAAAATGACTAATATATGACATTATATTACCCATTTACTAAAAATTTCATGTTAATGTAATGCTTGAGGTAATAACGGCTTTGAATATCATACATGTTTTGAATTGATATTCTTGATCCTCTTAAATAGATCATGATTAATTTTTTATAATATTTAAAATATGATATTAATTTCATATATATCCAGTATATAAATATTAATAACAATATATAATGTATTGAATAATGGAATTTAATACAATGTTCTTAGAGATGGTAGGTCATACGTAAGCATTACCACAGTTTCACTTTCTGATCATATCGAAAGAGTTAAAGTGAATTTCATGTATTTATATATATATAAACTCATTCTAGTATAATTATTATATTATATATATATCATATAATTACACTAAATCTAGCCTAAATAATTCTCATGAAATGTGTGAATGAATTAGATCACATTAAGGAGATGGTAATCAACACTTCCACAAATGATGTTATCACATTTTCATAAAATGAAATGCATGAAGTTATGTTCTGTATTTTAAGTACATAATAATAAAGACATAATAAATATATTATATATAATATAAATTTTTTGACATTATAATTCTAAACCATGAAATGTGGTATAGGAAAAGCAAATAACATTGTTTCTTGAGGTGGTAGTTCACCGTACAAAAAAATGGTATGTTCGTTACAAATTACATGGAAGTGTGTGTAAGTGTTGGTTAAAACCATAGAATAAAAGCATATCAGTATATTTATAAAACTGATGTTATTATGTAATCATGTAATAATAATAAATGAAGTGATGGAGAATAAAATAAATCATAAATTTTCATGGAAGAATGTTTCCTTTTTTCATGTAACTCATTTTGGTTTTCACCATATGGATTCCTTGAATTGATTTACGTCAAATGTGATTCATCTAGGATGAGTTCAGGGATTTTAGGAGTCTATTGTTTCATATTTCTTATGAGTAAATGTGTCTCTATTGGTGTATGTAAAGGGAATATAGAATGCCTTTTTCTAATGGAGGGTGAGTGGATTTGTTGTAAATACTAAAAGGTACCCACTATTATGAGGTCTCCCACTGTGAATGTACTTACGAAATGAAAAAATAATTTATGAAAGTGAAATTATGGTGTATTTAAATTACAATGACAAAAAGTTCTTTTTTATAATTTTGATCCTTATTATTTTATATTCATTATATTATTCATTTTGGTTTTCATTTAGATAACTAGTTTTCTAACATAATAAATATTACCATTAAGACTAAATTAAGGTGGGAATTAATATAAAATATTAGGCTAATAATTTATAAATATGATATATATTTTAAAAATTAATAATTCCATGTTTTGTGGAAATTATTTTTAAAATAAGGGCATTTAACATGCAAAACCATTTCTTTAACCAGAATTGTACTAGCAATGTTTTTACTATATATGGGTAAACATGTTAATTATATAAGGTCAATTGATAACTGAATGGGCCATTCTTGGGATTTATCAACACTTATAAATTACTTATCAGAATAAAATATGGTTGTTAATTTTAGACCATTTAATAAAATACCATTTATTTTTAAATAACATAAATTAAAATTTTGACATTATTTTTTTAATTTAAATATTAACATATAAAATAATTTTATGGAATAAAAACATATTAATTTCAAAAATTTCAAACATGATATATAAATTTTAAATAACTTAAATACTATAATTCAACAAATTTACATCACTTTTATCATTTATAGTATCATTTTTTATTATTTACTAAATAATAAATGTGTTACTATTTATTTAGAATTTAATGAAACTAATGCATCTAAAAAATTTATAGGTATATTATATTTTAAAAAAACTCATTTAAAATTGAAAATAGTTTTATAACTGAAACTATGTATCTTCTCCTATACATTAAAGACATATAAATGTTAATGATAAGGAAGGCTCCCTTTCCATTTTATTTAACATATTATATGGGTAAATTTCATTAACATATGTCCCAGTAACACAGAAAATTTGAACCAATATAATATATGGTCGAACTATGTGTAGCTTATGCCCTTTAAAAAAATTTCTAAGACATTTTGCCCCATAATTTGGAGGTTTATTACCGTGTTAAGCTTAATTTTACATTAATCATTGTAATTAATCATAACCACGCTCACCAATATTTATGGTCAAAAAATTAAGCTCACTTTATTAAAATACTATTATTATAATTTTTAAATCCTTTAATATATGTTTTTTGAAATTAAATTGATATAATTGTCAAGATTATGTTTATTCTAATTCTGCAGATGTGGCATGAATGTAGGTTATTAATATGAAATTTTCAAAAGTTCATTAGGTATTTATAACTATATTAAATATTAAAATTATTCTAATTATCTAAATTATACTAATAAATATATTATTGATATATTGTGGCTTTAACATAAATTTAAATTATAATTAAATAGTAATAATTATATAAATGAGAAGAAGGCTTTTAAGTAGAATGCACTATTTTTTACTATTTTGAAAAAAATTAATCTTCTCATAAAAATACCAAAAAATAATCCTAATCTAATTTTTACATTTTTATCTCAAAAATGATATTTATTTTTACAAAAAAAATTATAAAAGTGTCAATATTTAGTTGTAAAATAGGTCCACCATTAATAGACTATAAAACTCTGTCTCACGTGTAACACAATCTTACAAAATGCTTCATATAGAAAAATAATTTATTTGTGTAGTATATAAAGAATGATTATCTTTATGTAGCCTGAAAATAAATAAAAAAATGGACCTTTTTTATAACAAAATCTATTTTCAATGGTGTGTGAAATAGAAAATATAAAAAATTTAAATTATTTCAAAAAAATACACAAAATATAGAACTGTTCTACTCTACCGACCAAATGAATTTCTACATATAATTTAATCTGGGTATAAAATGACTAATACATGAATGTTCCTCTCATGGAAAACCAAATCATAGAAATTATAACAAAAATATCCTTTATGAAAATTGTTTTAAACCTAACCTTTACCCAAATTAACATATAATAGGTTTCCACATAGGAGAACATAAGTGAGAAGTGAAAACGTGTAAATGGGAAAGAAATCATACTATCAAGTACTAATGGAGAGTAATGGAGAACACAGTTAGAAAAAAATTAGAAATTAAAGACATAACCCTAAATAATCTTTGGAAAAATCACTTATATAATCAGAAATAATGATAACAAGACAACCTTTAATTTCAATATCCTTTTATAATGTTTAATATTTTTAAAATGGAGATATATTTACTTGATTTGAGTACAATATCACCCTTTTTTAGGCCTTTTACATTTTACACATCCCCACTTTCTCCATAAAATTATGTTTATCTTTCATTCCAAAACAACTAACAGGTGATGAGGTCCATAAATAGAATGATAGGTTGTTACATTTTTCTTTATCACAATTAAAATTTTATCAAAAGTTATCCAATATGCATAAATCATCATATGGAGAGATAATACTTTATTCTCCCAAAATCCAATCAAATATTAACATAAACTTTCAAAAAATAGTTAATCATGTAACCATTCTGAAATATTATTCACCCTTAATTTATTAAATAAGTTCTTAATATATACCAAAACATTTTCCTTTAAATCCTGGATATATCCTTATACTTATAGAATATAAAATGTGATTTTATTGATCCAAAATCCATTTAGAGGGAGATAATCACATGAAAATTCCCTAATGTATTAACAGTATTATTTTCATAGGGATTAATAATAGAAAATAAAACATAAAACTACCTCTAATAAGGGGAGGATAAGTGCACCCTAACAGTAATGATTCACATCATCTATTATGACTTCATAAATATTCCCTTTTTCAATTTTCATTTCATTTTTTATGTCTTATTATCCACATTTTTCCTTTGATTGGGATCATGTTTGAATAATGTCCAAACTCTATTAAATTGAAACACTAAATTGTGGGAGGTACATTTTGTGGGGATTTCTCAATATTCACATAATTAGTAATATTATTCCCATTAAATTTACATTCAACCATATGATGACCTTCTCTTCTGCACATAAATCATTTAGTGGTCCCCTTAAAAAAATTCCCTCTATGTTTCATCCCACACATTGTGCATAATGAAATGCTCATTTACTTTTCTCCATGGTTGGTAGATTTACCATTAAACATCGCCTTCCATTTCTTATCAGAACCATGAGACTGATATTCAATTCAAATATACATTTCCACCATGATAGAATGTCAAAACTATTCCTCGGGGATGATAAAGCTGCTTATATCCAAACCATTCAATTACTAGGTTTCAATCCCCAAATGAATTGATCAAATTTTCATTCAGGTATTATAAGATTTCTTGAAGCATGAAATTTTTTTATCATAGTCACCAACCAATTCATCATCCTTTTTTTCTTAACCTATAGAAATTAATTTTCCATCTACATATAAAGAGCAAACATAAGGTGCTTATTGAAAAATATATTCCTGAACACTTCCTATTCAATGAAGATAATTCTTCTTATGGCCTCATATTCATGGTAATATTATACCACTAATCAACCTCACCTTCCAGACAGTAGATATCTAGAGTGAATTTTTAATGTTCTAAAAACTAGAGAACTAAAAAAATATTATTTTAGTTGAACAGATATACAACTCAGAAACTAATGGGTTAGTGGAACCACTAAAAATGTGGGTGTTGCCTCGTGAATTAATAGACATATCATTGTTCATTATTTTTCATGTTTTGATATTCGTTATTATTCATAGCATTATAAATTTCAGTGATCATAGAAATAGAGATTTTTATTCAATATCCCATAACATTTGTTTTCTTAGGATTAAAATCATTGCATTTTCCATTTCATTACCCATTAGCATGGTTCCTTTAGTTCCATCCATTCACTAAAACCAAAATATATAATATGAAATAATCATCATAGTGGGGAACCGCATTATCTTGAAAAAATAAATTACATGATGTCTTAATCATGACATCATTGTTGTTAATATATGACACATCAAGTTTATACTAGGTATTTCACATTCAAAAGGTATTTATATACTTCATGATGATTTGTAAATAGTTTTTAAACTCACAAATAATGTTCCTCGAGAGTGTCAAACCATCTATGAAAGAAGACCCCTTGTTTTATACCAGATTCATTTGGAGTTAGGGAAAACACACCATGTCAGATTTTTTACCTTTAGGTATATGTATTCTAGGTAAACAGAAACTTTAACACCCCAAGATTTCATTGTAGGTTATTTCTTCAAAGTAATTCAATAACTTTCACTACACGCAACACCGAGTTCACGCACACCACGACTTACCAAACTCGTCATTCAAAAGAGGTTATGAATAGAATTAACTAAATTTTGAACTTTATATAATCTTTATAATTTTAAAATCTATATAATGAGCTTCTTAGTCATAATAAAAAAACAAATTCATTTTTTTCTGATAAAAGATGTATTTTTTTAAAAACTGTAATTTTATCACATTTTAATGGTGAACCCTTTTTAAAACCAATATTTGAAACATTTATTTATTCAATTTGAAAAAATAAAATTTTTCATTAGAATTATGACATAAGAATTTAGTTTTAATAAATTTTTGGTATATTTCTGATAATGTTCATATTTGGGTGAATAGTGAAAAATACTATATTTTAACTGAAAAAACTTTTTTAATAAAAATAATTTGCAGTTGTAAATTATACATTTTAATGGTCTGGAAGTATAAATAGATTATATTTTTACCATTTAATCCAATGGTATTAATTGGAAATAATTTCACTTTGAAATTGAACATAAACAAGTATCAATCTTTTGTTTGTTATTATTTCTTAAAAACACGCTTTTTGTTTTTGACAACGAGAATAAATTTTTAATTAATAAATGCATCTTCTATGTTTTGAATTTGGTAAAATAGACTTAATTTTTTAATTTAGAATATCAAAATTATTTTAGTGTGATATTTTGGTATTTTTCTAGAAACATTCAGATTTTGATGAGTAGTGAAAAACAAAGAGTTATTAGTTAAAACTGACTTTTTATTTAAGTAATTATTTATTTTATTAAAATATATTTTAGATCCAAATAGATACATAATACCTATATATGTTCAATATAATTAATTTTAGTCATTTTATAATAAGTTTAGATATATAAAAATTTTATTGAACTTTTTACCGTCTTTTACCCACCCCATATGAGCAGTTACAAATTTTCATAAAACATAATTTTATCGCTTCTCTGAGTTGAATTTAAAAAATTAGTGATACATGCTTAACCTTAGTAATTAAAATGCGGTTCAATAAGATGAAAATAATTTTTGGTGAATAGTATCTTTTGACTTTTATTTACCATGGTTAAAGGTAAATAGAGTAATTCTAAGGTAAAAAGAATATTATAATTATACAAAATTATTTTAACACTTGTCCAAACCTTATCGGATGAGTCATGGCTGACCATGGGAATCCTTGGGTAGATTTTGGGATCCCATGGATCCACTTTTGAATGATAATGACACTTTATTTTAATTAACTTAATGTAAAGGCAAAAATGACATAAACAAATATCTGTTAGTAAATCAATTTTTACATAAGGTTATATAGTCATATTTTCAACTATAAATGTTAATTGGAAATATAAAAATATTTCATACATTATTGTATTTTTTTTATAATTTTTAGATATCAAATAAACTAAATTATTAATGACACAATAATTATATAGTATTCACCTCATTAATAAATGATTTAAATAAATAAAATTATTAATATTAAAACTATATCCAAAACATATCAAATTCTTATAGGATGATTTTATTTCGACAATGAGTCATCTAATAATCTACTTTAATTAGTTTTGGGCCTTGAGAAATTGAATATCAATATATAATAAAATAATATTTTCACACTTTCCTAAAGAGCCCCTCCTCCCCCTTATAAAAGGACACCACTTCTAACCCATTCCACACACCTCTCAAGCCCCTTGGATCATCCAAAACCTACCCAAATAAGTGTTCAGGGTTTCTATATTACACCTAGAAGCATTAAATTAGGCACAATTCCCTTCAAGAAGTATTTTTGGTTCAAATAAAAAGAAGTTACGCAAATTAAAGGTAACAGTTTCTCTGAAATTCTATTCTTTTATTTTGTTTTATTTTACTTCTCCAACCCTCCTGTGAACTTTTTATTTCTTTATTTAATGAAAAAACCAGTATCCTAAATATACTATAATTTTTTTATGATATGTATTAAAACTACACATACACACACCGCTATCTAATGGGTTAAGAACATATTGTTTCTGTGGTTGGGAAACTAACGCCTCATGAAACGATGATCATTCAATTATCTCATGCCGCCTCTCATGGTGCCCATTAATAAGGAACTTTTTTTATATTATATAAATAAATATATATTATGTTTATTTTTTCTTTTTTTCTTCTGTATTTTCCATTTATATCATGTCTTTATGGTCTTTATTACGGGTAAAATGCAATAATTTCATTTGAGTAAGTGCAGACTACCGGCCCCTCAAAGTGATATGACTCATTAATAAATTATGTTGGATGTATAAAGTATGGAGTTAATGATATTATAACTGATATTATACTGTAATTATAATATACATATTTATCATTATGTTTTAATTCCATTAAAAAAGAAAATAGAAATTAAAATAATATTCATGTTTACGTACGACTTACAGTCTCCATGATTGGTGCATTTCATTTCATATATCCAAAAGTTATGTACTATTAAAAATACATATATATACTATAAATATATGATATATATGTAATCCAATTAAGTAATTTCATTCTATAGATAATGGACTTTTGACTACATGCACAATTTACAATTATAACGAGTTTATTTATTACTCAAGTTCCGAACATCGATATAATGTCCAATATGAATTCAAATAATTAACTAATTGTTATAGAAAGTTAATAAGTGATATAAAAGGAATAATAAATATGAAAATATTTTTAAGAAATTATTAATTTACATAAGTTTATTATTCAGGAAGAACAAGTAACATACGAGCAAGTCAAGTCAGACACGTGGTAAGGGGTTTCTTATCTCACTTTTAATTCTGTGAGATTTCCATTTTTGACCACTTATTTATTTCTTGTGGTGTATTTTGTACTACCATTTGAAATATATTATCATAATTCTCTTTATATTAATGATATTATATGTTTAATTTGGTGGTTATTGACTATTGTTCAAATGACTCGATTGATTACAACAAAGTAATGGTTTTCTCCTCAATCTCATTATTTTATGAGATAGTTCATGTGTAAGAATTTTTTGGGACATACTTAACATGGATACCCATATTTTATAAAAATGGTTTCAAAAGAAATATTTTAAGGTTTGATGGGAGGGTCTATTTTACTATATCATCATTTTAAATGTTTTCATGATTTGTCATTCTCAACCCTTTTAATTAATGTCCATGTTTACTAAATGATCTTACAGTTTTATTTATATGGACATGAATGTTTTGAAATGATAATTATTTTAAAAAAGTTTCAAAGTGGTATGTGACACATTGATTCAAAAATCCCTCTTATGTTACTATCTTTATAAATTGTGATAATTTTAAATGATTTCATGAAAAATGGGTATTTTTCTCAAAGCCTTTTACTGATCATTTTTATCTATATCAACATCCTTTAATAGATTTTAAACTTGTTTGAAGTTGATTTGTTATGATACAAATCTTCCATATTGTATTGAATGTTTTTTGATATGTTTGACTGTGATGTGTTATTTTTATACCATTCAGGGTTTTTGGAAAAATTATTGAAAATTTCATATGCTAGTTTTAATACGAATGTTTATGATATATTTCAACCTTTTCATATGATGAATGTATTGGACTAGTATGTTCCGGGTTGGGGACAGTTAAAATTAATCCCTCTAGGTTGGGGTTTGGTTATATCAGACCCTATGGGTTGGAGTCCAGTTACAGAGGCTCTCCAGGTTGGAGTCTGGTTACAGAGGCTCTCCGGGATGGAGTCCGGTTATAGAGGCTCTCCGGGTTTGGGTCCGGCTAAAGATATCCCATAGGTCCTGGCACGAGGCATTGACATAGAAATTAATGTCTGGTACGATAAATTCCATCATTATTAAATTAGTTATTACAAGTGATTATTCACCTATTATAATATCCATGTGCATGTTTATATGGTAATGTTTGATTCATTTTATCCATATTATGTTCATGTTTATGTTTAAAAGGTTGTTGTTTTATTAAACTTCATGACTTAAATGTTTATATCTTCTGCAAAATTATTTACCCTTACTGAGCATCTGATCTCACCCCTTTCTTATGTTTCATTTTCCCAGGATACAAAGACATTAGTTATGAGTGACTTTCAGGCATAATCTAGGAGTCTTTGACGTTTTTAATGGAATAAATTGTTTTTGTTTTTCTTTTCAAGTTGTAATGTTGAACTTCATGTATGTAATCTATTTTTCAAGACTACTAAATTGATTGGTCCTTTGGGACTTGATTCCTTGTAATCATGCCAATGTTATGTAATAATGCACTAACTTTAGGTAACTGGGTTCAGGGCATTACAGTTGGTATCAGCAAAAAGATTAACAATATCCTTGCAAACTAGATTTAGATAATCTCTGATTAGAGCACATTACCTAAAGATAGACTTTGAGGATTAGTATACAATAACTTTATAGAATTTTGGTTATGTAGATATTTTTTTAGTTTTACAAGCATATACATCCATGTCTAGATAAGAGCGGGTAGAGGCAGCTCTTGCATAGATGTACTTAGGGGTAAAACCGGAAAACACCACATTGAGCTAGACTCGAACATGAAATGGCGCACGACAAGGGGCTTTACTGCACTCTTGGTTACGACACTCTTGGTGGATATGCTAAGGATAATTCTAATTTTATTTACAAATCTTTATAAAGGATTTACGAGTATAAACCTCCTCAATGAAAATATGTTTATGATTATGGATTATATCAACAAACTGTTCAATTTTCGTTTGGTATTTTACAAGTTCTGAATTATTCATGGAAACTGATAAACTGACCTAGTGTATGCCATTGTATAGAAATGGCACCTAGTATAGGGAATGTGAGATCCAATAATACGTATGATCCAATGAGTAATAAGGATCATATCATTAATGGTATTAAGACAACATTTAGAAGGGAAATAGTCTCCCAAGTATTCTCAACATATAAAGAAATAGTATCATGTGTTAATAAGATAAGTAAATAATTCTCTATGTCCTATGTCTTTGAAGGTAAGCAAGAGAAAAAAATGATGGAAGAGTGAAATATGGATAATGGGAAGAGGGAAAATAAGGATTTTCCGCTATGTGATAACTATGGGAAGAATCACCTTGTTAAATGCTTCAAGGTAATGGGTGTTTGTTATAAGTGTGGAGAGAAAAGACACCAAGTACGTGATTGCATGGGTAAGAAAAAAGATTCAAATTTACAATGTTTCATCTGCAAGGGGTTGGGACACTACACGAATCAATTTTCAAATCATCAGAGTATAACCCAAATGCTTCCATTATTTAATAATAAAGTTATGATACTACTGAATATGAAGAGGAATGATTAGATTTCTTATGTTTTTATTAAACAATTGTGTCATTTGAGTATTGTATTAATGATGTACATGTTATAAGAATTATAGAGTATATAGGGATTGCAATGCAGTACAATTTATTAAGGACATGAGATCGTGTGGAACCAAGAAATGTGACTCAATAGCTGGTTAATTTTTTTTGAAAATATATGGTTGAGAGAAAACTAAACCCTAATATGGTTCTGATAATGAGGTAGTGATTTTGGAATAATACATGATTTATTTGGATAAATTATATCAGATATTCATTACTACCTTGAAACTGATTAAAGATTTCTTTATTCCATCATTGTTGGATTTTACCAAATTTTTTCGATATAAGGATTATATCTAGTATTCCATAAAGAATAAGAGAGCATGAATGTAATCAATAAGGTTTTATGGAAATTCATGATGTTGTAGTGTTTTAAATGAATACATGATGAAGGTGTTCACATGTTATTATGTGGAAAAATAATCTTCATCTTGTTTACCTTCTTTATAAATTTTGGACTATGAGTTTGGACAGAAGTATTTTGGATAAGTATAGTTTGAGATTATTTTTGGATTTCCATACAAAGGACAACCTGGATGTCGAGCGGTAACACATCGCATTTGCCAAGGCCGTGAGACTTGAACTCGCAACCAAAGGGCGACAATGGTGTATCACCTACCACTGGACCACATTATTTCCTGGATTGTATAATGCAGTTTTCTAAAAGGTCTAGTAGAAAAATTATAAATTCATTTTTTTTGTAACCCTATACGAATAAGATAAATAGAATAATTTTTTAAGTTCTATTATCTTTTAGAGTGAAAGATGAGTTTGTGGTAGAAATTAGTTAAAGGATGGAACTCTACTTGTCAATTATATATTTTTATCATCTCTTATTCTATGAAAAAAATTAATTCTTAAACTTTAGGTAAGGGATCTTAAAACTAAAAATGTGTTATCCTAATACCTTATGTTTTGTTGAACCGATGATATTTTAAATCATCATAGATTTACGTCTTCAAGGCCCTCAATTCTAATATTGTTTGTGAATGATGACCTCAATCACTCCCTATAAATATCTACATTTTTCCCTTAATTATGTGTCATTAATTTCCACCAATGTTCTCCTAATTGAGATCATAATTTGATGGTGATTTTTTATTCCCATTTCCTCTTATTAATACTAAATATTATTATCCCAATTTCCAATGTGGGTTTTCACACAAAGGTAATTTTTATTTTCATCGTTTTATTTGAAAAGAACAATTTCAAATTATGAGGATGCAATTTATTGAAGGAGGGACGAATGTGACACACTAATATTTCATAGTATGTTATTTCTTCAATGTAATATAATAACATGCACTACACGTAACACCGAGTTCAAGCGCATCACGACTTACCAAACTAGACGTTCATAAGAGGTTACGAATAGTATTAACTAAATTTTGAACTTTATATAATCCTTATAATTTTAGAAATCATATTATTTGTTTTTTATACATAATGAAAAAATATCATTTTCTGTCCGATAAAAGAAGTATTTTAAAACAAATTGCAATTTTACCACCTTTTAATGGAGGACCCTTTTTAAATAAAATTTTTAAAACTTTTATATATTAAAATTGAAAAAAGAAACTTCCTCTTCAGAATCAGGATATAAGAATTTAGTTTCAATAAAGTTTTGGTGTTTTTCTGATAACTTTCATATTTTGGTGAATAGTGAAAAATACTATATTTTAACCGAAAAAAACTTTTTTAATAAATATAATTTGTAGTGATAAATTATATATTTTAATGGTTTGGAAGTATAAATATATTTTATTTTTACCATTTAATCCAATTTTATTCATTGGAAATAATTTCACTTTGATATTGAACATAAACAAGTATCAATCATTTGTTGGTTATTATTTCTTAAAAACACGTTTTTTGGTTTTGACAGTAGAAATTAATTTTTAATTAATAAATGAAACTTCTATGTTTTTAATTTTGTAAAATGGACTTAATTTTTTAGTACATAATATCAAAATTATCTTAGGGTGAAATTTTTATATTTTTCTAAAAACATTCAATTTTTGATGAATAGTGAAAAACACTTAGTTATTGGTTAAAACCTAATTTTTTTAAAATAATTATTTATTTTGTTTAAATTTATTTTAGGTCCAAATAGATACATAATACCTACATAAGTATAATATAATTCATTGGAGTCATTTTATAATATGTTTGGATATATAAAAATTTTATTGAACTTTTTACCGTCGTTTACCCACCTCCTAGGAGCATTTGCAAATTTGCATAAAAAAAAATTGTAACGCTTTTGTGAGTTTAATTTCAAAAATACAAGAGACACAATTAACCTCAGTAAGTAAAATGTTATTCAATAAGATGAAAATAATTTTTTTTGAATAGTATCTTTTGACTTTTATTTACCACGGTTAAAGGATAATAAGGTAAATCATGGTAAAAAGAATATTATATTAATACAAAATTACCTTAAAACTTATATTATCATTATTTTAAGAGTTATGGGCGACCATGAGAATACTTGGGTCGATTTTGGGACCCTATGGAGCCACTTATAAATGATAATGACACTTTATTTTAATTAAAATTTAATAAAGGAAAAAATGGCACAAACAAACATCTTTTAGAAAATAAATTTTTACATGTGGTTATATAAGTCATATTTTCTACTATAAATATTCATTATAAAGATAAAAATATTTCCTAAAATATGGTATTTCTTTATAATTATTATAAATCAAAAAAATTAAATTATTTAGGACACAATAATGATGTAGTATTTTCCTCATTAATAAATGATTTAAATAAATAAGATTATTAATATTAAAACTGTATAAAAAACCAATGTAATTCTTATTGGATGATTTTATTTAGACCATGAGTCATCTTAACTTTGACTTCAATTATTTTCTTACCTTTAGAAACCGAATATCACTATATAATAAAAGAATATTTTCACAATTTCTTAAAGAACCCCATCTCCCTTCTAAAAGGACACCACTTCTAACCCATTCCACACACCTCTAAAGCCCCTTGGCTCATCCAAATGCAGCACAAATAAGATATCAAGATCAATATATTACACCTATAATCCTTACCTTAGTTCTAAGTCACTTCAAAAAGTTTTTTTGGTTCAATCCAAATGATGGTACCCAAATTAAAGGTAACAGTTTCTCTGTAATTCTTTTCTTTTATTTTGGTTTATTTTACATCTCCAAACCCCCTAAACTCTTTTTATTCCTTTATTTTATGAAAAAAAAATTATCCTTAGTATACTAGGATGTTTTTTATAATAATCATTAGAACTACACTTACACACACCTCCATCTAATGGGTGAAGAACATACTATTTTTGTGGTTGGAAAACTAACACCTCATGAAATGATAATTGTTCGATTTTCTCCTACTACCTCTCATGGTGGCCACTAAGATGGAACTATTTGTATATATTATATTATATATTATGTTTATGTTTTATTTTTTTCTTCTATATTTTCCATTTATATCATACCTTTATGGTTTCCATTATGGGTAAAACGCGATTATTTTATTTGAGGAAGTGTGGACAACTGCCCCCTCAAAGTTATAAGACTCATTAATGACTTATGTGGGACATATGAAGTATGAATTTAATGATATTATATATGATATTATACTTTAATTATAATATACCTTTGTATCATTATGTTTTAATTCCACTAAAATAAAAAATAGAAATGAAAGTAGTGTTCATGCGTACGTACGGCTTACCGTCTCCCTGAACGGTGCATTTCGTTTCTTATCTCCAAATTTTATATACTGTTATAAATACATATATATACTAGAAATATATGATATATATGAAATCTAAATGAGTAATATTATCTTATATATAATGTAATTTTGACCACATGGACAATTTACAAATATAACAAGTTCATTTTTTACTCCAGTTCTGAACATCGACAAAATGTCCGATATAAATTCAAATAATTGACTAATTATTATAGAAAAGTAATAAGTGATATAAAAGGAATAATAAAATAGAAAATATTCTTTAAAAATTAGATATTATCTTAATATTATTATTCAGGAAGAACAAGGAACATATGAGTGAGTCAAGTCAGACACGTGGTAAGGGGTTTCTTATCTCACATTTAATTCTATTAGATTTCCATTTTTCACCACTTATGTATTGAATGTGGTGTATTTTGTACTGCCATGTGATATATATTAACATGATTCCATTTATATTCAGGATATTCTGTCTTTAATTTGGTGGTTACTGAATATTGTTCATACGAACCGATTGATTACAACGAGGTAAGTGTTATTTCCTCAATCTCATTATTATCCAATATTGTTCATGTGTAAGAATTTTTCAGGGACATACTTATCATAAACACCCATATTTTATAAGAATGATTTAAAAAGGAATATTTTAACGTTTTATTTGAGGTTTTATTTAACTAGATCATTATTTTAAATGTTTTAAATATTTATCATTCTAAACCCTTTTAATTAATGTCCATGTTTTCAAAATAATTTTATGGATTTATTTATATGGACATGAATGTTTATAAATGATAATTTTTTTAAAAAAATTCCAATTTGGTATGGGACACTTTGAATCAAAAATCCCTTTTAAATGACTACCTTTATAAAGTGTGGGAATTTTTAATGATTTCACAAAAAGGTGTATTTCTCTCAAAGAAGTTTACTGATCATTTTCATCTTTGTCAACATCCTTTAATGGATTTTAAACTTGTTTGAAGTTGATTTATTATGATAAAAATCTTCCATATTGTTTGTAAAATTTGTGATATGTTTGACTGTGGATGTGTTATTTTTATACCATTCATGTATTATAGATAAACTATTGACATTTCATATGCTAGTTTTAATACGAATGTTTATGTTATATTTCAACCTTTTCATATGATGAATGTATTGGGCTAGTATGTTCCGGGTTGGGGACCAGTAAAAGTAATCCCTCGGGGTTGGGGTTCGGTTACAGAAGACCCTCCGGGCTGGAGCCCGGTTATAGAGGCTCTCCATGTCGGAGTCCGGTTATATAGGCTCTATAGGATGGAGTCCGGTTACAGAGGATCTCTTGGTTAGGGTCCGGTTAAAGTGAGCCCATAGGTCCTAGCACGAGGCCTTGACATAGAAATTAATGTCTGGTACTATACATTTTCTCATTATGAAATTAGTTATTACATGTGATTATTCGACTAGTAGAATATCCATGTGCTTGTTTATATGGTAATGTTTGATTTATTTTTGCCATATTATGTTAAGGTTTATGTTTAAAAGGCTTTTGTTTTATTAGACTTCTTGCCTTAAATGTTAATAGCTTCTGCTAAATTATTTTCCCTTATTAAACATTTGAGCTCACCCCTTTCTTTTGTTTTATTTTCCCAGGATATTAATAAGTTAGTTATGAGTGACTTGTAGTCATTATCTAGGAGGCTTGGACGTTTCTAATGAAATAAATTACTATTGTTTGTATTTTCAAGTTGTAATGTTGAACTTCACGTATGTAATATTTTTTCCAGGACTGCTAAACTGATCAGTCCTTGAGGACTTTATTCCTTGTAATCATTCCAATATAATAATACACCGACTCTAGGTAACTGGGGTTGGGGTACTACATGAACTTGTAGAATCCTGATAGGGAAGAAATTCTTGGAAAACACCCACTCTATCCTTTATCAAAATTATAGGACATTTTTTTACACATTAACTCATCCTTAAACATACCCATAGAGACACCACTATACATATGCTTAGAAATATCAATTGGGATCTCACTAAATTATTTTCATCATAGTTTCCAAGTGTGGACTAAACCATTCCTTTGATACTAAATATTGTGACATAGACTTAACATATTTGGATATTACATCATTTAAGATAATTATTTTTTACATTGAAAAAACACATGCCTAAGGACCATAATAGTGTAGTGTCTTTGAAAGCATGGAATACATTACTCATATTTTTTTAATGTCATTCAAAATTTTCGTAAATATCATCCCCTTCATTTTTTCTACTTAAAATCCATTCTCCACAACTTGGGGAAATATAACATAAGAAAGGGTTCGGTTCAGATTCTTAGTATAGGTAAATAATTGAGATAAATAAGAAAAAAATGTGAATAAGTGTATGATAACATGTTCATTCCATTATTAGACCACACCATGTATAACAAAGATCATAAAACATGAATCATGGAATAAATATAGTTAGTTTATAAGATATGAATCATAAAGTAATATATAGATAACTCCCTAAAATCATAACTAATGAGTAAGACATTGAATTATAGAATAAATAAAATCATATAAAATCCCACATCAAGGCTACCTACCAAGAACTCCATAACATGATAGGCTTGGGCTATTAACCCATGTACCTACTTTGGGTTTGGGATTCCCTCACATGTACATTCTTGTTTAAATCATATGATGCCTTCTAACTTACCGTCTTGTTTCGGTCTTGGTATGCCATCCCATATACCCTCTCATTTTGGGCATAAGATACCCTCTTTTTCGGTATTAATATTCCTCATATTTTAGGATTGGTATAACCTCCTATGTACCCAATTGATTCAGGAATACGATTCCCTCTTGTTTTGGGAAAATTCTTTCTTATTTAATGCATGATATACCATCTAGTGTACAATCTTGTTTCCTTGTTAAGATGCCATTTTTATTTTTTATTAGGATGCCCTCTTTTGTGCCCTCTTGTTTTAGTCTTAATATTACCTCTTGTTTTAGGATTGGAATTCCTTCTTGTGTACCCTTAAATATCAAAATACATTTATCGTTACCCAAGGCATTGGAGGGGGACATAAGTAAAAAACAATCATGTAATAATAGAATACATGCATTTTTGATAAGACAAAAAGACATTAATCATTTCATGACACATAAAAAGATATGGGTTTCATAAACATAATATCATAATCCATGAAATGAAATGGGTATCAGTAACACTTACTCACAACATAACCTATGGAAAATATATAGGTCTGACAAATACTTCATCAAATCATATACTGTGAAAGGATGGGGTTTCAAGTGAAAAAATGTCATGGAAGAGATACGGGTCTCATTAAAAACATTTCAGCCTAATCATAAAACATTCAAATAAAAATAATTATAATGACCTTGGATCATATCCCTTGGAAATCATACACAATACCAAAGTATATCATATTATATGGAGAAGGATTTTGAAATATTACTCAGAATATATCTTTCATTTTAAAATAACTTTTTAAAACATATAATACTTTCAAAATAAATTTTTTGAAATTCCATTGATAACATGTAAAATAATCACATAATATTATATAAAAAATGTCTTGAGGAAAATATGTTTCCCCTTTTAAAACACAATTTAAAAAATAAATCATTTTAAAAACATTTTTGTTTTAAAATAGAAAAGAAAACAAATAAAAAAAGAAATAAAAAAATTTGAAAACTGTTTCCCTTGAAAACATATAAAATAATCTTTAAATGATATAAAAAAGTTTTAACCATAAAACATGTTGTGAAAACATTTTTAGGAAACATGGTTTTTAAATAACATATATCCTTAACCAAAGTGAAAGATAAAGTCAAATTTTCTTTAAAAATATTTTTAATTATCTTAAGTACCAAAAATTGGGAAAATTTTTACAATACATGTGGAAATTTCTAATACACATTGGGAAAGAAAATTCATGATTTTTCTTGAGATATATATTATAATATGTCATCAATGTAAGAATAATTATAAATAATCTTGATAAATGAAGACATTTTAGAAAAAATAATAACCTCTTTAGTAACATTAAATATTGAAACCAATTAGATAATAAAATTAAATGTAACATATAATATAATTAAAATAAGTAAATTAAATATATAATATGTCAATTTAAGTATATACACCTTATAAAAGAATATAGGTTCCTAACATAGAATGTGTTTCAAAGAAGACAAATTGAGAAAAAAATTACAATACCAATTTGGTAACATTTAAAAAATAATCAACATTAAATAAATATCATCAAAATAATTTGTAAATACTCATATATTTAATTAAAATAATAATATAATACATACATTATCAGTAAACACACCACATATATAAAATATGTGGTGAACATGGATTGTGTCTCACAAACAATGATAATGAGATGAGAAAGCACTTAATACTTGAATAACATTATAATCATGATTCCCAAGAGAGAATAAAATATTTAAAATCATTAAATATCATTATGAAAAGGAAGTTAATTATATTATATTTCATTTTGAAATAAATAAACCACACAAAAGAAGAAAGTGGTGATTACTATTTTTATGTCACAGATATTAAAATTGAGATGAAATTCCCTTACCCTATGTCATGAATTTCATTATACACATTAATAAATACATTATAATAAATATTATATTATTGTAAATCTACCAAACAACCATATTATTATATCTAATATCATAAATTAATCACTTATGACTTTACACTACCCATTTATTAACAATTCCATGTTTAAGTAATGTTTTACGTAATAACTACTTTGTTTATCATATATGTTTTGACATGTTATTATTGATCTTATTAAATATATCAGGATTTAATTATTAAAAACATATAAAGAATTATAAAAATAATATATATATTCATTATATAAGTGATTAAAATAATATATAATGGAAAGTATCATGAAATCAAATACATCATACAAACGAATGGCAGATCGTAAGTATGAGTGAATGATGGTTCCATTTTAATGTCATATTGAAAGAAAGTAAATTATATATATATACAGACATTAAATTAGACTTATTTTGATATATATATCATATATGTTTGCTATACCCATCATTAATACATTATATGACAATTTTAACGAATTGCATCACTTTGAAGAGGCGGTAGTCCACACATCCACAAAAAATTTATTGCATTAAAAACATGGAAGGCATAATTTTTTGTTATTTATAATAATTAAAGAAGATTAAATTAATGATAAATATAACATAGATCATATAAAAATAGGTTTACATCATAATTTCCAACCATTTATGGTGGAAAAGGAAAAACTAACAACATCATTTCGTGAGGTAGTAGTTCTCCGTACAAAAGATTTATATGATCATTACCCATTAGATAAAAGTGGTTGTATTTCATGACATAAGTAATAGAATAAAAATATCAGTATCATTGGGATACTAAAATTATTATTTAATTATGGAATAATAATAAATTAAGGGATGGAGAATGAAATTAAACATATATGAACATTGAATTATGTAACCTTTTTTGGGTAACTCCTCTTGATTTGAATAAAAGGGATTAGTTGGTTTTATTTATGTCCAAGGTGATAGTATTTGGTTTTGAAAAGGGTTTTTTGGAGAATATGGGGCCAAATTTTTTATTAACAACATTGGATTTCGAGGTCTGTGGAAAGGGAAGAGTGAATTGTTTTTTTATAATGGAGGGGGAGTGAAACTCTTGTATACACTAAAAGGTAACCACTATTGGGAGGTGTGCCACACCTAATCTTCTTAAAAAATATATAAATATTTTACTAATTTTATATTATGTTCGGTTCAGATCTCCTCTCCAAAGAAGATGTTTATTTTTATAATTGTGTTCCTTAGTTTTTAAGATTCCTTACATTATTCATTTTGAATTTTCATTTAGGTATCCAGTATTCCAACCTAAGTAATATAACCATTAAGAATAAATTAATGTGATATATACTAGTAAATATAGACCCAATTAATTATAAATATGATAAAAAAATTAAAAAAATGATTTGTGTTGGAATTTAATTGTAAAAGAAGCATTTTTAATATGCAAAGACACTACTTCAACCGGGACCATGCTAACAATGTTTTTACTATATATGGGTCAACATGTTATTTTTAAAAGGAAAATTCGTCTATTAATGTAATATATTTTGTATTTATTAACACTAAAAAATGACTTGAATGGAGATATGATTTTTAATAATTTTTAATCATTTAATAAAATATCAATTATTGTAAAATAACATTATTGACAATTTTGACATTATTTACATAATTTAAATTTTAAAATTTAAAGACAATGAATAAATTAAAATATATGAATTTAAAATATTTTAAATAATATATATTCCTATAAATAATAATTAAATTCAATAATTCAACCAATTTAATTTTGTTTATACATTTATATTGTCATTTATATTGTTTAATTATTAACTAAATAGTAAATGTGTTCGTGTTTGTTAAGAGTTTAATGAAAATAATTAATATTTAAAAATTATAGTTAAATTATAATGTTAAAAATAGATCATATACACTCAAAATTAATGCATATAACTAAACTATGTATCTTCCCCACACTCTAAATCCTTATAAATGCTAATGATACGGGATGTTCTTTTTTTCATTTTCCATATTTAACTTATTATATGGGTAAATTTCATGAAAATGATTCTCAATAACTCATAAAATTAGAATCAAGAAGGTTTAGGGTCTAAATATTTGTATATAATGTCCTTTGGACAATTGTCTAGGTCAATTTGGCCCTTTCGTTTATGGTTTTGTCCCGCGTTAAGCATATTTTTACCTTAATTGATGTGAAACAATTTAATTATTTACTCTAATTTTTTTGGTCAAACAATTAGGTTAATCATATTATATTAAAAATATTATAATTATTATAATTATTACAACCTTGTATTTCTAGTTTCCTAAATTCAATTCACATAATTAGAAATAATAATTTTAATGCTTATCTTGCACATCTGGGGAAAAATAATTTTTTTATATGAAATGTTCAATAGTTCATTAAGTAATTATCTCTAAATTAAATATAAAAATGATTTCAATGACCTACATTATATTAATAGATATATATTTTTTCTATTGTGTCTTTAAAACAAATTTAAAATATAATTTAACAATTATAATACCTTAAACGGAAATGATGTTTTTAATTAAAATGTATATTTTTTTATTATTCATCAAAAACTGAAACTTCTCAGAAACAAATCACCCTAAGATAATTTTTATATTAATAATTCAATAAATAAGGTTTATTTAGAAAATTAAAATTTACAAAAGTTACAAAATTCATTTTATAATAGGTGTTCCACTAAAGGGAGATAAAACTCGGTCTCGCATGTAACGCATGATAACAAATTATTTCATGTAGCATAATATTTTCATAGTGTAGAATATATTGAAGATGAAATTGTTGTAACATAAAAATACATAATAAATTATTGAAAATTTATAACACAATCCATATTTTATGTTGTGAGGAATGCCAAATATCAAAAGCATAAATTAATTAAATTGTTTTTTGACAAAATACCAGGGTGATACAGAAAACATATGATGTGTCTTATTAAGTGGCACCAAACTATATGGGTTCTAATTTCCTTTACATTTATTAGTAAAAATATACATTTATGGGTCTCAAAAAAACATGAAATCCATTCCCATGTTCCTTGATGACAATAAATTTTAATGTGCCTCATGTGGATTGAAACCATCATTGTAATAATAAATGACATAAGTATCTATGGTATACATGTACCATTAATGAATAACCTCATATAGATACAATTATAACACTCAATGGAGGACCATTGATCAATACATATGACCTTATATTTTATATATGCTAATAATTTATTGTCAGTTATTGGGTGACTAGTGTTATACTCGGTAATGAACGAAGGATTCCCGAACACGTCATAAATCAAGAAGAGAGTCCCAGAATCGTAATTAGTTCCCTCCCAAAGAGTGCGATGGGCCTGAAATCAGATAATATCAACAAATTTTAGTTATTATGTATCATTTTCCATGTTACCCAATGTGAACCCACCTTCTAAATGTAGGTATATGAGTCATCAAGGATATTATAATGGTTAGGTTTTTATGATTCCATAAAAAACACGGATTAGTAACAGAACCATTACAAGTGGGTTTGAGATAAGAATCGTAAAGCCAATATGAGTGATTTATCAATTTTAGAACCCACCTAAATCAATCATACTAATAGATATTCCATGATTTTATCATCTGAAATATAATGATGAACTTGACGTGAATCCTTAACAAAGATGACTAAGTCACCTTCATGACTGTCCCCTTTCACATCCAAATGGAAAGAGGGCTAAACTAGGCAATGAATTATTCTTTTGGTCATAGAGACACTAATTTCAAAAGGGTTTGATAATATTTTTTGTCAAAAATATTAATTTAAACCAGTATTAAATCTCTTTTCACTGAAAATGGAGTCTCACCAATTCATGAAGATATATGCATAAACCAATTCCCAAGTGGGGTTCTCATGAAATAAGACGATCCCATCATCTACTGAAAATTTTCCTCACCCTATTTCAAATGAACTGGTGAATGAGTACAACTGAAATAGTACTCTTCCAACCCTGAAGGCCAAATGGTAGGCCCTCTAGTATGTGTTACCACGATATACATTTTCTTAATGTTGATTAGTGGTCATGAAGAAAATGAAACCCCAAGAAATAAAAAATCATTTTAGGAGAAATTCCATAGAATATGACATGACATTCATATCTTACAATAGATATCCTGATTAAGTAGTTACTATAAACATCATCCTAGACACATTGGGGTCCTACATGAGAGCTCCTTCTAGTAACCACCGCCATCAATGTTGCATAGCCCAACACCCTCACTATGAAGAGGACACCACCCCACATTCTCATTCTCATGTACATCAGACTTGGATACCTAGAGAGGCCATGCATAGTGTGATAGTTGAACAATCATAAACATTCCATCATCCTTGTTCTTGGTAAAGATTCATAGTAGTCAAATACGAAGACAAACAAGAAGATAAAAATCCATTCTCACACATATCATGTCGGTCAGTCAAATATGGTTGAAATGAACAGATGAAAATCCAAACTCATGAATAATCAAGTTCATCAGTAACAGTCCATAGAAAATGATAAAATAAATATCCATACTCATTCATATCAAGACCCTTAGTCAAATATGATGACAAAAATGTAGATTTAAATCCCTTCTCATGCATATCAAGATTTTCCATCAAATACGGCAACAAATAAGGAGATAAAATTTATGTTCACATATATTAATCTCGTCAGTAAAATACGATGGAATACAAGATGAAAAATATACTTACCCCCAAATATCATGCTCATTAGTCACTTATGATTGCTGAAAATTAATGGCAATATCCTTCTCTAACATATCATGGATAGCAGTAAAACAGAACGGCAAATGAACATATGAAAATCACATCCCATGCATATCAAGAATATCAATCAAATATGGAAAAATGGGAGAATGAAAATATTTTCTCCCTAATATCTATCCCATCATTTAAATATAGTGTAAAATGAGAATATTAAATCCAATACTCGCAAATATCAAGATCATATGTCAAATACGGTGAAAAAAAGTAGACGCAAATACCTACTCACCCATGTGAAGTACGTTAGTCAAATACGGTAGAAAATATAGGACATAGTCAATGTACCTTGAATTTCAACCAAGGTTGGACACATATTCCTTCCAAAAAACTAAAATTGTTTTATATTATCATACCCTGTAAGGATGTTTCTTAGCCCATTTGTGAAATGATTGAAGATCATACATCAATTACTAAACACATTTTTAGTCTTGACATGTAACGACCCGAAATTTTGAATAAATCTTGTTTCCTAATTTTATGTGTTTTTTTATTTTTATACTCAACAAAAATGTTTCATTTAATAACATGAGTATAATTAAAATGAGACCGTTGGGTTTTGACTGTTATATGACCATTGGTCAATATGACCACTGGAAACTAAACGTTTTGATTATTGTCTCTAAATACAATTAATCTTGGTTAATTATTATAGAAAGAAGATTTGATGGCCTCACCCAGTAGTCTTGGACCGATCGAAGCCCATATAACAGAACTTGGGAAGGAGGTAGCACCACTGTGCATTTCTCTGGACCAAACCCAAGCCGAACATCATCGTGTGAAGCTAGAACGGAATCGCCTTCGCGAGAAGTTCAAACTAATAGAAATTACTACTCGTGCGATGTTGGCTGAGCCTCCCTCAGATTCTCTCACCTTAGCACACATTACACTTAGGTCCTATGCGGGTGTGATAAGGGGCTATGTAAGGAGACCGTAACTGCCTTGTGTAATCCTTTGTTTTAAAAAAAATTGGGATTTCTTCTTATGATGTGGTTTATGAATTTATAAATGACCGGATAAATATAGTATGCATGTTTTTGATAAATTTTTGAAAAAGGATATTTTAAAAACGTTTATGTAAACCTTAAATAATTAAAAATGTTTAATGATTTTCAAAAAATGGTTTCTACAATTATGTTCAGTACGAAATTTAGAGTCTAATAAGATCAACTTGATTTTTGATGAATAGTAAATTATGAATAGTGATTTTATGATTAGGGTTAGTAATGTGTCCAAATGGATTATTAATCTCACTTAAAGAAAGTATTAATATAATCTAGGCACCTTGATTAAGTAATGTGATTCAATAAAATGGTTAAATAACAGTTTCATAAATTATTATTCAAGTATTAGTTTTTTCGGGTGAATAGTGTTTTTTAATTAAAAATTTAATTAAAAATATTTAGAAAATTATTTTTATAAAATGGATTTCATTTTTGAACTCAGAACGTCGATATTATGTTATGGTAATTTTTGGGGATTTTTCTGAAAAAATGAATTTTCGGTGAATAGTGTATTTATTTGAAAATTAAATTAAAAATATTTAAAAAATTATTTTTATAAAATGGAGTTAATTTTTGAAATCAGTGCATCGATATTTGGTTAAGGTTAAATTTTGGGATTTTTCTGGAAAAGTTGAATTTTCAGTGAATAGTAAAAATACAGTTTTAGGGTTTTGGTATGTTTAATGATCTCATAACTATGTCATGATGATGTCATGAGATATTTTAAGGGATGGCCGGCCAAAGGTGATGAATTATTGTATTGGGGGCCCCATCTGGCCTAACTCCATGGGAAGTACCATGGGAGGGCCCATGCTTTTGAGAAAACCACTTTTGAGGTGTCCCTTGGCCATTAATGCCTTGTCCCCTCATATTCCCTATAAATACCAAGCAATCCTCTCATCCTTTCGACTCCCCACTCTCCCCCAACGAAGTTATGGTCTCATTACCTCCCATGGAGTCCTCCCAAGGTGCCCCCAAGCCCTCAATGTCCCAACCTTTGAGTTTTAAGAGTTACATTTTAAGGTAAGGGATCCGATCTCCCTCTTTCTTTTCAAGAAATCTCTTTCATGTACTCTCTTTTATGCTCCATGTTCTTATGTTAGAGGGTGTTATTTTATACTCCTCTTAATTCCCTTTTCATTTTCACATATTGAGAGATCCCCTCTTACTCTCATTATTTCATTTTATGAAGTTTTAAGTGGCGCCGTTAGGCTGTCGAAATTTTTGCAACAGATTCTTTGTCCCTTCTCATTTTTCAAGATCTATTTTCATGTAAAGTATTTCAAGTTACTTTTTATTATGTTGGGGTATGATATATAAATTTATCATACTGATCTTTTATGATCATATGATGAGAGACCCCATTTGATCTCTTCAATTCAGTATTTTGATGTTTTAAGTGGCGTCGTTAGGCTGCCGAATTTTTAAGTGGTTCTTCACCCTTCTCGTTTTGAAGTTCTACATTCATGTCAATTATTTCAAGTCCCTTTTTCTATGTTGGTGTATGATCTCTATATCTATCATACTGATATTTTATGACCATATGATGAGAGACCTCATTTGATCTCTTAAATTTAGTATTTTGATGTTTTAAGTGGCGTCGTTAGGCTGCCGAATTTTTAAGTGGTTCTTCACCCTTCTCGTTTTGAAGTTCTACTTTCATGTCAATTCTTTCAAGTTATTTTTTTTTATGTTGGGGTATGATCTCTATATCTATCATACTGATCTTTTATGACCATATGATTAGAGACCTCATTTGATCTCTTCAATTCAGTATTTTGATGTTTTAAGTGGCACCGTTAGGCTGCCGAAATTTTAAGTGGTTCTTCACCCTTCTCGTTTTGAAGTTCTACTTTCATATCAATTATTTCAAGTTCCTTTTTTTGGGGTATGATCTCTATATCTATAATACTGATATTTTATGACCATATGATGAGAGACCCCATTTGACCTCTTCAATTCAGTATTTTTATGTTTAAGTAGCGTCGTTAGGCTGCTGAATTTTTAAGTGGTCCTTGCACCTTTTTCCCTTTTTAAAGTTCTAATTCCATGTCAAGTCTTGCAAGTTCCTTTTTATTATGTTGGGGTATGATATCTATATCTATAATACTGATCTTTTATATTCATATGATGAGAGACCCTATTTGATATCATCAATTCATTTTTTGGTTGAAGTTTATGTAACGTTGTTAGGCTGCCGAATTTTAATAAGAGAAATCTTATTTTTGTCTCACTTCCATGTTTTTCATTTCATATGGTATATCTTTCAAATTTAATTAACATGTTCTTAAATCCCTTATATTATGTCCCCCTACTGTTTCATGGATCATTTATGAGTGGGTGACCCATGTCCCCTCTCTTTTAAATGTTTTCTAAAACCTTGTAACATAGCTGTTATGCTGCAGAATTTTCGTCTCAAAATGCCTCTCTCTTTTCTCAAAATTATTTTATGTTATAAAGTGAATACTCAAAGAACTTATTTATACAGGGGTATTCACATATATATTGAAATTTTCTATTTTAAATTCTGGTATTTACATACATGCGACCCGCTTGCCCTTTCCGAGGGTTTAAAGTGACGTAAAGATCATGTCTTTAAAGCAGTTTTTAAATCGTTGTGATTATGAAATGAAACCCATTTATTTTAGGCTATATGGGTTATTTATGAAATTTTTGATGATGATATATGTGTCTCACATGATAATAAAGTCAAATTTAAGGGTGCGCCCTGATAGCGCTCCAATGCATTGGGTAATGATGTAACCACTAGAGATTACAATTTTCACGATACCTTGGTGAATAACCATGGTAATTTTCAAATACACCATGGGGATGGAACCTGGTGATATGTTCATGATTTTCTATGTTAAATTATGTAGCCACATCTTAAAGTTATGAAAAATGTTATTTTTATTATGATATGCCACATGATTTTGTTTTCTATCATGCCTTAAAGTTCTTGTTCATGACATAGTTGATGTATCTCAAGTTCACATGTTAAAGGTTTCCCTTGTTTCCCTTACTGGGCCTTCTGCTCACACTTTCATTTGATGTATGTCCCCAGGTTATGAGATGCAGTAATGAACCTAGGATGAACATGAGGAGAAGACTTTCAAGTGTTTAAGAAGAATGTTTTATGTTTTCATGTTTTAAGTTCCTAGTTTCCAAGACACTAAACCTTATAGATCCTCAGTTTTGTATAATTTAATGAAAGTTTATGTGATAAAAAGGTGGGATGATATAGTTGGTATCAAAGGGAGGTTTAGTTATTTGTGGAGATTATGATATGAAAACTTCAGGAAGAAGCATATAGAAAAGTTTATATATAGTAAATCTTCCTGGTATTTTGGTGAGTATTGAGTAATGGGTTGCCAAGCAAATACATCTCTATCTGGATACGAGCAGGTAGAGGTGGCTCTCGCACAGATGTACATAGGGGTAAAACCCGAAAACACCTCTTTGAACTAGACTCAAACGGGAACTGGTACACGACAACGGGCCTTGCTGCACTCTTGGTTATGACAATCCCGGGGGATATGCTTTGGTAAATTCATAAGCTTAGTATGAACCATTGTTAAAGGAACAAAGATAAAATAAAATAAAATTCACATAAGAATATATGATCATGGATAACCTAGATGAGGACATTGGGGATCACAAGTTAGGGTATAATTTTCTTCTAAAAGTTATCCTTATATGGTTTAAGTTCCATTTCATGATTATTAGCTAAGTATTTAAGACCCTAATTATACTTTCTATTCTTAGTTAATGGTGGGAAATGGAAGAACATGTCCCAACAACCAATGTGATAGGAAATGTGATGATTGCCGTATTAGTATGAAAGATATTATTAGGGGATTAAAAGATGATTATTATTTTGGAAGACGATCACTATTTTGGGGACCCTATATGATCGAGGTAAATATATTACTATGGTATTTTCATTGAGTATGGTTGACTTATATTTTGAAGAATCGATGAATTTAAGGTGGACTTATAGTAATTTAGGTTACTTATGGGAATGATTAACCTGTCTTGGGTAAAATATGTTTAGGTTAGCTACTTTTTTTATAAGATGTTAGGAGTGGTTGATGTTGTTTGGAGATGAACAATGAAGTTTATTTTGGAAGACTATGTTATCAAATCCTTATTGTATTTGTGTTTCAATCTTAGTTTGGTTTATTTTGAGGAATCTTAAGGACTGTTATTTATGGAATGGTCTATGATGAACTTTGGGTAGTACCATGGATCTTTGAAGATTTAAAAGTAGTTTCCATTCCTATGGGATTATTTTTTTTAAGAGTTGTTTTACCTTACCCTTTCTGTTTTTGGGATAATTTTTAAAGATAGAAGAAATAGATAGTTAATCTTTTGTGGATTATGAAGATGATTCTTGTGTTTTGATGAGACCAAGTAGTTTTGAATGCTCATATCTTGGAGGAAAGATTAGTTTTGGGTATAAACTTATTAAAGGATGAAACTCTACATTTAGATAGGTATATTTTCTTATGTTTTTGTTTTATGTTGTCAATGAATCCCTCAAAATTATGAAAAGGAACGTAAAATGAAAATGTTGTTGGTTTACGTTTCCTACTAGGTAATCAAAGACCGTTTACACACATCATGAGTTTGGGATTTTCTTATGGTTAACTTTATCCTAATCATGTTTTCTATCACTCTTCCTCAGAACATGACCCTTTGTTTTCTCCACCATGTCCATGTTTTCCTACATGGAATCCTAGTGTGGGTTAACTCGGGTGACCTTTGTACTTCCCTTTCTTTCTTTTAAAGTAATAGTTTTACTGACTCCTTTTCTGATGTGGGACATTCAATGAAATTTCAAAACCCAATTTTAAAAATTGCGAGGACGCAATTTCTTAAGGGGGGAAGATTGTAACGACCCGAAATTTTAAATAAATATTGTTTCCTAATTTTATGTGTTATTTTATTTTTATACTCAACAAAAATGTTTCATTTAATAACGTGAGTATAATTAAAATGAGACTATTGGGTTTTGACTGTTATATGACCATTGGTCAATATGACCACTGGAAACTAAACGTTTTGATTATTGTCTCTAAATACAATTAATCATGGTTAATTATTATAGAAAGAAGATTTGATGGCCTCACCCAGTAGTCTTGGACCGATCGAAGCCCATCTAACAGAACATGGGAATGAGGTAGCACCACTGGGCTTTGCTCTGGACCAAACTCAAGCCGAACATCATCGTGTGAATCTAGAACGGAATTGCCTTCGCAAGAAGTTCAAACTAATAGAAATTACTACTCGTGCGATGTTGGTCGAGCCTCCCTCAGATTCTCTCACCTTAGCACACCTTACACTTAGGTCCTATGCTGGTGTGATAAGGGGCTATGTAAGGAGACCGTAACTGCCTTGTGTAATGCTTTGTTTTAAATAAAAATTGGGATTTCTTCTTATGATGAAGTTTATGAATTTTTAAATGACCGGATAAATATAGTATGAATGTTTTTGATAAATTTTATAAAAATGATATTTTAAAAATGTTTATGTAAACCTTAAATAATTAAAAATGTGTAATGATTTTCAAAAAATGGTTTCTACAATTATGTTCAGTACGAAATTTAGAGTCCAATAAGATCAACTTGATTTGTGATGAATAGTAAATTATGAATAGTGATTTTATGATTAGGATTAGTAATGTGTCCAAATGGATTAGTAATCTCACTTAAAGAAAGTATTAATATAATCTAGGCACCTTGATTAAGTAATGTGATTCAATAAAATGGTTAAATAACGGTTTCATTAATTATTATTCAAGTATTAGTTTTTTCGGGTGAATAGTGTTTTTTAGTTAAAAATTTAATTACAAATATTTATAAAATTATTTTTATAAGATGGATTTCATTTTTGAACTCAGAGCGTCAATATTATGTTATGGTAATTTTTGGGGATTTTTCTGAAAAAATGAATTTTCGGTGAATAGTGTATTTATTTTAAAATTAAATTAAAAATATTTAAAAAATTATTTTTATAAAATGGAGTTAATTTTTGAAATCAGAGCATTCATATTTGGTTAAGGTTAAATTTTGGGATTTTTCTAAGAAAGTTGAATTTTCAGTGAATAGTAAAAATATAGTTTTGGGGTTTCGGTATGATTAATGATCTCATAACTGTGTCATGATGATGTCATGAGATATTTTAAGGGATGGTCAGAAAAAGGTGATGAATTATTGTATTCGTGGCCTCATGTGGCCTAACTCCATGGGAAGTACCATGGGAGGGCCCATGCTTTTGAGAAAACCACTTCTGAGGTGTCCCTTGGCCATTAATGCCTTGTCCCCTCATTTTCCCTATAAATACCAAGCAATCTCTCATCCTTTCGACTCCCCACTCTCCCCCAACGAAGTTATGGTCTCATTACCTCCCAATGAGTCCTCCCAAGGTTCCCCCACGCCCTCAAGGTCCCAACCATTGAGTTTTAAGAGTTACATTTTAAGGTAAGGGATCTGATCTCCCTCTTTCTTTTCAAGAAATCTCTTTCATTTAATTTATTTTATGCTCAATGTTCTTATGTTAGAGGGTGTTCTTTTATACTCCTCGTACTTCCCTTTTCATTTTCACATAATGAGAGATCCCCTCTTACTCTAATTATTTCGTTTTATGAAGTTTTAAGTGTTGCCGTTAGGCTGCCGAAATTTTTGCAACGGATTCTTTGTCCCTTCTCATTTTTCAAGATCTATTTTCATGTAAAGAATTTCAAGTTCCTTTTTATTATGTGGGGTGTGATATCTAAATTTATCATACTGATCTTTTATGATCATATGATGAGAGAACCCATTTTATCTCTTCAATTCAGTATTTTGATGTTTTAAGTGGCGTCGTTAGGCTGCCGAATTTTTAAGTGGTTCTTCACCCTTCTCGTTTTGAAGTTCTACTTTCATGTCAATTATTTCAAGTCCATTTTGTTTGGGGTATGATCTCTATATCTATCATACTTATCTTTTATGACCATATGATTAGAGACCTCATTTTATCTCTTAAATTTAGTATTTTGATGTTTTAAGTGGCGCCGTTAGGCTGCCGAATTTTTAAGTGGTTCTTCACCCTTCTCGTTTTGAAGTTCTACTTTCATGTCAATTCTTTCAAGTTCCTTTTTTTTATGTTGGGGTATGATCTCTATATCTATCATACTTATCTTTTATGACCATATGATGAGAGACCTCATTTTATCTCTTCAATTCAGTATTTTGATGTTTTAAGTGGCACCGTTAGGCTACCGAATTTTTAAGTGGTTCTTCACCCTTCTCGTTTTGAAGTTCTACATTCATGTCAATTATTTCATGTTCCTTTTTTTGGGGTATGATCTATATATCTATCATACTGATATTTTATGACCATATGATTAGAGACCCCATTTGATCTCTTCAATTCAGTATTTTTATGTTTAAGTAGCATCGTTAGGCTGCTGAATTTTTAAGTGGTCCTTGCACCTTTCTCCCTTTTTAAAGTTCTAATTCCATGTCAAGTCTTGAAAGTTCCTCTTTATTATGTTAGGGTATGATATCTATATCTATAATAATGATCTTTTATATTCATATGATGAGATACCCTATTTTATCTCATCAATTAATTGTTTGGTTGAAGTTTTTGTAACGCTGTTAGGCTGCCGAATTTTCATAAGAGAAATATTATTTTTGTCTCACTTCCATGTTTTTCATTTCATATGGTATATCTTTCAAATTTAATTACCATGTTTTTAAATCCCTTATATTATGTCCCTATACTGTTTCATGGATAATTTATGAGTGGGTGACCCATGTCCCCTCTCTTTTAAATGTTTTCTAAAACCTTGTAACATAGCCGTTATGCTGCAGAATTTTTGTCTCAAAATGCCTCTCTCTTTTCTCAAAATTATTTTATGTTATAAAGTGAATACTCAAAGATCTTATTTATACAAGGGTATTCACATATATATTAAAATGTTCTATTATAAATTCTGGTATTTACATACATGAGACCCGCTTTCCCTTTCCGTGGGTTTAAAGTGACGTAAAGATCATGTCTTTAAAGCAGTTTTTAAATCATTATGATTATGAAATGAAACCCATTTATTTTATGCTATATGGGTTATTTATGAAATTTTTGATGATGATATATGTGTCTCACATGATAATAAAGGCAAATTTAAGGGTGCGCCCTGATAGCGCTCCAATTCATTGGGTAATGACGTAACCACTAGAGATTACAATTTTCACGATACCTTGGTGAATAACCTTGGTAATTTTCAAATGACACCTTGGGGATGGACCTTGGTGATATGTTCATGATTTTCTATGTTAAATTATGTAGCCACATCTTAAGGTTATGAAAAATGTTATTTTTATTATGATATGCCACATGATTTTTTTTTCTATCATGCCTTAAAGTTCTTGTTCATGACATAGTTGATGTATCTCAAGTTCACATGTTCAATGTTTCCCTTGTTTCCCTTACTGGGCCTTCTTCTCACCCTTTCATTTGATGTATGTCCCCAGGTTATGAGATGCAGTAATGAACCTAGGATGAACATGATGAGAAGCCTTTCAATTGTTTAAGAAGAATGTTTTATGTTTTCATGTTTTAAGTTCCTGGTTTCCAAGACACTAAACCTTAAAGATCATCAGTTTTGTATAATGTAATGAAAGTTTATGTGATAAAAAGGCGGGATGTTATATGACATGGTTTAATCACATCGAAGACAATAAACTAGATCTGTGTCCATGACCTAGCCTCCTAAAATGGGAGGCCTCATCTATACAATTGGATGGTCACTAGAGAGAATACAAACATTCAAGGTCCCATTAAATATGGTCATTGATAATATCTCGTAATGAATATACAACTGATAAGGCACAAATACCTATATCAGCTAGAGATTGCTGGCCTATTTGAGAAGATTACCCAAGGTAGTTAAATATCCCTTATTTAATTTCATATGGTAATCATATTCCCCAATACAGGGATCTTTCTACCCTTGGTAGACAATTAGAAATGAAATCCCACATAGGGATGTTCAAAATTCTATATCAGAAATACGACCTTAATCTGTTGCATGATGGAGTTCTTGAGGCTATAAAATATCTATCAACTATATCCTAGGATCCTGCTAATCCATTACCAAATTATAGATTTTTTAGTATCATTTATTAATTCCCTCCTCACCTCACTTCTACCATCAATTATAGAGTCCCTCCTGATGAAAAATTCTATAAACAAATTTCTCATGGGAATAATTAGATCAATCATGAGTGCTCATCTCTAGATGGGAGATATGATTTTAGTCATAAAATCCAAAAGATCAATCAACAACAAGGTTATCCATTCTCTAGATAAAATATGAGAATATCCACATATTCTGAGGCACTTAGTTTAGAGACCCGAAGCATGATGTACATGGACATTACATTACTTTTGCAGAATACTTAATACATAAAAAATAGACACACAAGGACCGTAATAGTTTAGTGTCTTTGGAAACTCAGAATAAAATATTCTAATCGTGGTGAAAGATCTTCAACATCTCCCATAAATATCTTCCCCTTTTTTTTCTTACATAAAACCTTTCTTTATATTCTGGGGAAAAGAAAACATAAAAAGGGTGAGCTCAAATGCTCAGTAAGGGTAAGCATGGATAAAATAAAACATACTATATACATTTGAACTTAAAAACATGATCATAATGTTTAAACATCAAAAGGTTGAGTAATGACATAAAACATGGAAGTACGTAAGGCATAGATCATAAAGAAACACTAAGAATGATAAAATAGAATGGTAATAAAACATGTAATTGTGGAAACCATTAAGCACATGATATGATTTCCATATTAGCCAAGGCATTACTGCCAAGACCATCTTAGTGGACCATGTCCCTTTCTGAATCGAGTACACTCCTCGCTCCAGTCCAGTATTACTGAACCAGTTTAACTTGCAGTTCCTTCCATGTCTATCTCTTGAGATATAAATCTTTACCCAATGCATTGGAGGGTTATATAGGTCACACCCATATCAAAATAAAATCAGTCTTACTTGTGCCACAAAATTAACATACATCATTCATAAAAACACAATAAATAAAATGGGTTTCATAAACATCATCCCTACATCACATAATCCATATAAAAGAAATGTATATAATTTCATAATAAAAAAATGTGAAACCATGTAAATCATAGAGACATTATACTTGAAACATACACATATGAAATAATGTTATCTTAGATGAAAAATGGTTTTTGATAAAACACTTGAAATGAATTCTTGAGGTAAATATCCTTTCTTCTTAAAAATCATTTTCTTTTAACAAAATGCCATGAAATTTTAAAAGAATAGGATTTTGTTTAAAATATTCATGAAATCAATTGGAGGATGCTTCATGAAAATAATGCTTTATAAAACCATAAAAATTCTTTCATGCCTTATACGTTAAAAAAACATTCTTCTCGTACTTTTGTCAGAAAATTAAAAAAGTACCTCATAACGTAAACAAAAGAAAGATTCCTTACATACCATGTAGTAAAAGTCAAAAATGGGTAAAAAGGGCTTTAAACATACATGAATACACTTTTATAAAACATGTACATGGATTATATCAATAACCCCAGTAAATACTTACGAATAAGCAATCTCGGATAAAAATGATATTTGATAATTTATCCCTTACCTTAGGTCCGATTTTCTTTGTAAGTGTCAGAACCTCCTATATAATGATTTAAATAATTTCATTGACTTATTCTAGAATCATACTCATTGTTATGATATCATATATGGTTCACTTATGACTTTATATTACCCGTTCTTTTGTAAATTTCATGATAAAGAGCGTTTTGGGTAAAATCGTTTCATTTGTCGTCCGTGTATTGACTTGTAATTATTCATATGATTACGTAGATCATGATTAATTAATTCCAGAATATAAAACATGATTTATATATAATATATATTCAGAATATACATATATATAATAGATCAGTAAATGGAAATAAATACACCGTTCATGGAGACGGTAGGCCGTATGTACGCATGAACGCTGTTTTTGTTTCCTTATTGAGTTGAATGGAATTAAGTAGATGAAATACACAAAAATCCAGTATCATTATTATGTAATATATTTCATTATTACTTATTATATATACTTTTTAATCATTCTTGAATGGTTATCATGGAGAGTGAATCTCATCGCGTCGTGGAAACGGTATTCTGTACATACGCACGAGCGATGATATCATTCTCATGATCGTAGAATTGAATTGAAGTGTATGTATAATATTACATAATAAATATCACTTTAAAATAATAATATATATTCATTACTTTCACCATTATACCCATCCATGTAAGGTGGTGGTGGAAATTAGATTACACCACGGCGTGGAGACAGTATTCCGTACGTACGCACGCGCGGTGATTTTGTTTTCCGTAGGATGGATAGATAGTGAAATATGGTTGTTTCATACTTATAATAACATATCAGTATATGAGTGATACTTATGTTATTACCTCATAATGAAACAACTAAAAAATAAAAAGTGGAAGAAGAAATAATTTAGAAAGAATCGGTAACAGACATTACCTCTTCTTTGAAGCGCCTCTTTGAGACCTCCTCTTAGGTTACTAAAATTGGACTTTGAAGAAGACCAGGACATATAGGATCTTTATAGGGAAGTGGAGAAGGGAATTTGGCAGGGGTCGGCCGAGCTTGAAGGCTCAATGTGGTGTGAGGAAGAGAGGGAGGAGGTTCCCTTTTATAAGGGAGGAGAGGGGCACCTTTGGAAAACTAAAAATATTATTTTATTATAAAGTCATATTCGGTTTTAAATAGCCCAAAATTGATTTATTTAGAATCTAAGGTGGGGATGGGTCCAAATCCTCTCATCAAATAGAATTAAGACAAGTTTATGTTCCTATTTTAACCTTATCATTTAGATTTAACATTAAGTTAAATAATTTTACTTTTACCGTGTCTTCTTGTGTTCTTACACTATAAGGTTAATAAACGTACTATTACAAGCCAAACGAACCCCAAGTTGTTTATTATTAATCTATATAACCTTATCTATGTCATTTGGCCGAACCTTATATTTTTAGGAATAATAAAACAATTAATAATATAAAATTTGTTTTAAAAACTATTTTATGTCAATTTTGAAGCTATTTAGTATTTGATTTTTTTGAAAATAATAACAGAATTATTAGTTATAATAAAGTTACTTAAATCAATACTAACATGTCATATTAACCTATAAAATTATTGGAATTCATTAAAAGTCTCAAATTACATTTATTTGGGTATTTATAACATCAATTATGTCAATATTTCATTAATAAGATAATTACTGCATCATCATTGTATCATAAATAAATTAAATTATTTAAAGTCTAAAAATTACAAATAAAATATAATTATGTATGAAATATTTTTATATTTCTAGTGAATATTTATAGCCTAATTTATCTTATATATAACCCAATATTAAAAATTATTTACTTATTAAACATTGATTTTATCTATTTTAACCCTTCTTTAAATAAATTAATATTAAATGTCCTAATCTAATCCAAGTGACCCTAAATGGTCATATTTTATTCCTAATGTTTTTTTTGGTCTAATTAAACTTATCCAATAGAAGTAGGACATGTTATAGGGTAATAATAATATCATTTTTACCCTTAATTGCCCTATTTACTTTTAATCGTGGTAAAAAAAGTAAAAAGTTACTATTCACCAAAAATTATTTTCATCTCATTGAACCACATTTTAGTCCTTGACATTAACCATGTCTCTAGGATTTTCGAAATTCCACTCACAGAAGTTGTAAAATTTAGTTTTATGAAAAATTTAGTTTTTTAACTACCACTTAGTGGTTTCACTATTCATCAAAAAATGAAAGTTTCCAGAAAAATACCAAAATTTAGGCCTAAGATATATTTGATATTATGAATTAAAAAATGATGTCTATTTTACCAAATTAAAAACATATCAGTTACATTATGTAATTTAAAAATTAATTCCTGTCGTCAAAACAAATAGCGTGTTTTTAAGAGATAATAACTATCAAAAGATTGAAAGTTGTTTATGTCTGGTTTAAATGTGAAATTACACCCAATGACCAACATTGTATTAAATTGTAAAAATCTATTCTAAATATACATTAAAACCACTCAAATTATTAATTTATCACTATTAATTATTTCGATTAAAAAAGTTGTTTTTAATTAAAATTTAGTAATTTTCACTATTCATCAGAATATGAAAGTTATCCGAAAAGTACCAAAATTTCACCCTAAGCTAATTTCACTATTCAGAATCCAAAAATGAAGTCCATTTTGAAAGATAAAATTTATAAAATTTCAAAAATTGGTTATTACTATTCATAACGGCTAGTTCATAATAATATTATAATAATACCTCGTTTAGTGAAACTCGGTATTGCGTACTACACACGCTATCGAGGAAGGTCGCGATTGCGTGTAATGCAAGGCAAGTCAGGGATGCATGTTGTGAAAACTTCTTTTTGGTTTAGCATACAACACAAGGCATTAATTAAAAATAATACTTTTCATAAAATCTCAGGGTGTTACTTTCTACCCCCCTTAAAATGAATTTCGCCCTCGAAATTCGTCGGGGTTATAAATGGTTTACTACTCGAATGTTTCTTTAATAGAAACCCACATTGTAAAATGGAATATAAATACTTGGCTTTAAAAACTAAAGTCTGAAATGTAATGGTTACCCAAATTAACTCATCACTGGGTTTCCACGTAGGAGAACATATGTGAAAATATGGATATGGATGAAAAATCTAACAATCAAGTTCTGATGGAGAGTGGTAGAGAACATGGATATGAAAAATCCATCAATCACAAAGCCATAAATTTTTGATGATCTAAGGTACCATCTGATTCATCGGATATAAGAGCACTAGGACAACATTTTTTGTTTTCAAGATCATTTCCCTAAAGTTGATGAAATTGGAATTAGAAGAAACACTTTCGTGATTTTGGTACAGTCTCACCGTTGGTTGTTCTATGGACAATTTCCACTTCATCTCTTAATGAAATGAAGTTGAATTTATCATTCGTGATGTGTTAGCAGATCATGTGATAGAATTATGGGTCATTCCATCTGTCTCAAACAAAAGGTTAGAAAAGTTATCAAAAAATACATAAATCCATCTATAGCGAGATTAATAATATATGGTTCCTAAAATGGACTTATACTTCATATATCATACTTCTTAATATAATAAAACTAGTTTCTACTAAACAGGGACTTTCTGTAGGCCAGTGGTAGGCGATAAAGGCCAGTCGCACTTCAGTTGTGGGTTTGATTCCCACAGCCTTGTCTGACGTGATTGGTTGTTGCCCATCCTGCAGGTTGTCCTTTTTCTAAAACTACATTAATATAACATCCCGTAAATAATATCAAAAAAACATATATCCTTAAACAATACTAACTTATGTCCAACATAATCCATTACAATCTTTAGGCTTATCCAAAATACTGATGTCCAATCTCATATTATAGTGAAAACGATTACCAAAGAGTTCATACAACTAGCATATTAATACCATCGTTGATCCCCATATATCATGAGATATGACTTTTTGGTCACATTGCAAACATTCTAAGGCCTTAATCATGTATTCTCTTGACAAAAAATGAATACCCATTAAATCTTAGTGAAAACATGAATGCTGTCAAAAGTTAACTCTTTTCCACATACCAAAATCCCAAAAATTCTATATACTCAAACCATGATACCACTTAGTCCTTATATCAATCATGAGCTCATGAATACTATCAAACATATTAGATTCTCTTTATCCCTTCATTATGTGCATATCATCTTCTTTCCAAAAAATATTTCAATCACTTTCCATGGTTACCGATGCCATATTCTTATAGAAAACCACAATGGACCAATATATAGATATTCCAATATACCATAAAAGTACCTCAATAACATTATTCTTGAATACCAATACATAAACACTTCAAACCATCATCTTCAATGATTTTCCTGGAATAAGTCCTTCCTTAATTTAGAATTAACTTTTTAGGTCAGGGCAGTGAGTTGGGTAATGCCCATTTTCTCCACAAATAAGACGTTGAACTCCATAACAGTGTGTCACTCTATGTCCCTTTTCTCCACACAGATAACATTTGTCCCTCCATTTGAGGTATTCCTCAAGGTTCTTCTTCCCTTTTTTAGAAATCTCAATCTTCCTTTCTTTATGCTCCTCAACATGCGAACATGCATAAAAGTCTATCTTCCTCTTATTTGATGAATTAGGCATACCACTAAATTTCACCTTGTTAATCATATATCGCGATGATTGGTTTGGCATAATCACAATATCATTCTCTCTAGGCATTACGCAATTTTTTTGCTCATATTGACCAAGTTTTCCATTGGATTCAATGCTAACCTAATTCTTTCTGGTTCCCTCCATTGACTAAAACACATAAAGAATTCTGTGAGAGGAAAAAATCATACAAGGAAAATAACATAATCAAGGCGGAGTACCATCAACATCTAACATCCTTGGTTTAATTATAATATCGTTACCATAATTCAAGGACTATAACTTATACTTAACCTTAGGAAAATCCCTAGACATACCTTAGAAATACCTCTAGGGATCTCACTAAAGTTCTCGCATCCTAGTTTCCAAAGGTGACTAAACCTTTCCTCTGATACAAACTGTTGAGACCCGAAGCATGACGTACATGGACATTACATTACTTTTGCGGAATACTTAATACATAAAAAAAATAGACACACAAGGACCGTAATAGTTTATTTTCTTTGGAAACTTGGAATAAAATCTTCCAATCGTGGTGAAAGTTCTTCAACATCTCCCATAAAGATCTTCCCCTTTTTTTCTTACCTAAAACCTTTCTTTATATCCTGGGGAAAAGAAAACATAAAAAGGGTGAGCTCAAATGCTCAGTAAGGGTAAGCATGGATAAAATAAAACATACTATATACATTTGAACATAAAAACATGAACATAATGTTTAAACATCAAAATCTTGAGCAATGACATAAAACATGGAAGTACGTAAGGCATAGATCATAAAGAAACATTAAGAATGATAAAATAGCATGGAAATAAAACATGTAATTGTTGCAACCATTAAGCACATGATATGATTTCCATATTATCCAAGGCATTGCTTCCAAGACTATCTTAGTGGACAAAGTCCCTTTCTGAATTGAGTTCACTCCTTGTTCCAGTCCTGTATTACTGAACCGGTTTAACTTTCCGTTCCAGCCATGTCTATCTCATGAGATATAAATCATTACCCAATGCATTGGAGAGAGATATAGGTCCCACCCATCTCATAATGAAATCATTCTTACTTGTGCCACAAAATAAACATACATCATTCATAAAAACCCAATAACTAAAATGGGTTTCATAAACATCATCCCATCATCACATAATACATATAAAATAAATGGATATCATTTCATAATAAAAAAAAGTGAAACCATTTAAATCATAATGACATTATACTTGAAACATACACATATGAAATAATGTTATCTTAGATGAAAAATGGTTTTTGATAAAACACTTGAAATTAATTCTTGAGGAAAATATCCTTTCTTCTTCAAAATCATTTTCTTTTCACAAAATGCCATAAAATTTTAAAAGAATAGGATTTTGGTTAAAATAGAAATGAAATATTTTGGAGGATGCTTCATGAAAATAAGGCTTTATAAAACAGTAAAAATCCTTTCATGCTGTATACGATAAAAAAGCATTCTTCTCATACTTTTGTCGGAAAAGTCAAAAAGTACCTCGTAACTTAAACAAAAGAATGATTCCTTACATACCATGTAGTAAAAGTAAAAAATGGGTAAAAAGGAAATTAAAAATACATGAATACACTTTTATAAAACATGTACATAGATTATATCAATAACCCCAGTAAATATTTACGAATATGTAATCTCGGATAAAAATGAGATTTGAAAATTTATCCCATACCTTAGGTCCAATTTGCTTTGTAAGTGTCCGAAACTCCTGTATAATGATTTAAATAATGTCATTGACTTATTCCAGAATCATACTCATTGTTATGATATCATATATGGTTCACTTATGACTTTATATTACCCGTTCTTTTTTAAATTTCATGTTAAAGTGTGTTTTGGGTAAAATCATTTCATTTGTTGTCCGTGTTTTGACTTGTAATTATTCATATGATTACTTAGATCATGATTACATCATTCCAGAATATAAAACATTATTTATATATAATATATATTCAGAATATACATATATATAATAGATCAGTAAATGGAAAGAAATACACTATTCATGGAGACGGTAGGTCGTACGTATGCATGAACGTTGTTTTCGTTTCCTTATTGAGTTGAATGGAATTAAGTAGATGAAATACACATAAATCTAGTATCATTATTATTTCATATATTTCATTATTACTTATTATATATACTTTATAATCATTCTTGAATGGTTATCATGGAGAGTAAATCTCATCGCGTCGTGGAGACGGTATTCTGTACGTACGCACAAGCGATGATATCATTCCCATGATCGTGGAATTGTATTAAAGTGTATGTATAATATTACAGAATAAATATCACTTTAAAATAATCATATATATTCATTAAATTCACCATTATACCCATACATGTAAGGTGGTGGTGTAAATTTGATTACACCACGGCGTGGAGACGGTATTCCGTACTTACGCATGCGCGGTGATTTCGTTTTCTGTAGGATGGATAGATAGTGAAATATGGTTGTTTCATACCTATAATAACATATCAGTATATGAGTGATACTGATTTATTACCTCATAATGAAACAACTAAAAAAGAAGAAGTGGAAGAAGAAATAAAGTTGAAATAATCGGTAACAGACATTACCTCTTCTTTGAAGCACCTCTTTGAGACCTCCTCTTAGGGTACTAAAATTGGTCTTTGAAGAAGACCAGGACCTCTAGGATGTTTCTAGGGAAGTGGATAAGGGAATTTGGCAGGGTTTGGCCGAGCTTGAAGGCTCAAAGTGGTGTGAGGAAGAGAGGGAGGAGGTGCCCTTTTATAAGGGAGGAGAGGGTCACCTTTGGAAAACTAAAAATATTATTTTATTATAATTTCATATTCGGTTTTAAATATCTCCAAATTGATTTATTTAGAAGCTAATGTGGTGATGGGTCGAAATCCTCTCATCCAATATAATTTAGACAATTTTAGGTTCTTATGTTACTATAAAAAGCCAAACGAACCCCAAGTTTTTTATTATTAATATATATATATCCTTATCTAAGTCATTTGGCCGAACCTTAGATTTTTAGGAATAAAATAACAATTAATAATATAATATTTGTTTTAAAAACTATTTTATGTCAATTTTGACACTATTTAGCAATTGATTTTTGTGAAAATCATAAAAGAATTATTAGTTCTAAAAAATTTACTTAAATCAATACTAACAAGTAATATTAACCTAGAAAATTAGTGGAATTCATAAAAAGTCTCAAATTACATTTATTTGGGTATTTATAACATCAATGATGTCAATATTCCATTAATAAGATAATTACTGCATCATCATTGTATCATACATAAATTAAATTATTTAAAGTCTAAAAATTACAATTAAAATATAATTATGTAGTAAATCCTGTTATCTTTCTAATGAATATTTATAGCCTAATTTATCTTATGTATAACCCTATATTAAAAATGATTTACTTATTAAACATTGATTTTACCTATTTTAACCCTTCTTTAAATAAATTAATATTAAATGTCCCAATCTAATCAAAGTGGGCCTAAATGGTCATATTTTATTCCAAAGGTTTTTTTTGGTCAAATTACATGTATCCAATAGAATTAGGACATTCGTTAGGGTAATACTAATATCATTTTTACCCTTAATTACCCTATTTACTTTTAACCGTGGTAAAAAAAAGTAAAAAGTTACTATTCACCACAAATTATTTTCATCACATTGAACCACATTTTAGTCCTTGATATGAACCGTGTCTCTCGGATTTTCGAAATTCCACTCACAGAAGCGGTAAAATTATGTTTTATGAAAAATTCAGTTTTTTAACTACCACATAGTGGTTTCACTATTCCTCAAAAAATGAAAGTTTCCAGAAAAATATGAAAAATTAAGCCGAAGCAATATTTGATATTATGAATTATAAAATTATGTATATTTTACCAAGTTCAAAACATATCAGTTAAATTAACTAATTTAAAAATTAATTCATGTCGTCAAAACAAATAGCGTGTTTTTAAGAGATAATAACTATCAAAAGATTGACACTTGTTTATGTCTGGTTTAAATGTGAAATTACATCCAATGACCAAAATTGTATTAAATTGTAAAAATATATTCTAAATATACTTTAAAACCACTCAAATTAATAATTTATCACTATTAATTATTTCGATTAAAAAGGTTGTTTTTAATTATAATTTAGTAATTTTCACTATTCATCATAATATGAAAGTTATCCGAAAAGTACCAAAATTTCACCCTAAGCTAATTTCGATATTCTGAATCCAAAAATGAAGTCCATTTTGAAAGATAAAATTTATAAAATTTCAAAAGGTGGGTATTACTATTCATAATGGCTAGTTCATAATAATATTATAATAATATCTTGTTTAGTGAAACTCGGTATTGCATTCTACACACGCTATCGAGGAAGGTCGTGATTGCGTGTAATGCAAGGAAAGTCAGGGATGTGTGTTGTGAACATTCCTTTTGGTGTAGCATACAACACAAGACATTAATTAAAAATAATACTTTTCATAAAATCTCGGGGTGTTACACTTAGGAAGATGGTATCAGTCATTCTTTACACCCTCTCAATGGAAAGAGATATTATTTCTCAACCAAAAGACGATTCAAGGAAACAATCATCCTCCAAACCACATCTATATCATTTTCATGCTGATAAAATCCATTCTATATTTTCTACTTACAAAAAACAGCTAGGAATAACTCATGTTTGGATGATATAGTGGGGAATCTTTGGCATAAGAACAATCAAATACGAAAAGACAACTGAACTAGGATAATGTACCCATAATGTTTTGTCCCTCAACCACTTCTCAGTTCGACATTCTAGTGGCATTGCCTAAATATTTCATGTAATGAATCTGTATAAATCTCTACACCACTCTATAAAACATCAATTTAAATTAATTAACATAAAATATGTATGCAAACTAGTTTATGGTATTTGGAGAGCTCTGTCATTTGGTCAACTTGCACACTCTTCAAGATGTATGGATCCCCTGATCGAAGAATCAACGGAAAGGTCATAATTTGAAATTCCTTAATTCCATACACAATTAAAATTGTCTAATTATCAATTCCCCAATTGGTTTTCATATTTGAGGATGGGGTGAACACAAATATTTTCAATTCACATCATTCCCATATTTGAAAAACCCTTCTAAGATGGAATCTTGTGATGTAATTTTTATAGGGAGGATATTAAACAATTCCCCCGCACAGTAAATATGGAATGCTCTGAAAGAATCATCACTTAATAAATCCAAATAGCGAGAGGCTCAATGAGAGAAAACTATCAAAAATCTCCTCCATTATGAAACTGAGATCATTAAATAGGCTTTTCAATTAAGGTAAGCCGATAAACATTCACTTGTAATGTACTCTGAGGTGAGCGGTTCACATACAAATCCCAATTTGAATCTTGTTCTTGCCTGAACAAAGATGAACCATACAATGAGAGAAGAGATAGAAGAATCATACTCTGTGGTACAGGATAAACCTTATCCCCTGGGGTTGGGATTTTTTTTTACACAAACTCCCCCTCTAAGGATGATAAATTCATCCAAATAATTGAAAATGGACAAATGGTAGAAACCACATATTATAAGTCTAGGGATATTTTTACCTCTACCCCAACCTAAAAAAATAAATCATTCCCTAATTCGGAGGAAAACCAAGAGATGATGCCTCCTATATCATCCCATCTCACAACCCACGTCCTCATAAAGAGAAAACAATCATGGATGTGTGGTAGTTACCTTATAATCATTCTTATCCAGGATGTATGGAGTTGATCTCATAATGGAAGGAAGACCTCTAGTAAGTGGCACAACCCACCCTCCAATCACTTAATAGCCCATGTGACACCTTTGATGCATTATGAATATGTGAACATAAGGGCATTCGAAATTGGGGATGGAACTAATGACACCAATGTAGGGGATAATGGAGAGAATTTTTCCACCCAAAAAGAATTACACTCTGAGAAAAATGAAAGTGTGTGTACAGGAAAATGATAGACTTCATAAAAATTTTGGGTCTCCCTTGAACAATCCAGTAGTTCCTCTCAGTGAAAAAAAGATAAGGATAAAAGAAATGATTTAAAAGATGATCCTCATGCTGATTTCTAAGCCGTTACACAAAATTAGTGGTTCACATTGATGGAGGATAGATTAAATGAGGTGAGAATGACCAATGAGTAGTTTCTCTAAGGAAACATTGCAATCAAATATTTCCCATAGTAAGAGATTCGACTCGCACTTCAAACTAGTGTACCTCAATAATTAGGGTTTATCCCAACAACCAATGGAGATCCAAGACATCCATCCAACCCTTTTCCTAGACCATTTGTTTACTTTGACCGAATCATGGGCTGATATCAAGGATTCCCTCTTTTAGGGAAACAACCTAGAAATATCGAGGATCCATCAAAAGATGTCCCATACCAAATGTGAGCAACAAAAATTAGGGGATCCAATATATTATTAACTACCTATTTCTTCTCTTATGCAAGCTCATGTTCATTCAAACATTCACGAAGTTCCCATAAACATAATTGAATCATTTTTATCTCAATTAGATTCTATGGGGGAATGGTTCACACTAGTGCATCCCGAGTAGAAACCATACCCACAATGGGTAACTCACAATCCGTACTAAACCAAATTATATGAGTCTTAAATGTTTTACATTTAACGGATCAAGGGAACCAAAGAATCATTTTTGACATTTTGTATCCCATTTTTGACATAATGATGGGGACCCCTTCAGAAAAGGAAGAAGTGAAACATAGATGCTTTGTGTAAACCATAATAGGGATGGCCTCCATGTGCTACACTAGTCTACTAGAATGGTCAATCAAGGGATGGGAATACATATTTTGAATGTTTCTATTTCAATTCAGCTTAATACTATATAATAAAACAATTGTTAAAATATAAAATTGAAAAAAAACTAGGGAATAATAGGGTATCTGAATTCATCTCTATATGAAAGGGGCCGACCTACTCAAAGATCATATAATTTCCTTTCACCGTATCCATCTCCAAAACCCATAAAATATCATCCATGATTCTATGGGAATAAAAAACCCACCTAATCAAGATGATTTGAGGGGACCATGGCGAAGTTAGTTTGGTAAGTGAAGGAATAATTTTTACTCATTTCGTAATGATGAAGTAAGTGGCTACATTATAACAGCTATTAACAATGAAATGATTCACCTTCCAGAGCCCATGATTCCCAACCATATGTGTCGCGACGATTTACCATATCATTTCACATTTCACTGGATGCTAGGGAACACCATTAAAGAATTATTTTTCTATAAATACATCATGTATAAAATAGTATATTTCAAGAATGTGATGTTGATGATTCCACCAAAACTAGAATCATATGTTTCCACTACCAGTAATGAGGAAGACTTTTAGTGAATAAAAGCTTCTAGAAAAGGAAGGCCTATGTTTGGTGATTTGATGACTTCGAAGACAATTAACCAAACTAATTACATACTTTGAAAAAAGTTGAAACAACTAATTATTCCCCTATTCATATCCAATATGATGCAACCAAGTCCATTGACATCACAATCCCCCAGAATCCAACCATTCAAATAGTGATATAATAAGAGATGTGTAGAGAAAAAAAATATAGATGAGCCTCTTCAAATTACAAATGTGGATTAGACTCTCTCAAACTATATTCCCCAAATATTGAAATAATTAGTGCCTCCATAAAAAATATTACCACCAAATGTAGTCTCCCAGAAATAAACCTTGTCACTTGTGGAGTTTATTTTTCGTTCCATTAATAAAATTCATTTAATCCATCCCTTACCTAATGAAGATTCAGGATATGAACTCAAGTTCCCCGTACAAGACTAGGGAACTAGAAGAAAATGAAAAATGATCCATGGGTACATGGGAAGAAATTTTCATGAATTAAATTGGAATTCTATCCACAAACGAACTCAATATGTTAGTGTTGTAGAAAATTATAGAAGAGACCTTTAGTGAAACTAATATTTATAAGTAAACCCCCTATAATATTCAAAATCTTCCCTAAATCTATCTACCTGGAATATAAATCCCAATAATAATAGGTTGTTGATCACCCTTAGTGGACTGGTAGGCCTGATCAGTCCAACCCACAAGATACAAAATCACATACATCCTCTATTTCAAGGGACGATCCATCTCATCATGTATTCCATCCCCTAAAGTTCCTTTGAAAGAGAACCCCCTTGATTTGAAGCATCGAAACATAGTCTAGAATTATGGAATTTATAAGAAACTATCCCTATTACTAGACAAGTTATCGGACCTTGAAGCTCTATGTTTATCCAATGACCTTAGGGAAGCACTTGTAGATGATTTGTTAGTGCACTAGGAGTTTTAAGCTTAGGAGGACACTACTAAGTTATATCAAAAATAGACTGATCCCATGTAATGTAACATAGTGATATTCTTCAAAGATCAAGATAATGATTCCATTAAAAAGGTAAACTTCTAACCCTTGTTTGTGTATGGCATGATAAATAATATCTATGTCTAATGAGATTTCATTTAAAATGGATTGGAAGTTATTATCATTATAATATGATCTCATTGTTGGATGGTATATAGTGAGACTAACCTATAACCATCTAATATGACACTATAAGGTTATAAAAAAATAATGCAGAGGCCATTAGGGAAAATCAAGCTCAGAGCATTGTTTGGGAACCTTGTATCCAAAACATAATTTCTAGACCTTCGGTGTGTTACAACCTTCAATGTTTTTTTAGGAAGTTCCTAATCTCACCAGTATAAGACACCCCCCTCATCATTCCAGCTATTCATTAAATACTACATCAGTGGAAATAACCAAGACATTTGACCCTGATAAGGCCCCATTTTATGCTCTTGAGTCACACTACATCAAAACATGATTCTATTATAGGGGTATAAATGACCCATGGTTGATCAATTCACTTGAGTTATATCCTCAAATGGCCTACAAATTATCTTGTCCAACAACTTAAAATAGATCAGCAAAGATTATGTGTTATCCATAAATTATATTGAGGGTAATGGCCCGAATTTAGGAACATGTTATATAGTTTTCATGATAAAAATCACGAAAACAGATCCCAACTACTACTAATATGTCATTGACACTCCAAATAATGGGATGAGTTTAGATGAAAATTTATCTATCTTATGTCCTATGTTTTTTACAAATCATTGCTCCATTAGCTGAATGAGGATAGGTTTTCATTTCAATATGGGAAAATGAAAATACTCATTCTATACCACAATATCTCGAATAAAACTTCAAAAACACCTCACATTATCGTATGGGTCATAGGGAGACACTACCCTTAATAATGTCAAAATATTGTACGATCTCCTAAATATGAAGAAATTCCTTCACTATATACTCCCCTTAAGGGTAAAATTAAAGAAAATGGTGAGAATGATGGGATAGAAGATGTTGAAGAAGAAGAGGAGGAGGATCTCAAGGATGCCCCTCCAGCATTTGAAGAGGGTTCCTCTACCATGAATGATGAACTCAATGAGATAAATATAGGTACATAATAGGATCCATAACCCACCTTGATTAGTAATACCTCATATTCCAATGATAAATAGTTATACACCTCTTTTCAGAATAAACAACATGATTCATTCTTTGTGAAATATATAGAAATTTTCTTTCCTCAATCCTAAGGTGGCCACTCATCATCTTGGCTTCTTAGTGGATCATAGGGGCTGTATAAAAGATGTTAAAAGGTTTATCTCACTGAATATTCCAATATTAAATATGATAATGAAGATATAATCAGATTCAATTTCATTTAGGAGGACCAATATTTAGAATAGATGTCCAATATCATCCCTACCGTTAAAAGATTTATTCAAATCATATTATGCAGCGATTTCATAGATCTAAACCAAAACTAACTAAAGGATAATTTTGTGGCCACAATATAAATCTATTGATTGATGAAATAACTAGATATCATGACATCTCCTTTGTGGATGGATATTCCAGATATAATTATATTTCAATGGCTTGATAAGATGAAGAAGAAACCACCTTTAGGTCCCCTCAGGTAGTGTTTCTCAATTGGGTAATTCCATTTGAATTAATGAATGTCGGCAGTAAAAAAAACATACATCGCATCTTCAAAGCCTTCCTAGTGAATTTTTTTTGAATGTTTCATTTATTATTTGGGGGTTAAATATCAAAAGAACATGGATCACCTTATTCGGAAAAAAAACATCTTCCACAAACAATGAAATGAAATTTTAAAAATGAACCCCATGAAATGTGATTTTTTCCTTACCTCAAGAATATTTCATGGCCTTGTTATATGAAATCATTGAATCCATGTATACCCTTAGAAAAAATGATATTTTTAGTTTTTCTCCTCTTCAAAACCTCCTATATTTGGGATGAATTCAATGACCTTTGGCCTATATTTGGATCTTTATAACCCACCATGAATGAATTGTTTTTCTTTTTAAAAATTTTCAGAAAAAAAGGTTTCATATTTGTTGACTGATTATTTCCAAGAAGCATTCAACAGTCTCAAGACAAAACTCTTGAGCCCACAATTGTTGATGCATCCTTGTGAAGTAGGTCCACCGATTTTTCATGGGACAATATTGGAGTGATCACTGGGAAACTTTCTTGCACCAAAGAAGGATGTTTGTAGTGAAAACATTGTTTATTATCATAGTTGAACCATGCTCGATGATAAGACTCATTGTTCATATATCAATAGGATCTGTTTGATCTAATCACTCTAGCCCATAATTTGAGGCATTATCTATAGAATCACAATGTCCAATTAGACTCATGTAAAAATCCCTATTAACATTTTTTTAGACATTCAATGTTGAATGGGAATCTATCGCGATCAGAGGTAATATTGAAAAGGTTTGATATTCAATACATTCCCAAGAAAGCTGTAAAATCCAAAAACATTCAAAATTTATAGAAGAACATCCTTTGGAAGAAATGACATCACTGGATAATGTGATTCAAAATGAATATATCTTATCTATTAGAGAGGGCCCCTAGGTATTGGATATGTATTTTGAAATTGCATCTAGAATCACCAAAAGGAAAATAATTGAAGATCTCATGCCCCAAAAAGTTAGGTTGGTATTCATACTCATTTACCTAGAAAATGTGGCCATACATTAATATTTTGTACCCTCATATGGTTTTATGAACAATGAAGTAGAATATCAAGATCCCAATGTAGGAAAATAGATGGATCTATAGGTACAAATAAATAATTTAAAGATAAATGATGATTTAGAACTGGTCATGAGGTAGGTAATGTATGATTATTCCATCAAAAATGAAGAGTTATTCCTACTGATAATTTATATCCAATGAATATTTGTGGAATTATTATTAAGGTTGAAATTTATTCATTTCACATGATTGAAAAATTCCTAGGGATACAACTTAAAAAATGCAGAAATGACTCTCACAGATTTGGATCAACGTGAAACAATAATCAGCATTACACAATATCATATTGTCTCACCTCTTGTTCAAATTATAATGTAAGAGATAGATGAAGATATTCCTATCCTAAAACTGAATGGTTTTAGAAATGGGTGGATTAAACTACTCATGGAATAAATTCAAATTGTATTCCTTTAACCAGGCATAGTTGCGACGATGAAAATTCAAAGATGATCAATTAATTTTTATCTATAAGACAGAACGAAACATCGAATAGTCCAATATATGTGATGAATTTATGGGGTCCTTATTATTTTTTTTATGGAGAATATATCCATGATATCTTTAATTATGTGCACATTAGATCCTATGGATCCCACCTATAAGAGTTCAATCTCTCTCAATAAATATGGTTGCTTGGGTAGTATTTCCCCACAATGATGTAGGATTTCAAAAAGTTCACCAAAAAGTGACATTCTAGTATAGTTCATGAAAACCTTATTAATAAACCCCAAGAGTTTATTTATACAAACAAATATTCATATCCCATATATATATGTGGGATAGAAGTAATGGGACTATATCCTCATTCCATAGACAATCATTTTAAGTATATTCTCACTGCAATCAAATTATTCTCCAACAAGTCTTGAGATAAAACCCTTAAATAATATAGGGAAAGAAATACTTTTATCTTTTAAAATAAATCATCATTACCAGGTTTGGTGTTCCTTATATAGTACAGATGGAAAATGGTACCAATTTATATTCTACTGAGTTTGGGATGCAATATAAGGTGTACAATATCAAATCATGCCACTCATCCCACTATCATGAAGCAACTAATGGGATGATACGGGACTTCCATAAACCATATCAAATTTAATGTAAAATATAGTAGATAAAGAAAAAAAGGATACATATTCTCATTCAAGCATTGTGAAATTACCAGAATAGGACTTGTACTCTAACACATGCAACCCCATGCTAATTTTTATATTGAATAGAGGTGGCCCTTCCCATCAATGTGAAATTGGTATCTATTTGAACATCCATATGTGATTAGATTTCCATTGATGAATAGTCCCAATAATTTTTAGATGAATTGGAGTATCTTTATGAGAATAAATTTCACACCCTACATCATTTGGAAGTCCACTGAAGCTATATTTCACGGGTCATTAACAAGAAAATTCCACCTCTGATCATTCTTTGATGGAGAAATGGTGTTGGTCCTTAGGTCCTCTATGTTACCTATAACGAAACCTTTAAATATTGAACCATAATAGATGGGATATTAAGAAACACATAAATTCTAATCTAATGGATCCTATTCATTGATCTCTACGGATGGTAAAATTATAAAAAACCCCACAAAAATAGGATTCCTAAACAAATAAATCACGTATTTAGACACTTGAGTTTAGGTGTTAAGACTTTAAATTACGGAGAATCATTCTCTTGGATGCACGAACAAAAAATACACACCACGTTGTCCTAAAATCACTATGGTAAACATTATTGAAACATTATCTTATATTCATGATGCTAAACAACATATTACCATCATCCTCACCACATGATGTTAAAATACATAGTTAATATAGATTACAAGATATAAAACTACATATTAATGTGGACCTCACCCGAGATGGATTTTATCCTTAGTGTTCGTTTCCCAAAACACCTAAATTTAGGAACCATGTATGGCTTGATTATCATATCAATGATATACATAGGGATTCCTAGAGTTGATATCATGTCCCAACCACCATGAGAAACAATATTTTCCACCTCCACGTGAAATGGAAAACCCTATGGATGGATCTTCCTTCCAAGAACTATGTTTGGATTTATAGATATTGTAACATGATTTGTAGCAATATCTAGATCCCCCATCACAATCCATACACACCAAAAAAACATCCCCCCTCTTTGTGAATGAGTGAGTCCTACATAGGGAACCTTTCAAGAATTATGGGTGTCTTGATTCTTACCATCAAATGATATATAGTGACACATTTCCCTCTTTCATTAATCTCAGCCAAATTTTTTTCCAAATTTATAAGATGAATTTCACCAGCCTTCGGTTTCAGGGATTCTTCTTTCATTGGTTTCAGACTGGTTTTCAAATTCATATTTCTCATCATCACAAGGCACCTTCATCAAATTTTTAAGAAAAAAACTATTTGACACCAATAGCCTCGTTGTACGATGTCAAAATTTGAAACACCCTTTTGTCTGGATCAAACAACATTAAATTGAGTAGTAAAATTATTTACCCCATGATGTAAAATATCATGGAAAATAACCTTAGCTCATAAAATTAAATGGTATCTACTCCTTATGTGACAATAATGGGGTGAAATGTGTTGATGACACGACATATTATTTTCCTCAAAAGAGAGGATAATACCTTGGTCAAAAATTCTCAACTATGTATTTCTCTAGAACTACGCAGGCTTTAATTTTTCTTCTGATTAGATATATAGTGACACCCATACCATATGCCCTTGGACCAATAATGGATTATCAAAAATACCACCTTTCCAACAAACAAATAAAATCATTGAAGGGAATTCCAAAACATTTCTTTTTTATTTATAGGTCTATTTTATGAAAAATGTCATCTCTCTGCACATGATCTAGATCTATCCAAGGATTGATTTTCATAAACTATTTGTGTCCTAATTCCTACCAAGATAGGAATCATAGTGATTAATGGATCTCCAATCATGGGACTAGCCACAACACATTATAAAAAAAATCTAAAATTACCCCTCCCCACATATGGTTTAGACCTATGTGAGGTGTTTTCATGAACTATGTATGGATTGATTCTATCCCTTACATGAGGCATAATGATTCCCAGATCTCCAATCCAGGGTCCAACTGTAGTAAAGATAAAAATGATCAACTCTACCTGTGTTCGAGCCATTACTAGACATGGATATATTAAAAATTATAAATGGCATGATACTCACTCTTTAAAGAAACATAGTGATTCACAAGTCATACATCCTAATCCTTCCACTATTGAAGCATAATAAATTTTTTTTTCTTACCACACGATGTTAAGATTCAGGGTCGACGTATTTTCAATAACTAAATCAAGACTGGTTCTATCCACCATATGATACGTATCAACACCCAAGTATTTTATCTTGGGTCTATCTACAATATTTCCTATACACATCTAGGAATGTACATCCTTACTACATGACAGTGAACTACATTGCTATTTGCCTCAAAGAATGACACTAAACTACTCAATTTTGTAAAAAACTGTGTGGATTGATTCTAATTTTAAAGATATATGTATTATATCCTAGGTATCATGCCCTATTACTTGCCACAAGGTAAAAATATTATGTGTGTTCCCCCCTCTACCTCATATAAAGAATGATCTATATAAGAGATCTTACTTTTGGATGTGTAACACCACAATACATTATGAGATAGATTATCTTTAATTTCATTCATGTATTGTGTTTTACGCTAAACTCTTATTATCATTCACTATATGTCACAAAATATTAGAATTTTATCTACACAAAACAATTTATGGATTATGTTACACAAAATTTCAGGTTCTTTTGAAAGAATCCATTTCACGCAACACTGAGTACATAGTTTTTCAATGTATAGATGAACAATGTTTTGATTATGTTATTGAAAACAACAAAGTAATATTTCACTACACACAACTCTCTCTTGGCTCTAGTTACACACAATATAGTCCTTCTTCAATATCTTGTATTGTACACAATATCAAGATTCATTAAACAACGATATATTAATTACATATTATTATTTAATGGGATGTAAAATAGCCTTTATGAATCGTATTAACCACATTTTTAATTTTATATAACATTATCACTCATATTAATTATTTTCCATAACATTATAAAAGAACAAATTCAAATTTTTGGATAAAATAATTATTTTTTTAAAAAATGCAGTTTTACTGCCTTCTGAGGGCACAACAAATTTAAATCTAGTTTTTTTCCACTTGAATAAGTTAAATATAAAATATAAAACTACTTATTTGGATTTGTGACGTAATTTTTTTATTTTTATTTTGTGTATTTTTTTAATTAAATTTAGATTTAAATGAATAGTAAAAAATACAACATTTTAATTCAAAACTGCATTTTCATCAAATTTATTTATCTAGTTATATTATCATATTATTTGGTTTTAAAGTGTAATTGTATTATTATATTATCATTTAATCCTATTTTATTCATTTTAAGTAATTTCCATTTTGGTTTGGACATAAACACATGAAACTCTTTTGATAATTTTTTACTTCTTAATAACCCGCCTTTTGGTTTTTACAATGGGAATTAATCATAAATTAATTTCTTCCAAATATATATTTCGAATTATGAAAAATGTATTCAATATTTACAGTCATTATGTATAAATTATTTTAATAGGTTACCTTTATTTTCGGATACTATGAATAGTAACTACCGTAATTTTTATGTTCCATAGTTAATGGTAAATCGGGTAAATTTGGATAACTAATAAAATAATGAGGACATTGAAATTATCCTAAATCATTAAAAGATACCATTATATAAATAAATTTCAACCCTTAACATATTTTGTTTGAAACATAGTCAATTAATGTCCACCTGACAATGAAAATTACATAAATATTAACAAAACCAGTGAAAGTGAAAAAATGTAAAAATCACATTTCATATAAGTATTATAATTTTCATATAGAGATCAACCTTTAATATATGCGAAAATAAATTTTCCATGTAATGATAATAGAATTACCAACATAGTGGTAATTTATTTGTAATTTTTAAGAAATAAATAACTACTTTAAAGTATTTTTCTTTGATGTTGTAGACAATAATTAACAGATGAAAAAAATGAATTTTTTTATTAAAATAATAATAACTAGAAAAAGTTCCAAAAATATGAAAAAATCTTCTTGTTCTAGTATATCTCTACCATAATCATTCTAATTCATGATAGGGAACATTTTTAACCTTATATAATAGATTATAACCTTTCTATTATTTTATTTATAGTAAAGTTAAAGTTGTCACATTAATACATTAATAGGTATAACATTTATAATGTTGGATTTTATAACTAATTAATTTGAATACATATAACCTCAAAAAAGATATTACATTTATATTAATTATATTATTTTATTTCTAATTTTTACTCAAAAATAAGTATATTAAATAACTATAGAAAATTATTTCAGTAATTATTTTATTAATGGATATATCAAATACAATTTAATAAATATATTAAAATAAATATATTTTTGGTAAAATTAATTTCTACTATGAAATTTCTAGATAACCTTGACCTCATAGAAATATAATAAAATATTTTTCTTGAAGTTAACTTGTTATCTTTATATTTTTAGAAATCAATAAATTGAATAGTGTCAATATTGACACTATTGATTGTTTATCAAACTAGTGTATAATTAAATTATTCACAAATTAGAAATCATTTATGATGGAAATATTTTTATGAAATCCATTTATTTTAGATGTATTATGATAGAATCATGTTTAAGAAACCCATTTTATTTGATGGGTTAATCTATGATGCAAGATATATGTTTTTGTGGCATAAGTAATAATGATTTCATTATAAGATGGGTGGGACATATATCTCCCTCCAATGCATTGGGTAAAAATTTATATCTAATGAGATATACATGACTAAATTTACAAGTAAAACTGGTCCAGTAATGGACTTTTTTCACTATGATGGTCATGGCCCCAATGACTTAGTAACTATGGAAATCAAATTATGTGCTTATTGATTTGCAACAATTCCATGTTTTTTGCGAATGCTATTTTATTATGTTTAATGTTCCTTTATGATATATGACTTACACACTACCAAGATTTATTCCATGGCTCACGTTTTTTATATTCAATATTTATGTTCATGTTTTCACATTATTATGTTTATTTTTTGTTTGATATTTTTAACGTTCACCCTTAAAAATCATTGAACTCACCCATTTATGTTTTATATTCCCTAGGATATAAAGAATTGTTTTAGGTTGGAAAAACTAAAGGGGAATATCTTTATGGGAGATGTTGAAGTCCTTCACCATGTTAGAAGATTATATTCCATGTTTTCAATGATTCAAAACTAATATGGACTTTTGGGAATCTGTTTGGGTCATGTATTATGTATTCCATAAAAGTAAAGTAATGTCCACGTACTTCTATATTGGGTTGTTAGAGTTGGTATAAGAGAAAATGTTTATTCAACCTCTTGAATCTAGGATGTGAAAACATTAGTGACATCTCTAGAGATATTTTTGTGGTACATCTAGGGATGTATCTATGGGTAAGTATAACTGAAGGATATTGTCCTAGAATTATGGTAACGATCATGAATAACATAGGATTGAACCTAATATGTCAGAGATTGAATGTACTCCCCCTTTATTATTTTGTTTTAATAGTTTGATTTTTTCCTCTCACACTATTATTTTTGGGTTTTATAAAATGTTTGGAAATAGGATGATTCATGATAATGGAGAATATGATGGACAATGAAATGATATTATTCATGAGCAACCAAATGAAATCGGGGGTAGAAGGAAAAACATAGTCATTATGCCTAATCAGAAACCTCATAATATGATCAATTATATAAACATTGGTGATTTTCATAACCCATCTAATAACACAATGATAGAGTTTCATGATGATCATAGTGGAAAGAATGTTCAATTTTCCTCATGTAAATAATCTGGGAATAGACATTAAAGAGAATGTTTCAATTGAACTAGAAGATGTTTTTGGTGTAAAATATAAGCACAAAAATCCATTATTACAAAGAAAAATTTTCAGTTAACACAATAGACAAGGATAATGGTATATCTAAGACATCAACAACTGTTAAATGTTTTAAATGTGGAATGTACATGAATTATACAAATTTATTCCCTATAGGAAAATCATGTAAAGTGAATTAGCATGGTTTTATGGGTGGTATTTATGTTGATTAAGGGGAAGAGACTACAAAGGATATATGAGATGAAAGATTTATTGAGGAATAAAATGTTGAAACTCAGTCAATGGTAAAATAGGATAGTTGAATGATTTAATTTTTATCACGAATAATGTTGTGTAAGTAATTTTATGGTACTATAGAATAAAGAATCCTCTATGATTGTTACACTATTTTTTTCTTTAAGTATTTGAAGGTATATGTTTAATGGTACCATTATCCATTAAAAGTTATTCAGAAATTTTTGGAAAACACATGATATGTAAATAATGATGGTATAAAGATATAATGGGTTGTTTAATAGAATTAATGACCTCAAGACTCATATATGGTCAAAGTGATATCATGGTTTGAGTATATATAATTTTTGGAATTTTGTGTGTGTAGAAAGAGTTAATTTTTCTGGAATTCAGGTTTTCACTAAATTTCTACAATAATATATATTACTACAATGTTTTAAGAGAATACATGATTAAGTTATTCACATGTTTGGAATGTGACAACCATGAACAAAATTATGGTATATAGGAGATAAATCTAAAGTTGATTTAGTTATCATCTGTCTAATGTTCTATATTTTCAGTTTTTGGAAGAATTGTAATGCTATCCATTTATGGATTGTATAAGTTATATTTTGGTTGATGTTTGTTAGATTAATATATTATCTCACTATAGGTAGACTTATGCATATTTGATAACCTATGATAATCTTTTTGTTGGGATAGATGGAATGACTTTTCATTCTATCGCATGATCTACTAACACTTCAAGAATGAAAATTTCAACTTCATTTTATTAAATAAAAGATGAAGTTGAAATTATCATGGGAATGAACAATGGCGAGATTGAACTAAAATAAAGTATGTATTTCTACTCATACAAAACAATTTCAACTTTTTGAAAAGGATCTTGAAACAAAAAATGGTTTCCTAGTACCTTATTATCTAATGAATAATATTTTCCCATAAATCATCATAGATTTATGGAATTCTACTTGTTAAGTTTCTCAAAAGCTTATTGTCTATCACCATCCATCAGAACATGATAATAAGATTTCTATTCCATATAACTGTTTTCAGTTCCCACATATGTTCTCCTATGAGGAAACCCAGTGATGAGTTACATTGGGTAACAATTATTTTTCTATCCTTATTTCTTAGGATAATGTTTTAGTATTCCTTTTTATGTTTTGGTATTCGATAAAGAAAACTTTATGTAGTAAACTATTTATAACCAAAATGAATTTCGAGGGAGAAAATCATTTTTAGGGGGTGGGGGTAGAATGTAACACATTGAGATTTTGTGAGATATATTCTCTTTAATTTTTTTGATGTATTGTGCTGTACATTTCACTAATATTATCTTCTTCTATAAGCAAAATCCTATTATCTTGTCATATAGGTAACACTATTATTGACTTGTGTTACATACAATTTTAATTTATTTTAATAAAAGTAATTTCACGCAACACTGAGCATAGATTTTTTCCAATGGATAAATGAAATATATTTGTGTTATATTATACGTAACACCAAAGGAAGCAGACAATACACACAACAATAACTTGTCTAGAATTACACGCAATAGAGAACATCCACGATAGCTTGTGTTGTACACAATACCGAGTTTCACTAAACAATGATATATTATTAAAATATTATTTTTAATGAGATATAAACTATATAGTATGAATATTTTAATTATATTTTGAATTTTATATAACATTATAATTCATCTTACATATTTTCCAGAATATGATATAAGAAAAAACTCCATTTTTTTGAAAAAATAAGTATTTTAAAAAAATGAAATTTTATTTCCTTTTGATGGCGCACCCATTTTAAATAATGTTTTTAAGACATTAATAAGTTCAATTTAACAAAAAAACTTCTTATTTGTAAGTGGAACATAAAAATTTACTTATTTGAATTTTTGGTATATTTATTTCTAAATTCAAATTTTAATGAATAGTGAAACATACTGCATTTTAATTCATAATTTCCTTTTCATCTAATTTATTTATCGAGATAGATTATAATAACTCCAGTATAACTTCTATACTAATATGTTATTATAATTATGAAAGTACCATATCATACGTTCTATCCATCCTAAGAAAAAAATCACCATGCGTGCGTGCATACAGCTTACCGTCTCTACGCCTTGGTGTAATATGTTTTTCACCACCACTTTACTTGGATGAGTATAAAAATATATGTAATAACTATATATGATTATTATAAAAAGACATTGATTCTGAAATATAGTAAACCATGAAATTCAATACCATTCAATAATTATGGGAATGATATCATCACTCACACGTACGTACGACCTACTGTCTCCACGATGTGATGATATTTATCCTCTGCATTAACCATTCAAGAATGATTATAATTTATATATAATAAATACTAATTAAATATATGAAATAATAATTCTACTATATTTATGTTTATAAATAAATATATATATATGTCATTTAGTTACGTTTAATTTAACAAGGAAACAAAAACAACATTTGTAATGACGCAATTCCTTATCAATGAAAATTATTTTCTTATAAATATGTCATATTGTCACATGAAATCATAGAATAATGAACTAATAAGTTCTATGTGACCTTTAAACATAAATGTTTTACTTCTGTGTTTTGAAGGGTGAAAATATAACACACATGGTTGTGATCAGTATGTTATTTGGAGTCAAATATGGCCAACTTAATTTTTGGTGAATATTAACATACCCATATGAATAGTGATTTTACCCTTATGAATAGTGACATACTGTAATGAGTATTAACCTTACCAATGATAGTATAAAAATATGATTCATGTTGGAGTACGATATACCTATATATTGGAATAAGAATATAAATGTTTAAAAAAATGTTATTTTGAATAAATTAATATTTTAATTAAATATAAAATTAATCATATTTTTAAAATTATTTTTGAAAATTATATTTCATTTTTGGTTTATACATGGGAAAAAAGGGTTTGGGTAAATTATTGGGATTTTTTTGAAATAATTGAATTTTTTGTCAATAGTAAAATACATAAAATTACCGTATAAATACTTTATAATTTAATTCCACTATTCCTAACATCATAAGTGATGTAAGAACCCAAATCTAGAGCTCACATGAATTTATTACTATTACAGGTTATATAATACTCACTATTTCATGTATTGTGAAGAAATAAAAAATTAATGACTATAATATTATGAAAACCCTCTTTCCCCCACTATAAATACAGCCCATTTTACCACGTCTCTTCACGGATCTCAAGTCGCGTGCCACACCAATAATATTCCCAATTATCTTCCCAATATCCTTACCCATTTCCAACAGCCCATATTATCTTCATTATACCAAATTCTCTCCCCATAAGTGGCTCTCAAAGGAGGTAAACTCAAGAGGTAAATTCTTCATTCCAATTCCCTTATTTCTTTTATGTTCTTTTATTTTCATAGTTGTTTCCTCGCCTCCCTTCAACCAAATGGTCTGATAACTCCAATATCATACATGAAATGGAATTATATTATGATAATGGTATAATTCATTAAATTATATCTTCACCATCTTTTATTTGAAAGAAATGAAAACAGTATTTGAGATGTGTTAATTATGAACAATCAAGGGCAATGGGTTATAAATTTCCATTACATTCTTAAAATCTAGTCCTGAATGGTTATACCAGACCTTAATATATTTAATATTCTCCATATTTTATTCTATAATTCATTTGTCCACATGGTTTTGGTTTATAAAACAAAATGTGTTCTCTGTGGTCAAAAAACGTCAATTAACCCAAAGGATGTCACTAAAGTTTTATATAATGATTCAACTTCAAATAAAGTAACCAAATTAAAATTTTAACAATTAATACATATTAATGTTAAATAATAAAATATAACTTAAATTCTGGAAAACCACCTTTATCCTACATGTTTATCCGAAGATGAACCAATCATTAAAACCAAACAAGCAAACAGACCCGAACAATGAAATTGAACCTCTTAACCAATCACAATGGTTATAAATGAACTTAAAAATGTTATAATAAATATTTAATATATATAATAGGTTGTGGAATTATTTATTAATGAACATAATTTTATTTTTAGTTCATTAAGTTCAAGAAAATATCACCATCGTACTTAGGGTAAGGGATCCGCTCCATTTCACTTTTATTCAAGATTATCATCTATGTTATTCCCTTATATGTTTAATTCCTAGTGATGAGGTATGATTATGAACCTACCCCATACATTACTGATTATTTAAAAAGGATTATAAACACCATTATATCTAATTAATACCTTTTAAGTACACCATATACCATGTGGATAATCCATAACGGATTCCACCCGAACCGCCTTTTTTTGTTGGGTTTCTATATCATTATTTTTAACCAAATTAATTAACATTTTATTTTTATTTAATACTTATAAATACATTTAATATGCTTAAATATCATGTTTCATGGTCCATCCCTCATTCTCTTTTGGGGATATAAATGTTTTTAAGTTACTCCCTCATTAATATTACCTGATAAGCAAACCTATTTTGAGGGAACTTCTAGAATAGTTACCTAATTTAATTTGAATTATATATTTTATGTTAATAATTCATTGTCTTAATAAAATATGTCATTTTATTTTTAAAACCCTCATATTTCACATCTGGTTTTTTATAAAGAGGTTTTTCCCATTTCTATTTTAAAGGCTCAATAGTATTTTCCTTAAAATAGCTCAAAAATGTTTTTATGCTAAAATTTCATGAATACATTTATTAAACGTGGTAAACTATATATGAAATAATTTACCATGATATGTTCTTATTTTAACTTATGAATGTTCATGTATATTTTACATTCTTTATTTCATGGAAAATTTTATTATACGACCATTTGTTATGCTTTATGGCCTGACTATAGAACCCAATTCATCCAATGGGTAACCCTTATGATTATGTATTGTTTATTATATATGATTATTTATGTGGAATACATATTCATGAAATGTTATTATGATTTCACCAAGATAGTTCTCCAATTAATTGGGTAAATTTGAGTCTAATGAGACATTATGTGCGACAGGATTGGAGGTTTTTCTTGGCTTGTGCTACTTTGTGCAACGATCTTGGTGGTTATCATTGACATGTGATGATATAAGAAACAGTCATGGTTGTTATCCATGACTCATACTAAATTCATGTTTTATGTTCCTGCCACATTTCTATGATTCCATGATTAATTGATCCAATATTTATATGTTATGATATGTTTCACGCATTTTTATTTTATCATGTCATTGCTTATATGCCATGTAGTAATTATTTGTTCTTATGGTTATTCATATACTGTGATTTTAGCTCATACATTTTTTTAATGTTATCCCCAGGTAATTTAATGTGGATATATTGGAATAGTAGATTATAATAACTCATTAAAAAATTAAAATACAAAAGTTGTTTTTATAATGATTGATTATGTACCTAATCATCCAAGACACTAGACATTACAATCTATGGCTTGTACTCAAATTTATAATTATTCTTAAAATCATATAATGATGTATGTAAAATGATAGGGCTTCTGTAGTTGGTATCAAAGGAAGGTCTAGATATTTTTGGAGATTAGGAATAAATAACTTTTGTAAGAACCTTAAGGATTAGAGAAGTATAAGAAAACATCCCAAAATTTTGGTATGTATAGAGTAAGTGGATTTTCAAAAAAAATCATCCTTTTCTGGATACAAATAGGTAGTGGTGAATATGGAAAATATTTAACAAGGACTAAAAACTCCAACATGGAGTTTTAGGCTTCACTCGAGGTATCCTGGTATACGAAAAAAGGCCACGCTACAATTTAGTTTTGACACTCCAGTGGAGATATTCTTTTTTAAATCCACGAGTTTAGTAGAAAACCATTATTAAAGGAATAAAAAAATACCATAAGAATATAAGTTATGAAATAGATCGAGGATAACCTATATTTAAACTTAAGGACAAACAAGTTAGGATATACTTCTCCTCTAGATGTTTTTCATTTTATGTTCAATAGTTTCCATTTTTATGTTAAATAACTAAGTATTCAAGCTCTCTAATTATACGATATTTTTCTTAGTTAATTTCGGGAAATAGAATACCATTTTCCAACTACCTATGTGATAAGAAATGTGAAGATTCCCAAAATTAAATGCCTGATATGATCGAAATGGTTTCTCAAAAATTCTTGACAGTACATGATCAGTTGGATCATGTTTTGAATAGTAACTTGAATCATGTGGAATGCCCTCCTTCTCCAGTGAATGGTAAAGTTTCTATAGAATCCTTCATGTGGAAATTTCCTCCCATGTTTAGAGGTTCTTTGGATCCCTTTCTTTAATAATAGTGGATCAACTCCATTGAAATGATATTCCCCAACCTCCAGGGCTTGGAAGAAGAGAATGTTGTACTGGCGGTTTATCATTTTAATAGGGAAGGTGATCAGTGGTGCACACTAATCAAGAATACAGAGTTGTAAGATGAAATTGATTCAATATATTGGGATGAATTCAAGAGGATGTTTTTCAAAAAATATTTTCCTAAAAACCTCTATATCAAGATATAGAGAGAGTTCCTCAGTCTCAAATAGAAGGAAGATGAGTCTATTGGGGAGTATGAAGCAAAATTTACAAGGCCTTCATGGTACACCTCTGGCTTTTCCATGAACAACGAAAGTAAGGTGGTTCACTTCTTTAGAGGTCTAAATATGAATCTATGGAGGGTGTTGGAGATTCAATACTTTTATAGTTATGATGATATTTTTCGTTGTGACCTCAAGGTTGAAATGGAGAATGAAGACTCTTAGTGGTCTCCTAGGCTTGGTGACAAGAAGAGAAAAATGGAGAACAATGTGGGTGGTTTAATAAAAAAATCTCATAATGGAAAGAAGCCCGAATATACCTCCTGTAAATGTTCTGGGAAGAAGAATCCGGGGAAATGCCTAAAAGAAACCATAAATTCCTTCTAATGTAGAAAGATGGGACATCTAACCAAGAACTGCTAAAGGGATATGAAAAATCACACTAATGTCGAAGTATAAAGTAAGGTTCAGATCAACGCTCAACATGTGGTGTAGTGTTACAACTCCAAGGATAATAGCCATTATTTAAAAAAAAATTCCCTAATCTATGGGTTTTCGGTAGTGTAATGCTATGACCCCAGTTATCCAGAGTTGGTGCATTATTACATAACTTTGACATGATACAAGGAATCATGTCCTGAAATACCGATCAGTTTAGTATACTTGTAAGTACTAGATACATTAATAAGTTTTACATTACATCATGAATTAAAAACATCAACAACATTTTGTACCATATTGAACACACTTATATCCTTATCCTATCCCTGCAGGTCAACCATAAAGTTCTTCTTCACATCCTGGGAATAATAAAACCTTGAAAGGGGTGAACGTAGATTCTGAGTAAGGATAACAATATAGTGGAAACTTTCATAAATAAACAAAAACATTTAAGGGAATTTATTAGATTAAAAAAATCTTTAAAACATAATATTCATCACAATATGGAAAAGATAAAATCAAATTATTCCATTTACTTTTTCACATGGATATTGAACTAGTCGAATAATCACATGAAATATCAATAGAAACTTTTATAATGATGGAATGCATAATGTCAGCCTTTATAACCACATAATCAAGGACTTGTTCCAAGACTAAAAATAATAATTTTTCAATTCCTTGTTCCAAAACAATATTTTGTCTCATGATAACTACCGATGCATCAGGGAGCTATAACGGGCTACACCCATCACTTACTAATTCCAACACATTCCTCATATGAAAAGGTTCAAACATAACATAAACATTCATAATAAAACTAGCATATGAAATTTCAATACGTTTTCCATAAACCATGAATGGTATAACAATAACACATCCATATTCAAACATATCACAAAACCTTAAATAAAATATGGAATATTTGTATCATAATAAATCAACATCAAACAATCTTCAAATCCATCAAAAGGATGTTGACATAGATGAAATCAAAACTTTTTCTTAGAGAAATATCTCTTTATATTTTAAATAATTTAAAAGTAATATAATTTTAAAAGAAAAAAATATTTCGAAAATATTATTATAATCTTGTAGGGTAATATTCGATGAAGTCGTAACGACATAAAATAGTTTCACTCGCCGTATAAGTTAAAAACATTTTTACCATAGTTTTCTCAAAAAGGTCATAATCTACCATGTTTCAAAAATGATGAAATGATTTATTTCAAATCATATAAGCTAAAATAAGGGTATAAATGTATTTAACCCATTGTCTAGTAAATATTAAAAATGTTTTGAAATAAATTTTTAAGAAAACACTGATGTGGATGATAAAGAGGTCCCAGTAGATACTTACATAAAAATAACCTCAGATAATAAATATATTGTGGAATGAACCCTTACCATGTACTTTTCATTGGTAGAGGGTAAGTTAACCTCTGGAATAATAGTTAAATCATTTTTATTCAATTATAAAAGAACAATATACATAAATATTATATCATATATGATCCTCTAATATGTTTTTCTAATAATATTTCAGTAGTATCATCGTTTCAGGTGTTAACTGATTCATTTTCCTTTATATGCATGGTTACGTAAGCCATGTTTTTTATGGATTGGATTTATTGTATTCTTATAAATAATTATATTATGTTCATAAAGATTACTTTTAATCATAAAATGAAAATTATTCTTGAATGATTACGATAGGTAATGTATCTAATCGCGTTCGTGGAGTTGATAATTCGTACGTACACACGAGGGACAATATCATTATATTAATCGTGATATCATATTTAATTTGATGGTATATAATATATACATAATCATTAACATTTTATATTTATTATTTACTTCACTTATACTCATTATTATACACATCTAAATAATGAAGTGTTTTAATAACAAACTACACCCCGACATGGAGACGGTAAATCGTACGTACGTACGTATGGTAACTTTTTCATTCATATGATTGTTAGAATAAGGAATATGGTAGTACTATTTTTATAAAGACATCACAATATATAGAAAATACTAGAGTTTTTAATTTATAATGGGAACCACAAAGAAAGAGGAAGTGGAAGAAGAAAATAACTATAAAGAGGTGATGAAATATTTACCTCTTATTTGGGTTTTTCCTTTGATTTGACCAAAAGGGCTCTATAGGTTGGATTACTGACTAATGGAAGGCCTATAAGAAGAATGGAGGATATTTGAGAGGATATTTGGACAGGTTTTGGCTGATCCAAAAGGCTTGGGAGGTGTGAAATTACGAGAAGGGAAAGTGGCCTTTTATAAGAGAGGTGAGGGTCACATTCTGAAAAGGGTGAAATATTATTTTATAATAAAATCATTTTTTCTTTCTAATGGATCAAAACTAAATTATTTATTGTATAAGGTGGTTATGGGTCTAAAACCGATCAACCAATAGGTTTTAGATAGGTTTTGGTCATCATATCAACTTTATATTTTTGATTTAACTCTTAGTTGAATAGTTTAACGTTTACCATGTCTCTTTTTATTTTTATATTATATGGTTAATAAACATACTATAACAAGCCAAAAGAACCCCATTTTATTTGGTTTGACCTTATATTTTCAGAAATATTATATCAATTAATAATAAAGTATATTTTTAAATCTCAATTATGTCAATTTTGACGCTATTTAGTATTTGATTTTTTTAAAAGCCATAAAAATATTATCAATTAGAAAAAAATTTATTTAAAAAATTATAACATGTCATATTAACCTATTAAATTAGTGTAATTCATCATAATTCTATATTTATATCTATTTGGTTATTTATAACATCAATTATTATAATATTTAATTAATAATTTAATTACTGCTTCATCATTGTGTCATAATTAGATTAAATTATTTAAGGACTAAAATTTATAAATAATAAACCATTATGTAGGAATTTTTTTTATCTTTATAATGATTTTTTATAGATTATTTTTTATTTTATGTAACCCTATATTAAAAATAGTTTAGTTATTAAACTTTGAATTTAATTCTTTTAACTCTTCTTTAAATAAAATAATAATAAATGTCTTAATCTAATTCAAGTGAAAAAAAGAGGATCGTGTTTTATTACTAATGTTTCTTTTGGTTTAATTAAACTTATACAATAGAATTTGGACATGTGTTAGGGTAATTATGTTATCATGTTTTCCCTTAATTGTCATATTTACTTTTAAATGTGGTAAATAAAAGTCCAAAGATACTATTCAACAAAAAATTATTTTTATTTTATTGAACCACGTTTTAATTACCAATATTAATCGTTTCTCTCAGATTTTTTTAAATTTAACTCACAGAAGTAATAAAATTTTGTTTTATACAAATTTGCAAATGCTCCTTGTAGGTGGGTTAAAGACACTAAAAAGTTCAATAATTTTTTTATATCTAAACTTGTTATAAAATGACTCAAATGAATTAAATTGAACATATATATGTATTTTTTTTATCTATTTTTACCTAAAATATAATTGAAATAAAATAAATAATTATTTAAATATAAAATCGGTTTTAACCAATAAAGTAGTTTTCTTCACTATTCATCAAAAATTGAATGTTTTCAGAAAAATACCAAAAAATGCACCCTAAGATAATTTTGATATTCCAAATTCAAAAATGAAGTCCATTTGGATAAATAAAATTCATAAAATTGTAAAAAGTGGGTATTTCTATTCATAATGACTAGTTTGATTGGTCATGGTGTGTTAGAATCTCGAAGCTGCGTACAATGTAAGATGTTACATTATTCAGAGGGAAACGTATCATGGAAGCTTGGGGATTTCATTCTTCCCTCCTTCAAATAATTATCATCCTCTAAATTTCTATAATACTACTGTACAAAACAATTTGGTTGGTTCTTCATCATTAGTAACTCTGGTTCCCATGTTGCCTCTTCCATCTTATGGTTTCTCCATAGATATTATACTAGATGAGTCATCCGGTTTTTCATCACTTCATCTCTTATATCATGAATTATGACAGACTCTTCACAATAAGACAGATCAGGTTCCAGTTCAATTTCCTCATAGGTGATTACATGTGTTAGGTCAGACATGTATTTTCCCAATAGTGATACGTGGAACAAATCATAAACTTTGGAGAGACTTAGAGGCATTTCCAAATGATAAGCTATAACACCAATTCATTCTAGAAATTCAAAAGGCCGGATGTACCTGGGACTCAATTTAACATTCTTACCAAAATGTATAACACCCTTCTATGGAGATACCTTCAATAAAACTTGATCTCCTACTTGAAATTCCAAATCCTTCCTTCAGTTATTGGCATATCTCTTTTGCCTACTTCAAGTTGCTTTGATGTGGGTTTGGATAACCTTTACCTTTTCCATCATTTCCTCAACATGTTATTGGCCTAGGAGTTTTCTTTCACCAACATCATCCCAACAAGTTGGTGTGAGACATCTCTTTCCATATAACGCTTCATATGGTGCTATATGAATATTTGAATAGAATCTATTGTTATAGGAAAATTATATGAGAGGTAAATATTGATCCAACATAACTTAAAAGTCAAATGAGCAAGATATCAAAAAGTCTTCTAATGTTTGAATCGTCCATTAGTTTTAGTGTGGTAGGCAGTTCTCAAACGAAGTTCAGTATCTAGGGCCTTCTAAAGGATTTTCCAGAATCTTGATTTAATATGTGGATCACTATCAGAAACAATCAATAATGGTAAACCATGGAGTCTTACAACTTCATTAATATATAGTCATGTCAGACATTCAAGTTGTAAATATTCTCTTATAGCAAGAAAATGTGCTGAGTTGGTAAGACGATCAATAATGACCCATATTGCATCATTCCTTCAAGTAGTTTTTGGTATCCCCATGACAAAGTCCATCATAATATTTTCCCATTTCCACTTAGGTATGGTAAGAGGTTTCATGAATACTCTAGGCTATTGCATTCCAGCTTTCACTTGTTGAAAACCCATACATCTTGACACAAAATCAGAAATCTTATTCTTCATGTTGTCCCACAAAAATTTCTCCTTCAAATCTCTATTCATCTTAGTGCTACCAGGGTGTATAGGGAAATTGGACTTATGAGCATCATCCTACAATTCTGTTTTTAGATCAGGTATATCATGAACACAAATTCTCTTCCCAAATTTCAAAATTCCACCTCAATATTCGAATTCAATCAATCTACCATTGTTCACATCGTTAATTTTCATTTGAAATTCCTCAACATCAGTCTGAGAACTTTTTATACTTTCTAGTAAAGATGGTATGACAACCATTTGAAGATGTATTGAGTTTTTACCTTCATTGGCTATTCCCCTATCCATCTTTATTAGATCCAAGAAAATAGTATCCCTTTCAACTCTCATCATGTTCAAAACTCTATGATCTTTTCTGATCAAAGCATATGCCACCTTATTTTCCTTCCCAAGGTGGTAGTGTATTGTGAAATCATAATACTTGAGTAGTTTAAGCCGTCTCTTTTGCCTCATGTTTAGTACTTTTTTGGTATAAAATATACATCAAACTCTTGTGATCATTATAAATCTCACATTTTTTACCATAGAGATAGTGTTTCCATATCTTCATAGCAAATATTACAAATTATAACTCTAGACCATGAGTGGGATAGTTTTTCTTAAGAATTTTAGGTTTCCATGATGTATAGGCAATAAATCTATCATTCTACATAAGTACACAACCAAGACCTTTCTTTGAAGCATAACTATAAATAACAAACCCATCATTCCCCAAGGGTAGAGTCAAGATAAGATCATTAGCTAATCTTCTCTTAAATTCTTCAAAACATTCTTCACACTCTTTTTTACAAACAAATTTAACCTCTTTACGATTGAGATTGGTTAATGGGTAATGCAATCGGGAAAAATTTGTGACAAAACACTGATAATAACTTGATAATCCTATAAAACTGTGTACCTTATTTATTCTCATCGGTGGTGGACATTATGTTATTTCCTTGGTCTTTGAAGGATCAACAACGATTCCATCCTTAGAGACAATATGGCCAAGAAAATAAATCTCTTGAATCCAGAATTCACACATTCTAAAATTCCCATATAATTCATTTCTTTTAAGAGTCATTAGAATAATGCGCAAGTGATTTTCATGATCTTCATAGCATTTAGAGTGTACCATGATATCATCAAAAAATACCACTACAAAGTCATCAATATATTCTTTGAAAACTATATTAATTAGATCTATCAAGACAGAGGGTGCATTAGTCAATCCAAAATGCATTACTGTAAACTTATATTTCTTGTACCTAGTTTAAATTGATGTTTTCGGAATGTCTTCCTGCTTCACACACAACTAGTGAAATCCAGATCGACGGTCAATCTTTGAGAAATATTTAGTTGCACGAATTTGGTCAAATAAATCTTCAATGCGAGGTAGGGGATACTTTTTATTTATTTTTATTGCATTTATCTTTGTGTAGTCAATGCACAACCTTATAGATTCTCCTTTCTTCTTAACAAAAAGGACATGGGCTTCCCATGGTGAAACACTAGGGTGAATAAATCCCTTATTACTCAATTCCTCTAGTTTTTTCTTTATTTACACTAATTCCATAATGTCCATTATATAAGGGATCTTTGATATGGGCCTTGAACTAGGAATGAAATCAATGGAAAACTCAATTTCTCATTCTAGAGGATGTCCAGGTAAATACTCTAGAAACACATCAACATATTCTTGAACAATAGGTATGTACTCTATTAAAAAATTCTTTTCCTCACCCATAATTATTTCATTTGCATCCTCCCCAATAATTGAATTTAGTATATCTACTGGTGGTGTATCTAAATAATAATTATATAGTGATGTTTCTGCTATTAAGATAAGGTACTCTTTATCAACATCGAGAATTGTAACCTCCTTCTTCTTATAAATTTTTTTCGCATCATGGACTAAAAGACAATCCATACCAAAGATTATATCAAATAAAATCATGGATATGATGATGAGATCACTAGATAAAGAACATTTATATTCCCTAATGTGGACATATTCACAAAACCTTATTGCAATGATATATCCCTTACGAGTTTTGACTGACAACTCCCTTGATAAATGTAATTATAAATATCTAATTTTCATAGCAATATAAAAAGATATGAAATAATTTGATGATCCAGAATCAAATAATGCATTGGATAAACATGAAGAAACCATTAAATTACCTACCACCGCATCTTTCAAAGCTTCATCCTCAATAGTAGTGATCACATAAGACTAGCCTTTATCCCTTTTCCTTTTCTAAGGTACGTTCCCTTGGAACATAAGACATTAATATTCATAATGACCCTTTTCTCTACAATTGTTGCATTCAACATTGACAGCCTCATTCTTTCTCTTGCAATCACGAGCTTAGTGGCCTTTTTCAGCACACTTGTAACAAACTCCCATTCCCATTAGGCATTTACCGGGGTGTTTCTTCCCACATTTACTACAGGATGGATATTCAACTTTTCCCTTCTTCCCCTTATTTCCATTTGCAGATTGTTCAGTAGATCTGTTCTTCTCCCGCTTTTCTTTAAAGTCGTACGATATAGAGAATTATTTGTCTGTCTTGATAGCACATAAGACAATATATTCGTATGATAAGAAGTATTGTGAGACTAATTATTTCCATAGAAATGGTTTTACCCCATAAAATAATTTATCAATTTTACTCCTTAGGTTATGTATATAATCTCTAGCATGCCATTCTAACCTTTTAATGTTAGCCTCATACATTGCAACATTCTCATCCTCCTTTTTCCTCAGACTCAGAAATTGTCTTTTCATATCTGCTTGATGGTCATGAGGAAAGTATTTTTCTAAGAAAATGTTTTAAAATCCCTCCATTCCATGTTTCATACTTATTCAAATTCATTTGTGTTTTGAATCAATGACCACCATTGATCTCAATCTCTCGTGAGGCGATAAACTTCCATGACATCTTTTCCTTTTCACTACTCCCCAAAACATGAAATATTTCCTCAAAGGAACTTATCCATTGATAACCTACTAATAGATTTTTAATCCCATTAAATGTTGGTGGTTTTTTCCAAATTAAGAAGTATAACATTGATCTTACGCATTATGGATCAGGGTGCTCTATACGAGTAAGGTTATTTTTCGTATCCTTAGAGAGTTATCCCATTATGGTGATAAGCTAATCTGCACCAGTTTTATAACCAGCTCCATTATAATTATCTTGAGTAAGAGGGAAATCCCTACATGGATTACATGCATTGATAAACTTTCCATTCCTTCCAATAGGTTCCTTCTCTAAATAATGGAATATAGTAGATTAGTTTATGAATTTCCATACATAATTCTAAACTTGTAAAACATTTAACATAAATTGAACAGTTTATAGATATAATCTATAATCATAAAAAGGATTTCTTTTAGGAAGTATATACTCATAAACCCTTAATAATGTTTTGAAAATAAAATGACAATTTTCCTAATCATATCCCCAGGTTTGTCGTAACCAAGAGTGTAGCAAGGCACGTTTTCATGCACTAGTTCTCGTTCGAGTCTACCTCAAATTGGTGTTTTCATGTTGATCCCTTGGTACATCTGTGCTAGAGCTACCTCTAACTTCCCGTATCTAGACAGGGATTTATTTCATGGAAAACATAAAAAATCTCTATAGTACCAAAATTCTAGTATGTTCTTCTATACTAATTCTCAAAGTATATCTTAGGGTAGTGTTCTATAATCATTGTTTTTCTAAATCTCGCTTCCCAGGATTTTTGTATACTTCCTTTGATACCATCTATGATGCCCTGACCCCAATCACCTAGAGTCAGTGCATTATTACATAACATTGGCACGATACAAGTAATCTTGTCTCAAAAGACCGATCAGCTTAGTAGCCTTGGAAGTACTAGATACATTCATAAGTTTTACATTACATCATGAAAAAAAAACATCAACAACATTTTGTCCCCTTTTGAACACACTTATATCCTTAGCCTATCCCGACAGTTCAACAATAAAATACTTCTTCACATCCTGGGAAAAATAAATCAATGAAAGGGGTGAGATCAGATGCTCACTACGAACAACAATATAGAGAAAACATTCATAAATAATCATTAACATTTAAGGCAATGTATTAGACTAAAACAATATCCTTTTAAACATAATCTTTAGCATAATATAGAAAATATAAAATCCTATATTTCCCATTACTTATTCACATGGATATTCTACTAGTCGAATAATCACATTCAATATCAACAACAACTTTCATACTGATAGAATCCATAATTTTAGACATCATAACCACATAGTCAAGGCCTTATGCCAAGACTAAAAATGAGATTTTGTCAAGTCCTGGTTCCAAGATAATAGTTTGTCTCATGAGACCTACCAATGCATCAAGGATCTATAGCGGGATCCACCCCTCACTTACTAAGTCAAATGCATTCCTCATATGAAAAGGTTTAAACATAACATAAACATTTGTATTAAAACTAGCATAAAAATGTCAATACATTATCCATAATCCATGAATGGTATAAGAATAACACATCCACATTCAAAAATATCAAAAAAACATTCAATACAAAATTGATGATTTGCATCATAATAAATCAACTTCAAACAAGCTTAAAATCCATCAAAATGATATGGACATAGATGAAATCAAAACTTATTTTGAGAAATATCTCTTTTTATTTTGAGATAATTTAAAAGTCATATAATTATAAAATAAAACATTTATTTTGAAATTTTTTTAAAATATTGTATGGGAAGATTCGACGATGTTATAGAGGTAGAAAATAGCCTCACTCTCCATATAAGTTAAAAAATATTCTTACCATAATTTGGTCGAAAAGGTCATAAAGTACCTTATTTTGAAAACAACAGAAAGATTCCTTTCAAATCAGATAAGGTCAAATAAGGGCATAAGTGACTTTAAACCATTTTCTAGTAAATAGTAAAAATATTTTGAAATACATTTTTAAGAAAACATAGATGTGGATGATAAATAGGTCCCAGTAGATACTTACGTAAAAACAACCTCGGATAATAAAGATATTATGGAATTAACCATTACATTGTACATTTCCTTGGTATGGGGTATGTTAACATCTTGTATAATAGTTAAATCATTTTTATTAAATTATAAAAGATCTATATACATAAATATTATATCATATATGATCCTCTAATATTACTTTGTTAATAATATTTCAGTAGTATAATCGTTTCAGGTGTTAACTGATTCATTTTCTTTTATATGCATGGTTACATAAGCCATGTTTGTTATCGATACAATGTATTTTATTCATACACATATTTATATTATGTTCATAGAAATTATTTTTAATCATAAAATGAAAATTATTCATGAATGATAATGATGGTAAATGAATCTCATCGCGTTCGTGGAGATGGTAATCCGTGCATACACACGAGCGACAATATCATTATATTGATGGTGAAATATTATGTAATCGGATGATATGTCATATATAAATAATAATTAACATGTTATATTTATTATTTATATTAGTTATTCTCATTATTATACCCATCCAAAAAATGAAGTGTTTGAATAACAAATTGCACCACGACGTGGAGACAGTAAGCCATTCGTACGCACATATGGTGACTTTGTCATTCATATGATGGATAGAATAATTAATATGGGTTTACTATTCTTATAATAACATCACATTATATAGAATATTATGGAGTTATTATTTTAGAATGGAAACCAAAAAGAAATAGAAAGTTTAAGATGAAAAGAACATGAAAGAGGTGATGACATATTTACATCTTTTTCGGGTTCTTCATTTTGATTTGATCAAAAGGGATCCATAGGTTATCTTTTTGACCAATGTATTGCCTCTAGTATGAAGGGAGGACAGTTTATAGTCTATTTGGATAGGTTTTGGACGAGGAAAAAGGATTTTGAGGTGTAAAAAAAGAGAAGGGGAAGTGTCCTTTTATAAGAGTGGTGAGGGTCACTTTAGGAAAAGCTTGAAATATTATTTTATAATAAAATCATTTTCTGTTTAAAATGGCTCCAAAATTAATTATTTAGTGTCTAGGGTGTATATGAGTCTAAAAATATTCAACTAAATAGTTTTAGATAGGTTTAGGTCATCATATGAACCTTATCTTTTAGATTTAACTCTTAGTAAAATAGATTGACATTTACCATGTATCTTTGTATTTTTATATTATATTGTTAACAAAAATACAATAACAAGTCAAGAGAACACAATGTGGTTAATTATTAATATATATAACCTTATCTATGTCCTATGGATGAACCTTAGATCTTTATGAATATTATATCAATTAATAATTTATTATTTGTTTTAAAAACTCAATTATTTAAATTTTGACACTATTTAGAATTTGATTTTTTTGAAAGCAATAAAAACATTATCACCTAAAATATAATTTATTTAACCAATAATAAGATGTCATATTAACCTTAAATGTTATTTTAATTAATCAGAAGTCCCAATTTACATTTATTTGGATATTTATAATATCAATTATTTTAGTATTTCATTAATTAGGTAATTGTAGAATAATCATTGTGTCAAAAATAAATTAAATTATTTAATGTATAAAAATTTTAAATAAAATTTAGTTATTTAAGAAATAATTTGAGCTTTATAATTAATATTAATTGTTAAATTTATATTGTGTGTAACTGTATATTAAAAATTCTTTAGTTATTAAACTTTGAATTTAACTCTTTTAACTCTTCTTTAAATAAAATATTAACAAATGTCCTACTCTAATCCAAGTAGACCAAAGAGGATCATATATTATTCCTAAGGTTTTTTTAGGTCTTATTATACTTATCCAATATAATTAGGACACGTGTTATGGTAATTATGATATCATTTTTACCCCTAATTTCACTATTTATTTTTAACCATGGTAAATAAAAGTCAAAAGTAATTATTCACCAAAAATAATTTTCATCTTATTGAACCATATTTTACTTAATGATATTAACCATGTCTCTCATATTTTTAAAATTCAAATCACAGAATCGTTAAAATTAGGTTTTATGCAAATTTTCTAATGCTTATAGGATGTGGGTAAAAGACAATAAAAAGTGCAATAAAATTTTTATATATCTAAACATATTATAAAATGAATCAAATGAATTTCATGGAACTTATATAAGTATTATGTATCTATTTTGACCTAAAATAAATTTAAATAAAATAAATAATTATTTAAATACAAAGTCAGCTTTAACTAATAACCCAATGTTTTTCACTATTCATCAAAAAATCGAATGTCTTCAGAAAAATACCAAAAATTAACCCTAAGCTAATTTCGATATTCCAAATTCCAAAATTAAGTCCATTTTGAAAAATAAAATTTATAAAATTTCAAAAAGTGGGTATTACTATTCATAATGGCTAGTTTAATTGGCCGCGGTGTGTTAAAATCTCGATGTTGCGTACAATGCATGCTATTTCATTATTAAAAAGGAAAAGTATCATGGAAGATTGGGGTGTTACATGATGAAATCAACAATAACCTCTAAGGTAACAAGGAAGGGCTTATTATATCATTACTGCTAAGGTAGATCCACACAACGATGTGGTGACAATAATGCTAGTTATTCAATCAAGAATAGTGAAGATACTATTTGATTATGGTTCTACACACTCCTTCTTATCATTCAATTTTAGTAGAACTATTCAAATGCCTCCTAAAATTTAGAGGTAAAGTTATCTGTGAGAATATAAAAGGGGGAAATTATTTCTTCTATTATTTATATCTCCTCGCTGGTTAATGTTTGTGGGCTAAACCTCCCAACAAATCAGGTCGTACTTCCTTTAGTGGATTTCAACACTATTCTATGTGTGGATTGGATATCTTTATACAAATCCAATTTCAAAAATTGGGAAAGGGAGATCACTATTCACATCCCAAGGAATCCTCCAATTCAATACAAGTGTAAGGAGAACAATGAATCTCATTTAGAATCATGGTATCATGTATAGATATTGATTCCTTATGAGAAATAATAACTATCCCAAATGATTGAGAAAAAGGAGTGAATCAGGCTTGAATACATGACCATTGTGAGGGATTACACAGATTAATTCCCTATAGAGTTGTCCGGTCTTCCTCATGACAGAGAGGTTGTGTTCTCAATTGAACTTTTTTCCAAGATCTCTGCATATATCAAAGACACCTTACAGAATGGCCACCGTAGAGCTAGAAGAGCTAAAGAGTTAGTTACAGGAGAATCTATAGAAGGGTTTTATAAACCCTATCTCTTCACCATGGGGTGTGCCAGACCTCTTCATCTATAATAATGATGGATCAATGAGCCACTAATTTGATTATCGTGAGATCTATAAAATCATGATCGAGAACAAGTATCATCTTCCACAAATAGATGAATTGTTCGATCAGCTTCATGGGGCCAGTTATTTCTCTAAGGTGGACCTTTGATCAGGATATCACTAATTAAAGGTGAGTAAGTACGATATTTCCAAGACTTCTTTTATAACGAGGAATGAACACTATGAGTTCATAATGATTCCCTTCAAACTCACCAATGCTCTAGAAATTTTCATTTATTTAATGAATATATTCTTTAGAGATTACCTTATCAAATGGTTGGTAGTATTTATTAACTACATTCTTATATACACCAATAGAAAGGAGGAACATGAGGAGTATTAGAATATTATGTTAATGACATTGTGATGGGAGGATCTGTATGAAAAGTTTAGTAAATTTGAGTTCTGTTTGGAGGAAATATCATTAATGGGGAATGTTATAACCCTGAAAGGAATATCATTAGACCCTTCCCTGACAAAGGCAATTGAAGAGTGGCCAAGGACAACATCTATAATAAAGATCAACAACTTTTTGGGTCTATCTATATATTATCATGGATTAGTGAATAAATTTTATGATTTTTAAAACCCAATGAACAAGGTTACATGGAAGGGATTAATGTTTTTATAGACTCAGGAAAGTGAAGTTTGTTGCAAAGAGTCTAAAAATAGGCTTATCATTGCTTCAGTACTCACACTCCCAATGAGTGGATAACTCTTTGTAGTGTACAGTGATGCTTTTAAAGAAGGACTTAGGATGTGTGCTAATAAAAAACGATAAAGTGATAGCCTTTGCCTCAAGGTAACTGGAAATCCATTTGTAAAACTATCACATGCATGATCTGGAGTTGGTGGTTATGATCTTTGTGTTGAAAATCTGGCGGCATTAGTTATAGGAGCGAAGTGTGATATATATACTAATCACATGAGTCTGAAATATATATTCACATAGAAAGAGATTAATATGTGCCAATAATGATGGATAGAGATCATCAAGGATTATGACTAGTCAATCCACTACCATCCGGATAAGGAAAATATGGTGGAATATGCTCTAAGTAGAAAGGATCCTATATCACAATCAATGATCATAATTGAAATGGATATGATCATATGAGATTTACAGTGGAAGGACATGGGAATAATTAAGGGAGGAACATCATCAATCCTTTGAAAATTAACTTTTTTCTTATCAAACACATTTAATGAAAATGTGAGAACCCAAAGATTCCAACATTGAGACCACAAAACAAAGACAAAAAAAACCATTCCAAACAACAGAATCTACCCTGACCTAGAAAATGCACCATATCACAAGACTCCACTGATGTAGGACCATTAGAAAAGTTTTCCCATGCAATGTTGCATATTCCTGGAACTGATGGCATAGCCATACCCTCTCAATCATCCTATCGAAATGGAATGCACCAGTGAATACTTCAGGCTCTAACACCATCTGAAGCAGATCCTAGTTGAATGATGGTTGGGAATCATCAAAATAAACATCAAAATCACACACAAACAAATACACCCATAGATCCCTCATGCAGACGATTTTCCCAAACCAACCAACAAACCAAGGCCACCAAATTAAACCAGATAATTAAAAAATATCTTGAGCTTACCAGAGGGTTTTACACTAACCAATTTTCAGGATAATGATAAATCTTGGGTACTTGAAACCTCCATCATTATCCTTCCAAACTCAGAAGCCAAATGATCTCATGAATGTATATATTCCTAAATTCTGATCATCCCGTTATTGAATTCCCCTACTATAATTATATCCTATTTGTCAATACAATCATATCTCTCCTCGGTGAGGACCACCCTTAAAACCTCCCCATCATTTTAGATTCTTCCTCTTTAGTTTCATTTAGCAACAAGCCATGCTCAGCTACCTTATCTTTGGAGCATAAAATTATCTCCAATGTTTGATCATCCTGGCTCCCTATGATCTATTGGCTAAATGTCTCAGAGGTGACATGCTTATCATTTATCTTTTTTGTTGACCAATTCTATAATGGAGGTTGTTAAAAGGAATATTCCTTCCTACCCTTCCTCCTCTTAAGACTTTTGCTGCTATTCACACTAGTATCTTCATCAGCAGAGACAACGGGATCGCTTCCATTGGGATCCTTCACGTAGACCCCATCAGCAATAACTAGTTCCATGGTATCAGAATTTAGTCCCTCCTAAGGAATGTTTTCAAACATGTTACTCAACAGTAGCAAGGACCTGATTGTATCATCCGAGCTTCCAGCTTCCCAGTCTCTAAAATAATTGGCCACATCCAATTCAAAAACTCCCTCTCCCCCACCATCTATTCTAGAACCAACAAACCCCTAGAAAAAGTGAATCCCAACAAATATTCTCCATACTGAATCAATTTGACCCCCTTCCACACACTAAGGATGCTTGGTTCCTCTAAATCCTACCTCAACCTTCTAAATACTTCAGCCACCTTCAATTTAGCCTGGGGCACCACATCCTTCTTCAACGACTCAGCACCATAGACAACCTCAAAAGACATATCACGAACACTTACTAGATGTTCCTCTTCTATAGAACGTGGTGACTTATAATCCCTACCTCTACCTTTATCAATGGATTTCATCTATTTCATACCAATCTCCACACAAACAGATAAAACTTACCCATTATCTTTATCCTACCTCTTTGCTGCAAGCTGAGTTCCCTGACGATGAACCTCCTTAGAATGGATTGAGAGTCCCTTCTAGAAAACCTCTTAAGAGTGTCCCAATTGATTTCCTGATGAACTGAAATATGCCCAGTTCTCATAAATTACCCGTTTCTTGCACCTGTATTCCTCTCCAATCTTAATCCAAACATAATCAAAAGGCGTATGAGACGCATCCAATTCCACACAAACCCGTGGATTCACCGGGTGAAAAACCACTTTAGTATGACTATATGAACAAAAGAACCTACCAATGAGATTACCTAGAAGTATAGTAATATAGGGATTCTGGAACTGAAAAGGGAGTTTGTGAAAACATACCCAAACCACAGCAGGCAACTAATCACGATTCATATGAAATTAAAAAGACCAAAAAAGAGGAACAATCAAAAAACATTAAAGCCATGAGGGGCGCTCGACCAGGCTTTGATGAGGACTAACTCTGATTCAAACTGAATTATGATTTTATAACTATCGAGAAAGCAGACATTCACCCAATCAAGGGGAACCCATGCACCAAAGACAAAACAATCAAATGCGTTAACCGAAGGTCTCCTCTACTTGAACCGAGCAACCAACGTGAGATTAAAGAGCACGGTTGTTTCCATGAATTATGAGGTTGAAATATGTAGATTAGGAAGACCATCAACGAGCTCTGGCACTTTTGGGATTAACAAAACTTTTGGGAAAGGCGAAAAGAAATCTATATTGGAGAGGGGGAAGAAAGTGAACCCATATCTCTATATGGGAAAATGATGATCCCTCCCCCAATTAGGGGGAAGGGCCGGCGCGGGATCCACTGTTGTCATCGAGAGTAGGAGATCACCGCTGGGTTCTTGGGATCCTATATCATCAATCCTTTCTCAAATGATTTCTCATCCATCCCTCAAAGAGAATATAAAGGATTCTCAAAGAAAATATGTGGAAATTATGAAAAGGGTGGAAGCTATGAGAAATGGGAAATACTCAATGTTTATAATTGATGAGGAAGGATTTTTAAGATTTGGGTCATGATTATGTTCCCCATCTGATCCAGAGATAAAAGTGTTTTTGAATAATGCACAAAGATCGAACTTCTCGATTCACCCTATGAGCACAAATATGTATCATGATCCCCAATAAAACATTTAGTGGGACAATATGAAAACTGAGATTTTTTAATATACATAAAAGTACCTAGTATGTTAGGAAGTGAAGGATTATAGAAAAAAGTATAAGGGGACGATGCAACCACTACCCATACCAACATGGAAGTGGGAGAACATTACCAGGGACTTTGTCACTGGAATGCCAAGGAAATCTAGAGGAAACAATTATATATGGGTTATTTTGGATCATCTTAAAAAGATACCTCACTTTATCAAAACACAAGAGGGCTTATCATTTGATAAACATGAAACAATTTACATTAATGAAGTTCTAATTTTTCATTATGTACCACTATCTATTGTTTCAAATTGTAATACGAGATTCACCTTGATGTTTGAGAAAAGTCTCCAACATCCTCTAAGAGCTAAACTGAAGTTTAGTACAGCCTATCATCCTCAACCTGATCGAAAATGTGATTGAACTATTCAGACACTATATGATTTGTTGATAGAATGTTCTATGGACTTCAAAGGGGGATGTGGCCAATATCTTTTAATAGTTTAATTCTTCTACAACAATATTTTCCACTCGAGCATCCAAATGGAACCTTTTGAATCCCATTATAGGAAAAGGTGTAGAACACCGGTGTGTTGGAATGATGTCGATGAGTGTAAGCTGGTGGAACATTTAATGGTCGAATAAATGGTAGAGATGGTGAAAACCATTCAGAAGCATATCACGGAATCCTAATGTTGACAGAATACTTACACAGACAATTGTTGATGAGGAATTGATTTCAAATTTAGAGAAATGGTATTTCTATGCATATCTCTGTGGAAGAACCTCATGAGGATTAGTATGAAAGGGAAGATAAATCCTTGGTACATATACCCCTTCAATATTCTTGATTGTTTCGGGGCTGTGGCCTATCAACTTTCACATCCACCTAACAAGTCCAAAGTACTTGATGCCTTTAATGTATCCCTGTTAAGGAAGTATATAACAGATCCTTTGCATGTACTCTCTTTAGAGGTGGTACAGTTGGAGGATGATCTTTCAAACGTGGAGAATCAGGTGAAGATTTTTAATTATAGAGATAAAGTTATACATAACATGACTACTGACCTAGTCAATGTAATATGGTGGAACCATATGTATGAAGAGCCTGCATGAGAAATGGAGGAGACAATGAAGGAAAAGTACCTGCACCGGTTTATGGAATAGAATGTAAAACAAAATTTTGAAGGCGAAATTTCATAAGGGGGAAAGAATGTGATGACCCAATGTTTTATCAATAGAAATTCTTTTCTTATAAATATGTCATATAATCACATGAAATCACAAACGAATGAACTACTAAGAACTATGTGACATTTAAACATTTTCTTTTAACTTTTTTATTTTGAATATTGAAAATAAAACATACACCATTGCGATTAATAAGTTATTTGGAGTCTAATATGACCAACATAATTTCTGGTGAGTAGTAACATACTCTTATGAATAGTAATGCTACACTTATGAATAGTGACATATCCTAATTAATAGTTACATTAGCCATGACGGTATATGAATAAGATTCAAGTGGGAGTATGATATTCCTATATCTTGGAATAATAAAATAAATACTTTAAAATTGTAATTTCAAATAAATTATGATTTTAATTAAATATTAAATTAATCATATTTAGAAAAATACTTTTGAAAAATGGATTTCATTTTTTGTTTCTACACGACAAAAAACGGATTGTGTGAATTTTTATGATTTTTCTGAAATACATGAATTTTTGGTGAATAGTAAAATACATTAATTTTCCATATAAATACATTATAATTTAAATCCACTATTCTTGAAATCATAATTATTATATGTACCCAAATCTTGTACATGCATTCATATGTACTTTTCTTTTCGTTTTTCTTTCCACACCTCTATTCACCCATATTGTATGATGACTCTAGAAACGTACATGTACAAGAATTCTATTATTCTAATGGTAGAATTCATTATCTTTTATTCATTCCCCGTATTTTATTTGAAATAAATTACAACACCATTTGAGATGTGTTAATTAAGTCGAATCAAGGACGACATGTTGAAAATTTTCATTACCATCTTCAATTCTGGTAATGAAACAATTTTCATTGGTGAACCATGTCATAATATTTGTAATATGCCTAATAATTGGTTCTGGAATCCTTTTGTACACATGTATTTTGTTTATAAAAAAAATGTGTTCTTTGGGTTAAAAAACCTTCTATTAACCCAAAAGGATATCACTGAAGTTTTATATATTGATTCAACTTCTCCACAAGTAACCAAATTATTTTTTCAACCATGTAACCTTTAGATGTTCAATAGTAACATATATCTTCAATTCCGGACAACATCCTTCATCATACATGTTTATCCAAACATGAACTGATCATTAAAACCAATCAAGTAAACAGACTCGAACAATTAAATTGAACTTATTAACAAATATAAATTGTTATAAACGAACTTAAAAAGGTTATAATAAATATTTTACATATATAATAGGTTATGAAATTATTTATTAATGAACATAATAAGATTTTTCAGGTCATGAATATCATGAAAAGATCACCATTATACTTAACGTAAGGGATCCTCTCCATTTCATATTTATTCAAGATTGGCCTCTATGTTATGCCCTTTTATCTGTAATACCTAGTGATGAGGTATTATTACGCACCTCCCCCATACTATCCTCATTATGTATAAAAGATGATAAGTCTGTTTCTTTCTCATTAATCCCTCTTAAGTTCAACTGATACCAAACCGATAACCCTTAATGGATTCCACCCAAACTGCATTTATTCTGTTGGGTTTCTCTTTATATTTTTTTACCCAATTGAATTTTTACTCTCTTTAATTTAAAAAAACTAAATAATTTGAATATGATCCAAATTAATGTTTCATGGAACACCCCTCATTATCTTTTGGGGATATACATGTTTTTAAGATATTCCCTCCACAATACTAACTGATTAGCAAACCTGTTTTGATGGAACATCCCAAATCCATATTCAAATTTGAGGGAACTCAATCTTTTGTTTTAAGAAAACATTTATTTATAAAGTAATAATTTTATTTTAAAAAACTTCTTGGTTCACATTTCGTTCTATATAATGGATTGTTCCACTCTTTATTTGAAAGGATCTATAGTATTTTCCTTAAAACTGCTAAAATATTTATGCTAAAATTTATTGAATACTTTTTTAACATGTCGTCACTTTAACTTAGCCTCAATTACCATGATAAATTCCTATTTCTCCTTATCAATGTATGTGTATATTTTAGTTTCTTTCTTTCATGGACACAATCATTATACAACCATTTATTATGATTTATGACATGATTATAGAACTCAATTTTTTCCATGGGTAACCTTTACGATTTTGTAATATTAATTATCTATGATTATTAATGTGGCAAACATATTCATGAGAAGTTAAGATGGGTGCACCCAGATAGCGCTCTTATGCATTGGTTAAAGTTGAGTCTCATGAGATGTAATGTTTGACGGTCTTGTAGGTGAGCCTTGTCTTTTGATACTATGTGAAATGGTCTTGGAGTATAGCTATAAGTTTTGATACTATGAGAAACCATATTAGTGGTTAGCCTTCACCCATACTAAATAAATGTTTTTTTTCGGCCACATTTCTATGATTCCATTTTTAAATTATCCCATGTTTATATGTTATGATAAGTTACATGCCTTTTTATTTTATCATGTCAAGCCTTCTATCCCATGTGCCAATGATTTTATCTTATGGTTATTCTATTACTGGGATTTTTGCTCATCCATTTGTCCATGTTATCCCTAGGTTATCCTAAGAAGATGTATGAGAACAATGGAAGATAGGAGATCATTATGGATTTCAAATAATTTTTTTTTCTTATAATGTTTGACTATGTACCTAGTCTTCCAAGATACAAGAATTTAAAATACTTGGGTTGTACTCTGATATATAATTATTCATAAAATCATGTAATGTTATATGTAAAAGGAAAGGATTGATATTTTTGTCATGCGTACGTATGACCTACCATCTCCATGAATAGTGTATTTCATTTCATTTATCTATCGATTATAAATATATATTTATTGAATATATATGATATATAAATCATGTTTTACATTATAGATGTATGTAAATCATGATCTATGTAATAATATCAATATTCACAAGTCAAAACATGTATGATAAATAAAATGACTATTACAAAAAATGATTCTTTTTACATGAAATTGACAAATTATGGGGTAGTATAAAGTCATAAGTGAATCATATATGATATCATAAATATTATTATGGTTCTTTTACAAGTTAATAATATCTTTAAATCCACTATATAAGTGTTTTGGGCACATACATATGAAATTGGTCCTAAGGTAAGGGATAATTTTACAATCTCATTTTTATTAGAGATTGGTTATACATAAGTAATTATTGTGGTATTTTTATCATCCACATCCATATTTTATAACTATATAACAATATTTTAATTCTTATACAATTTTTTAGTGTTAATTTTACCCTTTTTTGAATTTTTCTTAAATTTTATGTAAGGAATCTTTTTTTATTCAATTTGAGGTACTTTTGACTTCTCTGAAAAAAATTATGAGGAGAATGTTTTTTAACATATATGGAAAGAATGAAATTTACAATTTCCTGAAACCTTATTTCCTTGAATATTCCACTACCCAATTTCAATATTATTTTAAACTAAATTATTTTCTTTTAAAATTAACTATCATTTTGAGAAAAGAAAACATTTTTGAAAAAGAAAGGATATTTTCCTTAGGAATTTAGATCAACTATTTTATCAAAAGTATTTTGAATCTAGGATTACATAGAGTTTTTTATCCATACCTATTATTACATAGATTTTATTTTTTTATGATGGAATTATTTTTTTGAAATCCAATCATTTTAAATAGATTATTATGGAATGATGGGTAGGAATCCCATTTTATTTCATGAGTTGAGATATGATGAATGATTTATGTTTTTGTGGCACATGTAAGAATAATTTCATTATGAGATGGGTTGGATCTATATCTCTCTCCAATTCATTGGGTAAATATTTATATCTCATAAGATATAAATGACTGTAATGACAAGTAAACATGGTCAGTAAAGAACATTTTCGATTATGATGAACATGGAAGAAATGCCTTGAATAATTCAGAAATAAAATCATGTGACTATTTATTTTTCATAATTCCATGTTTTATGGCAATGGTATTTTATAATGGTTAATATTCCTTTTTTTATATGACTTATGTACTACGAATATTTCTTCCATGGCTCACGTTTTTATTATTTAAATTTTATGTTCATGTTTTCACACTCTTATGTTTATGATTTGTTTTATGTTCTTCATGTCTATACTTACTGAGTATTTGAGCTTACCATTTTTTATGTTTTCTTTTCCCCAGGATATAAAGAATGGTTTTTGGTAAGAAAAAATAAAGTGTAAGATCTTAATGGGAGATGTTGATGATATTTCACTATGTTAGAAGATTATGTTCCATGTTTCGACAGACTCTAAACTAATACGGTCTTTTAGAAATCTTTTTGTGTCATGTATTAAGTATTCCAAAAACATAATGTTATATCCATGTACTTTACGTTTGGGTAATTAGAGTTGGTATAAGAGAAAAGGATTAGTCAATCATTGGAAACTATGATGTGAAAACATTAGTGAGATCACTAGAGATATTCTAAAGTATTTCTAGGGAAGTCACTAAGGTTTTGTCTAACTCTAGGTTAAAGACCGAGAAATATGGTAACATTCATAAATAACCCAGGATTAAACCTAATATGATAGAGATTTAAAGTAATCCCCCATGATTATGTTATTTTCTTAGTATATTTTTTATCTCTCACACTATTCTTTTTGGGTTTTAGAAATTGGCTGGACATAAGAGGATTCATGTTAATGGAGAATATGATGGAAAATGGAATGATAGGAATCATGAAAAACCAAATGAAATTTGGGTTAGAAGGAAAAAATTATCATTATTCCTAATTAAAAATATCATCATATGATCAATAATATCAACCTTGGAGAGTTTCCTAACCCAGTTAATAAGACAAAGATGCAGTTTCATGGTGATCATTGTAGAAATAAAGTTCAATTTTCAACATGGAAATCATGTGGGAAGAGGAATTTAGGAGGCTTTTCAAAGGAACAATAAGATGATTTGGGTTTGGAAAACAAGGACACAAAGTAAGTAATTTTAAATAAAAGGGCTCAGTTAACACAATAGACATGGATAAAAGTATGACGAAGGTTTAAAAAATAGTTAAATGTTTTAAATGTGGAATGTATGGGAATTATGAAAATCGATTCCCTAGGGGAAAATATCAACAAGAGAATAAAAATGGTCATATGGGTAGTATTTATATATATTAAAATGAAGATAATAAAAATTATAAATGAGATGAAAAATGTATTGAGGAATAAAACGGTGAAGCTCAGTCAATGGTTTAAGTGGAATGATTTCTTGTTTATCAAAAATAATGTTTTCTATGTAATTTTATGGTACTGTGGACTAAATAAACCTCCATGGTTGTTACACTATTGTTTTTTCATAAGTATTTAATAGTATATATTGAATGGACCTGGTAACCATGAATAGTTATTCAAATATTTTTCAAAAATAGATTATATGTGAATAATTATGGGATAAGGAGATAATGTGTTGTTTGATAGTATTAATGACCATATACTAATATAAGGACAAAGCATTAACATGGTTTTAATATATATAATTTTTGGCATTTTTTGTGTGTGGAAATAGTTGATTTTGACCGAATACATGTTTTCACTAAGGTTCTATGGTAATTTATATTACTAAAATGTCTTAAGTGAATAAATTATTAAGGTATTCACATGTTAGAAATGTGACAACAAAAATCTCGCTTATGAAATATGTGGTTTATGTATTATGTTTATTTAGTTCTCCTCTTTCTAATATCTTATATTTTTAGTTTTTGAACGAATTGTAATGTTTTCCACTTAAGGATAGTATAAGTTATATTTTGGTTGAATTTTGTTAGATTAATGTATTATATCACCTTAGGTAGAATTATTCATATTTCATAACCAGTGCTTACATATTTTTTGGGAAGGATGGAATGACCTATCATTCTATCACATGATCAACTAACAAATCAAGAATGAAAATTTTATCTTCATTATATTAAATATGAAATGAAGTAGAACTTATCCAGGGAATATCCACTAGTGGTACAGTACTAAAATCAAGTACGTATTTTTTCCAAGGAAAAATTCATCATCTTTTGAAAAAAGATCTTGAAACTAGAAATTTTATCCTAATACATTCTTATCCAATGAATCAGATGGTCCCTTAAATCATCACAGATTTAGGGCTTTCTTATAGTTATTTTTCTCCAAATCATATTCTTTATTACAATCCATCAGAACATGATGGTTATATTTATCTTACATATCATTGTTTTTACGTTCCGCCTATGTTCACCTATGTGGTTATCCAGTGATGAGTTACATTTGGTAACCATTATTTTTATAATATTCTTTTTTAAAATAAATTTTTATTATTCCTTTTTATGATGTTGGTTTATATGAACGAAATGTTCAAGTAGTAAACCATTCTTAACCCCAAATAATTTCAAGGGTGAAATTCATTTTAAGTGGGGTAGAATGTTACACCCTGATATGTTATGAGATAGATTCTCCTTAATTTCTTGGATGTTTTGTGTTGTACACAGAACCATGAATAGCTTATTCTATACACAAAACCCTATTAGCTTATCGAATATAAAACACTATTCTTAGATAGTGTTACACACAATTTCATTTTCTTTTTATAGAATTCTTTTCATGCAACACTAAGCATATATTTTGTACAATGAATAAATGAACAATGTTTTTATTATGTTATACAAAACTATAATGAAATATTTCACTACACGCAAAACTAACTTGGTTTGTGTTACACACCAAAGCGACCTTACTTGATATCTTGAATTGTATGAAATACCTTGTTTCACTAATAAATGTTATATTATTAAAATATTATTATTTAAAACATGATATAAGAAAAAATTCAATTTTTTGGATAAAATAAGTATTTTTGAAAAAAAATGTGGTTTTACCTCCTTTTAATGGAGAAACTATTTCCAATCTAGATTTTTATAATTTTATAAGATTAATTTAACAAGGTAGACTTATTATTTGGATGCAGGACATAAAAATTAATTTTGATTAATTTTTTTATTTTTCTGAGTCAATTCAAATTTTAATGAATAGTGAAAAATTATGCATTTTAACTCAAAACTACCTTTTCATCTAATATATTTATCTCATCAGATTATATTTGGAATTGGTTTTAAATTTCAATTGTATTATTTTTTTATCATTTAATCTCATTTTGGTCATTGGAAGTAATTTCACTTTAAAATTAGACATAAAGATGTGACAATGTTTTAATATGTTTCGTACTTCTTAAAAACCCTTTTTTGTTTTTGACTATAATAATTAATCTTAAATTAATTTCATCCAATTAATTGTTTCGAATTATGAAAAATGGACTCCATAATTGGATTCAGTGTGTCCAAATTATATAAATATGTTACTTATATTTTTGGATATCATCAATGTAATTGTGGTAAGTTTTATTTACCATTGTTGAATGTAAATCATGTAAATTAGTGTAACTAATAATATGTTTAGGATAATAAAATTACTCTAAAACATTACAGAATCATATTATATGAATAAAACTCTACCCTTAATATAATTGGTTCAAAACATAGTAATTTAATGTCTCTATGACAAAGAAAATAACATAATTATTAATAAAACTATAAAAGTGACAAAATATCAAACTCACATTTCTAAAAATTATAAAAATTTTAATATAGCGATAACTAGGTGATATATTCAAAAATAATTAGTCTATTAAAAGATAAAATAGTTACCAATATCATGGTAATTTATATATTATTTTTAGGATATAAATAATTATCTTAAAGCCTTATAAATTGATGTTGTAAAAAAATTAATTGTTGAGAAATTAATGATACAATTTTTATTAAAACAATAATATCCATATAAAGTTCCAAACACAAAAAATAAATATTTTTGGTCTATAATAGTGAGACCATAATCATTCAAAGGTTATGCTGGTGACAATTTGGTGCCTTATATAATAGATTATGACATTTATATTATTTTATTTATAGTAATGTTAAAGTTGTCACATTCATACTTTAAAAAGTATAACATTTATTACATTTGATTTTATAGCAGATAAATTCGACAAAATATATCATCATAAAACATATTAAAATTATACTATATATATTATTTTATTTTTAATTTTTACTCAAAAATAAGTATATTGAATAATCACAAAAAATCATTGTACTAATTATTTTATTAATTGAAATATGAAATAAATGTTATTAAAAATATTAAAATAAATATATTTTGGGAGAGCTAAAATGTAATATGAATTTAATATATATCCTTGAAATCATAGTAATATAATTAAATTATAGTTTCTAAGTTAACATGTTATCGATATATTTTTAAAAATTAATATATTGAATAGTATCAAAATTGATAAAATTGATTGTTTATCAAAAGTGGATTATTAAATTATATAAAAATAATGAAACATTTTAAAATAATATATAATAATTATTAGTTGGTAAAAATGTTCTAAATTATTTATTTATGATCTATTTGATATCTAATTAGTAAATATTTGACACTTTTAATATTGAAATGTTTGTTACCCTAGTTAAAATGAAATAAAATAACTATGTGTTAAATTGAAAATATAATGTTTGAATGGACATAGAAACATGTCAAAAAAATTTCGTTGATGATATTGAAACCCTATCTTATATAATATTTTAAAATGGGAAATTTTGGAGATTTTTGAGTGGGTTTTTATTTTATTATAAATTATTATTTTTGAGGTTTCCAATAGTGCCCCTCACCTCATTTATAAAAGGTAACATCCATCCTCACCACAACACTTCATTTTGAGCCTTCATGCTCGCCCATGCCCTTCCCAATTACCTTATAAACATCCCTAGTTACATTATAGAGGTTTTGATCTTCTTAAAAGAACAACTCTATCTCATTAATAGGAGATCTAAATAGAGCACATCAAAGAAGAGGTCATCCCCTCTACCGATTCTTTCATATGTCATTCTACCTATACTTCTACTTCATGAGTTGTTTCATTATAGAATAATAAAAAAAGTAGAAATTATATAAATATATATTATTATAATTATAAAACAGCCATATTTCATTTTCTATCCAACCTTTGAAAAACAAAATCACCTCGGGTGCGTACGTATGACTTATTGTCTCCACGTCATAGTGTAATTTGTTTTTCACCACCACCTTTCTTGGATGAGTAGAAAAATGGATTTAATAACTTCATATTATTTTTATAAAATTATATTGATTCCGATATACAGTAAAATTTTAAATTCAATAGCATTCAACAATTATGGGAATGATATCATCGCTTATACATACGTATGATCTACCTTCTCCATGATACGATAAGATTAATTATCCACGTTAAACGTTCAAGAATGATTATAAAATATATATAATAAATAATCAAGAAAAATAGGACATAAAAATTCTAATGGATTTATGTATATATATATATATATTATTTACTTACATCCATTTTATTCAACAAGAAAATAGAAAGAGTGTTCATGCATTCATTTGGCCTACCGTCTCTATGTACTTTGTATTCTATTTCATTTATCTATCGATTATATATATAATTATATACTGTATATATATGATATATAAATCATTTTTTAGAATCTAGATTTATGTAAATCATGATCTATGTAATAATATCAAGAATAATATGTCTAAACACGTACAAAAAATATAATGATTATTTCCCAAAGCGTTGCTTTAACATGGAATTGACAAATGAACAGGTAATATAATGTCATATGTGAATCAAATTTGATATCATAAATGTTATTATGGTTCAATTATAGGTTAATAATATATCTAAAACCACTATATATGTTTTTGTTCACATATGGAAGAAATCAGAATTACTATAATAGATAAATTTACTATCTCATTTTTATCTGAGATTGTATATACAAAAGTAAATACTATGGTATATTTATCATCCACTCCCATGTTTCCTAATAATGTAATATTATTTCAATTATTCTGAAATTTTCTAATTTTTATTATACCCTTTTAATATTTTTTTATTAAACATATTTGAATGGAATCTTTTTTCGTTATTCGTTTTGAGGTACATTTTAGATTTCTCCGACCAAAGTATGAGGATAATGTTTTTTTAACTCATACAAAATAAATGAAATTTTATGGTTTCATTAAAAATTATTTACATGAAGCTTCCGATACAGTATTTGAAGATTATTCTCAACTAAGTCATTTTTTTCAATATTACGTGGCATTTTGAGAAAAGATAACATTTTTAAAAAATAAAGGATATTTTCTTCAAGAATTGAGTTCATGTGTTTTATCAATGTTATTTTCCTTATAAGATGACATATGGTTATGTTTACATACCTATTATTACTTTTATTATATTGTGTTTATGATGGAATTATATTTATGAAATACATTTATTTTAAATGCATTTATATGGAATGATGTTTAAGAAAACCATTTTATTTCATGAGTTATGCTATGATGAATGATTTAAGTTTTTGTGACCCATGTAAGAATGATTTCATTATGAGATGGGTGGGGCCAATATAACCTTGCAATGCATTTGGAAATTATATATAACTCATGAGATATAGCTGAAAATAACGACATGTATATCTTGTGCAATAATACATGGATGAATGGAACGTAAACCCAATTCAGTAATATATTGATTGAACGGAAAGTAAAACCAGGTTAGTAATAAACATTATACACTATGATGGTCATGGAAGCAATGCCTTGGATACTATGGAAATAATAATATGTGATTATTTATATTCCACTATTCTGCGTTTTATTCCAATATTATTTTATCATGGTTAATTTTCCTTTATAATCTATTCCTTACATACCACCAAGATTTATTCCATCGTTCAAAATATTGACATTCAAAATTTATGATCATGTTTTCAAATTCTTATTTTTATTTTCATCATGTTTACCATTAATGAGCATTTGAGCTCACACTTTTTATGTTTTCATTTCACAAGGATATAAAGAAAGGTTTTTGGATGGAAAAACTATTGGGTAAGATCTTTATGGGAGATAATTAAGATCTTTCACCAATTTAGATGATTATGTTCCACATTTCCAAAGATAATAAAATAATATGGTCTTTTGGAATATGTTTTTGTAATGTATTAAGTCTTCTTTAAAAATAATGTAATGTCCATGTATATCATGCTCGGGTCATTAGAGGCTGCCTTATTTAGGTGTAAATCAAAGAAATATAAATTACCATCCATACGAATCAGATTTCTATAGGTAACATATCATTTCATGGAAACTGTTACACTAAATATTTCCTACAAGCTCAGACACATTCCGTTCACTTATCATACTATGTTTTATCGGTGATTTCAAATCTCTACAATCTTTCTCAACCTTTAGAACTAGAAGTTCAATATCCTAAGAAAACCTTGGTTTTATTATGCATGATATGCATGAGTTTGATTTTCATAAATCTTTTACAAAAAGGTATTTTAATCCAAATGAAAATTCATCCCCATGGGAGGCCTTCTCTTCCTTCGTAAGACCTAAATAAATTTTTTGTCCTATCCCACTACTCCTGATCCAAGAACACACAACATCACAATTTAAATTTTCCCGTTATGAGTCAGAGAGATTTCATTAATCTATGACCAAGGAGCATTTATTAATCATCATTTCCATAACATATGGTCCTTTTCATAGGACCTAAAACTGCATGACCCCATGTCATCCTCAACATATGACATTAAACTACATGGTTGATTTCATACTGAATTATTTTTTAGAACTATTTATATCATGATTCATGTTATCTATATATATATAGTGATACCAAAATCATCTATTTCATGTCTTGAAATAATGTAAAAATTCTCTCCCTTTTTATATGTATGGGTAAGACCAACACATGGATCTTTGAAACAAGAACGATGTATGGACATATTCTCTCTTTAATTAAATACACAGTGATGCCTACATCCAATATCCCAATCTTCTAACAACATAGAATTTATTATTCTATCCTATAACTAATTTCTATCTTCATAAAAGTGTTTAATATGCATCCAACCCCACCCATGATCCCATATTCAATGGAAAGTCCATCTTCCTCACACAAGAGTTTAGTAAATGTGTAAAAAAATATTACCAGAACAATGTATGGATTGATTCTCACTTTTAGAAAATATGTTTTGATTCCCAAACCACATATATCAAGGCAATTCATAATGATGAAAAACTCATTATTCCTATGTGTGGTTCAGGACTGCATGAAGAAAAAAATTCCATCCATTATTGGGAATTATTAACATGAAATTCATGTAATTTAGATTCACAAAATAAAATCTATGTCTGGGGAAGTTGGAATCATTAATAAACTCATGGACATCTAGAATTAAGGGCGATTTTCCTGAGGAAAAAATCAAGCCACATCACTCTTTAGGTTAACATCCCTCATATTATAGCTTACAACCTTTCCCCTTCATACCTAATGATAGTGAAATATTTTTTATTTTATTAGAAATAAAATGGAAATTAATTTATCCATAGATAAAATCTAAGTGGTATTAAACTATAACCTTCACCATCATTTCTACGAGATATTAAACTACACATTCTTTATCCTAGTAACTTCACATTAAAATAAACCGTCCTCCAACCATCCAATACATATGTAAAATTTATGTCAATGTGGTTTATAATTCATCGTCAGTGCCAATAAATATTCCCTCATTATTTTATGACATCATTCCCTTTAAAACCAACCCTTTATGTTCTTGAAAATATTATTTTTCACAATTTTTTCCAAGACCATAGAGTTAGAGGGTCAGAGTCCTGAAGACACCATTTTTTTAATGGAAAATATTCCCTAATTTTCTCTACATAAGTTTCCCACAAAAATCTATATCATCCAAAGTTAATTTTGTTCATATGAGAGACCTATTCTATCTCTATATTCCCCCCAACAACATCATGTTGTGAACTATTTTTAGGGTTACTCATCATGTACTTATCCCATATTATGATTTACATTAATAAATAAAAAAATTAGGGTCTAATTAATCCCCCATTAATATATGAAAAGTATTGGGACATTCTCAACTAGTAGTCCCTATGAGGTTCATAAACCTATAATTCATGGTCAATTCTACTTGACCAAACTCATTTTTCAAATTAGTCTATAATTTAAGACATTAAAATGACCAAAAAAAGAGACACATAAATTTCCAAGTTGAAAATTTGTAAACAAATCCCAAGGAAATATTTGAGTCTTATCTCACTAAACATGCACCATGTATATTTTAGATAAAAAATGAACAATGAAAAAAAAGATGAAAAAAAATATTATGTTGAAAACCGCAAATTTTGGCTTTAGTAAAAGTCAGTTCATGCTCATTATGTCTGTATAGTAGTGGATATAGGAAAAAAATATGCAGGTAACTAAAAAATAAACAATATTTGTAGTATTTTCCATGTAACCCTAGAAATAGTCAAACTATGCTCACTAGGTCCCTTTGACCATATAAAAATTAGAATGTTATATCATTATCATCAATATAATTTTACTCGAGTATTTCTATTAAAATGGATAAGGAAAGATGGAACGAATAAGAAAATGGTAGAGAAACTAAAAATTTCTATTTGATGGAAAACAATCTTGAGGAGAATCAATATTCTAGATTATATCTCAGAAAATGTATATAAAAATAATCAAAAGGGCTATATTGAAACCTCACCCACTTTATTCAATCGATCAGCTACCACCTGATGTGAGAAATCAATGGTTCACTCCATATAGGTACTTTGTCATACCTTAGAATCAATTATTGGACAATATTTTAAACAATGATCATATGATACTGACCTATTTTTTTATGGATTTGAGACATTCATTTGTAGAAGAAGTTTTCTCATTTATCCAAGAAACGCGAGCCTCATATTCTTTTAGCAGCTCATTCTATGTAGCCATCCAATCATAAAATTGGGGTTCTTCAACAACCAATTTGTGTAGGTCAATAGTGGATTCCATTAATGATTCCAAAAGATAATGGGAAGCATTGAACTAGAAAATATCACATTCATAAGAATCTATTCCTTTTTGAGAAATGAGGACATAGTTGATAAGGATATGCATGTGTCGGTATTCAAACCCGCATGATCCTATATAAAGAAAATTTGATTAATGATTCCCACCTTATCATTTATTTCACTAAGAGAGTCTCCATGATTATAGTAAAAATTTGGTCTTAATCTCATTTTTGCACAACATTATGTTCAATAGCATCATGAAGATCCTGACCTTGTTCACCCACTTCTATCGATATATAATCTATAATTACATTTCTGATAGACAAGGTCATTATAAGATGTTATTCCAATGTGGGGAAATCATGTATATTTGTCTCTTATTTATCATGATCAACGTGATGATAGGCATGTCCTCAATTGTTGTAGTTCCCAAGGATTCATTGATAGTACCAATGTTTGTAAGGACTCTAATAGTACTAACCTTCAACAAGAAGGGAGCTTGAGGGAAGGAATCCCCGATGACGCTTGGACAATTGAGAAGTTAGTATTTACACCTTATGATTTTTTGTGGAAGGTGTGTCAGGGAAAAAAAATTAAGAGAAGATGGTCGTTTTTTTCCAATGTATAGGATTAACTATCACCCCATCATGATATTAGTTTATACACATCATGGAATAAATAAAGAAAATGTTAGTCATAACTTTCAAAAGAGTTCAGAAATTATTCCTCTAGAATCCTTGTACATCATCAGCATCCATTATTAACAAAGGATGAATGTGTATGATTCCTTTATAATCATGGTATGAAGAATGAATGAAACCTATTGTTGGAATATATATTTCGGTGACAACCTAATAGGATAATAAGTCGCTCAAATAGATACCTCATCCACCTGAGTGTTCCGAATCCCATCTCAAAAATAGGCTATGTAAGAGTGTTCCTACAAATACCATCTACCATTATCTTACATCATTCCTAAAGGAGATAAAAAGGAGTAAATTTAATGAGACATATATCTTTTGGAAAATCACCAGAACTATCTATTATAGATGATACTGAGAGAGTTAAAAAATTGATATATGCATGGAAAAAGTTGGAGTGATGAGTCATTGTTGTGTATTGATACTCATAGAACTGAAAGTACTCCTCTACACATCCATATAAAAATTCTAAGGGCCTGCTACGGTGATGTGGGGAACATATCTCTTATATAGAACCCAAAAACATCAATACAATAAATGGTGGGTAAAAATAAGTTGATGAAATTTCCCTCTAGTAGTAATGTAGTCATCTCTAATGTACTAGATCAAACACCCTTATAAACATCACATGATGGAAATATCCATCCATATAGAAACATGGTCAAAATAATAGATTCCAATGTCTGTAGATATTTCTGGCAATTCCCTATTACCCCATTTAGTATATTGTTCATCCTCAAGATTGTTTAGATTTACGAGTCTTGGTAAATTGAACCATCGGTTCTCTACCACTAGATTGCATAAATAGATTGATCTGATCAATAAAAGGAATAATTTTATGGTAATAAAGGTGAGGACCCATTAATTTTCATCCAGTATATGTAGATCCCTATTCAATGGAGATATCTTCTTAGTGTGTTCCATTTCACTAACTGTAGAAAAGATCACATTATACATGTTTCCATGAATGGTAATTCCTCATAATTATTAAATATCTAATAAGACAATTTTGACTTCATCATGTGATAAGTTGAATGTGTTTGTTGATGGACACCAATGGATGATTAATTTAGGTAGTATCCTAGTTAGTGAATGTAACACAAACTAAGAGATATAAATTTCTTGTTATAAACCAACAATATATAGCTAAAAGATAAATTTCCTTTAATTCTGTTTCACCCAGAATTGATAAGACTGTACCTCTGAATAAATCCCCATAGATTTTAATTCCCACGTAGAACTCCACCCTTTATTTGGATCACCTCACAAGAGTTTGAGAATGTATGGATAATCATGAATTTCTAACAGAAATTATATAACATCATAATGATATCTTCTTGGAGTTCAAAGGGAACCATTCTAAATAGAGGCCTCCTCCTGGTTACATATAGATATGATCTACCCTACAGTAGGTATGTTCACTAGAGTGAGATCCATGGGAACCAAAAACCAAATAGTTGAATGATTTCCACCATCCAATGGGATGGTATAATCTTATTGAAGACCAAAACTATACAACGTTAATATGTTAGACAAAGGCTAAATAAATAAGCTATAGCGAAAGGAGACTCTTCATAATACCATATTGAGGGATAGTGTGATGTTTATTATTGTTTTAAATATTAGTGGTAATATAAATTATTATTATATTCATATACATTGGTGTTATACTCAGAGACATAGTTGATTTTATCTCTTTTTATCCATGGTAAATAATCAGTGGAAATAAGTTAGATTAATTAAAAGATGCAAAATTATAAAGAACCTTAAAATATCTTAATTCAATTTTTTTATCCTATAAGGCACACAACAAACATGTAATTTTTCATATTCAGAATTTCAGAAGTGAGGCACATGGTCTGCAAGGTGTCAAAGCTGTGAATGATTGCGACACTACATGGATAGTTGAAGTACCATTAATGGGTGGAAACATTGATATCACAAATTAGACATCATTAAAGAATATTGTCATATAGAGGAAGTATAAATAAATGGACTTCATGGAATGATCAGTTTGTAGAGAGGACTTGATAAATGCAAAATTAGTCGAGCCCCCTATATATAGTCATGGTTCCGTCTTGCGGGGCCACCTAGGAAAAACACCCCAGTACAAAATAGGACCATTTTCTTCATAAAACCACATCTTATTCATTTTGATCAGATGCCATTATGATAGGGAAAATTTATTAGGTCCCAAAAAATCATCATGTAAATATTAATGGATTCTTATAATTTGATAAAGGGTAAAACAAATCCAAAGAAGAGTTTGAAAGAAAATGATCAAAAGGGGGTGAATACATGAATGAATGATTGGTCCCGCATTCTAAAAACTACTATGTGGTCCACCACTTTGTATGATTCCATGTGAAAGAACTCATTAATGGGATGAGAAGACACCACCAGTGCTTTCAAACGAAACGAAAATTTTTATGGTGCCAGAATTTGATTTCTATCTACCAAAAAAAATGTTCCTGTAAAAAAATACTTTTCGGGTGATGATAATATTTTATGACCCCCCCCCCACAAACAAAATAAAATTATTTTCCATGCATCCTTATTAGGCACAAAAAAAATAAATCCCCTTGTCCCATTTTGGATGAAATTCTATACTGATATATGGTTCATTTATTCTTGAATAAAATGCTCTGAGGAGAACTGAGAAATGAGGAATAGAGAGGATAATTGCTGAAATATGGATAGTAATTGGGAAGAAGTTGTGAGATCCATAAATTCTCTATAAGTAACCCCACAAAAAACATTAATTGAGAAACACTTTCACCCAGACATCAGAAAGACCAAAAAATTATTGTGAAAATGATTCTACAGAGTGCAAGAAGAAGGACACATTACAGTCCACCACCCTACATAAAAAAATGTTGTGTGAGAGGAACATGAGACCACAATGAAATAATCTACATTAGTGCAACCCAACAAATTTTAGAAATATTCTAGACTGAAAAAACCAAAAAATACATATCCAAACACTATGTAGAGGAAACCCAATCCAAAATATAAAATTTCTACATGGAATGGGGCATCATTGAGTGCTCTAATTCTCTTCTATCACCATTATCCTTAAATGTTTCTTCTTTTCTTTCATTGGACCCTTAGTGATATTCTCATATGGCTTTCATCATCAGACCTATAGGCATGAATATAAAATACTTAAGTTGGATTCCTCATGAGGCATCAAGACATGGAGACTCCAAAAACCACAAGATATGTTTGATAAGATCATTCAACACATCAGTTTTTCATCTTGAGTCTACATACCTATGCTATGTAGATCCATTTGGGTAACCTTCTTAATAAGGTGGATCCTCAGAATGTTCTCAAGTATATATTCCAATGGTAATGATGGTCTCAAACATGGAGGTACTCATGTGGATCACACAATTATATGGATTGAGGGGAACCACTAACCATTCCCTTTGATCAGGGATGGTGTTATATACTCTTTTCTTCCCCCAAGAACTAGTATAAGTGAGTCCCTGCAGGATTAATCCCCTAGTATCTCTTATTAGAGGCGGAAGTCTTAATCCACTTCACCAATCTAGGTTACTAGGATGAGATGAGATGGTAATGTCAGAGCATGTTCTCTATCCCCCTCCCTTTGAGCCCACACGTCTTCCCTCAGTGGACAATGTAGATTTTGTGTTTTCCAATATATATCACTTACTCTTATTTATCTCATAATGAATGATACACATGGGCTTATATGTGAGTGGTGATCATGATATCCACACAATCCCAAATACATGAGAATCATTGCAAGCGTAATCCACAAAAAAATGGGCCTCTTACTTGGTATAATCCCCATATATATCCCCACATAAAAATAAAAAGGGAATATATCTATTGAAGAATACCGGGGAATCATAATATATGGTTTAAAACCAAAAAAAAGAACATTAAAAACTATGTGGTGTTTGATTCTAAAGTAATTTGGATATATAGAAAGAATCCCGTAGGTCCAAAACAAACTTCCAAGTCCACCCTAACATTCTTTGGGCCATATTCTCTGTATGGTTGAATTTAATTTGAAGGGACATATTCATTTAGTTTATATTCCATCACCATCCTTTTTTGCACATTCCCAGTAAGATCATGTCCTCACATGTGAGAAAACACATCTTCTTGGAAGTTCAAGAATCTTATATGAAAGAACCATAATAAACATTGACCATGCACCTTCCACCAGGGAATTCATTCTACATGATGTTAAACTATATGATTTGGTCCTTATCACATCACCTTAAAAGGTATGATATGTCCCATTGAGTGGATCCCAACTATGTTGGTTCTGATTCCATTCATAAGGATAGGTTGGAAACTAATTTTATGTGTTAGATCCTCACATCAAATCCCTCCATGTCTTCCTAGATGGCAGTAAATTCCAAAGTACCTCATCATGCAGCATAGAATAGAATAATAATAGTAAATGACATAAAGTTCTCTAGTATATAGTTACCATTGATTAAGAACATAAAATACATAATGATATATCTATCAATACATAACTTCATATAAATATATATTAATTCAATGTCCATATATTCAAATAATTGATTTTTAACCTTGAGGTGTCCTCTGTTATACATGGGAATGAAAAAAGGATTCACAAACAAGTATTAATTCTATAATAGTGTCCTAAAATCAGAAATAGTTCCCCCCAATGGGGTGTTATGATCCTCAATTCCCATGCTCTAAACTAGTTAGAGTTCTTATATATTGTTGTCCAAGATACTGAAAAAATATGACCTTTGAATGTATGTCCTTGAGTCATCCTGGATATGATAACAATTGGATGAATATAGTCACACACAAAAAAACCTATTGGAAACCGACCTAGATTAAGGGGATAAATATTAACAATGGTGATATTAATATGAGTGATTGCGAGATATTAAACACCCCAATCAACCATATAAAAAGGAACACCATGTTTCTCTTGTTAGAAACAACATTATATGACATATATAAGAAGTAGCTTAATAGTTTAAACTAAACAATACTTCCATTAATATTATTAGTGTTATTTTAAGTACATAATAGAGTGAGATATAATATTAATAAAATAAATATTAAAAACATCAGACATGAAATATTAATTTATGGATATTTCAGAAAAAAAAATTATTACAGATAATTTATTACAAAACCAGGTTTATGAATATTTCATACAAAAAAATATACATGTACATTTCACATTTATTTCATAGACTTATTGGAATTTAGAATAAAATCACATATATTTAAAAATACATGATATTTTATGAAATTGTTTTTAATATTATAAGAATCATAAATCATATATAATGAGTTTATGTAAACTAAATATCCTATATGTCACTTTATTTAACACTTTGATCAAATCCACCATAATTTTATGTGGCATACACTTGTAGAAATCTACATTTAAGCATAGGTATTTAAAATCTATTATTTAGAAACTGACTTTAATCTACTTTGAAAATAATTTTTTAAACACTGAAGATAGAATCAAATTTTATCCACCATTTTTCAGTTTAATTTTTTTGGAAAATTGACATTAAATGTCTCGGTTTAATATCAGTTTGTTGTTATCAAAGTTAAAATTAGTGTATAATATTTATTTTATGTTACTTTAATTATATTACAAGCATTAAAAACATGAAAAAATTACATATATAAGAATACATCATATTATAGGATTCAATATGAAAGGTTATAGAGCCAAAACAGAATTACAAAACAAAATTTATTGCTATTAGAAGTTAGACTTTGCACTAAAACTACTCTAGAGAAGTCCACATCTGAAAATCAAAACATTTGATCCATAGGTCATATTTAAGATTAAAAATAAACTACAAATTTTTATATGTTTTTAATGTTGGTTTTTTGGAAAACATGCGTTAAAATGGATTTTTTTTTAAAAAGACATTAAAACAATACATTTAGTTTACAATTTTTAGAAGCTGAAAATAAAAGTAATATTATAATGTTTGTTTTTTTAAATGAAATGAATAGTATCTGTCAAATTTTTTTAAAAGAATAATGTTAATCCTTTCCAATTTTTCCCATTGTGTGTTTCTAGATTTTGTCTCCCAAGATAAGAATAAATTGAACAAATATGATTTATTTTACTTATTATATAAATACATCTATCTTATTATTTCACTATAACATATTATTTTGATTTATTATATTTTTCAATTTACTCTAGTTTCATATTTTTATTTTTTATGTGGATATATATTTGTATTAAAGTTATGGAATCAATTTCTTTATTATATACATTTTTTTTGAAAATTTTCATTTATTTTTATGAATCTAACACATTCATGGATAATTAGGTTACCATATGAGATATTAAATATAGTGATGAAAATTCCTCATCAGTTTTCAGTCACAATGAAAATTAATATCAATATAAAATCAATAATATTGGTTGAAATGAGCACAAGTATGGAGAACCAGGTAAAGCATTTACACTTGTCCTTCCACTAGATAACTGAAGTGTTCGAATTATTATCTTATTTTTTTATCAACAACATTTAATGTGTATTGGAATATTTTTTAAAATAATTTAATAAAATTTTATGTGTATTATAGGTATAACCAACGGTGAAAACCACTATTTAGATCGATTCTATTTATAACCATTGTAATTTTTTTCATGGGTGATATACATATAACTGATGTGGAATGTTCATTTTTTATGTCAAAATATTTTTCAATAAAATATATTACACCATTCTGTATCAGTTTTACAGATCCCACATAAAGAATTTATTTACAATGCCTTCAAGAATAAAATTACTTTCAAATGATAAAATAATAGAAAACACATCATTAAAAAACTATTTCATTTAGTTGTGGTTTAAATAATTTTATGAAATATGTTTTTTAATGTTTACATTTAATAAATAAATATAAAATCTTTTATATTTATCCTTATTCAAAAATTTATAAACACTTCAAAAATTGTTTTACCACATAAATCCATATTAAAAAAAGATTACATCGTCTAAAATGGTTTCCATATGGTTTAAATCATTCTTTTATAGTTAATATGATCCCTTTAAGCTTTTATTGCTGAATGTTTTATTAAATTTTTAGAATTTTATTTATTTTAGAATATAAATTAGTGGAAAATATTTGTTATTAAACATGATTTAGTATTACCATAGTGAAAATAGTATCATAGTGTAGCCAAAACAACTTTTTTTAGAGAATTTTTTTACATATTCCATCAAAAGTACCACTTTTGAAACCACTATGTGTTTCTACATTTCTACATCATGGGTTATTATGAAATTAATATTATTATACTAAATATGATCATTTTAAGAAAAAACCCATTTAAAATTATTATCATATGATGTTATATTTTTAGGAAACATTTCATGGAATATTTTTATGAATCCTCAATGTGGTTTTATAACATTAAATAAAATCATACTTTATTTTCCCCTAAAATCTATCTTGGACTAAAAAATATCATGAATGTTACACCCCGATATTTTATGAAAAATATTCTTTTTAATTTCATTAATGTCTTGTGTTATACGCTACACCAAAAGGAGCTTTCACAACACACATCTCTGACCTAGCTTGAATTACACAAAATTGTGAGTTTCCTCGATAGCTTGCGTCATACGCAATACCGAGTTTCAATAAACAACGATATGCTATTAAAATATTATTAAAACTAGCCATTATGAATAGTAATAACCACTTTTTGAAATTTTGGAAATTTTATTTTTCAAAATGGAGTTCATTTTTGGATTCGGAATATAGAAATTAGCTTAGGGTGAAATTTTGGTGATTTTCGGATAACTTTCATATTTTGATGAATAGTGAAAATTACTAAATTTTAATTAAAAACAACTTTTTCAATCGAAATAATTAATAGTGATACATTGTTAATTTGAGTGGTTTTAAAGTATATTTAGAATATATTTTTAAAATTTAATACAATGTTGGACATTGGATGTAATTTCACATTTAAACCAGTTATAAACAAGTGTCAATCTTTTGATAGTTATTATCTCTTAAAAACACGTCATTTGTTTTGACGATGGGATTTAATTTTTAAATTAGTTAATGTAACTGATATGTTTTGAATTTGGTAAAATAGACATCATTTTTGAGTTCATAATATCAAATATAGCTTAGGCCTAATTTTTGGTATTTTTCTGGAAACTTTCATTTTTTGATGAATAGTGAAACCACTAAGTGGTAGTTAAAAAAATGAATTTTTCATAAAACATAATTTTACCGCTTCTGTGAGTGGAATTTCAAAAATCTGAGAGACATGGTTGATGTCATTAAGTAAAATGTGGTTCATTGAGATGAAAATAATTTTTGGTGAATAGTAACTTTTTACTTTTTTTTACCATAGTTAAAAGTAAATAGGGTAATTAAGGGTAAAATGATATTATTATTACCCTTACACATGTCCTAATTCTATTGGACAAGTTTAATTCGACCAAAAACAACCTTAGGAATAAAATATGAACATTTAGGCCCACTTGAATTAGATTAGGACATTTATTATTAATTTATTTAAAGAAGGGTTAAAATAGTTAAAATCAAAGTTTAATAAGTAAATCATTTTTAATATGGGGTTATACATAAGATAAATTCGACTATAAATATTCATTAGAAATATAAAACGATTTCCTACATAATGGTATTTTATTTTTAATTTTTAGACATTAAATAATTTAATTTATTTATGACACAACGATGATGTAGTAATTATCTTATTAATGAAATATTGAAATAATTGATGTTATAAATTCCCAAATAAATATAATTTGAGATTTTCTATGAACTAAAAAATTTTTCTAGGTTAATATGACATGTTATTGTTGATATAAGTAACTTATTTTGAACGTATCATTCTATTATGAATTTCATAAACATCATGTACCAAATAGTGTCAAAATTGACATAAATTAGTTTTTAAAACAAAAATTATATTATTAATAGTTATTTAATTCCTAAAAATCTAAGGATCGGCCAAATGACTTAGATAAAGTTATATTTATTAATAATAAACAACTTGGGGTTCGTTTGGCTTGATATAGTAAGTTTATTAACCTTATAGTATAAGAACACAAGAAGACATGGTAAAAGTAAAATTATTTATATTAATGTTAAATCTAAATGATAAAGTTAAAATAGGTACCTAAACTTGTATAAATTCTATTGGATGAAAGTATTTAGACCCATCCCCACCTTAGCTTAAAAATATATCAATTTGGAGCTATTTAAATCCGAACTAGACTTTATAATAAAATAATATTTTTAGTTATTCCAAAGGTACCCCTCTCCTCCCTTATAAAAGGGCACCTCCTCCCTCTCTTCCTCACACAAAATTGAGCCTTCAAGCTCGGCCAACCCCTGCCATATTCTCCTCTCCACTTCCCTAGAGACATCCTAGAGGTCCTGGCCTTCTTAAAAGACCAATTTTAGTGTCCTAAAAGAAGGTCTCAAAGAAGCACTTCAAAGAGGAGGTAATGTCCGTTACTGATTCTTTCATCTTTATTTCTTCTTCCACTTCTTCTTCTTTAGTTGTTTCATTATGAAGTAATATCATCAGTATCACTCATATACTGATATGTTATTATAAGTATGAAACAACCCTATTTCACCATCTATCCATCCTACGGAAAAATAAATCACCGCGCGTGCGTACGTACGGAATACCGTCTCCACGCCGTGGTGTAATCTATTTTCCACCACCACCTTACATGGATGGGTATAATGGTGTAAATAATGACTATATATTACTATTATAAAGTGATACTAATTCTGAAATAGTATACATATACTCCAATACAATTCCACGATCATAGGAACGATATCATCACTCGTGTGTATGTACGGAATACCGTCTCCACGATGTGATGCGACTCGTTCTACATGATCTTCATTTCATAATGATTATATAAATGAATTGAATGAATTAATATGATATATATTACAATAATACCATTATGGAAATGAGGTATCTATATCCTAAAGGGAAGAATAAGAATTTATTCGACAAAACACGCATAAGAACAAAAAGTTATAAACACCCGAATAACAAGTAGCAATGAAATATTACTACTAAGAAGCTAAGAATATGACCATATATGATATAATAACAATGAATATGATTCTGTAATAATTCAATGACATTATTTAAATCATTATATAGGAGGTTCGGACACTTACGAAGCAAATCGGACCTAAGGTAAGGGAAATATCACAATCTCATTTTTATCTGAGATTGTTTATACTTTGGCACTTACTGGGTTGTATTTTATCATACACATCCATGTTTACTCAATATGTAATATTATTTCCATCCACGTACAATTGTTTAAATATAATTTTACCCTTCGGTGAGTTTTTAGTAAAATATATGAAAGGAATCTTTTGTTGTTTTTCGTACGAGATACTTTTTTGACTTTTCCGACAAAAGTACGAGAAGAATGTTTTTATACGGCATGAATGAATTTTTAAAACATTATTTCCAAGACGCATACTTTAAAAGTTTTCAAGTTTATTTTTAATCAACTTCTTTTAGTTTAAAGTTTTATGACATATTAAGAAAGGAAAAAATGTTTTTTAAGAAGAAAGGATATTTTCCTCAAGAATGGAGTTCAAGTGTTTTATCAAAATTATTTTCCATCTAAGATAATAAAGGGTTCTATTTTATCCCTATTATTAAATTTATTTGATTATGTTGTGATGGAATTATTTTTATGAATTCCTTTATCATATATGAATTGTTTTATGATGTCATGATGTTTAAGATTCCCATTTGTATTACATGGGTTATGCGATGATGTATGATTTATCATTTTGTGGCACACATAAGAATGGTATCATTATGAGATGGGTGGGACCTATATCTCCCTCCAATTCATTGGGTAAAGATTTTATATCTCATGAGATAGACATGGCTGGAATGGTAGGGTATACCGGTTCAGTGAAACAGGACTGAAATGAGGGTAACTCGGTTCAGAAAGGGACTTTGTCCACTAAGATAGTCTTGGAAATGATTCTTGACTAATAAGATATGATTCTCAATGATTATGTGTGTATGCCACAAAGTTTCATGTTTTATGTTATGATTATGGGGATTTCATTTCACTACATGATTTATCCCATGTTATGAAATTATGCTCTCTTTTGCAGGTTAAGATTTCCAAATTGTTATGTTCTTATGAAAATTATGTGATTGATATTTCTTTTGTTTACCCTTATTGAGCATTTGAGCTCACCCTTTTATGTTTTCTTTTCCCCAGGATATAAAGAAAGGTTTTAGGAAAAAAGGAATATCTTTATGGGAGATGTTGAAGATCTTTCACCACGATTAGAAGATTATATTCCGAGATTCCAAAGACACTAAACTATTACGATCCTTGTGTGTGTGTGTTTTTGTTATGTAGTAAGTATTCTGCAAAAGTAAGGTAATGTCCATGTATGTCAAGCTTCGGGTCTCTATAGTTGGTATCAGAGGAAAGGTTTAGTCAACCTTTGGAAACTAGGATGCGAAAACGTTAGTGAGATCCCTAGAGATATTTCTAAGGTATGTCTAGGGATGTCCCTAAGGATAAGTATACGTATAAGATACATTCCTAGAACTACGGTAATGATCATAGAATTTAACCTAAGATGTTAGACATTGAAGGTACTCCCCCTTTATTATGTTGTTTTCCCTAGCATGATTTTTGCCTCTCACACTATTCTTTTTTGAGTTTTAGACGATGGCTGGAACCCGAAGGAACCATGTTGATCAATGCAATGGACAATGCAATGATTGCCCTCCTGAACAAACAAATGTTATGGGAGATGGAGTGCCAAATCTTATTGCTATACTTACACAATCTATGAATCATTCTGGGCTTCCAAATGAGCAGAGAAGGGAACAATATTCTATTGAGTCCTTCATGAGGAAACATCCACCTTCTTTCAGTGGGTCTTCTGATCCACTTGTTGCTGAACAATGGATCAGTACCACTGAAAAGATATTTTCAGTTCTTCAATGTTCTGAGCATGATAAAGTCATCTTATCAGTATATCGTTTGGAAGGTAAAGCTGATCAATGGTGGAATCATATCAAGAATACGAGGCCAAGAAGATGAAATTGAGACCATGGAATTAGACGAGTTCAAGAACTTGTTTTTCAGTAAGTACTTCCCTCGTATTCTTCGAACAAAGATTCAAAAGGAGTTTCTTGAGCTGAAGCAGAAGGATGATGAATCCATTGGTATATACAAAGCAAATTTTACAAGACATTCAAGGTACGCATCTGGCATTATAATCCTACCAGAAAGTAAAGTTGATCGATTTTTCAGTGGCTTAAAACCAAGTCTTCGAAGGGCATTAGCTATAAGAGACTTCAGTAGCTATGAAGAAATTGTTTGTTGTGCTATCAAGGTAGAAATGTAAGTTGGTGTTACATATCCATCTCATGGTTTTGACAAGAAACGAAAGATGCAGTTCAAGGAGAAATCTCAAAATAATGGTAAAAAAAAGATGAATGTTTCCTTATGCACAAAGTGTGGAAAGAAGCATGGTGGAGATTGTCTTAAAGGGACTAGAAAATGTTTTAAGTGTGGAAAAGAAGGTCATCGAGCAGCTGAGTGTCGAAGTAATGGAAAAATGGTTTCTAATGATGTGAATAAAGCAAACACTATAGAGAACGCACCACCAACACTTCAATGCTTCAAGTGCAAGGAAATGGGGCATTATGCTAATAAATGCCTTAATACAAGGGTTAGTGATGATCGACGTGAGCAACTGCTTAAGGCAAAGGACATAGGGAAGTCACATGCGATCACTATTGGCGATGTTGAATATGACAATGATGTGGTGGAATGATTAAGTGTTTATGTAATGGGATTCCAAAATAATGTTGTATCATGGAGTATTGGAATATTTATGTATTGGTCTAATGTGGTATTCAAAGTGATTGAGATATTTTTGGAAATAAGATGATATGCGCATAATGAAGGGAAAACGAGAAAATGAAATGTTTAACAGTATTCATGAGCTCATGATTGATATAAGGACTAAGTGATATCATGGTTTGAGTATATAGAATTTTGAGGATTTTGGTATGTGGAAAGTGTTAACTTTTAACTGCATTCAATTTTTCACTATGGTTTAATGGGTATTCCAGAGAATACATGATTAAGGCCTTCGAATGTTTGGAATGCGACCAAAAAGACATATCTTATGATATATGGGGATCAACGATGATATTAAATCTCTGGTAATCATTTTCAATATATTATGAGAGTGGACTGCAGTATTATGGATAAGCCTAAAGATTGGAATGGATTATGTTAGACATAAGATAGTATTGTATAATGATAGAAGTTTTTCGATATTATTGATGGGATGTTATAGTAATATAGTTTTAGAAAAAGGACAACTTGCAGGACGGGCGACAGCCCATCGCGTCAGACAAGGCTGTGGGAATCGAACCCACAACCGAAGTGCGACTAGCATTTATTGTCTACCACTGGCCTATAGGAAGTCCTTGTTTAGTAGAAACTAGTTTTATTATATTAAGCAGTATGATATATGAAGTATAAGTTCATTTTAGGAACTATATAGGATTAATCTCACTATAGATAGACTTATGTATTTTTTTTCTAACCATTTGTTTGAGACAGATGGAATGACCCATCATCTATCACATGATCTGCTAACACATCACGAATGAAAAATTCAACTTCATTTCTTTAAGAGATGATGTGGAAATTGTCCAAAGAATGATAAACGGTGAGATTATACCAAAATCACGAAAGTATTTCTTCTAATTCCAAAATGATATTGAAAACCAAGAATGTTATCCTAGTGGTCTTATATCTGATGAATCAGATGCTACCTTAGATCGTCACAAATTTATGGCTTTGTGATTGCTGGCTTTTCCATATCCATGTTCTCTACCACTCTCCATCAGAACATGATGGTTAGATTTCTCTTCCATATACATATTTTCACCTATGTGGAAACCCAGTGATTAGTTTATTTGGGTAACCGTTACCTTTCATACATTTGTTTTTAAAGAATGGTTTTGGTATTACTTTTTACGATGTGGGTTTCTATTAAAAAAACATTCAAGTAGTAACCCATTTATAACCCCGACGAATTTCGAGGGCGAAATTCATTTTAAGGGGGGTAGAATGTAACACCCCGATATTTTTTGGAAAATATTCTTTTTAATTTATTAATGTCTTGTGTTATACGCTACACCAAAAGGAGATTTCCTGACACACATCTCTGACCTGGCTTGAATTACACAAAATCGCGAGATTCCTCGATAGCTTGCGTCGTACGCAATACCGAGTTTCGCTAAACAACGATATGCTATTAAAATATTATTAAAACTAGCCGTTATGAATAGTAATAACCACTTTTTGAAATTTTGTAAATTTTATTTTTCAAAATGGACTTCATTTTTGGATTTGGAATATTGAAATTATCTTAGGGTGAAATTTTGGTGATTTTCGGATAACTTTCATATTTTGATGAATAGTGAAAATTACTAAATTTTAATTAAAAACAACTTTTTCAATCAAAATAATTAATAGTGATAAATTTTTAATTTGAGTTGTTTTAAAGTATATTTAGAATATATTTTTACAATTTAATACAATGTTGGTCATTGGATGTAATTTCACATTTAAACCAGTTATAAACAAGTGTCAATCTTTTGATAGTTATTGTCTCTTAAAAACAAGCCATTTGTTTTGACGACGGGATTTAATTTTTAAATTAGTTAATGTAACTTATATGTTTTGAATTTGTTAAAATAGACATCATTTTTGAGTTCATAATATCAAATATAGCTTAGGCCTAATTTTTGGTATTTTTCTGGAAACTTTCATTTTTTGATGAATAGTGAAACCACTAAGGGGTAGTAAAAAAATGAATTTTTTATAAAACTTAATTTTACCGCTTCTGTGAGTGGAATTTCAAAAATCTGAGAGACACGGTTGATTTCAATAAGTAAAATGTGGTTCATTGAGATGAAAATAATTTTTGGTGAATAGTAACTGTTTACTTTTTTTTACCACGGTTAAAAGTAAATAGGGTAATTAAGGGTAAAAATGATATTATTATTACCCTAAAACATGTCCTAATTCTATTGGACAAGTATAATTCGACCAAAAACAACCTTAGGAATAAAATATGACCATTTAGGCCCACTTGGATTAGATTAGGACATTTATTATTAATTTATTTAAAGAAGGGTTAAAATAGTTAAATTCGAAATTTAATAAGTAAATAATTTTTAATATGGGGTTATACATAAGATAAATTCGACTATAAATATTCATTAGAAAGATAAAAATATTTTATACATAATGGTATTTTATTTGTAATTTTTAGACATTAAATAATTTAATTTATTTACGACACAACGATGATGCAGTAATTATCTTATTAATGAAATATTGACATAATTGATGTTATCAATACCCAAATAAATATAATTTGAGATTTTTTATGAACTAAATAAATTTTCTAGGTCAATATGACATGTTATTGTTGATATAAGTAACTTTGTTTGAATGTATCATTCTTTTATGAATTTCATAAAAATCATGTACCAAATTGTGTCAAAATTGACAGAAATTAGTTTTTAAAACAAATATTATATTATTAATTGTTATTTAACTCCTAAAAATAAAAGATTCGGCCAAATGACATAGATAAGGTTATATATATTAATAATAAACAACTTGGGGTTCTTTTGGCTTGATATAGTAAGTTTATAAACCTTATAGTATAAGAACACAAGAAGACATTGTAAAAGTAAAATTATTTATCTTAATGTTAAATCTAAATGATAAGGTTGAAATAGGAACCTAAACTTGTCTAAATTCTATTGGATGAAAGGATTTAGACCCATCCCAACCTTAGCTTAGAAATATATCAATTTGGAGCTATTTAAAACCGAAATTGACTTTATAATAAAATAATATTTTTAGTTATTCCAAAGGTACCCCCCTCCTCCCTTATAAAAGGGCACCTCCTCCCTCTCTTTCTCACACAACTTTGAGCCTTCAAGCTCGGAAAAACCCTGCCACTTTCTCATATCCACTTCCCTAGAGACATCCTAGTGGTCCTGGTCTTCTTCAAAGACCAATTTTAGTGCCCTAAAATAAGGTCTCAAAGAAGCACTTCAAAGAGGAGGTAATGTCTGTTACCGATTCTTTCATCTTTATTTATTCTTCCACTTCTTATTCTTTAGTTGTTTCATTATGAAGTAATAACATCAGTATCACTCATATACGGATATGTTATTATAAGTATGAAACAACCCTATTTCACCATCTATCCATCCTACGGAAAAAGAAATCATCGTGCGTGCGTACGCACGGAATACCGTCTCCACGCCGTGGTGTAATCTTTTTTCCACCACCACCTTACTTGGATGGGTATAATGGTGTAAATAATGACTATATATGACTATTATAAAGTGATACTGATTCTAAAATAGTATACATATACTCCAATACAATTCCATGATCATAGGAACGATATCATCACTCGTGCGTACGTACGGAATACCGTCTCCACGATGTGATGCGAATCGTTCTACATGATCTTCATTTCATAATGATTATATAAATGAATTGAATGAATTAATATGATATATATTACACTAATACCATTCTATAAATGAGGTATCTATAACCTAAAGATAAGAATAAGAATTTATTCGAAAAAACACGCATAAGAACAAAAAGTTATAAACACCCGAATAACAAGTAGCAATGAAATATTACTACTAAGAAGCTAAGAATATGACCATATATGATATAATAACAATGAATATTATTCTGTAATAAGTCAATAACATTATTTAAAACATTATACAGGAGGTTTGGACACTTACAAAGAAAATCGGACCTAAGGTAAAGGAAATATCACAATCTCATTTTTATCCGAGATTGTTTATACTTTGGCATTTACTGGGGTGTATTTTATCATCCACATCCATCTTTACTCAATATGTAATATTATTTCTATACACTTACAATTTTTTAAATCCAATTTTACCCTTCGGTGAGTTTTTAGTAAAATATATGAAAGGAATCTTTTATCGTTTTTCGTACGAGGTACTTTTTTGACTTCTCTGACAAAAGTACGAGAAGAATGTTTTTATACGGCATGAATGGATTTTTAAAACATTATTTCCAAGAATCATCCTTTACAAGTTTTCAAGTTTATTTTTAATCAACTTCTTTTAGTTTAAAGTTGTATGACATATTAAGAAAGGAAAAAATGTTTCTGAAGAAGAAAGGATATTTTCCTCAAGAATGGAGTTCAAGTGTTTTATCAAAATTATTTTCCATTTAAGATAATAAAGGGTTCTATTTTTATCCATATTATTACATTTATTTGATTATGTTGTGATGGAATTATTTTTATGAATTCCTTTATCTTATATTAATTGTTTTATGATGTCATGATGTTTAAGATTCCCATTTGTATTACATGGGTTATGCAATGATGTATGATTTATGATTTTGTGGCACACATAAGAATGGTATCATTATAAGATGGGTGGGACCTGTATCTCCCACCAATTAATTGGGTAAAGATTTTATATCTCATGAGATAGACATGGCTGGAATGGTAGGTTATACCGGTTCAGTGAAACCGGACTGAAACGAGGGTAACTCGGTTCAGAAAGGGACTTTGTCCACTAAGATAGTCTTGGCAATGATTCTTGACTAATAAGATATGATTCTCTATGATTATGTGTGTTTGACACAAAGTTTCATGTTTTAAGTTATGATTATTGGGATTTCATTTCACTACTATGATTTATCCCATGTTATGAAATTATGCTCTCTTTTGCAGGTTAAGATTTCCAAAATGTTATGTTCTTATAAAAATGATGTGATTGATATTTCTTTTGTTTACCCTTACTGATCATTTGAGCTCACCCTTTATGTTTTATTTTCCCCAGGATATAAAGAAAGGTTTTAGGTAAAAAAAAGGAAGATCTTTATGGGATATGTTGAATATCTTTCACCACGATTAGAAGATTATATTCTGAGTTTTCAAAGACACTAAACTATTACGATCCTTGTGCGTGTGTGTGTTTTTGTTATGTACTAAGTATTCTACAAAAGTAATGTAATGTCCATGTACGTCAAGCTTCGGTTCTCTACAATGAACCATGTACATTTTTAACAAAACACATCCTAACTAGGGAACATTTCATTTTACTTGTTTCTTTCGCTATAAAAAAATTAATCATAATGATATGGAAGTGGAATTGACACCATTATTGAGTTGTGTGGAGGGTAACATGAATCCCATTTAAATATTTATCTCCTTATGGGGGTAATTCATAAAGTATAATTATTGGGATGGAAAGACTTGTTTTATGGGAGGTCTATGTGTTCTCTATTGTGGCATTGCTTCTAAGAGAGTTACTAGATAATTTTCAATCATTTCAGATGGATCATCTGATATAATAACATCTATATATATGTACTAACAACTGTCTTGGATTTCCAATTTTATTCCTATATTTAATTCTTCATAGTGTTTTTTTCATAAGTCCAAATAACACCAAATAATTTTTTTGGAAATCCTGGATAACCAAATATTCAATTTTTCTTCCAATAACATTATTTTTAATGAGGATATTTATTCATCTTTCACCACCTCAATTTTAAATTAATTCTCCACTAATGGTATCAGAATTCTTACAAATGTTCCACATGGTAGATAACTTTTGGAAAAGAAAATTTAGAGAAAAGTTATCATGATTAATATATGAATTCTCATGTGTTATATCAAAAACCTCGTGATCCAAAATGATGATATGATCCAATGGATGTGATTCCATCAAGGTTCAAAAATTTCATGTTATAATTATTTCAATAGGGTGATGGTTGATCACCAGTTTAGGAAAGGGGAGTAGGTGAGCTTCATGTGAAATTTACTGGGATAATTCATGTGAATTACGGCTCATCACGATAATCTTTAGAATCTTCTAATGTATTGTCTTAAAAATTATTTTTTCCTTTTTTAAGGTGTATAGGTGGAATGACACTTGTTATTAGATATTGATGAATAAGGTATAGCTAAAATAAGATTTGATACTTGGTATACTAGGTTTATACAATTGATCTAAAAATCATTATGATTCATCTAATATGGTAGATTTCCATACATAGTATGTGGATCCATATCTCTATATTTTTGCAGGGATGATTCCAAATAGATTGGAATAGAAATCCTTAAAGATCACTATTCTTGCAAGTCCATTATGTGGGGTGTGAATAATTATCCCAAGGTTTTTAAATCACAATTTATGGTGCTTTGGTGGAAGGAATGATGAAAGAGGGAAGAATAAGTTTTTATTTTAATGGTAATATTATTTGAGATGGTCATTATTTCTATGAAGGATACAACATACTTATTGTATATAATCAAGATATGTTGAGTGGTCTACTATTAATTATACTATTAAAAGCAACATGAAAATGGTGGTGACCGAATCAACATTATAATTTTTTTTTGAATTTGTATCAAGCACTCACCTAGTAGTTATTTATTATATTTGGATCTAAAAATACCATCTTAGTAAAAATAGAAAAATACCACATACACGGTGTGTGGGAATTAGTTGTTTAGAATTCTTTCCATCCAGATATAATTTGGTTGACACATTTGACACACATTATTTCAAAACATCACAACCCTGTAGTTTTAAATATATTGTACATGGTAAAGCTCTAAGGATTTATTATTTTATCCCTCATTAATAGAATTTAATTATTCTCATCAATAAATATTTAAATTAAGAAAAATGTTTAGATAGGTAAAAACTTTTGTAATCATTGTGAACAAAATATTCCAAAACCATTTTACACCATATGATACTTCCATTCATTGGGACTAAATAAAATAAATTATGAATATATATAATTTCATTGTTGAACTTTATCTTTCAATGATACTCCACATGATCAAGATATGTATTATTGATAACAAACCAAAAAAATAAATACTCTTTGGGAATCTATTATAGATTTAAAATTCCTAACACGTTGATTGTATCTCCTTCAATCCATGATGTATTTGAACAATTGGTTTAAGGCATGATGGAAACAATAATTAAAAAAGATAAATTTTCCATATATTTTTCAATGAAAATAAAGACATAATATCTGTTGAGTAAAAATCAAAAACCATGATCTTATTTATATATCCATTCAAAAAAACACATTGAATTCTTGAAAATTCTTAGACATTGGACTATTGAATGAAATATTTCCAAATTATTTTGTTGGTAAAAAATATTGGTAAACATTAATTATTTAATTTTTATGAATATTTGGTTACTTAAAATCCTCAAATCATCTTCCGATGATGGTAAAACTAAACATGATATCTTTTAATGAAGAATCTAACAATGTTGGGAATTATCTCAAAAAATATCATTGAAATTAAAAAAGGAATTATTCATTGACACCCATAGTGATATAATTTAAACCATCTCAAACAGTGATATGAGTTAAACCAAAATTTCAAGATTTGATGTTTAGTTCATATTTCTTACATAATGAAGTGTCGATAAAACTGTTTGAGACATGATCAGGTGAGATAATTATTAAAAGGTAATATGATTACACCTACTTATGAAATATTTTATATAAATCCTATGGATCCATTCACCAATATATAGTTGAGTGATGTAATATAATTATATATAATATAAATTTTATTGAAATAAAAATTTTAATAACATCTCAATGGACATTAGAAATTTTATTTGGATAAATACATGTTATATTTTTTAATTAGTAATAAAACTTTTGGGAAATTATTGTTAATATAATTAATTATGACTTTTACTATTGGTTCAATACACTATTGTGATTAAATATTTATTTATAATTCATAAATAAATATTAACACTATAATAGTTGTGTATACTAATAATAAAAAAAATTAATTATATTTTTGTTTTATTGATTTGTGGTTATGATTATTATAGATGTTGAAGAGTTTACCATTTGAAGATTATTCATGGAAATTATTGAATAACATGACATTAATGTTGATTTATGTTGGATATATTATATGAAAAATAAAATATAATCATATAGTATCTCTAATTTGTCATAATGATTAACAAAATTTAGGTTTTGAAAACTTATATATATAGTAATATTTTGAGATATTTATATTATTTAAATATCTAAATCAACTGATTAATTTGTTATGTATAACAATTTTATAGTCAATTGAGTGACTGAGTACATATTTATTAAAAAATGTATTGATTAAATATATCATTTGATTATAAAATTTTGAGTACCACATTTTATATTTGAATGGAGGTAACAATACTGAATAATATAAATGTGGAATATAATATATCATACACTGTATATTTTTGTAAAATAATCATGTTCCCACTATTCAAAAAAGTTTCCTCGAGAAAATGATTAAAAATGAATATATATCTACATGTAGTTAATTATTAAAAATATATGTTTAATAAATGATATATGTAAAAAGAAATAGAGAAAGTAAAATTAAACAAATATTTTTAAAATTACACTTATAGATTACTTGTAATAGTTGAATGTCAAAATTAAAATTCATATTAACAGTTTTCGATGTTTAATGGGAATTATGTCATTATATCATTCAAAGTTATACATTTTTTGGAAGTTTCTGGACATTTTCTCCATTAAAAATTTTATATTATATATTCTATATAATCACATTAAATGGATTGTAAGCCTATTTTAGTGATGGAGTGGTCATGGAGGAATTTGTTTAGTGAGGTGGAAGTGACCCATGGCTTTTAGGCCCAAGAAAGGGTCCCAAAGTCCCTTCTTGGTGAAAAATATTTTAATCCACCGTGCCCAAATTTCTATAGTTCCTAGACACTACAACATATACTATATTATAACTCTACTATTGTATCTTCTATAACAAATGTATGCTAAATTTCTTTGTAACATTCCATAGTACTACTACAATATCATGTAAAATACCCTATAAATGATGGTTGTTGGGGGTTAAACCCACGACCTCAAGCATACTAGACATGGGTGGTAATGCTCGGACACAACCTTGGTTTCGTCATTCAACATTATAATTTTTTCTAAAACATTTCATGTTATATTCAAAACATTTTACTCCCTCAATCTCAAAATACATTTCTATAGTTTTTTAAAAAACAAAAAACACATAATATATGTTTTTTAGAAATATAACTAACAATTATTTAGAAATTTAATAAAGAATATTTAAAAGATAAAGAAAATGTTTTTTATTATTAATCTAAACATTTAATCTATATAAAAGGAATACTAAAAAGAAAATAAATAAAATATTAATAAATATTTTTAAAAAATACACACAACACATGTTATGTGTTTTCATTTATTTTAAATAAAAAATTATTTATTTTAAATTTTAAAGATGATTTTCTGAAAATCTATAACAATTTTAAAAAAATTAATTAAGATAAAAATATCAGAAACATAATAAAATAAGATAAAATACACAAAAATGTATGTTAGGTGTTTTAAAAATATATAAAACAGTTTTCATAAATCAAAATTCAATAATTTAAGTATTAAAATTTTTGTTGATAAAGAAATATGAATGAATATCATTTCCAAAAAATTATTAAAAAGGTTTAATGGAAATTAAAAGATAAATTTTTAATAATAACATTTTAAATTTATAAATAATTCAAAAAAAATTGAACATTAAATAAATAATACTTGAAATATATATTATATGTTTTTCAAATTTATTTTTAAACATTTCCCCAAAAAATAAATATAAACTCAAATTTTTTAGGAATATAATAAAAAATATAAAAAATATTTATAACATATGTTTTGCATTTTATTTTTTAAAAATATTTTAGAAGATGAATAAATAAATTGAGAATAAATTGTATTTGTTTTAAGTTATGAAATTAGTAGAAAAATAGTTACTAAAAATCTTATATAAGATCAATAATATTTAAAAATTTACGAATGAATAAAAAATATATATAAATATGCTTTACAGTATAATAAATTAAAATTAATTTTAGGATTTTATAATAAATATTTAAAATATAAAAAATAAGTTATGTGTAAATAAATTATTTAAAATTTTAAAAAATGTTCATAAATAAAAAAACATTGGTAATTCATAAATCAAAAAATAAATAAAATTTTTATTTAAAAAATAAAAATGGTTGAAAAAATAGTCAATTTTTAAATCAAATAATATATTTTATGTTTTAAAAAACTAAATATTTAAATAAATTTTGACAAAAAATCCTATAAGGAGTAATTAAATATTAAAAATAATAATAATTGAGATCATTATTGAAAGAGTACAAACAAAGAAAAACACTTACAAACACCCATGAGGCTCAGTGGACATTTTTCAACTCCTCTATAAATGGAATAAAATAATATATAATTAAGCTTAAGAATACATTCAAAATTTCAAAAAGGAATAATTTCCAAATATACATGGTTTATAATTTCTATACAGTAAAAAGACCTATGTTTACATCATCTAAATATCATTATTAATTTTCTTATTATTTTCATTCTAATCAATATGGTTGTCTTCCAACTATGAAATTTCCTGGATTTGTTCATACTAGTTAGAAATGAATCCACCAATGAACCCATATATATTAACTACCTACAACATATTTTGGATTCGGGTACCAACTCATTATGGACATAACCACACCACTCACACAAATTGTCAAAAATAGTGCACTCCATCTGAGTTATCAAGCTATATATTGTCCAATATTTCTATATTATATATATATTGTTATAATTATTTTTATTATTATCTATTTTAGGGATATAATATATACTAAATCATGTTCATGTAATATTTTATGATAAAAAACCAATTTTATTTACATAGCTTATTCCATCATGTGAAGAACACCCATGATCAAGGGATTGACTGATATTTTTTCATTTGAATAAAAATTATACAGACTGGATTCCTGAAAATTTTAAGGCAAACAACATCTAATGCCCATTAAATGGGGGTGTGTATTTGGTTATTCAATTGTTTAACACAATATAAGAAGGAACTATAAATTTTAAGGTCATCCTGGATAGTATAAAAGAAATTATTACATAGTTTAAATATAGATGGGAAGGATTTAGGGTATCCTGGAGTTTTGTGGAATTTATGAATTAAAATTGGGTTACTTAGTAATTTAAGATTCACTAATAAGACTTAAGAGGTGTATAAGATCATAGTGCTATCCCAGATGAAAAATTGGTTAAAATTGGGATTTAGGGTCCCTTGAGACAACTTATAGGTATACCTTTATTTTTTATATATAAGATGTAAAATTATGAAAAATAGGGATTTATGGTCCCCCTATAATGACATAAGAGTTTTTTTATACAATCATTACATATAAGAAAGAAAATATAGATCCATTGGGATTTAAGGTCCCTCAAGAATACTTAAGAGGTAATATGGAGTTTAGTTCCATAGATGGTATTAATACATATCCCTTATTGTTGAATCAAAAACCAATATATTTTAGTTCCCTAGTTTAAATTGAAATCATAGGGTATGCCACTGAGGTGGAATGGGGTTTAAATTTTAGGCTGAGAAAGAAGACATAATATGTTGTATAAATTCATACAATAATGATGTGTCAAGCCTTTTAAGGTTATGTGATGATGGAAATTGTGATTCCTTTTAAGGTGATTCATCCAAGACCATTGTCCTATTGTTCATGGTCCTAGGACTAAGACCGTGATGCCTTTAGTTTTATGTCTATATGATTAAGACCACTACGAGAAAGAGGCCCCAAAATTTTATGAGTATTATATTTTCATATGAGAAGAGATAGAGGTTCATTTCATACTATGAAAATATTGAATGTGTCGAAGGATAATACCATGTTGGGAGGATATTATGTTGAAATTGTAATAATTTATGGGAATAATTACATTGAGAACTCCACTTGGTGGTGGGACATAATGAAAAAATACATAAAAAGGGTATGATTAGGATCCACTAAAATGGTTTGGTCTTATACTAGGGTGGTATCTTAGGAATAAAAAATATTACTCAAATATAATTCCTAAATTCATTTAAAATATTTAAACAATGTGATTTTCAAGATTAAGGTTTCATATTATCTAGGTGTCATATGCTTGATCATGTCGTGAGATCTAATTATAGGAAAAGGAGAACCATTGTGTAAGTCATTAATAGGGTATAAAAAATATATATAATGGGTTTGATGATAGGGTAATACTTTCTCGGTATTTGAGTGTCACTGAAAAAGAGAATACATTATATTGGTATATATGATATCATGTATATACATAAATAGGGCTACATTGTCAGAAATGATGGACATACTGTATGGGTTATAGAAGAGGCATGTGGCAACATATTCTCATGGTGTCTTTTAAATGGTGATGGATTCACCCATCATTGAGTAAATGACTGTGTGTGTCTCTACTGCATGCTATGATATTTTGTGATCACTATACATGTATGAAAAACATTAGGTAAAATGTATTCTCCCCCACAAGATGGTATGTCGTGGCTATACCATAGGGGTATTAATTTAAAGTAGATGAACTAGGTGGCCTAGCCCAAAGGTTGAAACTAGGTATAGTGAATCGTGATGGTCAATTATGGAAATGTTTAGGTAAATTTTTAACCTTATATTATGCCTACATATTCGTAAGATAACTTATGTGAGTTTGGTCATTTACCCAAAAGGGTGGGATATTTTAATCTTACAAGTATCCTATTTCTTGAACTCCCTATATTATTTTTTTTATATTTGAAATAAACAAATTATTATTTTATTTATAGGAAACTTAACCAAATAATGGATAATAAGGGGGATATGTGGCCATATTGTAATAGGAATGGGAATATATTATTGTATAATATGAACATGAATATTTTTTCTTCATTGTCCAAATCATCTCTAATCATATCATAAGTATTTATGAAGATGGATAAAACATTTTTATCTATATTAAACACCCTAATAATATGATCCATTTAAGATGAAAAGTATTGAATTTTGTGAAAAAAGTAAATTGTGGTCTCTTTTTATTATTTTAAAAAACTACACTCTGATAGAGTATTTTTTTGCATATAAATATAGGGGGCCAATACATTGAATAGTCCCATTGAATTTTATGGTTTATAGGAATTAATATCATGTTTCAGATTTCATGGGAATAAAAAATTCATATACCCCTTATTAAATAACTGAATTCCTTAGACTTTTTGTTAATGTTATGTTCTCACACCCTTATGTGAGCCTTATGATTGAATTGTGAAATTTAAGGTGGATAATAATTTAAATTATTTTTTAAATTTCTTATTATTTTTTCCTTTACTTATATTAATCATTTAAAAGGAAAATGGATTACCACGATTTCCAAAGTTACCATCTCTTTGATATTACCCAGATGAGAAATTTCATGTATAAGTTTTTTTTGGAATTTTATCCACAATACCATAATTTATCTCACCATCAATCTCTTTTAATTATCCTCAAACTAATACATCAACAATACTCACTATATGACTATATAAATATATAACAAGTTTTCCTTTATGTGATTCCATGATCCAAACCTTCAAAGACAATATTCCATTGAAGTTGTTTATATCCTTGTATGGGTAATGGTTGGAATTTTTTTACATTGAATGTAAACTCATTTCAAAGGATGATGAAGAAAAAATGTATATCCTCAACTACTCTCTTTTGATAATAGAATATTATGACACAAAAAATTATCCTATCACCTTAGATTACTCTATTATCATCACTTAGTTAGTAAAAAGTCAGAGGGAAGTGTGATCTTATATTGGGACATTTATCCCTAAATAGTATTTTAAAAAGAATTTATATTATTATATTTGGATCATTAAAGGTATAATGATTTTACTATATAGTTGAAAGTGGCTAGTCTATATTAGGTGGTGTCATAATTCATTATTTACATAAATACTAATCTAATTTAAAAGATAATCAATCATTTTTTACCATAGGCACATTCCTTATATTGATCACATAGAGTTATTTGGGCCATCTATTGTTATATATACAAAATTATTGGTATCAAGATACTTGGGTAAATATATAGTGAATTCCCCCAGTATCTAATAGTTGGGGTGATAATATTGTATATATTTGGTGAAAGAGTTATTAATGGGTGCTGGGAATAATCTAAGAGGGTATTCCCACGTATATCTAATCTCCCCATTCAATTTGTGAACAACCACATTCTTTTGCCCCTATAGATAGTAGACAACAAAAATATGTTCATCTTAAAAAATAATTTTTGACTTAGGGCTCCAAATAGTCAATTTTAAAGGATATCTAAAAAATTGAAATGTTTTTTTAGTTTAAGAATAAGGTGTCATAAGATCTTTAATAGTTGGGTTTCACTATAATGTTTCTTAATAGTTTGATCATTCTTATAAAATATTCCTAGTAAGGATTCAATACACGAAACTTCACAATGCCTACATAGTTATAACACATATGGTCAAATAACATTTTTATGCTAGTATTATCCTAGTTTTACTGCATGTTAGGATATTTCTAATGATTAAGGGGCCCATGATGGATATATATCCTAATTAAAATTTTATAATATTTGGTGTCCAATTATTTTAGTCGATATGGGTTTGAAAATAAGGTATTAATTACTATTCTAATATTTTATTCAGTGTTTCTATGTGTTTTTAGTGTGTGGCTGATGTCTAAGGATTATAATGAGATCACAAACATAACATAGAATTATTCATATTTTATATATATCCCATATGAGATACATTTTTGGATGATATCTAACTATGATAATGTTCTGAATGTGGAATGTTATTGTACTATATCACTTTTTAAAAGAGCATTTTGATCATGAATTAATTGGAACATTATCTTTTTACTATATGTATTTTATTTTTCTTAATCAAATTTGTGATGTCTAAAAATATTTTCCCCATTTAACATATTTTAGAGTTTATAGTGAACAATATCCTATTTTAATACATTATTTCCTGTTAATTCTATAAAATGATGACATAAATGATCAAATCGCCATACAACTAAATAGTACTCATGTTAGAATATCTTTATATTATTCTAGGGATTGGAATAATTAATTTATAATCAAAATGTCGAGGGGAGTACTTCATTGAATAAATAAACCATATACTATAATATACTCATGGAAAAAATATCCTTCAGTTCAAATAATTTGATGGGTTGACTGCCGGAGTAAGCATTTGAGAAACATATAGTGTCTTCACGCATGGAATATTGTGAAATTGTTAAGAGAACGGTTGATCTCATGGAAATGAATAACTATAAAATATTGGGTTTTCCAATTACTTTGATAGATATATTTATTTATTTGATGTGGTTGGTAACTTATAGTATGTTCCTATAATAAAACCCTCCATAGATAATTCATGACTCCTGGTTAATGAAAATAATTCCCACCAATATTAATTATTTAGTGGTTTTCTTCCCATGAAATCCTCATTCATTATTTAATAAACATGATATAAGATAGGATATATTTCAACAGTGAATACATTATTGATAATTAGTTTGAGAGTAAGTAGTATTATAGTATTATTTATATTGTGATTCCAAATTCCCATTAAGGAAAATAGTTAGTAAATTATAATACTTTTTAAAACATTTCAAATGTTTGGAAATTGGTTGATTTTATTATAGAGTGCTCTAATCTATTATCTAGGAATTTTATATAGTTTTAATGTGATCTTTATTTCAATTAGATGAATTTCACGTAGAAAAATAAATAATTTAATATTATAAACTCTAGTAGTAGGATAATAATGATATGGGATAAAAAAGGGGAGGAATATAAAATCTATTTCTCATTTGTGGATAAAATGAATCATATAGTGTATCATGAACGTTCTTTTCCATGATATAAGAGAATTTTTTCAATAATTAAAATCTATTTTGAGGCTATTCGACAAGGTTAATAGGCCCTGATCAAAGGGATCATATAATTACATAACCTGAAGGAATTAGAGTACATTGAATTGGTGATTCTATAATAGTGAATTGATTCCTGGAAACAATTTCTGATCAACGTGATTTACCCAGTTGATGAACTCTGATTGAAATAATGTTACTTTCTTGAACATTATTTCACTATTAAATACTTGTACGATGTTATAAATTTTGGATATACATCCCAATTTTGATTCCTATATCAATGAAAATGACATTCTTTTTAGGAACTCCAATATCACTTCTAAACATAAAAAGTCAATGAAATTATTTATTGGATATAAATATGAGTCTCCATAAGATTTGATAAGAATAATGTATCATGCATTTGGTTTCTACGGATAAGTAAATGTTTCATGGCTTAGATATAAGAAGTTGGATCAATGGTATGTATAAATGTATAACGAATAACAGTAAGATGTAACTGGTATTCATTAAACATTGAGAGATACAAGGTTTTTATATTTTTATTCAATATTTTTGATTCAAGGGTGGTGTAATGGTTGAAAAATTAATTATCTATCATAGGATTATAGTTAGATAAGTATTGGTTGGCCATGTAAGTGAAATTTCCATTATCCTTGAAAGTAAAAGATGGTATATAAAATAATAGACACAAGTTTGATTACCTTGTGGATGTGTAATGTAAAAACCCATATCCTGATTATAGTTAGTAAAGAATTATATTGGTCGAAATTAGTAATTTTTAATATTTATGATATAGATGTGTTTTATTTTTTTAGATGGCGGTTTTAATTTATTATAAGGATCCGGATATGGTTTTGCATGTTCTCTATTGGTGAAAAGGAGTACCTAGTATAAGGATATCATTCACCTGAAAGACATAGATGTGCCTTTAGTGTCCTAGGGGTTCCATTAAGTACCCAGTGGTACTTCTCTCTGTTAATAATGGAAGATTGACTCAACTTATTGAGTGGTTCTTAGGCTATTCCTATAAAAATGTAGAACATAATTTTTATAAAATAATAAAGAATACGGTTTATATCATGGGGATATGAATGACTGGTATTCATTAAATTTATAATATGATGTTTTAATTTTTTTAAGAATATTTTTTTGGTTTTATGTAATGAAAATGAATTTCCTATTTAATTCTTTATAGATTATTTTAAAATCGGAGGCTCTTGTGGTAAAATTTCAAGTCTTAACATATTCTATTGATTAATTATTGATATTTGAAATGGATAATCAATGTTAATGAATCATCTATTGAACTTATTAGGTAAATGAAAAATGATCTTTCTACGATAATAACTGTGATATGAAATTTAAATCATTGATGAAAAAATAGTCTTAATCTATCTTGAAGAAAACCTATAGGTTTTGAGTCTGTCCTTTATTAAATCATCATATATTTTCAGTAAAATTTTAGGGGTCACATTATTATGTATTGAATATAATTCAAAATGTGAATAATATATTTCCTATTAATCCCAATTGAATTATATGTCAAATAATGAAACATAACCTATAGTAAAGAGGGTTTGTCCATAGAAATGTGGTTGTAGGATTTCATATCTGGGAAAAAGTAATCCAAAATTTAAAGTCTTATATCTTATTAAGTACCCAAAATTCAGAAATAATAACTATTATGGTTTTTATAAGGTTTTGTGGAAGTTATATATGATGAAAAACCTGAACTACGAAATGGGTTTTTATGGAAATGTTCTCAAGATTTTATATTCCATATTAATTTCTTCCTTCAACTTTATAATGTTTTATTAAAGAATATTTTACCAAAAAATGCACCTTATATCATTGAAACCACATTATATAAATAAATACTAGTATTATCATGTGTCAATTTAAATTTTATTGTCCGGTTTGGGTTTCAAATTTGAAAATTGCACCCACTCAATTAAATTGGATACTATTTCAATAACATATTACCCCAGTTATTGGATTTTCATTTCTCTAGTCATCCTAGGTACAACCACTCATTTTCCTTCACATAGAACCATGTTTGGTTATTATAAAAATTATAATAATTATTATAACAGATTATTTGTTACCATATTTGATACCAATCTTTATATATTGAAAAAAATTAGAATATTATTCCTTAGGAAACATTTGGAATGTCTCTAGAATGTATGAATATTTCATGACTATGGATAATTACATAGAAAATTTTATTTACTATAACATTCTTGTATAATATAATAGTTATTCTCTTATTTGTGCACTTTTATAGTTTTCCATATTGAGGGTGGACAATGTTTTCTTATATTAGCACATGAATTATTATTTGTATCAAAAATTTCGTTAAAAAATTGTACTAATCATATTGGTTGTTAGATTTTAAGATTTTTATGTATGATTAATTGTTTTATATTTTACTATTTATAACCATGTTTATATAGACTTGATATACTATGTTCTTTTGATAAAATTCTTGATTAGGGTAATTGAATATTCATATAAAAATCTATGAGGTAACATGCAATAATATTTATCTAATCATGTCGTGGGATGGAATCACAATGACGTAACTATGAATACTTTTTCCCTATTCTCAAAGATGGGTTGAGGTTTCTAATTGGTATACCAAAATTCTCCCTATGAAATTCTTATTCCTTGACATAGTATAGTTCTAACAAGATGAGTCAAGCAATATGATTTTCTTACATCTAGATTGATAATTATACTTGGATCCCCTATAGTAAGTTTGTTCTGGTATAGACCCTCCCAATAATGGGAGTTTTTTATTATAAATGTGGAAATCATGGTATTAACCTTTATATATGTTTATATTTGACTCTAATTTTTTTAAGTTCATATAAATGATTAAATATATTAATGAATACATCCATTTTGACTGTTTTTTTGATAGGCCATTGGTGGCTACCTATTGTGTATTTAAAGAACACACCCTATATGGACACATAATTGGACATGTAGCCTCTCATTTTCAAAATTTCTAGTTATTGAAAGCATTAGTAGCTATTGGATCACCTTTTTATGGTGTTATTTATTTTATAGAATCATGATCATTTATCACATTACTATTAGAGCTTTTGGATGTGGTTCTATTTTTTGTGAGGATCATCGCCTTACCCATGTAGTATATCCTTGGTTTTAGGTCATGTTTAGAATTGAATTTTATCTTGGGGCAGTTTAAATAATTTATTATACCTTTTTTATTATTTTATTATATCTTGTAGTAATTTTTGGGTTATTTCATTTCCTTTATTACTCTATTATGACCCGTTTGGACTCATAGTATTTTTTGTTTATTATTTTTAAATTCCCCACATTTAGATGGGTAATAAGTGATTTATAATTATAACCATCCATATATTTTCAAATATATTTATAAGGTAAACCATTTTCATCCTTATTACCATGATACATAGTTCTAGTCACTAGCCCCTATATATTGAGGTGTTATCCTAGTGTATTATCACACATGAACCTCTTGTTGTATAAATATTTGGGTCATACATGTTACCTAGTTGTATCATAGAGGCAGTTTCAATCTATTTAGGATAAGAGATTTTTAGATTAAGTGTGGAGATTATAATTATAAAAATTTATTATTAACCCATAAAAATGTATTATGAACCACCTCTTGGAGGCAGCTAATGTTACATAGGGGTTTTTAAGCAATAACTAGAAACTATATGTCCCAAGGAGGATATTTTTTCTATGTCTCCAGTATGATTGAACATAAACGAAGATTTTTATTTAGGTATCTACTGAGAGTGATCCTAAATTTTGGTTTATAAAATATGTTATACATCTATGGGTAGTAACACAAAATATTCCATGCTATATTGAATACATATTTATGATTGTTATATTATAATGAGAATAAACCAATGTTTATATTTACTAACAAAATAGTAATGTGTATATATAAAATATTCATATATATGTATACATTTTTGATGAATAGGTTAATTATTATTATTATTATTATTTTCTTTGATTCTGAAAAATATACTTTTTAGATAGAGAATCAAAAAATTTAATGTTTTACCTATCAAATCATTCCTTTTCTATTGTTATATTTATATTGTTGATCATGTTCTATTTTTTCTATTTATATTTTGACTAATAATCATGTTTCTTGTATTTGTTGTATCTTTTTCCACTAAGTGTGATACTCTATATTCATTACTATTACCATTTGAGCATGGGGTATATTTTCAGATCTCATTATATTTATAGGAATGTGATACGTTTCAAGGGACAATTTTAAATTTTACCAATGTATTGATATTATATTAAACAATTTTTTCAATAAAGTAACCAAATATGCTAGTAACTATTTATTGTTCATATCCAATGAGACCCTATCTCATCTTGTATGATTATCATTGAGATTTAATACAATATAAATTGGTAATTTATATAATTATAAATTTTATATTACCTAAAATGCATAATTCTATTTTCACGTGATATAAATGATGGTTTATCTTGATAATGGAGGTAATGTTTCCTTCAGAACTAGTTTTAACTCAAAAAAGTTTTTAGTTTTCTAGTATTTTTGAATCGAATAACATATTATTAATTTCATTTACATGTGAGGAAGGTTTAGGAATGTAATTTGGATTTTGGAAGGGCAATAATGAATATTATTTTGAACTGTAATATATTATTGATTTTCTAAATGAAATGGGAAGGTTGTTTTTCAATATAATGTAGTTTGGTTTTTTAGATCAAATCAAATTCATTATATGTTGTTTTATAATCTATCCATTAATTGACAGTAGGTTTTTAGTTTAAAAATTGAGGGTTTTTACCTAGTGTTTTGGATTTATAATGAAATGATTATGTAAATTGGGTAATTTTAATAAAATAGTTCGGATTAATTTTTGACATGGGGATTTGTTTTCTATAATCCTCTTGAAATTATTTCCATTTATTGAATGGAAACATAGAGGTGGGTAGAGAAAATATACCCCTCCTATAATTATATTGTATGAATTACCATAGTTATCTTTTATTAGGTTCAGGTTTTTTAGTGAATCATAAAGATAATAGAACATCATTTAGTATTTATGTATCACGATGCATAGGTGTTATGATTTTATTTTAGGAGTATCATATCAGAAGTGTGATGTTGTATTTTGTTATTTTTAGAATATCTGATCTTGATGAATTTTACCTATCAGGAATCATCTGGTTTATGGTTATCGAAATAGGATTTAGTAATTTTTTATGATTCAGATTATACATAGGAGTTATTAATTGGATTATTGACGGATGATTTGAGATATGTTTTTTAGTATTTTTTTGGATATTTATAGGTGATATGATCATATTAGAGTGATATGGGGACTTATAATAGGTCTATATTGGAATGTAGTGATGGATATCAGGGTTGTGCATTATGAATTTATTGAATTTCTTATAGAATGTATGAGTGGATTATTAGAAATGAGTCTTTAAATAAACACTTCCCTAGACTTCTCAGTGATGAGATTTCATGAGGAGGTTTTAATTACCAATGTTATTATTATAGTGACAAAAGTAGTATTCTAGTTAAAATAATAATTTTCATAGAGTTAATGTTTAGGTCTATATGAGTTATTGGTCTTGGTTGACGGGCCATTTTTTCTTTAAGGATAAATATATTATTTTAGGTATTTAAGGATGAATTGTTTTGAATTTTCATATGGGTTTTTTATCTTGGGAGATATTTATATTTTTAGGGTATCTTTTATTGGGTTCCACCAGTAGTTTACAACTATTGTTGACATCAAGTATCCACTAGCCCTAATATTGGAAAAACTGGCCTTGAGATGCCTCCATGACCTTATTGGTACCTAAAAAGGTACCCAAAAAGATACTTGAGAGTTTTTAGTGGGGTGAATTATGGAATCCTCTACCTTAACCCAAATTTCCACCACTTTCTTATCCATAACCTCCTTTGATTTCCATCTAATTAGAAGACACCATGGGAAACCATTAGGGATATTCCATTTTATCATTTATACCTCTTGAATAAAGTTGCATCTAAGTCACTTCCTCATTCAAAACTATAGTCAATCATTCATCCTGCTATTATATTCTCTTTTATATAATTACATATGATTTCTTCTACCATATCAATAGATTTAGATTTAATTCCATTAAAGCATATTGGGATTCCCCCAAGGCCATGTGTCTTACACATCTATTTTATATATTGTTCTGATATGGGTAAATTTATCATCATTAATCATATTTTCCATTGATGTTTATTATGGAATATTTCCCCCAAATGACTTCTAGAATATAGGTTTAATATTTGATATTTATTATTACATTTAAATAGGTATTCAGACTGCCACAAAAAAGCCTAGGTATCCTAGTAGATTGATAGAAAAGAATTCCCCCTTAACATGTACTGAAGTGCGTTTCCAATCCACATAGGTTGGTGACTATCACCTGGAAGCATAAAACATGAAAGTGGGAACAAATTTTCCATGAGAATGCAGAAGAAAAATAAAACCAATATAGTATGTATATCAAAAGAATATTCCACCGAGAGTAAATTACCAGAATTTAATAAGGCATAAAATCCCAATGTACTTTTACCCAAATTATTAAATAGGGGAAACAAAACCCATGTCCCTATTGAAACAACTATCCAAGAGCATGGATTGGCAGCTAGATCCACCTTCTAATAACCCTTTACCCTTTGTTGAACATGGAAAAAAAAGTCTAAAAACACCCGATGAAAAAATTAATGTGTGAGCCTATGCCCAGTAGGATACTGCTAAAGATTCCATAATAGATTCAAATAATTTAAAATACAAAGGAAAGTCTTTCAATTTTAAAAAATAAACCATTTTGGTAGTTTAAGAAATATTTAAAATATAATAACTTTATAAAGTCCAAATATTGTAAAACGCTTTTAAAGCACTTGCGTTACTGCAAAAGAGATGGAATATTTCTAAAACAATGGTTTATGTTAAAAAATTATATAAAACATTTTATATAACTCCATAAGGATTTTAATGAGGTTTTAATTTCCTTGGAATTCATTTAAATATCCAATATAAATACAAAATTGAGAGACATGGTCGTCTTCCAAAAGGTATGATAGTATTGACCAGCTATAGGATTCCATACTCTCTATGTGGAAATAGAAAAATGAGTATACTCAAGTCCCGCTAACACTGGCCAAATGCGACTCATCACCCTCCCATCAGGGATGTGACCCACCACTGTTTTGATTTACAAATTTTTCATAGCGTAGAGTGTATCCAAATAACTCACCCACTACATAAGGATTGCATGTTCTTTTAAAAAATTGGATATTTATTTTAAGATTACATAAAATAAAGTAAATCCCATTATTCCATTTCAAAAATTAAAATTTCATTCCATTTAAAACCAAAATATATTTTATTGAAATACATTCTTCTTTTATAATATAAAACAACTAGGTTTCTATCAAATCATTTTAATCCATTTTCATGAGATTAAAATCTTTTAAAAAAGAATTACATCATTTTCACAATTTATTTTACCAATTAAATTCTTATATTTAATTGAAAACATTTCAATAAAATCCTAAATTTAAATTCAACAATTTAAATTATCCACTTTCCACCTACCCAAACCAATTCAATGGAATCGAGGGATTCTGAATTTCCTTGGGAAAACCATTTCAAGTCACCCAATTCTCTGGAATTGGTTTTAATCAATGAAATTTAATGAAAGCTTATGAAACTGAATTTAATTCAGTAATTTATGTAAATCAAGAAATTCAATGGTAATCAAATTGGACAAATCCGGATGGTACTACCTACCACAATTTTCAGGTCACATATGCTCGTAACAGAAATCCAAAAGTAAAAAAATATGATGTCGTCGATAAAGTCCCTAAAATCAAATAAACATCAATATTGATTCATTCTATATGGAATGGCATCAGTGGATAGAGGAAAACCTATGTACCTCAAGAATAGACATCTACCGCCCCATTAATAATGAAGGGAAATGGCCTCCATAATGAGATATCAAAATGGATCTCAAAGTAGATGACAATATTTCTTAAACAAAGATCAGAGGATCAAATAATGCTAAGCTAGGGCACTATCATCATTATGCACAAGGAAGAACCAAAAATAACACTTTCCCAACGAGTCACACCACATAAACAATGAAAATTTACAGACGATCATAACAATTTGAGAGGTGGGGCACCTCTAAAAATCTCCTAAGAGGATCCTAGGGTTGGGAGAAAAAATGTATGGGAAAATAGGGTTGTGAGAAACAACCAAATGCATGACATTAAAATGGGTGTGGGATGAATAATGACGTGTACCCCTTAGTAATGTCTTGTAGGCCATTTAGGATAAGTTATGGTGAAAAAAAATATCCTTGGTTTAGAATAAATCTATTTAACCCCTAACCAATGTTTACGATAGGTACATGATGTATACCTATAGAGCTTGTACCTCCAATATACATTCTGTACTTCCAGAACACAACATGTACCTACATAGTGTTTACCTCTAGTACACAGTGTGTACCTACTCTGCAGCATGTTGAAAATAAAATAAACCACTTATAAAGAATTAAAAAAGGAAACTTAGAAAAATGAAAAAAAATTAGGAGCAAGGTTACGCGATGTTACAACCTCCCCACCAAAAAAATTCTTCCCCCTAGAATGCATATGAAGTAGCTTCCATTCCAAAGAGATGAGGACAATTATCTCTTATCAATTCCCCGTATTCTAATGTATTGTGACTATATAACCCATACTACCATACTAAACAAACAAAAGATATCCTCCAACGATGAAGTACCATGGCCTCAGAATCAATTATCATGACTCGTTGCTCAGTTGATGATAAATCAGGCTCGATCTCAAGATTACTCATCTCCAAAATGTGAGATACAATAGATAGATACTTTCTCAACTGGGATTCATAAAACACATTATGCATAAACGTTAGTTGTGGTGGGAGTTCTAAATGGTACAAAAACATTACCACCTACTCAATATCCCCAAAACATTCCACAAAATGAGGATAGGGCTTCCCTTGTATCCCAATCCATCGATTACCAAACCAGGGTGAAACCTTTAAGAACGCCTTATCACTAAATAAAAACTCCAAAGGTCTATGACTTCTATCAATATATGAATTATATCAGATTTTTTCTATAAACATCCACTGATGAATCTACAGAATCATAGTTTTCTTCTCATGATCCAAGATTTTTCCAACCAAGGAACTTTCCCCATCCTCTGACCAAGACAACATAGATTTAAAAGGCCGACTATACACAACTTTTAAAGGTTCCATTCTAATTGTGTACTGATAACTATTATTGTAAGAAATCTCAACTAGCACTAAGTGATCATCGCAAACCCCGCCAAAGTTGTGAACATAGGCACAACGATAATCCTTAGAAATTTGTATAGATATTTTTATCAGGCCATCCATATGTGGATGGTAGGTTGTGCTCAAATGTACTTGAGATCCTAGTGCCTCCTGAAGTTCTCTCCAAAAGAGAGATGTAATCTGATGATCCCTATCAGATATTATAGCATATGGAACACCAGTTAATCAAACAATCTCTCTCATATTGGGATTTCTGAAATCCTCAATGTTGGTCATATCACGAATTGGTATTAAGTAAGATGAAATGGACAACCAATCAATCATAACCAATATTGAATTTTACTTTCTCAGGGTATGTGGAAACCTTACACAAAATTCCATAGAGATACCACCCCACTTCAAAGTAAGGACTAGAAGTCGATGAAGTAGACTCAATATTTTATAGAGCATATATTACACTTCTGGGAATTTATATCAATGAGAGAAAAATTTAGTAATGTACTACCACATGCCTAGAAACCATATCCACCACCTCATTTCATAGATTAACTTAGTGGTTCCTGGTTGTGGACCCCACTGAGAGTTATGGAAACATTCCATCACTAGATTTCTTTCTTCAAAAAGAACAATGAAATGATTATAATAGTAATGAACACCGTATTTGGAGAATGGTCATTGGGTAATTGTCTTCTCACCATAAAGAGACTCTCTAATGCAAAAAAACTAATCATCAAGTTATCGATCCTAAAGACTCATCTTGAGACGAGTATATGTCAACTAAACACTGGTCATGGAAACCTCATCCCCATCATCATGAACACTAATATGCAACAATACAAATAGAGCCATCAAATTTCAATCATCTAAAGATTATTTCACTACTTATGTGGGATGTTTCCTTCTCAACGCATCTTAAACTACATTCCCTTTCCCTGGGGTATAGGCAGTGTCGAAGTTGAATGGATAATGGTATACCACCCAACACCACTGTCGAAGATCAAAATATTTTTAAGATTTTATATAACCCATTTTTTATAGTTTGAATACACCATAAACTTTTACGAAAAAGATAGTTTTGAAAACTCTTAATTTTTTTCACTACTGATGAATATTCCATGTCATGGTTATGATAATTCTTCTTTTGTGGCCTAAGCTGATGAGATCCATAAGCTAATACATGATCACCCTGCATAAGAACACGACCCAAGCCTAAACCTGATGCATCATAAAACAACACATATCCATTCATAACAACTATAAGAGTCAACACCAACACATTATTCCAAATATGTTTCTTCTCAAAAAAATAACTCTGAAATTTATCATCCCATAAAAACATCACCCCCATCTGAGTTAGAGTAGTCATTGGAGAATCCAGCTTCAAGAAGTCCTTCATGAACATGCAATAATATCCTACTAAACCCAAGAATCTCTGGATCTCGAAGGAATTACATGGTTGCTCCCAACTCATAACAACCATCTCCTTCTCAGGATAAACTAATAAACCTTTTTCAGATAACAAATGTACTAATAATTTCACTTCTTGAATACAGAAATCAAACGTTGGAAGTTGTGAATAAAGGTAGTGATTTCGCAGCAGACTAAAAACTATTCTTATAAGTTGCACATAATCCTCCTCAAATGAGGAGTATACAAAAATATCATTCACAATGTGTACCAAAAATGTATCCAGATATTCATGGAAAATCTTTTTCCTTAAGGCCATGAAAACTGCATGAGAATTGGTCATACCAAAGGACATAACAAGGTAGTCATAGATTCTTTTATCCTTAACTAATGGTATCCCAATTGAAGGTCTATCTTTGAAAACCTATTCTCCCCATTTATCTAACCAAATCGATCATCATTTCATGTTAATGGATATTTTTTTATTGTAACTCAATTGAGCATTCAATAATCAACACATTGTCAAAGTGATCCATGAGCCTTCTTAGGATAGAGAACTAGTGCTCCCCAGGTGACACACTCAGGTGAAGAAATCCATTCTCAAGAGGATCTTCTAGATGAGAATTCAGCTAATTCAATTCATCATGAGACATTTGGTAAGAGAGAATACATACTAGTTGAGTTCTATGCATTATGTCATTAGAAAACTCATTATCTATTACTAGTGGTAGACTATAAAAATCCTGAGGAAAATCATCGAAAAAAATGACGACTGGGGAAAGATCACCAACAATTAAATTATGTTCTAGATCAAAAGAATACAGTGATCTCACTCTCCCCAATTCTAGATATGAAGGTAAATATTTGATCAACCTTGGGTCCTATTCTCCTTGAAATACAAGAGGCACACCACTGGGTGTAGTATAGTAGACCCATCAAAAATAATAATCAATTCCATCATTGTTGGAAATGATCCAGTCCATCATGAATATGATGTGAAGAGATTTCATATCAAGAACCAGAAAACTATAAGATAGCTTTGAATTTGATTGAAAGAAGACACAAGTATGACTATAGAGACCATTCTCTGTCTTCATACAAAAGGGTGTATTAATATCCATTGGACATGATAGTTGTTCCATAGTAAAATAAATCAGATACACAATACGGGTTCAAATAAAAGAGTGATATGCACTAGAATCAAATAGAGGAGTCTCTAGTGAAGAATAAATGGTAATGGAACCTCTCACAGTTGCGGTACATGTGTGTGCATCCTTTAGAGACACTTCCACTACGTGAAGAAGCTTTGTTTCATATGCATGTGCTTGGATTCCTGTTGAACATAAATCATTTTATTACCCAGCATTTTTAGGAGGATCTGATGATCATGTACAACTAAACAAAGTATAAAAGTGATGAAATATCCTATGTATGTGTCCTAAACATCCGTAGGAACTACATTCCTTGGGTGCCTTAGTGTATACCCTCCTAGAATGAATTGTCTTTCCACATTAATAGGTACCAAATAACATCCTACTAGAGATGCATGAGGTCCGGGATGACTCTTCCATCAAAAACTAGCATGAGAATCATTACACATTCAATTTCATTTTAAGGAATCAACACCACCACCAGATGAAATAGGGAACTCCTATCAACCTTGACTTCCCACCCAGGTCTATCTCAACTATCATTTCCCTATCCCTCATATCAGTATAAGTGGGAAGATTTGACAAAAAGACTTCATAATAGATAACTGATAGAAGTACCAACTCTAACTGTTGATCATTCATCCTCTCATTATATACAATCTTAAGAGAAAACTACACTAGATTAGCAATGTGATTTGAATACTTAGTAATTTTTTTGTCATCCAGCTCAGGATTGAAGAATTCTATATCCTTATCCAACACCATTGACTATGGATAGAACCGGTTGGTGAAAATAACTTTGAAATATTTCTAATATAATCGAACATGTTTCCCTATTGTTCCATTCATGTCCCACCATATCTTCATCAGTCCCTCCATCACAAAGGTGTAACACTTCATCCTGATCACTTCTATTTTCTCCATGAACTCAAACATACATTCAATGTTGCCTAACCATTCTTCAACAGGTTGAGTTTCAGTGGATCCTTTATTGACTGGTGGCTTCTAGAGGAGGAAATATTGAGAATAATTCTGATGAACATCCCCCAGAGGATCCAAAAATAGAGCCTGAGTGAGAATAGGAGGTTGTGCCTCTCCCATAGTATGGATACTGTGCAAAATAACATCAACCATATTCGGATCAACAATAGGATTTGTTTTATTGTGGTTCAGTAGAAACCTTTTCTTAAATATGATTAACACATATTCTCAAAGGCATAATTCTACACAACATAAGTAGATTAAAAAAATACATTATATTAACACTCAATATGATTAATAACAGAAATTCTTCCCCGCATAAGGAATAATTAGATTGGGATTTCAATCTACCCAAATTTAAATTGGGAAATTACTAGAACTAATGCACAAGAAGTATTTCCCTAACCCCCCCCCCCTGGTGACTTAAGGTTCATTGAGGTGAGGGATGGACAGACACTTAATCACAACTACCTTATATGTCCTAAAAATATACTCAATGGAATACTGTTATCAAGGAAATTTTCATAATATCCTCCTATGATACCACTTTGTCACAAACCATCCAGGGGACCATGGAAACCCAATAACCAAGCCAACCCTCACATAGCGTTAAGGGAATTCCCAATCCCCATTTGTTAGTGACTAGATCCTAGAATCAGAAAATATAAAAGTGTGAATTTATTTTCACTGAGAATGTGAAAGAAAATTACAACCAAAATTGTATTCATATCAAAATGAAGCATCACTGGGACTAAATTAACAGAATACAAAAAGGCATAAAATCCCAATGCACTACAATCCAGATTACTAAACAGGGGAAACACAACCAAAGTTCCTAAAGACAGAAGTCACCAAGAACAAATTCCAGCTACATGATCCACCTCTATGTGACCCTTTAACCATGCTCGAACCTGGAATAAAAAAGACTACAAACACCCAAAGTCAAAAGTATGGTGTTAGCCTAAGCCCAATCGGACACCACCAATGATTCCATAATAAGTTCCATAAACTTAATAACAAATGAAAAATCATTCAATTTCCAAAAATAAAAGGTTTCATATTTTAAAGTATATTTAAAAAAATCTTGTTATAATGTTCAAAATATGGAAATCACTTTTAATGAACATGCTTTACAGAGGGCATGTCCTTGATCTGAGGGGATGTCCTCGGACTACACCATTTCAGGCCCCCTTAGGCCATAGGTTCTTCTTGTTTCTCTTGATTCTATTACTTCCCTTGTTGGTATTTATATTCAATAAAAATGGAACTTTGAATGAGTAGTCATGTGATGTTGTTGAAACAAAATTGACATACATTTATATCTTGAATATAAATAAAAAATTGAGAAACACGGAAATCTACCAAAAGGTATGATGGTATTAAGTAGTTATATGATTCTACACTGTAACACCTGAGACTTTTATGTTATATAAATCATCAAAGGAATCTTTTTCTACACAACATTTTCTTGGCCTGCTTTACACGAAATCGCGACCTTCCTCGATAGCTTGCATCGTACGCAATACCGAGTTTCACTAAACAATGATATGCTATTAAAATATTATTAAAACTAGCCGTTATGAATAGTAATAACCACTTTTTGAAATTTTATAAATATTATTTTTCAAAATGGACTTCATTTTTGGATTCGGAATATCGAAATTAGCCTAGGGTGAAATTTTGGTATTTTTCTGAAAACATTCAATTTTTGATGAATAGTGAAACCACTAAGTGGTAGTTAAAAAACGGAATTTTTCATAAAACGTAATTTTACCGCTTCTCTAAGTGGAATTTAAAAAATCCAAGAGACACAGTTGATGTCAGTATGTAAAATGTGGTTCAATGAGATGAAAATAATTTTTTGGTGAATATTAACTTTTTACTTTTTTTTACCACGGTTAAAAGTAAATAGGGTAATTAAGGGTAAAGATGATATTATTATTACCCTAACACATGTCCTAATTCTATTGGATAAGTGTAATTCGACCAAAAACAAACTTAGGAATAAAATATGACCATTTAGGCCCACTTGGATTAGATTAGGACATTTATTATTAATTTATTTAAAGAAGGGTTAAAATAGTTAAAATAAAAGTTTAATAAGTAAATAATTTTTAATATGGGGTTATACATAAGATAAATTCGACTATAAATATTCATTAGAAAGATAAAACGATTTCCTACATAATGGTATTTTATTTGTTATTTTTATACATTAAATAATGTAATTTATTAATGACACAATGATGATGAAGTAATTATCTTATTAATGAAATATTGACATAGTTGATGTTATAAACACCGAAGTAAATGTAATTTGAGACTTTTTATGAATCCCACTAATTTTATAGGTTAATATGACATGTTATTATTGATTTAATTAACTTGGTTCGAACTAATAATTCTGTTATAATTTTCACAAAATTCAATTACTAAATAGTGTCAAAATTGACATAAAATAGATTTTAAAACAAATATTATATTGGTAATTGTTATTTTATTCCTAAAAATCTAAGGTTTGGTAAAATGACTTAAATAAGGTTATATATATTAATAATAAACAACTTGGGGTTCGTTTGGCTTCTTATACTATGTTTATTAACCTTATAGTATAAGAACACAATAAGACATGGTAAAAGTAAAATTATTTATCTTAATGTTAAATCTAAATGATAAGGTTAAAATATGAACCTAAACATGTCTAAATTCTATTGGATGAGATTATTTCGACCCATACCCACCTTAGCCTCTAAATAAATCAATTTGGAGCTATTTAAAACCGAACTTGACTTTATAATAAAATAATATTTTTAGTTATTCCAAAGGTGCCCCTCTCCTCCCTTATAAAAGGGCACCACCTCCCTCTCTTCCTCTCACCACTTTGAGCCTTCAAGCTCGGCCAAACCCTGCCACATTCTCCTCTCCACTTCCCTAGAGAAATCCTATAGGTCCTGGTATTCTTCAAAGACCAATTTTAGTGCCCTAAAAGAAGGTCTCAAAGAAGCACTTCAAAGAAGAGGTAATGTCTGTTACCGATTCTTTCATCATTATTTCTTCTTCCACTTCTTCTTATTTAGTTGTTTCATTATGAAGTAATAACATAAGTATCACTAATATACTGATATGTTATTATAAGTATGAATCAACCCTATTTCACCATCTAGCCATCCTACGGAAAAAGAAATCACCGCGCGTGCGTACGTACGGAATACCGTCTCCACGCCGTGGTGTAATCTATTTTCCACCACCACCTTACTTGGATGGGTATAATGGTATAAATAATGACCATATATGACTATTATAAAGTTATATTGATTCTGAAATAGTACACATATACTCCAATAAAATTACACGATCATAGGAACGATATCATCACTTGTGCGTGCGTACGGAATACCGTCTCCACGATGTGATGCGACTCGTTCTACATGATCTTCATTTCATAATGATTATATAAATGAATTGAATAAATGAATATGATATATATTACACTAATACCATTCTGGAAATTAGGTATCTATAACCTAAAGAGAAGAATAAGAATTTATTCAACAAAACACACATAAGAACAAAAAGTTATAAACACCCGAATAACAAGTAGCAATGAAATATTACTACTAAGAAGCTAAGAATATGACCATATATGATATCATAAAAATAAGTATGATTATGTAATAAGTCAATAACATTATTTAAATCATTATACAGGAGGTTTGGACACTTACAAAGCAAGTCGGACCTATGATAAGGGAAAATATCACAATCTCATTTTTATCCGAGATTGTTTTTACTTTGGCATATACTGGGGTGTATTTTATCATCCACATCCATGTTCCCTCAATATGTAATATTGTTTCCATCCACTTACAATAGTTTAAATCCAGTTTTACCCTTCGGTGATTTTTTAGTAAAGAATATGAAAGGAATCTTTTGTCATTTTTCGTACGAGGTACTTTTTGACTTTTCCGACAAAAGTACAAATAATGTTTTTTTAACTTATACGGCATGAATGGATTTTTAAAACATTATTTCCAAGAAGATTCTTTTACAAGTTTTCAAGTTTATTTTTAATCAACTTCTTTTTGTATGACATTTTAAGAAAGGAAATGTGTTTTTGAAGAAGAAAGGATATTTTCCTCAAGAATGGAGTTCAAGTGTTTTATCAAAATTATTTTCCATCTAAGATAATAAAGGGTTCTGTTTTTATCCCTATTATTAAATTGATTTGATTATGTTGTGATGGAATTATTTCCTTTATCTTATATAAATTGTTTTACGATGTCATGATGTTTAAGATTCCCATTTGTATTACATGGGTTATGCAATGATGTATGATTTATGATTTTGTGGCACACATAAGAATGGTATCATTATGAGATGGGTGGGACCTATATCTCCCTCCAATGCATTGGGTAAAGATTTTATATCTTATGATATAGACATGGTTGGAACGGTAGGTTATACCGGTTCAGTGAAACAGGACTGAAACGAGGGTGACTCGGTTCAGAAAGGGACTTTGTCCACTAAGATAGTCTTGGCAATGAGTCTTGACTAACAAGAATTGATTTTCTATGATTATGTGTGTATGCCACAATGTTTCATGTTTTAAGTTATGATTATTGTGATTACATTTCACTGTCCTGATTTATCCCATGTTATGAAATTATGATCTATTTTGCAGGTTAAGATTTCCAAAAGTTATGTGCTTGTGTATACGATGTGATTGATATTTCTTTTGTTTACCCTTACTGAGCATTTGAGCTCACCCTTTTGTATGTTTTCTTTCCCCAGGTCAGGATGATGGTTATTAAGTAGGATATGCCAAAAAGGTACTCTAGATATGATGAAATAAGTGGGAGGCAAAGTTGATGCTTTATGAACTAGTTGTTTATGTTTCCCAGTTTCTAGAGACACTATACCTATACGGTCCTTTCGTGGTTTTGTTATATGTTGTAATAAGTATGCTCCAATTTTGAAGAATTAACAATGTATGTAAAGTATGGGTCATTATAGTTGGTATCAGAGGAAAGGTATAGTCAACCTTTGGAAACTAGGATGTGAAATCCTTAGTAAGAACCCTAAGGATAAGTCTAAGCATAGAACACAATATTTGTGTTTTAGAAATGGCCATGAATAACCTAGGATAAGACCTTAAGTGTGAAGTTTTATTCTTGATTATGTGGTTTTCCTATTATAATCAGTGTTGCTCACACTATTCTTCTTGGTTTTAGTCGATGGCTGGAACCCGAAGGAATCGTGTTAATGCGGAATGCGACGAGCAATGCAATGATTGTCCCCCTAAGCAACCAAACGTTATGGGATCTGGAATGAAAAATCTTGTAGCCATGATCACACAACTTTCTCAAGCTATGAATCATGCCGGACTTCCAAACAAGCAAAGGAAGGAGCATCATTCTGTTGAATCCTTCATGAGGCAGCGTCCACCTTCTTTTAGCGGGTCTACTGATCCATTAGTTGCTGAATAATGGATTAGTACTACTGAAAAGATATTTTCAGTTCTTCAATGTTCTGAACATGATAAAGTCATCCTAGCAGTGTATCATTTGGAAGGAGATGCTGATCAATGGTGGAATATTATTAAGAATATCAGTCAAAGGGATGAAATTGAGTCCATGGAATGGGACGAGTTCAAGAACTTATTTTTCAATAAGTACTTCCCTCGTATTCTCTGAAAAAAGATGGAGAAAGAGTTTCTTGAACTGAAGCAAAAAGATGATGAATCTGTTGGTACCTATGAAGCAAATTTTACAAGACTTGCAAGGTACGCTTCTGGTATTATTATCCAACCCGAGAGTAAGATGAATCGATTCGTTAGTGGCTTAAAACCAAGTATTCGAAGGGATTAGCCATAAGGGACTTCAATAGCTATGAGGAAATCGTTCGATGTGCTCTCAAAGTCGAGATGGAGATTGGAGTAACCCATCAGTCATATGGGTTTGATAAGAAAAGGAAAATGGAATTCAAAGGAAAATCTAAAGAGCACACTGAAAAGAAGATGAGCTTTCCCTTATGCTCAAAGTGTGGAAAGAAACATGGAGGGAGTTGTCTTAAAGGGATAAGTAAATGTTTCAAATGTGGAAAGGAAGGTCATCAGGCATTTGAATGGCGCGGTGATGGGAAGAAGATGTCTAATGATGCAAAAAAAGGAAGGGATACACAGAATGAACCCACTACACATCAATGTTTCAAGTGCAAGGAGATGATGCATTATGACAATAAATGCCCTAATCCAAGGGTTGATGATGATGGTCGACGTCAAAAAACTCTTAAGGCTAAAGACAAAGGAAAGTCACAGGCAATTTCTATCAGCGATGTGGAGTACGATAACGATGTGGTGAAAGGTACACTTACCATCCACTCTAAAGTAGAAAATGTTTTATTTGATTCTGGATCCACCCACTCTTTTATTTCTGAAGAATTTTCTAAGGGTATCACCGAATTACCTCATCAATTAGATGTTGAGTTAGCTGTGACAACACCTAATGGCACAACAGTCGCATCAAAAGGTTATAATTCTTCTTCGATCGAAGTTTGTGGGAAAGTGCTTCCTGCAAATCTTGTGATCCTTCCTATAGTGGAATTTGATGTGATTCTTGGCATGGATTGGATTTCATTATATGGAGCTCATATCAATTACCAAAGAAGGGAAGTCACATTTCATATTCCAGATCAATCTATGATCGCTTATCAAGGCAAGGATGAACATAACCTTCCATTGGAAATTTCATCCATTTTATGGGTATTGATTCCACTAAATGAATGTTATTTATCTCAAATGGTTGGTGAGAAACTCACGATTAAGAATATGCCCATCGAACGGGAGTTTGATGATGTCTTTCCGGAGGAATTAGTGGGTCTTCCACCAATTCGTGAAGTTGAGTTTTCAATAGAACTCGGACCGGGTGCGTTGCCTATTTCAAAGACACCTTATAGAATGGACCCAATTGAGTTGTAGGAATTGAAGAAGCAACTCCAAGAGAATCTTGATAAGGGATTCATACGCCCTAGTGTGTCACCTTGGGGAGCACCTGTTCTATTTGTTAAGAAGAAGGATGGATCAATGAGACTCTGCATTGATTATCGAGAACTTAACAAGATCACTATCAAGAACAAATATCCTCTCCCACGCATTGATGACTTATTTGACCAACTACGCGGAGCTCAATACTTTTCCAAGATTGATCTTCGTTCACAGTATCATCAATTAAGGGTAAAAAGGGAGGATATACCAAAGACGTCTTTCCGTACAAGGTATGGACACTATGAATTTATAGTGATTCCATTTGGTCTTACTAATTCCCCTCCTATCTTCATGGATCTAATGAATAGAGTCTTTAGAGACTATCTTGATCAATTTGTGTTAGTCTTTATAGACGATATTCTTGTCTATTCAAAGAGAAAGGAAGAACATGAAGATCACTTGAGAATTATATTGAAGACCCTGAGAAAGGAGAAGCTTTATGCCAAATTTACCAAGTGTGAATTTTGGATTCAAAAAGTTGCATTTTTGGGTCACAAAATCTCAAAAGAGGGGATATCTGTGGATCCAGCAAAAACAGAGGTTATCGAAAGATGGTCGAGACCAACAACAGTAACTGAGATCCAAAGTTTTCTTGGTTTGGTTGGATATTATAGACGTTTTGTGAATGATTTTTCATGATTATATAATCCACTCACCAAGTTGACTCGGAAAGAAGTTATGTTTGTTTGGACGGAGGAATGTGAAGAGAATTTCAAGGAGTTGAAAAGAAGGTTTTCCAGTGCACCTGTACTCACATTGCCTTGTAGTGGAGAAAGGTTTGTGATCTACAGTGATGCATCCAAGAAGGGGTTGGGGTGTGTTCTTATGAAAAATGATATGGTGATAGCTTATGCCTCACGACAGTTGAAAATCCATGAGCAAAATTACCCAACACATGATTTGGAGTTAGCTGCGGTAATCATTGCATTAAATATTTGGAGGCATTACCATTATGGTGAAAAGTGTGATATTTATACTAATCATAAAAGTTTAAAGTATATTTTCACACAAAAGGAGCTGAATATGCGTCAAAGAAGATGGTTGGAGCTGATTAAGGATTATGACTGCTCAATCCATTACCACCCTGGGAAAGCAAACAATGTGGTAGATGCATTAAGTCGACAAGACCATACCAGTTTATCCATGATGAGGATCACAAAAGATCCAATATTTATGGATTTACAAAGGATGGATCTTGGAATTATAATGAAAGGGGAAAAATCTTATCTTTCTCAAATGAATGTTCAACCATCTATACATGTGAAGATTAAAGAGGCACAGAAAGAATATGTCGAGTTACAAAAGAAGATGAGAAATGTTCCTAAATTCAACCTTGATTGTGATGGGATAATAAAGTTCAGGAATCGGGTTTGTGTTCCTCCCATCCCCGAATTAAAGAAGGAGCTGCTGGATGAGGCTCATAGTTCATCATTCTCTATTCATCCTGGAAGAATGAAGATGTATAGGGACCTAAAAGAGTACTTCTGGTGGGATGGCATGAAAAGAGATGTTGCTGAATATGTCTCTCGATGCTTGGTTTGTCAACAAGTTAAAGCTGAAAGACAGATGTCTAAGGGGATGTTACAACCATTACCCATACCCGAATGGAAATGGGAAAACATCACTATGGACTTTGTCACAGGACTTCATAAAACATCCAAAGGCAATAATGCTGTCTGGGTCATAGTTGATCGTCTTACAAAGTCTGCACACTTCATTACTATTAGAGAGGATTTTTCTCTGGATCAGCTTTCCAAGATATATGTAAAGGAAGTGGTAAGATTGCATGGAGTACCACTTTCTATTATATCTGATCGGGATTCGAGATTTACCTCAATGTTCTGCTGAAGTCTTCAGCATACTCTGGATACAGAGTTGAGTTTCAGCACTGCTTATCATCCTCAGACAGACGGTCAGTCTGACAGAACAATTCAAACCCTAGAAGATATGTTGAGAGCTTTCTCTATGGATTTCAAAGGAGGTTGGGATCAACACCTACCTTTGGTGGAATTTTCTTATGATAATAGCTTTCACTCCAGTATTCAGATGGCTCCTTATGAAGTTCTCTGTGGAAAGAAATGCCGGACTCCAACTTGCTGGGATGAAGTTGGGGAAAGAAAGCTATTAGGACCTGATCTCGTTGATGAAAAGGCAGAAAAGGTCAGATCTATTCAACAACACATAAGAGCAGCTCAGAGTCGACAGAAAAGTTATTCCGATAACCAAAGAAAAGACCTAGAGTTTGAAGTGGGTGATAAAGTGTTCTTACGAATATCTCCCTGGAAGAGGGTTATGTGATTTGGAAAGAAGGGGAAGTTGAGCCCTAGATATATCGGTCCTTTCTAAATACTGGATCGTGTTGGGAAGGTAGCTTACTGATTGGCGCTTCCACCGAATCTCTCTCAAGTTCATGATGTGTTCCATTTATCTCTCCAGATAAAGTACATACCTGATCCTTCACATGTACTCAGCTCAGAAGTTGTATCGCTGGAGCAAGATCTTTCTTATGAAGAACAACTGATAGAGATTCTGGATCGTGGCGAAAAAGTCCTACGAAACAAGACCACTCGATTGGTGAATGTTTTAAGGAGGAACCACCAATTAGAAGAAGCTACATGGGAGCTTGAGGATATGATGAGGGAGAGGTATCCTCATCTGTTTGTTACAAAGTGATGAATTTTGAGGGTGAAATTAATTTTAAGGGGGGTAGAATGTAACACCCGAGACTTTTATGTTATATAAATCATCAAAGGAATCTTTTTCTACGCAACACTTTCTTGGCTGGCTTTACACGAAATCCCAACCTTCCTCGATAGCTTGCGTCGTACGCAATACCGAGTTTCACTAAACAACGATATGCTATTAAAATATTATTAAAACTATCTGTTATGAATAGTAATAACCACTTTTTGAAATTTTATAAATTTTATTTTTCAAATTGGACTTCATTTTTGGATTCGGAATATCGAAATTAGCCTAGGGTAAAATTTTGGTATTTTTCTAAAAACTTTCAATTTTTGATGAATAGTGAAACCACTAAGTAGTAGTTAAAAAACTGAATTTTTCATAAAACTTAATTTTACCGCTTCTGTGAGTGGAATTTCAAAAATCCTAGAGACGCGGTTGATGTCAGTAAGTAAAATGTGGTTCAATGAGATGAAAATAATTTTTTGGTGAATAGTAACTTTTTACTGTTTTTACCACGGTTAAAAGTAAATAGGGTAATTAAGGGTAAAGATGATATTATTATTACCCTAACACATGTCCTAATTCTATTGGATAAGTGTAATTCGACCAAAAACAAACTTAGGAATAAAATATGACAATTTAGGCCCACTTGGATTAGATTAGGACATTTATTATTAATTTTATTAAAGAAGGGTTAAAATAGTTAAAATCAAAGTTTAATAAGTAAATAATTTGTAATATGGGGATATAAATAAGATAAATTCCACTATAAATATTCATTATAAAGATAAAAAGATTTCCTACATAATGGTATTTTATTTGTAATTTTTAGACATTATATAATTTAATTTATTTATGACACAATGATGATGCAGTAATTATCTTATTAATGAAATATTGACATAATTGATGTTATAAACACCAAAATAAATGTAATTTGAGACTTTTTATGAATTACACTAATTTTATAGGTTACTATGACATGTTAGTATTGATTTAATAACTTTTTTCGAACTAATAATTCTGTTATAATTTTCACAAAAATCAATTACTAAATAGTGTCAAAATTGACATAAAATAGTTTTTAAAACAAATATTATATTCGTAATTGTTATTTTATTCCTAAAAATCTAAGGCTCGGTCAAATGACTTATATAAGTTTATATATATTAATAATAAACAACTTGGGGTTCGTTTGGCTGCTTATAGTAAGTTTATTAACCTTATAGTATAAGAACACAAGAAGACATGGTAAAAGTAAAATTATTTATCTTAATGTTAAATCTAAATGATAAGGTTAAAATAGGAACCTAAACATGTCTAAATTCTATTATCTGAGAGTATTTCGACCCATCCCCACATTATCCTCGAAATAAATCAATTTGAAGGTATTTAAAACCGAACTTGACTTTATAATAAAATAATATTTTTTGTTATTCCAAAGGTGCCCCTCTCCTCCCTTATAAAAGGGCACCGCCTCCCTCTCTTCCTCACACCACATTGAGCCTTCAAGCTCGGACAACCCCTACCACTTTCTCCTCTCCACTTCCCTAGAGAAATCCTAGAGATCCTGGTCTTCTTCAAAGACCAATTTTAGTTCCCTAAAAGAAGGTCTCAAAGAAGCACTTCAAAGAAGAGGTAATGTCTGTTACCGATTCTTTCATCTTTATTTCTTCTTCCACTTCTTCTTCTTTAGTTGTTTCATTATGAAGTAATAACAGCAGTATCACTAATATACTGATATGTTATTATAATTATGAAACAACCCTATTTCACCATCTATCCATCCTACGGAAAAAGAAATCACCGCGCGTGCGTACGTATGGAATACCGTCTCCACGCCGTGGTGTAATCTATTTTCCACCACCACCTTACTTGGATGGGTATAATGGTATAAATAATGACCATATATGACTATTATAAATTTATATTGATTCTGAAATATTATACATATACTCCAATACAATTCCAAGATCATAGTAACGATATCATCACTCGTGCGTACGTACGGAATACCGTCTCCACGATGTGATGCGACTTGTTCTACATGATCTTCATTTCATAATGATTATATAAATGAATTGAATGAATGAATATGATATATATTACACTAATACCATTCTGTAAATGAGGTATCTATAACCTAAAGAGAAGAATAAGAATTTATTCGACAAAACACGCATAAGAAAAAAAAGTTATAAACACCCGAATAACAAGTAGCAATGAAATATTACTACTGAGAAGCTAAAAATATGACCATATATGATATCATAAAAATACGTATGATTCTGTAATAAGTCAATAACATTATTTAAATCATTATAAAGGAGTTTCAGACACTTACAAAGAAAGTCTGACCTAAGGTAAGGGAAAATATCACAATCTCATTTTTATCCGAGATTGTTTTTACTTTGGCATTTACAGGGGTGTATTTTATCATCCACATCCATGTTTCCTCAATATGTAATATTGTTTCCATCCACTTACAATAGTTTAAATCCAATTTTACCCTTCGGTGAGTTTTTATTAAATAATATGAAAGGAATCTTATGTCGTTTTTCGTACGAGGTACTTTTTGACTTTTCCGACGAAAGTACAAAGAATGTTTTTTTTTAACTTATACGGCATGAATGGATTTTTAAAACATTATTTCCAAGAAGCTTCCTTTACATGTTTTCAAGTTTATTTTTAATCAACTTCTTTTTGTATGACATGTTATGAAAGGAAAAGTGTTTTTGAAGAAGAAAGGATATTTTCCTCAAGAATGGAGTTCAAGTGTTTTATCAATATTATTTTCCAACTAAGATAATAAAGGGTTCTGTTTTTATCCCTATTATTAAATTGATTTGATTATGTTGTGATGGAATTATTTCCTTTATCTTATATGAATTGTTTTATGATGTCATGATGTTTAAGATTCCTATTTGTATTACATGGGTTATCCAATGATGTATGATTTATGATTTTGTGGCACGCATAAGAATGGTATCATTATGAGATGGGTGGGACCTATATCTCCCTCCAATGCATTGGGTAAAGATTTTATATCTCATGAGATAGACATGGCTAGAACGGTAGGTTATACCGGTTCAGTGAAACAGGACTGAAACGAGGGTGACTCGGTTTATAAAGGGACTTTGTCCACTAAGATAGTCTTGGAAATGAGTCTTGACTAACAAGAAATGATTTTCTATGATTATGTGTGTATGCCACAAAGTTTCATGTTTTAAGTTATGATTATTATGATTACATTTCACTGCCATGATTTATCCCATGTTATGAAATTATGATCTCTTTTGCAGGTTAAGATTTCCAAATGTTATGTGCTTGTGTATACGATGTGATTGATATTTCTTTTGTTTACCCTTACTGAGCATTTGAGCTCACCCTTTTGTATGTTTTCTTTCCCCAGGTCAGGAAGAAGGTTATTAAGTAGGATATTCCAAAAAGGGACTCTCGATATGATGAAATAAGTGGGAGGCAAAGTTGATTCTTTATGAATTAGTTGTTTATGTTTCCCAGTTTCTAAAGACACTATACCAATACGGTCCTTTCGTGGTTTTGATATATATTGTAATAAGTATGCTTCTATTTTGATGTATTAACAATGTATGTAATGTATGGGTCGTTATATACACTCTCTAAGTGGACACAGCTAAATGAGTATACTCACATCCCCTTGACACTAGCCAGTGGTGAATCATCACCCTCCCATTAGGGATGTGACACGCTGTAGGGTTTTTTAGAACATTTTCATAGAGTATAGTGTATCCAAATATCTCCCCAACTACCAAATTCATTCATGTTCTCTTACATGATGGGATATTTATTTTATGATTTCTTATAATAAAATAAATCATCTTCTTTCATTTCCAAAATACTAATTTCATTCCATTTAAAACCATAACATTTTTAACTAAAAACATGCTTCATTCACAAGATTAAACCAATTGGATTCTTTCAAATAATTTTAATCCATTTTAAGACCTTCAAATCCATTAAAAATAAATTATATCCCTTTCACATTTCACTTTTACAATAAAATTAAACAATTTAATTGAAAACATTTCCATCAAATCCACAATTTATGTTCAACAATTTAAATTATCCAATTTCCATAATCCCACCCAAATTCAATGGAATTCGGGGCTTCCCAATTTCTGTCCAAATACCATTTCAAATATCTCCTTTCAGTGGAATTGGTTTTTATCAAATAAATTAAATGTAATTTTATGAAATTAAATTTAACTCAAAAATATATGTAAATACAGAAATACAATGGTATTCAAATTGGCCAAATCAAAATGGAACCACCTAGCTCAATGTTCGGGGCGCACATGCCCGCAATATAAAACCAAAAGAAATAAAAATCTGACGCCATCAACAAAGGCCCTATAATAAAATCTATGTCAATATTTCCTAAATTTAGTAGTCAATGGGTCAGTGGAGAGAAGAAAACCACAGTACTCAAGAATGAACGTCTGACGCACCACAACTAAAGAAGGAAAAGGACATCTGGAATGGGATCTCACAACGGATCTTGAAGTAGACAATAATAATCTTTCACTATAGATCATTGGATCCAAAAAAACTATGATTGGGTGACATCGCGAAGAACCACATAGAAGAACCCAAAACAACACTTTCTCAGAGATTCTCACTGTATACGAATCAAAAATCCAAAGCCGATCGAATAAATCATGAAGGAGGTTCTCCTCTAAAAAACACCTTGGAGTTGCCTAAGTTTGAGAGAAATGATTTCTAGGAAGAGAGGTATGAGTGAAATAGTAGAACATGTGAATTTAAGTAGGGTGCAGGCTCAGTCACGACCTCTACCCCCTGGCCATGTTTTGTAGGCCACACTGGATATGTTACACCAAAAAACTATTGCCTCTGGTTAAAAAACACTATTTAACCCCTACACTATGTGTACATCAGGTTCATGACACATCATGTACCATTTTTACATAATGTGTACCTCTAGTACACAACATGTACCTACAGAGCATGTACCTCAAGTACCCTGCATGTACCCTTTCTATAGCCTGCAGGAAATATAGAAAACCACATCTAAAGACATTAATACTAAAGGGAACTTAAAAAAATGGAAAACATAACCGATAAATGTAATGAGATGTTACACAGACATTCATATATTTGGGGTAATTTTATATATCATTATCATTTGTTTTTTTATGTTTTATATATTCTTTGATTAGTGTAGTTGTGTAATTGGTTTTCATTAGTTATAAAAATCTAGGATTAAAATATTAAATAGATTCTTAGTGATTGTGTGGAGTTGTTAAGAGTCACTATTAATAATATTTGGTGGTCTTGACTCACAATGTGATCATCATACTATCCTTGTATCATCCATTACTTTAGTTTTACAGTGTAATAAATATGAATCAATATATTTGGGTATATACATGAATGGTTTTAAATAATATTTGAATTTGATGTATTAAATTATTCTCTAGGATGGATATCTAGTATTATTGGTTTAGAAACCATTTCTGTTTGTGTAAATCATTGTTCTTATCAAACTGGGTGGTTCTCGTGCTAACCTTTAATGAATTAAACCTTATTATTTATTAGACCATGGCATATGGATTGGGTAATCCTATTTAAGGTGAAATATTTTAATCCTATTTTCTCTAGTTTTGAGACACCTCAATTAATAATAATTAGGTTCAAAAAGTCATATCAGTGGATTCAAAATATTCATAAAGCATCTTGATGATAACATATATGCTTTTAGTCATTCTTTTACTTATATCATATTTGTTTCTTAGAGCATGAATAAGGTCATCATCCATGGGTCTTAAACATACTTCTAAATACGAATAACTTATTTCCACATAAACATGAATTTGATATATGTGAAACAAACACATGTAACCTTTGGATAAGTGAGTTATATAGTAGAGATATTGTGGGTTGGTTTTCAAGGAAGGGAGAAGTAATTAAACATAAATAGTCTTCTCGTTTATAAAAGACCTGAACCTGGGACATGAAAAAAAATATGTTTCTTTTGGTTTTCTAAATAAGTTTTATATAATTGAAACCCTTAATTGAAAATGAGTTTACTTTCATAAATGTTATCAAAATCGAGTTTTCTCAGTTCCTTCTTTTCATACACATTAAAATGTTTTACCAAAACATGTCTTTCATTACATATAACATTCCTATTTTTAAATTGTTTATTTATATAAAACCTAGTTATATCTGGTATCAGATTAAAATATTAAACTATTTGTTATTTTTCATATGGAAAACATAAACCCATTCAATTGATGTCAATTTCATTTCACAATCACACTCTCATAGTTATAGGATTTTCCTTATCTAGGGTTATCCTATGGACTGAAACCCATATGAATTTCACTAGAACAATGTTTGGTTAATTTACACTTGTTTGGAATGTATATAATAAAATATATAATACCGTATTTAATTCATACCTTAGTATATAATGAATGTCTAATTTTTTATAACTTGTGTCCAATTCGGAATGCCTCTAGAATGTGTGCCTATTATATAACTATAAATATGTCCTTATACTAGTTTAATACCTATAATATAATTGAATCCCATGTAATTTATTTTCATTTTTAATACAATTATAATTGGGCATATTCATAATGGGTAGGTTTCTTTGTATTGCAACATGGAAACTAATTTTTTTTGTTCTTATGGTTTCATTATTGTAACCAGACAGTTTGCTGTTATATTATAATGTTTTTTATGTATGTTTATTACATATTTTATAGAATTATAGTTCTTTTTATTATGATCATATTTTCATAATGTAGACATATTATATTATTATTATAAAATACCTATGCAAGTTCACTGGCTATTGACAGAAATGAATTTGACAAAACAAGTTGTAGGATTTCACTAACCCCAGTATCAAATGGTATTTCAACACTCTGACAATATATACCCCATCCCTTGTTCCCACAGATGGGTTGACATCACAATTTTGGTATAACCTTTCCCCTCACTCCATTTATGGGAATATAACTTAACATATTATGTTCAAAATATGGTGGGATAGGCAGTAATATTTTCTTACCACAAGTCTGACATTGATATAAGGATCTTTATAAGTAGTCATGTTTAGTTATGGAGCCTCATGATTTTAAAAATTACTGATTATAATTTTTAAATGAATGGAATAAATAATTTTCTTTATTTTTTAATTCTTACATAATGACTATAAAAAAGAATTTTTTATATTTGTGTAAAATTGTATACATATTCACATATAGTGTAATCAATGCATCAAGATTCTACCATTAGGGTTTTAGAGAGTGTGGTAGTGAGAGAAATGAAGAAACTTTTTTTCATCAGGTAGGGTCTAATGAGAAGGAATCTTACTCTTAGTAGACTTCTATTTTTCTTTTAATCTATATTTTCATAATTTCTTTAAATATTTTCCATTGATATGTGAAATTTTTTATTTCTCCCTTATAATATCAAGATTTATCTAATCTACTTTATTAAACACACATTGCTATGTTTTGTAGATATTTCTTCTTGTTTGATTTGTTCAAGAAATTCATTAATTCCACATGGGGAATACGTTAATCATCTATGATTAAGACACTTATACAACAACACATCAGTATACACATTTTATCATATGTTTATTTTTCCTAGGAATAATTTGTTATGGATCATATGTGTGATAACCAATATTTCATTTTATTTAGGTGGAATCCAGATTTTTAAAATGATCCTAACAATAGTCAAAAATGTGGATCCATCCACCTAGGATTTCCCTCATCGTTAAAAACCATTCCATTATTTTATGTATTAGAATATATTTTGGGTCTTTCCTATATGTAATTTATAATACACTATATATATAAGATTCCTCCTCTATATGAATATTTATTGGCATATAGATTAAATCTCATTTGTTTAATCATTTAAGACATTATATTAAAAATATATAATTATTGAAATGGATCATCAATTAATCATGGATAATATTATGTATTTTTTTCTTCTTCAATGTCATTGGAATGACTACATTGGTCACAAAAAATAGAGGTGATGCTTCTTCTATAAAGGGAGGAAGCCAGATGATCCTCTGGCCTTGACATCTGTCCACACATGAGGTAATGTGGATTAGGGTCAATTATGGTTTGATCCCCTCTTATATTATATTTTTATATTTTAATAACTATATTCTTGAAATTTAATTCACATTATTACATTCTCTAGCCAAGTATGTGTTATGGGTATACATGAAAGGCCTTCTATTTCTGTGATTTTTCTCCACTGATGGTCAACTCAAGGAAATTGTTTTAGTGTAGAATCAATAAAAGGATGTTATTTTATCTATTCTTTATTTTATATAATGGTATGGTGGGAAATATTATTTTGGAAATAATTTCATACATTAAAAGGATCAACCTAATTCTAAGAGTAATCAACTCATTAAAGGGGAAGTAAGGCCCTCTATAGGTGTAAATCAAGGTCCCCAAACCACTATTTCCCAAAAAGTGTCCCAAAAGATGAAGAAAATCATGGATCTGCCTTATGAAGTGGTTCATGTGAATTATCTTAAGGAACACATGTCTCCCAGGGATATCATTATCTTGATGTTAAATAATTATTGAATCAAAATTCTACTATTGTAACTCAGGGTCTAGATGAGTAGCTATCATTGGTTTTAATGAATCAAGGACCCAGACACATATTATGTGTTATAAATATATATATCACTATGATTCATCCTTATGAACATCATGGTATAATCATAATTTATTTTCGAGAGACTCTTATTTTTAAATGAAGAATTCAAAAAAAATTATTGATATAGAAGGATTTACTCTATCAAGGGAGAGGACATAAAGAGTTTTGGTTCTATGGAAGAACCTTGTAGGGAATATGATCATGGTTATCTTGATCAGGGTAGGGTATCTACATTTCATTTATCATTTTTTATGAATTTTTTACATCAATATCCACTATATAGACTTAACCAAAAATAATTTAACTCCCATCCTAGTTATATTAGGAGACTAACCCTGACACAAAATTGAAATCCAAGGATAATGGAATTTTTCCCTGATTTTGATTATTAATTCTTGTATTAAATTTAGTATTGTTTGTATTATAAGATGGGTTTGTTCATTTTGTGAGGATATACACCAAAGCCAAAAAAATTTAATTTCTTAGAACAAAATGGAATTGGGATTAATGAGTAGTCCTATTTATAAAAAGGCCAATTGTTCATTATTTTATAGACAGACTATTACCGGTTCCCTACTGAAAATTCTATGCTTACAAACATTATGGACATCTTAGTTTATAATTAACCTATTTTATTATAAATATAAAGTAATTATAGATACTTTTCTCTATATGAGTACCATAACTGATTTTTTGTTTGTGTTATATATCTAGGATATGTTCCCTATTTAGTGTTAGAGCATTTGGTGGTGGTTAGAGGGCACATGGGGTTTATCACATGATCCCTCTAGTCCATTATTGGTATTAGGTTTTGTATATCCTTGAATTTTATATTTGACAAATTTACATTCTATATTTTCCATTTTGTTTATTATTGTATTAATTTGTTAATTAATTTATGAGTTGTCTCTTTTCTTTGGATACTATGTTATGATATGTTTAGTTTTGTATTATTTTTTGGTTTTTTTCAATGTTCTATATATTGATTGGTCATATCAATTTTTATCGTGATAAAAAATTATGAAATATAATAAAAATGTAGTTGGATAATCATTCCCTAACATTATTATTGGGACCCATGAAACTATTCTCCAACCATTTGAGATTGGGAAGCACTACTATGGTAGTAGCACACATGATCTAGGTTTTTATGGGTATTTAGGGCATGTACATTACATGTACACTGATATGAGTATGGGATGATCAAATGTACATTCCCATTCAACATGACCATAGGATATCCTATTTTGATTTTGGATGGCTAGGTAATATTTACTCAAGGACATGTACACATATACATGTACTATATGGTCAAAATTCAATCATTATTTCATATAAATAAAGGTTGGTCACTTTGAACTTTTAATGGGATGATTTATTTTTAAACATAAGAACCTAGATGAGTATAGATATGAAGGGAATGTGTTATCATCATAATACAAAGTCAACCCTTTGTCCATGAGATTAGTATAAGGGACTCTAAATCCACTGGTGATATTGGCTTTATTTATATTGATCTGATTTTTTTAATTCCTTTAAGGGAAGACTTTAGCCAACATTAAGAATAAATTATTGGCAGTGAGATTGAAATTTAACTGTTGAATCATAATTAGAGTGCATGAACCCATGAAATATATCACCCAAATAGAAAATAGATTTGATTTATTTCTATCACATAGTAATATTGGGGGTTGGTGGATGAAGTTAGCCTAATTTTTTTCATGTCATTTCATTGTAAAATCCACACAATCGTGCATCATAGAGGGATACAAGATCAATATTATAGTAATTCAATTTTAGGTCTTGGTTATTTTTTATGTGATCCACATGTGCCTATGTAACTGCATTTATAACACCATGTGTTTCTCATCATTCAGATCACCCATGGATTACCCCTTCAAAACCATAATTATTTATATATATTTTTTGGAAGTTTTGATCATCGTATAGGAGGAAGTTATTTCCACACCTATTTTTTTATTTTTTTACATAATATTGTGAAATAATTCCATTTTATATATACTTAATGATTTAGGTTATCCATGTGATTGTATGGTTAGTTTTCAAATACAATGTTTTTATCTATGGTATAGTGGTGTCAATATAACCCGCCTCTTTTTTTCTACTGGTTGAATAAGGTATATAACAATATATAATTCATTAAAATTTTGATTATGTCATCCCAATATAGGAATATGAGTGGGGAACCAAAAATATATATTGAATTACCCTAGCTGATTTAAAATATTAGGTAGTAAGACATAATTAGTTCGGTGGAAAACTATTCCATCAATTTTTTTTTTAAAATCTAAAAATAAAACATACTCCAGTATCTTTATAGTGTATACTACATTTATTTTAAAGATCATAAAATATGGGTCACACTTACCATTGAGTTGAGTAATTTAAATTTGTATATATAATTATTTACTAGAGGTGATATCATATTATGATGAATTGTAATTTTAGAAACCCTCCAAAATGTGTAATGAATTAGAAAGGAATAACCTTTTCGGGGAGATAAATTGGGCCATATGGTTGAACCTGTTGAATGTAAAATCATATATATGTTTTAATTTATGGATTTTGATATCACATAAATGTAAATTTATTATATATTTAGAGATTTATTGGAATAAAATAATTCCTCATTAGGAAGTTCCATGTCCAATGGAGATTCATTTTGATCTAGAATAGATGCTAAGAATCCTCTACGTTCATGTCCATTGAGTATTATCCATGATATTAACCAAATGTATAATTTATAAAAAATAACATCTCATATTTATAAATTTCTAATTAATATAGTATGATTTAGGATATTTTTAAAGTTATGTAAATGGGAGAGTTGTTTGACCTCTTGATATTATATGAAAATTAACAAATCTTTTACTATAGTGATTAAATATAGAGAAATATTATTGTATGTGGTGCATCTAATATCATCATCCAACATGGTTTAACGGAGGAAATAAATGTTATTTTCACACCCTATAAATTTTTAAATACAATGAGGGGTTTTATATATTTATCTATAGCTTCCTCATAAAATAAATGAGTATTCCCTTCGCTAAGAGAAATCAAAACTTATGGTTGAAATTAGTATAATTTCTTGTGGTAGAATACTATTCGGTAATAATAATTTCACTTCCATGACATAACATTATTCAACATATTTTTAATGAAGATACCCTTTATAGTGATTTTAATAATATTGACTTTGATATATTTGATACATAATTGAATTTCTATCATTGCTTCAGGGTAATGAGGTGGGGGAATGTTAATGACCACCCAAGTATTTTTGGGTTCAACCATGATACCTTAATGATATATTATAAATAAATAAAATCTCACAGATGTTATCACAAATTCAAAATTTAGTGGGTTTATCGTTATATATTACTTTTGAAACTATAATAACACAACCACTATGATAGAAAAGTGATCCAAAAATTGACATGATTTAACAACTAGGTCATCTATATAGAATTTTTTTTATTATTCGATGCTTCAAAATATTTTTCATAAATAACTACAAAGTGGATCCCTCATTCATCAATCCAATGGGAATAACATAATAAAATTATAATACTTAGGGTTCATTAAATTATTTTAATTCTTCATCCTCATGGTTATCCATTTTTTATATCTTTAGTGCCCACTGATGATGGAAATTTCTGAAACTCTAATATTTAGGAATATATTTTTTACTAAATTAAAACATTTGATGGAAATATTTCTATACACATAGAGATCGAATAAAATAAATGATGAAATCTTTATGATTAATACAAATAAAGTTAAAACCACAAAAAAAATTTAAAATATTATAATATATTACTCAACTAAAAGCGTACACATTTAAAGGACAAATGATTAATATAATTTCTATTAAAAAAGATTTTTGTTTATTAATTAAATATTTTTTAATGTGTTAAATATTTTAGGATAATAATATAAATGATAATATTTTATAATATTTTTACAATATATGAACTAATACATTATCATTATTTAAATTATAACTTTATATGTAAAAACATTAATAACCCATAATTTATAAAAACATTATTTTTTCATAAATGATTTTGTGTTTATAATTTATTTATTATTCCTTTAAAATATGTATATTTATAAATTATATAAAATTAAAAATATAAAATTTACAACATTTTTTTATTTAACCTATCAAAATTAGATAAATTTTATTGTTTGTGGTTTCCATTAAATAATTGATTTTTAGGAGAATACTGAAAAATAACATTTTACAAATATTGAAAATTTTATGTATTTAAAATTATATTAGAATTTAAAATAAGGTTATCTAATTTATTAATTAGTAAAATATGTATTAAATAATTAAAACTATACATTTCAAAAATAGAATGTTGAATTTTGAAAACCAAGGCTTAACATTTTATCAAGTGATGTAATTTTCTTCAATAAATTGTTTAGGGGTCATTTCATTTAATTAAATATTTCTTTTTTAAAATTTGGATTTATATTTATATGGAAGGGGAATAAATATTATTTTATTTTTCTATAAAAATAAAATATGTTCTGGAAAAAAAACATTGATATTTTTATCCTACACAAAAATGTTCTTTATAAAAAACAATTTTTCAGAAAATTGGTTTCTATATATTAGTGCACTAATGTCAAAATTTAATTTTCACTCCATTGGAAATTATATTGGTTAAATGATTCTCATATTTGAAATAATTATTTTTAAATTTTGTAATATGGCAAAAAAATTATAAATTAATTTAATTACCAACATAAAAATGAGATATTGTGGAGATGTTATGTTGTGTAAGAAGTTAAAAATAAAGAGAAAAGCCTACGATCACTCAAAAAATGTCCCAAAATTTATTTTTATGAGGGTATAATAGACATTTTATTTTCCCTAATTACATTATTTTCTATTTTGGAGCATTTTACCTCAAACAATTTTAGGGAATTATTTGAAAGCATAATGTATTTACATAAAATCCATTTTATCTTCTTATAAATGGATCCACCACCAAGCCACATATTCTCACACCCCATTCCTCTTATATTTAATGAAATTATTCCCAAATAACTCTCTATAAATACAAAATCTCATAGTGGTTTTTATATGCTTATGATACTCCCTCATAAAGCATTAACATAATTTCCAATCGATTTTTTCCATGGATTAACGAAAAAATCTCATTCACTCTTTTTCCATTTATTTTTTTATTTCCTTGTTCAAATAAATAATCTAAATATAATATTAACATTTTATAATAATTAAATAACTATCATAAATATAATTATTTTTTTCTATTTCAATTGGATAACTATTTTCAACCTTCTTCCAAACCATTTGAAAGAAGAAAACATATCTTGTGTTATATACATATTACCACCTCCATAATTGATGTGATTGATTTTTCATAACCTACATTAATTGATAGTAAAAAATTGGTATTTTTTTGGATAAATATGGTATTTATAACATTAATTTGATTTTAAAATTACAAACCATTCCCAATATTCCTTATTTTTTTGGAAATGGTTGTGTCTCAAATTTATACATACAGACTACCACCTACGCAAAAAATGTTTTATTTTTTGTATAGTTTTTTATTAACTATTAAAATTTATTCAAAAATTATGAACACCTTACAAATATAAATAATATAATTATGATTCATTAAAAATTATACTATTATAAATTACTCATTTTTTAACAATACTCACTAATAAATTATTTCTTGTTTTGATTTTGGTTTGTTTAACCACCTTCATAAACAATGCAATAAATTTCTTTCATAGAAAATTTTGGAAAATTACTATGGATGTCATTATAAATTAATGGTAATTAAATGTTGGTTTAGTTTTTTAAAATGTTAATAAATATTTAAATTATTATTAGTATACATCATTTTTTGTTAAAAATCACCAAAACAAACCCATCACCAATATCATCATCGCAAAACATGACTAAAGTACATATGAAATGAAATTAAAAATTATAAATTAAAATAAAAAATAAATTATAGTACCTATATTGATCTTGGAATGATGAAATTTTTTTATATAAACAAGAATAAACACCACCATTATGAAATTGGTACCAAAAAACAATTTAATCCAATAACATCCACTGATAAAAATAACATATAAAAAATATATTTTAAAAAAATGGTAATAAATAATGTTTATAAAAGAATATATTTATTATTAGTATTATTAAATACGTTATTAATGAGGTGTTTTTATACCTAATGTTAGATCATATTTTGGATAAGAGTGATTATAGTTACTAGTGTTTTATCTCAACATCAATTCACTGAGATGTGTTTTGTTTTATGAACCTTATTTTATTTAAATAATTTTTATAATATCTTATAGATATATAATATATTGAATAATATTATAATCATTATATTTAATGTTCATTTTCAATCTCGATATTTCATGGTTTTTTATAATATTGTTTCTATATTCAAAAATTATTTAAGAAACTCAAATATATTTTATTTTATTACAAGGCTTGTTCTCAATCATTAATATCTTATTTTCACCACATTCTTTCATTTTACATTTTATAGCCCTCTTGACCTTATTTCAGAGGAAAATGAATGTTTTTATTAAAATATACTCCCATTATGAATTTCTCTCACAAAAAAAAGTAATGCATTTTTATGAATAATTCCCATTTTATTTAAAAAGAGTGTATCTTCTATGATGAAATTTTATATCTCTATAAATGTTCACTTTTTTTGAAAAAAAATAATGTATTATCATATGTTACCAGAATATTTTGTATTATCATGTTTTTTTAAAAAAGGATTTATTATTCATTTTATGATATGGGTTTCAAAAGTGGTATTTCAAAATGTTAAAAAGGGCTTGAATCATTCCATAATCATATGTATTATCTTTATTTTTAAATTCCCTTAAGAAAACTATTTCGTATTTTTAATTATATATTATTAAATATTCTTTTGAAAATTAAGTGTTTTCAATGGTTTTCACTTAATCATATTAAAAAATAATTTATATGTGATCCATAACATCAATTTATTTTGATAATGTTAAAACTATTTTCTAAAATTGATTTTCCATGTAAACATATTTTTTCACCATTATGATCATTCTTATAAAAATAGATTATATCCCATGATTTAAAATGTATTTCAAAATTATATTTATTCATAATGACAGTGAAAGAATATGAAATATATTTATAATATTACAATGTAAAATTTTGATTTTAAAAAATAATTTATGATATTAAAATTTTTATTTTAATGTCATATTTTTTCAATAAAAAGAATTTACTATTTCTTATCCATCTATTTTTTTTAAATTATTGTTCAATTATTATTTTTTCAAGGAATTGTTTTTTCCAATTTTTATAGTAATTTTTAAAATTATTTATCATGATTAATGTATTTAGTTTTTTAGATTTAAAATTTAATATTATTTCAAACACTTCAAAAAACATATATTTCGTCTTATTTTTCAATGTTATGTCCCAATGAAAAAGATAATATATTATTCATATGTGTTAACATAAATAATTCAGATTATGTTACACTATATTTATTTTCTTCTACCACCGTCCACCATATTCATTTGGAAGGATTATTAAAAGTTATGTGAAAAAATTAATAAAAAAATAAATTTTATATGTGTTAAATAGGTGATTATTGAAATATTATTGTTTTCATGTTATATTTTTGAACAATTTATGGATTTTTTTTACTATTGGATTGGGTCATATTCATCCTTCATATTCATTGGTTTATTTTTTATAACTTATAAGATAAAAAATGATACATGGGTGATAGATCAATGTATAACCAAGGCTAGTGATCCTACAACACAACTATTTCAAGTTGGTATTCGTTTATTAATGATTTTATGTATGTGAAGTATATGGGTGGTTCTTTAGAGATTTATGAGAAAAATTGGTGAGTCATTGGGATTTTATACTAGTGTAATGTTGGGGAATGGTTTGGGAAAATTGTTTAAAACCTATAAGAAACTGTGAACAGTGAGGCAAAGGATAAAGAGAAGGCACGCATGTGGAACTTGGGAACCATGTGGCTTACCCAAACCACACATATTAGATAAACGTTAATACAATGAGATTTAGAAAAGTTGATGCATGGTATAGAAACCACGTGAGACACCTATGTGAGGTTCGTCATTGATGTAGGGTCGGATAGATGGTTAGCATGCGATTTGTGTAACCCTATGACTAAACCATGTGCGGGAAAGAAACAAGATCCTGAAAAATTAGATCTAGGTTTTCCTTGTTTTTTAATGCATGTTTTTCCCAAAATTGAACAAACTATATATTTTATCCCATCAATGGAATTAGAGGCGTATTCTATCAATCTATAGACAATTTTATGGATTTTATTAGTGATTTAATGCCATATTCTCATAGTATGTTATTTTTATTTGTTGTTCGTAGTGTTTATCTTAAATCCCCTAATATATCTTTATTTATTTAATATATCTAGTAAATTTGGTATATATATAAGATAAGTCATTGAAAATATGATTATATTTTGTCTTGTTGATAACATGGTAAGATATCTAAGATGGGTTTTTCAAGATTCGACATAGTTTCATTCGATTTTGAGCACCATTCTTTGTTTTCATCATAAAGCCCGAGGTAGGTGGCTGGACTCTCAACTCCTATAGTTATAATTTGGAGGAATGGTTTTGAATCATTTATTTTTCTTGAAATTTATTGTTTATTAATTATTTGAAACCCTTTTGAGTGATGGTTAGTGGAAAATGGAAACTTGGTGTTTTTGATGAAGGTTCTTTGGTTCTTATTTTTAAAATTGTCCCTTAAGAGATGGGGTTTTTTTTAATTTGGGTAAATAGATTAAATAATTGTTTTCAACAAAAGGAGAGCATTATTGTAAGGAATATGAATTGTTATTTTGAATGGGTTTTTTCAATGTATTTAAATAGAAGAAAATTTTTATTTAAATGGTTAAAATTGTGGGTTTGGAAGTGTTTTCTAGAATGATGGTTGTGTTTGTTCTTATGAATTTAGGATGTATAAGGGTAAGGAGTATACCCCATCAGTAGTGGGATTGATAAGGTGCAAGAATCTCCCTTATCAAATTGTTCACTAAGTGACGTCTCTGTGAAGGGATCATTCATCACTTGTGAGTATAGAGAGGTCTAGGTTTTCATGCATGGTTGGATGTGTGGATAAGTGAAATGGAATGGTTATTACAAAATATATTAGGGAAATTATTTTAGAAAATTTATTGGTTAGTTTCCTTGTAACTTTATGTTGTTTTGAAAAAATGGGTTCTTTTCACTTGTTTATATTTTGATATAAACTATATTATAAATTTTTTCAATAATTTTTGTAAATAAATTTTTATAACACGTTCTTTCCTAATGGCATGATTAAGGTAATTATAGAAATATAATGAGTTTCATTACTCACCCTTACAGTTAATGTTTTGTGATTTTTTAGATATAATCTATGAGGACATTAGAAAAGTTAAATTATTCTATTTTTCTAGAACATCATAGTTATACATGGGTTGTTTTGGTGGTGTTTGATCATGTAGATAGTAGAGGTTTGGAGATATGTGTCTTATTTATTTTTACAAGTCTTGTAGTATTCCTCTATTTACTTTTAAATTGTGTAGAATTCTGTTAGGGTAAACTTGATAGTTGTTTTCAAAAATTGGTTTTTACCTTGAGTTATTAATATTTTTCATCATACATAATTTAGTATTTTTTTAAGGAGTGTTTGGTTGGATGTTTGAATTCAAAGGTAAATAAATCCCCCACATATTTTGAATCCCATCATCATTTATTACCATCCTTAGGCATCTTGAGGGTGCTTCTTAATTTCAGGAAACAACCTTCAACCTTATCAAGCCCCTCAATGATGAGGGTGAAATTAAAAATGGTATCAAATTCTGGTCCAAATACTTATATTGATCATTCCTTTCTTAACAAGTGGTCACCAGTTTCTTGGTCTTAGAGTCGATATTCATTCTCTTCTATTACTTTAGTTAGGTTGGTAGAAATGATTCTGAATTTCAGGACATGAAATGTAGAGTATAAAAATATATATCCAACATGTTTATGATGAACTTCAAGTTACCAATGATTTTTGTACAAATGTTTTTTCGAGAAACTTTTTGGATTTGGAATCATATCGTCATGAAATTATCCAATGAGATAATCATGATGTGAATTAGAGGAATGGCATCCTGAAAGTAGTTCATATTTCATTTTGAGTAATGTTTTTTGATATTGTGAAATAGGTTTTTATTTTTAAAATTTATTGAGTGTTTTTAAATGAATGATTTTGAAAAGAGATTGATTGTGGTATTTTTAAAATGTTTTAATTTTCAATAGCATGTTTAATTTTTCAAAAATGGTTGAACATGGTTAAAATTGATTTTGGAAAGCATTATTGTGGTACTATTGTGTGATATAATATTAAATTCTTAAGACTTTAGGTCATAGAGATTTAGAATTATTCCTTATTTTGTTATAGAAAATGGAACCCAATAGGCTTTGTAGAAACCAACTAGAAGAAGTTGTGGAGAACATGGTTTCACCTAAGCCATAGATGAACAAATAGATAGTTTAGTGTATTTTCCAATAACATCATCTTGGGAATAGAGGGAAGAGAAGGGATGAGCCAATGCAAGTCGATCTCTTCATCTATTTACCAAAGTATAATTTACCAATCATTTGGGCTGACTCAAAACCATAAATGGTAGAGGTTTTTCTGAATAAGATTAATCGTATATTGGATTTCATCAATACACTTGTGGAGATGAAAGTCACGATTGAGAATTATACACTAGAAGATATTCCATGTTAGGGGTGGGACCTAGATGAGTTGGATAAAGTCGATTGAGTCCATGCTTGGGAAGATTTTGAATAATTTTTCAATAAATAATTCTATCCACATTCGTTCAAAATAATGTGATGGATACAATTAATAATTTTAAAGTTTGAAAATCATTCTTCCACTATGTATGAGGATAAATTCATGAATTTAGTGCACATTTCACCAACACTTACATCTTATGTGTCCTTGAAGGCACACATCTATGAATCTGGGATGAGACATGAGATTCACTCGAAGATTGATGTGTTTTATGTTACAGACTATAGAGAGATGGTCAATAGAGTGAAAGTAGACGAATGGGACATATTAGGTGCTATGGGGGGGGGGATTTTGATACGCATAAGAACGATAGGAAACTATAATTCTTGGGGAAAGAAGAAGAGGGAAACCTATTTCCAAGGTGGGATTATGAAAATGAATCAAACAGCTAGATCGATGAATCTTCTACCAAAACCAAAGATCCAACCTGGATGATTTCAATGAAGGTCATTCAACCACATGAATCATGAATGTATGACACCAACAAGGGAATGTGACAATTGAAACAAGATTGGTCTTGTTCAGTTCTATTCTCACAGTTCTCCATGGTCCAGTTCTTAATACACTTCTATGGTATCATATGCATTGTATGTCTTGATGGGATGAGGGAAGTAGAATAACTATTTTTAGAAGAACAAAGCTAACTTTGGTGACCGTAGGAACACCATGAATCCTAAAGTAAAAAAATATCTATATGAAAAAATGGAGCAAATTATACTGACAAAGACATTTTATGGAGCTGATTAGGTGAATATTGATGATCATGATGGTCCATTTATGGTAAGAGGTACAATTCATTTTAGTTATATGTTTTTTCAACTTTTGTTTAACATGGGTGAAACTAATTTAGATATTTCTATTAAATTGTTGGGTTTAAAATTGATATGATTCCTTCTGTGATAAAACTGAAAATTTTTATTGAGAAAATATACTACAGAAGCATTATATGTAGAGAATATTCTATAATGGTTAATGGAGCTAATATAAAATGGAATGTATCTATAATAGAGATGAATATATATGATATAATCATATGTATGGATTATTTGACATTTTTCAAGGATCACATGAACTTTTATACAAGAAATGCCAGTTCCACAACTGATGATGGCATTAAGAATCTATTTTGAAGAGACTGGAGTGAAAAGATAGGTGAAATGTGCATGTTGGAACCAGAAATTGAAAAAATCTAGTATCAAATGGTAGCATTATCTTTATCATCCATAGAAAATATCAACATAAACAATATTCCAGTAGTGTTCACTCAGTTTACATATGTTTTTCCTGATATTTTCTCATTTTTACCACTTATAATGGAAGCAGAGTTTACTATTGAACCCCATACAAAGACTATTCATATTTCCCTTACATATTCTTGGATGGAACCAAAATAATTATAGGATTTAAAATAACAATTGTAAGATATTTAAAAGTAATGTTTTCATTTGACCAAGAACATCTCTATGGGAAGAAGTAGTATTGTTTCAAAAACATTTGGATGTAACATTAAAGATGTGTGTGGATTATTAAAATCATAACCATGTCATGATAACGAATAGGTATCCAATTTAATTCATTGATGATTTTTTTAATAAATTGAGGGGGGATGAGGGGTTGTCCAAAATTGACATGTGACTAGGATACCATGAATTTCAAGTTTGTAAAGAGGATATCCTGATGAAAGCATTCGGAATAAGATATTGCCATTATGAATATGTGGTAATTAATTTTGGTCTTATGAATGCACCATTAATTTTTATGGGGTTTTTGAATTGGATATTTTTGGAGATATATCAATTTTTTGTGGTGGTTTTTTTGGAAGACATATTAATGTATTTGAAGAGAAGGGATAAACATGGGAAACAGATGGAGAAAATGTTTGGAATCATAAAAGACCATCATTTTATTAAAAATTCACTATTAATTTTTTTTGGATAAAAGTGGTATTTTTCATGGCCTTGTAAATTATGAAAGATGAGTTTAATTGGATCTAGAGATAATAGAAGTTTTTATATCTTAGAAACATCCAAATAAATTCATTGACATATGATGATTTCTTGGCCAAGCTGGTTATTACTGACACTTTTTTCATGAATTCTCATGATTATCTTCAAATACGATATCTTCTACAAATAAAAATGATACATTCCAATGATATGAATAATTTGATAAATCTTTCGTATAGCTAAAGGTTTTCATTACTTCTGTACTGATATTTATTATTCAAGAATTAGGACATGGGTACACGTTGTATTTTAAGGCTTTGGGATCAAGGATAGGGTGTTTTATTATTAAATGATATCATTTTGTGTCTTATGGAACAAATATGTTACAACTTCATGGGAAGAACTACCCAAAACATGATTTGGAGTAAGCTAGCGTAGTTGATGATTTGATGACTTAACTTCATTACCTCCTTGGTAAAACATTTACTGTGTTTACCAATTATAAAATATTTAAACATTTTTTCTCATAAAGGGAATTCAATTTGGGGAAAAAATCAATGGAATATCAATAATTTATTGAATTTGAATTAATATATACATGAGGAAAATGAAATTCAGTGGCTGGTTCATTATGAAGAAAGGCATTTGATCAGTTAGAAAAATAAGCTCTAGATGAGTGGATGTTTATGTTGTTCTTAGATGGCTTGAACACAGAATGTGAAGACTGATGGAAAGTTTCTATTTTTTACAAGTTTCACTTGTTCTAGATTTAGTGAAGATGATAAAAGAGGAAAATACATCCAATCACAATCCGTGGATATGAGTTCAAAACACAATGGTGTGGAGACTATAAAGGGATATATTATGGATGCGAGTTCAGTGTTATGGTTTAGAAATAGGATGGTTGTACCAATGACTTTTTAAGGAAAACATCTTCATTCTAACCACTATTCGATATTTTTTGTTATCCAAGAATACGATTGATTTTTAAGTCATTGATAGAGATTTTTTGGTTGATCGATATGAATTGTAAGGTGGATGTGTTTTTTCTAGATACATAACTTTTCCCAAATTTAAAGTAGAGCATCAGTGACTAGTAGGTATGTTGTAGTCTTTACCTCTTTAATTTTGGATATTATAGAAAATAGCAAGGTATTTTCTAAATATTCTCCCAATAACATTTCTGAAATACAATTGCATATGGGTTATAGTAAATCATCACTCATAGTATGTTTGTTTCATCCATATTCATGAAACTCGTATACAGGAACACATTTCAAAAATCAATATTTGAGATGTGTTAAAGAGGTATGGAATATATGTTTCTATAGTGTTAGACATAGATCCAATTTTTAAATATTTTTTCATGAAATCCATACATAAATCCCTTGGAAGTCATTAAACTATGATATCGTTATGCCACCCTCATATAGATGGGAAATACGAAATGATGATACAAATGTTGTAAGATATGTTATGGGCTAATGTAATGGATTTTTGGGGCTCATGGGAAGCTCATGTACCTCTAGTACTGTTCTTATTTAACAATAGCTATCAGGCCTTGATATATGTAGATCCTTTTGAATAATAGTATAGGAATCCATACTTATATCCATATTTTTTTGTAGATACAGGTGAGACTTCACTAGTTGTGTTGAGTCTTGTCCAAGAAACATTATATAAGATTCAGTTGATCTGAAAGTGGATGGATACATCTTAGGATCATCATAAATCATATGTTCATCATCATAAATGGTTGTTATAATTTGAGGTGACTGATAATGTATTCTTGAGGATCTTTCCAAGCCTTGGGAATCAATGTTTTGGGAAGTAGGGAATGTTAACGTTTTGATACATATGGCCTTTTTAGACACCGTAATAGGTTGGTGAGGTTGTAAATAAGTTTTCATTTCTGCCACAGTTTATTTTGTTGTGCAATGTGTTTCACATATACGCATGGAAAAACTATCATCTTAATTCTGAACATCTAATTAAATGGGATGACATTGAACTAGATTCAGATGCTTCATTGGAGAACTTTCCATTGAAGATTGTGGATATGGAAGAGAATATCTAGTGTGGAAAAAGCATCGTTTTAGTGTAGGTTTTGTAGAAACATTGTCAGATTCAGTAGGATCATGGGAATGAGAGAAGGAAATGAAAAAGAAATATCTAGAACACCTTCTAAGAATTTATTTTTTTCCTCTATCCAGGGACAAAAAATGAGAATGTTGTGGACAATATATCACCCTTAGAATCAAGTAAGTAACCCTTTATTTGAAATTCTCAACTATTTAATGTCTATGGATGATGATTGAGAGAGTTTTAAAAAAAATTGGATTCGTTTTGGGATTTTTTATAGGTCCACAGTTGGTACATAGTTTTGGAAAACCATGAAACACCTATAGAAAATCATTCCCAGTGAGGCAGCCGAAAATGGGAATGTTCATAGTGGGGTTCAAGGGTAGAAAATGTTTTGACCAAACCAAGATAAGTGGGTAATGTTGAGATAGAGTGCTTTGACATGGTTGGCACATAGTTTGGGAACCGTGTGAGAAAACTATTCAAGTTTCATTATTTATTTTGTGTCTAAGGCATAGTTAGGGCATGGTTTTCTTAAAAGTGAAAAGAAACTATGTTTGAAAAAGTAAATAGATCATAAAAATGTGTATATTGGTTAATCATGTGTTTTAAAGCATCATTTCCACCCAACATGACCCTAAATAAACATTAACTCTTCCCAACAGTATTAGAGTATCCTTGCATCATCTCATAGGAAATATTGAAGGCTTCCATTTGTGATTTGAAATCATATTCTCAGGGTAAGTGATCATCCTTAGGGGTTTTTGGTTTTTTTCAAAGATGTACTTCTCTATCTCTCTATATTTCTATTATCTATGATCGTTTGGATATATCTGAGATAGTTGATTCCAAATATGATTATATTTTTTATTGTTTATTATAGGGGAAGAGATCTAAGATGGGGTTTTGACAATTCAACCTGGTTTCATTGGCTTTTGAGTGCCATTCTTCCTTTTCTCTATAAAACATGAAGTAAGTGGCTTTACTATCAACTACTCAAGTTAGAATTTAATGGCTTGATTTGAAATTGGTTATTTGTGTTGAAATATATTGTCAATTTTTTATGTATTTAATATTTAAAACTCTTTTGAGTGGCAATTTTTGGAATCATGGAAATTCGGTGTTATTGTAGAAAGTGATTTCGTTCTTGATTTTAAAATATTTATTTTAAAATATTTATTTTTTGGAATTTTATAAAATAAATTAACCAAAAAATTCAATAAAAGAATAGTTTTATTGAAATTTATAATAATGGGTGTTTTGGGTGGGTTATTTGAATGGTTTTCAAAAAAAAGAATGTTTTTCTAAATGGTTTAAATGATGGTTTTTTTAATTGGATTTTGGAATGATGGTTTTGTGTGTTCATGTGAATTGAGGATGGATAAGGGTAGGGATTGTACTAACCATTAGTGGGATGGATAAGGTCCATGGATATCCCTCACCAAATTGTTTTGTAGGTGATGTATTAGTGAATGGATGACTTACCACATTCAAGTATAGGGAGGTCCAGTATTTCATGAATAGATGGATGTGTGGATATGTGAAATTGAATGGTTATGATATAATATATTTTTGAAATTATTCTAGAACATTTTTTGGTGTCATTTTTTAGAACATTATGTTTCCTAGAGAAATTGGTTTCATTTGAACTTGTTTATATTTTTATATAAACTATTTTACATATTACATTGTATAAACTATTGTAAATTAATGTTTCTAACATGTTTTATCATAGTGGAATGAGTAGGGAAGTCATTGGGGAAATCTATTGAGTTTAATTACTCACCCATACATTGGAACTTTGATTATTTTACATATATCATCTGTTAGGACTTGGGAAATTGTAAAGTACCATATTTTTTCAAGTAGTAAATTGTTATATAAGGGTTGTTTTGGTGATGTCAGAGAATAGATCATGTGGAGTATTCTATATATGACTCATATTTAGTTTTTTTTGGTTTTGTAGTTTTCTAATATTTACTTTGACATTTAGTAGACTTATAAATTGGTACTCATGTGATTTCATTAAGAATAATGGTTTTAATCCTGAGTTGTTTATAGTTGTAATCATGCATCATGTAGTAGTTCTTTTGAGTATTATTTGGTTTGATGTTTCCTTTTAATGGGAAAATCATCCCCCACACATATTGAATCCCTTATTCATTTATTGAAAGCGTTTCACATCCTGTTAACATCATTTAAATCCCAGTAACACCCTTCCAACTTCTTATTCCAATGTGGAAGAACGGGGTTTGTTCCAAAGTAATTAACATGTGTTATGGGATGGAGGAACACTCAGCCTTATACGCACATCCCTACCATCCATCAAATTTAATCTAGCAGTGAGAGTCTAAGTAGGTGATGTTAGGGAGACTATACCCTCTAGTTATAATAATAATAACAACTATAATAATGGTATAATAGAAGAATATAACAAAACATAGAAGAAACATATTTAATAAATTTAAATTAAACTCTAAATAAATCCTTCTATATATAACAGATAATGTAAATATTTTTTAAAACAGACATGAAAAAACATGCAAGATCTCCCATCGACCGATCATATAAGAGCACACAAAAATTCCAAAAAGAACACCAATTCATCTAATATGAACAACATGGTCCCCTTCCATACATTCAATTCACTCATTGTGTATGACTACTAAATAATTTCTAACCCATGCATCTGGTCCCTTACTCAATCTCAAATATATAAAGTCTACAAATGTTCTTAGGGTCATATTCCTGGTGTGAGTTTGAAATTAGTATGACACTACCAATGTGTGTCTATCATAAATCTATTTTATATTAGTGTGTGAATATATAAAGAAATTTAATTAACTCACATATAATTTGACCTACATTACATTGACTCATATCTAGAAGGAAGAGTTTACCTGCTTTGGACAATGCTGAAAATGGAATGATGTATGAAATGTCAGTCATACCTAGATAACCCTCAGTGAACCATCAATTTAAATGTTACATGAATCATGTTTCCTACAAATAGAAGAATTATATTATGTTAAGTAAAACCGTAATCCCAATATAATTCCCCATAATCATGTCACTAGTCCCTCATGATTCCATTTGAACAATCAACACTGAATCAACATCTGACATCTCAAGGCATGATGCTAACTGTCATCCCTTCATCTTGTACCATTGGACTCAATATCACACTAGGCTTAAGCCCCCATATGATAGTATCACTCTATAAACCATAGTTTTATTATTATTATAATATCATACATAACAGATATTCAACACCATCATGTAAGCCAGAAATACTACAGAGGCCTCCAACTAGATCGTGTAGTAAAAACAACTTCACTGAGTCTTAATCATCTATGAACATGACTCCAACAATGCTATTATCAAACCAAAATGATGAAAAATTTCCCAAATTCCTAAAACACCCTGTACTGTGAAAATCTATTTGCATATTTTTCCCTCATTTACTTACCATGACATGGTCCATCACCCCCCCCCCCCCACAAGTTGGAAAACCCTATCGCCTCATCATGGTGATCAACATCACCTCAAGTAACTAAGGTTGTTACCCAATCTTTAAAAAAGAACCAATATTGTAACATTAAAATTTATTTAGTTCAATTAATTGACATAATCTCACAAGTCTAAATTCAAAAAACCCCATATAACACATAAAATCCCCTTACCAGTTCAATCGTACCATCATAAACACAAGAAAACACATAGAAAAGTCCCAATAATAATAGAATAATAAAATTTTAACAACTTTCTCATACCAAGACCACACCATACATTAATATTTGCTACATCACATAAAAATTCTTATCAATTAAGATAAATATAGGCTGAACCTACTTTATACTAATTGAAATTCATTCATCAATAGTCATCCTATAAATCGTGTCATATCAAAAGAAAATGTTGAATATTAAAAACACCCATGAAATAGGGAATATGATCTCAAATGAATATATAATTACAAATATAAAGATGAATGATTAAATGAATAAAGTGGTCAATTATCCTTATTTCTAGCTATCCTATTCAACTTGTGGCACCCCAATAAGAGTCCTAATGAAAGAGATCCAACAAAAACTAATAGAGGACATAAAGTAGTATCATGGAAGGAGTCTAATGGATTAATACATTAACAATGAAGGAGAAATAAGGTATAAATAAATTTGGGATTTTTTTTAATTTCACTCTTTTTAAAGGGGTACATGTTTAGGTCGCATGGTTGGCCATACCGTGTGCCAACAACTCAAAATCACTACCAATATGGAAATAGTTTTTTGGAGATACTATCATTATTTGACTAAAAAGTGAATACCATGTGGATCACCTATAAAAATTACTATAGCTGTGTCACATGACCATGTTACTCCCACAAATGGTGTTAACTAACCATGCTCTTGTTCAAATTGATTGTATGGTTTAGTTAACATGATTATCATTGATCATGCACCAAATGTTCACCAATTGTTGTGTCTATTAGATTATGGTTTTTTAATCATGATTCCCACATAAGTGAATTAAACCCGCAATACATGTACTATGCATTAACACCCATAAAAAATAAAACCCCAAATCAACAATTTGAAGCAACTAACTAAACTGAAATTCAAATATGGATAGTCAAAATACAATAAATTTGAATTACCATAGGTTATACAACACATTTAGAAATGTAGGATATTAAAATATCTCCGCATTAAAATTTCTCATCTTATAGATATTTGGTCTTGAAATTTAATTATACCAAATATACCAATTTCATAACATTTCCACATACTACCCTAGCCATATAGTCATTATTATTCCTCTTTTGGATCCATAAATTAGGAATTACTGATCCTGTAACTTCCCAAACAAAACCTCATGAATTATTATGGTGACACCAACTATCCAATAGACATGCACATCCTTACAATAGATGACTTCATTCCAACACCTTATCAGATGGAAAATTATTACTTGAATCACACATGATTCCCACACTGTGTCACATCAAAACAGATGTCCAAAATATCGTTCATCATATATGGGGTCAAATAATATATTTAATCATATAAACACTTTTATATATAATACCCATAAAATATCCATATTTGAACAAACAACATAAAAGAAAAAAATAATTTTGGATTCTCATTTATTAAATAGAACCTATTCAACTCAATCATCACTAGTTCACACCATACATTTGTATCAATAATTATAGAAAAATAACATGCCCCTAATGACAATGTAACTATAACCATCATCAACTACCCAATCTTTTTTAACTATAAAAGATCAACATCATTCACATGGATTGATTCTTGGATACTTGATGCATGTACAACCTATGAAGATTCATCTTCTACTGGCCACTAACCCCACTATTGGGTCTCACTCTCCTTTCAACGTATTATGGATGAATTAGTATATCATCTACCAAATCCGGTTATTAATCATTATCCTACAATTGAACAATAGTTATGTCCAGATCTCGGACTCCTAGATTCATGATATTTCTTCTAAAAAACCTATCCTATATCCCCATTTGTCTGCATGATCGACAATCATTTTGAGACAATTCTTACCGGGACATGACATTACTGGTGGTACACATTGAATGAATACATTAGGAAACCCAATTCTTAGTGGTATGCTTGAATAAAAAACCGGGTTCTCTGTTAGGACTCTACATAGACTCGCATCTTACAACCTGATACACTTCCACCTAACTCACCTATCACAGTAACCCAACTAGAATAAGTTCTACATATTAGATTCCTTTCATCTATCAAATCTCAGTTCACTACATCTATAAAAGAGATCACCATGAAGATATTTACATATACTTCTATAAAATTGTATAAGATATCATCAAATCTACTCACCCTAGAGAAGTCACCATCTATAATAGAAGGCACAAAACTAGACAGTTCCCTAAACCTCCTAGAATAATCCATCATAGATGTATCCCCATGTGTTATGTTTAGGAACTCATGGTCTAGAATTTTTCTCAAATTATGTGTGAAAAAGGCCTCAGAATACATAGTCTTAAAGTCCTTCATTTTTACACCATCAAGCCTACCTACATGTACCTATATTTTTAAATAGTTATTTTCTAGTCCCCTAAGTATATATGTAGCTATATTTACCCTCCACATTGAGAGAGTCTCGATATGATTGAATATAGTGTACACAGATTTGATCTAGTTTTTTTTCTTCTTATGGTTCACACTAAACAAGAAATAATGGTGGTTTCTTCAAATGAAACTCACAAATCATATACACCATGGAAGGATAATCTCCTTGATCACCCCTATTAATTCAGTTTATGACCAATACCATTCTCTGTCTCATATACTAATTTATCTATGGCCAAAACTCTTCCATCTATTGTGGCTAGCCCGTCTCCCTCAAGCATCTAGTTATAGTTGGTTCTCATCCTAACCCTTAAAGGCCATATCCCATGAACACTCTAGTGGTACCACATATCCACCCCCTAAACCTTCACCAGATCTTGTATAAGTTTCATCACACTAATGAACTAAAGGCATGGTCAATAACAACAATACCTATATATTTATAAAAAATAGGTAATGTTTTAAATGTAGTGCATCTCAGCACCTTTAAAATTACCTAGTACATCTATATCCCATATTGTTTTGTCCTAATGGACCCTTTTCTACCCATGTTATTGTAATGAATCACATACCGAACATACCAAATATCACATATATTGGGAGGATTAGTAGAATTCCACTAAGGAGGTAGGAAATAATTCATTATTTATCTTGTTTTAAAATTTTTAAATATCTACCAATGTTATTTATTCCTACATACCTATATTAGATGTAGTTTTAACATTAACCATAAACACATCAGAGATGTTTCAATTTCAGTAGGAAGGGCACATGAAGTTTAGATGAGTAGAATTCCTCTAAGATTATAAGCAGGAAAAAAAATTAGATTTTATTAAACACTTTAAATTGACCAAACCATTTTAATATTCCATGTTCCAATTGATTGTAATAAGAACATAAATATATCATGTAAACCTAGATTCAATCATGATTTATGAATAAACCCCCTTTTCCATACCAGGATAGTGGCTATAACCTCAAAAAAAATTGCATCACACCCAATTGTTTCAGTCTAGGTGGGAATAAATATAATGTAAAAGTGAAAAACAAATCATTAATTTTTATCTATGATAAAATCAGTATGTCCCCCTTTTCTAGGGAGGAATTCACCCATACACATGTTCCTTACCCGATTTTTACTAGATCCTACTCTCTAGTCTACCATAACCCAAATAAAATTTCATTTTAAAACTATCCCTTAATTCCCCTTAACATCCAAATGGATTCACTTATATGATTACACTTATATCACCCTATCTATGGGTAACCATTACCTATGATCTATGTTGGAGGGAAACTGGACCATATGTGTGACTCCTTGTATGCCAAATGTAACGACCCAAACCTTTTTTGTAATATTGCTACTAAAATCATTATTATTTTTAATATCTATTATTATTTTATGTTAATAATTTTTTAAATATGATGAATTCAAGAAATAAGAACATATGTGAATCATTTTTTTGACAAAACACTAATATATTACATAATTACAAGTCTGGAAGATTGAAAAATACTCTAGAAAACTCATTACAAGACCCAACAGAATAACTAAAACACCCCAAGTAAAATAAGTTTCCAAAATGTGTATTTGGAATCTTAAAAACTTTCTATAATTAGAAAGGTAATAGGGAATATTATTGAAAATAAATTAAGACTTATAGGGATGTAGAACACCATTCCTGCAAGATTGGTATAATATTGATGCTTTGGAATGCATTAGACACATGTTTATGATATCTATATAACCATTGTAAAAAATATATGTATATACCTTATAATTATTAGTGATTGTTTATGTTTTTAACCATTAAGTTTTCTTTTATTTTATATTTGGATAATTTAAAAATTTAAAATGAATTTAAAATAAAATTTTTAAATAATAAAAGTGATGAAATTTATTGTTTTAATTTGATATATTAACCTTATAATTTAAAACAAATAATTTTATAAGAATTAAAAAAAGCATTAGATATATATATATATATAAGTATATATAATTTATTATGTTTAATAGAATTTTTCTTAAAATATTTCTATGTTAAAAACACAATAAAGAACATCAAGTAAAGGAAAAGGCATCAAGGCTTAGTGGGGGAACTACCCAAGACCACTCAAGAAATGAAACTCATCCCCTGTATAGGTATGGTGAGTTTAAAACCATGCATAGCTGGATAGAGAACATGTCTAGGTGTAGGTTGGGTGAAAAACTACACTGACCGTTTATAAGGCGGTTGTGCTATGTGCATTCGTTATTTCATAGTATGAATTCCCACATCTAGCCTTATATGGTGGTACCCAAAACTACTTGGTTTTGATGTGAGATATGTGGGATATGATATGGACCTTCTGATCATGATACGATTGATCCAAACTGTCTGCCTATATTTCCCCAATCAATACTCATCTCCCTTCTCGGTATAATGTTGGGGCTTCATCATATGCTCTGCACTCAATCCATCTTCAATCCAAGCCATACAACTATTTCTCTAGCCTTCTTCATCGACATACCCTAATTGCGCCTAGTGTAAGTCGACTTCGATGGCCCACCTCTCTTCTCATCTGTCGATGGCACCCTCCCCATGGCCCCAACTACTTATTTTTACACACAAACGATGTGAATGATATTTTTAGAACCGAACCATAACCAATGTCGAACCTTATCCACATCCAACATAATTTTTGATTAATATATATATATATATTTATATTTTATAATAATTATAATCATTGATTGATCAGAGAAAATTGTCCAAATGGGTCCAAAAATAGAGACAATTCATTAAAAGAGTGGTATTATTTTTAGAAATTCGATTTTATTAAAACCCCACATTTCACCCAAGAATACATGAACCTCATCTTCCCTAATATTCCACTACTTCCAACTCAAATATTCAGATACTCAAAATCCTTCATTGATCATTTCTAAGGCATGGGATAAAATTATTTTCAATTTATAAGGATATATATATATATTGATTTATACATACGAATGGTTTAATATTTATTTTTATCTATTTGATGTTTTTTTTTCAAAACAAAAAACACAGGGGTTTATTTTATTTTATCAAACTATCTTTGTTTTACATGTATTTAAATATATATATATTTCCTATATATGTGTATATATTTACATATTGTGATTATCTATTTTTAGAAAATAAATGATGAGGGTTTAGGTTTTAAATTTGTATTCTAAAGCTTATGGGTTGTAAGGTTTTATTTTCCTTTAATAAGAATGTATTGTTTACATAGACACACATACACATATATATTTATGTATATATATATATATATTTATTTATTTATTTATATCTATATATTAAGAATTATGTTCATTTTCAAAAAAAATTATGTTATGGTTTATTTAAGTACTTTTTTAAGGGTATAGTTTATTTTTACTAATGGGTTTGATTTTATTTTCAATCTATCATTTTATGTATAATGGTTTATATATATATATATACATGTATATAAAATTATTTTAAGAAATAAATGGGATTCGTCTTTCATTTTCAATTCGATATTCAATGTTATTAAATTGTTCCCACTTTATAATTTTTTGGTTAATATTTTATTTATAGATTTTGTTTATAAATGATTGTTATTATCATTTTTTCAGCACATCCAAAACAAAAAATTACTTTTTATAAAAATTGTATCTTTGCCCCTTGGTATTTCATGCATAATTAGGAATGTACATCATCTAAATTATAAATTAAATCCCATTCATTTTTAGAATAGGTATAAATTTATTTTTTATCCACTTTATTTATGACTTATAAATAAAGATAGTAATTACAAGCATGGGATTCTCCAAATTTTTTTAGAAACTCTCAAGAAGATTCTAATGACATTTGATAAGAAAATTTATATTCTTTTAATTAATTTAACATTATGTATGTATTTTTGAAATGTATTCTATTAGGATTGAGAATGTAAGGTTTAGTGAATGTGTTTTAAATTTTTTTTAACTATCTTGTAATATGAAATTATGGGGATTGATCCCATTATTATTAAGGGAAAATTATTCTATATGAGTTATTACTAGTAAACATATGGGTTTAATTATGGTCTTCTGGGTATCATAAATTATTGGCCAAAAATTATTCATTTCAATGGAGAAATAACAACAATATTTTCAATTATAATTATTTTTAGAAATTAATTATTTTATAAATTTATTTATTTACATTACAAAGATATTAAAATATAATTTTATGTATGTATTTTTATTTTTTGAAAATATTGTAAAAGAATTTATAAATTGTTTTAAAATCCATCCTGGGTAATTTTAAATTCATTTATATATGTTTACAATATTTAATAGTGAAGTGTTTTTCTATGTGGTGGTAACACACTAAATATTATTTTGATTACTTAATTTCATTCTGTAATGTGTCGTTAAAATGTAATATTTGTATCTAATTATTCAAAACCTGGACTGTAAAAGGTCCCTAATTATTTAATGTGTAGTGTAATTGTTATATTACATTTTTATAAAAAAATTACACAACATTTTTTATCACTGGCCTTGGGATACTTGGGTTTGGGTATTTACCAATTGGTATCATAAGAACAATCAAGATAATTTTTCAATATTAGAATAAAAATAATTAAGCATACCTCCCTTATTAAAAAATTATTTTCCTTGATTTCTTCATATGGATGAAAAAATCTCAAAAACCATTATTTTCTCCCTTCTAGATGAGATAATTGAAAGAATAATGTTATAATCATATTCCGGTGTATTCAAGCCTTTTTAAAATAGTTTTTTGTCATGAAAATTTTGTTATCAAATATCGAACACTACCAGTATACTCTTATTTATTTGTGGATCATGATTCATATATTTTATCATAGTTAATGCATAACATCTAATTTATAAAGGTAGATGAAACTATTTTGTGGGTATCTTAAAAGGTTTTACCATATCTAAAAATAACTAGTCATTAATTAATTTATGAGATGTTTTATAAAGAGGGTGAACTCTGCATAGCTTAAATATATCATGTCTTGAACATCAGTTCATATGGGAAGCATTATGTTTGTAAAATTTTAGATAACAATATAGTATGGTTGGTTTATACAAATCGTGTTCATTATTATTTCTCCAAGATTTTTACCTCTCATTCCTTTTACTAATGATCCAATCACTATACACATGAATTTGAACCTAGTTTCTTGAGTTATGTTTGGAAAAAAGAGCTGAAGAAAAAAAACTTTGGCAATTAGGACATTAGAGATTCATCAATACTAGTGGAACTAGTGAAGGTATGAAGTAAATATTATAATTTAATGTTGATAAATAATATTAATTATGTTTTTTTTGAAAGAACATAAAAATTGAATTCTAAAGGAAGCAAATGTGGGAACCTCTGTAAAAATGAATTGTGAGGGTGCAATTTTGTTAAGGGGGGAGAATGTAATTCCCCGAACCCCTGTTGTTATAGTGATATTAATATCATTGTTCATTTAAACACCTAACATTATTTTACATTAAAAAATTAATTTTATTATGATGGATTAAATAAATAAGAACATAAAATAAACATTTTTATCGATTAAATACTAATACAGTAAATCATTAAAAAGATGGAAGACCAAAACTACTCCAAAAACTCATTAAAATACCCAACATAATAAGAAGAACACCACCATGTAAAACAAGTAGCCAAAATGAGTAGATAACATCCTCTGAATTTCCCATAATTAAAAAGGTTATGGAGAGCATTATAATAATGAAACTAAGAGTTAGAGGAATTTTTACCACCATTCCTAGAATAAGGAAATAATTTTGATTTTTTGAAATTCCTTAGAAATATATTTATATGTTATATATAACCTTTTCAAAAACATATATTTATATCCATTGGAATTCATAGTGGATGTTGATTTTTTAAATCGTTGGGTTTTATTTTAATTTTTCCATTGGATAATATAATTATGTAAAATTAATTTAAAATCATATTTTTAAATAATAAATATAATGACATGTAATGTTTAAATTAGATATTATAACCGTAAACATTAATATAAATATTTTTAAATTAATTAAAAACTAATTTTTTGTAAATAAAAAATATATATTTTATTATGTTTAACAAATTTATACTAAATGTATTTTTATATGCTCAAATATCCAAGAGCAATCGGTAAAGGACAGTCCCTTAGGGTCCAGTGGGGGAAAACCCAAGCCAACTCGAGTAACACATGCCATCCCATGTATAAGTACGTTGATTTTTGAATTGATCATAGTTGGACCAAGAGCTAGTCCATGTGTAGGTTTGGAGAAGGCCTACAAATCTTGTGTATAAAGTCACCGTGTTATGTTCATTTGTTATTTTGTAAAATTCATTCTACATCCAACCTTATATGACTATCCCTAAAACCAGCTAGTTTCGATGTGAGATATGTAGGAACGAATCTGGACCATCTGATCACATCATGATTGATCGAGACTCTCTTCCTCCATTTACCTAGTCAAGGATCCTCTCCCATCCCTATATAATTCATGGGATTCTTCATAAGCCCTCCAATCAAGGAATATTCAATCCAAGTCGTCTAACTATTCTTCCAGAATTCTTCTTCAACAAGCCTTACTCATTCCTATTGTACAATGATGCCTATAGACCACCTATATTCTCCTTCATTAATGTCACTCTCCCCTATGGACCTAGATTATTTTTTTCACATAGATGACATGAATGATATTTTTTTCGTAACAGAACCATACCCAATTCCATACCTTATTCTCATACACCAAAATTTACGATTATATATATATATTTTTATTTCATTGATATTGTTATAATTTATACTAATTTAAATCTTTTTTTGATCATAGAAAATTATCCAAATGGGTCTGAACCCATGGAAAACTTTTCAAAATATGGGTTTTATTCTTTGTAATTAGAATTAATTAAAACAATACATTTTACCCCAACAATACATGAAACTCATCTTTCATAACTCTCCTCTTGTTTCTGATTGAAAATTAAATAGCTCATAGCCCCTCGTTGATCCAAACTAGGGTAAGGGTAAAACTTATATTCAATTTATAAGGATATATATATACAGACACACTTATTTATACATAAATATGTTTCAATATTTATTTCTGTAAATTTTATGTATTTTTGAATACTAAAAACGTATGGGTTTATCTTATTTTTTCAAACTATCTTCATTTTACTAGGATTTACACACAAACACAAACATAGATATATAAACATATATATATGTGTGTGTTTACATTAAAAATATATGTGTATTTATATATTCATGTATATTTTTATCTATTTTTTGAAACTATAATATGAGATATTATGATTTAAATTTTATTTCTAAAGCTTATGAGTTGTCAGGGTTTATTTTCTATTAATCATATTATGTTGTATACAGATATATATGTGTGTGTGTGTTTGTCTGTGTGTGTGTATTTATTGATATCAATCTATAAAATTTTCTATTTTTTAAAATTTATAAGTTAGGGGTCTTTGTTTTAAAGGTTATGTTTAGAAATGGGATCATTTATTTTTACCAAAGGGTTTGATTATATCTTTAATCTTTCATTTTCTGTATATTGGTTTATATAAACATATATATATATGTGTTTACTTTATTATATTATTAAATAAAATAGGTTTTAATTTCATTTTCATTTCTATATTCAATGATTTGAAATTTTTCATAGTTTATCATTTTATGGTTTATATTTTATGTATATCTTTTGTTTATAAATTATAATTATTATCAATTTATATACTAATCCAAAAGTTTTTATTATATCATGTAGAAAATTGTATCAAAACCAATTTCTATTTTATGAATAATTAGTTATGACTATCATAAAAATTATTAATTACATCCCACATATTTTTAGAATTTGTATACATTTAATTCATTAACCATTTTATTTATGACTTATAAATAATGATAGTTATTTCAAGCATAGGATTCCCCTAAAAATAATTTTAGAAACTCTCAACAATATTCTGATGACATGTGATATTAAATGTTATTTTATTATAAAGAATTTAATATTATGTATGTATTTTTGAAATACTTTGAGGTAGGATTTAGAAAATTCAGTCTGGTGAATGATTCTTTAAAAATTGGAAGTAGTAAGTTTTGTGACATTATGGGGAGTGAAACCATAATTCTTAAGGGAACTATGTTCCATACTTGTTATTACTAGTGGCCTTAGGATTTATATTATGTTATACCATGTATCATAAATGAGCCACAAAAAATGTTATTTTCAATGGAGATATCCCAATGATCTTTCCAATTTTTAGTATTTGGATAATTTAATTGCTTTATAAATTTATTGATTTAGATCCAAATGTTATGAAAATATAATATTACATTTGTGTGTTTATTTTGAAGAAAGATTTTAAATGTATTTATTTATTGTTTTAAAACCCCTTACTAGAAATTTTAAATGACCACCCTATATTTTAAATTCATTTTTATATTTTTAGAAGATTTATTAGTGATATAGTTTTCTATGTGGAGGTAGTACACCAAAATTATATTGTTGACTTAATTTTATTTTTTAAAATTTTGTAAAAATGTAATATTTTTATTTAATTCTCCAAAACCTAGACTATAAAAGGTATGATAATATGTAATGTGTTTTCTAATAATTATATTACATTTATATCAATGAAATTACACATCATATTTTTTCATCGGCCCCCTGATACTGGGGCCTGGGTCTTTACACTAAAATATTCCAACTAGAAATTAGGTTCCAATTTGGTGATGTTAGGGAAAAAATATGATCTGGTAAAAATAATAATAATTTCTATAATAATGAAACTTTTTAATAATTTTATCAAATTTAATGGGATCATATATAATCTATGTAAACAAAAATAAAAAATAAAACAGACTATATAGATAAAATAATGTAATTACATTTCATAATTGTAATGAAAATACATTCCAGATCTACTATGGGCAATTCATATAAGTACATACACAAAAGAATAAAAAATAACTCTAATTCAACTCATATGAACCACCTGGTCTACTTTTATCCATCCCCTACAATCAAGTTGTATACATCCCCACAATTGTTTATCCCATGTTTCTAGTCCCATTCTTGGTATGAAAGCCATAAAATTTCCATGCATCCTGAGAGGCTTCTAGAGGGTCTGACTATGAACTAATTTGAACACCACCAATGTGTTCCTATCTTACATCCATATTTATAGCAGTGTTTTCATATATAAATAAGCATATTTAACTCAAAAATATTTAGTACACTACACTTGTTTGCATCATTAATAACAGATAAGTTTCCTACAAAGACTACAACAGAAAATAGAATGATATATATGCTATTAATAAAACATAAGAAAGCCTCAATCACCAATGCATTTTCAAGTTACCTATAATATCATGCCACAAAATACCACTTGTAGCACATTTGATATAAAACTGATTTCCCAATGGAACTCCCCACAATAATTTCATTGGTCCTTCAGACTTCCATTTTAATAGTCTTCATCATCTCAAAATCCCGACATCCCAAGGTAAGATGATACCTTTCCCACTATCATATTGGCTCATCAACCTAAATATTATAGTGATACTCTTCCCACCTGAAATGGTATCAGACCCGTGGATTTCTTCAGCAAGAACCTCCTCTATAACTGATGTTCAGCACTATCTCATAATACACTAACACTACCAATGTCTACACTAACATAGAGTTTTCAACACCACCTCACAGAGTAATTATAATTTTTAAACACAACTCAATTGGTTCTATTGACCAACAATTGTGACCATAAATCAAAAAAATTCAAATTCTACACCATCTAGTGGAACCCCATCACCCCATACGAATATAATTTCCTAACCAAAGAATGGGTCATCAACAAATTTCTGTACTTGACACACCACATTTTTTTCTATGTGAGTAGTGCTCTGTTATGAAAAGATTACTAAACAAATTTAATATCAATAATATCAATAAATATTAAGAATATTATAAAATCAGTGAAACATACTATCCAGTGTGCTCAAAATATTATCAAATAGTCTCATATATTAATCTCAATAGATAGATTAAAATGTTAATGTGAATGAATTTACATTCCTTTTTATGTTACTTTCCCTGTTATCATAAAGTGATCAATATATCCCTTTTAAACCAGAATTTTTCAACATGAAAATAGGTGAATTTAATCAACATACCTCAATGATGAAAAACATAAGTATCAATATTATAATCATCAAGATTTTTCCAACTCATATGAAACCAGAACATTATATATTAATAATATAATAACAGAGATTGAAATAATTTTGGGTTGATATTCTATTCTCCCCTCAAGAGTTTCACAAAATATTTATTCATCATGATTTAATTTATTCACAAAATAACTCCAAAAATCATATAATATTATTTGAATTGATTCAAAAAAGAAACATTATGCCAATAGTCCACCATGATAGACAACATTCTAGAAGTAATATGTTCACTGATTTTATCAAATTCAGTTTCTCCCTCCCACATACATGATTCTATTTCAATTTCCTACATGTAAAAAAACTCAATATATATATAACAATTAAGTAGTTTTTAATGCTCAAATGTTAAAACAATAAGAATGAGAGTTGCTTCTCAATCCATATATCTTCATTGATATAAATTTATTGTTCACAATTTATAGAAATGAAATTTTATTATTCTAATAATTTCTCCATCTTTGAAACATATTCTAGTTATTCTATTCATATGGTCAATAATATTTTAATAACATTCTTATTCTTTACATTGTTTGCAGACAACTTTTTACCAACACCATTTGTTAAAGATTACTTCCCATTTTTATTCATGAACATTTATTTCCAGGTATCCATGTAAAGATTTTAATAGAATGTCTTGAAATGTTAAAATTTAAAAAAAATTATTATTCATTAATTTACACTTTTAGGATACTATTTAGAATCTTCATCACAGATTTGTTTTTTCAAATCAATCCCAAAGATTCCCTCCAGGATTTAATGGTTCTTTTATTACTTCTTGATCATTTTAGTATGATTGTACAACTACAATTCATAATGGCCTACGAGGTAAACATTCCCACCACCAAATAATCATATTTTTTGGGGTGTGTCACTATTCATAAATCTTCACAAAATTCATGAATGTTTTTTATTTAACAATTTTTTTCTTTTTTACATCAAAAGTTGGGATGATCATCACAATTTATTACTTGGTTAATTTATTATTTTGGTCTTCAAATCAAATAAATATATATTTTTTACATTTTTTTTGAATACCATCACTAATCATAAAAATAACTACTTCAATTTCAATAGTCATATAATTTTTTAGAGTAATAAAAAATTTTCATGATAGACTGATTCCCTTTCTATGTTTTTTTATTTGATTATGAATGTTTTATCTTTTATCCATATTCCCCCCCTAAATCTGAGTATTTTGAAAATTTCATATAATGATACCTTGCACCATGAATTAATTTTTCTGATTCTTAAACTTCCAGGAGAACTAGAAGTATCCAAAAAATATGGATTTCATATTTTGTGACATGTTTTGACTATATTTAGAATTTTTAGACCTTTCGGAAGAAAATTTACTTCACTATGAATTATTTTAGTATAATATTTCTATAAATATTCACCTAATTCTTTTAAGACATAATGGACTCTTGAAATATATCTTCACCCATGTTTTTTGAAAATATTATTGTTAAATATTAACCAGTCATCATTAGAACATTAGTACACACATATTTATAAATAAAAGGGTTGCCTTTTTCATTTTTCCTTCAATATACGTTTCCTAATATAATATCAATCTATTCTTTGCACTAGATTAAGTCTTTTCATATATTGGAATCATACAAGATGAATCCATGGGAGAGATTGTTTTCTCAAAAACACGGTAAGTATATGATTGTGTCTCTTCCCTAATAAATAGTTTCACTTATATTTTAAGATATTTTATGTTGTGATCAATCTTCTAATATTCAACTTATTTCATTATTTTTTCCGAATAAACATTATTATTTTGAATCTCATCTATATGAATTTTATTATCTTTAGTAATAACATTTCATTATTCTAGATTCATTATTCATTACGATTTATCTCCAAATCATTAACATTCTTAGATATATTAGGAAAATTTAACTGTACATGGATAACATTTATAATAAATTTTCTAAAAAATCATTCTCACAATCATTAATTCTCAATTCATTACTTGATTTACAAAATCAAACATTTAAAAGATTATTTTTTCTTCATTTTCATTCACATATTTTCGGAGAGTGTTGGATAAACCAACACTTTTAGAAAATGCCTCTTGCATATCATTATACTCTTCTTCTAGTAATAGTTTTTCAAGCCAAAGTTCCATGAAAAATCATTTCATACATATAATGACCCTGAATTAACATTCATGGATATTATATAATTTAGATGAATATTCTGTACTTTACAAATATACATGCCCGAGGACCATGACAATTTAGTGTATTTGGAATCATGAAAAAACATCATCTATCTTGGTGAGTGACCTTCAACATATTCAATAAAGATCTCCAATATTTGTAAATATACCTAAAACATTCTTCATAAAATGAGGAAAGTAAATATAAGAAAGGGGTGATCTTAGATGCTCAATAAGGGTAAATGATGTTAATGTGTATGAATAAATGAAAAAAGGGTATAGAACATGAGAAAACATTCGAATATCATCCCAAGAATATTAGAGATCACAATAATGGTTGGTAGTTCATACGACATAGATCATAAGATAACTAAGAGCTTATGACTAGAAATAATATCCTAGGAATAAGACACTGAATTGTGGAAGACACATAAGTACATATAATGATTTCCATTTTAGTAATGGTATTGCTGCTGAGAACATCTTAGTGGAAAATTTCCTTTACTAAATCATGTCCACGCCCCATTCTATCCCCGTAATACTAAAATGAGTTCATTTCATCTTCTAACTCTGTAATACTTAACAGATTCCATTTCTCATTCCATCCATGTAATACTGAATGGAATTCATTTCTTATTCCATATTTGTCTATCTCATGAGATAAAATCATTACTCAATACATTGAAGGGAGGTTCAGGTCCCAGCCATATTATACTGAAATCATATATGCATGTGCCATAAAATCATAAATATTCACATCATAACCCATGGAATTAAATGGGTATCATAAAAAATTAATCATATCATATCCAATAGAGAAGGATAGTGGTTTCATAATTATTTCATCATCAACATAACCCATGAAAAGATATGGGTTTCAAAAACATATCACCCATAAAAGAGAAATGGGTGTCATAGGAATCGTTCCATCAAACTATAAAACATTAAATAAATAATGTGTATGGAACCTTATCATTATTTCCGAGAAAATTATGATCAATATCAACAGATGACATCTTAGAAGGAAAATAAAATGGAACTATATTTTTAAAACATTTTTTTGGAAAATATGCATTATTGTTTGAAAAAAATTCATTAAAACATAAAACCCATTGAGAAAAGTTCCTTTTAAAATACATTGAAACCATATAAAGAATGTTTGAAAACCTTTTGAAAACATTTTTCCTTGAAACCAAATAAAATAAGAATGAAAAAGTTATGAAAATAATTTTCCTTCAAAATTTATAAAAGGGGATTCAAAATGTTTCGAAATCCATTTATTTAAAAACACTATGATAACATATAAACGAGGGTTGAAATAATTATGAAACCCATTTCCCTTGAAATATTAAAAATTAAGCTCAATATATTTTTGAAAATAGTTCTCATTTAAAATGTATAAAAGAAGCATGAGAACTTTTTCATAACAATTTCATGGAACACCTCTTTTAAAAACATTTACCTAAAAATGAACATTATAGCATGAAAATAAATTATTAATGGATGGATATAGAATAAATCCATATATGTCATATGAGGTGAGAAGAAAAATATTCTTTCATGGTAAAAATAATAAAAAATGACTCATGTATAAAGTGATAAAAATATTCCATTGAAAAAATTGGAAAAAGAAAAAAAGGGTAACAATAACTTTTAATGATTATAGAAGAATGGTTGAATATTCTGGGAAACCATTTTCATAAAACATGATTTCAAATGAATACATATTTCCCACCTAAGTGATGGTATTGTTGGGTTTTCATAAAAACATATTCATTACTATCATATGTACCAAACAGTGGATGAAATGGTACCGATATAAGAATAAATCATCAATAACCATAGGATAAGAAATGTCATGAATTTTATTGAGATAAAATAATAATATTTCATCAATGGAACCATAATAAAATACAATCTTTAAATGTGATGATATTATTTCAATAAATTATTATCACACGGTAACTTGGGATCATTCTCTCCATTTAAGATTAGAATATCATGAAAATATGAATATTCATGGTATATTATGTAAAATGGAAGTAATCTCGCCAAAAAACAAATATAGGTTCATAATAAAACCTAGGCCTCAAAAAAGGAAAATTTAAACAAATCAATATTCCTAATTTGATAAATTTTGAAACATAAACCAATTGAAATAAAGGTCAGAGAATGGATATGTAAATTACATTAAATTTAACAATATGAATAATTGATTAAAACCATGGGTATTTTTTCACACAACAAAAAAGGAGTGTATTCTGAATAAATAATTTATCTCATTGAAATAAAGAGTGAGATGATATCCCCATAACTTGTATATTAAATCCCATCATACTCATTCAAACCAACACTTAATCGGGTAAATCCTTTTGGGTTTCTGACCAATTGCTTCCTTGGAATACTTTATATTCAAATGGACGTATCAGGAAAGAATATATAGATGTTTGAAAGTGGACTTGGAAGAGGATGGCTTAACATAAGTGGTTTGAGAGGTTTGATGAAAAGGGATAAGTTGATGCCTTTTATGGATAATGAGGAGAGGCCCTCTTGTAAATATTTGAAGAGAGAATTCCACCCAATTTTTTCATGATTAAAGTGTGTCCAATAATTATCCAATGTCCAGAAATGGGAGGACAGGGTTGAAATATGGACAACCAATGGATTTTGGAGAAGTTTTTATGTTGTTATGGGGTTTAAGGTTAGGGTTTAGTTCCTTATAATGTTTAATTAAACCTTAATCGATGTAATTAATTTTAATCACTTTCTCTAATCTATGTGGTCAAAATATATGTTGAACTTTTTAGACATTATAATTTATACAGATTCCATATATATGGAATCCATTTTACCATATTTTAATCATATAATTTTAGAAAATTAATTTAAAATTAATCTCACCGTTGCGATGAAAATGCATGATTTTAAAGAAAAATCATTCAAATGTTTTCTAGGTTTTTATATCCAATTTAAATGTGAAATTGATCTTAATGACCTAAATTTTATTAATTGATAAAAATATAATATAAAAAATCATTTATACTAATTTAAAATATAATTTTACCTTATAAATAAATTATATGAAAAAGAAAATTTGAACTAAAATTTTTATTTTAAACTATTTGTACTTATTTAGTCTATAAAAGTGCCAAAATTGGGATTTAAAATGGGTTCTTCATTAAAAGGCAATAAAACTACTTTTATAAAAAATTGATTTTTTAATAATAAAATTCTGTTTTTTATTTGTCTTATGCCTATCAAATATATTGACTGAATTTGAAAAATATTTTATTAAATATGTATCATCTATATTAAATTAATATCACTCACTAATTGTATTAATTTAAATTTATTTGGGTAAAACATATTTGTGACAACAAAATAAAAAATTTACCTTATTTATTCATTCAACAATCATATACATTTAAAACTAGTTAGTATTCTATGATTTCATATTATATTTTATAAAATATAAATTTTTATAAATGAGTTAATACTATTCATAAACTCTAATTTAATGTCTTGGTTATATCTTATTATATTAAATAATCATATCATAATAATATATTATTGTTCAATAAAATAAGTTGATTCATTTTATAAAAACCATCTAGGAATGTCATTTTTGTGAATTATGAAAGCTAACCTCAGTGTTCCGTATAGAGAAAGATAAATTTCATGTTTCATGTAGTGAATAATTAACTTGGTTTTGTATATAAGGAAATCCAAACATAGTAACTTAATATTAAATAATATATCTTTTGTTTTGCATGGAATGAAAAAAATATAAAAATATAAATTAATATTTATAAAATGATTCACTAAATTATGGAGTGTATTAGTCTACCCCCCTTAAAATGAATTTCAACCTTGTAATGTGTCTTGGTTCTCAATGTTTTTACAATTTAATGTTTGATTCATAGAAACCCATGTCATAAAATAATACTAGAACATCACATAAAGGGGAATTTTGGAACCATAATGGTTACCCAATGTAAGATATAACTAGGTTTCCACATAAGAGAACATAATTTTGGAGAGAATATTGGGCATGGAGTAAAATTGTAAATATTTATATAGAGTTAATGATATCATCACTAAAAAATAGAATTATTATAGATTGTTTGGGGCCTCAATGTCATAAATTTGTGATGATATAAATGGCCATTAGTTCAAAAAAATTAATGTCTTAGGAGAACACATTTTTTATTGATCATTATGCTAATGTTGAGTAATTCTTCTTTTGATCAATAATATAAGGAAATATACTTACTTGATATATTTCTACAAATAAAATTTCATTCTTTGGGTATGATTAAGCTAGTTCTAATTCATCCATTACCTCAAAAAAAGAAGTACAGAATTTAAATTTGATTCTTAATGCACTAAAATATACTTTTATCAGATATTAAGGCCTATAAAATAATTAAATGTATAATTATTTGTCTATTAATATTCTTAAAAATAAATATGGTTTATACATTAATATATAAACATAAAAATTAGCACTCTTGTTTAATCATAAATAATTATTCATCTATAATAAATATAAATTAACCAGGATATCATTGTAAGATCTTGCCATTTTCTTAAGTCAAATAGTTTGATTATTTAGGTACTTTTTGATGTATTCAAGTACTTTGGTTTTGGAATTGTGGTTGGGGTGTGTATGGGTGATTTTTTAAGAAAAATCAATGGACAGTGGGTTGTGCACGTTTTACGCACAGTTTGAAAAACCATGCGACTAAACTGGGCCAAGCATGCTAACCTAGCTAGAGATTTCTGCATAGATTGCACATGGTTTGATAGGATATGGGAACAAAGTGCCAACCATGAAAACTTGGACAGATAGGTCCACATGGTTGGTGTCAGATTTTCCCAAACCATGCACCCCTACATAGGAGACCATGCGCACATGAGTTTTTACCCAAAAATCAATTTCAAAACCACCTGAACCCCTCGATACTCTCATATTTCATCCTTTTATTGGGATTTAAATATACTAGGTGATCCTAGAGACTTATATAGTGATTACATGGTGATCCATACATCGTTCTTCGAGATCAAAATCCCAGATTGAATATCCCCTCTTTTCCTGGTAAGTAGATTTCATCCTGTTGCTTCTCTCGTTCATTTCTGTTTCATTCCTTGATATTTTCAGGGATTATAGTAACTATTTCAATGGATATAAACCTATTAATTGATATTTATATCTTGTATTATAAATCAAAATCAAAATTTTCAAGATCTCGATGCCTTTGATCTTAATTTTGGCTTTGGGATTTAGATCCAGAGCATGATTGATGACGTTGTGAAACACTAATTTTGGGTATTTTTGTTGGGATAACATATTTTAATAAACCATGGTATGTTTTCTAAATCAAACTCACATAGTCATGGATTTTATATTTGAATGTGATTTTGTGGATTTTTTAGCTTCCCTTGATGTACGATTTCCAAAATCAGATAAATTAGAAATATGGTATGGACTTCTGATTACCTTGGTAATTAATTGATAATTGAATCATGGAACAAACATAGGGGGGTTTCCATAATAGATATATGTTTTGGGGATTGGTTATGGGTTGAGATATTGTAATTGAGATATTTAATTGATTGTGTTAAGATAATTAGTTTATGGAAATTAATTATGAAATGATGTTGGCTATAAAAGATAATTAATTGTGAGAATTAATTATGTGCCGAAATGTTGATCAAAGATAATTAATTTTGAGAATTAATTATGAAATGTTGTAATTTGATCTTGCTAATTAATTGTGAAAAAATTAATTACAAAATTAGAATTAAATTTATTTATTAATAAATTGATTAATTATTTATTTATTTATGTTCCTAGTTAATTTTTGAGTTAACTAATGGCCTTTTAATTGTTTAACTAATCATTGGATTTGTATTGGAATAATGTGGCTAATTTCTTATGAATTAATGAATAATTAAATTTATAAAACGTCTATGGTGCTAGACATAGCGTTCTATACCAATAAAAATTTGGGACTTGGAAATGGCATTGCTCCACAATAGTTATCCATGATTTAGATTTTGGGGTGATATAGATGACAACCTACACCCAATGATATATAGAGTGTTAGTAAAGGATACCTAAACTAAATTATAATTGGGGTGCTTGACATGATGTTAAACATCAAATAAATTATAATAATGGATGATTATTAAAATGGAAAAATTGAACTGAAACTGGGCCTAATGTGATGATTATATTTGAAATGAAAATTTCGTAAATGTTTTTTTATTTGTTATATTTTTAGCTTCAAAAATCTACATACTCTCTATTTTGACTGGACTTATTTTAGACACCATTGGTGGTGGTCTACTTTGTCGTACTCACACCCTATTTGGGCTGCCTGATCGGCACCTTAGTAGACTTTTTTGTTGTAGGACGAGATAAGGGAAAGGCCCTAGGATAGGCTGTTGTTTGGGATTGAAGCATAAGAGAGGGAACCAGATATGTTTCGGGACACTCTTGGTAGTCATTGTGTTTTTATGTTTACTTTAATTGTAGACACTTTGCATTTACATTTCCATATAATACTTTACCTTTCATTTGAGTATTTTATTTTCTTGTTTTGAATATCATAAGACATTTTTTTTGGTTATTTATACTCTTCCACATTGGTTATAGTTGTTTGCTTCTGTTGGAGTTTTATTCCTATGATAGTGGGTATAGTCTCTCAAATACATACTTACTAGACCCTTGCTACTAGTTGTCACCCTATGGCATATGGGGAGGAACACTTTACAGCATGTGGCCAAACGGATCGGGGCACCGTTTAGTGGCACCCAGATTAGGGCATCACAAAGTGGAATTAGAGGAGTTTTTTCATTCTTATTCTATTGTCTTAATAGTTTAGGAATGGTAGATAGGAAACTTGGAAGAGTTGAGTTTTTTAAATGATCTTGTGCGTGGGTGTTGCCAACCATTGTATGGGGGGAAAATCTGAGTACTCAGGGTGGGATTGTTGTGATTGCTATTTATTATTATAGTTGGATATTATATCACCTTGGGTGATTCACCTGTGGTGTGATGTGATATTTTTATTGACATTTATTGAATTTTGATTCATGGACTAAATATGCATGAATATTGATCCTGATATCATAATTCTAGACACTCAGTGTTGTTGTGACATTCATCATTCAACACACTCATAGGAAAATGGTTTATGGGTATGTTTTCTAACAAGAACTTTTCTTCTATGTTATGAGATTTAGATAATGATAGAAAATGAAAAATAATGGGTGTATAATGAGAACCATGGTTGATGAAATGATTATGATAAATTAATTAATTGATGAATTAATTATTTTGAGATAATGTGATTAATTAATGGTTGAATTAATTAATGAGACTATATGTACCCTTGTAAACCAACACCTAGGAGTTAGATAGTTAAGGGTGGTGATAAGGCCTCGATATTGACCGTGTCGTGAGAATAGGGGTAAAGGATATGTTGAAACTTATTGTGTTAGTTCTTTCTCTTACCTAAATGTTATAAGGTTGTGTTATGAGACCTATGATATGTGTTTTTACTTGTAGAGATACGCCGCAAGGACACTTGTTGAGGGAGAGACTGAGGGGTATGGCCCGTAATGAACATCCAGATAGGGAACATGAGGAACCATTGGTGCAATATAAAAAGGAAGGAGAACCGTTCTCGGAGAACTTTGCTAGATTCATCTAGTCCACTGAGAGAGACCCAGGGTGGGTTCTGAAAATCATGTCTGAGTTGACAAGGGAGTTTTAGCTACCACGCCCAACTACTTTTAATGAAGAGGGTGTTCCTGAGGGAGGTTAATTCTGTATTTAATCCATAGAGATGATATTTGAACATTTAGAGACTCCGGGTGGGAGGAGGGTCAAGTTGGATACTTATATGAAATGGGGTTCAACAAAGCGCTATTGGGACATTCAAGTATGATCTGGATAGACTAATGATATGTTATGGAAGGAAATTCTGTAGAAGTCCTTGGAGAACATCCATCTAGAGACACTAATACAAGAGAGGGCTTCTATGTTCATCTATATGACCCAAGGAATCATGTCCATAATGGATTACAATAAATGTTTCATATATTTGTATCATTTTTCTCCAACTCTGGTGGTAGATGAGGCTTCTTCAAAGAAATAATTTCAGGACGGACTTAGGTATGAAATTATGTCCCATGTGAATAACCTTAGGATGAAGAAGCTCTCGGAAGTTTTTAATAAGACTCTAATATCATATGGGAACCTAAAGGAGGCCTCTAGTATTGGAAAAGTAGTTGTCATTAGATGATCAGTGTGTGTGCCTTCTGAGAGAAGAAAACACCGTTACGAGATGCTCTGTCAGAAAAGTGCAATGACAGGTGGATAGTCAAGAGGAACAGTTGAACCAAATCATACTCATGTTTTATTCCACTAGTATAGTAGGCATGGATACTAACGTACACAATATCCTCGACCACTAGTGGAGTGCCTGTTTTGTGGAAAGATGGGGAAACTAAAAAAGTTATACTGGAAGAAGCAGTAGGTTGGTACTAAGGGAGAAGCTGCTCAGAGTTAGAGTGTGGTTAAGGGGTCTTCTACACCATATAGGTTTAGCTGTTGGAACTCTATGAGTGGAGGCGGTAGAGGTAGTGGACATGGTGCTTCAGGGTATTAGCACCCATACCACCAGAGTGGTTCTACTCAAGAGATTCAGACAACACCACAAGGAAGAGGGTCATGACAGTTACTGTTAGGTCCATTAGGTCGAATACCCTAAGGAGGGGTGGTGAATCAAGGTGTAGCAGATTAAAACATTCTCCCTTTGTATCATGTTTCTTTTTTAGACAAAACTCAATTATTTCTTCCACTTTAGAAATATATAACCTATTATGAAATCATGAACATGGCATAAAATTTATAATTTTTTCCCTCTCATAGGGCTATGTCAAAGGAGAATACAATGATAATGTTTCGTTATACCAAATTCACTAAGTCTCACATCCAATAATGAGTATAATGTTTGGGCTAGATCTTATATACCTAGGATCACTTCCCTTACATGGTTTAGGGTCTTCTCATTGAATTCCCATGGTTCACTCCATATGCCTCTTTCTCTAGCTCATTGTCAGTGGAAAGGGTCAGCATCTTCCTCTTCCAATGCTCACAGCTCTGGAACGGAATACACTCATAGTTTATTGACTTGTAGGTAAAACATAGATAATATAATTGTAGGTTCCTTAATTTTCATGTATTCTTTCATCCTCAGCTATAGGTAGATACTCTGTTAAATATCATTTTTCTCCCACAGATGAAATCCACCATCCTGGGTACAACTAGGAACTGGAAAATCCTTTTACAAACTGATTTGATGGTTTTGAAAGCTTCCTTTGAAAAACCAAAAACCAACTTCCTCTCCCATGTATAATGTATTGGTTTTATATGAGAAACAACTATATGTGTACTTTTTCTACCTTCTTTGAACCTCCTCTTATCCACTGACCGCTTCTGCCTTCGCTATCACCTTCCGCCTTTGCGTACCGATCTTGGGAACCTCCTCTGTGAAACCCCTCATATCCGAGAAATGTTCATTGTTCACGGACATCCTTTTCTAACAGTTCATGTGAAATGTCTTCTTCCTCCGCATACCGTGTCTTATGCGGGTTATGGTTCTCCACTTAAATATTTTAGCAAAATTTCTTCCATGCGAACAACATTAGATTTCTCAGAATTCTTCCACACGAACAACCGTTGTACTTTTCTGAAAACCCAAACCAAATATATGTTCTATAATGATATTTCATGCCAACAGTAATCAGTGGGATTAGAGATTCATATATATGAAAAAGTAGATGAAAAATAACCTAATATATGATTTACCAAATCTTCCATCCTTCCTTCACCGCAAACCTATCCTTCTGTCGTTGCGAACTGCAAGCCACCCACAAATCATTTTTCATATCTGGTCCACGTACTATCATTATTCCAACATGGTCGATCTCTTTCGCTGACATCAACCCATTACCATACTACACCAACTTTCTCGATGAACCGTTTTTGGTTTCTCAAACTATTCTGGAATCCTGTTCCCACTACTCTATGTACCGTTCCCAGAACATGGTACGCGGTCCATGAATTGTAGTATGCAGTTCTCATCCTTTTCCAATTTTCATCATTGTTCTTCATATCGTTCACTCCTATGAAAAAATCCTCTTTTTCTAATATCTACTTCTCTATTTTGAGCCCTGAGAATTTTGGCATACACTGGGAAACTACGCCACCTTAAAAACCTATTTTTGGAAAACACCATCCAAACTCATTTAGGGTTATCTAGCATTGTCAACAATCACAACTACACCCAAACATATCGAGAGGACACCTTGAGAGATTTTTTCCCAAAAATCTCACCCTTTGTGTTTGTTGACAACTCTTCTTATAATAATGATACATTTGGATATCTTGTTAAATATACTTCCTTCTTTAACCGTCATTTCACTTCATGCATTTAAAATAGATATAAAGTATTTACTCAAAACATACTGTAAGTCCACATGATACAAGATCATGAGAACCAAGAGTATAATGAAAAGTTCATCAATGAATCGCTTCTATGATTATAAAAAATATTTGGTACCATTTTGATACCAATAAACTTCTTTCATCACGAACCTCTATTATCGTGATATCTAATATTTGATATCACATTAAGCATTGTCAGATTTAATGCACCACCTGTGTAATAGTTCCTCTTACCAGCTTCATCTCAGTTTCAACTCCCCATATCTCTTTATCACCTCTATCTCACTACCCCACTTAACAGATTCTCCCCTATGTCTTTTCTCCCCATGAATAGTCACACTTTCTACCCCTTTGTCAATGAACCAGAAGGGCACTTCAAATATATCTACAACAGGGTAAAGAACAAATATCAGTACATTAGAGAGAAAAACACACCATACCTCATAAGGAGGGGGACCCACATAAACACTTTTTCATGTGTGGTAAGTCGACCGGACTCCCAAAGCTAATTGATTCCCTTCAAATTCTTCTTTGGGTAAGGCCTTTGTCAAAATTTCCACAACCTATTCTTTTATAGGCACATAATCCAACTTCACAATCCCTTGCTCCACCTTCTCCTTGATAAAATGATATTTTATTTCAATGTTCTTTGTCCTTGAGTGATGTATTTAATTTTTTATATGATTTATAGCACATGAATTATCACAATAGATTCTGATCAGTGATTTCACTTCAATTCCCATATCGTCAAGTTGCTTCTTCATCCACAATAGTTTCTTGAAAGCTTTAGTAGCCGCAATGTATTTAGATCTTGTGGTTCTCAATGAGAAGAAATATTGGATCTTTCTTAACCAAGAAATTCACAAATCTCCATGATAAAAGGAACATCTTAATTTTGATTTATTATCATCTACTGAACTGTCCCAATCCGCATCACTATATCCCAATAACAATGGCTTATATTTTTTATTATACATTAGGCCAAAATCCATTGTTCCATTAATATAACAAAGAATTGTTTTTACTGAAATCATGTGGCTCTCCTTGTAATTTCTTTTATATGTCACTTCTTGGTATGTGTAAAATAAAATATTAGGTCTTGTCACTATCATATACAACAAACATCTAACTATTTACCTGTATTCTGTGAAATTAACTGGTTTTCGTTCATCATCACGTGGTAGTTTCAACTGGATAGCAACAAGAGACTTTATATCTTTCAAATTATCCATTCCAAACCTTCTCATAACATACTATTAATATTTATATTGATAAATAAAAGCTTCATTCAATCATTTCATAACTTTAAAGCCAAGTAAAATTTTCAGTTCCCTAATCATCATCATTTCGAACCTATTTTTCATGAATTCAGAAAACTTTTGCCATTGTGCTACATCTGATCCACCAACAATTATGTCATCAACATAAACCAGCACAATCCTCGTTTGACTATTTTCATTTTTAAAATACATATTGTAATCAACTCCAGCACACTGAAAACTGAGCTTCTTTAGAAATTGATCAATCCTTGAATACCATGCTCTTAGTGCTTGCTTCATACCATATAAATCCTTCTTCGACTGACAAACCCTGTTATCATATTCATGGATGAGAAATCTAGCTGGATTCACAATGTAAACTTCTTCTAGAACTCCATTCCAAAATGCTAACCTGAAATCCATCTAAAATAACTTAATCATTTTTTTCACTACTATGGCCAAGAATAATATGATTATCTCCAGCCTTGCAACAGGTGAGAATATTTCATGGAAATCTATACCCTCTATCTAGGAGTACCCTTTCCTTTGAGTAGCAATGAAATATTCCTTCATCTCTATGAGATTCCAACATTATATGTTTCTTCATATTGAGAATAAAAAACATACTTCCAAACACTCTAATGTATTTCAATAATGGTTTCTTTCCATACCATAGATCATGTGGAGACTTCTCTTATTTTGGGAAAATAAGGCGCTATTTTATGTTTATATTGTTGTCATCACAGTCTCTTTCCAAAGATTATCTAGAAGATCTTTCTCAATGAGCATAGTTCTAGCCATGTTGTTCACAATTCAGTTTCTTCTCTCAACTACTCCATTATTTTGTGGATTTACTACTACTAAAACTAGATTCTTTATCCCATGTATCTCGAGATAGTCCCCCAAATTACTATTTGTGAACTATTCTCCATTATCTGTTTGAATCTTCTAGATTTTTTGACCAAGAATATTTTCACATTCTCATCGATATCTTGTAATGAAAATGAACACTTCATATTTTTGGGTGATTATTGATACCCATTCCTTATACTATATTAATCGATCATGAGAACATAATTTCTCCTCTCATTAATATCCCTTGGCTAAATTGGCCCACACACATCAATATGCACCAAATCAAGAATTCTTGTTGATCTTTTCTCTTTTGGTGTATTTGTCATTAGAATGATCATCCATTGCTGACAAGCATCGCACGTATGAGTACGATCAAATGATAATCATGGGAGATTTTGAGCTCCATCATATTTCACTAGATCGTCCATGGAACCTTGATTTGTGTGGATAAGAAGTTTATGCCATAACTTGTTTTCTTCATCCTCATATGAAAAGCACATATCTTATTCTGCACTCACGAGCTAGTGATTCCCTTTCATACTCTTTCCTTGAATCACAAAAGAAATATTCATTTATTTGATAGTACATAATTTTTTAGAAAAACAATATGGAATTCCCTTAGTCACACAATTTACGATGTGACTAATCCCCTCAATAACCAATACATCTGCTGATCTCATGTCTTTTCCTTGAAACATGGCTTTTCTTGCCCCAATAATTTTCAAGCCATCATCCTTACCAAATATTACAATAAAATATTTTTCATACATTATTCCAGTCACTGTATCATTATTTCCTATCACGTTGGACGTGCATCCACTGTTAATGATCCAAATCTCAGTGGGCTCGGATGATTTGAATTCAGTTTCTTCAACCACTACAATTTCATCTCTTTTCTTTTTTGACCAAGGAATTTTGATTCTATCTGACATATAATGGTAATATTTATCAACTTTAGAATGTGAAATACCCTCTTAAACCTATAGATCTACACATCGATTTTCAATTTCTACCTCTCTTGAAAAAACAATTGGCTGCTTCTTATAAGTAGATTCTGTTAGCCTCCACACATTCTTCTACATTGTTGATGTGCAATATCTTGCCATATAAATGAGTCCTTTACACATAAAACAATGACCATCAAATGATGACCTAGAATATTGAGCTCTATACAACCACCTACGGTGTTCTTGTTCCCATTGGTACCTCTTTTCTATTTAACATACATTTTGAGAGTGCCCCATCTTACAAAAACAATAGAATATTATGTGAGGTACTTTCTTATGTGGAAATGAGGCATCACTTGTTGGTCCATGGGATCTCTGAATCTTATGAATCTCCTTCATACCCAAATCAATATTTAATCTTGCTGTGGGTTCTTGTGGTCTGACTTGAACCATAACCACTTTTTTTGTTTTAGAGAAATCCCCATACCAGATTTATTATTCATAACTGATTGTTTCTTCTATTCTGATAGACAAATCTACTCAAATATCATCTTATCTATTTCTTTTATGATATTATTTCCTAATTTCATACTGAGTGTTAGTAGCTTCTCTAGATCTTCAATATTTCATTGTATATTGACGACTTACTCTTCTAGTTTTTTGATAAATTTGATATGATCTTTTCTAGTTTCAGGAAAACTATCAATTTCTATTTTCTATTTGTCAATTTTTATTTTTTACTCAACCACATTTTCTAACCATTCTGGCTTTTAAGAACCCACCTTTTAAATTTCAACATTCAGCTCCAAATTCATTTCTACCTACTACTGTATAAAGAGTTTGGCATCATGAACAACATTATTTGATATCTTTTTTTTGCTCTCAAAATGTCTACCTCTTAAAGGGAAGCTTCTAAATCAGCATCAAGATAAAATCTTCCTTCAATTTATACTTCTTTAGTGTAAAATTCTTCCCATGTCAATAAATTTATGGAAACTACAACCAAATCATCTATTTTATGAACCTTGTAGTCCTCCATCTCTGCTACCATGGTTTCTTCTGAACATTCATCATCTTTTGAAAGTAGATTATTCTTTTTGAAGAACATTCACCTAGTACTTATTCTCCCTTTATCATTTTATGAATACTTATTCAGGGTAATTTAACAATTTTCATCATTTTCATCAAAAAAATTCATAGGAAACTTTGCGGCACAATTACCAATATTTCCACATCAAAAGCACGATAATGGAAATTTACCATTGAAATTATCTTTTCCCCTTTGCAGATTGGAGGAGATAAATGACATGAAATCATCCATACATTCCTCTTCAGGACTGTCTTCAACAGATAGATTCTTCATGGTCTTGAATTTCCATTTCCTTAGACATCCCCTTTTCCATTACATCATTATCATAGTTTCTCATTTCATATTCTACAAGGGTACTATGTAGGTTATCTAGTGTCAGCTCCTTCTATTATTTTTCTTCTAACACCAAAAATTTTGGATTGAACCGTGGTGGATGTTTCCTCAAGATATATTTCATAATCATTATATATTCAATGACTTCTCCAAGACCACACATGCCTTCCTCAAGAATATTTATCATGTCAAAGAATGTATCAACAATCCCATTGAGATTCATTCTGAGATCCCCATACAGGTTCCATATAACCTACAAAATTGCTTCTCAGACTTTTGTGTTTCACTCATAAATGTTTAAAAAAAATTACACATTGCATGTGATGTTATACAAGACATCAATTTTGTATAAATTTTCATTTGATGGGGATACACCTAAATAATTGATTGTTTTACCATTAGTATAATATTCCAATCATTCAGCTTTAGATAGAGCACCACAATTAATGTCAACTGATATTCCTTGCATAACTGTTGTGAAGACATCCATCCCTATTAATCGAAATTATTCCTTCATCTGATTCATCCATATTTGAAAATTAATTCTGTCAAAGATCTGAATTATTTTATTATTGACCAACTGCATTTCATTTTATTTAGAGAGAACCCCTGACTTTCAACCTTTCCCTATGATACCGGTTGTTAGGTCCACTAGTTGAATATCTTGAGAGGTAGGGGAATCAGGGTATATAAGATTAAAAAATTTCCCATTTTGGATCTTGTTTTGTGGTTAGAAATGACTTAATTATCTTTTCCTTTTATATAAATATATAACCAGATATTAAATCAAGCACATGACACAACAATTTTTACTTGGTTCACCCTCACTGGGCTATGTCCAAGGAGCATACAATGGAGATGTGACGATGTACCAAATTCACTATGGTTTATAGCCAATAATGAGTACAATGTTTTGGAAATATCATCTATTCCCTAGCTCACTGACTTTACAAGGTTAAGTGTTTTCTCACTGTATTCTCAAGGGACATTCCCTATGCCAATTTCTATGGCTCACTACCAATGGAAAGGGTCATTGTCTTCCTATTCCTGCGCTCACTTCTCTAGAAATGAATCCACCCACAGTTTATTGACATATAGGTCAAACAAAATTTATAGACATGAACAACCCTTCATTTTCATGAATTCATACATTCTAAACTATAGGTAGACTCTCAGTTTATGTTCCTTTTTCTCCTGCAGATAAAATCTACCTTCCTCGGTACCTCTAGGTACCAGAAAATCTTTTCACAAACTGATTTGGAGCTTTCAAAAGCTTCCTTGTTAAAATTTCAAACCACCTTCATCTCTCACATACTAAGTAATAGGTTTTGTACGTGTAACACCTCTCCATGTACTACTTCTTCCTTCTGCGAACCTCCCTTCATCCACTGACCGTTTCCACCTTCTTTATTGTGTACCACCTCTATGTACCGATCCTACAAACCTCAACTGTGAAACCCCTCTTATCCACGAACATTTCTTTGTTCTTGGACTGCCTTTTCTAACCGTCTATGTTCGATGACTTCTTCTCCCATTTACCACGTCTTATGTAGGGTAAAATTTTCGGATTCAGTCATTCGATGAATTTTTTTCTAGGAGATCCAATTTAGCTTTCACAAAATTCTTCCTCGCAAACCACCTTTAGAAATTTCCTAAAATCTGAACCAAAAATATGTTCTCTAACGATATTTTTTCTCAATAGTAATCGTTCTGATTAGAGATTCTTATATAAGAAATGATACCTGCAAAATCCACTAATCATTTATTTTCCAAATCTTCAATCCAACTTTCACCGCATACTGATCCTTCTACCACCGCGAACTACAGTCCACCCGCAAATCATTTTTCATATTCAGTCTGTGTACTATTATTGGTCATATGCTGTTGATATTCTCTTCCAACATCAACGCATCTGCATACCACACCGTCTTCTGTCGTGAACCTTTTTTTTCGAATCTCTTCGGCTTACCATTCTAGCCGCTTTGTGTGCTATTCCAGGAAGATGGAACATGGTCCATGAATTATAGTACATGGTTCTCATCCTTTTAAATTTTATTTACCGTTTTTCAAATATTTCACTCCAAAAAAATCCTTCTTTTACCAACATCATCCTACCAAATATGAGGCCCAAAAAACATCAAACACTAGGAAAGAACATAACATTAAAATCCTATCTTCAGCAAATACCAGCAATACCTATTTTAAGTCACTTGGCATTGTCAACAAACACAACCACACCCAAAGAATTATTAAAGTACTCCATGAGTGATTTTTTCCCAATAGTTACATGAAGTCAAACCTACACATGTGGAGAGTGAGGCTGGTCCATCGATAGTAAGAGGTACTATTATAGTTTCCATTACTTTAGATAAAACCATGTTTGATACTAATGCCTATCATTCCTTTATATATTCATATATTGTAAATGGCTTGAGCCTGGAGATGGATTCCATAATATGGGTAATTAATATCGATACACGATTGGGAACATAGTCCTGGGATATCTGTTTATGCAAGGAATTATTACTAGAGATTGGAGAGTATTCTTTTCTTTGGGAAATATATGTCCTTTATATAACAATATTCAAACTGATAATGAGTATATATTTTCTTGTCATATACCAAGCCCACATATATTGTTACTACATGAGATTGAACTTTGTATCTCATATTTCTGACTAGTATGATCATCGTGGAGAATTGGATATCCATGCATGCAGTGATGGGACAATTCTTCAATAATTGGGAGAGATCAGACCTCACATTACTATTCCTTTGTTGGATAATGGGAGTGGCATGCAAGATGTCCTCCCACCAATTGTAGAACTATTTCTGGAGGTCTTTACTGAAGAATTTTCAAGGTTTCCACATGATAGAGAGGTGGAATTCACTACTGAACTCATGTTGGGGGCTGAGATGATATCTATTCCACCTGACAGAATGGCACCGACTGAACTTCAAGAGCTCAAAGTGCAGTTGGAGGAGTTGGAGGATAAAGAGTTAATCAATCCAAGTAATTTGCCTTGGGGATCACCTATGTTGTTTTCAAATAAGGATATCAGTATTTTATGCTTGTGTGTAGATTACAGGACATTGAATAAAATTGTCATGAAGAACTAATATCATCTTCTACGTATCAACGATCTGTTTGACCAGCTGAAGGGGGATTGTCTGTCCTCAAAGATTGATCTGGGACTGGGTATCATCAGGTGAGATTTTGGACCTCTGGTATAACAAGAACTATATTCAGTAGCAGTAATTACCTTTATATGTTTATTGTAATGCAATTTGGGATGAAAAATTCTCCATGTGTATTTATGGCCCTGATGAACATGATCATTCATCCTTATTTAGATTAGATTGTGGTGGTTTTTGTTGATGACATCTTGGTGCACACTAAGACTCTTGAAAATAGTTCCAATATCATAAAATTGTACTCAGGGAAAAGAGAGAGCATCATCTATATTCCAAGCTATCTAAATGTCAATTTTGGATTGACAAGGTATTATTTTTAGGGAACGACATCTCAGAAGCATGTGTTTTAGTGGACCGAGAAAAATTGAAGGCGTCAATTCCACGAAATCATCCCAAGAAATTTTTTGAAATCCAAAGCTTTTTGGGAGTAGTTCATTATTACAAGAGGTTTGTCTTGTACTTTTCCTGATTGGGGAAACCACTTTCAAGTTTGTAAAAGAAAGGGATAAAGTTTGATTGGGAAGAATCATGAGACAATGATTTCAAGGAGTTGAATAAGAACATGATATTAGAACCAATTTTTATCTTACATGTGTCAGTTGAGGAGTACACCGTATATTGTGATGCTTCTAGTATTGGACTCAGAGTTGAGTTGATGCATGGGGATCGAGTCGTTGGTTACAGATCTTTGTAGTTGATTCCACATGAATGGAATTACACTACATATGACCTCGAGTGGGAAGTAGTGGTTTATGATCCTAAGTGTTGGGGAAACTATCTTTTGGGTGAAAAGGTTATAGTTTTTATGGATCACAAAATCTTGAAATATATATTTTCATAGTGAGACATGAATCTTCACCATCTATGATGGGTAGAGTATATGCATATAACAACCCTTCTCCTTATTACACACTAGAACAAGATTTATTACATAAACCTTAACTTATGACTACTCCAAGGATTGAGGGGTCTAGTGTCTTTGAAAATTATGAGTATTACATAATAACCTAGAAGAAAAAATACAACATCTTTATTGAAAATTCTTTTACATGACCACAACATTCTTTCGTACATAGCATTGCATGGGATAACCTAATGACATGCATAAGAAAATGGTGAGTAATAAAGCCTATTAAGGGAGAAAACAACGAATAACATGAAAAATATAGTACATTTTATGCAATATTTATATCAATGGAGCATAAGATAAACATAAACATAAATTGATGACATTGCATGATTATCATAACATGGAAATGTGGCATCAACATTTAACATGATATTAGCATGAGCCAAGGCTCAATGCACATTAATTATGGGTAAACCCTCATTGAACATGAATTATAATTATAAAAACCTCATTTCACATGATTTATCATGATACTAATCATTACCCAATGCATTGGAGCGCTATCAGGTCACACCCTTCTTAATCATTTCATTTCATGCACAAGTGTGCCACATGGAATCATTCAACACCATAATTTATTCCATGATAAAGTAATATCGAATAAATATTTGAATCTATATAATCCATATGTAAATATTCATAATATTTAATACCCTCAAGAAAAAAATGTTCATGGTATTCACTATACAATGCATTTGTCTTGGAAAATCGCGGTGCAATTCCGGCAGCATAACTACATGACATAATAATTCATAAAAATGGTTGATTTGAGAAAAATGGGTATCTCAACATATTTACACGAAATGGAATGTAAGTGGTCAAATATATACATGTCCCAACATATTTAATGTAATTTATATGCATAATATAAAATAATTTCTTGAATATAAATGTGAAGAGATAAATTCCTTACAGAATTTTGGGATGGTAACATGTGTACATGGGAGGCATTAATGAGAGAGAAAAAGGTCTCTCGTCCTTTAAACATAAGGAAGGAGTTATAGTGGAGGTGATAAATGATAACCCAACACTTTTAATTGGAAGAAATGGTATAATAATATAATTAAATTTGGACAAAATGGGAAAAAGAAAGAAATCCCTTACATGGAAGTGTGATCTCAATGTCTTGGGAGAGGCTTGATAGATGCTTCATGGGAGATTGGTGTGACTTGGGAGGATTATAAAGAGAGGAGGGCAGAGGATGGCCCATCACAAAATGGTTTTAGTGAAGAGGAATGGTAGATTGAGTGGGTTTATATAAAAAATGAGAGGGAAATCATTATTAATTAGGTTTTTGTCACAAAACATTAAACGAATAAAAAACCCCAAACATATTCTTGGATTTGTTCCATGATTTTTTTTAAAGGGGAGTGGAAAAAATTATTTAATATGAATAATGGACAAATTTTGTAAAATACTAGTCTTTCTTATGTTTAGGTGAGTCACACTCTCAAAGAAATTATTTTAAAATGTTATAATGTTTTATAAGTCTTGGATGGTCTACTAAGGCATTTTAAAATAAATCAAATAGACATAAAATAACATTATTTTAAATTTAAAACATATATTGGCCAAAAAACCCAGTTATATTATTTTATTACATCACTATCGGGTCATTATGATGTCATAAAACACATTAAATATTTAAAAGTATTTAATTTTACACAAAAACTCGAATGTCTTAGAAAATTATAAAAAATTCATCATTAGATACTTTTGACATCCTGAATCAAAAAATAATATTCATTTTACCTAAATAATTTTATAAATATTTGAATTTTTACATTAAAAAACGGATATTTATTGAAAATTCATGGGGTTTTAGAAAAACAACTTCCAAACCAAAACAAAAATTACAATTGTATCCATAAAAATTGTATGATCATTTATATATAATAAAAATCAATATATTAGTAATATTATTTAAAATATTATTTAATTCCATAATACATTAATTCACAAAAATAGAATTCTCCATTGAATAATACCTTAAAAAATACTATTTGTTATTTAAAAACACTTTACAATGTAACATTAATAAAATGATTGAATATTATTAATTCTATAAAAAAAATAATTTACATAATCATAATACTAGGTTCATGTTACATAACCCCTTATAACACCTGCATAATACCTAAGGGTAAGGTGTGCGATGGTGAAATACTCTTGGGGAGGCCCAGATAATATCGCTTGAGTGGTAATCTCAATTAACTTCCACTTCTCCCATAGGAACTTCCTTTCATGAATAATGTGGTGAAGCTTGGATTGGGCTTGGTCAAGATTGAATTCTAGTGATGCTTCCTCCATTCCAAGCTCTGAAAAATTGGCTTCGTATAAAGAAATTATATTGGATGAGGCCATCGTTTTCTTTCTCTAAGTAAATTGGATTTGATGAAGCCCTATATTTATACTAATCATGTGGTCATTGTTCAATAGATATATTAGAAATGGTAACAATTCATAATATTATTTTCAAATCCAAAAACAGAAAACTGTGGAAGCGGATATGTTATATAACCATTTTACATAATAAGTCATTTAATTATTTGAAGAGTATTTTTCATTAATAAATTTTTGGGTCATTATAATAATCCCCCCTTCATGAAAATTTTTCATCGAAATTTAATTTTCCCACACTAAAATAGATGAGGGTAACACTACTTCATCACTTCCTCGGACTCCCACATTGCTTCTTCAAACATGTGGTTTCTCCATAACACTTTGACAACGGGAATTTCCTTATTTCATAGAACTTTTTCCCTATGATCTAAGATCTTCACTAGCTTCTCTTCATAAGAGATGTAGTTCTCCAATTGTACCACCTCTGGATTGAGTACTTGCGATGGGTCAGGTATGTACTTTCTCATGAGAGATACATGGAATACATTATGTACTTGTGATAGGTTCGGTGGGAGTTATAGTCGATAGTAAACTCCTACAATGTGATAAAGGATCTCAAAAGGGTTGATGTACTTTGGACTAAACATTCCCTTCTTCCCAAATCTCATAACACTCTTCCATGGTGATATGCCAAGGAATACCATTTCTCTGACATCAAACACTAGGTATCATTGATGATTATTATCATAGATCTTTTTTTCGACTCTAAGCAACTTTAATGTGGTTCTAGATGGTCTTAACATTCTCCACCATTTCTTTGACTATTCCGGGACCTAGGAGTTTTCTCTCTACAAGTTCATCCCAACATGTCGGTGATCTCCACCTCTTCCCACAAAGGGATTCATAATGAGCCATTTGGATTCTTGAGTGGAAACTTTCACTATAAGACAACTCAACCAGAGGAAGATGTTGATCCCATCTTATATTGAAGTCCATTGATCATGCTCTCAACATGTCCTCAAGTGTTTATATAGTCTGCTCAGATTGTCCATCAGTTTGAGGATGGTAAGCCATACTGATGTTTAGATCTGTATTTAGAGCATGTTGAAGTCACTTATAGAAAATAGAGGTGAATCATGGATCTCAATCAGATACAATAGATAGTGGTTCTCCATTCATTCATACCACTTAAATGATATATATATATATACATTCCAGTTGATCCAATGGGAAATTATCCCAAATTTTAATAAAGTGTGTGGTTTTTGTAACACTATCCCCATTAACCTAGATATAACTTCTTTCATTTGATGTATTTGTAAATCTGGTGAAAAAGTCTATGGTGATGTTCTCCCATTTCCATGCTGGTATGGGTAATGGTTGCATCATCCCTTTAGACTTCTGCCTCTCAGCCTTCACTTGCTAACATACCAGGAACATTGATGTATACTTAGTGATCTTTTGGTTCATGTTATCCCACCAATAATACTCTCAAATATCTCAATACATCTTTTTGTTTCCTTGGTTAAAATATAAATTCAAACAATGTGCATCATACAAAATTTCATTCTTTAACATCAGATTTTATGAAAAACATAGTCTTGTCCCAAATCTCACCATTCTTTCTTCATTGACATTGAACTCTAGTGATTTACCTTTTCTGATGGTTTACACATCCTTTTGAATTCTCAAATCATCCTTATGAGAATCATTTTTTCTTTTTTAAAAGAGACAGTTGAGAAACCATTTGTGAAAGAATTGATGATGTTACCTAATTTATGATTCCCATGTCCATCATCATTTTATCTATCAGGATTGGATTCTTTTTGGTTCCCATAATTGATAGAATCATTGGGTCCTTTCTACATAAAGAATCTTCCACCTTGTTCACATTCTTAGGGTGGTAATGGATTGAGAAGTCATATACTTTGATCATCTCTAACCATCTTTGTTGGATCATGTTCAACTATTTATATGTGATATTTACTTGACTCTTTTGTGATCTGTATATATTTTACACTTCTCCTGAAAGAAGTAATGTCTTTAAATTTTAATAGACAAGATTACTACATCCATCCCTAGATCAAGTGTTGGATATTTTTTCTCATAAAAATTCAATTTCGTTGAAGAATAGGCAATGACTTTGTTATTTTGCATCAACAAACAGCACATGCCCTTCTTCAAAGCATCACTAAATACTATAAAATGCTATCCACTTGTGGGTAGTGTGGGCACAGGTGCAGTGATAAGCCTCCTTTTTCATCTCCTTGAAGCTATCATACCACTCATCACTCTAAGAAAACATTACTCCCTTTTGAGTTTTCTTGGAATGAGAGTTGGACAATCCTGAGAAATTTCACACAAATCGGTGATAATATCAAGCTAACCCTTGGAAACTATGAATGATCATTTCTAATTTTGGACTTGGCCTTCCATTAATTGAATATTTCTTATAGGGATGCAAAAATATCCCATTTCTTGTAATGATATGACCCAATAATGAGACCTATTTCAACAATAACTCACACTTAATGTACATTGCATACAGCTTATCCTTTCACAAGCTCTTCAATATAGTTCTCATATTCTCCTCATGCTCCTCCTTGGATTAGAAGTATATTAGAATATATTCTATAAAGACTACCAAATATTTTTCAAGGAAATTTGTAAAGACTCTATTCATCATGTCTATGAAGATTTATGGTGCATTACTGAGTTTGAAAGGCATTAATATGAATTCATAGTGACCGTATCATTTAGGAAAATGAGTCTTGGGTATATCTCCCTTGTAAACCTGTACATGATAATATCCCAACCACATATCCACCTTTGATATGTATTGTACTTCGCAATTCTGATCAAACAAGTCATCAATTCGAGGTAGTGGATACATGTTCTTTATCATTATTTTGTTGAGAATAATATAATCAATTCGATGATGAATTGACCCATCCTTCTTCTTGACAAAGAGGACTATGCACCACTATGGTGATGCACTTGGGCATATAAATCATTTATCTAGATTCTCGATTAGTTGTTTCTTCATCTCCTCAAGTCCAAAACAACCAATTTATATGGAGTCTGGATTTTGGCAACAACCCATGTATGTACTCAATTGATAGTTCAAAATCATTTCTAGGAGGATGACCAGACAATTCCTCCGGAAAAACATCATGGAATTCCCTCACAATAGGCATGTATTCAAGGATGGTTTCTTCCTTAGACTCAATCATATATGAAATATATGCATGCTCATAGGGAATTAATATCCATGCTTGATATGATGGTGGTAAAAAAGATTCATCTTACTTATTAAACTTGAACAGAATCGTGGGATGATTCACCATAAAGAGAGTGATTTCCCTCTCACAGCAATTTATGTGGGCTCTATATAAGGAAATCCAATCAAATGCATCAAATTATATAAGTGGAAGTATGATGAGGTTCATGGGAATTTCAATTCAAAAATTATGATAGGGGAGGTGTTATATTCATGAGATGCAATGATTTCTCCATTTTCCATTCTCACTGATATCATTACTTCCATGATTTTTGGTGGTGTTGGGATTTTTCTACTAAACAATCGAGATAAAAAATAACACATAGAACAAGAATTAAAAATTACATTAGTTTTTCTTGAATGAATAACTAGCATACCTGTCACCACATTGTTGGCGGGGTTCACTTCGAAGTAGTGATGGAAGAATCATTCCCTTACTACCTTGGAGGTTGTTAGTTTCCTCAAAAAACCCTTGGCATAGGGCACTGGTTTGCAAAGATCGCTAGTTCATTGTAGTTGAAGCAATGAACATTGCACTGAGGGTCAAATGGAGCATTCCTATCCTCTATCATACCCAAGATTTCTTTCCTATCGGTAGTTAATAGCTAGGTTCGCTTCTCTTCCACACCTAAATCACATCCTTTTCCACCTCAGGAAATTTCTAGGGTGCTTTTTTCCAATCCTTTGGAATGTGGGGTGCTATATTTTCATAGCGCCATTGGATTTATCCATCTGACCTCCATAATTAAAGTCCACCTTGCACATCACATCCCTATGATAACCTTGAAATTATTTGATCTACATTTTTACCTTGAGGGTACATCAGACAATTTCCTCATAGCTTTTGAAGTCACGGATCATTAAGGCTTTCTATAGGCTTGGTTTTAGCCCAAAAAATAAGAAGTCAACCTTGAATTTGGGTTAATGACAAAGTTAATTGTGTATCATGAAATCCTTGTGAAGTTTTCCTCATACACTCTGATGAATTCGTCATCTTTTTTCTTAAGGGCATGGAATTTCATTTCCATCTTAAGTCAGAGGGTGCAATGAATATATTTATCAAAAAAAAATTTCAAGAAAACCTTCCATAATAGTGCCTTGACCTCTTCCTCAGGATTCATATTTTTGATAAATGTCCACCATTGATCAGCTTTACCCTCCTTATAATAAGAATCCAGGAAAACATTCTCTTTTTTGGAACATTGAAGGATGAAAAATATCATGTCAACGGATTTAATCCATTGTTCGATGATTGATGGATTAGATGATCCATTAAAAGTAATAGGCCTTTATCTCATAAATATCTCTATATCATCTTGTTATTTCTTAGGGGTTTTGATTGTTCCTCTTGACCCATGTTTCTATTCGAAACATGAGTTATGTAAGATAATATCAGGAAAAAGTCTGCAATTATCACTTCAATCTGAATGGGAATCTCATTAGAATAGTCATCACATTAATATTTGCATCAGTTATTATCACAAGTACTCCTATTACTGACCATTGGCTGAAATAAAAGGATAGTTATGGGTAACACATAAAGGGTAATCCAATGACAACAGGGGAAACTTATAAATTACAATTTTTTTCATTAACTTATCTATATTATCCCTGATCCACATCCTAATATATATTCTTAAGGACATTTATTTTAGTTCCATTAATAATGGTTCATACTAAGCTTCTGAATTTACAAAAGCATATCCCCTCAGAGTTTTGTAACCAATAGTGTAGTAAGGCCCATTGTCATGTACCAGTTCCCATTCAAGTATTTCCCAATGCGGTGTTTTCGGGGGTTACCTCAAGATACATTTATGCCAGAGCTTCCTCTACCTACTTGTATCCATACATGTATGTCTTTTCTTAATAAACCACATACTAAATAATCACCAAAATTTTGGGATGTTTTTATTATATTTGGTCTTATTCCTAAGGCTTTTACTAGGGTTTTCTAATCTTACTCCCATAAATAACTAAACCTGTCCTTTGCTATTACCTATAACAACCATGATCTTTATTACACACATAAAAATAATTTATTACATAAACATTCACTAAAAAAACATTGAGGATTGAGAGGTCTTGTGTACTGGGAAATTACGAGCATTACATAATAACTTAGAACATAAAACTCAATATCTTTATTGAAAACATCTTTTACATGACCACACCTTTGCTTCATGCATAGAATTGAATGGGCTAACCTGAGGACATACATAAGAAAATGGTGAGCTATAAATCCATGTAAGGGAGTAAACAAGGCATAACATGAAGAATAATGTACATGTTAGGCAATATGCATACCAATGGAGCATAAGAGAAACATGAACATAAATGCATGACGTAGTATGATTATCATAAAATGGAAATGTGCCATCAACATTTAACATGATATTAGAATGGGCGAAGGATCATTGCACATGGTGCAGGAGTACAACATCATAAATCTTGAATTAAAAAGAGTAAAATCTCATTTCACATGATGTATCATGATACTAATCTTTACCCAATGCATTAGAGAACTATCAGGTCAAACCCTTCTTAATCATTTCATTTCATATATAAGTGTGTCACATAGATCATAAAACATGGAATCATTCAACACTATAATTTATTCCAAGATAAATGAATTTGGAATACATACATGAAACTATAAAACCAATAAGAATATTTTCATAAATGTGGATAGCCTTGATAGAGAAATTGGAATGGTATTTACTACACAATGAATTTGGCTTGGAAAATCACAATGCAATTTTGGAAGCATAACGACGTGACATAATAATTCATTAAAATGGTTTTTGAAGGAGAATGAGGTGTATAATCATATGTACATGGAATGAAAAGTAAGGGGGTCATATAGATACATTTACCATTATATTTAATGGAATATCAATGCATAATATTAAATAATTGCTCGAATGTTAATGAAGGGAGAGAAATTGCTTATGGAATTTTGGCATGGTAACATGTGTACATGGGAGGAATTAATGAAATAGAAATAGGTCACTAATAATTCAAAAAAGGATATAAGCATGGGGGTGTGTGAAATCATACCCCATCATTTTTTTTGAAAACAAAAGGGTATAAAAACACATAATGAAATTTAGACTGAAATGAAAAAAGAAGAAATCCCTAACTTGGTTGTGTGATCCCAAAGGCTTGGGAGAGGCTTGAGAGAGACTTACTTGGAACATGGGGAACCATGGGGATTCTAGAGAGTGGTGGAAGAGGTTGGACGAGCTCCAAATGGTTTGAATGAAGAATAATGAAATATTGAGTTGGTTTATATAAGAAAGGAGAGGGAATTATTTACTATTTAGGTTTTTGACACCACACAATAAACTAATCAAAACCACAAATCAAACCATCATTATTGCACCTGGTTTTTTTCAAAGTGGAGTGGAAAACATTATTTTATAAGGAAAATGGTCGAAATTCTTAAAATACTACTCTTTCTTATGTGGATTTGAGTCACACACTCAATGAAATCATTTTAAAATATTAAAATGTTTATAATTTTTGGAGCATCCACTCAACCTTTGTAAAATAATTAAAGAAAAAATAAAAGTACATTATCTTAAAGGTAAAAAATATAATGTCTGAAAACCCCATTTATTGTATTTTATTACATCACTGTAGGGTCATTATGATCTCATAAAACAAATTATATATTTAACGATATTTAATTTTTACCCAAAAATTGTAATGTCTCAAATTGTTATGAAAAATATACTGTTAGATAATTTTGACATACAAAATCCAAAAATAATATTCATTTTGTCTAAATAATTTTCTAAATATTTGAATTTTTAATTTGAAAATAAAAACTAACATTTATAATAAAAATCCATGGGTTTTTACAAAAACATCCTTTCAAGTTTAATAAAAATAACAATTGTATTTATAAGAAATAAATGTTCATTTATATTCAATAAAAATTAATTTATTAATAATATTTTCTTAAAATATTATTTAATTCAGAAATCCATTATTTCATCAAAATATATTTCTTCATCGAATATGAACTAAAAAATACTACTTTTTCTTTAAAACTATTTACAAAGTAACAATAATTAAATTAATGTATATACTCTATTGTATAAATAGATAATTCACAAAATTATAGTGTTAGGGTTTTGTTACATAACCCCTTATAACACCTGCAAAAGACCTAAGAGTAAGTTGTGTGATGGTTATAGACTCATAGGGAGGATGAGATAACATCGCTCATGTAGTAATCATTATTAACGTCAACTTCTCTTGTAGGCGGTTCCATTTAAGATTAACATGTTAAAGATCTTCTTGGGATTGGTCAAGAGAGAATTCCAATGATGCTACCTTCTTTCCAAGCTCTGACAAATGGGCTTCGTATGTTGTAATTCTACTAGATGAGGCCATCGCTTCCTTTGTCTGAGAAAATTGGATTTGTTAAAGCCCTATATTAATAATAATAAATGGATATATTAGCAATGATAACAATTAATAACAATATTTTAAAATCCAAAAACAAAAAACCAAAGAAGTTAGTGTGTTATATGACCATTTAATATAATAATACATTTAATTAGATAAATGAGAATTCTCATTAATAAATTTTGGGTAGTTACAATGTAGTCCTTCGATTTTGAACTTACATGTACTCCCGGAAAGGTAAAAAGTGAGGCTAATGCCTTGAGTAGTAAAACTCGGACTCAGTTGGTAGATGAGTTGAGTACATAGTGGAAGATGATGACCTTACTGGTGGAAATTCATGTGGTAGTTTAGGAGAGTCAGGGGACGATGAATCTTGTTTTTATAGCATTAGAGTCTCAACTCTTTAGACAGATCAGTGATAGCCATATATGAGTATCATGAGTTTTTATATTTAAGTAAATTACTTTAAGGTTGGGAGACACCTTCAGACTAGATAAGAGATGAGGATGAGATCATCTATGTAAACATAGTGTTGTTGTACCTAAAAGTATGTGAGAGTAACTCATGTGATAATTTCATTCCTCAAGGTGGGTGGTACATCCTTGGGTGAAAAAAGTGTACCATGACGTGTGATGAATGGTTTGGTGGGTAGGAATGAAAAAGGAGATAGTAGGGTTAATAGCAATATGTTACACCTATCAGTATATGAAGGTAGAGCCTCAATGACCTAAAAGACTATTTCATCCATTGCCTATTCTAGAAAGGAAGTGAGATGACATGACTATGGATTTCATGTTAGGAATTCCAAAAGACTCGTATAAATAATGATTATGTTTGTATTTTTGTGGATTTACTAAAAAATGTATCATGTTTAATTCCTATCAGGGAAACCATTATAGTAGAATAGTTGGGAGAAATGTATGTATGAGAGATAGTTTGTTTTAATGGGGTGCCATGGACAATAGTTTCAGATCATGATTCTCGCATTACATCTTGCTTCTGTAGTGGCTTACAAAAGATGCTTGGTACATAGGTTTTGTTAATTATGACCTTCCACCCACAAAAAGATGGGAAGTCAGAGAGTACCATACATGTGTTCGAGGATATGATGCGATCATGTGTGCTTGACATTGGTGGTTCTTGGAAGAAGAACATGGTTTTAGTAGAGTTTGACTATAAAAAAATTATTAGGAAACTATACAAATGTCACTCTATGTGGGGCTTTATGGAAGACCTTGTAGATCACCGCTATGTTGGTTAGAGGCGGGTGAGTCAGTGTAGATGGGACCAAGTCTTGTTCAGGAGACATCAGAGCAGGTGTTGTTGACTCAAAAACGTATGGCTACAAATCATAATAGGTAGAAGTTTTACGCTGATAGATAGAGATGAACCCTAGTGTTTAACAAGGGTGATCGTGTATTCCTTCGGGTGTCCCCTAGATTAGGTCACCCTAGGATTTAGAGGTAGGGAAATTTGGTGCCCAGATTTGTTGGACTGTTTGAGGTGCTAGAAAGAATTGGTCCAGTGGCATACCGATTAAACCTTCCATATAAATTCAATTCTATGAATAATGTTTTATATGTGTCAAAACTATTGATGTATCACCACATCCCTTCTCATGTAATTTATGTGGAAGAGGTTGACCACAAGATTGATGCATCCTTTGAGGAGCATCTGATACGTGTGTTGGGTCTGAGTGAGAAAGTGTTATGGAGAAAGACCATGTTTTTAGTTCATGTGTTATAGCAACATATAATACTTTAAGATGAATCATGGGAATGGGAAGTAGACATGAGGGCTCAATGGCCTAATATTTTTGGCTCGAAATATTAGAGAATTCATGAGTGCAGGTCGAGGATGAGATGTTATAATGTTGAGAGATTATAAGATCCTGACCTTTTCTAGAGTCATCTCAGGGGTGTTTTCAGGTACTTTTTGGTGTTTTTAAGTACCATTGTATTGGAATAGTGGATTGGGGTGTGTTTGGGTAGATTTTTTAGAAAATTTTATTGAAAGTGGGATCTGCACGTTTTGCGTAGTGTTTGACTAACCATGTGACTAAACGATGTCGAACATGAAAACCAGGACAGAGTGGTCTGCATGGTTTGTGCACGGTTTGAAAAACTATTCTACTAAACCGTGAAAACTGTGAAATCCTATAAAGAGAGTTCCACACAGTTGACTCATGGTTTCCCCTAACCATGGGTCCTTTCCTTGAAATCCATCTGTGTAAGAGTTTTTATCTAAAAGTATATTTTAATATCACCCAAACCCATTAAGACTCCCATATTTCGAACATTCCTCAAAATTGATAAATTCAAGGTGATCATAGAGAAATACAAATGGATTGCAAAGTGATATGAACATTTTTATTCAAGATAAAAATCCCTGATTGAGGATCTTCTCCCTTCTTGATAAGTGGAATTCACCCTATTGCTTCTCTCATTCATTCACCAACCATTCCTTGGTCTTTTTATGGAAAATATCAACCATTTCCATGGAGTTAAACCTATTATTTTAGGTCTAGATCAAGGATTGTGGATATAGATCCAGATTTTTATGATTTTTATGCCATTCATCATAATTTTGGTTTAGGGATTTTGATTCGAATCTTGATCGATGACATTGTGCTTCTTGGATTTTGGGGATTTCCATTAGGCTAACATCCATTAACAAACTATTGTAGGTGGTCTAAATCAAACTCTATAGTCATGTATTTGATATGTGAAAGTGAGTTTATGGATTTTATAGCTTCCTTTTATGTTTTATTTCCTAAATTATAGTATTTAAGAATGTGGAATATAATTGTGATTGCCTTGGTAATTAATTGATAATTGATTCACAGAACAACTGACGGGGGGTTTCCAAAATAGATATTTGTTTTGGGGATTGGTAATGCGTTGAGATATTGTAAATGAGACATTGAATTGATTGTGTTAGGATAATCAATTTGTTGAAATTAATTATGAAATGATGTTGGATATGAAAGATAATTAATTTTGATAATTTGTTATGACCAGTTGAGATATGATATGGATAATTAATTGTGAAAAATTAATTATGGAATGAGAATTGAGTTGATTGATTAATTAATTACTGAATTAATGACTTAATTATGTTCTTGTATAATTGTAGAGTTAACTAATGTAATTTGAAATGTTTAAAAAATTATTTGGATTAGTAATGGAATAATGTGGCTAATTATTGTGAATTATTGAACGATTAAATGGTGGAGATATTTGTGGTTCTAGAAATTGTGTTCTAGACCAATTAGAAGTTGGTACATGGACATAGTGTTCCTCCACAATACTTATCCAAGCATGAGATTTTGGGGTGCTAGGAATGAAATCCTACACCGAATGAGATATGGAGTTATAGGAAAGGATACCTACAATGAATGAGATTTAGGATTCTTTACATGACATTCTGCACTAAACAATAATTATAATGAATGATTCTTCGAATGGAAAACATGAATTGAAACTGTGCCTAATGTGATGACTAAATATTAAATAAAAAATGCGATAACTATTTAATTATGAATTGTATTTGAATCTTTATAAAATTGCATACACTATCCTGTGAATCGACTTGTTTTAGACACCATTGGTGGTGGCCTACAAATTTTCACTCACACCCTATTCAGGCCGCCTGATTGGCACCCGAGTAGACATTATTATTGCAGGACATGATAAGGAAAAGGCATTGGGATAGGCTTCTATTTGGGATTGGAGCATAGTAGAGGGAACCAGCCGTGGTTCAGGACCCTCTTGGGAGTAATTGAGACTTTACTTTTACTTTCATTGTAGACACGTGACATTTTCACTGTAATAGAATATTTTCCCATCCAGTTAAGTATTTATTTTTCTTGTTCTTAATATCATATGACATGGTATTAGTCTGGGTATTTATATTATTCCACACCTGGTAATTATTTTTTCCTTACATTGGGGGTTTATTCTGATAAAAGAGGGTATAGGCTCTCTAAGACCGACTTACCAGACCCTCGCCGCTAGTCGTCACCATTTGGCATACAAGGAGGTTCACTAGAGGGTATGTGGCTAATTAGCTTAGGGCACCGTTTAGAGGAACTCGGGATGCGACCTCACAATCAAGTAGGCCAGTGGTAGATGTGAAACCCTAATCCACAATTGGTGTTGGGTTTAAGACCTCTTACCTTTACAAACTTGATTGGTTGTCACCCAGCATACAAGATGTACTTGTAGAAAATTATACTAATTTAATTACCAAAATAAACAAGATGGACATCCATGAAAAAATTTAATCACTATGTGGCATTTTAACCAAGGTTTTAAATAAAAACATAGTGCGTAAATACGTCATCTATATTTTATCTTCATTTTTTCAGGAATGTTAAACCCTATAACCCTATTCAAAGATACAAATCCAAAATGTAATATTCAAATTAATGAAATTATGTTAACATTTATTCCCCTATAAATGAAAAAAGTATCTTTTGGTTATCAAATTCCTAACATGTGAATACCCTCATCATATATTCTCTTAATACATGTCAATAACCTGCATTACAAAAAAAATACTATAAAAATTAATCCTTCATAATTAGATATATTATAAGATATATTCCATAAATACTAGAATTTTTAATTTTCATCAAAGGTAGCATAAACTAATTTTCAATGAGTCCTTAATTAGTTCCACGGTAATTTGAACCATCCAACTTACTTAGTCAAATCAAATATTTCATTATCCAAACATTATTATCAAAACATAAGTAACATGTAAATGTCTATATTTACATTAATCGTGTGTTTTATAGGGACATCACCTTAATGATATATCACTTTTCATTACCTTATGAACCATCCAACTTATACTTTTTTATCCGCAGAGAAAATATATCTGGAAAAATATTTATATATTTCATTAAAAATACTTAATGTTTTTTCACATTTCATTAAAATTACTCAAAGAATCCAAATTTAAAAAATCTTTTGTTATTCCTCTTCATCCTTTACATAATAAAGGATGTGTTACCCTATTAAAAAAATACCACTATCCATTCACATTTCTTCTAGGGTATCTTCATCCACAACATTCTAACCATTACTCATACCACCTTGCTGATCCTATTTAGAAGAATTACCCATGGGAAATTGAGTTTCATAATGAATACTTATTTGAAACATAAACCACTTAACCTTTTATGATTCATTAGGGATTAATATATTCTCATCCATTATTTTAACCCAACTCTTCATTTTCCCCATGTAGTCACATACTTTTTCTCATTCACTTCCATATCTGAATAATCATATTGTTCATTTAAGACATTCACATAGGCAATTTATTCCACATTTGTAAGTCAATGGTAACTAAATATTCATTCCTCTATGGTCTCCATTTCCCAAACTACTAGAGAACTCCTTAGTTCTCTTTCTTAGTGAGTCCAAGAGTTGGATAAGGTACACATTGTTAGTTGTGTGCCATGTAAAAAGTGTTGGAATGATCACAACATCATTCTCTCCAATGATCATCCCACTTGACTTTTCATCAAAAAACCATCCACAACATTATACATTAATCAAGCCCCTTCTAGTTCCCACCATTAACTAAAACTATGAGCATAATGTGAGAGTTGCTTATTATAGTAAAAACCCATATTTTTATGAAAATAATTACTTATAAGAGTTCTAAGTAATGAATCATTCATTAATTTAAGGAACCATAGGTTCATCCCACCTTATACACAACCAACTTATATTTAAATCTATTATGATGATTTATGAAGTGTTTATAAATTCCCAAATCATATATCCCAATAGTTCCAAACTAGGTGTGTATCTAGACCCATTTTTATGTACCATATTACCCTAGGTAAGGCCTGAAACATCTTTTCAGAGTTGTTACCCCTATGCCCATCTATGATAGGGCCAAATACACTTGTAATATCCAAACATGGATTTATTTTTAGGAAACCACTCTATCTATTACCATAATTCCTATACATTTTCCTAAAAATTGACTCATCCTTATACATATACATAGAGAAATCTATAGATATATACTTAGAAATATACCTAAGGATGTCACTAAAATTTTCACATCCTATTTCCCAATGGTTTACTATGTCTTTCATTTGATTCCAACTATAATTACATAGGCATAACATTAATTGATATTTCATCATTTTATATCAATATTGAGTACATTAAAAAATAAATGCATTAGGTCTGTAATAGTTTAGTGTCTTTGGAAACATGGAAAAAAATATTATATCCTTGTGAAAAAGCTTCATCATCTCCCATAAAGACCTCCACCTTTATTAATTCTAACTAATAACATTCATCATAAACTAGGGAATGGAAACATATGAAATGCGTGAACTGAGATGCTCAGTAATGGTATATAAAGTAAATATGTAAACATAATATGAACAATGGTTATGAAACTTGAACATAACATTTATAGATCACACACTGCATATTAGAGATCATAATAAATATTAGCAGTTCATAAGAAATATATCATAAGATAATTAAGAGGATGAGTCATGAAATCATAATATAAGAATAAGATATGGAATTGTGGAAAACACATAATCATATAAAATGACTTCCCTAGCAGTCAATGATTTACTATCGATAACATATCAGTGTAAAATTTAATTTATTGAATGGAGTTCACACCCCGTCTGGCCATGAATTACTAATCTGTGTTCATTTCACATTCCATCCTTGTAAAACTGAACTGAGTTCATTTCTCATTCCATCCGTGTAATACTGAACTGAGTTCATTTCTTATTACAACCTCTTATATGTCATGAGATATAAATCTTAACTGAATAATTTGGAGGGAGATACTGGTCCCACACATCTAATTGTGAATTCATTCACACATACATGTTACAAAAAATCATAAAAAATAATATTATAACCTATGAAACTAAATGGATAACCTACACATTTAATCATATCATAACATGTGAAAAAATATGTAGGTTTCATAATTATATTATCATAGGCATAACCCATGAAAAGAAGCGGGTTTCAAAATTATATAACCGAAGAAGGAGAAATGGGTGTCATAAGAATCATTCCATTAAAATGTTAACCATTAAATAAAGTATATCACTAGATAATTTGGATTATTTAATATAATATCATGAGTTGCATCAAGACATGTCATCTTAAAAGGAATATAACATGGAAAAATATTCTCAAAACATTTATTGAAAAAATATCCTTTCACCTTTGAGAAACATTATTTAAAACATAAAACCTTTCTAAATCCATTTATCTTGAAAATACATTGAAAACATAGAAGGAATTATTCACAACATTTTGATAACCTTTTTCCTTTAAAATTTTTAAAATATTCATAAAAACATTTTCAAAAAACATTTTCCTTCAAAACATATAAATGTAGAATGAAGAAATATTAAAAACCATTGCATAGAAAATACATATCAAACATATAAATGAGGCTTGAAATCATTTTGAAAACTATTTTACATGAATACTTGTAAAATAATCTTGAAATTTCTTTGAAAACAATATCCCTTGAATACATATAAAAGAAACATGCAAACTATTTGAAAACCATTTCATATAAAATATCATTAAAAACATTTTCTTAAAAAAACATTTAAATATGAATAGAAATATTAAATATTTTAACAGAGATAAAACTGTACATGTTATATGATGTAAAAATAAAATTCCTTTTCATGGTAAATAGGTTTTTAAAATGCCTCATTCCGAAGGTGATAAAAAGATTCCTTTGAAAACACTGCAAAAATACGAACGGGTGAAATATTTTCAACAAATCATAAGAGAATACTATAATATTATTATAAACACTTTTTATTAAACATGATTTTAATGAATGATATAGTTTTAACTGAATAGAGGGTAAAGTAAGTATTTTATAAAAATACAATTTCTTATTTTTCTTATGTACCATAGAGTAGAATAAATGGTACCAATATATGAATTAATCATGAAAACAATAAGGACTAAATTCCTTAATTTTATTGAGAGATGAATCATAATATTTCATCAATGGAATAATAAATATAAACAATCTTGAAAAGTGATTATATTGTTTCAATAAAATCGTATCACATGGTATCTTGGGATCATACTCTCCATGTAAGCTAATAAAATCATGAAAAGGGGAATATTCATGATATATCATGTAAAATTAAATTATATGTGAATAAAAATCAATTTATGTGAATAGAAAAACATGATTCTCAAATAAGTTATATTGCAACAAAAATATATTTCTTATTCGATAAAATTTGGAAACATAAACCCCATAAAATTATTTTCATAGAATAGATATGTAAATAACAAAAAATTTAACTATAATAATAATTGATTACATCCATGGGAATTTATACACACCACAAAAAGGAGTTGTTTTTTAATAAATCATATATCTCAAGTAAATAAATACTGATATATAATCTCCTTACCTTGTATCTTGACTCATCTCATATTTTTTCAAACAACGTCTTTACCAGGTAACACCTTTTATTTCATGTCAAAATGATTCTTTGGAATCCATTCTACCAAAATAGATGCTTAAAATATGATTTTAAGGATTATAGGGAGTGTATTGAGAAGGTATTTATTTAATTTAAGTGTTTTTAGAGGTGTGATGAAGAGGGAGAGGCAGTGGACTTTTATAGTTAATAATGAGTGGCACTCTGGTAAATATTTGAAAAGAGAACTCCACCAACGTTTTTCAGGTTAAAAGTGGATAAAATAATGACTAAAAGTATATAAAATGGAGCATTGGGTATAAAAAACGCCATGAAAGTTATTTTTTATGTGTTTATAGGTCATTTTGGGCCTTAAGGTTATGGTTTAGTCCCTTGTTATGCTTAATTGAACCATAATTAATGTAATTAATTTTTAATCACATTCATTATTGTTTTTGGTCAAAAACTATATCAAAATTATTAGGAATTATATATTATTATGATTACAAATATGTAATCAATTTTTGAAAATTATAATATTGTATTTTGAAGAAATTAATTTAAAATTAATCTCATTGGTTGGTCGACACTACGTGTTTTTAATGTAAAAATATTCAAATGTTTGCTAATTTATTATATCCATATTCAGTGTGAGTTGATCTAAATGAAATAAATTTTATTAATTGATAAAAAATATTATCTAATAAAACTTTTAAACTAATTTGAAATATAAATTATCTTTATATAAAAATTGGAATAAAAAGTAGTTTTGATCTAAAATTCTATACTTTTAACTATTCATTAAAAAATGATTCCTTAATGAAAAATTCAAAAAAATTATCCTTACTTAATTTTAAAGATTCACATTCAATGTTGAATATTATTTTGACATATGAAGTATAAAAATTTAAAAAATTGGTATTTGAATAGGGTTATCCATTTATTGTTAGTAAAATGACATTTATAAAAATATAGTTTTTAAGAACAATATTTGGTTTGTTCTTTATCTTATGCCTATAAAATATTTTGAATGGATATAAAAAAATATATTATTCAATATATAACACATATATTAAATTAATATCAATCAATTATTTCATTTAATTCAATTTACTAGAAGAAAATATTTTTGTGACTATAAAAAAATAATTAGAAATTTTTATTCAATTGACTCTCATATTCATTTATAATTAATCACTAACCTATGAATTTCTACTATAATGTGTAAACCATATATTTTCAAAAATTAGTTATTAAATTTAATTACCTCTATTTTGACGTCTAGTTTATATCTTATTTTGTTAAATAATAATATTTTAATAAAGGATTATTATTCTGAATTCCTCGGTCCTTTGTGTTAGGCAATTTATCGAGGAAAATCATTTTTGTGAAAAATGAAATATAACATCAGTGTTCTATGTTATAGAATATAACTTTTATGTTTCATTTAGTGCATGATTAACTTGTTGTTTTGTATATTAAAAGAAATATATAGAGATTTAATATAAAATAAACTATCATCAGTGATGTATGAAAAGAAAAATATCAAAATGGTTAAATTAATTATAAAAAAATATTGAAAAATCACAGGGAGTTACATTTATCCCACATTAAAATGAATTTATCCCTTCAAATTCAAATTGGATAAAAAAGGATTAATAAATTAAATTTTAATTACTAGAAACCCACAACATAAAAATGAATACTAAAACATCCCTTAAAAGGGAAGGTTAGAAGCAAAACAATTACCCAAAGAAGCATATAACTGGGTTTCCACAAAGGATAAAATTGGTTATGAGTAAATATTAGGCATGGAGGAAAAGCATAAATATATAAAGGGAGTGATTTATTTCCTCAAAAATAAAATATTTAATGATGAATGAAAGGTTTAGGGCCACAAATTCATAAAATTGTGATGATTTAAAAGGCAATCGGTTCAACAAAATTTAGGTTTTAAGAGAACCCATTTTCATTTAATCATTATCCTGAGGTTGATAAATTATTTTATTGAAAAAGAATATAATCATGTTTACTTAGATGATATATCTCTATATAGAAAAATTCATTCTTTGGTTGTGATTTTAACTATTTCTAGTTTATCCATTATTTCAAGAAGTGGATGTCCATATATTAACATTGATGCTCCAAGCACTAGAATGAACATTTAGAATCTATTAAGGCCAATATAAAGAATGAAATGTATAACTATTTATCTATAAATATTCCAAATAATTAATATGGTTTATTAATTAATCACTAATCATAAAAAAGAAACACTTCTTTTTCATTATAATAAATTATTCCTCAAAATTAATTATATATTAAACATGAAATTGTGTAGGCCAGGGGTAGGTGTGAAAACCCTATCATCCTTTTTTCAGGGGTTCAGGACCCACAGGCTTGTCGAACATGATTAGTTTTCACCCAATATAAATGATTTCATTTTATAAAACCATACTAATATAATATCCAAAAAAATAAGGTCAAAATCCTAGAAAAAGGTTAATCACTAAGTATCCTTTTAACCAATGTTTTCGATTCAAACTCAATGCATAAATACTTCCTCTAAAGTTTAACATTAACTTTTCATGAATGGAAAACCTAATATCCCTTCTCAAATATGAAAATTCAAAACATTAGAAATAGATTCATGAAATTTTCTTAATAGTTATTTCTTTAAATATCACAATGTTGGAATTTGTTGTCACATTCCTAACATGTGAACACCCTCATCACATATTACCTTGAAACATGGTAAAATCAAGAATTACTATAAATACATCTGGAAAACATGCATTCTTCCATTTTCGATATAATACTAGATATATTCCATTAATCCATTATGTTGTAAACTCCATCCAATATATAATAAATTACTTATAAAAACATCATTAATTAGTTCCAAGGTAGTCAATACCTTCCAAAATATATATTTGCATCCAACATATCATTATCCAAACAAAATTATCATAACATAAAGATGATATTAATTTTTTGCATTCCTTTAATCATGTCTTTCTTGGGAAATCACCTTACCATTATATAATTTTTCTGTTACATCAAAACCATTCTATGTGTTCTTGTAAATCAATAGAGGTAAACATAAACTGAACAATCCTTGTATATTTCACCTTTTATATAACATACTTCTTAAATCCAAAATATATGTTTTATTATCCCACTTAATCCATATAACATTATCAAGGATACTCATACTATTACACAATACCTATTTCCATCCATATTTCATCTATAGTCTCCACATCATCAGCATTGTAACTATTACTCGTACCGCCTTGCTGATCCTCATCAGTATCCTTATTAGTGGGACATTAAGTTGAATAATTACCATTTATTCCATAATTAAAACACCCAAACATTGATGATGCATTAATTAGGTCAATATTCTCATATGTTTCATTAACCAAAATCATCATTTTCTCCCTATAATAACTTTCATTATGTCCTTATATAAAACAATTAAAACAACATCATTTTCCTCTAAGAAATTCATATATAAGATTATTTACACATTCATGACAAAAAAGATTCCAAATATACTTTCCTCCATGGTCATAATTAATCTAACTCCCAGTGAAATCCTTCTTTCTCTTCCTTGTTGAGTCCCCTAGTTGATTAAGGTACACATTGTTAATCATTTTCCATTAAAAGTAATTAGGCTGGATCACAACATGTTTCACTATAGTGATCATCCAACTTGACTACTCATCCGAAAGTTGTTCATCACATTAAATGTTATTTCAGTTCCTTCCAGTTATTGTCACTGAATAAAAGAAAAAGCATAGTTTGAGCATTACTTATCTACGTATAATCTATATTTTCAGGAAAATAATTACTTAATATATGTCTTAATTATGACACCTTCCCTAATCTTTGACACCCTTGGTTCATCCAAGGTTATTCATAACCAACTTATTTTGAAATCCTTCATGATGGTGTGTGAAGAGTTTTGGGATTCCTAAATCATATACCCAAGGAGTTTCAAACCATGGGTGTAGTAAATAAAATTTTCTTGTAATAGATTACCTTGAGTCAGTATGAGAAAATCATATTAGAGTTTTTAACCCTAGGTACATCTATTATATATCCACATATACATATGGTATCCAAATAGCGATAAATTTCCACGAAACTACTCACTCTTTCCTTTACCAAAATTCTAGGACATTATCCAAAATGATGACTCATCCTTATACATATCCTTAGAGACATCCATAGAAATATCATAGAAATATTCCCAGTGATCTCACTAATGTTTTATCATCCAAGATTCCACAGGATGACTAAAACATTTCATTGATACAGACAATAATGTCTTAAACTTAACATACATGGATATTACATCATTTTAGATGAATATTAAGTACATTACATAAATACATGCCTGAGTACCATAATAGTTCAGTGTCTTTAGAAACATGGAAACAAAATATTCTTTCTTAGTGAAATATCTTCAATATAAACCATTAAGATCTCCGACATTAGTACTTCTACCTAAATAGTTTCTAAATAACCAGGTTAAAAGAACCATAACAAAGGGGTGATCTTAGATTCTCAGTAAGTTTAAATAAAGGAAATGAAAAGGCATAACATGAAAAAATAATATGAAATTTGATCATAATAATTGATGATGATAATACTCTGCATATTAGAGATCATAAGAATGATTGTTAGTTCATAATGCATAGATCGTAAGGGAATTAAGAGAATGTTACATGAAATAATAACATAGGAATAAGACATTGAATTGTGGAAGACACATAAGAATATTTATTTATTTCCATGTTAGTCAAGGAATTGTCTTTGATACCATCATTGTGGAAACTTTTCATTACTGGATTGGGTTCCCACCATGTTTCAACACAGTATTACTGAACCGAGTTCATTTCCCATTCCAACCCTAAATTAATGAACCATGTTCATTTCTCATTCCATCCCTATATTACTGAACCAGGATCATTTATATTTCAATCCATGTTTGTCTCATGGTATATAAATCAATATTTAATGAATTTGAGGGAGATAATGGTCTCATAAATCACATAGAAAAATAATATATACACATTCCAAAAAATCATAATCAATAATATCATAAGCCATGAAATGAAATAGAATTCATAGAAAAGTAATCATATAATAACAGTTAAGAGAATATATAGGTTTCAAAATTATTTAATCATTAACATAATCCATGATAAGATGTGGGTTTCAAAATAATATAACTCATGAAATAGAAACAAGTGCAATAAGAATCATTCCATCCAAACATAAACCATTTAAGAAAGAAATATGAATGGATAATTTGAATTATTTCCTATAATTTCATGAGTAACATCAAAATATGTCATCTTAGAATGAAAATAACATGGAATGATATTTTGAAAATAATTCTTGAGGAAAATATCATTTTCTGTTTGAAAAACAGTTATTAAATCATAAAACATTTTGAAAACCATTTTCCTGGAAAACATATAAAATGAGTTTGAAAACCTTTTGAAAATAATTTTAAATGAAAAAATATAAAAGGTGCATGAAAACGTTTTGATGTCAATTTAATTGAAAATACATTTCAAACATATATGTGAGGCTCAAAATAATTTTGAAAATTATTTTCGTTAATGACATATAAAAGAATATTGAAAACAATTTGAAAAATATTTTCCTTGAATACTCAAAAAAAAAATGAAAAACTATTATAAACTGTTACTATGAAAATAAATTTCAAAAAAAATTAATAAAAATTAAACTTTAAAAACAAAAATAAAAAATTCAATGGTTTGATGGTGGATTAATCTGTACATGTCCTATGAGGTAAAAAGAACATTCCTTTTTCACGGTAAAAAGGATAAAAATGCATTGTCTTGAAAGATACATGATGATTCCTTTGAAAACATTTGAAAAGATAAAAAATGAGAAATATTCTTTTTAATTATCATTATAGAATAGTATAATATTATTATAAACCCTTTTTAGGAAAAATTATTCAAAATGGATGTAAATTTATGACTCAAGATAGGGTAAAGACAAGAATTATTAAAAACAATTTCTTAATTATCTTGTGCAATAAAGAGTTGAATAAATGGTACCAATATAAGAATTAATCATAAATAACCATAAGAGAAGAAAATTAATGAATATCCTTAAGATTTAGATCTTAATATTTAATCAAATGATGCATAATCATAAATAATCTCGAAAAGTGATAATATTGTTTCAATAAAATATTATCACTTGGTAACATGGGATCATACTCGCTAAGTATGCATAGAAAATCATAAAATGATTAATATTCATGATATAGAATGTAAAATGGAGGTATAAATGCATCAAAATGTATTTATGCACATAAAAAAACATGAGTCTCAAAGAAGTAAAATTTCAACAAAAATATTGTTTTATTTGATATCTTTTGAAACATAAACTCCATGAAATAAAGGTCATCTAAAAGATATATAAATATTAATATATTTAACTATGAGAATAATTTATCATATATATGGGAAGTTATACACACCATAACTAATGAGTTTGTGGTGAATAAAGCATGTATCTCATATAAATAAAGAGTTAGATGAAATCCCCTTACTTAGTATCTTTACTCTCATTGTACTAATTCAATCCAACTCTTAATCAAATATATCTTATTGGTTTATGTCAAATATCTTTTTTTAATTATTTATACCAAAATATAGTCTTAAAGGATAAAGGTGGAGATTTTGGTAAGTGTATTTGGTAGATCTTGGACAACCCTAAGTCGTTTGAGAGGTGTAATGAATAGGGAGGGGTGGTGGCCTTTTATAATGGAGGAGTGGAACTCTTGTAAATATTTGAAGAGATAATTATGGCCACATTTATAATGTTTCAAGAATATTAAATAATACTTAATGGTTGATACAAGGTATTATAGGTTCTAAATATGGTTGGCCAATGGACTTTGGAGAGGTTTATAGGTCAATTTGGGCTTTATGGTTATGGTTTTGTTAATTATTAATCTTCATTTAACATTATTTGATGTAATTGATTTTAATCTCTTTATCTAATATTATTTGTAAATAAACTAATTTTAACATATTATATGTCATAAGTTATTCTGATTATAAATATGGAATACATTTTTCCATATTGTAATCACATAATTGGAATAAATTAATTTAAATTTAATCATACATTCGATTCGATATGTGTGTTTTTAATGTAAAATTAATTAAATATATGCAATTTTATTAATTAAAATTTTCTTGTAAAATTAAAATAAAATGCATAAATTTAATTAATTGATAAAATTATTATCTAATAAAAATTTTAGTCCAATTTAAAATAAAATTATTAATTATAAATATATTATATTAAAAGCAGTTTAGATATAAAAATCTGAATTTTTAACTACTTATTAAATAATGAGACCTTGCATAAAAAAATTTATCCTTACCTTATTTTTATTTTTCTATCTAAATTATGATGTTTATATTTATATATTATGTCTATAAATGTTCCAAAATTGGTATTTAAAATGGGTTCCCTATAAAAAGGCAGGAAAACTACATTTATAAACATATAAGTTTTTAAGCATCAAATTGGGTTTGTTCTTTATCATATGTCTATAAAATCTATTGAATGGATATCAAAAATACATTAATGAATATATAACATATATATTACATTAATATCACTCCATAATTTCTATTAATTTAATTTATTAGGGTAAAACAGCTTTGTGACCATAAAATTTATAATATTTTTTTCAATAGACATTCATACGAATTTATAATTAATTGTTAGCCTATAAATTATTATTATATTCTGTAAACCATTATTTTCAAAAATTATTTAATATTATTCATAACCACTAATTTAAATTCTATGTTATATCTTATTATATTATATACTCATATTTTAATAATATATTATTATTCGATAAAAATTTGTTTTGTGTGTTATGAAAAACAAAGAGGGTATTTATTGATTTGTATAATGGAAGCTGACCATAGAGTATTATGTAGAGAAATATAATGTTAATTTTCCATATAGCTCATGATTAACTTTGTGTTTCATATAATGCATTCCATGTATAGCAATTTAATATAAAATAAACTATCTTCTGTGATACATGAAAAAAAATCAAAATGGTATAGTTAATTATAAAAAATTAATTCATAAAATATTAGGTGTTAAAAAACATGTGGCCACTTATTTGGGAACATTATTCTAAATCTATATTACTTCATAATTGAAAACATATTCATCACAAATAGAACATTATTCATAGGAATTATAATCAACTGATTTCATTGAACAATTACCACTTTAAGATCATTCATCTATAAATTGATAATAATTATTTTTGAATTATTATTTAGCTTATTTTCATCTTTTTTCTTCCAATTTTTCTGAGTCATAACTGAAACTGCAACATTTCTTACGTTAGAAGTACTGATAGACTTTTCTATATAAATATCTTTTTAATTCTCATCACACAAAATTACTCACTTCATATATTTTTTATATAAACAAATAGACATGTAATGTCGATAAATCTAGAGATGTCATTTTGTATAATACTAATTAAAGTGTATAATAGACTATGTAGTCACACTAATATGGGGGTTGTGAATCGGGTCTAACCTATTTTACTGAATTCATTTTAACTTTTTAGTTAATACAAATGTCACCTACTAAGATTTGTGGATCATGTATGAAATAATAAAAATAAATTAAACACGTCACACGTTGTTTTGGAATGTTTTGGTATTAATTCCTCCTTATTTACATGTGGTTTAGACCCCCCCCCCCCCCCCCCCCCGAAAATGGATTCTAAATTATAATATTTTTTATAAAATATAACGGTTTAGGATGAAACTAGTTAGATACCCTAATAGTAAATTTTATAGTTGATCCTTGTTATATCACTCAGCAATCAAGCTCTTCTACCTCAGTTATTTGGAAAACCCAATCATTCAACTAGTTAGACTACCAGTCTCTTGTACCTATTTATCAATATGTTATACCCCCAATCACAAGCTCTACCTTATTCATTAGAATATTTGGTCCACTAATAGGATGATGACTTGATCTTCCCCCATAAACATTCTGAATATGAATTCCATATATAAAACATCATGTTCCTTTTCACAGATTCTAGTCTTTATAAAAATAATTATTATCACCAATAGAAGATCAATTTTAACATAAAAACACTTCTCGAGAAAATATCATTTCTTGTACCAATGATCGAGCCTCACAAAATACTAAAAACTCTTATACAGATTCTTTATGAAATATAGATCAAAATTATACCCTTGATTCAGTCTCAAATAAATCTATAATAATCATGAAAAATATATTTCATATGCATTACTATTCTATATGAATGGATAGAATAAATCTTCATTAATATATTGTATCATGCATGGTCTTCTCAAATTAAGTATTCATTATTTCGTGTGCTTGTAAATGTTTTATAATTCATTCCCATTGAACTGCCAAATTTTCTTTTACACTCACTTGTTAAATGTATACATCCTAAGCACATTTCTAATAGACCACCATATTTTTTTATTCATTTGTTTATGTAATCATGTTTTCATGAGATTTCACAACTTTATGAACACACTATGCACTCGGCATCATGAGTGTACCCTACCTTTTCAACCTATCTTCATCAAAAAATAATGCACACACACACTATTAAATCCTCATAAACCACTACTTCTCTTCATGAAATAAAATTACTTGATAGTGTGTCACACAATCACTTCATAAAAAATTCATTTGGGCTTATGCTGAAGTCATTCTCATGAAACTTCTCCACACATGAATATTATTTCATGCATAGTTACCATTATCCATCATATGATATAATAAAAATTATTTCTTTCTTCTTTATGAGACTACTTATACCCGTTCTTCATTCACCACTTCAAAATATACTATGTTTGTTTGTAGTGATTCTCATAATATCAAACCCTGTTCACATGATCACAATTGAGGATGATTAGAACGAACACAAGATACCTTAATACAAAATAATAGTGATTCCTCGACTCTATTTCCCTCTCAAGAATCACTCTCAGATGTGTGATATGCACATAATAGAAAATAATGTCCTTGAGAGGTATTTATAGGTAAATCTAATCTATCATAGTGCTCTAGTAATCATTGATAACTGCTCATTCATTCAATCAAAGGCTATTTGTGATGACGTGAATCACCATCACCATAAATCAATTTTGATTCACACTATATATCCTTGTTATGATCTTTTTGATATCATAAAACTAAAGTTTAATGATGATTCAATCATATTATAATCACTTGGATGATGATATTCTTATCCATAACCACATCTAGATCTATCAGAGTTATGGCCTAATAATATTGGTGAATAGAAATCTAAGTGAAGGTATAAGGTAAAAGACATCTATGATCAATGATCAGACAAAATTGATTAAACATGTCAGATGTAACATTTTCATTATGTATATTTTCAATAATGATTTATTTTAATGAGCTCATACATCCCACATCAGGTTTTTTCATCGATATTTTTTTCCATTATATTAAAATTCATACCGCTAACATTTTAAATTTGAATAACTGTTAGCACTTCCCTGTGCTAACTCACTCATCCACCACAATTCTACTCAATATGGCAGACCGACTGCTCTCTTTCATCTCACCTATGGCAATTTATGCATCCCCTAGTGACTATATTGGCCTACTATTCCTTGTTCGATCCTCGTGTCCACAACAGTACTGGTGCACCTAGATCCCATGGATTGTTGGTTGGAAGGAATTATTTTTCTTTATAGGCCCTCAAAAATGATCCTCAACTATTTCAATGCCAACAATACTCTAATATTACATTTTCAACACTCTAAAATACATATGAAAGATAGACTCCATTTTGCATAGACAATTTTTTAACTATCACAAACATTGGGTAACTTAAAAGAACCAAAAGAACATGTTTTTAAAATACTAATTAGTTATAGAATCATCACAATTAAAACTCATTGAATTTGACCAATTATAATACTATTGATTCATTTTACCATTTCAAATACCCTTATTTATCCTCAATTCAATGTGATAATTAAATTTACAGGGATGTAATTTAATAAAGGGCATATAATGTAATGCCTAAATATTTTGGAATATATTTTTCTCAAAATTAATATTATGGTTCTTAAATTTATCTACACACATCCCCAAACCAAAATGTTTCCTAAAATATCAGATGAATTTTAATAAATATATTATATGAATATTAAAACCTTTATTAATAAAAATACATTAGTAAATAAATATTTCATACATTTGGTGGAAACATAATTAATATGATTTAATAAAAAAGATTTTTTTTCTCAAATAAATTTTTTTTATTTTTTTTTATATTTTATCCAATAAATTAATTTGAAATATTTTATAATAATATTTTATTATATAAACATATTCAAAAACATTAATTATATTATATATTTATATAGAATAATATTAAGCAAACTTTTTATTTAAAAACACCATTTTTTGTTAAAACAATTTTCATTATATTTTTTTCATTTAAAAAATTAATAAATAAATTCTAAACAAAATTATAATAAAATGAACTAAATTTTTTTATTAAATATGTTAAATCCATCTTAGGGTAAATTTTTTGGATTTTTCTTATATATTTGATTTTTATGTAATGAGTGAAATATTCTATTTATACCAAAATTGTAAATTTTATGACCTTATCATTATATAAACAAGAGATATATTTTTATAAAACCATTTAATAACTCAAATATTTATTCATGATTTAAAACTATGAATTTAAAAAATACTATAATTATTTTTGAAAGCCTGGGATTGGAATTTTATTGAGTTAGGTAATATTTTCCAATAATTTTTTTTATTTAATTATTTATTATTTTTATAAAATATGTTTCTATATGGGTCTCTAACCCAATTAAAAATTATTTAATTTTTTTAATCAACTAAATAATGTTATTTAATTCAAAATAAATAATAATTTTTCCGACACATAAATTTTCGGAATTAAAATACACTATTTTAAATCAATGGATTCAATGCACTGTGTTTAATAATTTCAAATTTAAAATTTATCATAATTAGAAATATTTTTGGGTAAAATTATTCTAATATTTTGAAATTATCAAGTTAAAATTAGTCAACAATGTTAATTTTAATTTTGGTCCCTGAAATTAATTATCGAGGTATAAAATGAGTTATCATGGAAATATTTAATTTGGGTAAATATTTACATGTAAATAGAACATCCAAAATTAAATTAATGAAGCTAATAAAAATGAATATATGAGAGGATTATTGACCTTAAAATTTCACGATATCTATTATGTTAAATTTTTTGGGCCTTTTCCATTGAATAGTTTTAGGAAATTATTGTAATGCAAGGAGTATTTACATTAATGTAATTATCATTACTTATAAAATGATCCACAAACACCCCACTTCTCCTCACACCCCATGCCTTTAATAGTTGACTAAAATATAAAAAAATTGTTGGGTCGGAACAAACGAGGAATGATGGCAAGAGGGGGGGTGAATTGCCTTTTAAAAATGATTCACAAATTAAAATCAAATATCAAAGTGCAGCGGAAAATAAAGAGGCAAGACACACAAAATTGATAACGGAGTTCGGCCAAAACCCGGCCTACGTCTCCGCTCCCAACTCAACCGTTGAGAGATTCCTACCGCTTGCTTTTTAATGGTTTTAGCAAGAAACCCACTAGGCTTTGAGGTAGCACTAGGACCTATTACAGCTTGCTTTTAATGGTTAAGCAAGAACCCACTTGCTTTCAATGGAATAGCAAGAACCCACTAGCCTTTTTAACGGGTGAAGGCTAGCTCACCGAAAACTCAAGCCTTTTAAAAGGAAAGGCTTGACTAACCTCTTCACACCTTAATGGTGGTGTGTGAACCCAAAGAAAGGGAGATGAGAAAAGAGTTTGGGGTTTGTAGGCACAAACCCAATTTTAAAGCTCAAAATGAATAAAACACTAAAAACCGTAATTGGAGAAGTCTTGGGCTCCTTTGATTGATTGGAGATGTTGAAGGCCGCTTCCAAGCTTCTTTGGAGGAGCTCCTTGGGTGTGGAAGTTGTTGGAGCTAGGTGGGTTCCTTTGAGGAAGTCCGCCGGAGGTACGCCAAATGATCCAAAATATGTCCGTTGGCTTCGTATATGTTCCGGTAGTGGTCTGGGGCTTCCTTGGCCTTTATTTATAGGCATCGAACCCTTGGGGAGGCTTCGGAGCCGTTGGAGAGGCTAAAAGAGCCGTTGGGAGCCAAGTGGGCCAGCCTGGTCAAACTGCAACGGCTAGTTTGACTGGCTCCACCGGCTGGCCGGTACAGTCCCACCGGCTGGCCGGTGCTTGAGGAAATTGGGAGATTTCGAGACTTGGCTCCACCGGCTGACCGGTGGATGGGCCACCGGTTGGCCGGTGCCTTGGATGTTGAGAAGGAGGTTGGTCCAGGCCCCACCGGTCGACCGGTGGAGGAGCCACCGGCTGGCCGGTGGAAAGACAGTAGGTCTCACTATTTGTGCTGGGTGCCACAGGTCGACCGGTGACAGAGCCACCGGTCGACCGGTGGGGAGGCAGTAGCTTCCCTTTGAGTGCAGGTGCCATCGGCTGGCCGCTGGTGTTCCACCGGTTGGCCGGTGGACTGAATTTCAGTCCATTTCTTGTCCATTCTTGGGCCAATCCTTTGGCAATCTTTTGCCTATCATCCACAACACTTAAAAACAATGTTAAACACATATGAAAGTGATTGTGATCATGAAAATCAAAGAGTGTGGGGTACAACAATCTCCCCCTATTTTGATGATCACAATCACTTATCTAAGCAAAGTAAAAACTTAAATGAAAGGCATGCTTTAAATGAAAAATTGAAAATAGATACTAAGCATGAGAGAAAAGATTCTCCCCCAATCAATCAAGAAATTTCTCCCCCTTTGTGATTATCAAAATAGAATGGGGCATAAAACTTGATTGAGGGAAACGATGAAAAACGAGATTTTAAAACAATTGAAAATGATACTAATTGTTGGAAATTTTGAAATGAAAAATTGAATTGAAAAATTTGAATAACAGTTTGAATTGAAAGTTTTGAATCAAAAACCAATTGAAATTTGAAATTTGAATTTTGGAAACCAAATGTTGAAATTGAAAGTTGGAATCGAAAATTTTGAAAATAAAATCAAAAGGACTTAAACGATCCTAACTCCCCCTAAATAAAAACAATGAATTACCGGGGAGAGGGATTTTGAAAAGAGACAATTTTGGGCCCGGAGAGACTCGCTAGAAGGGATTTTTCAATCCATACTTGTCTCATAGCGGGTCTTCTTCTATAAAACTCATCGGAAAAGAAAAAACTTTTGGGTTGACCATACCGGGCATTTTTGCAATTGCATTCATAAATAAGGTGCCCGGGTTTTTTGCAATAATTACAAAATTTAAAGCTAGAGCTCCCCCTTACAAAAACAGTTGGAGCATGGGAGGAGGAAGCTCGGTTGGTGTATCCTAGCCCTTGGGTGGTTCTAGATATACGTTGGGAACCTAGGAGATTGTTCAAATTTTGTTCCCCTTGGGTGAACTTAGCTAGGGTCTCTCTAAGGTCTTTGATGGTTGATTCCATGGAATCAACATTTGGAAAATTTTGGATTTTAAGGGTGAGTTCCTCCTTCTCTTTAAGAAGTTGGCCTTTTTCGGAGGAAAGTTTTTTGAAAGACTTTTTCAAAGCGACAAATTTAGAAGAGAGTTCATGAAAACCTTTTTCTAGTTGATCTCTAGCATGTGAGAGTTCTTCATAAGATAAATGATTTAAAGAATTTGAATTTGAAGAACAAGAGGAGGAGGAATCGGAAGAAGTTACCTCATGGAATGCCATTAGGCATTTGTTACCGTTGTCGCTCGAGGAGGAGGAGGAGGATGATGAGGAGTCACTCCATGTGGCCTTGAGGACCTTTTTCTTTCCTTTCTCCTTGTGCGTGGCCCGTTTCTTGTTGAGTGGGCAATCGGGCTTGTAATGGCCCTTTTCGCCGCACCCGTAGCATTTTACCTTGGGCTCAGATCTTGCGGTGGGTTCTTGCTTTCGATGCTTGCGGGATTTCTTCTTCTTGTGCTTCTTCATAAACTTGTGCATTTGGCGGGCGAGATTCTCCATTTCCGAATCGCCGCTTGTTGATGAGGAAGATGAGGAAGGTGAGGATGAGGAGGAGCTTACTTCTTTTTGTACCTTGAGGGCAATGTTCTTTGGTGTCTTGATTGGTGTGCCCTCCTTTTGAGCTTGCCTCCTCATCGTGATTTCGTACGTCATTAGGGATCCAATGAGCTCCTCGACCGGCATGTTTTTGACATCCTTAGCTTCTTGGATTGCCGTCACTTTAGGTGCCCATGAGCTCGGAAGGACCCATAGGATCTTCTTGACCATCGTCTCGGCTGAAACATCATCACCAAGAGATTTCCTTCCATTGCACACGTCAGTAAAGCGAGTAAACATTTCAGAAATAGATTCATTTGGGTGCATGGAAAAAGACTCAAAATCCTGACGATACATGTCCAATCGAGTATCCTTTACTTTGTTGGTCCCCTCATGGGTAACCTCCAAAAGTTTCCAGATTTCATGTGCGGAGGTGCATGTGGAAACTCAATTGAACTCGTTTCGGTCAAGGCCGCAATGAAGAGCATTCATGGCTTTGCCATCAAGCTCAAAATTTCTAATGTCGGCTTGGGTCCATTTGGATTCGTCGGGAGAGGAGAGGGTGTAACCTTGCATGACAATTTTATATATGGGATACCCTATACTTCTAAGAAAGGTAGTCATGCGGGTTTTCCAATAATTATAGTCGGTCCCATCAAAAAATGGAGCCCGACCCAATGAGAGGCCCTCGGGGTCGAAAGAGGTTGATGCCATCTTAATGGATCTTAAATTTGAAACCGGGTTAGGGTATTACTCAAACCTCCCTCTGATACCAACTGTTGGGTCGGAACAAACGAGGAATGATGGCAAGAGGGGGGGTGAATTGCCTTTTAAAAATGATTCACAAATTAAAATCAAATATCAAAGTGCAGCGGAAAATAAAGAGGCAAGACACACAAAATTGATAACGGAGTTCGGCCAAAACCCGGCCTACGTCTCCGCTCCCAACTCAACCGTTGAGAGATTCCTACCGCTTGCTTTTTAATGGTTTTAGCAAGAAACCCACTAGGCTTTGAGGTAGCACTAGGACCTATTACAGCTTGCTTTTAATGGTTAAGCAAGAACCCACTTGCTTTCAATGGAATAGCAAGAACCCACTAGCCTTTTTAACGGGTGAAGGCTAGCTCACCGAAAACTCAAGCCTTTTAAAAGGAAAGGCTTGACTAACCTCTTCACACCTTAATGGTGGTGTGTGAACCCAAAGAAAGGGAGATGAGAAAAGAGTTTGGGGTTTGTAGGCACAAACCCAATTTTAAAGCTCAAAATGAATAAAACACTAAAAACCGTAATTGGAGAAGTCTTGGGCGCCTTTGATTGATTGGAGATGTTGAAGGCCGCTTCCAAGCTTCTTTGGAGGAGCTCCTTGGGTGTGGAAGTTGTTGGAGCTAGGTGGGTTCCTTTGAGGAAGTCCGCCGGAGGTACGCCAAATGATCCAAAATATGTCCGTTGGCTTCGTATATGTTCCGGTAGTGGTCCGGGGCTTCCTTGGCCTTTATTTATAGGCATGGAACCCTTGGGGAGGCTTCGGAGCCGTTGGAGAGGCTAAAAGAGCCGTTGGGAGCCAAGTGGGCCAGCCTGGTCAAACTGCAACGGCTAGTTTGACTGGCTCCACCGGCTGGCCGGTACAGTCCCACCGGCTGGCCGGTGCTTGAGGAAATTGGGAGATTTCGAGACTTGGCTCCACCGGCTGACCGGTGGATGGGCCACCGGTTGGCCGGTGCCTTGGATGTTGAGAAGGAGGTTGGTCCAGGCCCCACCGGTCGACCGGTGGAGGAGCCACCGGCTGGCCGGTGGAAAGACAGTAGGTCTCACTATTTGTGCTGGGTGCCACAGGTCGACCGGTGACAGAGCCACCGGTCGACCGGTGGGGAGGCAGTAGCTTCCCTTTGAGTGCAGGTGCCACCGGCTGGCCGCTGGTGTTCCACCGGTTGGCCGGTGGACTGAATTTCAGTCCATTTCTTGTCCATTCTTGGGCCAATCCTTTGGCAATCTTTTGCCTATCATCCACAACACTTAAAAACAATGTTAAACACATATGAAAGTGATTGTGATCATGAAAATCAAAGAGTGTGGGGTACAACAAAAATAACTCCACAATACTCCATGAAACCACTTTTAGGTTTTGGTATACTCAAAAGACCATCTCTAAAGCCTTAATCCTATTTGCAAAGGAGAGTTTTCAAAGAGTAAAGAAAATTCTCATGTAGCAATTTTGCATTTTCATTCCATTAATTATAATTCTAACTCATATGAATATAATATAAACATTTTGAAATAATTCCATGTGTTTCATTATTATAATGAATTATTTTTAAATTTATGGAATAACCATTTTCTACCATCTATCTAACAATTTCGAAAATGAAAACGTTTCTTTTTATGTTTGTAGACTATCATCCCCATAAAAGACATGATTCTATTTCTTCTAAAAAATTCACAGATAGAAAAAAATTTATATTTAATGTATTAATATGATATTTATAAAATTATTAATATTATTAAATTATAAAATGGACCATATATTCTTCTCATTATATGGAAACAAACATGTCACATGTGTATAACTACACAATACCACCTCAAAAAAGTAACAAATTTTGTTTTTATAGCCATTTATTCTCCATAAAAATATATTAAAATATAAATATATATATTAAAAATACCTAACTAACAACATTACACTTCTATAATAATGATTTTATTCTAAAATAATCATTCTCTTAACCATACTCTCTCAAAGATTATAGATTATTATTGTTTGGGTCATTTTAACCACATTCATGATGAGTACTATAAATATTTATCATGAATGACTGTTGAAAGATATAATTTTTTAAAAATTAATAGGAAATTTTATTTGTGGTTTGGGAAATTTTAGAAATATAATTATTATTTTTGTACCTCCGTTTTGTAAGTTAAACATTAGAAAAACATACTCGTCGCCAACTCTTTCATCATGAATCATAACTAAAATCATTATGTAATAAAAAAATTATAATTTATTATTTCACATATATTCTATTACTTATAATTAACTTGGAATAATGAAACTAAAATCTATAAAAAATAATACACACCACAATTATGAAACTAGCACAAAACAACCCATCGAAGAAAATAAAATTCAATGATGAAAAAAATATAACCCACTAGCTATTTTGAATTAATTTATTATAAATTACTTTTATAAAATATTATTGGTATGAAAAATTTTATTTAAAATTTTATTAAGATATTTATTTTTATTATACATGATCTTAGAGAATGTTCTTAAAAGTGGAATTAAAAGAAAGGGTTTTTCATACCTATTTTATTTCATTGAGTTATGATTTATTTCATGGAAAAAAATTATTTTAATTGGAACACTAGATAATAGATATATAATACCAAGAATTATAATTTATTCATATCATTTTATGTTCAATATTATGAAATATCATTCAAGGTATTTTTATTAAAATTATTCTTAAGTAGTTAAGTATTTCTATAACTCAAACTTCTTTCTTTGAGTTTTAAGGTTTCATATCAAACATTATTAGTATATGTTCTCTATATAATTTTATTTTCCATTTTATATCTCACATGAATTTCTATATTTGTAAAATTATATTTTTGATTCAAATATATTACCTTGATGAATATCCCTTTTATAATTGTTAAAAAATATATTTATTTCCCAATTTATTATGTTGGTTATCAAAAGGGTTTACAAAATATTAAAAATGGTTTACAATATTTCTGAATAAATAGTTTTATTATGCACTCTAAATTCTCTTTTGAAATAATTTTTTATTTTTTAATGATATTTTATTTATGATTATTTTTAAATTTAAATTGATTCTGGGGTTTTGACTTATCATTTTTTAAAAATGACTTTTTAATGTGACCCATAACTTCTTTAATTGGGTAATTCTAATTTTTTATTCTTCTGAAATCTATTTTCCATGTAAACACATTCCTTCACTATTATAATCATTATTATCAATGGATATTCTTTATATGTTTCAAAAAATATTTCAAATTATGTTGAATCTTAATGATTTTTAAGAGAAATTAAAATATTTATATATTTATCATAATTTAAATATTGAATTTTAAATTTTTTTATTTATTTTAAAAATTGGATTTTAACATAATATGTTTTTATGAAATAAGTATTATTTTTTATCAGTTTCAAACATAAATTTTAAAATCATTCCCCATAATAATTTTTATTTCATGAAAAGTGATTTTGGGTTTAAAGGATAATTTTCAAAATTATTTATCATGATCAATGTATTTTTTTATATAAAACACTTTTAATGGGATTCTAAGCATTTCAAAAAGGGATATTCTAATTTTTTTTAAAATTGATTTTCCATATCAACATGGAAAGGAATTTTTAACCTATTTAAACATCTTTAATACACATTATAATACATGGGGGATATTTTCTTATACCTCTACCAACCATCATTCATTAGATAACTTCTTAGAATTTCCATGGTAGTTTTCATTAAAACCATTTATTTTCAATGGGTAGATTTTGTGTTGTTTGAAATATGATTGTTTTTTAAATTCTATTCTGACATATATTAATGGATTATTATTATTTATGTTTTTTAATTTTTATCACCCTCATATGGATTTTTTGACGTTTTATTTTTCATGAACTCAAAAAGGGTATATAGGTAGTTGCCCAAGCCCATGAGGGTACATGAGTGATAGAACAATCCTAAAACGTTAAATGAGTAGTATCCTAATACCATGAGTTTTTCTATGTAGTATACAGTACATAATAATTTACACAAGTAGTATATAATCCCATATAAGTACATGGTTATTAGCCCAAGACCAAGAGGGAACATATGTAGTAGATCAGTCGTAAAAGGAAAATGAGTTTTTAGCATAGGGCCACAATATTAAGATTATTAGGTAGGGATTCCTACTCGAATGGTTAGGAATTTTTATTGGTTCTTTTATTCCATGTTTCAATTTTATATTTTTATTCTATGGTACCAAGGATTTTTTTTATCGTATCAAGTTTGTGTACATGTATGTCACAGTGTACGTCTAACCATTTGAGGCCATATGTAATTCTACTATGTTTTGTGGAAACTCTTACTATTAAATTTTGGTTTTCCAAATATATTTCTCCCATGATCAAGATTTATCATATTACTATGATTTATTCCCTTATAACATGTTGTCATGTTGTTCCCTTACAATAAATTGATCTCACTCATTTCTTATGATTCCATTACTCAAGTTATAAAATTATGTATAACACATTATATGTCTATAAGTTGATCTAGTGTTGTTTAATTGTGGATAATGTTTTCTTAGAATCATCAAATTATTTTCTTATGTAGTTTCTGCTCAAAAGACCTAACCCTTCTATTCATGGGATTTTTTATTGATATATAATGTTTTACTTATGAAAATGAGGTAAAATAATGATTTGCTATTTCTTTGATCATATCACATGGTATAAACTAATATGTGAAAGATATTGTTTTCACTAGACATAGTATTGTAGGTCCACGAACACCAAAAGATATTGAATCAATATCATCAGGTTGAGTAGTGATTTCATGTTTTGGACAAAATATTATTTATTCATACATGCGGTCGAGGTTACATAAATTAATATAATCAATGATCTATATATTCTTTTTCCTAATAAGGATAAAATTATCTAACCATTTCTCATAAAAAAACTCTTAAATGAAAGTTACCATAATTTGTTTTCAACATAAAATTCTGAAGTGGTGTTATACGATGGATGAATCCTCATTTTTTTTGCTGGTAACCCATATGGTTATGTTGATTACGAAGAGGAAAACCATCAATAAAGAGTCCCAATAATGATATTTATAAAAATATCTTAGTAAAATAAAACTAATAAAACTTGAGAAAGGTGGAATATTGTTCTTGTTCATTGATAGATATGTCCATTTTAATTATCATGGCCCTAAGATCTATTTCAATCTTTAATTTCAATTATATGGTCACATCCAAAATAGTTTAATTTCATAATTAAATATGTGTAGAGTATAATTAATATTATATTAATTTTTATAATCATATTTAGGGGATTTTAATTCCTTATATATATCAAATGAGTGTGTTACATCATCATCTTTTTTTTGTAGGGATTTGATCAATGAGGGAAAATAAGGGCCACTATGGTTTTTTAAGGATTATGTGAATAGTGATGGAGGCACTTAATACATTTGTCTTATATTTATGTAAATGATCTATACCATCAAAATTCATTACTTTGGTTGACTATGTATAATTCCAACATACATTTTGTTATACACAATCTATATCAGGGTCATTTTACATGGGTTGCATATAATAATCCCACTACTATATGTGGGGGTATTTTGAAAATTATATATGGATGTCCATTATAGTAAAAGACGTTTCTCAGGGGTTTCCCCCTTGGTTGGTAGTAAAATACAACAAACATGAACAAATATTATTTCACTAATGTGATTAATAGTGAGTAGAACGATTCCCTTCTCCTTCTTCAATTAGAATCTATTTTTCATCACTCTTATTGCATTCAAAATAAATGTATTTGGATTTAATAGAGTCTAAATGATAGTATAATACATATAGTAATCTAAATTACATGTGGACAATATATTTTAAGAACTAATGTTAGGTGTAGGTAATGGTCGTATATAGGTGAAACAAGTATTTTCCTGATATTAAATTGAATAACGTACCCTAGTAAACAAAAATAAACTCATTTTTCTGTTACAAAGACTTTATTATTTACCTTTTCCTTATAATATTTTTTAATGTATTGTATTAACTTTTTTCATTAGATTGGTTCATCAAGTATGATGAGGCTAAATTAGACTCCTTTAATCTAAACTAGTAAGTGTCTGAGATGTAATGAGGTTGATGCAAAATCATTATCTAGAAAAACACTGTGGATACTAAAATTTTTTATTTATATTAATATTTAAATATGTATAATGTTCCTTTGAACCATTAATCATTAGTAAAACAATGTAAAAGAGATGAAAGTGTGACATTATGTTATATTTTTTTCATCATGATATACCTATACACTAACCACTTCAGTCTCAAGATACTATATATTTTTCTGGGATTTTATAAAGGATTCTATGATTTATTTTTAAAAATAAACAATATCTATAATTGAAAATATATTTTTTGTGAAATAGAAATATACTTCTAAACATTGTATTTTTTGGATAATGGTTTCGGTTTTCCCCATGTGCGTGCTCTTGAAATTTATGAATAGAAGGTTGAGCTGACTATGAGTATGATTCTATTAGAATATGAGGTGATTATTCATTTGTGGCATGAAACCAGTACGAATTGGGTCCCATGGAATTATTGAATTAACCTAGTGATGGTGATGTATCAAAAAAGTCCACCAAGTAGATCAAGGTGGGTGTATAATTAGAAGGTCGTAAATCAATTCATTTCTAATATCAATCATATTGAATCACACTACTCCTTTTATCAATATCATGGATTTTTTATCCTATAATTACTCATAATCTCCTAGTTAATCCATGGGTGTGCCTTTATATACCGCCATGATCTCTTTTGTGGGAGTTAATATGGAAATATAATTCAAAAAACCCATATTCTCTACTAGTATATTAATTTAAAAGATTTATAAAATTGGAAGAAGGGGAGCTAGAATTAGTTTTCAATGGATGGTTTTATTTTTCAAGGATGTTCTTTTCCTCCCAATACTAGAGGTATGAAGTCTATTTGTGTCTAAACTATTTTAATGACCCATAGAGTTTTCTCTTAATAATATTTATATTTTCGTAATCTACATTGATATGAAATTAAATGTTGAGAATTAATATATTTCAGCTATATAGGTGCATTAGTAATTGGGGTCTTTAATGGATGACTCATTAATTCTCTGATGAAGTCGTGTGTTGAGTCTTCTAAATTTTAGGCAATCTATCCCTAAAAAAAAGTGAATTTATATTTGTAACTTCCATACATTCACATTCTTCTTATTTAACTATGGTGGATGATTTATGGTGAACATATTCTTTAATATTTTGCAATATCACTTATCCTTTATCTATAATATTACATGGAAAACCATTTTGATAAATCAATCTAGAATAGAGTGACACAATAAATAATGATTTTGGAAAAATTTGCATTAATCACTAGGACTGGCTCATTAGTTTTTTAACCTTTATAAACACAAAACAATTACTCCCTAGGGTATAAATAATGTATTCATGAAACTATTAAGATCATAATAGCTATATATTATTCCATATTGATTTCAATTAAAATATTATATTCAATCCACACACATATTTTTTTCATATCAGGGGTTTCATATTTTTGTTGTTAGGGTTTAGGTCCAGGTGGGGTCTCCACTTATATCCTCATTATTTTGGAGGTCGGGGCATGAAATTTTTCTTACAATAAATAAAAAACTATTTAATCCTATTTAAGACCACTTATTTTGAGCTGGTTGTATTATTAAAGATTGAATTTTTATATATATGTGATATCCTCCAAGAATTGTTCTATTTAAACATATTTTTGAAAACCTCCTCGATAGTTCTGGAGGATTAACATAGTATCTTACTCACCCTAAAGACTCTCTACAATTATTTCCAATAGATTCTCCTGAGGATGTTTTATTTCCCTAGAGTCTCTTAAACCCTTCTAGAAGGTAACAATGTTGACAATAATCTCATTACATTGTTTCTAATATTTGTAATGGTCATGAATGCTATTATTTCTAAATAATGAGATGAAATTTAATAAGAACTAGTTATGGGTGAATTCCAAACAATAAATAGATCTAGATTCTATATTAGTATACTAAATAAAAATATTCATCTATAATTTTTAGAAAAAATACATATACTTTATTTATACAATTAATTTGTGGGTCTCTAGCATTAGGATACAATAGGAGGAAAATGGGTGAGGTGATATTATCGATCATCCATTTAATTAATGGATAATAAGTTAGGGTTACCAAAATTTACTGACGGATAACTAATGTTAACCTATTTGGGAAACATATTCTAATTTTTGTTATGTGAATAATCCTTTAATTAATTTGTTCCAACAAAAAGGGAACAACATAATGTATTTGACCTGCAATGATTCTCTTCATGAATGAGTGTTCCCCATATAAAATTCTTATATCAAGGATTGATGTTTATTATATGGATTATTCTTAGTGTATAATTAATGAGAAAGGAAGATAGTCTGACTAAAAAATCAAGGACTCATACAGTGAGATAGATAAACTTATACAGCTTTAAAGTTTTCTTCCAAGTGAGGAAGATTATAAAATTCAAGTGAAGGTTTCATTTAATCATCATTATTTTCATAAAAGAATCATCGATAGCTATAATAATTGATTTATTATAGTTTTTTATTTTCACACATAAGGTAGGGTCTTCAAATGAAATGGAATTATCTAATTTAGGTGGTAGATGGGATGAAGTCATTAAAAAAACTATTCTCATATCCTTATCAACATGTAACCATGTAGGATATAAATTAAGATATATCGGGTTACCCAATGCGGGATTTTTCATTTATTATTAGGTGTGTTTATCATCATCAAATATTTCAAAGATGTGGAAATTATTAAATTATGGTCCATCCCTGTTTAGCATGTTTTACAGCTCCAGTTTAGAGGGATCAAAAGATTCAGTCACAATAATATTTACTGAAAAATTCACTATAGATATTGATTCATCATATACTTTTATATATAGTGCACATTCATTGGGGTTGGAATACACATCAAATATATCTTCATTATCATCTTTAATGGATAACCTTTTGATGGTTGTTATGTATTTTTGGTAATTATGATTCTTTTCTTTATTTTTCTATGTTAGTTTTGATGATCAATCATAGGGAACTATATGGTATATAATTCAAATGGAATATCCATATACATCCATTTACCACTATACATAAGGGGATTCCCCTAATATTCTAATGATTTATAGCTTATAGTGGGTAACACAATGACATAATCAAACTATGAACCTATCAAAAGTGTTAAAAATGGTAGTTGGGATAAAATTTTACATATCTCTATGGGATAAGTTTTTCCCTGAAATATAGTTGAAAATATGGTAATAAATTTCATCAGCTTTCAATCTTGTATTTTGATAATATTTAGATGCATCAGGTTTTCAAGGGGTTCCTACAGTGTGAATAATATTATATGGGGGAACCATTACAATAGTTGGATTTTTCTTAATAGTTTCTTTTGTTTTATTACATTAATACATAGGTGGAATCATGGAAAAATAAATGTGAGCCATGATACTATTGGGAAGGCCTCCTCTATGACTTATATTTTGGGTGATCTTATTGAGTGATCTGATCAAAATTATATTTATTCATAATTGAGACATCACCATTATTTGTGATGTTAAATTCCTCTTTTATTGTCCTCTTGGTGGAAAAATTCATAATTTAACCCTTATATTAATCTTATTAGTGCACTAAAAGAGATACAATGTAAATGAAAATATGTCTACCATCTCTAGGTATGTTCATGATGGGAAGACCTAATAATGAGGTGATGAACTGGTTGGAGGATATCTATGAAAGTACATTAGGGATTCTCTCTCTAGTTATAGAACATTGGATTCAAAAATATATAAATACTAGTGAGATCAAACATCTAATAATGTTTGAAATCATTTGGAAATGTTATTTATATCTTGTATATAGTATTCATCGACCATCAAAACCATTATAGTTTCACATATGATTTAGTGGATGTACTTTATATACTCCCCCTTTACAAACTTAGGTATGTAAAATTGAATGGTGGAATGTGGAAAGAAAATAATCCACATTTTATCTTTTAGAAATCCTTTTCATATGGAATCCATATTTATTTTTTCCATAGTGGATGAATAATTCATTATCTTTAAACATAATTATAATTTATCATCCAACTTTTTAATAATAGTTACATTTTTATTATCATACTAACATTTTCATAGTTTCAGATTATTGAGTGATAGAATAGAATTAATTTGGGTAAATACTAGTGGGGAGGCATCCCATAATCTTACAGCAATTACCAAGATAAAAGAATATAATAACCCTGTTATTTGGGGTGTTTTAACTTCATTCATTATATTGGAGAGTCTGCCAGTGCGGTGTAGTCCGATATTCACTATCTACATTATTGGGTGGCATGTCGAAGAAATTGGTGATGAATTGAGATAGAATTTCATTGGTAGGGATTTATCCAGTGGTGTTTCATGATGGTGAGGGAGAGAAAATGAAAAAGACATCAGTATCCGGTGTTGCAGTGAGACAGGAAATGACACATGATAGCAATGTCATGATCCTCGGTGGAGACAACACACTACTAAAAAACAATATATACCAAATTGTGGCTAATAGTGGCATGGGTATAGACTTGTACCCAATGTTTAACCCAAACTGTGGGTATATGGATTATTGATTTTATCATATGCATCATTTAACTAAAAGTCTGGGTATATATATACCCATGTTCTAGAAAAACTTGGTTATAGCTTTTCACAGAAGAAAAACTATACTCAGAGTTCTCCAAACCATGGGTGTAGGTTTTTTTCCTCATTTGTAAGCAACAACAGATCTTCCAACTCCTGAATATATAAATAAAATAAAACACATAGTACACATTCAATTTAGTTAAAATATTGTATATTTAGCATTCAACGAACTTCTTGTAAAAAAATTCAATCAATTTATAATAAAAATATATACATATACATCCATAGATCCAATCAATTAATGTAATCAACACCTTTAACATGTATCCTTACTCCTATTTCAGAAAATTTACTGGATAAATGTCTCCAATATTTCTAAAATCTTCATCATCATCACCATCAACAACATCCTCATCACCATCAGCCACATCATAATCACCAACAATATCAACAGGAGAAAAAAAACATCATCATTAATAACATCATCATCAACAACTTCACTAAAACCATCATCGCCACCACCATCAACTCAACCATCACTAGAAACCACATTGGAATCACTCAAGGGAATCATTTAATGATTTTTTCGATTCCTTATATGAATAAATATTTGTGTCATCCAATGATTGAAGTTATTGAATTATAACGGACATAGAATTTAGGATGTGTTTAGTGATCACTTTACTTTTTTCAAGCTGATGTAGATCTATTTTTTACCTCAAAAACTTTTGGACGAGTTCTTTGTAGATTTTGGGGTATGATATGTTCAAGAGGATCATGATGAGTTCCAAAACATAGTGGGAATGATCTATTTACCAGTTTTACATATGACTCCCCCCTTTTTATCCTCACCTAATACCTGACTCAAATGACGATTTGGCCTGATGTTTTCATCTTCTTTAGAATCAAGGTCCTATAGGGGTGATTTTAGAAAATTTATACAAGTTATATAGTTATTAATTTTCTAAAAATATTTTAAATATAAATAAAAAACCATTCAATAATTTTCTTTATTTTCTGTGCATTTACTGAGATATCATCCTTTTTCTTCCTACTCCAGAAAATAATATTTCTTGAAGACTTTGTCATTCGATGCCTAATATCTCCAACAACAAATGAAATTGATTAGTATAATTATATTTAGAATAAAAACAATTTAAAATATTGAATAACAATAACATGTAATAACATTAAAATCAATGAACATTTCATAAATTTAAACATGTGATAAACATTGATTAAAATTTTATAAATAAAATCTAATAATAAAAGTGTATAATTATAGGTAATCATTATAAAATATCATAAATATAATCTATTATTTTGTGATAAAAATGGAAATAAAATCCATGTGAACAATTTCAACATTAATATAAAATTAATATGACCTCAAAATAAAAAAAAAATTGGAAGTGAGTTATAGTCTTTCTTTATACACTATAAAATACATATGTCTGCAAAGTGTTGGAATCCCTAAATCAAAATCAGTTCCCCAGTGAGTTATTGAAGTTAAAAATGATGACTAAATCTGATAGAAGGATATTCCAGCAACAATATATTAAATCGTTTAATAATATATTCCAAGATAGTAAATTAAAAAAATGTATAGGGAAACATAAACCACAATAATTGATCTGTATAAACTCAAAATAAGATAGAGACTATATTATGATTAAATATAATTTCCTTGAATATCACAATTGTAAAATGGAATAAAAGTACCAATTTTTAATCATTTTATCACGCTGGTATGTTTATGAGTTAGACACCAAATGTGTGATTCTATAGGTAAAATAAGATTTCCATTAATATCATAATGTAAACTATACTTTCATGATTCAATTTAATAATTAATGAAATATATTGAGGATCAATTAATGAAACATGTGAAAATTCATCACTATGATGATAAGGATTTTAGGTAACATATTATGTCACCTCTTATTGTGTAAAATGTCAAGGTGAAGGATGAATATCCTATTATATGTTTGGATTCAATTAGTGTTTCATAAAATCTATAAAATCGGTACATGACTCAAGGGGAAAAAATAAGAAAGGGGATTTCAAAATCACATGATGCAATAAAGGTAATTATTAGAGGAATTATAATGATTTGATGAAGAAGAAATCATAATATAATACATATAATATTTTCATAATTTCATGTAATTATTAAAATTAACATATTTCATATTGAAGGAAATATGAATCTCAAAAGTTGAATATGAATATACAAACCCACTATGTTGAGATATTTTATAATATTTAATGTTAAATAACAAGTAAGACATGAAAATTTACATATCCAAATCAGTAACAATATAAATCTTGATATTATATCTATACTTATTAATGTACCTAACACTTCTAATCCTTGTTCATTGTAGTGTTCCATAATGCGTGTAGATAAATTATTGAATATTTTTTTATTTTTATTTTTCCCTGATGCATACAAAACAAAAATTAAATACAATAAATAAGAATTAAATTTTATATGCAAAACATTATATTTTGGTAATACCTTACACTCATATGTCTTCCAAAATGCAATCATTTTTTGATTTTGTGGTTTTGGATAGTTGGGGAACATGTGTGCACCCTCTAAATTAGAACTAACTCTAATCCTACATCAAACATATAATTCGTGATTATAGGATATCTAGAAATCCCAACGATCAATTAACCTTGCAAACATATATGATTTACAGTCAGTAAAGTGAATTTTATTTTTTAATGAATATTTTAATTATAAAATATAAAAAATAATATAGATATAAATTTATAATGTTTTCTCAACCATATATTTTCCCATGATTTTTCCTTGATTTTATTATGTAAATTTCTCCATGATATTGGTTCCACCATTTTGATATCGTGGTACATGTCTAAAGTTTCAATGAAACATCCACACTATCTAAAATATTTACAAATCATCTTATTTTCATAATTTTAATCCACTATTATTTTTTTTGGTGATTAAAGTATTCAGGAATATGCATGAACTTACATCACCAACTAGTAGATCCCACTGATTAAGATAAAAATAATAATAATAATTAAGTCATGGTAAAGCACGAAAAAAATGTAGTGACATAATTTGACATAGTTGTTATAGAAAAACCTAATACAGGGTACTCAATAGTCTATGATGGATCTATGGGATATCCATGATTAGTAACCTTTAATGTATGTTTCTATTCCAATTCTTTCCCTAGGTAGCCTAAATGCATTAGAGTGTAATTCAAATGAACTAATCGTTCAATAATAGTTAGATATTAATAAATAGAGGCAACTTATACACAGAAGGATATATAAAGTATAGTTGGGGATAGATTAATGGATATAGATATGGTAAAGGTTGGATCATCCCTAGAAGAGGTGTATAAAATGAATGGTAATAATGGGATAAATGAGATAATGATAAATGAATGGGTGGGAACATCCTAGGAGGCAGTGTAGACATGGTATAGGAAGAATATGTTAAATGAGATAATGATGGAGGCATGGATGAGAACATCCATGGACATAATGTAGACATGATATGAGAACAGTATTTTAAATGATATGATAATGTAGAAATGGGTGGGAACATTCCTAGAGGTTAATCAAGAGGATGGAATGGTGTGGTATATGGGAATTCCATTGGTTGATCAGGGAGGGAATGGGTATGATGGGTGATCCTTATATGTCTAGGAACAACCTCACCAATACCCATGCTTGTTGGATGAGGAGGAGTCAACTATAGTGGCACTAAAAGAACCTAAAACATGTGATAAATAATATGAACATGAAATTATATTTAATGAAATTGAAAAATATTTGAACTATTATAATCACTAAAGGAAGAATAGGAGGAATCCCGCCCTCGTCCATCTCTCAATCAACATCAAATAATCACTTCCTTTGAACTTCTATAATAATTTTCATAATATACATAATAATTAAATGTAAATTTCTTATAAACACCTGGTAGAAATAATTAATACAACTTTTAAGTAAAGTAAATCATAAATAATTTCATAACATGTTTTCATAACAATAATTGAAAACAAAGTTATAACTATTTTTAAAACCCATTTTAAAGTTGTTTTTTTAATTGAAATAAATCTAGTTAAATTCAATGAAACCAAACAATACTAAAAAAGTAAATCCAAAATGAAAATTAATTAATGTAATTAGAGTAATACCAACATGATAAACTCGTTACAAAGTAAACCTAATGAAATGTGAGCATATATGGTTACACATATATATTATCCACCACTACATCAGGTTCAACAAGAACACTCACAATGGAAAAAATTGAGTCATAAAATGAAATATTTTTCTAAACACCACTCGGAGAGTAAATGGTTTCAATTTTCTCAACAACCTTATGAAAAATATGTCTTTGGATTATATAATTAATTACCCCATAATCAGGTCTCATATGATCTCTCACATAATACAACTATTTTTTAATTGATGCAAAAATGTATGGAACATTGGTAGCCAAGAAGACATTCATGTAAATAACTTTTGATCCACAATCATCAAAAAAAATTACCAATTTGAATCATTGTATCAAACAATTTACATTTCATCATACTGACTTAACCATGATAGTATTAATCCAATAGAATATTTTACCAACAAGTCAATAATAACACACATTTTCCTATCGAGGAGAACTATATGATTCACTAGAATAAAATAATTTTATAAAAGTTAAAATAACTCCATCATTTTATATTATCCTTTTCACCACTCAATTAGTTGTATCAAATTTTCACCCCGTGATTATTAATGATTTTCATTCACAAACAAAATAATTGGAAACAAAATATGACACTCTTAATTCATGATAAACAAATTAAAAAGGTAAAATAAATATCCTAAACATATGTCAATAACATAATTAAATTATTATTATTATTTTATGTTAATTAATTTACTAGGAACACTAGTGATTTGAACTAAGACAGAAACTCTACTCTATGAAATTCATCTCTCCTTATCAAAGAAATTGATCAATGAACTCTACATATAATTTATTTATTTTCCCCAAAGGAAATGATAATAACTATTTAAGGTATATGTTAACCTAAATTATATGTGATAATAAATAATTATTCCAATCACATACTCAATATAATCATCGAATAGACGATAGAAAAAAATACTTTGGGATAGGACATATCCTGATCTTCAAGGATCAATGTAGCCAATGTATATGGCCCAGGAATTCAACTTGTTTGGGGAATATAAGGAAACATTGGCTCAGTTTCTCCATATTTATTATCTTCATTTCACATTTGATTGTTATGTCTTGAGATCACATCAAAAAAATACACATAACAAAAATCCATACATTCTTGAGCCAGATGACCGCTCACAATAGGACCTTCTGGATGATTCATTTTTTAAACATAATATATCATGGTGAAAATATTTACTTCAGTACGATACATCCTAGAAAAAGTAATAGGCTCACTAATAAGTGTTTCAATTGGAATATTACATGATAAATAAATAAAGTGGTTAAAAAAAGATTGGGGAATTTTTTTCAACTGACACAAAATTAATGGTTCATATTGTTGTTTTTTTATCAAAAATGACTTGGGTAACCATTATTACAAAGGTATCTAAAAATGGAACTAGTAAAACAATATCATTATCACATTATTGGACATCAAATACCAGACTGCTTGTGGAATTAATTCATGAAAAAGGATGTGATAATCTAGTGTATTTCGAGAATTATTTTAAAATAATTTTTGTTGAATCATTTAAATATGTTGCTGGAATAGACATCATATACCTAAATATTCTCCAATAGTTCAAAATTTTATTTTCTTCTAAAGGGGTGAACACATAATAAGTACAAGTCCTGACGAGATCAGAAGCTGCCATAGGTCTTACCATAGATATTTAGAACAATTGAAAGAAATATTTCATATATATTTTTCTAAATATTCATTATGTCTAAACAATTAAATAACCAATTGCTAGAACAATATGGAAACATAGAAAAGATACTTCTTCTTTTCAAATTATATGTGGAATAAGTGTTAAAATTATTCAACTTATTAGAATCCATATGACCATTCCCCTATAAAAACTAATCTATTACAATTTATTAAATAGTTGTATTCCTAAAATATGTGTTTATGGATATACAGTGTCAATGGTACTATCAAACCTCTAATGATTCATCCTCTATTGATGATGCATTGGAAAGAATCATCAATTCCCTATGAAATAGAAACTACAAAAATATTTAATCATTTTGGATTTTTTATTATTCATACAAATAATAGATTATATTTTTCCATTCATGCAGTAAACATAATGTATTTAAAAACCAGAGAAATTGATTATATTCCATAGTGGGGTCGCACAAATCTGAAATATATTTTTTTAAATGGCATCAAATGTGTGCACACCCATATATAAAAGCTTCCTCAATACTCTTTTTAATGTTTTCAAGTAGAAATATAGATAGTTTCTTGGATAAAAAGGTATAGATATCAGTATACCCATGAGAGTGATATTTTTAAACAAATACTTAGTGGAATATTATAAAAAAGAATAAAAAATTTCCACATGCTATGAGTAGAAGGAATATGTCCAAACATATTAAAATAATCACAGGATAGAACAAACCTAGCATTATGCACCTCAGATCCAAAATAAAAATGATGTACATAAAATACCCACCGTGATAATCCATCATCTAGATGAACCAAATCATCTTTATCATTAATTCAATCAATATCCTTCCATCATATATTGGATGATATTTCTTGCAGACATGAATAGATTTGAAATACTCGGAATCAAGGGAAAGTTCAACATGACATTCCAGGGCACATGAGATGGTGATCCATATATATTTTCCACCCATCAGGATATACCACATTCATTATATTCATTAAGATCAATTGTTAACCCAAAAAATCAACTACAATCATTCAAAGAATCCTGAATTTTATAATTAAAGAATCCATGATTCATAATTAACTTCGTTTATTTATAATGATTTGAGGGAATATTTTGACCATCAGGAAGTATATCCTTCACAATGGTAAAAATATAATTAATGGATTTTTTTGAAATTCCACACATGGTTTTTCCATGATATTACCTCATTAAAAAATATAACTTGGCTATTTGAGTACATTCTTGATATTCTAGAGTTTAAGAATCATCCAATAATTTTTCCCTCTCCCAACGTTGTTATCTTCAGTATTTTTCATATGTGTATTGATAACATTTCTATCATTTACTAGAAATCTATATATATAATGATGAAACAAAAATTGAAACCAATAAAACATTATAATCTTAAGACTACTTATTTATTTTCATTCATGAACAATAATAGATTGCCCTATCTTTCAATGTTGATACCAAACATAACAGTTTGTTTAAAATAAATATTTTCTTATATGTCATATAACTTATTCCAAAATTAACCATGATATTCCAACATAATTATAGAACAGAAAATCTATATATATCCCCCATCTGAAACATTGTAAAATGAAAAATCTATATGAATTTCCAAATTATTGTGGAACTCAGTTGAAATCTGATCAGTTTGATACATCCAACTTCAATACATTCTATTATAGGGAAAAAATAAATTTTCAATTCAAAATTATGAAGCACAATAGAAAAATTCATTTCAAAAGTTTTAAATATATAAATAATCAAATCATACAATTAGTTATGAAAAAAATAACAAGAGAAATAACATATGCTATAAGCGATGAATACAATCAATGAACCAAGGTGGTTATCCCTATGTTTTTTGAATTCACTATCACGGTGGATAAATTGAATAAATTTGAGTCACTACATAATGCTACTAATGGTTTTAACTATTTTCAATCAATCAATGATATAAAAAAAATGAAAAAATAGAGTTTTATGACAACAAACTGTTAAATTCCAAATAAAAAAATATTTTAATAATCCCAAAAGATAATATAGATATCAAAATTAGAATCAATAGATCAGAATGATCAATATAAATAATATAGATGTGAAATAAATTTTCTATATTATCTTCAAATTTTTGATGTATATCTATAATATGGTAATAGTATATTATTTTTATTGAAATTATATCTAAGTCAGAACCAGCCAATTCTGAGTGATTTACTCTCACTCTCTCATAAATTCCCCTTTCTAAGGGTGATATATTTAAGTTCATTATTGAGAATGATAATGAAAAACTGGTCTTAAATATAAATTCTATCATACACAATGCTTATATTGAACGTAATATTCTTGTAACTACATTATAAAAAATCCATTAAAAAAGTGTTTATGTAATAAAAAATATTGTAGAGAGTGATCGAATAGAATTGAATCTGAAATTAAATTTGAATTATATAAAAATCCATAGACACGATAGTATTACCCCCCTTTAATCACATGTTAGAAAGAAATAAATATCCCCACTCGTGATTTATATGATAGGGTGATAAAAAATTAAATAAAACATTTAGAATATGTGATAGATCATAAATATAAAGGTTTTAATCCATAGAAAATAATTCAATTTTTATTGAATTTTTTGATACATATTGTCAAACGTAAATATAAAAAATTGTAAATGCAATCCAACCAATATTAAAAAATACTTTTGTCATTCATCACCATGTAATGATTTAAGAAATAATTAAATTCCCATTATTGTGGTTGATTATTATATTTATAGAAATACAAATAATAGATCTATCCTTATATATGCCCAATGATTAATATTTTCTATCTCATAAGTAATTACCCATTTAGCCTATTTCCCATTATAAGAAAACTCAATGAAAATTATTTTTACATTTCACTTTTATTCTAAATTTTAAGAAGGATATCATTTTCAATATATATGAAATTCCTTCAATAAATTCACAAGGAATGTATTTTTATTTTCATGCTGACTGTAGCTTCTTGGCATGAACATAATCATTTCGTGACCTGGGAATGGACATCCATCCGTCACGACACATCTATTTTATTCTTGACATAAAAAATAAAATACATATTCAAATATTTTATTTGAATGAAATAAAATTTTTGAGGTTTTGTGGGAGCCCATATATTAATAAAGACACAAAAACATCCAACCAAACTCCAAAAAAAAATCAAAATAGTATAGGAAACATAACTACACTCAAGAATCAACACACACTACCGCTATAAGAAGAATCTCTAAAAACAACTTCTAAAATGATATAAAAAATAGGAAAACCTTAAAAATTCCCAAAAATGAAAATCACACCACATACAAAAAAAATTTAAATAGTGGGAATGGTTTACGTCATGGCATGAATAAATAATCATAATTTCTAGAATGTAAAAATGTGAACAGGAAAAATCACAAAATCTATATTCTAAATGTATAAAAAAAATGTTTTCATAGATCTATCACATGACAAAATATATATGAATTAAAATATACTATGATAGAAGAGTAGAAGGACATGAAACTCACTTATGTGATGATGAAGATGATTTGAATAAAAAAATGACTGAAATATAGTAGATCCTTATAGGAAATATTAGGTAGTCTCTCACATGGGTGACCACTCATTTGGGTGAAAGGGAAATTAGTGTATGAGATCATGGGTTAATGGGGGGGAAGGGAGAGGCTCAATATGTGAAAATTCTATACCAATTTTTTTTTGAAAAACTGTTAGTATAACATAACCTATACCAATTATTTTAAAAAAACCATTGGAAGATCATTATTTATAATAATAGTTTTAATGAACAGTTAATATAGCTCAGCTCCTATAACACAATACCCATGGTTCCTAAAAAATGTGGATATAGAGGTGTGGGTAATTCCCCACATTAATGTAGATGGAAATACTTCGATGGATATGGGGGTCATCTTGTTTGGTTAGTGAATGACATGTGGAAGGTGGTTCATTGGAGCTGTGGATGTCATTGATGGAGAAAAAACATGCCTCAAATGTGTAGAGCCAGATGAGGATTTAGGGAAAAACTCCCATCGTTATAGGGTTACCATATTATAATAATGAGAGGGTATATAATTAACCATATATACTTGGAACCATGAAACTCTCTAGGGGAAATGTTTTTTGTACATCCATGCGACATTGGGAGCTGGTTAATTTTATAAAATTATTATGGGAGTGTGTATTATATGTTTTTTCAGGTCATTGAGTTCTTTAGAGTCATGTATTTTGCCAAATTTCTACTAGGCCTATGCATCATGTAATGTCCCCCCCAATCCAAAATTTAATGGGGATTATTCAAAAATCAAAAAAAATGTAAGGCCTTTATTCTCTCAATAAATGATGTAATAAATGATGGAAATTGTCTTGTTAGTTCTGTTGATAATATTGAACCACCAATGACCATTAATATAATATCTGATTATTGAAACATTAGACTTAGGAATATATCTTGAAAGTAATGTGTTTTCTTCGTATTTGAGGAAGAATTCTCCTGGGTACCTGGTGATTCTAGGTCATGTTGTCCCAATTGTGTTGTATATTACCATAATGGGGGTGGATTCTTAACAGTCTTAACAAATAATACAACTCCCTTTAAAATTATTGAAATTGTTCTTATCATCTAAAAATAATAATGTAGTATAAAATAAATGTAACATCCCATGTTTTTCTAAGTAGGAAATTTTTTGAAGGAATATTAAATTAAAATTATGAGATGGGTCAAATCATGATAAAATATTCTGGATGAGAATTAAAAGGTTTGTATTCCCTTGAAAAATGTTTTTAGAATTGAAATGAGGCTTGGAATGTGCCTCATAGATTTCAGAAGTGTCTCAGGGGTTCGACAGGGAAAAAAAGAGTTTTGGAAAGGTCCATTTCATGGAACAAGGTTCGTATACAGTTAGCAATAACCATTTAGCCTAACCATGAGATTCATAATTTATAGGCTCAAAGGTGGATAAATATTTATATTGACTAATGGAAACTATGAGGGTCTTTGTAATTTTTTATGGACATGTCTCATGGTCTATGTAGGGTTGACTAACCATTCACTATATCCATGCATAGTGAAGCTGTATGGGGGAAGTAGCACTATATGGTTTCCATAATGTTTTACAGGATTTGAATACTAACTGCAGGCTTCATTAAAATTGGGAAATTACTATTTTACCCTCCAAACCTTATTGGGATTATCCCTATTTTCTACCTCATTTCACGTAGCGGCTCCCCCATGCATGTTGGCCTCCTCCCATCCTCTAAGTGATTTGTTCCACATTCATGGTCTAAATCATATAATGTCAAGTGTGTTGGAATCCTATAGGAAATACTTAAACTATGTTAGGATTTGTGGTATTTCTCTTCATCATTATTATACTTTTAGTTTATCTTATTATGGGGTTTTTTCTTGATTTCACTAGAGCATGGTGGAATTAGATATCTATGTTATGGATCTTTTTTACTTAAATGGAGGATGACCCATGATACCTTCTTCACTTCACTATGAGTCTTTTAATGGAGTTACATCGTGATAACAAATTTATAATAATTTTAATCTTATGTTGAATTTTTTGAGGTTTTTTGAACATATTTCATAGTTATGATACTCAATTAAATGTTGTTGATGTGTCATAGGTTATTGGTGAGTGATTAGACCCTTTTCTGGTTTGATGAGATTGCTTGATGACATTTTTATCTTCATGCCTTTGTAGTCCATGTGTTTAAATAGTCTATATCTCCTAGGGATTTATTTATTTATTATAATGTATATATAATTAATTAACTTTTTTGGGTTGGGTTACTGAACACTTTATATATATGATTTGTTTTTACAGGACATGGTAGCTACATAAGACCCTTGGAAGTTAAATACAAATCTCCCTAAAATTACGGGGTCTTGTTTATATTCTCTATAGTATATGTGCATGATTATTTTAGTATGTTCATTTGTGGGATTTACACTGAGTGTTAATCCCTCCAGATTATATATATTTTAATGGGGTTTTAATTTTACTTAATTTGAAGAAATAAATGGATTGATGATATAGGTTACTAATAATCCTTTCATGGAATATTAATTCTTTGACTTGATACTAGTACTAAAGGAGAGGATCCCCTATGGGATACCTATTATTCTGATTTGGCTGAGAGTATCCCATATAGGATGACTCTCCTTGTATAATCCTTATAAGGATCCCAATAGGGATTTCCTCACTTATCTACTGGATTAGAGGAACCCAAGGTGGATTCTTCCATTTAAATGAGAATCCTGAGTATTTTGTATATGATGCCTCAATAGTATTTTGACTTTAACGTACCCAATGGGTTCCTCGATATTTGATCGACCCTAGCATAGTAATTCAAGGGTTCTGGAGAGATTGTGGTTGGTGTAACCATAGAACCAGTACCGAATATGTGATACAGATAGGTTATGGAAGTAGGATTTGGTTTAATTGTTCAACTGCCCACACTCTTTCATTTATTAATTCACATGATTACTTTTGATGTATATGTAATTTACATAGGTTATTTCTTGAATTGTGAGTTGATATTATGGTTGCAATGTGAAAAATGATAGGTATTCCTAGTGGTGTTACTTATCATATGTCTTTTGATATTTTTTTATTTACTTCTACATTATTGGTATTCCCAGACGTATTTATAAAGATTCGGTTCTTGAGAATATTTGATTACTAGGATGAATATGATGATTTATTAGGATCTGTATTATGATCCTTATCTGGTGTATGTGTAAAATTTCTTGAAGTGTCGTTTGAACCTATAATTACTCACTTGATTAGAGTAATAGAGGAGGTTTTCTAAGGAAGTATCATTCCCCGCATTCATATGAACTTGAGTATGATCTCACTATATTTTATTGATTCCTACAATTGTCCCATAGCATCGAGTAGAGGTACCATTACAATAATATCTACACTTATATTGGAATTGTCGGTTAATGTATTTAAAAAATGTATTCCAAAAATATAATTGAACATGAAGAGAATTACATACATGTATCCTAAGGTTCAAAATCTTAGGGATTATCTGATTAAAAATCTCAGGATTAACTATAGATCGGTACATCACACTTAGATATTAGACTGGATTTATCTAGAATGAGTGTCATGAATTTTAACATAGTTCCATATTTACAAGTTGTATTGCTATTACCTGGAGTAAATAATTATAGTGATCAAATGAGAGTATAGGTTATTCTAGGGTTAAGATGTGTGTCACCCTAGGGATATATAGATTACATAGATACATTTCCAGGGCTATCAAAAGTAGGTATATATGATTGAAATTATACACCTAAGGATCATCATGAATAAAGCATGGATTGAGTGGTAGGACAACATGATAAATGCCAATTTACATTGATGTCCTGTTCATCGGGATCACAAACCTGTAGATCAACTATGGGTTTATTTTATTCTTTTACTTATAACTATTCTCTTGCTAGGTTGGGAACACTAAATTCTCATACACCCAAGATATCATTCTGTAGTACCACTGTTTTCTTATATTTTTTCTTATGAAGAAATTTGTTATTATTATTACAATTATTATTATCCTTATGAGTAACTCACATATACATACACTATATTCTATTTGATATGGATGAGACTGCATTGGTGGAGCCATATTTTTTTTTCATTGAGACACATCATGGGCCACCATACACTATGGACTTAAAATATGTTAAGTTAGATGTAGGATATGATTTAGATGAGACTCTAGGATGATCAAGAAGGATAACCAATACATGTATTTAGAGATCATGTATACGGTTCAGATCAGTGTATGGTGCAGACACTTGTACATTTCCTTTTTCATAATTAATTTACTCCTATATAAGAGATCAGCCCAATGAGTGATCGGTGTTATATGCCTGACATGGTCATTTATGCCTTAACTGTATTTCATTTATTATTTCCTCAATAAAATTTATTTCTTATAGACATTTATTATTAATTTTGTGTATATTATCAAGTTAGTTTACTTTTCATTACTCTTATGTGAGGGAATATTCTCACCAATATTTCACCTTATTCCCTCACTGCTATCCAGTAGCATATGGAATATGGTGAGGGACTCTTGATTCTTTATGATGAACTGGATTGGGGAACCATTTGGTGGATTTTCAGTGAAGATGTTAATAATTAGTATCTAATATTTTCCTTTACTAATATTTTAAAATTTAAGACATGGTCAGATGATTTTTAATGTTTTGGATCCTTTTATGGATACACGAATGGTTCATCTACAACACATTATTTCATAATAATTATCGGTTCCCAAGGTTATGGTATTGTAGTTCATGAAATTTGATGTTATAATTTTAAATGATTTTCTCATTTGAGTGACACACATGTTGTGTAATGTTTATGAGTTTCTATGGATTTCAAGCTCTTAACCTATTGCCAAGGGGCCAGTGATGGATTTCATATCAAGGAAGGCAATGAAAGTGGTGTTCCATGAAACATATTTAGAACATATGGTCCATATGTTTTAGGTATTCTATTGGGTGATTTTATTTATGAAAGAGAAAAAATATTTTAAGTGTCTTTAAAAGTCTAAACGGTGTTTTGCATATATGTTTTTAGTGGAATTATACTTTATTGGGATGACATGTATATATATTTCCCTTCTGATGTTAGGTTATGTAGATATATGGTGAGACATTCAATGGTGAGCCTAATGACTCTATCCTCACACACAAGTGGTACATTGACCCTAATAGGTTGATAGGGGCACATGTTTAACAAGGATGTACCCCATTTTTAGTGATTTTTTATGATTGGTTATTTAATGTGTCGGTAACAAAATATATAGGGTCTTCCTGCATATCATGGAATTGAATTATTCTTATCCAAATCGTATCAGTGTTTTTAACCCTCATTGGTTAGCATTTGCAGTTGAATACTTTCTAATGGACCCATTGAGGATATATCCTTTCCACTTTTGGTTAAATAATGTTTCATAATAGCCATCATTTATTTTTACAATATAGATTTATATTATGTTTTACATAACTGACCTTCATTCAGGGTTATTTAGCTAATTTCTCTTGTGTGATGGAAATAAGTACCTAAACATTTGATGTAAATATGGATCTCAAGAGGTAATTAACATATAAAGACTATAGGTGGGGATCAATTCATTTGTTTTATACATTAAATCATTTCCCTCTAGAAATATGTTCATTAGAAGGATGCTTGGAGAGGATCAGGTACTCGTAGGCTATGTTGATAGTACTAGACATTGTAGGTCGATGAAGTCCTTAACAATTTAAAAGAGAGTTTTAGGCATGTCAGATTCCATTTATTAAGATGTGTGTGTATGAATCCCCATGATATGTGACCATGGTGGGGTTCTTAACTTTTGGGCAAGATGGTCGGACCTAGTGACCTAGATTAGATACTTGAATGGTACAGTGTAGTGGGAGTCATAAAGTCCCATAGTTAAGAATTCGACTCTTATAGGTTGATATATGGTTTGATCGATAGAAACATACGATAGGGGTTTTACTGGGTTTATACATTCCTTTGTGTTGGTGATCTAAGTATCAGGCTCCTATTGGGATTGATACATAGGAGGTGATCAGGTTTTATGATATGGACCTGATGAGACCTTTTATTTCTAATGATGTGTCTTAGGTACCTATTTTTCTAGTTTGAGATCAATGGGTATGACAGTTTGAGTTCATAACCATCTTTAATAGTGTATTATTTTATGAATAATTTTTGATCATGCAAATATCCTCATAGTTAGTTGAATCCGTGTGACATGAGATCATGGAAATAAATTGCAGCATAGTTAAGGTTCCAAATTTCGATGATGGTTCTAAAAGAACATATATATTATGAGAGTAATGTGCTTCATAGAATGCTCATATTATTCTTGTGTAGGAAAACTAATGGGATCATCAGTTGGGTGAAAATAGCATATTTCGGTTGGGCATGTCACCATCAAAATCAGAAAATGATGAGTAGTTGTTTTGAGCCAAGTTATTATGGGTTCAACTGAATTATATGGGAATGGTTTCCTAGGAGTTGTGATAAAATATGAAATTTCACTTTTTCATATTGCCCAAACTTGAATAAATCATGTATCGTGAGCTTACTTACCCATTTCTAGACATGCACACTTATTTTCTAGAGATATGGTTCCATTAGTTTGTTATAGGAAAGTATAGATTGGTTTGATATATGTGTGACATGGATAGAGAGATACATGGCCATCGTTGGGATCTCAGTGTACTTCTAGAATAGGGATGATAAATCCTGATATTTTTATTTCTTCATTAATATTTTTAGAGATAACTGTCTATATTTTGATATTAAATTATTTTCAAATAACATTTATGGTTGTGATGGATAAACTCCTTTCATGTTGTGATGTATGATCAGTACAAGGTGTGAAATGCAATGGGAGGTTAATTATTTGAAAAGAATGGTGGTGACCTTTGTAGTTATTTGGAATTTGGATTATTCTATAGGATCAATTCTTATGTAGTTAGAATATGTAATGCTTGGATGATACAATTTGGCACCTAGGAGAGAGTTAGTTTCTAGTCTTCATGGTGGTTATGTTTGGGAATAGGAGAGGATTTATCTATGTTGATCTATATTTCATTAATATAGGTTGATAAGTATTCTCATATAGTGGGGAGTGTCATGTCATGCATGGTTGAGACCATTCTTCATATGGTCGTTGGGATTTAACACATTTTGCATAAATGTAACCAAGTTAAATTTTCATGTTGGTGGTAGGAGCAAAGTATTTTTTAGAATATTGGGATATTATTGTTCTAGATTGGGATCTCTCAAATATTTCAATTCATTTTGTGAGAAATATCTTTGGGATCACCATTGGTAAGATAACAGTGCAGTTGAAGGGTCAACCAAGGCTTTTCTAGGAAAATCCACCATGAGTCAGTTGAGGTTGATTGAATGATATTTGACCGTTAGGTCAAATTGAGGAACATTAGGAGTGAACTTCGGAGAAACTATATGTAAATTGTGATAAATATTATCAAATCATCATCATGATACGTGGAATGTGATTCAATTGGTAATTTAGAGGGTGTTAGTACCGTGTAACATAATTGGTTATTGAAAAGGAAGAAACTATAGTGGTGAATTCCATAATTCATTTTACTAGTCAAGAGACTATGTGATCAGAGTTCATCTTAGAAATGCTTAGGTTTGTTCCTCCTTGATATCTAGTAATTATTATGAATACAGGATTGGGTTTTGGTGGGTTGTGTCTAGTGTGTTAAAATGGTGCTAAGAAGACCATTAGACATTCAGAGACGCAACCTGATAGTTATGGTTGGAATCAGGACTCAAGTATGTGGGATTTTTCATTTTGATACCCATTATGTCTTCTCTGTGATGATAAATTTTATGGTGGGGTGGTATTAATATCCCATGTCTTTTTATGGTTCATATTTCTGAAGGAATTTTAATTTTATATTACTGGATTGGTCAAATATTCATGATATATTTGGAATGATAATTCAAAGTGTGTTATGCCTCTAAATAGTATATTAAGACATAGAATGAGGCTTGAAGGGTATATTGGATATTTCAAGAAATCATGGGGGTTCGGGGCCCGAATCAAGTTTTTTTGAAAAGTTATGTTTAGGAAAAAAATTTGGAAAGTGGTAAGAGATAACTACGTGAGTATACAATGTGGGAAATTTTTTATAGGAACAAAATATGTGAAACTATACAGAAGTGTTGAAAAAATAGTGTGGATGTCTAAAATTTTATACATAGATGCTATAATATTGGAATATTATTTGATTAACCATGCATTGAAACTGTCAAAGGAGGGTATGTATGGGGGAAGTATCACTACGTGGTTATCCCATTGTTTTTTAGAATATGTAGACTAATTGTGCACTTAATTTAAAGGATTAAAATTCCAATTTTCCCCTTTAAAACGAATGGGTTTTACCCTTAATTTCTCCATCATTTCTCCCCTGAGCTCCCTCACATATGACAACCTACTACTCCCTTCATCTAGTGGATTTTTTCCTCATTCATTGTTCAAATTAAACAAGTTCAAGTGTCTGGGAAGCTACAACTCTGTTATCATTTGTGGTGTTTCGCACTAGGTTTATCTAAATCATAGTTGATTTGTTCATGGTCTTTTTTATTAATTTAACCATAAATAGTGGAATCAGATAACTATGTTAGGGTTTTGACCATCAAAATAAGTGGATGACCTGATATGTCATCTTCACTTCACTGCATATTGTTTCATCAAGTAACATCACCATTATAAATTTATAATGACTTTTAGATTGAGTTAAATTTTTTGGGTGTCGTTTTAGATTATTTTCAAAGGAATTATTATTGATTCATAGATTTTTATATGTCATGGTTTGTTGGTGATTGATAGGTTGTAGTTTTGGTGTGATGATATATAATGGTGAGTTTTTTTGTCTTCATAAAATTGTAATTAACGTTCTTAAGTTGATTATATCTTGTTGATGATAATTAATTATTTTTAATGTAATTCTAGATAATTATATTCTTGGGTTTTTTGGGAGATATGACCATATATGTATCATATGGTTTTGTACATACCTTGGTAGCTACCACTGACCCATGAAATTAAAATGGAATGCTTTTGAAAGGTAGGTGGTATGTTTTACATTCCCTAAGTCATTTATGATTTTTTATAATAATATGTGCTTTCATTGAAATTACACAATGGAAGATGAACCCAATATAGATTTACTCCAATGGAATGTTTACTTTTATTTATATTTTATTTAAATCTATGATATCCATAAAATAATAAAACCCTATAACACTAGATTCCAAATTATACATGGGACAATAACTAAGACCACAGATCCCTTGTGGGATTCTCTTACGTATAATTTGAACTAGAGGATCCCATGTGGGATTAGTCCACTTATTTACTCAATATGAGAAACCCAAGGGGGATTCACTTACTTATTTTTGGACAAGGAGTAACATAAGAATGATTCCCCCATTTATATGTTACCCCTGAGGATGTTAAGTTAGATGCCTCTAAACTATATTGAATTAGGGGACCGAGTGGGGAACAAGATAGTTGACTAACCATGAACTAGTGGGTAATAATTTGGGTAGAGATGGTATCATGTGTAATCATAAAACCCATAGTGAACTTGTGAGCCTGAGATTCTATGTAAGCAGTGGGGGAGGAGGGTTAGGTGTTTATCCACCCACAAACTTTTGTTTATTTATTAAATTGATTACCATTGATACAATTATGACTTCCAGAGGTATTTAATTAAATTTATTTATAGTGTTACTAATTTGATATGATATATGAAAAATATTCCTAGATGATATACCTATGATCTAGCTTGTGGGAATATTCAGCTGAATGTTACCATTTGGTATGCCCATACATAATTATTTGGATTTGACTATTATGATTTATATTGTTATAGTATACCATTTTAGGAGGCCCCATTTGTTATTGGAATTACTCCCCTACATAGGGTTGAAGAGATATTTTTTAGATGTATTAGATCTCTATTTTATATTCACATGAGGATTATTACCATATCTTAGAGAGATTCCTAGAATTCTTCATAGGTTCAGGAAGATGCACTATGACTATACTCACCAGAATTGTTTATGAAATCCCAGTTGGTCCATTTATTGAAAAGATGCAAATAATATACTTGGATCCCAATAGAATTACATACATTTGTCCTAAGGATCATTAATTATTATTTGAGTTACTATGTAATGATTACCTAGGCATCGAGACATAGGAATCATACATTGTACTCGATTTACAAAAAATGAGTGGAATAACATTTCTATCGGGATGATATTTTTATTATATAAATATATTACATAGTATCCCTCAATATTATGATTATATGTGACTATGGGTGATCACATGGTTCATAAATTTTTCAAGTTGATGTGACATAGCTTGCTCAGAGATATTTATAGTGTTTGATAAAGTAGGTATTGTCGATCAAGATTAAAAACCAATGGATTGACTTAAATTATACATAGTATTAGTGTTAATACATAAATCTAAGTACATCATTAATATTTTGTCTGGATTATCAGGATCATGGACCAAAGGATCTATTGTGGGTTTATTTTATTCTTTTCTACTTCTTATAGTTTCTTGGTTAGGTTGAGCACATTAAATGTGAATGCCTCATGATATAATTACTTAGTATGATCTTTTCCTCCTATCTTATCCTCGATATCATGTTTTTATTTTTATTCTTTTTATCCTAATGAGTATATAAAATATACATTCACTATATTCTATTGGTTATGTATATGTCTACATTGGTGGTACCCTTCTGGGTTTTGTGGCCACACCCTGGCCAGGTTTCCATTAGAATGGGCTACTCGAGTAGACATTCATTTGGATGTATGCATAGGTTGGGTTGTGGACCAGTGATTATTGAGAGGGATGTCTCAATTATGTATGTGGAGATATATTAAGTGATTCAGATCAGTGAACATAATAGACCATTTAACTTTTACTTATATTTCTTTTGATTACTCTTATATATGTGATCACCCTAGTGGGAGATCAGTTCTATATGTGTGACATGGATGTTAAGACTTTACTTAATTTCATTTATTATTACATCCTATTTTTTATTTTCTACTTGAGATCATTTTTATTATAGGTATGGATACTATTTTGTTATTTCTGCCATTTCATACTATAATATGGTGGAATAACTTCCCTACCATCACACCCTAGGTCCATGCTACATGTCGGAATCATCTCACATACATGGGGGAATTCTTGATTCATTTTGGAGAACTAGATTGGGGAACTATTTTATTGGCTCTTGGTCTAGGACATTACAAAAAATGAATGTAAATAGGTGATAAAAGGAAATTTTTATAGTGCTCTGGGGTTTGAGTAACCTCCCCATGTCAACTACGAAAGTGTTTGATCAAATCTTGGTGATTTAACTAATTAGGTTCGAGGGGACCATTTAAGGATGAGCTAAACACTGGGGTTGAATTAGTGTTGGAATTTTTAAAACTAATCTATACTTTTAATCCATTTTATTTAACTTACATCACCTATTACAATAAACTGATTGTCTTACTCTATTACCTCACTTTTCTATTATAGAAATACACTTTAATACACCCACACACAAAGAACACAATAGAAAAGGATCACCTCTTAATATTAAAAGGCTAGTCCATGGTGTGACATTAATTCCTTAATGTTCACACTACCCTCAAGAATAATCTTGTGAGAATCCAAGAGTATGGGTTTACCTTGAGAATCAGGTATAAATGTATCTTGACTATTATTTGGGGAATCCCACACTCAAGTGTATTATTAACTATAAAATGAATTTTTTTTGGGTAACAAAGAAAGATATGTTCACTAATTGAGAAATTTATTAAGTATTTATGTGCTTCTTGGTTTTATCACCTTCTTTACATACAAAATATCATGCAAGAACTTATTCATTTGAAAATATTGATACACATAACACATTCGTCCTCCCTCTCTAGTAGAATTTCTGTGTACTGCCATTCATGCACAAGAGAATGTCATCCTATTCATTCTTATTAAAACAAAAATAACAAACCAGTAATTCTTCTATGCACATTATTAATATCTTGGACACTTACTTTCCTTTATCCCTCCTTTTCTTTTTCTACTATTACATTACACAAAATGATTCCTCAATGAATATAGTGTTAGTTATCCATTCCTTGGTACAAAATATCTTTTCATTAATAATTACTACTACAAAAGAAACGTTTAACAGTGTTGGCCTTTTTCTTTTCAAAAAAAATCTCTGAAAAAGGGTAACCTTTTTCAGCACTTTAATTAGTGCCAACAAATTGTACCCTTTATCAGCGCCTTATTTTTAGTGATGATAATGGGAATCCTTTATCATTGATATATTATTAGAAGTGATAAATATTATACCTTATTAGTTATTTTTATCATAAATAATGGTCTAAGAAAAAAATGAAATTATTAAAAAAGTTAGAATTTTAATAAATATTAAAAATTTATTAATTAGATAAATATTTATATAAATGAATAAATTGAATATAAATATATAGAAATTATAAATATTAATATATAGTACATATTAAATATATATGTATATATTTTTTAAAATGAATAAAATAAAATAATTAGACAAATAAAAATTATGAATGTGTAAATGAAAAAAAATATTAAAAATTTTATTTATTAAATAATTGTTGATAAAAATTAATAATATATATATATATATTATAAATATTAATAAATAGTATATATAAATTTAGATATATAAAATGAATAAATTATAATAATTAAACAAAAATATTAAAATGAAGAACTTTTTATAAATTTTACAAAATAAAAATGAGTAAATTAAAAAATTATCATCAAGTTTATTAATAATACAATGACTAATAAATATTAATATGTTTAATATATATATTAATTTTAAATACTAATAAATAATATATATTAAATATAAATACATATAAAATGAAGAAAATGTAATAATTAAAAACATGTTAATGTCTTGTTAATTTTTAATGTTGTTTTATTTTTCAATTAATATTATATCAAACTTGTGTAACATTGATTTAAAATCAATACATATAATTAATAAAATTTTATATACAATTCATACACAAAAATATTTATGTAATTAATGAAATCTAATATAAGAACACACACACCTAATATTAATGTAATTTATTCAAATTTTAGTATATTTTTTAATTTCGTTGAAAGGTGACACATTTAATTCATTATTTTTCTAATCAGGCAATTTTTTTATATTTTTAACATTATTACACTTACGTATTATTTATTCATATTTAGTCGTTTTTAATTTTTTTTTGAATTTATAAATTTTATATTATTTATTTTTACATATTTATTTACTTATATTAGTTTTTTCAATATGTAATAATCTTTTCTCTAATATATATCCTTGTTTTTTTATATTTTACATTTAATTAATAAAGCTTCCAAATTTTTTTAACAATTTTAATTTTTTCAATTTTATATTTATTCAATTTCATTCATATTGAAATTTCATGTATTAATGATTATATAATCATTTATAATGATAAACATATTTTTGTAAATAAGTATTTATAAATATATATATTTATAAATCGGTACTGACTATATTTATAAATTAAAATATTTAAAATTATTATAAATAAATAAATATTATTATTATTTTTTAAATATATTTATATAATTATAATAAATAATTATATATATTTATGTAAATATGAAATTATAATAAATTTTATTAAAATAATGAATATACTATATTTATATACTACATTTATTGTATATATGTATAAATAATTATATATAAATATATAAATATATAGATATTATTTTTTTAAAAAAATTATAGTATTTATAAATTAATAGTTATATATTTTATTAATTTTAATATTATAATAAATATATTAAAATAATTATTACATTTTGTATATTTATATTTGTATATTAATTATATATACATAATTATATAATTATATATAAATATATAAAGATATTTATAATTATAATTGTATAATAAATATATTTAAATAAGGAATATATTAACCATATATATATATATATAATTATAAATTAAATACACCATTTTTTAAAAAATTATTTATGTAATTATAAAAATATCATTAAATATTTTGCTAATTATGAAATTATAAAATATACATAAATAATTGTATAAATATGTTTACAAATTTTTTATTCATAATTATAATTATAAATCCTTTATCGACAAATTTTTAACACTAATAAAGCATGATTTGTGTCAGAGCCAATGATGTGCTCATAAATATTCCTTTTAAAAGTGCTTATGATTTTATCATAGATAAAAGTTCTCTTTGTCATTGTTATTTTGAATGTGCTGATAAAACTGTCCTATATCTATTTAAAAGTACCCTAATCATGATTAATTCATTCAAGATTCTCAACATATTGTAGAACTCCCCTACTATCGGCCCCTCCTATACATTCTCAATGACAAATTCAGGCTTGAATCCAAGGTAGGTTGTTTTCTCCTTTTCCTATCACATTGACTACATTTTTTGGTTCTATGTTTTTTGTTTTTGTGTTGTTCTCCACAATGATAAACCCTACTTCTCTTCTTAAATGGGGAACCAAGAAATTCACCTAATTACTCACTTTGAATCAATGATGATCGATTATATCAAGTTATTGTACTGTTTTGAGTCCTGTGATGGGATCCTACGAATTTGTTTTATCATTTATGATTTGAATATGTTGTTGTATGATCCAATGGGAGATTCAATTGGGGTTGAAAATGAACATTTTTTTCACAGTTCACCATAGAATTGGATAAAAAATGCATGATTTTGATTACCTTAGGGTACCGATCCCTATAATTATGGACTCTCTCACAATCAAATTGAATTTTATTGACCTAAAAAATTATTTAAAACCAAAAGCAGATTATAAATAATTATATAAAATATATTTGAGATATATTTGATATATTTTGTCTCTAGTGATGGAAAATGGAAATGGTTTGTGCTCTTCATATATTATAGGATGCAATGTATATATGATATACTTTGTTAGTTATATTTATTTATACCTGGGAATTCATGTACTGAGCATGCTTGACCCTAAAAATTTATTAAAAAATATAAATGTACAATAATGAAAATCAACGTGAAACATGAAATTCCACCAAATGTGAATGTCACCAACTCAATACAAAAAAAAAGAATTAAAAATTACCTAGACCAAAATAAAAGCCATGAATACCCACATCAAATTAACCAAAGGCCCGAAAACACCAGCACTAACATGCATCCATGATCAAACTGACAGCTACTGACTCCTAAAAACTCACGCACCCAACCACATCAATGAGGCTCACAAACAACACACCAATAGAGGTCATCATAATTGTCATAGAATCAATCAAACTAGGGATATTTTTGAGCCCTTCAACATCATCACCCACATGACTGAGGTTATCAACGAAGCTCATCACTCGAGCTATCAGTTCCAATACGTCATCATAGGTAGATATCATTATCGACATACCATACCATCGAGATCTCATGGTTCTTGGGATATTTAACCTCATCATTGTCCAATAACCTATAAGGGTTATACTGCGACCACCAGTCCATCAAAATGTCGAATAGAAAGTATCCCACCAACATGGAAGATATAAAGATGGAAAGGTCAAAGATTAGGTTCCAACATAAGGATTATATAAAATTATATCATAGTCCTTCTGAGAGTCATCCCACACATCACAAGACCATGCATGTTGTGAAACATACCTAGACCAAGGTCATCATCCATGATGAAACCCCACCCATATTCCAAGGACTTCTCCACACATTGAGGTCATCATCCCTGCATCTCAATCGAGATCTTATCGGATGCCTATGACATCACCACAATACTGAGATCCCAAAACTAGAGCTACCATTGGCATAACTACTGCATGTGAAACGTCATCACAACACCCATCTTTGGAACACCATCAAGATATTATACTTGCCTCATCAATGTACATAATTCTATGAAGAACAAGGCCTAATATAATGGTCACCCAAAATTTTTCCTCTATCTTCGATTAAAACTTATCTGATTTCCATTGACACATAATCCCAGATCTTTCCAGCCCCACCAATGGACAAGTCTCCCCCATAATTTACCAACACACCATGTAGGCACTAGAAAACCAATTCTCCATTCCCAGAGGCTGTTAGATAATCCCAAATAATGATGTTGGCCCCTTCCAGCCAGGTATCTGATCTTTTCTCGGGTACCCCCTGATGTTTGGGGCATCATCGCATACCTCCACCTTCAAGGTGTAATCTCAAGAAGTATCATCACCTACCACCACATTCCTATTAATTTCAGCAGTCTCTACTATTAAATAGATACATCTAGATATCTTTTTCGAGGCCACATTATCATCCCCATGTAATCTTAATTTACCATACCTCTCAGCTGCCTGTTGTGTGTCTGCCTGATGATGTTCTCCACCAAAAGCTTCAAAAAGATCAAGATGACTAAAAATCTAATCATCAATCCTTAAACATCTATACTAATCTCCAAACCCTACATCATTGTTGTGGTCATTTATAAAGGAGAGACAGAGATTCACACCATTTTTTATAGATAATGTATCTATCTATATGTATATGGGAATATTTATTTATATACACTTGTTAATATTATATAAATTAAAATTTATTATATTTATTGTAATGATAATTTTCATAAAAAAAATTTGATTCTCACCTTAAATTATTTTATTTTACGGTATTTTGTTAAATAAATCCATTTTTTACAAAAGTGAAAATTTTAGCATTAATGTTTAAATATATATATTTTTAAAGTGTAAAATGTTTGAATCCATAATTAAAATTTCATTTAAGTTAATTTTGAATTTGATTCGGTTTAGAGTATACATGGGATAAACATAGTTTTTTTAAAATAATATGTTCTAGGTTTTATTTTGATTTTGAAACAAATTTTCCTTTAGATTTTTTTATAATTAGATGCAACAAATAATTTATCATTAAATATATAAATTACTTAATGATTTCATTTAAGAATATTTTTTTATGTATAAATTTTACAATATTTAGATCATGTAGGTTCTCTAAGACTTTATAATGTATGTATTTTAGTGTTTTTTTTTAAATTTGAGAATTTATTTATTATTAAACATTGAAATATATTATTCATGATTAAATAATTAAAAACTAATTAAATAACTCATTGATAAGGATTTTATATTGGGTTTTTAAACAATCAATGGCAGTGAATTGTTTGAATTATGATATAGTTGAGAAAACATGGGTTATATATAATCTTGATCAATTATTATGTATTACACATGACATAATATAAATATTTAATGATTATCATGTTTTATTATTAGATTATGGCATTTTAGGTTTAAGAAACTAGATTAGTTTTAATTTTTGTATATGTATATAATATATTATTTCTCATATGAAATGGTTCATAATATATATACATATATTGAAAGGATAAATATATTTTTTAAATTATTTTGTGTTGATCATAAAAAAATATGGAGTAAATAATTTTTATATTGTAAAATGAACAAATTCAAATTTATAAATAATTTTTTGACTACGAACAATATATGAATTATTATAAAAGGAAACATTATTTTTTCCGGATATTATAATTTTAGGAAATCGAAAAATTAAGTGATTTTTGTTTAATAAGTCTTTATTTTTATCTTTGTGTTCAATATTAATGATTTTTAATTAACGTTTTTTAGTTCTCTAAAAATTTGTTCTCTAGAGTGATGTTTTTGAAACTTATTGTATTAAAAATAAAATGTAAATATTTTTATTTTGTTAAATTTTAATAAATAGTTGTCTTCTAATTTTATATTTAATTAATAAGTTGATATTATTTGAAATTATTTATAATATACCTCTTAATGTATGATTACTATATATTTGTACAAGAAATACATATGTGGATGTGATAAAAATATTTTTTTCATAAATTCGAATATGATGGGTATTATGTAAGGGATAGGTATGGTATGTTAGAATGTTAGTTAATATATTCATGTAAATGATTCATTGAGGTATAGGGTGAGAGTAATGTTACATTTTTGTTTTTTTATTCTTTATAGGTTTTTGTAAGTTAGGATTGACTATTATATTATAGAACTCATATTTTGGTTCTTTCCAAAGGGAACCAATTAAGTTAACACATACCAATATTTAAAATACACATCTTAAGAGAAATGGATATATTATACACACTTCTTGAATAGGATTTATTAAGTACATGTTATGGTTATCCTTGAGGGATACTCTTGGATGATAGTGGTCTAAGGTAGAATCTTATAATTCCTGTGATGTGGTTATTTCCATAGGGAGATAAGTAATTTATTCCTCCTATGATAAAAATGTTATCCTATTAGTATTGAAATGATTTGAATGTATGGTAACAACCGTTATATAAACATATGAAATGATTAATATAATTCACTTGTTGGAAATGAAGTTGATACATATGATTATCATGGTGTCCTGGTTAGTATACAATGATTTTACTTACATGTGTATTTTGAGTGTTACTACTTTGAACGTATACTCAAATATATGAATTATTGTATATTTTGGGGAACCGATTAGTATTTAATTGTTTATTTTCAAACTCACACACTAAAAATAAAGCTCAATGGACATAGAGCCCATATATTTGAGATATATGTGTGGAAAAATGAAATGTAACATATATTAGAGTCGATAAATCACAGTTGGGATTATTTTATTTTCTCACGGTAGTGTCGAAGTCATTTTTAAATTTTGACATGAGATTTAAAATTTAAAATTAAGATGTTTTAATTTAGAAAGTTTTATGGATACAACTATCATCCTCACCAGGTTCATCTCCCAAACATTTATTATTTGATTTTTTTCATGGGACTTATCACTCATCTCATATATTGTTTTTGAGATACTTTGAGAAGTATTAATTAAAAATTATCACTAGTACCTGGTATGGGATAAATATTGCCCAGAGTAGTTAATGATAAATTGGTGCATCTAACGAAGCGATGGAAGTAGAGTCTTAAGAAATAATTTTCAATAAATTTTTTTTTCAGATATGAATATTATGAGGATGTAATGTTTCAATAACATTCACCTTTGGATGAATTCAATGGATAACACCTACCATACTATAGTAATTATTTCCATAAATTCAATTACCCATTTCCTTCAAAATGTATGCACACTAATCATTTAATATTAGAGTATGAAGGTATAATTAAAGAGTTTATCTTGTAAGAAATGGAGCATTCATGCGACCCTTCACTAATAATTTTACCTTGATTACATTGTTGTTATTGAAGACAAATTAAAACTTTGACTAATCATGAAAAAATGTCTTCTATGCATGATAATATTACTAATACTAAACAAGAACATATTTTTGATGAAGAAATAGAAGAATAATTAAGGAAGAAAAACATGTTGATGAAAAAAACAATGACATAACATCAGAATGTAGAAAAAAAATAATCAACACTAGATGTCAGTGTATAAAATTTATGGTTGGTAGGAAACAATTTGGGCCACCAATTGACCCCAAAAGTCAGTAAAAATTAGTTTTGTTGGGGTAATAATGAAAATTAATGTTCCAATAAATATTTATTCATGGTGCCACATCCAACCTGTAATGAAGGAAATCCTTTAGAAATATATAATCGTAATTTTATGATATACTTTATCTATTATATATATATATAGTAAAATGTTGGTTTAATTGTCATTATTCTTCTCAGAGATCAATTAATTTAGAAGATTTTTGTAAAAAAAAATTTCTTAATAGATGTTGGAATATCCCATAGAGGATTCCATAACATCTTACAAAGATACATCTTAGGGATGTTTGGGGGAAAGTAATGCACCATGCACTACTTAGTCATCCACAAATTATAAAGCCCGAAATATGGAATACATTCATCAATGATTGTAATGAAAAATCATTTAAGTTGCATGAAGTTGATAATATAATATTTTACATTATTTATTTTATCCAATTTGATTCAAAATTGTTAATTTAGGAATAAACAATAGAGATGTGAACATAATGAAAGTGCATAAAAATATATACCCCTATCTCAATGTAAGGATATGGTGCACATTAATAGATATGAAATTGGTATATATTTCAAATCAACAATAAAATTTTTATTTTATATGAGACAACTTATTTTTTTTATTTATATGAAGATTGTTGATTCAAAATTTGAAGCCACTCCGATCACACATATTGTTCTATAGATGGAATATCACATAAAAAAGGATTGAAAACCAGTAGATTAAAATTAAAAATAAGTATGGAAGACATGTGTAAGTATGAAATAATAGTAAGTAATTATACATAATAAATTTCTTACATAAAAATATATATTAATTTACATTTTTTATAGGTTTTCGATATAAGAATCTGTAGTAATTGTACTAGAAAAAAACACTTTCAGTAGATTTGAGGACGATGGTACAATATAATCACATTAGGGGATTATGTTTTGGAATGTATCTATAAGAATATTTTAAGAAGATAAAGCCACATGATTATACATAAAATATGGTGAGATGATTTCACACCCAAATATACTCATTTCAAGATATTATTTTCCAGTCTAGTTTTGAAGACCAATTTATGTTGGAGGATCAAATAGAAATGGTTGTGGAACAAATATCCACACATTAACCGAATTAACTTGTTAGCTTTGAGGCTACTCGTTCCCCCAAAATGTATACCTTACTTAAGGTGATCATTTTTTTCAAGACTATTTTTCCTAAATGTTAATAAAAATACTTTTGTTAACTTTATATTACTAAACAAATGTTGGGTACAGTTGTATGTCATTTTTATGTGTCAAAACCCATGATCAACCTTGTTGTAAGGGATAAAATGATTAATATACCAAGAGAATAGATAAACCATAAATACCTCCCAAAAAATCTCATATGTGTTGAGATTGAGGTTTCTAACTAGATGATTACTAGGTTTCCTATTCCACATGATGATCTAGATATTATAACTTTCAATTATGTTATTTTAACATTCATAAAATGGAAAAATAATCTTAAAAGTATACATGAGGTATGTCATTAACAAATTTTATCATATGAAAAACTTCTTGTTGTTTATTAAAAAAAATTTAAAGTGACGTGGGATATTACAAATAGATAAAGAGATGGGAAAATAGAAGGTCAAATCCTAAAAATCTAGTGAGTCAACCAAGAAATAAATGAAATATATTCGAGAGTACCTTCACCCCACAAGTTCTATAGAAACATTTAATATCATTACAAATTCATGAAGAGACTATATAAAAAGTTGTAAATATGCCTTAAATGTTATATAAAAATGAAATATGTGTTCTTTTGATGAAATATATAATTTGTCCCAAGAATATGAATGAGATTTTGAAGCACGGATGGCTGAGAGTCTTAGTTTTGAATACATATATAAGGTATATTTTCATAATACGTGTATCCAAATAGTGATCTAATATGTTTATTAAAGACAATAACTATTTTAATTTTCATTAGGCATTTATATTATCACTATATAAATAGAAAAATAATGAAATACATTATTTAGATTCATTAATACCTTTATCATTTTTATGGAAAAATTTTATTTGGATATCGATTAAATTAAGAAGAAAAAATGAGCTACTCAATTTTTTTGTGAAAAAAAATATCAAATGAAAGAAAATTTTTTATGCATATAGTGCAGAAGTAAAATTATAAAATATAATCACATAAAATTTTGTTTTATTTCTTCTCACTACTTATTTTTGTTTGTTTTTTTATACTTCATTGGATTCTAATCACAGTCAATATGAATACCCAAAAAATTTACTTTTTGGATCCAATGCAAAGATATCAAAAATCCAATAAACACATGATGTGTATTATGAATGTGTAGTATAATGACATAAAAATTTTATATTAAAACAAAAAATTATATTTTTCATTATATGTTTTAATAATTACTTTGTGATGATAGGGTGGTCGATAAATATTGGATAAATCATGGAATAGTGTCAGTACATTAATAGATAAAGCCTATAGATTACTAAAAATGGAAATAGATTATGGTATATATGTAGAAATATTTGACATTAAAAACATATTTCAAAAATAAAAATAAATATATTGTATTATATTTCTTCAATTTCTATGGAAAGATAATGGCATCAATTTTTGATATTATGTTTTAAAATTTATGACAGATATGATGAAGCATGAAATGACCAGAATCCACCAATACGTAATTTTTAAAAGTAATTACAATTTCCTTGAATATATATCTTAATATTTTTTGACTGTATTATTCTTAGTACTATCATGATTTCTGAAACCCTTCATACTAAGTAGAAGTATGTTTGTTTAGAGATTAGTGGGAAGCATACATCCTGTCAGAAATGTTTTTGGAAAAAAATATTAAGATATTATATACTATGTTTGTGATCTAATAAAATATATAACCTTTTAAATATATCTAGGGTGTAAAGAATTAGTTCTTAATTTTTATATATTTTATATTATCTACTTTTCATGTAGAAGTATAATGAATGAAATCAATTTTTTTAGAGGTCATAACCTAGAAAAAATAAAAAAATTTGGAGAATAGAGGAGTTGGAGGCAGAGTCAGAGGAGGAGGTGGTGGTAGAGGAAGGGGATAAGGTGGTGGAGTTGTTAGAGTTAAATATCGAGGTGGAGAAGGATGTAGTGGCAAAGACTAAGGAAAATACTAAGGAAGAGGATGATAAGAAACATTGTCTTGAAAAAAATATAATTCTTGGAATTTGTGTAGAATGAGGATCATACTGAGGATTTGTTTGGGAATAACTAATTAAAATTGAGAATCAAAATTTTCACTTTAGATAATAGACATTTTGAAGGTTTTTTATATTTCATTCTAAAGAGATTTTTTCACCCATTTCTTGAGTGAATTTATAAAAGAATTTATTTGGTTGAATTATTTTTTAAAAACCAAACAATCGCCAATTATTATTTCATACTAGTTATCATTGTCTAAAATTTATATTAAAATGTTATTATTAATATCAAATATTACTGATTTGTGAAAGAAACACCACAATAAGAAAAAAAAACAAAAACAAAAAAATAGAGGCAGTTTCATTCCCAAGAATTCTATACATCACAAAGAAATGGTCTTAGTAGTGGACCCAATAGTCACATGAGACTCATACAATATAAATATAATCATAAAAAAGTATATAATTCAACTCAAATGATGGAATAAATATTTTTACAATTAACTAGTGAAGAAAATAAGTTTATGAAAGAAATATTGTAAGAAAAATAGTATGGAGGTATTGTGGTCATTGATGAGTGTTGGTGTCAAAGGAAACAAGACTTACAATGAAAAGAAACTTCCTTATAAAGAAATCCTTGAAAATCAAAAAACCCACTTCAGATGAAATAATGAAGCAATGAAAATCGAAATAATGACCCCTTTGGAAAAGTTGCTAGTAGTTAGATCAAAAAAATAAAAACAAATAATAAAGTAGAAAATTTCATTAAATGAATCATGAATTTTCTGAATAGATCAATATAGTGGTTTCACTTTTATAGATGGTGGAATTGCTTTTCCAATTTGATCATCAATTAGATGCCTGATGTATTATAAAGAATTATTGTAAAATCCATACAAGTAACATTAATTATTCATGTGCACATTAATTATGTAAAATGATCCATAGTAAAATGAGTATCAATAATAGAATCATTATCATTATTAATGAAAAATACATGGGAATAGTGATATTCCCATTTAGATGAACTAATAATTGTGATGTTATGTTGGAGATAATCATCACCCAAAATAATGAAAAGTATATTTTAACACCCCAATATATTTATGATATATATATATTTTAATAATTTCATATATTTTATTTTTTCTATTAAATGCTACATCATACTATCTTATGTTACGCATAACCCAGAGTTTTTTTCACGAAAAACCTTCACCAAAAAAAGGGAAGGTATAGTAGATTGCTAGGACTTTCCTTTTTTAAGTTTAAGGAGAGATAATGACCCCCGAAACCTGACTTCAATAGGTCCCGGAGTGGCGACCAACACCAAGGGTATAGAATCTCACACAAAATGGAAGGTATTACCCTTTTTATTTTTATAGGATCGAGAGATACTATAGAAACCCAAACAATACAAAAGTTGAAAGTAAAAGGTAAAGCCAAAAGTAACCCATTCCCAATGCATGTTCAATATTAAATGATACAAGCCACAAAAAACACCAATGGTAAGTACCAAGAAAAAGGAAAATGACAACAGCAACTGCCCTGAGGTCCGAGCTAGTATGGTCCTGCATGATCCCTGAAGTCCTCCTGGAAACATGAAAGCAGTTATATATATGTCAGGTGAGCATATAAGTATACTCAGTAGGGAAAACCAAAAGCTCACATGCACAAGTGGAGAGGCATTCTAATGCCCTGTGAGAAAAGAGATAACCAAAACATCTAGCAAGGTAAACTAACCACCCAAGCCTCACCAAATCACACTCCCCAAATAATGCAAGTAATTTAAAGTATAGTAATAGCACATCGATGTTTGGGTACCCCGTTCCACCTTCCCACTGGTTATTGAAGACATCCTATGCATCGAACCAATCCCACCATTCTCACCGTAGTCTCACTGCCAAACCCCACCCGCACACACCGGGGCCATAACCTCACCGCAGTCCCACTGCCATACCTCGCACGCACGTGCCCTGTCCATAACTGTCATCCTGCCTACAGACACCTGGGACACAACCACCACGCATAACCACACCCACAAACACCTGGGTCAGAACAACTTCTACCATGCCCAAAGACACCTGGGCCACATCCCGAAGACACTTCAGAAACAACCATCCCACAAACACCTAAGACAATGACCACAACTACACTGCTCGAAGATTCTAGGGCTAATAATGGACTTCATGCCATCACAGCCTGCCTGAAGAGTCTTGGGCTATTCGGGAATGGAAGCACAAGGGAGCTAATAACCCACCACTCATAGGAGTGTTAGGAAAAACACCCTCCCCATGAAATGGGTTGTTTGGCACTAAGTGCTCAACTTGGGTGGGGTGAGAATGATAAACATAAGAAATACAGTATATGTATAGGTAACCAGCACTCATACCAACCTAGGGGCTCCAAAACCTATGCACAAACACCCTCGTTACGATTCATTCATAAAAAACACAACACTCGCGGCCAAGTCCCAACTCATCCCCAAAAACCAATTTCCCACTTAACTCTTCTTGTATTCATTTTCAAGTGATCCAATTTAAGTAAATTTTTCACTACTGGGAAACTAACATTCATAACCACAAGCCAGAGAATGAAAAATAGCCAAACAGAAATTTAAGCATTCACACTTAGTTCTCTTGTAAAGTTACAAAAACAAAAAGGGGATTAGTGAGATCCCTCAAAGTACTGGAACCAAAGAAAACCTCACCAAAGGGATAAGTAAGATCCCTCTAAGTATTGTAAACAAATAAAACCCTAAGATACAACCATATGTCCCCAAAACCAAAAACCAACGATTTCTTAACAATTGGGGATCCCACCTGAGTTCATGTCTTAGAAGAGTAACCACACAGCTTCATATTCACAACCAACAACTGTACCACAATGGAGGATCCCAGCCTCTCCCACTTTCCCCCCATAAGTATCTAGCAGTAAAACACACCCACTACCAAAACAGAATAGGGAAACTTCCAGGTTCAAGAACATCATTCATTATTTTATTCTTTCTGTTGGTTATCCGGGGTGACCACACAGGGTTTTATGTTTACTGGGTATCCATTTAATCCACCTAGTTTACTTGATTAACCAATTTCCAAGTTATAGTAATTTAAGCATCACAGAATACAAGGATTCATTAGTGCACAAAAAAGACCACCAACGGCCACGATTTTCAGTGAGGATAGTCCCACACAATTCACAACACATTTCAACATATAATAGAATACTAGTACATAAATCACACCCCCGTTCATTCTTTAATGGTCCGTTCATTATATTCCTTAAGTTTGGATTCATCAGTCCCCCAAAAACAGTAGTGTACCCACCCCGCATGATGAATAGTAAGGAGAGACAAAGGAAAAAATCCTACTTGGTTGATAAAGGATCGATTTTTTTCTCCGTGCGCCAAGAATACGGGATGTGTCGCTTGTAGGGGAGGAATTATGTGGACTCCAAGAGGTGCAGAAAGATCCAGCAGAGGCGCACAACAAGCCACGAGAAGAGAGGAATTCCAGGCGCACTAGGGAAAAGTAATAAATCCAGCCGAGAAGAAAAAAAAGAAACTCTAGCGGCAGGTATAAAGAGAAGATCCTACAGTTACGGGATATTGAATTTTGAACGCCTTGGAAGTCGGATCGTGGTTTCCCACATGGTTGGGCAGTTACGCATGATGATATTAAGTTTTTATTTAATACCCCCAATCATGGAGGATTCTCGTGATTTTTAGGAATTAATTATGGGATTTAAAAAGTTAATAGAATTAATTTACATCAAAAAAAATTTACGTTGCGGGAGCGGGACTGGAAAAAAATACATTGTTGGGTGAGGACACGGTGCCACCATCACGGTTTCACTATGACCAGTACCACCATCACGGTGCCACCGTGAGCGGTGCCATCGTCACGGTGCCATTGTTTTGTTGGAGCCTTATTTTGGCAATGTAATGGGCCAGGAAGGTCTGGTCCATTACATTAGATACATCTCAAACTATTCTCGCCCTCGAGAATCAAAAACAAACCAGAATAAAAGAAAGGGACTTAACAACCACCTCGAAAGATACCTCTTAGGAGTGAACCACATCATCATCTAGAAAAACTTCTCCCTCAAGAAACTAGGAAACATACAAAGGTCAAATTCCCCAGTCATATGCATTGGGGAGTATCTTCCTCCATGTCAAGATACTATCCACTTTGGGTGGCACTGACTCACCCGCCCAGGTTTAATCGCATCCACCTTAATGTGTCTTGATTACGGATTGGGTCCTCCCCTCCCCATAGCCAGGTCATTTCTCACACATTCAAGGAATAAGGAAAACCACATATTTCATAGCCAACAAGGTAAAGTGTTCCATCACAACCAAGTACAAACAGCACAGGACAAAACTCAAAACAGCTCTGGGTACTGGGCATGCATCTGCGTCTCCTGTTCCAAAGTAATTTCCATGAACCCATCGTGCCTTTACAATACACGAACCAAAGGAATGTTTCATCCACATAACACCTTCTCCTCACAATCCTCAATCATCACTGGTTTCTCCACGAATGTTGAATTATCGTCGATATCTATCTCTCCCCAGTCGAGGACATGTGAATCATCATGTAGATATCGTCGGAGATGGGACACATGGAAGACGCCGTTCAGCCTTTTTAGCTTTGGTCGAAATTCAAGCTGGTAAGCTACCTCGCCGACTCGCTGCAACACCTTGAAGGGTCCGACGAGCCTGGGAGAAAGCTTACTTCCCCTGTCGAACCTCCACTGCCCACGCTGAGGGGAGACCTTCATGAACACGTAGTCCCCGACCTCGAACTCTAAGGGTCTCCTATTGTTATCTTCATATGACTTCTGTCGGTCCGGAGCCGCCTTCATCCTCTCTCATATAAGCTAGACCTTCTCCGTCGTGCTCTTCACCACCTCCAGGCAAAGAACACTTGTTTCCCCAACTTCTGTCCAACACACGGGTGAGTAACATGGCCTCCCATACAAGGCTTCGAATGGATCCTTAACAATGGTAGAGTGATAGGTATTATTGTAGAAAAAATATACCAGTGGAAAGTGCCTCACCCACGATCCCCCAAAATCTAGGACACATGCATGTAGCATGTCCTCCAATGTCTTGATAGTGCGCTCTTTCTGTCCATCTGTCTGGGGGTGGATGGTAGTGCTAAGTCGTAGATGGGTGCCAAAAGCATGTTGCAATCCCCACCAGACTCGTGAGGTAAACCGTGCTTCCCTATCCAAGACTATAGACCTCGGAACTCTGTACAACTGCACCACAACATCCACATACCTCTGTGCTAAGGCATCTATAGCTCCTAACTCCTTGATTTCCAGAAAGTGAGCTGATTTTGTCAACCGGCCCACCACTACCTATATAGCGTCACAACCTCCTTGAACCCTTGGTAGTCCCGTGACGAAATCCATCTAGATGTCATCCCACTTACTCTCGGGGACATCCAATGGTTGTAGCAAACTGCCTGGAACATGGTGTTCAGACTTCACCTTCCGACACACTAGGAATCTGGCCATGAACTCTGCCACCACTCACTTTACCCCGGGCCACATGAACTGACCCTTCAAACCCTGATACATATTCGAAACACTTGGGTACACTGCTAGGGGTTATTTTTGGAACTCACCAAGAACCCTCTCATGCATCGCCCCTGGAACAAACATATTTTCTCAGAAAATTACTCGATTCTGACCATCCTCTATCCACCCTTCTGGAACATCACCTTGGCTAACATGGTCATTCATCCCTTCAATTTCCGGGTCTCCCCATTGGGACTCCTCTACCTACCGCAATAGAAAATACTACACTGTCATCTGATACAGGTATCCCACCCCACCTTCTATCCTTGCATCTAGGTGCAGGGAAGTTATCTCTTCCATCCCCTTCCAAGCATCTTCCAACTCTCGAACATCATCCTTATGTGACTGCCTGGTCAAGGAATCAGCCACCACATTCCCCTTTCCTAAGGTGTAGTAAATATCGAAGTCGTAGTCTCGAAGGAATTCCATCCACCTTCACCGATGTTAGTTCAGGTCCCGCTGGGAGAAGACATGCTTCCAGTTCTTGTGATCGGTGAAGACCATGAAGCGCTCCCCGACGAGGTAGTGCCACCACAACTTTAGTGCGAACACGACCCTTTCAAGATCCAGATCATGGGTGGCATAGTTACACTCATGGGGGCGTAACTGCCTAGACCCATAAAAGATCACCCCGTGCTGCTGTATCAACACACATCTGAGGCCTTGCCCTGAAGCATCACAGAACACCTCATACACTGCCCCTTCTTCTATAAACCTCATTACTGGGGAACTAACCAACTTCTCCTTTAGAGAACCGAAGTCTGACTCACACTGCTCATCCCACATGAAGGCCTGGTCCTTTTTGGTCAAAGCATTCAAAGGTACTGCAACTCGGGAGAATTTGGGCAGGAATCTCTAGTAGTAACATGCTAGCCTGAGGAAACTAAGAACCTCCACCACATTCTTGGGTGATTCCCAAGAAACAACCGCCTCGACATTCGATGGGTCCACTGCTATCCCCTACTCGGACACCACGTGCCCAAGGAAGTGCACTTCTCGCATCTAGAACTTGCACTTGGACATCTTCCCATAGTGTTGGTGTCATCAAAGGACCTCCAAAACCATTCTCAAATACTTAGTGTGATCCTCCTATGATTTTGAGTAGATCATGATGTTGTCAATAAATATGACTACGAACCGATCCAGGTACTCTCGGAAGACGGAGATCATGATCCCCATGAACACAGCTGGAGCGTTCGTGATGCCGAATGGCATGACCACAAACTCAAAGTTCCCATATCTACACCTGAAGGCAGTCTTTGAGATGTCACCCTCCTTCACCCTCATCTGGTGATATCCCGATCACAGGTCAATCTTTGAGAACCAACCTGCTCCTCTCAACTGATCAAAGAGATCGTCTATCCTCAAGAGAGGTTAGTGATTCTTGATCGTCACCTGATTCTGTCTCCAGTAGTCTATGCACAGCCTGAGACCACCATCTTCCTTCTTTACGAACAAGATAGGAGCACCCCATGGTGATGCACTTGGCCGAACAAAACCCTTCTTCATCAAATCGTCAATCTAAATCTGGAACTCTCGTAGCTCTGAAGGTGCCATCTAGTAGGGAGCCACTGAAATAGGATGAGCACCAGGTTGAAAGTCGATCCCAAAATCAATATCACGTTTAGGGGGAAGAGTTGCTACTTCTTCAGGGAAGACGCCCATAAACTCACTGACAATCCCCGGGACTTCTACCATCTCTGTATCCACCGACTCCACTGATAGCTCAGCTAACAAGGAGAGGAGGGGTTCCCCTCACCTTTTGCTCCCCTGGAAACTCCGCTCATCGATTAAAGTCTTCTATAGGATGCCCAGGTCTAAAAACACAACCCTTCCTCGGAAGCAGTCAATGATGGAACATACAGAGAATAGCCATCAATGCCTAGGATGACATTGTATGGTTGTATCTACAATATTGGAAGATCCATGACTGACTGATGTGGCCCTATTGTCAGTCTACTTGCTTGACAATCATACAACAAGTTGATCTGACCTCTGACAGGTGTGCTCAGCACCAGTGGCATTGGAGGTCTCTCAAAGTCTAAACCCAGAGCATAGGCTATACTATGTGTAAAAAAGGAGTTTGAATCTCTTGTATCGAACAAGGCATATGCAGGGGTACTAAACAAGCTGATCGTACCTTGAACGACCTCTGGCCCTGCTGAAACTGCTGCCTCTACAGCGTGAAACTGCCCACGCCCAGCTCCTCTGCCTCTCGACTGTCAGTTACCTCCCCGACCATGCCCGGGTTGATGTCCCTATGGAGTGACCTGGGGTTGGCCTCCTCCTGCAATGTCTGCCCTTGGCGGAGTGGGAGCCCGCTGCCCCTACTGCTGCTGAAAGGGCCTAGCTAGGAACTGTTGCTGCTGAGGTGGGTGCTGGACCTGCCCACCCCCACCATACTATACTCTATCCGGGAACTGATTTTGAAGGTTCCCATGGATTCCATAGATGAAGCATCTTGGCCCTAGGCCTGAAAGAAATGGGCGAGGGCCAGGTGATCGGAACTGGAACTGCTAAGGCATGCTCCCTGCTAGTCGGAACCTAGAGGGTCCTGATACTGGAGGCCTGCTGTTGACGGCATTCCCCTTCGACGATCCCAACTAGATCCCCTCTCGTGATACACCTCCCAATGTGTGCATCCTCTCCACCACTTCATCCTTCTTCTAGACCTCCATGTAGGTCGGTAGGGTGATAGGAGAAACAGCATACTGAAGAAAAGGTCGAAGTGCCTCCTCCAAACATCTCGCCTAAGACTCCTTATCTGGAAAGAGGATGGGAGCAAAGAAATGGAGATCCTTGAACCTGATCCCCAACTCTCTCACTAACATACTCCCCTATTGGAGGGAGAGTAATTCCTGCCTCTTCTCAGCCTTCGTCATGGAAGAGAGGTATTCTGCCCAGAACTCGTTCTTGAAGACAGGCCACGTCACCGCAGTCTCCCACTTCTCCCGAAGATAATGCATCCACCACTGATGCGCTACTCCATGCATCTGGATGATAGTTAGAGGAACCCAGTACTTCGTCGGAGCCTGGATCATGATGAAGGCTATCACCATCTCCTCTAGCTAGCTCTCTTCCTCCACGTCTGAGATGTTTCCCTCATACTTCCTGAGGGTTTGTTGCTGAATGGCTCGAAGCATCTTCTGGCACTGATCATCCTCCTCCTCTCGGTCGGTCCTCTGCCAATCAGCCATGTAAACCTCCTGATCCACGATTGCCTGCAATACTCGTGATTTCCTCCTAGGTTCCATAACTGCATGGTAAAAAGGGAATGCGTAAGCCCGAGTAGTGTAGTATATTGTTCTTAAATTTTCTTAGACTCCTTATTCACTTTAAATACCAAAAATTCCACTAGAAACACTAGAAAACAAGTCATTATGATGCATGTACCTTTTCTAGGGTCTCCACCCTGCAATCAGTGTGGCCTCACTTGGTCATTCGGTAGGTCCAGTGTGCTTGAATCAGATCACGGGGGGCCCTAAAATCCCATGTCCTAGTTGGTCTTCCATGTCCTAGTTTACGCACCAATGTCACCCAACACTATTTCCATACCACCCCATGCAATCCTCACTTTTCCTAAATCCAAACTCCATCCTACCTCTCAGCCTCCCTCTGATGCCATTCTGTCACGACCCGCCTTCACCAAAAGGAGGGAAGGGACAGCATATTGCCAGACCCTTCCTTCTTTATTTTGATGGAGAGATAATGACCCCCAAAACCCGCCTTCAATAGGTTATGGAGTGGCGACCAGCACCAAGGGTATATAATCTCACACAAAATGGAAGGAGTTACCCTTTTTATTTTTATAGGATCAAGAGATAAGATTTAAACCCCAACATCACCAATGCAGAAAGTAAAAGGTAAATAAAAAAGTAACCCATTCCCAATTCATGTTCAATAGTAAATGATACAGCCCACAAAAAACCCAAAGGTAAGTACCAAGAAAACGGAAAATGAAAACAGCAACTGCCCCGAGGTTTGAGCTAGTATGGTCCTGCACGATCCCTGAAGTCCTCCTATAAACCTGAAAGTAGTTTTATATACGTAGATTGAGCATACCAGTATGCTCATTAAGGAAAACCAAAATCTCTCGTGCACAAGTTTAGGGGCATTCTAATGCCTTGTGAGAAAATAGATAACCAAAACATCTTGCAAGGTAAACTAGCCACCCAAGCCTCACCAAGGCACACAACCCAAATAACGCAAGTCAAGTAAGGTATAGTAATAGCTCATCAATGTTTGTGTACCCCACGCCACCTTCCCACTAGTTATTGAAGACATCCTATGCATCTAACCAATCCCTCCATTCTCACCGTAGTCCCACTACCAAACCCCACCCGCACACACCTGGTCCATAACCTCCATCCCGCCCGCAGACACCTAGGCCACAACCACCACACGTAACCACTCCCGCAAACACCTGTTTCAGAACAACTTCTTCCACGCCTGAAGACACCTTGGCCTCAACCCGAAGACACTTGGGAAATAACTTGCCCGCAAACACCTCGGTCAACCACTACAACAACCCTGCCCGAATATTCTTGGGCTAATAATGGACTTCAGGCCATCACAGCCCGCCTGAAGGGTCTTGGGCTATTCGGGAAAGGGGGCAGGAGGGAGCTAATAACTATCCACTCATAAGAGTGTTGTGAAAAACACCCTATCCATGAAATGGGGTGTTCGGCACTAAGTGCTCAACTTGGGTGGGGTACGAATGAGAATCATAAGAAATACAATATATGTATAGGTAATATGCACTCATCCCAACTTAGGGTCTCCAAAACCTAAGCACAAACACCCTCGTTATGATTCATTCATTAAAAAACACAACACTTGCGGCCAAGTCACAACTCATCCCCAAAATCCAATTTCCCACTTAACTCTTATTGTTTTCATGTTCAAATGATCACATTTAAGTAAATTCTTCACTACTTGGAAACTAACAAGCATAACCACATGCCAATGAAATAAAATCAGCCAAACAACAATTTAATGATTCACACCTGGTTCTCTTGTAAAGTTACAACAACAAAAACGGAATTAATGAGATCCCTCAAAGTACTAGACCAAAGAAAACATCACCAAAGGGATAAGTGATATCCCTTGAAGTACTGGAAACAATGAAAACCACGAGAAAACCACATGTCCCCAAAACTAGGAACCAACAATTTCTTAATAATAGATGATCCCACCCGAGTCTGTGTCACAGTAGAGTAACCACACAACTTTATATTCACAACCAACAACCGTACCACAATGGAGGATCCCATACTCTCCCACTTCCCCCCCATAATCATCTAAAAAGAAAACACACCCACTACCGAAACAAAATAGGGAAACTTATAGGGTCAAGCAAATAATTCATTATTTTCTTCTTTTTGTTGGTAATCCGGGGTGACCACACAGTGTTTTATATTTAATAGGTATCCATTTAAACCACCGAGTTTACGTGATTAACCAATTTCTAAGTTACAATAATTTAATCATCACAGAAGACAAGGGTTCATTAGTGCACAAAGAAGACCACCAATGGACACGATTTTCAGTGAGTATAAGACCACCCAATTCACAACACATATAATCATAAAAGACTACAGCAGAACATCAATCACACACCCCTTCATTCTTTAAAGGTCCATTCATTATCTTCATTATGTTTTGTTTCATCAGTCCCCACAGAAACAATAGTGTACCCACCCCTCATGATGCACAGTAAGGAGATACAAAAGAAAAAATCCTACTTGGTTGATCAAGGATCGAAGTTTCTCTCCGCACGCCAGGAACTGGGGATGTGCGGCGTGCATGGGAGGAATTTTGTAGACTCAAAGAGGTGCAGATAGCTCCATCAGGGGCACACCACAAGCCATCAGAAGAGAGGAACTCCAGTTGCAACAGGGAAAAGAAATAAATCAAGACAAGAAGAAAAAAAGAATTTGTAGTGGGAGGTATAAAGAGAAGATCCTACAGTTAGGGGATATAGAATTTTGAACGCCTTGCAAGTCAGATTGTGGTTTCCCACGTGGTTGGGTAGTTACGAATGATGATATAAAGTTGTTATTCAATACCCCCAATCGGGGAGACTTCTTGGGATTTTTAGGAATTAATTATGGGCTTTAAAATGGTAAAAGAATTAATTTACATCAAAAAAATTAACGTTGCAGGAGCATGACTTGAAAATAAAAATGGAGGGTTGGGTGAGGACACGGTGCCACTGTCACACTGTCACCCTTACTATTTCACCGTGAACGGTTCCACCATCACAGTGCCACCGTCATGGTGCCATTGTTTTGGTGGAGCCTTATTTTGACAATGTAAATGGGCCAGGAGGGTCTGGGCCATTACAGTTTCTACAAAATATCATTAGTTACTGTAGTTATTTAAATATAAAAATTATAACCTCACCATTATATTGGAGGGTATTAATAAGATTAAAATAATTATGAAATTATGGTTTACACATTCAAACATATATATATATATATATATATATTGACTAATTAATAAATAAATGAATGTAAAACCATTATTAAAAAATAACTTGAGTTTTTTGTTATGAAAAACTATTTAAATGCGCACAAGTGTGATTTATACAAATAAATAAACAAAAAAATAATGTTGGATTATATTAATTAAATATTTAATATATTTAATCAATATTATAGAAATAATAATATCTTTTTTCTATACATAATATAAGAACAAATCCAATTATTCAAATAAAAGTTTTATTTTTTTCTAAGAAAAAATTATTTGTTGTATTTTGGTGGCACCCTATTTTTAAATAATTTTTATGATAATTTTATAAATTATACATAAAAAATTAACATATTATTACAATGTGGTGTATCGAAATTTATTTCAATCTATCTTTTGGTATTTATTTGATAATATTGATTTTTTATGAATAGTGAAAAGAGTATTTTAATTTAAAACTGATTTTTGACTAATTTAATTATATTATTATATTATATATTTTAATGGTTTTAACGTCTAATTAGATCAATATTTTATCCATTTATAAAATTTAGTTCATAGGAATTAATGTCACATTGAATTTTGAAATAAAAACATTTCAATCTTTTGAATATTTTTTAATAACTTATTTAATGGATCCTTCAACATGAAACATTTTTAATTAACCTTTAATAATTATGAGTTTTGAATTTTAATAAATTGATTCTATATATAATCAATATTTCCAACTTTATTGAATAGGTCCCATTAATTTTTGGATAATATGAATTGTAACTTTTGTAATTATTATTACCACTGTTAAGGGTAAATCAGGTAAATTAAGGGTAAAAATAATATTACAAATATAAGAAATCCACAGTAAAACTCACAAGAATATTATTGGATGAAGTTAATAATACCCTTATCATAAAAGGATTTAAATTTAATAATTTAATAGACATAAATTCTTAAAAAATACTTAGATATTCTTAAAATCAATGAGAGTGACAAAATTCCAAAATCTTAATTTTAATAAGTATAATATCTTAAATATGAGGTTAAATTGAATAAAATTTTTACAATATATATGATTATAAAATATAAACTGGCTATATGAATGAGATAAATTTTGTTTTAAAATTTTAGTGAAGAAATAATTATCATAAATAATTATACAATGATGAAGCAATAAATATTTAATTAACGAAAAAACTAATTAATTGTTATTAAAAATATTAAAATAATTTTAATTCAATAAGGTTTTACCTGAAATTTATAGGTTAATATGAAATACTATGAGTGTATTAAATGATTTTTTTGAAGATTTCTTACTAGATTGAGTTTCTTAGAGACAATGTAATGAATAGTATGAAAATTGGTACTATTGATATTTATTGAAAATAATATTTTATTAATTTTTTTAAAAATCATAAAAGTCATAAATAGGTATAGTGGGGATAAGGTATGGTTGGATATATAATTAATTGACCTTTTAAGGTTTAATTCAGACATTATAATTAAAAATCATTACCTTTCAATATTTAAAATTTTGTCACTATAGTAAAAATTTAAATATGTTTAAGAATAGGTTAATCAAAATGTTGAGGTTCAGAATTGCAAAAAAACTTATCTTAAATATGTTGATTTATTGGATTACACTATATACTAAATCTGTTTATATTTAATTTCTATATGGACATATTTTTATTGGTATTTAATTTATTATTATTTAATCTTTTGAGAAATTTCCAAAGTTCCCCTCACAATCATTATAAAAGGAGACCTCCTCCCTCATCACATTTACCCATTTTGGGCTTTCTAGGTCAACCTATTTCTACAAAATTTTCTTCTAAACATACTTTATATGAGAAATGTAGTTTAGGATTAACCTTTTTTGAAGGAACACATTCTACCTTTTCGTAGGCTTTCCTCTTCAATACATCCCCTTACATAGATCCATTGCATTGTGAACCACACATACATAAGTATTTAATTATTTTAAGCTATCATTATGTGAATATGTATTTATTTATATGATATTTTTATAGATTTAAAATTTCACTATTATCATTCCAAAACAATGTATTTTCCTTGAGGTAGGTAGTGAAATATCTGTACTTCCTTTACATACATTGAGCTACATCCAGGTTACCCTCACACAACTGCTTAATAAGCTTTACCTTGGTCCTTAACTTAGTAAAATCCTTCTAGAATGATTCAGAATACATATATATTATTCCAACCTCTTCAAATATTTTTCCAACCAACTCTAAACCTTCAAAAACTAAATCCCCATGTTTATATATATTGTCATTATAAATTATATTATTATCCAGGGATATATCTTATCAAATTTTAAAAAAATTTCCCTAAACATAAAAACTAATCTATAAACCAAAATGGAAAGAGTACCCATTTTCATATAAAATATGATTTGAAAATCTACGATCTAATCATACATTATTTTTTTTATAATTATAATACACTTAATAAATATAAAAAAATAATTGTGATCACGTTCACAATATCTACAACATGCTTATTCGGAATTATTCATTCATATTTCAACCTAATTCTCTCTAATTCTACTTCAATATACTGAAATTCCTTTGAAAGAAATAAAAATAACACAAATTGGTCACAACAAACTCCCCCTTTGTATTTTTTTAGTATGTTATAAATTATTTTTCAATAATTTCTCTTCAATTAATCCCTTTTTCCCCCTTTCCAATCAATCATTAATTTTCTTTTCTCCCCCTTATTGAAAAAAAATTAAATTTACTTTGGAAAATTGTATTCAAACATAGGTATCATTCACACTAACATTCCACTATAAATCTAAATGATCCATGATCATTTTAAAAAAAATAGGGTTTTCTTTTAAGAAACAATAATCTATTATTTAATACTATGATATGAGATTAAATGAGATAAATAAACAACTATAATGATTTTATGTTCAAGATTTAGTAGGATTTTATATGTGATTCTAGTTGAGATAAAAGTTTCTCTAGAAATATATCAAACTATTTTTCTTTTATTAACACAAATAAATAAATAGAACATTAAAAAATTGATGGTTTTTAAAACCATCTTTTATAATGTGATTTATTTATTAAATTCCTTGCACATTATTTTTAGGCATGGTTTTAGTAATGTTGATTGAAATAATTAACTAAAATAACTTTTCAATGTCATTCTATCAATAAAATTACATAATATTTAGATTTGTTTGATAATCGTAATTTTAATAGATTTTTTAACAATATTCACTTGTCTCTCCTTAAGGATACTTTAATATAGATATTCATAATGGTGGATCTCTTATAATGATGCATCACATGATGATTCTTATTGAGAATACACTAGAATTAATCTTATTCAAATGGTTGTCTAAATTTTACATCTTCCACACCTCGACCAAGGATAATATCATTTTAAAAACTATTATTTAGAATACCAACTTTGAGATTAGACCTATGTAGTGACTTTTTCATATTTTATATCCTTGATGTGGCAAAAAACACATCAACTTTGTAAAATAAGACCATATAATTTAATTTTTTAGAATAATGATTAAGGAATCAGTCATAGATGGTTTATTTTTTATATAAATATCCAAATTATAAATCATAAACATATTTTTCGGTCCTCCTTTTTAACAACATGACCCCCCTAGTTAACATCATTATATACACAAATACAAAACACAGATTTTTTAGGAAAGGGTAGATTTTTTGGATCCTAAATGTGTTAACCAATATTGAGATGATGTTATCAATAAATTTTCTCTACAATTCATACTAATACATAAGATATTAAATTTAGATTTGATTTTTGGTAGTATGATTATATTATAAGCTTCAAATTATTTGTGTAGACATTTAATGTTTCTGACAACCTCTATTCTAGATGATATTATAATCCCCTTCAATGATTCTTCTTATGATAGTAACATGATTAGCCATATTTTTTTCTTTGTGTCTAGTTGTATTGATCCTGACACACACTTCTTCATTAAATAGAATCATGTTTTCACATTTTGTGATATCTTTAGCTTATGAATATTTTACATTTGACTTTGTCTTCCAATTCACAATCCTTAATTAAAAAATAAAACTGGTTACATTGGTAGAGTGTTTGGATTTATCACTTGGAAACACATGATTTTTTCCATTTACACTAGTCATTTTAGACATAACAATCCTCTTAAACATATTGGAAATGTTGTGATTATTAATATTCTTGTTTTTGATCCACAATGTTGTTCCATGAACCTTATTTGTAATTTTAATTGGAATATCTAGATTTATAGCTCCCCTAAGCTTCTTTTCTATGGCTATAAATTCATTATTTTTTGTGGTTTTTTAAATTTGATACTTTTGGAGATGATTATTCAATATTCCATGACAACCCCCATGGAACATATCATAAATATTTTCAATCATTACAAATTATTTATGTTTGGAAAATATATTCTAATCTTGAAATATTACCCTATTTTTTGATTTATCCAGCTTCACATGAGATTACTTAATTATTTTAATGTGAGTGGATTGAAGAAAAATCATGTGCTCAATACAAAAACTTATTACACCATCAATATTATCCAATAATCGTTGATATTTTTTGTAATGACCTGGAAATTTCCAGGAAGATTTTTTTTAAATTCTTTGGAATTTTACGAGTCCACGGTTTCTGACTACGCCAGATTCCAAGGCCCGGTGTGCCCGGAATCAATTTCTGATGTTTTGTTCGGGTACGTTCAGTAAACAGACGTGCGAGCTTTTCTATCTTTTGAGCTGGTGCTCGGAATTGAAATCTGAGGGCACCGTTGAACTCACAGCGCCTGTTTTCTCTTAAGAAGAGTTTCACCTCGACGGTAGATGATCGGGTATAAGAGTTGGTTTTTGAGTTTCACGTGGATTAATTAAATAAAATAAGTCAAAACTTATTTTATTTTTGTTGAACCCACACCATGTGGATAAGGATGGTTAAAAGCTCCACATGGGAGTTAGTGGTGGGACCGCCACACCCCAACCTTCCATGGGAGGATAATTAGGGTGGGGACCACCCGATCAGCATAACCACTTGCGAGTGGTTATGATGAGGCATCCACACGGGGCTTAACATCCCATTTAATGGAATAGGAGGAAACCACTCAACTCTCCCTCATTAATGAGGGAAATCCTCTTGGTCTCTAACTCCTCCCTTAATGAAGGAGAATAAAACCTCCTCAAAACCCCCAATTAATGGAAGGAAACCCCTTGACCGTCTTCATGATAATTAGGTGGGGACCACCCAGGCCACTAACCCCCTCGAAACTCCCTAATTTTATTTATTCCAACCACTCGTGTAATTAGTTTTGTGGAGCCACATCTTTTTTTGTTTTGAATTTTGAAATTGTACCAACGTGAACTTAATTAAGTGGGGCCCACTTAATTAATTCATTCCATCGGACATAATAGATTAAAATCTATTATTTTGGCACGTTTTTTCTCTCTTTAGTGGAGAGCTTGGGAGTATAGAATCCTCCAATGAAAAACACAATGACTCTGGTGATGGAAAATTCTTCCTTGGCTCCTTCCTCAGAACCCCCTTCCGACGTGGGATCACTTCGATGACCCTTCATCCTTCCTATTCATCATCAATAGACCGCCGCATGAACTCGGAAGTGGAAGCGTATGACGACGTCATCATCATCTTCCCCCGTGATGAATGAAGGCCCGTCGATTAAAAAGGTAGGAGTGTGTTTTAAGTTGTTTAACGCTTAATCATCTCTCATTTAAAAAAATTCATGAGCCACTTTCTATCGTTCTAACGTGGAGGGTTCGGGCTGAACAAACAATGCCCGACCCCTTCGCAACCATTTTTTTTGGAACCTTGGATCGACGGAGAAGTTGCACTGGCATGGAAACATGGTGACGACAACGAAGACGGAAAATAGAGGTCGCGCTACCCACAGCCTCTTCGAACCGCACCGCCGACCAAGCGGTGCCCGACCCGCCTACCCGCGCACTGCCCGGTGCGCACCCCGGCCAAAACAGTAGCCAGCCCAGCCGCTGGCACCCTGACCGTGCACCCTGCGCACTGCTGGTGCGCCCCACGCCTGCCCGGCGCCCTCTCGGCGCCTGCCGGACACCCCCTGGCGCCTAGGCCGCCTGCCAGACGCCCTCCCAACGCCAGCCCGACACCTAGGGAGGCTGCCCAGCGCGCCCTGAGCCCTTCCCGACACATCTGCGGCCTTCCCACGCCCCGTATAGCCCATCATTGGCCTCTCGGGCCGAGCCGCCAAGCTGCACCCCTCGCGACACCGTCCGAACCTGCCACTGGCCTTCAGGCCGAGTCATCCATGAGGCGACTTCGACCTGAACTGTCCACACAGTCCGCTGGGCCGGGCCCAGCGGTCTGGGCCAAATTTAGCAGGCTAACCTGCCCAATGGGCTGAGTCAGACCCAAAAAGTCTGACCGGGTTGTCCCAGACTGGGTTGGGCCGAGTCGGTCCGACCGGGTGAGACCAAACCCAGGCCCACTAATGTCCCATCGCTTACATTGGCCCTATCTTTGGCATCAGACATCCGTTTGACGAACTGTTAGTGGTTCTAGTAATCTATTTGAGAAACAGTACCTCAAAAAATACTCCATGGTAGTTTAGCGTATAGTTGAGATATGGTCGGCTTTGTTCGTACCCGAAACCAACCGGGCCCCTAGGACTAAAAGGCTAATAACTCACAGACCGGGTGTCCAATTGTCACGTCGTCTGTTGTGTTGAGACCCCTATGAAGGGGAGGACCATTGAGATACTTCATCATGGGACTTAGTGAAACTTGGACTATCACCATGTAGCTCATGGAGCGGACCCTCCCAGAGACGAGCGAGCAGACTATGGAGACCTAGTAGCTGGATGAGACCTGATGACTTCTTGTTCGATTCGTTTCAAAGTGACTTGAATAGCCTTGTGGGGATCACTACTATGTGAGGCGGCATACCAATGGCGGAGGAGCGCTAATATGTGAGGAGGTAGACCCACGGTACTCGATAGGATGAGTACCTCTATATGCTATTAGGGGGAGCGCTAGTGTGTGAGGCAGCAGACCCATTGCAGGGAGCGCTACTATGTGAGGTGGCAGACCCACGGTACTCAACAGGAGGAGTACCTCATCAGTCTAATGTTAGTGAGTAGCACCTCGGAGTCGCGACAGGACCACAATACTCGAAAGAGGAGGATTTCTCCAGTAGCCATGATTTCGTTAATGAAAAATCATGGTTTGTATTGAGTCAATGACCTTTGTGTTTTCCTCATGATTGAGATGGGTTACTTGAAAACTTAGGAATATGTATTGGAATATACCTAAGTAATGGTTTACCATTGAAATGATACTTTGTGGTTTATCCTTGTTGGATTTGTTAGACCTTGAGGGTCTCGGGGTCCCTACTGAGTATCGTTATACTCACCCCTGCATGGGCTATTCCCGCACCTCGTTGTGTTGGATGCAGAAGATGTACAACGCTGACGGAGACTGAGAGTGCCAGGACTGAATGGTACCCGAAGGAGGACCTTACGATGTATCATTACACGATGGAGTTTGACGGAAGTGGAGTGCTGAGGAAGCCATCTGTACCTATCCTTTAGGTATGAACCCTGTTGGATGATCCAGGAGATGCTTTCACCTTTCTGTTGTTTGTCCCTTTTTAGTTGCACTTGTTTTCAGTTGTTTTTGTACTTTACTGTTGGGCTTGTATTTTGGCCCCCTTTAATTTTAGTACACTTGTTATACACCTTTTACATAGTGTTTTCTTTCTCTTGTACTCCGGTTGTGTGTGTTTTTTATTTTTAAAGGCAATGTCTTCCTAGTTTTAGGGAATTATGCCTTTGGTGCTAGTCGCCAGCCCCTGGCCTATAGAAGGCGGGCTTAGGCTAGTAATGATGCGAGACCTGGTGGACGGGTCGTGAAAAATTGGTATCAAAGGACGTCAGTTCTACCGCAGAACTTAGGACTCTGATATTTCTTTTCGGTGAAGCAACAATATTAAGGGTACTAAGTATGGATTTCAGTTCAGGGAGTCCAATGTTGGTTTGGGCAGATGACGTATCCATACACTAAGACCCTGACTTCTGATTTCTGGCTCAGTGCATGAAAACACTAATTGCATGGGTGTTTTAAAAAGTTTTCTTTATGTCAACTCACCAGGTATAGTATTTTGACCATGTCACATTTGTTTTGTTTTAGGATGCCTCCTCGCGGACAACCAGCTAGAGCCCCGAGAGTTGTACATACTAACAGCCCACTGAGCGATGAGCCCTCAGTATAGGGTCCTCTCCCAGTTGAGGCACCAGTGGTACTACTCCCCATTGGCCCACTGATGCCACCAGCCCCAGCAGTAGAGGATGCATTCCGCTTGAGTGTGTTTCATGAGTTTCATCCATAGAGGCCACCTAGGTTCTGGGGAGAGACGGACCCACAGGTAGTTGAGGATTGGCTGGAGGCTGTGGTGAGAGTTTTCCGGCTAGTAGGGACACCAGCAGACTTTATAGTGATCATTGTTGCCAGCCTCTTTCAGGAAATAGTAGGTAGATGGTGGAGCCTGATACTACAGGTCCACAATGAGGCAACACATATATGGGCAGACTTTGGGATCCTATTCCGGGTAGATTTTATACTAGCCACCCTTGGAGTGGTGCGTATATAGGAGCCACTGCATCTACAGCAGGGTTGCATGATGGGGGCACAGTACTCAGCGAGGTTCACGAACCTCTCGTTCAACTCCACTGATATGGTACGTGACCCATTCATCAGGGCCCAGACCATCGAGCATGGACTCAGGAAATATATTAGAGCTTCAGTTATCTCCCACACCATTTCATCATATATGGGGGTGTTTGAGTGAGCCCTCTTAGTGGATAGTTTTCTTGATGAGCAGTCTCCAGCAGCAAGACCAACCACTAGATGACTTGTAGCGGAGTCTTCTTCAAATGGAAGTAGACAAGTGGCATAGAGGTCCAAGAGTACCAGACCTACAGGTGGTCGACTACATGACTCAGGATCAGTAGTGTGGGGAACCCAGAGTGGAGATGGAGCCAGACCTGTCAGGCAGTGTTTCTCATGCGGCGGACATGGTCACATGGCTCGTGACTGTCCGACTTGCCGCACCATCGATCAACAGATAGATGAAGGACCTCCTAGGCAGAGGTAGAGGTTCTATTGAGATGGTCCGCTGGGAGAAGTCGGACATGGCAGGGGAGCTGGTCGTGCAGCTGGTGGTGGACAATGCTTCAAGGTGTTTCCACCACCACCAACAGGAGGTCCACCCCGACTGCAGGGAAGGGTTGGACAGGGGAGAGCATAGCTTCAGGTAGCTGAAGCATACTACCATGGAGCTCTAGAATCATGTAGACAATAGTGGGACTAGTTCCAGGCATAGAGGCATTTTTTCATGAAGCTTCTAGCACCGTTGATGTCATTGTCTGTGGTTTCATTGTGTCTTTATACATTAGGATGTAGTAATAAAAGACACTTGTCCATGTGATGTTTTATTTCCTACCCTTTTTTTGGTTAATACTAAGGGTTCCATTTAAAACTATTTTCTTGACCCTGAATTTTGATATTTCTACTGGAGAACACCCAGTGACCACACACTGATGCCGACAGTGTGACTCAACCATTGGAGGCGAGAGTAACGGTTGGATCTCTTGGTAGTAGTGTTGAGGCCTTATGACTCTGTCCATTGCATGAATTAGTACCTTTCATTTCAGGATTGACTGTATTAGGAAATGGATGTGGTTCATCCAGGGGATGAGACCATATTCCCCTTTTCGGCAAAGAATAAATCTTAGTAGCTCTTGTAGAACGTAGGTGAAGAAGGATGAAGTCGAGTTCTTAAAATTGGATAGTCTCACCCATAGTTCATTGAGTGAACGATTTACGATTTACTTTAATCTCATTAGTTTCAGGTGTGTCTTCTATCAGAGGGATCTGTACCTGAGACAACGGAGATGACTTGAGTTCCTATGGAACTATGAATTCGAGATAGTCTATAATCCTGGGAAGGGGAACATTGTTGCGGATGGACTCAGTAGGAGGACTGGTATTCAGCAACTAGGAGAGGCGACAGAGTAGCTAGCCACTTTGCAAATATCCTTTGCAGATAGGGATGGAGCAGCCTATCTACAGTCTCTTACAGTCACTCCCCCACTTCTTCAGCGAGTCCGGGAGGCACAACTTGGGGATGATGACTCTGAGACACAACATGCTCAGATATCCATAGGGCATGCACCTGATGGATTTTATGAATACGTGGATAACATCATCCTTTTTAGAGGGCCTACCTTGGTACCAGTTTCACTTTAGGAGGATGTGATGAGGGTGTTACACACTTCCCCTCTAGCGGTACATCCAAGAGTGGCGAAAATGTACCAGGACCTTTGACGATAGCATTGGTGGCCAGGTATGAAGAAGGCAGCAACAGAGTTTGTCTCATGGTGCCTCACTTGTCAGCAAGTGAAGCCAAAGAACTGGGTACCAACAGGCTTGGTTCAGCCCTTAGACGTCCCTAATTGGAAGTGGGATGGGATATCAATGGAATTCGTGATGGGTATCCCATGTACATCTAGGGGTCACGACTCGATATGGGTGATCATCGACCGAATCACCAAGTCGGCCCACTTCCTACCGATCAGAGTATAGGGCTCAGTTGAGAGCTTGGGAAGCCTCAACATTCAGAAGATCGTATGGATTCATGGTGTTCCATCGATTATTATCTTTGATCGAGATGCTCATCTAATTTATTGGCTATGGAAGGGGTTGCAGGAGGATTTCGGGATGCAGCTTCGCTTGAGCACCACCTTCCACCCACAGACGGATGGTCAGACTAAAAAGAACATTTAGATTCTTTAGGACATTCTATGTGCATGCGTCCTTGACTTTGGTCGCAGCTGGGAGGATCACTTACCCTTGTTTGAGTCTGAGTAGAACAACAGATACCACTCCACCATCGGGATGACCCCGTATGAGGCATTGTACGGCTGACCTTGACGATCACCACTGTGCTGGACAGACCCAGGGGAGTCAGCACTAGTGGGACCAGAGATGGTACAAGCTACCACGGAGAAGGTGCAGATCATCCTGGAGTGGATGAAGACTGCACAGAGCAGACATAACTCTTATGATGATAGAAGACGGAGACCACTAGAGTTTGAGGATGGTGACCACGTCTTCCTACGGGTCTCACCTCGATGAGGTCTATGGAGATTTGGCCAAGGTGGCCAGCTATCTCCGAGATTCATCAGACCTTTCTAGGTTCTCAGCATAGTAGGTGTGGTGGATTACCGCCTAGCTCTTCCACCTCCGTTGCATCGGGTTCATGACATCTTACATGAATCTTATCTGAGGAGATACGTGCACGACCCGTCCCACATCATCGACCACAGGGAGCTGGACACCGATGGCAGGACGACATTCAAGGAGGTCCTAGTGAAGATTGAGGATCGACACGATCGGGTCCTGCGTGGACGGTCGATTCCACTAGTGCACGTTCGCTGGTAGCACGAGAACCTCTAGGAGAGAACATGGGATATGGAGGCTCAGATGCATGCTCAGTACCCATTTTTGTTTCCCTAGTATGTGTTTTATCTTTACGAGGACGTAAATCCCTGAGGTGGAGGTAATTTAAATGCCTGTAAATTTCAAGGAATTTTTTTCCCTTAATTATTTGAAATTTTACGAGTCCGCAGTTTATGATGGAGCCAGATTCCGAGGCCTAGTGTGCCTAGAATCAATTTCTGAAGTTTTGTTCAGGTAGGTTCAGTAAACGTACATGAGGGGTTTTCTATCTTTTGAATGGGTGATCAGAATTGAAATCTGAGGGCACCGTTGAATTTGCATCACCAATTTTTTCTTAAGAATACTTTCACCTTGACGGGAGATGATCAGGTATGAGAGTTGGTTTTTGAGTTTCACGTGGATTAATAAAATAAATTATTTGACAACTTATTTTATTTTTGTTTAACCCACACCATGTGGATAAGGATGGTTAAAAGATCCACATGGGAGTTGGTGGTGGGACCGCCACACCCCAACCTCCCATGGGAGGATAATTGGGGTGGGGACCACCCAAGCAGCATAACCTCCCACGAGAGGTTATGACGAGGGATCCACATAGGGCTTAACCCCCAATTTAATAGAAGAGGAGGAAACCACCCAACTCTCCCTCATTAATGAGGGAGATCCTCTTGGTCTCTAACTCCTCAATTGATGAAGGAGAATAAAACCTCTTCAGGACCCCCAATTAATGGAAGGAAACCCCTTAACCCACTTCATGATAATTAGGTGGGGACCAACTGTGCCTCTAACCCCCTTGAAACTCCCCACTTTTTATTATCCCAACCACTCATGTAATTATTTTGGTGCCGCCACTTCTTTTTTTTTTGAATTTCAAAATTGTGCCAACGTGATCTTAATTAAGTGGGGCCTACTTCATTAATTCACGCCATCGGACATAATATATTAAAATAAATTATTTTGGAACGTTTAATATCTCTTTAGTGGAGAGCTTGGGAATGTAGAATCATCCAATGAAGAACATGAAGATGCCGACGATGACATATTATTCCTCGGGTTCTTCCTCAGAACACCCTTCTAATGAGGGATCTCTTCGACAACCCTTCAACCTTCCACTTCATCATCAATGGACTGATGCATGAACTCGGAAGTGGAAGCGTGTGGCGACGTCCTCATCATCTTCCCCCATGAAGAATGAACTCCCGTCAATTAAAAAGGATGGGGTGTGTTTTAAGGTGTTTAACGCTTAATCGTCTCTCGTTTAATCAACTTCATGAGCCTCTTGCTATCTTTCTAATGTGGAGGGTTCGGGCCGAACGAACAGGGTACGACCCCTCCGCAACCTTTATAGTTTCGAAACCATGGATCGATGGTGAAGTAGCAGTGGCATGGAAACGTGGCGACGACAACGAAGACGGTGAATAGAGGTCGCGCGACCCACGGCCTCCATGAACTGCGCTGCCGGTCGAGCGGCGCCCGACCCACTTACTCGCGTGCTGCCAAGCCCACGTCCCAGCCGATACAGTGGCCAGCCTGGCCTCTAGCACCCTGCATGCACCCCCCGCACACTGATGGCATGCCCCACATCTACCTGGATCCCTCCCGGTGCCTGCCCGGTGCCCCCCAAGTGCCCAGGCCGCCTGCCCGGCGCCCTCCCGGTGCCTGCCCGACACCCAGGCCGGCTTCCCAGCGCCCCCCGCGCCCTACCCATCAAATTTGTGGCCGGGTCTCACCCTGCGCGGACCACGAATGGCCTCTCGGCACGAGACGCATAAGACGTGCCCCTCGCGGCGCCGGCCGAACCTGCCACTGGCCTTCGGGACAAGTCGTCTACGTGGAGACTTCGGCCCGATCTGTCCACTCACTCCGCTGGGCCGGGCCCAGAGGTCTAGGCCAAATTTAGCGGGCTAAACTACCCAACGGGCCGAGTCAGACCCAGCAGATCTAACTGGGTTGACCCGAATGGGGTTGGGCTGAGTCGGTTTGACAGGGTTAGACCGGACCCGAGCCCACTAATGACCCATTGCTTACTTTGACCATATCTTTGGCACCGGACGTTCATTTGACCAACCGTCAGTGGCGTTGGTAATCTCTTTGAGAAACAGTCTCTTCTAAAATATCCCATTTGAGTTTAGGGTATAGTTGAGATACGGTTGGGTTGGTTCATACAGAAAACCAACCGGGCCCCCGTGACTAAAAGGCTAATAACTCACAGACTGGGTGTCTGATTGACGCGTTGTCTATTGCGTTGAGAGTTCTATGACGGGGCGGACCTTTGAGATACATCATTGTGGGAATTCATGAACCTTGGAGTATCGGCTTGTAGATCGTGGAGTGGACCCTCCAGGAGACGAGCGAGCAGAATATTGAGACCTAGTTGCTGGCCAAGACCTGATGACTGCTAGTCTGATTCATTTCATAGTGACCTGAATAGCCCAGTGGGGAGCGCTACTGTGTGAGGCGGTTGACCCATGGCGGAGGAGCGCTACTGTGTGAGGCGGAAGACCCGCGGTACTCAACAGGAGGAGTACCTCTATAGGCTATTAGGGGGAGTGCTATTGTGTGAGCCAGCAGACCCATTGTAGGGAGCACTACTGTGTGAGGCGGAAGACCCGTGGTACTCGACAGGAGGAGTAGCTCAGTAGTCTAAGGTTAGTGAGTAGAACCTCAGAGTCGTGAAAGGTCCACTGTACTCGACAGAGGAGGAGTTCTCCAGTAGTCGTGGTTTCATTAATAAATAATCCTAGTTTGATCTGAGTCAATGACCCTTGTGTTTTCCTCATGATTGAGATGGGTTACTCGACAACTTAAGTATTTGTATGGTCACATACCTATGTAATGGTTATCCGTTGAAATAATACTTTGTGGTTTATCCTTGTTGGGTATGTCAGAACTTGAGGGTCTTGGGGTCCCTACTGAGTTTCTTTATACTCACCTCTGCACGGGCTATGCCCACACCTCGTTGTGTTGGATGAAGACGACGGACAACGCTGATGGAGACCGAGAGTGCCAGGACTGGATGGTACTCGGAGGAGGACCTTACAACATATCATTACACGGTGGAGTCTGACAGACGTGGAGTGTTGAGGAGGCCATCTGTACCTACCATTTAGGTAGGAACCCTGAAGGACGATCCATGAGCTGATTTTACCTTCCAGCTATTTTTCCCTTTTTTGTTGTACTTGTTTTCAGTTGTTTTCGTACTTTACCGTTGGGCATGTATTCTGGCCCCCTTTACTTTCAGTACACTTGTTATATAGCTTTTACATAGTGTTTTCTTCTGATTGTACTCTGGTTGTGTGTTTTTATGATTTATAAAGGCAATGCCTTCCCAGTTTTAGTGAATTACACCTTTGGTGCTAGTTACCAGCCCCTGCCCTATGGAAGGCGGGCTTGGGGTAGTCATGATGCGGGCCTGGGGGACGGGTCATAAAATTTCTCTTCAAAAAAATATTGTATAGAATTTCCAAATTTTTAATCTTGAAATTTTTGGGCTTCTGATCCATTGGTTGTGATCTTTCTTAAATAAATATCCACCATATAAAATATTCTATTCATACATAACATAGTGGTAGGGTTTTCTCCATTTCTCTTCACTCATACTTGTGAATATTTTTATTCAAACCAACAGTGTATATATAAATAGATTATGAAAAATAATTAAAAATAAGTATGCATAATACATTTTTCTTTGGGAATTATTGATAAGAATAACCTGATGATGTAATTTTATTCTTAATAAAAATTCGAGGTAATTTTTAATCGAAAAATACTTCAAAATAACCTACCACAGTAGATCCATTATCCACCAACTCTAAAGAATCAATATGATTACATTTTAGATTAGACAATATCATTAAGAATTCTAAACACATCATATAAAGAACATTATTCTAGTGTTTAATTAATTCCAAATTATCTTTACCATCCTTTCTCCACTTTTGAATATCATAATTAAATATTTTGGATTTCTCCTGTAATTTTTTGTAAATATAGTTTATCTTAGATTTAATATCTAGTTTTGTATTCTTGATTTCAATATTTTTTTCCACTAAAACATGGATTTTATTCTCGAATCATTTTGGTGTGTCATCTATTTAACATATTAATATAAGAAACTATATTAATACATGATGGATTTCTTTTCAAGATAATAATTCACATATTATTTGGGAAATTAATGTGGTGTCTCATTTATTGCATTATGAAACAGTGGTAAACATGTATTCACAATTAATTATTTTATTTTTTAGATATTTTAAATTTCAATTTTCACAAACATTATAATTGCTTGAATTCCTTGAACCCATTGAGGCAGAAGGGATGATACTTTTTTCAATGGTATTCTGATCAAAAAATTCTTCTCCATTTAATTTATCTCTATCCATTTTATTAAATAGTGGATCTATAACCAAATATTATTTAGATATGAGGACAATTTTCTTCAACTTATTCCTCCCATTAATTTTATATTCATCATGGATGTGGAAGAAACTGAATTCTTTTTTGAAATTGATAATTTATCAATAAAATTTCACATCATTGTAATTTTTGAAAGCGGAATAAAATAATCAAAAGAGGAAAACATCCAATAAAAATAATTCATTAGAGGAAACCCTTATCTCAGACTAATTGAGGTGACCGGTTAAGGATGAACATTACACTGGGGGTTGGTTAATCAGTGTGGGTAACATTATAACAAATTTATACCCATTTTTATTTCATTTTACCACTTTCAATTTTTAATAAAATTTTTTTTTCTTTTTATCTTATCTCTATTTTCTCTTTCTGGAAACACAACTAAACACACACACACACAAAAGGAACACAATAGATTCAGAAGGATCAATTTTCATTGTGATTAGAATATTCCTTAGTGTGATATATATTACTCTAAGATTACACTACCAACTAGAATCATCTTCTGAGCTATAAATAAGAGTGGTATAACATGAGGAAATTTTTTCATGTATTTCGACAATGATTTACTGCATCCCACACATAGTTGTATCCCAAAAATTAAAATTACAAATGTTTAGGTAACAATAAGTTAGTACTTCACCAATTGAGAACTATGAAAAGTTGTTGACATGTTTCTTGGTTCTTCTCTCATTTATTACATGCTAAAACATTATAATGAAAAAAAATATTTTTATTTAAATAATTATGAACATGAAACCTTATTTTTTTATTCCATTAGTGGTTTTGAGTTCAACTTTTCATTATAAAATTCTATAAATACTATAATTTCATAGGTAAAATTAAATGCACAATCATTCATTCCTCAAGGAACTTCACAACAAATGTGGACACTAATTTTTATTCTTTCATATTATTCTTCATCAACTTCTAATTTAGTGGATAATATAAACTAAAATAAATATATTCCATTAATTTTACATCAACTCCCAAATATTCTTTTGAGAATATTTCTCCAGGTCACACACCCTTGGTAGAAAGTATATTTTCATGAATAAAATTATTGAACTATATATATTTCTTCAAAAATATATAATATAAATTTTATATATAATAATATGAAACAATTTTAGTTACACCATGATCTTCTCTTCTTCTTTTTTCATATTCTCCTTCACCACATGATTGCAAAATCTAAAATATAATGGATTTTAGTATTTAAATTATCTTAGAATATATTTATTCCAAAAATCTCTCTAATCTTAATTAAAACCACATATAAATTAATTAAAAAGAATTACCTATCAAGGATATCTTCTTCCAGCCATCAAAATAGCATATCCATCATGATACTAGAATTTAAATTTATTCATGCATGACTGGTATTTAAATTCACTTATGAATATATATCTTCTTAATTTATTTAATGAAATTCATGAATTCTTATTCATTCTTCAAAATTCATTGGATGTCAAGAATTTTAAATCAGATTATTCATGGTATTATAGAATTTCAAATAATTGTGTCCACTAACTGCAAAAAAAATACATGTCAGTATGGATAAAATATGAACTCCTTTTCATTGGTGTTAACATTCATTCTCCTATCATCATGACAATTTTCTTGAGTTAAAGAAATATATTTATGGATGTGTTTCAATAATGGAATCACCATAATGTGTGTTTTTGATCTCCCTATATAATCAATTTAAATTTTTTTCTTGTATGATAATATTAATTATCTCAATATATGATTTTATTAAATGACATCACACATAGAATTATATTGATTACAAAAATCACTACTTATTGTTTATTCACAAAAATCAATAAACCATATGAATAAACCATTCACATGATGAAATAAACCATGTGTGAGTTCACTTTATTGACTACAATGCATACAGTCACCTCATCGATAGTAAGGCATCTAATCACTTGTGAAACAATGTGACGTGTAATTACTTGATATTACAAAAGGTTCCAAATCACTTGATCGGCCATATTTTTTTGTCTCTCCTCCTTAATTATTTTCTTATTTATCTCCTAGAACATCTCCCTATCTATGAGTAGGGACCATGATGAACCATATCATGATATATATACATATATTTAATGGACATATTACCTTACATAACTAAGATTTAAAGGTTTTTAAACTAAAAAATTATAGTATGATGAATGAAAATGTTCATAATAATTATTACATTGATGACCATACAACCAAACATCAATAGATTTGAATTTATTAGAATTAATATAGATAAAAACATACCATTAAATATCATTTGATACCACTATGATTGATATATTCTTCTGAATCCTATAATCACAATCAAAATCTACCTACTACCAGGTGTTCCACACTCATAATATTCCACATCATTAATCCACAATCTAAATTCATTAATAAAATAAATATATCAACACTTGTATAATTGAATTTCTAGTGAAACATTCTGCTTGATATTTTATGTTATAAATCATAACAAAATAACATTTAAAAATAATTTTTGTCACTCCATTAATTTTTTATGGTATGTACAAGTGACTATGATAGATATTCATGTCAACTTAAACCTTTTGAAATTTTTATTTCATGGATAATTAATATTTATAGGTCCCAATAAAAAGTATAACTTCAATATATCTTAAATAATATATGTCACTACCTCTAATATTTCTAAAATTATACAAATCTATCATAATTCTCCAATCATAATATGGAATACCATATCAAATATTCTAATCTATTGAGGATAAATTTTTCTAAAAATAAATCAATATTATATTATTTATTATTATTCATCCTCTTAAAATATTTTTTTATACACATAACATGTACTCTTATAATTGAACGAAATATTTATATCTAAATAACATATCCACAAAACATATATAATTATAATTTCCACTAATCATATCTTCCTACCATTCTGAATAATATATATCAAAAAATAATTCAAATAACATAATCATAAAATATTTAGATTCAATCAGAATATAGATAGAAAACATTTATAGCTTCAGTTTAATCCAAATCATTTCCTTCAAAAAATATTTATCATTATTGTAACCATAAATCACTTCCATCTAAAAATGTTTACATATTTCAACTAACAACATGAAATTTATTTATCTTCATAGAAAACTTATCTGTAATAATACTTTTTTTTCACAGTTCACATTCTTTACACAAAATATAATCCATTTAATATATATATAAAATATATCATATTAAAATATCCTATCAGAGACACATTCATCAAATACCTTTAACCACGTCTCAAATTTCAGAAAATAATTCATGTACATGAAACATGAAATACATAATATATAAAATATTTGTTTCTTATATATTACAATTATTTTAAAAAGTCTATAATTGTGGCCTTATATTAAATACTATTTTTTACCATATGCATGAACTTAAAATGATTATTAATGGTCCTTGATAAAAGACTGTAAAAAATATATTTTTGTTATTGACTATACAAATTTAAAAGAAACATAAAACATCTATGGTATATTAACATTAATGGTAAATCATAGGCCTTTATTACATTTCATTAAAAGGCATGATATATTCATTTCTCACCCAGTGATATACTGAATGATGTATCTTCATGTTATCCTAAAACTATAATACCTATTATCCTAGGTGTTATAACTTGTTATTTTGATTTAAATTGTGAAATTGTGATTTGTGTATTTTGATTCCTTTTTGGAGGTTATAAATGATATTTTCCATTAAATAAATCCATCCACTATGGTATCTACCTCTTCCCCAAAAACATGATCCCATGTGATGAAAATATTCCTAGATATAGTGACATAACCCTAGGTGATACTCTAACATGAAGGCCTGGGGGATTTTGTACCCTCAAAGTCACTCCAAATTCCCCAGTCAATTAAAACTATACCCAGTTAAGTGATGTATATCATTCATAACTACTAATAATAATAGTTTTGGGAGAAACAGTACATATAAAACATGATCCATTTCAATCTCTAGGATTATGTTAATTCATGGTTCGTTCAATTTCCCCCAAAATAATTTACCATAAGAAATCTCTGATGTTTTCTAAAAAAATTACAGAAGAAAATAGCAATGTTTTTTAAAGGATAAAATCTAAATATGAATCTATAAATAAAATTTCTATGATTAATTATCACCAAATCATTGATAGATATCGAGAATATGAAAAATCCCCTTAATTTAAACATGTATGTAAGGATATAGTTCATATTGTAGGATTAATGTTATTCAATGTGCTCACTACTGACCTTATAAATTTTGTGGAACATGATGTTAGTAAGGAACATGATTATTGGGATTCATTTATAGATAGAATCACGTTCACTAAGACATGAGATAAGGTATTACATAATTGGGGTAACCAATGATTTTGGATTCCCTTCTAAGTTTACATCGCAAACCACTAGAAAAAATATTACTATGGAGAAAGGAAAATGTGTGACAACATCTATAACCAACTTTCCAATTTATGATTTACATACAATGCCAATGAATATTAAAATTTACCAATACAAGTAAAAAATAGAAAAACTAAAATAGATAAATGTTGAATTTATTTAAGGGAACATACTTATAAATTACTTCCCTTAAATAAACCACTTTATCAATATGAGATAAATGAACCCATAAAATAGATTCAATTGTTCAAAAAAACACAATGCCATATTATATTATTTTATTAGTTGAAAAAATGGTTGAATTCGGGATTTTTTCTCTATTTATTTTATTTATCTATATCAATAATAGAAAATTATTCCATTATAAAAATCATTATAATAATTTTTTTCTAGTGAAAACATTTTAGATGGTATAACAAAACGTTTACTATTTATTTTAGATCAGTATCTGATAATTCATTAAAATTAGAAACTATTCTCTATGTGGGTGGAATATGTCTTCCACCAACCAACATTAGGAAACCCATATTCTAAAAATTAAATAGAAAAAGTAGATGAGGAAGAATCTCACTCACTTTGATTCCTAGTACAACTAGATGCTAGTAATTCTTAAATAAAAATAAGCAAACAGTCTCATATTCATTATGAAAATTCTCAAGAATACTTCATTTTTTGAATTAAAATTTTCATGTAACTTACATTAGTTGTTAGGAGGACTTATTTTGAATATTTCTATATAAATTTAGTTCCTTAATGTGTAAATATATTATTTTTTATCATTAAAATTTCATACAATGGAATAATCTTAGTGTTGTAGATTTTATTTCTATATGGAAGGGTCTGACACATTACGTTGATATATATCCTCCAGATGAGAAAATATTGGAAATTAGTGTAGAGAATTTATATGAGGATTTAATGAATATTATCATCCCACAAAAGTATCCTGGGGGATTCTAATATTTTTTTAAAAAACAAAAAATTATGAAGATAAGATTTGGTAGAGACCTGGATTTTCCATGTAATTTTTTTATATGAAATTATTACAAGTCTATAAAAATTGACAGTGCGTGATTCTGAGTCCCAGAGTTCCCAGAATGATTTTATGAACATTTTTTTGAGTATGTTCAGTAAACACGTGGGTGGAGATTTTAAACTTTTGAACTATTGCTCAGATCAAAAATATGAGGGCACCATCGAATCTACAACACCGATATTCTCTTAAAGGGGGGGTTTAATTTCACCGTAGTAGATCCGAAGAAAAATTTATTTTTTGTGACTTTTAAAATAAATTAAATATACTAATTTTATTATATTATTTCATATCCTCCAATGGGAAAGCAAAGGGGTGGCTCTTGGGATGTGTCAAGACAATAAATGGATTGATCGGCCACCCATATATAATGACGTCATTAGGGAATTAGGAAGCTTCGTAATTAATCAGCCCCATTAAATTACGACACCATTACATACCCTCCCCCTCACCTATATATATGGAGCTTGGGGAAAGATATCGACACAGCTTTTCCATGAAATGTAGTGCTGAAGGATCACAACGACGCCGAACCCTTAGAGAAAAGAGTTGATCCTAGCGGAAGGTGACATACGACTCTAAACCCCAAACCAGAGTTCGACATTCGAGCGGCGATGGGGGTGGCTTGTTGCGGGGACAATGAAAAATGAAAACTCCTCAATCACGAGTGCTCTCCAATGTTTCAAGGTAGTGGTTATGTTGATTGATTTTTTTCCCTCCACTTTAGTCTAAAATGATACGAATGGATCAAATCATAAACAATATGATCCATTATTCTGTTTTTTACATGTAATAGGGCGTGTATTATTGTTGGTATTTGGATTTAAATCAAGGCATGCAATTCGATTGAACTTTTTCCGAAACCCCAAATTTATTTTTCTAACGCGAACGGCACGAGTCTACATGAACAAGGATTGAGACCATCTTATTGTGTGTTAATTGTGCTAACCCATTTTGGAGATGGAGAGAGGTCGAATCAGGGCATATCGTAGTGAATAACACGATCCCAAAACGTTGTTGGCTTAGACAACACAGGAAACGGGAAACTGGTGCGCGACCAGCGGCCTGACGACCACCCTGCCGCCCGCACTAGCATTGGCGGTGGCGCACTGAGGTGTGGCAGTGGCACACGGTGGCGCCGACCGCGTTCCCTATAGAAAGAATAGTTTCTTCCTTTGGCAGCGGCGGAGCAGGGGTGGGGCATGCGACCGGGGGCGCACCAACGCGACAGTAGTGTCACGACATGCATTGGCAGTGATGGGAGAAGGGGCCGCTAGATCTACTGATGGTCGATGGATGGGGTGCATGCCATTGGTGTTCTTAGCGACAAAGTTGTGGCCCATCGGCCGTGGCGCGGAGGACCTATAGCGCCATGTGGTTCCGCGTCGGGTCAACCCCTATGGGTTGACATGTTGACGTGGATTGGAGCCACGTCAGACCTACCCAGACACACTGCATTCGAGAATCCCTAACATCCCACACTGCCGGCCAGGTGGCACCGCCAGGTCGGCTTATTGGACCGACCTGCCGCCTAGTGGACCGACTCACCGCCCAGTAGATCGACCCACTGCCCAACGGGCCGACCCGCGGCCTAGAATCCAGACCTGCAGCCTAGCCGAGTTGGTCCAGGCCTAGCGGGATGGGCGGACTCATGTCAGGTCAGACTAGAGTCGGGCTAGGTTTACCCATGTTAATCCAGGATAGTCCATGCTAAAGCGGGTCGGGCATGTCCGACTGAGGCAGACCGGACCCAAACCCAGTACTGACTAGTTACACAAAATGGTCCCTAACATCTGAATCAGATGTCCATATGATTAACCGTATATGGTGTCAGGATCCTTATGACAAGGTGGTCATTTTGATCCACTCCACCATAGTTTTGGAGAAATTTGGGGTACGGTCAGGTTGGATCGGACATAAATCCAACCGGTCCCTCACCACTAAATTGCTTGTATCTTGCAAACCGTACATCTTATTAATGATCCATTTAAAAATTTGGGACTCTTATGAGGAGAAGGATATTTTTTAATTGTTTTTTGTGACTTCCATGGATATCAAGATGCATTGAGCCACTTGAGGAACAGTCCTCCCATGGAAACTACGTACGGAACCCTGCAGTTGGATGAGACCTAAAGACTGCTTGACGATGGCCCAGTGGAAAGCAGTTTTGTGTTACCTAGTCGTACCATGGTGGGGAGGAGCTCTATGTTACCCATAAGACCAATGGTACTCAACAGGTGATGTACCTTAGTTCATCCAAGGTGGGAAGCAGCTCTGTGTGACCCGGCAGACCCACGTTGGGAAGCTGCTTTGTGCGACCTGGCATGCCAACGGTACCCATCAGGGATGAGTACCACATAGGTTCAAGGTCATTGGGAAGTAGCTATGTGTGACCCTATAGTCCCACTATACTCGATAGACGATGAGTTCTCCAGTATCTGAGAAGTTCGATTATTTGATGATCCTTAAATCCTTGACCAAAATTGGTACCGGGTGTGAGCAGAATTGTGTTGTGTACTCTTACATTGTGTTATACTTCCCGTTTACTATGTGGTCCTTCTTTATGGTTTTGGGTGTCCCTACTAAGTTTAGCATTACTCACCCCCTACAAGGGCCCCTACCCTCATTTTTTTCATGTCCCTTGTAGACGATCAACACTTCGACGATGGACTTGGTGGTGTTGGACTAGGAGAACCACAGTGAGATCTGATACACAAGACGTACTCCCTCGACTTATAGTAGCTACAATACCCCTGCTATTATGTGGGGATTTCTCTAGATGTCCATTAGAGAACTCTTGTACATTTTTTCTTTCAATAATTTCTTTTGGGGTTTTTTATTCTGGCCCATTTACTTTCATTTTTGACCGTACTCAGGTTCCACTCAGTGGTATACAGTCTCTATTCTTGTGATTTGGTTCTTGGTTGGGTTTTTGTGTGTGTGTATAGGTAACCAGTAAAATGCCTCCCACTGGCAGTTTTATTCCCTCGGTGCTAGTCGCCAGCCCCTAGCCTTCAGGAGCCGTACATGGGGTAGTCACGACATGGGTTTTGGGGGACGGGTTGTGCTAAAGTGGTATCAGAGGTGTTCAGTTCTACCCCAAAGACAAAGAGTAAATGTTTTTGTTTTAAAGCAACAATGTTAAGTGTTGTGAGTATGACCTTCTGGTTCTGGGAGTCCAGAGTTGGCGTGGCGGACAACGTATCCATACACTAGAACCTTGATTCCTGCTTTTCGAATCAATGCACGAGAATACTGGTTGCATTTTTGTTTTGTGATTTCAAATGAAAGACAAATCACCAGGTATAATGTTCTTAATGTGGACAATCTTGATTTATCTCAGGATGCCTCACAAGGTCGACCAACCATGATCGAGATTCATGGGGAAAACCCTCCCAATGATGAGGCGTCCATCTAAAGACCAGTGTTTGAGACGTCTCCACAGGGTGGTGCCCTAGTACTACCACCACTCGATGGTTAACCCCTGCTACCAGCGGTTCTGGTAGATGACGTCCATAGGCTCAATTACCTACATCTGTTTCAGAGGCATAGACCTCCCATGTTCTATGGATAGATAGATCCTCGATTCGATGAAGACTAGATATAGGTCGTGACGCGGGTCTTCTACTTAGTGAGGACACCACCCGACCAGATGGTGATCTTGGTGGCGAGCCTTCTGCAGGGATCAGCTGGGAGATGGTGGAGTTTGAAAATCCAGGTTCACGATGAGGCGACCCTCAATTCTGTTGACTTCCAGAGGCTTTTTTAGGAGGTGTTTTCCCCATGACATTGCGCTCTATGCACATTTAGAAGTTGCTCCACCTTTAGCAGGGCATCATAACAGTGGTCGAGTACTCAGCAAGGTTTACAGATCTTTCCCTCTATAGTATGTATATAGTGTGAAACCCTTTCTTCAGGGATCGATCCGTCGAGTAGGGTCAAGAGGGAGATTAGGGATTTAGTGGTGACCCTCAGCATTCCCACCTAAGAAGGTGTGTTGGAGTGGGCCCTTCATGTGGAGAGCTTCCTGGATAAGCAGGCGCCGATAGCTAGAGCCGCTAGCAGACCCCATACAGGAGAGTCATCGGCAGGAAGCAGGTATCAGAAGCAAGGGCCCAAGCAGTCCATGACTTTTAAAGGGAGACCCTATGACTCTGGTTCGGCAGTACGAGTCTCCTAGTCCCGAGTGAGTTAGTAGGGAGCCATGCAGTGTTACACATGCGGCGGTCAAGGCCACATGGCTCGCGAATGCCCGACCTGCTGTCCCGACAATCAGCAAGTGGTCAAGGGACCGCCGAGATAGAGGCATAGGTTTGAGCGAGGAGGTCCGTAGGGTGGTGGATGTGGTAGAGGAGCTGGTCGTGAAGCAGGTACTAGGAAAAAAATTTAGGATCCCCTACCACCACCACTAGGTGGTCCACCCCAACCACAGGGAGTAAGAGGACAGGGATGAGATCAGCTCCAAGCAGTTGAGGCCTACAACCACAGCACTCCAGAGATGAATAGAAGTACAATTTTATTCTAATTTACCCTGTATATAGTACTTATAGACACAGGTTCTAGTCACTCTTTTATTTCCATGGACCTTGTTCAAAGCATGGAGATTCCGACGGAGTCGTTGGATCGATCCTTATGGCTATAGACTCATACAAGAGTGGATTCGATGATTACACACAGGTTTCGAAAGTGTGAACTTACTCTAGGAGGCTAGAGCCTTCGATGAGATCCATTAGTAGCAATGTCAAGGCATTACGACATCATCTTGGGTATGGACTGGTTATCTACAATCCATGCTCAGATCAACTTTATTAGGCTCAAAGTGCGGTGTGTTCGCACAGATGGGACATTTTTTCCTTCACTAGAGAGAAAGGAACCTTTGAAGTGTCTGATGGACTTACCCAGAAGAGGGTGAAACCAATTATGCATCAGTTGGTTGGACTTACCCTCGATGTAGTTGGTGTTGAGATTCTGAGCTATCCTGTAGTGGTGGACCAGAATGCCAATATTTTTCATGATGATGTTCTGGGACTACCTCCACATAGATAAGTCGAAATTATTATCGACATGTACCCTGGGATGACACTGATATCTACACCAGAATATCGGATGGATCCTACTTAGCTTCATGAGTTACGGGTACTGTTGGAGGACTTGTAGGGGAAGGGGTTCATAAGACACAATGTTTATCTATGGGCAGCCCTGATTTTGTTCGCCAAGAAGACATATAGGAGTTTGAGACTCTATTTGGACTATCAGTGCCTAAACCAGGTGATTGTTAAGAAAATGTATCCACTTCCAAGGATTGATTATCATTTTGACCAGATGAATGGAGCTCGTTGGTTTTTGAAGAGAAACCTCATATCAGGCTAACATCAGCTCAGGGTACGATATGAGGATGTGTAGAAGACGACCTTCAGATGTCGATATGGCCACTGTGACATTTTGGTTCTGCATTTCAGGGTGACCAACGCCCCTGAAGTGTTCATGGGACTCATGAACAAGATCTTCCAGCCATACCTCTAACCCTTTGTGTTGGTCTTCTTTGATGACTACCCAGTATTCTCAGCAATGGAGGAGAAGCATGCCTATCATCTGCAGATAGTTCTGGATACACTCCGACAGCACCAGCATTATGGTAAGCTCCCAAAGTTCCTGTTATGGATTCGATAGGTACAAATTTTGGGACACATTATCTCTGAGGTTGGAGTTTCCATGGATCTAGTAAAGATGAAGGTTGTACTTGCTTGGGAGCCTCCCCAGAGTGTGACCAAGGTGCAGATTTTCCTAGGGTTATATGGATACTATTGGAGATTTGTGCCCGAAGTTTCCAGAGTTGTGGAACCTTTTTCAGCATTGAAGATGAAGGGGAAGCCCTTCATCTGGACGAATTGATGCCAGTCGAGTTTTCAGGTGCTAAGGTAGAGACTGAACATTCCTTCCATCTTGACGATACCTGAAGAGGGTGTTGGGTATGTAGTCTACTATCTGCATCAAGGAATAGACATGGGTGTGTTATGATGTAAGAGAGAGAAATGATCACCTATGGGTCATGATAACTGAAACATCATGAGCATAACTAAACTACACATGAACTAGATCTAGCAGCAGTGTTATTCGCCTTGAATTTGTGGCCAAATTACTTAATGGGAGAACATTTTACTGTCTACTCTGATCACAAGAGTCTCAGGTATATATTCTCTCAGAAGGACCTGAACCTGAAACATTAGTGATGGCTAGAGTTCCTCCAAGACTATGAATTTGTGATATTCTATACACTAGTAAAGGGGAAAATGGTAGCATATGCACTCAACAGGAGGTCTGGTCTATAGTTTCTGAGTGAGGTGACAAAGTAGCTAGCTACATTACAGATATCCTTCATGGATAGAGATGGAGAAACATACATATATTCTATGGTAATCACTCCCCCACTCCATCAGCGAGTTATGGAGGCGCATTTTGGGGACATTGACTATGAGGATCGATGTGCTCAGATATCCTTAGGGTAGGCACCTGATGGATTTTCTGAAGGTGGGGATAATTTCATCCTCTTCAGAGGACGTACCATAGTAACAATGGGGGGAGGAGGTGTTGAGGGAGTTCCAGACATCATCTCTGGTGGTACATCCTGGTGTGGAAAAGATGTACAGAGACCTATGGTGTCAAAAATAATATCTACAGATAAAGAAGGCAGTGGGAGAGTTTGTTTCCTGATTCCTCACTTTTATACAAGTGAAGTTTAAGCATCAGGTTCTAGAAGGCATAGCTCAAACACTAGAGGTTCTGGAGTTGAAGAGGGATGGGATCTCCATGGACTTTCTAACATGGATTCCACATACGTCTAGGCGACATGATACTATTTGTGTGATCATTGACCGAATCACCAAGTTGGCCCACCTCCTACCTATGTAAGAGTAGGGATCAGTAGAGGTAATGGGACGCCTCTGCGTACAAGAGATTGTGCGTCTTCATGGGGTACCATCGAAGATCATCTCTAACCATGATGCATGTTTCACATCCCAGTTTTGGAAGGAGTTGTAGGAGGCATTCTGGATATAGCTACATCTAAACACCACCTTTCATCCTCTAATGGATGGTCAGACAGAGGAGACCATATAGACACCGGAGGACATGCTTCGTGCATGCGTCCTAGATTTTGGCTGTAGTTGGGAGAATCACTTTCTCTTGGTAGAGTTTTCCTAAAAAATAGTTATCACATCACCATCGGTATGGAACTATTAGAGGCCTTGTATGGTCGACCATGTAGATCACTTCTAAGCTAGACAGATCCAGGGGAGTCAGCACTTTTGGGTCTGTAGTTGGTACGGGCAACCACTGAGATGGTGCAGGTTATCTAGGAGCGGATGAAGACTACATAGAGTAGGCTGAAGTCTTATGCTGATAGGAGACATAGACCCTTAGAGTTCCAGGAGGGGGACCATGAATTCTTGTGAGTCTCCCCTCAATGGGTACTATGGAGATATAGCCAAGGTGGTATGTTATCACTGAGTTTTATGGGACCTTTTCTAATAATTCGGAGGATTTGTGAGGTGACATATCGCTTGGCACTTGCACCATAGTTTGAGAGGGTGCACGACCTCTTCCACATATCCCAGTTGAAGAGATACGTGCATGACCCATCTCACATCATCGACCATGGCGAGCTAGACTTCGATGATGGGGTCACGTTTATGGAGGTTCCAGTGGAGATTGAGAATTGAAGGGAGTGGGTCCTTCATGGGTGTTTGATGCCTCTGGTGTGCGTTGGTTGGTAGCATGGGAACCTCTAGGAGAGCACTTGGGAGCATGAGTCTCATATTCATGCAAATTACCCCCATTTGTTTTCCTATTCTATGATTTGGATTTTGGGGATGAAAATACCATTGGTGGGGAGAATTTAGAGACACATATTTTCTATGTAAATTTTTTTATTCATATTAAATTATTACGTGTCTTCAAAAATTAACAGCGCGTGATTCCGAGGCCCGGAGTGCCCAGAATGAATTTCTGAACTTTTTTTAGGTACGTTCAGTAAATGCATGAGCGGAGTTTTTTATATTTTGAATATTTGGTCAAATTAAAAATTTGAGGATGTTGTTGAATCTGCAGCCCCAGTATTCGCATAAGGAAGGCATTTCATTGACCGTAGTAGGCATGGAGAAAAAGTTAAGTTTTGCGACTCTTAAAAGAAATGAAATGAAATAATTTTATTATTTTATTTCATATCCTCCAATGGACAAGAAAAGGGGTGGGCCAGCAATGTTTCAAGCCAATAAACGTCTTAACATGCCAACCCTAAGTAAAGATGTCATTGGAGAATTAGGAATATACCTAATTAATGAGTCCCATTAAATTCCAATGTCATTACTTACCCTCCACATATCCTATATATATGGATCATGGGGGAAGGTATCAACAAAGGTTTGAAAAGAAAAAAAGTACTGAAGGAGCACCGTGACACCATACCCTTAGAGTATGGAGTTGATCTCAGTGGAAGGTGATGTGCGGCGCTGAAACCCGAACATGAGTTTGACGTTCGAGCGATGATGGGGGAGGCTTGTTGCGGGGACAACGAACAACAAAAACTTCTCAATCATGATCTCCCTCCAATGTTTCGGGGTAGGGGTTTTATTGATTGATTTTTTTCCCCACATTTCATTCTAAAAGGATAAGAACGGATCAACTCATAAACAAATTGATCTGTTATTATTTTTTTATATGTGGGAGGGTGTGTATTATCGTTGGGATTGGATTGAAATCATGGCATGAAATTCCATTTACCATTTTCCAAAACCCCAGATTTATTTTTCTAACGTGGAGGGCATAGGCCAACACGAACAAGGCACGAGCCCCTCCGCTTGTGCGTTGATTGCGATCAACCATTTTGGAGATAGAGACAATCCTAATAAGGGCCTACCGTAGTCAAGAATGCAATCCCAAGAGGTAGTAGGCTCATATGACACAAAAAATAGGCCACTTGTGCGAGACCGGTGGCCCAACAAACACCCTACTTTCGACACTGTCCCCAGTGGTGGTGCACAGAGGCGCGGGGGTGGCATGTGGGGGGGCATGCCGTGGGACCGGAGGAAGGACCTGTCGCCGCCCCGGGCGACGGTGGAGTAGGGGTGGGGCGTGCCCCTGGATGCATGCCCTCGGCAGCGTGCCCACGCGGCAGCAGGGCCGTGGCCTATGTTGGTTATGGTAGGAGCAGGGGTCGCTAGATCGACCAGTGGCCGGGGGACGGGGTGTGCGCCAGCTCCATGCCCGGCAGTAAAGCCACAACCCATCGGTCACGGAATGGAGGACCCGAGATGCAATGTGGAACTGCGTTGGGTCAACCCCCATGGGTTGAACCACTGATGTGGCTCTGTGCCACTAGGTGGGTGGCACCATCGGGTCGGCCCCATGGAACGACCAGCCACCCAGTGGGTCGACACGTGACCCAGCGGGCCGACCCGCTGCCCAGAGGCCTGACCTCCAGCCCTGTCGGGTCAGGCCAGGCCCAGTGGGTCTATTCGGACTCGAGTCAGTCTGGGTCGAACCAGGGTGATCCGGTTCAGTGCATGCCAAACCAAGTTGGGATGGTTCGACCAAGGTGGACCGCACCTAGACCTAGTACAGACCAGTTAAACAAAACGAGCCCTAACATCTAAACTGGATGTTAGTTTGATGAAAAATCGGTGGCATTGGGATCCACTGGACAAGGCGGTCATTTTGAGACACTCCACCTTAGTTTTCAAAAAAAAATTGGGGTTCATCCAGGTTAGATTAAACATGAATCCAACCAGGCCCTCACCACTAAAACACTCGTATCTTGCAAACCGTGCATCAGATTGACAAGCCGTTTGTGGCTTTGGGACTCTCTTGAGGAGACAAATATTTTAGAATAATTTTTGGTGACTTACATGGATATAATAATGTAGTGAGTGAATTGAGGAGTGGTCCCCCAAAAAAGACTACGTATAGAACCTTGCAATTGGTTTAGACTTGAAGACTACTTGACAATGGCCTAGTGGGAAGAGGCTCTGTGTGATCCAGCAGGCCCAATCTGGGGAGCAGCTATGTGTGACCCAGAAAACCCATGGTACTCAATGGGAGGAGTACCTTAGTTCGGAAAAGGGGGGAAGTGGCTCTGTGTGACCCAGCAGGCCCATAGTGGGAAGCGACTCTGTATGACCCGACAAGCCGACGGTACCCATCAGGGATGAGTAACACAGTAGTTAAATGTTAGTGGAAAGTGGCTCTGTGTGACCCGACAGGATCATTGTACTTGATAGAGGAGGATTTATCCAATAGTAGAGGAGTTCGGAAAATTGATGATCCTTCAATCCTTGACCTAAAGTGATACCTGGTGTGAGATGACTTGTGTTATGAACTATTTCATTGTGATTTACTACTCATTTGTTGTGTGATACTTCCTTTTTGTTTTGGGGGACCCTACTATGTTTAGTGTTACACCCCCCGGCATGGGCCCTACCCATGTGTGAGTCGTATCCCATGTAGACGATCGACGCTTCGACAACGGACTTGGTGGCATTGGACTAGGCATACCACAATGAGATTCGACAGAAAAGATGTACTCCCTCGACTTCCAGTAGCTACACTACTCCAACTATCAGGTGAGTATTTTTGTATATGGACATTAGAGAACTCTTGTACATTAATAATTTTAGTAAATTCTTTTGGGGTTTGTATTTCGGCCCATTTACATTCAGTTTTGACCGTACTCAGTTTCCTCTCAATGGTATACTATCTCTATTATTGTGAGTTGTATCTTGGTTGGGTTTGCGTGTGTGTATAGGTATCCTGGAAAATGCCTCCCACATGTAGGTTTACACCCTCGGTGCTAGTTGCTAGCCCCTAGCCATTGGGAGGTGGGCATGGGGTAGTCACGGAACGGGCCCCAGGGGACGTGTCATGACATATTTGGTGAACAAATATAAAGGCTCACCAAGAACAACAATTAATGGTCAGTAATTATGGGATGAATGATATAGTCTTGATTACTATTAATAAATTTCTTCTTTAAAATATAGTCATAATGTTATCTTGGTTTAATGGAAGGCCACCTCTAGGAAAATAATTAAAATAGACACGATCTTTTCCAAATAAAAAAGATATGGATAAGGATACAAGGTGTTCTTATTTTGAGTATTGAATGAATTGACATTATTCCATTAAAAAATTATTAGGTTTTAGGCTTATTTGTCTCTTATCTAAAAATATATTTATTTCTTTATCATATGTCCAGAATCTAGATACTGTAGGTCTAAATTACAACCTCAATTATTTCCCTCATTATCAGGTGTTGGTCTATATAATTCGTTATTTACATGCCTCAAAATATATATATTAAACAATACTTAATGGAGGTCAATTAGTGTTACTTTTCCCCAAGAAATATTTTCCATGTGTTTCCTTCGCATTCCCTAAATATATAGAAGAAAGGAACATGGTTCACAATATAAATTCATAATATTTTAGTATCCAGATATCCAAAAAATCAGTGAATCCTGCATATACCATTATTGGGGTGACTAAATTATTTTGTCATGATACAAATTTCCTCATTAAAATTTAGTGAAATACATTTATAAGAACCAATTTTTTTATGGAGAAGGTATAAATTATAAAATTAGGATCCATTAAGAATTCATAAGCCTATCCAAACTCAAATGATCAATATTCCCTCATTATTTGGAGGATGAGAAATACCCTTTAAAATTAAACCATCTTACGATAATGATATATAATTTACCTATTTAACATCATTCAAATGAAAAATAAGTATATTGATCATAAATATTTTTATGTGTTTGGATCATTTATCAATTTGTGTTGAAGTAATCATTGTAGAGGAAAGCTCACTAATGATGTAATAAAGACCCAAGGAGTTATCCCTGAGTATAAAATACATTTTTATAAAACTAGGAGAAAGGAATCCATTGAGGATAATATGATCATCGGTGAAATAACATAACCTATAATACTCATCCATTAATAAATTATTAAAATGGTAGTTAGATGAAAAACGACCTCCAAAATATTTCTATAATGTGGTGCGATCGTTCCATTATAACTATCATGAAATAAGAATATCCCCAAAAATTTTATCTGTAAATTTATTATCATATCTAGCGAATATTCTCACTCCAAATGTTCAAGGGAAGGTTAATTGTATGAAACAAATGGTTGTATCACAAAATAATAATATCTTGAAACACCATTCTAATGTTTAATATTAAATTTTACTTTTAAACTTGTTTCAACTTTCTAAATATTTTAGAGAGGCCTTCGTTGAGGATATATCAAACCTACATCGTTTAAAATTATATTGGTTTCCATCGAGATATAACGTTCATATACATGGGTCATTTGAATTCCATTTACCATCTTATTTACATTTAATGATATGAAAACTACTAGAAAAGGACACATTGTACCCCTATTTGTGTATGATAATCTCAAAAATTATAATATTCAATGATCTATAGTAGATAATTATTCATGAAAAAAATTTATTCAATATTATATTATTCACAACATGGGTTATAAACTAACCAACTTGGATCATTAGAGTTTATCAACTGAAGGATAAAAAAATAATTAAACAAACCAAAGAAAATTAATATTAAATATCTAGTTCAAGGATATCATGTCCAACTTATTCTTCCTAGTTTATCATGAAAAATATTACTTTCTATACCTTCATTTGAATATTATGGTTTTATCTACTTATTTAAGGTCCCTTTTCAAATCATTAGAACCTAAATTACTCTACTAATGGTAAAATTAGTGTAATTTATGGTTTTAGTTCAATTATAAACTCTTGACAATATCAACATATCAATGTGGGATATAATAATAGATATGGGAAGAAACTAAAACGAGAATATACAATATTATTTACACCTCTAATTTTTTGGGGGAAACCCCTATTAACCATTCAAATGATGCAAAAGAAAATTTTTGTCTTCCTATAAATCATATTGAAGAAAAAAATTCAAACCCAAGAAATTAAATGGTTTTACCAACTAAGGGTAAATATCCCGAGATTAAATTCTTATAATAAGAAGGATAAGGAAATGTATTCATTGAAAAAATTATTCTCACATAAGAAAGGATTATTACAAGATCCTTAAACATTGATATCAGATTCAAGTGTATCTAACATAATGTATTCATGACAAATATTTTATCAAAACAAACAAAACACTTTGATGAGATAAGGGAATACCACTGATAAAAAAATCAAGGACATTTGGCCTCAATTTCTATTTACATGGAATCTATCAAGCCTAATGAAATTTTATCTGCATTTGATGAGGATAATTTAATAGTTATGAAAATATTCTTGTATTATTTTCTAAATCACAATAGGTTTATCCATATGATACCTCTAATTATAATAAAAAATAACTCATATATTCACTAAATTAATCTAATTAATTCACCTATACTATAAATTATGAGATCTAAAATGTGATTTTTTGTATGTAAGAAGAACCATGATTCTTATTAATTATTATGGTTGTGAGTATCAAGGAGAAATAATATTATATTACCTCCCCTAAATAACACAAATATGTATTTCTATAAAATTATATAGAAATTAAAATATTGTATTCTAATGAATTTTCTAATAACATGGGTCTATAAACTAACCACCATGGTTATAAATATATCATAAATGGAATGAATCTATCTTATAATTTTAATATTAAATATAATGTATATAAGGTGATCAGTCCAATTTCACTTGAGAATAGAAATACTCTAAATAAATATCAAATTTTGATCTAGTTTGGATGAATACAGAACATATTAGTGTTTTAATTGACTTCTAGAACATAAAAATTATTTCCAAAATGATTATTTACCTATGCCAATCAAATAGTTACAAATTGAGGTAATGGATTTCCATTAATCCATTTTATTTATAAATGGATATTATGGTTAAAATAGAATATAAATGGATCATGAGAATAAACAGGTTACTAACTTTCAAAAACCCTAAATATTATATTATTATAGGTTTATGAGATTTGTATTTATGCATTCTAGAGATTCATATAACTGGGTGATGTATATTTAATTTAAGACCATACATTGTAAGTCTGTTGGATTCCATGTTGACGACCTAGTCATAATGTAAAATTAATAACAATACCACATTTCTAACCTGGATGTGGGGTTTTTAAAACAATTTTCACTCAACCAGAAGATAAACCCATTGAAATGAACATTTAGAGAAATTATTTTAAAATTTATTAGATTTATGGTCATTCATAATGTATTTATGGTCAATATAAAGAAAACATATTTTATAGTGAAAGTTCCCCTTCTTTAGAAGAAGAAATAATTTAGTGGACATTATGGATGAATCACATACATTAGGAATTTCATTACAAACAATTATAGAAAAGGATTTCAAATTATGGAACTAATGAATAAGAGTATAAATTAATAATTACATGTATATCTATAAATTTTATTTTATTGGATCAAGTTGTATTAATCATATACTCATAGCCCGATGCTTTATATGGAAGGAAATAAAATTATTACTTTTATGGATACTTTATAATGGTTTCTTGGTTCTCTTATTTTCCAGCAAAGTGATATGAGTAGTTAAAATAGCATTTATTATCTCAACTAAATTTTCTTGGTAGCTGATAAAAGATATACCATCACTAAGATGAACTACTTTTCCTTGATATTTTTAATATAAAATCGACATCATTATTTACATTAATACAAGATTCACCTGATCTTCCACATTGATCATTGGGAGTATATCATCAATCATCCCATAATGATAGGTTGGTTTACACAATGGAATTAAATTTTTTATTATTTTTGGGATTTTCCTTCTATAATGATTTCAAGACGTAGACATTAGAATATTTTTTAGTTAAACATAAATTTCAATAAAAATCACATTTAGATAAAAATATCCTTAATGTGATGTTTTTATTTATTCATGAAATAATATAAATAATAGAAGTATATTTGGATTGTGTTTCTGGAAGTCTAATCGGAAATAGAAGGAAGAAACAAAAACTCAAACTGGTTATTTAGGAATTGAACGTAGTTTTCTAAAAAAAGAGCTATTATTTTATTATTTTATCTATCACATGGATGAATACAAAATTAAGTGAGATACTAATACATTTTTATAGGTTTGGAGTTGTCCTTGATAAATCCATTATTTCATCTGAATATAAATGTTGGCATGGTGTTTTTGATCAAATAACTAAATAAAGTGTATGTAGTAAGAAAAAAAATATTTGATGCATGTTTCTGACCACATGTGAAAATTGATAACGTAATTTCCCTAAAAACTAGTTGTATCTCATATTTCAAGAATACACAATGATCATGTATATGCATTTGACAACCTAGAATTTTTTTGGATCTAAATCTAGAAAATATGATAATCTATATTACATTATGTTTAGTAGATTTATGAGATAAATTTTTTTGTTGTATTTTTTCTTAGTAAGATAAGGTCACCATTGATGTTACTATATTGAATAATAACATGAAGTGAAGAACATGTTTTAATTTTGAATAAAGATGCTAAAGATGAAGTATTTATTTTAACTTAATGAAAAATCTATGTTTATTCATATATGTAAATTTAGATGATTCTTGACCTTGTTTATAGTGATAACATATCATGGAAGGAAAGACCATGATATTAGAAAAAAATTCTAAGAGAGTGACCACACTATTGGGGAGGGTCAATCAGATTTATCCAAGTCATAGTAAAACTGGTTGCACTGAAAGTAGAATTTAAAAGATGTGTGCATGCCATACAAATGTGGCCATGATGTAAATAATCTTTAGATATGGGTTTTGTGGCCTTGAAAAAATATTTCCTCCATTCCATAGTGAATGAAAATTCCACAATGCAGAGAAATAAGGATTTTAGGGTTTCATTGAGAGGTTGAAACCTATATTCTATAACTAATATTACACTCCACAGTAATGAGAATAGGTGGAGGACCACACCACAATGAATGAATTTTTCCATATTAGAGTTTGCTGGAGTTTTTTTCTCCAATAGAGTATAAGATTCATATAAAAAATAACCTTATTTCATGACATATTCTTTTTGTTTTTGTTGAGTGGAAACTATTGAAAACTAATTGACCACACTATGAAGTCCTCCACAACATTGTAAAAGATGTTTTCTTGGAAAAAATTTTCTAGTAAGAATGAATATGTTGAATTGGATTCATTTATATGATATAGTCATTAGTAAATACAATTATAAATACCTATTATAATAAGATGATGTGGATCTATTTAAGAAAAACTTTTAATGAATATGTTTGTATTTGAAGATGAAGTTAAAATATTAATTTGAAATTATTCAAATAAGAAGTATTTTTATATTCTAATGTATAAAAATATATTTGTTAGATTTTTTGGAAAAGAATAACTTATGGGATGTGTTAACAGGATTCATGTATTGAAGGTTTTGATGTAGAATATGATCTAATATCCTTTATTACTTGAATATCTGAGGAATTTCATCATTACATAGGATTTGTAATAATTTTCAAGATAAAAACTATTATTGTATATCATTATGAAGTACATTTTATGGTCTCTTGTTCCCTATTCTAGGATAGGAATATTATATTCCTTTATGGTAAAAAATAATCCAATGAGAATAATAATAACATTATTTTCTAGATCATTATTTTTTAAAAACTAGTATACTCTAGTGGAGTTTTAAAGTTGTGGAACAAATTGGTTTTGTGTTTTTAATCCTTTATTGGATATAGTAGAGAATCTATATTGTGGGGAATTACTAACTTGTAATGGAGTATACTTTAGATGATGACCTTATAAATTTATGTGTTTTTACCATTCCTGTTATTTATATACATGGTGAGGGTATGATATTAAGTTGATCGTATCATGAAATTTAATATATTTATTAGTTTCATTAAAAATGTGAATTCAAAAAAATATTTTATGACTGATTCACCCATCCAATTAGTATAAAAATGGTTCATTGAAAAATTCAACTGGTAAATTATAGAGGTTACTTGTATTGATCTAAAAATATGTTTATATGAAGATAGAGATTGTAAATTCTATAAACTATTATGGATTTAACACCTTTTATAGAACAAACTATTGTAGTTGTATGAATATAAATCTACCTATTTTCTGCCACTTGGCCTAGAAGTGAGTGATACGGTCATAATGTTTTGTATCCCCATTGTTAAATGTTATTCTATGTATCTTGTGAATAATAAAAATAAGGAGTCATATATGAAGGATCAAAACTCTATCATTATTTCTCTATCATATAAGGTGTACCAAGATGTAATGGGTCACTATAATGCTACGTAGATCTGGTTTAAATTAACATGAATCAATGATTTCATTATACAAGTTAAGGAATAAAAAATATATGTATATTTAGGGGGATATTTGATGTTATTAAAATAGATAATGGTGTGGATATAGAAGAATATTTCACAATGGTGAATTATATAGACAAAAATATTTCATGATTTGGAAAAAATATTAAGGACTTCGTTATTGTAAAAAATATGAAGAGTAATTTTCTAGAAATATATGATCCCGAAGTATCATATATGTATGAAAGGGAGGATTTTTATTTTTATGATCCTTATAGTATTTTCATAGCATATTAAATAGGGAAATATTTGGTTTTCATGAAAATATAAAAACATGTTAGTTTTAAAGTCACGAAGAAATGGAAAATTATAGGTGATGAGGGTAAAAAATTCAATTTTTCAGATGCTAAGGTTAATGACGGTTTTTATAAAATTACCTCTCTTTTACCAATATAATAATTGGAATAAACTGTAATGTATGGATTAAGATATTAAATTCTTTTTTAATTGTGATGGAATTGGCTATATATCATTTTATTTTACAAAAACGATGGATTATGAATCCAAATAAGATGTGGAATATGTTATAACTTAAAAACAAAAACCTTAAGAAAACAATGAACCACATTGGTTGTAATATGATTAATTTTATCTATAAACTTGAGAATTATTTATTAAAAATAGTTTATTTTAATGATAATGTCTCTATATTTGATAATGTTAAGTGGTATTCTTATTTATCATGAAATAGCGATAATAGAATGGATATGATAGAATTGTATTGGTAATTAAAATGATAATTGGAATCTTGAATTTAATATATTACTCTACTCAAGAAATGAATGTAGAATGTGTTAAATAATAAAATTTGTTTTTATAAATAAAAACTTTTTCTTTCCATGAGGGGAGATACATTCATTGATTTAATTGAAAATAAAAAATTGAAGTTAGTTGAAATGTAAATTTTTTTATATGTTATCGAATATAATTTTTTTACTAAATATTAGTTTTTTGAAGCATAGTCCATTTGAATTGTAGTAGAAATTTTCTTTAAATGATTATATATGGCTTCAAAAAACCAGTAGTTCTTAATGAAAAATATTATATAGAAATTTAGTTGAATGGTTTAAATATTAAAGTAAATTCAATCAGTTATTAATCTCAAAATGGATCTTAAATAACCAACAGTGTAGCTACCAAAACAAAACCTTTAAAAATTTGGACAAAAAAGGATGTTGAGAGGTGTTCACAATTTTTTAAGGATGATATCAATCTATGAAAATCATTTCCACACAAAAAAGGATTACAATTCAAGAAGAAAACCACATCATCAATTTATATATTTTTAGAATCTACATGGATGGTCATAGTTTAAGTTGTTTTTTGGTGTTATGGAAGGTATGGACATAAATCCTATAATTGTTAGTTTGATATTTCATTGAAATATAACATTGGTTAGGTTGTATTGAGAATACGAATATGAATAGAATGAATTTTCTAATGAGATCTACATAATATATATTACTAAAAAATATATTTTGAAGCATACATGAAATATGTGGGAGATATGAACTACAGGGAAACCTTGAATATATTTTTATGACTGTGTTACAATGACTGACTTTATATAATATGATCAGTTAAAATAATTAGAGGATAAATGAATTTTATCCAAGACATGATATAGTTGTAGAGAAAGTATATGAGAAATAAAATTAATATACCCATTAAAAAAATTAATGATTGGTGTTTTATCAATATCAATTGATATTATGTAGAAAATTTTGATAAATATGAGAAATTTTATATAGAAAAATTCATTAAAAAGGTCAATGAAGAAGAGGATTAATTTATTTGATATGAAATCAAAAGTTTAAACTTGTTGTACATGTAAAACTAGTATCAAATAAGGTATTAATAAATAAATAATTGAAATCATTGACTAGAGGGAGATGGGAAGAAAATAGTTTCATATGCTAAGAATAAAATATATGCCTTTAGGTTTTTTAAGGGAAACAAAGTGGTCCATCATTACTCCATATTATTCTTTTATATTGTTATAAATATATATGTAATTTATGGGGATATTTTAGTATGTCTTGATTGGTCAATAAAATTGATTACTTTTACCTAGAGTATTACTCAATGGTCAAGAGGAAAGAGTGCATCCCTTCAGGGGAGGAAAGTTTGAAAAGAATCTATCATGTAGAGGTTCATAAAAAACTAGACTACTTCAGGATATTTACAATTGATCTATGATAATCACATTTACAATCAATAGTTATTAATACAATCAATATATTTTTATAGGGGTAGTGTTAGTTGATCAAGGGATTAGAAAATGTGGGATTTTATGACATTCACATGAATTATTTTTATGTTTTTGTTAAAGTGTGGGTGGGGTCACATTTTTTTACATAAATCTATTTTGATTAACACGTAAACTAGGATTCTATGAATTTTATCACATTGGTTGTTATGGAAAACATAGATAATATTTATTAAATCAATCTAGATTTTTATAGTGGGTTAGAATACATATAATTAAAGTGTATTAATCAAAGGATCTTTGATAAGGAACCACGTGACATAATACCTCTCATGAAAATAAAAAATGAATCGAGGAAAAAAATGAGGTGGATAGTTCCTATACATTTTTATATGATATTTTTTTATATATGATGGAGAATAATTATTCGAGGTAAACATATTGACATATTATTGATAAGTGAATTTAAAAAAATAAAGAAAAGGATATTTTTGAGGAGAATATGGATCTCACATTATGAGTTTCATTTGTTTTCAATAAGAGAACGTATTCAATGTTGTAAATATATTGTCAATGTAATTTTATAGAGGAATAAGATTTAATGTTGAATAAATATTGTGATAATGAATCATTGATTGTGAATAAATGAATAATATTAACTTATTGGTATATATGTTTATTTAGATGATGCTTGAACTAGTTTTTAGTAACAACATGTCATGTAATGAGATACTATGGTGATTGTAGAAAAATAATGATATAGTGAAAAAAATTTAGGGGGATCTTGATTATAGGTCTCAATTACATAATGAAACTTTTTATGATTCATGTATAATATGAATGTGGTGTCTACACTATAGAATAAATCTCACATTGCAAAGTATCATGGGAAAAGATTTCAGTTTCCTTGAAAAATATGGGACCACCATTCCACAATACATGGAATACTATATTTTAGATGTTTCTAGATAATTTTATACCTCCATTACACATAAGATATTCCACATTTCAGTTAGGAGAAAATGTGGATCACCACCTTTTAGTTGGTAGATCACGCCAAAAGGGAGTTCAATAGAGTATTGGAGCCACTAGCCTTTTGAAGAGATCAAAACCACAACCATTATTCCTTGTTGCATCATTGTGTGAGAGTAGGGTGAAAACGTATAAAAACTAATCAACCATGTTTATAAGTCCTCTATCTCATTATAGAATTGGTTTTATGGGAAACTTATATATAGTCCAAATCACCATACTGACTTGGATTAATTTATGTGATTTTTTTGTTATTCGAGAAAATTATGACTACATACTTAAATTATATAGTGAGGGTATAATTAAGTCCAAGATGAAATTTCTATGATTTAATTTGATGGGGAATTATTTTAATGATTTTAATTTCAAATAAAAATTGCTAAAAAATGAAATGTTTTTCTATTTCTCCATGTACATTAATATATACGTGAGAGAAGTGTGAGAGGATTAATTTTTTAAAAGTGGTTAAAGGAATTGATGCTGAGAGATTTTGAATAATAATATGCTATTATATTCCTGTGTATTTGAATAACTAAAGAATATCTAGATTACCCAAGAACATGAATGTGTTTCAATATTAGAACAACTGTTGAAGATCCTGAATAAGTACATATGTTGGGTTTTTTTGATCCATCTAATCATGGATAAAGATTATATTCCCATGTGTTGATGTAGAAGATGAATATAATTCTCTTTTGGAAAATAATTTTTGTTTTTTATCTTCTATTGGTCTCTATATTTGGTGGAACGTGGTTTATTATGTGTTGTAATTTTTTCGGTACATAATAGAGAATAATTTTTAGGTGAATAACCCACATAGAAGGCAAAAAGATTTGAATCTAAACTGTATTAATTCATATGTTCTTACCTTTAATTGTATTTTTACACATAATAAGGTTGGGAGACTATATTAATTGGATCAAGAACATTAATAGGTTATAAATGTTATATTATAAAGTATAATTCATACAAATTATTTACAACTTATTCATACCCTCTCAATGTTTTCAAATAAAAACCTTGGAATCATTATATAATGAAGGGTGATCATTCATTTCATTGTAAATTAAATGAAAAAAGTATGATATAAACATAACATTTGATCGCACGAGATTTTTATCTCCCCAATTGACCCAGTAGTTAATTGGACATTTCTTTGATAGATTATTACATCAATGATGGTGTCTTTCCCTAATGGTGGGAAATTCAAGAACATAATTTTTATAAGCAGAATATTTTATCCTCTTTAATAGCAAAAAATCTCATAAAGAGAGATAAAAATGAGGCTTTGATGGGGTTTATCATTGGTCATGTACATATTAATTTCATTCAAAAACCCCTAGATTTGGATCATGATATAATGTAGTCATGACCATTTTTGGTATGGGTAATACATATCATGGTTTCATTTATTATAATTTCTATCAGGTTGTATAAGTTCATAATCCCGACCACTAGTTATATTTTCAAATAATTGTAGTTAAACCATAAAATAAGGTCATGATAATTTTTTTGATTAAATTTTGGAATTATAATATCATCACTATATTTGAATATTCTTGAAAAATTAACATGGATACTGACACATAATTTTTTTCATCTGATTTAATGCCCTGACCCTTGTTACCCAGAGTCGGTGCATTATTATATAACATTTGCATGATCACAAGGGATCAAATCACGAAAGGCCGATTATTTTAGTATCCTTAGAAGTAGAAGATGCAAACATAAGTTTTACATTACATTATGAAATGAAAAAACAACATCTTGTATCCTTTTGACACATTTGTCTCCCTTATATTATCCCTCTAGTTCAATCATAATATAGTAATTCTCATCCTGGGAAAAATAAAACATAGAAAAGGGTGAGCTTAGGTTCTCGGTAAGGATAATAATATAGCGGAATCATTCGTAAATAAACAGAAACATTTAAGGTAATGTACAAGACTAAAACACAAGCCTTTTAATCTTAAAAATTAGTATAATATGGAAATGATAAATTAAATAATTCCATTTACATATTCACATGGATATTCTTCTAGTCAAATAATAACCTGTAATATCAAGAGACAATTTAATAATTATGGAATACATAATGCCAGACATTATAACCACATAGTAAAGGCCTCGTGACAAGACTAAAAATAAGATTTTTTTCAAGGCCTTATAACAAGACACTAGTTTGTCTCATGAGACCTACCGATGCATCAAGGAGATATAGCCAGCTCCACCCATAACTTACTAATTCCAATGTATTCCTCATATGAAATGGTTTAAACATAACATAAAAATTGGTATTAAAACTAGCATACGAAATGCTAATACATTAACCATAAACCATGACTAGTATAAAATAACACATACAAAATAAAACATATCCCAAAACCTTCAATACAATATAGAAGATTGTATCATAATAAGTCAACTTCAATCAACTGTAAAATCCATCAAAGGATGTTGACATAGATGGAATCAAGACTATTTGGGATAAATATATATTTCAATTTTGAAATCATTTAAAAGTCAAATAATTATAAAAGAAATAATTCATTTTGAAAATATTTATATAATCTTGTAAGGGAAGCGTTTAAGATGTTATAACGGTTGAAAATAGCCGCACTCACTGTATAAGTCAGAAAACATTCATTCTTTAATTTTGTTGAAAATGTCATAATTGACCTTGTTCGGAAAACGATGGAAGTATTCCGTTATAAAAATCTTATAAAAAGTAAAATAAGGTTATAAATGAATTTAAACCATAGTCTAGGAAATAGTAATAAAAATTCGAAATACATTTTTAAGAAACACATATGTGGATGATAAAGAGGTCCTAGTAGATACTTATATATTAACAACCTTGGATAAGCAATGAGAATGTAAAATTAACACTTGCCTTTTAATTTTCCTTGATTGAGGGAATGTTAACCTCTAGTATAATAGATAAATCATTTTTATTAAATTATAAAAGAACTACATAGATAAATATAATATCATATATTATCTTATAATATTGTTTTGTTAATAATATTTTTGTAGTATAATCGTTTCGGATGTTAACTGATCCATTATCCTTTATATGTTTTGTTATGTATTTCATGTTTGTTATGGATAATATGTATTTGATTCATATTCATAATGATATTATGGTCTTAAAAATTATTTTTTAATCATAAAATGATATTTATTCTTTAATGTTTACAATGGGGAATGAATCTCATCGCGTTCGTGGAGACGGTAATCCGTACGTACGCACGAGTGACAATACCATTATATTGATGGTGTAATCATAAGTAATTGGATGTTATATCATATATAAATAATCATTATCATGTTATATTTATTATATAGATCATTTATACTCATTATTATACCCATAAAAATAATGAAGTGTTTGAATAACAAACTACACCGCGACATGGAGACGGTAAGTCTTACATACGCAAGTATGGTGATTAATCATTCATAGGATGGATAAAATAATTAATATAGTTGTACAATATTTATAAATACATCAAAGTATTTATAAGGTACTTAATTTATTATTTTGGCATGGAAATAACAAAGAATGAGGAGGTGGAAGAAGAAAAGAACCTTGAAAGAGGTGGTGAATTTATTACCTCTTCTTCAGGTGTTTCCTTTTTAGTTGATCAAAAGGGTTCCTTAAATTGGATTTTTGATCAATATAAGTCCTATAGGATGAAGTGATGGTATTTGAGAGGATATTTTAGTAGATTTGGCCTCACCAAATGGAATTGGAGGTGCAAAATTAAGAGAGGTGAGGGTCACATTAGGAAAACATTGAAATATTATTTTATTATACAATCATATTTAGTTTATAATTGCTTAAAAATTATTTATATCAAGGATAATGTGGGGATTAGTCGAAAACATCTCAAAAAATAGGTTTTTGACAGGTTTATGTTCCCATATTAACCTTGTTTTATAGATTTTACTCTTGGTTAAATAGTTTAACATTTACCATGTCTCCTTGTATTTTTATATTATATGGTTAATAAACTAACTATAAAATTCCTAGAGAACCCCAAGTGGTTCATCAATGAAATTTCTTTTATTATAGAAGTAGTTTTTCCAAACCTTAGATTTCTAGGACTATTATATCATTTATTAATATAGCACTTGTTCTAAACACTCATTTATATCAATTTTGACACTATTTAGTATATGATTTTTTCTAAACCTCTAAAAAAATAGATTACATAAAAAATATTTAATTTAATCAACCTTAAATTGTCATATTAACCTATAAAATTTGTGTAATTAATTATAGGTATAAATTTACATTTATTTGGATATTTATAATATCAATTATTTTAATCTTTCTTTAATAAGGTAATTACTACATCATCATTGTATCAAAAATAAATATAAATATCAAATGTCTAAAAATAGTAAATAAAATTCCATTATGTATGAAATATTTTTAGATTTCTAATGAATATTTATAGTCAAATATATCTTATGTATAACCCTATATTAAAAATGTTTTAGTTTTTAAACATTGAATTTAACACTTTTAACTCTTCATTAAATAAAATATTAATAAATGTCCTAATCTAATCCATGTTGACCAAAAGGTTCATATTTTATTCATATGGTTGATTTTGGTCGAAATACACTTATCCAGTAGAATTAGGACAGGTGTTAGTGTAATAATAATATCATATTTACCTTTAATTCCCCTATTTACTTTTAACTATGTTAAATAAAAGTCAAAAGATAATATTCACAAAAATTATATTCCTCTCATTGAACAACATTTTACATACTGATGTCAAATATGTCTCTTGTATTTTTGAAATTCAATTCACAGAAGTGGTAAAATTACATTTTATGCAAAGTTGCTAACATTCCAAGAATGTGGGTAAAAGACTATAAAAAGTTCAATAAAATTTTATTTATCTAATTTTATTATAAAATGAATCCAATGAATTATATTGAACTAATATATGTATTATGTATATATTTTGACTTAAAAATTTTAAATAAAAAAATAATTTTTTTAAGAAAAAGTCGGTTTTAAACAATAACACAATGTTTTTCACTATTCAACAAATATTTAATGTTTTTAGGAAAATACCAAAAATTCACCCTAAGCTAATTTTGATTTTCTGAATCCAAAAATGAAATCCATTTTGAACAATAAAATTTATAAAATTTGAAAAAACATGTATTTCTATTCATAATGGCGAGTTTGATTGGTCGCGGTGTGCTAGAACTTGAAATTTCATACATCGCAAGCTATTGTATTATTCAAAGAGAAATGTACTTGGAAGCTTGGGGTGTTATATTCTCCCCTCCTTCAAATAATTTCATCCTCAAATTTTCTTGAATACTACTTCATAAAAAGATTCGGGTTGTTCTTCATCATAAGTTCCTTGGGTTCCCACGTTTCCTCTTCCGTCTAATGATTTCTCCATAGAAATTTCACTATATGAGTCATCCGATTTCTCAACCACTATTCTCTTATCTCAAGAATCGTTACATGCTCTTTACAATAAGATAGATTCGGTTCTATTTCTATTTCTCTACATGTGAGTACATGCTTTGGGTCTGATGTACCTGGGACTTAATTTTCCCATCTTACCAAATTATATGACACTCTTCTTTAGAGATTCCTTCAAGAAAACATAATCTCATAATTGAAATTCCAAATCATTTCTTTGATTATCAGCATAGATCTTTTTTATACATTGATCTAATTTGATTTTGGTTTGTATAATCTTCACCTTTTCCATTGTTTCCTCAATATGTTCTAGGCCTACGAGTTTTCTTTCACCAACATCATCCCAACAAGTTGGTGTGCGACATCACTTTCCATATAACGCTTCATATACTGCCATTTAAATACTTGAATGGAAGCTATTGTTATAGAAATATTCTACCAGAGGTAAATATTGATCCCAAATACCTTCATTGTCAAGTGAGAATGATTTCAACATGTTTTCTAACGTTTGAATTTTTTGTTCTGATTGTCCATCAGTTTGAGGGTGGTAGGTAGTTCTCAAACAAAGTTAAGTTTCCAGGGCATTCTAAAGGATTTTCTAGAATCTTGATGTAAAATGGGGATCATGATCAGAAACAATCGATTGGGGTACACCATGATGTCTTACAACTTCATTAATATATAGCGTTGTTAAACGGTTAAGTGGTAAATGTTTTGTTACAGCATGTAAATGTGATAACTTGGTAATATGATCAACAATGACTCGTATTCTATCATTCCTTATATGAGTCTTTAGTAGTCCCCTAAAAATGTTCATCATAATATCATCCCATTTCCACTCAGGTATTGGAAGAGGTTCCATGACTCCTCTAGGTTATTTTCTTCCATCCTTCACCTTTTGAAAAACCAAACATCTTGACACATAATTAGCAATCTCCCTCTTCATGTTATCCAACCAAAAATGTTCCTTCTAATCTTTATACATCATAATTCTACCATGGTGTATAGAGAAATTGGAGCTATGAGCATCATCTAACAATTCCATTTTTATATCAGGTATATCATGAACACAAAGTCTCTTCCCAAATTTCAAAAATCCATTTTCATATACAATGTCAATCAATCTCCCATCATTCGCAGATTTAATTTTCTTTTGAAACTTCTCATCATCAGTCTGAGAACTTTTTATCCTTTCTAGTAAATATGGTTTGGAAACCATTTGAAAAATTATTTGTAACACCCCAGGTAAATAAATAATATGAAATTTTTATATTTATCCCTATTTGTGAATAAAATGTTAATATTAATTGAAAGGGAATGCAATGCCTGATGGCTTACCCAATACGCAACAACGAGTTCCTTTGAAATCTTACAATGCACTCTAATAATAAAAAAATTATTTTAACTGGTCGTTAAAACCTAGTCATTGTAATGGTGGGAATGAACAGAACTAACTACCAAATGATTATATATGTTTGTCAAATATTTTTACTTTTTACAATAAATGTTAGTGGATTAAAAATGCGAATGAATCCAATTTTATGTGTAAACATTCTAATATTCTTTAAAAGGTCGATTAACCGCCTTTTGATGGTGAACCTATATTAAATCCACTTTTTTAAAATTTTATGTGTTATATTTGACAAAATAAAATTCTTCTTTAAAATCGGGACATCAAAATTTACTATGTGTAAATTTTTGGTATTTTTATGATAAAGTTCATTTTTAATGAATAATTAAAAAATGTTGTATTTTTATTCAAAACCTATTTTTAATATAATTTATTTATATGATTATATAATCTTATGAATTGGTTTTAATGTCCAATTATAATATATTTTTACCATTTAATCCAATGGTGGTCATTGGAATTAATTTAAATTTGAAATTGGACTTAAACTAGTGTCAATCTTTTAATAGATATTGTTTCTTAAAAACACGCTATTTGTTTTGACAGGGGGAATTAATTATTAAATTAATTAATGCAACTTATATGTTTTGAATTTTTTAAAATAAACATCATTTATAAATTCAGAATATCAAATATATCTTAGGGTTACTTTTTGGTAATTTTCTGAAAAACTTCAATTTTTGAGTAATAGTTAAACCACTAAGTGGTAGTTTAAAAACTGATTTTTCATTTAAATGAAACTTTACCACTTCTGTGATTTGAATTTCAAAAATACGACATACATGGTTGTCATTAGGATGTAAAATTTGGTTCAATGGGATTAAAATATTTTTTTGGTGAATAGTAACTTTTATGTTTTATTAATCGCGATTAAAGGTAATTACTGTAATTTAAGGTAAAGATAATGTTATAATAATGTGAAATGACTTTGACACATGAAATACCATTCTTTTATGAGTCATGGACAACCAAGAAAATCCATGGGTCAACTTGGGGACCCCATGGAGCCACTTTGGTTGGAAAATGACATTAATAACTTTTTATTTAAAGTTAACATTAAAATGTCACAAACATGTATTGTTTTACTAAAACAATTTTTACATGGGGTTATAGAAGTCATATTTTAGACTATACATATTCATTAGAAAGATATAATGATTTACTACATCATGATATATTTTTTTAAATTTTTAGACATTAAATAAATTAATTTATTTATGACACTGTGATGATGCAGTGATCACCTCATAAATGAACGATTTATATAAAATGAGAAGATAGGGTGAAATATAAGTATTAAACTTGTCACAAGCCTATTTTATGGGTTTGTTTCGAAAACTTATCACCTTATCATCGAAATATATAATTTTTGGACCTTTAAAATCCGAAAATCATTTTATAATAATGTTACTTTTCAAGACTTTCCAAGAGTGCCCCTCCTCTCCTCTTATAAAAGGCCCCCACCTCTACCACCTTACCCACACCTCTCAAGCCTTTGGCTTGGCCAAACCCTTCCCATTTTTTCTCTACACATCCATATATTACACCTAGAATCCTCACTTTGGGCATAAGTCTTTCCAAGGAAGCCTTTGAGCTCAAATCAAAAAGAGTTACCTGATTTAAAGGTAATGTCTTCACTTGTGTTCTTTTGTTTTATTTTGCTTCTCCAAACCCCTAAACTCTCTTTATTACTTTTTTTTTGTAACAAAAACAGTATATTCAATATACTAGGATGTTTTTATGTGATTTATTCAAGCTACACGTATACACACCTCCGTCTAATGGTTAAAGAACGTACTGTTTCTATGGATGGCGAATTACTGCCTCACAGAACGATGATTGTTCAATATTCTTTTAACACCTTTAAAGGTGGACATTATGATGTAAATATATTTTATATATGATATATGTGGTATTTATGTTTTCTATATGATTCTATATTTTATATTTAAAACATACCTTTATTCTTTTCATGTTGTGCAAATGCGATAATTTCATATGAGGAAGTGTGGACTACCGCCCCCTCAAGTGATATGACTCCTTCATGAAATACATGGAATGTATAAAGGATGAAATTAATGAAAATATGGGACATATAAACCATATATATTATACTGGAATTTTAATATATATATATATCATTTATTTTTAATTCCATTAATATGACAAAAAAATGAAAGTAGCGTTCATGCGTACGTACGGCCTACTGTCTCCATGAACGGTGCTTTTCATTTTTTGTCTCCAAATGTTATGGAATAGTATAAAATGAATATGTTCTGTATATATATGATATTTAAATCATTAATACTATTCTGGAGATGATTTACTTATAACTACATGGACAATCATTTTCAAACAAGTTCATTTTTGACTCATGTACCAAACATCAACAAAAACGTATGATATGAACTCACATTATTAACCAATTATTATAACATTATAATATGTGATATGAACTGAATAATAATATTTAAATTAGGACCTTAAGAAATTATAAAGTTACCAAAGTTTATTATTCAGGAATATAATGAAACGAACAAGACAAGTCGGACTTGAGGCAAGGGATCCTACCGCTCTCTTTCTTTTTAAGTATTAATTTTTATGTAACTTACATTAAGCTCCACTTTCTTATGTTGGGGGATATTATTTTATATTCCCCTTGCTATAAATTTTATTTTAATTTTATGAGAGACCCTATTTTATCTCACCAATCAATTTTCTGTAGTTTTATGTGGCGCTGTTAGGCTGCCGAATTTTAATAAGGGGATTTCCATCTCACTTGTTATTCCAGTGAGATTCATGTAACATTTGCCACTATTTCTTTTGTGTGGTGTATATAATACCCATTTTTTTACTATTTTAATAATATACTCTCATTTATGGGTATTTAAATCTTCATTTTATGACCCTTCTTTCATGTGGTGTATGTTTTGAAAGTTTCCCAAATCGGTTAGGGAACCTTTCACACTCCTTTTTTAAAAAGACTTATTTTGTTATGTCTTTTAATTTACATATTTTTATGTTGGGATATGTTCTTATATATTCATATTGATGTAAATTTTATGTCCAAGTGATGAGATAAAATTTTCTCTCTCATAAACTAATGTTATGAATTTTAGAGTGACGCCGTTAGGCTATCGAATTTTACCAAGGGAACTTCTTAACCCAATTTCGATTTCTTTGGGTTTAACTTGTAGTTATTGAATATGTAAGTCTATGAATATGTGTGAATCACCTCTGGTTTTTTTACACTTAATACCCACTTATATTGGGTGTATTTATATTTTTCACACATAATTATGATATTGATTTATCCTTAATTTAAGGATACCTTCTTTATAAGGGATTTCATCTCATTTTACAATTCTATTGAGACTTCATTGTTGTTATGCACCAATTCACTCTTATATGGTGTATATACTGTCCTTTGGAATAATATATCATGAATACCTTTATTCTCATGATATTATAAAGTTCTGATTAAATTTTATTCCTCAATTATTGTATTCAAGTGACTCTCATTTCGTTAAAACCCCTTTAACTAAAATATCATTTTAAATGTTTTAACGATTTATTCTTATAAATATTTCTCATTAATATCCATGTTTTCAAAATGGTTTTATGGATTTATTTATATGGATATTAATGGTTTTAAATGTTAAAAGCTTCAAAGTGGTATGGGATGCTTTGATTCAAAAATATCTTAATTAAATGTTTTAAATGGTTTTGAAATTGGTTTTTAGAATGGATTCATTATTTCAATATCTTAAAATGTTATATTGTTTTTGCAATGTGGGAATGATATCTTTTCTTTTATGATTATGTTATGTGCTATGATTATGTTATGGCTCTTGGGAATTGTTTATGAAGACGGGTTGTTCTGTGATAAACTAAGGGCGGGTGAGCCCGATATAGCTCTCAAATGCATTGGGTAACGCGAAGGGGTTAAACGTTAAGGTTTCCTTGAAGAGATTTAGGGAATATACTATGATGGGTATTCCAAACGTAACCATGAGGGTTACTCCCTACATAAGAATGTTATGAATTCATCAAGGTACCTTTATGCCTTATGATTTCTATTGAGTTATGCATAAATATTGTGATTTCATGAGGTATATAAATTGCTTATGTTTTATGAGTAAAGTATGATTTCATTGATTATTATGTATACATGGATTGATGTTTTCTTTCTGTACTGTTATAACACTTATTGGGCTTTTTTATTCTCATCCCAAGTTTTTGAAATGTTTTCACAGGACATAAATTTGAATAGGGTGAAGGATGGGAACAAGGAAACGTCATGCTATCGAAAACATGGAACTAAACAAGTTTCTTTGTAAGAGTTTTTATTTTATGAAAACTTAGTAGAAGTGTCTACATTGTAATCTTTTGAGAAGTAATAATTATGTCCTAATTCTCTAAAACTCTAAACCTCAAAAGATTCTCTATGTGAATTATTCATTTAATTCAATAATAAGTAATGTTTAAGGCCGGGTCCTTATAGTATTGATTTTTCACCTTCCATGATTATTACCATATCTATTTTTACTAGATCCATGAACATAGAATCCCTTTCAACATTCGTCTTGTTCAAAACTCCTTGATATTTTCTACTCTAAGCATCTGCCACCTTCTTTTCCTTTCTAGATTGGTAGTGTATAGTGCAATCATAATCCTTGAGTAGTTTGATCCATCTATTTTGCCACATGTTGAGTTTTATCTGTGAGAAAATATACTTCAAACTCTTGTGATCAGTATATATCTCACAATTTTTACCATAGATATAGTGTCTCCATATCCTCAAAGAAAGGATTACAGTTTCTAACTCAAGATCTTGAGTGGGATTGTATTGTTAATGAATTTTTTTCTATCATGATGCATACACAATAACACTATAATTCTGCATAAGGACACAACCAAGTCCTTTCTTTGAAGCATCACTACAAATAATAAACCCATCATTCCCGAATAGTAGATTCAATATAAAAGAATTGAATAATCTTCTCTTTAGTTCTTAAAAAAATTCTTTACACTCTTTTTTCCACAACAATTTAACCCCTTTACATGTGACCTTGTTTAATAGGATTTCCAATCGGGAAAAATTCTAAACAAAACGCCGATAATAACCTACTAAACAAATAAAACTGCATGCATCAGTTATATTAATCGGTGCTGACCATTCATGTATTGCCTTTGTCTTTGAAGGATCTACATATATTCTATCGTTAGAGACAATATGGCCATGAAAAAAATCTCATGAATCCAGAATTCACACTTGCTAAACATTCCCTATAATTCATTTCATTTAAGAGTCTTTAGAATAATGTTCAAGTGATTTTCATGATCTTCATAGATTTTAGAGTATACCAAGATATTATCAAAAAATAACACTAAAAATTCATCAAGATATTCCTTGAAGACGCTATTCATTAGATCCATGAAAACAGATGGTGCATTAGTCAGTTCCAAAGGCATTTCTATAAACTCGTAATGCTCGTACCATGTTCGAAATGCTATTTTCCAAAATGTCATCCTTATTCACACACAACTAATGATATCGAGATTGAAGTTCAATATTTGATAAATACTTAGCTCCATGAAGTTGGTCGAAAAAATCATCAATGAGAGGTAGGGGATACTTTTTCTTTATAGTTATAGAATTGGTCTCCCTGTATTCAATGCACAACCTCATAGATCCATCATTCTTCATTACAAAAAGAATAAAGGATCCCAAAGGAGAAACACTAGGGTGAATAAAACTATTATTACTCAATTCCTCTATTTTTTCTTTAGTTCAACTAATTCCATAGTGGTAATTCTATAAGGGGGCTTCGATATGGGCCATGAACCCGGAATTAAATCAATGGAAAACTCAATTTTTCATTCTGGAGGATGTCCAGGTAACTCCTCTGAAAACACATAAACATATTCTTGCACAATATGTAAGTCATATATTTGAACATTCCTCTCCTCACCCATAGTTATTTCATTCTCTTCCACCCCAATAATTGAATTTAGTAGAGCTACTAGTGTTTGATCAAGATAAGAATCAGGTTGTGATGTTTCTGCTCTAAAGATAAGGTACTCATTATCATCATCGAAAGTGATAACCTATTTCTTCTTACAATAAATTTTCCCATCATGGTCCAAAAGACAATGCATACCGAGGATTATATCAAATTCAATCATGGGTATGACAATGATATCAGCAGATAAAGAACATTTATATGCCCTAATGGGGACAGATTCAAAAAACATTGTTGCAATTATACTTTCCTTAAGAGTTTTTACTGACAACCCATTTGTTAAATCAAATTGAAAATATCTAATTTTCTTAGAAAACTAGGAAGATATGAAACAATGAGATGATCTAGAATCAAATAAATCATTGGATAAACTTGAAGAACCCATTAAATTTCCTACCACCACGTCTTTCAGAGCTTCAACCTCAGCAGTAGAGATCACATAAACTTGTCCTTGTCCCTGGGGTTTTTTTGTGGTATGTATCATTAGAAATTAATAAATTCCTTTGAATAATGACCCTTTTCTTTATAATTGTAGCATTCAAAATTGACAGCCACTCTCTTTCCCTTAAAATCATGTGCTTTCTGGACTTTTTCAACACACTTGTAATAAACTCCAATTCCCTTCAGGCAAGTACTGGGGTGTTTCTTCCCAAATTTACTATAGGATGGATATTCAACTTTTCCCTTCTTCCCCTTATTTCCATTTCTAGAGTGTTCAACAAATCTCTTCTTCACTTTCTTTGCTTTAGATTCTTAAGGCTTATAGAATTACTTTTCTATCTTGATAGCTCATGAGACAATATCTCCATAAGATGAGAAGGATTGTGAGACTAATTATCGATGGAGAAATTGTTTTAACCAATCAAATAATTTATCAATATTAATCCTTGGGTTACATATATAATCTGTTACATTCTTTTCTAACCATGTAAAGTTAGCCTCATACTTTGCGACATTATCATCCTCCTTTTTCATTAGACTCAAAAATTGTCTTTCCATATATACTCGATGGTCATGAGGAAATTATTTTTCTAATAAAAGCTCTTTAAACTACCTCCATTCCATATTTGATACTTTTTAATCCTCCTTTGTGTTTTTTATTAATTACCACCATTGAAATGTATCTCTCGTGAGGAGATAAACTTCCATGAAAACTTTTTCTTTTTCACTACTCTCCAAAGCATGAAATATTTTCTCGAAGGAAATTTTCCATTGCTTACCTACAAATTGATTTTTAGTCTTATTTAACATTGTTGGTTGTTGCCTCATAAATTGGTATAACATTGATCCTTTGTGTTGTGGATCAGGGTGCTCCATACGGGTAAGGCTATTATTCATAACATGAGTGAGTTATCCCAGTATGATGATAATATAATCAGTACTAGTTGCATCAACAGCTCCACTATAATTATATAGAGTAGTAGGGAAATCCTTGTATAGATTACGTGCGTTGATATAGTTTCCATTCTTTCCACTAGGTACTATTTCTAGACAATGTCATAGACTAGATTAGTTTATGAATTGCAATACATAATTCCAAACTTGTAAAACAATTAACATAAATTGAACAGTTTATGGATAAAATCCATAATAAAAAATGTTTTCTTTGAGGAGGTATATACTCATAAATCCTCCATAATTCTTTGTAAAAAATTTGAATTATCTTAATCATATCCCCCAGGAGTGTTGTAACCAAGAGTATAGAAAGGCACATTGTCAAGTACTAGGATACTCCGGTTCAAGCCTGAAACTCCTTGTTAAAGCTTCCACTCCTAGGTACATCTATTCTAGAGCCGCCTATACCTTCTTGTATCCAGGCAGGGATGTATTTCTTGAAAAACACACAAAATCTCTACATTACCAATATTATAGGATGTTCTTCTATACGAATCCTCAAAGTCTATCTTAGGGTAATGTTATCTAATCAGAATTTTTCAAAATAGAGATGCCAAAAATTGTACTAAAATTCCTCTGATACCAACTGTAATGTCCCGACCCTGGTTACCCAATGTCGGTGCAATATTACATAACATTGGCATGATCAAAGAGATCATATCCTGAAGAACTGATCAGATTTGTAGCCTTGGAAGTACAAGATACACACATAAGTTTTACATTACATCATGAGATAAAAACAACAAAAACATTTTGTCCCCTTTGAACACAGTCATATCCCTTATACTATCCCTGTAGTTTAGTCAGGGTATACTAATTCGTATCATAGGAAAAATAAAACATATAAAGGGGTGATCTCAGCTACTCAGTATGGACAACAATATAGCGGAATATTTAATAAATAAGCATAAAAATATAAGGAAATGTATAAGAATAAAACAAAATCCTTTTAAACATAATCTTCAACATAATATGTAAATGATAAATCAAATAATTTCATTTAATTATTCACATGGATATTCTTCTAGTTGAATAATCACATGTAATATCAATAGACAAATTCATAATGATATAATTCATAAGGCCAGACTTCCTAACCACATAGTCAAGGCCTCGTGTGAAGACTAAAAAAAATATTTTGTCAATTTTTTTGTGCCAAGATATTAGTTTGTCTCATGAGACCTACCAATGCATCTAAGAGCTATATCAGGCCCCACCCATAATTTATAATGTCCAATGCATTCCTCATATGAAATTTTTGAAACTTAACATAAACATTTGTATTAAAAATATCATACAAAATTTTAATACATTAACCATAAACAATTAATAGTATAAAAATAACAAATCCAGAGTTAAAAAAATCCCAAAACCTTCGATACAATATGGAAGATTGTATCAAAATAAATCAACTTCAAACAAGTGTAAAATACATCAAAGAATGTTGACAAAGATGAAATCACAACTATTTGAGAGAAATATATCTTTCAATTTTGAAATCATTTAAAAGTCACATAATTATAAAAGAAATAATTTATTTTGAAAATATTCTTCTAATATTTTAAGGTATTCTTAAAATATTTTATAATAGCAGAAAATAGACACATTCACTGTATAAGTTAAAAAAACATTCTTTCCTTAATTTTTTGGAAAAGGTCGTAAAATACATTGTTCAGAAAATGACAGAAAGATTCTATTATAAACATATTATAAAAAGTCTAAAAAGGGTACAGAAGACTTTAACCCATAGTATATTAAATAGTAAAAAAATGTTTTGAAATACATTTTTAAGAAACAAGGGTGTGGATAATAAAGAGGTCACAATAGATACTTATGTTTTAACAACCTCGAATAAGTAATGATAATGTAAAATTAACCCTTAACATGTAATTTTACATGATTGAGGGTATTTAAAACTCATGTATAATATTTAAATAATTTTTATTAAATTATAAAATAACAAATACACAAATATGATATCATAAATGATCTTCTACTATTGCATTGTTAATAATATTTCAGTAGTATCATCGTTTTGGGTGTCAACTGATTTTTATTTCCGTTATATATTTTGTTAGGTAAGTCATGTTTTTTTTGGATAAGTTGTATTTGATTGATATCCAGAATAATATTATGTTTTTAAGCATTAATTGTTCATCATAAAATGATATTTATTCTTGATTGGCTACGATGGGGAATGAATATCATCGAGTTCATGGAGACTGTAATCCGTACGTACGCACGAGCGACAATACCTTTCTATTGATGGGAGAATAATATGTAATTGGAATGTATATCATGTAAAAAAAATCATTAACATGTTATATTTATTATTTAAATGAATTATACTCACTATTATACCCATTAAAATAATTAAGTGTTTGAATAACAAACTACACCACGACGTGAAGTCGGTAAGCCGTACATACGCATGTATTATGACTTGTCATTAATAGGATGGATATAATAATTAATATGGTTGTAAAATATTTATAACAACATTACAGTATGTTCAAGGTACTGTAGTTATTATTTTTTTTTGGAAATAACCAAGAAAGAGGAAGTGGAAGAAGAAATGAACTTTGAAATAGGTGGTGGAATTATTGCCTCTTCTTCGGGTGTTTCTTTTTGAGTTGATCAAAACACCTCCATAGAATATATTTCTGATTAAATTAAGGCCTCTAGAAATAATTTAGGGTAGTATGGAGGATATTGAAGCAAGGGTTGGCTGAGCCAAATGGCCTTGGTGGTGTTAAATTAAGATAAGTAGATGTACCCTTTTATAAGAGAGGAGAGGGTCACCTTAGGAAAACCATGAAATATTATATTATTATACGATAATATTCAGATTATAATGGAACCAAAAGTATTTATTTTAAGTATAATGGTGTGATGGGTCGAAAACCTCTCAACCCATAGGGTTTAGATAGGTTTAGGTCACTATATTAACCTTATCGTTGAGATTTAACTCTAGGTTAAATAGTTTAATATTTAACATGTCTCCTTGAATTTTTATATTATATGGTTAATAAAATTACTATAAAATGTCAAGAGAACCCCAAGTTGTTCATTAATGAAATATCTATTATTATATAAGTCCTTTTTTCAAACCCAAAATTTTTAGGACAATTATATCACTTAATAATATAGTATTTGTATTAAAAACACATTTATGTCAATTTTGTCACAATTTAGTATGTCATTTTTTATAAAGTCCAAAAAATATTATTACTTCAAAAAAAATTCATTTTATCAACCATGAAATGTCATATTAACATATGTAATTAGTTTAATTCATCAAAAGTCTCAATTTACATTTATTTGGATATTTATAATATCAATTATTTTAATCTTTCATTAATAAGATAATTACATCATCATAATTGTATAATAATTTTATTTTATTATATAATATTTAAAAATTATAAATAAAATACCATTATGTAAAAAATCAATTTATATTTCTAATTAATATTTATATTCAATGTTATCTTATGTATAAATTTACATAAAAAATGTTTTAGTTATTAAACATTGAATTTAACACTTTTAACTTTTCTTTATATAAAATAATAATAAAAGTTTTAATCTAATCCAAGTGGACCAAAAGGACCATATTTTTTTCCTAAAGTTTTTTTGGTCTAAATACACTTATAAAATAGAATTAGGACATGTGTTTCGGTAATAATAATATCATTTTTACCCTTAATTACCCTATTTATTTTTTAACTATGGTAAATAAAAGTCAAAAGTTACTATTCACAAAAAAAATTATTTTTATCTTATTGAACCAAATTTTACTTAATGATTTTAACCATGTCTCAAGGATTTTTGAAATTCAATTCACTGAATTGTAAAAATTACATTTTATGCAAATTTGCTAATGTGCTATGAAGGTGGGTAAAAGACTGTAAAAAGTTTAATAAAACTTTATACATCTAATTTTATTATAAAATGAATCAAATGAATTACATTAAACTAATATAGGTATTATGTATATATTTTGACAAAAAATAAATTTAAATAAAATAAATAATTATTTGAATAAGAAGTTGGTTTTAAACAATAACGCCGTGTTTTTTACCATTCATCAAAAATTGAATGTTTTCAAGAAAAATACAAAAATTTCACCATAAGCTAATTTGGATATTGAAAATCCAAAAATGAAGTCTATTTAAAAAATTAAATTTATAAAACTTCAAGAAGCAGGTATTACTATTCATAAAAACTAGTTTGATTGGTCGTGTTGTGCTAGATCATGAAGTTTCATACAGCACAAGCTACTGAATTATTCAAAGGGAAACGTATCATGGAAGATTAGGGTGTTATATCTGAGTTGATTAAGATGTATTTGATGTAAAATATATAGTTTAATAATCTATACCACTATCACAAGTTTTAAAATGGATAAAAAAATGCTTTTAAAAATCCTTCACATAACTATCTATATATGGTGGTGGATAAATAAAATAGGTTTTATCATAATAAAATTTTTAATTCATTAAGGGATTACCGCTCTACCAAATTTACTCCAACACTATATGTATTATATTCAATGGTGTTTTAAAATGGATTAGCTCTCCTCATTAAGGTTAAATTTACCAAAAGTAAAAAAACAATTTTGATTAATTAAAAAAGATAAAGAATCATAAATTTGGTGGAACTCTTATAGAAAATTTTGGGAGCATTGCATAACCTCTAGATTTATATGAATAACATATCCTAAGTACCCAATACTAATGTATATATTTTCCATTTTATTCAAGTGGAATTAATATTATCATTGAGTAAACTGATGATAATAGAAAATAGTCTTCCAAAACATAGTCTAAAATGAGACATACCATACATAATATATATAAGTAAATGTCCAATGGGGTTTACTATTTCGTTACCCAGGATAATTAGTGCGTCACACCTCCCACCAATGTAAGGTTCCACAAGAAATACTTGTCATGAAACATTCCATGTAAAATTCAAAGGTCCTTATTGCTTTACCCTAAACATAATGGCATGAGTTCCCTACCTCAGGTCCTTAAACTATATGATGCATAGTCCTTACCTCACTACTTTGATGAATATAGTGCATGATCCTAATAATTTTACAGTAAACTAAATGACATGTGATCGATCTTTTATGGCCCTAAACATCATGTAGTGGTCCATTATATATGAAGTTAATGTATATAACATTACCCTTTTAAGAGACAAATATATTTAAAATCTATATTTCTTATTATATTTATTGATTCTAATGATTTTAGGATTCTATAATGTCAAGGTTTACCAAAAATATAATAAATTTCAATGTTTTTAGAAAAATGTATGGTTTATTCCTCTTACCACTAGATATGAAGTGGTCCCCATATATGTTATCCATGGGAAAATGATAAATTTTCTCTTCATTTCAATTCCCATTAAAACTACCCTAGTTTATAGGAATATCGATTCCAATTGTCAAAATACCCAAACCATTTTACAGATATTATTTCCAGCTTCATAACATAAATATCCATTAATAAAAAAACAAGGATAAAAAATTCATAGTGTCTTTCCAATACAAGGTTCATAATGCATCAAAGTGAGACTAGAATAAACCTTATTTAATTAATTAGTAATAATGGCATCGTAAATCCATTATTTCTTCTAAAATTTCTTAATATAACATGGGGGATACATAGTTAAATAGGTTATATAAAAACCTAATAAGGATGTAAACATGATAAGGAAGCATAACATGTAAGCCATAGATTATAACTTCACACATTAAAATAGAAAGTATATTAGTAATCTATTGGAAGAATAATTTAAAAGACATTGTATCATAATATCATAGAAGAATACGAAATGTGGTAGAAATATTAAACATAACATAATAATAAGTTAGGGCTAACAACAACGACATCATTACATGGTGGCCAGAGCCTCATAATGGGTTTGGTTCACTCTCTAATCCCTTACACGATATCTCATGACTCTAAAAAATTCCGTAATGCATTGGAGGGCTATATAATTCCATGCCCACCCATTAAATTCATTTCATGTATATTACTATGTACTAAAAAATAAGGAAATAAATAATCAGATATGTAACACCCCAATATTCCACAGTATGTTTCCCATTCAAAAATTCAATAGTTAGCATTGTACACAACTTCGAGATTCTAACACACCGCTACCAATCAAACTAGCCGTTATGAATACAAATACCCACTTTGTGAAATTTTATAAATTTTAACTTTCAAAATAGACTTCATTTTGGATTCTAAATATCCAAATTATCTTAAGATGAATTTTTGGTATTTTTCTGAAAACTTTCAATTTTTTGATGAATAGTGAAAAAACATTGCGTTATTGGTAAACCCGGCTTTTTAATTATATAATTAGTTATTTTATTTTAATTTATTTTAGGTAAAAATAGATACATAATACATATATATTTTCAACATAATTCATTGGGGTCATTTTATAATAAGTATAGATATATAACATTTTATCAAGCTATTTACCGTCTTTTACCCACCACCTAGGAGCATTTGAAAATTTGTATAAAACATAATTTTACTTCTTATGTGAGTTGAATTTCAAATATCTGAGAGACATAGTTACTATCAGTAAGTAAAACGTGGTTCAATAAGATGAAAATAATTTTTGGTGAATAGTAACTTTTTACTTTTATTTACCACGGTTAAAAGTAAATAGGGTGATTAAGGGTAAAAATGATATCATTATTACCCTAACACAAGGAATAATTCTATTAGATAAGTATAATTCGACCAAAAAACCTTAAGAATAAAATATGATTCTCTTTGGTCCACATGGATTAGATTAGGATATTTATTGTTATTTTATTTAAAGAAGAGTTAAAAGAGTTAAATTTATATTTTAATAAATAAAACATTTTTACTATAGGGTTATACATAATATAAATTCAACTATATGTATTCATTAGAAAGATAAAAATATTTTATACCTAATAATATTTTATTTATAATTTTTATACATTAAATAATTTAATTTATTTATGACACAATGATGACACAGTAATTAACATGATAATAAAATATTAAAATAATTGATATTATAAATATCCAGATAAATGTAATTTGAGACTTTTGATGAATTAAAATAATTTTTTATGTTAATATGACTTTTTATAATTAAAAATATAAATTTAGTTCGAATTAATAAAGTTTTTATGAATTTAAAAAAATCATTTATTAAATATTTTAAAATTTTACATAATCGACTTTTTAAAACAAATACTATATTATTGGTTGAAATGATATGCCTAAAAATATAAGGTTCAGAAAAAGGTCCTTAATGATATTATATATGTCATTAATGAACCACTTGAGGTTCTCTTTGATGTTTATAGTATGTTTATTACCCATATAATATAAAAATACAAAGGGACATGGTAAATGTCAAACTATTTAACTAAGAGTTAAATCTAAAAGATAACGTTAATATGATGACCTAAACCTTTATAAAACCTATTGTTTGAGAGTTTCTCGACCCATCCCTACGTTATACATTAAATAATTAATTTTGAGGACATTAGAAACCGAAAATTATTTCATTATAAAATAATATTTCAAGCTTTTCCTAATGTGACTCTCACCTCTCTTATAAAAGGACAACTCCACTTCTCTAAAATTCACACCTTAAAATCTATTTGGCTCATCCAAACCCTGCCCAAATATCCATTAAACTGTCCTTAATTCATCATATAGTCCTTCCCTTAGCCATAAATCCAACCTACGGAGCCCTTTTGATCAAATCAAAAGGAAGAACCCAAAGTAGAGGTAAATATTTCATCATCTCTTTCAAGTTCTTTTCTTCTTCCACTTCCTCTTTCTTTGTTGTTTCTATTCTAAAATAATATATCAGGTATCTTTTATATACTGTTATGTTATTATAAAAATGGTACAACTATATTCATTATTTTATCCATCCTATAAATGACAATGTCACCATACGTGCGTACGTACGGATTACCATCTCCACGACGTTGTGTAGTTTTCTATTCAAACACTTCATCATTTGGATGGGTATAATAATGAGTAAAAATGATGTAGATAATAAATATAACATTATAATGATTATGTATATATGATATACCATCCAATTTTATACTATTTTAATATCAAAAAATTGTATTGTCGCTCGTGCGTACTTACGGATTACCATCTCCACGAAGGCGATGAGATTCATTCCCCATCGTAATAATTGAAAAAAAATTAATTTTATGATTAAAAATAATGTTTTTGAACATAATATCATTATTTAAATGAATCAAATTCATCTTATCCATAACAAAAATGGCTTATGTAACCATGCATATAAACGAAAACGAATCCGTTAACCCCCAAAATGATGATACTACTAAAATATCATTAACAAAGCAATATTAGAAGATCATATATGATATCATATTAATTTATTTGGTTATTGTATAATATAGTAACAACTATTTAACCATTATACATAATTTTAACGTGCCCTTGACCAATTAAAAGTACAAGCTAAGGGTTAATTTCACAATCTCTTTATTATCTGAGATTTTTTTTACGTAAGTATATACTAGGACCTCTTTATCATCCGCATCCATGTTTCTTAAAAATGTATTCCAAAACATTTTTACTGTTTACTAGACTATGGGTTAAAGTAATTTATACCCTTTTTTGGCTTTTTATAAAATAGTTTTAAAGGAATATTTCTGTCATTTTCCAAAGAAGGTACCTTATGACCTTTTCGACAAAATTAAGTTAAGAATGTTTTTTAACTTTTATGGAGGGTGCAACTATTTTCCACCATCATAACATCATAGAAGTTTCCCATACATGATTATAAAAGATATTATCAAAATAAATGTTTTCTTTTATAATTATATGACTTTTAAATGATTTTTGAATATAGAGAGATATTTCTCTAAAAAAATTTGATTTCATCTTTGTCAACATCCTTTGATGGATTGTGAACTTATTTGAAGTTGATTTATTATGATAAAAAAATTCCATATTTTATTGAGGGATTTGAGATATGTTTGACTATGGATGTGTTATTTTTATACCATTCATGTTTTATGGATAATGTATTGACATTTCATATGCAAGTTTTAATATGAATATTTATGTTATGTTTAAACCTTTTCATATGAGGAATGCATTGGACTTAGTAAGTGACAAGTGGAGCCCGCTATAGCTACTCGATGCATCTGTAGGTAGCATGAGACAAACTAGGGTCTTAGAATAATTCCTTGAGATAATATTATTTTTAGTCTTGGCACAAGGCCTTGACTATGTGGTTATGAAGTCTGGCATTATGCATTCCATCATTATGAAAGTGGCTATAGATATTGCATATGATTATTTGAAAAGTAGAATATCCAAGTGAATAAATAAATGGAATTATTTGATTTTATCTTTTCCATATTATGTTGAAGTTCATGTTTAAATGTCCTTTGTTTTAGTCTTACATTACCTAAAATGTTTATGCTTATTTATAAAATTTTTGACTATATTGTTATCCTTACTGAGCATCTGAACTCATCCCTTTCTATGTTTTATTTTCCCAAGATTTGAAAAGGTATATTATTATTGACCTACAAGGATAGTCTAAGGGATATGAGTGGGGCCTATAGAGACTATGTTGTTTTAGTTTTTCATTATATAATGTAATTTAAAACTTATGAATGTATCTAGTATTTCCAAAGCTACTAAACAAATCGGTTTTTCGAGACTTGATCTTTTGTGATAATGGAAATGTTATTTAATAATGCACCAACACTGGGTAACTAGGGTCGAGGCGTTATAGTTGGTATCAGAGAAAGTTTAGTACAATCCTTGGAAGCAATATTTAGAAAAACTCTTATTAGAGAACATTAACCTAAGATAGACTTTAACGATTAGTATAGAAGAGCTTACTAGAATTTTGGAATTGTGGATATTTTGTGAGTTTTCCAAGTAATACATCTCTGTCTGGATAAAAGCAGGTAGAGCCGGCTATGGAACAGATATACCAAGGGGTAAAACCCAAAAACACTGCTTGGAGCTAGACTCGAACGGGAACTGGTGCACGACAACGGGCCTTGCTACAATCTTGGTTGTGACACTCCCAGGAGATATGCTTAGGATAATTCTCATTTTATTTACAAACCATTATGAATGGTTTATGAGTATATTCTTTCTCAAAGAAAACATTTTTATAATTATGGATTATATCCATAAACTGTTTAATTTATGTTCACTGTGTTACAAGTTTTGAATTATGTATTGCGATTCATAAACTAATCTAGTGTATACCATTTTTTAGAAATGGCGCCTAGTGGAAGGAATGGAAAATGTATTAATGCACAACATCCATGTATGGATTTCCCTCATACTCAAGAAAATTATAGTGGAGCTGGTGATGGAACTGGTGCTGATCAGGTTATCACCATACTTGGACAACTCACTCAGGTTATGAATAATAACATTACCCATATGAAGAACCCTGATCCTCAACATGGAGAATCAATGTTAGAATAATTCATGAGGAATCAACCACCAACATTCAACTGGACTACAAATCCATTTGTAGCCGAGCAACAAATAAGTTCCATATAAAAAATATTCCATGCTTTAGGTAGTAGCGAAAGGGAAAAAGTTATCATGGAAGTTTATCACCTCATGAGAGATGAAAATCAATGGTGGTCATTGATTAAAAACACAAAGGAATATAATAGAGTATCAAATATGGAATGAAGGGAGATTAAAGATCTTCTTTTAGAAAATACATTCCTTGTGACCATCGAGCAGATATGAAAAGACAATTTCTGAGTCTGAGGAAAAAAGAGTCCAAGAATGTTGCAAAGTATGAGGCTAAATTTACAAGGATATCAACGTATGTTGTATATTATATAAGTAACTCAAGAAGTAATATTGACCGTTTCTTTGATGGGTTAAAACCATTTCTTCATCAAGCATTAGCCTCACAATCCTTCTCGTGGTACGAAGATATTTTCTCATGTGCTATCATGAGAAAAAGGAATTCTGTAAGTATTACGACTTTAAAGCAAAGCAAGAAGAGAAGAGATCTGTTGAACACTCGAGAAATGGAAATAAAGGGATTAAGGGAAAATTTAAATATCCATCATTCAGTAAATGTAGGAAGAAACGCCCGGTAATTTCTTCAAGGGAATGGGAGTCTATTACAAATGTTGTGAAAAAGGCCACCAAGCTCATGATTGTAAGGGGAAGAAAGAGGCTTTCAATGTTGAATGTTACAAGTGTCGAGAAAGGGGGAATTATGAAAATGAATGCCTTAAGCGCTAAGAAAACTTACCTCATAAAAGTCTTAGGGATCAAGGCCAAGCTTATTCAATCACTATTGTTGATGTTGAAGCTCTAAAAGACATGGTGGTAGGTAATTTAATGGTTTCCTAAAGTTTATCCAATGATTTATTTGATTTTGGATCATTACATTGTTTTATATCCTCCCAGTTTTCTAAGAAAATTAGATATTTTCAATTTGAATTAACAAGAGAGTTGTCTATAAAAACACCTAAGGGAAGTGTCATCGCAACAATGTTTTGTGAATCAATTCCCATTAGGTTATATAAATGTTCTATATCTACTAATCTCATCATCATACCCATGATTTAATTTGATATTATCCTTGTTATGGATTGGATTTCAGACCCTGATGTGAAAATTTATTATAAGAATAATGAGGTTATAATTTTTGATGATGATAAAGAGTACCTTATCATTAGATCAAAAATGTCACCACCTGATTCTTATCTAGATCCACACCCATTAGATCTACTGAATTCAATTATTGGGGAGTATGATAATGATGTAATTATGTGAGAGTAAAAGAATGTATGAATAGAGGAAGTTCTTATTGTGCAATAATATTTTTATGTGTTTCCATAGGATTTACCTAAACATCCTCCAGAATGAGAAATTGAGTTTTCCATTGATTTAATTCCTGGTTCAAGGCCCATATCGAAGAACCCATATTGAATATCCACTGTGGAATTAGTGGAACTAAAGAAACAAATAGAGGAATTGAGTAATAAAGGATTTATTAACCCTAGTTTTTCTCCATGGGGATCCCCTCCTCTTTTTGTTAAAAAGAAAGACGGATCTATGAGGTTGTGCATTTATTACAGGGAGATCAATGTTATAACAATAAATAATAGGTATCCCCTACCTCACATTGATGATTTATTCAACCAACTTTATGGTGCTAAATATTTCTCAAAGATTGAACTTCGATCCGGATATCATCAGTTGTGTGTGAAGAAGGAAGACAATCCAAAAACATCATTTTGAACTAGATATGGGCATTACGAGTTTACATTAATGCCTTTTGGGATGATAAATGCACCCCTTGTTTTCATGGATCTAATGAACAAATTTTTCAAGGAATATCATTATGACTTTGTAGTTGTATTTATTGATGATATCTTGGTATACTCCAAAATATGTTAAGATCATGAAAATCACTTGCGGACCATTCTGAAAACCCTTAGAAGAAATGAATTATATGGTAATTTTAGCAAGTGTGAATTTTGGCTTCAAGAGGTTTCTTTTCTTGTCCATATTGTCTCTAAAGATGGAATATCTGTTGACCCTTCAAAGACTAAGGAAATCCAAGAATGGCCAACACCGACGAGTATAATTGAGGTACATAGTCTTATTGGTTTATAGGTTATTATCAGCATTTTGTCTAGAATTTTTCCCAGTTGGATAACCCATTAACAACGCTCACACGTAAAGGGGTTAAATTTGATTGGAAAAAAGAGTGTGAAGAATGTTTTGAAGAACTGATGAGAATATTATTCAATGCTCTTATACTGACTCTACCATTAGTGAATGATGGGTCTGTTATTTATAGTTATGTTTTAAATAAAGGACTTGGTTGTGTCCTTATGGAGAATTATAGATCTATTGCCTATGCATCACAACAGCTAAAAATTCCTGAGAAAAACTATCCTACTCATGATCATGAGTAAGGAGATATAATATTTTTTGTGAAAATATGGATACACTGTCTCTATGGTGACAAATGTGAGATTTATACTGATCAGAAGAGTTTGAAGAATATTTTCTGACAATACAACTCAACATAAGGAAAAGGAAATGGCTTGAACTACTCAAAGATTATGATTGCACAATACACTACCACTAAGGGATGGAAAATAAGGAGGAAGATGCTCTGAGAAAAAAGGATCATGGAGTTTTGAACAAGATGAGAGCTGAAAGGGATCCTATATTCATGGATCTAGTGAAAATCGATATGGGAATAATCATGGAAGGTGAAACAACAATTCTTTTTCAAATTGTTGGCAAACCATATTTTCTAGAAAGGATAAAAAGTTCTCAGGATGATGAGGAGGAGTTTTAAAATAATATTAAAGCTGTGAATGATGGTTGATTGAGTTACTTCATATATGAAGATGGGATTTTGAAATTTGGGAACATACTTTGTATTCCTGATATACAAGATCTAAAAAGAGAATTGTTAGATGATTCTCATTGCTCCAATTTCTCTATACACCCTAATAGTACCATGATGTATAGAGATTTGAAGGAACATTTTTTGTGGGACGACATGAAGAGGGATATTTCTGATTTTGTGTCAAGATGTATGGTTTTTCAATAAGTGAAAGCTGGAAGGTAGTAGCCTAAAATATTCATGAAACCTCTTCCCACACCTGAGTGGAAATGGGATAATATTACGAGGGACATTGTCATGGGACTACCAAAGGCTCTTAGAAATAAGGATGCAATATGGGTCATTGTTGACCGTCTTACCAAGTCAGCACATTTTCTTTCTATAACTGAAGATTTACCAGTTCAATGTATGGAAATACTATATATTAATGAATTTGTAAGACGTCATGGATTACCCCTATCGATTGTTTCTTATTGTGATCCCTGTTTTACATCAAGATTCTTGAAAAGTCTTCAGAAAGCCCTGGATGCTGAAATTAGTTTGAGCACTGCCTACCACCCTCAAACTGATGGACAATTAGAACAGACTATTCAAACCGTAGAAGAAATTTTGAGATCATTCTCACATGACTTTCAAGGTATGTGGGATCAATATTTTCCTATGGTAAAAAAATTTATATTAATAGCTTCCGTTCAAGTATTCATATTACACCATATGAAGCATTATATGGAAAGAGATGTCACACAAAAACTTTTTGGGATGATGTTGGTGAAAGAAAACTCGTAATCCCAGAACTTATTCAGGAAACGATGGAAAAGGTGAAGGTTATCCAAAGCCACATCAAAGCAGTACAAAGTAGGAAAAAGAGATATGCTGATAACCAAAGGAAGGATTTGGAATTTCAAGTATGAGACCATTTTTTCTTCAAGGTATCTCCAAGTAAGGGTGTTATACATTTTTTTAATAATGGTAAATTGAGTCCTAGGTACATAGGACCTTTAAAAATTCTAGAAGGAATTGGAGTTTTAGATTATTGTTTAGAAATGCCTCCAAGTCTCTCTAAAGTTCATGATGTGTTCCACGTATCACTATTGAGAAAATACATGCCTGACCCAATGCACGTACTCACCTATAAGGAAATTGAACTGGAACCTGATCTGTCTTTTTGTTAAGAGCCTGCCAAAATTCATGATACAAGAGAACAAGTGCTGAGAAATCAGATGACTCATCTCGTAAAAGTTTTATGTAGAAACCATATGATGGAAGATGAAATGTGGGAACAAGAGGAACATACGATGAAGAACCTCCCGAATCATTTTGTGTGGTAGTATTATTGAAATTATGAGGATGAAATTATTCGAATGAGGGAATAATGTAGCACCGCAAACTTCCACGGTATGTTTCCCTTTGAATAATGAAATAGCTTTCATTGTACGCAACTTCGAGATTCTAACACAACGTGACCAATCAAACTATCTGTTATGAATAGTAATACCCACTTTTTAAAATTTAATAAATTTTATCTTCTAAAATGGACTTCATTTTTTGATTTGGATTATCGAAATTATCGTAGGGTAAATTTTTTGTATCTTTCTGAAAACATTCAATTTTTGATGAATAGTGAAGAAACACTACGTTATTGGTTAAAACAGAATTTTTATTTAAATAATTAGTTATTTTATTTTAAATTATTTTAGGTCAAAATAGATAAATAATAAATATATATGTTCAACATAATTCATTGGATTCATTTTATAAAAATTTTAGATATATAAAATTTTATCGAACTATTTACTTTCTTTAACCCACATCCAAAGAGCAATTTCAAATTTGTATAAAACATATTTTTACCACTTCTTTGAGTTGAATTTAAAAAATTTGAGAGACACGATTAATATCATTAAGTAAAATTTGGTTCAATAGGATGAAAATATTTTTTGTTGAAAAGTTACTTTTTACTTTTATTTACCACTGTTAAAAGTAAATATGGTAATTAAGGGTAAAATTATATCATTATTACCCTAAAACATGTCATAATTCTATTGGATAAGTATAATTCGACCAAAAACAACCTTAGGAATAAAATATGATTCTCTTTGATCCACATGTTTTTTATTAGGACATTTATTGTTATTTTATTTAAAGAAGAGTTAAAAGAGTTAAATTCAATGTTTAATAACTAAACCATTTTTAATATAAGGTTATACATAATATAAATTAGATTATAAATATTAATTAGAAATATAAAAAAAATCTATATAATTATAGTTTATTTATAATTTTCACACATTAAATAATTTAATTTATTTATGACATAATGATGACTTAGTAATTACCTTGATAATGAAATATTAAAATAATTGATATTATAAATTTCCAAATAAATGTAATTTGAGACTTTTGATGAATTAAAATAATTTTACAGGTTAATATTACATGTTCGGATTGACCATATAAATTTATTTTGAATTAATAATGTTGTAAAAACTTTACCAAAATTAATTTATTAAATAATGACAAAATTGACAAAATTGAGTTTTTAAAACAAATACTATATTATTGGTTGATATAATATTCCTAAAAATATAAGGTTCGGAAAAATAGTGTTAATAATATTAAAATTGTAAAAAAAATAAACCACTTGAGGTTCCCTTGGATGTTTATAGTAAGTTTATTAACCATATAATATAAATATGCAAAGATACATTGTAAATGTCAAACTATTTAACTAAGAGTTAAATCTAAAAGATAAGGTTAACATGATGACCTAAACCTATCTAAAACCTATTTGTTGAGAGTTTTTAGACCCATAACTACCTTATATTTTAAATAATTTATTTTTTAGCCATTAGAAACCGAAAATTATTTTATTATAAAATAATATTTCAAGCTTTTCCAAATGTGACCCTCACCTCTCTTATAAAAGGGCACCTCCCCTTCCTTCAAACTCACACCTTCAATGCCATTTGGATCGGCCAACCCCTGACCAAATATCCTTTCAACTGTCCTACATTCATTCTAGAGGCCTTAATTTAGCCATAAAGCCAACCTAAGAATCCATTTTGATCAAATCCAAAGGAAGAACCCAAAGAAGAGGTAAATATTTCATCACCTCTTTCAATTTCTTTTCTTCTTCCACTATCTATTTATTTGTTGTTTCCATTCCAAAATAATAACTCCATTATCTTATATATACATTGATGTTATTATAAAAATGGTACAACCATATTCATTATTCTATCCATTCTATAAATGACAAAGTCACCATACGTGCGTACGTACGGATTACCGTCACCATGACGTGGTGTAGTTTGTTATTCAAACTCTTTATCATTTGGATGGGTATAATAATGAGTATAAATTATTTAAATAATAAATATAAAATTATAATTATTATTTATATATGATATACCATCCAATTATATATGATTTTAATATCAAAAAAATGATATTGTGGCTCGTGCGTACGTATGGATTACCGTCTCCATGAAGGGGTTGAGATTTATTTCCCCATCGTAATCATTCAAGAATAATTTTCCTTTTATGATTCAAAATAATTTTTATGAACATAATATCATTTTTTATATGAATAAAATACAACATATCCATAACAAACATGGATTATGTAACCATGCATATAATGGAAAAGGAATCAATTAACACCCGAAATGATGATACTAATAAAATATCATTAACAAAGAAATATTAGAAGATCATATATGATATTATATTAATGTATATGGTTCTATTGAAATTTAATAACAATTATTTCAACATTATACAAGAGGTTAACCTACTATCGAACAATCAAAAGTACAAGGTAAGGGTTAATTTCACAATCTCTTTATTATCTGAGGTTGTTTTTACGTAGGTATCTACTTAGACATCCTTTTCATCCACATCCATGTTTCTTAAAAATGTATTCCAAAAAAATTTCACTATTTAATAGACTATGGGTTAAAGTAATTTATACCAATTTTTTAATTTTTATAAAATGGTTTGAAATTAATCATTATGTCGTTTTTCAAACAAGGTACCTCATAAACTTTTTGAAAAAATTATGGCAAGAATGTTTTTTTAACTTATACAGCAGGTGTGGCTATTTTCTACTGTTATAACATCGTTGAAGTTTTCCATACAAGATTATAAGAATATTTTTAAAATAAATTTTATCTTTTGTAATTAGATAACTTTTAAATTATTTCAAAACATAAAGAGATATTTCTCTAAAAAAGTTTTGATTTCATCTATGTCAACATCCTTTGATGGATTGTGAGCTTATTGGAAGTTGATTTATTATGATACAAAACTTCCATATTGTATTTAAGGTTTTGTGATATGTATGACTGTGGATGTGTTATTTTTATACCATTCATGGTTTACGGATAAATTATTGACATTTCCTATGAAAGTTTGAATATGATTTTTTATGTTATGTTTAAAAATTTTCATACGAGGAATGCATTGGATTTAGTAAGTGATGGGTGGAGCCCGCTATAGATCCTCAATGCATCAGTAGGTCTCATGAGCCAAACTGGTGTCTTGGCATAAGGCCTTGACAAAATCTTATTTGTAGTCTTGGCATAAGAACTTGACTATGTGGTTATGAGGTCTAGCATTATGCATTCCATCATTATGAAAGTGGTTATTGATATTACATGTGATTATTCTACTAGTAGAATATCCATGTGAATAAATAAATGGCATTACATGATTTCATATTTTCCATATTATACTTATTTTCAAGTTTAAAAGGATTTTTTTTATTATTCCATTGCCTTAAATGTTTATTCTTATTTATTAATGTTTTTGCTATATTGTTATCCTTACTGAGCATCTGAGCTCACCCCTTTCTATGTTAATTTTTTCCAAGATGCGAAGAAGTGTACTATGACTGACCTGTAGGGATAATCTAAGGGATATGAGTGTGGCTTATGGAGACTATGTTGTTGTTGTTTTTTATTTTATAATGTAATGAAGAACTTATGAATTTATCTAGTGTTTCCAAGGCTACTAAACTAATAGGTCTTTTGAGACATGATCTATTGTGATCATTCCAATCTTATGTAATAATGAACTGACTCTGGGTAATTAGGGTATGAGCATTACATGATATGAACATAATAATTTATAATTGAAAGAAAATGGGTTCGATAATCTTTCTCTGTAAGTCAATTAAAGTGATTTAATAAAGAATGCATATGAGAAAGAAGCATAATGAATGAAATAACCCATATATTGAAGGGATTTTGTTATATATATATATACGATATATATAATTATTCCATAACATTAAAAGTGGTTTTTATTTACGAATAAAAATAATTTTAAAATTACTAAAAAATCCAGAGGAAAATAACCTTTCCATGTTGAAAATAATTTTTGAAAAATTTAAAATTTAAAACATATAGTGGAAATATTTATTGTTAAAAATAAAATTGAAAAAATATAATGGAATCTTTTTTGAAATTTCTTTTCATAAGGGTGGGCATTCGATAAATGTTTTATAAGTAAAAAACATTCATTTCATAATTTTTTAAAAAATAAAAAATTAACATAATTAAAAAATGATAAGAATAGTAAAATAAACCATTTTTAAAAAATATTGACATGGGTACAAATTAATTTAAATATAATATAATATTATTAAATAAATAATTTTTTTAAATAAATCATGGACATGGAATTGAAAGGGTTTTTCATCCAACATAGAAATAATGTTCTTATTTTCTTTTATATTTTTTCCCACTAATTTTATGTATCAAAGAGATATAATGGTACTATTATTTTAAAATTTATTGAATAACCAAAGGGTAATGAAGTTAAATGTGTTTAATATATAATTATAAAATAATTTTTTTCAATGTAAATTCATGAATATACAATTTCAATGAGAATGAAAGAAAAACCTTTACTATCTTAGTAACGTTTGAATTATAAACCCAATGAATGAAATAAGTGAATTTTAGCACATAATACCATTTATTATGAATTATTAACAATATAATATATAAATTTTCAATATATAAACCATATAAATTAAATTTTGTCTATTAAAATATGTGTCTCAATGAAAGATATTTTGAGATGGAAATACTTACCTTATGTTCAGACTTGTGAGGTATTTCCTTTATCTCATGTATAAAAAACATATATAATTTATTTATTTATTTATATAAAACCCATTCAATTATAAATAAATTATTCATAAACCATTTTCTTAATTATGTTTTATGTAAATACTTAAATAAATAATGAACAATGTCTACATCAAGTTTTTTTAGGTTGATCGGCTCATAACTTGAAAATGACATTAGTGTGTTGGATATGGTAAAAAGAACCATTTTTACATAATATACAGAATAAAAACAATAACATATTATAATTTTAAATATAAATTATTCTTTTGAAAATAAAAATGAAATATGGTTATGAAAAATGATGCATGTTATAATCATCTAGATGGTAGGTTGTACATAAACATGTATAAATTTTCTATTTTTCAATGATATTGACAGAAATATGTTAATTTTTATTTTATATTTACATAATTATGATAATACCCTAAAAATTTAATTTTATCTTTGAATAAAATTACATATATAATTCACGAGATATAGTAATAAAAAAAATTATCACATCACATTATGTGGTGGTATTCCACCACACACACAAACGGTGTTATCATATCTCAAGGGATAGTAAGGAAGGAAATTTTATGTAATTTTAATTTCAAATAATTGATATAATGTCATTAATATCATATATAATCCTTAAATCGATAATTATGAACAACCATGAGAAGTATTAATGGAAAACCAATTATATCTGTTTGTGAGACATTAGTCAGTCGTACACACGAACAATGGCTTCATTTCACATTTGATGAAAGATGATATAGATAAATACTATGAAATCATAATAATAAAATATTATTATATAGGATATAACTTCCTTTTTATATTTTATTTTTTATACATATTATAATTTCGAAAATAATAATTAAAAATTAGGATCTTAGTGTAGATGATTACATTCACTTTGAAGAGCCTCTTTGGATCTCTTATTAAGAACCCTATGGCTGGAATTTTGGGAAGAACAAAATAAATATAATGTTTATAATAATCTTTAGGGAGATTTTTTTGGTGTTTGGAAGATCCAAATGACAGTAAATGTTTTTAATAGTGAGGGTATGGGTTCCATTTAATCGTTGATAAGGGGTGGCATTCTTATAAATACCAAATATTATTCAATAATGGGATCTAACTCTCAACACAAATGCCTAAAAAAATTATAAATATAGTATTAAAAGACATATAAGTCTCATACACACCTCTAAATCTAAAATTAATCATGTTTGAATGTTTTATCCTTTTTAACTATAATGTTACTAACTTTGACATTTTAATTTTTTTTAACATTTTAATTTTTTATGCAGTTTTTATTATTAATTATGAAAAAAATATAAGTTGAACTTATTATATAATATTAATTATTTTTATAAAAAATATTTAATCCATTTTATGAAATTAAATTCGAATATATTACAAAAATTAATTTAAATAAAAAATCGCATGTTTAATGAAATATTGTATTTCGAAAAATGCATTTTCAAGGAAAATATGATCAAATATTAACAGTACAAATAGAAATTATCATTATATTAATTTCAATTAAAAAATATAAATATATAATATAATTATTTTATTTAAATAGGTTTTCACTTGGGGTTATACTGCCTAAATAAAATCATGGAACATTAACCACATTAATTTTTTTAAATGAATTTCTATGACTAAAATAAATATATACTAAAATATAGTATAAATATAATTTTAATATAAATAATTAGATTCAATATAAATAAATAATAGTTATTTAACTTTTATATAATATTAAAATAATAATGAATCTTCTAAATCATTTAATTTTTTAAAAGAAAATAATATTATACATAAATCTGTATTTTTCAAAATTCACTGAAAGATCAAACTTTTAATAAAAATACCAACATTTTACCCTAAATTAATAATGATATCATGATTTCAAAAAATTTATTTTAGAAGAAAAAAATTATATTTTTTCTTAAATTATTTATAATATTTTCTCCCCAAAAGCGCTATGATTTTTTTAAAAAAATATATATTTGTATAATGTATCGAGTTATTATTTCCTTAGAATATATAAATACATTTATATTGATTATATCCATTATATATATATTTCATAAAATATTTAATACTATTAATAAAGTATAATTTTACATTTAGTTTATAATGTCTATATTTTAATAATAATATATTAGCAATATTTCATGGTTCGTTAAATTTCAGTATCCAATGTTTTCAATGTTATCAAACATAGTGTTATTTTAGAAATCTTAGGGTGTTATGTAATAGATATATTATATTATCCCTACACTTAGATATAATATAGTATCACCTAGATCCTCTATCATGGGGATAACTGAACATCCTGCATTAAGTTACCCTTCCATATCACTGCATAATACTCTAATACTTGTTAACTCACATAGAGAATCTTCTAGTATTGGCTTCCTGGTAATTAATGTTGGGTTTGTATATCTTAATTATTTTTTTAATCTACCCTATGAAAAACTATGTATGTATTGATTCATAACCTCACAGTAGATTTTTGGGTTCTTAAATCTATTATCATAACTCTAACTATGGAATCAATTTTCACTTCATCCCTAATTCAACCCATCATTTATAATTGGATTCTATTTCAGGTTAGGCTTACTGCACTGGCCTTACACCAGGTTGTGACATAATGACATGTAGGTCTCTTATCTTTTCCTTAATCACAATTTATTCAGTTTTTATATTTCCCACTCCAACCCATTTCTTAGTCACAAAAATTCATGTTATGTTTCCTTTTCTAGTATAATAGAAGGGTTTGAAATCAATTTTTCAGAAATAGTTATGAATTGATTTTTTCCCATAGGATATGTTGTGAAACTAGAATATTTGACTCAAGGCCTAACCAAGACCTCCTATTAATTCTAACATAATTATTAGTATATCATGTTAAATTAATATAATATTCTTAAAGTATAATTATCATAAATATCATTATATTCTCTCCTTCCATTTTCAATACTTCATATAATGGATACTTGAATTACAATAAACCATTATAGAACATTTTTTATGAGTATATCTTAACTAATGGGACCCATTTTATTATGGTAAAGTCATGTGTTCTACATATACAACCCATATATACCAATCTATGTGTATATAATTTCAAGAGTAAATTATTCTCTAATCACATATTATTTCTGGTAATATTACAGTGAAACCTGTAACTCAAACATGGTCAGTGGTCATCCTTATTATATATATATATAAGTATGGTAATAAGTATCTAATTTTAATTTGTTTAATAGTATTACTAGCCTCTATATTATCATTCTAGCATTACTAGTTCAAATACTTGGTGTCGTAATCTATATTATCCAATATTAATTTGTTCAAGGAGTTTCAAATAGTTCTAATTTTTATGCCCTAAATGGGTTTTCATGCCCAAAAAAATAAACCAACGTCCCTCTTCAACAAAACATGTATTTACTCTAATAATTTATTTCCTTATTAATTAATATTTATGTTATTGTGTTGATTGGGTAATGAACATACAATATTTCTCCACGTCCCATGAGCATAAAACGTGTGAACCACTCATCTTTTCCAACTGTTACAATCATGTAATGAAAAGGGATGCAAGTGGAGTTTTTTTAAATTACACAATGATTTAAACATTCAGGAATTAATTCATTGTGATTTACAAAAATAAAATATTTAATTTATTTAGTGACTAATTAAGGTTTATTTTTAGTCTTATTATTATGGAACCACATTAATTTTGAAATTATAAGTTCCATCAAAATAATCAGTATAATTATTATAGTGGTATAACATCTATTTTAATTATACTATTTAATATAAATTATTTTAATTATATATTTTTCCACAAATTAGAAGTGGTCTGTGGAACATAGAAAAATAGGTTTTCTATTTTTCTATGATTAAAACCACTACTATATGTTTCATGGATATTTTTTTATTTTAGCTATTGTTTAATATACCACTAAACAAAAAATTTAACATGAAATTGGGGAATTTTTGTATTCTACAACATTTAATTTAAAATAAATATATTTCAACAAGATATATAATTAATTAATTTTATTAGTCATAAAAATATTAAAAAATAAATACTTATAAACCGTATATCATCCTAAATATTAAAATGTAAAATGTGTTTGTTTCATTAAGATGATATAAATATAAAATATATATTTTCTAATGAAAATTATAATTCACTTGAATACGTTCATCCAAGATCAAGTCAACCCTTCTATGTTATAATAGATTCCTCTAAATGATTCCAAATCCAAACCGTACAATTGACTAATATCCTTCAGTTCATATGCTTCCTTTATTAAATATAATTTATATTTTAAATTATTTTAATTAAACAAATTCATAGATAATATATTTAGAAACATTATCATAAAAATAATTCCATATTAACATAAATATGATAAATTTAGTATTACTTGTGTCCAGTTTGAAATATGTGGAGGTATACTCTTTGTCACACCTTGAAATATATTATCCACTAGACAACCCATGGATGAAAACTACTCATCCTAATCTATAAATTTTGAATCCTTACCATGTACACTTTTCTTTAGCATTTAAAATTTTTTTATTACAATTTCTTGAGATTAGTAATATTTCAAGGACCTACAAGAGGAGGCACTATAGTAAGTAAACATGACATCCATCCAATGTATCATTAAGGAGATGTTACATTACCCAATCCTCACATACGAATGATAATATTACTACAAGAAACATGATATATAACATCACATTGAGAGATTCATGATTTATATGAGAGATTTTAATCCCATTCCATTATTTCTTTTCCCCTTAAAATAGTAAAAAAAATTGAAAAAAATACAATCATTAAAAAAAATTATAATTTATAGTTCTAGACCAATGTTGAAAATGTGTTTATTTATATAATTCCCATGATCCTTATTATACTTATCAAACCATAACTCATTTAATATAACCACATGCACAACATTTTAAACTTATATCAACATATAAAGAAATTAATAATTATAAAATTTTACATACTTGAGATGAATAAGAAGTATAATTAATAATTGAGACAGAAGTTCCTTTTTTTACCTTTTTATCCTCCCCCTTTAAAAGCTTTTTAAAACCTGTAGGAATGGGATGAATTTCTTCTCCCTTCATAATGAGTTTTTTTGATATGATTCTAGAAAAAATATTGTTAATATTAATAAAATTTTTATTATTTTTAATAAATTAACATTAATGTACTATGAAAATAGCAAATTCCTTATGAGAATTAGAATAATACATATCATTAAGGATTTCGAATGATCATATAGCATCCCTTTTAGTGCATTTTCATACATGTGATAAAGATTCAAGGAAGTGTCCTCGAACTCACACCATAGACTATACATAAAGTCACAACACTTTTCCCTTCAACATTTAATTTTCCGTTGAATCACAACTACATTATGCACCAAAAAATGAGTAACAATAGATATATTATATACAAAAAAAATTAAATGTATATTTGATACAAATATCAAATAAAATATTCTATAAATATTTATTTTAACATAGTCTTACTAGTTTATAAAAATTTTATTATTCAAATATATGGTATTTTTCCTAAAATCCTAATATGTTATAGTATGTTGTAATGATTCATAAGAAAACATCCTTATGATATTCTCATATATGTCCCAAAATTAATTTATAACCACCTCGTACATATTAAATAAAATAGCTTCATTATACAGTTTAGACTCTAAACATTTTATGTATTCATGTACATTTCTATCTGGTTATTATTTTAATCTATTAAATAAATTTACTGAAATTTTTGTACACATATTTAGTAATTTTTTTGAAATTAATAATTATATACTAGTAACAACGACATGATAATTAACTCATAATGGTAACCATGAAATCATATTATCTATTGATAACCACCACCTTACAACTCTAGATTACCCCCTTCAATCCTTGATGTAATAATCTATGAAATGTATTTAGGGAACACACCTAGTGAATAACGTTGAATATTAAATAGAATAATGTGGTTTAAAGGGTGTCTAAAAAAATTAAGAAGCATTCATGATGAAGGTGGGAAAAATCAGTAGGGTTCAACACCATTTGTGTTGTTGAATAACATATTGTGTTTTTAAATAACTTTTTTCACATCAATATATCTAAAAATAATTTAAATCATGTTAGGACCTGATATTTAATATAAAATAATAAATTATTTTGAATCTATTGTACATAGAATAAATAAATTCATATATTATAAATATAAAATTAATATAGATGTTAAAGATGTTCCAAGCATACAGTCAATTAATTAATCATTGATTTTATTATTCTCATCATTGACTATTAACTTGATTTATTTATATTCACCCTCCCTTTACAAATAGACATTTTAAAAAATCATCAAATACATATAGATCAATATCTTTTTGTTTATGTCATTTTTTTAAAAAGACAATTATTTAACTCCATCACAAACATTATACCTGTCTCTGAGCTTGATAGGTACTTTAATGATCCAACTTTCATCCACTACACCATCCATATCATAATACATTATAGCTTTTTTAAAAACAATTTTATGTTCTTCACTCTTACTAGAATCGATCATCCAATATATGTTACTGTAAGTCAATTGGAATGAATATTTTTTTATTACTCAATAAATATCAACCCACGTGCATTACAATAACATAATAGATAATTTAATATGAAATATAATTTCAATAAATTCAATCAACATTGTATAGTATCCCAACACTTTGAGTTTTTTTAAATATTCCACTATTCATTTTTTTCAAAAAATCTTCATGAAAAAATATATGAAAAATGAACTATTTAATAGTATAATACTAAAATATTTTATACTAACTCAAAGGTCCCTGATTTAAATGTTTCAAATAATCTATCATCATGGCTCGATTACCAACATTCATGATCTATATGTATAAATATAAAATATTACAAGTTAAATAATAAATTTTTATTGATATATTATGAATAAGAAATTTATTATTATCTTACATGTCTTGAAAAACAATCCATAATTTATTTGTTGAGGAATTTTTTATCTGTTTTTTAATTCATGTTCAATTCAAAAGTCATCACATTGTTTAGTTCCTCAATTATTTGATGAATACATCTGCAATGACACTATAAAGTATCATTGTACATGTGCATGTATGAAATCTATGTTTATCAATGAGAATTGATTTATTTTCCTAAAATAGTTAATTAATGGAGTTATGTTTATTTATTTACTAAATTAATGTGTAAAGACACATGTATTTTTATCATTCCATGTTTTAAATTTTCGAAGGGATTTTAATTTTTTATTTTGGTGAGGTGGCCATTTTGGGAAATCATATTAAGATCCAAATTTAGAGAGTTTTAACATATCAAAAAGGTGAAATTTTAGGACGGTTTAGGACAAGTATGTGTTAAAGTTTCTTAGGGGATCTATAGAATATACCATATTCCTTGTTTACATTATACAACTGTAGAATGTCATCTTGTAACATATAGTTAATGTTGTGACTGCCTGCAATATGGTGTTCTATTAATCTACTATAGAACATTACATTAAAACCTAGGGAGGATCAACCCATGGTAAGTAATGGATGATGGGTGGACCCCACCTAAGGATAGTCCTTCCTAGATGAGGAAGGATACACCACAAAAGGTGATTGTCCTCATGGAGTGGTTCTTATTAAGAATGTCACATCTTCACCCTATAATGATATTTTGTGATGAGTCATAGATTAGGGGTGGTACTCTAACGTAGGTTGGTCACATCATGACCAAGGAGGGTAATTTTATGAAAAGACACAAATATATTTTTTTCAAACGGGGTAACCTGGTAATTTAATTGTTTCCCTATTATGTTCTGTGCCAAGAAAGCCATGTAGTGGATGTCATTTTGGCAAGTCCTCCTCCATTTTCTCCATCTCTCATTTCCTATTAAATTTAGGTTATTTTTGGTATGTTTTACTGAAAATTATAGGTTATTATCACCTTTTTATCCGTTACAATTTGGTTTCCCTTCATCATATCATGTTTTGATAAAAATTATCATGGGCGTTGGTGTCTATTCGACATGATTAATGAGAAATTTGGAAATGATGTTAGGGATTTTTATTAACATGTCTAGGGGATATTCTATGATCATGACCCCTCTCCGTTGCATGTTTTCTCATCCACGACACATAACCAAATTATATTATTTAGGTTTATTTTCTCCTAAAACAAATTAAATTGATGATTTAATTGGTGTTGGTTAGTAGTGAATTTTCTGGGGATAACATTATGAGAATCATGGAACATCATTTTATAAATTGCAACTATTTTAGATTATTAAGAAAGAACATTGAATGATTAAAAAATTATACATATTTAAATTAAATTTAAAAATAATTATAATTGTTTTAATTAATTAAAATAGATTTCTATTATACAGTTTAGTGCATTTCATGATTGGACTACACCATGTCGATCAATGTTTTGGTGAGCGGGTTTGTCTTTGTACTTGGGTATTAATACAAGATTAGATGAGAGTTAGAGAATGTTTTTGGGATATACATTAGTGGGAATGTCTTCATGTGAGGTAGGTGGTCCCTTGAAAATTTCATATAGTTTATTATTGTTTTTTATTTATTTCATTTGCAATCTCACTATTAATGGTGATAGAAATTTTATTTAAATAGTATGCATCATAATATTTTTGTAAATGAAAATATAAGAAGGGCCATCATGGTCCATCGGAATATAGTTTTATGTCATAACTATTTATTCACAAGGCATTGGTAATATATAAATATATATATCCCTTAATATATACCAAACCCTAAGATAGGTGAATTTATTTTCCTTGAGTAGAGTGCATCTGGGGACCATCCATGAATTACCAAGAGTATCACATTAAAACCCAAAGATAGATCATGGAGGACATAACAAGCTTTATATCCTATGGTCTTGTATATTAGAGAGTGGGTGGGTGTTACATCCCACCAGTATTTTAGTAACCATGAAATATTTCCTTTATAATTTATTGTGGATAACCCAATTGTGTGATTGCCGAACAAGGACGATTTTGGATGAGATTAACCTTATGCTATCTCCATAGGGTAATGTTCTATGTAGAGGTCGAGGAAGACAATGATTCCATGATGTGAGGATTTAATTTTTTGGGGATACGATGACCTATAAGTGATGAGCATGGATTATAGATTATGAAAGAGATAGAGGCACCCATGTGTTGTGTGCATTCATTAGTGTGACTTAGTAGACCTCAATGGGTATCCTAGTGTTCATGTTGACACTATATAACGGTAGTGAAAGTGATTAGTTTCTTCAATAATAATTGGAACCTTATTACCTATTAATTTATGGTGGTTTTATAGGTTTTTCACATTAGAGGCTAGATTAGGGGTCGTGTGATGGGTTGGGGTATGGGGTAACCCATTTTGTAAAACAAGAGGTTACATGAAGTTTATTCCTCAAGGATCATGTTATGTATGTTATAATTATATAAATATATATATATATTAAATAAATGTATTCTAGGATCTAAAGTGAGATACTCATGGTGAATTATACATGTTTTTCTAGGTGAGACGCAGATCTAGAGGAATGCATTCATGTTTCGGTAAATGGTGATTCAAGCATTGACGGTGGAATATGTCCACAATGTAATGAAGTCAATTTAATGATTCCATTTAGGGGATGAAAACCCACAGTTTATGATATAATATAGTTCTTTGAAGAATATTTCTTTAATTTTATTCCATATATGGTTCAAGGAAAAGACACACCAAGGTAGATATTTTCTTGGTTTGAGGCTGGATGTGGTTCCCACCTTGGAAGGATGTGATGGTTCCTAGTGAGATACAACCCATGATAGATTTGGTTTTGGGTAAGATATAGCCTCGTGTCGACATGATATGTTTTTTGATAATGATTATACCCTATTTTAAATTTATATATGGTTCCAAGGTTATACATGGTTCCCCCATCATTGGGTACATATTCTCAGAGACAATAATTATTTGTCCCCAACAAGGCTTTCACCTTTGGGGGTGAGTCAAGGGGTGGAAATAAATTTCTTACCTTATCAATGATATTGTTTTAAAATTATCTAGAACAATCAATATATATTTATAAAATCTATATGGTCATAACAATCAATGAAACATAATATTTTACTTCGTTTTCCAAAATGTGCTAATCAAAGGAGCATGCATAATAATTTTCATGTCCAATAACGACACTTGAAGGATTAATTTCAAGTTCAGAGTTGTCACATTGACCATCACAGTTTATAAACATTCACATACATAAATATAATTTTTAACACCATTATATTTTAGAATATATTTCTATTCAAATAATTTTATTTTAGGATAGCTTACGTAAATGAAAACACTATGTTTTATCACACCATTATATTCTATAAAAACATTATGCGACTGTTATAACCTAGTCCTAAAAGTTGTTTGGTATGAATAGGATTAACTAATATATGAAATATATAAAAATGTAAAAATATAAATAAATATATGTATTAATTATTTTGAAATGAGAACCAAATTTTTATGAAATCAATTTTATTCTTAAAAATGTTTTCTACCAAAATGAGTTATATTCCTTATTATATGTAGAAATTATAATTATTTTTAGTAACATTTAAAAATTAAATTTTATTAAAAAGAATATTTTTTATTAATTGATCATGAAATATTTATCATAGGATGATTTTTTTTAGATTTTTATGAAAAGATGGATTATTTAGTGAATTGTAAAAAAATACTGATTTTTATTGAAAATTGAATTTGTATTTTAATAATGAAAAAGATTAATTTTGTTTTAAAATCGATTAAATGTAAAATTATCTATCTTAAAAACAATAAATCTATTTATTTTCATTGGAATCAATGTTATTCTTTAATTTATTATGAAAACATTTTTATATGTAAAAATGAATTTTTCATAAAAACTGTTTCTTTATGCGCAATGTATTTTTATCTTGATAAGTTAAATTAATCCACATTGGTGAATAAATTAAATGATATCTATATATAATATATTAGTATCCATATAATATTTTTTGAGTACATGGGATAATAATAAATCTTATTTTATGCTTAAAAATATATTTTTTTAAACGTTGTTTTCATCAAATTTTTTACACATATTTGAAAACTAATTTATTCAATTTATAGTTATTTAATTTGTTAAAATGAATTATATATTTATAAAAATGAGTTCTAAATTTTATAAATATTCCCCTTTTCTTTTTAATCTATATGAACAGTAACCGTTGTAAAATTTATCACCTCGTTAAAGGTTAATTATATTAATCTATAATAAAAATAACTTATAAGGCCATAGTTATTAATACTAATTAATATTGTATAAATATAATTATAACCATAAGTACTAAGGTTTAAAATTGATATGTTCAATTGAAAATTTTTTTAAATGACACTTGTATTTTTTAAATCCAAAAATGTTAAAACATGTCAATCTCTTTCTTTTTAATATTATTTTTATATCCACATAGGAAAAAAAGATATTTATGAAGAAATATAAATTTTTATTTTGAGATTTATGAAATTAATTTTATGAGTTAAATTTATAACTAATATTTATTAAATATATAAAGACCTTATCTACATTTAAAACACCGATGCAATATTTCTCCATTTAATAAAAAATATATAATTAATGATTTTATGATAATTAAAAGATATATAATTTAAATGAGTTAATATATAACCAGAATTTTATAGATCAATATAACAAGTTAATGTGGTGTGAAAACAATATATTGGACAACTCCATTTTTATGGGTGAATTTAATGATGAATTAAATGAATATTATCAAAAACTTACAATAATGATATTTTATAAAATATAATATATTTTCAAATTGTTTTAAAATAAAGAAAATCAATATAATTCACGGTGTATATTATATGGTCTAAAATGTAAAAAAAATTCCATTTATGGTCCATTTTTTAAATTATAATTAAAAAAGTTTACCCGTTAGTATTGAAAAAGGTGTTACCTTATTTAAAATTAGGAGTGGTTAACTTGGGGTTAATGAAATTGATATGGAAAATAATGATACCGAAATTTGTCTAAACTCACTTTTTTATGGGATTGGAAACATATACCATAGTTTTATTTAATTAAATGATATTTAGTTTAGTTTTTCAAGAATGAATTTATTATAATTTAATATTCTGAGAAATTCCAAAATCACCCCTCACCTCAATTATAAAAGATTAGAAGGACTAATTTCAAATAATATGTTATCAACTTAACTAATCACTTTTTCTCTAATGTCGGTTACCTCATATAAATAAATGATATTTCCATAAAATAATAACTTCAATTTCTTAAATTTTCTAATGTTTTATTATTATTGTTAAATCACCATTATAAACCATGATTCTCATCAAACGATAAGTGAAAGTATAACTTATGCATATGCGTGACTTACCATATCCACATGTTGATACAATTCATTTCAAATAATTATCATTTTTTCTTGAGAATTATGATGGTATAAATTTTTATATATGATAATTATATAATAATTACACTATTATAATACTTTATTACCTTCTAAACCATTGCAAAAATTATAACATCATTTGTGCATATATGTGGATTACCACCTCTACAAATCAATGTGATTTTTTTCATTTATATTTTACTTAGGGGTTAATTTATAATAATTTAATAAATATAAATGATATATAATACATAATAATTTTTCAATAACAATTAATTAATATTTAACTTTTCCATATTTCTGTCAATTGAAAAATAAAAATACATTAATGTGTATGTTCCGCTTAACGTCTCCACAAACCGTTTAATTCATTTTTCAATCTATAAATTTTTGGATGACTATATATATGTAATGCTTATATTTAATATTTAAATAATGATTAATATATTTTTTGTTATGTAAATAATGAAATTGTTCGTGGACTAAAACTATTTAACTAAAATACTCATAATTTAGCGAAACAATTAACTCCCAACAATACAAATTGTCATAAGGAATTATTGATAAAAGGGGTGTTTAAATGTTATAAACTGATCAGATAAGGTTTTCTATGTATGATAATGACTCTTTCATAGAATTATAATAAATTTATATTTATTTTACCAGATATTTGAGTGGTCTCGAGTCAACGTAAACTCAATGTAGGGGATTTAATCTAAATTTGTCTTTTTTAAGACATATGTTATGTTGTGAACCTATCTTAATTTAGAAGGTTTATATAAATCCATTATGAAATATAATATATTTAATTTCTTTATTAAAATTAAAATTTAGGTTTCATTTAATTTTATTCCTTCACAGGGATTATGATGAAAAAGTTATCAAAGTGGTTAGGGTGTATTTCTCGATCTAATAGATATTCAAGATTATTTATGTCTAAGTCTCTGATGGGGAATGGTTTTATTCTCCATCCATGTTTTCTAATATTTTTTAATGTCTATTTTTAACAATTTTTTATGATATTTTAAATTCCTTTTTATCCATCCTTTACTTTTTATGAAATGCTTTGAATTAAATCTTGTTCTCGTTTTTGAGGTAAGGAACATTATGACTTTTCTGAAAAAAATATGGATGGATTGTTTTAAAAATATGTGAAATGAATGTAATTTACCACCTAAATGACTAATTTTTTATTTTAGTTTTCATTTATAGGTTCGGATTATTTTTTTAAATAATATTTTTTCATTTATAATGTCAGAACTTTTAGAAAAATAAGTGATTTGAAAATTGAGGGGTTAGTTTTCTAAATAATTATTTCAATTGATACTTCAAAATAACTTTTTATATATGATAACATTAATTAATGTTGATTTTTCTTTATTGGGGATATTATCCAATGGAACCATCCTTATTATTTCTTTGGTATTATTATAATTATGATTAGGAGATTTTTACAAAACCCATTTTTTTAACAGTTATGTTATAATGTTATTATATATGTTCTAATTGTATATATACAGATGAATAGATATTATATGATTCATGGTAGTATTAAGTATTTTAAATTCATTAGGTAAATATGTTATGCATGAACCTAATTTTATGTTCATAATTTTATGCGTCGATCTGACTTTTATGTCCATAAGATTATGTCTAGACTTTGATTTTATATACAATAGATCATCTATGGACCTGGTTTTTTGTCAATATGTATATGTGATGAATTTTTTTCATGTCCTCAATATAATGAGTGAATCTATTTATATTTATACATGTTCAAAAATTCAATTGTTTATGTGAATTCAACAATTCCATGTCTTATTCAAATTCTATACACTCATGGCTCATGATATATGATTATTTTATGATTAATTTTTTATGAACTTCCATGTTTTATGTCATGAATCATGATTATGATCTATAATGTAATGTGTTTGTATTTCAAATTATGTTCTCATGTTTTCACAACCTTATTCTCATTTTATGGTTAGGTGATCATTGATATATACCTCTTTTACCCTTATTGAGCATCTAAGCTCACTATTTTTTTACATCCCCCCATGTTTTGATGAACATTTTCTGAAATTATATATCTAAGAAGGGTTCTAGTAATGACTAAATTAGTGGGAGATGTTATAGATTGTTTATCAACCATTTTTTATGTGTCAAGGTATACAAATGAACTATACTTATACAATTCTAAGGTGTATATTTTTGTTATCTAATAAATTTTCATCTTTTAAGAAGCTATATCTATGTATGAACTATTTGGGTTTCTATAGTTTGTATTAGAGAAAAGATTAGATATCCTTTTAAAACTAAGATGAGATAACATTAGTGAAATTTCCTATGGATAAGTCTATGCATATGAAAAAATCCAAATGTATTGATAACAATCATGAATGAATTAGTTTAAACCTATGTTTTAAAAGAAGATTATTTCATGATTTAGACATCCATTAAATTATTTTTTATTATTATATGGTTTCCCACTTTGATTATTATTTCCCACGTTATGCATATTTTGTTTTATTCAATGGTTGGATCCCAAAAGAATCATGTTAATGTGGAATGTGATATTCAATAAAATAAAAGTCTTCATGATCAACCAAATTATATATTATATGGAATGTGAAACATTATCATTATGCATAATCATTTATAACATCCCATACCTTCTGAAATATTGAAAAAGGCCCTAATCTCAAACCTCAAGCTCTAGAGGTCATATACAATGATAAGTAAAATATTTCTATTAGGACTATGCAGTAGTTATCCACTACATAATCAACTAGATATGCTCTGAAGTCTCTTGCATGAGATGTGGTCCTAGTAATGCAACCCCACCAGCATGTATCAGACATAGGGTTGATCGAAATGAACTACCAATCAAAGCCTCATAAGATTGCATCTATATCATTTTCTGATAGCTGTTATTTTATGAAAAAACAACTATGGGTATATTCTTATCCTATGAGACCCAAATTCAAAGACGTACACTCAAAACATGTGCTCATACCACTGTATTATATACCATTATTATAAATTTGGCTGACGATGGTATACAATGCATATAAGCATGTTTGTACCCAATTCCATCTAAAAAATATTTTAGAAATGAGATGTAAAATGGACAACCAAATATGATATGATAGTTATAAGGACATTTTGAAGTCATACCATGTCAGAGTTATACAACCTCCAAAGAGAATCATCATTACAGGATTCCTTGATTGGTAGGAAATGTTCTGCCTAGTGAGTCTATCCACAACAACCCAAACATTATTACTACCACATGTAGACATTGGAAACCAGAAAAAAAAATTGAACGCTCCATCATCCCATTTCTACTCAGGAATAGGTAACTACTATAAAATTTAGTCTGGACACTAATGTTTTGCATCTACCTGTTGAAAGGTGGAAGATCTGGTAAAAAATAGCTACTTCACATTTCAGACATGGCCAACAGTACTGACTATATAAGTCACGGTACATCATGGTGAAATAGAGTTGTACTACACAAGACAAGTCCTAAAACTGATACATTAATTCCTTGAATAAATTCACTAAAACCAAAATGGGACCTTGAATACATTGGATGTAATCATATCCATTATTTTAACTAGGAGGGGGTCCTCACATATGAAACTCCTTCATTATTATAGTCCATAAGAATATTATAGCTTCCACATCCTCACTCAATCATATAGGGTAAATATCACAGATAAGGATGAATTATAAATCTATATATGACTATAGAGAACCTCTATTTTTATCTCATAGAACAAATCCATAATCATCCACTCGTTATTGGCAACCTGAACCGCATGTATCTGAGTCCCACTACTCAGTGAAATGGCCACAACAATGCCTTTTCTAGGCATTTTGGAAAGCTTGATGTCCAAGAACCATAGGTACTCAAACCACCATCACTGCCTCAAATTTAGGTTACACATTGTAACACATAACATGAGGCTTTTGGGGTCTTTATACACAAATAAAAATCTATCAACAAATCATGTCTCTAATAATGAAAATCCAAAAAATTTGTTGTTAACTGAAGATAAGGTGTCGGGTAATTCATCACATGTGGACTTGAATGTTGGGAGTAGTATTCTATGATGATATCCACCTACATAACCACATATTTACGAATAATACTTGATGCATCAAACTACACCATGTAGCTCCAACCCTACACTAGATGTATTGGGACCTAGGCTAATGTCAATCTCCCTTTTAACTCTTTAAAGGTTGTCTCGTAGGTATATATCCACACAAACATCACACCCTTATTTTTCAATCCCATAAATGGTGTTTCTAACCATAAGAATTCATATATGAAACACATGTAATATCTGACTATCCCTAAGAAAATCTTTATATAAAATCCAATATTGGTATCCTCCCAGGAATATATAGTTATCACTATCATTGGTTCTTCTGACATGACTATCTCTAAGATTATATGACCCATGAAGTAAATATTATCCATTTGGATGTGGAACATTGTGAGCATATCATATAACTGATTCACTCTTAGTGTATAAAAAACATGTATAATGATGTTTTTAATAGTCTTTCCGATTCCAAGAATACACCATTATATATTCTATAAATATTACCACAAACATATCTAAATTTGTTGAAATAATCAATTCATTAGTTCCATGAAAACTGATGGTGTGTGCATGAGACTGAACTATATAACCAGATAATTTTATAGATCATAACATCACTGATTTGTTGTACAATGTATGTATGAAGGTCGAACATGTCCTTGGGATATCCCATACTCAAATAAATTTTCCAAAACACCCAACATCATTGAATATGATCAAAAATATAATTTATCTGTGGCATGGGAAATCAGTTATTAAATGTAAACTTGTTTAATTTTTGATAATCCTTATATAAATTAAGGGTACCATAATCATTTTCCAAAAAAATGGTCAGAAATCCGTATATAGAAATACCGGGTCAAATAAAACCAATTTCCCTTAATTCCCATAACTACCTATTAAGCTCTAACAAATTTATCATACCCATATTTTCAAGAGGAATGGATACCGGTGATTCTCATAGAACTATCCCAATGGATTACTCAACTTTTCTTTAAGAGGTACTATGGAAAATTCATCAAGAAAAACATTTTTTAATTGATAAATCACTAGAGGAAGGTTTTCCTATTGTGCACCTGGTCTTCCAGATACAAACTAGAGACCAGAGTGGTCATCCTGTGAAAACCAATATGTTGTGGTCTATATGGTCTCTCCTAAAATTACAACTCACCCTTGTGCGTAAAAATGGCACCATTTGGTGATATGATAGCCAGCCTTCTATGATAGCAATTAATGAAGGATTGATATTATAAAAGCATGTTCATTATTTTTATGAAATCAACCCCAATCATCATGAGGACACACAGATTCACGAAAAAGTGACACCCACCAAACTCATTGGGGGGACACCCTGGACTGATTAAAATCATCTTTTCCAATCCACAATTATAAGGACTCGTCCTTATTACATTACATATTCTTCAATTAAATGAATAATTCACATTGAGGATCTTTTCAGGTTTTAAGTTTTAGAGAATTAGGATATAACTATTACATCTCAAAGATTTCAAGGTAGACACATCTACTCAGTTTCCATTTTTTTTACAAAATATAAAATCTTGATCAAAATTGTCATGTATAGTTCCATGTTTTAGACATCATGACATTTCCTTGATCCCATCCTTGACCGTATTCCACTTTAAGTCCTGTGGAAAACATTTCAAAAACTTGCGATGAGCATAAAAAGATCAATAAGGGATATAAAAGTACGAAATGAAAAAATTAGTCCATGTATACATAATATTTAATGAAACCATACTTTACTCATAAATCATAAGCAAATGAACATACCTCATCAAATCATGAATAAATCATATAAATCATAAGACATAAAGGCAACTTGAGGCATTCATAACATTCTTACATAGGGAGTAACCCTCATGGTTACATTTGGAATACCCATCATAGTATATTCCATAAATATATTTGGAGAAGCCTTAGTATTTAACACCTTCGCATTACCCAATGCATTTGAGAGCTATATCGAGCTCACCCGCCCTTAGTTTATCATTGAACCACCCGATTTCATAAACATTGCCCAAGAACCATAACAAAATCATAACACATTAAACATGCATAAAAAAACATAAAATTTCCACATTTCAATCACAAGAGATCAAATCATGATATTATCATAAATAAAAACATATAATAAAATCATTAAAACTCTATGAGAGAAATATCCCTTTATACTTTGAAAATATTAAAAGAATAAATTTAAAAGAGATTTTAGAATAAAAGTGTCCAATACCACTTCGAATCTTTTGAAAGGGTTTTAAAACATTCATGTCCATATAAATAAATCCATAAAACCATTTTTTAAAACATAGACATGGATGATAAATGTTTAAAAGAATAAATATTTAAAACCATTTAAAACAATGTTTTAATAAAAGTGTCCTTTTCCATTTTGAACATTTAAATTATAAGCCACATGAAAGTAGATAATTTTCAAAACATTTAAATGACTTGAGTATAGACATAATATGGACATGGAAAGTAAAAAAGGGCATTATATACACTTTATAAAAGAATAAAAGTGTATATCATTAATAAATGTCTCAATGATAAGAAATTGAGATGTAATCCCAATCAAGGATCATGCCATTAGAGAAAGGATAAAGAAATGACATAATTATGTGTGACAAATATAAAAACACCAAATATAAGTGAATATTCAGTGTAAAACAATCAGATTGCATCCACACATATTCATAGCATGACATAATCTAGAATTAGAGGTTTAACCCAAACAATTTAAATTGGGTTTAGAAGTTCCCTTATAGAAATTCGACAGCCTAACAGTGTCACTTTAAAATTCAGAAAATGAGTTGATGAGAGAGAAAAGGATATCTCATTACTTGGACATAATATTTATAGAAATAAGGATATATAAGAACATATCCCAACATAACAAGATGTAAATTAATAGCCATAACAAAAAAAGTCTATTAAAAAAGGGGAGGGTGAAAGAATCCCTTACCGATTTGGGTAACTTTGGAAATGTACACCCCATGAAAGAAGGACCAAACAATTCTGATGTAAATACCCATAAATGAGGTTATATTACACAAATATTATAATCATGGTCATTACATACACCACTACATGGATATAGTTACAAATATAGCTTGAATCTCATAGAAAGAAAAATTGAGATAACATATCCCCTTACGAAAATTCGGCAGCCTAACGGCACCACTTAAAACTTCCAAAAATGGACTGAAGATATCAATTAGGGTCTCTCAGCATATGAACATAAAAAGTACAGTAAGTGTAATATAGAAGAAAATCCCCCAACATAAGAAAGAGTATCTTAAAATAAGTGACATAAAAGAGAGTAGTTAAAAAGAAAGAGAGAGGTGGATCCCTTACTTTAAGTCCGACTTGTCTTGTTCGTTTCTTTATATTTCTGAATAATAAACTAGAGTTAATTTATACATGCATAAGAACCTTTTTCAATTTCATTATTCCATTTATATCACTTATTACCATGTTATGAACATTATTTAATTATTTAAGTTAATAACGGTCGTTTTTTCGATCATTGGTACTTGGGTCAAAAACAAACTTGTTATAATTTCAAGTTGTTCATGTGGTAAAATATCCATTATATCTAGAATTATATTCATGATTTAGATATCATATATATCATATATATCCAGTATATACTTTCATTTATAATATTACAAAACATTTAAAAGTAAGAAATGAAATGCACCATTCATGGAGACGGTAAGTCGTATGTACGCATGAACGCTACTTTCATTTCTATTTCATATTTAATGGAATTAAAACTAAATGAGATATATATATATTATAATTCCAGTATAATATATATGTTATATATTTCACATATGTTCATTAATTTCATTCTTTATACATTCCATGTTTTTCATGAATGAGTCACATCACTTGAGGGGGCGGTAGTCAACACTTCCTCAAATGAAATTATCGCATTTGCACAACATGCAAAGAATAAAGGTATATTTTAAATGTTAAATATAGAAGAATATAGAGAAAATATATATAATATATGTCATAAATAAATATAGTTCCATCATAATGGCCATCATGAGAGGTTTTAGGAGAAGATAGAACAATCATCGTTTCGTGAGGCAGTAATTCACCACCCACGGAAACATTATGTTCTTTAACCATTAGACGGAGGTGTGAGTAAGTGTAGATCAAATAATTATAATAAAAACATACTAGTATATTTAATAAACTTTTTTGTTACAAAATAAAGTAATAAAAATATTTTAGGGGGTTGGACAAGAAAAATAAAAAAAAAGAACATAAGAGAGGACATTACCTTAAAATCGGGTAACTCCTCTTGGTTTGAACCAAAAGGGTTTCTTGAAGAGCATTCTACCTAAGGTAAGTATTATATAATTAATAGAGGGATTTGGAGAGATAAAATGAGTAGATTTTGGCAGATCCAATGGCTTGAGGGGTGTGGGTAAGGAGGTAGAGGTGGGGGGCCTTTTATAAGAGGGAGGAGGGGCACACTTGGAAAGCCAAGAAATGTTACTTTATATTAAAAAGAGTTTCGGATTTTAATGGTCCAAAATTGATATATTTCGAGGATAATGTGATAAGGGTTATAAACCCACCCATCCAATAGGTTTTTTACAAGTTTAGGTCTTATGTTTTTCCTTATCTTCTCATTTTATTTAAATCATTCATTAATGAGGTAATCATTGCATCATCATGGTGTCATAAATAAATTTATTTATATAATGTCTAAAATTTATATAAAAAATATCATGATTTAGAAAATCTATTTATCTTTATAATTAATATTTATAGTAAAAAATATTACTTGTATAACCCCATGTAAATTTTATTTATTAAAACAATACAAGTTTCTGACATTTTTATTATAACTTTAAATAAAAAGATATTAATGTCATTTTCCTACCAAAGTGGATCCATGGGGTCCCCATGTAGACCCATGGATTTTCATGGTCGTCAATGACTCATCCAATAAGGTTATTACATGTGTCATGGTCATTTCATTTTATTATAACATTATCTTTACCTTAAATTACACTAATTACCTTTAATCGCGATTAATAAAACTTAAAAGTTACTATTCACCAAAAAAAATATTTTAATCCAATTGAACCAAATTTTACATCCTAATGACAACCATTTATGTATTAATTTTGAAATTCAAATCACAAAATTGTTAAAGTTTCATTTAAACGAAAAATTATTTTTTTAACTACCACTTAGTGGTTTCACTATTCATCAAAAATTGAAGTTTTTCAGAAAAATACCAAACATTCACCCAAAGATATATTTGATATTACAAATTCAAAAATGATGTCTATTTTAAAAAATTAAAAATATATTAGTTGCATTAATTAATTTAATAATTAATTCCTTCTATCAAAATAAATAGCGTGTTTTTAAGAAACAATATCTATTAAAAGATTGACACTAGTTTAAGTTCAGTTTCAAAGTTAAATTAATTTCAATGAACACAATTGGATTAAATGGTAAAAATATATTCTAATTGCACTTTAAAACCAATTCAAAAGATGATCTAATCATATAAATAAATTATATTGAAAAGAGGATTTGAATTAAAATACAACATTTTTCACTTTTTCATTAAAAATAGACTTTATCAAAAAAAATAACAAAAACCTACAAAAAGTAAATTTTGATATCCCGATTCTAAAAAGGATTTTATTTGGTCCAATATGACATATAAAATTGTAAACAAGTGGATTTAAAAATGGTTTTCCATCAAAAGGAGGTTAATCGACCTTTTAAAGAATATTAGAATATTTACGATTAAAATTGGATTCATTCGCATTTTAAGCCTCTAAAATTTATTTGATAAAAGTAAAAATATTTGATAAACATATATAATAATTTTTTAGTTAGTTCTATTAATACCCTCCATTACAATGTCTAGGCGTTAACAACCATTAAAAATAATATTATTGTATTATTAGAGTGCAATGTAAGATTTCCAAGAAACTCGTTGTTTCATATTGGGTACGCCATCGCGCATAGAGTTCCCTTTAAATTAATATTATCATTTTATTGAAAAATATGGATAAATATAAAATTTTCATATTCTTTATTTACCTGGGGTGTTACATCCTTCCCCCCTTTTGGGAATTTCATCCTTGCAATTTTAAAATTGGGCTCGGAAACTTCATTGAAATTCCCACATCGGAACAAGAATCGGTAAAACTATCACTTTAAAATAAAGAAAGCGAAGTAATAAAGGTCACACGAGTTAAAAAATACTAGGATTCCTTGAAAACATGGATATGGAAGAAAAAAAACATAGGTTCATGTTCTGATGGAGAGTGATAGAAAACATGTTTAGGAGAAAGTTAACAACCAGAAAATCACAAACTTGTGATGGGTTAAACGGTATTTGATTCCCCAGTAGCAAAAGTTAACGGACAGAATTTTTGTTTTAAATTAATTTTAATTGAGGCATTTATTTATGTGCCTTACTAAAACATAAGAAAACATACTTACTTGTCATGTTGACTTTCAACTTTTACTAGATTTCTTACACAAACTCATATTTTCTTTAAAAGACGAGTATTTAGGAGGACTTGTTCACATTAAGAGCACTATAATCAACTTCTAGAGAATCAACTAATCCACAAAAGAGAACTATATACTTCCCAAATCATTAGACCAATACCAAAAAATCCAAAAATTTTAGTAAAAGATCAGATAATGCCCAAAAAGGATAATCCTTTATAAAAAAAACTATTCTAAATCTCCAAAATTTTTCAAACAATACCCAAAGTTCAAAAAAGACCATTTAATAAACATCTATCCATAAAATTATTCAAAGTAATCAAAACTAAGATTGAAACCCAAATCTATAAAATATTTAATCACATATTCTTCCAAGATAAACATTAACATTTATCTCCAATCATCGGTTACTCTTAAAGTCTCATACGGAAAAGTAATTAACCTAATCACATATCCTCCATGATAGATTAATAATTTCCATAGAAAACCCAAAATCAAATTATTATAGATTCATAAGATCATCTAACTAAAAAGAATTAGTCAAACTAACCAGGGACTTCACGTAGTCCAGTGGTAGGTGATAAATACCAGTCGCACTTTGGTTGTGGGTTCGATTCCCACAGCTTCGTCTGACGCGACAGGTTGTCACTTGGTCTACGTGTTGTCCTTTTTCCAAAACTACATAATTCTTATAAAATTCCCCAAAAAGCAATAAAATCTTCAAAAATAACCATAACATAATTTAACCTCAAGTTTATCTCATTTTGTTCATATTCCATCATAACAGATAATAACCTATAATTACCTCAAAAGTAAGGATCATATAAACCCTATTGGTTACCTTTATAATTATTACCTGAAATTCCACATCGGGTTGGTTCTCTCGTACATGATGCATTAGAGAACTCACTAAGGTTTAAGTGGTTGATCATGACTCCTGATTGTTGGTTTAGAATAACTAGGATATTTCTCATTGAATCACCCATTTCATCCAGTCTCTTAATCAGAGAACCACCATAGTTTCCTTCAAACCCATTGTCACTTTGGTGCCTACTAGATCCATCCATTTACTAAAACCAAAATGTTCAGTGTGAGTATATCAAAAAAATCATCATGTACTAAAGAGGAAGATAAACACTAAGATAAAATTATCCATGTTATCTCAAACTCATTGCAACTTTCATAAATAACAATGACTCTATCTAATATAATAACCATTGTGGTTATACACAACCTGTCACTTATACTTAAACAACACAGTAATCTCTAAAGTTATCTAAAACGACCTTTTATACCAACTATAAGGACCCGGCCTTATTACATTAAATATTCTTGAATTAAATTAATAATTCACATTGAGGATCTTTTCAGGTTTAGAGTTTTAGAGAATTATGACATAAATTTTACATCTCAAAGATTACAAGGTAGACACATCTACTCAGTTTCCATTTTTTTCACCAAATATAAACTCTTGAACAAAAGAGTCATGTCTAGTTCTATGTTTTAGACATCATGACATTTCCTTGATCCCATCCTTGACCGTATTCCAATTTAAGTCATGTGGAAAACATTTCAAACACTTGGGATGAGCATAAAAAGATCATAAGGGATATAAAAGTACAAAATAAAAACATTAGTCCATGTATACATAAGAATTAATGAAACCATACCTTACTCATAAAACATAATCAATTTATCATACCTCATGAAATCATGAATAAATAATATAAATCATAAGACATAAAGGTAACTTGAGGCATTCAAAACATTCTTACGTAGGGAGTAACCCTCATGGTTATGTTGGGAATACCCATCACATTATATTACCTAAATCTCTTCAGAGAAACCTTAGTGTTTAACCCCTTCGCATTACCCAATGAATTGGAGAGCTATATCGGGCTCACCCACCCTTAGTTTATCACGGAACCACCCGATTTCATAAACATTTCCCAAGAACCATAAAAAAATCATAACACTTAAAACATGCATAAAAGAAACATAAAATTTCCACATTTTAATCACAAGAGATCACATCATTATATTATCATAAATAAAAACATCTAATAAAATCATTAAAACTATATGAGAAAAATATCCCTTTATACTTTGAAAATATTAAAAGAATACATTTAAAAGATATTTTAGAATCAAAGTGTGACATACCACTTCGAAACTTTTGAAAGGTTTTTAAAACATTCATGTACATATAAATAAATCCATAAAACAATTTTTTAAAACATATACATGGATGATAAATGTTTAAAAGAATAAATATTTAAAACCATTTAAAACAATGTTTTAATAAAAGTTTCCTTTTCCATTTTAAACATTTAAATTATAAGCCACATGAAAGTAGACAATTTAAAAACTTTTAATGACTTGATTATAGACATAATATGGATATGGAAAGTAAAAAGGTCTTTATATACACTTTATAAAAGAATAAAAGTGCATATCATTAAGAGCAAGGATAAATAAATGACATAATTATGTGTGACAAATATAAATACACCAAATATAAGTGCATATTTAGTGTAAAACAATAATATTTCATCCACCCATATTCATAGCATGACATAATCCAGAAGTAGAGGTTTAACCCAAATAATTGAAATTGGGTTAAGAAGTTCCCTTACAGAAATTCGACAGCCTAACGATGTCACTTTAAAATTCAGAAAATGAGTTGACGAGAGAGAAAAGGGTATATCATTACATGGGCATAATATTTATAGAAATAAGGATATATAAGAACATATCCCTACATAAGAAGATGCAAATTAATGGGCATACCAAGAAGAAGTCTATTAAAAAAGAGGAGGGGGAAAGAATCCCTTACCGATTTGGTTAACTTTCGAAATGTACACCCCATGAAAGGAGGACCAAAAAATTATAATGCAAATACCCATAAATGAGGGTATATTACATAAATAATATAATAATTTTCATTACATACACCACTCAATGGAGATAGTGACAAATATATCTTGAATCTCACGGAAATAAAAAGTGAGATAACATATCCCTATACGAAAATTCGGCAGCCTAACGGTGCCACTTAAAACATCCAAAAATGGATTGAAGATATCAATTAGGGTCTTTCATCATATGAACATAAAAATTACAGTAAGTGGAATATATAAGAACATCCCCCAACATAAGAAAGCAGATCTTAAAAGAAGTGACATAAAAGAGAGTACTTAAAAATAAAGAGAGAGGTCAGATCCCTTACCTCAAGTCTGACTTGTCTTGTTCATTTCTTTATATTCCTGAATAATAAACTAGAGTTAATTTATAATTGCTTAAGAACCTTTTTCAAGTTCATTATTCCTTTTATATCACTTATTACCATGTTATTAACATTATGTAATTATTTAAGTTAATAACGGTCATTTTGTCGATCATTGGTACTTGAGTCAAAATAAACTTGTTATAATTACAAGTTGTTCATGTGGTAAAATATCCATTATATACAGAATTATATTCATGATTTAGATATCATATATATCATATATATCCAATATATACTATTATTTATAATATTAAATAACATTTAAAGGTAATAAATGAAATGCACCGTTCATAGAGACGGTATGTCGTACGTACGCATGAACGCTACTTTCATTTCTATTTCGTATTTAATGTAATTAAAACTAAATGAGATATATATATATATATATTATAATTACAGTATAATATATATGTTATATATGTCACATATGTTCATTAATTTAATTATTTATACATTCCATGTATTGCATGAACGAGTCACATCACTTGAGGGGGCGGTAGTCCACACTTCCTCAAATGACATTATCGTATTTTCACAACATGCAAAGCATAAATGTATGTTTTAAATGTAAAATACAGAAGTATATAGAGTAAATAAAAATAATATATATCATAAATAAATATAGTTCCATTATTATGTCCACCATGAGAGGTGATAGGAGAAGATAGAACAATCATTGTTTCGTGACGCAGTAATTCGCCATCAATGGAAACAATATGTTCTTTAACCATTAGACAGAGGTGTGTGTAATTTTAGCTTGAATAAATCTCAAAAAAACATCTTAGTATATTGAATATAATTTTTTTGTTACAAAATAAAGTAATAAAAAGAGTATAGGGGTCATAGAAGCATAATAAAACAAAAGAACATAAGAGAGGACATTACCTTTAAATCGGGTTACTCCTCTTGGTTTGAACCAAAAGGGTTTCTTGAAGAGCTTTATGCCTAAGGTAAGGCTTCTAGAATTAATATAGGGTTGTGTAGAGATAAAATGATCAGAGTTTGGCCGAGACAATGTATTTAAGGGTGTGGGTAAGGAGGTAGAGGTTGGGGCATTTTATAAGAGGGAGGAGGGGAACTCTTGGAAAGTCCAGAAATGTTACTTTATATTAAAATGAGTTTCGGATTTTAAAGGTCCCAAATTGATATATTTCAGGTATAAGGTGATAAGGGTTCTAAATCCACCCATTAAATAGGTTTTTGACAAGTTTATGTCTTATATTTTACCTTATCTTCTCATTTTATTTAAATCGTTCATTAATGAGCTAATCACTGCATCATCATGGTGTCATAAATAAATTTTTTTATTTAATGTATAAAAATTATAAAAAAACTATCATGATATTGGAAAGAGTTTTATCTTTCAAATGAATATTTATATTCAAAAATATGACTTGTATAACCCCATGTAAAAAAAATTTAGTAAAAAAATACATGTTTGTGACATTTTTATTATAACTTTAAATAAAAAGTTATTAATTTTATTTTCCTACCAAAGTGTCTCCATGGGGTCCCCAAGTTGACCCATGGATTTTATTGTCCGTACATGACTCATAAAATAAGTTTTGGACATGTGTCCTAGTAATTTCATATTATTATAACATTATCTTTACCTTAAATTACACTAATTACCTTTAACCGCGATTAATAAAACTTAAAAGTTATTATTCAACAAAAAATTATTTTAATCTCACTGAACCAAATTTTACATCATAATGACAACCATGTATCTCTGATTTTTGAAATTCAAATCACAAAAGTGGTATAGTTTCATTTAAATGAAAAATCAGTTTTTTAACTACCACTTAGTGGTTTCACTATTCATCAAAAATTGAAGTTTTTCAGAAAAATACCAAAAATTCACCCTAATATATATTTGATATTCTGAATTCAAAAATGATGCCTATTTTACAAAATTAAAAACATATAATTTTCATTAATTAATTTAATAATTAATTCCCATTGTCAAAACAAATAGGTTGTTTTTAAGAAACAATATCTATTAAAACATTGACATTAGTTTAAGTTCTATTTCAAATTGAAATTAATTCCAATGACCACCATTGGATTAAATGGTAAAAATATATTCTAATAGAACTTCAAAACCAATTAAAAAGATAATCTAGTCATATAAATAAATTATATTAAAAAGCGGTTTTTAATTAAAATACAAAAATTTTCACTTATTCATTAAAAATGGACTTTATCAAAAAAATAAAAAAACCTACAAAAAGTAAATTTTGATATCCCGATTCTAAAGAAGGATTTTATTTGGTCCAATATAACATATAAAATTTTCAAAAAGTGTATTTAAAAAGGGATCTCCATCAAAAGGTGGTTAATCGACCTTTTAAAGAATATTATAATATTTATGCTTAAAATTTGATTCATTCGCATTTTAAGCCTATAAAATTTGTTGGATAAAAGTAAAAATATTTGACAAACATATATAATCAATTTTTAGTTAGTTTTTTTCATTCCCTCTATTACAACGGCTATGCGTTAACTACCATTTAAAATAATATTTTTTTATTATTAGAGTGCAATATAAGATTTCCAAGAAATTAATTGTTGCATATTGGGTACGCCATCGAACATAGCATTCAATTTAAATTAATATTAACATTTTATTCAAAAATATGGATAAATATTAAAGGTCATATTCTTTATTTACCTTGGGTGTTACAAAAATAGTGTGCCAAGTGTCATTACACCCTCATAAAATTATATAACAAGCCTGAGGATTTCTACTACATGTATATATACATATATAATTATGAGATGCACATGTATGAAAAAGATATGTTACAAATGTTGAGACTACTAAGATCACACATCTTGCCATAGATGGTCTCATTCCATTATCCTTATGGTTAGGCTCTATAGAATATATATGTATTAAATCTTATCCCTATGACATGACCTCATTACATAGAGTGGGCCCAATATTATGTCTGTATAACTGGTCTATAGATGCCTCAACCACCACTACCACCACCTCATCCAAAATGGACGGTATTGCTCTATCTCCCAACCTATTGTATAGCTGAAAATCTTTCTCTTGAACCTGGTTCCAGAGTTGACACCATACCCCTTTCTGATGGAGGGATGGCCTTGTAGAAATGTTTCATGTATCCCATCATAAAGTAAGCTCAGCACTATAATGAGTTGTAATCTAACTTATTCATCTTATGGAACATCTGCCACACTGATGATAGAAATAATAGAAACCAGTATTCATAGTATTATTGGCACTCATCTCACGGGATGTCACAAAATAGATCTTTCTGCCTGAAAAAGTAGAACCACATGGTTGACTAACTGTAGTGCTCTTCTCATCCCCGCTATATTACCTTTGGTTATGAAATGTAATTAGCACCTTATATACCATTTTAGTAATGTTTATCAACCTGAAAAAACTGATCCAAGATTGAACAACATTTTTTAGACATGCCCCAAAGCATCTCATCTTTTATAACTAATCAAAAATGTATTCCAGCAAAAAACGGTATAGCTCTATGATGTGTGCTATATACTATATTACAGTTTTCTCTCCTAGATCCAAATTTTTGAACATGATATTCCATTATACCATCAGTGCATCGAGGAAAATTTATTCATATAATATGGTCTGGAAATACAATAAAAAAATATCACTCATCCCATCATCCTGGTTCAAAACTTCCTACCTGGGCATTCCTCCTCCTTAAAGTATATAAGTCATGAGTTTCAATCTCCTATCAGGAAGTGTCTCTATATGCTCAAAGATTGTTATCATTTTATCATGACAAAAATTAGTATCCTTTGGACCACCATCCCCTAAAATTGTTGGTTGTTTTGTGTGCTGTAACACATACATCAGATCAGCCTTAGATAAGATAGGATGTGGTCCTCACTATAAGGTATGTATGAAGCAATAAAATTACTTATGTAACTATGACTCATCACCTTTTTCTAGAAAAATAGATTGTGTTTAAACTGGTACTAAAGGATGTTCCAAGGCTATCCCATTTTCCACTACCTTCGAAACATGGTCTTCTTCACCCCCTAGTGTATTACTAGAGTTCGGCAAGGTGCATGCATCTGAAATGAAAAAATGCATCAAAAAATAAAAAAAATCAATGTTTGAAACTCTAAGTTGAATGAAAGGGAAAAATTTCCTATAACCATGTCATACCCCACATCCGAATCCTTATTTAAAGACTATATAAAAATAAATAGTGAAAACTAACTAGAGGCATTGCCTACTACCCACTCAAATTTTGGGCCAATGTCAATTCTCTATTCATAGGACCAATTTCCCATTTAATTATCATATTCATTTCACATTCACATTAAATGGTTGAATAAACTAGTGAGTCGATTTCTAGTCCATAAGGGTCTACAATAATTATGAATCTAACAATGGAATCCACATAATAAAAACCATAACATGTTTCACTACACGAGAATCATGGTACATGACTAAATGTAAGACAATTGTCTACTCATGGTGTCTTCTCTAACCAAATCAGGATAACACTACTCAGGTTACTGCAATCACTCTGAGTGCCAACTGTGTTTCTAAATTCACATCACCAAATTCTATCACAATATTAGGAATCTCTACCAAATCACCTATAAGAACATCATTCAACCATGAAATGCTTCTTATATGAAATGGAATAATCCATGTCATCTGATTTCTAGAAAGTGGCCTTAATGATGCATGATATGGAATATCCAAATCTCATCAGGCTGTAAAATAATAGAACTCAAAATCATATCAATAATAACATCAAAATTCTTGTTCATCACCCAATATTGGAATCAATTCCACTATAATTGTCAAAATCTAAGAAATGACAATTTCCTTCATGTAAATTTGTATTTTTATGGTATGTGGGATAGAAATGACAAAGAATAACTCATTACCAAATTAAAATTCATTCTAATCCCTATCTATTTTCCCTAAATAATAAACAAGAAAAGAAAAACAAATCTAATACCACGTATTAATGTCTTAGACCTCGATACCACTCGATATTGTTTTTAGCCAAGTTGGCCACATGGACTTAATTGCATCTCCCCAAATTCTATTGGCTACTGACGAGCAGCAAGGGCCTAGGGTGTGTCCCTTGGGAGAATATTCCATATTCAATAGTGTGTAACATAGTTAAATACTATTAATAGTCAATAATATATGCATTTATAACATTCATAAAATATATATACAACAGTTGTAGATAACATAGTTCAAAAGGAATCTCATAATTTAATGATGGTGATAATTGTGTCTAAAAAGATTCCAAAATAGGTATATATTATTACATTGAAATACATGGATCAAAATAAGAAAAATAAAAAATTACTATCTTCGATTAGCATCATGAGCCTCATCTTAGTCCCATGATCTCATACGCCTAATCATGGTACAAAATTAGGAATCGATCTATGGGAACTTTCCCTGATCTATATATGAATCTATAATTTTTATCCAGAATTACAACTACACCCTGAATAGGATGTGAGATACAATCCCAGAATGTAACCACCCAAAGGTCTATGAAAATCATGAGAATACAATATAAAAATCTAATGTGGAGAGAAAATTAAAATAGGTATGTTGTAGTAAATAGTTATGTGTACATGGAATAATTCAAGTGATACTGTATATCCCAACAAGGCTCCTATCAAAAACAACTTCAACATCCTATAACAAGGTAGTTACAAACAATGCGTACATTACAAACATGGAATTGTTGTACATCCATACATACCATGTCAAATATAACCTTTCCTTATAACATATGTACAAAACAATAACAACTGCACTATATAACTTGATGTTTCATCACATCCATGGTCGCACCATACAACCAATAATATCCCAATTTACTATGGTATAGATGTATAATGAATGTTTTTAACCATGACAGTCAGGACCAACAATGTTGAAGACCATGGAATCCTCATCAAGTCCTAGAAGAATTAGGATGCAAACTAAATAATGTCACTGGTGGAGTACAATGATCATACCAGAAGAGAATGTCCAAAAAGTGTCCAAAATCCCATATCCAAGGTATATAAATTCCCTTGGCATCATATAGAATCATGATCCCTGGAGAATAAAGGTCCATGATTTCTTCTACCATAAACAAGATCCATGTGTAAAGCATCCATGGAATCTAAATGGAATCAACACCCTTGGAATATCAACAAAGGAATCCACTATAATTTAAATTCACATCCCATTCCATTAAAAATTTCACATTAAATTCAAATAAATATTATACCCACTAATTCAAACATTCACTCTCAAAATCACACAATGTGTATACACAGTCATTAATAAATTTCCATAAAAACTATTCACTAAAGTCATTAACATGTATGGAGGTAAAACATATATGAGACAAGAAATTAAATACATTAAATTTCATTATGGGATTACTCTATCTTGGATTTTCTTGCAGGCCCCACAATGGAATCAAGATTAAAAAGCTATCAAATCGAACATGAAATGTACAGGCCACCTACCATAGCTTGGTAGTAAAGTGATCATCTAGTATTAGATGTAGATTCAACTCATATCTGAATAAAAATTAAGAAAGGATGAAAAACCTGAAATTAAGTAATATTAACTTGAACCTAAATAGAGAAACCAATAATAATAAGATTGAGGAATGATATAAGATGAATTCATCACTCACTGATGAGGATCCTCTGAGACTAATGGTTCTCTATTCTAATATCATACACGGAATATGGATCAGAGCCTACGATTTGGATCAAAAATATCCAAGTGAAGGTTATTTCCAACATGATATAAGAGATAAAAATAAGGTTTAATTAAATTATTATAGTGGGGATGTTTCATAAATTAACCATAATCCTTGGGTGTCATGATTTAGCATCATGGTTGGCCAAATTGTGTTCCAACCATTCAACCTATTCCATAGTTTAGGGCACCTCACATGTTTAGTATGCATGATTTTTCTAACCATGTGCAAACCATTAAAAAATCCTCTGTCAAATGTTTATAGTTTTTTGAATAGTTGTGAACCCAAAATTGCATGGTTTGTCTAACTGTGTGTCCTACATGACTCCATTATCTATCCTTTTATGGTTAGAAGTAACCATAAACTCTTCCCAGCATAGTTTCTAATAATCATGTGACAGGACTATTTCACCACATGAGTTGGGATCTAGGTCTTGAACAAGCCCCATTCTCCTACGATACACCAATGACCTCAAAGGGTAATCAAATTAGCTTGTAATTAAGAATTTAAACCAAAAATGATACATACCTTGTATAAAAAAATAGTGTTCTTACATCAAATATCTCATTATATGATTAGAAATATCAACATTTTTGAGTTTCTTGATATACCTTATATAATAAAGATCAAGATTCATAAATATCATAGACTAAAGTTGATTTTTCTTCCAACATGTATAGAATGTTGGTAGAGGTGACCAAATGAATTTAATAGAAGAAGAAAAATATGTTTTGAGCTTGGAAAAGAAGGACACAAAGAAATTAACTATCAAGGAAAAATGAAATGTTCAGTTTACATAATAGATGATAATAATGGTCTCCCTAATATATCCACAATTGTTAGATTTTTTAAATGTGGAAAGTATGAGCATTGTGCTAATTTATGCCCCTATGAGGAAACCCCATTAAAAGAATCATCATGGTAGTATGAGTAATGGTTTTACCAATGATGATGAAGTGACTCTAAATTGTGTTTTAAAGGTATGGGATGTTTTAAAATTATATTTAATGATAAATTTTATAATAATTATAAAAGTGAACATAGTTAACATTAAGACATGATTAATATTTCATATTTTAAGAAATTTTTATTTGAGGATAGGATGAAAAATTGTAGTTTATTGTTTTATAAGGATGTTGGATGATTCAATTGTTTATGTTTTTGAAGTTAAGAATTATATTGTATAAGTATAATAATTATGGTATTATAGTTATAAAATCATGATATATCTATGGTTTGTTTCATTTTAGTTTTTTATTTATGTATTTTTAAACTTATTTAGAATGATACTAATAACCAATAACACAATTAACAATAAGGTGATTTTTTTAGAGAAATCATGATTAATGTAAAATATAATCAGTAATATGTGTTTGAGTTTGATTAAATAATTTTTTTTGTTTGAATAATGTGATGATTTATATTTATAGTATTACTAACCTTAAACTAGTTTTTGATTTGATACAAAAGTGATTTAGATCATCTTTGATGATGTTTATTTCTCTTTTTTTTGGTTTATTTGATCTTATACCTACTTATCATTAAAATATAGGGTTGAATACTCTATGGTTTATAAAATAAAAGGCATCCTCTTATAATTGTATAGAGAGACCCATTACATATCCCATAATCCCAAGATGAGGTATCCCATGAATATGGATCGATATCCTTGTGAAACATCAAGCCTACATCATTTGACTTACGTCACTACCTACTTGTGTCATGCCTATGTCACCACCTGAATCATAAATCCTATAAATGTATTTATAAGAATCAAACCCCCCATATTTTGGATGTAGGATTACAAGATTTTCCACTCCAGAACTACCCCAACAAAAAATGTGTTTTTGGGTAATTAGGAGTAGGTGGGTACTAGACCATGCCTATCTTAGGCTAAACCCATGAAATGTACATATTATAACCCTAGGAAAATTTATGTTTGTAAGGAATCAAACATGTTCCAGTTCAATTTTCAAGGGTTGTCCACCTTAAATGTTACCACTTAAACATAAAATGTTCATTAGTCATTTTATTGGGTATTGAGGTATAGGTGGTCCCACACCATGATTGTCCTGGTCATAACCCACCAGATGCAAGAAACACACCCCCATCTAAATTTGATCATTGCATGACTCAAACAAGTGCATGTTATATTTCTAGGGAGTGGACACCTTACACAGTACCACATAACCGACTAATTATTTTCCTTATGAAATCATCCAATATTATTTCCCCATTTTTATATAATAAAATAATTATAGTCCATATAATGACGTGAAATAATATTAATTGAACAAACCCTTTTCATTATCATTTCCATTCAATGTAAAAAAGAAACCATTGCTTGTATGTACATATGGAATAGTGTCTCCATATAGTAATGTGTTTAATTTTTCATCACATCCTATAATGTCTTTTTAAAATGATGGATAAAATGAATATATATGATATTCTTGAAAAAATTATTTTTTCTAAAAGTAATATATTACTTAATTTCTTACAATTTGACCTATTGGAAATTGATAATATCACTCATGAATATGAATGGACTACCACATCCAGAAATTAAGGTGATAAATTTTACATTACCACCTAATATAATATGGATGTGAATAATGTATAAATATTACATTTATAAAATTATTAAGCCTCTGTAATAATAAAATATTATCTACATTCTTTATTTACCACTGAATTGAAATTTGAAAACATCTCACATGTGTATGTGTGGACTACCACCTCCAAGATACAATATATTTCATTTCTTATGTAGACCATTAACAGACTATTATGAAATTTTATTTAATGCATAATGATAATAATTATTTCATAATTAATATTATGAAAAAGAAGTAACACTAAAACCTTAGACCACAATCAACTTTCCAAATCCATTTTGGGATTATAAATCGAACATCTTCAAAACATTTAATATAATCTTAAATTATTAGGTAACTAAATAAAGCATGGTCATAAAATACATAAAAGGGATAATGATAATTTAATGAATATGAAAATGTCTTTTCACTAATTAAATAACTAATATAATTTTATTATTTAGGATTAAAAGAATGTATGATGCTAGATAATATTTATGGTAACATATTTATTTTCTAAAATTATTTCAATTGAGACTCATTCTATTTTATCAACATTTTTTTATGTATGTGACGTATATTCATCCTTATGGATGTAATTGATTATTATTTTAGTGGAATTTAATTTTTTTAAAAATAATTTTAATTTTCCCTCCATTAATTTTATTTTGAATCAAATATTACTAAATTTCTAAAAAAATCATTACAAAATTGTTTCAAAGGATTAATTTTGAATACTTCTCCTCGATGATAATGTTCTTTAAAAAATTTCAAATTTGATATGATTTATAACATAAATTATGTTAAATTTCATTTCAACTAATATTTATTTTCATGAAAATGATTCAAAAAATGAATGTTTTTATCTTTTATCATATGGATCATTTTGTGTATTTTTACAGATGTACAAAAATAATTTTATTTATCATATACTAAATCATCTAAATTTTAGGTAATCTTGTAATTTATTTTTAATAAATATTAATCGTTGTGTTTATATGGTTTTAAATACTAAATTTATTTCCCATTTATATTCTGGAATTTACCATTTTAATTTTTTTCGTAAGAAACAAAATATTTATCTCTATATATTTATGATAATAGAAAATGAATTCTATTTGGGTGGAAATGTTTTTTAATGGTTTCTATAGTGAAAATTTGTTATATTTAAAGTATTATGTTCATGATAATATACTTCATAATTGTTGGTGATGAAGGGAATGTTTGTGCTAGTTCCCTAGAACAAAATCCTCTTCACTTTAAAATTGCATGTATTTATAGTTTTGAATATTAATATACTTATTGACAAATCTTTGTTTTTCTTCTACATAACATAGTTTGTGATTATGTCCTAAGAGTAGCTATCACACTAAAAGGACATAAAAATTCCTATCCATGATGAGATAATAGAAGTATTGTGATAGTATTGTTATAAATCTTTTCTATAGCCAAATTAATTCTTTTTAGCAATTAAAAATATATAGGCTATCAGGGGTACAGACTTATAGTACTTTGATGTACATTATCATGGTGTACGCCCTTGGAATGACTTTGTGTGGGGTATTAGGTGAATGGGAACTACTATTGGGAAATCATTATTAATATATGGCATTGGATGTTTCTATCTGATGTTGTGTGTATTGATCTTTATACACTAAAATTATTATTAATGATTATTAGAAGTCATGTACATTGATGTTTTTTCAAAACGGTGATGACAAATGTTCATGGAGATGAAATGTATATTGAGTCCATCACGTGTAATATTTTTGTAATGAATAATGTGAGAAAGGATTTTTACCTTATATTATTTAGTAAATGATGATATTGTTGGATTTTTATTTATTTAAAATCTAACAACATGGGAATTGAATAGTTTTTTTAAGAATTGATGTAATAAATAACCAGAGTTTATAAAATATAAAACTTCAGAGATTGTAGTGTTTTTTAGTTGAGTTTCAACCAAAAATGAAATAAAACAACATTTATAGTGGATCAGATCATAGACATCATATTAAAATCCTTAACCTCCTCTAAAAAATGATGATATTGATACCCACTATGAACCTCACATTTAATGGTGTGTGAGCATTATTACAGACACTTCCTTTTAAAAACTGCAAAGGCACAACCTAGAATTTTTACCGGATAATCAAACAAGTATTTATCCTAACATTGACAAGGTGTCACTATAAAAACAACCTTCTGGGTGGTATAATAATCATATAAAATCAAGACCATATATTTATGGGGAAAAGAATAAACCAAAAAAAGAAATTACAAATGTAAGAAAATAGATTTCACGAATAGATAAAATACAAGGAATAAATATTTAAAAAAAAAAGAAGTATAAGTTCTATGATTAATTATCCCTTAGAAGGAAAAAATTTCAATGATGAATTCCTTTGATGATTTCATAAAGAGTGAATGTGTTAGGGAAATTCACGAATAATTTAGAGTAGTAGGAATATCATTGATGAAACTCATGTTATCTCAAGGAATGATATCCACATGTTTTTGTTTGTATTCGTTGAAGTAATCCACTATATCATTAAAACAAGGATCCTCTAAGAGTGTTTCCATGTAAAATATAAACACAACCCTTGTTATTGTATATAAGTATAAGAATATTACTACTACCTTGGTTTGTTAAATCCCCAATTGAAAAATATAGACTTATATTCATGATTTATATTTCATTATGAAATATTAAAACAAAAAAAAATTAATATATTACATAAATTATTTATAAACAATTCATCATTATAAAACAAATGAAAATATAATATAATAATATAGATTATATATATAGAAAAATTTAATAAAATAGATCATAGAATGTATATCAAACTGCATTAATAAATAAACATCAAATTATATTAAAATTATTTTTAACGCAATCTAAAAATATATTTCAATATTATGAAATAAAAAATTTAACAACAAAATTTATATTAGTAATTGAAATTGAAATAAGAAACAAAAATTCATAAACACAATCATTTATATAAACATGGTTAATGACATACATATGAAAATAGAGAGTGGTGGCTGATGACCTACCATTGGAAATGATCAATAGTGGCTTAATAGAGAATAAAATACAATTCTAATTTCAATAAAAAGTAATATCATCCAATTGAAAATTGTTTTTCTATGACTCAAAAAAATTAAAGGCTTTATGAGAATACATAATTTTTTCAAACCATTTGATGTACTACAGTGACTCATGAATCACCCTTGGAGATTTCCAAAAGTGACTCCTAATATGTTGTGGGATGTTTTAAATGATGTATCATTGAAATTAAATTCAAAACAATATGATTAACCAAGAGATAAATTATTTTGTAATTAAAAATAAGAAAAAAAAAGTAAAACTGAAAGAATATATTACCACAATAAATAATAGATACTATGAAGTTATATCTAGCAAAAAGGATTTTAAAGTAAAATATTTAAACATCATAAGTAAAAATAGTATGATATAAAATAAAACATATTGAAACCAGAAAGAAACTTACAACACATGATTGAAGAATGATAATCTCCTTTAAAAGATTGATAATCCTATAGTGAATACTCTTTTAAAACAAAAAGGAAACAATAAAGGGGAAATGATAACCCACCATTGATGTCAAATAGTGAGTAATATGACCCATGGTTGATGTCTGATGGTGAGTAATAATGGAACCCATTGATGTCAAATGGTGATTAAAAATACTCACCCCTACAATCTAGAGGTATCTCACTAACCAACCACTAGGTTCCAATAGTGACTCTTGAGTGACGGTTTGTATCCAAAGGTCACTTGTGACTCACTATTGGTATCCCAAAATAACTCAGTAGAGAATCCATCAATGAAGAGAGTCCTCAAACAAGTGAATTAGTCCAAGAAGAATGAATACCTTGAATAAAAAGAAGAAACCAAAACCATTTAAATCCTGATATAAGTTATCAAGATCAATTACCAAAACCATAGATAAAACGAGAAAAGCTAATTCTTGTGGAAGATAAAATTTTAAAAGAAATATTTATTGAATGAAGTTGCTTGCTGATGGACATTGGATTATTGTAGAATGATTTTTTGTCTAATGATAGTTAAGAATGATGTCATAATTTGTAGATATGTGTGAAAGATTACAAATGAAGTTTGGGAGAATAGAATGAGATTGTACTGATGAGATATCAATAGTCTAACAGATGAGATTACTCACTTCTATTTATTGAGAATAAGAGATGGTTGAATAGTAATAACCAATAATTGCACCACATTGATTTAAAGATCCAAGAAATGAGTGTTATATGAAACAAGATGTGTTGATCATCGTTTTGAGTTAAAACACAACACATAGATATACAGAATCCTATGCCAATCCATGTTCTCTCCAGGTCAGATCTATAGGCCTTATACACTGTCCGACATGTGATTTGTGTATACAATGAAAACCAGATACACCAACCTCCTGGGATTCCTATGGTGGGATTTCCCATGGGGTTTCTCCAATGGGTCCCCCATGTGGTTGAGATCGAGTCACTAGGCTCACAAAAATGTCTAAAATATTTATTAAGGTAAAAATAATGTAAAATAAAAAAAATTATGAATAATTATAAGATTTTACAAATAACATAATAAAAATAAACGAATTAAATTTTTTTGAACATGTAATTAATTTTTTTTTTAATTATAATTAAAAAAACTTGATAATGTTAAAAAGATAATTTAATAAAAATATTTATTGATTGAAAAATATCAAAATAAATAATACTATAAATTTAACTAACAAAATTAGACACTAAAAACTCATCAGTTTTATATATTTTAAAATAAAATTGTTTTTAAAATTTAAATAAAAATATCTCCCTTTTTAAAATTTAACAAAAATTAAATTAAAATTTGTTTTATAAAAAATTGCGTAATTTTTAATAAAAAATCAACAAATTATTTTAAAAGTAACATGTATGTATATTGTCATGAAATTGAAAATATAGTTATAATATTCATAATAACTAAATAATTATATAGATTAGACATTTAACAAGTATAATAGAATTAAGGCTAAGTAAAAGTTTTAACAGTTGATATTTTAAATTGTATAAACTAATAAACATTTAAATAGAGTGAAAAATATTTATGAAAAAATGATAGTTAATCTTGTTTCATGTTATGTTCAAAGACAAGAGAATTACAAAATATTTTTATATACAATGAACAAGTAAAATAGTATTTTAAGAACAGATAGAGAAAACAATATGCTTCCAAATCAAATGAATACTTTCCTTTCATTAATTGGTTTTAAAAATCCCATCATGAGTTTAAGATTAAATATTTAGATTAGAAAACATATCAAGAAGTAATATTTTATTAAAAAAATTGTAGAATATTTTTAATATTTAAGAACAATTCATAATTACCAATGGATTTCAATTTTGATTTTTTAAAAAGAAAATTATAAATCACGTATGATATATGGAAGAGTTTAAAAGTAATCCCTTAATAAATTATTGAAAACTATTTGAAATAGACTAAGTAATTTTATATTTTCAAAAGATAATTGTTTAAACACATATTTTAATCTTACATAGAAATATATTTTTTTGAATAACAAACATGGGGTAAATCCTGATAAATTCATGAATCGTCAAAAGTAAATAAAATAATTCTTGTAATACATTTTATAGAAGTGTAAACCTATAATCATCATATTTAGATTGAAATTTTAACTATGTAAACTAAAAAACGGTTAATTTCTAAAGAAAAAATAGATAAAAATCACTGCACATTTCAGGAAATGGAAATAAAATGATTGTTAAAAAGATATTAGATATCATTTATTCTAGAATATAAAATTATATTCAATTACATATTATTCATGATATTTTAAAAAATAATACTAATCTTGGCATGGTGACAAGCTTAGGTCCTATTTGTTTTGAGTAAATTCATTTTTGTACCATTGTTGTCATATTTTTAGAAGAATTCATAGAATATTTTTGATAACTTAGAAAGATTTGAAGACATTATTTCTTGGTGAATCCGAATAAATATTATTAGATAAGAAAATTATAGTATTTCTAAATAATTTAATTAATCTCAATTTGGTGTAATTAGCATAATTCATGTTCATTCTAAATTTAATTAAAGTTATAGTTGAGATACTTCCTTTTAAACTTCTAATAAAATTATTAACATTTAAACATGGAGTAATATTGTGATATCAAAAACCATTCTTTTTGGTGTTTAGTTTCATTAAACTCATCATCTTATCATATTTGTTAACAATAAAAAAACGATAAATCTTATCAATACTAATAAATTCATTTTTCTTGTCTTTATTTTCATTTTGAATATTTTATAAATATATAAATACATTCTCATTGGATCATATATATGTGATTCATAATTTCATATTTTCTAGTTTTAATTTATTATAATCATTTAATACATTATCTAGATCATCCACAACTAAATTCAATCATATTTCTTGCCCTTTATTGTAACATCCCAAGTAAGTAATGAATAATATATATTTTTATCTATGTCTATTAATGAATTAGATAGTGTTTTAGAGGCTTAAAATGAAAATAAATCCAATCATAAGCATGGAATACACTAATATTTTTTAAAGGATTGTTTTACTTCCTTTTGATGGAAAACCATTTTTAAATCTATCTTTTGACAATTTTATAAGCTATTTAGGTCAAAATAAACTTATTCTTTATGATTGGGACATAAAAATTTAATTTGTGTGAATTTTTATTATTTTTCTGACAATGTTCATTTTTTAATGAATAGTGAAAAATACTGTATTTTACTTCAAAAATTCTTTTTAATCTAATTTATTTATATGATTAGATTATCTTTTGAATTGGTTTTAAAGTTAAATTATAATATATTTTTACCATTTAATCCAATTTTGGTCATTAGGATTAATTTCACTTTGGAATTGTGCATAAACTAATGCCAAACTTTTCATAGATATTGTTTCAAAAAAATCCACTATTTGTTTTGACAACGGGGATTATTTTTAAATCAATTATTGAAATTTCTATGTTTGGAATTTGGTAAAATGGATTAAATATTTGGAATCAGAAGTTCCAAATTATGTAATCAATTATCTTTTGTTTTTGGACATTATTAATAGTAACGACGGTAATTATCTTTAATTATATTGATTAATGAGTAATCAGGTAGTTAAGGATAATAAAAGGATATCATAATAATAAAAAAAGACCACAACATGTGTCCTATGGCTACTGGTTGTCTCATTTCCGAACATGGGATTCCTTGTGCCAAACTTGGGGTCCCCATGGAATCACCTTTGTGGAAAGTGACTTGTTATCTTTTTATTTTTTTTTAAGAAAGTAAACATAACAAGAATCTATCACCTGATTAAAACATTTTTAATTTTGTCTACATAGATGATATTTTCGACTATAAATATTAATTGGAAAGCTAAAAAGATTTCCTACATCATATTAGTTTTTTCATAATTTTTATACTTTATATAAATTAAATTATTTATGACATCATGATGATGCAGTGATTACCTCATTAATAAAGGATTTAAATAAAATGAAATGATAATATAAAATATATGACCTTAACATGTCCAAAATCTATTGGATGTGTGGATTTAGAACCCTTATCACCTTACCCTAGAATTATATCAATGCGGGACCTTTTTAATCAGAAAATCATTTTCAAATAAAGTAACATTTCGTTACTTTCCAAGAGTGCCCCTCCTCTCCTCTTATAAAAGGCCCCCACCTCTACCTACTAACCCACACTCCCAAAGCCTTTGGCTCGGCCAAACCCAGACCATTTTGTCTCTCCACATCCCTATATTACTCCTTGAAGCCTCACTTTGGGCAGAAGTCTTCCCAAGGAAGCCTTTGAGCTCAAACCAAAGGGAGTTACCCGATTTTAAGGTAATGTCTTCACTTGAGTCCTTTTGTTTTATTTTGCTTCTCCAACCCCCTAATCTATTTTTATTCATTTCTTTTGTAACAACTCCAGTATCTTAAATATACTAGTATGTTTTTATAAGAAGGATTCGATCAACACTTACACACACCTACATCTAATGGTTAATGGACATATTGTTTCCGTGGATGGTGAATTATGCCTCCCGAAACGATGATTGTTCAACATTATTTTAACACCTTCAAAGGTGGCCATTATGATGTCACTATATTTATATATGATATATAATATGTTTATGATTTCCTTAAGCTTCTGTATTTTTCATTTTGGGCATACCTTTATGGTTTTCATTATGGGTAAACGCGATATCTTCATTTAAGGAAGTGCGGACTACCGCCCCCTCAAAGTGATTTGATTCGTTAAATACCATATGTGGGATGTATAAAGGATGGAACTATGATATTATATATGATATTATACTGGAATTATAATATACCTATATATAATTATGATTAGATTCTATAAAATACGAAATAGAAATGAAAGTAGCGTTCATGCGTACGTACGGCTTACCATCTCCATGAACGGTGCATTTCATTTCTTACCTCTAAATGATTATGTAATATTATAAATTCATGTATATAATGGATATATATGATATATACATCATGATTATAATTATGGATATAATGGATACACGAACAAATTGTAATTATAAAGGGTTTATTTTTGACTCAAGTACCAATGATCGTTAAAACGGCCGTTATTAACTTAAATATTTACATAGTGTTCATGACATGGAAATAAGTGATATAAAAGGAATAATGAACTTGAAAAAGGTTCTTAAGCAAGTAGAAATTAACTCAAGTTTATTATTTAGGACATTAAATAATGATCGAGTCAAGTCGGACCCGAGGTATGGGACTTCGTCTCAATCTCCTTTCATTGAGGCATATTTTGTTTTATACACAACCTTCTTTTATACGGTGTATAAACCCCTTTGACTTTTACGTTTATTCTAAAGGAATATTTTTTATACGAATCGTTTACTAAATGACAAAGGAGAATTTTTTTGTCGTACGTATGTCGCGACAACGACTTCTCCACCGCCGTGACCATTATTTGAGTTTTGGTTTCCTCTACAAGCCCTACCTTTTTTTTAAAAGAAAAATAAATACCATGCTTTACTTTTCTTTTATTTTGGTATTGAAAATGGTTTTCATAATGTTTTTATATCAATGTGTTGTATTGATATCTTCTGATTGAAAGGTGGAAATGTTATGTTTCCTTTATGCATGTTTTATGTGATACGATTATGTTGAGGTTCTTGGGCATTATTATGAAGACGGGTAGTTCCGTGATAAACTAAGGGTGGGTGAGCCCGATATAGCTCTCCAATGCATTAGGTAATGCGACGGAGTGAAACGTTAAGGTTTCTCTGAAGAGATTTAGGGAATATACTATGATGGGTATTCCAAACGTAACCAAGAGGGTTACTCCCTACGTAAGAATGTTATGAATGCCTCAAGTTACCATTATGTCTTATGATTTCTATGATTTATTCATGATTTGATGAGGTATGTTAAAGTGCTTATATTTTATGGGTAAATTATGATTTCATTCTTATGTATATATGTACCCATGTTTCCTTTAAATATTTTTATATCCCTTACTGAGATTTTTATGCTCATCCCAAGTTTTTTTAAATGTTTTTCACAGGTCAAGGGAAAGGTACATGATATGATGATAGTGTCAAGGAAGTGTCAAGAACGAATCCATGTTTTATTTTAAATATGTTTCCATTGATGGGAAATAAGAATACTATCTTTATGTAACCACTTTGTTTATATGTGTAATGTAATGCATGTTTTATGATCTAATTCTCTAAAACTCTAAACCCAAAAAGATCCTCAATGTGTAATCTTGTAATAACTCAAGATTAAGTAAGTTTTAAAGCTGGGGCCTTATAGTTGGTATTAGAGGTCGGTTTAGATAAATTTAAAACTTTGAATTCTATTAATTGATAATCAAAAAATATTTTTTTTATGGTCACAATTGAAATGATATAGAATTTAAAGATTACCATGTTTCTTCACCTAAGGTAATTCTGTGATAAGAATGATTTTCCATAGAGGAAACAGAGCAGCTTTTCTGGGAAGGCATATAGAGGGAAATGACCTTTCAAATCAGTATCCTTAGATGGTCAGAATCAGAACTAAACAGTTTTTTGCAGTGATGGCTCAGTTGACTCAGGTGAAAAATGTTGGTTGTTTTTATTGATGATATTTTGGTATTTTCTAATGGTAAAGAGGAGAATGAAAGTTATTTAAGGATTATTTTGAAAACCTTAAAAGAAAATAAATTGTATGGGAAATTCAGCAAGTGTGAGTTTTGGTTGCAACAAATTTCTTTCCTTGGTCACATTGTTTTTAAATATGGGATAACCATTGATCCTGCAAAAAAAGGTTGTTGAAGAATGGCCAAGACCCACAAATGTAACAGAGATTCTTAGTTTCATTGGTTTGGCAGGCTATTACCGAAGGTTTGTTAGAAATTTTCACGGTTATCTAGTCCAATGACTAAGCGAACTTGGAAGGGTGTTAAGTTTATTTGGACAAAATAATGTGATGATTTTTTTCAGGGATTGAAAATAAGATTGGTGAATGCTCCAGTTTTGGAACTACCATCCAGGAATGGGGAGTTTGTTTTCTATAGTGATTCTTTTTTGAAAGGACATGGTTGTGTCCTAATGCAGAATGATCAGGTAATTGCTTATTCTTCACGATAGTTGAAAAATCATGAGGTAAATTACCCTACACATGATTTGGAATTAGCTGCTGTTGTTTTCGCTATAAAAAATTGAAGGAATCATTTGTATGGAGTAAAGTGTGAAATATATACTGATCACAAAAGTTTAAAGTATATATTCACTCAGGAAGAATTGAAAATGAGAAAGAGGAGATGGCTATAATTAATCAATGATTATGATTGTACAATTCATTACCATTTGGGAAAAGCAAATAAAGTGGCTGATGCTTTGAGTCGAAAAAGTAATGCTTCATTAGAAATGTTGCGTTTGGAACGTGATCCTTTGGTTAAGGATTTGATGAACTTTGGCATAGAAGTGTTTGGTGCAGGATGTTCTTCTATTTTGTTTCAGGTATTAGTGAAATCTTCTCTATCAGACAGAATCAAGCAAGCACAGAAGTAAGATAGTGAGTTGCAGAAAAAGGTAGAGCTGGTTCAGAAAGGTAAGTTGCCTGAATTCAACATTGATAATGATTGTGTTTTGAGATTTGGGAAGAGATTGTGTGTGCCTTGTGATTCATAGTTTAAAAGAGAGTTGTTATGTGAAGCTCATAGTTCTCCGTTTTCAGTTCATCCTGGAAGTACAAAGATGTACCGAGATCTGCGTGAGTATTACTGGTGGGATGGAATGAAAAGAGATATTGCTGATTTTACAGTGAAGTATTTAACTTGTCAACAGGTTAAACCAGAGCAACAGTTACCGAAAAGGATGCTTTAGCCTTTACCAGTGCCATAGTGGAAATGGGAAAACATATCCACGGACTTTGTTGTTGGATTACCGAAGACATCTCGAGGTAATAATGCAATCTGGGTTATTGTTGATCGCTTGACTAAATCTGCTCATTTCCTTGCTATAGAAGATATGTTTTCCCTAGATCAACTTTCCCGTTTGTATCTTAAAGATATAGTCTGGTTACATGGAGTTCCTCTCTCCATTGTATCTGACCGTGATCCCAGGTTCACTTCTAACATTTGGAAAGGCCTTCAGAAGTCATTGGGTACTGAATTAAATTTTAGTACAGCATTTCATCCTCAATCAGATGGGCAGTCAGAACAAAAAATTCAGACCTTGGAGGATATGCTACGAGCTTGTTCGATGGATTATCAGGGATGTTGGGACCAACATATTTTTTTGGTTGAATTTTCATATAATAACAGTTTTCATTCCATTATACAGATGGCACCATTTGAGGCGTTATATGGGAAGCGGTGTCGAACTCCAGCTTTCTGGGATGAAGTGGGTGAAAGGAAGTTGATGGGACCAGAATTGGTAGAAGAGATGGCAGAAAAAGTTCAGCTGATTCAGAAACACATGAGAACAGCTCATAGTAGGCAGAAGAGTTATGGGCACAACAAGAGGAAGGATCTCTCTTTTGAGGTAGGTGATCATGTTTTTTTCAAAGTATCACCATGGAAAAGTGTGATGTGATTTGGTAAGAAATGAAAGCTGAGTCCAAGTTTCATTGGACCATATGAAATTCTGGAGAGAGTTGGATCAGTTGCTTATCAAGTGGCTTTACCTCCGTGTTTATCTCAGGTACACAATGTTATTCACGTTTCGATGTTGAGAAAGTATATGCCAGATTCATCTCATGTTTTGAGTCCAGAGGTAGTTCAGCTGGAAAAGAACCTATATTATGAGGAACAGCCGGTCCAGATTCTGGACCACAGGGAGCAAGTGTTACGAAATAAGTTGACTAATCAGGTAAAGGTTTTGTGGAAAAACCACATGATGGAAGAGGCAACATGGGAATCTGAAAATGCAATGAGGGATAAGTACCCCCATTTATTCAATAAGTAAATAAATTGCAGGGACGTAATTTTCTAAAGGGGAGAAGGATGTAACATCCTAAGTAAGTAATGAATAATATAAATTTTTATCTATGTCTATTAATGAATTAGATAGTGTTTTAGAGGCTTAAAATGAAAATAAATCCAATCTTAAGCATGGAATACACTAATATTTTTTTAAAGGATTGTTTTACTTCCTTTTGATGGAAAACCATTTTTAAATCTATATTTTGACAATTTTATATTCTATTTATGTCAAAATAAACTTATTCTTTATTATTGGGACATCAAAATTTACTTTTTGTGAATTTTTGGTATTTTTCTGACAATGTTCATTTTTTAATGAATAGTGAAAAATACTGTATTTTACATCAAAACTGCTTTTTAATCTACTTTATTTATATGATTATATTATCTTTTGAATTGGTTTTAAAGTTAAATTAGAATATATTTTTACCATTTAATCCAATGGTGGTCATTAGGATTAATTTCACTTTTGGAATTGGGCATAAACTAATGCCAAACTTTTCATAGATATTGTTTCAAAAAAACCCACTATTTGTTTTGACAACAGGAATTATTTTTAAATCAATTATTGCAATTTCTGTGTTTGTAATTTGGTAAAATGGATTACATATTTGGAATCATAAGGTCCAAATTATGTAATCAAGACTCTTTTGTTTTTGGACATTATGAATAGTAGCGACGGTAATTATCTTTAATTATCTTGATTAATGAGTAATAAGGTAATTAAGGATAATAAAATGATATCATAATAATACAAAAAGACCACAAAATGTGTCTTAAGTCTACTGGTTGTCTCATGTCCGACCATGGGATGCCTTGTGTCAAACTTGGGGGCACCATGGAATCACTTTTGTGGAAAGTGACTTGTTATCTTTTTATTTTTTTTAAAGAAAGTAAATATAACAAGAATGTATCACCTGATTAAAAAAAAATTAATTTTGTCTAAATAGATGATATTTTAGACTATAAATATTAATTGGAAAGCTAAAAAGATTTACAACATCATAGTATTTTTTTCATAATTTTTTGACATCAAATAAATTAAATTATTTATGACATCATAATGATGCAGCGATTACCTCATTAATAAAGGATTTAAATAAAATGAAATGATAATGTAAAATCTATGACCTGCACATTTCATAAACCTATTGGATGGGTGGATTTCGAACCCTTATCACCTTACCCTCTAATTATATCAATGTGGGACCTTTTGAATCCTAAAATCATTTTCAAATAAAGTAACATTTCTTTACTTTCCAAGAGTGCCCCTCCTCTCCTCTTATAAAAGGCCCCCATCTCTACCTCCTTACCCACACTCCCAAAGCCTTTGGCTCGGCCAACCCCTGCCCATTTTGTCTCTCCGCATCCCTCTCTTACTCCTTGAATCCTCACTTTGGGCATAAGTATTCCCAAAGAATCCTTTGAGCTCAAACCAAAGGGAGTTACCCTATTTTAAGGTAATGTCTTCACTTGAGTCCTGTTGTTTTATTTTGCTTCTCCAACCCCCTAAAATCTTTTTATTCATTTCTTTTGTAACAACTCCAGTATCTTCAATATACTAGGATGTTGTTATAAGAAGGATTCTATCTACACTTACACACACCTACATCTAATGGTTAAAGGACATACTGTTTTCGTGGATGGTGAATTTATGCTTCCCGAAACGATGATTGTTCAACATTCTTTTAACACCTTCAAAGGTGGCCATTAAGATTTCACTATATTTATATATGATATATAATATGTTTATGTTTTCCTTAATCTTCTATATTCTTCATTTTGGGCATACCTTTATGGTTTCCATTATGGGTAAACGTGATATCTTCATTTAAGGAAGTGCGGACTACCGCCCCCTCAAGGTGATTTGATTCGTTAAATACCATATGTGGGACGTATAAATGATGGAACTATGATATTATATATGATATTATATTGTAATTATAATATACCTTTATATCATTATAATTCCATTCTATAAAATATGAAATAGAAAGGAAATTAGCGTTCTTGAGTACGTACGGCTTACCGTCTCCATGAACGGTGCATTTCATTTCTTACCTCTAAATGATTATGTAATATTATAAATGCATGTATATACTGGATATATATGATATATACATCATGATTATAATTTTGGATATAATGGATACATGAACAACTTGTAATTATAAAGGTTTTATTTTTGACTCAAGTACCAATGATTGTTAAAACGACTGTTATTAACTTAAATAATTACATAGTGTTCATGACATGGAAATAAGTGATATAAAAGGAATAATGAACTTGAAAAAGGTTCTTAAGAAAGTAGAAATTAACTCAAGTTTATTATTCAGGACATTAAGGATCAATCGAGTCAAGTCGGACCCGAGGTATGGGACTTCGTCTCAATCTCCTTTCATTGAGGCATATTTTGTTTTATACACAACCTTCTTTTATACAGTGTATAAACCCCTTTGACTTTTACTTTTATTCAAAAGGAATCTTTTTTATACGAAGCATTTACTAAATGACAAAAGAGAATGTTTTTGTCATACGTATGCGGCGACAATGACTTCTCCGCCGCCGTGACCATTATTTGAGTTTCAGCTTCCTCTACAAGCCCTACCTTTTTTTAAAAGAAAAATAAATACAATGTTTTACTTTTCTTTTATTTTGGTATTGAAAATGGTTTTCATAATTTTTTTATATCAATGTGTTGTATTTATATCTTGTGATTGAAAGGTGGAAATGTTATGTTTCCTTTATGCATGTTTTATGTGATACGATTATGTTGAGGTTCTTGGGCATTATTATGAAGACGGGTGGTTCCGTGATAAACTACGGGTGGGTGAGCCCGATATAGATCTCCAATGAATTGGGTAACGTGAAGGAGTGAAACGTTAAGGTTTCTCCGAAGATATTTAGGGAATATACTGTGATGGGTATTCCAAACGTAACCAAGAGGGTTACTCCCTACGTAAGAATGTTATGAATGCCTCAAGTTACCTTTATGTCTTATGATTTCTATGATCTATTCATGATTTGATGAGGTATGTCAAAGTGGTTATATTTTATGGGTAAAGTATGATTTCATACTTATGTATATATGTACCCATGTTTCCTTTCCATAATTTTATATCCCTTACTGATCTTTTTATGCTCATCCCAAGTTTTTTGAAATGTTTTTCACAGGTCAAGGGAAAGGTACATGATATGATGATAGTGTCAAGGAATTGTCAAGAAAGAATCAATGTTTTATTTTAAATATGTTTCCATTGATGGGAAAGAAGAATACTATATTTATGTAACCACTTTGTTTATATGTGGAATGTAATGCACGTTTTATGATCTAATTCTCTAAAAATCTAAACCCAAAAAGATCCACAATGTGTAATCTTTTAATAACTCAAGATTAAGTAAGGTTTAAGGCTGGTTCCTTATATTTATCATTAATTGTGAGAATTTTTTTAATTATTTCATTTTCAACATTTAGTTTCAGAAAATTTGATTTATAATCCTTTTTTGATTTATCATTATGTGAACTATAGATTTTTATATTTTCACATTCCCCTGACATTTTTTCATTTTCTTTGGTTGAATTATTATTTTTCAATTAAAAATTTTATATATTTTTTAAGCACTTTTAAACTACGATTTCTCAATTCTTAAATTTCATTCACTAAACAATTAACTCTATAATTTTTAAAATTATAATTAGAGTATTAATAAAAAAACTATTTTAGTAAAATTTTTTGATAAAGAATTATGATAAAAGTTTATAAGAGTTATTAAATTCATGAAGAGAGAATAATTCACCTTATATATAATACCCATCATGGAAATGTAACATATTTAATTTTCACCTCTAGTGCCACTACATGATTCAGAACTGCCTAAGTAGTCCCATCATCATAACAAAGCTTTTATTCTTTCCTCAATTTTCTTTGTAATTGTTTGAGTTCTTGAGTTTTCCAATATCAGGTCTAATGTGAGCTTTATTTTTGTTCTCATAACATATTAGATATGAAACATCATTATTATTACTTGAAATTCATTTTTTACAATCCTTTTCATTCATCCTTTAAAATTTTCTCTTACTACCACTATTTTTTGGTAAATATATAAAGTATCTTACTAAGGTGATCAATATACATTTCACATTCCCAGAACACAGAATTAGAGGCATTATAGGTATTTATTACATTATATTTAAATGTAATGAATATTATTTTAGTAAACTCCTATGAGCATTTTTTTCATCGCTAATGCATACTACATTAGGGAGACTATTAGTTCTTCTAAAGTATAATCATTAAAATGCATACCATCATTGAGGGAAATCTTCTTATCATTCCATGTTTTTTGAAGATATCTCATAACTCTTTCCACTAGAGATTTGTATTATAATAAATCTCTTAGATAAATCATACCACTAGTAATATTAATGAAACGATAGAACATATGGTTTACAAATTATGCCTCTCCCATATTGAAGTCTAGGTATTACGGTCAAAGAATTATTTTCCTCACTCTCTTCATCCTTTCAGAACAATAAAAATTCACTTTTTGTATCCTCAATATATTACGGGTTGTATTATAAGATAAAATATGGATATAGACACATCTACTGATAGCATAGTACAATTTTTTTAACTTAATAATTCAAAACATATTTTATCTAATCATTACCTACCAATGTCTTTGGATATATTTTAGGTAGATAATATGGATTTTCCACGATATTATAGTGATCCAATATAATTTCTTTCATGTAGGGTTCCATTCTATCTTCCTAGTATCCTTATTTACTCAAATTAATGAAAGGGTGTTTTAGTGGAATCCATACATAATTTTTTTTATAAGTTCAATCATAAAAATTGGTTTTTTTTTCTTTTGTTCTATAGACTATTATGTAATAGATACTAGGTTACCACAGATTTAAAAAAATAAGAATAAATAAAATTCTAAAATATTAACACTGATAAAGTTGATAACATATTGGAGAAAAAACAATAATACAAATTATTTAATATTACATTAAAACAAACAGGGACTATCTTATCAAAGAAATGAATCTAATGGTAATTGTTGGATATCAAAACCACAGAGAGATTTATCTAGATCTAATACTAAGTCATATTCTGAATAGATATAGCCTAATATAAAATTAAAATTTTCAAAAAAACTAATAAATTAGGCCCCAAAAACAATATTTATTCTATTACACTGAGTAATTAAATGATTCTGAATAATCAAATAATAATTTTCTACCATTGGATGTACAATGGTAACTCATGAATCACTTTTGAAAAATTTCATCGGTGAAACACGACATACCATTAGATGTTTCCAATGGTGTCTTATTGAATTTAATTTCCATAACATATAGTGAAACAATAGATGAATTATAGATTAATTATTTTCTAGTAAAAAATATGAAAAATAATATTACTAAATGGACCTAAAACATCAAAAATGAATTCATACTATGAATCTACATCCAACAAAAGTAATTCTGGTGAATGAGATTAAAATATTATAAATAAAAATTTTATGATAAAAAAGAAAACAAATAAACCTAGAATGAGGCTTACAACACTTAATTGAATAAGGATAAGATCATGTGGTATCATGATAAAACATATATGAATACACTTGTACAGACAAATATGAAGCAAGCAATGGGAATGGATAACTAACAATTGATGTCCAATAATGAGTTGCATAAAACACAATTGATTTCCAATGGAAATTGTCATGATACATCATTTATGTCTAATAGTTTGAAAAATAAATCACTATTTAAATTTTTTGGTAACTCATTGACCCACCATTGGGTTCTAACAATGAATCATGACACACTATTGGTATCCAACAAATAATCATTATAGACCATTGGTATCCAACAGTGACTCAGTCAAGAAACCATCAAATTAGAGTTTATTTAATCTTGAGAAGTATGCCAAGACAGAGGAATATCCCAAAGAATAAGAATGAAATCTTATGGTTTAAAACTCTAAATAAATTTTTGAGACCATGTACAGAAATTCTAGATGAAATAAGATAAGTGCTATCTTGAAGAATATTAAAATTTTAAAGAAATATGGGTCAAAAGAATTGGATTTTCTGAAAGAAACTGGTTCTCTAGTGAACGAGAGGCCAACAAAGAATGTATATAGAAGATGATGGAATTTTAACATAGTTGTGCGAGATTAAAAATGTAGCATTAGAAAATATAAAAAGATTAGGAATATGAGATATAATAAATCCGAAGAAAAAGATAGATCATCATTGCTGTCTGATAATAAATGATGAATGATGAGTAATAAAATTTTCCCCATATTAGTTTGAAGATCCAGTAAGTTAGTGGTATATAAAATAAGATGAACTGATCATCGGTTCTAATTAAAACACAATGTACACATGGTGGGTGAGCTATCCCAATCCATTCTCTCATCGAGCATAATCTTGAAGCCTTATACATGGGCCCACATGGGATCCATGTTCACTCAGAAAGCTAGATATACTATCATTTTTTGGGTCTCCTAGGTCAATTTTTTCCACAGGGTGGACCCAATGGGTCACATATGGGGTTAGGAACTAATCACTTGAATCACATTAAACGCCTTTTTTTTTAAAAAATAATCCTTATTTAAAATTAAAAAAAAACCTTAAGAATCATTATAAAATTTAAAATATAAAATAATAAAAGTAAATTCAGAATTATTTTTATAAAATTAAATTAAATAAAATATTTATATCTTTCAATTTAAAATATATTATAATTTTAAAAAGGGATATTAATAAAAAAAAATATTGAGATTAATTCATCAAAAAAATAAAATATTAATGTATTTAAAAAAATCAAAACTAATAGATATCTCAGGCCCCATGATTGAAATCATATAACATAAATGAATATGTGGCCATGGTCTTCTATAGTAATGTTTAATTTATTAAATGTTAATGAAATGGGAATATTTTATATAGGTTGATGCAACTAGAGTTAAACATACTTGATTAAAAGTAACATGATAAAAGGATTATATTATACAATTTGAATCTATATGATGTATTATATCATTACGAAATTAACTTTATTATTTATAGATTCCTATGTGTATATATATATGAAAACCTTGGGCTTTAGGATTCTTCTCCTAATTCCATAGAGAATGGGGCCATGAGGTCTACACACTATGTTTATCCAGAATATCATATATATAATATTTTATTATTAATTATTTTACAAGTTGAATAAATATTATTCCTACATATTGTATAATAATTATTCATATTTTTCTAGATCACATGTATTCTATCAAGAATTATTCATGAGAATGTTATATGATTGGAATATTTAATATATATTTATTGAAATTATAGCTATTATAATGTTAATTTATTTATTGGAAAATAATGTAGTGATTTTAATTAATTAATTAATTAATTAATCATTATTCAAGGTCTTAAAATATTTTGGTGGAACAATGGACTGGATTTAATGGACTGGCGATAAGTAATAAATATAGAATATTATTTTATTATATAATATTTAATTTAATTTGTGAGTCTAGCACATTAAAAAATATTATTATTATTTTTATGGAAATGGGGTTACTCAGAGATTTAATTAATAATAATGGGAAAATTTTCAATTATTATTTTTAATTGTAGTTTAATATAAAAAAATATATTATTTTTCAAAAGATCTATCTCATTTTTTGTGCACAATGGCATCTGGAAAGAATCCCCTCAATCCATAGAGAGCTCCATATCCACGAACACTCTCAATAATATATAATGGTCATCCTACATCATCAACTCCCGAGTCTATAAATATCATTAAGAATACATTGGAAGTGATTCTAGTGGGGATCATTGGAGAATGCTGCAACCTATAAAATCTATCACATTAGTACCCAGATATTCCTATTGAATCATTTGGAGACTTGGGAAACGTGTGTAGATCGTCTCAAGGGAGAATATATTCTTGATTAAAATTACACAATGATTGTATGAAATATTTTTTCAGATACATCAATAACGAATGAATTTCATTAAAGTTAACTCTTAATTATTTAAAGTTAATTATAAATAATATGATATGAGAATGTGGTTCAATTCCATAATTTATCTAATTTCTAAATTCATTAATTCATTTTGAATGATTGCGACGTTCATCACCATGTAAATATATGACTATTAATTTTTAAAAAAAAATTAGAGTTTGGCACGTCCCATCATATTCTTCTGTTGTACCCAAAACCTAGAAGTTGTGTCAGAGTGGCCACATAATTATTAATAATTATTTAAATAACATTGTTTTACTTATGAATTATTAACTAGTTTTCAACTATTGGATATTCATTCATTAATCTGAATTAAAATATATGTTATATTAATACTTATTTGTCATAAATCTAATCAAATTAATTAATTTTATGAATTATATAAATTTGAAGATTTTATCCATACGTGCTGATGAATCTGGCTGGATAACACAAGATTACATGTCATGTAACTCGAAGCTACACCCTATGTACTATTGTTTAATTGAAGAATAATTAATTTGGAATTAATTTTACTCATGTTCATTTATTACACATGGGGAATTTAATTATACACCATGATTTGATTGGGTCATCATGGTGCACGATCAACGGGAGTAAACACCATGTAACTTCTATACACTATGTGTAGACCATTAGTAACAAATGGGCTATGTATATTCTTAGATGGCCTACATAAATGGAGGCCCTATATCATAGTGACCCCACACCTTGTATCACATTTATAGAATGTGTATTCCAAAAAATAACATATAAAATTTACACACAAAGTCCCTAGGCATGTGCCATGGATAAAGAGTGAGAATAATACTTTCAATTTAAAAATCAATATACATCCTGTGAACATTTACAAATTTATACTGAATTAAAATTTGTTTTTTGTAAAATAAAAACCTTATCAACATGTACTTATGTGTGGTAATTATGTTTATAGGAAATTACCTATTTTGGGTTATACATATATTAATATCTAATTTATTTATAAGTAATGTTAAGAACTACATATAATGTACAAGTTATATTTCAATTATTACTCTATGTGCATTGAATCATTGTGTGATACATAAATACCATGTTTTCTATGTGGTCATTGAGTTGATTTTACACACTATAAAATTATATGATATTATGTGTATTCGACATGTCTCCAGACTAAACAATATATGAGTATAATACACTTTGGTTAGTTCTGAAGGGAACTCACCATATTCCCTCCATGGTATATTTTTTGTAAATAGTTATATTTTAATAATGTTATTCAATTTATATAAAATTATGATATATGAGAATCTAAAATAAATTTTTTTGGGAATTATGAAAAAATAATTAATTGATTAAAGTAGATAATTAATTTATTCGAGATAAATTTATCATCAAATATATATTTTTGAATTGAATAATAATTTAATTAACTGTGTTGTCTATTTTATTAATGTGTATGATCATGATTATAGAAATGGAATTTTTATGTGATTGTTTTTATTTATCTTATCATTAATTTGGATTTTTTTCTTTTGTGTCATTTATCCTCTCATTATAAAAGGTCATGTGTTCCCATGGTTTATTTATTATTAACACGTTAAAAATTCTTTTGGTTCCTTTCACATTATTATGAGTAAAAGAATATGTAATTTATAGATAACCCAATCTAGTGGAGGAGTTTCTTGTTTGGAGCCTAGGTGAAACCAATTTAAGAGAGATACGTTGGTGGATAATAGGAATGCTACAACACAACACATAAATGGTTCAAGGTGTTTTCCCCTAGGTCAATTGTTTGTATATCATATGATAGATAGACTAATTGTTAGTAAAATATCATGATCATACAACTTTATTATTATCTTAATATCATGTTTCCTGGTTATTTCACTATATATTTTTTTGATCATGTGTCTTAATGAATTTACAAGAATACAGGACAAAACTAAAACAAATTGGCTTGTGCATAAATATTATCTAAGACATTATCAATCACTTAAGTAAATCCATTTTAAAATATATATTATAATAAATGTAATAATTTTCAATTTATGAAAAAAGATTAAATCCATAAATTATATATATTATATTGGTGTAGCCTTCCACCAATTTAGTTACAATCGAGTCATGGTTTATAGTTCTTGACAAGAAAATGTTAGTGGGATTTCCATTATCGTGGAATTATGACATGAATATTTGGGTTTAAGAAACATAGTTATGCTCAAGGGTTGATTTACAAATAAAGACATTATGTAACAGAGAGGGAATTTTTTTGGAAATTTCATTTATTGATTTCAAGGTTAGGTAGTTGACTCAACAGATCAAGGAACTGTAAGTTAATGAGTTGGAATTTATAATTCATACCTAAAACAAATAAAAATGATATACCAACTATTTTAGGGGAAATTAGAAGGGGAATATGGATCATTGACACAATAATGTCCAAAACAATATCCAAAATCCAATGGAGATATATTTTGGGATTCTATAAAATAGTGGAAGATAAATAAATATAATTTTTCTTTATTTTTCTAAGGATGAACAGATAATATACTAAAACATTTATCCTCCTAAAAGAATATAAAAATATTAAAATGGATTAAAACATATTACTTCAATCTATACATGAGAAGGATAACCTTCTCACTCGAACCTATTTCTAATAGTGGGAAAGGTTCTAATGTGTTATCATACACCATGAACAGAATGTGTATGTGATTGAAGAACCTATTCCTGATTCTCCTTATAATGTTTGTAGTATATAAGAGTTATCTCTGTATTAAAATCATATGAATGATTCTATATATGTTTAGTGTTTGATTTTATCATCCATGACCAATTATATTTTGAAGATAGTTGAGGACATGGATGTATATAGCATGATGTCTCACCTTCGAAATCACTATAAAGAGAAGGTGAGAAAAGAGAGATACAATTTCTCCAATGATCTGTTTACAACTATGATTACAGAGTCAGCACTATAAAGACCTCATGTAGTCATGCATATTAGATACATTGAATGATTATACTTCTTAGGGATTAAATTCCTAGTTATGTTGAACACAAATCTTATACCTTCCTCCCCACCCTATAACTTCTGTAGTTTTATTATTAATTATAATTTAAGGAATAATGAGAATAGGATTTTCAAACATCAAACTATGATTATGCATGTGGATAGTGACATGGTGTGTGAAAAAAATCATGATCCATACAGGGAATATGATAATGAAGAATAGGTATAAGGGCCTAAGACTCCTAAGAAGTTTAAATCTCTCATGTATCTTCCTTCCATAATGAGTATGATCCAGAGGAAGTGAAAGGAAAATGGTGTATTATGTTTTTCATGTAACAAAAAGTCCACTCAATGAATAATTGAATGTAGAAGCTAGGGGATGATAAAGTTGAATTCCTTATCAAATTTAATCTTTCAACATCTACAATTTGATATAATATACATATTTTAGTGATCACATATATATTTCAATGAAGGAAACATGTAGATTCTAAAATAATTCAAGAGGATATGTGGAATAATTTGCTTAAAATTGCATGAGGCTGGATACTCTAGCTATTGGTGACTACCACCTTTCATTTACAATATGTATGAATTTTATTTTTCGGTATTGTTATTATATACCAATATTTATTAAGAACATTATATCTGCATCATGATAAAAACATATGGTTTTATATTCAAATTGGTGAATTAATGTTATTTTTATTGTTAGTACTACATGTGTTATTGTATGTTGCATTTAAATAATAGTCTTTATATATTAAATTAAAAAAAACTTACTTCTGAAAAAGGTAACCAATCAACTTCACAGATTTTTTATAACAATCGGTTATGGAATCCCCATCTTGGTGATGTATAAATAAATGATTGAAAATTCTCTATTAAGATGGATATTCAAACTATTTTGATCTATAGGAACTTGATAAGTGTTTTTCTTATTTACTTGGAAAAATGAAAAAACCACCATTTAGTGGACAAGATGAAAGAGAAAATGGGATTTTAGGATTGGTACACACTGATTCATGTGGACTATTTCTAGTAAGAAAATATATTTTTGTATTCTTACCTCGTATATTTTACCGATTACTGAGTTAGATAAGGATATGTCTTCATGATGAGGTTTAAGTTTGTGTCCTTTTAAAAATTCAATTAATTCAAAAATTAAGTATAAAATCAACATAAAACGAAGATAATGATTCGATCATATCAAGGTGGTGAATATCTTAAACAATAGTTCATATAATTTCTACAAGATTTTAGGATTCTATCTTAACTCACCCAAAATTACACTCCATAGTGGAATTTTGATAGGGAAAGGTGGAACCGTACATTATCAGACTTGGTAAAGATGATGATAATTCATGAAGATATTCCACTATCCTTTTGAGGATACGAATTAAAACTTGGGTCATGTATACTAAATTAACAACAAAATAAATATGAAAAAGTAATTCCCTTGAATATATTAAGTAGAAAAACCAATATTTTCACATACACATGTATAGGGTTGTGAAACAAAATTGAGTCCTTAACTAAAAAATCTAGCAACTAAGGGCATAATGTGCATCTTCAAATGTTATAAAAATGAAATAAAGGGATACTACCTATAAAATCACTCATAAAAGATTGTTTTTTATCTCTAAAATATCAATATTTAATTATATGGAAAAAAATCCTTAAAATGAAAGATATGAATGGACGATGCCATTGATGTTGATGCTTAAGATTCAAAAGAGTTGGTACATGAACAGATTCCATAGATCCCCTGGAAAGTATTAGTTTCTAAACCCAATTTACTATATAGAATCACTAGAGAAGAAATGAAACCAGAGATATATTGTTTTCTTTTCACCATGATGGTAACTCATTGTTGGTTAAAAATGTTGAACCTATCAACTACAAATTGGTTGTAGAGTGATCAAGATTCTAATTCCTATATTTTCATATCATGACTATGACATTTAGAAGATGGACGTCAAAATATATAAACTGTATGGGAACCTTTAGGGTGATTTCTACATTACCAAACCCCATATGTTTTTTACTCAATATGATTCCAAAAGGGTTTGGAAGTTGTAAGGATCTGTTTCTACTACCATAAAGCATCTAGGTCATGAAATATTTTATTCTATAAAGATATAAAATAATATTGTTTCATTAATAATTATTACAGGACAAGTGTTTACAATTGGTTTAATGGTAATATAGTATTTATACTTGTAGTATAATACTATAACACATTTCTTATTGGAATGGACATTGCAGACTTATAGTCTACCAAGGAATGGTTGAAAAAGTGTTTTACCATGAAATAAATATGTGAGGTATCCTATATTCTAGGGATAGATTTCATTCTGGATTAATATAAAATGAAAATTAGACTAATTCAAATTACATATATTAAATAGATATAAAAAGTATTTATTTTGGAACATTCGAAGAGTGTATTTATTCCAGTGTCACATAAAATAAATCTTTCTAAGAAAATGTATCCTAAGACACAATAAGAAAAAGAGAGAATTTGTAAGATCCCTTGAACTTTAAAGATAGGTTCAATCATTTATTCCATTTCATGTGCTAGAATATATATTTCCCATGCATTGATAATGGTAGGAAAATATCAAGATAATCCTTGAGAACAACATTGGTATACTGTTAAAGATATCCTCAAGTATCTTTGAATAACTAAGGATATTTTTCTAGTGTAGGGATGAGAGGAGTAGCTGATCATAAAGGGATAAAATTATGATATCTTTTAAAAATGTAAAAATAATTTGATGCCATAGTTAGGATATTTTTTCAATTTCAATGGTGGAGTTGTGATTTAGAAAATTTTAAAGATTCCATTTGTCACTGATTTCATGGTGGAGTCTGAGTATATAGAATCTTATGATGTTTCCAAGGAATCTGTCCAGATAGGGATCTTTTTCTAGGATCATTATGTGATACCAAGTAGTAAAAACCCTATTATAATGTATTGTGATAATAATGAAGTTGTGGATCCTAAGAAAGAGACTTGGTGACAACAAAAAACAAAGAACATACTCAAAAAGTATCACCTCCTAAGGGATTTTTATTAAATGGGTGAATTTATAGAAAAATGATTTCAAACATAAAAAAGTTGAAAAAACTTTAACTAAAGGCCAATACCATTAGAAGAATGTGTATCTAGCAAGTGCTATAATACGAAAGTTTATTAATGGATGGCCCTAGTGAAAGTGATTTGGTTAGAGTTAGTTCTGTATAACCCACTACATTTTACATTATGATATCTTATATTCATATTTTTTAATATTAATATAATATTTATCACATCATGATTGTTCTTATGCGTATCATAGTATGTGAAAATTTTCTAAGAACAGCCATCAAATTAAAAAGCCATAAAAATTCCCAACAATGATGATAAATTTGATGTTCCCTGATAGTTTTCCAAAATATATATTCATCATTCAAATGATACCATTTGAGGGACACAAATGATATAGTCTATCAGGGGTGGAGACTCAAATGACTTTAACGAACCTTGTCATGTTGTATATACTTAGGAATATCTTAGGTATTATATTATGAGAAGGAGATCCTCCATTAAAAAATACATATTTATATAGTCATTAGGCGTTCTTATTTACCAAAATGTACATAATTACTTATTCATTAATATTATATTTAATTAGTATTAGAAGTTATATAGTTTTATGTGTTGGTGAAACATATGATAAATATGTTCACAGTGAGGTAGTAAACGTTGGTTTCTCTATGAGTAATATTACATTAATGAATAATGTGGGAAATGTTTTATCCCTTATGTTTTAAAACAGAATTTGATATCTTATACCTTTGATTGAAATGATATAGCCTAAATAAATACATGGAGAGAGTGTTCTATATGTAATTTTAATTTCCATAAATTCAAATAAAGAGGCCTCAATCACATTGGATGATGGAACCAACATACTACCTTCTTGAATAGAGATATCATGATAATAAGATTATATTACAAAGTAAGAGTCTGTATGAGGTATCCTATCATTGAAACATTAAATTCATTATTTATGGGATTATTGGCATGTTGTCAAATGCTACATACAATGAATAATAATTTTTATCAATGGAAATTCTCATATTATTATTATTATTATTTCATAATCACATTAAGAACATAATACAAACATTATAAATGAAGAATGAATTAAATAGAAGCTATTTTTTGATGTAATGAAACTTATACTGATTAAATAGTTATATAAACATGGGAATAGTTTTATAAACATTATGAATAGTAAACTGTCCAATAGAATAGTAACCACACCCATACAAGTTTATTTAAAATATAGACATCTAGTAAATTAAAATATGATACGAATATATTATAGTATAGTTAAATAAATGTTTCTGATGTTATTAATTAAGCATTGATATTTTTATAAAATTTATTTTTTTATTTTTTATTTTATAATTAATATAAAATTTTAAAAAGAAATAAATTTCCATAAATTTTATTCACACATTAATATTTTTTTATATAATAATTAAAAGATAACTTTATGAGACCTTAGTAAAGTATTATTTGTGTTATAAAATCAATTATAAATTAAAAATTGGTATTTTCCATGTAAAATATGATTTTAATTAAAACATAAATTTCTCTTATTTATAAAATTATATTCATTAAATGGAGTTCATTTTTTAATTATAAAATTTTAAAATATATTATGGTGATTTCTTTTTATTTTCCTAATAAAGAATATTTTTTTTGAAAAATGAAATATAGTAATTTACTATATTTAAATTATAATACAAATACATGAATTAAAAACATAATTCATGATATAATTACCAAAATGTCTAACTTTCCATCATTATTTTAAAATATTTAATGACAATGCTCAAACTGTTCATAGTCTTGTGCAAAAATAATATACTAATGAATAAAATATTGAGAAAACATCACTCTCCTCCACTATAAATACAACCCATCTCTATATCCTCTCCTCAAACCTCTAATAATTTTATAATTGTCTAAGTTATGCTATAATATCTTCCCAATACACTCACCCATGTACACAAGACTTTGGAATCAACAAAATACCAAAACAAATCTCCCTAAGGAGGTTCTAATGAAGATGGATTCAAGAAGTAAAATCCTATTTCTTTTCATTTGATTTCCTTTCATGTTATTTTGATTTATTATCTTCTCCTCACCTACCTATAATAAAGTGAAATTATACCAATATTATCATTTATATAATGAATTTTTTTATGTTGAGGGAATAATACATCCTCATTTATCATCCCCTCTCTTTTTGTACTAAAACTAAAAACATCATATGTGATGTGTTAATTTATCACATTCAGTGGAGAAAAGGTTTTGAAATTTAAATCACATAATTAAACAATTATCATAAAACCATTTTTATGTTTAAAATAGATGATAAAATTTTTATTATATAAAATTTATTATTCTGTAACCATTATATATACATTAAATTAATTATTACAATAAAATTAGTTTGCGATGATCAAAAACCACCAAAATAATCTAAACAATTATCACTATTTCATATCTAATGATTCAACATCACCCAAAATAACCAAATTAATTATATTACCATTTAACATTATGTATTTTCATTACTAAAAAATAACTGCAATTCATAGAAACCATTCCCATTTTAAATGAATTTCTAGACATTTATACATGTAACTGATCATGAAAACCAAGTAAACGAATGCTCTAAAATGATGAAATTGTTTCTTATAACTCATAAAAATTTCCACAAATGAACATAATAAAATTTTAATACATAAAATATATACATAAAAGGTTATTAATTAATTAATTAATGTATTTTTTAAAAAATCTAGGAAATTAAAATCATGTAAAGTACACTTTCATACATAATGTAAGGGTTTCTACCCAAACCTCCATTTTTTCCATTTGGTTACACTTTCTCTCTCTTTTTCTAATTGTAACTCTTATTTTTTTTTATATAATTATTATAAATTTATGTATATTTCTCAAAATAATTAATATAGATCCATAAACTTTCCTTCAATGGGTAAATAAATGTTTTAAAAATGGTCCCTTCTCAAATCCTTCTGATAACAAAGCCCGATCAAATGGAACTTTCTGATTTTTTACCCACAATAAAGTGAAATAAAAAATATCTTTTAAGCCACCATTATTTTTCTAAAATTCCACATTTTATCATGATAAAATATCTTGCTTCAATTTTGGTTTTATAGGAAATACTATTCATTTTCCCTTATAAATTCTATTTAATATTTTTCTTAAACAACACTGAAATGTTTTAGTTCTAAGGTTTCATAAACACACTTTTTACATGGTTTTACTCAAATTATAAATCACCTATAATGAAACCACTTTTTTATATATGACTCCTTATGTATAATTCTTCACGTGGAACACATATTCATGAACATATTATGATGGGTATCCCCTAATAGAATCCCAATTCATTGGGTACTGTTTAATATTATGAGACGTTATGTTGGGACATGATGTTAACATAATTCCTTTATGTGACTTTGTCCACCATGTATTTAGAATATATCCTTGAATCAAGTTTATGTCAGTTTATATATTGTGGAAAAATTAATTTTGATGTCATGGTTATATTTTCCCATGGTATACACATTATTCTTATTTATTTTTATATTCTTGTTCAACACCGTTATGTAATCATGTTATGCCTTCTAACCCATGTGTTGTGTTTTATTCCTTTTCCTAGTCCCTTTTTGGGGTTTTTAGATCATCCCTCTTCATGTATTCCATATGTTATCTTATGTAGATATAAGGGATCGAATGGAGTTATGATCTCATTATAAAGATTAAATAAAATAAATTTCTGTTTTGGATTCATAAAGTTTAGTTATGTAACTATTCTTCCAATACACAATACTTTATGATCCATGTCTTATAATATCATGGTTAATTGTGAATTAAATCATTTAATATTATGTGTAAAAGTGTAGGTACATTATAATTGGAATCAGATATAGGTTTATTTATTTTTTGAAGATTAGTTATATTAAATCTTATAAATAACCCTAGGGATATTCTATCAGCATGGATAACCTGTATTGATTCATATGGTATCAAACAATAGTTTATACTTTTCATTTACATGTTTATCTGTATATTTTCAATATCTATTTTTATATTATTATTATATAAATATTCAATCCACCTAGTTGTATATTATTTTTCTTTTCAAATGTATATAAATAGAAGAAATCATCCCAATAGTCAATGTGATAGGCAGTGTGACAATTTCCCTAACGATATGGAAAATATGATGTGAACGAGTGCTCAAATCATTATGACAGTACGTTCTCATCTATTTCATGTTATGAATTAAAAAATGAATCATCTAGAAAACCCCCTTATCATATGTAATAGAACATTTCCATCGAATCCTTCATTCCCATGTCTAGTGGATCTTCTACCCTCATCCTCACAGAACAATAGATTAATTCCAATGAAAAGGTGTTGTTTGTCATATAGTTCTTAGAAGAAGAGAAACTTGTGATGGAGGTATATCATTATTATGAGGAAGAAGGTTAGAGGTGAAAACTGATCCCGAACACAATTTCAAAGGAGGAAATTGATTCTATGTAATGAAATTATTTAATTAAAATATTTTTTAATAAATATTTTTCCAAAACACTATATATTAATATGGAATGTGAGTTCCATAGAATGATGAAAAAGGAAGATGAGTCTATTTGAGTGTATGAGGAAAATATCACAAGGAATGCATGATATTCCTTTGAATTTTTCAGGAACACTGAATTAAAGGTGTATCACTTCTTTAGATAACTATAACTAATTATAAAACAAATTGTAAATTAAAGACATCTATAATTATTAATAGATTGTATGTGAAGAAATTAAGGTTGAAATGGATATAGAAGACCCTCAATGGTATCATGGTCCCAGTGACAAAAAAGAGGAGTATGTAGTTTAGTATGGTTGGAGTAATAGATAAATTCCATGATAAAAAAGAAGACTTAACATTCCATGTATCAATAGTGTTGGAATAAGAAATGTGTAAGCCGCCCGATGGTAACCAATAGATGCATCAAATGTGGAAGATATAGGAATGTGGATAATAACTATCGAAGTGATATAATGAATCCCACTAATTCGGATGAATAAATGAATGTTTATATCAAAACGCATCCTATAGTAAAGTTTTTCAACATCAAGGAACATGATAATTATTAAATCTATTTCCTTACACCTGGGGTTGTTGGACGTAATCAACCAAAACAACCTCCATGGAAACAAGGAAAGGTATATGTTGTCACTTTAATTGAGGTGGATCCCGATCATGATGTGGTGATAGGTTCAGTGGTTATACATTCATGGATAGAGAGAGTGCTATTTGATTTTGGGTTTATTAATTATTTCATATCTTCCATGTTCAGTAGAACTATTCAAAAACCACCTCAAAATATAGAGGTTCAGTTATCTCTAAGATCATAAAATGGGAAAATTATTTCAGCCAATGTATATAAATGCTCTTTGGTAAATTTTTATTGATTAACCTCTAGTAAAATCTTGTCATATAAATTTTGGTGTAGGCTGATGTCATATTGGGAATGGATTGGCTATCATTATAAAAATCTGAAATCAACTATCAGAAATGGGAGATCACAAATCACATACCATAGCATCCTATAATTCTATAAAAGTACTAGGAGGATGAATCTCCTTCAAAATCATTGTCTCAATTTTGGATATTCTTTCATTATGATCAATCATATCTAGCTCAAATATATGAGAAAAAATAAGATAATAATTCTTTAATACATGTCCATCATGAAGGATTACATTGATATATTACTAGATGTGTTGTAAGGTATTTCTCATGATCAAGATGTTGAGTTATCAATTGAACTTATTCCCATATCTCTATATATATTAATAAAACTTTATAAAATGGACACTATATATATTTATGTTCTAAAGATGAAGTTATAGGATAATCTGGACAAGGGTCTTACATTCTCGAGTGCTTCAACATAGGGTTCTCCTATCTTATTTGACAAAAAGATGGACAGATCAATGTGCCTTTGCATTGATTATTGTGAGATCAAAAAGACCATTATAAAGAACAAGTATACCTTTCCACCAATAGATAAATTGTTTGATCATCTATGTGGGGAAAGTTATTTCTCTAAGTTGGAACTTTGGTTGGGATATCACTAATTAAATGTGAGGATGGAAGATATTCCCAATAATTCATTTAAAAATGAGGTATAGAATCTATGAGTTCATAGTTATTCCCTACATACTCTCTAATGCTCCTGAAATTTTCATGGATATAATGAATATAGTCTTTGGAGATTACCTTGAAAAATTTGTGTTATTATTTATTGATGATATTCTGACAAACTCCATGAGAAAGGAGAAATATGTGAATCATTTGAAAACAATGTGAAAGAATTTGTGAAGGGGGATTTTTCTTTCAAAGTATAGTAAATGTGAGATTTGGATGGAGGAATTATCATTATTAGGGAATGATTCCACTCGTAAAGGAATATATATGGCTCTTCCAAGAAAAATAAAATAAAATATTGGCCAAATAAAATATATGTAATGTATATCTATAGTTTCCTTAGTCTGGTAGGGTATTACCATTTATTTATAAATAAAATATCATGATTGTAAAACCTAATAACAATATTGACTAAGAGGGGGTGATATTTCTCTAGACTATAGAATGTGAAGAATGCTTCAAATAGTTAAAAAAGAATCTTATCACTGCTCCAACACTTACTCTTCCATCAAGTGGGGAACTCTTTTTAGTGTAAAATAATACTTCAAAGAGGGTACTATGATGTGTACTAATGAGAAATGATAATTTGATAGTGTATGAATCGTTGAAGTTGAAAATTATAGAGAAACAATATCCCACATATGATCTTGAGTAAATAGATGTAATGTTTGTATTGAAAATCTGGGGTCATTATCTTTATGTGGAGAAGTGTGAGATATATATTTATTAAACAAGCCTCATGTATATATTAATGTATAAGGAGATTAATATTTCCCATTGAATATGGTTATATCTCATCAAGTATAATGACTCATCAATATACTACGATCCTGGTATGGAAACTACAGTGGCATATGGTCTAAGTAGAAATGATCTTACATCTTTATCAATTATGGGAATTGAGAATAATCTAATATTTTTAGAGATAAAAAGCATGCTAATGGGAATATTTAAGGCAAGATCATCATAAATCCTTTTCTAAAATTATTACTCAAACACCCCATATGAATAAAATAAAGATTCATAAATAAATGAAGTAGAAACTCAAAAAATATGGAAGATATCATAAATAGGAAATCCTCATAGTTAAAAATGGATGTGGATGGATTCATGAGACTTAGGTAATGAATATATCTACCATCCAATCCTAATATAAAGAATGAGCATCTGAATAACCACATATCCCAACCTATTATATTCACCCAAGGTGAAAAAAGAAGTATTGAGATATCTGAGAGCACTATTCGTGGGAAAATATAAAGAAGGTGATCACTAAATTTACATCAATGTTCTTAGTAATTCTCTAAGTGAAGGTTCAAAATAAATAGTCAATGATATTATTGCAACCATCACCAAAACCATCATGGAAATAAGAAATCATCAGCATGCACTTGGTCACTGGATTTACAAAGGAATCTAGAGGAAACAATACTATATGGGTTATTATTGATTACCATAAAAAGATAGCTCACTTTATTTCTATTATAGTGGAATTCCCACTAGATCAGCTGATAATGATATACATCAAAGAATTGTTAAAGATTCATGGAATACCACTATTTATTATACCCAATCAAGATCTGATATTCAACTTTAACATCTAGAAAATACTCAAAAATGATTTAAACACATACATGAAATTCAGTATTAGTAATCTTTATCCAACTGATGTCCAATACAAACAAAGTATTTCTAAATTATGATACTTGTTTAGAAAATGTCTTATGGACTAAAATGGAGAATGAGACCAACATATTCCACTAGTTGAATTATCCAACAGAAATAGTTTCCACTCGAGCATCCAAATGACTCTTTATAAATCTGTTAATTTGAAAATATACATAACACCATCTTTCTATGATGAGTTTGGTGAAGATAAGCAACTAGGTCCTGAAATGATTAATAAAATAGTAGGAATGGGGAAAATTATTCTATAATATATCAAGGAAACCCAAATTTGACAGAAGCGCTATTTATATAATAGTAGAAGGGACCTAGAGTTTATGGATGAACTTATGGTAATCCTCCACATATCTCCATTGAAAATGTTCTTAGAATTTGGGATGAATGGAATGTAATTTCCCAATTACATCATCCCCTTTGAGATTCATGATCGTGTCAAAGATGTGGCCTATCAAGTTTCACATACACCTACCATGTCTCAAGTACACAATATATTCAATATACTCATCTTGATGAAGTACATAATGTATCATTCAAATATAATGAATTCATAGGTGGTACAATTTGAAAATGATCCCTCATACGAGGAGTATCCAGTGATGATCTTAGATCATAGAGATAAAGTTCTATACAAAATACTACTCACCCAATCAAGGTAATATAGTGGAACCATAAGTACAAAAACAAAACATTATAACCTAAGGAAGCAATTATGGATAAGTACCCACCCTTGTTTTCGACTAAAATGTAAAACAAAATATCGAGGGTGAAATTTTCCTAATGGGGGGAATAATTTAACATCCAATTTTTTTAATGGATATTCCCTTCTTATAATTATTTCAAAATCACATTATGAAAAAAATAAATACTCTATAAATGAATAATGAAAGAAATAAGAGTTATTTATAAAAGTTAATGAACCTATACTGATGAAATAATAACTCGAACACTGGAATAGAAATGTGACCATTTTGAATATTAAATTGGCCAATAGAATATTAACCTTAACCCTAAAATTATAAATCAAATTTAGGCATCTAATAAATGAAAATATTATATTAGTATATAATAGTATTAGTAATAAATTTTTTATGAAATTATTTATTAATCCTTGATATTTTTATAAAAGAGAAGTGTTTTTTCAATTTTCTAATTAATATAATGTTTTGAAAGAACATTTATTCCAAAAAAATGTATTCAAAAAATAAATGTTTTTTTCTTATGATTATAAGATAGTTTGATGTTAACTTATTAATTTATAAATGTTTTATAAAACGACTTCTAATTTTAAAATTGGTATTTTCCATATAAATGATGAATTTAAATAATAATATATTTATCAAATATATAAAATTATTTTCATAAAATTGATTAAATTTTTAAATTATACACATCAACAAATGGTTATGGTGAATTTTGGGAGATTGTTCCAAAATTATTTGGTTTTTGGTGAAGAGTGAAATACGGTAATTTTAGGTAATTAAATTATAATCAAAATGCATGAATTAAAAACATCATGCATGATGTAAGAAGAAAAATCTACAACAACCCTCCATTATTTTAAAATATTTAGTGGTAATGCTCAAACTAGTCATAGTATTGATCCAAAATAACAAACTAATGAATAAAATAATGACAAAACACCCCTCTCCTCCCCGATAAATACAACCACTCAACAACACTTCTTATCACGCTTATCAGTCTTTGGGACTTATCCAAATTATAATCATATATATTCACAAGCCCCTCCCCCATGTCTAGGCGATTTTTTGTCTCAATAAAAGGCCAAAATCAATTCCCCCTAAGGATGATGACAAGAAGAATGATTCAAGAGGTAAAATTCTCTTTATTTTCTTTTAATTTATTTTCATATTGATTTATTTTATTAGATTATTCTCACATCCTGATCCAAAAGTGAAATTTTTTCTCCATTATATTTTATATATTATAATTTTATTCTATTGAGGGAGTTTTTTTCCCTATTTCTCTTCACCTATAATTTTTACTAAAAATGAAAAATTGGTCACTATGTGTTAATCTATCACATTTACAGGCAACAATGTTTTAAATTTCTATTTCCACAATTATTAATAATCTCACTGATTATCATGAACATCATATCAATTGGTTCATCCTTAAATAAATAACAAAATTAGTTATATAAACATCTTTCTTATTTATGTTCATTAATAAAATATTACATTTATTTTGGAAAACCATTCTTATTTTACATGATTTTTCATACATGCATACAAGTAACTGGTCATGAAAACCAAGGAAATGAAACCTATCAAACGATGAAATTGTATCTAATAACTCATAAAAAAAGGAATAAATTAATTTAGTAAAATTATAACAAATCAAATAATTTTATATAATTTTTTTTTGAATTAATTAATTTAAGGATTTAATTTTATTATCTGGTTTGTTAAAATACAGTGTTAAACGCCCTTTAACATAACATTAGGGATTCTACCCAAACCTCCATTTTCCTTTAGGCTATTCTTTCTCTCTCTCAACCCAATGTTAAAACTTATTTATCAATGTATATTTCTTCTAAATTTGGTGTATCTGTTCCATAATATTGTATCTAGATTAGTACATTATTCATTGACTGGGAAATATTAATTTTAAAAAGGTTCCCTTCAAAAATCTTTTTGATAAGAAAGCTTGATTAAGGGGAAATTATTTATTTCTTAATCATTTTTTATTTAACTCAATAATCAGTTTTAAGCCATCATTATTTTAATAAAATCACTCATTTTATCTAGAAAAAAATTTCTTGGATCTATTCAGGTTTTATAATGAATATTATGTCTTGTCCCCATTAAATTATCTTTAATATTATCCTTAAATCGTACTATAATGATATGTTGATAAAGTTTCATCCACAAACTATTTACATGTTTTTACTCTAGTTGGAAAAAAATTATCATGATATTGTAAAGACCCGTAAAATTCAAGGAAAATTTTTCTAAATTTTCTTTGGAATTTTACAAGAGCGCGGTTTCTGACGACACCTGATTCCGAGGCCCGGAGTGCCCGGAATCAATTTCCAAAGTTTGGCTCAGGTACGTTCAGTGAACGAATGAGCGGGAATTCCTAACTTTTGATCCAGTGCTCGGAATTGAAATCCGAGGACACCAATGAACTCACAGCGCCGATATTCGCTTAAGAAGACCTTTTCCGAAGTTGCGTTTTCCTAGGAGGAGTTGTTTAATTTTTCTGGATGAAATGAAGAGTAAAATAAAATTGTGATACAATATTTATTTTATATCTTTAAAGTGGTTAAAATCTTTTGTTGGAAGTTGGGTGGTTTAACCACCTAAGAGAGGATTAAGGTGAGGAGGGGCCCACCCGAGCCCCACCTTTTCAAATTTCCTAACTCCCCTCTCTCCCTCTTTAAAGCTTGATAACTTAACACTTAATTAATTACACAACTCATGTATAATTAATTAAGTGTTTTGTTTTTGAAATTTATGTTTTTGAAATGCTTGGCTTAGTAAATAAAATAAGGAGGGACCTTATTTTATTTGGATTGTTGGGTGAGGTGTGGAAGAGCTTTGGAGAGAAGCTGAAGAAATCCTCCACCTTCTTCATCTCCTTCCTGGAAGAACGTGAAGAACGTCCGCCGCCCACGAAGAACACCGACGATGACATCTTGACTCGTCTTCTCTGATTGCTTCCTCCTCGACTTCTTCGTCTTCTAACCGACGTCAATGAAACGACGACCGCTTCCCACGACTACGTCAACGTGCGACTATCGAGGTAGGGGTTGTTGTTGATTATTTATTTATTTATTTATTCTCATTCGTGGTTCTAGCATGACAAACGTGAGGATATTTAAATATGTGTTATTGTTTAACGTGAGGGGGTCGGACCGCATGAACACGGCCGAACCCCCTCCTTTGTTCTTGTTGATTTATCTTGCGGATGAAACAAGATGGCGTGGTGCCGTCGCACCACGCGGAAATTCGCACCGTGGAAGAATCATCACGAACGCGACGCCGTCGCGCCACGTCGAAGGGAATCGAAGGCGCCGCGGCCGGAGCGGGGCCACAGCGGTGGGGCGTGGTGCCGTCGCACCACTCCGGAAGACGAACACCACGGCCGGTTCCGGGCCGCAGAGAGACAGGAAGACCGGCGGCTCGCCGGGCCGCCGGTGACGGAAGCCGGAAGGGGACCGGCTTGCCGGTCCCGTTGGAGAAAAACCGGCCGGCCAGGTGGCCGGCCGGAAGGTCAAAGACCAGGGGAATTTAATTCCCCCGGTCAACTCTCAAAATCCCCCCCCCCCATTTATGAGGGGGCGGTTTCATTTAGGGGGGGCAGGCGGCCCCCCCGGTTTCCTCAAGCAGGCCCCCCACGAGGGGGGCCGGTTCTCCAAAAGGTGCGGCTAAAAGCCGCGCCGCCGTTTTGAAAAAACGGGGGCTAAGCCCCCCGCGCGTGACCCCAGCGGCGCCAGGCCGCACCGCCGCTGGCGGGGCCGGGTCGGACCCGGGTCGGGTCGACCCGGTTTTGGCCGACCCAGGGTGGGGGGTCAGGCCGGGTCGGCCCGGACCCGGACCCCCCCCCCCCCCCCCGTTTTCGAGACGAGTTCGGTCTTTTGGCCATAACTTGAGCCACAGACCTCCGTTTGACAAACTGTCAGCGGCTACGCGATCCTTGGATCGAGATGGTCGATTCGGTATATCGCACTCAAAGTTTCGGAATACTTTGAGTTCGGCCGGGTTGGTTCGTTCACGAAACCAACCGGGCCTTCGGAGCGGAAACGCTCGTATCTTGAGCTACGGGCGTCCGATTGACGTGCCGTCAGCTTTGTTGTGTTCCTCTTAGTGAGACGGATCTTTTGGCATACTCCGCCCGAGGTTTGGACGCAGGTGGAGTACGGTCGGGTTGGTTTTTCCTTAAAAACCAACCGGGCCCCGGGGACGAAAATGCCAATAACTCTCAGACCGGGCGTCCGATCGACGCGCCGTCTGTTGCGTTGAGTTCCTGTTGACGATACGGAACTTTTGGATACATCAACTCTAGACTTTGTGACAGTTGATGTATCAGCCTCTCGGCTCGTGGAGCGGACCCTCCGAACGAGCTTGCTGTGTGCGGGAACCCTAGAGCTGGCTGCGACTGTTACTGTGACTACTACTGCTACTACTGCTACTATGACTGCGACGACGACAGTACATAGATCCTGTGTGGATTCGACGACGACGACTACAGAACTCAGCGATCCTACGTGGATCAGTGCTACAGGTCCTTTGTGGGCCCGATCCTGTGTGGGTCCTATCCTGTGTGGGTCTTTGCGCTCAGCGGTCCTATGTGAACCAGCGCCTACTGGTCCTATGTGGGCCCGATCCTGTGTGGGTCTTTTGCGGGGGTTAGTTACCTATCGATCCTTCATGGGTCCGACAACTTAGATGGATCAGATATCATCTTTATCGTCTTTTGAAGAAGTATACCTGTGTGAGCTGAATCCTGTTGCTTTCCTGTGTGGATTGTGTTGTGCTATCCTATGTGGATTACGTTTTGCTTTCCTGTGTGGAATACGTTTACTTTCCTGTGTGGACTGAGTTGTACTTGGGCTCGGAGGTTGGAGCGTATTTGGAATTGATGACTTAGGTATATGTATGGGCATATACCTAAGCAGTGCCGGTTGTTACTTCGTGATTGTACCTTTCTTTGTGATTTATCCTTTGTGGATTTTGAGAGACCTTCAGGGGTCTCGGGGTCCCTACTGAGTAGCTTATACTCACCCCTGCACGGGCTATGCCCGCACTACGTTGTGTTGGTTGCAGACGACGGACAGCGTTGATCTTGGCTGAGGCTTGCAGAGCAGGATGGTACCTGGAGGTGGACCACTAGGCGGGACGTGTTCGGAGAGGACGATGGGACCCATGGAGGAGTGGAGCTATCTGTACCCATCCTTCATGTGGGATCTCCAGTGGACAGCTCGATGTAGCAACTTTTACTTATAGTTGTTGTTTTCCCTTTTGAGTTGTACTTTACTTTCAGTTTGGGTTTGTATACTGGCCCATTTACTTTTCCGCACTTTCAGTTGTACTCGGTTTTTACTTAGTGTTTACTTTATGCTTGCTTACTCTGTGGTGTTTGTTTACTTTACAAAGGCAATGCCTTCCCTTTTTACCGGGATTTACACCTTGGTGCTAGTCGCCAGCCCCTGGCCTATGGAAGGCGGGCTTGGGGTAGTCACGGCACGGACCCCGAGGGCGGGTCGTGACAGATATATTCCAATTTTAAATTATTAATTTCCATCCATGATTTCAATCCAGTCCTTCACAGACACCGTTATGATATCCCCTTTTGTTAAACCGTAAGACATAGTTATGATACACAAATTCTTTTAATGGGTAACCATTTAATTTTCTTTTTTTCTTCTATAGGTGTGATTATTCATGTGGAATACATATTCATGAACATTTTTTGATGTGTGGTCCCATGTTGTTCTCAAATTAATTGGGTAATGTTTTATCTCATGAGATGTCATGTTGGGACATGGGGTGAACCTGATTCCTTTACGAGACATTGTATACCATGTATTGGAAGCTATCCTTGACTCATGTTTATGTCATGTTTATGTTTTTTCAAAATTACTATGATGTCATGGTTATAAGTTTCCATGTTATACATGTTATTAATATTTATGTTTATTCATGTTAAATGCCTTTATGTCTTCATGTTATGAATTCTAACCCATGTTCTATGTTTTATTCATAAGAATATTCCACATACTATAATTTTTAGCTTATCTCATTATTTGGGTATTCATCGGGTTATCCTATTAAAATATATGGTCTAAAATAGTGTTAGGAGAAAATTAGGAAGATAAAATAAAAGATATTTGGTATTTTGGTTTTATGAAATTTAATTATGTAAAAAATCATCCATGAAACTAGAATTTATGATCCTTAGCTTGTAATTTGGTGTTTAATTAAACATAAAATCATGTAATAATACATGTAAAAGGATAGGGACATTATACTACCATATTGATTTTGGATAAATTTTCTAATTCCATTTAAAAGGAGGCCTAGTGGGTAACACATTATGTTATCCAAAATCTCCACTAAATAATATATTTTTATTTATTATTTATTATGTTTAATAAATATTATTCCTCCTTGTGGTTTAGTATTTATTCATGTTTACATGATCATATATATTTTTCCAACAGTTATTCAAAAGTATATTATTTGAGAGTCATATAAACTAAATATTTATTTTTTCAGAATAATGATGTAATAATTATCTATTAAATTAGTTTCTATTTTTCAAGGCCCATTAAATAATATGATTGTATAGAGGATCATTTTTAGTTGTAAAATAAGAAAAAAATATATTGAATAATATTTTCTAAAAAATATTTAATATAATTCATGAGTTTAGAGAGTGTCCCGAAATAGTAATATTATTGTTATTATAGACATAGGGTACTATAGGGACTGAATAATTAACAAATGGATCTTTGGAAATTATTTATTTCTCACACTAGTGGTATATAAATACATTTATATTATTTTTAAAGAGATCCAATTCAATTATCATTCACAACAACATCATGATGGAATCCTATTAATCCATATAGAGATTTATCCCTATGAACACCCCTAGTAATAGAAAGAGTTGTCCCTCCACCTCCAACTCTTGAGTTTAGATAGGTCAAGGAGAATCCAATGAAAGTGGTTCATAGGGTAATAAAAGGTAATTGATTCAAGTGATAGGATCTACCATGCTAGCACCCGGATATCCCTACCATGTTGTTTTTATATTTTTGAAATGCATGTAGATCACCACAAAATGGAATCTATTCTTGATTATTATAGTTAATCAATGGTATAGAATAGATCTGTAGTAAAAAATATCAATGAAGAAAAAATTTCATACAAGTTTATTCTTAAAATCTAAATATTAATTATAAATTAAAATTGACGATCTTACATATTGGTTCTAATGATTATCCATTTTTTATATTATTTGATTAAATTCCACTGATCCTAGTATTCAAATTCATGTAAATAATCGACTAATCATTGATATTGATAAAAAGTATAGTTAGGAATATACCATCAGATGCATCCACTATGGATAAAACCTATAGGAAGATCCAGATATATATCCCAAATTTATTGGGATGTGAATAGTCTTTAATGGAGAAAAATAAGGGAGACAAAAAAGTTGGTAACTACAATATAATTAAATTGGATTTTATTATTCTAACATATATTAAACAAAAGAGACCATGGGTTATGAATATGATTCAATAAGTTACAATTGTATTATTGTTAAATTTTTTTATGGAAATATATTGATTTCACGAGGGGAATTTTTTTTATTAAATCCCAAATGTGAATGTTTTTATTTTCAATGAATGTTTTAAAGATGTACCATATACCAAATTTTTTCTTCATGGGTTATTTATGGTAATGGTACTCAAAGGATTCCTTTTATAAAAGTTTTATTTTCCCATGTGGATATGTTTTATTTATATTCTCAAAAAAAAAATTAAAAGGGAAACAATTTGAGTGTCTTTTTATTTTTCATATGACTATAGTGATTACATTATTTTCATGTACAATATTAATATTTTTTCCTAATCAAAAATTTTGATGTGTTATTAACTTGTAATATAGAAAAATATGAGCTATTATGAATAATAATTATGAAAAAAATAAATTTATCTTGAATGAAGTAGTGTGTTCATGAATGAAACATGAGAGTAAACGTAAGAATCCCATTGTAGTGAACAAAGAGACATTGTGTTTCAGTGTAACACCACAATGTTTTAAAAAAATTTAAAGGCATGAAACTTTATTTTAATTATAAATTTAAAATTATCCTTTAAAAATAATTTTTCAACTTCTTTGTTATGAATTTCAAAAAATAGTCATATACAATTGTGATCTGTAAGTTATTTAGAGTCTGATAAGTCTAAATTGTTTTTTGGTGAATAGTAGCATAGCCTTATGAATATTAATATGAACCTAATGAATGTTATATTTTATTATTATTTTATCTTCTTATGTTATTAAGATAATGTCAACTTGCTTAATTTTTTAAGGTGTTAAAAATTGAGTTATTGATTTAAAATTTTTATTTTTGAATTAATTCTGATTTTAATTTAAAATTATATTATTAATATTTAGAAAATAATTTTAAAAAATTTGTGTTCAGTTTTTAATTCTACACATCTAAAAATGGTTATGGATAATTTTTTTGATATTTTTTAAATTCTTGAATTTTTAATGAATATTGAAATATGGTAAAATATCGTATATTCAAATTATCAGTTAAATATGATATTTATGATGTCATAACTAATGTAATCCCACCATGTTCTAACTAAAATTAAATTATAACTATTTAGGGACATAATAATTAATACTATTCATAATCTTGAGAAAAAATATTATTATAATGATTAAAATAATTAAAATTACATCCTCTCCTCCGCTGTAAATACCACCATCACTCCCCTCCTCCTCCACTACCTCTCAATACTTGAGACATACATATGTTATGCCCAATACTTATTTCAAAGATCTTCCCCACATGCAAGACCTTATAGTCTTATCAAAAGGCCAAAATTGAAGGCCTTAAGAAGGATCTCAAGGAGAAGATATCAAGAGGTAAACATCCTCTTTTACTTTATATGTTTTCTTTTCATTTTATTTTCTTTTCAAATTATTTACTCACATACCCATATCCAATATAAATTAATGTTCTTGTATCTTACATATTCTGGATTTCATAATTATTATAGAAGACTCACCATTATACTTCTCCTCTCCAACTTATTTAAGAAATTAAAATATCGTCGTTGTTGTGTTTATTTACTGACATCGTGGGCGATGTGATTTCAATTCCATTTACTTCCATCAATACTGGTCATGAAAACATTTTTATGGTGGAACCATATTTTAATTTATTTATTATATCTTATATAAGGTTCTGTAATCATTTTTTACACATGTTAAAAATTTATAAAACAAAAATATTTCTTTACGATCGAAGAATCGCCAAAATGATGTAGACAAATATAAATAATTTTTTAGCATATAATTTATCATCAAGTAATAATTAAAATTGATAAATGGTATAATTGATAGTTTTTTAAATATTTAAATACCACTCTATTCCGATTCTATAGTTTCAATTCCAATCAACAAGAATATCCATCATGAACAGATCGTGGAAATCCTATAAAGAACACAACAAAAACAATGCAAGGAACAAAATAATAACAATTAAAGGGTGAAATTATGTAATGAAATGATCATATAAGGTATTATAAAAATTAATTTGTTTTTTTTATGTTATTAATAACACTATTTTAACCATTATACAGATGGTTTAAATGAGTTTTAAGTAAGACAAACCTCAGGTAAGGGAATTCTTAACACGATTTTCATTCTTTTGGATAAAATTCTACTTAATTACTTATTTGGCATTAAAATTCTTTGTGTGAGGAATTCTTTTATATGATTTTTACTTATATTAATTTATAGTGTATATAAAAATTCCATCCACTATATTGAGTCTCACTTCAACTATGTTATATTTGTAAGGGGGGTTTATTTAAAAACTTCTTTTAAAATTCTGTGTTATGTAATTCCAAAGCAATGTTTTTTTTTTTGCAATTTTTCATGTTGTATGGTTGTTTTCTAGTTCTTGGGAATTTTCGATGATTAATTTTGGGACCTATATCTCCCTCCAATTCATTTGGTATGTGTAATTTGGATGTCGGTCGTATGGTAACTCCAAGTGCAACAATGATGGTTACAAAAATTGTAAGGTAGTCGTGAGGGTTACAAATTATAATGTATCCAAGAGTGTAAAAATATTATGTAAGTAAATCCCCAAGATACATTTATGGTTCTATTTATGTTTTATCTATTTTTGGAAATCTCATGTAAATATTATTTTGCACAAGGTATGTTTATATGGGTGACAGGTATGTCTTTTTGAAAATGATTTCATATGTTACAAGTATTCATGGACTAATGTTCTCTTTTTATCTTTTTGTATCCCTTACTAAGATTTTTATGCTCATCCCATGTTTATAAATATTTTTCATATGATATAAAGAGTTGTAAGACAAAGTTATAAGCCAAGTTAAAGGTATTATGAATTGTCAAAGATATTATTTTTTATTTGAAAAGTTGTATATTTATAGAATAAATGAATAATATTTTTATAGTATCCACTATGTATTAATATGTAATGTTATGATTTTATTATATCCCAATTCCTTAATTCTCTAAATATGAATAGATTCTCAATGTAAAAGGAAGTGATTTCTTAACTAAATTCAAGATTATGTGATGTAATAAATCCATGTCATTATAGTTTGAATCATAGGATGGTTTAGATAACTTTTGGGGTTATAATGATGTTATTAGAATACCATAAATGATTTTTGCATAATGGTTAATTTGAAATGATATACATAAAGATTACCATGTTTCTTTAACTAAGATATGTTTGTTCAGAATTGTTGTCTTCATAAGAAATGGGGATTCTAAAGAGGAGAGGCACCCAAAAAATTATATCCTTTAGAATTTGCCGCTCAGAATGGTAGGAATTGGAAAAAAGGAGTTTGTGAGAGTAATGGCTCACCTAATGCAAGCAATAAACAGTGGTGTCATCCATGAAAGTGAATAACCATATGTACCACAATAGAACATGATGATTGTGGAAGTTTTTATGAGACAACACCCTCTAGCTTCTAATTGATCTTCTGACCCAGTAGCCGCTGAAGGACAGATTTGGTTCCTTGAAAACATATTCGATTTAATGGGTTTTTCAGATAATAAAAAAGTATGTCTTTCCATTTATCATTTTGAAGGTGAAGATGATCTGTTTTTTTCAATGGTAATGAATATTATGGATATATAAGATATTGATTCCTTAGAGTGGGATGAATTTAAAAGTAATTTCCTTGAAAAATATTTTTTATGGTTCTGAGAATTATTATGGAGAATAAATTCATTGAATTAAAGAAAAAAGTGGAAGATTTAGTGGCTCTGAATGAACCAAACATCACCCAACTGGCATGGTATTTTCCAAATCATATTCTGGATATTGATAAAAAAATCAACCACTTTTACTCAGGATTAAATCCATGGAATCGAAGGGCATTGGTTTTCAATGAAGTCAAATATTATGAAAAACTTGTCTAATGTGCTGAGAGGGTATAGATAGAGTTTTCAGATGATCATAGGAATTTTGAAAATAAGGAGAAGAATAGTTCCTTGTGGGAAGCTATGGGTAAGAATAAACCAAAGAAATATTATTGTAAGAAAATCTAGTTCCTAGATTGTGAAAAGTGTGGAAACAAGAACCCTGGGGACTGCCTTAATAAAACTGGGAAGTGTTTTTGATGTGGTAAGTCTAGAAATATGGCCCATTGTTGTAATCAAAGTGATCCTATGACTAATCTTAATAAGAAAACTATTAAGGGTTTTATATGTGGTAAGATGGTTCATTATGAAAATTCATACCCAAAGATATATCTTAACGATTCAAAGATGAAATACTATAATAAGAAAAGTGTAGTGAGATCCTTTGTGACTACGTCAGTAGATGTCGGGCCATACATTGAATTTGTATCAGGTACCTTGTTTGTTTACTCATATGTTATTTTTTTTTTAAAGAGGGTCTACATAATTCTTTATTTCGGGGGATTTTTTTTGTAAATCGGAAATATCACCTCAATAAATGACACCTGAAATTATTCTTAAAAAATAGTGAGAAATATTATAGAAAAGTGAAATTATAATAATATTCTTATTATGGTTTGGGGAAATAATTTACCTATTATACTTGGGGATTTACCCTTAGTCTTGTTTGATGTTATTATGGTAGCAGATTGGCTTTCTATTTATCATGTTAAAATTGAATGTTGAGCTAAAGAAGTTGTTTTTTAGAAAGATTTTTAGTTTGTATACAAGAATGAACCCATAAAATTGAAAACATAACAAGAAGCTAAGAAATAGTTGAAAGCTAGAAATAAATGTTTTCAAGATCATATTATTGAAAACAAGAGAACTATTCAGATTAATGATGTGATGATGATAAATGAATATGATGATGTTATTCATGATGAGTTACATGGTCTCATACCTAGTAGAGAAGTAAAATTCACAATTAACATATTTTATTTTGCTAAGACAATTTCAAAACACCCATATCGAATGGATCAAATAAAACTTATTGAATTAAAAAATTAGTTGTAAGAGTTACTTGATAAAGGCTTCATTCATCCTAGAACTTCACTTAGGGGTGCTCCTAGTTTTTTGTTAAAAATAAAATGGTTCTATGAGACATTTCATTGATCACAGATCCTTGAATAAAATCACTGTTAAAAACATGTATCATTTTCCTCATATCGATAAATTGATTGATCAACTCAAGGGAACTCAGTTATTCTCCAATATTGACATGAGAATCGGACACCATCAGTAGAATTTTAAGGATGACGTCATCCCAAAAAAATATTTTCGTACATGATATGGTAATTATGAACTTTTTGTTATGTCGTTTGGGTTAACTAATACACCAATGATATTCCTAAGTATTATTAATTGAATATTTCATGAGATCATGGTTATGTTTTTGGTTGAGTTTATTGATAAATTATTGAATTTTATAAAAATAAAGAGGAGCATGAAAACATCTAAGGTTTGTTTTAAAAAACATAATGGAAAATAAGTTGTTTGGAATATTTAGAACGTGTGATTTTTGGATACAACATATTTTATTCATGGGAACATTGTTAATAAAAATGGAATTAATGTTGATCCTGCCAAAATTAAAGTGGTTGATGAATTTACAAGACCCAAAAATGTTTTAGAGATTCATAGTTTTATAGGATATCTGGTTACTACTAATAGTTTTTTTTAAACATTGCAAATTTTTCTACCCTGCTAACTAATTTAACATGAAAAGGGGTTAAATTTATTTGGATAAAAGAATGTGATATTTGTTTTCAAAAAATAAAGAAGAGACTGGGGAATGCTCCGGTTATGGATTTGCCTTCTAGAAATAGAAATTTTTGTTATCTATAGTAATGCTTCTTTGATGGGAATTGGTTGTGTTTTGATTTATAATGATCATGTAATTTCTTCTACTTCAAGACAAATAAAATCTCATGAGTTAAAATATCCGACAAATAATTTGGAATTGGAAGCTGTCTTTTTTTTCTTTGAAAATTTGGAGGCATCATTTACACGGATCCAAATGTCCAATATATAATGACCAGAAAATTTGGAATTATATATTCCCTCATATTGAATTAAACATGAGGCAGAGAAGATGGCTTGAACTGATAACGTAATATGATTTCATGATCAATTACCATCTGAGAATCTAAAACAAAGTGGAAGATGACTTGAGTCGAAAAAATTTTGCATCATTAACCATGCTATATTTGAATCATGATATATTGATTAATTATTTGATTAATTTTCACATATAATATATTGGTGTAAGAAATATGTCTATTTTCTGGTTTTAGTACAATCATCGTAATTAGATAGAATTAATAAAAACCATAAGGAAGACCGTGAGCTATATAAAAATATAGAATTTTTTAAAATGGGTAAGTTTACAGAATTTATCCTTGATAAATATTGTTTTTTATATTTGGTAAAAGGTTGTGTGTGACTTATGATTCCTAGTTAAAGAAATATTTGTTGGGTGAAGCTCATATTTGTTCATTTTCAGTTAATCCTAGCAGTACTAAGATGTATAGAGACCTTCAAGAGTATTATAGGAGGGATGGAATGAAAAGAGATATTATAGATATTACCATGAAATGTTTGACATGTCAAAAGGTTAAATCAGAGTAGTAGTTACCGAAGGGGATGCATCAGCCTTTTCCAGTTCCATAGATGAAATGGGAGAATGTATCCATGGACTTTGTGGTGGGACTACCTTAGAATAATCAAAGTAATAATGTGATTTGGGATTTTGTTGATCGGCTGATAAAATATGCACATTTTCATTCTATTTGAGATACAATTTCTTTTGATCAGATTTCTCAATTGTACGTCAAAGTGATTTTCAGTTTACATGGAATTATGCTATACATTGTATCTGACTGATATCCCATGTTCACTTATAACTTTTGGAAGTGATTTCATAAGTAATTAGGAATATTATAAAATTTCAGTAAATCTTTTCATCTTCAATAATGTGGGAAGATAGAATGAACGATTCAGAATTTAGAGGATTTACTTTGAGCTTATTCAATGGACTACCAAGGAAGTTGAGATCAACATATTTCTTTAGTTTATTTTTATTATAATAACAGTTTTCATTATAGTATACAGATGCCACCATTAGATTCATTGTATGGGAAGTGGTGTAGAACTAAAGGATTTTGGGATGATGTTGGGAAAAAGAAGTTGATGGGACCCAAATTAATAGAATATGTGGTTGAGAAAGTGAAGTTGATTCAGAAATACATGAGTACATCTCAGAGAAGATAAAAAAATTATTCAGACAATAGGATAAAATGCTTTTATTTTTAGGTAGTTGATCATTTTTTTCTTATAATCTCACCATGGAAAATTGTTATGCGTTTTGGTAAGGAATGAATGCTATGTCCATGGTTCGTTGGACCTTATGAAATTCTAGGGACCATTTTCCTACGGAGTAGCTTTGCCTCTGAATTTATCTCAGATACACAATATTTTTCAAGGTTCTTTGTTGAGAAATAATGTTCTTGATTCATGTTTTGAGCTCAGAAGCAATTCAATTTGAAGAGAACCTTTCTTTTGAAGAGAAACCAGTTCATATTCTTGATTGAATGGAACAAGTATTCCATAATAAGGTAATACACTAATTGATGGTTTTTTGGAGAAACCACATTGTTGAAGAAGAAACTTTGGAGTCTAAAAATTCTATAAGGGAAATGTAACCACAATTGTTGAATAAGTAAATAAAATTGCGAGGATTCAATTTCCAAAAGGTGGGGATAATGCAACACCCCATGGTTTTAAAAATATATTTAAATTCACTAATCTTTGTTTTAATTAGAAATTTATAACTATTCATTAAACATAATTTTTCCACTTCTGTGTTTTGAATCTCAAAAAATGGTCATCTATAGTTATGATCATTAAGTTATTTAGTTTTTGATAGGACCAAATTATTTTTTGGGGAATAGTAACTAAAACTTATGAATAGTAATATGACCAAAATTAACATTAAATTGTATTATTAATTTGTTTTCTTAAGGCTTTAAGATAACATCAACATGATTAATTTTTCATGGTGTTAAAAAGGATTTATGGATTTAAAATTGTTATTCTGGAATAATTAAAAATTTTATTTAAAAACTTAATTTTTAATATTTATATAATTATTTAAAAAATAGAATTTATTTTTGAATTCTACACACCAAAAATTGAACACTGTGAATTTTTGGTATTTTTCTAAAAATTTTGATTTTTTATGAATACTCAAATATGGTAACTATCATATATTACAATTATCAATTAAATACACTATTTATGACATCATAAGTGATGTAATCCCATATAGGTTGAACTCAAATGTTATTATTACTTTTTTTGGTCACACAAATTAAGACAATACATAGTCTTTACCAAAAATATTAAAATAATAAATAAAATAATGAAAAATACCTCATCTCCACCACTATAAATACCACCCCACTCCCCTCTACCTCCCATACATCTCAATCCTTGAGATGTACCTATGTTCTTTCCAATAATCCTCCCAAAGATCTTCTCCACGTCCAAGACCTTCTGGTTTCACCAAAAGGCCAAAACCAAATCCCTTAAGAAGTATCTAAAGGAGAATAGATCAAGAGGTAAACATTCTCTCTTTTTTCATTCTTTTATTTTCATTTTATTTTATTTTATTCTTATTTCGTCACCTAACCTTATCCTTGAGGAATGAATGGTCTAGTATCTTACGTATTATGTATTTAATCATGTTTAAGGTAGAATCACCAATATACTTCTTCTCATCTCTCACTTATTCATGAAATTAAAACAATATTTGTGATTTGTCGATTTACCAACATCATTGGCGATTTACCAACATCATTGGCGATATGATTTTGATTTTTTTAAATCCTTAAAAACTAGTCATGAATCCATTTTTATGGTTGAACTAGATTATAATTTATGTATTATATATTATATAAGGTTTTGGAATTATTTTTTACACATTTTATTAATTTATAAAACAAAATGAGTTTTTTACAATTGAAGAATCTCTAAAATGTCCTAAAAAAATATCAATAATGTTGTATGTTATGAGTAATCCTCATGTAATAATTATAAATTATTAATGGTATATTTAATGGTTCTAAAAATATTTAAATACTACTCTATTACAATTCTGAATTTTCACTTCCAATCGAAAAATATATCCATCATGAACCGATCATGGAAATCATGTAATGAACAAACCTAAAGCAATGCAAGGAACAAAATACTAAAAATTAATGGGTGAAATGAAGTAATGAAATTATCATAAAATCTATTATGATGATTAATATGTTCCTTTAAGATATTAATAAAACTCTTTTAAGAATTTTACAAGATATTTAACTGAGATTGAATTAACACAAACAATAGGTAAGGGAATTCCGAAGCTGATTTCCATTCTTTGGTTTAACATTCTAATTCATTGTTTATGTGTAATTAAAACTGTTTTGTGATGACTATTGTTTATTTTAAGTTTAATTATGAGTATTTATAGTGTATATACATATTCTATAAACACTATTGAGTCTCACTTCAACTATATGATATTTTTATGGGGGCATTTCATTTAAAAACCTCTTTTAAAATTTTATTTTACCAAATTAAAAAACAATATTTTTATGGAATTTTTTAAAATGTATTATTGTGTTATGGTTCTTTTCAATTTTTTATTATTATGGTTGGGTGTTATATCTCCTTCAAAATTATTGGGAATTGTATGTTGTAGGTCATCTTTATGGTTACTCCAAGTGTAACTGTGATGGTTACAAAAATTGTATGGTAGCTATGAGGGTTACAAATTATATGGTAGCTGAGAGGGTTACAATATTAAATAATTAATGCACAAAAATAACTTTATGCTTTTATTTGTGTTTTATATGATTGTGTGAATATCATGTAAATTCTATGTTTCACAAGGTAAGCATATATGGATGAAAAGTATGTCCTTTTTAAAATGATTTCATATATTACAAGTATTAATGGACTAATGTTTTATTTTTGTATATTTATATCCCATATTGAGATTTTTGTTCTTCCCATGTTATTAAATGATTTTAATAGTTTATATGGATTTTTAAGACAATGAATATTTCCAAGTGAAATGTATGTGGAATTTTCAAAGAAATCATGTTTTATTTGAAATGTTTTAAATTTTAGAAGAAATAAATATTGTTTTTATAGTATCCACTATTTATTAATGTGTAATGTTATGGTTGTATTATGTCCCAATTCAATAATGGTATAAACTTGAAATGATCCACAATGTGAATGGAAGTTATTTCTTGACTAAATTCATGATTATGTAACGTAATAAGACTGGGTCCTTATATTCAGTCATCCTTATGTAATGAAATTGGTTTTCCTAATTCTATGAAATATAAACCTATAAGACCATGGGAATATAAGGCCCCAGCCTTAAACCTTACTTAATCTTGAGTTATTACAAGATTACACGTTGAGGATCTTTTCGAGTTTAGTGTTTTAGAGAATTAGATCATAAAACATGCATTACATTCCACATATACACAAAATGGTTACATAAAGATAGTATTCTTCTTTCCTATAAATGGAAACATATTTAAAATAAAACATGGATTCTTTCTTGACACTTCCTTGACACTATCATCATATCATGTACCTTTCCCTTGACCTGTGAAAAACATTTCAAAATACTTGGGATGAGCATAAAAAGCTCAGTAAGGGATATAAAAATATGGAAAGGAAACATGGGTACATATATACATAAGAATGAAATCATACATTACCCATAAAACATAATAACTTTAACATACCTCATCAAATCATGAATAAATCACAGAAATCATAAGACATAAAGGTAACATGAGGCATTTATAACATTCTTATGTAGGGAGTAACCCTCTTGGTTACGTTTAGAATACCCATCATAGTATATTCCCTAAATCTCTTTGGAGAAACCATAACGTTTCACTCCTTTGCGTTACCCAATGCATTGGAGAGCTATATCGGGCTCACCCACCCTTAGTTTATCACGGAACCACCCGTCTTCATAATAATGCCCAAGAACCTCAACATAATCGTATCACATAAAACATGCATAAAGGAAACATAACATTTACACCTTTCAATCACAAGATATCAATGCAGCACATTGATTTAAAAACATTATGAAAACCATTTTCAATACCAAAATAAAATAAAAGTAAAACATAGTATTTATTTTTCTTTTAAAAAAAGGTATGTCTTGTAGAGGAAGCTGAAACTCAAATAATGGTCACGGCGGCGGAGAAGTCGTTGTCGCCGCATACATACGACAAAAACATTCCCTTTTGTCGTTTAGTAAAATGCTTCATATAAAAAAGATTCCTTTTGGATAAACATAAAAGTCAAAGGGGTTTATACACCGTATAAAAGAAGGTTTTGTATAAAACAAAATATGCCTCAGTGAAAGGAGATTGAGACGAAGTCCCATACCTCGGGTCTGAATTGACTCGATCATTCTTTAATGTCCTAAATAATAAACTTGAGTTAATTTCTACTTGCTTAAGAACCTTTTTAATGTTCATTATTCCTTTTATATCACTTATTTCCATGTCATGAACACTATGTAATTATTTAAGTTAATAACGGTCGTTTTAACGATCATTGGTACTTGAGTAAAAAATAAACCCTTTATAATTACAAGTTTTTCATGTATCCATTATATCCAGAATTATAATCATGATGTATATATCATATATATCCAGTATATACATGCATTTATAATATTACATAATCATTTAGAGGTAAGAAATGAAATGCACCGTTCATGGAGACGGTAAGCCGTACGTATGCATGAACGCTACTTTAATTTCTATTTCGTATTTTATAGAATGAAATCATAATGATATAAATGAATATTATAATTCCAGTATTATATCATATATAATATCATAGTTCCATCCTTTATACATCCCACATATGGTATTTATCGAATCAAATCACTTTGAGGGGGAGGTAGTCCGCACTTCCTTAAATGAAGATATCGCGTTTACCCATAATGGAAACCATAAAGGTATGACCAAAATGAAAAATACAGAAGCTTAAAGAAAAAATAAACATATTATATATCATATATAAATATAGTGACATCTTAATTTCCACCTTTTAAGGTGTTAAAATAATGTTGAACAATCATCGTTTCGGGAGGCATAAATTCACCATCCACGGAAACAGTATGTCCTTTAACCATTAGATGTAGGTGTGTGTAAGTGTAGCTCGAATCCTTCTTATAAAAACATCCTAGTATATTTAAGATACTGTAGTTGTTACAAAATAAATGAATAAAAAGAGTTTAGGGGGTTGGAGAAGCAAAATAAAACAAAAGGACTCAAGTGAAGACATTACCTTAAAATCGGGTAACTCCCTTTGGTTTGAGCTCAAAGGTTTCCTTGGGAAGACTTATGCCCAAAGTTAGGCTTCAAGGAGTTAGAGAGGGATTTGGATAGACAAAATGGGCAGAGGTTGGCCGAGAAAAAGGCTTTGGGAGTGTGGGTAAGGAGGTAGAGGTGGGGGCCTTTTATAAGAGGAGAGGAGGGGCACTCTTGGAAAGTAAAGAAATGTAACTTTATTTGAAAATGATTTTAGGATTCAAAAGGTACCACATTGATAAAATTAGAGAGTAAGGTGATAAGGGTTTGAAATCCACCCATCCAATAGGTTTTGGACATGTGTAGGTCATAGATTTCACATTATCAATTCATTTTATTTAAATCGTTTATTAATGAGGTAATCGCTGCATCATCATGAGGTCATAAATAATTTAATTAATTTAATGTCTAAAAATTATTAAAAAAAATATCATGATGTAGGAAATATTTTTATCTTTCTAATTAATATTTATATTCCAAAAGTTAATTTATGTAGACAAAATTAAAAATATTTTACTTAGGTGATACATTCTTTGTCACATTTAACATTCTTTAAAAATAAAAAAGATAAAAAGTCACTTTCTCACAAAAGTGATTCCATGGGGCCCCCAAGTTTGGAACAAGGAATCCCATGGTCGGCTATGAGACAACCAGTAGAATTAGGACACATGTTGTTGTCATTTTTTATTATTATGATATTATTTTATTATCCTTAACTACCCGATTACTCATTAATCAAGATAATTAAAGATAATTACCGTCGTTACTATTCATAATGTCCAAAAACAAAAGAGTCTTGATTACATAATTTGGACCTTCTGATTCCAAATATTTAATCCATTTTACCAAATTCCAAACATATAAATTGCAATAATTGATTTAAAAATAATTCCAGTTGTCAAAACAAATAGCGGGTTTTTTTGAAACAATATCTATGAAAAGTTTGACATTAGTTTTTGCCCAATTCCAAAGTGAAATTAATCTGAATGACCACCATTTTATTAAATGGTAAAAATATATTCTAATTTCACTTTAAAACCAACTCAAAATATAATATAATCATATAAATAAATTAGATTAAAAAGCAATTTTGATGTAAAATGCAGTATTTTTCACTATTCATTAAAAAATGAACATTGTCAGAAAAATACCAAAAATTCACACAAAGTAAACTTTGATGTCCCAATCATAAAGAATAAGTTTATTTTGACAAACAAAGCTTATAAAATTGTCAAAAGATAGATTTAAAAATTGTTTTTCATCAAAAGGCAGTAAAACAATCTTTTAAAAATATTAGTGTATTCCATGCTTAAGATTGGATTTATTTTCATTTTAAGCCTCTAAAACACTATATAATTCATTAATAGACATAGATAAAAATATCTATTATTCATTACTTACTTGGGATGTTACATCCTTCCACCCTTTATAAAATTGCGTCCCCACAATTTATTTACTTATCGAATAAATGGGGGTACTTATCCCTCATTGCATTTTCAGATTCCCATGTTGCCTCTTCCATCATGTGGTTTTTCCACAAAACCTTTACCTGATTTATCACCTTATTTCATAACACCTTCTCCTTGTGGTCAAGAATCTGGACTGGTTGTTCCTCATAAGATAGGTTCTCTTCCAGCTGAACTACCTCTGGACTCAAAACATGAGATGGATCTGGCATATACTTTCTCAACATCAAAACGTGAAAAACATTATGTACCTGAGATAAACTCCGAGGTAAAGCCACCGGGTATGGAACTGATCCAACTCTCTCCAAAATTTCATATGGTCCAATGAAACTTGGACTCAACTTTCCTTTCTTACCAAATCTCATCACACTTTTCCATGGTGAGACTTTGACAAAAACATGATCACCTACCTCAAAAGATAGATCCTTCCTCCTGTTGTCTGCATAACTCTTCTGCCTACTCTGAGCTATTCTCATGTGGTTCTGTATCAGCTGAACTTTTTCTGCCAACTCTTCTACCAATTCTGGTCCCATCAACTTCCTTTCACCGACTTCATCCCAGAAAGCTGGAGTTCGACACCGCTTCCCATATAATGCCTGAAATGGTTCCATATGTATACTGGAATGAAAAATGTTATTATATGAAAATTCAACAAAAGAAATATGTTGGTCCCAACTTCCCTGATAATCCATCGAACAAGCTCGTAGCATATCCTCCAAGGTCTTAATTTTTCGTTCTGACTGCCCATCTGATTGAAGATGAAATGTTGTACTAAAATTTAATTCAGTACCCAACGACTTCTGAAGGCCTTTCCAAAAGTTAGAAGTGCACCTGGGATCACGATCAGATACAATGGAGAGGGGAACTCCATGTAACCTGACTATCTCTTTAAGATAAAAACGGGAAAGTTGATCTAGGGAAAAATTATCTCGTATAGTAAGGAAATGAGCATATTTAGTCAAGCGATCAACAATAACCCAGATTGCATTATTACCTCGAGATGTCTTCGGTAATCCCACAACAAAGTCCATGGATATATTCTCCCATTTCCACTCTGGCACTGGTAAAGTCTGAAGCATCCCTTTCGTTAACTGCCGCACTGGTTTAACCTGTTGACATGTCAAACACTTCACAGTAAAATCAGAAATATCTCTTTTCATTCCATCCCACCAGTAATAATCCCGCAGATCTCTGTACATCTTAGTACTGCCAGGATGAACTGAAAACGGAGAACTATGAGCTTCACATAACAACTCTCTCTTCAACTGTGAATCACAAGGCACGCACAATCTCTTCCCAAATCTCAAAACGCAATCATTATCAATGTTGTATTCAGGCAACTTACCCTTCTGAACCAACTCTACCTTTTTCTGCAACTCATTGTCTTGCTTCTGTGCTTGCTTGATTCTGTCTGATAGAGATGATCTCACTGATACCTGAAACAAAACAGAAGAACTTCCTGCACCAACAACTTCTATGCCAAAGTTCATCAAATCCTTAACCAAAGGATCACGCTCCAAACGCAACATTTCTAATGAAGCATTACTTTTTCGACTGAAAGCATCACCCACTTTATTTACTTTTCCCGGATGGTAATGAATTGTACAAATCATAATCCTTGATTAATTCCATCCATCTACTATGTCTCATGTTTAACTCTTTCTAAGTGAATATATACCTTAAACTTTTTTGATCAGTATATATTTCCCACTTTACTCCATACAAATGATGCCTCCAAATTTTTAAAGCGAAAACAACAGCATCTAATTCCAAATCATGTGTAGGGTAATTTACCTCATGAGTTTTCAACTGTCGTGAAGCATAAGCAATTACCTAATCATTCTGCATTAGGACGCAACCAAGTCCTTTCAATGAAGAATCACTGTAGATAACAAACTCACCATTCCTGGAAGGTAGTTCCAAAACTGGAGCATTCACCAATATTCTTTCAAATTCCTGAAAACTATCATCACATTCATTTGTCAAGATAAACATAACACCCTTCAAAGTTAGCTTAGTCATTGGACTAGATAACCATGAAAAATTTCTAACAAACCTTCGGTAATAGCCTTCCAAACCAAGGAAGCTACGAATCTCAGTTACATTTGTGGGTCTTGGCCATTCTTCAACAACTTTTGTTTTTGCAGGATCAATAGTTATTCCATCTTTAGAAACAATGTGACCAAGGAAAGAAATTTGTTGCAACCAAAAATCACACTTGCTGAATTTTCCATACAGTTTCTTTTCTTTTAAGGTTTTCAAGATAACCCTTATATGTCTTTCATCCTCCTCTTTACTTTTAGAAAACACCAAAATATATTCAATGAAAACCACCACAAACTTATCCAAGAACTCATGGAATATTCTATTCATTAAGTCCAGGAATACAACAGGTGCATTGGTTAGCCCAAAAGGCATTACTACAAATTCATAATGGCCATATCTTGTATGGAACGCGGTCTTCAAAACATCTTCTTCCTTTACCTTTAGCAGATGGTACCCCGATCTCAAGTCAATCTTTGAAAAATACTGAGCTCCCTGGAGCTGATCAAACAAATCATCGATATGAGGCAAAGGATATTTGTTCTTAACAGTGATGTTATTCAAGGCTCTATAATCAGTGCAAAGTCTCATTGAACCATCTTTCTTTTTAACAAATAAAACAAAAGCACCCCATGGTGATGTGCTAGGTCGAATGAAACCTTTCTCTAATAAATCTTGAAATTTCTCCTTCAACTCTAAAAGTTCAATTTGAGCCATTCGATAAGGGGGTTTTGAAATTGGCATAGCATCAGGAACTAAGTCAACAGTAAACTCAACTTCCCGATCTAGTATTATTCCAGGCAACTCATCAGGAAAAACATCAGGATACTCATTTACCACTAGCACATCATTAATCTGAACAGTTCCCTTGTTTTCAACAATGTGTGCAAGGTAACATTCATTTCCATCTTTTACAAGTTTCTTGGCCTCTTGATATGTTATCAATAGTAAGGGTTCATTCTTGTACACAAACTGAAAGTCTTTCTGAAAAAAAACTTCTTTATCTCTACAGTCAATCTTAGCATGGTAAATAGAGAGCCAATCCATACCCAGGATAACATTAAACTTTACTAGAGGTAGAACAATAAGGTTTTCAAGTAGGTTCTTTCCACAGATAAGGACAGGAATATTATTATAAATTATTTTTGCCTCAACATTTCCCCCAGGTGTTTTTACCAAAATTTCAGGAGTCATTTCTTGAGATGGTATTCCCATTTTACTAGAAAAGGTTTCGGAGATGAAAGAATGTGTGGACCCCGAATCAAACAACACACTGGCATAATCTGAAAAAACAAACAAAGTACCTGATACAACTTCATTTGATGGCCCGACATCTACTGAAGTAGTTGCAAAGGATTTCACCACCCCTTTCTGCTTGTAGTTTAACTGCTTCTCACCACTCAAGATCTTTGTCGGACACTCATTTTCATAGTGACCCATCTCATTGCACTTAAAACATTTCACTAACTGTAAATCAAATTTGGTCTTACCTTCACCTTGATCTTTTTTAGTGCAATCATGAACCTTATGTCACATCTTACCACATCGGTAGCACTTTCCAGAATTCAGAGGACATTCCCCAGCATGAATTTTGCCACATTTATCACAAACTGGAAACATAGATTTCTTACCAGCAGACTTTTTTGAAGAATTCTTCCCTTTCTCCTGCCACCTTGGTCTCTTCTTCTGCTGGTTGTTATAGAACACTTGATCATAGGAAAACTCCATTTCCACCTTCTCAGCACATCGAACAAGAATTTAATAACTTTTAAACTCACGAGAAGCTAATGCCCTTCGATATTTTGGCTTTAATCCTGAGTAAAAACGATTGATTTTACTATCAAGGTCTCAGATAAAATTTGGAGCATACCTTGCCAATCGAGTGAACCTTTCTTCATAGGTAGCCACTGAGTCTTCCTCTTTCCTCAATTACAAGAATTGTTTTTCCATACTAAGTCGAACATCCTTAGGAAAATACTTTTCAAGAAACATACCTTTGAATTCATCCCTGTCGAGAGAATCAATCTCATCAGCATCCCTGATATTTTTAACCATCGACCACCACTGATCTGCTTCACCCACCAAACGGTAAATAGAAAGACTAACCTTTTGATTGTCTGAACACCCCATGACATCGAAAATCTTCTCCAGTGCTTTAATCCACCCTTCAGCTAGCACAGGGTCAGATGATCCTCTGAATGATGGGGGATGTTGCCTCATGAAATGTTCCACCACTGACATGTTCCTCTACGGTTGATCTGGCTGATCTCGTGCATGGATACCACCACCATTTATCGCTTGATTCAACTGCGCCATTACTGCAACAGACTCTTCAGTTCCAATTCTGACCATCTCAGGATGCTGATTCGGAAGGTTACTTCCTTCTGTATGCCTTCCTAGAACTGCTTCCCTGTTTCCTCTACGGAAAACCATTCTGAACAAACATGTCTTTGATGAAGCAACATGATAATCTTCAAATACTATATCACTTCAATTTGACCATAAAAAAAATATTTTTGGATAATCATTTAATATAATTCTAACTCCTAAAGTTATCTAAACCGACCTCTGATACTGAAGTGCCCATACTTCAGTGTGAATCACTGAGAGGGGGAGGGGGTGAATCAGTGATCCCTTAAAACTTTTTACTAATTGATTCTTAATAAATTAAACCTCTATGACTGGTTAAAGCCTCGATCCACTCTTCTTATGTCTCTCAACCTTTCCCGGATAATGCAGTAATGAAAAGGCACAGGACACAAGGATTTACAAGGTTCGGAACCAAAGGCCTACATCCTTGCCATGCTCTCCCAGCATGGATTCTTCCATTATAATCTGTTAGTATTACAATGGTCGATACAGAGTCCCACTGTATCTCTCCTGAGTCCCACAGAAGGGTCTTTATACTGCGTCCCACAGTGTTACCAGAGTCCCACTGGCCTGCTCCAGAATCCCACTGAAGACTTCTTCTCCCTGAGTCCCACAGGGTCTTCTCCTGGCTCCTCGAGTCACACGAGTAGCTCTTCTCCTTGTTCAGCTCTTCAAGTATCTTCAGCAGTCTGGGATAAAGACTGCTGGCCTTGCTCTGTACCTCTGACCACTTGAGTTGATCAGGTCTTCTCGTCTTGTTCAGGATTTATCTCCTTCTTCTCAGGATGACCTGGCTTCTCTCTTCAACTACTGAATACTCAGACAACTGATATCTTTAACTTCAGTCTGGTCCAGTCTCACTCACTTCAACTTCATGCACTGAGTGCATGGCAGCTCTTCATCCTCATGCACTGATAGCATGGCCTTCTCAATACTTCAAGAACCTCCTGGTCTTGGACTCCTCAAATGCACACAAGCTGGTTTGGCTTTATTCACGTGTGCATGTGCGTGCATGCATGCATGCATGCACTTCCCTGTTCTTCTTCTAGGTGCAGTAAACCCTCAAAGGGTGTAATTCTTTTAAGCACACACCTTCACTGAACTTCACACACTTTATCTAATTTGTTTACACACTTAAATTGTGTGTTCTACTTGAGTGTGGGTCTTGTTCTTCTTCAAAGTGTGCACAATGTTTTTGCACACACTAAGGTTCGGCCTATTTGTCTTTTTGCACACAAACTTTGTTTTTCACTTTTGCACACACTTGAGCTTGGCCTTTCACTTCTTCTTGCATACACACAAAGTGTTCTTTAATTTGTTCTTTCAATGTGTGCACCCATATAAGGGCTACGGCCTTCCTCTCCCTTTTTGCACACAAGGCACAAAGGCCTCGGGTTCTCCTCAACTTTGCTCACCCACTGCCCGAGGTGCTCTTCCTTCACTTGGCACACAAGAAAAAGGGTCTCGGCCTCCACTTGTCTTCAACAGCCATGCAAGGCTTGGGTGCACAAGGTAAGGGCCGCGCAAGGTGCATGAGCACTGCAGGCGCGCAAGTGCAAACCGCGCAGGGTATAACACCGCGGGTGCGCAAGTGTGTCAAGGACACCTTGGCCGCACTAGTGCAAACCATGCAGGAGGCACGGTGCACAGAGGGGGCGCGCAACTTTGTGCTTCCCAACCTCCACTTCTTCTCGCGCCAAGGGGTTGCGTGCAAGGGACTCTAGCCACGCAAGGTACTTGTGTGGGGCTTCTACTTCGCGAGGCAGAGGCACACGCGGGACTCCAAGTTTTCAATAAAAACTTCAGCACATCAGCAAGCTTCTTTGGAGCCTTGGGCTCTTCTTTTATAGGCGAGGCAGAGGCGGTTCATCCGCGTAGAGATACAACTCAAATCCCCTAGTTTTTCGGGTTTTCAAGATTCTGTGAATCTTGTTTTTCTTTTTATTTCACGCGGGTACTTTCCATTTTTTTTTCCTTCACGTGCATGCGACTACAAACGCATGCACGGCCTTCGTTTAGGCACAAACCATGCACAACAATAATCCTCATGGCCTCGCACCTCCGGTTGCTTCGGCCTCGTGCAAATTTCTTCTCCCGTTGCATGCAAGCTCATTTCAAAGCATGGATGTGTTCGTTGTGGCCGGACGAGCTCAATGGAGTCTTCGGATCAAACAATGGTGGTCGGGAGCTCGAAAACAGGTCGTCGGGGAGGCTCTGGTTCAGCAGCGGCATGCGGATGGCTTCGAGCGAGCTCAAGGAAGGAGACGAGCCGGGAGCCGTCGGATCGGGCGATCAAAAGACATCGGACGGCCTGGATCAGATTGCCTCGTCGCGGATCAGATGTGCGGCCGAGATCTGGCGCGCGATCGATCGTGCGGCCAGGATCGCTCCTGCGGAAAAATTCCGCGTCCCACATCGAAACGGGCTCCTGTTTTTCCGCGGTTTAACAACCAAGCGCTGCCGGGAAGCGCTCAGTTGAATCCTCTCCCTCCACGGTGCCGCCCCGCACCGTGTTCTCCCTGCGGGCGCGCTCTGCGCCCACTCATGCTCCATGCGGGCGCGCTCCTAGCGCCCACTATGCACCTCGGGCGCGTGGGTTTCACCACCGCGTGTCCTCGGGGGCTTACACACGGCCCCCTGCCGCCTTGTTCTTGCACCATGGGATCCCCCATGGGCGTGGTGCCTTCGGCCCACAAGTGCCTTGGGGTTGAACCCGTGGGATGGCCTTGGCTGGCCTAATTTTTGGCAAAGGACAGAATAAACACTTTGTTGAAGACAAAGTTTTCAATGAGTTCAAGCCATATCAAATACCAAATGCCAAGCCACTCCAAGCCTTCTTCCTTTCTTCTTCTTCTTAAGAATTCCATCATTTCTCCTCTCATATGATCTCTACTTAGAATATGGAATTCCCAAGGTTTCTTCTTAATCTTCTTCATCTCCTCTTCCATATGTGTTCAATACTTAGGAGGGACTTCTTCAACGGAATCTCATAAATCACACATGTTCTTCAACATTCTTCATTGATCTAATCAGAGATCAATTGGATCTTCTTCTGATTCACATGCACTAAGAGTTAGTACATGGACTTCTTTAATCCACTTCATCCACTTAGAAGTTGTGGATGGATCCCATTCAACTCCTCATGCATTGTCAATACAATGCATGGTCTTCAAACATTGTTGTGACATTGTATCCAGTTGATACAAGTTCTTGGAACTTTAAGAACAGCTCTACAATCGTCTGATTTGCATGGAGAATGTTTTAACCACAACATCCTATGTCAATTAGTGAATCTCCTAAGTGACATGCATCTTAGTACCATGGCCATTCTCCTTTCCTCACCAACATCATCACATCCTTTTTCATTCACATATTGACTCTCCTTGACATCCATTCATTCTTTGACATCTTCTGATCAACAACATACCTTATTGACATCGTCTGATTTTCATGGAGAATGTTTTAACCACAACATCCTATGTCACTTAGTGAATCTCCTAAGTGACATGCATCTTAGTACCATGGCCATTCTCCTTTCCTCACCAACATCATCACATCCTTTGTCATTCACATATTGACTCTCCTTGACATCCATTCATTCTTTGACATCTTCTGATCAACAACATACCTTATTGACAACAAATGCAACACAGTGCACTTCAATCTCCCCCTTTGTATTTGTTGGCAATAAACTAAAGCACATATGAATGGGTCAATATGTGTGCCAATATTTCTCCCCCTTATTGGCAACCAAATGCAAAGGTGTGGTGTGGTTCTCTTTCAAAAATCTCTTCCTCCCTTTGAAAAGTTTTTTCTTGAAAAACACTGAGAGAGGGATGATGTCACATGTTCTCTTTAGCAAAGAACCTTTAGTAAATCAACTCTAAGTCTACTTGGGCTAACCCGGTGTAGAAAACAAGAGTGATGTAACCAAGGAATTCAAAGCTGTCCATAATTCTCTACACATGTGAGATCATGCTTGGGGGTTTGAATTTTTTTTCAGATATAACAATGAATTGCTGAATCCTGCACATACTTCACAAAACACATTAGAATGTTCAGGTGCAAAGATATTTCAGATATAACAATGAATTGCTGAATCCTGCACATACTTCACAAAACACATTAGAATGTTCAGGTGCAAAGATAAAGCTCCCCCATTCATCCATTTTCTTAAGATGATATTAATCTCAGAACATCATCTTCTTCAGATTTTCTCCCCCTCAAGGGGTGCACTCCGTTCTGTCCTAACCATCCTCCAGATGAGAATGATCATCATCTTCAATTCCCTGCAATGTTAGCACATGTATATACCAAGAGTATAAGGGAATAAGATGGAACCTCCTTGGTTCATCAATGTGAACAACAAGGTTGAGAAGATTCTCTCAACCGAGATGTCCCATTTTCACCAGTCTTCACACTTGCACATTTGATCTTCATTGATGATTGTGCTGGTGTGGTTCTCAAAACATCTTCATGTGAAATCTTCTTCTTCCCTTTTGCCTTAGCAATTGCCAGAACATTATCTTCAGCTTTTTGCAGATCTTTGGAAAGTTGCAACTGATTTGGCCATATGACTAGTAAATCATCTGGAAGAGTGGCCTCAGTTCTGGATATTCCACATGGTTCCTTTGATGCTTTCAAGCTACCTTTCTTAGGAAACTTGTTTTCAACCAATCCCTTCTGCTTCGTATGTATTGATTTTCTGTTTGAGTTCAGTCTGCCTCTATTGAATTTCATGTCTTCTTTACAAAGATCCATGATATGCCCTTTATTTCCACAGTAGAAGCATTTCTTCTTGGTGGTCCTTCTGGATGCATCACCCTTCTTGGATTTAGACTCCAAGGTCTTCTCTTCCTTTTTCATAATCTTCTTGGGAGAATCTTCAGCTTTCTTCTGCTTGCTTCCCAAGGATTCTTTCTGAGCCAGGTTCAGTGATCTTCTCTTCTTTTTAGCTCTGGATACAGTTGGAGATTGACATGTATCTTTTTGACCACTTTTGCAATCATCCCAGATGTTGTCAAGTAATCCAAATCTATTTGCAGTAAACAGATGTCTCTGGACCTGTGGATGTTGCTTATTGCCTTCTGGCTTTCTCCCCCTTGGCATGGTCTTCCTTTGTGCTTTGACATTTATTGGATTGTACCAACAATCCTTTTCACAGTGCCCATACTTATTACAACACCAACACTGACCCACAAATCTTGACCTCTTCAGTCCTTCTGATTGTTGGGTACTTTTCTTGACTTGTTGTATTGTTTTAGGAGAGCATTCTTTCTTCACTGTCTTCATCCATGCTTGTTTGGATTCATTCTTCCATCCTGCACTTTTAGTAGAAACACTTTTAGAAGCATGAGTACAAGATGGTATGGATGGTACCTTCTTTTTAGAAGATGTTTCCCTTTCATTAGAGGATGTCTTTCTTTTAGAATCATCCTGCTCAATGTATACTTGAGTAGCAACATTTCTCCTTTCAGCTGACTGGGAGGCTTCAGCTTTGGGTGATTGTAGATTTTTCAATATCACCTCTAGTTCTAAGCATTTCATATTGAGAGAGTTCTTCTCATCCTCAATAGTTCTTAGCCTTCCTTCCAATTTCTCTTCTAGCTGCTTTATCTGGTCTTCATGCACCTTCTTTAATTCTTGCAATGAATTGTCCAGCTCCTTCACTAATTTGACTTTTTCTTCGAGTTGAGCATCTCTGACATTCATTGACACTTTGTGCCTCTTTTCCAGTGCATGGAAAACATCTTTGACCACAGTCTTAAAGAATTCTTTCTCAGAAAGGCTTCTTTGCAATTCTTCAGTAGTGTCTTCATATCTTTCATTGCAAAGAGATACTGTTTCATCTTTTTCCTTCACCAGCTTTCTGAGAGTGTTGGTTATGCCAACCCTTTTAGCCAATTGATCTTCCATTGCATTGGCTTCTTCTTCTAACTATGATTTTTCTTCATGAAGATCATGGATACCTGTAGCTATACACTTTTCCACTTCCTTGGGGACTGCCTTCTGAAGATATTCGATTGCACTTTGAAGATCTTTCATTGTTCCAACTTCATCACAGCTAGGACAGGCTTTCTTCATTTTCTTGGCCTGTTTCTTCTTTCTATTTTTCTGAGTCTTGGAAGATATCTCCATTTGAGGCTGTTCTTTCATTTCCTCAAATCTGCACTTCATAAAGACTCCCTTGGATCTTTTAGAGGTAACCTCCCTCTGATACCAATTGAAGTGCCCATACATCAGTGTGAATCACTGAGAGGGGGAGGGGGTGAATCAGTGATCCATTAAAACTTTTTACTAATTGATTCTTAATCAATTAAGCCTCTATGACTGGTTAAAGCCTCGATCCACTCTTCTTATGTCTCTCAACCTTTCCCGGATAATGCAGTAATGAAAAGGCACAGGACACAAGGATTTACAAGGTTCGGCACCAAAGGCCTACATCCTTGCCATGCTCTCCCAGCATGGATTCTCCCATTATAATCTGTTACTATTAAAATGGTCGATACAGAGTCCCACTGTATCTCTCTTGAGTCCCATAGGAGGGTCTTTATACTGCGTCCCACAGTGTTACCAGAGTCCCACTGGCCTGCTCCAGAATCCCACTGAAGACTTCTTCTCCCTGAGTCCCACAGGGTCTTCTCCTGGCTCCTCGAGTCACACGAGTAGCTCTTCTCCTTGTTCAGCTCTTCAAGTATCTTCAGCAGTCTGGGATAAAGACTGTTGGCCTTGCTCTGTACCTCTGACCACTTGAGTTGATCAGGTCTTCTCGTCTTGCTCAGGATTTATCTCCTTCTTCTCAGGATGACCTGGCTTCTCTCTTCAACTACTGAATACTCAGACAACTGATATCTTTAACTTCAGTCTGGTCCAGTCTCACTCACTTCAACTTCATTCACTGAGTGCATGGAAGCTCTTCATCCTCATGCACTGATAGCATGGCCTTCTCAATACTTCAAGAACCTCCTGGTCTTGGACTCCTCAAATGCACGCAAGCTGGTTTGGCTTTATTCACGTGTGCATGTGCATGCATGCATCCATGCACTTCCCTGTTCTTCTTCTAGGTGCAGTAAACCCTCAAAGGGTGTAATTCTTTTAAGCACACACCTTCACTGAACTTCACACACTTTATCTAATTTGTTTACACACTTAAATTGTTTGTTCTACTTGAGTGTGGGTCTTGTTCTTCTTCAAAGTGTGCACAATGTTTTTGCACACACTAAGGTTCGGCCTATTTGTCTTTTTGCACACAAACTTTGTTTTTCACTTTTGCACACACTTGAGCTTGGCCTTTCACTTCTTCTTGCATACACACAAAGTGTTCTTTAATTTGTTCTTTCAATGTGTGCACCCATATAAGGGCTACGGCCTTCCTCTCCCTTTTTGCACACAAGGCACAAAGGCCTCGGGTTCTCCTCAACTTTGCTCACCCACTGCCTGAGGTGCTCTTCCTTCACTTGGCACACAAGCAAAAGGGTCTCGGCCTCCACTTGTCTTCAACAGCCATGCAAGGCTTGGGTGCACAAGGTAAGGGCCGCGCAAGGTGCATGAGCACTGCAGGCGCGCAAGTGCAAACCGCGCAGGGTATAACACCGCGGGTGCGCAAGTGTGTCAAGGACACCTTGGCCTCACTAGTGCAAACCGTGCAGGAGGCACGGTGCATAGAGGGGGCGCGCAACTTTGTGCTGCCCAACCTCCACTTCTTGTCGCGCAAAGGGGTTGCGCGCAAGGGACTCCAGCCACGCAAGGTACTTGCGTGGGGCTTCTACTTCGCGAGGCAGAGGCACACGCGGGACTCCAAGTTTTCAATAAAAACTTCAGCACATCAGCAAGCTTCTTTGGAGCCTTGGGCTCTTATTTTATAGGCGAGGCAGAGGCGTTTCATCCGCGTAGAGATACAACTCAAATCCCCGAGTTTTTCGGGTTTTCAAGATTCTGTGAATCTTGTTTTTCTTTTTATTTCACGCGGGTACTTTCCATTTTTTTTTCCTTCACGTGCATGCGACTACAAACGCATGCACGACCTTCGTTTAGTCACAAACCATGCACAACAATAATCCTCATGGCCTCGCACCTCCGGTTGCTTCGTCCTCGTCCAAATTTCTTCTCCCGTTGCATGCAAGCTCATTTCAAATCATGGATGTGTTCGTTGTGGCCGGACGAGCTCAATGGAGTCTTCGGATCAAACAATGGTGGCCGGGAGCTCGAAAACAGGTCGTCGGGGAGGCTCTGGTTCAGTAGCGGCATGCGGATGGCTTCGAGCGAGCTCGAGGAAGGAGACGAGCTGGGAGCCGTCGGATCGGGCGATCAAAAGACATCAGACGGCCTGGATCAGATTGCCTCGCCGCGGATCAGATGTGCGGCCGAGATCTGGCGCGCGATCGATCGGGCGGCCAGGATCGCTCCCGCGGAAAACTTCTGCGTCCCACATCGAAACGGGCTCCTGTTTTTCCGCGGTTTAACAACCAAGCGCTGCCGGGAAGCGCTCAGTTGAATCCTCTCCCTCCACGGTGCCGCCCCGCACCGTGTTCTCCCTGCGGGCGCACTCTGCGCCCCCTCATGCTCCCTGCGGGCGCGCTCCTAGCGCCCACTATGCACCTCGGGCGCGCGGGTTTCACCACCGCGTGTCCTCGGGGGCTTACACACGGCCCCCTGCCGCCTTGTGCTTGCACCATGGGATCCCCCATGGGCGTGGCGCCTTCGGCCCACAAGTGCCTTGGGGTTGAACCCGTGGGCTGGCCTTGGCTGGCCTAATTTTTGGCAAAGGACAGAATAAACACTTTGTTGAAAACAAAGTTTTCAACGAGTTCAAGCCATATCAAATACCAAATGCCAAGCCACTCCAAGCCTTCTTCCTTTCTTCTTATTCTTAAGAATTCCATCATTTCTCCTCTCATATGATCTCTACTTAGAATATGGAATTCCCAAGGTTTCTTCTTAATCTTCTTCATCTCCTCTTCCATATGTGTTCAATACTTAGGAGGGACTTCTTCAACTGAATCTCATAAATCACACATGTTCTTCAACATTCTTCATTGATCTAATCAGAGATCAATTGGATCTTCTTCTGATTCACATGCACTAAGAGTTAGTACATGGACTTCTTTAATCCACTTCATCCACTTAGAAGTTGTGGATGGATCCCATTCAACTCCTCATGCATTGTCAATACAATGCATGGTCTTCAAACATTGTTGTGACATTGTATCCAGTTGATACAAGTTCTTGGAACTTTAAGAACAGCTCTATAATCGTCTGATTTGCATGGAGAATGTTTTAACCACAACATCCTATGTCACTTAGTGAATCTCCTAAGTGACATGCATCTTAGTACCATGGCCATTCTCCTTTCCTCACCAACATCATCACATCCTTTGTCATTCACATATTGACTCTCCTTGACATCCATTCATTCTTTGACATCTTCTGATCAACAACATACCTTATTGACATCGTCTGATTTTCATGGAGAATGTTTTAACCACAACATCCTATATCACTTAGTGAATCTCCTAAATGACATGCATCTTAGTACCATGGTCATTCTCCTTTCCTCACCAACATCATCACATCCTTTGTCATTCACATATTGACTCTCCTTGACATCCATTCATTCTTTGACATCTTCTGATCAACAACATACCTTATTGACAACAAATGCAACACAGTGCACTTCAGATACCAACTATAAGGCCCCAGCCTTAAACCTTACTAAATCTTTAGTTATTACAAGATTACACATTGAGGATCTTTTAGGGTTTAGAGTTTTAGAGAATTAGATCATAAAACTTGCATTACATTCCACATATACACAAAGTGGTTACATAAAGATAGTATTCTTCTTTCCCATCAATTGAAACATATTTAAAATAAAACATGGATTCTTTCTTGACACTTACTTGACACTATCATCATATCATGTACCTTTCCCTTGACCTGTGAAAAAAATTTCAAAAAACTTGGGATGATCATAAAAAGCTCAGTAAGGGATATAAAAATATGGAAAGGAAACATGGGTACATATATACATAAGAATGAAATCATACTTTACCGATAAAACATAAGCACTTTAACATACCTCATCAAATCATGAATAAATCATAGAAATCATAAGACATAAAGGTAACTTGAGGCATTCATAACATTCTTACGTAGGGAGTAACCCTCTTGGTTACATTTGGAATACCCATCACAGTATATCCCCTAAATCTCTTCGGAGAAACCATAATGTTTCACTCCTTTGCATTACCCAATGCATTGGAGAGCTATATCGGGCTCACCCGCCCTTAGTTTATCACGGAACCACTCATCTTCATAATAATGCCCAAGAACCTCAACATAATCATATCACATAAAACATGCATAAATGAAACATAACATTTCCGCCTTTCAATCACAAGATATCAATACAACACATTGATATAAAAACATTATGAAAACCATTTTCAATACCAAAATAAAAGAAAAGTAAAACATGGTATTTATTTTTCTTTTAAAAAGGTATGGCTTATAGAGGAAGTCGAAACTCAAATAATGGTCATGGCGGTGGAGAAGTCGTTGTCGCCACATACGTACGACAAAAACATTCCCTTTTGTCGTTTAGTAAAACGCTTCGTATAAAAAAGATTCCTTTTGGATAAATGTAAAATTCAAAGGGGTTTATACACCGTATAAAAGAAGGTTGTGTATAAAAAATATATGCCTCAATGAAAGGAGATTGAGACGAAGTCCCATACCTCAGGTCCGACTTGACTCGATCGTTATTTAATGTCCTGAATAATAAACTTGAGTTAATTTCTACTTGCTTAAGAACCTTTTTCAAGTTCATTATTCCTTTTATATCACTTATTTACATGTCATGAACACTATGTAATTATTTAAGTTAATAACAGTCGTTTTAACGATCATTGGTACTTGAGTCAAAAATAATCCCTTTATAATTACAAGTTGTTCATGTATCCATTATATCCATAATTATCATCATGATGTATATAACATATGTATCTAGTATATACATGAATTTATAATATTACATATTCATTTAGAGGTAAGAAATTAAATGCACCGTTCATGGAGACGGTAAGTCGTACGTACGAATGAACGCTACTTTCATTTCTATTTCGTATTTTATAGAATGGAATCATAATGATATAAAGGTAGATTATAATTCCAGTATAATATCATATATAATATCATAGTTCCATCCTTTATACGTCCCACATATGGTATTTAACGAATCAAATCACTTTGAGGGGGCAGTAGTCCGCACTTTCTTAAATGAAGATATCGTGTTTACCCATAATGGAAACCATAAAGGTATGCCCAAAATGAAAAATACAGAAGCTTAAGGAAATCATAAACATATTATATATCATATATAAATATAGTTACATCTTAATGTCCACCTTTGAAGGTGTTAAAAAAATGTTGAACAATCATCATTTTGGGAGGCATAAATTCACCATCCACGGAAACAGTATGTCCTTTAACCATTAGATGTAGGTGTGTGTAAGTGTATCTCGAATACATCTTATAAAAACATTATATTATATTGAAGATACTGGAGTTGTTACAAAATAAATTAATAAAAAGAGTTTAGGGGGTTGGAGAAGCAAAATAAAACAAAAGGACTCAAGTGAAGACATTACCTTAAAATCGGGTAACTCCCTTTGGTTTGAGCTCAAAGGATTACTTGGTAAGACTTCTGCCCAAAGTGAGGATTCAAGGAGTAAGAGAGGGATACGGAGAGACAAAATGGATAGGGGTTGGACGAGCCAAAGGCTTTGGGAGTGTGGGTAAGGAGGTAGAGGTGGGGGCCTTTTATAAGAGGAGAGGAGGGGAACTCTTGGAAAGTAAAGAAATTTTACTTTATTTGAAAATGATTTTTGGATTCAAAAGGTCCCACATTGATATAATTCGAGGGTAAGGTGATAAGGGTTCGAAATAGACCCATAAAATTGGTTTTTTAAATGTTTATTTCATAGATTTTACATTATCATTTCATTTTATTTAAATCCTTTATTAATGAGGTAATCGCTGCATCATCATGATGTCATAAATAATTTAATTTATTTGAAGTCTAAAAATTATGAAAAAAATACTATGATGTAGGAAATATTTTTATCTTTCCAATTAATATTTATAGTATAAAATATCATCTATTTAGACAAAATTAAAAATGTTTTAATCAGGTGATACATTGTTGTTATATTTACTTTCTTTAAACAAAATAAAAAGATAACAAGTCACCTTCCACAAAATTGATTCCATGGGGCCCCCAAGTTTGACACAAGGCATCCCATGGTCGGCCATGAGACAACCAGTAGACTTAATACACATTTTGTGGTCTTTTTGTATTATTATGATATAATTTTATTATCCTTAATATCCTGATAACTCATTAATCAAGATAATTAAAGATAATTACCATCGTTACTATTCATAATGTCCAAAAACAAAAGAGTCTTTATTACATAATTTGGACCTTATGATTCCAAATATGTAATCCATTTTACCAAATTCCAAACACAGAAATTACAATAATTGATTTAAAAATAATTCCCGTTGTCAAAACAAATAGTGGGTTTTTTTTAAACAAAATCTATGAAAAGTTTGGCATTAGTTTATGCCCAATTCCAAAAGTGAAATTAATACTAATGACCACCATTGGATTAAATGGTAAAAATATATTCTAATTTCTCTTTAAAAACAATTCAAAATATAATCTAATCATATAAATAAATTAGATTAAAAAGCAGTTTTGATGTAAAATGTAGTATTTTTCACTATTCATTAAAAAATGAACATTGTCGGAAAAATACCAGAAATTCACAAAAAGTAAATTTTTATGTCCCAATCATAAAAATAAGTTTATTTTGAGAAACATAACTTATAAAATTTTCAAAAGATAGATTTAACAATGGTTTTCCATCAAAAGGCAGTAAAATAATCTTTTAAAAATATTAGTGTATTCCATGCTTAAGATTTGATTTATTTTGATTTTAAGCCTCTAAAACACTGTCTTATTCATTAATAGACATAGATAAAAATATCTATGATTCATTACTTACTTGGGATTTTATAGGGAATGTAATAAATTGAAAAAAACAATTAATAAATAATGTATTTATGGGTTGATTATGACCTAGAGTTTAATTGTTTTTGAAAAAGTAAATGTATAGAAAACTTTATAGGTAAGTATATAATTTTTGAATTACTTTATAACCACATCAGTTAATATTATATAGAAAAATATAGTAATTTTTAGTTGAATCGAATGAGTTGAATATAATATGGAATGGTTAATGATACCTTAGAATTATCATCCTCATAAGATGTTTTATTATTATTTTCATTGATATATTTTCACTAACATTTAATTTTTTATTTAAACTCTTAGAACTAGAAGGAACCATGTTTACATTGCGTGTGAACGAAAATGGGCATCTGTCCTGAATGAGAAACCAAAAGTGATGGAATTTAGAGTTAAAACCCATATTTTTATGTCTATCCATATCTCTTGGAATATGATTAACAACCTTAACTCTAGTGATTTTCCCAAAAAAATAAAATAAGATTAAAGATAATATCAAGGAATAGTAGGTTTTGAGGACCATTTAGAAAAAATACTCAATTTCTTACATGTCAAGAATATGTGAAGTACCCATCGAAATTCTACATGTGATAAGCAATATGTTTTAGTTTTTTTTAATGTATGGTAATTAGAAAAACTGATTTCATAGAGGGAAAAATTGAGAATGGAATCAACATGACCATATAAATATGGGATTTGGAATGTCTAATGACAATGTTGTTGAAGATGGGGAAATTGTGATAGATATATAAAAGTTATAAATTATATTGTGTATTATATTTTTATATTGATAAATCATTGGACACGATTCAAAAATTTTATTGTTGTAATTATGTATTACGTTACAAGATGAAATTATTTTAGTTAATAGAATATACAGAATATTTAATTATTAAAGTGTCTATATATAGGGTTTCAATAGTTATGATGTAGTGATGTTTTATTTGTGTGTTGAGAAATTTAAGGTTTATCATAATATTAAATGAATTAATAATTTTTTTTGTTTTATGTAATCGGAGTACCTATGAGACAATTATTATTTCTAAAAATATTTTTGAGTAATATGTAACCCCTATGATTAACATTTGATTTAATTAAAATATTTTTTATGAATAATGGTTTTATATGTTGTGGACATTTGTTGAAAGGTATTGATAATAAGTATAGTTAATATGGTTATTATGGTTGTTGTAATTATGGTTAATTGAGATAAAAGTGTTATTAAATTTTGTAAACAATAGTATTATGGAATAGATAATTAGGGGATTTAAAATTTATTTGGTGACTAATTGATTAATGTTATTATTAAAAAAGTCGCTATATTAGGATAATTATATGACTAATGAAAATAAAAATATTTTTAAAAAAAGATGGGATTTTATTTTTGGAATAAAATTTGGATCATATTTTTGAGGAATATATTATTATTATTGGGGTTTATGATTATTTTGTTTTTTATGGAAATTATTTTCATAGAATAGAGATTGCATGATTATGGAAAATAGATTTTTGGTATTTGACTTCATGAGTGATTAATGTTCTTTGGAGATAAATTTTAGATTTATCTCAGATGAATATGTGATCATATATTTATGATTATTGATTTTTGAACATGATGAGGGATGTTTTGAGAAGTTTTGATTTTATTTATTTTTTTAAATATTTATTCTTAACATTTGATGTTATTGTTGAGGCTTTGGAGATTAATGTATTGTTATCAAATTTTTGCTTTTGGATTATGTACCAAAGTAATATAACAAAATTTTAATCACTTTATCGATATTATTATCAATTAGAATATAATTTTAGTGCTTCAAATAAAAAAAATTGATCTTGAATATTTGATTCCTACTATAAGAGATGATATAAAAGTGAAATAACTACTCTAAGCATAACCTAATGATGAATGTGTTCTTCAAGAATGTAAAGAAATAAAGTAAGTATTTTTTCAATGTAATCTATCATGATAGTGAAAGAATCCCTCAAATCTGGAAAGGAATAATGGCAATTAAATAGTTATCCTTTTAAATTCATTAATGATGAATTTATGGTCTCTTATCTTATCATAAAAAAATAATGGAATCTCTTAAATGAATATTCCTTCCAAGTCTATATTTTTACATCCCACTAATGTCCTCCTTATTTTTTAACATTATTATATGTTATTCCATGAGAACTTCATGATTACCATTAACACTTATGTATATGATATTTATTATCAAATTTTATTTTTTTGTTTAAAAATGTATTTATTAATATAAAAAATTTCATTCCTCTCATGATCATATTTTTCATATTATACTCCTAGGAAATAATATATTTCATTTTTTATAAAACATAAGATAAAATTATGATGACCCAAATTCCTTAATTATGGTAAAATGTAAATCTAAAATATTTTTAATTTATTTTATTTTTATAATATACATGGAATCATGTGGTATATGCAACAATAGGTGTAAAAAACCATGATATATTATTATTAAAATATGATTATAATATTATAGCCATTGGTTTTGATCGTATGAATAGTAGAAACTATATTATAAAATATATGTACAATTTTTTTCATATAATAAACTGAATAATTATTCCTACATTGATTTTCAGTTGGTTGGAAAAGAAGATATATTATTTTCCATGTAAAACACATATTTTTCATAAAATTATTTTATATGTTTAATGTATTTTTATCCAAATAGATTTAAATAATCACTATTGATAGATTATTATAGTAAAATAACATTATTACATTAACAATTAATTGATTTAAAATTAATTTAATTGTGATTTTTAGGAAGGTAATGAGAATATGGTTATTTTATTCTTTTGAAATGCATTTTCTTTAAAAATTGTGTTTATTGAATTTTACGCATGGATAATATAATTATTCTCTATCACATTAAGAAATAATATTTTAAAAAACAATCAAAATTTATGAAATCATAATTTAATTATTATATTAGGATTAATTATTGATTTTTTTAGAAAAATATTGTTTTTTAGTGAATTATAAAAAAATGCTATTTTTTCAAAACATTCACTTATTTTCCTTAAATAATATAATTTAGAATTACCATTAGGTTATAAATATGGTATTAAAGTAAAATAATAAAAACATAATTGAGAAAAATATAAACAATTCCATATGATTCTATATAATATTTTATTTTTTTATTAGTTTATTTTTATGTTTATTAACACAATTCTCTAAAAAATGATTTTCATTGCATTATATGAACTTATATTAAAAATAATTTATTAATATTATAAACTTCTAATTCTTAAAAATGGATTTAAATTTTTTAATAATGATTTTAGAATCTTCCAATTAGTTTAATTTTATTTTTGTTCATTTTTAATAGTAACCATGGTAAATATTTTTCACTATGATGATTGGTAAAGCGGGTAAATTAAGGTAAATTTTTTTGATAGGGTAAAAAAAATATTAATCTCAATAGATAATTTCTTCATACCATTATCATATTATTATCCAAATTTTATATTTTCTGAGCCAATTTACCATGAGTAAGATATTTTTAGGATTGAAATGTTGAAAATATTTCAAGGGTGTCCCTCCCCTCACATACAAAAGAGAACATACTCTTCACTATTAAACACACCTTTTTTCACTCTATCTAAGAAAATTCCTACAAAAATATCTCACCAAAATCCTTCCACATGGCCTACTACTCCAGATCTCACCAAAATTCCACCCCTAGAAGGCTAATGGTTTAATATAAATGAGGTTTTCCAAAGTAGAGGTATAACTCTAAACCGAGTGTTTTCATGTTTATTTCTTATTAAACCTCCTTAAATTATTTATTAACCATGGTGAAATAGTACAAAAAAGAAAACTAAAAACACATAAATTTATTTTTATTTAATTAAAAAACAATTTTCAAATTATTTTCCATCCAATAGTAAATGAAATCGTTTCTTAAATGTAGGTACTCACTACCATTTCCACTTAGTGAAGTGTTTTATTTTTCATTACCGCCTCATTTGGTTTATTAAAATTATTGATAAAATTATAATACATGATATTTATCACATAGTTAATCTTATGGGAATACATTATATTACATAATTTGATTCCAGTCTATCCTTTGAAAATGATAACATCGATTGTGCATATGTGTGGACTACAGCCTCCATGGAGAAATGTGATTTATTTAACCTTAAAACTAACATGGATGGTCATAATGAAGTAAATAATGAATAAAATACACATTTAAAATATTAATATTATTTTAAGAGTAAAATTTTGTCTTGTTTATTTATTTTTCAATCATTAGAGAATTGGAAATGTCACATATTAGTATGTGTGAACAACGACCTCCACAAAATGGAGTATTTCATTTTTCATGTCTTTATTTCATGGATAGTTATATAATTTTATTTAATATGTAAATGAGTAATATATTTCATTATTAATATTTTATATACGATATGACATTTCTTTTTTTACCATGGTAATCCATTTGAATCTATATTGATATTAAGAATGAAGCGTCCTCTAAATGTATGATGTAAAATTAACTTATTATGTAACTAAATAAAACATTATCGTATATAAAAAATGTGGCTTGTGATAATGGAATGAACATGAAACACGTTCTTATGACATTAAGTTTTGAAGATAATTTTATTATTTACTTGATAATGACCATATGATACTATATGGTATTTAAGGCAAGTGATTTGTCATCTAAAATTATTTCCTTTGAGACTCAAGCTATTGTCCCATAATTTTTTCTATTATGTAGTGTATATAGTTCCATATCGATTTATTTTAACATTAATTCACTAAAAATACTTTTAAAAAAAATTATTTTACAATTTCTATCCATTAATTTTATTTTGATTCAAAAAGTATTAAATTTAAATGATATTTTTCATCGAAAAAATATTTTATAGTATCCCTATCGAATATTTCCCCTCCATGAATCTATACTTTTACATATTTCATGAATGTTATTATTTATTCTAAAAATTTTGTTAAAGGAAATTATGACTAATTTTTACCCTCATTAAAATTATTTAAAAATAAATCTTAATAATATTTATTAATTTTTTATTTTTTATTTTTTTTCCAAAGAGAAAATAATTTTTGTTAACATATGTGACATGAGTGTAATTTCCCGCCATCATTGTATTTTTTATATTATAAATATTACTCTTTATGTTAAAATGGTTTTAAAAATTTAATTTAGTTCCCATTGTATGGGTAATTTTCAGTATAAATTGTTTTCAAAAGAAAAGTGATATTTTTCACCATTTTTATAGGAGAATGGAAATTTATTTTCTTACTAGCTAGAATGATATCTTATGGGGTTGTCAGATGAAAAGTTGAAATCTAAAAATTTCTTCACCATGATATAGTACCTTAGAATTATAGATTTTTATAGGACAATATGATATTGGTTATTACAATAGATGAGCATGGTATTGTTATTTAATAAATTTGGTAATAAATATTCTTTAAATGATAATAATGCGGGATATATAAAGGTAGGTTACTCATATGGAATTAACTAGGATTTAGTTCTTATGACATGGGTTAAACATGAGTGAACATGAGTTGTGAATTTAATTTTGTAACAAACCAATTCTTTGATTTCTAAATGTTTTTAGAAATATATTTTTATTTCATTATTAGAGAAATGTTTATGAGATGTTAATGGTGAATCGAATGTTTATAACGAACAGTTTTTATGATTTCTTTTATCCATTGTACCACATTTGTTGTTTTTCTATGCTACTAATCAGTTTCAATGGGTTTCTTTTCATAATGGTTAATTTTCACATATATATTATTTTATTATTATTCCTAATGTTTTTTTGTTTAAATGATAAATGTTTTATCATGTTTTAATTAATTAATGGAATAGTGAGGTTTCTTTAGATATATATCCCATTGTGATATTTTTTTAATGCCATTTTTTCAAATATTTTTCATAGTAACGAATGATGTGTGTGAACTATTATTGTGTCTGGATCTAAATAAATGAAATAATACTTTAATTAATATTTTGTTCCATGAAAGAATAAGGGTTTTTAAATTATGAATCATTTTTTTATGAATAATTTTATATTATGTGTTAGTATTTCAAGCATAATGTAATGGTTTTTTAATAATTCTATAAAACTATAAACCAAAATGATCTCCAGAATGTAAAAAATAAAACCAATTTAATAAATATAGTATTTAAGGATTAATTATGATATATATTATTATTGAAACAAATTGTGACTTGTTCTGACAAACCATAACATATTCATTCAGTTTTATTAGTAGGCCTATTTGTGAATGATGTAATTATTATCTCTTGTCCTTTTGGAAATGTTAATATTATTTTTAAATTTTTAAATAACATTATACATTTATTTGAACTATCCTACGTCATTATTAATATCATATATGTTTATAAGTTCAACATGATATTGGAAATATTCTTTTTGAGAATTCATTTTTCTTGTTTTAACTATGGTTTTTCGAGCACCAATTATGTTACTATGAAAATTTTCTTTTATGTTTGTTTTAAAATATATATAAGTTTCTTTTGCTATATTTTTCTCATTATTAATATTCTTATTTGAAAATTCTACAACCACTTTACACACACCCCACAAAAACTAAATTTTCCATCACATTCTTCATAAAATATTTCATTATTTTGTTCAAAAAATATCTATCCTATTTAAAAAACTACTAAATTTAATGAAAATTATATCATGGATTTCAAAAATATTCTTAATAAATATTTTATTGAAACCAAATCCAATATTTATGGATGTGTATCTAGGTAAAATATATTTGTCCCGATGTTTTTCAAAAATCTTATGCTTTTTATTTCTATGAATAAATTACTTTATTACATACTTTCAATAATACTTGAGTTTTTCTTTCATTACAAACCAAATCCCATTGGGGTAATTTTATTAATTGAGACAAAAAATCCTTATTGGTGATTTAAACCATTGAGAAATTTATTTATTTATAAATATTCATTACAATAATCATTTCTTTCAGAATTTACCCAACCATATTATTGATAATGTGGATCTTTATTTCCACAACTCTATTTTATTATAAAGATATTATTGATGAAACCAGATTCCATATTTAATTATTTTCAAGATAATTATCCACCATATTATTATTTGATTATTTTACCATTTTTATTTTGGAATACTTTAATTCTAATCTAAATCATTTTATACATCAATATCTTGTAATGAGTGATACACTGAATTACATTATAGTTTTGTGCAATCAAAATTATAAATTCCATCATTTTATAATCATCAATGAACACCCTATAATAACATTTTCAATAAATTTGATTTGGTTTCATTATCCGACACACATCCAGATGAACTAGACCGAATGGACTTGATAATTTACCTTTCATTATCTTATAGATATTTCTCACTATCTTCTATTTTTTGTCAAGTAACTCATAGATGAGTGTGATCATATGATATTTTTATTTAGAAAATACCATTTTCTATCATTTTCCACCAAGTTCATCATAGAAATTTAGGTGATAATCCCATGTCTTTGGTTCCATAATTTATTGTCCTCCTATTTGGACATCATGAACCTATCTTATTCACAATTGATATAATGATTAAATTTGGTGCTTCTTCCATATATCTCAATATATCCATATCATCCATTGACAACGCAAGATATTTTTTTGAATTTCAATACTTGTACATAATCACACAACTAAATTAAACTAAAAATATTGTAATTCATTCATTCAACTATTATAACATCATTCTACCTCATTACATTTATACAAACCTTTTCTTTTATAGAATAAATGATATGTTCCCATCATCATTAGTAAAATGGATAACCCCACCCTTTGTTTATTTTATACCAAGGAAAAGGACTTGAGTTCCCTTGATAGGGGAAGTGAACCCACTATCCAGAATCCTTTTTATATTCCTATCTATTTCTATTAATTATATTACAAAAATATTGTAAATCTCATATCTTCCCTTCCTGGTCCATATCTAATGGTTTGATTTATTTTGTAAAGAGAAATTTTTCTTCATATCAAGTTCCTAATTTTCGTTCATTCCTTTGAATATAAAAAATTCATTTTTAGTTATCATGTTACCTGATGATGATTCCAACTATTTCCCACTTAATAAATACCCTTTAAGAATAATTAATTTAGTTATGGGTAAACAATTCATTTCCTTATTCTCTAAACCATCAAAATAATAGTAGTATTCGTTAAAATAATACTGAGAGTTTGATAAACTACAATTTTTTAATTATTTTTTCATTAAGTACCACTTTATAATGGAGCATATATTTTCATTTTTTACCAACATCCAATATCATAACACATGACAATTGATGTCTTATTTTCATATATTGTGACAATGATAGTAGTTCTATGAGCATCATGGAAATCAATCATCTTCATGTGTGTAAGCATTTGTGGTTTTATATTCACTACCACTACATTATGTTTTGTGATATTATACGAATATTATAATTATATTATTACAAAACTATCAGACTCAATCATTAATAATAATTTCTTTTGTGGATGCCTCATGATATTCTTTAATGATTTATGCACTTTTTTACGTGAATCATTATCAAGTAGGAAGAGTCTTTAATGATATTTACACATCCACCCCCTATAATGACTTCTTATTCATGTTATTCAATTAATATTACCCCCACCACCTATTTCATATAATTAGTCATCCCATAAATAATTTGGGCATATTTATTGACCTTGATCCTCCTCAAAACATCTTTTTATGAGTTTCTATAATTTAATGTTTTTAGTTTTTAAATCAAAATTTCATGTTATAACATATCCTCTTATTTTATTTGAATATAATGGTTATAATAACATAAAAGACCCTTAGTTTTCATTTTTTTATCAATCAATATTTCCCTTTATCATGGGTTACTGTAACAGCCTGCTTATTACCATTGGCATGAGAATAAAATGAATTATTACTTGGCCTTAAGCAACATCCCCAATATTTCAAAAGATAAAAATTAATGTTGAAGGGTTTCTAATACAAATGGGGGGTGATTTACACTTCAATAAAAACCCAATAACTAAACAAAAAAAATAACTAAATAACTCTCTATATAATGCTTGACAAATGAAAGACAACTCAACCACTCCATTTATCTCAAACCCACATCAATGTGTTCCACAATAGAATACAATGAAACTATCAATGAAATAATAGAAGAAAATATATATACTCCAGGAATACTAAAAGAGTCCATTATCCACAAGATCCAACCTCCAAAATCACTAAACATCTCATGTAAGAGGTGGTGGTTCAAAAAACATGTGACACTTTACCTTTTCTCATGTCTTGAAGATAGCATCCACAAAATCACTGAAGTGAAAAAATAGGGGTGAGAATAAAAAAGATTAGGCTTTCTCCAATGATGCACATACTCATGACACTAGGATAGAAGAGTTAGAAACATTTATATAAAATAGGTTATAAAAACAAAATTTCCCAAAACAGTTTATAACTAAATATAAACACATTCTAAAAACTCTTGCAACAAAAAGTACACAAGTTCTATTGAAAAACAAATCCTGGAAATTTATTTATGCCTAAAATAAATAATAAAATATTTAAAATAATTTTTCAATATTCCATTGGCATACCCAATAAATTCCTAAAATCCACACATCCAACCATGCTTGCTACATAATTATAGTTTCATACTCATGAGCAGTTTCTCATGAATCAACCCTGTCATCACAATACAAGTATATCCCTTGTTCCCTTCTTTCCTTTGGAACTAAGAACAAAGTATTATTTCAAAAAATCCATAGAAATTCAATATGAACTCACACACTAATTTCCCAAGGATCACGCCAAAACACATTTTAAAAAAAACCACTGTTTTATTGAAAACCATTTTTCCATCAAAAATATTTCTATGAAAAAATATTTTAATAAAAATTCATTTTCATTAAAAACCACATTCCCGATAACAAATTATGATATTCCAAAAAATCAACAATTTATATTCACCAATTTATATTAATGAAACTATAATAATTTTCAAAATAATTCACCATGATCGCATTATTTCATCCAAAACAATAAATTACCACAAGAGAACATTTATTCCATGATTTTTAAAATCAATTCCATTAAAATAATAAAATTTGAAACTAATCCAATCAATTATTGTAATACGAGTCAATAGAGATTTCATCTACCTCAATAGTTTTTTATGAGAACCAATAAGGGATGAAGAACACTCTCACAATCATGTTGAACTCCAAAAAAAGGGCCTTAGATCTCCACTCCTACCATTAATGAACCTGAATATCATCATATTTTGAATCCCCTAATGTTTATCTATCTATAACATGTGTATATCTCAATATTAATGAATATATAAGTAGATCTACGTATATCTATGAAACGAGACATAAACGGTGAAGAATGTAACTTACCATGAGAATCGGGCTTAAAATGCCAATAGAGGGCTCCAAATCGATTCCAAAATGCTTGGGAGAGGTCTCCACCATAAATGGAGAGAAATATCTAATTTGGGATTTTTAAGAGAAGAAGAGAGAATGTAGGATAAAAAACAAGTAAGATCATAAAAAATTGGATCTTACATTTTCCTTGTGCATAGTTAGACCATACGGTTAGACAAGATGTGCATTAACTATTCATTAGATATTATCTTAATGAAACCCCTTCATGGCCTCCTCTCACAATCTACCTAAATGTGCTCACACATTTTTGAAGATACTACCTCAAATTTCCCACTATGTATGGGTTCTCCTAAGATATCTACAAAGTTTAGACAAACTGTGACCAACTCATGTGCATCTAATTTAGCCACAAAAACTTATTGAAAGTTTACCAAACTCTCCCAACCATCACCCTTACATAAATATTATTATTTAAGGATTGTATAACAGAAAATTGGGGTATTAAATTCTCCCCACCAGTGGTATTTCCATCATAGTAAAGTAGTGAACACCCACTACCCTAAAAGAGTTTCGACCATAGATCTTTCCTTTCCTTCTCGTGTTCCAAAGTCCCTTATTGAATATGATCATGTTGATATAAAACCCACTCTAGATGAATTCTTTTTCCAAGAAATACATTATCTTCCCTATATATAATCTACACTTGGATAAGTACCAATAAATAATTTGTCTCTAGGTCCATGTGATCCCATCTGATCACATGGTCAGGATCAGGCAACTACTTTTTCATCTAAGACACTTAAAACACATTGTGCACCAAAATAAACCTCGGTGGAAATTTCAATAGATATGGCACTTCTCTAACCCATTCTACTATCTCAAAATAGCCAATATGCCGAGGAAGTAACTTTACATGCTTCCCAAAACTATGATGTCCAGCCTTGGAGAGATCCTCAAGAACACATGATCACTCATGGAATATGAAAACGACCACCGATGATGATTTGATAAGATTTTTGATTACTTTGAGCTATATCCATCCTATGTTTAATCAAATAAACCTTCTCTATTGTTTAGTGGATGAGGCTCAACCCAACTAGTGAACTATCCCTTGTTTCCACCCAACACAGTGTAGAAAAACATGGAAAACCATATAATTTTTTAAACAGAGTTGTATATATTGGGGCATGATAGTTTTTTAAATAATATAACTCCAGTAAGGGTATATTATATTTCCATGACCCACCAAAATCCATTACATAATCCCAAAACATGTCTTCTAATGTTTGTATCATTCTTTCAGATTTCCCATCCATCTAAGGATTATATGTCATCCTCATAGTAAACTAAGTTACAAAGAATTTATATAAGAATTCTCATAAATTAGACATGAACCTTTGATCTCTACCTGACACAATTGAAACTGGTATTCCATGTATCTTTATGACTTATTTGATTTAGAATTTGGACAGATCCTCCACCGTATGAGTTTCAAAAATAGGAATGAAATGGGGTGAGTTGGTAAGATGATCCACTATCACCCATATGACATCGTGTTTCCAAACCATTAATGGGAGACATATAACAAAATACATTGAAATATTCTTCTATTTCCACATCGGGATAGGTAATGACTGTAACTTACTCACTAGTCAATAATGCTCTCCCTTAACTTGCTGACAAGTTAAGAACGTTGAAATGAACTCAGCCACTTTCCTTTTTGTGATGCTCCACCAAAATAGTTCCTTCAACTCAATATATTTCTTATTTATACATGGATGTATAGACCATCTATGATTGTAGTATGCATGAAGACTGTGTTAATGATATACCATAGGTACAACCATCAGATCTCTAAAACACAAAATAAAACTCACATCATGTTAACATACCTCAATGGGCTCCCCACCATTGAGTTTTGAACTCACAATAAGGCACTATACAGAAGATATTTGTTACTATTTTTCCATATTTACCAAATCAAGAAAAAGAATAGCTGAAACAAAAATCACAACATCACCTCTATCTTGACATTCCACATGCATGTCTGCTAGGACCGATATCAACTACCATTCATCTGAAGCTTCCTTTTCCAGTTGTGCATATGAATTTCTAGTTAATGCAAGAGACACTAAATTACCTTTTAATGATGTATACATTATGTCAATGTCAAACATCTAGAGATACTTTATCCATCAAATTTTCCTCAAATTTAAATCTCATTGTGGGAAAATATGTTTCATGCTGTTGTGGTCTGTGAACAAAAAGAAATTCACCAAAGAGATAATGACATCAAGTATTCAAGGCATGGAAAACCACAGCTAACACCAAATAACCCAAATTTTTTGTTGGTAATTCTTCTCATTAACTCTCAACTACCTTGAATATAACCAAACAACATGGTCTCATTGCATGAGAACACATCCCAACCTTGATTTTGAAGCATCATAGTACAACACATACCTCTATTCTAATTCTAGAAAAATCAATATAGGTATCAATGAAAGATGATTGTTCATCCCATGGAAGGCCTTATGTAATTCTTCTATCCATTTGAATGGAGCATTCTTATTTGCCAGAGATATGATTAGTGTGCCTAGTCGTGATAATTGACAAACAAAGCATCAGTAATAACCAGCTAGACCAAGAAAAAATTATACTTTAGAGACATTATTTTTTAGTTTCCAGGATATAACATCTTCTATCATTTCAAGGTCCATTAAAAAACCTTTTTCCAAAATCTCATGGCTGACAAAGCATACCTATCGTATCCAAAATTAACACTTAGAAACATTGGCATACAGACAGTGGTCTCTCAATATTGACAACATTGTTTCCAAGTGTTTCTCATGCTCATCCCTTTTCTCTGAATACACCATGATGTCATCCTCAGACACAACAACCAAAGGATATACATGTCACTAAAATATATGATTCAAAAAATCCATGAAGAATGTTGGTGAATTCATTAGATATAAAGGCATGACAACATATTCCAAGTGGCCATATCCATTTCTGAAGGATGTATTTGGAATGTCATCCTTCTAAACTCACAATCGTAGATTTAATAATCACAAGTAAATTTTAGAGAACCAATGGTGTCCCCTAAATTGATTAAATATAATATCAATGCATGGAATTGGATATTAATTCTTTATCGTTATATATTTAATATTACAATAATACACACATAGTCTTGGAGTTCCATCTGCTTTCTTCGTGAACATGATCGGTTCTTCCCACAAAGACGTTCTTCTACAAATAAAACATTTGATTTATAGTTCCTCCAACAACACATTAAATTCCCATAACTATATTGGTGTTATCCTATTAGATGGAATAGAAATTGGATTAGTCCTCGTAATGAGATCATTCATAAACTCCAATTCCTGTAGTGGTAGTAGACCAGATAAGTTACTATAAAATTCATCTAGAAATTGATCCACAACTGCTAGAAATATATGTTCCATGATATGTTCCTTCGATTACAAGGTCAGTGCTGCAACTAATAATAGATCGTTCCCACCATTGATGACAACAAGATCATTGCACCCATATTTACAACATTCTCTCCTCCTAAGAGATGCACGATGCCATCCCAATTCATGAAACTAATGTTTCTTCTATAAAAGATGATGTGAGCATTGAACATTTTCAACCAATCCATACCCTGGATTATGTAATAGACATCCACCTTTAATATCAATAATTTCTATTTTAGCTCATCTTCATCAAAATTTACAGCTCATTCTCTACAAAAAAAAATTGTTACACTCTCTTTCATCGAGAGGAGTTTGAAGTTTTATCACCCAAGGAATCATCTCATGATTTAAACCAACAAGTAAATATTACAAGATGGAATGAACGAATTCGATGTTGCAGTATCAAAAAATACTTTCACAAGGGTATAATTCAAAAGAATCATACCTCTTATTATATATGGTCTAACCTAATCATCCACAATCATCTGATCATATCTATATAATGGATTCATCCTTACACTTTTCTCTTTGTTTCCTTGCTGATATTACACTCATTCCATCAAAGTATACTATTTTTTCAATTCCTGAGAAGTGTTTTGAGGATCTGACCTCATGGCACTGCATAAAAAGCACTTAAGATGCCCCATCTAGTAGAAATTATTGAATTATCATGGTTTTTTTGTACACTATCACTTGATGTGACCTATTTAACTACATGAAAACATCCAAACATTTTCATGGGTCTTATTGTTGTGTTAGATTATTTTTTGGTCTGATTCTGAGGTCTTACACCTCCTTGAGAATAGGTTTCATATTTCCTCTTCATGTAAGTATTTGAGTTTTCTTCTCTTATAGTGAAGATAATTTTACTTCTTCCACATATAGTTTTAGTAGTGATAGATATTGTAATCAGTGTATCTGGTTATAGTCCCAACTCAACAGTTTGAAATTCTTGAGTGATGATTTGGACCAACTGTTGGTTCACCTATGGCTCAGGTGCAACCACATTATTAGTAGCCTCTTTCAATTGGTTCCAATGACGCCTATTGGGTTACATGTTCTAAATAAAAAAACATAGTAAGTCTCACACCTGATCAACTAATGGATTATAATTTCAAATTATATCTCATAAATTATCACATCATTGTTTTTCCAAACACAATATTTTCCTTGTTCATCCATTTTTTAAAAACTATTCATGATTTTGAAAATTAACCCATTTTCAAAATACATCAATCATTCCCTTTTTAAAGTCATTCATTTGAAAAGATCTTTTTCATTTTTCAAATATTTACATGTTTTCCAAAATCATAAATCATTACTTGAAATGATATATGAAATCCTAGTGGTAATTTATTACTCTAATGCATGGAATGTTTTTATCAATGGATAAACCCATGATAATGAGATTTCAAAATCCTAGAAGTGCATGTAAACACTTATGTACCCAACTCCCACTTAACGTGAAGTTCATCACAAATGGGTTAGCTACAACGTTTTATGATATGCATTTCAAGTTTCTCCAATAAAACTCCTTTCTAAGATTTCAACCCAAGGAATATACAATAAATAATTTCAACTCCAAGACTAAGAACACATATGAGTACTTGTTAGAAAAGGATAGGACAAGATGATACAATTTTTAATGACCCACTAATTCCCATTGGCTTGAGAACACAATGAATCATTACTAGACCTTAAGTGACATCCCCAAGATGCCAAATATTGTAAGTAAATCCCAAAGGGTATAAAATTCATGTGGGTGACGATTTACTTTTTATGCATAAAATCATTAACTCAACAAAGCATAACCAAACAGCTCACTATATGATGCATGGACAAATAAAAGACCACTCAACCACATCATTTATCCCAAAACCACATGAAAGTGTACCATAATTGAAGACATAGAACCTGTCAAAGTAAAAAATAGAATTGAAACTAAATAATACAAGAATACCACAACAATACATGCTTTACATTCTCCAAGATACACAATCACCAAATGGCCCCAGTATAATTACATGGTGCTATGAACATGTGGTAATTTAGTTTTTCCCGTGTCATAGAAGATAGCATCTACAAAGTCACTAATGTTAGAAAGTGGGGATAAGTATAAAACTCATTAGTTTTTCCCCAATAAATTCAAAACCCACACCACTAGGATAGAAGTGTTGGAAACATTTATATAAAACATTTTATATAAAGCAATTTCCTAAAACAGTTTATAACTAAATATAAATATGTTCTGAAAACCATTACAACCAAAAGTACACTAGTACTGTTAAAAAAATTTCCTGAATGTTATTTTTATATAAAACTAACTAAAAATGCTTTAAAAAATTTCTCAATATTCCTTTGAAATACCCAATCTATTCCACACATCCACACAACCAACCATGCATGCTATGCGGCGATAATTCCATACTCATGAGTGGTTTCTCATCGATCTACCAAGTCATCAAAAGAAAATTATATATTATGTGCCACTTTACCTTTGGATCTAAGCACAAGTTCACATTTCAACCGTGCCCTAGAAATTAAATATGACCTCACACACTAATATTACCAAGGATCATTCCATAACACCTTTTCAATAAAACAACCTTTTTATGAAAACCATTTTTCCATCAAAACCATTTCTATGAAAAAATTTCAAAAAAATTACATTTTCATTGAAAACCCTATTCCCAACAACCCATTTGGATATTCAATAAAATTAAAAAATTTAGAATGACCATCGTAATTTCAAGAATATAAAATAATTTTCACAACAATTCACCAAGATCACACAATTTCACCAAAACCCATAAATAATCAGTAGATAATATTCACACAATGAATTTCCCAACAAGTCCATTTCAAATAAAAAAAATTTAATCAAGTACAATAAACTATATCATTATAATTTGAGGGAGAATCCACCTACCTCAATGGTTTTGATAAAAACTGACATCGGACGAAGAAATCTCACACAACCGGGTTAAGCTCCCCAAAAACTACCTAATATATCTTCTACTATGATAAACAAACCCAAATATCATTATATTTGGAATCCCCAAACATATATCTACCCATAATATATATTTATTTGAATAATAAAGGGGTGAGGATAAGAAGATCTACATATATCTACGAAACGAGACATGAACTGTGAAGAATGTCACTTACTCTGAGAAACTGTCCTAAAATAACGTGGGTAGGGCTCTAGATCAGTTCCAAAATTCTTGGGAGAGGTTCCCCAACCACCAGTAGAGATAAATCTTAAATTAGTTCTATTTAGAAGAAAATAATAGCATATATGAGAAAAAACGAGTATCATCCTAAAAAATAGGATCTTACTTTTCCCTGTTCATGGTTACACCGCAAGGTTAGAGAAACTCTATGATAACTATGTCTTAGATAATACCTTAATTAAACAACATTCAAGACCTCCTCACATATACTCCCTATCTTTTCTCAAACCCTATTGAAGCTACTACCTCAAAATTTCAACTACGCACAGTTTCTCCTATTAAATCCTCCTTGCTTAGACAGACAGTGTGCAGCCCTTGTGAATCTAATTGAGCCCCAAAAAACTTATTTAATGTTTACCAAAATATTAAAAAAATTCACAACTAACTAAAAATAATTAAGGAAGGGTTACATAATAGAATTAATGGGTACTAAAATTACTACAACCTTCTCTTCAAGATCAACTATACAATTGATTCTAGCCCCTTTATCAAATCTATCCTCCTCTTGTAGTTCGTCTATAAAAAGTAAAATAATTCCTCCACTGATTTATCTAATTTCCTATAACTCAACTAAATTTTTTTCATTTCATTCCACATTTCATTTATATATAAATTATTTTTTATTGAATTTTTTCTACTTCAATATCCTGTTGTTGTACCCACCATTTAATAGATTCCTTTTGGATTCCTCTTCCTCATTATCATCAAAAAAAATTGAAAATTTATTATTATGAATTCTAACATTTACACATTAGTAACACATGAGTGATAGAATTACCTAGAACTCCCCTCTTCATATTTAGTTATTATATGAGATAAATGAAATCATTTCATTAAATTCATCATCATCGGGTTTATCTTTGATTGAGAGTTTCTTTGTATCCCTAAATGTTATCTCTCAAAAATCTTATTCCGGAACAATTTAATTACAACTATTCCTTATATCATAAGAAATAGGGGTTCTATACATAATAAAAAAGTATACCTTCTTTGGGTCTTTTTCTTGAGACACTAATATCATTGGATTAAAGGTGGGGGAAATATTTTAATTGTTTAATTAAAAAAATTCACGTCATCAATGATTTCCCCAAGTCCATGAATATATTTTATAAGAATGTTCAAACAATCGATAAATGAACCAGATGTCTCATTTGGGATCCTTATTAAATATTAATACATTCCCCACAATTCTTATTTCTTTAATTCATATAATTTTGGGACACCTTTATTGAATTTAGAAGCTTCTCCCATATCGCATGGGATGTATAGTGTTATATCACATTTACAAAGATAGGGTTAACCAATGAACCCACTAAAAGTATTATTATTATCAAATATACATCTAAATACTTATGATAAATTATTTTTAATATTTCACTATCCATACTTGTTTATATTTCATTCATTACATCCCTTAAAACATTCATTACTAGTGGAAATAAATAATGTCACATTCAATTTTTCTATAGTTTTAATTTATTACCTTCATGAAAATGAATTCATAACACTTATGTCTATATTTAACAGAGTTTTAATGTATATAAAATCAATTAAACATTAAATTTTCCTTTTTACACAAAAAAAAGGATTATCCAAGGATAATACATAACAATTTTTCTATGAAGTAGAGAGAATAATTCTCATAACACTGATTAAAAGTTCAAATCAGTCACACTAGCATATTTAGTCTACAAAATTGTATAACCCAGAACCACAATAATCTCCCCATTGAGTGGAATAAAATGTTTCTATGTTTTCTTATACATATGAAAATTAATATGAAAACTAAAATATGAATCAATATCAAAATAAGATACACTACATTCTATTTGAAGGATTTCATTGAATTTTTTTACATATAGTGAACATATAAAATTATTATATTTTCTTATTTATATATATCTTATTATAAAACACACATATGATTCCACATCTATATTATGATCTTTTTCTATACTGATGTTACTAGATTGAAACCCCATTTTTCTATTCCATCTATAGTTTTGAAGTTTCCTCTAAAACCTATTAGAAACTGGTGTCACTAATAGTTCTTTTAGAATTTATAATACTCATCCTTTTGTGTTGATTTGGCACTACCTTTTTTACCTCCATTGAACCACTTTTCATTTGATTTCCACTTTTTGATAAAAAACACTCATAGTCACATGAGATATATTTTTTCCAAAATAATGATTATGAACTTATTCATTATAAAAATCACATAAACTCATATAAATTAATATTATATAATCTACCTCAATATCTTTATAGATAAATTTTATAAAAAAACATTCTTCTTCACACTATAGTATCCTATACATCACAACAACGATTCTTATAATGTTGTGTTGCAATGAAAAAATCAAATCCCGAATCTCAATAAATTATGTAAAATTAATTTCAACCTGAATCATGGATATAATTCAAGTAATATGTTGTTTATATTATTTATTACCACTATAAAAATATCATAATATAACCTCTATGATAATCACATTTCATTTCTCATCTACACTTGGGGAATCATATGAATTTGAAAGTCATATAAAATCTCAAAGTCATAATTTTCTATGAAGTCAAACATTTCCTTCTAAATTTATATGATATTAGATTATTATTATGGAACAAATTCATACGGTTCCTTTTAAATTTATATATAATACCAGAGTATTTTGACGGATGTTATATGGAGGATTCATACAGAATCACAACCATTATATAGAAGTGTTTTGTGATACTAAAAATATTATAAACAATTTATACACAATCCATTTTTCTATTATAAATTTCACATAAAATTTAGTTTGTAAGGATTTAAAATTCATATGAGGAAAAAAATCAGAATACAATTCAAAACACTCCCATATTGAGTTTTATATGTTCATCAATTCTTCAAAAAAATCTTAAAGATTCTAAAAAACAATATTTAAAAAATGCCTTCACACCACATTGGATCTATTTCAAATCACTTTTGACCTTTAAAAATGGAATCCAGCAAACTATATAGGTTACATTTAAAATTTATCCAACTTATTTTTCAATATTAAAAACCAAAATAACAGTCATAGTTTATTTTTTAAAACACTATCACACCTGAAGATGTAGTTATGACATCCTAGTATGGTTTTGGGGTTAGGTTTGGATCCCCCTACGGGGTTGTTAAGCTCGGAGACACTCTGTAATTAGATATAATTATTATATTTTATCTCAATTGTCATTTAATAACCTATTTATGAATGGTGGTTATTTATTTATGCTTCAAAATTATATTTGTTTATTCATATGAGCATATCACTTTTATACACATGACTTTATGGGTAATTCATGGGTCCTCATTGGAGGTTACCTATTGAATTGTATTGACACCCTTATTAGGTATCCATGACTTCAGGTGACTGAAAAATACATCAATGGTCACATGTTTATGTGGGGGAAGAGTCCACGTATTGGATCGTTTATCTATACCAGTCAGAAAAAGTCAAGAGATAGATGTTGTGAGGATCAAATATAGTCATAGAGCCTTAATGATTTTATATTCTTTATTTATGTCGTTAATGTGATCAGCCTACTATGAAGAGAATTATTTTTTTTATAATATGATAGGGTGTAAATTGGAATACATGATCCACATTTTATTTGACATAGCATGTTGTGTTTTATTTTGACTAAATATTCTTATTATTGATTATTATTAATATTTTCTAGTTATTTTTACACTGTTTTTTACATGAATTTGTTGTTTTATTATCTACATGGTGACACCCTAGGAGCTTGAATCTAGTCGATATCTTATAGGGAATGTGTAGGTGCACCAAAGGTCATGTAGTTAGTTAATCAATGATATTTCAGGGAGTTTGGTTCGTTAGAGAATTATATATAGGTATCATAATAAATTTTTATTTTTCTTACTATATTGGGATACAATATACATGGATTTGGGATATGTCATAGAATATGATGGACCATAGATCAGTGCTTGTTTAATAGATTTTTTCAATGGAAATTTTTTTTTCTAGGATACTATGATTTTTATTCATAGTAATCTATGTTATTACTTGGATATTTATTTTTATAAGATATGTGTATTTATGATGTCACTATAGTTTTCTCTATTGGATAATTAACAATAGGATGGTGTACATTCATCAAATTAGGAATATATAATCACATCACATTCATGTGATTTTAGGTTCTTGATATCACTGACAATAGGGTTCAGTTTATTAATGATTCGGTAACAAATTTTATAGTATTTTAACATATATATTGTTTGTGTCATTACACATAGAAAACCCAAAATATATTCTTTGATGATAGGTTATGTGGTTTCTATGTAGGTATTATCCATGAAGATTACTATAAATTACCTTTTTCAAATCATGTATAGTGACCCTCTATAAGTTATTGTAGGCATTTTATTCCTCGATACTGGTTTCAAAAGAAAACAGGTTCAGTTACATATTATTTAAATAAAAACCAACCTCTTATTTTATATATATATTCATTCTATAATTGTACATAGAAAATAATTACTATGCTTACTTGAAATAGACCATAAAATGATATTATTTATAAATATACATGGTTAAGGCCATATCCTCCATAGGGATAGCCTGGTGTGTAGATTCTTGAAGAGGATGGGTTCTCGAGGAAGGGTGGTAGTTCCAAATGTGATTTTGGTTATATAAATATGAGAACACTATATTGTGTATTTTTACCAATGAGTTTCAATGTGACAATGATATAGGAAAATATAAGTGTTTCCCATTGATTTGTGACATACATGAGATGTGTTTTATAGGATAGAAGAGATCCTAGTGTTAGAGATAAAACAAAGTATATCAGTTACCTAAGTCATATTTTTAAGGGTTACCCAAGGAATGGATTAAATGAGTTTTATAATTCAATTTAATATTGTACGTATGTGTATATGATTCAGGTTTTGATATTGATATAGGATTAATGATACTGAGAATATGATGTAGGCATAAAGATTCCTAGATTTTTCATGAAGGAATGAACAAGAGGTGCTTGGGTATCAAAGTTCAATTTTGAGGGGTAGGATTAGTATGAAACATTTCCTTGTTTCCTTTTAGAGTGGTCCTCAATGAGATAGCAGATCATGTTCCATGGTGTTTAGATCTAGTATATATAAAAAGTATGTAGTCACTTCTATTATTAAATTTATTCCCCTGTGATGAGTGATTATGTGGTGAGAATATCACTGGATAAGATTACAAGATTCTTGGGAAAAGAGAAATAAGGTTATTTGGAATGGATGGTACTGAAATGTGGTTTTTAATATCATTTTACAAGGAATATGAGCTGAGAATCAATGATATATGACTCATGGTTTCTCAAGTAAGGTGATATGGAAGGTTATCACTGGGGTGTATTCCTGTTTGTGTATGATTTTTTTTATTAATATGAATTGTTAAGGGTAGTTTTCAAGGATGACTCATGTGATGCAATGAGGTGTGTGTTAATTGTTTTATACATTTTTTTACATGAAATAGATCATGATGTCTTATTTCTATATAGTTAGATGAGGTAATACTCATGTGATCATGAGTTGTGTTGTGAAAATGTGTGTTATTAGAGGTAAGACTCATGTGATCATGAGTTGTGTTATGAAAATATGTGGTATTAGAGAATAAACATGTTGGGATTGAATGTCTTCATGAAGAATAAGCGATGAAAATCATTGAGATGGTTTTTTAGGATGCCTCTACCATGGGATTAGTAGAGTAAGATTTGGGGAGATTTTTTGGGACAAATCAAGGTGCATGAGTTAAATTTCTCACTAGTTACACATGGTATTGTTTTCATTTTTTTGTGTAGTAGATTTCTCTATGCCTAGGATTAGTGTATTTTATTAGATTTTTGGAGGTTTGGTATATTTTTTCTTTGGATGTAATTTATATATGTCCTTTTATGGAGAGAAATTTCCAAATAAGTGGATTAGATGGAGTGTTGTGATCGATCAAGTGTTTTGATATTAAGAATGTGTTTCCTGGGATGGACTAGATTGGATTGCTGGTGTGGAATACATTTTCTATTGGAAAATATTGGGGTTGTGCATGATGAGTGGTGTAATAGATTTTATATAGTGGGGAGAATACCATTCTGCCTAGAGGGTGTGTCCCTCATTATGGATAGAAATTTAGTAGATTGAATATGATGAATTTACCAATTAGTGAATAATAGATATCTTTGTCATTTCATATTTTAAATATTGTATGAAAAAAACAACTAAATAAATTTATAATATTTGTTAATAGAAACAAAATTAGTCATGTGGGTATGAACCTCATGTGTGTAGTGTTTTGGGTTTGATAGGTCTGGTCATTGGATGGTCGAAATGATATATGGATGTCGGTATGCAGATGGATCATACTTTTTCTAGTTCGTTTTTTAATACTACGTTTTATCTATGGATGTGGTAATATATTGATTTAATTTATTATCATTGTGATCTTAATGATTTTTTTATGATCCATGGTTTTATGGAATTACATTGACTGTTGAGTTTGGACATTACTGTGTGTGGTTAGGTGATCAAAATTTTCCTCCAATGTATTTATCATCTTGATCAGCTGACGAGATAGAACATTAATAGGGGTGGATGGGTTTTTTTATAATGGTCAACTGTAAGAGGGAAACAAATATTATTAATATATAATTAGAAGAACTAAGATAGAAACCACACCAATCATGACATTGGACCAATAAGTAAATTTTTTAGTATGAGATTTTGAAGGAGGGATCACTATGGATTGGAATCATCCCCTAATGATAAAATAAACAAGGTGATAATACCCATTAGTTTGAGGATTAATTGGTGTATGAAACATTGGAGTATCAAGTTGTATGGGATATAGTGACCACTTCCTTGATATTAGTAATTTTGATGATGAGAAATGGATCAGTGTTTTGATGAGTTGGGTGTATCATGTCTGGGATTGCAGAGATAAATCGCATTTAGCATTAAATGGTAGAATGCTATGAGTTTTTCATTAATTGATTATTGAGGTTGGACAATATTTTTTAAGGATAATTTATTCTTCTAGGTGATATGATATTTTATGATGGGGGGATCTAAATACCCATGTCTTTCCATGTAATGAATATCAGTAGAAATTTAGACATTTTAATTTTCTTGTGTTTTATTTTGAGAAATGGGACCTCAAATATAATTATAAGATATGGAACATTTCATGATGGTATTTTTGGATAATTTCAATCCCTAACTTTTTTTATAGGTCCTAATGTGATCTAGATTAATTTTTCATGACCTTTCTATCCATCCAATGACTCGGAGGCCATAATTTTTCTACTATTTTAGACAGAAGTCCCTTTTAAAGGAAGAATGGGGAAACCCTATAGTGGCCTTTCAAAAATTATAATTTTATATTTTTTAGAACCCAAACTACCAGAAATGAGGTGGTATGTGATTTTACAAGAACATTATACGATGAGACCCTAGAGGGGTCATTCCAGGATAAATTATATCCATGGGATAGATCCTAACTTGGGGGGCAGCTGTTCGATGAAAAAGAAGTTCACACTATAAATTAGGATAGGCCTATTGGGGTGTTTCTTCATAGTAATGTTGTATTATGACCCTTCAAGGAAACACTTGGATAACTCATAGAAAATGGGTGGCCCTACTCATAGGGATGGTCACATTATAACTCAGGATGTTCTCGTCATCATGAGGTCCCGAACCATATTTTAAATAGGGGAAGACTAGTGATTTTCTAATATCACCCATGGGTTCCTGGTTAAGAAATATATTTTTGGGATGACATTTTGGATTATTCTATCATTTCTATACCTATCTTTTTCCCACTATATTTGGAGTATTTTTATATATTTTTTCTTGGAAATTATGGGAGATTTTCTCCCTTTTCTTTATCATATTTTTCTTCTTTTATTGATCTAAAATTATAATGTGAATCCAATAGGGTTATTTTAATGACTCCACTAGAGATAGTTGGAATTGAGTGTGGTTTTTGGGATATTTTTTTGATATTGTTCCACACACCGTAACATGTTTTTTGGTTGAAGGTAGAAAACTCAACTATTTTGTTTACAGTATTTCATAGGATAAAATAAACTTATCGTTTAATTGGTGTCAATTAGTATGTATGTGTCGTTAATTGGAATCAAGAGTAAATCATGGACCTTCCATGTTTTTTTGTCACTATATCAATGAAATTTGGTAGCCCGGTATGAGAAATACTAGTCTCAAACTCCTAGATCTAGTGTTAAAAACACATTCTTTAAACACTATCTTTCAAAAAAAGATAGATAAACCAAGATAAAAAATCATAAAATTCACATCATTTTTATATCATAATCATTATATCTCACAAATAGTCAAAAAAATACCATTAATTAAAGGATCAATTTATTTAATGATTAAACCCATAAGTAAGTCATTTTACAATACATGTGAATATATCTCTATATTTGAGGCACACACGACTCTCTTTCATACTTCTCATAAGTTATAATCATCTTCATTAACATTACATCAAATGTTTTGATCAAAAGAATATGATAAAACATGAGTATTGGAGAAATATATTTTTAAAAATAACTAAATCAATATTATATGTTCATAATTTCTAATATAAGGTTATTTAATCTTAAATTAAGAATATATACCATGGAAACGGATCGTTGATTCATTAGATAATAAACATGATACATATAGAAAAATCATAAGAAGAATTTATAAAAATGTAATATTCTCTTATAACATAATAAAAAATAATATTGAAAAAAACATGAATAATGAATCATCATATTGTGAGCAATATCCATAAATTCCCACCCTTCAGTTACAGAGAATATACAAGAAATCTCACCGTTACATTTTGATCATATATAAGTAAGATCACCCTTTATTTTTTGATAATACCCAAGAAGGGTCAGAATACATTATCTTGTGAGATATAAAACCTTCACTAATTCATTGGATACTGATATTTGACACAACCCATCAATATTCATAGACATTTGTGCCACATGAAATCATTCATTCATTTTATCATAATTAACCCCTGGTATGGAAATGAGTTTATTATTACATAAAAATAGAATTCCATAAATATAAATCAAGGATTAGATCAATTCATACAAATATTGGATAAAAAAAAAGATTATTCATAGAGTCATTTATTGGCTAACTCATAAAACATATCCCCCTAGGAGACATATAATTCAAACAGAAGAATGGAAATGAAACATTGAAAAATGTATTTTGAAAACAATTTAAAAAATTGTTATTAGATGATATTATTATTAATCAAATTTATATGTTATTTTCAAGGAGGTCACATTAGAACCTCTTGAAAACAACACTATACAAAAACTTAAATACTAAATCCTTGAAAAAACATGATGGCTTTGCAATAGAAATGTGGAGTGGAAGATAATGTTAAGAACATAAAAGAGAAATCCTTTTTTAATATATGGGAAATACGTTTATTTAATCCCAAATCATAATTAGAGTGAAAACTCATTCATTTGAAAATAGGTGTATATAAATTTGAATATTTCTAGATGTAAAACATATTTATATTTTGAGATAAGTTATTTTAATATTAGAAGGAAGAGTAAAAATGTATATCGAACATAATATATCATTTGGAGAGGATGTTAATTATGATTCACATTATTAAATTTTATAAATAATTTAATATATAATTGTAATTCCCTAGAAAATATATAGGAATGTAATTATATTATTATCAATGAATATAATAAATCAATATTGTAAAACCATAGTTTAGGAGAAATTATTGTGAAATAAAAAAAAGAAGTTGAGTCATGAAAAACAATTATAGATGAAAAATGTTTTAATAAAAACCCCATAAAAGAGAGATCATGAAATTAATATTAATACTATGAATAAAATATAATTCATGATATTATAAATCTAATATGTATAATAAAAAAATTATTTTAAATTATGTTCATGAATAAAAAAATCCCAAAGATGAAAATTGGGACAAACACCCATACCATATTTCCTAGATTCCTGGAATGTGACTTGACCACCTATATAACAAAAATATATACCCTAATAACCTACTTAATAAACATATTAATATATATAAACAATTTTTAAAATTCATTTTTTTATTTTTTATTACATGTATATTAATTAGTTATATTTTTTTCACATTATCAAATTTTTTTACCTTTTATTATATATTAGGTGCTTGTTTCATAATGGAAGTTTCGCTTAATGTCTATAAGTTCAAATTTATTCATTATAAGATCTTTTTTAGGTGATGTAATATATTTTGTATAATTTTTTATAATTATTTAGTATCATTTTATAAGTAATTTAATTATGAATCATGGTGATGAAGTTGGTGATGATATTTTTTCATAAAATTTTAATAAAAACGTTGATACATCAATTATAATATATATATTAATATATACTTTTTATAACAACCAGTAAAAAAATTTGTCATTAATTTATAATAAAACTAGTATTTGAGTATCCATATTCATCTAGGATAGAAATTTATAACATTTTTTAAGTAGGAGGATAAACCGATCTAAACAAGAACAATATATAATTTGTGGGTGAGAATGGTTAATAAAGAAATTAATATATAATAATTATAGAGATATAAATATATTATTTAAATTTTGTTAAGGTATTGAATCATATTTTAAGATTTTTGGATAATGAAAAATGAGGAGTGTAATTTTATAATAATGTAAAGGGTAATGTCATTATTCATAAAGTTATTTGGATCCAATAATGTAAAAAATATAGTGGTTGAAGGGTTACTAAAGATAAATCCAAAATCATAAAATTTCTTAGACATTTTTTAATTTTTATTAAGTCTTAATCATATATTTTTTACTTTTACCACTTTTAGTTTTTATCATAGTAATTATATTTTACATAAGTAATTTACATTTAATGCCAAAAAAATTAAATGATCCACAATACCTAAGTTGGGATTAATTATTTATAATATGAAATCAATTTTCATAAATAATATTTTAAATGATGATAACAATTAATTATTATATTATCTTATATGATGTGTAAAAATTATTTTTAGAAAATGTATATTTTTATTCTTACAAATTATGATTAAGATAAAATTATCAATGTTTTTTTTTAAATATTGGTTTATTATTAACCCAATAAAATTTATTTTGATTTAAATTTAATATAAATTACAATTCCACCTAATTTATACTTTATTAAAATGACACAACAAAAATTTGTTTTTATTAATGTAAATATTATGTATTAATTGGAATGTTAAACATGAGTTCTCTAAATTTAAAAGATTTTTTTTTCAAATTTCATGTTTTATTATATATATACATAATTTTTATATAAAAATGGTTCCATTAAATTTTATATCATTCATGTATTATGATAATGTCATCAAATTGGTAGTATTCAAAAATTTATTATTTTTTACTAGTCACCATAAAATTTTCCCTTTTGTTAAATCTATAATATTCATTTTGTGATACTTTTTTTCATAAAAAAGGATGAATTTAATTTTCTAAAAATAAATTTTTAAAATTTCAGAATTTAAATTCATAATAAAAACTGAAAAATTATTTAATAGGAAACATCATTTTAAAATATTAATATATGTATTATTATTTCATATCAGTTATGATTTAAACTAATGTTGTCATTTTATTCATTTCTGAAATATTTTATCCTTGACAAATTAATTTTATTGAAATATATATATAACCTAAATGTGGATTTTTTATGAAAATATTTGTTTACCTCCAAATGATCTCATTAGTTATTTCAATATAGTTATTGTGGTTTTTCAATGGTTTATAATTAAAAATTAACTTTTATTATCCTTAAAACTGAAAATATGAAATGTATAAAGTACATGAGTCATATAAGAAAAATATTACATTGATAAGTCCAGGTTTATAAAATATTAATTTATACATTCATAACCCCTTAATATAATTGTATAATATATAATCATAGGGTATGATCTAGTGGTATTTGTTAGTGGAAATTCATCTTGCATGCATCCCATATAAATTTCACTAATTTTGATATTCACATGAATATGATTTAACTCATACAATAATTTTAGAGTTCATATTTGTCTAGATATATAGAAAATATAAGTGACTCAACCTATTTTTTAAGCTCGTATAAGTGCAATTCATTAGGAATAATCCCATTACTCTAAGCTATAACTTCTCATTTATAAATTATTTTAATTTTTTCGTTAATTTAATTTATACAAATTAATTTAATGTCTATAATATAACAATAAAATTTAATAATTTTATTGTATAGTTTCATAGATTAATTAACTAACAGTTTTTTCAGAACCAATTCATAAATCATGTTATTAATTTAATGAGAAATATATTAAAAAATTAGATTATTTCCTTCTCTGTCATAAAATAAATAGTATCAAAAAAAATTAGTTATGATAAAATATAATTGTTTATTAATTATAGATATGACTCATGATATAATTTATACAGATATTCTAACTAATGAACTATTTATTTTCCCTAAAAATATGTATATCCATGATATTTATTTTTTCTAAAAGTATTTTTTCCAAGAGTATGTAATTATTCTAAATCAAGTCTCACATTATATAGCTTGATTCTAAATTGTGATCACAATCATTCATTCATTAATAGACTGTTATATGGTTTTATAAAATGTGATTTTATTATTTCAACAAAAAAAATTAACATATATATAGAGTGAATAAATCGACTTCCAATATCACTTTAAATTTATACAATAGAAAGATAAAAATACATGAAGGAATAATATTCCTTCAAACTTTTAAAGGGATTAATAAACTTTGTATAAAATAATGATATGTCATGGTTATTTTATGTATAATTCAACAATTAATTTTCGGTGAAAACATTCATGACATTAGACTTCAATAAATCATGAGTGAAAAATAAATGTATCTAGAATCGCTTTATTATCAATTTAAAATTTAATAGATGTGTTTTGATATATTTTTTATAATTATAGGGAAGAATTTTTTTCTGGTGTATATATTTATCTTAATCCCTAAGATCAGTGCACTAGTTTTCATATTTTCTAAATTCATCACATCTAAAGCAAAAAAATTATAGTGGATTCATATAAATAAAATTATTATACATTATCATGTTAAATGAAATGATACTTTAACCTATAAACTTTTTTCTTGATTCCCTAATTTAAAATTGATAAAAGATATTCTAATTCAATTATTGGATTCCATTAGTTTCTTCCTCACACATTTAGGACATGTATAAAGTCGAATCTTCCTTCATCATCTTAATCATAGAATATTCCATTAGAAATAATCTTTATCTTCTTTAGTATTTTTGGAAACTGACATAATTAAAAATATCAAATCATAGTTTCTATTAGATTATATTTTATAACATTAATATTTATCGCATTAGTTCATAACCCATTGGGTTTATCTTTGGTACAATCTAAAAATTATTTATATAAAAAATTTATAACTTGGTTCCTTCAAGCTAAAACATTTTCTAAACCAAAAGGTGTTATCATGATTGATGAATAATTATCATTTTTAGAGAATTATCATAAATTATAACATGAAAAAATCAACCTTTTAATGTCTTACTCTATGAAACCATCACATTGTCTTTCATTTTAAACTAAATTACACTTAGTTCAATATAGGTTTTATTATGTTAGTTTCTCTCTTTGACCTAATTCCTTGGAATAATAGATCCATTATAATGGATCACAAATAGAATGTGATTAACAAATTAATATCCCATAATACTGTATAGCAAGCAGTTTTTTCATAGGTTTATTAATCGTGCATTGTGTGATGCTCGATTTGATGCTCAACTAGAATTTTTATTTTGATTAATCCTATTTGAATCTATACCACATCCACATTAAAACTACCATATCTAGAATAGGATTTAATTTTGAGGATACTAATCAATCTATAATTTTCCAAAACATTAGGATGTTTTCCAATACGTAGACTTACCTATACGGTTCCAACTAATGTTCAATTTTCCAAATTCACAATAATATCAACCCTATTCCGAAATAAATAAAAATACCTTTTATTTATACTAATTATCGCATCCTATAGATATTCAGCAGGGTATGGTTATAAAAATACTTTCATAAAATAGAATATTTTATTCCAATTAAGTTAAGCCAAGATAAGTATACATATATTTCACATCATTTTCCTATCAAAACCATTAAATTACAAAAAACAGTTACACAATCTTCATAATGGAAGTTTTAGTGTCTATGATGAGTTCTATGTAAGAAACAAGTTTTTTAATACCTATAAACATTAATCCATAATTTAGACAAACTAAATTCTCTTATAGTCTTGTCATAAGTTACAATCATATTCAAAACCCCTAGAATATAAACCTTGAAGGGGGTTAGATAAAATTCTTTGTAAATAAATAAATCTCATCTACATGTTATAAAATGTTTAGATTATAATTATATATTAAAAAACAGTTTCAAATGAGGTATATGCTATTAAAAAGAATGTAGAACAACAGTATTTATTCATTTCATGATGGAATGATATGTAATCTAAAATTAACAACATATAGCATGGAAAAAGATTTTGGATTCATGGGATAATAAACATGATCCATGAAGCATAATCAAAATCCTATTTCAAGGAAATATAACATTCCCTTAGAATAATGTATAGTAATGAAAATTGTAACAAACATAGTCACATGGGATTATCTTATATTGAGAGAATTTAAGAAGTCCCACACTTTAGTTTGTGATCATATCTAACAAGGCTCAATATATAATTTTTGATTACATCCAAGAAGGATCACATTTGTATTAGTGAGAATATACTAGATGGGATATGACCCATTTTACCATGAGATGTAAATCCTTTAACACTAAAAGTTTGGGTTAAATATGACCCCATACATCAAAATCCATACAAAAGTGTGACATTTGGATTCATCCATTCGGCCTATCATAAAGAATAAAAGGAAGGAATATAGGATTCATATCATTTGAGAATGTTATATCATAAATTGAAATCATGGATTAGATAAATTGATACCAGCATTTAATCACTGAAAAGGTGTACTTCATAGCGGTTTATAGAATTTGATTAATAAAAACTAACTCAATATGAGTAAGATATTTGAAACATGATAATGTAAATGAAAACATGAAAATGATCTTTCAAAAAATACTAGTTAAAATTTTCTTAAAGATATGAAATTATGAAACACCATTAATAAAAATTTCCAAGAAGGTAACATAGAGACATTTTAAAAAAACCCATTTATAAAAAATCTGAAAAATAAAAACATTAAAAATCGTAACATTTTTCCATGGGAAATGTGGAGTGAAAGTTAAATTGACCATACAAAAAGAAAAATCCATTTTAATATTTTGAAAATAAATTTACTAAAAGCCACATCATAAAGAGAGGTATAAATCATTCATTCAGAAATAGTTAATAATAAATATGAATATTACAAAAAATATATATATTTTTCAATATAAGAAATGAGAACATTATCAGGAAACATAAATATAGACATACAAATAAGAAAAGTTAATTTATAGATGTTGGGTTTTATACTTTACGTCATCAACATTTATGAGGAAATAAATCAATTATTTTTATATACTATAAAATAATTAAGAGAGGAATTATAAAATCATAAATACACTAAAGATATCAATATTTTTAAGCCATATTCATATAGAAACCATTATGAATCTGGAAAAGAAGTCAAGTTAATAAAAACCACTTATTCATTAACAATGTTTTCATGAAAACGCCTTGAGGAAGTGATCATGAAATTGAACTTAAAATACATTGAATTAAAAATATTCATGAAAATATATATCCAATTGTCACTACAAAAATCATTTATATTAAATTAGTTCCATGATAAAAATGCATCAATAAAGAAAGTTGAGATAAAACACCATTTCCTTAATTCATAAATTCCTGAAAATAAATATAACCTATTATATAATAAAAAATTTATTAATAACCTATTTAAGAACAATATTAATACTTATAACCATTTTATAAACGTTTTTTATAATGATTTATTATATATATTCATTAGCTATATTTAATTTGCATAGTTATATGTTATTAGCATCTATTTTTTGTTTAAAACTCATTTCATAATGGTGGTGGTCATTCTGGTTTATAGGTTAAAATATCATAATTTGTAGATAATTTTAGGAAATGTAATACATGTTTTAAAATTATTTATAATCTTGTAAATTAATTTAAAATGTATTTTTATAATGATTCCTGATGAAAAAGTCGATTATGAGTCTGTTATAATAAATTTTAAGGATCAAAAGGGTTATATGTTAATAATAAGTATAAAATTAATATAACGTTTAAACAACATGAAAATAAAAATATTTTCTCATTAATTTCATTATTATAGAATAATATCAAAATTTAATTAAATTTTTTTTGGTATTGATTAATATTTTAATATATTTCAATAAATAGTAATGTTTTAGATGAAAAATGAGATAAATTACATCTTGGAGGCGGTATTCCACATGTACATAGCGGCATCGTGGACATTGTCTATAGAACCTAAATAATGTTGGAATTTGTTTAAATTTTAAGAAGATAAAAATTAGTATAAAATTAATATATATTTAATAAATACCCACATTGATCTATCCTTATAATGAGGATATGAAAAATGGGTCACATATCTTATAGAGGTTATAGTACATATGTAATAGAGAGGATGTTTTCATTTTTTGAATGGATGGGAGGAAGGTAGGAAATTGTTACCCAAGAAAAATATTAATATTTATGTACATTTATGATAATTATCTAATTTTTTAAACATGTTTAGATTATATTTGGATGAGTTGTAGGAATAAGTAATGTGAAAGGAATGAAAATATACTAATTATCAAATTTATCTTAATACATGGAAGAACTCTTTTTCAAATTGGATTAGTGATTTTAGGATTGTTATTTTGAAAATATAATAACCTCTATGAAATTTATAGGGGTGTTATCTAATTTTATAGATGGATTATTTTTTAATATAAGATTTAAAGGATGTGATGAAAAGGGGGTGGTGATGAATCCTTTTATAAGGGAGAGATGTGGAATTTTTTATAATAATATAATAGGTAAAATCATTATTCAAAGGCCAAGTTTATCCAACAATGGGAAATAATGGAGTGGGGGAATCGGTATTGTTGTAAAATCCTTAAAAATCAAATAAAATTACCATGTTTCTTAATTTATTACTATTTTATATTTTACTCTCACATTTTTTATTTGTTTTTACCTTGGAAATGAATTTTTTCTATTGTTATTCATTTTTAATTCCTAATGATAAAATCAAAATTATTGAAAAGAATTGACCTAAATATTTGAAAAATGAAATTCCCTTTATAAAATAAAATTTCTAAGAATTTGAAAATTTTATTTTTATATTATTTCTCATAACGCATAAAACCTCATTTTTAGAAATATAGCATTTTTAGTCATAAAAAATAATATTAAGATATCATTAAAAAATTTATTGATTCATATGCCATTAATAAGTTTTTTGATAACTAAATAAGTGTTATGCTTCATTAAGATCAATACAAAAATAAATACAACCTTTTGGACACATAGTTAAAGGAAACAGATCAAAAATAATTTTTATTAAACTAAAATATTACATATGTTTACAAAATGATAAACATGGGGTTTTTGTAATTAAAATTTTATTTTTAAAAGTCTTATTAAAATTTTAAGGTAAATATATTTTGTAATATTTTGTTCAATATATTTCAATGAATATTTATTTTATTAAAATTCCATAATATTTTTGATATTTTCATAATCAGTATTTTTCACTATTCACCCAAAATTAATTTTTTTTAGAAAAATACCAAAATTTAATCCAAAAAAAACATCGTTATTTTAAATATAAAAATGAGTTTAATTTTGTTAAATAAATTTTCAAAAAAATTATGATTTGACTTTTGAAAAAAAAAATATAATGAAAAATGTTTCCATATGAGGTTAACTTTTAAAAATATGAAATTTTCTTATTCTTATTTCATATAATGATTTAATTAAATTGGTTTCAATAAATTATTCAAATAATAAATATTAAATCCATGGTAAAAAAATTCTTAAAATATAAATACCTAGTGTATAAAAATAAATTTTTGTCATAAAATATTTTTAATCAAGAAATGATCATATTTTTTATTTAAATGAATTTCTTGAGTTTTCTCATTGAATTGTAATTAGAAATAAAATAATTTTTTCTTGAAAATAAAAAATGTAAAATTCATAAATTAATTTTATATGTTTATAATTTATTTCATAAATATTTACAAGTTTATGTATTTTTAATTTCGACATACATAACGCATTAATATCTCTATTTAAGATCTCAGAATTAGATATTCTATAGTAGTAATATTTGGAGGATCCAAACCTTGATTGAAAAAAATTTACACATGTTTAAACATATATATTGTATGATTAATTTCATACTATACTTATTGGAGTTCAGATTGGGATTTTTCTAATGAAAAAACCAGAAACACCGTGATATTTCCATGATTATAAATGTGATTCTCATAAAAAAGATTTATCATATTCGATTCTATCTCTTATTTTATATATAATGTCTTAATATTATGTCTTCTATCATTTTTACCCATTAATTTAACATCTATATTAAAAAAATCCAATTTCATAATTTTATTCTAATGCATTAGGGATTTATTTTAGTAGGGTGTTACATGTGAAACTAACTACCAAACATTTCATTAATTTGGAGAGAAAAATTTTCCAAAATCTGAGATGCTAAAATGTTTTGTAGTTAATATAATAATCATATATAAATTAATTAATTAATTAATTATAGTTTTATAATTAACTGGGAGGGATATATGACTTAGTTTTGGGGTCATGTATAGTGTGGACCAGACCCTAATGCTATAGGTTTTTGTGATATATTGTGGTTTGGTTATCTAGTATTAGTATGAGATTGGATGAGAAAGAATGTGAGTTTTTATTTATAAATTATATGGAATATATCCTTATAAATTATGTGATCCCTTTAAAATATCCTCTAGCTTATAATTTTGTTATATGTGGGTGATATATAGTCTTTCCACCAATAGATAAGACTTTTATTTAAATAAAATTTTCCCTTAAAAATGCATGGTAATGGATAATGTTACAATGTCCACAATGGTCCCTTGTGTATTAGATTGATACATTAGCTGATGATTTCTATGGGTGTCATTATAGATATATTCCATGAGTTTGATTGAACCTTAAGATTTGTAGAGTAAAACAAGGAAATGACAGGGAATATGGAATGATGACCATTGTTGCCACCTTATCAACAAGGGGTAAAATATAGAAGACATTATAACAATAATAACTTATGGTCGAGCTTATTAGAGAGTGGGTGAGTGTTCTGTCCCTCTATAATGTGATTAACTAGGTAGGTATGCCTTTACTAGGGATACTAGATATTTGAGGTGTGTGAGGGATGATCTTGGATTATTTGGAAATGGATATAGGAACCATGAGATCTCCATGGGGTAATTATCCATGTGACTTTCAAGAATCTAGTAAGGCTATGATGTGATCATGGTAGTGTTAAGGGATGTGATTCCCTTTGAGTGGTGGTCTTGGACTGGGAATTGTGAAAGATATATAGGGACCTATTTAGGGTGACTATACATTTTTTAACATAGGGGGGAGCTTAGGGGAATCACCAATATTCCAACTATTCTTTTAGATGGGTAGTGTAATGGAGTATTTGTATAAGTACAAGGTAGCACTTATAACCCAGTAATTGATCATGATGGCTTAGGATATTCAATTCTGAAGCTAGCCTGGGGAGTGTGTGACATGTTTGAGCTTATGGATAACATGTTCTGTATAACATGAGGATTCAATAAGAATTTACCCTTGAGTGTATGTGATGTTTTTTTTAATTATATATTGATTTATATAAATGTATGTAATCTTTTAGGAAGAGATACCCATGGTGGGTACTATAAGATTTTCTAGGTGAGATATGGTGAATGAGTGTATGATTCCATGTTTTCCTGAATTAGGGTTAAGAAATTAAGGATGGAATACAACCTTAAATGAATAGAATCTTGATAAGTATTTTTAATGTTAGATTTTACCCCCAAATGAGTTGATATATAATGGTTCTAGGCAGAATATACCCCAATGTGTTATTCAAATATGGTTTTATAATGGGAAAATGTAAGAACCTAGATCTTCTTTTCAGGTATGTTTTCATTTTTCTGTTGTTTTTGGGAAAAAGAGGAGTTTCTAGAAATTTTTTAAGTACACACCATGTACTCAGTCACCATGGGTAGCCGGGTACTAGCCATGTAGCGGCCATGCACACGGCCATGTGTGGTGACCTGGAGACCACCTAATGCGAGTGCCAATGAATGCATGTACACACTATGTACTTTTAATGTACACGCCTTATACATTCTTTTTTTCATTAAACGCACCAAGGTTGCGTCTAATTGGAAGAAATCCCTCCTTCTAGGTTTGGTTCTTCTGAGAGTGAGAGTTATTCCATGATCCTTCTCTGAGCCCCCGATCAAGCGTCTGTTCTCCAATTCGACAATCGTCGATTGCGTTGGGATCGCCTCGTTATGCTCTTCCTTCTCCTAGATCTTTGTTTTCAAATTTCTCATCTCTCTTGAGTTATCTTTGGTTGATCATTTTTAGATTTTTTGTAGATATATGGTGTTCTTAGGCGATTCGATGCTTGAGGTTCGCGTACAACGATCCTATAGTGCCGAGGTAGGTGGTTTGTGCCTTTCCGTAGATAGTCTTTGAATTTTGTAGGCAAAAGTACCCAATACCCTTGGTTGGGGGTATTGAAAGTTTACTGTTTTAGCTCTGTTAATTGCCTTTTATGCTTTTATTCTTGAGTAGAGGTCAATTGAATGTGAATAGGGTTAATTATTATGCCTTTGAAGTGTTTTTCCCATGCATGTTTGCTTGTTTTGACCGTTTGGTCTAGCTTTTCCTAATAGGCTGCTATTTACTTTCCATGCCTAGTATTGTAGGATGGAGTGATTATTATTTGTCTTGTTGTTATACTATAGACTAGTCATCCAAGTAGTTTTTGAGGTTTACTTTGGCCTCATTTCATTGCTATGTAGGTTTGACTCACAAAGGACCGTGAGAACCTGGTGTAGTGGACCATAGGGAGAATATATCTAAGGGCTTCTCCAGAGTGTTCTTTATTTTTATTACGATGCGAGACCATATAGGGAATTGATGTAAGTTCTTCCTCAGAGTGTATGTAGTTCCTTAACATGGGCCATAGGGGGTATGTGACATAAGTGCTTCCCTAGAGCACCTTTTAGTTACCGATACGATACTATACGGGGAGTTGATAGTGAGTGATTCCCCAAAGAGTCTATACTAAAGGTGAACCAGAGGGGTTAGACAGTGATTACATTACAGAAGGTTTCTTGTGTTTTCTAGGTAGGACTAGAGGGGATTAGTCTATGAGTACATCCCAGAGGGTTACCGATTTGTGATTATCTATTTACTTACTATGTGGAACTGAATGCTTTGAAACTCTGGAATTGTTACTGCTAAGTACTTCCTTGTTTACTACTTATTTATTTATTTCCTTCCACATATATTCACTAATATTTAGGCACGGATCTCTTGGTGGTTTCCTACTCAGATTAAGTCTCACACACTGTTTGGGATATGATTTTGGGACCAAACAGATTATATATTTGCAGTTATAGATAAGGGAAAGTTCCCTTCTACCTTAGGTACTTGACTGCTTTGGAGCTGGAGAGCATGACACCAAGCTTTGGCTTGTGATTCTGTGGATTTGTTTACTATTTTTATTATACTTGGTTTTAGTTCTGTATTTCAGCATTATGACTAGTTTGGTTGTCTTTCTACACATATGTATCATGCATCATTATATATGTGCTCCATCTGCTTATTTATTTCATTCTTTCGATATTTAATATTGTATGCCATTGTTACTACTTTTGATATTGTATATCTGTTTTATTACACTTTGTTACTCTGCCAATGAGGGTATAGTTTTCCCACTATCACACCCACGACCCTTGCATCTAGTCAGAATCCTCTGGCATTAGAGGAAATGTACTTGAGGCCATGTAACCAATAGGGTATGTGGCGCCTCTGGGAGGCTTCTGGAACTGGGACGTTACAATGTGGTATCTAAGGAATTATTTTCTTTGGAATTACTATTTGGATCCTATAGCCAAGGATAGGATGGAATAGGTACATGGTAATAAGCAGTTCCTAGGAGTAGCTAACTCGTGTATAGGGAAAATCCAATCATCCTTGTTATTGTAAAGTATTTGGTTTTGCAAATTTACAGTTGATTTTATTTCACTATTGGATGATTCACATGTTTTTTATTGTTATTGTTGACATTATTGAGGTTATATTTTTGTTGCAACCCGATGAGATGAGTGCATTCCATCTCATGCATCATATAGGCACTTATTAAAAATCACATGTCATACATTCATGCGATGCCATTTAGGGTGCATTAGAAATTACATGTTGTTGTGATGGATGTTGTGCTAGATATACATGTTGTTGTGAAAGATGCCTTGATAAAAATGCATGTCGTTTGATAGGTTATTGTATTGTGTAAGTTTTTGTTTGAATGGATTCCAAACTTTGGTTCTTGAGGTGTTATGGGTCCTCATGGATCAGAATTTGGGGGATCATTGATCTACTATTCTTGTTTATGGCATGTATAAGATTCCAAGCTTTGATTTGTGGTGAGTATGGGCCCTCACGGATCATAATTGGGAACTTAAATGATTGTTTCAGTGTTTTTGGGTGTAAGAGTTGTTTCTGAGGATTACTATCTAGAAAAAACCATAATACACGCTATGTAATGATGAATACACGTCATGTGTTCTTCTATTCAGGAAAAAACTATTTTTCTTAAGTACACATCATGTACTGTATGTACACACTGTGTAGTCTCTAACTGTTTCACTAGCTATGTGGGCAGAGATATGGGGTTGGGAAATCCTTTGGGGAACACATTGTGTACCGGTTGTACACGCCGTGTTCTATAGACCATGTTTCCACCCATGTGACTAAAGACACGGATGGATAAAAACATAAGCAATACACACTGTGTCAGTCTTGAACACATCATGTGGTGTAATCCCTGGAATCTGGATATGTAACTAACAACATGGGTTGGTGGAAATCCTTTGGTACATGTCGTGTCCTTCTGGAACACGCTATGTAGTGTGAGTCATGTATCCAGTCGTGTCACTAACAATACGGGTCGGTGAAGCTCGTCTAGTACATGTCGTGTCTGGAACAAACACGTCGTGTAGTCTTGTTCTAGTAGAACTGTGTGGCTTATCCATGTAAGTGAACTTGGGAACGAGAAAATGATTCAAGTACATACCATGTTTTAGAACAACACACCGTGTATGGGGTGTTACACGACTAGTTTTGGCAAAAGTTCACACCCATGTGAAAAGGCTTAAGGGAACACATCGTGTTGGAATTATACACATCGTGTATCAATGTTTTGAAAAACATGAATGATTTCTTTCTCTTATTACCTTCTTACCCTTATAGGTTTCAGTCCTGGTTAATATTGATCTAAGGTGTTCATTTTACCTTGTATAGTCACTCCCACAAGACATCCTCTAGTTGTACACCAGTTATAGGGAAACGATCAAACACCAGATATGACTAATTAAAGACTACCTTCAGGTCCTCTAGTTTTTTCAGTCTTGGCACTAGCCATCATTCCAAACACAGGTGCTGATGCACAGTTCCAAGAGGGACTTATAAAGTTCTTGCAGACTTTTTGAGGAGTACTGCTTCTTGTCCCTTCTATGGCAGAGCTGACGTGGGTTTCCCAACAACAACATCCTCTCACCTTCATAGGGGAAGGAGGACCACAGGCTGAAAAGTCATGGTTAGAATCCAAACTTTCTATCTTAGAGCATCTAGAGACGCCTCAAGATATGAAGGTCAAGATCACTATGTACATGCTTCGAGATTCTGCCAAGAGATGGTGGGATGTGATTCACAGGCGGGACGCCAGTAGGTTATATTGTGGGGTGAGTTCCAGCATACCTTCTACGACTACTTCTACCCAGAGACTTTGAGGTCTGATCATTCTTGAGAGTTCATCAGTCTGGACCAGGGTACTCTTTTTGTTATGGATCATTCTTCTTAATTTACAGATTTGTAGCACTTCATGCCCATTCCTGAAAGTGATGAGTTATTCCTAGAAGGGAAATTTGATGATGGTTTGAGGAATGATATCCGATCGCAGGTGAACATCTTTAGAATAACTTCCATAACTTTTATCGTCAACTAGGATCTGATCACAGAGCGAAATCTGAGGGATTCTAGAGTTTTCAGATATGGGGCTTGACATCTGGACTCAGAATCCCTCCTACTGACAATTAGAAGCACCACAGGAGGTCTTCACATGGTGATCCAAGGGGGTGAGACATTCCCTCTGGTAGTCAGTTGGTGTGCTAATAGTGTGGGAAGAGTGGGCATAGGGGGCCACATTGCATGAGAGACCCAGTGGAGTTCCAATATTGGGTCAAGATGGTACATCTTCAACATTTATATCAGTTCTTCTCACCAGAAGCTGGTGACAAGGGTTCTTCTATGACTCCTCATTTAGGAGCAGTGCCACCAGTTTCTCACCAGTCTGGGAACTGGAGTTCTTTCGGTTGTTCAAACCGAGGAGGAGGTCACGGCCGTGGTAGCCAGTCACTTAGATTTCAGTGAAAACAGGGTGGATCAGCTCAGAGTGGTCAGGCAGGGTCACAGGGCCGCGGTGCAGGTCAAACCTTCACAGCGGAGAAGACCCAGCAGGAGCAGGATCCCGGACCCTCCACAGTTCAAGGTATGATCCTAGTTTCCTCAGTTTTTAGCTTCTACTCTTTTTTATATGGGTGCTTCCTATATATTTATATCTATTACTATTGTGGATATCCTGGGGCTCTATATCTTTTCTTAATCTAATGTCTTGAGGCTATACACACCATTGGGAACTAGAACAGCTAGTGTGAAATAGTGTAAGGAGTTCCCTCTAGAGGTTGGTGGGTGTCACTTCTCTTGGGATCTCTAAGTCTTAGAGATTACAGTCCATGACATCATTCTCGGAATAAACTGGTCAGTTCGATTCAAAGTTTTTGTTGATTTCTATCATCGTAGGGTGAGTTTCACATCACCAGAGGGCTGATATTTTCTTCAAAAGGGTGAATGGGATGTCCAGGAGAGCAGAGCAGGACCCGAGAATCTTGGGTTGGGAGGAGTTACTACCCAGATTACTAGTCTTTTTCTAGATGACCAGGGGACTTCACAGATGTACTTTCCTTCTGTTCTGGATCGTTTCAGGGACTTCTTTCTAGAAGACTTTTCAGGTTTTCCTCTAGAGCGTGAGGTAGACTTTTCTATTTACCTCGTACTAGGAGAGGCACCAGTGACTATACTTTCTTATAAGATGGCTACACCTGAGTTGCAGGAGCTCAAGAAGCAGTTGGAGGAGTTACAGTCAAAGGGTTTCATCTGACCTAGTACTTCTCCTTGGGGTACGCTTGTTCTGTTTGTGAAGAAGGAAGATGGTACCCTTAGACATTGTGTGGATTATCAGAATTTGAACTAGTTTACAATAAAGAACCAATATCCCCTGCCAAGGATTGATGATCTCTTTGATCAGCTTCAAGGATCCCAGGTGTTCTCAAAGATTGAATTGAGGTCTGGTTACCATCAGTTATGCGTTAGGCCATCAGATATACCTCTTATAGCCTTTCGGAGTAGGTATGATCTATATGAGTATATGGTTATTCCTTTCGGTCTCACAAACGCACCTGCAGTTTTCATGGTATGGATGAACCAAGTGTTCCACACATACTTTGATTCCTTCGTGTTGGTATTTGTGGACAATATATTGGTGTACTCTCGTACTCGACATGACCATGCTACCCATCTTGAGATCGTTTTGAGTACACTGAGAGAGCATCAGTTATATGTTAATCTCTCAAAATGCCACTTTCAGATGGACCAAATTCACTTCTTGGGTCGTGTTATTTCAGATATAAGAGTATCTGTAGACCCAGAGAAATTTAGAGCAATAGTTTTCTTGGAACAGGTGAGGAACGTATTTGAGGTGAAAAGTTTTCTAGGGATGGATGAATACTACATATCTTTTATACAATACTTTTTACATTTATAAGCACTACTCATGGGTCTGACTAAGAAGGGTTCAATGTTCTTGTGGTCAGTTTCTTGTGAGTTAGCCTTTCAGGAGCTAAAAGGGATGTTTATATAATCATCGATACTAGTATTTCCAGAGCTGGGAAAGAGATACACTATTTACTATGATGCTTTAGGTATCGGGCTGGGATATGTACTTATATAGGGGGGATTCATTGTGTACGAATCTAGGCAGTTGAGGCTACATGAGAGGAATTACCCGACCCATGATCGATATTTTTTAGCAGTTTTTCATGCCTTACGATGTTGGATACATTATCTTCTGGGAGAGAATTTTGTGGTCTTCACCAACCACAAAAGTCTCAAGTACATATTCACTTAGCATGATCTGAATTTGAGACAGAAAAGGTGGGTTGAGTACCTTTAGTCTTTTGAATTCGATATTTCCTACACACCTGGGAAAGGAAATGTTTTGGCTGATGCACTGAGCAGGAGGACTCAAGTATAGGCAGTTCAGGAGGCCAATAGTGAGTGGAATCTTATGTATCTATTCTCTGAGATGCATTTGGAGGTTCATCACAAATAGGGGAAAACATTTGTTTCTTCTGTAGTTGTTACCTCTACTCTACTTGATAGAGTGCGAATGAGGCAGCTATTAGATTTTGAATTCCTAGTCCTATGAGGAAGTGTGTCAGGAGAGTACCATATTCCTGGATGTACCATAGGCATGGATGAGATCTTGAATTTTCAGGGGCGCGTTTGGGTGTCGGTAGAAATACACAAGGAGATTATGTGGGACTTTCATTCCTCGGTTTGGGAAGTTCATCCTAGTGTCACGACGATGTATCGTGATCTACACCATTAGTATTGGTGGTTGGGTATGAAGGGGAATATTGTTGGGTTTGTCATGTGGTTTTTCACCTATCAATAGGTGAAAGCGGAGCATTAGTGACCAGCAGGGCTTTTGTAGCAGTTACCCATACCCAAGTGGAAGTGGAATGATGTCATGATGGATTTTATGATAGGTTTTCTGAGGTCTCCTTGAGGGAATGATATAGTATGGGTTGTCATTGACAAACTCATGAAGGTTCCTCACTTCTTACTGATCAATGAAACCTTCAGTGTTGTTGAGCTGGGATGATTTTACATCTGAGAGATTGTACATCTAAATGGGGTTCCACACTCCATTATTTCAAACTGGGACACCCATTTTAGTTCTTGGGTCTAGCATTGGCTTCAGAAAGCTTTGGGTACACATGTACTTTTGAGTACATCTTACCACCCTCAGACAGATTACCAGTCCGAACGTAAGATTCAGGTGCTTGAGGGTATGCTTCGAGCATTCATCCTAGATTTTGGATGTTATTGGGAGAATCACACAACTCTTATGGTGTTTTAGTACAACAATAGTTTTGAAGAAACTATTCAGATGGCACCTTATGAGGCTTTGTACGGTAGGCCATTCCGATCACCTTTATGTTGGATAATGGTAGGAGAGGAAGCTATGATGGGACCTCATCTTGTCTAGGAGACCGCAAAGCAGATAGAGTTGATTCATAAGAGGATGGCTACTGCACAGTCTTGACAGAAGTATTATGCTGATCGACAGAGAAGACCTCTAGAGTTCAAGGTCAGAGATTAGGTTTTCCTGCGTGTCACACCGAGGTTGGGAAACAGGTATATTAAAAGATAGGGTAAGCTTTCACCGAGGTATGTCGGGCCATTTGAGGTTTTGGAGGGAGTTGGGTCGGTTTCCTATCGACTACAGTTACCTCAGAGGTAACAGGAAATGCACAAATTTTTCCATGTTTCTCAGCTTCAACATTACTTATCAGACCCATCTCATGTTCTTTAACCTGAAGAGGTTGAGTTGGAGGTCGATGCCTTGTTTGAGGAGCATCCTATCCGGATTTTTGAACGAAGTGTCAAGGTTCTCCATGGATGGTCTGTTCCTCTGGTATGAGTGTTATGGAAGTACAGGCGAGTATAATATGAGACTTGGGAGAGGGTGGTTGATGTATGATCACAGTGGTTTGAGCTGTTAGAGGTTTTTTCTTCTACGTCACCTTTCTAGGGAAATTCAGGGACAAATTTCATTAAGCGGGGAAGTTTTTAAGAACACAGATCTTATTTTCCGGTATGTTTCTCCTTTTTATGGTTTTTTTAGAAAAAATAGGAGTTTATAAAAAAAATTGAAGTACACACCGTGTACTTTATAAGTAAAGGTTGTGTACTTAGTTACCGCAGGTAGCCGGGTGCTGGCCGTGTAGCGGCCATGCACACGGTTGTGTGTGGTGGCCTAGATACTGCCTAATGCGAGGGTCAATGAAGGCATGTACACTCTTTGTACTTTCTTTTTTTCATTAAATGCACCATGTTCGCGTCTAATTGGCAGAAATTCATCCTTCTATGTTGATTTCATATGAGATAAAGAGTATAGTCGTGATCCTTCTCCAAGCCCCCAATCGAGCATCTGTTCTCTGATTCTATCATAATCAATGGCATTGGGATCACCTTGGTAAGCTATTCCTTTTCCATGAGCTTCATTTATTGATACCTCCTCTTTCTCAAGTTTTATTCGGTTGAGAGTGTTTATCTTTTTTGTAGATCTATGGTGTTCTGGGATGATTCATGGCTTGAGGTTTATGTATAACGATCCTACAATGCTAAGGTAGGTGGTTTGGGAATTTTCATAGATAGTCTTTGAATTTTATTTGAAAAAGTTCCCAATACCCTAGATCAGGGTATTGCATGTTTAGGGTTTATCCTCATTAATTGCATGTTATGCTTGTATGCTTGATTAGACGTTAATTGAATGTTAATATAGTTAATTTCTTTGCCTTAGAAGTGTTTTTCCCATGCATGTTTTCTTTTTTTGACCGTTTGTTCTATCTTTGCCTGTTAGGAGGCTGTTTACTTTCCATAACGAGTATTGTATGATGGTGTGATTCTTTTTGTCTTGTTGTTATGTTGTAGACTAGTTATCCAAGTAGTTCTTGAGGTTTAATTTGGCCTCTTGGCATTGCTATGCTTATTTTACTTATATAGGGCCGTGAGAACCTGGTGTAATGGACCATGGGGAGAATAGACGTAAGGGATTCTCTAGTGTGTCTATTTTTTTGTTACGATGTGAGACCAAAGGGGGAATTGATGTAAGTTATTTCTCAGGGTGTCTATATTTTCTCAACATGGGTCACAGGGGGAATGTGACATAAGTGCTTCCCTATAGCACCTTTTAGTTACCAATACGAGACTATAGGGGGAATTGACGGCGAGTGTGTCCCCATAGAGTCTATACTAAAGCTGGACCATAGGGGTTAGACTGTGAGTACTTTCTAGAGGGTTGATTGTGTTTTCTAGGTAGGACTAGAGAGGATTAGGTTGTGAGTAAATACTTTAGGGTTACCTATTAGTGATTATCTATTTACTTGCTACGTGGAATTGAATACTTTGAAACCGTGAAATTGTTAATGTTGAGTACTTCCTTGTTTACTACTTTTGTTTATTTCCCGCCACATATTTTCACTCACTGTTAGGCATAGATATATTGGTAGTTAACTACTGTTATTTACGATCACACCATGTTTGGGCTATGCTTCTAGGCCCAAAAAGATTATATTGATGCAGGTATAGAAAAGGGCAAGCACCCTTCTACCTCAGGTACTTTATTGCTCTGGAGCTGGAGAGCATGGGAACAAGATTTGGCTTGGGATGTTATGGAGATGTTTAATGTTTTTTTTTTGTAATTTGGTTTAGTACTGTATTTTATCATTGTGACATGTTTGGCTATTTTCATAGACATATGTATCATGTATCATTATACATGTGCTCCAGCTGCTTATTTCTTTCATTCTTCCATTGTTTACTATTTCATGCCATTGTTACTGCTTTCTCTATTGTATATCTATTTCTCTTCCACTATTTTACTTTTTCAATGAGGGCATAGTTTCTCCACTATCAAACCCAATGACCTCGCTGCTAGTCAGCAGCCTCCGACATTAGGGGAAATGCGCTTGAGTCCATGTGACCAATTGGGTATGGGGTTTCTCTGGCAGCTTCCGGAACTGGGACGTCATAGAAACCACCATTAGTATATATTATCATGGTTTTGAGGCTATTTTTGGATCACCAAGGGTATTATATGATAGTTCACGGTGAGATAAAACCCATGGTAGATATGGTTTCTAATGAGCTATGGTCCCATGGTGTACGTGATTAAAGGTTTCATATATATTCTTCACTAATGTGTATGATATGAATAGTTTATGGGTTTGAATAAGATACCCTAGGTTATGTAATTATGTACAGAGATACTAAACCATACGATAAATAATTTTTGAAATTTGAGTTTGGTTTAAGGGAAGGACATAGATATAGTTGGGTGATTGATATTACTATAAATAAAATGAAATTGTTTGAAATAGTTATAGTCTCTCCCGGGTCTCATGTTAAAACATTTAGATTTATGATGCTTGTTTATTTTTCCTTACACATTGTATTTCATTATTAATCATATCATATTTCTTTCTAATACATTTCCACCAGTTATACATGGGAAATATCATTGGTTTCATTTTATTTTTTAATCACGCCATTAATAGGTGTCACTAAAACATGGGTACCCATGAAGATTTCATTGATAATTGTTTAATAGGGTACATTATTGATATTGGATAATTAATCAAGATATCTAAGAGAGGGTTATGTTATGGATGAGGTGAGTATTGGGTATGGTATTGAATCCATAGTCCATTTTTATTTTTTATTTTATTCATCTTTAAGATGTGACTTATCATTTTGGAAATCAGTTGTTTTTAATTACATGATCATGTAGTTCTATGAATTTATGATTCCCTATTTCATTTTCTGTTGAATGTTATGACTTATTATTTTTTTAATACACTAATTATTGTTTATTGTGTTTTTATTTGGGTTATTTTTTAATTGTTTTTTAATTTGATATTTGGAAATATTCTCATCATGGTAAACCTCTAGACCCTAATATATTATTAGTGGGATTTGATATATGGGTAGGTATACCTGGGGTAATGTATCCACTTACATTCTAGGAATTCTCAAGTGGTCCGAGGTGGTAGCGCATTATAGACTGTAATTATTTTGCGGTATCATCAACATGTACACCAAGAAAGAATTATATCTCCATATTATCTAAATACCCTAATGATAATATGAGTCACCCCTCAGCCATATAACCTTCAACAATATAGACTTTTAGTTGAACTTTGATTCTCATATAATATTTCAATTGACATATATACCGAATTATAAAATGGAACATTTTAGAATAACCCATATCTATAATGTTTTTTAGAATTTTAAAAAATTTAATTATAAAAAACTAATATTAAAATTATACTTTATCGGATACATACATCAACAATGTAGGTCCCTCTAACTTTAACATTCTTAGTAAAATTTATTGTTAGATGAAACATTATAGTTATAATGATAGGGGAAATATCATATCTAAATTAAAATGTTTTAGTAAAATTATTTCATGAAGTTTTTCATGATAAATTTGGTGTAACGTATTCTCATAAATATATATGAATAATTTGAAAAATTAAATTACAATAACTTATATTTCATTATGTAAATATTTATATATATATTATCATTGGAATAAATTGAACCATAAAAATATGTGAGAGTTTACTTTTATGAAATTTTTTGTACTAAAAAATTAAGACTAAACATCTATAAATTTTACAGGAATATTTGTCTTGAAACTTCACAATTTTTTTCAATAAAGGAACACATCATTATTTTGATTTCTCAATGAAAGGCCTATTTAAGGATAAATTCCATTTTTATTTTACCAGTGATCAAATTTTATATTCATTTCTCCAAATTCATTATTAGTGTTTTGATGATCATTTGATTATCCTTTCTCATTTAATACTGTAAAAACTAAATTTCAACATACATTATTTTTAACATGAATATCATAGATATTATAATGTAATAATTTCAATTCCCACAAAGGCAGTTTGGAAAATAATTTTATGTTCATTCCATTGTTGTTTACCAATTGTATATGATGTTGTTTTATCTATTTTCTAAGAAATGTTCAATTGATACCCATTACGAAAATGATTATAAATAGTTTAAATTTATGAAATGATTTCTGAACCTAATATTAATTTTTTTGGTGGCCTAAAATCATTTCATAAATCATATAATGACATTATAAAATAATGTCAATATGATTCACATAAGAATATCTGATGACACCAGAAACACCAATTTCTTCTTTATTGTTTTCTTTTAGGCTTATAGTGAAATTTAAAAATAATACATGTCTGACTAGTGTGAGTGTTCAACTAGAAGATTTTTTTAATCTTGTAAAATCACTAATTATTCACATTATAGAAATACAGGTTATTTTTTTTTACATTTTATCATATTTATCTACAAAATTATCACTTGAAACTTTTAATATTTCAATAAGAGGATGAAGTTAGACATTGATGTTGTCTAATTATATTTAATTTCCTAATATTATAATTGAAATAATGAAATAATTTTATTTCATAGACATTAAAATAAGTAGATTGTAATTGATAAAAATAAGGTATCATATATTGTTATTAATACATTATGTTCTTGAATGGTTTAAATCCATTAGTAACCAATATCAAACACACCATAGAATGATCTAAAGTATAATTTTTTACATAAATAATCATTGAGTATCCATGATTTTTAATCTCCTAGATATCACATTAACTTGTAGTTATTATTTACTATCTCATTGCAGTTAATTTGTTCTTCCATTTTAGAAAACATGAAAATTATTTGTAATAATGGTTTTAATGGAATATAAAATAAAACCTTCATAATTTTTTCCATTGATATTCATAGTAAATTCATTCGATCATTCATATTTATTCCAAAATTTCCATTAGGAAATATAAAATCTTTTACACTCTTATCTAATAAATATTCTTTAAAATATAACAAGAAATCATTGGGACATGCATTTAAATTTCCATCTTTGGGATGTGAAAATAAATTTTCCTAATATGGCCAGATAACATGGCAGATTTTTGATTACTTTTAAATTATATTTTATTTTTAATTCAACCTCTATGATTGGTGAATATCTTGATCCACAAAATATGTGACCTTCAAACTTACCCAAATACTACCTAATGTAAATTTCATAGTAAATTTCTATTTTTTACAATATTTATCCACGATGTGAGTACCTAATCATTAATTTCCTTATTTAAACCCCATAATCGAAGATTCTACAATATAAAAAAAATATTTACATGTGTAATCAACTTAGTCCCATTAGTATATATTCATAGTATACTCTATACAGAGTGCCTCTAGAAGATATATATTCCTACTTTATTTAAAAAAACATAAACCAAAACATGAAATATCACCTTTTTCTAATGGTTTATTCAATAATACTTTATATATATCTTACTCCTCAAACATTCTAGATAAAATTTTCTACACATGAAAACTTATTCAATAACATTGACAAATATCTATTATAATTTGGCCTTCCAATATTTATCAATCTCTTTAAATAATTATTTTTTAGGTTCTTATTTAAAATATATTAAATTATTAGTCATAAAAATTATTTTTCTTCTTCATGAAAAATTAAAATATTTAATCAATTTTCCCATATTTTATTCACATAAAAATTCATAATTCATGCAACTAATTCATGGTATTACTTCAATAATAATATTTTTTATCCTTATTCATATATGACATAGTACGCAAGATTCATTTCTTTATTCACATAATGTATTATCATATTCACTTCAAATATAATTGTTTAGATTAGAAAATACATCGAATAATAATCCTTCATAAAATGATTTTTTATATAGTGACGATTATGGAAATGATTATATTCAAGATCAAGCTTCATGTACTCCTTTATGAGTCTCAAGTGTAATATACTCATCTATCTTAATCTTTTATTGATGATTGAATAGAAATTAATGATCCCATTAAGAGATATTTATAGTCAGAAATAAAATTTCATAACTCATGGTTATTCTAAAAATAATGATCAACCAATCATCCTTTTACAAAATTAAAAAATATATTTTCACTCATTCACATGAAAAATTGTTTGCACAAATAACTAGAAGATCATCAGGTACATCAAGCACCATGAATTGAATTCATGAGTAATCCATCATATATAATTATCACATACACTCTTTATGTACTGATTTCTCATAGAATCTTTCATGGATTAACATAATGCGATAATACTCACACATGATTACTAGATGTTTGTGATATGGGTATGTATACATCCAATCCATGAAATTTCTATTCACTATGATGATTCATTAATTTATTTCACATGAATATTATGCTTCTATGTCCAGTTAGAACACAATGAGGTTCCCTAGAAAACCCAGATCCCTAAGATGAGAAGATCGTTATTGTTGCATGTTTTTTACAAATTTTGTTCAAGTTTTTTAATTCATAAATTGTTCCACATATGGTGTGAGTGCCACATCATATTTCTCATTATGTGGGATCTTGACTAGTCCTTATCACAGATTGTACCTTAATAGGGAGGCGTGAACTAGGGTATTATAAACATTAATATTTCTTCCATGAACATGGTCTTGCTCTCTAAATTAGAGGAACACTTTTTTATCTCCTACAAAATCTCTCATAAAGAAAAAAAATAGAAACAAAAACATATAATAATTACATGGATCACCCAAACTAGGATAAAAAAGGATCATGAACGGAATTATTTTTTCATGCACAAAAAAAACTATATCAAATAGATTTTTTGTTCAGGCACAATTTAGTGGACTGAATTTCCCTCTAAACTCACTAACTATAAAAATTAAAAAAATCACAACATTTCATTTTCTTATTGAGAAACACATTGTTACTATTTCCAAAGTAGGTTCTTACTACTCCTTATATAATGGTAATATTATTCTCTAAATTTATATATATATATATATATTAGACCATAAATGGTGTTTCACTTCTTCCAAATATTTTAAAACATTCTATTGAATTAGAACTCCTACAATATCTTATACGTATTTGATATTTTAAAATATACATGTGGAATTTCTCTTTTATTGATATCCAAATCATATTTATCAAAATTAAATTTCTTTAATATGTCATTATTATATTTTCTAGGATCTATGCCTCATATCTATTTTCCCTATTATTTCATTTTTCTTTTCAAAAATTTAAAAAAATCATTATAAAACATCGATCAATAATGGATATTATATATAAAATTTAAATGACACTTAACTTTCAACTTTTATCAATTAAAATATGATTTTTTGACCATTTACCGTCAAAATAAACATTATTACAATCAAATTTGGTCATTTAATCAAAATTAATAACCACATTGTAAATTTTATATTCTGACTATAACTACATGACTTTAATATTTAATTTTCTATTTTGGTGTAGTCATACTTCTCCATGGAATTAATCAAATATAAAATTTTACACTATGTAATAGAATGAGTGCTGAGTCAAAAAAATACAGCATAGACTTCTTCTATATAGTGTATCTTCTTTTAGTATTGGAATTCATTAAATCATCCTTTCTTCAACAAAAAAACTGTCCATGTCCCAAAGAGTTTCTATAACATATAACTCTCCTCTTTGGTAAGAAAATAGTGTCGAATTATCTCTATATAATAGGAACCTAATGAAATAAAAATATACAAGTAGATAGATTTATGATATATCCTAATTCAATAGATGATTTACCTTTTTGAATAATCTTGTAAATTTGATGAAACATACATATCTACATTAGATTTTTTATGAACTCTCAGGTGCCCATTTTACCATGGAACCATACCTCTTTGGTGTCGTGATTTTTTCTATGATGATTCCCAATGATCTATTTCATATTATTGAGGTGAATTTATGAGTGACCCTACATAGTTTCAAAGTTACATTTCCATAACCTTATTTTTTAGAATAGCCCATTTATATGGATTGTAGACATTATTATTTAAAAAAATAGCATAATCCTTGAATATGCAACATAGAATTTAGTTTCAATGATAACTAGTCTAATTATTTGGTGAAACTAAAGGTTTTGTGGTGTAATTTATATCTTCAAAATATACATGTCATCTAGTATCAACATTCCATCACCATTATTCATCTTTAACTATAAGAGCCTTTAGAAAAATTATTGTACACATAATAAAATATAGCAAAATTATTTTTACAAAAATCTATCCATTGTATTTGGCGAATATTCTAGAACATTTTAAATATGATTAAAAATCATCTAAGAGATCTATTAAACAATACAAATATAAACACAAAGCCTTCCAAATGTGTATCAATGAATCATTAATCAATAACGTTTTTATAGTGTGAGATATGATGGTTATGCGAAACAAAACATGAATGAAAATAAAGTCACAAAAACTTACCTTTAGTATATAAACACATCAACCTATATAGCTTATACTTTTCACCATGAATGATCATTTAATAACTACTCTATTTAATGATAGGAAAAACCACTTCTCTGTCTTTCTCAATACATTGAAAATATATATAAATATGAATGGATCAATGGATACTCCACTAACATTTTAAATAATCCCAATGATAACACTCTTTTGAAGGATTAAAAATATTATTTGTAAATAAAAAACATTAGAAAAAGATATCTAGACTTCCTTTATCTAGAGAACAGTTTACTGTGAGGAGTAGTGTTTTTTGTTCTTCAATACATCTATGTAGATGGAGCCTGTTGGAATCCAAAGTCACAATAATGTCCATATATTTCAACCTTGTGATTTTCCTTAGTTATAATATTAGGGACATGATTATGAGATGAAACATTATACATCTGAACAATTTAAATCTATCCCCTCTCTATTATAAAGATATATTTGATCTCAATCTGTTTGGTCCTTGAATGTTGAATTACATTTTTTATAAGATTTATATCACTTTAGTCATCACACCTGACTGGGATTTGAGATTACACTTAATTTACAAGATCATCAAGTAGCATCTCCAACCAAAATGATTGGGTAAAAGCTTGAGGGGTTATTATATATTCATAATTATCCACCTCAACTATGAAATCACACTTTTTTACTTAACGTTGAAATACATTGTGTAATGATATAGAAATCACTTCATGATGTATGATTTTAGACGTTTACTAACCATCCCAATATATATAAGTTATGACTTATAGTTATGTCTATTAATTTATGTTTTATAACAACCCACAGTTCATTGTTTGATTAATATATGGAATTTTTTTTTCTTATCTTGAATATGAGTTTGTTTTTAAACATTGATAATTTGGATCCTAAAACATGGAGAATACAATATTTTTTTATCTCTATATAAAATATAAAAATCAATTAATGATCTATAATAAATAGACACATTAACCAATTTCCCATTAAAAACCATGGAAATCTCATCAAGGACTTTTTTAGACTGTACATCATATTAGAATCATCCAAAAAAATATTTTTATTATATCCTTAACATATTTATTTTGGAAATAAATTTTTCATATTATCTATGAATCTGCCACATTCTCAAGAAAAATTATAAGTCAAAATTAGAGACATAAAAAATTCATAAAACATTAGATATGAAAATTACATGCATTTGGTATCATTTGAGCCTCCTAAGATGATGTCATCAAATTAGAAAAAAATACCATCAACTGATCCTTTTCATTAATGATATAAATTTTTTTATCAACCCTATTTCTTTGAGAACCAATCTTCTTTAAATATTAATCCATACTTAATAAACAAGATCATGATACTTTTTTGGGTCCATATAAATCCTTATGCAATTGGAACACATTACCTCCATCTACATCAATTATAAAACCATCTGCTCATTAAATATCAATTTTTTCATTATGGAAACCATTTATGAATGTTGAATTCATGTAAAACCGATAAACATTAAATCATTTTTTCATATCCATACTTAAAAATTTTATTTTTCACTATATTTACTATAGGTGAAAATATATCATTCACATCAATTTATTATATATAAGATAACCCTTACATAAATTATGTTCTTTTTTCCTTGTCAGTTGGGAATTTTCGTTAATATTATTTTTAAAAAACTATTTTTTTTATTAAATACTTGTTATTTAGACCTTGAACAACTTCTTAAGTAACATTCTTCATAATTTGGTCATTTCCCTCATGCATATGTTGGTCCCAACAATTATATTTAAAATTTTATTCAAATATGTTTGGATTCATCTGGGATATGAGTAATGTTTTTTTTCTGGACCTCAAATATTATAGAATGGACCTAGGATGTCTATTAACCATATATATTATTCCCATTAACTTACACCCTTCTAGTTCTCTGATTTTGTGTTATTGTTTCTACTGCACTTTTTTCACTTTTAGAGTCTTCCTATGAATATATTATATGTTGTTGAACTCCTATTGGGAACACACATCTTTTTAAATTTATTCTTCTTAAACTAAGACATTATCATCTCGAATATTCTTTCCAGGATCTAAAACCTAATTTACTATACTAAAAATATAATGATTTTCAACCAAACTGACATCTTTACCTTCCACTATCATTATCATCCACTTGTTAAAATAATATTAGGATATGAATTTGGATGAATATACAGGAAAATACTTCTTTACACTCATTAAGATTCAAAAATTACATTATTTTTTGTATTTGGAATAAATTAATTACTTTTTAACAATTTTTAGTTAATTAGTCATAGAATATTTTCAAAATAGATCTCAAAGGGATCTTTGTCTTAATTTTAAAATAGAAAGGATCTATTATAGATACAAAATAATGTTATCCCAAATTCATTAAAATATTCCTCATGTGTGTTATTTTAATGAATCCTAGAAAAATTCATGTTATGTTTTATCTTATTTCTTCTTTTAGGAACATTATTTTGTTAAGGAGTTCTCACCGTAAAAAAATAATGTTCTATTCCAAATTTTTAAGTATTCCCCCATCAGAATGATTATGAAATATATATCATTGTTTCTTTGATTTTGATTGATATTAATAATATGACTATTATAAACTTATCTATGATATTGATTGAAATACTTGAGTAGTATGTTTTTGTTTGTAACAATCATTAGAAAATAAATTATGATAAAAACACCAAAAAATAAAAAATTCCCATTTTATACAAGCCCTTAGGATTCTTCAGCATTAAATCATCCACATGTAAAATAATGACTATCATGTATGATCTTATATTCTTTGTCTTATAGGATTTTAAAAAAAAATTCCCCTTTGGAAAAGAATAATAGTTTTAATTGATATCATATATGATCTTGGGAGTATCTCAAGCACTCTCAATCTTCAGTAGATTTTTTATGCAATTTGGGATAAAATGGGAAATTCACTTATCTCATAACCTATTTTCAACCACCTAGGACATCATACACACATTTTATTTACCAATAAGGTAAATATTTACCTTGGTCCATTTCTATTGTAAAATAATAAATACATACCTATCCATAAAAATTCATCTTTTTTAACTAAATTCCACTCTATGTACCGAGACACAAAAATATATTACATTCAAATTATTATAACTATGACCTTCAAGTAAGAGAAATTTTATTATTCTATATTATTTTCCACTAAAACATTCCTTTTTAGTGACAAAAATTTTAATCCCACTTCAATTCAAAACTTAAAACCTCTATTTTTATCATGATTAATCCATGTAATGCGGTTTTCATTTCCATTATATATAAAGGACACCCATCCTAGATCCCAAAATGCATACCTCTATATTTCTGTCATGGATATTTCAGAAAAATTTTCCTTCATAGATATTCATTTCTTCAAACATGATTATTGGTTAAATTCTTCTGATGATTAACAAGGTTTCTACCCATCTATATCCAGGAATTATTATTTATTTTAAAAAATTAATAATTTATTAAAAAAATTCCTTATATTTGAAGGTGGCCCAATCTACTGTCCTCCCCATTTAAATGTCACATTTTTCAACTATAATTTCATCCATGATGAACAATAAAATACTATATTCATTAAACTGTTACAATAGTACAAATACCCACTATAAACATAAGAAAATGTTGAAATTTTTTTTGATGTTCCTAGTAATCTTACTCTTAGAAGTATATATTTTAAATAGAACAAAATAATGGAGTGTTCCTAAAGATATACAAAAATAACACATGGTTTTTGGTGACTTCATTTATAATTTTTTTTACCATCTATGTTCTTTTTAGTACCATATAGACATTTATTCTTATCTATCATGGATGCTTGATATTGAGCTTTAATCATGGAACATATATTCTTTTGATTACCATAAAAAATAAAATTTCCATTATTCATGAACCACTAGAGTTGTGGTAATGTAATATTTTCCTAAAAATGCCTTATGTGCGTCTTATTCCTCTTTATAGTTTGATATACTAAGATTGACTTATTTCATACCTAGTGTTAAAATTCTATCTTAACCCACACACTTATGGTTCGGTATCATGATTTCTCCCTCATGTTAGTGAATTATATAATCAATTTTCATTATATAATTTTTCAAGACATCAATGATCTTAGAAAAAATCTCAACTTTTAGAATTAACTCAACTTATTTTTATTATGTTCTATAATATATTGACCCATGTTTTTAAATTTAAACCACTAGTTCTATAATTTATTCCTCTTTTAGTTGCATGTAATTATTTGAGTCGTATACAACTCCATTATCCATATGTTTCCTCTCCCTCTAAAAATTCATTTCTTCAAGAGATGACTCATTATATGCTTGGGGATCAATTATTTCATTGATTCTATCCTTTTCCACATCACTATCATTATCTGGTCGCATTTTGAAAACATTCACCATCGAATATACGTCAAGATACTAGAAATATTTAACCTTTTATGCTTCACTATACTCATAACATTAATTTTTTTATGAGATAAATTAATTATCATAGAAAATGATTCCCTATGAGCCTTTATTCCCCTTTATTTACATTAATAATAATTAAAAGGTACTTCTTCATATCATCCACTTGATATTTATTGAAACATATTTCCTCAAGATGTACAAAATTTCAAAATTAAAAGTATTAAAGTGGTATAATTACATTGAACATTCCTTTTCCTCTTTTTAGATTAAAGGATGGAAAGGGCATCACTTTATAAACCTCTCCATCTTCTTAGTCCTCTTTAACCATGTGTTTATTTATAGCTTTAAAAAATAATTTATAAAAACACCCCTCTGTAATAGACTCATAATCATCATTCCTCATTTTCTATGTAATGAGGGTACTATGTAATATGATTGATAAAATATCCTCCAGATATATGTAATTAGGGGCTGATACTTTTATATAATATTATTAGGCAGTGATCTCATAGTCCTTTTAACAAATTTAACATCATCAATATTTAATCTATATTAATGAATATCTCCTTCCATAAATTAAAATATTACCCTTGGATAATTAATCATTAAATCATCACTATTATATTTGGAAAAAAAATTATACATGATCCATAAGTACCCTATCAAATTTTCAGTTCAATGATAACTACGTGAAATCGGTATTGACTCTTTTTTATGGAATAAAAATCCACATTCATTAATCTAGTAAAACGTATAATTTTTACTACATTATAGTATGGAATATTATTTAAAAAAGTAAGCATGGAATAATTTCTTATTGAATATCCTCTTATAGGTTTTGAAATAATCAAATCATCTAATCTACAAAAAAATCATCTTATTTAAGGTAATAATTTTCTATGACGTGGATGTGTTTTCTATATTTACACTAAATTGTAAATCTATCTTCAAAATGTTGGAACCCTAGGATCTACCTATATGTTGGTTAGAAAATTAATATAAAATCCTTAAGCTAGAAATTAATTATCCATACATAGCCTTACAAAAATAATATGAACCTTACATAGATTATCTTATCTGCCATTACTCTCGTGACAATTTTTCCTGAATAAAATACCTTTATAGAGTGTTTCTTTATGATTTCATGAGTTCAAAAAATTATCCTTTATACTAAACTAGTTGATTTTTGAGTGACCCTTAGGTAGTATAATGTTTAAAATTATGAACCCTTTTTAATGGAATGAACCATTTCTATATGGAAATAAAATTATTATTTATACATTGTAAAATAATCTTGTATATCATGAAAGATACCCCAAATTAGATTCCAATCAATCTAGTTCTATAAGATAATAATTGGTATTATGGTATAGATTAAATATTCTAAAAATATTTATCCTCTATCAAACATTATCCTTCTTCATTATTATTAAATACTTGAAAGGGCCTTTAGAATAACTTTTTTCCAAAACCCCCAAAAAACATTATGTATATTTTTATTAAATTTTTAGATGTATGGTCTGGACACCCCATCCAAAAACCTATTATCATTTTTGGGATATACCATGAAGGCATTTTTTTGCTAGGGATCAATGAGAAAAAATATAAAAATCTTCTTATTATGTTTCGGATGATTTCACAAGACTTATATTACATGCAAGAGGTTCCCCCTTTCCCTAAGGTAGGAATTTAGGTTCATTGTTTTTACAGCGTCATAGGCCATGCCATTAACCACTAATTATGAAGAATATGAGGGACATTAAGGCCATGTATATAATTCCAATGTAAATAATTGCATATTATTTCCATCATTATCATCCACAGTTCATCACGTAATTAACTGATCATTCCCTATGCTCTAATACAAGATTAAAAGTTTGACTAACCCTTGTAGTAAGATAGTATCCCCTTTCACTCACAATCACACAAATTTGTTTTTCCCATCAATCACTAGCTAAAATTGTAAGAATACTATTGTCTATGTTCAATATCATAATAATGATATTACATATTCTGGAATCCCCCTTCTCCTAATATATGAATTGGGATACAGAGTTATTGTGTAGCTTTATATTTCATGCTGCACCATAAACTGATGCTATACATAATCAATGACCACACCAAATCGTCTACTATCTGAGACAAAGATGGGTGGTAATCCCGTTTCCTAAATCCCTAAATCAATTAAAACCAATTATTTTCAAAAAACTCCACCTTAGTGTATTAATAAAATTTATGAGCATTCCCTAGTATTTTATTCTACATTCAAAGTCTTTTTACCTCTTACAGTAAGATGTTGTCTTATTTTTCTCGCAACCTAATGGATTGTTTCTCAATGTTCACAACCCACACATGGAAAAGGCCACATACATGGGGGAGATATCCCAAGTCTTATATTACAATCCAAAGACTCCCTCTTTCCCTGATGTTGAATATGATATGTAGGTTTATAAGATATCCTCACAAACCACACTGTAAGACCAAACATAGTATCATTACCTCATTTGCTACACCATATCCCCTTGATTGTAGATATAAGAAAGGGAATTAAAACTAAAACCTTAATCCATTGGTAAAATAACTTCATATTATTTCTTAAAGTCACTTTCATTACCATCGATACCCATAAATCTTCCAGACAACTCCCATCGAGCCATCCCATTATAAAAATACAAGCCATTGTTCCTCCCAACATATTGGTTCTCTACCCTCATGTTGTCCAGTTCTCCTATTCACTGTGTTAATCTTATCATGAATCTCATCACCCACTAAACATTTTACTCATTTGGTTGGTCATTATTATAAATCTATAAATGTTTATAGTCAATATTTCTCCAATGGAAAACTTAGTTAGTATATTTTTTAATATGAACTCTATTTAATAAATCATTCCGAAAATAAAACCATATAAAATTAGACATTATAGAATATATTATTTAACCAAAATTAACTCATTTATAAGTTCAAATCAACACAAAATTACATAGTGTAACAAATAATAATATAAAAAAATAGAAATAACATAAACATATTCTCAAAATATCTGCAACATTTAATTACTCATCATTGAGTAATTCCATGTAATTTTATAGAATTTATAATTCAATATTCAATTATAAAATACCAACTAATTTAATATTCACCTATGTATACATCAAATCTTATTTTAAAAAAATCATGCTTGTTGAAAATGATAGGAATTGTTGAATAAAATACATTGGTGTATACAATTTTAATCAAAACCTATTCAATATTCATTTAAATCAACTACTAAACATCACATTTTATCATATTGTAAAGAATTTTCTCCACTCAAGTTGTATTAAAACATTTATTTTTTATTAAGATGAGATCTACCATATCCATTTGTAATCTATTGTTCCCTATAACCCACCTAAATAATGTTTCTTATGAGAAACATCAATTTCCATGTACTCATTTATATATGTGATACACCTCATCAATTCAAGTCACATTTTTATAGGATCAATGATTTTAGAAGTATTCCTTATTGAAAAAAATTACAATAAATACTCATACTCTTTAATCCAACCATTTTAATCAATACTTCTAAAAATTCATATTGATCATTTTGGATTTTTCTTCTCGAAGTTATTGATAATAAATTCAATGGAAATACATGGTATGTTCTTTTCATCTTTTATTGTCTTGTAATTATTTCGATACACCTTATTCGCCTAAATTTATTTTAAATATCAGTCGAATATAAATTGTTTGGGGAAACATGTTACCACATGTGTCTTATAAATGATCCATTTTCTATACAACTTAATGTTCACAGATTCAAACATAGTGTAGAAAACAACGTTGTATAAATTCAAAATTAAATATTTTCTATTAATATATATTGTATGTTATACCTCCATAATTTATTAATTTTAGAGTTTATACACACATAATCATGAAAAATATTATAACATGAAATCATCTTCAGAAAATAAATTAAAAAACTCATATTGGAGATAGATAAATACACATTTTATAATTTTTACCCATCAACCAACAGTCCACCTTTATGAATATATTTATTATTATTATGGTATGATTTGAATCTATTATTTTTATACCTTATATTTCAACATCTTTAGAGTGTATCTCTAATCCATATTTATAAGAAAACCCTTGAGTGGTTATTCCATATATATTATTCCTCTAAATTGATTAATTTTATATTCTCTTTATTGTGATTTTTTATGATATAATTCAAATATATTTTTATACCCATTAAATCATGAAGATATCCATAGTTTATGGATTATTATGTTTTCAAGAAGGCATGACATTGATGTGGTTCTAATTCTGAAGTGATAATGATAAATTACGTACTTTAAACTCATAAAAATAGGTTCAATAGAGTAAGGTGAGTTACAAGATAGTTTCCTAGTAAAATAAACATAGATTATAATTGAATCATAACCTAGAAACTCTATTCAATTCACCTCAAAAAATAGAATATGTCTTCCTTATTATTTTCATATCACTAATCTTATAGTTCTGAATTTTATTTTTTAGAATGGGTTTCTAACCCTCTTTTTTTATTTAGGCATGGTATATATATTTTTATATATGGTAATAAGGAAGATTCATCCAGTGGTTTTTTATATTTTTCCATTATCTACATTGTTAGGTTATCATGGTTATTAGTTATTTGAATAGTGACTATGCTAGTTGCACATTTCATAAAAATTATTCAGAAATCAAAAGAAAAGTTATTTTATAACCACTCATAAAATTTCATATTGTATTCATTTTTTATAAGTCATTTTCCAATATCAGTATCACTATATTTTTCATTCAACATATATCTGTAAATTTTTAAATGGTTTAACAAAATATTTAGGTAATCATTATTGACATAATAATCTTTACTAGAGTCTTTACATAACCTATTTCAATTTTTTATATTAAATATTTTAGAAAAAACTGCATCTCCTCTTCTAGGATTTATTTAATCCATCCAACAGTATTATTTATCAATGGGATTCATTCCATATTAATATAATCTTATATATAAAAATTTTAATCTCTATGGAATACTTCTAATGATATATGGTGTTTCCCTTTCTCTTATAATTGAAGAATCAATATTTGGGTATGAAATCATTTTCATTTCAATTTTTATAATTCTTGGGAGTTTTTTTATCTCTTTTCTGTTGATGAAATATTTTATTCAATTTCTTACCTCCAATGGAAGACTCAATTTCCTATTTAAACGTTTTCTATCTCTTTTTTGGATTTCTTATTCCACCGGTATACGGTTTGTTATTGGTTGGTACATACTACAAATCATCCTAATTATGGACTCTAACGATTCATTAAAAATGGAAATTTTACATAAATAGTAATATATATTTCAGGAATGTACTTTTGTTTTTATATGATGATGGATACTACTCACTGGGTCTTATACTTCCATTATCTTTTCTATCCCATAATAAAAGACTTCTATATTCACTAAATATGGAAAATTTAGGCCAACTATCTTTATCACCTTCTACAAAACTCCATTATCACTAATAATATCTAATGAACCTACTTTTTTTCTTGTGAATATATTCTAGATAAAAATGATTAATTTCTATTTTTTGTAGAAATACTTCAATTTTCATCTATCCATAGGGGATAGTTTTATTAGATATGATAACATTCAACTTTGATGTGTTGGTTGGGATTTTTAAATTTCAACACAAAAAAAATTGTCTACAATTAAATTTCAAATATTTACTAGAATAGAAAATTACATTTTTAAAAAAATTATCCTAATTGTGGGATAACACATTCAATTATCCTTTTGTAGGTCAATCATGGGAGAAAAAAATATCTTTTCATCATTGATATATGTATTCTTGGACCCATAAATCTGAGTAGAAAATTTTGTGGAAACATATATCCTGTAAATAGTATCGGAAGTTCTTGTTTTTAATAACTCGGTATTTATTAGATTTTCATGAAGATCAATATACTTTATATAGAGAGAATTATTTAAATACTTAAATAATCAAAATATCTGTTAAAATTTTCAATTCAAATTCTCAATATGTTATATATTTATTTTTATTCTATAATAGAATAAATTACTATGGTCTTTAATATAATTGATATTGATTTCTAATTTGGAATCCTTACCATTAAAAGTGGTTCTGTGTATATATTATAATGCATGGATCACTTATCTAAATACATTATTTGTTACAACATTCTCTTAAAAACATAACCTTATCATTTTATTAATCATGGAAATATGATTATCAGAAATTGATATATATTATTCTTTGACATTAATAAGTTGTGTGAGGTTCATTCATATTTGGATCTTCTTGAATAAATAAATTTCTATTTATTCAACCTAATCTTCTATATGTTCGTTTTCATCATGTGGTTTATCAATATCATTAACTATATAAGTAACCAATTTATTAAGAATTATCTTAAAATGATCATAGATAAAAATATATATCATTTAGTGATTTATTTAATACACATTTCTTGCTTTTTTAACTGGACTCACATAAATTTATAATTCATTGATTTTTCAATATTTTTACCAATATAATTACCCTTGGCTAGTGGTGTTTCATTATCAAATTATAAATTATCTTTTAGTTTATTTGACCCTTAATTTCCCTTTTTAGTGAGACTTATGTTAAACAACAACATTTGAACCAAAAATAATTATCTTTCTTTTTCTACATAATATTATGATCAAAAAACATTCTAAAATCTACATTATATTAAGGGTCAACAAATTTCTTTAATCCAACAAATGTATACCTTTTTTCTCTAATGGTAATTGATGTTCACATATATGGTTTGATGACTGAGTGGGGGGATCAGTGAAACCTTTTAATATTTCTTTCTTTTAATTCAACCATTATTATTATTTAATATATTTATCCACTCAATGTGTGTGTATCGCATTACTTCGATATTTCAGAATGGAAATATGATAGGAATCAATGATTTTTTCCAGGTTCATACTTGATGTGATAGAATACTCCATTATATAATTTGTTAAACCCATAATAACAAATTTTAGACAATAAATTCTTGTTTTTAAAGAATTAATTTTCTCAATCCCATTATCATCATGTCATGCTATGATCCTCCAAAATTACCAAAAGAAAATGTAACTTCTAGAATCCTATTACGAAAATTAAAGATTAGAAATAAAAAAGATCTTATGTTTCTATTGATTTCTTCTAAAGAAATTGATATAAATATTCTCCATCATACCTTATAGATCAATGGCTCATCATATTATTACTTATTACATAAAATTCAAAACCAATTATATTTATAGGTCTTTTAGCCAGTATCAGAATCTATAGATCTTCAATAATCTATTTATTCCTGATAGTTCACCAAATTTATGGGAATCATATTTATTCTTGTCATTATTGATAAATAAAAAATATAGTATCTATTATATCTCAATACATTTCTTATCAATTAATGTTTCATATAACACCTTCAAAAAACATTATCTACCTATTTCTTTATGGTATTTCATTGCAAAATAATATTTTCAATTATTCTTCAAGTAACTTTTTTTGTTTGAATATCATATCTTCATTATCCATGTATATTATAATATAATCTCCTCAAATAAAATCCCACATAAAAAATAATTTGAATAACGATCCTTCATTAAGTGATGCTTCACATAGTAATGTTCCAAAATCTAATTCTGTCTGAGATAAATAATCAAACATTCTATATGGCATTCTAGAGTTTAATATATTCTCCTAGGTTAATATCCTATTAAACAATGAATACCAATTTATGATCCAATAAGGGGATATTTATAGGAAAAAGTGCACCCCCATAGAACATGGTGCTTCCAAAAATCATAATAAATCCATCATTATCTAATGTTACAGATATATATTCCATAATTTTTTTACATGAAACATTTTATGCACTATGATTTATATGATCATAACATACTTTAGGAATTGAAAACTAAATTCACAAGGAATGCTTCACATAGAGGAATCACATACTAGAATATCATATAAGATTATATGGAATAAAATTTTTCAACATTCTATAAAAATAATTACATGTTTGTGAACTGAGTATGTGAACTTTTGATCACTAAAATTTATCTTCATTAAATTGTGATATTAACTTATTTTCCATGACAACTTTCACTTAACATACTGAATTATGGCCCTATGATCTTACTAGTGGTTCCCTATGATGATAAATAGAGAATGTTAACATTTCACTATCATTATAATAAATTATTTTCCTATTTATTAATTCTTTAAAAGTTCACCACATGTGGAATGTTCCACACCAGACTTCACTTTGCACAAGGAACCATTTATCACCTTACTTTTCAAACAATTATTAGAAGATTTCCCATAAAGAACCCCACTATAAGGTCAAATGCCATTGTTAACATATAATAATAATTTATTATAATATATCTTATCCAATTTAATTCAATAATTATTCAACATCAATCAAAGCCAAAATGAGTTTTTTGTATCCATTGAAATTATCAAAATAAATCTAAATCATCTAAAAATAAATTCATAGCCTTTTAAAAAATTTAAGAAATCCTCATTCATTAATTTGATGTAATTACACTTTCATTATAATTGAAGATTAAATTAATGAATGACAACATCCCAAAGTTTTAATAACAGTGTATTTCAATACTACCATTAACAAAAGTCGTTCTTTGTCACACTAAGATAGATTTTTCATTAAAATAGATAGCTTTTTAATCATTTAAAAAAATTCTTCAATATCCAATTTATCAAACTTGTAAAAATAATATTTATAATGTCTTAAAACATATAATACTCCCATGTAACATTAGAAAATTTATTACACATTAAAAATACCAATAAAACTATCATATGAAAAGGATGATATCCCAGAACTTGTACAGCGATATGTTCTTAGCTAAAACATCAATTTACATATATAAATTTATATATGAGAAAGTAATTCTTTTTTTCTCAACACAATTAATAAAAAAAATAATTATTGAGGAAAATAAAATCAATACTACGGATCCTAAAATTGTATCTTCTTATAAAATAAAATGATCTTGTTAATAATATTCATTATCACAAAAAATTATTTGAGAATATTATCTATATCACATACATCATATAAAAACTAAAATATCATAAAAATTAATTTTAAAGAACATTTAGAAAATAGATTTTATTAAAAAACATCATTTTTTATATTATTATATAAAAATTATCTTATGGGGAAATATTTTGATTTTATTAAAAATATTGATTTTTCAATGAATATTTAAAAATACCACTTTTATGTAAAATATCATTTCATTTGAAAAACTATTATAGAAATAATCCAATAATAATTTATTTTGTATTCAAGTTATCATATATATTTTTTAGTTATATTAAATTCAACTTAATACACTTACATAACATTCATACCAGATCTTAGTATATATTTATTTTTTGGAATAAAAATGTATTTTTTTTTTAAACTGTTTTGAAAATCATTATGTTTCTTAGTTTTAATTAATTAATATAACACCTAATTATAAATTATTTAAATTAATTTTTTATATTATGTATCTTTATTTAGTAATTTTACATCATATAATGAATATTACTAGTTATATTGTTAAAGTAAAATCATATTTTCTTTAAAAAACTATATTTTTTAGAAAACCATTTTCCATCATACTTGAGGGTTTTATATTAAATTAAATTTATTCACCTATATGAATTGATTTGAATAAAATTTATTCCATACTTGGAATCATCGTATTTAATTTTAGGCAATAAGTTCAACTTAATTTTATCCCAATTTGAATTGTAATTGTAGTAAATATTTATTACCACAATAAAAGGAAAATAGGTTAATTAAGGTTAAAAATAATTCATCAAAAAAATGATACTATTTAACCCTAATATTTATATTTCAATTAAATGAAAAATATTATTATATTTATTCATTATTTTTTAACTTTATAAATGATTATTTATTTAGTTTTCATAATAATTATATTTTGATATAATAAAACACAAATTGTTTTCGTAAATTTTTGAATTCAATTAAGGAATTTATTTTTATGAATTGAAGGATTTGTGATAAAAATAATATTTTAATTAAATATTATTATTATATAATTTTTATCAAATATAAATTATGATAAATATTTTATGATGTTAAAAAAAATTTAAGACTTAAAAAACTATTTCTGTCAAAAACCCCTTATCTCTCTATAAATATTAATTTTTATTTTAATAATAAGAATAAATTATTTTTAAATTATTTTGATGAAATTAGTAATAATTTTGTAATCAAATCTTTAAAATTATCCAAGTAAAAAAATTTCATAATTTTCTGAGATAATAAAATTTTCAAGTAAAATTAAATATAGTATAAATATACAGTGTGCATTACGACATCATAAAGACTAAAATGTGATGAAATAAATACTATAATTGAAATCCATGAGAAAATATATCTTTTTAATTTCATATAATTTGATTTTATTTTCATTTTATCAATTTTATATATCCATTCTAAATCCTCCAAACACATTGTTATATTTTAAGGTTTTGTAATCATTTCATTAAATGTATGACTCACCTCCACATAAAAGGTTATTATTTTAATATGTTCATAAATTATTTTTATAAAATAATTTAAAATGATCCCATTTGGTAGAAGTCATAGGAAAAAACCCAGGGAAGGATTGTAGTTTTTGTAATTTTATTATATAGAGTCCAAAACCAATGTTTTTGAAATATAAAAGAATTCCCCTCAATTATCCTATATAAACCCACCCAATCTCCCACATATAATCCCTAAAAATACATGGATCATGCCTTTATTATTCCATTAAACTCTATAGTCCTCCCAAGGTTCCACCAAGCTATCCATATGTTCCTCCCATACATTTGGACTCCCACACTCAAGTATGGGATTCATCTCTTCTCCTTTCCAAACATGCACATATTTTATGTTATGATTCATAGTTTCAATTCATGGTTTTTGAGTATGTGTTAATAAGACCCAAATAAATTGAATTTTATGTATAAATAATGAGATACCACATTCTCTATCATTAACCACTGCCATTAAACTTTATATACACTCGTTACAATACCAAAATTTAGTATGGGATCCTAACTTTATTATCTTTATTAAAGTTTCTTTATTATCTTAAGAATTTTATTTCCAATACCTAGTGATGGGATAAAAATTTACTTATTGTTATTACTGCCTATTTTATTTAAAAATAATGACATAACCCTTTATCTCTCATCAACCCATTTTATGAATTTTTAAGTGATGTATTTATACCAAAATTCAACCATGATTTTCTCATCCCAAATCAATTGTGTAGTTAAGACCATACCCAATTCATATCATCGATGTTCACCTTTATAAACTTATACCTTTTATAATTGGTACATACATGTATTTATTCCATGCACCTTGATCATGGAATAAGTTTATGGTGATGAAAGAATCCATGTTTTATGATCTATGTGGGACACTAAAGCACAAGAATGGAATGAAAGTGATGGATTCACTAGGAAATGTACAGGTCTCTATTAAAGTGGGTAATATGTTGTCACATGAGATGTCATGTTGTGATAAAGAGTAATCCTCATTCCTTGGTGGTACTTTTTCCATCATGATGTCTTGTTAGTTGGCATAAGTCTATGTATATGAATCAATGTTTCATTTCATTTCCTCATTTCCCATGTTATGATTATAATGATATATCATTACTTTTTATTCATGTTACTATTCTTACCCATTGATTTGACAATTATCAAACATATAATACATTGTTTCATGCTTATTCCCTTACTGGAATTTATATCTCACCCCTTTTTTGTATGTCCCTAGGTTATCTCATGTTGTCTTAATTGCAAGAATCATGAGGTAGTTTTAAAAAAAAGATGTAGTTTTTTTATTTTACATTTTTATGAAATGTACCTAATTCCCACTAAAACTAAACATCACATTTATCTAGGTTAGCATGAGATTTTATATATGGGAAATATCTTTGGGAAATGTTCACGTTTTTTATATATGGTTCATATTTTATATCAGAGGGCACAAGAGCTCCAAGATTTGCGATATCACTCAAGGGAACATTCAAAAGCTCTAACATCATGAAAATGGATTGTGGGGGATGTATCAATTAACCTATGGATTGAAAATTTGGTGGGAAGTTTTTTGGGCTTCCCTGGTATCCCAGTGCATGATATCACCTTCTCTTAATCCACCAAATTCTCTTCCTTTATGAAATATATTCTTAATCACCAACAACATGAGGTTTCTCATGGTATATCTATCTCTATAGAACTGGATAGAATTATCCTTAACACTACCTATTCAGGATTTTTCACCACTATTTTTTACGCATGAAATCAATCAATAATACTTAGGGTGGTTTCCTATGGTTTAAAAATAATCCTGGAATGTTACATTTTCTAATATGGTGCATTCGTAATCATGTTCCTCCAATTGTTAATGGAGTCCAACAAACTGAGATTATCATGGTTTTCATATTCTCATGTTTCCTCTAACCTAAAAAAAATATGTCCATTCATATCATTGATGAAGGTTATTTGACTTACATGGTCTATAAATGACCTAGGGTTTTTATTGGAATGACATATAGGGTATGTCTAGTGATCCATTCCTTCATCTTGGTTTCAAAGATCGGATGAAAATACTCATTAAATAAATGATTGTGTGATGCTATTTTTAGTGGGATGTATTATTTTATTGTAATTTATTAATAATTCAAGACATGTGGGTTTCCTTAATTATCTATTGGCAGTGAAGGTTAAATCTTGGCTGCTCAATATGGAGTTGGCTCCACTGCTCAAACACTACGATTGTATACCTTCTATGTGGTATCTCATTGAAGGATGATGTGTGAGGTCCATTCCTCCACTTTCCCTTATTCAATTAAAATTGGTTACATGGTTTCCTCTAGAGAAAATCATAAATTGAATACTAAAGGATCACATATGTTGTTCTATATGTGGGGCGGTGGGGCAGTCTATGGTCTTAATGGCTGAGTTGTTTTTGAATTTAGTGTCTGGCACAGTAAAGGTGATTGTCTCATTTTGGATGTTGATACAATATTCAAATGGTTATCATTGTTTCATTATAATGGTATTTTACTTATTAATTTAGATATTAACTATTACATCCCCCTTAAATATATTCAAAGAGTGATCTATACCACTTGGGATATCACATGTATTGTTCGTAAATATAGAGAGTTTATCATCAATATCATTAATCTTTGTCACACATAGAGGGAGGTAAACATTGTCACATACTTTTTCTCTTCCTGGGATACTTATGAAAATACTTGTACCATATATAATTTTATTGGATCCCTTCACCCTTGAGTTCATGAATATTGTTCGGTCTGACACCCTAGGTATTCATTACATTAGACCTTCATAAATTATTTGAGGAATTCACCACCTTAATTTTAATAAAAAAAATTCCTCACATTGGATGTATGAGTTGTGTTATGTGTAATATAATGTAATAAATCATGTATTAATGGTTTGATGATAAAAGGGTTGTAATTGATGGAATCATAGGAAAAGTGTATTTTTTTGTGGGATAGGAATTAGAAAACTCTAGCGGATGTTTTATGGATAATACTATGTATAAGAAAACATCCCTAAATTGGAATATGTATAGAGTAAGTGGTTTATCAAGAAAATAAATCAATTTCTGGATATAAACCTGGATGTGGTTTTGTCTCAAAAGTACCTTGGGATTAAAACTCTCATAAGGTTTGTCGGTCCTGACTCGGTGTAACCCAGTACATGTCAGCATGCCTTACTATAGACTTAGTTTGACACTCTCGGGGGATATGATTTGGAAAACCCAATATATAATTATAAACCATTAGTATGGGAACAAAAAAATTACCATAAGAATATATTTCGGGAAATTGATCAAGGATAATAGAAATTAATGCCTAGAAATTCATAAGATAAAGATAAATTCCATTTATAAGTTATCCATTTCATATTAATTACAATGAATTGTTGGACTTATCACCCATACTAGATTTATATTCTTGTAGTAGTTAAACATCTCCTAACCATGTTCTCTATAAAAATCTATCAGTTATTTTGTCTTTGTTTTTCTCTTACATGTCTATGCTTTCACATCCAAAAAATGTTCCCCTACTTGGAATCCTAGGTAATTGATGAACTTCTTAGATCTATTTATCACATTATAGATTATGTTTTATTAAAAAAATTATGATGTGGGTTTTCAATAAGTATATTTCATACCAAGACCATTTTTTAATTTAGATGATATAGTTTATTAAAGGTGGAACAATGCAATGCCTCATGTTTTTAAAAGAAGAAACTATATTCAATAGTGTATACGATACGCATCACCGAACCCAAACAAACAATGACTATTTAACCTTTCCTTTAAATTTTATGACATGAGTTTAATTAACTAAATTATGAAATATATATATGGCATACATATATTGATAAATTCAAAGTAAAGAGTTCATCAATTTTTCGTAATTCCTTTTCTGTATTATAAATATTATTTCTTCCAAAATTAGTTTTATTATTTATATAAATATTTTAGTTATTTAAAATAACATTTAGACAATTTAATTGACAAAATAAAATCCATTTTTATAGAATCATATAATAATTAACTTCTATTGATAATTTTTGATTTTTTGTAAAATATATATTTTTTATAGAATAGTTAAAAATACAGTTTTTAAGTAAAATTGTCATTAATTTTGAAAAATAAAGTAATATAAAATACAAATATATTTTTTTTAATTTAAAGTTAACATAAAAAATACTTACTCTTTTTTAATTCAACTAATTCCATTTTATTCAAATTCAGACCATAATTTATTATATGTTTATTTTTAAGAATAAAAATGTATTTATCTGAAAACTATTTTAAAATGATTTTTGTTTATTTATTTTAATTAATTAAAATAATTATAAATTAAATAATATATAAATTAAACATTATTATAATATATATATCTTTATTATTTAAAATTCATATAATTATGATTACTACTTTCAAAGTTAAAGTAAAATCATATTTTTCTTAAAAAATGTATTTTTTCAGAAAACTGCCTTCTGTCATACTATTGGGTTTTACGTTAAACTATATTTCTTCAATTATGTTAATTGATTTGAATTAAATGTATTTTATATTTGGAATAATCGTTATTAATATTTGGAAATATGTTCAACTTAAATTTTTAACAATATGAATAGTAACTGAACTAAATATTTATTACCACTAGAAAAGGAAAATATGTTAATTAACGCTATTTCATTTAACAAAATGAATAGTAAATATTTAAACCTAATATTTATATTTAATTTTTAGGAATATTATAAATATATTTATTCTTTATATTATTTAATTTATAAATTATTATTTAATTTTTTTTATAATAATTTTTCTTTGATATAATAAAATACATACTATTTTGTATCATATTAAAATTCTATTAAAATAATTATATTTATGAATTAATGGATTTTTGAAATAAATATAATTTTAATTAAATATTAATATTCAATATTATTTATCAAATATAAATGATCATATAATTTTTATAATTTCATATTAACATTTTATATGCTTTCGAAAAATGTTATTGTAAAAAAACCTAACATTTTCCTATAATAATAGATATTTATTTTAAAAATATTAATATAAGAATTTAGAAAATTATTTTAATGAAATGAATATTATTTCTTTAATAATAATATTGAAATTTCCCAAAAGTAAATTTTTCATAATTTTTTGACAAAGTTGAATCTTCAGGTAAAAATTAAATATTGTAAAAATATATGATGTCTATCATGAATTCATAATGACCCAAAAGTGTGATTATAAATATAATAAAAGTAATATGAAACCAAATATATTATTAAATTTAAAATGATCTTATTTTATTATAATATAACTAGTTTTCTAAATCCATTATGAATCCTCCATAACCACTAATATTTTTTAGGGTTTTAAAATCATTTCATTAAGAGTATGACTCACCTCCACATAAGAAACTGTAATAATTTTTATAAGGCCCCAGCCTTAAACATTACTTAATCATGAATTAAATGAATAATTCACATATTGGATCTTTTCAGGTTTAGAGTTTTAGAGAATTAAGTCATAACTATTACATCTCAAAAGATTACATAGTATACACTTCTACTAAGTTTCCATAAAATAAAAAAACACTTAAAAAGAAACATGTCTAGTTCCATGTTTTAGATAGAATGTCTTTCCTTGATCCCATCCTTGACCTTATTCATCTTTAAGTCCTGTGGAAAACATTTCAAAAACTTGGGATGGGCATAAAAAGCCCAGTAAAGGATACACAAAGAAGGAAAACTGTTAGTTTTTCAAAACAACAAGTAAACCATGAGTACTTTACCAAAGTAATACTTTTCACCTTTATGAAGTAGTAAAAACTCTTCGCTGAATAAAAGACCATTACTTACCCTTTTGTAACCAAAAGATTTCCATAAAACCCATATAAATAACACATAACATATAAAGGTTACTTGGGACATAAACATACTTAAATGGAATAACCATACGGTCGACTTTCACACATACTTAATAGAATAGCCATACGGCCGACTTCCATACCCAATGCATTGGAGGTTATAACGTAACCACCCATCCTGGTATTCACGGCACCACCCGTCATATGGTTTATCACGTAACCACCAGTCAAATGTCCAAGTACCATTATAATATCATAACACAAAAAACAATTATAAAGGAAAGAAAACATTTCCACATTTCAAGCATAATATATCACCTAAATATATTGACATAACAAATCCATTATCAAAACCATTTTCAATACCAAAAAAGATTATATGGTATTTATTTAATTTTAAAAATATAACGGCTTGTTGAGGAAGCCAAAGATCAAATAATACTCGCGGTGGCGGAAAGGTCATTGTCACCTTGTACGTTAAAAAGAAACATATTTTTGTCGTTTAGTAAAATTCTTCGTATAGAAAAGATTCCTTTAGAATAAATGTATAAGTCAAAGGGTTATATACACCATATAAAAGAAAGCCTTGTATTAGAACAAAAATATGCCTTAATTAAAGGAGATCGAGACGAAGTCCCTTACAAAGACGGTATCCTTGGATTAAGGATAAATCAATTACATAATTATGTGTGACAAACAAATACACCAAATATAAGTGGATATTTAGTGTAATACAATCATATGATATTCACACATATTCATATAACGACATATTCAAGGAGTACAAGTTTATCCCAAAGAATCAAAATTGGGTTAAGAATTTCCCTTGCAAAAATTTGATAGCCTAACGGCGTCACTTCAAAATTCAGAAAATGAGTTGATGAGAGATAAAAAGGGGTATCTCACCACTTTAACATAAAATTTATAGCAATAAGGATATATAAGAACATATCCCATCATAATAAGGTTAAAATACCTAAAAAATAAGTCTTTTAAAATGGAGGGTGAAAGGTTCCCTTACCGAATTGGGTAACTTCCGAAACGTACACCCCATGAAAGAAGGACTATACAACATTGATGTAAATACCAATAAACGAAAGTATATTACACCAAGAGTAGAATAATGTGCATTACATACACCACTCAAAGGAAAATGGTTGAAAATGTAGCATAAATCTCACAGGAATAAAAGTGAGATGAAAAATCCCTTTTAAAAACTCGGCAGCCTAACGGCGCCACTTAAAACATACAAAAATGGATTTATGAGATCAATTAGGGTCTCTCATAATATGAAAAAAAAATTGCAATTTATGAATATAAAAGAACATCCCCAAACATAAGAATGATGAGCTTATAAGAAATGACATAAAAGAGAGTACTTAAAAAGAACGAGAGAGGTTGGATCCCTTACCTCAAGTCTGACTTGTCTTATTCGTTTCATTATATTCCTGAGTAATAAACTTTGGTCAATTTATAATTGCTTAAGGACCTCTTTTAAAGATTAATATTCAGTTAATATCACATATTATAATGTTATAATAATTGGTTAATAATGTGAGTTCATATCAGACATTTTTGTCGATGTTTGGTATATGAGTCAAAAATGAACTTGTTTGAAAATGATTGTTGATGCAGTTATAAGTAAATAATATCCATAATAGTATTAATGATTTAAATATAATATATATCCATTACATATTCATTTTATACTACTCCATAACATTTGGAGACAAAAAATAAATGAAATGCACCGTTCATGGAGACGGTAGGCCGTACGTACGCATGAACGCTACTTTAATTTCGTTGTCATATTCATGGAATTAAAAATAATTGAGAGATATATATATTATAATTCCATTATAATATATATGTTATATAGGTCACATATGTTCATTAATTTCATTCTTTATACATTCCATGTATTGCATGAACGAGTCACATCACTTGAGGGGGCGGTAGTCCACACTTCCTCGTATGAAATTATCGCATTTGCACAACATGAAAAGCATAAAGGAATGTTTTAAATATAAAATTAAGAATCATATAGAAAACATAAATATCATATATATCATATATAAAATACAGTTACATCATAATGTCCACCATGAAAGGTGTTAAGAGAAGATTGAACAATCATCGTTTCGTGAGGCATAAATTCTCCATCCAAAGAAACAGTATGTTCTTTAACCATTAGACGAAGGTGTGTGTAAGTGTATCTAGAATAATTCACATAAAAACATCCTAGTATATTGAAGATACTGGTTTTGTTACAAAATAAATGAATAAAAAGATTTTAGGGGGTTGGAGAAGAAAAATAAAACAAAAGAACATTAAAGAAGACTTTACATTTAAATCGGGTAACTCCCTTTGGTTTGAACCAAAAGGGTTTCTTGAAGAGCTTTCTGCCCAAGGTGAGGCTTCAATGATAAATATAGGGATGTGTAGAGATGAAATGGGAAGGTTTTTTCCAATCCAAAGGCTTGGGAGGTGTGGGTAAGTAGGTAGAGGTGGGGGCCTTTTATAAGAGGAGAGGAGAGGCACTCTTGGAAAGTCAAAAAAGGTTACATTATTTTCAAATGAGTTTCGGATTTTAAAGGTCCCACATTGATATATTTCAAGGATAAGGTGATAAGGGTTCTAAATACACACATCAAATAGGTTTTTACATTTTTAGGTCTTATATTTTACATTATCTTTTCATTTTATTGAAATCGTTAAATAATGAGGTAATCGCTGCATCATCATGATGTCATAAATAGTTTAATTTATTTAATGTCTAAAAATTATAAAAAAATACTATGATGTAGGAAATATTTTTATCTTTCCAATGACTATTTATAATCAAATATATAACTTGTATAACCCCATGTAAATTTTTTTTAGTAAAACAGTACATGTTTGTGTCATTTTTACTTTTACTTTAAATAAAAGGCATTAATGTCATTATCATACCCAAGTGGCTCCATGGGGTCCCAAAAATCGACCCATGGGTTGTATTGGTCTTCCGTGAATCATACAATAGGGTTAGTACAAGTTTCAAGATATTTTAAATTTATTATAATATCATTTTTACCTTAAATTACACTAATTACCTTTAATCGCGATTAATAAAACTTAAAAGTTACTATTCGCCAAAAATTATTTTAATCTCATTAAACCAAATTTTACTTCCTAATGACAACCATTTATGTCAGATTTTTTAAAATCAAATCACATAATTGGTAAAGTTTCATTTAAACGAATAATCAGTTTCTTTAACTACCACTTAGTGGTTTCACTATTCATCAAAAAATGAAGTTTTTCAGAAAAATACCAAAAATTCACCCTAAGATATATTTGATACTATGAATTCAAAAATGATGTCTATTTTACAAAATTCAAAACATATAAGTTGAATTAATTAATTGAATAATTAATTCCCACTGTCAAAACAAATAGCGTGTTTTTAATAAACAATATCTATTAAAATATTAACACTAGTTTAAGTCCAATTTCAAAGTGAAATTAATTACAATGACCACCATTGGATTAAATGGTAAAAATATATTCAAAATAAACTTTAATATAAATTAAAAATATAATCTATCCATATATAAAAATCAGATTAAAAGGAGGTTTTGAATTAAAATGCAACATTTTCACTAAAAATGATCTTTATCGGAAAAATAACAAAAATTTACACAAAGTAAATTTTGATGTCCATATTCTATAGAAGGATTTTATTTTTTCAAATACAACATATAAAATTGTCAAAAGTATATTTAAAAAGGGTTCTCTATCAAAATGCGGTTAATCGACCTTTTAAAGAATATTAAAATATTTATGCTTAAAATTGGATTCATTTGCATTTTAAGCCTCTAACATTTATTGGATAAAAGTAAAAATATTTGAAAAACATATATAATCATTTTGTCGTTAGTTCCATTATTTCCCGCCATTACAATTTCTAGGCGTTAACTACCATTTAAAATAATATTATTTTATTATTAGAGTGCAACGTAAGATTTCAAAGGAACTCGTTGTCGCGTATTGGATTCGCCATCGAGCATAGCGTTCCCTTTAAAGTAATATTAACATTTTATTCACAAATATTGATAAACATTATAATGTAATTTTATTTATTTACCTGGATTGTTACATCCTTCCCCCCTTTTGGGAATTGCTTCCTTGCAATTTCAAAATTGGGCTTGGAAACACTATTGAATGTCCCACATCGGAACAAGAGTCAGTAAAAATATCACTTAAAAAGAATGGGAGAGAAGTACAAAGGTCACCCGAGTTAACCCATACTAGGATTCCAAGTATGAAAATATGGATATGGAGGAAAAAAACAAAGGGTCATGTTCTGATGGAGAGTGATAGTAAACATGTCTAGGAGAAAGTTAACCATAAGAAAATCACAAGCTTGTGATGGGTTAAAAGGTATTCGATTCCCCAGTAGGAAAAGTTAACAGACAACATTTTTGTTTTAAGTTACTCTTGATTGAGGAATTTATTTTTGAGCTTAACTAAATCATAATAAAACATACTTACTTGTCTCGTATACTTTCAACTTTTACTAGATTCCTTAATCAAACTCATATTTTCTCCAAAAGACATGTATTTAGGAAGGCTTGTTCGCATTAAGAGTACTATAATCAACTTCTTGAGAATCACCTAATCCACAAAAGAGAACTATATATTTCCCATGTCATTAGATATCAACCAAAACCAAACCAAAAAGTTTAGTACGAGATCAGATAATACCCAAAAAGGATTTTTTTTTACAAAAAAAAACTACTCCTAATCTCCAAAATTTGTCCAACAATACCCAAAGTTCAACAAAGACCATTCAATACACAACTATCCATAAAATAATTCAAAGTAATACAAACTAATATTGAAACACAAATCTCTGAAGGATTTAATCACATTGTCTTCCAAAGTAAATCTTAACATTTATCTCCAAATAACACCAGTTACTCTTAAAGTCTCACATTGAAAAGTAATTAGCCTAATCACATATTCTCCATGATAGGATAATCATTTCCATAAATAACCCAAAATAAACTTATTCTTGATTCATAAAATCATCTAACTATAAGTAATTAATCAAACTAACCAGGGACTTCATGTAGTCCAGTGGTAGGCGATAAATACCAGTTGCACTTTAGTTGTGGGTTCGATTCCCGTAGCTTCGTCTGACGCGACGGGTTGTCACACGGTCTGCGTGTTGTCCTTTTTCCAAAACTATATAATTTTATAACATTCCTAAAAAAGAGATAAACTCATCAAAAATAACCAAAACTTATTTTAACCTCATGTTTATCTCATTCCTTTCGTATTCCATCATATCATGTAGTAACCCATAATTACCTCAAAGTAAGGATCATATAAACCCTAATGGTTGCCTTTATAATTATTACCTGAACTTCCACATCAAGTTGGTTCTCTAGTACACAATGTATTAGAGAACTCACCAAAGTTCAAGTGGTTAATCATGACTCCTTGATAGTTGGTTTGGAATAACCACGAGATTCCTCATTGAATCCCCTATTTCATCTAGTCTCTTAATCAGAGAACCACCATAGTTTCCTTCACACCCATTGTCACTTTGGTTCCTGCTAGATCCATCCATTTACTAAAACAAAAAAAAATCAGTGTGAGTATATCAACAAAATCATCATCTACTAAAGAGAAAGATAAACACAATGATATACTTATCCAAGTTATCTCAAACTCATTCCAACCTTCAAAAAAACAACAATGACTCCATCTAATATACTAACCATTGTGGTTAAACACAACTTGTCACTTATGCTTAAAGAATACCCTAACCTCTAAAGTTATCTAAACCGACCTCTGATACCAACTGTAAGTCCATGGCCTTAAACATTACTTAATCATCAATTAAATGAATAATTCTCCTAGAGGATCTTTTCAGGTTTAGAGTTTTAGAGAATTAGGTTATAACTATTACATCTCAAAAGATTACATAGTAGACACTTCTACTAAGTTTCCATAAAATAAAAAAAACACTTAAAAAGAAACATGTCTAGTTCTATGTTTTAGATAGAATGTCATTCCTTGATCCCATCCTTAACGCTATTTATCTTTAAGTCCTGCGGAAAACATTTCAAAAACTTGGGATGAGCATAAAAAGGCTAGTAAAGGATACACAAAGAAGGAAAACTGTTAGTTTTTCAAAACAACAAGTAAACCATGAGTACTTTACCAAAGTAATACTTTTCACTTTTATGAAGTAGTAAAAACTCTTCACTGAATAAAAGACCATTACTTACCCTTTTGTTACCAAAAGATTACCATAAAACCCATATAAAGAACACATAACATATAAATGTATCTTGGGACATAAACATACTTAAATGGAATAACCATACGGTCGACTTACACACATACTTAATGGAATAGCCATATGGCCGACTTCAATACCCAATGCATTGGATGTTATAAAATAACCACCCGTCCTGGTATTCACGGCACCACCCGTCATATGGTTTATCACGTAACCACCTGTCAAATGTCTAAGTACCATTATAAAATCATAACACATAAAACAATTATAAAGGAAAGAAAACATTTCCACATTTCAAGCACAATATATCACTTAAATATAATGACATAAAAATATATTATCAAAACCATTTTCAATACCAATAAAGAGTATATGGTATTTATTTAATTTTAAAAAAATAAAGGCTTGTTGAGGAAGCCAATGATCAAATAATACTCGCGGTGGCGGAAAGGACATTGTCACTGCGTATATTAAAAAGAAACATACTTTTTTTCATTTAGTAAAATGCTTTGTATAGAAAAATTCCGTTTGAATAAAAGTATAATTCAAAGTGGTTTACACACCATATAAAATAAATCCTTGTATTATAGCAAAAATATGCCTTAATTTTAAGGAGATCGAGACGAAGTCCCTTAAAAAGACAGTATTCTTGGATTAAGGATAAATAGATTACATAATTATGTGTGAAAAATGAATACACCAAATATAAGAGGATATTAAGTGTAAAAAAATCATAGGTTATTCACACATATTCATAGAACGACATATTCAAGGAGTACAAGTTTATCCCAAAGAATCAAAATTGGGTTAAGAATTTCCCTTGCAAAAATTTGACAGCCTAACGGCGTCACTTCAAAATTCAGAAAATGAGTTGATGAGAGATAAAAAGGGGTATCTCATCAATTTTACATAACATTTATATAAATAAGGATATATAAGAACAAATCCCATCATAATAAGATTAAAATACCTAAAAAATAAGTCTTTTAAAATGAGGAGGGTGAAAGGTTCTCTTACCGAATTGGGTAACATCCGAAACATACACCCCATGAAACAAGGACTATACAACATTGATGTAAATACCCATAAACAAAATTATATTACCCCAAGAGTAGAATAATGGGTAGTAAATACACCACTCGAAGGAAAATTGTGGAAACTGTAGCATAAATCTCACAGGAATAAAAGTGAGATGAAAAATCCCTTATGAAAACTCAGCAGCCTAACGACGCCACTTAAAACATACAAAAATGAATTTATGAGATAAAATAGGGTCTATCATAATATGAACAAAAAATTACAGTATTATGAATATAAAAGAGCATCCCAAAACATAATAATGATGAGCTTATAAGAAATGACATAAAAGAGAGTACTTAAAAAGAAAGATAGAGGTTGGATCCCTTACCTCAAGTCGACTTGTCTTGTTCGTTTCTTTATATTACTGTGTAATAAAAATTGGTAAATTTATAATTTCTTAAGGGCCTATTTTAAAGATTATTATTCAGTTAATATCACATATTATAATGTTATAATAATTGGTTAATAATGTGAGTTCATATCAGACGTTTTTGTCGATGTTTGGTACATGAGTCAAAAATGAACATGTTTCAAAATGATTGTCCATGTATTTATAATAAAATCATCTACAAAATAGTATTAATGATTTAAATATCATATATATCCAGTAAATATTCTTTTTATACTACTCCATAACATTTTTAGATAAAAAGAAATGAAATGCACCGTTCATGGAGACGATAGGTCATACGTACGCATGAACGCTACTTTCATTTCGTTGTCATATTAATGGAATTAAAAATAATTGAGAGATATATATATATTATAATTCCAGTATAATATATATGTTATATAGTTCACATATGTTCATTAATTTCATTCTTTATACCTTCCATGTATTGTACGAACGAGTCACATCACTTGAGGGGGCGGTAGTCCACACATCCTCATATGAAATTATCGCATTTGCACAACATGAAAAGCATAAAGGCATGTTTTAAATATAGAATTCAAGAGAATATAGAAAACATAAATACCATATATATAATATATAAAATATAGTGACATCATAATGTCCCCCATGAAAGGTGTTAATAGAAGATTGAACAATCATCGTTTCGTGAGGCAGAAATTCACCATCCACAGAAACAGTATGTTCTTTAACCATTAGACGAAGGTGTGTGTAAGTGTAGCTCGAATATGTCACATAAAAATATACTAGTATATTTAAGATACTGGTTTTGTTACCAAATAAATGAATAAAAATAATTTTGGGGGTTGGAGAAGCAAAATAAAACAAAAGAACATTAAAGAAGACTTTACCTTTAAATCAGGTAACTCCCTTTGGTTTGAACCAAAAGGGTTTCTTGAAGAGGTTTCTACCCAAGGTGAGGCTTCAATGATGAATATATGGATGTGTAGAGATGCAATGTGCAGGTTTTGTCCGAGCCAAAAGCTTTAGAGGTGTGGGTAAGGAGGTAGAGGTGGGGGCCTTTTATAAGAGGAGAGGAGGGGAACTCTTGGAAATTCAAAAAAGGTTACATTATTTTCAAATGATTTTCGGATTTTAAAGGTCCCACATTTATATATTTAGAGGATAAGGTGATAAGGGTTCTAAATCCCCCCATACAATAGGTTTTTGACATCTTTAGGTCTTAGATTTTACATTATCTTTTCATTTTATTTAAATCGTTAAATAATGAGGTAATCGCTGCATCATCATGATGTCATAAATAATTTAATTTATTTAATGTCTAAAAATTATAAAAATATACTATGATGTAGGAAATCTTTTTATATTTCCAATTAATATTTATAGTCAAAAATATTACTTGTATAACCCCATGTAATAATTGTCTTAGTAAAACAATACATGTTTGTGTCATTTTTACTTTTACTTTAAATAAAAGGGGTTAATGTCATTATCTTACCCAAGTGGCTCCATGGGGTCCCAAAAATTGACCCATGGGTTTTCTTGGTCAGACATGACTCATACAATAGGGTTAGTACAAGTGTCAAGATATTTTCATTTTATTATAATATCATTTTTACCTTAAATCACACTAATTACCTTTAATCGCGATTAATAAAACTTAAAAGTTACTATACACCAAAAATTCTTTTAATATAATTGAACTAAATTTTACTTCCTAATGACTACCATGTATGTCGTATTTTTGAAAATCAAATCACAGAAGTGGTAAAGTTTCATTTAAATGAAAAATCAGTTTCTTTAACTACCACTTAGTGGTTTCACTATTCATCAAAAATTGACGTTTTACAGAAAAATACCAAAAATTCACCCTAAGCTATATTTGATACTCCGAATTCAAAAATGATGTCTATTTTATAAAATTAGAAACATATAAGTTTCATTAATTAATTTAATAATTAATTCCCGTTGTCAAAACAAATAGCGTGTTTTTAAGAAACAATATCTATTAAAATATTAACACTAGTTTAAGTCCAATTTCAAATTGAAATTAATTCCAATGACCACCATTGGATTAAATGGTAAAAATATATTCTAAATAAACTTTAATCTCAATTAAAAATATAATCTATATATATAAATAAATCATATTAAAAGCGTGTTTTGAATTAAAATGCAACATTTCCGCTAAAAATGATCTTTATCGGAAAAATAACAAAAATTTACACAAATTAAATTTTGATGTCCAGATTCTAAAGAAGGATTTTAATTTGTCAAATAAAAAATATAAAATTTTCAAAAGTATATTTAAAAAGGTTTCTCCATCAAAAGGCAGTTAATCGACATTTTAAAGAATATTAGAAGATTTATGCTTAAAATTGGATTCATTTGCATTTTACACCTCTAACATTTATTGGATAAAAGTAAAAATATTTGACAAACATATATAATCATTTTGTAGTTAGTTCTGTTCCTGCATACCATTACAATGGATAGGCATTAACTACCATTTGAAATAAAATTATTTAATTATTAGAGTGCAACTTAAGATTTCAAAGGAACTCGTTGTCGCGTATTGGGTTCGCCATCGAGCATAGCGTTCCCTTTAATGTAATATTAACATTTTATTCACAAATATTGATAAACATTATAATGTAATTTTATTTATTTACATGGGATCTTACATTTTTTATTTATTTCATCCCTCATACATATAATATAATGGGAAAAACTCCCATTTTGAGGAAACCATGGTCAAAAATATGGTATGGCTTTTTGTTTTTTTATTTTATTATATAGGGACCAAAACTAATGTTTGAGAAATATTAATGAAATCCCTTAATTTTTCTATATAAAACCACCCAATAAATCATTTGTATTAACTAAAATTCCATGGAGGATATCATGATGCTTCCATACCATCTCTAAAATCCTCCCATGTCACCCTAAATATCTAAAGAACCAACTTCTAAAGATTTGGAGTCGCACAGTCATGTAAGGGATTTCTCTATTCTCATTTCCATTCAAGCACATCTTTTATGTTATGATTCTTAGTTTTAATTTTTTGTTAACTGGGTATGTTATCATATAAACCCATTTACTTCATCCTATTGATAAATAATTGTATCCCCCATTCTCTCTCATTAAACACTACCATGAACCTTTCAACACACTGATTGCCATTCTAAAATTTATTAATGGATCCTCACCTTATCTCCTTTATTAGTGTTTCTTTACTATCGTATGCATTATATTTAAAATTCATAATTTTTGGATATTTAATTATATTCCCTTATTAATTGTTATTTTTTGTAAAAAAATAGATAAACACGTTGTTATCTCATCAACCAATTTAATGAATTTTTATGTGACGTCATTACGCTGCCAAAATTTCACCGTGGTTTTTCCATACCAAAATAAATATGTACTAAATACCCTACCCATTTATTTTCAATCTTGTTCACCTTTATAAACATATAAAATTTTGAATTAAAAATTACATCAATTTATTCCACATTCCTTGAACATGTAATAAATTTATGATGAAGAATGAATCCATGTTGTATTGTCTATGTGGCACATTGAATCTTGATAATGAAATGAATGTGATGGGTGCACCAATAATTATATAGCGCTCCAATACATTGGGAAATTTTTAGTCTCATGAGAAGTCATGTTGGGAAAGGGAGTGAACCTAATTCCATTATGGGACTTTATACATCAATATGACTTTCATGTTATCCATGACATATGTTTATGATGCAGTGTTTCAAGTTATTGCCTCATTTCCAATGTTATGATTATGATGGTATATGATGCCTTTTGATTCATATTCATTTTATTCGACATTTTTATTCCTATTATATTTCATGTTTTAATATATTCTGTGATTATTAAATTACTAGTATTTATAGCTCACCCCTTTCATATGTATGTTCCTATGGAATCCCATACAGTTTTAAGTGAGATCATGTTATGAATGTTTTCAATGAAGATAATGTTATTCCTGTTATAAATAGTCATGTAATTCAACTAATTATTAATTAAACTATAATTATAGATATTAAATGTTGTATTATGTGTAATTTTATGTAATTAAAATTTTATTAATGTTTAATAAAGTGAAGGGATAATGTAGTTGGTATCAGAGGAAGAGTTTTGTTATTTTTCGGTATTAGGAATAGATAACAAGAGAAAATGTTTTAGGGGTATGACTATGTATAAGAAAAAAAACCTTGGGTTTTTCTTTGTATAGAGTTTTTCTATTATCATGAAAATGAATCATCTTCTAGATAATAAATGATTACATGGTTCAGGCACAGATGTTCTAAGAGGTAACATCTCCATTAAGGAGTGTCGGTCCTGACTCAGCGTAACCTGGTACACAACAATTATCCTTACTATGAACCTGGTTGGTCACTTCCAAGAGATAGTATTTTATAAAATCACATGATGATTACAAAAAATTATTTTGGCGAGAAATAATACCCCATAATAATAATTTTTTGGAAACAGATAATGGATAACATTGATTGAAGCCTAGAAATTTATAAGTTAATAAATAAATATCATATATAAGTTATCCTTTTAGGATCATTTTTTATGAATCAATGGTCTTATAACCCACCATATAATTATTTTTTTATAGTCATTAAACTAATCCTTTATATTATTTATATCACACTCTATTTTTTATTTTTGTGGGTTTTTTTCTTCCATGTCTTTGTTTTCAGTTTACATTTATGTTATCCTACATGGAAGCATGGTTACATGATGACCATTGTACTTACCTTTATCTCTATTAAAGAGGATGTATTATTAAACTTTTTATGATGTGGATTTTAATTATGGATAATTATTAAATGTTTAAATTTCTAGGAAATTTTTTATTATATGGGGGAAAAATGTAACGCTCTATGTTTTTAAAAGTAAAAACTATACTCAATAACATATATGATATGAAACACAGTACGCAAATAGAAAATAACTATTTTAACCTTTATTTTTAATTTATGGATATTACTTGTACTATAAAATTTATTAAATATATATATATCCTACATAAGTTTATAAATTCATAGTAAATACTCCATTAATTTATGGTAATTTCTTTTCTTTCTTCAAAATATGTTTTCTTCAAAAATGATTCTTATTTCAATTTATTTATATTAGATTTATTTTATAAATAATTTATAAAATTTATTTTATAAATTAAAATCTATTTTTCATATCATCATATTAAAATTAAATTACTATTAAATTTTGGTATTTTTAGATAATAGAGATTTTTTAGTTAATAGTTAAAAATTCTGTTTTACATAAAATTGTCATTTCTATTTAAAAATAAGGTAATATATAATTAAAAAATATATATTTATTTTTATTTAAAGGTAACATAAGTATTAATTATTTATACTTAATTAAATTAATTATATTTAGAAAATATTTATAGTATATATTTGTATATGGTTATTTTATGGAATAGGAACATGATTTTCTAAAAATTGTTTCAAAATGAATTATGTTTCTTGATTGAAAAGTAAAATAACACTTAATGAGAAAATTTATAAATTAAATATTCAGATTATATTTATATATTTATAAATTGAATTTCATATATTGAATATTACTTGTTATAAAGTTATTGTAAAATATTCAGATTATATTATTTTCTTAAAATTATTTAACTCTAAGAATTTATTTTAATAAAATGAAACTTATATTTAGAATAATAATCATTATTATTGTGAAATATATTGAACACAATTTTTTATCAATAATAATTGTCACTATAGTAAATATTTATTACCATGGTAAAAGGAAAATAAGTTAGTTAAGGGTAAATACAATTTAACAATGAATATAAAAAATTTAAACTAATATTTATCATTCAATTTCATTAAAATTATTATTATATTTATTCCTTGTTGTTTTTACTTTATAAATGATGAAGTAATTAGTTTGATAATAATTATACTTTCATAAAATAAAACAAAAATTGTTTTAGGTAATATTCAAATTCAACTAAGGAATTTATCATGATGAAATAATGAATTTTTTAAATAAAAATAGTTTTAATGATATATTATTATTAAATAATTTTTTCAAAAATAAAAGTGAATATAATTTTTAGGAAGTCAGTTCTAATTTCTCGAAGTGTTCGAAAATTGTTATTGTCATTTAAAACCCATCAATTTTTTTATAAATATCAATTTTAATTTTAAAAGTGAGAATACACACACATATAATATTATTTTGATAAAATAAATATTATTTTTGGATTCATATAATCGAAATTATCCATTGGTGAAATTTTTAATTTTTTTATGAGGCATTCAAATTTTCAGGAAAAAATTAAATACTGTATAAATATACGTTGTGTATTATGACGTAATAATGACCTAAAAGTGAGATAAAATCAATATAAATTGTATATAGGACCAAATATATGTATTCAATTTAAAATAATTTTATTGTATTATTTTCTTATTATTTGTATAAATCCATTAGAAATCATATATAACCATTAATATATTTTTCAGTTTCAAAATCATTTCTTTAAGAGTATGACTCACCTCTACATAGGAAAATGTATTGTTTTATTAATATTTCCCCATATCTAAATAAAATTATTTAATCCACCCCAATTTTTTAATTTCCATGGGAAAAAATCAAAGTAACATTTTTTATTGGTTATTTTATTATATAGAGTCCAAAACCTATGTTTAAGAACTATTAATGAAATCCCCTCCCTTTTCTTTTATAAACCAGCCAAAACATCTATTTATCTTAACTAAAAATACTTGGACCAAGTCTATAATAAACCATTACCTCTATAGATTCATCCCAAGGTTATCCCATGAACTCAAGAAACTCCTCCCTAGAAATTTGAATCACACACTCAATTAAGTGATTTGCCTCTTCTCATTTCCATTCAAGAACCTCTTTAATGTGATGATTATTAGTTTAAATTTTAGGTTTATTGCATATATTTCTCTACAAACCTTTAATTTCAATTTTATTTCTAAAAAATTATAGACCCCATTCTCTCTAATTAACCCCTCCCATGACCATTATTTATTCTCTATACTGTGCCAAAATTTTGTAAGGGATCCTCAGGTTATCTTCTTTGTTAATGATTATTTACTTTCTTATTCCTTCTATTTCCAATTGCTAATGTTTATATATTTATTTACATGTACTTATTAATTCATATTTTCTTCCAAAATGATTAGAGACCCCTTTGGATCTCATCAACCCATTTTAAGAGTTTGTAAGTGGCGTCATTAAGGCTGTCGAAATATCACGTGATTTTTCCATGCCAAAAAAATTGTGTAGTGAATACCGTACCCATTTCATATCAAGGGTGTTCAACAATATAAACATATACCTATTTTAATTTTAATATAAACTTATTTACTCCAAACACCTTGATCATGGAATAAATCTATGATCATTGATGGATCTATGTTGTATGATCTATGTGGCAACATAAGAATGAGAATGAAATGAATGTGATGGCTTCACCCAGAATTATTTTGACCACTAATTCATTTATTAATTTATATCAGCATGATATATAGTGTTAGTATATAATGAAATTAATGTTATGGGTCCTCTCAAAAATATATAGTTCTCTAATGCATTGGATGTTGTTTAGTCTCATGATAATTCATGTTGGGATATAGAGTGAACCTAGTTCGTTTATGGGACCTTGTCTAGTATAATGTGTTGAAAGATAGACTTGAACTATGTTTATGATTCATTATTTCAAGTTGTTCCCACATTTCCCATTTTATGATTTTATTTCTATGTCGTGCCTTTTTTTCATGTTAATTTTATTCCCCATTGATATTCATATTGTATAACATGTATTGCCTCGTTCAATGATTATCCCCTTACAGGGATTTATTTTTCACCTCTTCCTTCTGTATGTCCCTAGGTTATCGCAAGTAGTTTTAAGTGAAATCATGTTAAGGATGTTTTTAACAACAATGATGTTTTTTTACGTATTTTAAATTATTATATAATGCACATAATCCCCAAATACACAAGGATTTTTGATCTTAAATATTCTATTAGGTGTAATGTAACGACCCGAAATTTTGAATAAATCTTATTTCCTAATTTTATGTGTCATTTTATTTTATTTTTTATACTCTACAAAAATGTTTCATTTGATAACATGATTATAATTAAAATGAGACCGTTGGGTTTTGACTGTTATATGACCATTGGTCAATATGACCGCTGGAAACTATACGTTTCAATTATTGTATCTAAATACAAGTAATCTTGGTTAATTGTTATAGAAAGAAGATTCGATGGCCTCACCCAGTAGTCTTAGACCGATCGAAGCCCATCTAACAGAACTTGAGAAAGAGGTAGCACCACTAGGCTTTGCTCTGCACAAAACCCAAGTCGAACTTCATCGTGTGAAACTAAAACGGAATCGCCTTTGCGAGAAGCTCAAACTAATAGAAATTACTACTCGTGCGATGTTGGCCGAGCCTCCCTCAGATTCTCTCACCTTATCAAACCTTAAACTTAGGTCCTATGCTTGTGTGATAAGGGGTTATGTACGGAGACCATAACTATCTTGTGTAATCCTTTGTTTTAAATAAAAATTGGGATTTCATCTTATGAAGTTCAAGAATTTTCAAATGTCCGGATAAATATAGTATGCATATTTTTTTTGAATTTTAGAGAAAGGATATTTTAAAAAAAAAATTATGTAAACCTTAAATAATTAAAAATGTGTAATGATTTTCAAAAAATGGTCTTCTACAATTATGTTCAGTACGAAATTTAGAGTCTAATAAGATGAACTTGATTTTTGATGAATAGTAAATTATGAATAGTGATTTTACGCATAGGATTAGTAATGTGACCAAATAGATTAGTAATCTCACTTAAAGAAAGTTTTAAAATAATCTAGGTACCTTGATTAAGTAATGCGATTCAATACAATGGTTAAATAACGGTTTCATAAATTATTATTCAAGTATTAGTTTTTTTGGTTGAATAGTGTTTTTTAATTAAAAATGAAATTAAAAATATTTAGAAAATTATTTTTATAAAATGGATTTCATTTTTGAACTCAGAGCATCGATATTATGTTAAGGTAATTTTTGGGGTTTTTTCTGAAAAAATGAATTTTCGATGAATAGTGTATTTATTTAAAAATAAAATTAAAAATAATAAGAAAATTATTTTTATAAAATGGAGTTCATTTTTGAAATCAGATCATTGATATTTGGTTAATGTGAAATTTTGGGATTTTTCTGAGAAAGTTGAATTTTCAGTGAATAGTAAAAATACAGTTTTAGGGTTTCGGTATGTTTAATGACATCATAATTGTGTCATGGTGATTTCATGAGATATTTTAATGGTTGTCTGACCTAAGGTGATGGATATTTGTATTGGGGGCCCCATGTGGCCAAACATAATGGGAAATATCATGGGAGAGCACATGGTTTTGAGAAAAGCACATGTGAGGTGTCCCTTGGCCATTAATGCCTTGCCCCCTCACTTTCCCTATAAATACCAAGCCCTCCACTCATCCTTTCGACTCCAAAACCATCCTCAACGAAGTTCTGGTATCCTTACCTCCCAAGGAGTCCTCCCAAGGTGCCCCCAAGCCCTCAAGGTCCAAACCTTTGAGTTTTAAGAGTTACATTTTAAGGTAAGGGATCTGATCTCTCTCTTTCTATTCATGAAATAACTTTTATGTAATTTCTTTTATGCTCCATGTTCTTATGTTAAATGGTGTTCTTTTATACTCCTATTACTTCCCTTTTCATGTTCACATAATGAGAGATCCCCTATTACTATCATTATTTCGTTTTATGAAGTTTTAAGTGGCGCCGTTAGGCTGCCGAAATATTTGTTACGGATTCTTTCTCCCTTCTCATTTTTCAAGATCTATTTTCATGTAAAGTATTGCAAGTTCCTTTTTATTATGTTGGGATATGATCTATAAATTTATCATACTGATATTTTATGATCATATTATGAGAGACCCCATTTGATCTCTTCAATTCAGTACTTTGATGTTTTAAGTGGCGTCGTTGGGCTGCCGAATTTTTAAGTGGTTCTTCACCCTTCTCGTTTTCAAGTTCTACTTTCATTTGAATTATTTCAAGTTCATTTTTGTTATTTTGGGGTATGATCTCTATATATATCATTCTGATATTTTATTATCATATGATGAGAGACCCCATTTGATCTCTTGAATTCAGTATTTTTGAAGTTTTAAGTGGCGTCGTTAGGCTGCCGAATTTTTAAGTGGTTCTTCACCCTTCTCGTTTTGAAGTTCTACTTTCATGTCAATTATTTCAGGTTCCTTTTTGTTATGTTGGGGTATGATCTCTATATCTATCATACTTATCTTTTATGATCATATGATGAGAGACCCCATTTGATCTCTTCAATTCAGTATTTTGAAGTTTTAAGTGGCGTCGTTAGGCTGCCGAATTTTTAAGTGGTTCTTCACCCTTCTCGTTTTGAAGTTCTACTTTCATGTCATTTATTTCAAGTTACTTTTTTATGTTGGGGTAGGATCTATATATCTATCATACTTATTTTTTATGACCATATGATGAGATACCCCATTTGATCTCTTCAATTCAGTAGTTTGAAGTTAAAGTGGCGTCGTTAGGCTGCAAAATTTTTAATTGGTCCTTGCACCTTTCTCCCTTTTCAAAGTTCTAATTCCATGTCAAGTCTTGCAAGTTCCTTTTTATTATGTTGGGGTATGACCTCTATATCTATCATAATGATCTTTTATGTTCATATGATGAGAGACCCTATTTGATCTCATCAATTCATTTTTGGTTGAAGTTTATGTAACGGTGTTAGGATGCCGAATTTTCATAAGAGAAATCTTATTTTTGTCTTCCTTTCATGTTCATCATTTCATATGGTATATTTTCAAATTTCATTACCATGTTCTTAAATCCCATATATTCTGTCCCTCTACTGTTTTATGGGTCATTTATTAATGTTTGACCCATGTCCCCTCTCTTTTCAATGTTTTCTAAAAACCTTGTAACATAGACGTTATGCTGCATAGTTTTCATCTCAAAATGCCTCCCTCTTTATCTAAAAATTATTTTATGTTATTAAGTAAATACTCAAAGCTCTTATTTCTACAGGGGTATTCACCTATATATCAAAATGTTCTATTTTAAATTCTGGGATTTACATACATGAAACCCTCTTTCCAATTTCTGTGGGTTTAAAGTGACATAAAGATCATGTCTTTAAAGCAGTTTTTTTAAAACGTTATGATTATGAAATGAAACCCATTTATTTTATGCTATATGGGTTGTTTATGAAATGATTGATGATGATATATGTGGCTCACATGACAATAAATACATGTCAAGGGTGCGCCCAGATAGCGCTCCAATGCATTGGGTAAAGACTTAATCTCTAGAGATGACTTTTGAGACTGATACCTTGGTGAATAACCTTGGTAATTTTTAATGACACCTTGGGGATGGACCTTGGTTGTAAAGACCCGGAAATTTCAAGGAAAATTGTTTTCTTAATTTTCTTTGGAATTTTACAAGAACGCAGTTTCTGACGGGACCTGATTCCGAGGCCCGGTGTGCCCGGAATTAATTTCCGAAGTTTGGCTCGGGTACGTTCAGTGAACGAATGAGCAGGTTTTTCTAACTTTTGAATCAGTGATCGGAATTGAATTACGAGGGAACCGAAGGAATCGCAGCGCCGGTATTTGCTTAGAAACTCCTCTTCTGGAGTTGCGTTTGCTCGGTTGTGGTTTTTAATTTTTTGGTTTTAAGTTAAGAAATAAAATAATGTTGTGCGACAATTTTATTTTTATTTCACCTAAAGCCGCTTGAAGACCACTTTAAGCTGCTTAAGCTCAGTTGAAACGGATAGGGTGCAATCAAAAATATCCTATCCACATGATAGGATATTTTTGGGGTGGGGTCCACACGATTCCCACCGTTTCTTTTCCGCTAAGTAACACATCCGCGAAAACCCGTCATTATGAAAGTCAACTGACGCATTTTCTTAAATTCTTAACGCACCAATTAAATGGGCAGTTTCTTTCGTTGAATTAATTCTACGAATTAATGGGTCATTACTTACCTCTTTTTCGTTTGTTGGCGTAATAATAAAATAAGACTAACGCACGACTTCTGGAAAAAGGTTCATTGAGAGTATTTGACAGAAACCAAGAGTTCTTCATCCTCCTTCGCGAAGAACGCGAAGAACGCCGGCCCCCGACGAAGAACGCCGAACCCACGGAAATCGACGATGTGACGCTGTGTGCCGCAACGCCGACATTTCCTCTTCCGCGACTTTCTTCTGTGACGTTCTTTCCTCCGCGACAAAAACCTTTGATCATTCGTTGAGTTCATCGACGGAACGCCGGATACCACGACGACGTGACGATCCCCTCCTTCTGCGACGATCAAATCCGCGAAGAACCTGCGTGCGACGACTTGGAGAGGTAGGGGTTGTTGTGAATATTTTATTTTTCCCGTGAACGTTTCATTTAAATTAAAGAACCGGTTTCATAAGAACAATTTTAATTTATTAAAATTGTTGTTTCATGTGTTGAATAAATTCTCCCGACTGTTTTTATCTAACGCGGAGGGTGCGGGCCAGAAGAACACGGCCCGACAACCCTCCGTCGTTCTTAATGGTTGTGCGGATTTGGCGGGCGATGGAAAAACGTGACTCAAGGGCGATTTGATGATCCCGCAGTGAAGAACGGAACACGGGAGGAACAACGGTGCAGACGGGAAGGAAAACGGACCACCAGAGCAACTCTGGTGGCCCGCGGAAGCTACCGGCGGCATGGGTCGCCGGCACGGCGGCGCCTCGGCGCGCCGCCGGACATGGACGCCGCGGCTTCAGCCGCGGCGGCGGCGGCCAACGGACCCGCTGACGGGCGGGTCTGGCTTGCATGCACGGGACGCGGGGACATGCCGCGTCCGCTGACCCATCGCGGCCCCGCGCGGGGCCGCTTCACCTCCAACCCGCGGGGGCAGCGCCCCGCGGCTTCCGCCCTGCCCGGCCGCTCGGCCGAGCCGAGCCAGACCGGGTCCGGCCGGGTTGGACTGGGTCGGGTCGACCCGGTTCGGCCGACCCAGGTGGGTTCGCCCGGGCCCAGACCCCCCGTCTTCGGACCGTTTTCGGTCGTTTGCAAGTAACATGAGCTACGGGCCTCCGAACGACGCGCCGTCAACGGCGATGCGATCCTTTGATCGAGACGGTCGTTTCGGTATATCGAACTCAACGTTTCAGAATACTTTGGGTTCAGCCGGGTTGGTTCATACACGAAACCAACCGGGGCCTCGGAGCAGAAATGCTCATATCTTGAGCTTCGGATGTCCGATTGACGTGCCGTCGACTTTGGTGGATTCCTCTAAGTGAGACTGATCTTTTTCCTCACTCTGCCCGAGGTTTGGACGCTGGTGGAGTACGGTCGGGTTGGTTTTTCCTTAAAAACCAATCGGGCCCCTGGGACGAAAAAGCCAATAACTCTCAGACCGGGCGTCCGATTGACGCGCCGTCTGCGACGTTGAGTTCCTGTTGACGATACGGAACTTTTGGATACATCAACTCTGGACTTTGAGTCAGTTGATGTATCAGCCTCTCGGATCATGGAGCGGACCCTCCTGAACGAGCTTGTTGTGTGTGGGAACCTTAGAGCTGGCTGCTACTGTTGCTGTGACAGCGATAACTGTACAGAGATCCTCAGTGGATTCGACTGCGACGATGATGAAAACCGTACGGGAATCCTCCGTGTTTTCTGCAGTGACCACTACGGTACATCTTGGGATACATCAACTCCGTACTACATGTCAGTTGATGCATCGACCTCTTTGCTCGTGGAGTGGACCCTCCCGAAACGAGCATGCTGTGTGCGGAAACCTTAGAGATGGTTGAGACTTGACAACTGTTGATCGAATGACAGAGGTGTGCTTGGTTGTAGCAGCACGGGGGAGCACTTGGTTGTAGTGGAAGACCCACGACAGAGGTGTGCTTGGTTGTAGCGGTATAGGGGAGCGCTTGGTTGTAGCGGCAGACCCACGACAGAGGTGCGCTTGGTTGTAGCGGCACAGAGGAGAGCTTGGTTGTAGCGGCAGACCCACGACAGAGGTGTGCTTGGTTGTAGCGGCACAGGGGAGCGCTTGGTTGTAGCGGCAGACCCACGACAGAGGTGCGCTTGGTTGTAGCGTCACAGGGGAGTGCTTGGTTGTAGCGGCAGACCCACGACGGAGGAGCACTTGGTTGTAACTGCATGGGGGAGCGCTTACTGGTAGCAACAGGCCCACAGTACCCGATAGGTGGAGAACTACAGCAGTCCAAGGTAAGAAGGAAGTGCTTGGTTATAGCGGCATAACCACTGCACTTGATGGAGTAGGAGTTTCCCAATAGCTTTGGGTTCAACTTCATGATCGAACCTGTGTGAGCTGAGTCCTGTTTTCTTTCCTGTGTGGATTGTGTTGTGATATCCTGTGTGGATTACGTTTTTCTTTCCTGTGTGGAATACGTATACTTTCCTATGTGGACTGTGTTGTACTTGGGCTTAGAGGTTGGAGCGTATTGGAATTGTTGACTTAGGTATATGTATGGGCATATACCTAAGCAGTGTCGGTTGTTACTTCGTGATTGTATCTTTCCTTTGTGGTTTATCCTTTGTGGATTTTGGGAGACCCTCGGGGGTCTCGGGGTCCCTACTGAGTAGCTTATACTCACCCCTGCATGGGCTATGCCCGCACTACGTTGTGTTGGTTGCAGACGACAGACAGCGTTGATCGTGGTTGAGGCTTGCAGAGCAGGACGGTACATGGAGGAGGACCACTGGGCGGGACGTACTCGGAGTAGACGGTGGGACCCGAGGAGCAGTGGAGCTATCTGTACCCACCCTTCAGGTGGGATTTCCAGTGGACATCTTAGCATAGCAGCTTTTACCTTTCAGTTGTTGTTTTCCCTTTTTAGTTGTCCTTTACTTTCAGTTTGGGTTTGTATTCTGGCCCACTTACTTTCCGCACTTGCAGTTGTACTCTGTTTTTACTTAGTGATTACTTTTTTCCGCTTGCTTACTCTGAGGTGCTTGTTTACTTTACAAAGGTAATGCCTTCCCTGTTTATCGGGATTTACGCCATGGTGCTAGTCTCCAGCCCCTGGCCTATGGAAGGCGGGCTTGGGGTAGTCACGACACAGACCCCGAGGACGGGTTGTGACAAATTGGTATCAGAGGTGGTCGGTTATACCGCAGACTCTGATCTTTCTTCTATGTGAAGAAATAGTGTTTATCGTATTGGGTGTGGTTATCAGTCTAGGGAGTCCAGTGTTGGTGCGGCGGCCGACGTATCCGTACACCAGGACCCTGACTTCTGATTTCCGACTTAATGCACGAAAACATTGATTGCATGTGTGTTTCAATTTTTCTTTGTGATTACTTTATGTCAGCTCACCAGGTATACTGTTCTGACCGTGGCGCACCTGTTTCCTTTTCAGGATGGCCCCACGATGGCAGCTAGCTAGGGTTCCGAGCGATGTGCGTGGCGAGATCCCACCAAGTGTCGAGGACTCGATACAGGTCCCTTTGACAGCTGAGGCACCGGTGGTACCTATACCCGCCGAGCCACCGATGCTACCAGCCCCAGCCGCTGACGATGCACGTCGTCTTATTACACTGCATGAGTTCTAGCACCAGCGACCGTCCAGGTTCCGCGGGGAGACGGACCCTCAGGCCACCGAGGACTGGCTGGAGGCAGTTGTACGAGTTTTCAGATTAGTGAGGACACCAGCAGACCTCATGGTGATCCTCGAAGCGAGCCTCCTGCACGCGGCAGCAGGCAGATGGTGGAGCTTGATGATCCAGGTTCACGACGAGACATCTCTCCTATGGACGGACTTTGAGAGAATCTTCTGCTCCGAGTTCGTCTCAGCCACCCTCTGAGCGGTGCGCATCCAGGAGCTACTACAGCTGCGGAAGGGCAGCATGACAGTGGCCCAGTACTCGGCGAGATTTACTGATCTCTCACGCTACTCCACATATATGGTACGGGACTCGTTCTTCCGGGCCCAGACCATCGAGAAGGGACTGAGGCATGAGATCAGGGCTTCGATGATCTCCCTCAACATTCCGACTCAGGCAGGGGTGTTGGAGCGAGCCCTATTAGTGGAGAGTTTCCTTGCTGAGCAGTCTCCAGCAGCAGGACCCACCACTTGTTGGCATGCGGCAGAGTCTTCTGCAGTGGGCAGTAGACAGATGACGCAGGGTTCCAAGAGGACTAGACCTACAGGTGGTCGACAACATGACTCTGGATCTTTTGTGCGAGGCACTCGGGGTGGGAAACGACTTTCCATGAGAGGGCAGTGTTACTCATGCGGCGGGATTGGTCACATGGCTCATGACTGCCCGACCCGCCATACGGATGACCAGCAGATGGAAGAAGGGCCCCCAGGCAGATGCAAAGGTTCGATCAGGGCGGGCCGCAAGGAGCAGGCGGCCATGGCAGGGGAGTTGGTCGTGCAGCTAGAGGTGGACGACGCTTCGGGGTGTTGCCACCACCACAACCAAGAGGTCCACCCCGACCGCAGGGGACCGGAGGACATGGGAGAGCTCAGCTTCAAGCAGCTGAGGCCTATGATCATGGAGCTTCGGGAGCAGATGGACAGGAGCGGGACTAGCTCCAGACCTGGAGACCTTTGTTCATGTAGCTTCTCATTTTGTTGATGTATGTTTGTAGATTCTTTGTGTCTTTGTACTTGAGCTGCAGTAATAAAAGACACCTTTTCTTGTGGCATTTAATTCCCTGTCCTCTCTTCTGTTGTTACTAAGAGGTTCCGGTTTAGACTGTTGACTTGACCCTCACTTGAGAGGTACCTACTGGAGGAGACCCAGTTACCACACACTGATGCCGATAGTGTGACTCAACCCTTGGAGGCGAGAGTAACGGTTGGATCTCTTGGTAGTAGCTTCGAGGCCTTATGACGTCATCCCTGGTATGGGTTAGTATCATCCATGTCAGGATTGACTATATTAGGCAAAGAACGTGGTTCATCCAGGGGATGAGACCGGATTTCTCTTATCGGAAAAGAAGAAATCATAGTAGCTCTTGTGGGACCAGAGGTGGTCTAGGCCATGATAGAGAAGGTTCAGGTCATCCAGGAGCAGATGAAGACAGCTCAGAGCCGACAGAAGTCTTTCGCTGACAGGAGGCGGAGGCAACTAGAGTTTGAGGATGGCGACCACGTCTTCATGCGGGTCTCACCTCGACGTGGATTACGGAGATTTGGCCGAGGTGGAAAGTTGTCTCCATTCTTCATCGGACCCTTCCAGGTCCTCAGCAGGATTGGCGAGGTGGATTACCGCCTAGGTCTACCACCTTTGTATCCCTAGTTTGTGTTGAAGCTTTACGGGGACGTAAATCCCTGTGGTGGGAGGAATGTAAAGACCCGGAAATTTCAAGGAAAATTTTTTTCTTAATTTTCTTTGGAATTTTACAAGAACACAGTTTCTGACGGCGCCTGATTCTGAGGCCCGGTGTGCCCGGAATTAATTTCCAAAGTTTGGCTCGGGTACGTTCAGTGAACGAACGAGCGGGTTTTTCTAACTTTTGAACCGGTGCTTGGAATCGAATTCCGAGGGCACCGAAGGAATCGCAGTGCCAGTATTTTCTTAGAAACTCCTCTTCCGGAGTTGCGTTTTCTCGGTTGTGGTTTTTAATTTTTGTATTTTAAGTTAAGAAATAAAATAAAGTTGTGCGACAATTTTATTTTTATTTCACTTAAAGCCACTTGAAGACCACTTTAAGCTGCTTAAGCTCAGTTGAAACAGATAGGGTGCAATCCAAAATATCCTATCCACTTGATAGGATATTTGTGGTTTGGGGCCCACACGAGCCCCACCGTTTGTTTTCTGATAAGTAACGCACCCGCGAAAACCCATCATTATGAAAGTCAACTGACGCGTTTTCTTAAATTCTTAACGCACCAATTAAATGGGCAGTTTCTTTCGTTGAATTAATTCTATGAATTAATGGGTCGTTACTTACCTATTTTTTGTTTGTTGGCGTAATAATAAAATAAGACCAACGCACGACTTCTGGAAAAAGGTTCGTTGAGAGGATTTGACAGAAACCAAGAGTTCTTCATCCTCCTTCGCAAAGAATGCGAAGAACACGAAGAACGCCGGCCCCCGACGAAGAACGCCGAACCCGCGGAAATCGACGACGCGACGCCGTGTGCCACAACGCCGACGTTTCCTCTTCTGCGACGTTCCTCTGAGACGTTCATTCCTCTATGACAAAAACCTTCGATCATCCGTTGAGTTCATCGACGCAACACCGGATACTGCAATGACGTGACAATCCCCTCCTTCCGCGACGATCAAATCCATGAAGAACCCGCGTGCGACGACTTGACGAGGTAGGGGTTGTTGTGAATATTTTATTTTTACCGTTAACATTTCTTTTAAATTAAAGAACCGGTTTCATAAGAACAATTTTAATTTATTAAAATTTTTGTTTCATGTGTTGAATAAATTCTCCCGACTATTTTTATCTAACGCGGAGGGTGTGGGCCAAACGAACTCGGCCCGACAACCCTCTGCCATTCTTCGTGATTGTGCGGATTTGGCGGGCGATGGCAAAACGTGACGCAAGGGCGATTTGATGATCTCGCGGTGAAGAATGGAACCCGGGAGGAACAGCGGCGCAGACGGGAAGGAAAACGGACTGCCGGAGCAACTCCGGTGGCCAGCGGAAGCTACCGGCGGCGCGGGTCGCCAGCGCGGCGGCCGGAGGCGGCGGTGCCCCGGCGCACCGCCGGACAGGGCCGTCGCGGCTTCACCGGCAGCGGCGGTGTCCAACGGACCCGCGACCACTCGGGTCCGGCTCGCACGCACGGGACGCGGTGACATGCCGTGTCCGCTGACCCATCACGGCCCCGCGCGGGGCCGCGGCACCTCCAACCCGCGGGGGCAGCGCCCCGTGGCTTCTGCCCTGCTCGGCCGCTCGGCCGAGCCAAGCCGGTCCAGCCGGCCAAGCCGGGCCCCGCCCTGGCCTGGTCGGACCGGGTCCGGCCGGTTTGGACCGGGTCGGGTAGACCCGGTTCGGCCGACCCAGGGGGTGTCGGGCCGGGTCGGCCCGGGCCCAGACCCCCCATTTTCGGTCTTTTTTCCGTAACTTGAGCTACGGGCCTCCGAACGACGCGACGTCAGCGGAGATGTTATCCTTGGATCGAGACGGTCGTTTCGGTATATCGCACTCAAGGTTTCAGAATACTTTTCGTTTGACTGGGATGGTTCGTACATGAAACCAACCGGGCCCTCGGAGCAGAAATGCTCATATCTTGAGCTTTGGACGTCCGATTGACGTGCCGTCGACTTTGGTGGATTCCTCTAAGTGAGACGGATATTTTGGATCACTCCGCCCGAGGTTTGGATGCAGGTGGAGTACGTTCGGGTTGGTTTTTCCTTAAAAACCAACCGGGCCCCTAGGACGAAAAAGCCAATAACTCTCAGACCGGGCGTCATATTGACGCGCCGTCTGCGACGTTGAGTTCCTGTTGACGATACAGAACTTTTGGATACATCAAATCTGGACTTTGAGTCAGTTGATGTATCAGCCTCTCGGCTCGTGGAGTGGACCCTCCCGAACGAGCTTGCTGTGTGCGGGAACCTTAGAGCTGGCTGCTACTGCTGCTGTGACGACGATGACTATACAGAGATTCTCAATGGATTCGACTGCGACGATGATGAAAACCTTACGGGAATCCTACGTGTTTTCGGCAGTGACCACTACGGTACATATTGGGATACGTCAACTCCGGACTACATGTCAGTTGATGCATCGACCTCTTAACTCGTGGAGTGGACCCTCCCGAAACGAGCATGATGTGTGCGCAAACCCTAGAGTCGGTTGAGACTTGATGACTGCTGATCGAACGACAGAGGTGCGCTTGGTTATAGAGGCACAGGGGAGCGCTTGGTTGTAGCGGCAGACCCAAGACAGAGGTGCGCTTGGTTGTAGCGGCACAGGGGAGCGCTTGGTTGTAGCGGCAGACCCACGACAGAGGTGCGCTTGGTTGTAGCGGAACAGGGGAGAGCTTGGTTGTAGCGGCAGACCCACGACAGAGGTGCGCTTGGTTGTAGCGGCACAGGGGAGCGCTTGGTTGTAGTGGCAGACCCACGACAGAGGTGCGCTTGGTTGTAGCGGCACAGGGGAGCGCTTGGTTGTAGCGGCAGACCCACGACAGAAGTGCACTTGGTTGTAGCGGCACAGGGGAGCGCTTGGTTGTAGCGGAAGACCCACGACAGAGGTGCGCTTGGTTGTAGCGGCACAGGGGAGCACTTGGTTGTAGCGGCGGACCCACGAAGTAGGAGCACTTGGTTTTAACGGCACAGGGGATCGCTTGGTGGTAGCAGCAGGCCCACAGTACCCGATAGGTGGAGAACTACAGCAGTCCAAGGTAAGAAGGAAGCGCTTGGTTGTAGCGGCATAACCACTGCACTTGATGGAGTAGGAGTTTCCCAATAGCTTTGGGATCAACTTCATGATCGAACCTGTGTGAGCTGAATCCTATTTGCTTTCCTGTGTGGATTGTTTTGTGCTATCCTGTGTGGATTACGTTTTGCTTTCCTGTGTGGAATACGTATACTTTCCTGTGTGGACTAAGTTGTACTTGGGCTCGGAGGTTGGAGCGTATTGGAATAGTTGACTTAGGTATATGTATGGGCATATACCTAAGCAGTTTCGGTTGTTACTTCGTGATTGTATCTTTCCTTTGTGTTTTATCCTTTGTGGATTTTGGGAGACCCTCGTGGGTCTCGGGGTCCCTACTGAGTAGATTATACTCACCCCTGCATGGGCTATGCCCGCACTACGTTGTGTTGGTTGCAGACGACGGACAGCGTTGATCGTGGTTGAGGCTTGCAGAGCAGGACGGTACCTAGAGTAGGACCACTGGGCGGGACATACTCGGAGCAGACGGCGGGACCCAAGGAGCAGTGGAGCTATCTGTACCCACCCTTCAGGTGGGATTTCTAGTGGACAGCTCGGCGTAGCAGCTTTTACCTTTCAGTTGTTGTTTTCCCTTTTTAGTTGTACTTTACTTTCAGTTTGGGTTTGTATTCTGGCCCACTTACTTTCCGCACTTTCATTTGTACTCTGTTTTTACTTAGTGATTACTTTTTTCCGCTTGCTTACTCTGAGGTTCTTCTTTACTTTACAGAGGCAATGCCTTCCCTGTTTATTGGGATTTACGCCTTGGTGCTAGTCGCCAGCCCCTGGCCTATGGAACGCGGGCTTGGGGTAGTCACGACACGAGCCCCGAGGATGGGTCGTGACATTGGTGATATGTTCATGATTGTCTATTTTAAATGATGTAGCCACATCTTCAAGTTATGAAAAATGTTATTTTTATTATGATATATCTCATGATTTATTTCTCATGCCTTAAAGTTCTTTTCATGACCTTATTGAAGTATCTCATGTTCACATGTAAAATGTTTCTCTTATTTCCCTTACTGGGCCTTCTGCTCACCCTTTCTTTTGATGTATGTCCCTAGGTTATGAGATGTAGTAATAAACCTAGGATGAACATGAGGAGAAGCCTTTTAAGTGTTTAAGAAGAATGTTTTATGTTTTCATGTTTTAAGTTCTTGGTTTCCAAGGCACTAAACCTTAAAGATCCTCAGTTTTGTAAAATGTAATGAAAGTTTATGTGATAAAAAGGTGGGATGCCATAGTTGGTATCAAAGTATGGTTTAGTTATTTGTGGAAATTAGGATATGAAAACATTAGTAAGAAGCCTATAGAAAAGTTTATATATAGGGAATCTTCCTGGTAATTTGGTGAGTATTGAGTAATGGGTTGCCAAGAAAATACATCCCTGTCTGGATACAAGCAGGTAGAGGTGGCTCTGGCACAGATATACATAGGGGTAAAACCCGAAAACAATGCTTTGAGCTAGACTCGAACGGGAACTGGTACACAACAACGGGCCTTGCTGCACTCTTGGTTACGACACTCACGGGGGATATGCTTTGGTAAATTCATAAGCTTAGTATTAACCATTATTAAAGGAACAAAGATAAAATAAAATAAAGATTCACATAAGAATATATGATCATGGATAACCTAGTTTGAAACCTAGGGGATCACAAGTTAGGGTATAATTTTCTTCTACAAGTTATCCTTATATGATTTATGTTCCTTTTCATGATTATTGGCTAAGTATTTAACCCCCTAATTATACTTTATCTTCTTAGTTAATGGTGAGAAATGGAAAAACATTTCCCAACAACCAATGTGATAGGAAATGCGACGATTGACGTATTAATATGACAGAGATGATTAGGGTATTAAAAGATGATTATTATTTTGGAAGATGTTCACTATTTTGGGGACCCTATATGATCAAGGTAAATATATTACTACAGTATTTTCATTGAAAAGTAAGGTTGACTTATATTTTGAAGAATCAATAAATTTAAGGTGGACTTATAGTAATTTAGGTTACTTATGGTAATGATTAACCTATCTTGGGTAAAATATGTTTAGGATAGCTAATTTTGTTATAATATGTTAGGAGTGGTTGATGTGTTTTGGAGATGAACAATGAAGTTTATTTTGGAAGACTATGTTATCAAATTCTTCTTGTATTTGGGTTTCAATCATAGTTTGGTTTATTTTGAGGAATTTTAAGAACAATTATTTATGGAATGGTCTATGATGAAATTTGGGTAGTACCATGGAACTTTGAAGATTTAAAAGTAGTTTCCCTTACTATGGGATTTTGTTTTTGAAGAGTTGTTTTACCTTACCCTTTATGATTTTGGGGATAATTTTTAAAGATAGAAGAAATATATAGTTAATCTTTTGTGTATTATGTGATTCTCTAGAAGATGATTCTTGTGTCTTGATGAGACCAAGTAGTTTTGAATGCTCATCATTTGGAGAAAAGATTAGTTTAGGTAGAAACTTGTTAAAGGATGAAACTTTACATGAAGGTAGGTATATTTTCTTATGTTTGGTTCTATGTATTAAATGAATTCCTTATGAAAAAGAGCGTAAAAAAAGTGTTGTTGGTTTACGTTTCCTACTAGGTAATCAAAGACCGTTTACACACAGCATAGGTTTGGGATTTTCTTATGGTTAACTTTCTCCTAATCATGTTTTCTATCACTCTCCCCTAGAACTTGACCCTTTGTTTTTTCTTCCATGTCCATGTTTTCCTACATGGAATCCTATTATGGGTTAACTCGGGTGACCTTTTTACTTCCCTTTATTTCTTTTAAAGTAATAGTTTTACTGAGTCCTTTTCCGGTGTTGGACTTTCAATGAAATTTCAGAACCTAGTTTTAAAAATTGCGAGGACTCAATTTCCTAAGGGGGGAAGATTGTAACGACCCGAAATTTTGAATAAATATTATTTCCTAATTTTATGTGTCATTTTATTTTATTTTTTATACTCAACAAAAATGTTTCATTTGATAACATGATTATAATTAAAATGAGACCGTTGGGTTTTGACTGTTATATGACCATTGGTCAATATGACCGCTGGAAACTAAACGTTTCGATTATTGTCTCTAAATACAAGTAATCTTGGTTAATTGTTATAGAAAGAAGATTCGATGGCCTCACCCAGTAGTCTTGGACCGATCGAATCCCATCTAACAGAACTTGGGAAAGAGGTAGCACCACTGGGCTTTGCTCTGGACCAAACCCAAGCCGAACATCATCGTGTGAAACTAGAACGGAATTTCCTTTGCGAGAAGTTCAAACTAATAGAAATTACTACTCGTGCGATGTTGGCCGAGCCTCCCTCAGATTCTCTCACCTTAGCACACCTTACACTTAGGTCCTATGCTGGTGTGATAAGGGACTATGTAAGGAGACCATAACTGCCTTGTGTAATCCATTGTTTTAAATAAAAATTGGGATTTCTTCTTATGATGTTTATGAATTTTCAAATGTTCGGATAAATATAGTATGCATATTTTTGGTGAATTTTAGAGAAAGGATATTTTAAAAAAATGTTTATGTAAACCTTAAATAATTAAAAATGAGTAATGATTTTCAAAAAATGGTCTTCTACAATTATGTTCAGTACGAAATTTAGAGTCTAATAAGATAAACTTGATTTTTGATGAATAATAAATTATGAATAGTGATTTTACGCTTAGGATTAGTAATGTGACCAAATGGATTAGTAATCTCACTTAAAGAAAGTTTTAAAATAATCTAGGCACCTTGATTAAGTAATGTGATTCAATAAAATGGTTAAATAATGGTTTCATAAATTATTATTCAAGTATTAGTTTTTTCAGTGAATAGTGTTTTTTAATTAAAAATTAAATTAAAAATATTTAGGAAATTATTTTTATAAAATGGATTTCATTTTTGAACTCAGAGCATCGATATTATGTTATGGTAATTTTTGGGGTTTTTTCTGAAAAAATATATTTTCGATGAATAGTGTATTTATTTAAAAATAAAATTAAAAATATTTAGAAAATTATTTTTATAAAATGGAGTTCATTTTTGAAATCAGAGCATTGATATTTGGTTAATGTGAAATTTTGGGATTTTTCTGAGAAAGTTGAATTTTCAGTGAATAGTAAAAATACAGTTTTAGGGTTTCGGTATGTTTAATGACATCATAACTGTGTCATGGTGATGTCATGAGATATTTTAAGAGTTGGCCGACCTAAGGTGATGGATATTTGTATTGGGGGCCCCATGTGGCCAAACTTAATGGGAAATATCATGGGAGAGCACATGGTTTTGAGAAAAGCACATGTGAGGTGTCCCTTGCCCATTAATGCCTTGTCCCCTCACTTTCCCTATAAATACCAAGCCCTCCTCTCATCCTTTCGACTCCAAAACCATCCTCAACTACGTTCTGGTCTACTTACCTCCCAAGGAGTCCTCCCAAGGTTCCCCCAAGCCTTCAAGGTCCAAACCATTTAGTTTTAAGAGTTACGTTTTAAGGTAAGGGATCTGATCTCTCTCTTTCTATTCAAGAAATCTCTTTTATGTAATTTGTTTTATGCTCCATGTTCTTATGTTAAAGAGTTTTATTTTATACTCCTCTTACTTCCCTTTTCATTTTCACATAATGAGATATCCCCTCTTACTATCATTATTTCGTTTTTTGAAGTTTTAAGTGGCGCCGTTAGGCTGCCGAAATTTTTGTAACGGATTCTTTCTCCCTTCTCATTTTTCAAGATCTATTTTCATGTAAAGTATTGCAAGTTCCTTTTTATTATGTTGGGGTATGATCTCTAAATTTATCATACTGTTATTTTATGATCATATGATGAGAGACCCCATTTGATATCTTCAATTCAGTATTTTGAAGTTTTAAGTGGCGTCGTTAGGCTGCCGAATTTTTAAGTGTTTCTTCACCCTTCTCGTTTTGAAGTTCTACTTTCATGTCAATTATTTCAATTTCCTTTTTGTTATGTTGGGGTATGATCTCTATATCTATCATACTGATATTTTATGATCATATGATGAGAGAACCCATTTGATCTCTTTAATTCAGTATTTTGAAGTTTTAAGTGGCGTCGTTAGGCTGCCGAATTTTTAAGTGGTTCTTCACCCTTCTCGTTTTGAAGTTCTACTTTCATGTCAATTATTTCAAGTTCCTTTTTGTTATGTTGGGGTATGACCTCTATATCTATCATACTGATCTTTTATGATCATATTATGAGAGACCCCATTTGATCTCTTCAATTCAGTATTTTGATGTTTTAAGTGGCGCCGTTAGGCTGCCGAATTTTTAAGTGGTTCTTCACCCTTCTCGTTTTGAAGTTCTACTTTCATGTCAATTATTTCAAGTTCCTTTTTGTTATGTTGGGGTATGATCTCTATATATATAATAATTATCTTTTATGACCATATTATGAGAGACCCCATTTTATCTCTTCAATTCATTAGTTTGAAGTTTATGTGGCGTCGTTAGGCTGCTGAATTTTTAATTGGTCCTTGCACCTTTCTCCCTTTTCAAAGTTCTAATTCCATGTCAAGTCTTTCAAGTTCCTTTTTATTATGTTGGGGTATGACCTCTATATCTATCATACTTATCTTTTATGTTCATATGATGAGAGACCCTATTTGATCTCATCAATTCATTTTTGGTTGAAGTTTATGTAACGGTGTTAGGCTGCCGAATTTTAATAAGAGAAATCTTATTTTTGTCTTCCTTTCATGTTCTTCATTTCATATGGTATATTTTCAAATTTCATTACCATGTTCTTAAATCCCTTATATTCTGTCCCTCTACTGTTTTATGGTTCATTTATTAATGTTTGACCCATGTCCCCTCTCTTTTCAATGTTTTCTAAAAACCTTGTAACATAGACGTTATGCTGCATAGTTTTCGTCTCAAAATGCCTCCCTCTTTATCTCAAAATTATTTTATGTTATTAAGTGAATACTCAAAGCTCTTATTTCTACAGGGGTATTCACATATATATCAAAATATTCTATTTTAAATTCTGGGATTTACATACATGAAACCCGCTTTCCCTTTTCTGTGGGTTTAAAGTGACATAAAGATCATGCCTTTAAAGCAGTTTTTTTAAAATGTTATGATTATGAAATGAAACTCATTTATTTTATGATATATGGGTTGTTAATGAAATGATTGATGATGATATATGTGTCTCACATGATAATAAAGACATGTCAAGGGTGCGCCCATATAGCGCTCCAATGCATTGGGTAAAGACTTAATCTCTAGATATGACTTTTTAGACTGATACCTTGTTGAATAACTTTGGTAATTTTTAATGACACCTTGGGGATGGACCTTGGTGATATGTTCATGATTGTCTATGTTAAACGATGTAGCCACATCTTCAAGTTATGAAAAATGTTATTTTTATTATGATATATCTCATGATTTATTTCTCATGCCTTAAAGTTCTTTTCATGACCTTATTGAAGTATCCCATGTTCACATGTAAAATGTTTCTCTTGTTTCCCTTAATGGGCCTTCTGCTCACCCTTTCTTTTGATGTATGTCCCCAGGTTATGAGATGCAGTAATAAACCTAGGATTAACATGAGGAGAATCCTTTCAAGTGTTTAAGAAGAATGTTTTATGTTTTCATCTTTTAATTTCCTGGTTTCCAAGACACTAAACCTTAAAGATCCTCGGTTTTGTAAAATGTAATGAAAGTTTATGTGATAAAAAGGAGGGATTCCATATGTAATCTTGTGAAGTAAATCAAGTATTGACATGTAATAAAGATCAGGGATTTTATAATATAACATACAGAAATATATATGTAAAATAATAAAACAATGATTTCTCTATAATATATAAATAAAGAAAATATGAATGAAAAATAAAAATCATAATTCATAAATACATAAAAACAATTCAAAAAATTAAAACCAACAAAATTTATTCCAAACAACCTTAAATAAATTAACAATATATTATATAATTATTAAAATTATTAAAATAATAAAAACAGAAATATATTACTAGATCACTAGAGTTAGGCTATTAGAGGTGAAATATGGAGACTCATGTCTTTATAAAGAATTAATTTCATGATTTAATACATAAAAAACATATAATAAACCCTATAAGATAAAGAAGTATTATGTACTTGGGAATTAGGTACATATATTAACATAATTAACATGGGATTAAACAAAATTATTGAAAAAATCCTTAAGAAGATCTTAGAAATATTCAGTTCTCTAAAACTACGTGGGATAACATAGGGATTTACATAAAAAACGAGTGATCTATAATGACTAGTAATGGAACATAAAATAAGAATAACATGGAAAAATTCTTACCAATTTGAAAATTGAAATTTAAATGGAACATAAATTGTTTGATTATCATAAAAGTTAACCATAATTAATTATCTTGTATGGGAACAAAACAGAGAAATGGGAATGTAGAAAAAACATTAAACATAAAATCAAAAACACAGTTAAAGGCTAACAAACAAGACATCATTATATTCTTGGAACGTGCGATGATGGATTAGGATCACTACCTAATCCATTGAATGATGTAGTATGAGACTAAAATATTACCCAAGGCATTAGAGTGCTATATAATTCTATGTGTACCCATCTCTTTAATATCATGCACATTAATAAGTGTTCCACAAATAACATTAATCATAGGATCCTATTTCATAATATTTAATTCCATGATCAAGGGTTGTGTAATGAATACAATGATTTCAAAAATTAAAAGTGTTTAGGTATTATCTATTTTAATAACCATGAGATTAAATTGTGATTGTATTCATAGTAAAATAGTTTGTCTTGGAAAAATCAAATCATAACATCGATATATAATGGTTCATAAAAATTTTCAATGAGAGAAAAGGGTTCATTAATCCTTTATACAAATAATTGACTATAATAGGGACATTGAGAAACATTATTAATTGGAAATAAAATACTTAAAATGAATAATATTCTCGATTAAAAATAATATAGAGAGGATCCTTTACTAAATTTCGACATAATAACGTCTTTGGTAAAATTTATAATGAGAGGGGATAAATAATATCTAATTCATAAGTATTTAATTTTTTATTATAGGGATGTTTATAAAGTCATAAAAACTTATCAAAATTTTATTTAAAATCAAAAAAATAAAGTGCTTGTATTGACAATAAGAGAGAGTGGTTCCTTACTTTTGGTTTGGAAAATCGCTTGACAATTTCAGCAACATAACAGGTGTATATAATGGTTCATAGGATGTATTAATGAGATTTAAGGGGGTAAATAATCAAAAATAAATAAAAATATATATAATATTTATGTAAAAAACATACCCAGTCAATAAAAAATTGATATTAGGAGGCATAACATAAAATAGGTTCTTGATTAAAAAGAATATAGGTATATCACTTACCCTGAGAGGGTGATTCCAAAATCCTAGGAGGAGATTACTGAGAGTATAAGGGAACCTTGGGAGGACTCTATAGAGTTTTGGTAAGAGTAAACGTACTTTAATATTTTTGAGCAAAGATAAATGTGTTCTTGGGTGGGTTTATATTGGAAAAGAGATGGGGGTTTATTATTTTTTATCAAACATTTGGTTTGGACTCGATAAAATAAATTAATCAGAACCACAAACCATCCCATGATTTGTGAACATTGTTTCTGAGAAATCATATTATTTTTAATGATTTTACAATTATAAGGTATAAATTTTTTAAAATAATAACCTTTTTTATGTGGAAGTGACTCATGTTCTTTAAGAAATTATTTTAAAGCATTAAAATATATTAAATGTTTCATAGGATTCTTACATGATTTATAAAATTCATCAAGTAACCTAAAAATCACATCATTTTAAAATTTAGAGATATATCTGGTCTTTAATATTTTTGTATAATTTATGACATTGTTTTTTGGTGATTATGAATCCATAATACACAACCTATATATATCATATTTAATTATTAATTGAAAATTTTACTGTTTTAGAAAAATATAAAAAACTACAGGGTTAGATAATATCGATGAGATGACTACAAAAAAATATTTAATTTTCCAAAGTATTTATATAAATATATAAACATTAAATATTATAATATAATCATTATCTAATTAGAAATTCTATTTTTTTATAATAACACATTTTGAATCATTATAGAATTTAAATTTGACATCATAAAAAATTATATTATCATTTATAATTAATAAAAATTAATTTATTAATTTATTTTTTTAAAATATCATTTATTTTTAGAATTTGTGAATTCATAAAAAGTAATATCTTAATTGAAAAATACTATTACATGACAATAAGACTTTTGTTTTATCATATCAAAATTGAATTTTTATCGAAATTATTTCTTAATAATTTATAAACCATAAATATTTAATAATTATTATATTAAAAATAAAATATACATATTTACCCTATTAGTACTACTTTGTTTTTAGTTCATGTTAAATTATTTTTACCTTCAAATTAACTATTTTTTTTAGAATGGTAATAATTATCTACTACACTAACTATTCATATTGTCCAAAAAATCTATTCAACTTAATACTTAATATTAATTATTCTGATTAAAAATATGGAATAAATTTTCAAAATATTAAATCATCTAGGTGGAAGATTTTAGTTTAATATAAAATATGTAATTGCAGTTTGAATGCGGTTTTCAGAAGAAAAAAAATGAATTTTCTGTGGAAAATATTATTTTAGTTTAACTCTATAACTAGTAATCATAATTATATGAATTTAAATTATTTAATAAATATAAATAATATAAATAAATAATTTAAATAACTCTACATTATTTTATATTTTAATTAATTATATTTGATAAAAATTATAAATTTTAAAAATATTTTTAGGAAAATAATATTTGAAGCATAAAATTGAAATTTTCTATAATTAGATATAAATATGGTTTAAATGTAATTAAAGGGATATAATAAAACTCAATAATTATTATGTTAATTTAAATCAAATTAAAATAATATTAGTAGATTTAACATAATTAATATATCAAAAGAAATGACATTTTTAAACCAAATAGTATTTTTAACTATTCACAAAAAAATCAATATTCTTTGAAAGATTCCAAAAAATCACCCTATGTAAATATTTTTATTCTGATTTAAAAAGAGTTTCCATTTTAGAAAATATATTTTCAAAATGTTAATTGTAATATATTTTTATAAAAATATATAAAAAATTGATGAAAATTTATTTTTGAAGAATAAAATGATATTACTAATAATTTAGTAATTATTTACTAAGAATTTATTAAAGTATTTATATTCAATAGAATATTTATATTTATATTTAATAATTTATTTAATCCTATTTAAATCAATAAATTTAATGTCTACGTTAAAACAATCACATTTAATTAATCATTCTTTGTATGAGTTCGGTGTTGTGTATCACATATGTTATTGAACATAATTTTCTTTTTTATAAACTCATGGCATTGCATTTTTTCCCTTTAATAAATTTCATCCTTGTAATTTGAACTTCTTATTAGTGAGTATTTATATTTTTGAAACATCAAATTATCTTTATTGAAAACCAACATTGTAAAAAGGGTTAATAAAACAACCACTAAAAAGAGAAAAAGTGAAGTATGAAGGTAATAACATAACCAAGAGTCCAAGTAGTATAACATTTGTGGGAAGTGAAAATATAAAAAAGTAATAACAAAACAAAATCCATGAAAAAATATAATGTGGTTGAGAACATGGTTAGTAGAAACTCAACGACTATAGACCCATAAATATGTGATTGATGAGTAGGCCATTAATTCATAATATGAAAAAAAATCTTACGAATCATTTCCCAATGATAAGGAATTACTTAACCATCTAGAAAAGTAACAAAAGGAAATAAAATTTCAATAAAAGTCTAATTTCACCTTATAATCAATTTCCACTAAAATATCATCTTTTTCTCCAAATGATTAGTATGCAAGATAAAATTTTTGTGGCTAAACCATTTGAAAAATATTCTAATGGATCACATAATCCACCGTAGAATTATATAGTATTAATTTTATATTTACTAAATCAAAAATTGTTAGCATAAAGTAAAATTATATGAAAAATAACAAAATTATAACTCATTAATCTATAAAATTCATCCAAATAATCAAAATATTTTATCAAAGTACATTCTATAAATAAACAAACCTATATACCAAATAACACCAATGAACTCAAAATTATAAAATGTATTAACATCAATGATTGATTCATACCCTTCATATTACACTAAAAAACATTATATATATTTTTTATAAAAAAATCCATTATATAAAACCTTATTGGTATATATACCTAAACCCAAATAAAACATATCATGAAATATCATTAATCATATCATAAAAAATAATTTATATGGTAATATGTTGTCCCAAAATATCTTTAATAATGTTAAATATACATCACCTAAATCATCAAAAGTTATATCTCAGATTTTAATGATTAAACATAAAAATATCCTCCTAAGTCACTTTAGGTTTATCCCAACATCAAGAACTATTATTGTTTATCAATCCCTCAAACATGTTATTTCTAAAATATCAATCTATCACTAAATATGTTTCATATGTTATCATAAATACTGAACATATATTTTGAATCATTAAAGAAAACTATTGTGGATATATCCTATATCTTTAATTATTATTATATCTATATATTCATTAATATACTACATTAAAATAACTCTCAAACAAAAATAGATAATCTTTTTACTCCTTAAACATCCACAATTTTCTATATAATAGGTCCTTATCCATGGATTTAGCCCTTCGATTTTAAAATTGACTTAAATAATGAAAATATTTTCTAAACATAACACATTATATAATAAAGGGTTTTATAGTATGTAATCTATTAACTTCCATAACAATATTCTTTTTTATACTAACTATCTACCTTATGTCCTACTTTTTCACACTTAAAACACCTTTATGTTCATTTAGGGAATTTCCCCTAGTGCCTTTATCTACATTTTGGACACGTATGAAATGGAATCTTATTTCTTATATCACAATTATCATATGATCCTCTTTGAGACTTTTTTATCCTCTTCATTAATATATTTGGTCATTAAACTATGTTCTAGTTTTTAATTGTGATTTTTGAAAGATGTTTTGTAATAATAAATAAATGAATTACTTATGCTCCCATCATGTTAAGTATCTCATTTGGGAATTTATCACATTTCCCATCATAGTTGTTGTTAACTATATGACTCTTATATCTATCAATTAACTAGAGTAAATGGAAAATTAGGGATGAGTAATTTTAAACTATTTAATAGTTAAACATGAATAAAATAATATTAGTGGTATAACTTATCAATGGAATATACTTCTATAAATTATTAATTTCAAGGAATGAATCTATATAATCCATAATATATTCCATAACATAAAATCTTATAGAAGTATTTGTTCCTATAATAATGTTTTACAATGTGCTTATCAATTTAAAAAAATATATACCTTAGGATTTTAAACCGTATGTTCAATAATGTCTATTTTCATAAACCATTTCTTGATTGAGTATATCTCAATACATTATTTTCATGTGTAACCCCTAGGTACATCTGTGTGATAGCCACATCCACTAGTACTATCCTGAAATGGAAATAGATTCTCAGAAACCACTTACTCTAAAAATTACCAAAAAGATAGGGATGTTTTACATGATTTTTCTATTATCCCTAAGGATTTATGTTGTGTTTCCTAATAATAATCCCTATAATAACTGGACATTTTTTATACAGACTATGATAACTCATATCATTATTACAAATTAATTCATGATTTATAACATAGTTTGAACAATTAATATGACCTATAATATTGATAAGTTTATTTTATTTTAGAATTAAGTAAATAGAATAAAATATGAATCATGGGATACAACAACATTATTTAAAACATTCTTTAAATTATCTTAGAAATCATCGGTCCTCTAAAACTTCATGGGATAACCTGAAGATGAATAAAATAAAGGGTTGGGATATTTATGATAGTAATGGAATATGAAAGAAGCATAACATAAATAATGTATTATATTATTGATAATATAAATTTAAATATAATGTAAAAGGGATGAGTATAATAAAAATGAAAAATAAAGAATGAAATTCTTTGGTAATATAAAGGAAACTCGGGAATGTGGAAACAAGATTAAACATGAAATAATAATCATGGGTTAAAGATAATCTAGAAGACATCATAACATGGTATAAAAAGTCATTTGATTGATTATGTTCACTCCCTAATCTATTTCACGGTGATTCATGAGACTAAAATTTTACCCAATTACTTGGAATTCTATATAATTTTGGACACATCATTCGCATTTATATCATGTGCATGCATAAGTGTTCCACATAGAACATTAAATATACGATCATATTTCCATATATTTATTTCCATGACCTATTAGTGTGTCATTAATACATGTATTTCCCCAATTATATTAGTATAAGTATATCTATGTTAATACCCTTTCGTTAAAAATAGCGATGGAATTCACGATAAAAGTTTTGGCATTAAAATATAGCATCATAACGGCGGTATATAAAGGTTCATACAAAGGTTTAATGAGAGTGAAAGGTGTATCTAATCATTCATACATTAATAGTATATTAATAGGTACACAGTAAAATATATACCAACATTATAAAATGGGAATAAAAGTCAAAAATGTTGAATATTCTTTAATAAAGAGAAGAGTGAGAGGGCTCCTTACTAAATTTCCGCATAGTAATACCTTAGGTAAATTTTATAATAAGAGGATATAAATGATCTGTAATTATTGGGAAATAAATTTGGATATATAAATATGTTTATAAAGTCATAAAATAAAAACCAATTGAGATTAAATGGGTAAAATAAAAATATGTTTCTTTAATTGAAAATAAGAGAGAGTACCTTTACTTTTTCTATGGAAAATCATAAGATAATTTTAGAAGCATAATGAGTGTACATAAATGATCATGGGAAGGTTTAATGAAAGTCAATAGGTTATATAATCACATATAAATACAAATTTCAGTAAAAGGGATATATAAAAACATACCTAAATAGTAAAAAAATAGAAATTAAGACACACAACATAAAATTGGTACTTAAATGAAAATAAGATTAAGAGATCCTGTATTCTGGGATGGAGATTCCAAAATCATGCTAAGAGATTATTGAGAGATTGGGGGAACTTTGGGAGGACTATATATATATTAGAGTAAATTTAATATGTACACCATGGTTTTTGAGTGAAATGTAATGGGTGATTGTGTGGGTTTATATAGGAAAAGATATGGGAGTTATTTATTATTTCTCAAAACTAGGTTTTGGAATATATAAAATAAATTAATAAAAACCACAATCCATCCCAAGATCATATACCATGTTTTCTTAGAAAAGGAAGTGGTTTAAATTCTTTTATAAGACCAAAGTCATAACCTTTAGAAATTTTACCCTTGGTAAAGTTAGAGTGAGTCGTGTTCTTAATGAAATGATTTTAAAACATTAAAATATAATACAGGTTTTGGAAGATTAATAATGGATTTATAAAATTAAAATAATAACCTAGAAATATAATTTTTAAGGGAAAACATTTATATGATCTAGGATACTCAATTTATCATTTATTAAATCATTTTTAGGGCTTGATGATGTCCTAATACACACTATATTTTTATACCATATTTAATTCTGACAACATAATTCAATTATATCCAAAAATTGTGAAAAAATAACCATTGGTAAATTTTAATTTTATGATTAAAAATATAATATTTATTTTTTCTAAGTACTTCTCTTTATGTATTAATTTCTAGTTTTATAACTGAATCAATATTTATTGAGAAATGATAGGTTTTTTGATAATAATAGTTTTCAAATGGATATTACAAATATATTTGACAGATTAAAAAGTTATATTATATTTTATAATTAATCAAAATTATTTAATATTTCTTATGTTTTAATAAAATAATTTATTTTTTAAAATCAAGAATTCATTAAAAGGAATATCCTAATTGAAATTGATATTACACAAAAATAAAATTTCTGTTTAATCATATCAAAATATATTTTTTAATAAAAAATACCCAATATGATCATTATTTAATTGAAAATAAAATATACATATTCATAAATTTAGGTTAACTTTTTTCAATTTATTATTAAATTTTTTTCACAATTAAATAAAATATTTTACTATTACTATGTTAATAATGTTTTTTTAGGGTAAATATTCATATTAACCAAAAATTATGTTTAACATATTACATAATATTATTTATAATTATTCAAAATATAGAATAATTTAAAAAAATTAAATTCACAGAGGTGGAATATTATAATTTAATATAAAACCTAAATGTGTGATGGAATGAGGTTTTCTAGGAAATAAATTCTCTAGGGAAAGGTTGATTTTAATTTATCTTTCTAGCTAGTAAGATTCATTATATGAATTTCCATTCATAAAGAAATATATAAAATAAAAACATAAATCAAATAATTATTCATTATGGTTTATTTTTATTAATTATATTAGATAAAATTTTTGAATTTTAATACAGTTTTGTGGTAAATTCATTTTAATCCTATATATAAACTTATTCTAAGAACTTTTATAATAAAGATTTAAATGTAATTATATAGAATAAATATTATTAATTAATGAGTAAATTAATTTGAAAAAATATTAAATGAATATATATTCATTTAAATTACATAATTTATCAAAAGAAATTTTAATTTTAAACAAATGGGTATTATTCACTATTCACCAAAAAATCTATATTTTTGAAAAATCCAAAAATTACAACCAAAGTTAATTTTAATATAATGATATGAAAATTTGATTTCATTTTATCAAATAAATTTTAAAAATATTAATTATAATTTATTTTTTCAAATAAAATAAAATAAAATTTCTACATAAAATATATTTTCGATGAATAAAATCATATTACTAAAAATTAATTAAATATTTACTATGAACATATAAATATATTTATTTTGTGTATAAAATTTATATATATTTCATAATTATTATAATAATATTTATATCAAAAAAAATTAATTTCCTTGTTCAAACAATCTCATTCAAATAATGATTGTTTCTTTAGGCTCAGTTTTGTGTATAACATACGCTATCAAGAATTATATTTATCTTTTAAATAATAGTGACATTACATAAAAAGTGGTAATGATAATGTGTACATTGAACCTTAGGTCCCAATAAATTTATTAATAATATAGTTTTATAATGTAATGTAATTACTTGATAAACGTAACTTTTATAGCCTTAAATGACAAATCCATAAATCCCATCGTTTAAATAAATTTGAAAATATCATGGATGTCCATAGAATAAGAAAATAAAAAATATATGATTAGAATAGATACTATATAAAAATTCGTTGTACTTTGATGTAATGGATATATAAGGGGAATATTTCTGCATGACATATGAATGAAAAGCGGGGTCAGGAATGGAAGGGGAATCCATTTTATAGAAGTAAAAGCTGAGGTTTGGAATTAGAAGAGGAGATTCCAAAAAGGAAAAAATAATAATAATGAGAATTTAGTTTTATGCGATGAAGAAATTAGTATAAGGGGAGGGTCTGATATGGGAATAAGGATAATGGGTGGGTAGGTTTGTGTGATAAAGGAAGGGGGAAGAGGAATCCACTATAAAAATTTCGTCTAAACAACATCGATTTTCATATAACCACCACTAATAATACTACTACTAGTTCTTTCCAAATTAACCACTTATTATATTTAATTACATATGGATTTCATTTAAACAACACTAATAAAATGGTATTAATTTTGTAGAGGAATATGGTTTTTTAAATAGCAGTGATTTTGTGAAACCACTGATCAAAACAAAAAAAATATTTATTTTTTATTATATTGAATATCTTTGTTTTTTCTATCAACATTTTATTTTCAATTAATGTTAGGTTATATAAAATTACATTGGAAAATTGAACCCATATTTGGCCTAATATATATAAACATAAATAAGGATCCACCATTTTAGTATAATCTATATGACCTTAGGCTAGGATCCACTATTTTTCTCAATGCATTAGATTTTAAAAATTATCCATTTTTTGTGAAATCCATTTGACCATTTTTCTAAATCAAAATTCATTGAAACTTTATAAACATAATATTCATAAATTTTTTTTCTTTCAAAAATACAATATCAATAAATTTAATAAAAATAAACTCAAATATTCTTCGATAAGAAGCCTAGAAAATGAATTTTAATAAGAATTAAATTATCCACTCAGTAATATTTATTCTACCATGGATTTGGTAAAAGTTATATCAAATAATAAATTGATATAATGGACATATTAAATTATTTTTATCCTTGTAAAAATTCTAATATATCATCACTAGGTTGATGGATCTTGAAAAAAGTTAAAGTATTTCCTCAAAGAGAATAATTTTGTTAATTTGTTGTAGGATTTTATTGATAACCCTCTTAATGAATAATTTAACTCACATTTAATATATTTTATCACTATAAAAATATTGAGTCTCATATATTCGGATGTTATAATTCTTTATCATTGTTTCATGGATATGGAATATGTATTACATGTATAACCCGCCTATAGTAATATTAGAGAATCAATCAAAGAATAGTTTAAATCCCATCAATATTTTTTATCGAATAATATGACGTAATCCTATGGTGATACTAAATAAACTACAAATAAAACCTTATCATACTCATCCAGGAGCTTATAACTTATCAAGAAATTATAAATCAGTTATCTATTTGATTAAATTTTTTATTTTAAATCTCAATTCACAATTTTGTTTACCTTTAATGTTCATTTGTATTTAATTTAATTGATATAAACCTTTTATGTACCTTTTACAATAATTGAATATAAATATATATCCTTAGTGAAACAAATTCTCAATTTGAATTCAAATTTTTCATAAATATATCATACAAAATCTCTATAGAAAAAATTATATAAAGACCCAAAGAAATTTTTTTTATGAATGGATAATTTCATTGATTGATTAGGGTGGGAGGAGCATCAAAAATTTTGAGTAATTCCTTGATTATTATAATGAAAATTGGAAAATATTGGTTTATATATGACTATAAAATAGATTTTTAATAGATTTCTATAATTATGTCATTTATTTATTTATATAGTCAAAATCTATTCAAAATTCTATTAATATTTATTTCTTGTCTTCTACATTCAAAAAATATAATTTCTTGTGTTATGTAGAAAAAGTATTTTTTCTAAGAATTCTATGAGTGTTTTAGATGCATTAATACTTCTTCCTCAACCAATAACATCTTATTAAAAATATGGATTTACATGGACATCCCTTTGGTATATTGAGTTTGATGATTATCTTCCTTTATCACATATTAATATCTATCTTGAAGTGATAAATTATAAAACCATAACAAATAGATTGTAAAATCTAACATGATAAGATTTTATTTTTACCCCTTTGGTGTCTCTCATATAATAAATATGTCATTTACATCATCATGGATTTTTTGGTAATAAAATCCTCTAAATCCTATGGTAATGATGTTTTCTTGTGGATTATAAAATTCCCCTACCAACTATTTAAAATGGGTCTAGGTAATTAGATTATTGATATGTAACCAAATCCAACTTCACATTTCTGATTTATGTATGATAGTTCCTAGATATAAATTATAATATATAAATGGAACTATGATATATTCCTATTTTAGATCACATATATTGAATGTCATTTTATATTACTCTAATGATGTTAATTCTTCAGTAGCATGAGGTAGAGGAGTTTCCTCTTCTATTTTATCCAAAACAGAAGATATTTGAAATACAATTTCATATATTTTCATCTTGGTTCTCTATGTTGACCTTTACGGACCCAAATACAAGGAAATATGTCTACTATTGAATAAAAGTTATATTTATTTGTTTTATTAATGATCACTATAACCTTTTAAGATGTTAGCCTACTCCAACATCGTCACTAAATATGATTGAGTGTTAATAAAAATTTATTATGGGAACTCTCTTTTGGGATCCTTATATTTCACTCATGGTGAATCTTCCATAGAAACCTTTGACAGTATCTCCCAATAAGTATAGAATTATATTTTTACAATCACAGAAGTTAAATCCTCTCATTAATGGATAATCCTGTGTATATTATTTTTAAAATTATATTGGATAGATTTGGTATCATAATTAGAATAATTAATTTAATGATATAAATATGTAAAACAATTAGGGATTAAAGTTACATCCTTTTAACTTTATAGTAAAATTATACAAGTCCTCCTTTTTACAAATAAAAATATTTTATTCTGACCATTATGATATGTTTTTCGTATCCTATATCTTTATGTTCTTCAGAACCAATAATTTAATATTTATCATGGTATAACCTTAATTTTGTTACTATATTTTAAATTCCTACCTAGATGAGATCCTTCATGATTGATGGACACATTAGGTCTGGTGACAAGTATTATTTTACCCTTTTCTTGTAGGGACTCCACCTACTACCCTATAACTGATCCATCAATCTTTGGATCATATTCCTAGATTATTGGGGTATAAACCTGAGAAATAATATTATTTGTATTTCTAACATGGTATTTTCAATATGGTACAAAAATGAATTATAAAATGATTGTGTCCTCCTTATATTATATAATAGAGTTGTGGTTCTATATAGCTCTAATACCTCATTTTTCATAGTGGGTTAAAAGGGAGGCTACTCTAAAAGGGTAGAATCTATGACCATTAAATATATAGTGTCTACATTTATAGGTGAGTAAATCATGGGAGTTATGTCTAAGGATTGTAACTATCTTATTATTTTAGCATACATGGAAAATTTATCAACTCATACATGATTTGTGATTACTCTTAGTTGAGTGGTTAGTTCTATCTCAAAGACATTCTAAAGTAGGGAATGATAAAAACTTTATGGATTTTGTACCAACATTTATATCCATTCTATATTCTCATAAGGAAAATTCTATTATACTAATAGGGACCTAAATTATATCATCCCCGCAAAGATTTTACATGAATCTCTGTATTATGGTGGTTCAACTGTTACTCCCATAGCCTTTTTCAATACACAAGAACCATGTACATACATGTTCATGATAACTAAAATTATATAAAAGAACACAATGAATGTTATGGAAGTATATCTTCAAGTTCAACATAGTCATTAAATTTTCCTCCAATGCCTGGTTTTTCTACATATACTAATCATTATGATTTATCATTTTTCATATAAACTTGTCGAAGGTATATCTCTTTACATTTTCATGTTTATAAATCACTATTTCGCAGATATAGGAACATTATTCATCAGGTTTTTTTACAAAATTTATATTAGATTTATATTTTTGATTTGAAATAGGATGGTTTTTTATTTCAAATAGAAGTTAATTCCAAAATTCCTTAAGGGAATTCATGACTACCTAGTTATCCATGAAGTGGTGAGAATGATGATATATCAGTCTCATAGGAACATATTGTTATTAATATTATGTAAAAAATGTAGAAACTAGATCTTTATATATCGATAACATACATTTAACTCCCCATTCAATTGTGGTATTAATTTTTCACCTTCGATTTGAGTGTATCATCTTAGGATTTTTTTATAATGGTTCCTCAATTCTAAGATATAAGTAGAAATTTGTACACCACTAGAACCAAGGGGTTTATAATTATGTTGTAGTCTTATCCTTTAATTGATTTTAGGTTTATCATTTTTACATGTTTATAGTTGACAATCCACTAACCAAAATCACTTTCTCTTTCAATAATTTGATTGGTGAAAATTTCATCCACTCCATGATTTAGTTAGATCACAGAACAATGATAAACTCTATTTATGAAATTGGTATTCTGGTATGCGTATAATCCATCATCATTCGATAAAATAATAGTTAGTCCCATATTAGATACTATTCCATCATTTATTCTCTGTATTTTAAATAGTTCGACTATGTATACACTGAATTTGATGACTGCAATGGTGTGGACAATATTCCATGAATTTGGTTATATAATAAATTAATTGCATGAGAATATAATATATTAATATTACATTTTATAATCATTATTCATAACATATTGTTTCATAAACCACCATAGTCCTGGTAAAGAATTATCAATATAGAAAGAATTTAGATTGGTAGTACATACCTAAATCCTTGATAACCTTTGGGATATACAATAATTATTTTAAAAATCTATAAATAATTTTTATTTATGCCCTAAATAAACACCATAGAATATCATGTTAGTTTTAGAAGTAGTATTTCATGAAGTATGTGAATATCCAACCTCAAAAGGCCAGAAAATGTCATAATATATGAAAGTGAAATTTTCCATGATATATCATTAGTGAATACTGGTAGATATTAACTGAAATTAATAATACCAAAAATATTTTTCACACCAAAACTATCCATTATTCCAACAACAAAGGTTTTAACATGACACTAGTTTATGAGTCATATATAGTAAAAATCTGGAAACTGAAAAACATAGTGAAAATAGAGAATCATGCTTTATGGTGTTGGTCAAGGATGAGATTTTGTTCCCAATTCTCATATAGGGCCCAATAAATGGTACTAGGAACTTGTAGATTCTATTTTTTCATTATTGTGAATAATATAAGACATTGAGAAACTCCCACCTTATTATATTCCCTTAATAATATTCTCACCCACCTCTTAAATTTGTGTTAGTTCTTAAGTGGAGAATATTAATTAAATATTTTATAACCCAACTAAATAGTTTCTATGGTAAAACAAAAAAATTCTATAATTCCCCCAAGGAATTATTTGGAAAGTTCAAATTGTCAAAAATGTCTCCAAAAATTAGAGCTTATTTTTATTTTATACATTACCAATTAATTGATACCTACGTCCCCATAAAGAATACGAAATATTTTTATGTTAGGGATTCAATGGTATATAAATCTAGAGATAAAATATATGTCTATATATATAATTACAAATATGTCTATGTGATCTTAGTAGATTTATACATTCCTACAACTCTAAAATAATTTTTAAATTTGGTGTTTGACTGCCTCATCCAATATGACCATATATATTCAAGTTTGAATCATCACTGATAGTGTAAATTATATCATGTGTCTCATAATTGAAGCTAGTACACAAGTGATAAATGGTAAATTAAAAAATTATTATTTTTGGGTTCAAGTACATGATAATAGTTATCATGATTGGATGTCATGTACCACATGATATAAGTCATATCAATAAGGGGATCTTTGATGATTTTTTTATACATTGATAAATTTTATATCTCTATACATGATGTATGAGTAAACCATGATGTAAGAAATATATAACCAAATGTTGGGATTAGAGCATTTATATAATGAATATGGAATTGATCATTAGTTTTTAAGAATTTTTACCATTGAAATTAAGGAAAATTTCTATTTTTTTTAATTTAGATGAAGGATTTTTTTTGTTCTATGATTTATTTATCAAATTTTATGTTCAATGATGATATTTTTCTCATTTTTGTCAGTATTATCAGTTTGTATATTTAGTTTCTAGTTTGAAAATGATTTTGGGTGGTTTCAAATAATGTTTTGAGATTTTATGTGGCACTAAGTACCTTGTGGGGTACACAAGGAATCAATTTCAATAGAATGTTTAATGAAAAATTACATAAAAAATCATAACTACATTTTTTATAATTAGGGTTACTCATTATTTAATTTTGAAGATTTTTTTGGATTTTAGTTTTATATAATTATAAATAAATATTATATATCATTCCCTTTAAGTAAATAATTAGACACTTCCACTCAATTTCATTTTTATTCCCCAAAAATAGGATTCTAAAATTTTATCTATTATTTCATTTTAGACATGTTAACTATAATAAATATGGATCACTATAATATAAATATATTCATTTATATAGTTCTTAATAATCATATAGACCTATGAAAAACATTTGAAAACATAAGATGAGAAAAAAAATCTCAGTAGGGCATAAAAAATAAAGGAAACCAGTTAATACATTTAAAATTCATGAAAATCTATAAGTATTTTTACATTTTTCTCATATTAAACATTATGTTTAAATAATAACTTACTTAATCATGGAATAAACTTTTTACCCATGTTTATTAGAAAACATTTCATAATAATTAAAAAAATATAAATCATAATTCATTAGGTTTTATTAAAAAACATGACTAATTTTCCATGAAAACATAAAATTTAAGCATAGGAAATAACAAAAATATATGTTAAATAAAATTTAATTTTCATATCATATAAAATCAAAATATATTCATAAAAACAGCTAACTACTATGAAATGAAATATATCTATGGATAAACATATTAGTAATCAAATCGATAATAACAACAATATTTATAAAGTAGTAATATATAGCATTGGAAACTTGAATTATATGATCAAGGACATATTCCAAGATATAATAAACATACCATTAAGGCCTCATTCCAATTCCTCAAAAATAATTTTGTAAACAAATCCCATGTATTTGACTATTTTGTCTCATGATACTAACCAACACATTGAGGGACTATATATAATCATGCCTCACCCATCATGTGATCAGGGAGGATTATGGTCTCCCATGTTTGAAGTATCTTGGTGATATTTTATATGGAGAATGATCTAATAATTAGAAAAATAATTCATTATAACACATAAAGATTTTATTATATATTTCCCTTCTAATAAATATATTTTCATTGATTTGTTATGACACATGCAACTTCATGTCTAAATGAATTTTAATATAGTATTCTATTTTAATCTAATTGTTAAATAAGTGGTATAAATAGAAATTAACACATTTTTTGAAAATATGAAAAAACGATTTATATGATAATAATATATTTATAGATAATTTATCAATTTTATTTACATATTTTTATTCTTTAAAAATATATTCTCTTCAAAAATGGGTTTCATGAATTTTTTTTATGGAAAATAAAAATTATTTTCTACAAATTTAAGAAACTCTATTTTACAAAATGAACATTATTATTGAAATAATCATGTAAAAATTTCCCTTTGGTGATTTTTTTTTGGATTATCTAAAAACGTTTATTATTGGGTGAATAGAAAAAATAAATATTTTTTAAATGAAAACTATATTTTCATTTATACTACAGTGAAAGAAAAAAATTTACTTGGATTGGTTATAAAATTTCAATAAATTATTAATATTAAAAATATTTCAATTTTTACCATTTTTATCAACATTATAAATGATCATTAAATAGAAATAATTTTATAGTTAAAAATTAATTTTTTAGAAAGCTATTTTTCATTATGATTTTTGTTTTTATAATAAATTAATTTCCTCCATTTAAAAAAAATTAATCTGGAAAAATGGGTCCCATATTTTAAAATATATTGTCCAAATGTAGTCATTATTCCAATGTCATATTTTTTTCATTTTTAATATTAACTATATTAAAATTTTTGTTATCTTAGTTAAAATGGTAAAATGGGTAAATTAAGGTTAAACTAAGTGATAATGCCACAATTTTTTATATAAATTGTTATTGTTTAAATTAATTTCAATCTTTAACACTATAGGATATAAGATACTTTTTAATTGATAAAATATCTGTTAATATGACTTAATGACATTTTAATCCATTTAAAAATCAATGTGGGTCACTCCATCGACCCATAAATGGACACATATCATCCCTCTTCTATACAACACTTTGAGCCACCTAGATCAACCAAAAACAAAATAATTCCCTTATAAACATAACTATACATAAATTAAAGTAATATTATTCTTAAAATACCATATTAATGGACATTAAAAAGTTATATAAAGGAGGTGTAATAAAGAAGAGGTAATCATATTCTCTGACCTCTTTAAATTTATTTCCTCTTTTACCTCTTATAAATATAACTTATTTATTCAAAAATAATTAAATAATTTTCATAAATATACTAAATTTTTAATATGATTATGGATAAATTATTTTAAAAATCCTTTCCATTGAATTAGGAATGAAAATTATAACTCATAAGTATGTGTATATTAATGGCTTCATATATAGATAAGTTTCATTCTCCATCACCATAATTTCTTGGTGGTTATTATAATTTATTTCATGTTTATATACAAATATTTAAGATATAATTTTAATTATTTATTTATAATATCTTATCTAAATTATTACCATTCCAAGCGTTGAAAAATAATAATGTTTCTCATGCATACGTTTGGACTACCACCCCTACGAAGTTATGTGATTTTTTTCCATTTTTACTTTACGTGGAAATTAATTATGAAATATTTAATAAATATATATTATATTTATGATATAATAATTATTATTTAAATTCAAATTATTATTTATCATTCTTTCATTCCAACCATTGAATATCTGAAACATCACCTGTTCATATGTGCGTACTACTATCTCCATGAAGTGATCTAATTCATTTTTCATTGCTTCGTTATATGAATACTTATAAAAGTTTATATAATGAATAAATGTAGTAATTATGTCATAATTAATATTATTTATATTATGAAACCATGACCAATGTATATGTAAATTATCCATCTAATCAAAACCTATATAAAAATTAAGTAGTTATCTCCCAAAATAGTTATTTTAATAAATAATTGTCAATAAATAACTGATTAGATGATATAAGTCAAATATATTTTGTGTTATATGTATGAATTGTGTAATTTAATATATGTTTAATAATTCTATTTTTATTATACTTGATATTTGATCTTGTATGAAGAAATATGATACTTGTGGAAAGGTATTTATATTTCAATTCCATTTTTATCGGGATTATTTGTGACATATTCTAATTTTAAATATGTGATTTCAAAATTAATATAATATTTTCCACCAAAAATTCTCAAATGTTATATTGAATAAAATTTTCATCTATGAAAATATACTTTGATAATAATTATGATTTATTAGGGATATGATCCAATGATTCCAACTTTATTCTTTCTATAGATGTTTTCATATTATTATTATGAGATGTTTATGAATACCTTTTATTTTCAAAGGTTGATGCTATGATGAAATGAAGTAATTTTTAGAGAACCATTCTCTATTCCATGGGTTATGATATAATGATTTCATGAATAATTGATGATCTTATGGAACACATATTTATGGTTATCATTCTATGAATAGTTATCTTAGAATTTTATATATGTCCAATTATTTGTGTAAATATGTATAACTTATGATATAATAAGATCTTTAATGGGGAGTGACCCCAATCGAGTAAGTGACTCGATCCACATTGATATTCATGGGAGTTAACATTGAATAATGATATAATGGAATAGGGATTAAACCCAATCCACTATAACAACATTAACAATAAGCCCCAAATAATGAAATGATTTTATCTTTTTATGTGTACTCTAATAACTTATGTATTATTCTTATAATTTTTTTCATTGGTTCTGATTGATTATTTACCATTATTTACAATTATGACTTATGTATTTTTTTATAAAAATGAATTATATCTTGATTGATGATTAATTGTCTTCAAATTAATATGTATTATTTTTATAAGTTATAATCATGTTCTCATACCCTTGTGAATATAATATTCTCACTTATGACCATTGATTAATATCTATTATTCTTACCCTTGATAAACATATGATCTGACTATTTTTAATGTATTCACCACATAGGTTGTGAAAAAATATTTCAAGGAGGGTATGTCTCAAAAGTTTACTATATGAAAAGATATTTCTAGGAGATGAAAAAAATATTTCATGAAATAATATGATTATGTTTCTAGTTTCAAAAGACAATAAAACTTTATGGTATCAGTGTGGATTATAACTTTATGTAATTATTATTCATCATAGATAATTTAATTTCTATATATGTTTTTATTTTTGTAACCTCAACTGGTTTCCACATATGGTATATTTATTTTTTGAGATTAGTATTAGAGAAACCTGGTGAAAACATTATGGATAATCATAAGTATATGATCACATACTTATGTTCTGGTAAGGTGGATATTATGTTGTTTTCCTATTAAAACATACCTATATAGATACTACAAGAAGATGTAGTGTTGGAAAAATTAAAATGAGGACTAATAACCACAAAAAATGTTGATCAAGTATATCTCAGTCATCATTCTGGTGTATGGTGGATGGGATTTTTCCTTACACTTGATTTTACACTCTCGAGGAATATTCTTAGGTTAACTAGAATATTCCTTATTAAACATTATGAAGGATATGAATAGAATATATTAAACATTTCCAATACCAAAAGATAAAGTTTCATATATTGAAAATAAGGTTTCATTATTAAGACATCCTTTTAATGTGTTTTCATGACTTTGATATTTCTCATTATGATTATTTTTTCTCACAATATTTTTTGATTATATTGAATGACTCGATCCATAAGTAACTATGATAATGATGAATGTGATGGATAATGAAATTATTTTCCTTATGAGTAACAAAATTATATGGGAGATAAAATGAAAAATATTATTACTACTCTTATGAAATGTTTTTAAGAAATGAATCATGCAAAGCTTCCAAACAAGAAAATTAGGGGACAATGTTCTTTTGAGTTCTTCATAAAGAAAAATCAACCATTTTTAGTGGTTATGTATATCCAATAATTATTGATTAGAGGATAAGTATAACTAGAAATATATTTTCCATTATCCAGTGTTCATAACATAAAAATGTAATTTAGTTTGTTCATATTTTTTATGCAGAAATGGGTTAATGGTGAAATATTATCAAGAACAAGAGAGAGTGGGAATCAATTGAATCTAAAGATTTAGATCTATTTATAACGTTATTTTTTTTAAAGTACCTTCAAAATATTATTCATATGAAAATATAGGAGAAATTTCTTGAGACAAGGTAGAAGATTGATGAATTTATTTGTAACTATGATGCATATTTTAAAGGACTTGTGATGTACAATTTCAATATAATCATCCAGACTGATAGTATGATGGATCATTTCTTTAGTAGGTTAACAAAATTTCTCCAAATAGAATAAAATAAAAGGGACTTCGGTAAATATGAATAAATCATTCTATATGACATCAAGGATGAAATCAATATTAGAGTTACCCTTCAATATCATGATTTTCATAAAAGATTAAACATAAAGTTCAATGGAATTTATAATAATAAAAATCATTAATTGAGAAGAATAACATTATCTTTGGTAGAAGTATGGAAGGAAATATGGAAAAATCGTAAGAGGATAATTAATTTATTTAATTGTGTAAAAGAATTCCATCATGAAAAATAATTCAAATGTAATGTTAAGAGTCTAGTAAATGATTAAAATAGTGAAAAATACCAAATTAATTTACCACCCACACTATAATGTTTCCAATTCAGGGATTGTAGGCATTATTCCAAATATTTTTATATTCCATGGGGTAAATGATAGGGATCTATGTTAATAAACTCTTATATTCAAATAAAATGGGAAATATCTTGAAATAACTATTATTTATATGTGGTATAATACTTATTTGGGTACTGATACATGAATCAACCACTCAAAAACTACTATGGTACTATTTGATTCTAGTCATACCCACTATTTTTTGTATTCTGAATTTTATAAGTGTATCTTTATACCACTACAATGATTAAATGATGAATTATCCATGAAAACTCATAAGGATTTGATTATCACATCTCAAGTCTATGAATTTTTATGGATTGATGTTTTTAGTATTGTGATTCCAGTAAATATTTTTATTATCCTTTCAATAGGATTTTATTATATTTTGGGCTTGTGTTGGATATATATATATATATATATATATATATATATATATAATAACAATTTCTGAGGAAGGTAAGTCTCATTTGATATTCGGAATTATATTATTATTATTTATCAGTGTGAGGGTAAATATGACATTCTATTTGAAATTACATCTGATTAATGTGTTTTAATTCAAATTCCAATGGTCTATTTATCCCTTATCATTGGGGAGAAAATTAACTTCAAAAAGAAATGATTGAATTAAATATTTTTTATGTATTTCAAGAATAGTTTCATAGTCTTCTACTGAATCATAATTTTTAGGTTTTAATATAACTCATAACTAGTGCATCACATTTTTGAAAGCATCCATATAGAATATCCTTGATTGAGTTATAGGAATTGATAAATCAACTGTAGGAGAATCTTTATAAGTTATTATTTTATCTGTGTGTGCCTTTTAGAGGTGCACCTATTCTTTTTATTGAGTAGATAGAAGTATCAATACAACTCTATATTGATTATATAGAAATTAAGAAGATCGAAAATATGAATAAGTATCATATACCTTGTATTGATTATTTGTTTCATCAGTTATGAGGATCTCGATATTTTTCTAAGATTCATTTTTTATTCGGATACTATTAATTATGACTTAAAAGTGAAGACATAAAAAAATATCCTCTATGAGTTGTATATACATTATTAATTTATAGTTATGTCATTTAGTCTTAATAATTATCCTATTATATTCAAGGATTTAATGGATATAGTATTTATTGATTTCATTAATATTATTTTGGTAGTATTTATATATCATTTTATTATACACTCAGAAATAATTGAAGATTATATAGATCACAGGAGGAATATACTAATATCCCAAAAGAGATATATGTTGTATAAAAAATTTATAAGTGTAAATTTTGGATATATAACGTCACATGTTTTGGAAATATAATCTCTAGTGTGGGAATATTGTTGGATCCATCTACAACCAATGTTATTGAGTGGTGGCCCAAAATAACCACATTTACTAAGATCGTCAGTTTTCATAGTTTGGATAGATATTATTGAAACTTTTGGATGAATTTATTATGGATATATAATTTACTGAACATTTTAATCCATAAGTAGTTCTGTTTTTTAAAATAAAATAATGTGAATAAAATTTGAAGGAATTAGCGAGTATTTTGGTTTGAAAACAAGATATGTTTCCACTAAATCTCCTTGAAATTCATGATATGTTTCATGCCTCACTTTTTAATAAGTAAATAAATAATTATGAACATGTATTGAACATACAGGTTTAACTTTTGGATAATTATCTCTTTTATTTGTAACCACTAATTATGATTATAGATTATAGATAGAATGTGTTTTGATACAAAACCACTCACAAAGACAATTTTTTTTAACAAAATCATTAATTTTAAAAGGCTATATAATAAATAGAAGGATGTATGATTAAAATGTATCCTTATATGGTTGTATCTGATTAAATGAGGTTTGAGGATTAAATTCTTCTAATGGGTTTGAATGTAACACCCCAATAATTTATGAAATATTTTCCATCAAATTAAATTAATTTACTAGAGAGCATTATATATGAAAAACCCTGAGTCTAAATGAACAATAATAACATATAATATTATCACCAATTCATTTATGTGTTGATATATATATTAATAAACTCATTCTAAAAAGTATTTATAAATCTTCTAGTTAATGAAAATACATTTATAAATAAGTAATGAATTTTATTTCAAAGACAAATTTTACATCAAAAATATGTTTATATATCATTTTTTGCAGGAACATTATATTTTCTTTCAATAATTTATGAAAAAATATCTTTCAAAATGAAATTCATTTTTGAAATAATCATGTTAAAATTTTATCTAGGTTCTATTTTGGGAATTTTATGAACAAGATTATTTTTTTGTGAATACTCAAAAATTATGAAAATAGAATTTTTATATATAATATTGAAATATTCATTTTAATATTTATTTATTTTAAAAATTCAATATTTTTTTTAAATAATTCAATATGTACGTTTTGTATCAATATTATATATCATCATGGTATAAAAATAATTTTAGACTTAAAAATAGTTTTTAGAAAATAGTTTTTTATTTTTATATTAAATTAATGTTTTTTCTAGATATTGAATCATGAAAAGTGGATTCCATATTTTTTACAAAATTTAAATTTTTTTTAATTTTTTTAATTTCATTTTTGGTTATTATGAATATTAACTATGTTATAACTATTAATAACTTTGTAAAATTCTAAACGGGAAAATTGTGGTTAAACTAAGTTTGAAGGACAAAATTTTTCATCTTAACTCTTTTTCAATTTAGATATTTAAACCCTTTTAAAATTATCAAAAATATAGTTATTTATGGGAAACAATTCCATAAATATTATTTCTAAATATTTTAATCCTTTAAAAAATATATATGTATGTACCACCACCACTTATTAAAGGAACCCCTCCTCTCTCTTATTTGCACCACATTAATCCATATAGGCTGACTAAAACATTCCAAGTTCCATTATGAATATCCCTATAATTTATGTATAGTTATTTAAATTCTTAAAATATCATTCTAAGGGTCATTAATAATACATATAATAGAGTTAATCTAAAGAAGTGGTAATCATTATTCATGACTTCTTTCAATTTATTAATTTTTATTATTTCTATAAATCCATGGTATCTAATTCAAAATAATAAATTAAATTTATTCAGTACAATAAATATTAATTATAATGATTTAACACCCTTTTTTCATCCTTTATATCAAATATGAAATGAATATTATCGCTATTGTGTACATGTGGACTACCACCTTAATGTAGTACTTTGATTCTTTCCTTATCAACAACATTTATGGTTTTTTATTGTGACAGATTTTAAGATTATATATAATATTTATGATATAATTTTACTTTTTTAATTATTATATTTTATCTACCCTCTTACCATTCCATAAATTTATTGATAATAATGTCACTCATGCATATTTGTGGAATACAACCGCCACAAAGCGATGTGAATAATTTTTTATTTTTTAGTTCATTTAATGGTAATAAGGATATATTTAATAAATATAGATGTTATATGTGATAAAATAATGGTTTTGAAAATGTGAATTATTATTTTAGTTTCATTTGTTCCAACTATTAAAAAGTGGAAACATCACTCATGTGTCCGTATGAACTATTATCCCCATGAAGTGATGTATGTTGTTTTCTATAATAGAATTACATATAAAATTATAAACCTGTATATAATCAATAAATAAGATAATTATGTCATTATTATGATTATATATTTGATTAAACCATAATAAGTTCATAGATACAATAACTATCTTACCGAAAGATACATGATAAATGAAGCAGTTATCACATAGAATAGTGATTTTAATAAATAATTGATAATAAATTAGGGAGAAGATGTCATAAGTAAATAATATTAGAGGAGATGTATATAAATATTCATATGGAATATATTTCTAATAAATATATATTTTTTTAGAAGATATTTCAATGCATACTAAGAATGAAAAAACTTTGTGTAAGGGATTTATGTTCCATTCCCATTTTAAGTGGGATTACTAATGTTTAAATTTATAATGATAAAATTATATGACACATGTTTGTAAACCCCTTTTATTTTTCATCCCATCTTTTTTTCTATGATATTTTTGTTTTAGGGTCGTTTTTCTCCATTTATTTCAGAATAATTTTAGAAAATCTTCTTAAGAAAGAATACCTTAATTCTCCCCTTTTAGTCAAAAAAACTATTCCCTTCCATATACTTTTTCTTGAAAATGTTTTCAACCATTTTTTTAAGTATCCATTAATGATTTATTAAATTAATATTTACCTAGATTTTTAATTTTAAGAAATGGTTTATAAATAACCTTCATTTCCATTCCTAAATATGTTACTTTTTTACCAAAGGATTGAGAAAAATCATTGTTTAAATGATAATGACTTTAAGGAAATTTTCAACATTCATGACCCCTAAATGTTTTGAATATTAATTTACAAATATAAATAGTTATTTTAAAAGAAACATATTTTAAAATATTTTGGAAACATTTTGATTTAAAATAATTGATTTAAAAACAAGAAGGGTATTTTCCTCAAGAATTATTCCAATGATCATTTAAATACTTTTTTCATCTATATTAAATTCCAATGATGTTAATTTTGATTTTTTGGGGATATTATCAAATAATATTATCATTATTTATTATCATTCTGGATGTTGATAATAATAATGATATTTTTAGAAAACCTTGGTAGTTTACATGTGTTATTCTATGATGAAATAATTTAATGTTTATGAATCTCATTTCTTATTCCTAGATTATGAAATGTTGATATGATGAATATTTTATAATCTTGTGTCACATTTATGTATGGTATTAATAATATTATTGTTTGAATTGGAATTATATATCCCTCCAATACATTGTATTAATATTATTATCTCATGAGATAATATTTATAATAATGTGGAGTCAACCTAGTTTAGTAATGAACATTGTCTATAATGATAGTCTTTGGATTGAACCTTGATTAGGGATTTGATGGAATGGAGGGTGAACCCAATTTACAATGATAGTCTTTAAAATGTACCTTGAATGAAAATATTATATGATTATGTGTATGGAAAAAACATACATATTATGTTTATTATATATTCTCTTATCACATGATTGATTATTGATGATTTATAAAAATTATAACCGATGTCTTTTCTTATGAAAAATTGTTATTTGATGAATATTATTAATGATCATCAAAAATTTGGGTATGGTTATTTTAAATTACTATAATATTATAACAACATTGTTCTTATGATATTCCCACTTATAAAAATTTATTTATATCTCATATATTGATGATTTTTGTAAATCCTGGCTCACCATTTCTTTTGTTTACTATCCTTGGGTTTTGAGAAACGTTTTTTGAATAGTTTATTCCTATGAATTATACAATCAAAGAAGCTACTTAGGGGATATATTGAACATCAATAGTGAAATAAGATGATTATGTTTCTTCTCTCTAATGAAAATAATCCATTAAAATTCTAGAATAAATTTCATTATTATGTAATTAATATTTACAAATAAAATTAAAATATCTTGTAAGGTTTTTATTATGTAAAAAAATTGTTGCACCATGTATAGAAGATGTATTTAAAACATAAATCATGAATAATTATTAACATTTTACTTCTTTTTGGAAATTATTATGTTATAATAAGTGTTCATGGGAATCAATGTTGAAAAATATTTCATCCATCATTATTGAATCCTCAACCAATTGATGTTGCCCTATTATAAAATAATGGATAGTGGATGTTTTCAAATACAAATATTTATCTTTGTCTTCATACTCAAATTTACTCTCCTCTAAAACCATGATTGGGTGTTGTGATATTGAAATTAATTTCTAATTACTTACCTTAGAGAACGATGATTTTCAATGATTCTAAAGACATCTCCTAGGGATGAGAAAGAACCTATCACCCATGATAAATTGAAATATCTATATTTAGGGACTATGTGTCGGCATCTTCAAAAATTAATATTCATTTATGAGATGAATTTGATGAAGAATGTGCATGTGTAAGTGTATCATTTATTTCCCAGACTCAATAAAATCAGTTCCATGGGATTTATCTTCCTTCTCTTATAAATATTATCAATAATTAATGACATATTCTGATCAATTGGTAAAGGTGTTATAAATACCACTTTAGTATTAGTAATCACAACATACATGTGTTTTAATTGACACTTGGAGCACATTCCCCTATCATCTCTATAATTTAATTTATTTGAGGATTTATTTATGGCATCTAATGTTGAATATACTAAAGATAAGATATGATATAGTGATTCTTATGACTCTTAAATGAATCAAGGAAATAGTTTTTTACATTATAACATCAATTTAAAAATAATTTATGAAAAATGAACACTTTTTTGACCTCTCTCTAAGAAGGATTTTGACCACATTCAATATCCATCATTCTTGTTTCATCCTCCAATACCCCTGACACTCGATCATAATAAATTGAATTTCCTTATGTTAATGGATCATAGCCTCTAAATTTTTTATTTAAGATTCATATTCATGAGTATAATATTCATACGAGGATCCAATAGGATCCTTGACCACGTTGAACCCCATAAAAATAATGATAATATGCAGACACACATCTCAAATCTACTTGGTATATGTGGATTATCTTAATCAATCACACCTATTTTAAGCATCCATGTACTAGTAATTGGACAGAATTAAAAAGGTATGGATGGTACACTATTTAAATATGGTGCTACGATGTACTTCACATACTTTATTGGAATCTGAGAGGATTATGGATCCTTTGAAACAACATCCATCCTATGAAATTTCATTCCCACTAGTTCTTGAGAAAGACACCATCATGGAATTTACCTAGTTTACAATATCACTAGATGTTCCTAAATTATATCTATTAATAGAACGTTAAATTTTTATACCATATCACCTAATTTCACATCATGGTATGACAATATCCAAAAAAATTATAATTGGAAGACTTGGTAGAGAAAATATCTCCCATGTTCCCATATCATCCCATGTAAATATCACCGATAATAGTTGTGTTAAAATAAGATATTACATGATTCATATACTAAAATTATAGGTAAGAAACTTATTCTAAACAAATATAAAGTTCATCCCTAAACTAAAAAGAATATACCACTCATAAATTGCATCCTTATCAATCATGGTAACCAAGATTCCCTCTCAAAAGAATATTAGATCGGAATACCCTTTAAGATTTCTGGTTTCATTATAAATAATTGAACCATTTAAACATACATATGGAATTTTTATTAACTAGTTATTTTTGTTTACCTTTCCCTAAACATTCAATTCCATTAATAATTTGGTCCTATCCTTTCATATACTTCGTATGTCCGGCCATAATTGGGAACCAGGAATCTCTTTAGAGTTGATGAAGTCATATTTGTCCATATTATATTCTATCTACCCCCAATAACAACTAGAAAGTACATATGATCAACAATGAAGATTTACATTTATATATATTCCCTCTTTTTCTGTGGTGTTTGGCCAGCAGTAAACTGATAAACTGATTTTATTACCACATTGTTGTTGTGAAACCACCATCAAGGTCTTGACCCTAATACATAATCCCAATTCATGTATTGGAATAAGGAATCCCATAATATATACTTTTAGGATGGCTTTCACATAGACTACACTGTCATACATGATTATAATCCCCCAAACTCAGTCATGAATTTGGAACAAATGATACCTCTTGGGTTCTTAACCTTCCCTTCATTTCTATATGGATAGGATTATCTCTTATATAAAAGGGATATCATCCATAGGATGTATATTTCCTATATCAAATAATTTTATTCAACAAACAACAACTTTGTGATGGTGGATTCCTTCTATATTTGTCCCATGAAAAGACTATAAGAAGAAGTACATCATAGATGTCTCTCAAGATCAGATCCCCATTGAACATATGGGCATACCAATGGATTATTCCAACCTCCTCATTCACTATATGAAATTTTTTGGTTTCTAGGATCCACCTACTAAGGATATCTGGGAATAAATATTTATTGTGATGTGTAATGGTTTTTGATCCCCTAACATTATCATATAATCCATCTACCCTTATATTCATTTTGAATTATTTAAATAACCACCAAACCTAGAATGACTAACCCCAATATTTTCTAAACATTCCTCTAGATCGGACATCCTCTCATGGTGAACTGGTATTTTTTATATTTTTTATCGATTTATTCATAATAAACCTATAGTTTGGGAAATATTTACTATGTAGAGAGAGTTTCACCAAAGAAAATAACCATTAGAATGGTTTACCTCATTAATTAATTGCATAACCATTGATATGAAAGCTCCTGCTAACATTTTATTATTTTTAATCTAATGGAGTTAGCGTTGTCCATTGAAGTTGATAGAAATGAATATTCACATAATAATATAAATAAGAAAAAATAAGACATAATTAATAAATAACAAACCAAAATACATGCATGTGATTTGAATGAAATTTATTATCTGAATGCACATTTTGATGATGACTATCCTCAACACCCTATATAATATCAACATGTATCATTACTATATCTTTGAATTGTTAACACTGTTATGGGGTAATTTTCTAAAAAGTATTAGGACAAAAATTATAAATTAAATAAATATAGATAATTAAAAAAATCCATAGAGGAAGCACATGGGAACCATGCAGTGACCAATAAAATGTTTGGACAATGTGATGCCTCTCAGTGATCAGCATGAAAACCATGAAAATATATAAATTCTAGGTAATAATTGGAGGATAGAGCAATGACTATATGGGTTAATTTTAATTTGGTTACTAATCATGTAGATTCCATTTATACATTAATATTTTAAAATATATTTCTAGTGAACATGTGTTCATTAACATGATTAATCTATTATATGATAATAAATTTGAGAAGAATATGTATATGTGGGCTCTAGTTTTTATAAGAGGTATCAAAACCCTTTGACTCTCTTGTATGATTTTATGCATAAACCTCTACTCACCCCCTAATTGATTCATGTGGTGACTACATGAGTTTTCTTAACATCCTTGAAATTAACCCCTCTTTATTCTAATTGGGGCTCATTTCAGTGGGTGAATTTTTTTAATTCTCATATAGTTGAAATGAAAAGAAGATATGGAAACCCAATATAGTCATATATTAAATAAAAAATTCTAATATGAGGAAGTACTTTTTGATCATCCACGTACCAAATACACCAATGAAAATATACCCACATGGTTGTTGACCTATAGAGTAGGCCAATGACAAAGAAAATTCACGTCTACCTGATTAGCATGCACTATCTTACGAAGTAAATTTAATATGGGAACCTTTCATGAACACTTAATCAATTTCTAAAAAAACCCTCTTGCGTAGATATTTTCCAAATACACCCCCCCCCCCCAATATCAAACTTTTTACCACACAAACACCCTTTTTTGAATCATATTGACCCAATATAATCTTTTAAATAGCTCATTCCTTCACTAGTTATACAAAATTTAAAGAATAAAGGGGACAAAGAGAATGATATAAACAAATTTCTTCCACAAGGTCTTAATTAAAGCATTTTTAATTTATGACCTCTTGAAACCCATGATAAAATCATGTGTACTTATTTTATTTGTTTGTATATATTGTGAGGGTTTTTTCACCAGCCTATTATGTATAATTACACTTCCAAACAACCCATATTGTAATATATATATACCACTTGAAAACTGTCAATGAAAACACCTACCCCAAAAATCATTACCTATAATCAACTATAGTGAATAACCTCCTCCTCTCCATGAACTTACTAGGTAAACAACATTCTTAAAAAACCTTATATGTATCCTTACATTATCGTCGAAAATACCATGTGTTGTCACCTCCTTTGTGAGGTCCTCAGATGGGTTGTCCCTTTGAGTACCTACCTCCCAAAGATCATTATCATTCTTACTACAAAAATTTGTACATATCCCTTAATCCTACCATATAGACTAGCCTCCTTTGGTTATCTAAGCCCCTCCTTATATCGATGCCTATGCATGGCATATTTTTTCATATTATAGCCCAATTTATCCCTTGAAACACCTAAATGTAAAAATCCATGCATCCTATAAAACCACCATACATATATGATATGGAATTTCACGAAACCATACAACTCTTTCATCATATATTACACTAATAAAAGGATTATTTAGAGTAATCACTTCAAGAAAATTAAAATATTTGAGGTGATAAAAATCATGGATTCATCTAATAAAGGGGGTCCCTTATCAAAAAGAAATAGTATCAGCCTATCAATGCTTTTAATTCCCTTAAAAGTTCCCAATTCCAATAAATATTCCATGTACCTATGGGAATCCTATCAAGGAATAATTACCCACAAAGTTCCCTTTAATGATTTCATTCTCTTGGTTCATTAATAAACCATGGTCACCCATATCAAAGAAACACATATTTATATAATCCCCACTCATGATCTCTCAAATCTGAAGAAACACAATAGAAATCCAATGAATAAGCCCCAACACACCCTCCTAATGGGGACATATTATCCATGTTTCCATATATATTTCCCCTTATACTAGTGGATGATAAGTGTAGAAATATTTTGGAATCCCCAATTCATATTAACCATTCAATATTCTATTGTCTCATACATCACAACACTAGAATCCTTCAACATGACATTAAATTACAAGGTAGAAACCCATCACTAAATAATAAAATGCACTCCTAAAACTATATATTATTTTATTTTATTTTTTCAAATTGGATATATATGACAACCCTATGAGGTCCAACACCATATTCCAAATTTCACATCTCTCCACCAGGACATATTCCCCAAGAACCATCCCTATCATACGATATTTTTAGTGAGGCCATATCTAGAAAATTGAATCCAATCTTTTCTAAAAAACCATCCTTTTACCGTATTAAGATATTATAATAATGAATCAAACTTATCCTTATTTATATGTATTATTTGTGAGTTCATCCTGAATGGGTTTCTCATTCAGGTGTCTAAGACCTGAAATTGATAGGTACTTTTCTCCTAAAAAACAGTAGTCATTTTCCTATGACCATAAATGGTATTAAATTTCTCGTACTACCCAGGTTCCGATACATTTTATAATGATACATAGGTATACATTCTTACAGGCATGATCCCAACACCATGAACACATAAATAATCCTTAAATAGAGACAAATTGAAAAGTTCCATGCTTTGCATATTTAGTCATTTTTATCCAAAAACTGAGAATCATTAAGTTGTAAAAATAAAGGAGGGAATATATATCATATACAGATGGTGTTATTGATCGGGATCCTCTAACAAATACAAAGTTTCACATTGATGGTAGACCACTGATCATAGGTGTTCATATCAACGCATTGTTTTGATCCATCTAACCATGAGGATAACTAGCCTCAAGGTAGTAATTCGGAATGATTCACGAAATACCTTTTAAATATATAATATTGGCTTAGAATAATAAATAATTTCTCATCATACGTTGTGATGACACTGACCTTTTATCATATTGAGTAATACAATCTCTCAAGTTTCATGGGAAAGAATCCTTTGTTATGATATTCCTTTTGAAAAAATGCCTTAAACAATGTTCATGTAAAACAGCAGTTGATGAATAATCCATTGAGAATTCCTATAATAAATAAAATTTATAAAAAAAATGTGAAATAGAAATATTTAATAACTAGGTTTTCAATAATTTTGTGCTACATTCTGTTCCACATGATTTTATTATAAAAAAATAGAAGATATATTGTGTGTGACACTCAGTGTGGTATACATAGTGTTTCATTCCATGAAATAAAATATTTTATGAAACTCATGAGTATATTACCTATCACCATTACAAATCCTAACCACACTAGAAATAACATTTCATCATATCCATTTATAGTGCAACATGAAAATTAGTTATGGATAACTCAAAGACATACTTTTAGATGTCAATTTTTATCTCAATACACATAATATATGCATCTAAAATATAATAATAATTAATTTAAAACCACCAATTATATAAAATAATATATTTTATTTCCTTAAAATTCATTAAGAATAATACCCAAACCATATATAATAATCCATTTAATCATATGCTACAAGATAGACCATTAGAGAGACATTAATTTTTTTGCACTTTAATTATTTTTTTAAACTCATTACATCCCTCTATAATTCATGCAACATATTAATATGTTATGATAAAATGACCTCACTAAACACCTTCAGTGGGTAACAACATTGAAAAATGTTTTTTGAAATAATAATGAGACAATGAAATCATATTCAAAATGTTTAACTCTTTGATCATATTATTAAAACTCATTTACATCAAAAAACCAATTTTATATTATTAGTAACATATGTTTTATACTTAAAAATATTTCAAAATATTATGATAATCATCATATAAGAAACATTTAATTCAATATTTATCATTGTTATTATTTTTCTAAATAAATATAACTCCTCACAAGGATTTTTAACCAATGTATCATTAACTATTTTAGAATAAAGTGGCATTCACTTAATTGTGATAAAAATGTAACTCTTTAACATTCTCATTATCAAAAAATCATAACACTTTTAGGATATAATGTTTTATTGACTCTAAATTGTACTATTCTTATATTTTATTTATTATACAGTGAACTTATTTATTTTCAGACACACTCACACTATCTATTACAATATATATTCTCCCAATAATAGCATTTTGTAATAAAAAACTATTTGATTGTAGGAAATAACATTTATTTACTTTATAAGGAATACATAAATATTATTATATCCATATAATACACATTATACTACATTTTTGGAGCATTATTCTAAAAATACGATGTTAATATATAAAGTTTTCATTTATGGGTTGTGGAATATCAATTCCTTGTATTTGAACAGATATCGTGGATAAACCCAAGTAATCTGGATAGATCATAATTTATCCTTATCTTCTTCTCAATTATGTTATGGAGTTTGATGAATCATAAACTATGTGAATAAACTATTTTATATATAAAAACTATTTTTTTAATAAATAACAAATCTTATAATATAATATAAATACAATTATAATACACATCCTTAATTTAAATCCATTTAATCTTGAAATATTTATTTTCATTCTAATAAATGTTTAAATAACCTTTTTCTTCAATTTTGAATGAAAAATATAATATCCATTAATTATTTCCTTAAATTATTATCTTCTATATAATTTCAACTGCTGTACGGTATCATTTTATATCGTACACCCAATAAAATTGAAAAAAGTAATTTTTGTAGTATTAATAGTTGATATGTAATATTGATGGATTTTATTAAACCTCTTCAGATATACCATATAATTATATCCTATGGTAAAATTTCAAAAATTATTTTCATTTAATTTATGTTTAATTTACATTTTCTATCTTCTCAAATAATAAATTCGCTGATTTTCAGACCAAATTTTCTTTTCTAGGTTTGAAATTTTACCCACTTGTACTATAAACACAACAATAGAGACTAAATGTCACATTTAATAATCATTTATCACTGAAAGTATTATAAGTTAGGGTATATATTTACTAAAACCATTGATATTTGAAAGAAATACCCATAGTAATCATGGAATGAGTTTCATAACAAAAATAATCTTAAAAGGAAACCATTAATCTCTCTTAGTCAATAATCTACCAAATGATATTGAGTACTTGATATGAAACTAAAATATTCATTGGTCCACAATGTATTTATAAAATTACTTTGATCCCTTAATTTAACAAATAAATTTCTCTTATAATCATCTAAAACCACTTGTTGAATAACATTACCAATTCTTTAAATAGTAATGTATCACTCTCTATTATATAATTTTTATATCACTTCTATGAATAATACATAAGTATCCATAATATTCAACGAAATTTCATGCATTAATTTTTTTTCTTATTTATCATTAATTTTAATTTCATATTCAATGACAATGGTTCCATTAATCAAAAAAACAATGATATTTAATCATATTTGTATCGTATATTAAATTAATTTATTAAGTAATTTGTTTGGTGTTTTCTCCCGAAAAAATAACCACTCCCATTTAATTTATGGCGTATAAATTAATGATCCAAGATTAATATTTAACTATGTAATGACATCAAATTTTCACAGACCTCATAACCATATAAATTTAGGTTGGAAATTGTTTCAAACTTATCAGATATGAATCATGGAGAGTTGATCAGATAACCCTTTACCATAATTCATCATATGTAATCTCTAAACTTTATTCTTATGGTAACCTACCTAGGAGTTTCCCAACTAGTTTTAACCCAAGAAAAATACTAAAAATGGGGAACCTAACTCTTATTTTTACCTCATTATGTTCTTGTATTTCATAACATAATCTAGGGGAACCCTTATTTTGAATGAACCCACCTAATTGGATGATGTAGGTCTTAAATTGTTTTTCTATGGATGGTATAAAAGTCGTAGTATTTTTAAGTAAATTTAATCGCACAAAATTATCTTATGTATTCCCTTTACATGTATATATTCTTATTAATGATTTATTTTATAATCAATGTTCTTTTGACTAAATAGAAATATTCAACCCAAATTGACATCAAACTATTTGAATGACTAATGAATAAGAAAATATAATGGTATAAGTAAACTAATCCAATTAAAATACCTAGATTACATGTTCTTTAATACAAGTGCGATAATTTAAATAATCATTTTACACCTAAAACTAATGTTTACATTTACGAATTTCATAAATGATTTATTAAAAAGAATTATTTATAAGGGAATAAAAAATAAATTAACAATTTAAATATTCAAATATGCGGTAAACATTTAAGAACAATTCATCAATCAATTATAAATAATCTAGTTTAATTAAATTTAAAAATGGATAGCTAAAATTTATCCAATATAAAATTCTCATATTATCATTTACAGTGATTTAATATAAACTCATTTTTATTTTATAAATCTATTAAATTTTTAATAATTTTATTATCAAATTTTAATCATATAATAAATTATCTACCCAAGTGCACAAATAAAACTTCACCCAAATAAAGTTATACTAATAAAAATTTCATATTTATATTTATAATAAAATCAATAATAAATATGGACACTTTTCTTTTCACCTTTTTTTACAATGAAATTTTAATTTTAACCATAAAAACTACAAAAACCTTTTTTTGATTGTTTAAATATTCCCTCAGATATAGTCTAGCCCCGAATGGCACAATCCTATGATAATGTTTTATAATATTATCAATAACTATGTTTCTTTAAAATATATACCCCCTTGAATTCCACTAGGTTTTTTTCTTCACCATATAGGTAGATACCCATTTCATATATAGATATTAAATTTTTAATAGACCAATATTCATTAAATAATGTAATAATCGATGCTTGAACCATATAGTTCTAGTGCCTTTGGAAATATGGATACATAAACAACTGGTTTATAAGTTAACTTTATCATCTCATGTTGTGTTCCCCAAAACTACAACAATTATTATACATGTCATATATAAAAACAATCTCTTTAACATGGAGGATTAAAAAATAATAATGGGATAGATATTATACTCAGCAATGGTAAACAAGGGAGATGTCAACATAATGTGATCACAAGGTTACGAGAACAAGATAATTACAAAAGAAAATTATAGCTTTCATATTATAGATCAGGAACATGAGTCATGAAATAAATATTGGATGTTCATAATACATTAATCATAAAGGAATAAAATTTCATAATCCCTGGTGGCATAACAATGTAATAAGACCTAGATTTTTGGAATATACAAAATAATTGAAAATTTTATGTTAGGGATATCCACAAAGACAAGCATAACACATTAGGATCAAGATAAACACCCCTATACTAGATTAAGTCGTGAGATAAATGCCCATGTACCCACTCTTAGTATTGGTATTACCTCATGTGTACCAAATTTTAGTATTAGAATAACCTTATAAGTACCCTTTAATCTTATGGAACAATAATAATATCCCAATCCATTTGATAGAGATATAGCTACCACCTACCCATGTATATAACATGACCACCGTCTACGGTCATAATGTTGTGATTTTCCATTTTTAAAACATAAAAATTGTACTTAGTTATAACATAACAACTATATCATAATGTAATCCATTAATATGTATTCCAAAAGATCAAATATTATTCATCATCTTAGAACCCATGAAAAAAGTGTTTCGTAAACATTTCATCATAGATTAACCCATGGAAAAGAAATGGGGTTCATAAACATCTTTTAATAAAAATAATAAATATTTTAGAAAAAAAATGAAGGTATCATTGGTTCATATTCCCAGTAAATATTAAGATTCATTAAATAATGTTTTCCAAGATGGAAAATTATTTTAAAATATTGATTTGAATATTTATTGGGGGGGGAAAATTCATTTCAAAATCAACTTTTTAAATATAGAAATTATTAAAATATTGAGGAAATAATTTTACTTGAAAATAAACTCAGAATAGAAAAATAAATACTTAATGAATATAATGGTCTTGATGGCAGGATGTTCTGTTTATCCTATAACATATTAATGAAAACATTCATTTCACACATTTTTAAAATGTAAAAACAATACTTCTTTTGAAAAAATAAAATATGATTCATTTTATACGATATTCATAAAAATTAAAAGGTGTAAAAATTATGTTAAAAATCACTTTATAATATTATATATAAAATCATATTTAGAAATAAATTACATAGATGAAAAATGGTTTTTGACTGATGAGAGAAATAAAGTGGTTTTTTCATAAAACATTATTTTAAACCCTTGAGTATATAAAGGGAACAAATGAATTGAAAAATGTATTATTCACAGAATAACAATGCTGTAAAATAATCCAAGATGTTCATGAAAAATTGATTATATAATTTATTCATTAAAATCATTACTCTAAATAATACAGATAAATAATGATATTTTATCATAAAACCCTTACCACATTGGTAAAACTAGAATTCTGGGATCAATTAATGAATAAGATAAAATTAAACAATAAATATAATTAAAATAATTATATTAATGATATAACATGTCTAAATATCATTATATACCCCACAAAAGGAGACAAGTGGTGAATATGAAATATGTCCCCCAGAATTAATATAGAGACTGAAAATCCCTTACTTTAAGTCTCGATATCCTTTTAACTCATTAAAAACACTTTTATAATAAAAATAGGTTTATTATATATAAATTATGTAATTTTACTTATACATATCACACCATTTATGATTTTGTTATGATATATTATTCCTGATTTATTAACAATTCCTTGGTAAAATCAAATTTATGTAATAACTGATTTTTTATCAAGTATGTTTTGATTTTTCATTTTTCTTAATTATACTTTAAACATGGTTACATAATATTCATAATGTCTAAAATTATATAAATAAATAAATATTCACTATATATTTATTCATTTTCACTTATTAAGTTAGAGATATGAAAGTAAATTACATCGTTCATGGTAATGGTAGTCAATAAATACACATGAATGTTATTTCCATGTTCTTGAAGGATGGAATGAATGAAAAGTAAATATTCATGACACTTTATAGAAAACTTTATTATGAAATATATATAAATATATCATATATTCATTAAATTTATCCTTATTAAAATCTATATAAAGTGTATGTGAATCATGAAAATCATCTCTTTATGAGGTGATATTTTACTATATACACGAATAATATTAATGTATTCCCGCAGAATGGATTTTAAGAAGTAATATATGATATTACAATTACATAAATATAATAATATCATTAATATCATATATAAACATTAAATACATCATGATATTTAATTTATATAGGTGGCGATGAAAAATGAATTACATCGGTTCAAAAGGTTATAGTCTTATGCACACATGGTCGACAACTTCATTTCCCATTTGATGGAAGAGGATATGGATATAGGTTATTAAATTAAAATAATAACATCTTATTATATGGGATATAATTGTTTTATTATAGTATCATAGTAAAATATTATTTGAAGTTGGTGGAATAAGGAACAAAAGAGAAATGAAAGGTTATTAATTTTACCTCTTCTTCATAAAACCTATTTAGATTTATTCTTAAATCCTTACCGATGAGGTTCTAATAATAATAGTACTGCCTCTAGGATGGATGTATGAAATTAAAGAAGATATTTGGGTAGTTATGTTTAGAAAAAAAGGGTTTTGGATGGGTGAGTATGTGAGGATAGTTGGTGCCCTTTTTTATGTGTTGGAGAGGATACATAAGAGATTTTTGAATAGGAAAAATGTATACCCATATTTTCAATGTTCTAGAAGGATAAAATATGGATAATTACTAAAATTTATATTGTATAATATATAAATATGGTTATAAAATGAATGTTTTATATGTTTTTAGGTCAATTTATCCCTTATCTTTTCAGTTTCACCCCCGATAAACCTGGTTTTACCTTAATCATAGTAATAGTTTTTACTATTTTTCTATTTATTTTTTAAAAAATAAATATAAAATTATTATATATTTATAATTATACTGAATCAAAATATAGGAACCATTTTTTAAAATTTCATACAATAATGTGAGAAAATATAATTTAAAATTAATGCTTCTGAATGGACGTAAAAAAATTAAAAGAGAAAATTTTCGAATGTACATAATTTTATAATAAAAAAAATAAACATCAACTTAATTATAATAAAAATTTGGTTTCATAATATAATTAAAATAATTTTACTTTTAAATTTTTTTAGAAAAGTATTATCTTGGTAAATTATTTAAATGAAATGATAGCTAAAAATAAAAATCAATATTTTTCAATATTTACGGAGAAATTAATATTTTCACAAAATAATAAAAAATTTACAATATAATAATATTATATATTTATTCAAAAAATGAAGTTAATTTTTCCAATATATTTTATAAAAGTTTCAATAAAATATGATTCATTTACAAAAAATAAGAAAAAAATTTTGAGAAAAAACTATTTTTCAAGCATATAAAGACTATTCTAAAAATATTATGTAATTATTTATAAATATATTTTATTTAACTAAAAACATTATGATTAATTTTAAATACTATAACTATTCCAATTAAAACTAGCTATGTAACATGTCTTTCTTTAATTCAATTTATGAACCTTATTTGATCTAGAATTCGGGGATTTTTTACTGAATTAATAGTGTCTAGTTATAAATGTGTTAAAGGATTTAGAGGGTTCTCCTTGGGTTATAAGGGAATTGGATTTATTTTGGTGTTTTTTTGTAGGTTCATGGTAGTGTAATGCCTAATTAATATATTCACTTCATGAAATAGTTACAAAATATGAATCTATTGTAACGTACATATCCTGAGTCCAGTTTAGTGTGTGAAAAATTAAATGTCATGAATCATTTTCCTAATGTTAAATGGTTAGGATCAAGATTTTTAACCTAATATGATTCCTTAGTTTATATTATGAATAATGAAATGTATACAATGTATGTGGATCACAATGTAAATTTTTGAGTTTTGGTATTTTTAACATGCTCTATGCCTGACACCGTTTGCATTCAACAAGTAAGCCTTCCTCTCAGACCCTATGGTGGTTTTTGGTTCTTTTGGGTGATCACGCTTTATCTTAATAACTCTATTTGTCATTCGATCACCATGGAGATTATGTCACTTTTCTATGGTAACCAGACTCTCTACTTCTTTGTTCCCATTTGTTTTGATAAGCACATTGGATATATTTATGGATTATATTGTGTCCAACTAGGAATTTTTATCAGTCCTTTATAGTTTTACCATTCTCCTTTCCTTTTAGAGCATGGTTTTCTTATTTCCAACCTGTATTGTGAATGATTATTAGGTTTCCTACATTCATGAGGTAGGTGACTCTATATATGGGGTTAATTCTATAATTTTTATATGTTCTTTTCAATTCATTTGCTTTTTTCAAAAAAAGTTCATTATTTTCCTTTAAAATAGAATTTTTTAATAAGAATCCTATTTTTTGAGATTTATTTAAAAATGGATTTTCCCATACCAATTATTGGATTAAGTGAATTAAAATGGGGTTTTGGGTTTTGAAAAAGGCCTTAAATCATGAAGGTGGAAAGGCGTGAAATAGAATATTTTTTTAATTATTGTGTCCATTTTTTGAAATAGATCTTGATAAATATACCATATTGTGTAATTTTATGTGGATCGAAAAGAGACGTTTAACTCTTTGTGTGTGTAATGACATGAGAGGTTTTGTGTTTGGATATTTTTAATTACACTAGTGGTTATTTTGGTTAGATCTACTATAGGCCTAGATTGGGGATTTTCATTCATGTATAGAACTTATTCACCTAAATAAGAGCCCAAGTATTTTTCTTTTCCACTTGTGATTTTTATAACATGACTGTATTTTCATTTTTATTTATACACATTCTTATCTTATGGTGTGTCCATGGTTTATTAGCCACATTATTTCATAATGTACATATTCCTAGATTTAGTGGATATGGTATTATATTATGAAATCCAAAATAATTATTTATAAAATGATTTTAATTTATTAGAATTATTTTTAAGATGGATTTGTTTTAATCCTAGAGATAATGAGTTCTTGATATTAAAACCTAAATATATTCTTTAGTGGTGTCATATTGGCCATTCTTATATAATAATAGTTTTTTACTTGGGTGGTTGTACATGCTTATTTATAGGACTATGGTAAAGTAAAGGTGATTATGTATAATTATAGCTTCTATTTTTATAATTATCTTCGTAATAAGATGTTTTGGTGGTGAAATAATATCATATATTTACATGATTAGTCAAGTCATGTTATATCATTCTTTTTCATCCTATTTAGAATTGATTTGTTTGTCTTATTTTTTATGTTCTATTTCATCAAATATATAACCTATTGGTTTCCTTGTTCATGTTTATCATGAGAGATGTTTCTTCTACTTTATTTTAAATCAGTATGTGGAAGGCCTTTTTGGGTGGATTGTATAGATGACCTGGGTTAGTTCAGTAAAAAATAGTATCAGACCCATTAATTAGACTAAAGTTATGTCAAATATATTGAGATTGGTTTAGTGTCTTGATAGAAAAAAGTTAGTAATATTAAAACTTTCATAGTATGTGAAGAAAGGTGGCCTTCCCAAATCACTTATGTGAGTGAATCCGAGTTACTATTGATACTTATGGATTTTTTTTCAAGCTTGAGACTTGGTTATTGATGTTACATGAATGAACTGAATATGGTTCTATCAAAATAGACATATTACAACTTATTATTTACTCTCTCATTAAAAAAATACACAAATTATTTAAATTATTTTCATTTAAAATCATTTATATTGATACTTGAAGTTGGTATTATGATTTTAGAAATTTTTCTTAAATTTATTAGTCAATGTATTCTATTAAATAGAAAATATCACTATAAATAGATCTTATAAATCCAAGAGAGGAATCTACGAGACATATTCTATTAGAAAATTCTACAGTCGACACATGTTTGGTAGAATATTTAATCCACACTATCCATACTCAGGTTCAAGGTGGTGTCGACAACACAGGATGAGTAGTAGGTCACCAGTCCAAATTTTCTAACTAATATCCACCTTTCAACCATGGTGTCAAAGGACCCCATGAATCTATATAATGGATTGAGAATATTGGGGTGATCTTTACCTTCTTGAAAACTCATGAAGACTCCATATTGTGTTTTTCTATACATGTTCTTTAGGTACGAGGAAGAAAATAATGAGACTCTATTATAAAAAATATAACTTTCATGAGGATCTTACCTAGACATCTTTAAATAAAGTAGTTGAGAATAATTTTTCCCTAAAACATTATAAGGGGAAATTTCTTGGGAGTTTATCACTATAGAGAAAGGTTATTTTAACATTCTAGACTATTCTAGCCTTTTTCCTGAGTTGGTTCACATGGAATCACAGCTAGTTACCAATGAATAATTATATACTCATAAGTTTGAGTTTGGATTGGCGGATGAGATTTGATTGATGATGTTTGAAATATGCCTTAAAAAAATTTATTGTATTAGATAAGGTTTAATTCTAATGTTATTAATTTTTGGGATAAAATAATTAGGTAAATCTTTAGTAGATATTTTTATTAGTTAAGGTGTATCTTTTTCTAGAAAATGAAGCACAAGGGTAGACAATTTTATTTAAGAGTATTTTTAGGGGTTTCATCAGGATAATAGCTATTTTTGCTATTAGTATGGAAGAATTAGTCTTACCATGACTAACTTTATATAGTTTCTCTATTAAAGGAATCATTTTTTGAGATATGCCCATATGAGTTTTTTTGGGAATTATTTCCCATGGATGTAAGGTTGTATCGAATATCACCAATTGTTCATATGTCTATATCAATGATTCTATTGGTTTTGGGTTATATCATTTCTATGTGGATGATGTTAATATGGATATGAATGTTCAAGGAGGAGCTGAAGCATGATATCTTTTTTCAGTGGAGTATTCACTAAAGGAATTTGTGTAGTTATTGCTTCTGAGAGAGGTACAATGTTTATTTCATATTCTATGGAGATAGATTATGTTGAAAAAGGTGTTAATAATACTGTTATGTCATAAATTTTGTTTAACATTTTGGTATTTCATTCACAGATAATTTCATTCCTGTTGAAATTGTCCATTCCATTGGGAATTAGGTCAAAATAGGGATTCAAGTGTCCAACATGTTATGTTAAGATAACCGATCTTGATGTAGAGTGGGATTTCACAGTACTTGACCTTGATATCATCAACCAGATTATTTTAATGGGATATAAGATCAATATTAAGTCTCATATTGACTATTATACTCATCATGTTATGTTTTCATCTAGAGATGGTGTCACTCGTATATTTTAGGGAGAGTGTGATTTTAGGACTGGGAGTGTGAAGCCTATTGTTCCTTATATTGCACTAATATCATACTAGTTTTCATAAAATGATTTATTAATGAACTTTTGATCCACTCTTAATTTTTATAAAATATTTTTAAATTAATTATCATGAATTTTTTCAAATAATTATTTTATTTATTTTAACAAAAAAGTTAAAATATTATTTTTTAACATTCATGGAATAAATAATATTTCTATTTTCCAGGAACACTAAATGATTTCAATCATCCCTTACATGTTTTAAATGATCATTACTATGTAAAAATTTTCTTTAATATTTGTGACATTTTATATTTTAAATAAATTATTTCAAAATGATATGAATTTTCAAAAACAAATTATGTTTTAAAAAGTATTATGAAATTATAATAAGATATTTTCACTTTGAGTTGTTTTAATTTATTTTTAACTAATTCAATAAATTTTTTAAGGTTATTTTCAAAAAACCATTTTTCAACATTTTTATGAATTTTAGTTTTAAAATGTAACTTTTAATGAAATGTTATCAAATTCAAAAAATGACTTATGTGAGTTATCTATCAAAATAATTGACTTTCTAAGATGACATCACTTGATGTAATTTATGATTCTATAGGGATATAAATAAATGATATCATTCTCATTATTTCATTGTATGGTGTATTATGATGGGATTTTTAGGAAATCCATTTCACTCCCATGGATTATACCAAGATAAAATTATTTAAAACCTACTAATTTCTCCACAGGTTATGAAATATAAAATAATGAAGGGATTATAAAATCTACAAATTTTACGTAGGTTAGGATATGATAAAATTTTTATGAATTCCATTTTATTTCATGGGTTATGATATATTGATTATTTTATAATTTTCTGTAACACATATGTACGGATTTCATTATGTGATTAGATGGACCTATATCTCCCACCAATGCATTGGTTAAATATGGATAAATCATTAGTAAATATTTTATTTGTGGAACGTATTATATGTTCAAAATTTTATAAATAAATCTTATTAAGTGTTCACAAGATTATTAATGAACATGATTACATGTTGAAAAAGTTTTTCATGAACCTAATTTCATGCCCATAGTGATATATGTGGGCCTATATTTCATGTCTAAATTGTTATGTGGGGAGATGGGTGTATGTGCAAAATTGTATTCTAGTGAATGATTTCATGTCATTAACATAATGAGTTTAAAATTATCTATTTATAAATAATGACCATGTTTTAAGCTGATGTGTATTCCAAAATTTCATGTCTCATGCCATTGTTTTTCACTAATGGATCATGTCTTGGATTCCCTTACCAATCATGTGTTATAAACAGCCATTATTTATGTCTTTATAGAAGATTTTTTTTCTTTGATATGTTGGGAATGGTTTCATTTTTTTATTCACATGTTCTAGTACCCATAATTTTATTTTATGCATATGTATCTCCATTATTTACCTTTACTAAGAATCATAGATCACCGATAATTTTGATTAATTGACCTAGGTTATGAAGGACTTTAAGTGGGGTGTGTTCTTGATGATTACTAAAGAAGAAGTTCATCATGAGAGATATTGAATATATTTCACAAAATTAGAATATTGTGCACATGTTCTCCAATGACACTAAAATATTATGGTCCTCAATAGTGTGTTTATATAATGTATTTAATTTTCATCTAATAGGATGTAATATACATGTATGAAAATCTTGGTATGTTATAGTTGGTATTAGGAGAAAGGATTAGATAACATTTTTAAAATAATATGAGAAATAATTACTGATACCTCAATAGATATTTCTAAGGATATTTCAAGGGATGTCTTTAAGGATTATTCACAGTATAATTTATGAATAGGAAAATTTCATTGATTTTTTGTCAAGGATAGAGTGATAGGTTTTTAAGTAATTAAATCCATGTCTAGACACTAAAAGTATATTTGGAAATGGAACAAAGTAACCATGGGTAATAACTATAAAAATTCCCCATTAAGATAGACTCGATCATCACCTAGGGCATGACAATGGACATTCTATATACCTAGTTTCCCATGACTAGGGGATATTCTTTAGAAATTCATAATATATTTATAATCCATCATGAAGAATTTAAATAGTTTATGGCTATGAATAAACTATAGTAAACATAAGTTGTAATAAATTGAAAAAAAGGATCCATGATTTATAAATCATATAATTTATTTTTCATGATTTTATAGATCCCAACTATGATTTTTTTCTCACACAATGCTTTTTGGTTTTAGTAAATGATGGGAACCCTAAAAATCTAGGCTTACATTAAATTTGATGGAAAATTTCATAATGATTTGATAAATTTGATGATGACTATAGTTAAGATATTTTGATTATTATTTATTATATATCATGATATATATTCAATAAAATTCACCTTCCCCAACTATCTAAATAACTAAAGAAGATAAGGGTAGTGTTTACTAAGAGTTTGGGTGGTGGGATCTAGGGAAAAATGATGATTAAATTTCTAATATTTTGATAATTTGGGAAGAATCACACAATTAAATTTCATAGTGGAATGGGAAGATGTTTTGCAGGTAGAAAATAATGACCCAATGAAAGTAAATTTCAAGGTAAAATGAGAAATTATGTTAATGCAATGGATAAAAATAAATTTTCCCCTATTGTATCACTAACTATTGAATGTTTTTCCATTGTAATGAATGTGAATTATAAAACTAAATGTTCTAAGGGAAAATCTCATGAAGACATTCATAAATTTTGTATGATTATGATTTTTCTATTGATGAGGAAGAGGCTGAGAATGAAATATGAATGGAATGAGGTATTATGGAATAATATGATGAAGCCTGGTTAATTTCGTACAGTTTATGTGGAATGATTATGTTTTTTTGTATGGTAAATAAAGAATTGTGTTATATGAATTATGAAACATATAATGATTTCTCTTTAGACGTTTCTTTATAATGAAATTGATAAAATATTATGAACAATACCAATGACCAAGAAAATTGATTCAAAGTAAATGTTATTTTTTATGATAGAAACATGAATAAGGTAATGTAAGACATAATTTATTTATTGATCTTTATAAAATGGTTTTTAGTTGGATAATTTCATTATTGATATGGATAAACTAGATTGGATAGTAATGATTATAGGTGAACAGATTAATGATTTAAGGAAAAATAGTCTATTCTATTCTTTATAGTGTTTATAGAAATTTTTTATATAATGAATGTGTCAAATAATCAATGGTTTATTTAAGGAAAAAAGACACATGTATGTTTTCAATAATTTTTTATAGTAATTCTTGTTATTAAAATGTTTTAATATAAAACATTAAAAACTTATTCACATGTCTAGTATAGGACAATTAAGATCTACTTAGAATTTTTTGGGGTATTAACATTATTTTGATTTTGGAAATTTACTGACCTTACCTCTACTATTTTTGATTTTAATCTTTTGGATGGGTTATGAGGGTAACCATTTATGAAATAGTTTAATTTAAACATTATATGAGATTTTATAGATTAATGTATTATAGAACCATATAAATATTTATGCATATAGGATAACCAGTGTTAAATTTATTATAATTAGAGATAGAAGGAATGGAATATCGTTATGGGTATTTTCATATTTCAGTGATTTAGTCATAAAATAATTCATCATCAGTTCATTGAGTAAGAGATTAAGTGGAAAATTATCAATGAAAACCGAAAGGATGAAATTTTTCTTATGATACAAATGAATAATGAAACATATGCATATCAATATATTTCAAATTATTGATCATATTCAGATGGTAGCCTATATATTAGTGATTTAGTTGATATTTTCTCAGGTTTATGAGGTATTAAATGTATATCTCTTAAGAAAGTAATTGTTTTATCCATCACATGTATTGAAATCAGAGTTCAAAACATTATGGAATGATATTTCTTATGAGGAACTGATAGTAGTGATTCTAGAATAAATATATAATTATATATAAAACAATATCATTCTCCAGGTTAGTTATTTGTAGTGAAACCACTATCATTACAAATCTATGTGGGAACTTGATGATGTAGTGAGTTTGAATAACCATTAGTTTTTGGCATCAAGGTGACACATTTAGAGGAATAAATTCATCATAAAGGGGGTAGAATTTAACAACCCTAAATTGTCTAAAATGTTTTTTCAAATAAATTTAATAATTTATATTTATTATTTTACACTCAAAACTATGTTAATCTTGAATTAAAAACAACACTAAGTGTAATTGGTGATACATGAAACACTGTGTTTAAAAAAATGTAACATACTATTTGAATATTATTATTTAATATCTTTTATCAACTAGACACTGTAATGATGGGTTTGAGTAGGATTAACTAAATTATGAAAAAAATTAGTCTATATATATTTTTGAAATAATTTATTTGGTGAAAATTTATTCATAAAAAACAAGAAAACTATTTTCAAATAAATGAAGTCATTTTAAAAAAACTATTTTTATTAACAAAAATATATTTTAACACAATTAATTCATAAAATAACTATGAGTGAATGACTATAATTAAATTTATATACTATATATTCAATTAATTGTTTAATATTCATCTTAAGTGACTTTAATATAAGAGATAAGAATAAATTTATTTTTACACTTAAAAAATTTGTTTTTCTAGAAAGAAATTTTGTCACCATTCATGTGAATATAAGATTAAATTAATTTTATAAAAATTTTGTAAATTTTATTTGAATAAATAAGTATCATTATTTAAATAAAAATTTATAAATTATCATAGTTTTATTTTTTGATAATATTCTGAATAGAGAATTTTAATATAAATAGTTTAAAATACTGAAAATTAATTGAAATATACCTTTCTATTTAAATTATTTATAATGAAAAATTATATTTTAAATTTGTTTTAAATTAAATTTAGTTAAATTTAGTTTCTATTAATATAATATATTTCATTATAACCATCTTCATATTGAATACTAATATAAAAACCTATTAAACTTTTGAACTTTTTCTCTTAGAAAATATGCTTTCTCATTGTGTTTGTTGGATTAATATTAAATTGAAAGCTTCTACTTATGTGAACAGAATAAGGAAAATTATATTTCATATTTCGAATCCTAATAATACATATTATATTATAAGTTAAAATTAATTTTTGACCCAAAATAATAATAAAAAAAATAAAAATTAATTATCACTATAAATATAAAAATGGGTTGAATATGGGTTTAAACAAAGATTATAAGGATTAAAATAAATATAAAATGAAAAAATTACTATTTTGTAAATATTTAAATATAATTATTAATATTATCAAATATATTTTCATTTATAATATTTTCTCTTATGAATGACCTTTTCATTTTGGCTTCTTTTTAGAAATTTCTTTATAGCTTCTATGTGTGTTCCTTCCCCCCATTTTTGAAAGGACACCACCACCTCTATCTTCCTCACATATATAAAGATTTATAGTTTATCCAAACCATAAAAAAATATCTCTCCATCATATTTATCTATTTTTTATATATTCCTGTACAACCAAAAGACTAACATTAGGGTCCTTAAGAAGAGATCCAAAGAAGGTTATTCTAAGTGATGGTAATTGTGTTCACTATGATTCTTTTTTATTTATTATTTTCAATATATAATTATGATTAAAAACATATAACATATTAAAATATTTATATACTATATAATTATATTCTAATATGTAAATTTATTAACTTATAATAGCATTCAAATCCATCAAATGGGAAATGAAATAGTTGACTGTGTGTAAGGAAAACTACTTACTCACGAGCAAACATAATTTTTTTTCTTCACAATCTATCAAGGTTAGTTTTAACGATGGGTATATTATATTTATATGAAACTTTTAACATAATTTGATATATATATATATATATAATATCACTTCTAAACTTTCTTAACTTCTATTTCATTGGTGATATATTAACTTCACTCATGTGTACGGTGGAAAATTTATTGGCGAAGCTATGTGATTTGTTCTCACTAATGATTTACTTGGAACAAAATAAATAAAATTTTATTGAAAATATGTGGTATATATAGAATAATAAAGGTTATTTAATGTCTATAAATTGGTTACTCTTTATTCATTTCACTCGTTGAAATACAGAAATGGTGTTCATGCATTCTTAAGGCCTACCATCTCCAGGAATATTGAATTTCGTATTTCAATATCAATATTTATTGAAGGAATACAAATTTTTATATAGTGAAAATATATTATATTAATGTACAATGTAACATTATGGAGATTATGGAAATAAAATAAAATTAAAGTAACAATACTTACCGAACCAAAACTCTAATGAAAAAATGAAATAGTTAACACCAAAAATATCAATTTTAGAATGTAATATTAATCCATGTCTGTTGAAAAGATATAATGGGAACATATATGATATTATAAGTATGTGTATTACTATGTAATATATTTATATCTAACCTATATATATTATATATAAGGATCTATAATGTATGAAATAAATCGATATTAAAGTGGTAAGAATTTCTGATCTCTCTTTTTTCAATCAAAGACAAATAAAAATTCACAACTCGTTTAATTTGTGTTGTGTATATAGTTATCCTATGACTTTTTATATCATTATGATCCTTAATTTAATGATATTGAAAATTTCATTTTATGTTATACAGTATTAGGGTTTATAATTCAATAGATTACAAAATTTTTAAGGGATTTCCATCTTTTTTTTCTTAGAGACACAAGTCATCTTCACCATTTATTTATTTATGTAGTGTATATATTACCCATGAGTGAATTTTATGATAATTATCCTGAAATATTTTTTCAATTATTTATACATTTGAGTATCTCCCATTCATGGGTATTATGTTTCAAATTCTACCAATGTGGTAATTGTTTTATGTTAGGTTATGATTGTTTATCAAGATTAATTATGATTATTTATCCAAAGATCAATATATTCTGATCTAACACTAAATAATTATCATTAATTTTCTTATAAAATTATTATTAATGATATTTCAATATAGTGGTACTATTTTCAACTCTTTGGTACTTAAAATATTTGAGAAAATGTTTTTAGGAAAATATGACACCATTTCTCTTCGATTGAAAATCAATTTTCTTCCAAAACCATGTTTTCTAAAATGTTTTTTCAAAAAATACTTTCAAAATTCAATGATTTAAATCATAACTTAAAAGTTTTAAAATTAATTATCAATGAAAATTTTCTCATTAATTTTTTGGAAATAGTTAAAAATTTAAATTATTTTTAAATTTAAATGATTTTAAATATATCTTATTTTTTGAAAATTGATTTCAAAAGAAGAAAGGATATTTTATAAAAGACATGTTTTAAATTTATTTTATTACATCGATTATTATTTATGAATATAATATTTAAAGAAAATGAATTCTAAATTTTTTATGAATTTTGTTATCAAAATTGATTTTTAGAGAAATTTTATCTTCCTTAAGAAATATTTTATGTGATTTTTCATCTAGAATCATTCACTATCTAATATTACATCCCTTGATGTAATTTATTATTTTCTAGGGACATAAATCAGATATACCATTATGTTTCTATATTTTAATGGTTAATGATGAAAATATGTTCATGAAACCCATTTAACATTATAGGGTTACACAAAGATAATATTCTTATGAAACCGTGTTCAATATCACCATGTTATGCCATGAATAAATGATGAAATTATTGTGAAACTAGCCTCTTTTAATTGGTTATGATATGTTGAAATTTTGATGAATCCCATTTTATTTCATGGGTTATGATACGATATTTTTTTATGATCTTATGGAACACATTTATAATTTATAGTATGTCATGGGAGGGACCAATATCGTTCTTAAATTCATTGGTTAAATATGGATAAATCATGATTAAATATGTTATGCATGAAAATGATTTAATGTTAAAAAAATTATGAGTGAACCTAATTATGTGATCAAAATTTTTTGTGTAAACCTAATAACATGTGAAAATTGTTATGTGGGAACCTGATTAAATATTTACAGTGATATGCATATACTTAAATTTTATGTCTTTAATATTATATATGTACCATATTGTGTGTCCATAAGTTTTTGTGAGGGTCTAATTTCTCATCCATAACATAATGAGTGAACTTTTATCAATTTATAAATGATTACAATTTTATAAGCTGATTTGTATGCCCCAATTCCATGTTTTATTCCAACTTTATACTCTTGTGTCTTGTATCATTGATTTTCATATGATTAAAGTCTCATGAACTGCAAATATTTATTTCATGTCCATGAATTATGATCTTTGATATGTAGGTTTGGGGTTTCAAATGTTATGATAATGTTCACATACTATTATAATCACTATAGTCCTATATATCTCACTAGTTTTCCATTAAAGAGAAAATGATTTGACCCTTTCTTATATTTCCTTTCTTAGGGTTATGAAAAATGATTTCATGTAGGGTATGCTTATGAAGGGTAATAAAGAATAATATCTAGATGGGAGATGTTTAATATCATTCAATGAATTATATTATTGTGTACCTAGTCTCTAATGTCACTAAACTATTACGGTACATATTCATGTGTATTTGTAATGTATTGAATATTCAAATAAATGGTTTTAATATCTATTTATGTAAATCATGTGTCATTATATGGTGGTAAATGAGGCATTAGATTTTTGATTTTGAATCAGAGTTTCATAAATGTCTGATAATTAAGATATATCACAATAAACCTTTATTTTTATAGAAACCCTTACCCTTTTCTTTGTGTAAGTGGGATTATATTTCGATAGAATTTGTATTTTGTATACCTCAAACTTAAAGTTGGAATGAAGTGGTTTAGGTGATCAATTATCAGACTAAAAAATTTGTTCTTTCCTCCCTATCACGGAGAAGATGAAAGTGGATTAGCTCAGGGAAATTTATGCCAGATATGTTCTGTGACATCAAGGAGATACCTATATTATTTTTTCATATAGTGACCTTAGGTTGAAATTCAGGTTTGAGAAAAATTTTCAAGAGGTTATGGGTTCCCAATTAAAATTGATCATGGATTATCATCCATAGATGGATGTGAATATAGAGAGGTATATATAGGTTTTTAGGGTTATGATTTGGGTATGGGTTCTTTATGTCTATGGTTTTTTGGAAAACATTTCCCCTAGTCATGTTTTCATATAAAAATAAATATCTGGAATTGATTATGATGATTCACATTGATAGTTTTTATAGCAGTCAATATTGATCTACCTTGTGTGGATAATATTTTAGAGAGAGTTCCTTGGTTGTGTCAAGTCTTATTAATGAAATAATGGAAAATTTTAGTTGATTAAGAGAAGATTGATCTCAGTTAAGATTCATCATATATCTTATGAAGACTGTGATCGTTAGCTAATGGAGTTTGAGGTTGGTGATTAGTTTTTTCTTAGAGTCTCACGTCAGTTGGGACACCATTGGTTAGGTAGATAGGGAATTTTAGTATTGATAATTGGTTTCCCCTTTGGAAGTTTCAGTCATCATGTGATATTGGTTTATTAATTGGACTTTTCATCTCATTTTACATTAATCCATGATATGTTTCTTGTTTACCAACTATCGAGGTATCAAACAGATCCTTATCATGTGATTGAGTTGGAAGATGTTGATCTTGATCCAAAACCCACTATAGATGAGAAAATAATTTAAATTATATATTTTTTAGAAAAGATATTACATAGTAAAACAATTCCCTTGGTCATTTTATTATGATAGTATGGATGGGTCAATAACAGGGAATGGGAGAGGGATTATTTGATGAGGCAGTAACAGCCTCCAATTTTTGTGAGTCCATGATATTGAAGACTATCTAGAGACATAAATCTAGTATAGTAGGGATAATTACAATATCCCATTATTTTAGGTATTTATTAAAACTTTTTTGATATAACATTTAGGGATGTATATCCGTTTGAATAAATAGAGTCTAGGTAAAATTTTTAAAATGGTTTTTTAGTTTTCTACTTTATATTAGAGGTATTTGGAATTGGTTTTTGGGGTTTCTATAGAATTTGGGTAAGAGACTTCCTAATGATCACTTTCATTCCCTAACTAAGTCACATGATGTGAATCTATTATTGGGATGAACTCATGGGACTCTTTATAGCATAAAAATTAAAATTCATGAAACATTTCAGGATGCAAAATAGTCAGGATTACTTATTTGTAACCTGAAGTGAAATAATTTTACTATATATATAATACTCATTGTAATTAAATCTATTAATTTAGTATACGACATGAATTATTTGATTCCAGTTTTTTTATTATGCTTTACATCTGACACTTTTTCTACTCGATGTGTAGGAAATGCTCTCAAACCCTAGGGTAATTTTTTGGGATTTTGGATGATCACCATCCTTATGAATCATTCCATTTTAATTAAATACATGTGTTGGATTACATTATTCTCACTAGGAATATTAAGTTATGATTCTATTATTCCTCTGATTTAAATAGTTGTGTATGTGTCATTTGTGGGTCAGATTGTTATTTTTTGGGTTTTCAACAGATCCTTATCAATTTCACATATGATTTACCTTTTGAAAGTTGAACATCTTGTTTCCAATAACTTTTGTTCAAATCGATTATTTTTCATCTATTAATAAGGTAGGAGAAATTTTACAGGGGGTTAATAATTTAATTGCAATATGTTGAAGTCAATTATTATGAGTTTTCAATGAAAATTCATGATTTTTAATTGTAATGGATTTTTTTTATGAGGTTCATTTTTTTAAATGGGATTTATTTAAAAATGTTTTTTCACACACCATTTACATGAAACAATGATTTAAATAGTTGATTTCTGTTTTGAAAGAGGACTTCATTCTAGAAATGTGAAAATAATCAATTTGAAATTTTATTATTAAATTTTAGAATTATTTTTGAAATTAATTTCAAAAAAACATAGCACATTGTGTAACCTTAGGTGCATCAATAATAGACATGTCACTATTTTTGTGTGTAATCTAATTAGTGTTGTTTTTTTTACATTAGTGTGTCTAATTCCATAGGATGTTATATTTTTTTATCTACCTTAGAGAAGAATTGGGGTTATTCCTTTATTTCAAGAATGTATTCCCAATGGTTAGATCACAAATAATTTCCATTGTAATTTATGATATGTTTATCACTTGATGGTATTTCCTTGTTTTTTTACTCACATTCTTATCTTATAGTGTATCAATAGTTTCATGCATGCTTTATTTCATAATTGACATATTAATTGATTTTGTTAATATGGTATGTTATTATAAAAACACATGTAATGTTTTATAAAATGAATATACTTTAGAAAAATTATTTGTAAATTGGATTTATTTTTAATGCTAGAGTTATTACATTCCTAATATTAGAACTGGAGTAGATTATTTTGGGGTATCCTGCTATTATTTGTTCCCACACACAACATTTTTCATTGGGTAGTTTTATATGTTTTTTTGAAGGACTTGGGTAAAGGTATGGGAGCTATATAACATATCATATTCTCATTTCATTTTCTCATTCATAAAGGGATGGATTATTGGTAAAAAAATCACATAAGGACTTATATAGTATGATCATGTTTTGAAATTTGTGTTTTCACTATATTGATTGACTTTGTATCTATCAGGTATATGTTATCTTTCTTCTTCTGTGTACCCTATTAGTGTCCTTGTTCGGGTTTATCATGAGACATGTATCTTGCAATTTTTTTACTCCACAATTTGGCAGACCTTCTTTGGTGGCTTGTTTAGTTGACCTAGGATGGTTCATTACAAAAACATTTATTTTATATGACATAATTTTCATGATTAAATATCAATATTAACATTAAATCATAGTTTGATAAACCTCGGTGTTTTCTGTAACACAAGATATTAAAGAAATTAAATTAATTTGAAAAAAAATATTTCAAAAAAAATGGGGTGTTGCTTTCTACCCACCCATAAAATGAATTTCTACATCAAAATTTATCCATTTGAAAAAAATGTGGATAATTATGCCTCATCATATCCTCGTGATCGACTTTAGTTTCTTCAAATTGGTGGTTTCACTACATAAATTTTATCCAGTGAGTGGACATGTTTCATAGAACTTTATCTCTATAATCTAGATTTTCTATTTTTCTTTCCTAATAAGAATGATCTTTCCCAAGTGTTATAACATCTAAGTTCATTAAATTTTAATTTTCATATATTTACTTAATTACGAGTGATAAGTTGAATACATTGTAAAATGTAGAGAGGTTCGGTGGAAGCACCAGGTCAAAAAACCCATCCCTACTCAATCAAGATTATAAAAATGGCCAAAATACCTATAGATAAAATATATTTTCATCCCAAATATCACAATGTTTTTTCGTTGTGAAATTAGATGAAACCCTTTCTCACTAACTATAAATTATAAATCATGGAAATTATTTTTATCATCAATTTTCTACCTACTCTGAACTACCATGATGGGTTGTTGAATAGATTGGACTTTCACTGCCATTTTCTCAGCTATCTTAGGTCCCAATAGCATTATTTATCCAAACTCATCCTAAATGTTTTTTTGATATACAATTATTTACATAATAATATTTTTATGTATTCATCTCAATTCTTGAGTTAATGCTATTGTTTTAGGAAAACTTAACTAGACGAAGGTGTGAACCAAACTACCTTTGAAATCCATAGAACAAGATCTCAGCATATTATCCTTTTTTTTTGAATTTTTCACTCATAATAACCATCTATAAAAGGATAATACATAGTTTTGAAACTCAACCCTATATCAAGATCTTGATGAACACTTATCCAAAACATGGTAGTGAAAATTAGATGTTGATTAGATGAAAATGTCAAACCTTACCAATTCTGTAATTTATATTCTAGTGAGATGATTTTGAGATAATTCTTCATCTGATAGCATTGAATTATTCTGAATTTATATATTAATTTAGAGCAACAAAAAATAAATTATTCCCGTTACATTTTTTTAAGATTATAGATATAAAATACATGGTAATGATTTCTCATTTCCATTATGGTGTGGGTATTAGTTTTAACATCCCTTTATAATTGTTTCTACTAAATTAAACAAAATTACAAATAACCAAGATACAAACACTAAATTATATCTATTCCTTACATCCCTCCAAAATACACATTTATATCTCTATACATCTCTATACATTCTAGATAAATAGATATTAAAGAACTTTGAGATTCCACTAAAAACATTTTATTCCATTCTGGTTTGGATGGAAAACATAATAATTTTATCATTATTATCATTACATCATTATCAGGGTTAAAATCAGGAATATTTCCCACATTCTTCATTATCTCTACACCATCCTTCTACACAATTTTAATCTTCACCTAGATAGATAGTTAAGAACTACTTAGTGATAGATAATATTTCTCTTCTTCCATTAATATTTCCAAATATATATATATTGTAAATCCATATATATTAGAGATTTTGTGATCCTCATCATGGCGAAGCTATCATGATCATTTTGAATGAAATAAGTGGACACATTTTTTCTGTTTCGTATGGTGGTAATGTACTCAGTAGTTATCATATTTAATCATCTCTATCTATCTTATTTGGTTCATGTGAAACTACATCTGTGTGAATATATGATTTTTAATTTTTTTACATTTATATACACCATAATTTTTTCCATAATATTTTTAACTCCATATATTTAATGAATAAATTACCTGATGTTACTTTCAAATCACGAGTTGGGAATTTTATGTCGTGAACATTCAATTATCATGAGAAATAATCTATCACCCCATTATTCTAAATAAAAACACATCCCAATACTTTATATTACACATAACTGTATATTATATACCATTTTCTACTATATGGTAATATAAACATAGGGAAACTGAATAATATTATCCTTAGTTCTTTGAAATCTTCCTCACATACATCTAAACAAAGGAACATGGATCCCTTTTGAGTTAGATTGGTGAGTTAATTGAACAGTAATGAAAAATTATAAAAATAATTTATAATATCTAGAAAAAAACTATAGATATTAGTAATTTTGGTTGGTCTAGGAATACATTCAATAGCCTTCATCTTTGATGGATCCACCAATATACCCTCACATGAGATTATACAACACAAAAATGAGACATTTTATATTGAGAATTCATACTTAGTAAATTTTTTATATATCATATCCTTCAATATGGTCTTCAGAAAAATCCTCAAATGATCTTCATGCTATTCCTTTATACTTGACTATATAATAATATCATCTATAAATATTACCACAAAATGATCGAGGTAATCTATAGAGACATTATCTATTATATCCATAATAATATTACGGGAATATGTAAGACCAAATGGAGCCACAATATATTGATATTGTCCATAACTTATATGAAATATGATTTTGGGTATATTCTATTTTGTAACCTTCATTTAGTGATATTCAGATTGAAATTCAATCTTGGAAAAGTATTAACCTCATCAATGCTGATCAAACAATTCATCAATTCTAGGTAAGGGATGCATTTTCCTGATTGGGATATTTTTATGGTCATGGTAATCAATAGAGAGTCTCATTGATCCATTTTTCTTCTCAAAAAATAGAATAGGTGAACACTAAGGTGACACACATGTATTAATGAATCCATTTTGAAGGTTATCCTAGAGTAACTTCTGAAACATCTTATACATGATTAGAATATTCAATATAGATTAATTGATATATGTGATACAATGGGTATTAGTAAAATTAAGAACTCAACATCAATATTACAAGGGAACTAAGATATTATTCCATATTGACATCTAAAACTCTCATACAATTGAAATATCAGTTTGTTTAATTTCCCTCCAACCATTTGAAATAAATTCCAATTTTGAAGAGTAATCGATACCCATGAATGGATTTGATTTCAATCATAGGATCATATATATCATTACATTAATATATTATCATAGGTTATTTGGGTATTTCAAATAATACTTCCCATTTTAGGAAATTGATGTGGGATTTATGTATAGATATTAAATCCATTCATAAGATACCATCAAGTTCAACCAAATAAAGATTAATGAGATTTTCCAAAAGAGAATTCCCTACATCATAAAATTGAGAAGAATAATATAATTTATGTGTGATTATCATACAATTAAGGGTTTTGAAATCTAATTAAACATATAAACATTTGCGTTGAATTTTTATACCCTTACAAATTTTTTTGGATATAAATGAATGGGTAGATAGATTATAAATTAAGACTTTAGTTGTTATAAAGTGGATGATAATCATACTCTTTACCATGTTTTCATTGTAAACCTCATTATAAATAGTGATAACATAATATTTCCCTTTATATTTTAGCTTACCTGGTTTCAAACATAAATCATCTTCACTGACCTTTTCAATTGAGAACTAGTTAGAATAATTCTCCAACTCCATTAATTTGAAACACTGAAGTGTGGGGGCGTGTTCTAAAGATCTTTTTATCTATTCTAATAATTAATTAACTTCTTCCCATAAAAATGGAATTTATAAATTCTATTACCTTAATTATAACACATTAAACATTTACTTTTCCCCTTAAGGAAATTCTCTCTATGTTTATTTCCACACATTGATCATAAAGGAAAGATCATATAATTTTCTCCATATTTTTAAAGATTACCTCAAATTTAATAATTCTTTTCCTATCAAAACCATGTGATCAATGAGTGACTCCAATATTTATTTACAAATTTATTGAATAATGATATATTTCCTCATAACTAACAATGTACCATGAGTATAATTACGGTCAATTACTTTATTTCATTATACTAGATAATTAATGAACATTAATTTCAGGCTAAATGATGATACTAAAAGAGTACCCTCCATGTCTATTAGGATAATCTTGTTATGTACTAATTGATTTATATTCCTTCAATTTTAGGTTAATGAATAACTTTTTGAATTTTATATGAATAATACTTGGAAAGTAATTATTGAAAAAATAGAATTTAAACTCATCCCACTCTATGGAGTTTATTTCTTCCTTTTTAGTCATATTATTTATAAGAGTCTAGAATTATTACTATTCACCTTCCAAATTATAGACAACCAAAATGATTTTTCTTTGTGGAAAACACTATATAATGTTAGATATATTTCACATGGTACTGAACCATTTAATCAAAACTAGTGGATCAGAAAACTCTAAAAAATTGTGGGAGTTTCCCCATTATTTACTCTACAAAATGTTATTCCCTAAAATTATTTTTAGGATGTTTAACATGATTCATAGTATGAAAGAGTTTCATGAGAATAGTAACATGTTTTTATAATCTAGATTCTAAATTTTTTAGTTTCATAGAATAAAATTTACTAAATTGTCAATCACACATAATATTGACATGTTCCCTTTATGTTTAGTGATTGAATAAATAGAATCATAGTGCATGTAACAATAATCATAGTGGTGAACCACATTGTCATGAAAAAATCACTTATACGATGTCTAAATCATGACATATTTTTTAAATCTATGGAACCTTATGATTAACCTCTTCCATTCATCTTTATTATTAAAATACTTCATGATGGTTCCTAAAGAGTTTGTGAATTTAAAAAACATATCCCTAGAGAGTGTTAAACATGGTGTGTGTAAGGACTCTATGTCATACAGTAGATAATGAACGACCACATATCCATGAACCCGTTTTGATATTATTACCCACTATTAAACTATGCTAGAGAAAAATCCACTTGTAGTATCCAAAAAGGGCCATAATTTCTCAAAACCACTATCCCCATCCATCAATAAAATTAATAGATATTTTCATATACATAGACTCATCCTCATACTTTTACATGTGTTTATGATAAAAATAATTCATACAGGTCTTTAAAGGTTAACTAAACATTAATATGATACCAACTATAGTGAAACAAACTTTTCATTCATAGATATTACATTATAAAGAATTATAATTAATTACATAATATAAAAATAAATTCTAGAATCATATAGGTCTTATGCCTTAGGAAAGGTGGATTCATATATATTTTGTTCATAAGTAAACTATATCATTTCACACTACAATCCCCATAACTATCACCCCTATATACATGTAATGCATAATAATTTAATTAATAACCTAGGGAAATAAAATATAATAAAGGGTGAGATTAGATGCTCAGTTAGGGTAAACAAGGGTGATATGAATGTAAATATTATGTAACATCAATAGATTTCATCGTAGATGGAAAATGGTTTTGAATGATCACTAGGGACATCTCATTATGAAAATAAAATTTCATTGAAAATCAAATTTTAAAAACAATATATTCATAAAGTTGTAACAGCCTGATATTTTTTTGAATTGTTTTTTTTTCAAATTAATTTAACCATTGCAATATTTTTCATTTCAGAAATCACTAAAAATAGTTTATTTAATATTAAATCACTATGTATGTCTTAAATTAAATGCAACACCAAGTTAATAAGGCACAATACACAAAATAAATATCAATTTTCTCTACATGGAACACCGATGTTGGCTTAAAACCTAGTATATATTACATGCAACACCAACTTGTTGTAGGCCACATGAAACACTAACTTGGTGTATATTAGATGAAACACGGTGTTTCTAAGAAATGTCCTTCTATTTTTATAATTATTTAAATGATAAAATTATAATTTTTTCATTAACCATAGTAATATGAATAGTGATAACTACTATTGAAAAAAAATTATAATGGTCTTATATAAATAAAACATATTGATGATGAATGATATTTTTTTGTAGAATTTATATATATTTAAAAATATTATTTCAACAAATGAACTGCTTTTAATATACTTCTATAAAAAATATAAAAATTAATTTTAGTAAAATTTAGAAATTTAATTTCATAAAATAAATATCATTTTTTGATTTATAGTGATGATATTTTCTTAGGGAGAATTTTTTGGAATTTTCTGAGAAACCTCTTTTTTTGGATTAATAATGAAAAATACAAGATTTAAATTCAAAACTGAAATTTCAGATAATTTATTTATAAGTATAAATTATATTTCAAACTGGTTTAAAAATATAATAATATTATATTTTTATCAATTAATTAAATTTAGATCATTTGAATTACTTTTACTTATAAATTGGTGATAAAAACATAGAAAAAGTTTGAATGTTTTGACTTTAAAAACAAGCAGTGTCATCCCATCAGAAGCATTTATTTTAAATTAATTTTTTCCACTTATGTGATTAAAATTTAGAGAATTGGATCAAATATTGTGAATCAGAATAATTTATAAATCCTCACTTGGTCAATTTTTTTTGACAGAAAATATTAGTAAAAGTGAATGAAATTAATTACAACAGTTATGGAAAAATTTATGTTATTAAAGTACTAAAAATTAAATTTAAGGCCCAAAAAGATATAGAAACTTATAAAAAAAATTATGGACAAGATTCTTCCATAAAACTTTAATTATTTAGTTTGGTAGGTTTGTAATTCCTTTTTTAGGAAAAAATGTTTTTACACCTAACTTGTTTTAAAAAATGCCAATTGTTTCCTTTACCTTCCCTATAAAAGTCCACCACCACTCCCTCTTCTTTGCACATATAAAACTGCATATTATTGGCCATGATCTTCACAACATACTTCCAAACATCCCTAAATTTTTCTTATAATCATGACCTTGTGAAAAAAGCAATCCATGAATCATTTTGGAAAAAACCAAAAAGAGTTACCAAATTAAGAGGTAATGTCTTCTATCAAGATCCTTTTATTTTCATTCACCATCCCATACACTATATTTATTCCATTATTTTAAAACAATTCATGTATCTTAAATATACTAGTATGTTGTTATGATATTTTTTTAACTACTCTTACACACACCTCTATCCAAGTGTGTCCTTTACCTTCCCTATAAAAGGACACCACCACTCCCTCTTCTTCACACATCTAAAACAACATAGGATCATCCATAAGCTACCCAACATACTTCCCAACATCCCTAACATTATTATAGAATCATATGATTATGTAAAAATAAATCCAAGAAGCCTTTTGGAAGAATCCAAAAAGAATTACCCAATTAAGAGGTAACATCTTCTATCAAGCTCCTTTAATTTTATATCTACATCCCATCCACTCTATTTATTCCATTCTTGTGTAAAAACAATAGTATCTTAAATATAATAGTTTTTTATATGATATTTATTTCCTAAACTTACACACACCTCCATCTAATGTGTATTTAACATAATATTTATGCTTATGGTGAACTACTACCTCACAAAATGATGATTATTCATTTTTTCATTTCCGTATATCATGGTGGTCATTATGATGAACACTATGTTTATATATTTTATATATTATGTTTATTATGTCTTTAATCTTATTTAATTATTTTACAAAACATGAATTTATATATTCGATTTTGTGTTAATGTGATAATTTTGTTTGAGGATGTGTGGACTACTGACCCCTCAAAGTGACATGATTCTTTCATACAGTACATGGAATGTATTAAAGATGAGTTCAGTGAATATATTTGAAATAAAATTTATCATAAAGAAAAAATAATAATGATATATATATACTAAGTATATGTATTTTAATTTCTTTCTTTCAACACGATAATTAAATAGAAATAGCATTCATGCTACAAAAGGCATACCCTCTCCATGACTGGTCTGTTCTGTTTCACACTTCTATAATATATAGATTATTATAATAAAATTGAACTTAATATAAATATTATTTAAATCATTTTTTACATTATCTAAATCAACATATAAGTATAAGGGAAAAATATATAACAAATTAAGACAGATGAAAACAAACAAAGTAGATATTACCCAAAGTGAAACCTTAACATAGAATTGTTAACAAGTGGGTAATATAAAGTCATAATTGTCATGACCCATCCCAGTGGGGCCCGAACCGTGACTCCCTAAGCCTGCCTCCAATAGGCTAGGGGCTGGTGACTAGCACCGAGTAGGTATATCACTAACATGGGAGGCATTTCCTAAGTACATGTACAAACGCACACATCTCCAAGGCTACAAATGCCGAAATGTAAAACATCAAGGAACAAAATGCATGCATACAACTAAACCCAACCAATAGATTATGAAGAAAGGTAGAGTACTAAAAAGTAAACTGGGCCAGAATACAAGCCCACCAAAAAACAAACAAACAAAAGTCTGAAAACTGCAAAGTCCAACCTATAAATACAAAAGGTATTGGGACTGTTGCTCATAGCTATAGGAACGCCTCAGCCTGTAGGGAACTCAGAAAGCTTGGTCCTATCTTGGTCTACCATGGACTCTGTCAAAAGGTTGCTTGTCTGCCCAAGACACCAGACGTGCAGGCAAAGCCCGTGCAAGGGTGAGTATAACAATACTCAGTAGAGGACCCCGAAAACCACAAAGTAGTAAACAAAGTAAAGGTACAGTCAGCTATGAACAGTATATGTCTACAGAACATACAGAACAAACCAGATATACTAAAAACCTAGACCCGTGGTCTAGAGACAAGTCACACAACCGCATACCCCTGTTAGGGATTCTATTCGATGATTCCGACATGCACTCGTTTCAGGAGAACACACTCGACGAGTCTTATAGCTCTGGTGATGTCCGTCTGAGAAGTGTTGTTCATTGGGAACCATGACGAGAGCTATCTGCACTCATTACAGGAGACACAATCTTGAGTGGGAAGGTTACGACAAAGAGAATCACTCATTATGGGAGACGCACTCCTGAGTGGGAAAGATCAGGATACACAGATGAGGATCACTACTAGGGCCATGGCGGATACCGCGACTCATCCAGATTCACCAGTTAGGTGATACACCAGCTAGGTAAGGGATCAAAGCCCGGTATAGTTGGTCACGCCATTGCCTGACTCTACCTAGGGCCAGGAATGGATAGAGGATCTCGCTCCAGGCCTCTCGGAGGGATGCCGACTCTATCACAGAAAGTCTGGCTGAAGGGATCATACTCTTGTAGAAGGAAACGATTCCTGAACTTCAAGGGAACAAGAAGAAGGGGCACTAACCCAAACAAAATATTTCTAGTATATGGTGAACAAGGGGTCCATTATGTCTTCCAAAAAGTACCCGGGGTGTAGAAAATATACACGCCGTGTTGTCTGACCTCGGGTACTGCCCATGTACAAAGGCTCATGTCTTAGGCTGGTCATGTAGGAAAACTCAGTACACTGCATGTAGTACGGTATACACGTCATGTCTGGATAACTGGGGTTGGCTCTGTGTACTCTGGCCATGTGCCCATACATAGTCATCAACCCGTGTACACCAACCTGTGTAACTGCCACATGGGGTGACCCTCGTTACTGGCCTCACTAGGCCGTGTGATGGATTACATGGTCGTGTACTCCATCTCGTGTCTGCGTAACCCTGGGATACATGCCAAGTCCCGCATAGCTGCTTCTGTCACACTTTACACGTCGTGCCGCCTGAAGCCGTGTAGATCGTCTCGTGTCCGTGTACTACCCAAAATACACTCCGAGTTTCGGGGAAATTCCACCACTCCATGTGACCGGGGTCACATGCCGTGTTATTCCTCTATGAACCCCAAACCCTAGCCACCATCGCCAGTAATACGCAGTGTGTTCTTTGGAAGTACATGTCGTGTATTTTTGAAATTTACAGAAACGACACCCTTCGTCGGCGCGCCTCCCGTGGTGCTCTGATCATCGATCTGGTCATCCGATCACCGCAAAACTTCCAGGTTTTGGTCACCCCGAAACCACGAAGCCGCTTCCGTCATTTTAGATCCTTTGATCGGCTCCAAAAACATGATTTGATATTCCCACACGAAGAATGCTTGAAGAACGCCCTTTCCCGATTTGGTCTAATTTGTCGTATGTCATCATCTTCGTACCTCCAAAAGGTCGTTGTGGTGTCGAACCTTCGATTTGGGATCGTTACGTCATTGAACGGATGCGCAAAAATCCATTGTTCGTCGCCCCGCGAAGAACGCGAAGAACACGCGACAAAGAATGGGGGAGGAAATCCAATAAACAAATTGAGGAACAAACCTCCGCCTTTGTTCGTCACGGTGTTGATCTGCTCCCGTTAATAGTCTTAAAAGGAGTATAGATCAACATAAATAAAAAGCATGGATTAATTCCCCAAAATAATCCCAAAGAAATCCCTCCCGCAAGAACCTACGAATCTGCGGATCAACTTGTTCGTGGTTGATCCGCGTTCATGGTTTAAACTCAAAAACGGGGAAAAGGAATTGAAATAACAAACTGCTACCTCAAACGGATTGAAGAGCGATCATCGTAATGTGTCCATCAAAGGAATTCGTCAAAATCTGAGGGGCATCGATTGCTCACGTCGTCGTCCGCCAACGCGTCCTCCTCCGCCCAAGCTTCCAAGAGAAATCTCTCTCTTTCTCTCTCAACTCGCAGGGTTATGAGGCTAACCCTGCGAATTTTCCATAAGCATGTATTTATAGGGGGGATTATGTCATTGCCCAAAAAAAAGGAAACATTTTATTAAAATAAATCATTAATTTATTTTATTCCTTCTAAAGTGCTTTCCTTTTAAAAAGGACCAAAATTAAACTTCACATCCAACCTGTGCCGGTCAAGGTTCGAACCGTTCTTAGGTAAAGTCATCATCCCAGATGCAACGGTGCCCCATATTTTTAATCCAGACATCCATTTGGGAACTTCAACAACCGCACGCGAGTGCCGACTCACTTAACTAAGAAAAAGTACAAACCACTATTCCGAGCTCACTGGACCTCGGAATGATGTTCTGTCTTCGCGCCCAGTCTCGAAACACTTCCATATAATATTTAAAAATAATAAACAGAAAAATGTGAGACATTAAATTCTCCCCACCTGGGGGATTTATGTCCCCAAAAAGCCAAAACAAAGGCTACTCAAAAAGATGAGGGTACTAGGCACGGATATGAGCCTCCCTCTCCCACGTGCTCTCCAGAATATTCCCGTGCTGCCACCGAACGCGCACCAAGGGAATCAATCACCCATGAAGGATCCTCTCCTGTCGATCCTCAATCTCCACCGGGTACTCAGCAAAGGTCCCTCCATCCTCGATGTCTATATCACCCCAGTCGATGACGTGCGATGGATCATGCACGTACCTCCTCAGCTGCGACATGTGGAAGACATCATGTACCCGATGAAACTATGGTGGTAGAGCTAGGGGTACACCACCTCGCTAACTATACACAGAATATGAAAAGGTCTGATGAACCTCAGAGATAGCTTGCCGCCTCGGCCAAATCTCCACAATTGTCATCGAGGTGAGACCTGAAGAAAGACGTGGTCTCCCTCTTCTAACTCCAGAGGTCTCTGCCGTCTTTCAGCATAAGACTTATGCCATCTTTGGGAAGTCTTCATCCTCTGCCAGATGATATGCACCTTCTCTGTAGTAGCTCTTACTAACTCTGGACCCATGAGTGCTGACTCTCCAGGGTTGGTCCAGCAAAGCGGTGACTGGCAGGGTCTCCCATAGAAGGCCTCGAATAGTGTCATAACAATGTTGGAGTGGTAGTTGTTGTTGTACGCAAACTCCACCAGCGGTACGTGGTCCTCCTAAATGCGACCAAAGTCCAAGACGCAGGCTCGTAACATATCCTCCAGAACCAAAATGGTCCTCTCTGTCTGACCATCCGTCTAGGGATGAAACGCTGTGCTCAAGCGTAGCTGAGTCCTAAAAGCCTCCTGCAATCCCTTCCATAGCTAGGATGTGAAGCGGGCATCTCGGTATGAGACTATAGTCGATGGGATGCCATGAAGCCAAACTATCTCCTACACATAGAGGTGTCCCAATCTCTCTACGGAACTCTGCTTCCTGATAGCTAGGAAGTGGGCCGACTTGGTGAGTCAGTCAAGGATCGCCCATATGGAATCATTCCCCTTGGACGTATGTGGTAACCCCGTCACGAAGACCATCTATATTCCATCCCACTTCCAATCTGGGAATTCCAGGGGTGAGCTAATCCCGCTGGAACCTAGTGCTCATCCTTCACCTGCTGGCATGTGAGGCATCGAGAAATGAACTCTACTACTGCCTTCTTCATGTCTGACCACCAGAACAGTCATCAGAGATCCTGGTACATCTTTTCCACTCTAGGATGTACCACCAAAAGGGATATATGAAACTCCCTCAGGACCTCCTCCTGGAATACCACTGGTACAACAGTGCATCCTCTGAAAAGAAGTATGTTCTCCCCACCTTGTGAATATCCATCAGGAGCATGTCTTGTGGATAACTGAGCACATAAATCCATACAGTCGAAAACCCCATGCGGTGCCTCCCTAACTCGCTGTATGAGTGGAGGGGTGACAACCATCTACTGTAGGTAAGTTGTATCCTCTCCATCCATGAAGGATGATTGTAACGCGGCTAACTGTTGTGTCTCATCACTCAACAGCTGTGAGCTTGACCTTTTACTAAGGTCATCTTCCACCTTTTTCCCCTTTCCATGAGTATAGATGATCTCAAAATCATAGTCCTAGAGTAACTCTAGCCAACACCTCTACCTCAGGTTCAGATCCTTCTATGAGAAGATGTACTTGAGGCTCTTGTGGTCAAAGTAGATGATAAACCGTTCACCCATGAGGAAGTGTCACCACATCTTCAATGCGAAGACTACCACTGCCAACTCAAGATCATGGGTCGCATAGTTCTTCCCATGTGGCCTAAGCTGGCATGAACCATAAGCAATCACTGCATGCCGCTGCATCAGGACATAGCTGAGCCCAGTCCCTGATGCGTCGTAGAAAACTACGTACTCGATACCCTCCTCCGGTAATCTCATGACTCGGGCGATCGTAAAACTCTGACTCAACTACTCAAAAGCCTGTTGGCACTTCTCCCTCCATAGGAAGGGTTTCCCCTTCCTGGTTAAGGCTGTCATCGGTGCTGATATCCATGAGAAATCAGGAATGAATCTCCGGTAATATCCTGCCAACCCACGGAAGCTTCGCACCTCCGTTACGCTCTGAGGTGGCTCCCATTCAAACACAACCTCCACCTTGGATAGGTCCACAACTACTCCATCGGCTGAGATGACATGTCCCAGAAATTGGACCTCCTGAATCCAGAACTGACACTTTGAGAGCTTTCCATAAATCTTGAGCTATCAAAGTACATCTAGAACCATCTGCAGGTGTCTCACATGCTCCTCCTCTAACACCGAGAACACAAGGATGTCGTTGATGAAGACCACTAAAAACCAGTCCAAGTACGGCGGGAAGATCCGGTTCATTATTCCTATGAAGACAGCAGGGGCGTTCGTCACGCCGAAAGTCATCACCAAGTACTCATAGTGACCGTAGCGACATCTGAAATTCGCCTTCGGTATATCCTTGTCCCGCACTCGTAGCTGATGATATCCCGATCAAAGTTCAACCTTCGAGAACCATTGTTCTCCTCTTAGCTGATCGATGAGGTTGTCGATTCTCGGCAGTGAATACTTATTCTTCACCGTCACCTGGTTCAGGCGTTGGTAATCCATGCACAACCTCAAACTCTCGTCTTAATTCTTGGAAAACAATAATGGGGTCACCCAGGGTGAGACGCTGGGTCTCACAAAACCCTTGATCTACAACTCCTCCAACTACACCCTCAGCTCATGAAGCTCTACGGGAGCCATCCGATATGCCAATAAGGAAATCGGTGTCGTCCCGAGGTGTAAGTCGATGCAGAAGTCAATTTCCCAACGTGGAGGTAATCCTGGAATATCTTCGAAAAAGATGTCCTCATACTCTGCCACCACTGCTGGGAACTGAGAGCTCACAACATCTACTACTCCGAGGGTAAGGCTAGCCAACTCATGAGTGATTGGTTGCACCCTCCTATGCATGATCCCATTTTGTGCTGCCTGAGTTTCCTTTTCTCTGACAAAGGAAAACATCATTCCATCACGGCAGACACACCGCACTCTTCGCCTAAAATAGTTAATCTGGGCATGGACCGAAGATAACCAATCCATACCGAGAATGACGTCGTAAGGCCTCGACACTACCACCAAGAGGTTCTAACCAAAACTCTCACCTCCAAGGGTAAGATCACTCTATCTGTAGAGGTACGTGATCATCGAGTCTCCTCTTGTAGGTGTCTCTAAGAGTAAGGATCGAGTCAACAGTTCTACCGTAATCATGAGGTTTTGTACAAGAAATGTGGATATAAGGGAATGACTGAAACCTGTGTCTATGAGTATGGTAGCTAAGATAGAAAAGACATAGATCGTAACTTGAATCAACCCTTGAGACCCTAGGTCGTATGCCTCGACCGCATGCAGTTGTCCCCGCCCCTGTCCCCCAGCTCCCGGAGCCTAGTGCGGACCTCCTGTGGGTGGTGGTGGAAGTAAGTCGAAGCATCTTCCACCACCCGTAGCTCTCCCTGCTCCTCTGCCACGTCCGCCGCATGGCGGATCTTCCTGTTCCTTTTTCTACCTCTGCCTCGGTTGTCCATCCACCACTTCCCTATCAGCAACTCGACGGGTCGGGCAATATCTAGTGATATGTCCCCTACCATCGTATGTGTAACATCGCTTCTCCCTAGGCTGACTGGATCCAGCCTGAGAGCCCTAGACTATCGATCCCCTATCATGGGTCCTCCTATGATGTTTTCCATGTCCAGATCCCTGTTCCAAACATTGGCTCCCTTATGCTGGGGTCTCCGCACCTGTTTTCCTGCTGTTGACTATTGTTGGTTGCCTCTACTCCACCAATAAACTCTCGATCACCAAGGCTCACTCGAGCACTCCGGCATAAGTCGATATGCATAGAGGCAAGAAACTATCTCAGATGTCTTGTCTTGGACCTCGCTCATAGGTCTGAGCACTAAAGTAATGATCCCTGACCATATCCATCAAGTACCTATCAAGGTTGGTGAACCTCGATGAATATTCAGCCACTGTCATACTGCCCTGCTGGAGCTGAAGAAGCTCCTGGATGCGCACATCTCTCAATGTAACCGGAGATAACTCCTCCCTGAAGAGTCGCTCAAACTCCGTCCATGAAAGAGTCTCCTCGTCGTGAGTCTGTGTGGTTAGACTCCACCATCATCCCACCGAATCCTGAAGAAGGATCGCTCCTAGGATCACCATCTGGTCTGCTGGTGTCCTCACTAGATGGAAAACTCTTGTCACCACCTCAAGCCAGTCCTCATCCGCCTGAGGGTCAGGCTCGCCTGAAAACCTGAGGGGTCTAGGTCTTTGGAACACATGGAGTGCGCTAATCCTGTGCTCCTCGTCAGTCGGTACTACAGGTACCACTGGCTACTCCATTGGTGGTGGCATAGCAGGTGCACCACCCGGTGGAAACGCCTGGGGAACTGGTCCCTATATCAAAGTCTCGTCACTAAGGGGGTCATCCTCGTGATCGTGTTGCTGAATCCTTGTGGGTATGCGTCGCGGAGGCATCCTCTAAGGAAACAAGATGTACTATGGTCAAAGAGTATATCTGGATAGCAAACACAAAGGACATGGAAACCACAAACCGTTCCTATATGATGCATGTACCTTTTTATTTCCCCACAACCAGTGTTTTTGTGTACCGAGTTGAAAAGAAGGTTATCAGAGCCCTGGTGTATGTATACGTCGGACGCCGCACCAACACTAGAGTCTCTATCCTGAAATCCAAACTCGAAACACTTAACACGGTTGCCCCAAACCAAAATCACAGACTCATGGTCCTAAGGTAGAACCGACCACCTCTGATACCACTCTGTCACGACCCATCCTACTGGGGCCCACACCGTGACTCCCCGCGAAGCTGCTTCCATAATTTTCGAGCCTCCGATCGGCTCTGAAAACAAGATTTGATCTTCCGGCACGAAGAACGCTCGAAGAAATTCCTTTCCTGATTCGGTCTGATTCGTCATCCGTCGTCATCCCCGCACCTCCAAAAGGTTGTTGCAGTGCCGAACCTTCAATTTGGGATCGTTGCATTGCAGAACAGATGTGCAATGACCTGTTGTTCGTCGCCCCGCGTAGAACGCGAAAACACATTAGAATTAATGGGGGAGGAAATCCAATTAACAAATTGAGGAACGAACCTCCACCGTCGTTCATCACGGTGTTGATCTGCTCCTGTTAATAGTCTTAAATAGAGCAGAGATCAACATAAATAAAAAGCATGGATTAATTCCCCAAAATCATCCCAAAGAAATCCCTCCCACAAGAATGTACAAATCCACGGATCAACTTGTTTGTGGTTGATCCGTGTTCGTGGTTTAAACTCAAAAACAGGGAAAATGAATTGAAATAACAAACCCCTACCTCAAATGGGTTGAATAGAGATCATCACGACGCGTCCGTCGAAGGGATTCGTCAAAATCCGAGGGGTGTCGATTGCTCACGTCATCGTCTGCCAACACGTCCTCCTCCGCCCAAGATTTCAATAGAAATCTCTCTCTTTCTCTCTCAACTCATAGGTTTATGAGGCTAACCCTGCGAATTTTCTATAAGCATGTATTTATAGGGGAGTATTAGGTCACTTCCCAAAAAAAGGAAACGTTTTAATAAAATAAATCATTAATTTATTTTATTCCTTCTAAAGTGCTTTCCTTTTTAAAACACCCAAAATTAAACTTCGCAGCTGACCTGCATCGGTCGAGGTTAGAACCGTTCTTAGGTAAATTCGTCGTTCTGGACGCAACGGTACCCCCAAATTTGTAATCCGGACACCCGTTTGGGAACAGCCACAACCACACACGAGTGCCAACTCACTTAACTAAAAAAAGATCAAACCACCATTCCGGGCTCACTGGACCTCGGAATGATGTGCCTTCTTCGCGCCCAGTCTCGAAACAATTCTGTATAATATTTAAAAATAATAAATAGAAAAATTCAAGACATTAGAATAATCAAACAACATATGGTATTACAAGTAATAATATGGTTTTTTTATTGATGTATAATAAATTTATATTTATGATACAGGATGTTTTTATTAGTATGAAGAGAGTCAAGACACAAGGTAATGAGATTTAATCTACCTTTTTATTTCCATGAGATACATACTTTATTCACCACTCATTCCTTTTTTGTGGTTCTTATACTTCTCATCATTGTATTAAATTATTATTATAATTAAATTTATTGTTATTTATACACATAAAACCAAAATTAAGAGATTTTATTGATAAAGTAAGATAAATTCCCAAAAAAAGTTACAGGGCTGAAAATAGTGAAGTCTGAGAGCATCAGCCATTACAAGACTTACGCATTTGTGGGGAAAGGACCCAGTGGTGGTAAAAATGGTACATGAATTTACCAAAGAGAAAAAGGATTCCCAGAGGTATGCAACCATATTACCCTCTTTCCACGTGTGGGAAATAGCAATGTGATTGGAAATCAAGTTTCTACATCTGTGAACAATATAGATGATAGACCAAGGGATTGGGATAGCCATTATGATAGACACTTGGAGAATGGAGGAGTGAGTCTCCACTCTTTCAAGCGAGATATTGTGAGAAAGACATAGTTCCAGTCCCTTATTCATGGACAATGCTTCAGCATAGAGAGATTCATCCGTTCCAAAATATTTACATACTCATTCAATGATCTTTATTTCACAGGGGTTAATTTCAAAAGTCACCAAATTGGGAAAATAGATTTTTCCCAATTTCCTACATTAAGACTCATGTTTCTTATGGACATAAATTCATTTTCAGGAGTATATAATTCCATTTTCAATGATGTATCATAAATATCCATAATTTTATGTTATTCTATGATTAATTTATTTTATTTTTATAACATGGAGAGTACGATTCAAAGTTACTAAGTGATAAGTGTTTATTGAATCAATAAATTTCATTTCAATATGGTTTATGTATATGCATTGTTTGATGAAATACTAAAACAAATATTTCAATAAAATTCAATTATTTTATTCCCCTATGGTTATTCTGGATATATTCATGTATTGGTACCATAGTTACACCTTTTAATAGATATGATAGTCAATAAAGTGTTTTTATAAAATTCGAACATTACCCTCTCTTCAGTCAGAATACCCTTGTTGTCTAAAAAGGGTTCCATTAATATTGTAACATTCTCCTATAATATTTTATTTCTATTTTTACCCTTTTTTTCTTTTAAAATACCTTTAAAAGAATTTTCTTGCTTCTTTTTAAACAGGTAATTTTTCTAACTTTTTTACCATGAAAATGGAATGTTCTTTTTATATCAAACAACATGTATGGATTTACTTAACATCACTTCATTGCAAATTCATTTTAATTTTTAAAAGGATATTTTAAAAAAAACTAAAAGTAATTATCAAGGAAAATAGTTTTAAAAATTTCTTATATCCTTATTTATAAAATTTCAATGTATTTTAACAGAATATTCTTTCAAAACAATTTTGAAGCTTCATTTATATGTTTTCAAGTAAAAAGGATTTCAAAACATTTTCAAGATATCATTATATGTTTTCAAATTGTTTTCGTTGAATTTTTATTAAGAATATTTTGAATCATTGTTTATAAGTTTTAAAGTAAAGTTGTTTTAAAAATTATTTGAATTATTATTTATATGATTTCATGTTATTTTCCAAAAAAATTATTTTTAAAAGGTTTTATGTATTAAACCCCATTTTTAAAAGAAGAAAAGATATTATCCTCAAGAAATGTTTTTGAAATATATTTCTAAATTATTTTTCATCTAAGATAAGATCAGTTTACGTTAGTATTTTCTTTATAATAAATGATATAAAGGTTCCATTAATATTATTTCTATGAATGGGTTATTCATGATGTCATGGTATTTATGAAAACTATTTCTATTTTATGAGTTATATGTTTATAAAATCCATTTCTCTTTCATGAGTTATGATTATGATGAACTGATTTTTAAACCTATATATTCTACCATTGGTTTTAATATTATTACATGTTTATGATAACTATTTCATTTCATGGGTTATGATATGATTATATATTATTTTGTGGCACATGTATGTTTTATTTCATTATGAGATGCATAAGACATATCTCCCTCAAATGCACTGGGTAAATATTTATATTTCATTAGATATAAATAGGTGGAATGAGAAATGAATTCAGTTATGTTTTACATGGATGAAATGATAAATGAACTAAGTTTAGTTTTACAGGTTTGGAATAAGAAATGAACATTGTTCTGTATTATAGTGCAGGAATAAGAAATGAACTATATTAAATATTATATGGTTGGAATGAGGATTGAACTTGGTTCAGTAATACAAGGCTATAAAGGTGCATAAAACCAGTTTTGTAAATGAATTTTTTCACTAAGATGGTCTCAATAGAAATTCCATGACTACTGTGGAGATAATTATATATATTCTTATGTGTCTTACAAAATTCCACATTTTATTCAAAGGTTATGATTTTAGGGATTATGTTCTTTATTTCTATAAGATTCATGTCCTTTGAACTACCATATTTTATGATATAATTCACATTTATGATATTTTATATTTACAGTATGATTTTTTATATTCTTTATCATGTTCTCATTCCCTTGTTCTAATTATTGTTATCACATTTTTCCTTTTTTCCCTTACTAAGCATATTAGATCATTCCTTTTTATGTTCCATTTCCCTATGTTATGAAGAAAGGTTTTATGTAGAAGTAATAATGGTTGAAATCTTTTTGAAAGATATTGAATATAATTCACTATGCTAGAAGATTGTTTTTCTTAGTTTCACACGACACTAAACAATTATGGTCCTTGTGCATGTATTTTTGTAATGTACTGAATATTAATTTAAAACTATGGAATATCTATTTATGTTAAGACTGGTTCACTATAGTTGGTTTCAATATAAGGGTGTAGTAATCCTTTGTAAACTAGTATGATAAATATTAGTGTTATCCCTAGGTATATTTATAATCATATGCCTAGGGATGTATCTATGGAAGTATAAGTATGAGTTAACATTTAGTAAAATGTCTTGTAATATTGATAAAGGATTGAGTGATTGGTTTCCTAGAAAAACATCCCTCTCTAGATACATCATGGTGATATGGATATTGTATAGATATACCTTGGGGTAACAACTCTAAAAATATATTCTGGGCCAGACTCTAGGTAATATGGTATACAAAAATAGGATTTGTTGCACACCTAGTTTAACACAATCAGGGGATATTCTTTGGGAATTCACAAATCTCTTCTTGAACCATCGTGTAAGAATTAAATATAATATGTCTATGAATAACCTAGGATGAAATCAGGGTGTGATAGATTATAAATTTTGTCCTGATTTAGACATCATATATGTAATTCCTTTCATGACTATGTGGGTTTTCATCTATGATAAGTATTTCTCACAATATTTTTCTAGTTTTATTCAATGATGGTAACTAGAAGAAACTAGATTATTATTGAATGTGATGAAAAAATTGATGATAAGATGTCAAGTTTAATGATGATTTGAGTTAAAGATCTAGTGATCATTTCTAATCAGTTTTCACATACGTGTTTAACATTGTATACCTTAACCAAATTTCAAACTCCCCAAAGAAGAGAAAGAATGTGTTCAGTGAGAGTTTGGGTAATTAAGACCATGGAAGAAATAAGATTTTATTTAATTTGTTTCAAAATGTGGGAAGACTCAACTATGTGATATTTATAGGGGAACAATATTATGTTTTGACTATGTGAAATAAGGACACAAAGAAAGTGACTGCAATGGAAAAGTGAAGATTTCAGTTAACGAAATGGATGAGAATATTGTCCTCTCTAAGACATCATTAGAGGTTAAATGTCTTAAGTGTTGATCAAATTTTATTTATGGAACTCAATATTCCATCAAGAAATATCTTAATGATAATTATAAAGGTGCTATGAGTAATGGTTACATCCCAGATGATGATGTGACTACATAAGAAATATGAAAGAAAAAGTGGTATTGTATAATAAGATGAGGTAACCTTTCTAATTGAAAAAATGATGAATTATAATAATAAAACATTTTTTGTATTTGGATTCAATAATTATGTTATATTAAAAGTGAAATATATAAGGACTATTAAGCTTATGTTTTTAGCAATGGATTTACAAGAACATGTTGAATGGTTCCTATGGAATAAAAAAGTTGTATAATAGAAAGGTGATGTCAATAGAAAACACATGATTAAGAGAAAGATAAAACTTATTATGTACCTTATGTTATGATAATGATGTTTGGATAAAGATATAGGTGATATAAATTAGTAAATTGGAAGGTATGGGTTACCTTGAAACTAATTAAGGACTTGTTGATAGGTGGTTTACTCCATCATTGATGACGTTTAAAACTTTTTTTGATTTATGCAATGAATCCAATATATTTTGAATAAGGTAGCATGCATGTTTTCAATAATGATATATGTCAATTTATTTTAATACCATGATTCTAGATAATGCGTTATGAGTTTATTTAAATTTTTGGAATGTGACAACCGAGTACTACTTTGTGAGATACAGGGGCGTCAATTTTATGTTTATTTCGTGAAATTATTTCTAAGGTTTTGGATTTTCATATTTTATAAAGGTTATAAGGTAAACCATTCATGAAAGCCATAATTTAAATATTGGATTAAGAATTTCTATATTTAGATTTTATTGAAACCCTTGGTTAAAAGAAAATTTAGCTATTAACCTTATCTCAAGGATGTTCATCATATTTTGGAAATTATATTAGTATGGTTTTTGAAAAGAAAAACTTTTTTTCGAGGGACAACCAATCATGTCTGGCAAGGATATAGGTCATGAACCCATGATTGAAAGATAATAAGGGTTTCACACCTTCCATTGTCCTACACAATGTCCTGGTTAATGTATTATTTATTTTCATGAATAATTATTTATGATGAAACAGTAGTGTAAATATTTATTTTTATAGATTAATGTGTTAAACCTATTGATTTTGAAGAATATTTATAGATAAATAGTTATAATTTTCTTTATTTTATGGGACATAATATCTGATAAAAGTTTATTTTAACACGTTAGGAATCAATTATTATTTTTGGATGTCCATTACATGAATTAATGGATGAATTAGAATTTGATAAAACAATAACTAAAAAACATAATATTGTTTATAGAAATTTACCAATTAAGAATATTTTATTATATTCTTATTCAATAAAATAATTACTCAACATTATGTTAATGATCAAAAGAAGGTGTTTTTCTAATACCTTAATTTAATTGAACCTAAGGACTTTTAAATCATCATAGATTTATGACTTTAAAGCCCTCAACTTGTCCTTGATCATTCACTTGTTTAAGATTAATGAACTTAATCACTCCTTATAAATATTTATTCTCTTCCTACATATCCAATATTTACCCCAACCTATGTACTCTTATGTGGAAACCTAGTTGTGTGTTACATTGGATAATCAGTATGGTCCTAGCTTTCTTTTTTTAAGGGATTTTTTAAAATCATTTTTACAATGTGGGTTTCTATGAATGAAACATTGCATTATTAAACGTTTGATAACCCAGAAGAATTTAGAGGTGGAAATACATTTTAATGGGGGTTTAATGTAAAACCCTAATTTTTTTTGAAATATTGTTTTCTAATTAATTTAACCATAATTATATTTTTCATTTCATGTAACACAGAAAATATATTATTTTATAATAAATAACTATGTTTGTCTTGTGTTATACGTGAAACCAAGTTAATCATGAATGAAACACAACATAAATTTTTTATTTATCTTCATGAAACATTAAAGATAACATGCAAATTGTTGGATGTTACATGAAATGCTGACATGGCATACACAACATGCAACACTGACTTAGTGTATGTTATATACTATAATGAGTTTTTATGAAATATCTTTTTGTTGTTATAATTAGTTAAATGATATAATTAAAATTTATCTTTAAAAATATTAATATGAATAGTGGGAACTAATTTTCAAATATTTTTTATAATGTTTTTATATAAATAAAAGATATTAATGATTAATGATATAATGTTTGGTAAAGTCCTTTTATATATATAAATAATATTTTTCTCAAATGAACTAATTTTAATATCCTCGTGTGAAAATTTATAAAATTAATTTTAGATAAAATTATAAAATTAATTTTAATAAAATAAAAATCATTTTTGAATTTATAATGTCAAAATTTTCTTAGGAATAATTTATTGGGATTTTTCTGAGAAACATCATTTTTTGATGAATAGTGAAAAATAATGAATTCTAATTCAAAACTACTTTTTCATATAATTTATATGATTTAATTTTATTTTGATTTTTTTAAAATCATAATAAGATAATATTTTTATCAATTAATCCAATTTAGATCATCTTAATCAATATCAATTTGAAATTGGTTGTAAAATCTAAGCAAAAGTTTTGACATTTTTAATTAAAAACCCACAATGTCATCCTATTAGTGGGATTAATTTTAAATTAATTTCTACCAAATATGTGATTAGAATATGAAAAAATGGATTCAATATTTGGAATTAGAATTTTTTTAATTTATAATAATTAAACTTTTTTATCATAACAATTATATAAAGTGATTAAAACTAATTACAATGGTTAAGAGAAAAATTAATTTAATAAAGTATTAAACATTAAATTTAAGACCCAGAACGAAAAAGAAACATGTAAAACAACAATTTTATGGAAATTATGAATCAATTGACCTTAAATTATTGTTTTTTCTGGGTTTTTCATGTCATTTGTTTGGTACAAAAGTGGGTACACCTAACTTGTTTTCAAAAATGCCAATTGTGTCTTTTCCCTTCCCTATAAAAGGCCACCAACATTCCCTATTCTTCACACATATCAAAAGATTTAGGTTAGGAAAATATATATCCATTAAATTTTCCAATATCCCTCCCTTACTCATAAAATCATACCATTTGGATAAATCAATCCAAGGAATCCTTTTGGCATAAAACAAATGGAGTTGCCCGATTAAGAGGTAACATCTTCTCTCAAGATCCAATATTTTATTTTGTTCCTCCCCCAAATCCACTCTATTTATTCAATTATTTTATAATTATACCAGTATCCTAAATATATTAGGATTTTTTAAACCAAATATTTTTAACTAAACATACACAATCCCTCTTCTAATGGGTAACAAACATACTCTCTACATGTACGGCGAACTGTCGCCTCACGAAATGATGATTGTTCATTTTTTCTTTTACCGCCTCTAATAGAGGTAATTATGATAGAAACTATGTATATATATATATATTATTATATTTATTATTTCTTCATGATTTTGTAATTTTTTTTATAACACGTGTATTTATTCGCTCAATTTTTTTGTTAATACGATAATTTCGTTTGAGGAAGTGTGGACCGCTTCCCCTTCAAAGAGATGTCCTCATTCATACACTTCATTGAATGTATTAAGGATGTGTTTAGTTAATATATATGATATAAAGTATATCATAACTATAATTTAATAATTATATTTATTTATTTCTTTTCTTTTCTTTCTTTCAACACAACAATTAAATTGAAATAGCATCTATGCATACATACAACCTACAATCTCCATGAATGGTGTATTGGTTTTAATAATTATATAATATATGGATTAATAAAATGAAAATAAATTTAAAATATAATATATTTAATTCATGTTTTATATTATTGAAATCATGATATATGTATTGTGACTAAAGATATAACAAATTTAGACACATGTGAAAAACATAACAGATTTTACCCGAAGTGAAACATTAACAAATAATTTTTAATATGACGGTAATATAAAGCCATAATAAGACCATATATAGAATTAAAAGAAATAATATTTTTATATGATTGATTTATAATAAATTTATATTTATTATACAGGAGTTCTATTTGGGTACGAATAGTGTCAATACACAAGTTAAGTGGTTTTTGCCTCGCTTTTTATTTATGTAAGATATAAGATTTATTCACCACTCGTTCCTTTTGTGTGGTGTGTATACTGACCATGAATGTATTAAATTATTCTTATACATAAATTTCTGGGTATTTACATATTCATTCTATGATATTTATTTCATAGTGTTTATGTTTCAAAATTTACCAAATTTGTAAATTAGTTTTGTCTCAATTTTCCATCATTTAGACTCATGATTTATTATGCACCTAAATTCATTTTAAAGTGAATATACTTCCATTTTACATGATATATCATTAATCTCCATATTTTCACAATATTATATGTATCATTTAATTTCATTTTCTTACATGGATAATATTATCCTGAGTCACCAAGTGATAATTGTTTATCGAAACAATCTCATCACTTTACAGCATTGTATATGTTTGTGCTTCCTATGATGAAATCTTAGAACACATATTTAAAAACAATATTCACAAAATTTATTCTCCTATGGTTGTCCATGATATTTTCATTTATTGGTACCGTCTTTCTACTCTCTGTTACATAATATAGTTAGAATGAATTTTTAAGAAACCCTAACATTGCCCTCTATTCGGTCAGAAATATATATTTTCTAAAAAAGGTTCAATGAATATTGTATAATCATCCTATAATCATTAAAAGACATATTTACACTTTTTTAATTTACTAATATATTAAAAAAATATTCTTTTCTCTTTCCAAATAAGTTATTATTCTATCCTTTTTTCTATAAAGTAAGAATGTTCTTTTTTACATCATACGGTATGTATGGATTTATCTATTTTCATTTCATTGAAACCACATTTGAATTTTTAAAGGCTAATTTTGAAGAAATTGTTTTTAAAATTAATTTTCAAGGAATATTGTTTTCATAGTGTATTCATGTAATATATTTTTTTCAAAGTATTCTGAAATATATTGTTTTAAAAAATTCAATATTTTTTTCATATTTTTTTAATGTAAAATGGTTTTTAAATCATTTTCAAGTTTTCTTTATAAGTTTTCAGTGTGTTTTCATAGAAAAATATTTTTAAAATATATTGAATATTATTTTATAATTTATTAATTAAAAAGTTTTTTAAAATTAATTCATGTATTCATTATGAGTTTTCAGGGTATTTTCTATGATTTTGTTTCAGAAGGTTTCATGCATTAAAAATCATTTTTCAATGATGAGAAAATATTTTTCTAAATAAACGTTTTTTCATGATATATAAAAATTATTTTCCATCTAAGATGACAACCATTTATTTTACTCATTCTTTTCTAGGAAATGATCTAAAGGTTCCATTAGTATTTGTTCTATAAATGGGTTTTTCTAAATGTCATGGTCATTATAAAACCAGATTTTCTATCATGATTTTTATTTTTCTGAAATATATTTCTTTTTCATGGGATGTTATTAAGAGAAAATGATTATGGAACCAGTATATTTTCCACACTTTATGACGTGATAAAATGTTGATGATTCCCATTTCATTTCATGGTTTATGATATGATTGTTTATAATTTACACCATGTGTTTATATGACATCATTAGGACAATGGTGGGACCTATATCTCCTTCTAATGAATTGGGTAAGAATTTATATCTCATGAGATAGACATAGATGGAGTGATAAATGATCATAGTCTAATATTGTGGGTCTCGAATGAGAAATTAACTTGGTTCCATATTACAAGGCTAGAATGATAAATCAACTTGGTTCTATATTATAGGGCTGGAATGAGAAATAAACCCGGTTCATTATTATAGGGATGGAATGTAGAGTGAACTCGGTATAGTAATCGAGTGATGGAATGGGGTGTGAACTCAGTATAGTAAATGTCTTTTTTTACAAAGATGGTCTCTATAGTAATTCCTTGAATACTGTGGAAATATTTAAATATAATATTATGTGTCTACCATAATTCCACATTATATTCCTATGTAATGATGGATTTTGTTCATTATTTCTTTATGATTAATTTCTTATGAACTTCCATGCTTTATTCTGTGATCCATGTTTAGATTTTTTATATGAAGGGTATGATATTCTATAATCTTGATCATGTTCTCATACCCTTATGCTCATGATTATGCTTACATGCCTACCTTTTTTACCATTATTGATCATCTGAGTCAACCCTTTATATGTTACTTTTCCCTAGGAAATGAAAAAAGTGGTTAGGTAGAAGTACTATTAGTGCTGATCTTTATGGGTTATGTTGAAGATCATTCATTGGGACAAAATATTTTATTTTCCATGTTTCCAATGACAGTATACTATTATTTTCCTCAGGTATGTATTTTGTAATGTACTAAATATTTATCTAAAATTATGTAAAATCCTTGTATTTTATTACTGTGTCGATTTAAAAAAATCTAAAAATAATTTTATTGGAAAATAATATTGTAAAATTTGAAGGTAATCATCAATGTCAATAATAGTCATCAAGGGTGGATGTTTGTTTCATGTCATACATGTTAAAAGAAAATTTTATTTTTACACTTTTGTAAAAATTCAAAACATTATTTTGTTAAAAAAAAGAATTGAATAATAATTTTAATTTTTTAATAAAAATTAAACAATGGTAAAATGAATTTAAAAAATTATTTTAAAATAGTAAAATATTTCATTAAAACAAGTATAAAAAATATTTACATGGAAGAAAAATATTTTGGTCTGAAGAGAGAGATAAAATAAATTATTCCTAAAAATAATATTTTCAACTCTTGATTATGTCAAAGTAGGAAGATGAATGGAAAAAAAATTATTCTCATGATATAACCAAATGAGAATAAAATTATTGATTTTATTTGGAGATGGATACTAATATTTCATCATCTGAAGCATAATCATAAACAATCCTTACAAACAATTAGATTGTATCATAAAACCCTTAACACTTCAAAACAATTTTAATTATAAGACTCGTTAAGGATATAAATAAAATTAAAGTATAAATATAATGAAAATTATGGGATTTATGATATAAAATGTAATATGGGTTGTATATACACCGCAAAAAAGAGTTAACTGGTCAATATGGAACAAGCCCCCAAAAATTAAATGAGTTCTTGGAAATCCATTACCTAATGTCTAGACATCAATCATACTCATTAAAACTTATTATATAATAAATATAGGAATATTATAAATCTATTATATAACCATAATTATATATATCAAACCATATTTTATTTACATATGACCATTTATTTCACTTTTATTAACAATTCATTGTTAAAATCACATTTTATGTAATAACTGCTTTATTTATCAATAATGTTTTTATTGGGTAATTTCATACATTTTCAAATTACTTTGGGTTCCAACATATGAAAAATTTCAACCATGATGTAAATAATATATATATCCATTATATATTTATTTATATTTATCAATAAAAGTAAGTATAGGAAAATTAATTACCCCATTTATGGAATCGGTAGGTTAAATGTATGCATGAATGTAGTTTCCATTTTCTCAATGAATGGAACGAATGAATATTAAACATTATTTACCACTTGTAAAATTATTATAATTTTACTTATATCGTATTTTTTTTTAACTTCTCTTTATTACTATCCATGGGATGATTATGTGAAAAACTAATCACATCGCCTAGTAGGGCAGTATTCCTCCATACACATGAGGCACATTATCATATTACCACATAATGGAAATAAATAAAGTATTTATGATATTATAATTCCATAAGTATAATAATTTCATAAATATAATATAAAAAAATAATAAATAATTATCTTTAAACATGAGATATGGTGAGAGGAAACGAATTATATTAGTCCGTGAGGTGGTAGTCCACTATACACACAGCCGACGGTTTCATTTCTAGTTTGATGGATAATGTGATGGATTGTGTTATTCCACTAATTTGAGAAATAAACCTAAATACCCTCTTAAAATAGTACCTGAACTGAGATTCCAAATACATAAAGGTTGTTCTTGATCCCCATGGGTTGTAGGTAAGCTCCAGAGCATCAAAAAGGAACCATAGATTATGATTTCACCCAAACTGAAACAATGAAATGGAACACATGTACAATAGATACAAAATAGAAAATATAAATATATTCTTTAATATAATAAAAAAATATGAAACTAAACAACTCAAGAGTGTAAAAAATCTCAAAGTGGATGTACAACCTAAAATTTATACTAAAACAAGAAAAAACTAACTAATCCATGAGATAGTGTGGGAAAACACACACCACCTCACCATACAGCGACCCAAACCTAGCTGATAGGAAACCTTGCCACATCATTATGGTTCTTTTCCCTACCCTTCATAGAAATACATACAAAGGTCTTGGAACTACTGAATATGTGTGTATGATGTGATATAATAGGCTCAGTAGAATCCCACATAGGTGTTCCATAACAATTCCCTATGGTCATTTAAAATATAATAGGTAATGATATGTAGTAAAGAGGTTTTATCGAAATCATGGGAAACTTTTTTCCTTTCTTCTAATAATTCAAAAATAAGAACAGGTATGTCATTTTCAAGCATAATTTCCTTTGTCATTTTTCAAAATCCAAAACATGCATATCCCGACCATCACAGTATAAATCCAAAAATAGTTAAATGATTCTAAGTAACTAAACAAGTCTTGCTAGTAGACTAATCATACCATAACAAATGGATTTGTCACAACATGTCCTAAGAACAAAGGCCAAAAGATCATAGAAACACCCCATTAGTGAAACTTCCCACAATTTCAAGAAAATTTCCCTAGAAAAATATTCCTAGAGAAAAATAAAATACCCACGAAAAAATCCCCCGATAGTAACATTGATAATGAAACAAATATAAACCTTACTCCTTTATACCCAAGGTTCCCAATGTGATGTATTTCATAAATTGTTAAAATACATTGAAAATACACCATTTCCATTTTCCAAAATCTATGGAAAGAATAATTTTATCATATATCCATTTACACTCACAAAGATGTCATGAAAAATTTTTCTATATAAAAATTTATAAAAATAGTATCCATACAGTTCATCCAATATATTCTTGATATGGAACCACCTACCTCAAAACACGGGGTTGCACATGCCATGATTTATTTACCAACAAGTGAATAAAATGATGAAAATTATGGCCCTAGAATAAATCTACACATTTTAGAAATGATTAAATTCAAAAAAAAAATTGGTTGTTAGATAATAGGAAACAACACATCCCTAAAGAATGCACACCCTCCACAGTACAACAAACAAAAGAAACATCCCCTAGAATAATATTTCACCAAGAATCTAAAATAGAATCAAAGGAATCATCAAAACATATCAAAAAATATATTAATGCAATGAAATTGAGCTACTTAAATTAAGGAAATTAAGATATATAAATGCTCACTCCCCAAAAGAGACATAAATGAATATCAACAATGATCAATCACTGAATAGATCAATCTATATAGAATAGAGTCACTAAAAATCATCATATAATCCTTATGGGTTAAGAGAAAGGAGAGATGTGGGAGAATAAAATGAAATATCAGCTGAATGAAACCCTAAAATTTGATGTCCCAATAGTTACATGATATTTCACTCGTTTATACTTTTTAAAATCCATGAAGATCAAGTATAGTGAAAACCTGTTGCATTTTTATTCAAAACCAACATTTAATTATTAAACATTGTGTAAACACTTCACAATGTGTAATCCTTTCATTCTATTTACATAGTTCCTGAATGATTTCTGGAGACCATGTATATGTTGTGTAACCCCTTTACACATCATCTAATATCCCAATACCCAGTAGAAACTATATATTTTTACACAAAAACATAACCCCCCCCCCCCTTAGAATTTTCTTAACTCGGAAATAATTCAACACATTCATTATCACATTTATAATAAGAATCCCATAATTAGAACAAACATCCATCCCCAAACATTAATTTATTTTTGCAAAAAAAGTTATCTCCATGATCTGAAGTTCCATGATGAACCCAATTATTTAATGAAAAATAGTAAAGGGAATGGAATTACATGAATTTAGGTGATGTGATGTTACAAACTACACAACATAAGATTTTTTTCCTTAGGATGTAATGTGGAAGAATAAAGTATAGTAAATAAGAGAGGCCAACGATCCATTTTCAATAACACTCTCTCCCAAGTCTCATGAGAATATGATCTGTTCTTCCATAAAACTATGTCCAACAGAATAGACATCCCACATAATTCATTCCCTTGAGTGGCAATGATCTAAACTGTTTTATCAACAAAGGAATCATCTATCTATAACTCAATCTATTCCAAACATAGAATGATAGAGGGAGTGGGATTATATTTTTTGAGAAATGATATATGGAAAACATCATGATTTTTTTCCAATGATCCCACAATAACAAATGATTAAAACCATTCCCATAATTCTAAATAATCTGAAATAGTACCATATATCTGGGAGGCAACATATCCTTTTTACCAATCCGATGGTGACCCAACGTGGAGAGTTTTTATAGAAAACCTGATCACCTATGAAAAACACCAAAGGATTTTTTAGTTGATCCATATAAGACTTATTCTAACTCTATTCTATCAATAGACATATATTTATATCCAGATTCCTTACATACATCTCCTAATCCAAACTCAACCTCACCAAATAAACTTCTCTCACCACTTACCAAAAAATAGGTGACTTGTATGAGAGACCACCCAAAACCACAATAGTAGCCATTATGATTTACTACTAATGACTATTGTCATAAGAAAACTCAACTAGTACAAGATAAAAATCCTATGATCCGTCAAAGTCCAAGAAACATGCATGAATCAAACCATCCATAATTTTAATAACACTGTATATCTTACTATCTATCTATGGATGATAATTTGTAACCAATCAAACCTAATTCCCCATTTCTTATTGGATACTTACTGAGAACCTAAATATTTAACTAGGATTCTTGTCCAAAACATCAACTGAAGGAACCCCGTGTATCCTCACAACTTCTATCACATACAATTTACCTAGATCTTCACCTTTTTAAATCTCTTTGATCAAAATAAAATAATCCCACTTGGTCAAGAAATCAATAACCAGCCATATAGAATTAATACCTATGGGATTATATGGTAATATAAAAATTATGTTTGTTTATACATAATTCCATTTCCAAAAAAGGCACCGGAAGTGGATAAAGAAAACCAAAATGTTTCAAATTCTCTAAATTTACCTACAAGAATGTGTAATAATTGGATAGATAATCAGTATTTTCATCCTTCATACCCAACCTCCTAAATCACCATTTCATTTCATAATAAATCTTCATAGTTCTAGATGAGTGACCAATTAAGAAATATTAAAATACAATAAAACTCATCTCTTAATTGAATTTTTTAAAAAAATATCCTAAAATTTGGTTATACCATCTGAATAATATAACCAACCTAGATGGTCTACCCCCCATATATGATTTCATGAATTATTAGGAACATTTCATCCAACTAATAATTAGATATAAAATATTCAAGAATATATAGTGATTACCTAACACTTGTAATAACCACACCATATACATCATCCTAAGCATCCAGATGAAACTATTGAAAAATCCCATATGGTTCCATAATTCCTTCGATTTCAAAAAATATTGTAATGATACTTTCCTAATAAGGGAATATGTAATGACATGCCTCATTCCTATGGTGTGACAACCCATGATTTTACAGTATGTCTCTTCTTAAATATATTCATTTTCTTTAATAGCTTTCATTTCATAAAACACAGAGTTTGAGTACAATATAACCTATCAAACTAGCCATTTTAAAAAAGTAGTTATGAAAAGTGTTAACCACATTATGATTTTTAAAAATTTTATTCTTAAAAATATAATACATTTTAGTATTCATAATATCCAGATTATTTTAGCATGAATTATTGGTATTTTTCTAAAAAGTTTCAATTTTTTGATGAATAGTGAAAAATATTGCATTGTAGTTAAAAACCGACTTTTCTATTTAAATAATGATTTTACATTAAATTTATTTTAAAATAAAAAATAAATAGATAAAACTTATATTATCCCAATTTAGTTCATCGGAATAATTTTTATAATAGAATTGGATATTTTTGAACTTTTGAACATCTCTTTTACATGCATTCTAAAAACTTCTGTGGGATTAGCATTAAATGCAATTTTTCCAAGATTCTGAATTTTATTTTTAAAAATGGGAATAAATGGTTGTAGTTAGTATGAAAATTAAGATCTAATTAGATAAAATTAATTTTTTTTTGTATTTTAACTTTAGTAATTGTTTATTTATTTACCATGGTTAAGGGTAAATTGGGTAATTAAGGGTTAAAAAATAATATAATTTTATTATAAAATTACCCTAACATGTGTTATAATTTCATTGGATAAGTTTTTTTTCAGAAATAGTAAACCTTTGGTTATAAATGTTTTTCTTTTTAACACACTTTTTTATTATTAGGACCTTTATTATACTTTATTTAAAGAAGACATAAAAATTTCATATTATAATTTTAATTTCTATATAATTTTTAATATCAGGATATATAAGTGATATTTTTAACTGTATATAGTCTTTATAAATATAAAAAAATATCTTCATAATGTTAATTTGTTTATAATTTTATAAAATATATAATTTAAATAAATATTGTCATAATAATGATCTATTAATATATTTATTAAAGGAAGAATGAAATATATGATATTAATAATATTAACATAAAAAAGATTTTAAATATTTGATCTCATAGATTTTTTTTTTCAAGACTATGACATGTTATATATATGAAAATTAGTTTTTTAGATGTGTTAAAGATACCATAATTTTATAAAATTTCAAATAATAAAAAGTGTAAAAATAGACATAAATGAGAATTTAAAATAAATAATATTTTATTAAATAATATAAAATTCAAAAAAAATCTCTATTTTTGCTAAATGAATTGTATAAATGAAAATATTTTATAAATGATTCCATTGGGGTTTTTTTTACTATTTATAGTAACTATATTAAACCTATTGGGTAATAAATACATGTTTTCATGGTAAAAGTTAAATTGATTAACTAATGGTTAAAGCCAAAAGCTAAGGTTCATTTTGTGACATAAACATGTATAAATTTAATTTGATGATTTTATTTTGACACATCATAATATTAGACTACAAATTTATCACTTTGAGATATTTAAAATGAAAAATAAATTTATATGAAATTAATAGTTTTTGTGTTTTCAAGTGTCCCTCCCCTCTCTTACAAAAGGGAACCTCTCCTTATCTTTTATTCACATCTGTAAAGATTATTATCTCAGCCAAAACCTACCCATTTCTTCTTAAAACTTCCCTTAGTTAATCCTAGAGGACATAATTTCATCCAAAATCCAACCTATGGATTCCTTTTGTGAAAACCAAAAAGACACACCCGAATAAGAGGTAATGGTTTTACAAACTATTTCAATGTTCTTTTCTTATTATACATTCTATTACTAAGTTGTTTTCATATGAAAGTAATAAATCCATAAGATAATATATTTTGATATATTGGTATGATTATGGGACAACCATATTTCTCCTTTTACCCATCCTATGAAATAAAATATCATTATGTGTGCGTTTTTACAACATATCATCTCCACTATGTGGTTTAAACTGTTATATATCTATACTTTAGTTAGATGGGTATAAAAATTATTATAAAGTATGTAAATAATAAATATGAAATGATAATGATTATTTATAATTAATTTACAATCTAATTAAATAAAAATTAACCATTAATGTAATGATATTGTCACTCGTCTGTACGTATGACCTATCATCTCCACAACGCGATGTGATTCATTCTTCATGTTAACCATTCGAGAATAACTTTTATATATATATATATAATGAATAAGTATTAAAAATATAAAATAATAATTATTCTAGAGTAATATATATATATATATATATATATATTAATATATACATTTATTTCTTTTTCTTGCTTCCATTCAATATGATATGAAAATAGAATCATTGTTCATGTGTATGTATGGCCTATCATCTCCATGACTAGTGTATTCCATTCCATATAATTTATATATGTATACATTTATATAATAAATATATATGATACATAAATAATTTTTTACATTCTATATGTAATTAAATCGTGATCTATGTAATATGTTTATGAATAACTCGTCAAAACACGTTTGATAAACAAAGCGATTTTTACCCAAAATGTGGCTTTAACTTGAAAATAATTAATAAAAATTTAATATAATGTCATAAATAAATCATATATGATATAATAAATATTATTATGATTATTTTAGAAGTTTATAATATTTTTAAAACCATTATATAGGAGTTTCAGACATGTACAGAGAGTATCAGTTCTAATGAAAGGGAGATTCCATCTTACTTTTAATTTTTGTGAGATATAATCTATATTCACCACCAATTTCATGTCTGTGGTGTATGTAATTCCCCTATAATGTTTCATATCTTGAATAAATTTATTTTAATTATATTTTAAGATTTATTTGAAGATATTTTTCTTATCATCTAAATGTTCAAAGTGGTATGGGACAATTTAAATGATTAAAGAATTAATCCTTTCTCCATTTTAATATTCAAGATATTATAATACATATTTAATTATATATATAAATTATTATAAATAATATTTTATGTATTTTTTAATTTCATTAAAATTTTCTCAATAGGAATATTTTTAATGTTTTATTTAATGGTTATTTCACAATCTCATTATTTTCTTAGATTTTTTATAAGTATCTTTTAGAAAATATTTATCTTCAATGACCATGTTACCTAAAAATGTATCTCAAAATATTCATAATATTACTTTGAAATAGATTAATTTTAATTTTATATATGTTTAAATTTTTATAAAATCTTTATAAAGGAATATTTCTGTCATTTTACAAATAACCTACTATATAACAATTTTTTCTAATTAAAGAAAGATTTATTTTTTAACTTATGATACATGAGAGGAATTTTCCACAATCATGACGCCTAAATATTTAATAGCTTCCTTTACAATATTAAAAGGTTATTTTGAAAATAATTTTTTTTATTTTATAATTACATTAATTTTAAATGATTTCAAAGTAAAAAAGGTTATATTTCTTTGAATAAGTTTTTAATTATTTTATTATATTATTTTCGTATTTTTCAACATCCTTTTCTTGATTTTATCCTTAATTGAGGTTGATTTATTATTATAAAATATACCATATTGTATTTATGGGTTTATGATTTGTTTGACTATGGATTTCCTATTTTGATATCATTCAAGGTTTATGGTTAAATTAATAACTTTTCATATGATGGTTTTAATAATAATGATTATGTTGGTAATGTTTCACCCTTTCATAAGAAGAATACATTAAACTTAGTAAGCGATAGTCGAGGACCATTACTTCCCCTTGATGCATCAATATTTCTCATGAGACAAACTCGTTTGGGTTTTACCAATTTATTTATGTACCTAGAACAAGGCCTTGATGGTGTGGTAATGATGTCTGATATTATGAATTCACTCATTATGAGATTAATTAGTTATAAAACATGTGATTATTAGACTATTAAAATATACATGTGAATGTCTATATGGTATTATTTTATTTATTATTTTCATATTATGGTCAATACTAATTTAAAAGACTTGGTTTTTAGTTTTAAACCTTTCCTTAAATGTTTTTAATTATTTATGAAATCTTATACTAAATTTTTTAACTTTACTAAGCATTTGAGATCACATGTTTCAAATGTTTTATTTTCCCAGGATGCCAAGAAGTGTTTTATGATTGATTTTAATGGTTAATATATGATAATAATGGTGTTCTCAATGGATTATATTTTTTGTATTTTATGTTTTTAATTGTAATGTAATGTTCATGTATGTAATATGTTTTCTAAGTGTAGAAACCCTAGCTTGATATAAGTGGACATTACATTTCTTTTTTGGAATATTTAATACATGACACAAAAAAAATCCCAACGACTATATTAGTTTAGTGCCTTTTGACCCTCAGAACATAATCTTCCAATCAAGGTGAAAGATATTAAATATCTCCCAAAAAGATCTTCCCCTTTTATTTTCCTACCTAAAATCATTCTTTATATCTTGGGGGAAAAGAAAATATAAAAAGGGTGAGCTAAAATTCTTAGTAAGGGTAAATATGGTGATCATGAAACAAACCATAAACATTTGAATGTAAAAACATGAACATAAAATTTAATCATCAAAATCTTGAGTCGTGAACTAAATCTTGGTAGTTCGTAAGGCATAGTTCATAACAGAACATTAACCATGATAAAATAGAATTCACATAAAACATGTAATTTTGCAAAACCATTAAGAACATAATATTATTTCCATAGTATTCAAGGAATTGCTGGTAAGACCATCATAGAGGATGTAGTCCATTACTGAACTGGGTTTACTTGTAATTCCAGCACACTATTACTGAACCAGATTTACTTGTCATTCTAGTCATGTCTATCTCATGAGATATAAATCTTTACCCAATGCATTTAAGGGAGATATAGGTACCACAAATCTTATAGTGAAATCATTCTTACATGTGCCAAAAAATATAAAAACAATCACCATAGCATAACCCATGAAATAAAATGGTTTTCTGTAACATCATTTCATCATAACATAATCCATGTAAGATAAATGGATTTCATAAAAATAATTCCATAATAAACCCAATCAAATCAATTTAATAATAGGTATAGAAACAAAACCATATTTAAAGATTATCATCTTAAATGGAAAATAATTTCGATAAACCACCTGAACTTAGTTCTAGAGGAAAATATCCTTCTTCAAAAACAATTTCTTTCCTCAAAATGCTGCACAATTTTAAAAGAAAATAATTTAGTGGAAAATAAACTTGAAATATTTTAGATGAAACTCCATGGGAATAAGGCATTTTGAATATGTAAAATTCCATTCATGTTGTATAAGTTAAAAAAACAGTATCCTCATACTTTTACTAGAAAAGTCAAAATGTACCCCATGTAGTATAATAAAGATTCATTCTATACCACATAGTAAAATTAAAAAAGTGTTAAAAGTGACTTTAAACATATATGGAATAATATTAAACATTTTATGAAAACATTTTTAAAAAAATGGACATGGATGATAAATATAACCCTAGTAAATACTTACTAATAAACAATCTCGGATAAATATGAGATTGCAAAATTTTCCCTTACCTTAGGTCTGGTTTCTTCTATATGTGTATAAAACTCTTATATAGTGGTTTTAAACATATTATCAAATTTTTATATAACCATAATAATATTTATTATATCATATATTATTTACTTATGACTTTATATTACCCATTCATTTGTCAATTCCATGTTAAAGAAACATTTTGAGTAATAATTGTTTTATTTATCGTATGTGTTTGTACTTGTTGTTCTTGATATTATTATATAGATCATGATTTACTTACATCCATAATATAAACCATGATTTATATTTCATATATATTCAGTATATAAATATATATAATAGATCGATAAATGGAATGGAATACACCGTTCACGGAGACGGTAGGTTATACGTATGAATGAAAGTTGTTTTCATTTCATTATTAAATTGAATGGAAAGAAGTAAATGATATATATATATACATAAATCCAGTAGAATTATTAAAAAATATACTTCATGCTTATTTATTATATATAATTTATAATAATTATTTAATGGTTAACATGGATAATTAATCTCATTGCGCTGTGGAGACGGTAAGTCGTAGGTACGCACGAGCGACGATATCTTTCCAATAATTGTTGAAAAATATTAAATTGGATGGTGTATAATATCTCAAAATTTTTATCATGTTATAATAATCATATATAGTTTTTTCCACCATTATACTCATTCAGTTAAGGTGGTGGTGAAAAAAAGATTACACCACGGCGTGGAGACGGTAATTCGTACATACGCACGCGCGATGGTTTCGTTTCTCATAGGATGGATAGAAGGTGAAATAGGGTTGTTTATTATTTATAATAACATATCATTATATTATTGATGCATATTTTATTAATTTATAATGAAAAAAATAAATAATAGGAAGTAGAAGAAGAAATAAATGTTAATGAATTAGTAGAACAGATTACCTCTTCCTCGATGTGCCTCTTTAAACATTCTCTTAGGGCTTTAGAGTTGGTCTTTTGAAACGACCAGTACCTCTAGAATGTAACTAGGGAAGTTGATAAAATAAATGGGCAGGTTTTAATAGCTTTATGGATTAAAATTGAGTGAAGAGAAGAGGAAAGAGGTGCATTTTTATAGGAGAGCAGTGGGGCACTTTAGGAAAGTTTCAAAATATTAGTTTATTATAAATTCAATTTCGATTTAAAATGGTAAAAACATATTTAATTAAAGTATAAGATGGTTTTCATTAGAATACCCATCATAAAATATTTTTTGGCAAGTTCATAAAAAAAATTTTCCTTTATCTTTTTTGTTTAACCCTTATTTCCCCCTTTTTAATCTTACCATGATATCATGTTATTTACACATTGTGGGTTAATTTAATTATCATGTCATGTCAAACAACCCAAAAAAAAGTTATTTATGAAATATTTAGACTTTTATTAACCATTTTTTTAATATTATAATTTTATTAATTTTATATCACTTAATAAACTATTATAGGTTTTAAGTTATGAATTGTGTCAATTTTGGACACTATTCATATTTGACTTTTTTAAAAATTCATTTAAAACCTAATTCCTCCAAAATTAACGCATTAACTAAAATATAATATGTAAATATCATCCATAAAATTCTTTGATGACAAAAAAATAACCAAATTACAAATTTATTAGTATTTATAAATTTATTTATTTGATTCATTTGTTAATGAATCAATCACTACATCATCCATCTTTCATAATTAAATTTATTTATTTAATGTCCAAAAATTAAAAATAAAATATCATTATGTATAAAATAAGTTTATATTTATAAAGAATATTTATAGTTTAATATATCACTTATATAACTCCATATAGAATTTTTTTTAGTAAAATATATATGTTTAGGTTATATTTTCCTTACCACAAAATTAAAAGTAATTAAAAGTCATTTTCACTTACAAGTGGCTACATGGGGTCCCAAAATCGACCCAAGGATGCCCTTGGTTGGGAATGTATCATCCAATAGTGTTATTACACATGTTAGGATAATTTAATATTATTATAATATTATTTTTTTAGCCTTATTTACCAGATTTATTCTTTTACCATTGTATATAAAATATTTTTTGAAGTTACTATTCATAATTCCTAAAAATAAAAGATACATATTTGCACATTTTAGAACTCCTAATTCCAAATATGGAATAAATTTTTCCAAATTCATAACCCATAATTTTCTGTAATTAATTTAAAATTAATTCCGTTGTTGAGAAAATGAGTTTTAAAAGTTAAAACATTGCAAAAGATTGAAATGTTTTTACCTATGAATTCAATGTAAAATTAATTATAATGAAATAAATTATATTAAATAGTAAAAATAAATTCTAATCATGCATTAAAGCTATTAAATATTATAATTTAACCATATAAATTATCTCAAATAAAAAAATTGGTTTTATGTAAAATTTAGCGTATTTTTACTATTCATCAAAATATGAAATTTATCAGAAAAATATCAAAAATTTATCCAGTGTAAATTTTTATATCATGATTCAAAATAATAATTTTATTTTGTCAAATTTAACTTATTAACGTGTGAAAAACTAGATTTAAAATGGGTGCGCCTTCAAAAGATGGTAAAACTGTATTTTTTTTAAATACATCTTTTATCCAAAAAATTGATTTTGTTCTCATTTCATGTTCTAGAAAATGTGTAAGTTCAATGTTAATGTCATATAAAATTAAAAATATGGTTAATACTATTCATAATTGCTAGTTTATAGCCAATTAAATAATAATATTTAATAATATATTATTGTTTATTGGAACTCGATATCGCGTACAATGCAAGATATCAAGGAAGGCTACTATTGCATATAACGCAATCCAAGTTAGTGTTGTGTGTAGTTAATTCTTCCTTTGGTGTTGCATATAAAAAAATTCAAAACTTAGTTTATTTATATATTGAAAAAAATCTATACTCGGTGTTACGTGAAATGAATTCTATCAAAAAAACTTGAAATTCTATGTAACACAATCCCAAAATAGTGTTACGTATAATAGAAGCTAATATGGTGTTGTATATAATGCAATAAAATCTTGGTGTATCATAAAAAACAATACATAAAATGAATTAATATAATCTATCTCATAAAATCTTTGGGTGTTACACTATGAATCCTAACTCGATCAATCCTTTGGGATTTGATTCCTTATAATCATGATAATGTATTTAAAAATTACTCCAGCTCTGAAAATATGGTGTTTGGGAATTGTATTTGGAATCAAAGGATGTTTAGAAACAACATTGGAAATTATATTTTGAAATAATGTATTATTAAACATAAACCTAAGATAAACATTGAAGATAAGTATATAAGAACATCCTAAAAAAATTTAAAATAGATATTATGTGAGTCTTCCTATGAATACATCCCTATCTATATACTACAAGTGGATGTGGTTCTGTCATAGATTTACCTAGTAGTAAAAACATTGATGAGGTGTTTCTGGCCTAACTCTAGGTAACTTGGTGTACGAAAAAGGGTCTTACTGTGTATCAAGTTTGACACTTCTAATGGATATAGTTAGGATAATTATCATTTCCTTTATAAACTATTATGATGGGTTTATAAATATGTTTTTCCTTAAAGAAACCATGTTTATGATTATGATATTAGATATGAATTTTTTTTCAATTTATGATACATATTGTTTTCACATTTTGATTCATAACATAATCTAGTGAATACCATTATTTAGAAATTACACCTAGTGTAGGAAATGGAAATCATATCTATGCACAAAATCCATGTAGGGATTTCCCAACATTGTAAGATAATGATTTTTGAGCAGGAACAATAAATGGGGATAAATATCTTATAACTATACTTGTATAGCTGACTAAGGTTATAAATAATATCCTTACCTATGTAGAGAATCCCAATCCACAACATGAATGATTGATGTTATACCACTTTATGAAAAACATCCATTAACATTAGTTGGGGATAAAAATACATTTATAGATGAGAATATTATATGCTCATTAGAGAATATATTTCTTAATTTGGGAATAAATGAGGGGGATAAGGCTGTCATGGAATTTTATCATTTCTTAGGAGTGCAGATAAATGGTGGTAACTCATTCAAATAATGAAAGAGTATGAAGAAATTGTGAGCATGAAATGGAATAATTTTATGGAACGTTTTAGGGAAAATGTTTTACTAGTGAACAGGGAGCAGATATAGAGAGGAACCATTGGAATCTAAGACTAAAGGAGGATGAGAATGTTGGTAAATATGAATCCTACTTCACTAGATTGGAAAGTAATGTTGTGGACTACATATGTAACCTAAGGAGTAAGATTGATCATTTCTTTCTAGGATAAGGACATTTATCAAAAATGCATTGGTTTCCCAAAATTTCTCATCATATAATGATATCATATCATGTTCTATAAATATAGAGAAATAATTCTCTATGTATTATAACTTTAAGGAAAATAATGATAAGAATATAATGGTGTAGCAAGAGAATGATAAATGGAAAAAGGGAAAGATAGATTTTACCATATATGAAAATTTTGAGTAGAATCACTATGGTACATGCCTAAATAAAATTGAATAATGTTAAAAGTGTGGAGAAAAAGTTCACTTAGATCATGATTATAAGGGAAAGAAAGAAGCTATAAATGTGCAATGATATAATTTTAAATATATGGGACATTATGAAAATGATTTTCCAAAGCATCAAATAAATATAGCTCAAAATAAGAAAAGGGATCAATGTCAGGTTTGTTTTGTTACTATAGTTAAAGTTGAATAATTAATTTATTTGTGTTTTTGGATTCATGAATTATGTTATACTGTACTAGTTATATGAATTATCGAAATAAATAAGGATTGTATTGTAGTACATTTTCTATAATGGTTTGGAATCCTGATATTTTTTTAAGGTGGTTTAATGTTAGAGACCAAGTTGGACTATAAATTTAGACAAAAGTATTTTGAAGGGTAGCGGAGAAGAAGATATTTTTCAGAATGTGATCATCAATGGGAAATGGGGGAATTGTTGTGAGAGTGATAAAGAGAACTATGGAGGCATGATCAAGCCCTCTTTTAGTGATGTGGATCAAGGAGGGAGGATGAAGATGACGGATCCTCATAAAGTATTGACTTCCCCTCCACGACATAGGTCAATAATGGACAACTCCCACCTTCCAAAGTCATTGGCCACTAGGTCCTTTGGTGGTAACACTGAGCTCTTAGCCGTGGAATGGATGAATCTGCGAAGGAAATATGCTAAGGTAATGAAGCATTATGATAGTTCTGAGTGGAAGTCGGCTACTGTGGATAAAGATTGCTACCAGGGTTGTGGGGATGGGTATGCTTTTGATGACATGTAACTTTTTCTTTTGAATTGTGTTGCTTGCTACTCTCCTTTTCTTTTATTTTAATAAACATACAAGGTGTTATCCCTTGGCTGAGCCTCTCTGGGTAGTTTGAGGATAAATAGTATCCTTAACAAAGTTATTCTTGTAACTTTATAACAATGTAATTTTATAAAAAGGACAACCCATAGTTCGAGAAATAACCAGTCGTGTCTGGAAAGGCCGCGATTCATAAACCTGCAATCGATGGGAGGCAAGGGTGAATCACCTACCACTAGTCTATATGATGTCACAGTTAGTATGAAATATATTTCTATACTTATATGGTATGACATATGAATCATAATTTTAATTTTGAAACCTTATATGATTAAGGTAAATTGAAGAGTTTCGAATTTTACTATCTTTTAGAGAGAAAGAAGAGTTCATGGTGGAAATTTATTAAAGGATGAAACTCTACATTTCAAGAAACTATTTTTCCTTATTTTATTAGTATATAAAGTAAATTAATAAATAAAATCTATGTAAACAGTCATAAAACCAAAAAAAATTCTAAGTACTTTTTTTTGCAGAGAATCTAATGATCCCTTGGATCATTACAGATTTATAGTTTTGTGACTATTTATTTTCCCCTAATCATGTTCTCTATAACTCTCCTAAAAATTTGATGGTAACATATTTTTTCATTTCTATATGTTCCTTCATGGAACCATAGTATATGTTATCTCTGGTGAACTTTGTACCTCCTTTCAATATTTTAAAATTGAGGTCTCATTAATCCATTTTCCGATGTGGGGTTTCAATAAAGATATTTTGAAATATCTAAACCCTAGTTTTCGATACCAAGGTAAAATTGCTAGGAAATAATTTATTAATGGAGTTGATAATTTGATACCCCAAAATATTACATTATGTCTCCTCTAAAATAAATTCATTTTCTCTAATAGCTTCCATTGCATGAAATACCGAGTTCGAGTGCATTATGACCTATAAAACTAGCCATTTTAAAAAGAAGTTATGAATAGTATTAAAGAGATTATGAAATTTATAAAAAATTTATTTCAAAATAGTCTAAATTTTAAAAATTAGAATATCAAAATTACATTATAGTGATTTTTTGTATTTTTTTAAAACTATCATTTTTTAATCAATAGTGAAAAATACTATGTTGTTAAAAACTGACATTTTTATTTTAATGACATTATTACATTAAATAGATTTTAAAATTAGAATAGATGAATAAAAAATATATTAACCCAATTTAGGTCTTTGATATAATTTTTATAATAGAATTAGATATAACAATTTTACTGATCTTTTGAACGTCTCTTTTACATGATGTCGGGTAGCATATACCAGATTAGCCTTAAATGTAATTTATCTTATTATGTGAACTAATTTCATAAAAAATGGACATAAATTGTTTTAATTAATATGAAATGTTTTATCTAATAAGATCGATTTTTTTTTAATTGTAACTTATGTAAATTTATATTTATTTACCATGGTTATGGGTAAATCAAGTAATTAAAGGTAAACAAATAATTTAATATTATTATAAAATTACAATAACACTTGTCCTAATTTTATTAGATAAGTGTGTTCCAAAAAAATCTATCTTAAGTAGAAAATATGATCTTTTTTAATCCACATGTGTAATATTACGGGATTTATTATATTTTTTTATGGAGAGTTAAACTGTCATATTCATATTTTAATAACTATATCATTTTTTATGTAAGCATATATAAGTTATATGGAAAAATATAAATAGTATTTATAAATATAAAACATTTATCTGAATAATCTTATATTATTGATAATTTTATAAAATATATAATTAAATTAAATAGTGACATAATGATGATGGAGTAATTGATTTATTAAAGGAAGAATCAAATAAATGATATTAATAATATGAAAATAAATATCATTTAAAATATTTGATTCTATAAAATAATTTTTTAGATTAATATGAAATATTAGGAATGATTAAATGAAGTTTTTTCTTAGTAATCTATTTGTTGTTATTTTATAAAAAATTAAATTATAAATAGTGTCAAAATTTACATAATTGAAAATTTAAAATAAATAATATTTTTTAAAATGAAAAATATTTAATAAAAATATAAATTTTGGAAAAGTAAATAGGATAAATTTGAATACTTCACAAATTATCCAATTGGACTACGTTTGTAATTTTATGGTATATATGTTAACCTTGTAGTAAAAGAAAGAGAAGTTGTCCCGATAAGAGTTAAATTGTTTAACTAAGTGTTAAATAAAAAACATAAGGTTTCTTTTTTGACCAAAACATGTCTAAAATTTATTGGTTGAGGGGATTTAGACACATCCTCATATTATCTTAGAAATAACTCAAATTGGAGCTATGTGATATCAAAAATAATTTTATATTAAATTAATTGTTTTGAAGTTTCAAAAAGTTTCCCTCTCATATGTTATAAAAGGGAAAATCTCCTTATATTTTATTCACAAATTTAAAGCCCATTATCTGAACCAAAACCTACCCATTTCTCCTTCCAACTACTATAATATAATCTTATAGGTGATACTTTTGGATTATATCTGATCTAAGGAGTCCTTTTGTGAAAATCAAAATGGAACGCTCGAAGAAGAGGTAATTTTTTTACCAAATATTTCACAATTATTTTCTTATTCTACATCCATTTTTTAGTTGTCTCCATTCCAAATTAATAAATACAAGATCTACTATATTCTTATATTTTTTGTGATTATTGTAAAAACATATTCCTATTTTTTTCCCATCCTATAAAAAACAATATCACCATGAATTCTTACGTACGGCTTACTATCTCTAGGTCGTGGTGTAAATTGTTTCTCATATATATTATATTTTTTTGGGAAAAAATATTTATATAATTTATGAATAAAATAAATATAAAATTATAGTGATTATTTATAATTAATATTTTATACAATTCAATACCAATTAACCATTAAGGGAATGATACCATTGTAACATCCCAAGTAAGTGATTAATAATAGATATTTTTATCTATGTCTATTTATGAATTAGATAGTGTTTTAGAGGCTTAAAATGAGAATAAATCCAATCTTAAGCATGGAATACGCTAATATTTTTAAAAGATTGTTTTACTGCCTTTTGATGGAAAACCATTTTAAATTAAACTTTTGACAATTTTATAATCTCTATTTTTAAAAATAAAAATATTATTTATGATTGGGACATTGAAATTTATATTGGATAAATTTTTGGTATTTTTCTGACAATGTTCATTTTTTTAATGAATAGTGAAAAATACTGCATTTTACATCAAAACAGCTTTTTCATTTAATTTATTTATATGGTTAGATTATCTTTTTAATTGGTATTAAAGTTTAACTTGAATATATTTTTACCATTTATTCCAATGGTGGTCATTAGGAATAATTTCACTTTGGAAGTGGGCATAAATTAATGCCAAACTTTTCATAGAAATTGTTTCAAAAAAACCCGCTATTTGTTTTGACAACGAGAATTATTTCTAAATTAATTATTACAATTTATGTGTTTGGAATTTGGTAAAATGGATTAAATATTTGTAATCATAAGGTCAAAATTATGAAATCAATACTCTTTTGTTTTTGAACATTATGAATAGTAATGACGGTAATTATCTTTAATTATCTTGATTAATGAGTAATCAGGTAGTTAATGATAATAAAATAATATCATAATAATAAAAAATGACACCAACATGTGTCCTAATGATACTGTTTGTATCATGGCCTACCATGGGATTCCTTGTGCCAATCTTGGGTACCCCATGGAATCACTTATGTGGGAAAATGACTTTTTATCTTTTTATTTTTTTTAAAGAAAGTAAATATAACAAAGAATATATCACCTGAGTAAAACATTTTTAATTTTGTCTAAATAAATGTTATTTTGGACTATAAATATTAATTGGAAAGCTAAGAATATTTCCTACATCATAGTAGTTTTTTCATAATTTTTAGACATTAAATAAATTAAATTATTTATGACATCATGATGATGCAGCGATTACCTCATTATTTAATGATTTAAATAAAATAAAAAGATAATGTAAAATATATGACCTACCCTTGTCAAAGACCTATTGGATGAGTATATTTTGAACCCTTATCACCATATCCTCTAAATACATCAATGTGGGACCTTTAAAATCAGAAACTCATTTGAAAATAAAGTAACATTTTGTAACTTTCCAAGAGTGCCCCTCCTCTCCTCTTATAAAAGGCCCACACCTCTACCTCCTTAACCACACTTCCAAAGACTTTGGCTCGGCCAAAACCCACCCATTTTGTCTCTCCACATCCCTCTCTAACTATTATAATCCTCACTTTGGGCAGAAGTCTTCCCAAGGAAGCCTTTGAGCTCAAATCAAAAAGAGTTACCCGATTTAAAGGTAGTGGCTTCTCTTGTGTTCTTATGTTTTATTTTGCTTCTCCAACCCCCTAAACTCTTTTTATTAATTTCTTTTGTAACAACACCAGAATATTAAATATACTAGGATGTTTTTATAAGAATTATTATTTCTACACTTACACACAACTACATCTAATGGTTAAAGAACATACTGTTTCTGTGGATGACGAATTTCTGCCTCACGAAACGATGATTGTTCAACACTCATATAACACCTTCAAAGGTGGCCATTAAGATGTCACTATATTTATATATGATATATAATATTATTAGTTTTTTCATAAGCTTATGTATTTTTAATTTATGGCATACCTTTATGGCTTCCATTATGGGTATACGCGATATCTTCATTTTAGGATGTGCGGACTACCGCCCCCTCTAAGTGATTTGATTTGTTAATGCCATATGTGGGACGTATAAAGGATGGAGTTAATGATATTATATATGATATTATACTGGAATTATAATATACCTTTATGTCATTATTATTCCATTCCATAAAATATGAAATAGAAATGAAAGTAGCGTTCATGCGTACATACGGCTTACCGTCTCCATGAACGGTGCATTTCATTTCTTATCCCCAAATGTAATGTAATATTATAAGTACATATATATAATGGATATATATGATGTATGTTACATCTAAATGATGATTATAATTATGGAATTAAAATATATATATCTCTCATTTAGTTTTAATTCCATTAATATGACATAGAAATGAAAGTAGCGTTCATGCGTACGTACGGCTTACCGTCTCCATGAACTGTGCATTTCATTTCTTACCTCTAAATGATTATGTAATAATATAAATGCATGTATATACTGGATATATATTATATATATGATATCTACATCATGAATATAAACCTGGATATAATGGATATTTTACCACATGAACAACTCGTAATTATGAAGAGTTTAATTTTGACTCAAATACCAATGATCGACAAAACGACCATTATTAACTTAAATAATTACATAGTGTTCATAACATGGTAATAAGTGATATAAAAGGAATAATGAACTTGAAAAAGGTTCTTAAGCAAGTAGAAATTAACTCAAGTTTATTATTCAGGAGATTAAAGAGCGATCGAGTCAAGTCGGACCCGAGGTAGGGGACTTCGTCTCAATCTCCATTCATTGAGGCGTATTTTGTTTTATACACAACTTTCTTTTATACGGTGTATAAACCCCTTTGACTTTTACGTTTATTCAAAAGGAATGTTTTTTATATGAAGCTTTTACTAAATGACAAAAGGGAATGTTTTTTTCGTTCTTATGCGGCGACAAAGACTTCTCTGCCGCCATGACCATTATTTGAGTTTCGGCTTCCTCTACAAGTCATACCATTTTTTTAAAAGAAAAATAAATACCATGTTTTACTTTTCTTTTATTTTGGTGTTGAAAATGGTTTTCATAATGTTTTTTTATATCAATGTGTTGTATTGATATCTTGTGATTGAAATGTAGAAATGTTATGTTTCCTTTATGCATGTATTATGTGGTATGATTATGTTATGGTTCTTGGGCATTGTTATGAAGATGGGTGGTTCTGTGATAAACTAAGGGCGGGTGAGCCCGATATAGCTCTCCAATGTATTGGGTAACGCGAAGGAGTTAAACATTAAGGTTTCTCCAAAGAGATTTAGGGAATATACTATAATGGGTATTCCAAACGTAACCAAGAGGGTTACTCCCTACGTAAGAATGTTATGAATGCCTCAAGTTACCTTTATGTCCTATGGTTTCTATGATTTATTCATGATTTGATGAGGTATGTTAAAGTGCTTATGTTTTATGAGTAGAGTATGATTTCACTGATTCTTATGTATACATTTACTCATGTTTCCTTTCCATATTTTTATATCCCTTACTAAGATTTTTATGCTCATCCCAAGTTTTTGAAATGTTTTCACAGGTCAAGGGAAGGGTACATGATATGATGATAGTGTCAAGGAAGTTTCAAGAAATAATCCATGTTTTATTTTAAATATGTTTCCGTTGATGGGAAAAAATGAATACTATCTTTTATTGTAACCACTTTGTTAAATGTGGGATGTAATGCATGTTTTATGATCTAATTCTCTAAAACTCTAAACCTGAAAAGATTCTCAATGTGTAATCTTGTAATAACTCAAGATTAAGTAAGGTTTAAGGATGGGGCCTTATAACCATCGCCCATGTCTACGTACGACCTACCGTCTCCACGGCACGATAAGATTCATTCTCCACGTTAACTATTCAAGAATAATTTTTAAAATATATATTATGAATATATATTAAAAATAAGAAATAATAATTCTACTTAAATAATATATATACATATATGTCATTTACATGCTTCTATTCAATATGATAAGAAAACAAAAATGACGCTCATGCGTACGTACCACCTACCGTCTCCATGAATAGTGTATTCAATTCCATATATTTTATGTATTTATATATTTATATACTAAATTTATAGAATATAAAAATCATTTATTACATTTTGAATGTAATTAAATCATTATCTATGGAATATGATCAATAATAACAAGTCTAAACACGTACGATAAAGGAATTGATTTTTACTTAAAGTGTTGTATTAATATATAAATTATTAATTAAAGGGTAATATAAAGTAATAAATGAATATTGTATAATATAATACATATTATTATGACTCTAGTAAAAGTTAACAATATGTTTAAAACCATTATATAGGATATTCATACACATACGAAGATTATTAGACCGAAGGTTATGGAAATTCTATCTCACATTTAATTTTTTGTGAGATATAATCCATGTTCACAACCTATTTCATGTATGTGGTGTGTTTACTAACCCTGTTATATTTCATATCATGAATACATCTATCTTCTTAGTATATAAATATTCATTTGAAGATATTGGTCGTATAATTTAAATCTTCAATTTTTAATGAGACGCTTTCGATGATTAATGAATTGGTCATTTCTCTATTTCGATATCTGTCATATTATAGTAAATTTGTTTATTGGTATATTAATGATTATAAAGAAAGTTTAATGTTTATTTTGAATTTAATTAAATAAAATCAAAAGAAATGTTTTTAATGTTTTTTGTAAGGGTTATTTCACAATCTCATTATTTTCTAAGATTGTTTATACATAAGTATTTACTAAGACATCTTTATCTTCCATGTCCATGTTTCCTAAAAATGTTTTTCAAAATATTAAAAAATATTCTATTAAAATAGTTTAAAGTTAATTTTACCTATGTTTGAATATCCATAAAATGTTTGGAAATGATTATTTCTGTCATTATACATATGATTTACTTTATAACCTTTTCAAAAAAAAGTAAGGAATGAATGTTTGGTTAACTTATGCGGCGCGAGTGGATTTTTTTGTCATTGTGACCCCTGATCATTTTCAAGATTCCCTTATATGCAGAAAAAATTATTTTCAAAATTATTGCTTTCATTGATAATTTTTCTACTTTTAAATGGTTTCAATGTAAAAGGATAATTTTTCTAAAAAATTAATGATTTTATTATATTATTATTATCTATGTTAACATAGTTTGTTAGATTTTATTATTAATTGAGGTTGATTTACTATGATACAATATAACTAATTTTATTAAAGGGTTTTTGATATATTTTTCTATGTATGTGATACTTTGATACCATTTATGGTTTATGGTTAAAGTATTAACTTTTCATATGTTAGTTTTAATATTAATGTTTATGTTGGTTATTTTTCACCCAAGGATAAGATAAATGCATAGGACTTAGTAAGTGATGGGTGAGGCCTATTATATCCCCTCGATGTATCCATAGTTCTCGTGGTACAATCTAGTTTGTGTTTTTAACTATTTATGTATGGTCTTAGCACAAGGCCTTGATGGTGTTTTTATGATGTCTGGCATTATGCATTCCCTCATTATAAGACTGGTTATTTATATAACATGTGACTATTAGACTATTATAATATCCATGTGAATTTTATTGTGGAATTATTTTATTTATTCTTTCTTTATTATTCCCAATATGTTTTTAAAATTATTGTCCTTCAGTTTTCTAACTTGACTTAATATTTTTAGATTATTTATTAAAACTTATTATGTATTATTTACCCTTAATAAGCATCTATCCTCACCCTTTTCTTATGTTTTATTTTCCCAGGATGCTAAGAAGTGTTTTATGATTTATATTTAGTGTCAAGTACGAAGAATAATGGTATTATCAAAGTATTTTCTATATTGTATTTTAGGTTTTGAATTGTAACATAAATATCAAATAAGTATATACTTTTTTGAGACTGCTAAACCGATCGATCCATCGTGATTTGATTCACTGTAATCAATACAATGTATTTAAATAATGCACTGGATCCAGACATCTGTGGTTGGGGAATTACATGAGGTGTAGGATATATAGAAGTAAAAATTATGATGTTATTCCACCCACCGCCTCTATGTAAGATTCATTTATTTCTGAAAAAATATAAAGCTCAAACTATTATGATTGTAAAAGACTGTAAACCTTTATCCAAAAAGATAATTTCTTAAATACATTAGCATATTCATAACTGTGGAACCCTCTAAATCATGGGTGGGGAAATTATTATCTTGCAGTTGTAACTGAAAAGAGTCATAATCCACCACATGATCATTTTATATGATAACACAACCCAAATGAGTTCCAAAAGAATCATATAAAACCACATACCCCTTACCAGTCCCTGGAAATAACAGAATAATAGATGATGATAGAAGTATTTTGTGACCATCAAAATAATACTGACACTTCACATCCCATATGAACATCATAGTATTCCTCGATGTTGAATATAAAGGTGGTTTGTATTTCGATAAATTTTTAACAAACTATTAACGGTATCCATCATGAATAAGAATGGTCTGAATTTTAAAGACATTTTATGGATCTTATCCTAACAATACTACAATTAACTTCTTAAGATCAACTGGTAATCTAGGCTCAAAAATAACATGAACCATAGATTTCACTTCATGAATCCATAAGTTTCATTTTTAAAATTCCTTTTAATAAATGATGAATACTCAAGATTATAAAAACCAAACTGATATGGTGATCATCCTCATGATCAGATCCAGAATATAACATTGTGTAATCTTAGAAGACTACCACAAAACTATCAAGATACTGATGGAATACAAATTTCATCAAATCCATGAAAACTATAGAGAAATTTATAGAATAAAGGTCATAATAATTTTTATTAATGGCCCAAACTTCTCTTAAAATATATCCTCGGTATATCATACTCTCAATCTATAATTTGATGATAACCCATCCAAAAAATCCAATTAAAACCACTTTCCCCCTTAAACTGATCAAAAATATAATCAACACAAGGAAAAGAATACTTCTTCTTCATTTTTACCTAGTTTTAAATCATATGTTCCTTGCATAACCATAGTTAACTATATGCCTTATTATAAAAGGGCATCGGATCTTCCTAACAAAAAACACATGGTTGAAAAAACCATTTTCCCAAATCATCCAACTAATTATTGAACTCTTTCATCTCTTCTGGTTCCATACAATAGGAAGGTATCGATATTAGATATGTATCTAGAACAAGTTCAATTGAAAACTCTAACTCTCTATCTAGGGGATTCCTGGGGAAATTATTGGGGAAATGTTAGGAAAATCATGAACAATGGTAGGAAGTTCAATGATAGAAGAATCGTCATTTGGATCAAAAAAATAGAGTAGAAAAAAACTCATGATATCTAGGAAAGAAGGTATATCATGGCCAAAACATGAATCCCACTCCCCCAGAAACACTTGTGTTCTCTAATCGGTCACAAGAAACAAAGAACACAGATGATGAAAATCAACCTCGTCTCGATGTGAAATGATCCAATCCATGTTAATGGTGATTTCAAAAAAATCCATATCGAGATTAGGAAAATACTAGACTAGATCTTTATCATATATTGATAGAAAAAAATAATGATATCAAAACCCCTTCTCCTTCATATTTCTAATAGGAATTTATAACTTCTGGAAAAAGGATATGAGTTCCATTGGTAGTTTATTCATATCAAAAAACATCTAGATATAAACAAGTGAGATTCACCAGTATTAAATAATGAAATAAAAATAGAGGAAACAATAATGATGGTACATCTCATTGAAATAGGACCCACATGTACCTCTTCTAGAAACCAATCTTCTTAATCATGGTGCTTTAAAAAAAATGTATGTGGATGGAGCCTTAGAGTATATTATGCATCTAGATATACAATATAGTCCTTTAGAGCTGATAATCCTAGGACATATTAAGGATTGGACATAGCCCAATAGAAATGTCATAGATGACCATAATTCCCATAGTTGTTACACATATTTGATGGTGCATGATGAGAATATAGGTTGTGTCTGACCTTTCCACAATGATAGAAATTTAGAGGCACACTACAATATGTAATTAATGGTAATGAGGAGGAATTCCCTTTATATCCACCTCCTTTAATCCTATGATGATTCCTCCACATTCCCTTTTCCCCTATGCAGCACTAATGCTGCCAGTAGGAGGAAGAGGGGAGAAAAAATATCCAACTATTCTTTACATGTTAATTTCATCTATCATATCCATATCCACTATCTCCACATAGTTCAAAATCATAAACATAAATATCTATGATATGATATTCAGTCGGCAACCCTATAGGTACTTCTAAGCCATAAAATGTTCATTCTTCACCACCTCTAGTGTAAAATGAACCAACATAAAAAACCAATCAATGTATGATGACACCATATACTCTCCCTATTTCAAGGATAGGAACTCCAGAGACTTCACTATTATCATTAACTCTATAAAAAACTTCTGGAAAAGAGAATATTTAAACCATTCCTATCCAAGAAATTATGATTATCAGTATATTACATTGATTCCCACTATATATTATTGGGATCCTTGATCCAATATGAAACAAACATCACAATGATACACTCATGTGTACTTGATGAGTCAAAGATATGATTTTTTTATTTTATATAGTTCATTGATTGTCAAGGATTGTTTAATCCTTCATAGGATAGGTGATTCTCACTCATGAACTCTGATTATTGATCCATATCTTCTCCAACTCATGGATTTACCTCAACCACTTCATTATAAACTTTTGGAAAATTCTAATCAATAACCAAAACTACTCGGATGATTTCATCTATAGTGTCTTGATCCACTATAAGATTCCCTTTTGGAAATCATTTTCACCCTCCCAAGGAACTCATAGAACACATCTTAGAGGTATATTACTTTACACTAAAAGTAATGAAATAATAAAAAAAATAGAAAAATATCACTTCAAACTACAAATCCCATTATAGAAAATATACATTTACACAAGACAAAATTAAAACAAGTGACACACATCCCAACATTATATGGTAACTTGAGTCTCGTCATAGAAATAGATAGACCTGAACTCAATGAAATATACATCTCATGTTTGGAAAATCCTATATTCAGTTTACCAAACATCCTAAGACAAGTACACTTGATGAAACACCTCCTTTGATAACAAACATTGACAAAACTACCTAAATACCCTCCCAAACTATTACCCATCTTGATAAATCATGTACCCAATGGGCATTCACGATCCCTGTGATTTGGAAACTACAACCCAAGAATCAAACAATAACCATAAGTACTTATTTCTACCAACCTAAATAAAAAACACAAAATATATGTACAATAGTGAAAAAAGTAGAAAAGAAAAATATATTCCATAACTGAAAAAAAATCATAAACCAAATAGCTAAAGAGTATAAAAAATATCCAAGTGAAAGTCCAACCACAAAGGACTACTAAATAATGAAATAACAAAAAATACTTCATTTGATAGCATGGGTAAACCTACACCACCTCGCCATCCAACTACCCAAACATATCTGATGGGAAACCTCGATACCTTACTACGATGCCATTCTTTTACCTATATCAAAATACAAAAAATATTCTAAACATCACCAAAGAAGTGTGCAGGGTGTAGTATAATAGACCTAGTAGTACCCCAATCAAGTGTTCTATAAAAATTATCTATACAATATTCCATGTATTATCATTTATAATAATACGTGGAATGATATGCAATGAATTAGTTTTATAAAAAACATGGTAATCATTTTTCCTTTTTCTAATAGTTCAAAAATGAAAGTAGGTATTTCGATTTATACCATAATTTCCATTATCCTATATCAAAATAAAAAACATGTATATCACATCCAAAATAGTAAAAATCCATGAACAAGTAAGTCATTCCAAGGAACTCAACATGTCTGGCTATAAGACTACTCATACCAAAACAATTTACTAGTGCACAACAAGTCCCTAGAAAAAGGACTAAGGGGTAGAGAAACACCCCATAAGTGAAACCACGAAAAATGATAAGAAAAAGTCCTTGTAATTTTAATCCAAGGGATAATATAAAAATACCATGAGAAAATCTCTCAATTATAACATGGATGAAGACCCTAAGATAAACCAACAGCGTAGGTACACAAGGATTTTCATGTGATGAATTTCATAAATCATTTTAATTCATTAAAAATACCCATTTCCTATTTACCAATAAATAGGGAAACCATAATTTTTAAAAAATCCATTTACACATTCAAAATAATCATTCCAAATTCATTTACAAATAAATTTATAAAAATAGAATAAATATAGTACATCCAACATTAGCTAGAAGCAAACCCTCCTACCTGAATACTTAGGGTCACACACGCCAAAAATGGTTCCACTATCAAAATAACAAAAAAAATGGGGACCTATAATAAATATAGGAATCATATAATTGATTAAATTAAATGAAAGGTTCATCAGAGAAGAAGAAATAACTCATAACTCAATAACAGAGACCCGTCGTACCACAACTAATGAATGAAACGACTCCAAGAACAAGATCACACAATGAATATAGAATAGAAAAAAGGAATCATCCCCACAAATCAAAAAAACCATTAACACAATTCTATAATGATACTATTATCAGATAAACTAATAATTTTAATGGATCACTCACACTGAGAGATTCAAACCAATTTCAATGAAGATCATACACCGAAGGGATCAATCTAGATCAAATAGAGTCTTGAAAAAATGTCCAGAGAAGCATTATATATAGATATTCAAGAGATTAATGGAATAATGAAATGAAATTTTAGCTAAGTGGAATCCTAAAATATGACCTCTCATTAGTTACATGATGTTTAACTCCTTTACAGATCCTAAATTCCTTGACGATCAAGTACACCGAAAAACCAATTGCATTTTTATTAAATACTAGATTTTAATTATTACACATGGTGTAACCATTACATGGTGTATAATTATTTTATATTGTGTACATAGTTCGTGACATGTGTCTGGAGGTGAATTACATGTCATGTAACCCCTTTACACATAATGTAATATCCTAGCACACCGTATAAAGTACATATTCTAACACAAAAACTCAGAAACACCCCTTATGTTCTAAAAACATAGAAAGAACCTTGAAAATCCATTACCCTATTTATAACCAGACTCAATTAATTTGAATAAATTTCCATCCCAGAACATTAATTAATTTTCACCAACAAATGACCTCTATCATTGGGAGTCCCAAGACACTCCCAATTAAAAAGACAAAATAAGTTAAGGGAAGGTAATTACCTAAATAAGGGTAAAAGTATGTTACCATTAACATAATAAAAACTCATTATATAGGAGATATTGTTTTTATTATATCATTATAGTTAATAATTAGTTGACAAAGTTGGAAGAAGAAATAAAACCAAAAACTAATGGCTAATAATTTTATGTCTTCTTCAAATAAATTCTTCAGGTTTATACATAAATCCTTCTTAGTATGGTTTAACTATAAAAAAAGGACACTATGATGTGTATAATAAATTACGTAAGATATTGGGGTAGGGATTATCTAATCTAAATTTTTTTGGAAGTTTGAATTAGAGAAGAGGTTCGTGTTTATAAAAGGGGAGAGGACACATGTGGAAATTTGGAAAAGAGAAAAGGTGTACATAACTTCTAAACAAGAAAAAAGGATATAGAATAAATCATTATAAAACCATTTATGAGATAAAATGGAAATATTTATATCCAATTTGAGTTTTAAAACTTTTCAAGTCATTTTACCACTTATCATTTTTATTTTAACCCCCACTAAACCTCTTTTAACCATAACAATTGTAATTAATTTTTATGCATTTTAGTATTAATTTTGAACAAAATATTATTTTTAACATTTTATATCAAATATATTTTGATGATTTAAAATATTGAATCCATTTTTCCAAAAACAATTCATAGAATTACAAAATTTTAATTTAAAATTAAACCATCATATGTGATGAAAATGAGGTTTTTTAGAGACCAAATTTTCATAAATATATAATGTTTTAATTAAAAATGTCAACAAGAATTTGATTCAAATGACCAAATTTGGATTAATAAAAAAATTATTAAATAATTTTACATTTAATATTTTTTATAATGATGGAACAATGTAAATTCTTTTAATGAAAAATAAATATTTTAATAAAAAATATATTATTTACTATTCAGTGCAATATTAATTTTTTCATGAAATTCTCAAACAATTTCCTTAATATAACATTTAAAAATATATTTTCAAAGGATCCAAAAATTAATTTTTTTCATTTGTTAATGAAAAAAAATAAAAATTCATTTGTTATGAAAAATGTTTTCTAACCATGTAAGTAATTTACTAAAATATTAAGTAATTATTTAAAAGTATATTTTCTTTAAATAAAACATTTATAAATAGTCTTAAAAATTTTATTTATTAAAATTCATATAATAAAATTTAAATACTATATTATAATGTTCATGTTTAAATAAAAATGTTAAGAGTATATTATGATACATTAAAACTTATTGTTTCATGTAATTAATGTAATAAAAATAATAAATTCATTTGATGAAAATTCCTTCATAAAAACTCAAGGAGGTAAAATTACCCTTTAAATGGGAAGATATACTATAATTTATCAATGCATTCTTGGTGGATGTAATTTTGTGTATAATTTATTTTAGAAAATTATTTCACCAGACTAAACCATTTAGGAAGGATAACATCAGTCATGAAAAAAATATAGTACATATTAACTATGGTGTGGTTTAATATTGTGGTGTTTTTATCCATGATGAATAAATATTATAACTATTCCATTGTATGGTCAATTACAACAATATGTTTTCCATATCATTCCCTTGATAATAGTTTTCGATGTTTTATAATTTGGTGTTAGTGCTTTTATAAACATCGTGCCCACATTGGGTTTTAGTACAATGTTGTCCTAAAAATTAAAGAACCAAAATTAATTTTTTCAAATGGGTTATCTCCGGCCATATATAGAAATAATTTTCCAACATTCATTATTCATTAAAAATGAAATTAAATATTGGTATATATTATTTGATAACACTGATGGGTTTTAGAGGAAATTTTAATATCCAAAACATAGCATAATAATAGCTACAAAATTCCATTAATCTCATAGTCAATATATATATATATATATATTTGGAATAGATAATAAAATGAATAATAAATGGAATAACATTCACCTTAGATGACCTGTCATATTGAATCTTATTTCATAGGCTATAATGATATCACTAAGGAGAAATAAAAAGACTCCACCCTATCTATGGGGGAATGAATCTCCCAACTCCTAGGAAGGATCCTCTCTTATTAATTGTCATATAAAACCTTAAATATAAATGATTAGTGATCTAGATATGTAGGTAGTGTGTTGGATGATGAGTTTATATGTTGGATATTTACATCGTTTTTTGAGGATTATGCTTATTTATGTGTGTGTGTGTGTGTGTATATATATATATCTATCTATCTAAATATCATATGTAGAAAAAAAATGTTCAATTATATAGATTATAAATTATATAAACTATCAAATGTTCCAACTCCTTAGAGAATAAAATTGATATATGGGGATTTTTCATAAATCAATGATTAATAGTATTTTCATATATAATAATGCTACATTGTTCTCACCTCATAGTCGATTGTATAGAAGTATAATCAAACACACTAAAGATATATTACCACTATTTATAGTATAAAATATAATTAAAAAATAAAAAAATGGTTTTCTGAGATGAATGTGATAAGAATGTATAAATAAATATATAAAGGAAAAATAATGATAAAAATACAATAAACTAAAAATTTTATGAAGAGTAATCTTCCATTCTTATTAATTCATGATGAAGAAATAAATTTTCATTAAAAATCATAGTATTCAATTTAATGTTTTAATAAATACCTATCATACTATATCATTATTGAAATTATTATTACACTACACTGAGACATCTTCATGTCAGATAATACAACTCCACCTCATCCACTAAGATAAACTCCAATATTTTAATGACTTAAATATTGATGAAAATAAATATTTAATACTTAATAAAGAATGATAATAATAACAGTAAAAATGTAAATTTCACACTATTGTTGATATGAACACTATAAAATTATTATTGTAAAATAAATACTTTACATTGATGCATATGAAATCTGAGAAACATTTATCTCACCCATCAACAAAAAGATTATGTTAGTTCCCAATTTACATGGAGATGATATTCTCAAAAGAATAAATAAAAATGGAGAATAAAATGAAAGATAAATATAAAAATAAACCTATATATATTAGAAAATTATAATATTAAAACAATATAAGAAATGATATTTACCAACTAAAAATGGTTATCTCTTTTAAAAGGAAGTAGTGTACAAATTTATAAGGGAATGGAAAGGTGATTTTCACTCAAAATGATGCTATTATAAATTAATTGTGTGTTTAGACAATTAAATGGATTGAATCAATACATATGTCCATCTAAAAAGGTGATCCACTAGGGATTTCATATTTTTATTAAAAAAATTAGCAATATTTTCCAAGTTTATCAAAAATATTCAATACAATATTAATGATAAATTTATTCATCTAAATGACTATTTAAATTCTAATAATTAGGTTTCCCATGATTTTATAACCATGAAATGGATATAATCATGAGAATGCAGAGTTAATAAAAATATTCCTAGGAATGTTCTATGTCATCATATAAAACATTCACTTAATTAGTTTCATAATTTGTGAGGTATGGGCACATTTCACAAATTTATCAAATATGTGAAAATATTCTAGATGCCACATGAATAATCTTTTTGAGATATATGAATTTGGAAAAACATTTTGTTCTATTGAATAAAATGAATTACACTAAATATAAAAGCCTAAAAAGAAATTTCTAAATATGAATTAGCATATAAAATGTTATTTGGGAAATAAAAACCAATTGAAAATATATAAAACTTCAAAATTATTTAATTTTCTAAATTATACACAAATTATTCTAAAAACCATAAAAATGTGAAAATTTCTCTAAAAATATAAAATTATTTGTATTTTAAATCATTTAATTAAATAAAAAAATTGAATTATGAGTTTCATAAGAAAATTAATTCTCTAATTTTTTTTACTTTTAAAAATTTATTCCTGAAATTTGAAATCATATAACCATAATTTCATGATTATTAAATTGATTATGATATGTGGAGTGTAAGGTGAAGGTTGAAAAAAGATTTACCATACAGTAATGTAAATTCCCTAAAAACATCCATTGCATGGTTGCATTCACCATGCCATGGTGTATCACAAGGATTATCACAACATGGTCTAAAAAATAACTCTGGTGTTGCCTCTAGTTCACAATCCATCAACTGTGTCTTCCAAAATTTGAAAATAAACACTCCACGATAAATAATTTTTGAATGAAATAGTGTTAATAAATAATTTTTTATCATTTATGATCTATATTTACAATAGAAGATGTTACAATATATTAACATTAATGAAAATTTATACATTAAATATCAAATTCCAAAAACATTGTATTAATATACATTGATCAGGTGACCAAGAGTTTTACCAATGTCCATCTATGTGTCTTTATTTGTGAGTTGCACTAGAAGATTGTTGAGTGATTCATGGATGGGAATAATTATATATATATGGGATGAGTGGAAATCCAACAACCATTTGATAAATTTTATGGGGAATTAATTGAAATTTCCAATACATTAAATATAATATCTTTAATTTCATTCTATGAAGAAAAAAATTAATAAAATATACTTACTTTTAATTAATCTTATATTTACACCACAAATCCTGTTGTTTCCAAAGTTTTTTTTCGTAATCATAGGATTAATTTAAACATAATTCATTTTCTCATAAGAGAAACAATATTCAAAAATATTATAGAATATTAATCTTATTTTTAAAATTCAATGGCATTCAAACCAATATAGTGTAAATGATATTTCAGGTAAAATCATGCTCTTAAAATGTTATGATAAATTTAATATTTATTGATGTTTTTTTATAATCTTAAATATTCACATAAAAGAGGTACTAAAATTATTTTTTAAACCCTAAGGAAATAATACATATCCTTATAAAAATATCTATGAGTCATAGAATGATTTAAAAACAATTTCTGATAACTTTCATGTTTTAGGATTAAAATATTTTATATTGAAAACCATATATAATCTTGAAAATTATAATGAAAAGGCTAATTATATAATTTAAATTAGTTATTTTTTATTCATGAAAATATATATTATTTAATTTAGAAAACCATAGTGTTTTAGGAATCCATCCATGTGATTTTCAATGAGACATATCATTTCTAATTAAAAAATTATTATTTTTTAAAAAGAGAATTCGATAAAAAAACATAAATAGTTTTAATATTCAAAAATTATTTTATCAAAATAAAATATATAAAATATATAAATTGAGCAAAACTATATGGATACACATTGATGATCAATTAGGATACATAATTTTCATAAATTATGTATTTTAATTAAATATTTTCCATGGAAATTCGAACCAGAATATATCTTCGAAATCATGTTACATTTTTTAAACTTTATCTTTTAAAAATTAGTCTAAATAATTTTAATGATACATTCATTAATGAGAGTCTATGAATTAATATTTCAAGTATCACATTAATTTAGAATATATAAAGCATGAATTTTGGTTGAAAACATTATAGATATTATACTATTTAAATTAAATGTGTATTCAAAAAAATTAGCTAAAAAGAGATCCATAATACGAAAAAAAATTATATTGGTTACATCATGGTATAGTTAGGAATAAATAATATATCATGTGAAAATTATTAATATAGTAGCCATATTTAATGACATTATAAATAATCTACTTCTTTTAACCCATATAAATTTTCATATATGTGAAATGAATATTTAAAATATTTTCTTAAATAATTTTGTTTCAAAATAATTATATATTGATCGACCCCTTAACTTAGAAATAATAAAATTATAATATTTTCCCCAAATATAAAATAATTATATAATTTAATGAATGTTATTGAAGTTTTAAATGTTATATTATTGATAAATAATAATTAATTTTTTAAAAAATAACATTTAAATAATTTATAATTTGAAATTATTATTATGTGAATTTTTAATGTCTTTTTGGAATTTAAAATATTAAAGAATAAATATGGGATAATTTTGAATCTATCCATTTAACACTATATTTATTAATTTAATGGTATGGACACTATTACATTTTTTTAAACGTATCTATAAATACTTGTAAATCGAAATATAAAGATATAGAAAACCAATCCATGATTGAATATGAATGAATAAAATAAAAGAGAACTAGAAATAAAGAAACTATACAAACCCATGAACCTTTCATTGAAGTTCTTGATGAATCATTATTCATACATCATTTAATGGGTTTGATGAAGATCACAATGTGGTATGAAAAATTATTCCCACCACTAGAGGCGTTTATAGGCTGATGAATAACATGAAATAAGAGTAGAACACTCCATATTTTATGTAATTATTTAACTTCATGATGTTTATAAGAGAGGATATATACATATAAGAAGAATCAGTTAGGGAACATAAAATCATTACACTATAACACACCCCATTAATTAGGAACCACCTCCATTATATAGGGATATCTAGGATTCTCCTTGAGTTATAACATATTTACTCATGTTATAGTGTATGAGTAAATTATTTTTCCAACTCATTCATGAATACATCAAAATCTTGTTTTTCACATCAGTTTCAAAACAAATTTGATGAAAGAAAATATGGAAGATTTATTCAAATGAAAAAATTAAATGTTTGGGTCCCCCAACCAGTAATCTTAGAGGCATGTAATATGATATATGATAAGGGATTCGTAAATAATGACCTGTACATGTATCCATAATATTATTTTCAAAATGATTCTTTGGAAATCAAATATGAAGTTTTATAAAATATCATTTCATACAATTATGATATACCATACTATTAAATATGAAAATTTCAAACCAAAATATATCACATACACTTGTGATCTATATATTTTATAATACTATATGATTATATTTTACCCTATGAAATAGGTAAAAACACATCATATGTTTAAAGACTTTAGGGAATATTTCCTTCAATCTATCATTAACACTAAATTCTCATAATCTTTGTTCTTGTCCACATTATATTATATCATATTCAGTAAAATTTGAAATCATATTCCTAAATATATTTGTAAATAATCAAAAACAATTTTACAAATATATCACCATATTTAAATTACATCACCTAATATAATATTCCTAGCTAAATCCAATCCTAAACTCTTTTAGATTAACAATAAAACACTTTTAGAGTAACTATTTTAGTAAAAAAAAATCCCCATTTGTTAAATTAAATGTGTTTCCCATGTTACTTTGAACTGTTGATTAAAAATTATAAATATCTAGATCCATAAATGTATGAAAAAAAATTAACCTTTATATACGTTTCAATTATACTCAATGTATAAATATATCTCCTATTATCTCCTTCAAACACTTCTATCTCTATACTCATTTATACATATTTCAACCCATTCTTGAATGAATTATGATATTCATCACATGTCTAAGAAATTGGGGGATCATGGGAAAAAGAGTATGCTAATACCATATTTCCAACTCACTCATTCATGATTCTTTGAGTATATACTATACAATTATATGAACACATCACATGCATTCACAATTATTCATGAAAACATCACAATCCCTTAATATAAATATATAATAATAACATATGTAATATCTAGGTGTGGGATCACACTCATTAGTTTATCTCTATTGTGTTGAAATATATTATACGCCTCGTATAATATGAAAAACACCATCGTGGATTAGCTCTAATCGGTGACATAATAATCAACATACCCAACCACCCTCTGAGTAGATAATCCTCAACAATTTCATAGGAAATGTATCAAAATATGGAGGTTATCATACTATTTATCTTACCAACCATAGGTACTGATGACCATTATATGATCAATGAACCCCTAGTATACCAAATACATAGTATATGACATTCAATGTGGTATAATTCCTAGGCCATCCAGCATATATAATTATGTTTTTTTTTCATGAAAATATTATTTATCTTGACATAAGAATCTTATTGTCACCAAAAATGACATTTAATATATAACCTATAAAACATAATGATGAACATTGGTTAGGTATTACTCAAGTTATTTGGTCAGTCAATTATCAACGCATTTTGTGAATTCATATATATACACACATTTATAAAACCAATGTGAATGAATGATAAAGTATAGATTTACTTTTAATAGATATATTTTATATTCAAACATCTATTTTATATATTTTAAACAAAATCCTATAGAATAACCTGTATATAATATCATATATGATAGACTTCTATATTAGTCATATATTTTCTACACTTTCTATGGTTTTTTTATCTAATTACATCTATATATAATGAATTTCACATATCTATGTGGACACATGATAAAAACCAACAAATAATCTCTTCATGGAGTAACCACATTGAAAAAAAATATATTTTTGTAATAGTGATATTTTGGAATAATATTCATACTATTAAACTCCATGAACATATTCAAAATCTTAATCTTCATAACATCTAATGTTACGATGTTAATAATTTTAATTCTACTTATAACTTTTATTAGTAAATAATCCTAATTATAAAAAATAATTAATTTAAAAATTTATTTCACATGTTTTGGTAAATAATGTCACTCTTTATCTATTTAAACATCATCACACCATAAAATTCTTTAGTATAGAGTTATATTCACTTTGTTGTAGTAAATAAATGTAACTCTCTGCATTTTTATTTAGCTCTAAACCCTAAAACTATTTTAGGATATCAAGTGAAAATTAATTTTTATTTTTAATGGTATAATACTATAGAACAAGTGATGCTGATAAAATGATACTTTTTCATATCTGTTTATCATCATATATCATAAAAGCTTGAGGATACTAAGGGAAATGACTTTAATTTAAGAGTAATATACTATTTTATTTTTTTACATTGAACTCTTATACTTTAAAATATACTCAAAAAAGAATATTAGACAAAATATTGTCTCCATAATTTCATGATAAGATACACTAATGTGTGGTAGGAACACAATCCCTTATATTTTAAGAAACATCAGGATAAACCATTTATCCTTGACAATATATTTTTATATTTTTCTCTATTTAAATTTTTTTATTATAGACTAAATCATAAACCATGTGTGTAGAAGATTTTATATAATATAATTCATATAAATAATTTGACCAAAAATAAAACCTATTATCATATATGAGAAATGAGATAATTACGAAAAAAAATAATTTAAAACCATCCGATATTAATAAATTACAATACATTAAAATCTATGATGAAAAAAATATTTTATTCATGATTCGAATGAAAAATAAATGATCTATAAATTATACCCTTTATTTTTAACTTTAATATATTTATATTTTTTAAACCATACATTTTTCTACAATATACCCTTGAAAACCAAATAATTTGTCTATATAACGCTTAGACCCAACATGGAAATTCCATCAATTTCCAAAAACCATTTACATATCATGAAAAAATACATCATAAGGTATCATTACACATTTATATTGATTTTGAATTAATATAAAATTATTCAAAACTAGCTACTTGAAGAAACCTTGTTGGACATTCTAGCTAACTTTTATTCTTTCATTGTGATCCTTTACCCACTAGTACTATCTATAAATCACTAAAACCATGGCATTATATGCCCCTTTCATCCACTCTACTATCATAATAATATCAAATTTTTATTTTATGAACTCATCGATATTGAAAAAACAATTCCATCGATGCAAACACAATTCAATTCTTAATAGGAATATTCCTTCAGAAATCCTCTAGTCTCATAAATTAATTTACATACTCAATCACATTGACTGCCATTGATATAAAAAATCATATTGAGTACATCATAGTAAACATACTTATGTAATTTTATATATAATTCCATTTAACCATTAATTGATTCTCATAGACATCTTGATTCACTTATTGAACAAATTAAACACACAGTTACCCAATAATAGGTTTCTTTGGAACTTATAATTTCACTTCTTACTTAATAACTCTTTTAAAATATTCAATCACTAGATTCTATTAGATTAATTGTCTCTATATGATGTTTTAATAAAAACTTTGTTTTTAAAAATGATGGTTATTCTTTTCATTGATGAAAATAGATTTTATCATATGAGTATCATTTTCTAATTCCTGTTTATAAAGAAATTTATTAAAAATAATGTAAGTAATATGATAAGAACATTAAAATCGCATAATATCTATTATTAGTACAAGATCAGTATTTCATAATGACGTAGACAATATATCATGTAAATAATACATTTCTATATATGGTAGAAAACTATTTTAAAACATATCCAATATGATTATTATAAAATTGAGTCCATAACTCTTTATACAAATCTATCATGAGGATTCACTCAAATCTATTCCCCTTGTATTGTATTGATTAGGGTTTCCAAAATAATTGTAACCTAAAAATATACATGAAAAATGATTCTATCCATCATGTTCACCTTATTACTTTATTTCCTTTCACAATATAATCCATGGGCACCTAATTGTTAGGGTCACCCATGATATATAATTATTCTCTTGACAAGTTCCTCTTTGGAAGCAATATTACTCACAGTATTTGAATAAAATTTATTCTTTAAATTTTATCTCAAGTTATTACAGTTTCGTATTCATTATTTTAATGATTTAGTTTCTAGAATCAAATTCCCCACGACCTAATAAATATGTCAAATTATATTTATGTGTAACTCCTTAAAATGTCACTGTTTGTGTTACTCACCCAAGAATATAAGACAAATATATTTACACACATCAAAATTAATCTCAAGAAAAGGATTATAATTATTGGAAATTATCAATCCCCACATGAGCAACCCTGGATCAACATATAGTTAACCCCCATTGTAGTGACCTAACCCTAGTATCCTAGTGATGGTATCATACTACCATTACATTGGTATAATATACAAGTAAATCATTCCCCAAAAGAATGAACAATTTAGTAGTCTTGGTAATCTTGAAATATAAAATTGTCTTGTGCTATACATTAATAGAAAAATTAAAACATAGTTTTTTTTCAATAATAACTTTATTCTATCTAGTATTTCCTTTCATATATTTCTTAACCAAATTTTGAGAATCCTAGTGAATTGAAACATAATAAGGTTTATATTTAATTATTTTTAAGGTTAAAGTAATTTGGAAGTAATAATGAATCAATGAGAATAATCATTATAGAAATTTAAATTACTAAATACATTACATATAATCAATAAACTGAGATGGATGTGCATAAAAAATAGGTCATGGTAAATAACTGAAAACAAAAACCATTTAAATAAATTAATAAGGGATAATAAATATGTAATGAAAAATAACTGAAATGCATTCCATTTAATAAATGAAATAAAAATGAAATACATCTATAGATAATGTCAAAGAAAAAATCTCATGGATAATAATAACCGAATCTAAATGGGAAATGCTTAATTATTGGAATTTATGTATTTTCCACATGAACCACTATATCATTAATATAAATCCTGAGGATAGTTTATGTATGTGGGCATAAACCCATCTATTTTGCATGGAAACAAATTTAAAGTGTTTGTGGCCAATTGATTTCATCTCATGAGACTGCTGATGAATCATGGGACTTGTCATAACATGTTCCCAGCCTGTTCGCATTTAATTAAATAGTTCTAAACCCATGTCCTATATATAAAAATAATTCTTCATAAATTTAATGATAAATGTAAATTCATAAAAAAAGTTCCTTATAAAATATCTATATTGAATAAAAGATACATATTTATCGATAATTCCCCAATTAATAAAATAAATGTCAACGTAAACTCTGTATCTAAAAATAGTATATTGTTTAGATAATAATCTTATTCTAGATAAATTATAAGAATAATTAGGGGAAATTCAATGTTTTATGATTATAGGAAACTGAATATTTCAAGTGGGATACAAAAAGGAATAATTAAAGACAATTTAAAAACTAACCTTAGTCAACTCAATCATAAACTATATAGAGGAAGAATAATGATGGTATCAATATAACATACTCCAAGTGGAGTAAAAATAAATTTTTTTTGGCACCAATGAAAAGAAATAATATAAAATATATATTAAAAATTCATTAGGGAAATATCCTTTTTATTTTTTTAAAAAAAATTAAAATACCTTTCCTCAAAAATTATATTTATAAAAAAAATATTTTAAAAATAATCTTTTTCAAATCTCAAATAATCCTCAAATAACCGATGGCAGGTAAATCTGAACATACCTTACGAGGTAAAAAGTGCATTATTTTTTCAAGGTAAAAATATTACAAATGTGGCTTTCCAAAAAGTGAAGGAAAATTCATTTAAAAACATTTATAAATTTATAAAGAGTAATATGCATTTAATAAATCACTTTAAAATTTAAGAAAAAATATTTTAAATCCCTTCATATAAAATTATTTTTAGAATAAAAATGTTGTCCTACTAATGAGATTAATGATGTCGGGTTATCATGAAAACATTTTGTAAAACATTTTGAGTTCCCAAAAGTGTAAAAATGGTACTATTAAATGGAAAATGTCATTAATAACTAAAGGATAAAACAATTAAAAAATTTATTATAAAATTATCTCCTCATTTAATCTAATTTAAATTCATGTTTAAACAATCCCTAACCAAATGAGATCTTGACATAAACTCTTGAAAATAACATAACATTAAAAATAGAATAAATAATGGAATAGTATATGTGTGTCCAATTTAAATCCACATAAATCAAGGTTAAATAAAAAAATATCTAGTAAATAAACTACTAAACATATAATCATATAATATTAAAGACAATGAGTAAATAATATAACCCAATGAAAATGAATTAGGTTATGAAATTATTTACCACTTTGTAAATTTTAATTAAAATACCATTAGATGAAAAAATTAAAATTCAAACTCATAATAGCGTGAATAGAAAAAAAATAATTATATAATATATGAAAATAGAAATTATATACACCCCAAAAAACAATTAGTTCTTCAACATAACACTTATCTCATCGATGTAAAAAGTGAAATAAAAATCTCTTACCTTGTGTTTCCTTTTAGGTGAACATCCTTTAACATCTTTATAATGGTCTTAAATATGTAACTAACTCATAATAACATTTATAATATCAAATATTATCTTATGGGCCTTCTTCTTATTATCCATTTATTAATAATGTTTCATTATTTTCGTCATTCCGGGTGTTAATTTTCATGTTTTCCTAGTATGTTTTTCATTGTTATTTTTTTAATTTTTACATATAACATGGTTTAATAATATCAGGAATGTAAAAAATTATTTTAATATAATATATTTACATTATATATTTATTTAAAATAATCCATATTATTTTGATATATGAAATGCACTGTTCATGGAGACGATAGGTCATACGTATGCATGAACACGACATCCATTTCTTTTTCAAATTAAAATAATGAAAATTAAATGATATTAATGTATATTATAAATAAAGTTTCATATTTATTTAATATATTTTACATAATTTTATTAAAGCTATACCTTATAAATACCATGTATAGCATTAATGTATCACATTTCTTTGAGGTGGTGGTAGTCCACACTTCCACAAACGATGCAATCGTATTCCCAGAAAATAGAAATCATGAAAGTATGTTTTATATAAAATTTCAAGAAGCATAAATATATAACAAATAACAAATATTTCATATATAAACTATATATCCTACATTATTAGCACCTTTAAAGTCATAAAATGGAATAATTATTGACATCGGTTCACGAAGTTGAAGTCCGCGAGACAGACAAATGATCAGTGTGTATCCCATTTAATGGATATGTGTGAAATTGTTGTTATTAATATTATAATAAGAAAATCTTATAATATTTATGATAATTTTTCCATTATATAAACATTACAGAAAATTAATTGAATGGGTGGATAAATAAATTAAACAAAATTTTCCATTGAGGAACATTACCTCTAATTCAGGTAACTCGTTTTCTTTTATACCAAAATACATACATGGTTGGATTTCATAGAAATTTTATTATTCTAGGATTATGATAATGCAGTTAGAATTTTATTTGGGTTTTTTTGTAGGATCCAATGGTCATGAGAGGATTGAATAAGTGTAAGGGTTTATTGTAGTTTTATAGTGGAGGAGGAGTGGCATTATTGTGAATTTAAAATGGTGAACAATATTGAGAGGTATAACATATATCATGTAACGCCAATAAAGATAAATATTAGATACAACTAAGTATATGTCCTAAAAATTTCCATCCAATTTATTTTTGAAAATTTTGAATTTCATTGTGGCTATTATGTTTAAGGATTAGTCCCTTGTTAAGATTAATTATACTTGAATCAAAGTAATTAATTCTAACTTCATTCACTATTTTTTTGGTCAAAAAATAAGTTAAACTTTTTTAAATTATAAATTATGATTATTATAAATATTTAATCCATTTTAACAAACTCCTATCACATAAGAGGTAGAATTTATTTCAAATTTAATCCCACAGATGGGACGAAAATGTGGGGTTTTAAAGTAAAAATGTTCAAAATATTGCTAAGTTTTTATATACAATTTCAATGTAAAATTAATTCCAATAAAATAAATTGAATTAATTTATATATAATATATCTAATTAAACATTATAACTAATAAAAAAATTAATTTAATCTTATAAATAAATTAAATGAAAAAGAAGTTTTGAATTTAAATTCTGTATTTTTAACTATTCATCAAAAATGAAAGTTCACAGGAAAATAAAAAAATCACCTTAAGTTAATTATATTTTTATATTTAAAAAAATATTTTTATATGAAATATTAAATTCTTATAATTTATAAAAATAGGATTTATAATTCAATCTAATTTAAAATGTGGTAAAGTTGTCTTTTTAAAAATATTGGGTTTTATGTGTAAAAGTGAATTTATTCTTCTATTATGCCTATAAAATATATTTGATGAAAGTCCAAAATATTTTATTCAATATATAACATATTTATTTAATTAATATAATTGAATAATAGTAATTAATTATATTGTTTAGGATAAAACACCTTGGTTGTCATAAAAACATTTCATTTACATTCAACTGGTTTTTATATTCATTTTTAATTAATTGGTAACCAAGGAATTCATATTATATTTTTATATACCACATATTTTTCATAAGTTGGTAAATACTATTCATAACCACTAATTTATTTGTTGGGTTATGTCTTATTATTTTATATAATAATGTTTTAATAATATATTGTTGTTCGGTAAAACTTTGTCTTGCATGTAATGCATGCTATCAAAGATAGTATTTGTTTCATACAATGCAAGATAAATCTATATTACATGAGTTAAAATGTATATAATATATTAAATTTATTGAAAGTATTAAATATACCATAAAGTATTTATAGGTTATAATACTTCGTATGCTTTTTGTTTTGTTCCATACACACTATAGAATAAAATATACTCTTTTTGAATTTATGGTGTGTTGAATTCCCACCACCTTAAATAAATTGTATCCTATAAATTTAAACATTATTTTGTTTATATATTGTTTAATATTTTCCTTTTTCAAGTCCCACATTATTATAAGGGTTTATAAGATATCCACTAGAAAAGAGAGAATGGGAGGTACAATGGACACATAGTCTAATATATAACTAGGTCTCTAGGTAGGAGAACATTAGTGGAATGTGGATATACGTACATGGAGGAAAAGAGTAAATATTTTTTGGGAGTGATTGAGGCTATAGATCTCCAAAAATTGTATTATCCATGGAATTTTGAGGTCCTAAAATCCATAAATCATTGATCATTTATAAGACCATCAGTATAAAATAAATTATGGTATTAGGATATCATTTGTTTTTTCATTCAAATCATATTACTAATGCTGGGAATTTATTTTACTACCTATATTTATAAGAAAATATAATAACTTGATATATTTCTATGAACACAATTTTATCATTTGGTTGTGCTTTGATCAAATTCATCCCTCACTCTTCGAAATAGATATCCAAAAATTTACATCGATGCATAAAGCAATAAAATACACTATTAATGGATCTTAAGGCCCATAAAAGAGTTAAAATTCAAACTATTTTCCTCTAAATATTCACCAAAGCCAATATAGTTAATAAAATAATCTCCAAACCAAAAATATAAAACTACTAGTTAATCATTATTATTTTTTCATAACATTTTTAAAAAAACAATGAAAAAATAAACTAGACATTGTATAGGCTAGTATTTGATGTGAAACACTTATCATCCTTCAATAATTGTTTTAGGCCTCACTACCATGGCATATTTTATGTGTCATCACCCAAAATATATTTTTTCATTTTCTATAAACATAATATCATAATTTGTAATGGCCCGGACCTCTCCAGTCTATTCCTTTTGTGAAAATATGGTGTTATAGGTGTTTTGGAAGGTCAATGTGGCTTGAGGTGCGTTTGGGTGGTTTTTAAGGAAATCTAAAGGGTTATGGCCTTCACACGGGAGGTGCACAGTTTGTGTATACCGTGTGGCCAAACCGTGCAAGGATGGTCTTGGAGGCAGTGGCTAACACATGGTTAGCACACAGTTTGTCTAACTTTGCAGACTAACTGTGTGAGGAGGGATAGTCGAGGCAGAATCTAATTCACGGTAAGCGCACGGTTTGTTAAACTGTGCGGACTAACTGTGCGGGCACTTAAAGTTAGATCCTAAAATTGTGGATCTTACTTGTTTTGCTTTTAATCACCTCGTTTAAGCCCCTAATCGGCCATAACTCAGGATTACCCTTCCATGGAGGTGTAAAAACCTCTCCCAAGAGTTTTGGAGGCAATCCAGATGCTTCTCTTCGAGAATCAACGCCGGTTGCTTGAGGTATGTGGTCGTTCTTCCTCGTTCTTGTTTGGTTTTATAGATCTTCTTATATCCACTCCTCCTCTTCTCTTGTATTCCTAGATCTATGCCTGTTATGGGAAGATCTAGGTATGTGGATGTGGAAAATGATGAGCTTTGTTTTTGGTTTTGATAGGAGAGGAGATCTAAAGAGGATTTGTGGAGAATCGACCTGGTTTCTTGGGCTTTCATCGACCGTTGTGGTTTTCCTCGAAAACCCTTATGGTATGGGATTTGTGGATTCTCTAAATTATGTGCAATCGTAGAGTTAGCATGATTTAGCCCTTTGGATCACAATGTAATTGACCTAATTGAATACTTGAACTGGATTAAAATAATTTCATTGAATGTATGGTATTGCCTCATGTTTTCTAGATAGTGTGATATATATGTCGTTCATGTTAGCATGTTGTTCTTGATGGAAATTGATAAAGAATGTAAAGCCCAAATTAATTGATAATTAATTGGATAAATATAAAGAGTCATGTAAATGTATCCAATTTTTGTCGTTGTTGTAGTTGTTCTAATTTGATGTTGATCAAATTTGTCATAGTAATCATGTTTAATCTTTAGTTATAGCTTACTGAATTGGTTCATGATATTGGAATAAAGGAATTGAATCTGTTAATTCAATATGGGTTAAAGAACTTGATTGAGTTCCATGAAGGGTTCGGAGTTACCCTCTTGTTGTGAAGTAGGGCTAAAATCCCATTTGATGTGATTGTTGGTGTTTGTTGTTTGAAGGTCGAATGCCTTGTTAAAGGGGAAAGAACCCATTTGTTGTAATGATTGTTTTCCTGCTTCTTGTGTTTTGCAGTGACCGTGGAAGGGGTGTTGTGATATCTTGTGTTGTGATGCGACCCTGGAGGGGTGTTGTGATATGTGGAGGCAGGGAGGCCTTGTGGTTGTGGTAGCGGATGACGCCTAGAGTGGATAGATGCATTGTTTTATGCATGTGGGTGTCAGGGAGGACACCGGGGATGATGGAATGGGATGGTTTTGATTGTTGGATGTTTGTTGATTCTTGGTTGTTTATCTACTTTACATTACCCACTGCTCAAGGCAACTAGTCTTGCTTACCCTTCTTCTGAAAGGGGCGAAGATGCATGGGGTATGCCACATGCTTTCTGTGTTTAGCCTCTCGAGGGAGAATGGTCCTACACTCTTAATATAGGTAGAAAAGACTCAACAGGTAGTATATCTACTCACCATGTTGAGCCTCCTTGTGTTGAGTAGCATAGGATGCTTTTCTAGAATGCCTGGGAATATGAGAAAGTAATTCTAAAATGAAATTTTGATTAAATGGTGATAATCCATGGGGATGGAGATGATGGTATTCAATGGTGATGTGGTAACTTTAAAGGAATGGTAAATTTTGAATGTGATGCCAAGATAGTTAATGTGGGTTGTTCATGGTTAATTAATGATGGGAGACTTAATTAACGTACAGTGGAATTGATGAAAAAGGGAATAAATTAACCTAATGAAGTTCTTTAATTCGTTATCTTCTTATAGGATACCTAGTCTTAGAAATAGTAGCCCGGAGTCCGAGAGACTTTAGCTACAGTTGAGGCTAAAACTAGGTTATGCCCATAGTGTGGTTGTGAGTTATATATATTCTGTACTTTTTGTATTTTTATACTCTACTCCACCCTGTCAGAAAGGAAAACTGACACCCCTGGGTTTCTGAGCCCTGGGGGGTGTTTTTTCCAACATTTCGGTGGGAGGATGAATGGATGACTACCCCCTTTGACCCTTCTCTCTTCTCTTGGTAGATACTAGTGTCATTGGCACAGCGGTTAGTTTTCCCCCTACATGTGTGTTGAGGGATATAATGGCTGGTGGTTATTTCCACACATATATTCTTGATGTAGTGTCCTATGGACTATTATAGGTGTAACGTGTATAGGTTGTGATGGATTGAGGATCCTTACGCGGTGTATGGGCTGTAATGGCTTGAGGTACAATACCCGACGTATGATACACGTTATGCGGGTTGTGGTGGCTCCCAAAACCTACCTGGTTACTTTTGGTTATGATTATGGTGTGTATCTTAGCCCAGGTGTCTGCGGGCAAGCCTTTGTGGTCCACGAGGTGTAGATTATAGAGCTTAACCCAAGTTTATATGAGTAAGCCTTTGGAGAGAGATGCACAGGACGTATGTCATTGGGGAAAAGCGGCAAACCAGTGGGGATGTAGTAGCGGGGTAACCTTGATATTATTTATTATATGATATATTCTTGTATGAATTACTTGGTGAGAGTAGTCATGGTTTGGTTGGGAACATAGTATACCTGTTTAGGTGACGAGTTAGTTTCACTGTTGTTCATTGTGCTTTAGCATGATTTCTTTACTTTTACATGAGAGGCTTCGGGGAGGATCCTACTCAGTATACTGTTATACTCACCCTACGTATATATAAACTATTTTTTCAGTCACTTGGAGCAGGTTGGAGATCAATCTGTTTTTTACTAGCTTGGGGTTGCATGAGCTGTTCGGGTTGTGTTCACTTCTCATTTTACTTTCTTTTGGTTACTTTTAGTTTTCCCTTTTCAGTTGTAGTACTTTTTCATATCATTTCATATATGTACTTGGGTTTCTTTTATACTTTACTTGGAGTTGGTTGGTGTCTATCATATCTCTCTCTTCTGCATGTGTTCTCTTAGAGGGTAATGCCTCCCATTTGTGTGTTACTATACCTTAGGTGCTAGTCTCCAACTCGGGGCCTATTGGAGGCAGGAATCAGGGGTCATTATCTCCCTTATCACATTGCCTGCCCAGGAGGGGAACACTTTGTGGGGAGGGGGTTATGACAGAGTGGTATCAGAGGTCTAGTTGAGGGATAGGATGGAGTTTGGAGTTAGGCACATGTGAGGTTTCATGGGTAGGTAAGGAAACAATTTCATTCATGTTTAGCAAGTGAGGTAAAAACTGGAGACCGACTGAGATATAGGAGTTTAGGGCCCCCTATGATCTGATGCATGGAACTTTGTGCATGTTTTTTAATGGGTAGACCTTGGGATAAGTTAACCTAAAATGAATATAAGAAAAAATTAATTACTTAATGTTGATTCTTCCATATTATAGGCTTAATAGATCTAATAGTTTGTTATTTTACAGGTATAGCTCCAGGTCAACCTCCTCATCAGGTTTGCGTAGTAGATTTCTAGGAGGTTGTCCCAGTAAATTGTTGCAGGGTGGAGGTCGATGACGACGGCACTTGGAGGAAGAAACTCTGAGATTTTCAACACCATAGTTTGCAGAAGTATGAGGGCTTCATTTCAGATGTAGTCACGGAAGACTGGTTAGAGGAGGTCGAGATAGGCTTCAGTTCAATCTGTGCTCGGAAGGAGCATTGGGTGTCCTTGGTTGTGACAATGCTGTGTGGAGTAGCAAGGCAGTGGTGGCTCTTGTTCCTCGAGGATCGTGAGGAGTCATTTATCTCATGGGAGGAGTTTCGAGAAAAGTTTAGAGTTGAGTTCCTTTCTTCGACTGCGAAGGCGTCCAATCACCATGAGATTCTTACACTTCGGCGGGGGAGCTCCAGTGTTCGAGAGTTTGCAATCCATTTCAGTAACCCTCTACGATATGCTTCAGACCTGTTACCAGATGAGGAGGCCAGGGTGAGGCATTTCAAGGAGGCTTTATGTCCAGATATCCAGCGTCAGGTCACCCCATTTATGCTGAAGACATATCTTGAGGTGCTGGCGAGAGCGGAGGTTGTCGAGAGGAATTTGGATAGAACCGGATCATCACAAGAGGGGAATCATCATGATTCCTCATGAAGCAAGGATGTGGTCCAGGGTTCTCTGTTTTCAGGGAAGAAGAGTTTCTATTCATCCGGGGGTAGGTCCCACCCCTTAACATCTCATTTCTCTAGAGGCAGAAACTCTCAGGCCTATTCCAAGGGATCAGGCGCTTGTTTTTCTTGTGGTGGTCATGGCCATCATCAGTGGGAGTGTCCGACCTTTCAGGGCGGTCATCATGCACCGGGCACTCCACTCCAGGTTCCTCCATTGAGGCAGTTCCAGCCGAGGCAGCAGCAGCCAGTTGCACCATCTTTCGATCAGCAGAGGGTAGATGGGGCAGGCAGAGGACATCCCCATGACGCTCCTCATCCTCAGAGAGCAGAGCACATCCATGGTGGTGGTCTTCATTAGGGTCAGAGAGGCCGTGGAGGAGGTCTTGGTCAGCTTCATGCCCTAGCGTTTCCAGCTCCAGACGAGCCAGACGTCGTTCGAGGTACCCTTTTCTTTTTTTCTACGTTGGTGTATTCCTTGTTTGATTCAGGTGCGACACACTCCTTCATATCACCTACCTTTACCCATGCCTTGGGACTTGATGTAGAGAGACTTCCAGTGCCCTTGGAATTGACAACGCCAGTTGGAGGTCGAGCTAGCTTGTTTGAAGTATGTAGAGATTGTGAGCTAGTGTTGGGGCAGCACCGCTCTTGGGTAGATTTCCTATGTTTATGAATACAACCATATGATTTCATCCTCGACATGGATTGGTTGTATTCGGTGCAGGATATTGTAAATTGCTTCAGGAAGAAGGTCGTTTTCCTTGTTGCTGATGGAGAGCATGTGGTGTTTATTGGTGAACGAGATCCTCGGATGGGTCATAGGCGTGTTCCATCCTTATCTTCCATGATGGCGGTTGAGATGATGTTGAGTTCTTCAGAGGTTCATTAGTTGGCATTTCATAGGATCGTGGAGGAGTACCCTGATGTTTTTCTAGAAGAGGTTGAAGCCTTACCCCCTCGATGAGAGATCGAGTTTGGGATCGAGTTATAGCCAGGAGCGTCTCCTATATCTATGTCTCCATATAGGATGGCCCCTTCTGAGTTACAAGAGCTACGTATACAGCTTGATGGTCTATTTCAGTGTGGTTTTGTTTGACCAAGTGTGTCACCAGGGGGTGCACCAGTTCTGTTCGTGAAGAAGGTCGATGGTAGTTTGCGGTTATGTGTCTATTATCATTGCTTAAACAAAGTGACAATAATAAATTTCTATCCTCTTCTGTGGATTGATGAATTATTCGATCAACTGAAGGGTGAAAGTTGGTTCTCAAAAATTGACTTGCAGTCAAGATATCATTAGATGCGTGTGAAGTATGAGGATATCTCAAAGACTGCATTCTGTTTTCGTCATGGGAATTATGAGTTCATTGTAATGCCGTTTGGTGTGACGAATGCTCCAGTTGTGTTCATGGGTTTGATGAATGCTGTGTTCCGTGAGTTTCTGGACAATTTTGTGGTAGTTTTCATCGACGACATCCTTGTGTACTCCACATCTGAAGAGTAGCACGAAGAGCATCCACGAGCCATTTTGGGAGTTCTTCATTGACATCACCTGTTTGGGAAGTTGTCGAAGTGTGTGTTTTGGGCTCGAGAAGTCCGTTTCATAGGGCATGTTGTGTCCCAACAGGGATTAGCTGTGGATCCTTCGAAGAATGAAGCAATTGTGTCTTGGTAAGCACCTAAGATAGTTTTAGAGGTGCGAAGTTTCCTTGGGCTCGCAGGATACTACCGGAGGTTCGTAGCCAATTTCTCACGGGTTGCGACTCCTATGACAGCTTTGACCATGAAAGATCATGCTCTGATATGGACTGATCAGTGCCAGGCAGCCTTTGAATATCTAAAGGAGAAGTTAGTAAGTGCTCTAGTCCTTTGTCTTCCGGCTGAGGGAGTCCATTTTGATGTTTTCTGCAATGCTTCACATTTGGGGCTAGGCTGTGTTCTCATGCAACAGAGGTCGGTTGTTTCTTATGGGTCTCAGCAGTTGCATCCCCATGAATGCAACTATGTCACTAATGACCTTGAGTTGGCAGCTGTGGTGTTTTCTCTGAAGTTGTGGAGACATTACCTCATTGGTGAGCGCTTTGTGGTCTTCACCGACCATAAGATTTTGAGGTATGTTTTCTCCCAGCGTGACATGAACTTGAGGTAGCATCGGTGGATGGAGTTCTTGCAGGAATACAACTTTGAAATATTGTATACACCTGGAAAGGGGAATTTTGTAGCTAATGCGTTGATCCGAAAGTCACGTAGTGATGTTGTGTGTGAATCTGGTGATTCTTTGAGTGTAATGGAGTAACTGTCATCTTTGAATCTTGACATGGGAGAAGTTGGGTGTAGAGGTTGTCTTTTACAGATGACGGTACAGTCATCCCTGATGAAGAGGGTGGAAGAGTCCCAGTTGGGGGATCTTGAGGTGGAGGTCTGGAGAGACTGATTTGTTTGTGGGGAGGCCCCTAATTATTGGTCTGAGGATGAACAGCACAAAGTGTTGTATCATGGAAGGCTTTTTGTTCACGTGGCGGTGCATGAGACAATCCTTATATAGTTCCATAGTTCACCTATAGAAGTACCTACTGGCATGAAAAAGATGTACCGAGCTTTGAGGAGTCAGTTTTGGTGGCCTGGGATGAAGCATGTGGTTGCGGAGTTTGTGTCTCGATGTTTAGTCTGCCAGAATGTGAAGGTTGAACACTGTGTTCCTGGTGGACTTCTCTAGCCATTAGAGATTCCTCAATGGAATTGGGAGGACATCTCAAAGGACTTTGTTATAGGTTTACCTCGAGCTCTGGGAGGATATGATGCTATTTGGGTGGTAGTGGATCGTTTAACAAAATCATCCCACTTTATAGCAATCAAGGAGTCAAGCTCAGTGGAAGTTTTGTCGAGGCAGTATTTGGACGAGGTGGTGAGACTTCATGGAGTCCTAAGGAGGATCATTTTTTATCGAGATCCTAATTTTACCTCCAGGGTGTGGAGAGGTCTCCAACATGCTTTTGGTTCTCAACTATGCCTTAGCACTGGTTTTCATCCTCAAACGGATGGTCAGACATAGTGAACCATCCAGACTCTTGAAGACATGTTGTGCTCTTGTGTTCTTGACTTTTGAGGTTCATGGATGAGGCACTTACCCTTGGTGGAGTTCTCTTACAATAACATTTTTCACTCTACCATCGGTATGGCGCCGTTTGAAGCCTTGTATGGTTGACCTTGCCGTTCTCCATTGTGCTGGACTGGGGTTGGAGAGTCAACAATTCTCAGACCAGAACTAGTACAGAATACAACAGAGATGGTTCAAGTGATTCATGAGAGGATGAAGATAGTGCAAGATCGTCAGAAATCATATGGCGATCAAAGACGGAGACCCTTAGAGTTTGATGTTGGGGATCATGTGTTTCTGAAGGTGACTCCCCATCGTGAGCAGTGATGGTTTGGTCATGGGAGTAAGCTTTCTCCCTGCTTTGTTGGGCCTTTTGAGGTGTTAGCTCATGTTGAAGCTGTGGCATATCAAGTAGCACTTCTCCCATAAATGAGTCGGATGCATGATGTTTTCCATGTTTCATAGCTCTGTCGTTATCTTCATGACGACTCTCACATCATTGATTGGGGAGAGATCGATGTTGATGATAATGAAACTTTTGAGGAGCGACCTGTGGAGATCCAAGACCGCAAGGAGAAGGTGTTGCGCGGACGTTCTATTCCTTTAGTTCATGTCTTATGGCGACATGGTGGCTTGGAGGAGAGTTCCTGGGAACGTGAGTCACAGATACGCACCCAGTACCCAGATCAGTTTGAAGTTTAACTCTTTTCATGTATCTTTTTAACTTATGTGGTTTTGAAAAGTTCATGTTTATGAGATGGCTCCCTTTGTTTATTTGGTGGCTTGATCTCTTTTGATAGGTATCTCGGTGGGTGGTTGTTCAGACCCTGTTTTGTTTTCTCCTTAGATGAGATTTGGATTCTCTAGGACGAGAATGTTTTGAGAGGTATCTGATGTAATGGCCCAGACCTCTCCGATCCATTCCTTTGTGAAAATATGGTGTTATATGTTTTCTGGAAGTTCAAGGTGGCTTGGGGTGCGTTTGGGTGGTTTTTGAGGAAATTTAAAGGGTTATGGCCTTCGCACAAGAGGTGCACGGTTTGTGTAAATTGTGCGTCCAAACCGTGCAAGGCTGGTCTTGGAGGCAGTGGCTAATGCACAGTTAGCGCACAGTTTGTCTAACCGTGCGGACTAACCATGCGAGGAGTGATTGTCGAGGCAGAAGCTAACACGCGGTTAGCGCACATTTTGTTAAACCGTGCGGACTAACCTTGCGGGCACTTAAAGTTAGATCCTAAAATTGTGGATCTAACTCGTTTTTCCTTTAATCACCTCGTTTAAGCCCCTAATTGGCCATAACTCGGGATTAACCTTCCTTGGAGATCGAAGAACCTCTCCCAAGCATTTTGGAGGCAATCCGGAGGCTTATCTTCACGAATCGAATCCGGTTTCTTGAGGTATGTGGTCTTTCTTCCTTGTTCTTGTTTGGTTTCTTAGATCTTCTTAGATATACTCCTCCTCTTCTCTCGTCTTCTTAGATCTATGTCTGTTATGGGTAGATCTAGGTATGTGGATGTCGTAAATGATGAGATTTGTTCTTGGTTGTGATAGGCGAGCAGATCTAAGGATGATTCGTGGAGAATCGACCCAGTTTCTTGGGCGTTCATCGACCGTTGTGGTTTTCCTTGAAAACCCTTGAGGTAGGGGATTTGTGGCTTCTCTAAGTTATGTGAAATCGTAGAGTTATCATGATTTAGCCCTTTGGATCATAATGGAATTGACTTAATTGAATACTTGAACCGGATTAAAATAATTGTGTTGAACGTATGTTGTTGCCTCATGTTTGCTAGATAGTGTGATATATATGCCTTGCTTGTTAGCATGTTGTTCTTGATGGAAATTGATAAAGAACATAAATCCGGAATTAATTGATAATTAATTGTATAAAGATAAAGAGGCATTTAAATTAATTTGGTTGTTGTCATTGTTGTAGTTGTTCTAATCTGATGTCGATCAAATTTGGCATAGTAAGAATGTTTAATCTTCGGTGATTGCTTACTGAATTGGTTCATGATGTTGGAACCAATGAATTGAATCTGTTAATTCAAGATGGGCTAAATAACTTGATTGAGTTCCATGAAGGGTTCAGAGTTACCCTCTTGTTGTGAAGTAGGGCTAAAATCCCATTTGATGTGATTGTTGATGTTTGTTGTTTGAAGGTCGGATGCCTTGTTAAAGGGCCAAGATCCTATTTGTTACAATGATTGTTTTCCTGCTGCTTCTGCTGTGTTGTGACCCTAGAAGGGGTGTTATGATATCTTGTGTTGTGATGTGACCCTGGAGGGGTGTTGTGATATGTGGAGGCAGGGAGGCCTTGTGGTTGTGGCAGCGGATGATGCCTAGAGTGGCGAGATGCATTGGTTTATGCATGTGGGTGTCAGGGACGACACCGGGATGATGGAATTGGATGGTTGTGATTGTTGGATGTTTGTTAATTCTTGGTTGTTTATCTGAATTACTTTCCCCACTGCTCAAGGCAGCTAGTCTTTCTTACCCTTCTTCCTAAAGGGGAGAATATGTGCGGGGTATGCCACGTGCTTTCCGGGTTTAGCCTCTCAAGGGATAATGGGCCTACGCTCTTGCTATAGGCGGCAAAGACTCGAAGGGTATTATATCTACTCACCTTGTTGAGCCCCCTTGTGTTGAGTAGCATAAGATGCTTTTCTATAATTCCTGGGAATATGGGAAAGTAATTCTAAAATGAAAGTTTTATTAAATGGAGATAATCCATGGGGATGGAGATGCTGGTATTCAATGGTGATGTTGTAACTTTAAAGGAATAATAAATTTTGAATGTGATTCCAAGAAAGGTAATGTGGGTTGTTCATGGTTAATTAATGATGGAAGACTTTGTTAACATACAGTGGAATTTATGAAAAAGGGAATTAAGTAACCTAATGAAGTTTTGTAATTGGTTGTGTGATTATAGGATACCTAGTCTTAGAAATAGAAGCCTGGAGTCCGAGAGACGTTAGTTGCAGTTGATGCTAAGACTAGGTTATACCCATAGTGTGGTTGTGAGTTATATATATTCTGTACTTTTTGTGTTTCTATACACTACTCCACCCTGTCGGTAAGGGAAACTGACATCCCAGAGATTCTGAGCCCCGGGGGGTGTTTTTTCCAACATTCCAGTGGGAGGATGAATGGCTGACTACCCCCTTTGACCCTGCTATCTTCTCTTGGTAGATACTAGTTTCATTGGCACAGCGGTTAGTTTTCCCCATATATGTGTGTTGAGGGCTGTAATGGCTTTTGGTTATTTCCACACATATATTCTAGATGTAGTATCCTATATAATACTATAGGTGTAACGTGTATAGGCTGTGATGGCTTGAGGATCCTTACGTGGTGTATGGGCTATAATGGCTTGAGGTACAATACCCGACGTATGATACACGTTATGCGGGCTGTGGTGGCTCCTGGAACCTACCTGGTTACTTTTCATTGTGAGGATGGTGTGGAGCTTAGCCCAGATGTCTGCGGGCAAGCCTTTGTGGTGTACGAGGTGCATATTGTAGAGCTTAGCCCAAGTTTATACGAGTAAGACTTTGGAGAGAGATGCACAGGACGTATGTTGTTGTGGAAATGTGGAAAACTAGTGGAGAAGTAGTAGCGGGGTACCCTTGATATTATTTATTATATGATATATTCTTGTATGAATTACTTGGTGAGAGTAGCCCTGGTGAGGTTGGGAACATAGTATACCTGTTTAGGTGACGAGTTAGTTTCACTGTTGTTCACTGTGCTTTAGCATGTTTTCTTTACTTTTGCACGAGAGGATTCGGGGAGGATCTTACTGAGTATACTATTATACTCACCCTACGTATATATAAACTATTTTTCAGGTCACTTGGAGAAATTTGGAGATCAAGCTGGTTTTTACTAGCTTGGAGTTGTTTGGGCTATGGTCACTACTATTTTTACTTTCTTTTGGGTACTTTTAGTTTTCCCATTTTAGTTGTAGTACTTTTTCATGGAATTTCATATATGTACTTGGGTTTCTTTTATAATTAATTTGGATTTTTTTGTGTCTATCTTATCTCTCTCTTCCACATGTGTTCTCATAGAGGGAAATGCCTCCCATTTGTGTGTTATTATACCCTCGGTGCTAGTCGCCAACCCGGGGACTACTGAAGGCGGGACTCGGGGGTCATTATCTCCCTTCTCAAATTTCCAGCCCAGGAGGGTTACACTTTGTGGGGAGGGGGTCTTAACATAATTTCAAAAATAAATATAAGTTACATCACTAAAATTCAGTCTTCAAATAACCTTTTAACTATGGTCTTCAATATAGCATCTGTACATAAATATATCATCCATTTGTTTTCACATATTTTCTTCCTTTTTCTAGAGTGTATTTTATAGAATATGGAATTGAATTGGGTAATTCCCATGTTCCCCACTTATAAGGAAACAAACTATAAATGGATCCTTTTGTTGTGTTTCATTTCCTTCCATCATACTCTTCATTTTTTCTCCAAAATTATTTTCATTATGTACTTATTTCCCATAAATAAATAATTTATATATTCCATTGATACACTTTCCTTAGTGTCTCCTTCTACATTGTTTACATGATGGGAATTGATCCCTATTTTCTCCATGTTATATACTACTTGATCTATTAGAAAACTCTATCATTCTCTTCTTTGGGGACTATAAGATTTGGTTAAGTTATATGATGGTAATAATTTTTTTTGAAAACTAATTAGTCGTGAACATGATATATTTCACTCATGTTGACATCTTATTGGGTTGTCATTTCCACCACCTTTACTTCATGTTAAATTTTAGCATGATTCCTTTAGGTTCCATCCATTGACCAAAGCAAAGAAGCATAGTGTGAGTAACAACAGTCATAGTGAAAAAAGTGTATGATCATTTATAGGATATATAAATCATGACACATTATTTTGTAACTAAATGACATAGTTTTGACCAAGGTTATTCATTTTCATCATATATTCAAATCCATAACAATGTTTTGTAAAGAAGATTTTAAATACCCTAATCATATCCTATGGGATTATCAAATAGGTGAACAATATGGATCATTGTTGTGTACCAGGTTACACTCGAGTTAGGAATGATGTACCTATTAAGAGTTGTTACCCCTATGTATATCTATGTTAGAACCACATCTAGAAGTAGTATCCAGACATTTATGTATTTCTAGGAAAACCATAGTATTTATTTCTTACTATAACATTATGAAACTATTCTATACATATCCTCGAATTTAAACATAGGTTTATGTAATATAATTTATGTTTTCTTAAATCTAGTTCATTTGGGTTCTACTAAATATTTTCTAATACCAATTATAGTGACCCGACTTTAGTATATCGGATTCAGTGTCATGCTACTATTACATTGTTATAAGATTTAAGTAAATCACATCTTAAAGGACCAATCGGCTTATTAGTATTGGAAAATTATATATCTAAACAAGTCCTTTATTAAAAATTAATACACAACTTACAACATAATTTTATTTAGGATAACATAATTCTATCTAGAGTATTTGTTCATATCATTCTTAATAAACATTAGGGAAACCTGGGGAAAGTAAACATAATAAGGGTGATCTAAAATTCTATGTAAGTTTAAAGTTAAATGGATAAAATAATGAATCAATGAGAATCATAATTATAAAAAGGTGAATAATTGAACACACATGACATAAAAATAATAAACAGATAAGGAATTTTGTAAAAAATGTAGAAAAGTAAATAACAGAAAACAAATTCAATTTAAACAATTATATAATATATAATCAATAGAGAAAGGAAAATAATTGAAATAAATTTCATTTAATCAATGAAATGAGAATGAAATGCATCCATAGATAATGTTAAATAAAATACCTCATGGGTAATAATAATAAAATATATATGAAGGGAATGACTAATTATTGGACATCATGTATCTGAAACGTGAACTACTATACCATAAATATCTATCCTCAAGACAGTTTAAGTCTATAGGTATAAACTAGTCTATTCATCTTGGAAACAAAATCTAAGGTTTTTCTCAAACTGATTTCATCTCATGAGATTACTGATGCATTGTGGGGATTTCATGAAAAGGTCCCCAACCAGTAGGTCTAGTATTAAATGGTCACTAACCCATTTATTTTATGTAAAAAATATTCCAAATATATCTAATAATTAATTTAAATTCATATACAAAGTGCCTTATTAAATAACCGTATTGAATAAAAGATATAAAGTTATTAATAATTTCCTATTTAATCAATTAACTATGAATGTAAAAATATTATGTAAAAATGTTATTTAGTTTAGGTAATAATAATATACATGATAAATCATATGTGTAGTTAGGGTAAATTCAATATTCAATGACCATATAAAATTGGATATTTTTGGTAGGCAACAAAAATAAAGCAAGAAAGTGAATTTCAATAATATTCTTGGTAAAATAAATTATAAACCATAAAGAGGAATAATATGTATAGTATCATTACCAAATATGTCATGTGTAGTAATAATAAATTGTTTTTTTCATTGGTGAATATAAATACAATAAAAATTTATTTGAAATTTATTCTTGATAAAAATATCCATTTTATTTGGAAAAACATTTTCTAAATACTTTTCCTTCAAAATTAATTCAAAAAAACATTAAAATTTAACCTTTTAAACATGAAAATTAATACTCAAATGCATTAGGGATTTTCATTCCATACATGTTGTATGAGGTAAATAGAAAAGTCATTTTTCAAAGTAAAAAGGTTAGAAAATTGATTTGTTTGTAAAGCTACAAGAATATTACAATGAAAATATTTGTTACAAAAAAAGGGTAAAATGAATTTAATAAATCATTTTCAAAAGGTAATTTTTTTAAACCTTTTTAAAAAATAAGGTTTTTTATGAAAAAAGTTCTTCGACTAAATAGATAAATGAATTAGGGTTTTCTTAACAAACATTTTCTAAAACATTTTGAGTAAAAAAGAGTGGGAAAATAGTAACATTGCATTGTAAAGTTCATGAATAATTATAGGATAATAAAATTAAAGTATTTATTAAAAAATTATCCAATAAATTCCTCTAATGTAAATTCAAGTGTAAATAATCCCAAAAAAATCAGATTGTGAGTAAACCCTTAAAAATACCACAATATTGATGAGTGAATAAATCAATGGATAGGATATGCTTGTACATTGTATATCCAAATAAAAATTCTAAATAAAAAAATAGATAGTAAAAAAAAATTATTATACACACAATCTTAGAATATTAATATCAATGAGAATGTAATATAACCCAATGAAAAGGAATCAGGTTTTGAAATTTTATTCCACTTGGTAAATTTTAATTAAATTCCCCTTAAAAGAAATAATTTGATTCAAAAATAAAAAACCATGAATATAAAATAATTCATGAAATATTATATCCAAAATGGAAGTATATTCCCGAAATAGAAGAAGTAGGCAGTGAATATGACATTTATCTCATAGATGTAAAAAGTGAGATGAAAATACCATACCTTTTGTTTCCTTTCAGATGAACATACTTTAATAATCTATATAATGGATTTAAACATTTAAATAACATATCATAAAACCATAATCATGTTTATAATATCATATAAGATCATTGGAGTCTTCTAATTATTACCCATTTGTTAACTATCTTTCAATAATTTCATCAGTTCATGTGTAAATTATCATTTTTTTAATATGGTGTGTCTTGTTATTTTTTTATTCTTAGGGAGATAATGATTTCATAATATAAAATATTCATACCATGATGTAAATGTTATATAATTAGAGTTTATTAGAATATATAACAATCCATTGTATTTTGAGATAAGAAATTAAATTCATCATTTATAAAGATGGTAGGTCATACGTATGAATGAACACTACTTAGAGTTTTTTCATATTAAAAGAATAAAAAATAAATGGAATATATGTATATTTTAATTATTGTATCAAATTTATTTTATATATTTCACATAGGTTTATTAAATCTATCCATTTTTTATTCCATGTATAGTAGGAATGAATCACATCACTTTGAAGAGGTTATAGTCTACACTTCCACAAGCGATGTTGCCATATTCCCACAAAATAAAAAGAATAAAGGAATATTTTACATAAAAAATAAAAAAAAGAATAATGAAATGATTAATATTATATATATCTTATATTTACTATAAATAAATAATTATTACAACCTTTAATGGTGGTGAATGGATGAATAAATGACATAGGTTCATGATATGGTAGTCCACCTTACACACAAATGATGATTGTGTATCCCATTTGATGGATGTGTGAGAAATTGTAGGCTGTAATATTATAATTGTAACATATATATATGTTTAACATAAAATTTTTATAATGAAATAATTATATGAAAATACTTTAAGGGGTGGAGATGTAAATGAAACAAAAGTTATTGTTGAAGTACGTTACCTCTAATTTGGGTAACTCTTTTTAGTTTATAAGAAAATAATTACATGGTAGGATTTATGACAAATTCAGGGATTATAATATGAGTTTATTTATGTTAGGATTTTATTTTTTAAGGTTTTTGATGACCCAAATGTATTTATTTTTGTAAATAAGTGGGAGGGGTGAGTACCTCTTTATAGTGGTTTAGTGGAATTCTTGTAAATATAAAAAAACCACTATTGAGAGGTCTCCCTTATAAACATTTCTTCAAAAAATGTTCCATATTAGTAACAAGTATATAATATAAATATGTCCATAAATGAATTTTGTATAATATTCTAAGAGATTTGGTCCCTTAAGTTTGAGGTTTAGTCCATTGTTAGGGTTAATTTTACCTTAATCGATGTAATTGATTCTAACAACATTAACTAATTGTTTTAATCAAAATATATTTTTAACATATAAAAAATTATAAATTATTATTATTATGAATATTTAATCCATTTATATAAATTCATGTCCCAAAATTGGCATAAATTAGTTTCAATTTAATCTCGTAGATGGTACGATAATGCTGGTTTTTAAAAAAACAATGTGCAAATGTTTGTTATGTTTTTATATCAAATTTCATTATGGAATTGATTAAAATGACCTGAAATGAATTAATTGACATAAAATTGATCTAATTTGACATTAATTCCAATAAAAATATAATCTATCAACATAAATAAATTACAAAAAAAAGTATTTTTGAATTAAAATTCAGTATTTTTAACTATTCATTGAAAAATGAAACTTCACAGAAAAATACCAACAAAAGCCCTGAACTTATTTTGATATTTATATTTAAAAATGATTTTTATTTTGATATATAAAATTTTAAAGTTTTCAAAAAACTTTATTAAAATTATTCTCTCTGTTAATAGGTCTTAAAATAACATTTATAAAAATATAGGCTTTAATATGTAAAATTACAGTTGTTCTTATCTAATGCCTAGAAAATATATTAGAAGAATTTCAAAAAAATTGATTGATTATATACCATTATATTTTTCTAATATCATTTAATAAAATTAATTAATTTTATTTATTATGATAAAATACATTTGTGATCATAAAAACATGTCCTTTGTATTCAATTGGGTTTTATATCCATTTCTAATTAATTGGTAACCAATCAATTCTTCTTATATATTTATAGACCCCATATTTTTATAAGTTATTTAATAATATTAATAGCCACTAATTTAACATCTAGGTTAAATATTATTATATTAAATAATAATTTTTTAATAATATATTAATTTTAAGTAAAACTTGGTCTTGCATGTAATGCAAACTAACAAAGAAAGTCATTGTCGTGTGTGACATATGATAACACAATATTTCATGAATTTAAATCTATATAATATATTAAATTTATTTCATATTATAAATATATCATAAAATCTCAAGAGTTTATATTAATTTCTATAGTTGGTGTTTCATTTCATACACTCTTTTGAATATAAGTTACTCTTTTTGGATTTTTGGGGTGTAATATCCGCCTTTTTAAAGTAAGGCACAAGCATCCAAAATAGTAGGAACTCCAACACATAGTCCCTCTACCAAGGGATACTTTGTTAATGGGGGATTCAAATTCATAAAAACAAAATTACCTAATATATATAAATATATATATCATATTCAATAACTAAAAAATTAAAAATAAACTAATAATCCATATATTAAAATATGGGATAAATATTTATGAACAATTAAAAAATTTAATTAAATTATAAGCACTTCATATTGAAGCTCTTTATTATAGAAATTCCATAACCATAAATATAGATGAAATATATTTATTTAATTATATGAAATCCTCTATATTACTTATTATATATAATTAACTTATATATATATATATGATATTTTATATAATATAAAAAATTTATATAATAGTAATATCCAATACATTGAATTTTTTAAACCATGATCAAATCAGTCTTAAAAATATTTTTATGTGGCCCAAATAATATCCTAAATATGGCCCTCAATTTAAACCATTAAAATTACATATTACAAACAGTTCATAATTAAAAAAATATATAATCTTAATATTATGGATTTTTTTTCTAATTTATAAAATTTTTTTAGTCTACCCTTATTATTACCAAATAAACACTTTACTACTACATAATAAGGATTTCGATAAAATTTTGTAAAATGTATTTTTAATATTAACATTAAATATTGGGAATATTTATTAATACATTTTTTATAAAAATTGATTAATTAATTACAAACTCTTTATAGTTATTTAATTTATAATCAATTAAAAAATTAATAAATATCACTATAATGTATCTTATAATTATTTATAAACTATTTGTAAATAATAAAATTAAATTTATAATTGAATTAAATTAAAGATAATTTTTTTATAAACAAGTCATTTTTTACGATTGAGCAACAGTAATATTTTATGATTGATAGTGGTGAGTTGTGAGCACTATCAATCAGATTTCTAGACTGGTAGTGATTTTTAATCCTATAAAAACCATATAATATTTAATAATACATGTTGATGTTTCAATGGTTATATGATGATTTATGTTTGAAACACAACCCATTGAAATCATAAAATATGATACCTATTAGTCACACATAATGACTAGTACATATAAAAAATATTTTTGATCAGTTATTTTTATGAAATCCTATCTCATAATACATGGCTCAACTAAATAAAACAAAAATTATGAGTCATATTTTATTACTATAATGTGTTAGGGAAAAATATTTTTGAAAATAGTCATTTCCCAAATGATTTCATGATTCTAAATGCATGAAATGCATTGATACAACTACTAGATTTACAAGTGATCTGTGAAAACTTGTTAAACAAGTAAATTTAATACACAAACCGAGACCAATATAAAAATTGAATAAATAAATGAATCCAGGAAAACTCAAAATCCTGAAACTATAGAATATAGTATACTTCTCACCGACGTAGTTGTTTCATCATCCGCCATCCATCATTGAATGGGTTTGATGAATATAAAAAGTGTAATTCAAAATACAGCCCACCAGGGTGGTATCCATGGCCTACTAAATCACTCATTCAAGTTGAATCCTCCATTCTCTTTTTCATTATTTCACATTATTATGTAAAGTAGGTATAAGAAGAGAGTTAAGGGTAGTGATCTTTTACCAGTGGAAAGAAATTCTTTAATTCTATCAAACACCCCATCGTATAGGAACAACCTAATATATATATATATATATATATATATATCCCTTGAAAATTATCTTTGAATTTTCATGCATTAAACCATGTGTCAAGACCAATGAGTAAATTATTTGGCCAAATCAGGAATGAATGCATTAAAACACCTCGTGTTACATCTTATGTTGCAACTACATTTATACTAGCCAATACAAAAGAATTATTTGGATTATAATTATTATTGTTCTACTTCCCCAACTATATAAATTAGTAATATGGGATATTATATATGATATTGTACTCATAGACTATTACAAGTCCCTATATGAACATTATGATATGCCCAGTCAAACTATATGACTGAAATAGGCTTCAAAATGAAATCTCATTCCATTCCATTACGATGTATCATATCATTAAATAAGATATACCTAAACCAAATTATATCACGTTAAAATATTTTCTATATATTTTATAATGTGAAATATTTACAACATATCAAATGTATCCATCGAAACATGTCATATGTGTAATGTATTTTTTTAATATCTTTATAAAATAGTGGTAGTAGAAATATAACTGTTAGAAAAAGATAAAAAAGTGGAGATGGATGCATCAAAAATACTACTTTACCAAGATATTATAAATACATGTTTTATTGTTTAATTTATCTTATAACTATTAGGTTTTAAATTATATTTTTTGTTTTAGATAATGGAATATTTTAAACAAACGTTAAGGAATCACACATCATAGTTTTTCTTTATATAGTATTTTAATATTACTATTAATCATAATTTATTTTATATAACACAAAATATTAATATATTAAATTCTATAGATATTTATTTTATTGTTCATAAACTAGATGAAAATAATACTTGTAAAAAGTTTCACTTATGGGGAAAATAATTAGTTTTAGTGTCTATTAAGAAATAACCTGATATAATTTCAAACAAATTTGGTGGTGTATGTTGTGCATGAATGCTATTATACTGAAAATTATAGATGATAAACACATTCATGGAATTTAGTTACTATTATTATTTTATTTTTATTAAATGTTAAAATGAACATTTTAGAAGTACATATATCCATATATTATATCAATATATAACTAAGCGTATTATTATAAGACATCAAATTTTGATTGATCATGTATAAGAACCCATATTCTTTAAGCCTATAAATTTAGAGCAGAAATTTGAATTTTTATTTAAGATAACTATAGGGAGTAAAATTGTTATTTTATATAATAAAATTATCCTAGAATATTTGTAGGACCACTCTGTTGGTACAAAAATAGGGTTATTTCCCTAGAACTAGAGTTTGGTAAAATTTTGAAATGTTTGAATTGTCATGGAATATTTAATACTTAATATTTAATTATTTATTATTTAATATTTAATTAATTTAATAATAAATTATTCAAATGATTTAATTTTTTTATATAAATTTATTATTTCATAACATTGATTTTATATCACCAATGTTGAGTATGTAATGGCATGTTTTTCCTAGGTGAGGAATAAAATCTGGTCGGGCGTCGAGGCTTGTCTGTGCCCCCATTTTTTTCTTCTTTTATTTTATTCTTTTTTTTCACTTCTATTTTATTCCATTTGACATTTGGATTCATATTTATTCCCCACATTTTCTATCTTGTGACAAGTTGACAAGAGTTAAAGGAATAGGGAGAGATCGAAAGAGATGTTCCACTATAGAGTTAGGGAAGTTTCAGACCATCGTGTGGCAGTCATCGATCACCTAAATGAGCAAAGCATTGGTGGATTCAAAGAAAAAGTATGATATTTTTATGCTTTCCCTAAATCCCTATATAATTAAAATTTCTATGTTTTAATCCCATCGTGTTATTTTTTAGTTCCCAAGAGGGTCGATTTGTACCTTCTAATGAGAAAACAATGTTCTGGAATGATTTGAGTGGTTTCTAGTTCAAAAACCATGATCACGCAATGTTTATCTTAGAAACACATTCAATGTGTTCTTCATGATTAGGTAAGTTTATAATTTTACATTTACTCATCATGCGTGTGTTATACACCCCGTGTATTGGGTGTCGGCCATGTATTCGTGTACCCAGCCAGACAGCCCGTTTAGGGGCACATGGTAGTGTAGACTACATGACTAGACCCCATATGGGATAAATGTTATATATAGGTACATATTGAGTATATATAAATGGATATTCCATGTAAGATACATGAGTATTTATGTCATGTAGGGTTCATGCCTTATAAATTTTCAACACGTCGTGTACTTGGGTTTTTAAATGCCATGTATGGTTTATGTACACACCTGGGTGGGGATTCGGTTGTACATGACATGTACTAGTGTATGTATGCCATGTACTACCCCTCATTACCCTTTTATTATTTTTATCCATTTACACTGAGGATATAGAATCAGAATCATGATTAGTATATATTTATTATCTTTCCTTGTTGATAACGATGATGAAACCATTGTGGTTATTTGAGGACTCCTTGGTGTATTTTGTTTTTTTGTTTTTTTCCAAATGGAGAGGTTATTCCTTATAGAATAAAATACATATGTGTCCTCATAGTGAGAATTTTTTTTGAGATGATACATGAGATATATCTCTTGAATGATTCTTTTGTATATATTTCTTTTGAGGATGTCCCCTTTTTGACTTTTTTCCATATCACCCAGGAACCCGTGAGGTTAGTTGTTTCTGAGGATCCCCTATAGGATGTCAAGACTTATGTTTTTACCTACAGGATCATGTTTTATATTCCTCTATCATACTACAGTTACTAAGGTTTCTATTTTGGATTCATTAACTTACATTCTAACATATAGAATCCCTTATATATTCCCTTTACATGTATACCATTCCACAAATCATGTGTATGATGATTCGTCGTCACACGCTAATTTTATGGGTCCCATAAAGAAAACCTCTACCTATAAACCATTCCAAGGATCTAGTATAGGATTTCTCTTCTTACATACTATTAGGTATCTCATGTAGGATTCCTCCTTTACCTTCTCTACATAGGATCCTAAGTATGATTCCTTTGCTTATGTTTGACCTCAGGTAATATTAAGAGGGATACCTTCATTTACATATTCACTTAGAGGATCCCTAGTAGGTTGCATGTCTTGTGTTTTGACATGAGGGCCCCAGTGGGAGCCCCAATTTTTGAACTAACCTAAGTTAGTATGTCGGGTTTCAGTAGAGATGGTATCAATTGTCACCTTAGAACCCTTACCAAACTTGTATGTTGTAAGGTAGTAGCAATAGTGTTATGTTAAAGAATTTGACCAACCTAAATATTTTCATTATATGTTCACTTATTTATTACTAATGTAGTGATGATTACTAGAATTGTTTCCTAGTTTTTAGATGATGATCCTAATATGATATGACATATATCTTTGGAATTCCCATTTATACTTCCTAGAATTTATCATATTTGTTTATCAGGGAGCCAAAACATGCTACCTAGGACTCATCTTTTCAGCCATCTTATTTATATAAATAAGATAACTATATGTGCATCATTTAATCTAGTTTATGAGATGTATATGTTATGATTTTCATAAAATCCCTATTGATTATGTTGAGTATGATTCAACTCTTCTTAATTTACTATATAATAAGGATGATTCTACTCTACTCAAAATGTTGTTTAAAGAGGATGATTACTCTCACCTTTATTTAGTCATGATGTCCCAATAGATATTATATAAGGGGATGGTGTCCCTACTAATGATAATCATGGATGATTACTCTCTCCCAAGCTACTGGGATGATTATTCTCTCCTTCATCGATTATAAGATTATAGTGTTGGGAATGGCATTCCACATCATTTATATATATACATATATGGATGATTACACTCTCCCTGTAGGATCGAAATATAATATGAGATGCTCAATATACAAGAGGGGGGTGAATTGTATACTTTAAAATTTCCTTTGGAACCTTTAAAGTTAGTTATGAATAACTAGAGTTTCCTTAAGAAAAGGAAAGGGCTAAGTTTAACAAAGTTAAACTAAGTAAATTCACAACACCTCTAACACCGAACTGAACTTGGAAAGGGATTCCAAAAGTAGGTTCCGGAAATATGATTCCGGAGATTGAAACTTAACAAAAGTTACAATATAAGATTCTACCTTAAAGCGTATAGAATCTAAACTAATCAGAGTAAGTAAGGAAGTATAAGAAAGTTATACTTTCCTTAAGATACAAATTGCAGCGGAATAAAGACAAGTAGTAAAACTACTAGTAACAAGATAATAGTCTTTTAACCCAAATAGAAGAGTATCCAACAACCTTGGATAAAGGTCCCTTGATTTATACTTTCAAGCAAATCTGTCTTACCCACACCAGGGTAAGCCCTCGATACGAAGATCGGAGTCTGTGTCTTGCTATCCTCGCAAGCTCTCAACTTCAAGGTAGTTGGCAACCTCTGTCTTTCTCAGCAATAAAGCCCTCGATCTTTAAGGTAGTCGGCACCTCTGTCTTTCTCAGCAAGAAAGCCCTCGATCTTTATGGTAGTCGGCACCTCTGTCTTCCTATCCCCGGAAGCCCTCGAATGTAATCACCAACATTCGGAGTCGCACGAAGCTTTGAGAGTTAATAAGAGACTCTCTCTCTAGAAATCACTTCAACAGCATGTAAGCACTTTTTCAGCAATCAACATATGCATCAGCCATCAGCATTCATCAGCATCGAGCTCTTTCAAATGAGCTCCTATTTATAGGTAAGGTCGGCTCCTCTCCAACGGTCATATTTTCCTTAAAGTTCGGAGGGACCTGTACACGTGTCACTTAGACAACGGTTAGTTTATAACAAAATGGACGACATCGTTTTATAACAAAACAAGTGTAACAGAATGTACGACATCGTTTTAAACTCTAACATAAAGGTTCGGAATAGAAACTTCGGAGTGAAGATTCGGAGTGAATAAATTCAGAGTGTATAAAACAATGATAATCAGATTCTGTTTAATAGGAGAATTCGGAATGAGAATTCGGAGTAGGAATTCGGAATAGGAATTCGTCATCAGAAATCGTAATGAGAATTCGTCATCAGAATTCGTAATGAGAATTCGGAATGGTATTTCTTCATTAGAATTCGTAATGAGAATTCTTCATTGGAATTTGTAATGGGAATTCTTCATTGGAATTCGTAATGGGAATTCTTCATTGGAATTCGTAATGAGAATTCTTCTTCAGAATTCGTATCCTGAATCTGGAATAGAACTTAGTCAGAGTTCATATCCGGAATTCGGAATGAAACTTCCTTATAGTTCTTGTCCAGAATCTGAACCCTAAAACAGAATGCTTTTATATCAAAGTTTTAATGACTCCAAGAAAATGAATCCGAAACTTATACTTAAGAAAAATATAGATGAAAATATGATAAGGATAATTTTTCTTATAAAAGCGATTTTCCTTAAGGAAGCAATTTTCCTTATAAAAGCAATTTTTCTTAAGAAAGCATTTTTCCTTATAAAAGAGATTTTCCTTAAGAAAGCATTTTCCTTAAAGATAAGGTGTTTGTGATTTTCAAAACAAGAAGGAATGGAAAAGTCATAAGGAAAACCTTATTGACTCAACAATCTCCCCCTTTTTGGAAAGCACAAACATCCTTACGAAAAAGCTATTCTAAGAAGAAAGAAACACATTAAAGCTTATCTCCCTTGGTTTAAGAATATAGATGAATACGACTAACTCCCCCTTAGGCTTTGAAACTCTATGGATCGTATTCATATTTCCGGAGTGATGTTTCTTTAAGAAAAACTCCCCCTTAAACAAACTCTTATTAGAGTTCTTTTTCCTTGGGTATTTTTCCTTTCTCCCCCTTTGATAAGAACTTATTAGATTTCCTCTTTTTCTTAAGGATCTTTTCCTTCTCCCCCTTTGTGATTTTCAAAAAGAATTGGAGGGAATGGAAAAACTTAACAAAGTACCTGAAAAATTAGTAATGAAAACAAACGAAACAACAAGCATAATTTCCATTAGATTTGAAATGTCAGCAACAAAATAATTACAACAAAAAGATCGGATTGGTTTATTTCGGATCTTTCTCCTTCGACATTAGCCCCTTGAGAATCGTCTTGATCTTCTTTAAGTCTTTGTGATCTTCCTCTGCTTGCTTCTCTAAGACGACTATTCTTGCTGACTGAGCTTCAATTATTTCTTCCTGAGCCTTCAACTTTTCTTCCTGAGCTTTCATCTTCTCTTCCTGAGCCTTCATCCTTTCTTCAAACTCGATCCGATAATCCCTTTCATATTTCCAACATTGATTAACGGAATTGAGCTTTCCATTCAGATCTCTCACTTCCTGAATCCGAAAGTTCTTTTCCTCCTTCAATTTCTCTTCGAATGATGCAGTCAGCTTATGAAACTTCTTGTCCTCGGTTTCAAATGCATCCTTAACATTATCCTGAAACTCATCCAGCAACCTCATCTCTTCAACAGTTTTCTTAGACCAGCTTGTCATCCTCTTGCAAGATCTTTTATGTGCTTCGTAACCAATAAAGAAATTTTTGAACTGGGCTTCAATCTCAACACATTTATCCATAACCATTGATACGGAGTCGGTTTTCTGATTCAACGCATGTTGGAGCATCTGGCATCTGGAGTCTATACTGGAGAAGGTCGGAATGGTTCCCACCAACTTCTTCAAAGACTGGACAACAAAATCATGCCCCAACGAAGATGACTCCGAATCTGAAATCTTGCTAGGAGAATTTTCTTCCTCAATAAGCTTCAACTTCCTCTTCGAAGAACTACCAGATTCCTTCCTCATCTTCTTTTCTGAACTCGGGGTATCAGCAAGAATTTGTTTCCCCTTATCTTTTTCCGGAATAGAATGTTGTTCCGGAGATTTCTTCTCGCTATCAGAGACTTGAACAATATAATCTTCCTCATCAGCAACTTCTACATTTTCCTTCTGAGCAGCATCAAGTGAAAGATATTCTTCGTCTCTCAGACAAGAAACTTCTTCTTCACCTTTCTCTTCTTCCATAGTCGGAGTAACAAGCTTTGAAGATTGAGCTTCAGATGTTCGGAGCGAGAGGTGTTCCGAAGGAGTTCCTTTATATTCATCTACCTGTTTGAGCACATCTCCTGTCTCACCACTTCCTTCAGCAGCTTCTTCAACTTGTTCCACTTGCTCTTCTACCTCAGTATTCATAGCAACAGCCTCTTTTGGAGAAGTAAGATTTCTTCCTGGAGTCTCAGGTAGAGATTCCGGAGAGAAAGATCTCGGAACGGGAATGGTTGCTGAAACCATTTCGTTGAACTTTAACAACGCTTGCACAGCCTCAGATTCTGACATTTTCTTCTTCAGTTTCTTCTCCTTTGCTTGTTTCTCGAGCTCATCAGCAGCCTTCTCTTTCAGAGCTTTAGCCTCTGCAGGATCCAATCTGAACTGCGGATCCCCTTCTTTCCTCTTCTCTTTATCAGCTCTCCACTTTGCTGCAACCTCATCAGTATAGGTTTTCTTCTTCTTAGACTTAGGAGGTGCGGAGTGGACTTCCTTAGACTTGGGTTCCTCAGCTTCGACTACCACTTCTTTCAGTTTTCTCTTCCTTACTGGCTTGGATGATTCCGGATCAGCAGATTTCGGAGTCACTTCTACTTGAGGAGGCAGATCAATGAACTTCCCAGACTTCTTGTCAAAAGCTATATTCATCCTTTTAAGAGTGGCATCACTGAGCAACATGATCTTGCAAACTTTCGGCTTAGAACTGCAAGCTACCTTGAAAGATTCTAGGCACCGAACTATGAGCTTTGACAATATTGCCGGGTACATTACGATCTGAGCTCTCAGATTCCCCTTCTTCAAATTTTCAATGTTAAGAAGAATATGCTTCATCAAGTTGAGCTTCCTTAGATTTATCAGGAAATCTAAGATATATATCTCACTCTTCTTCAGGCTATCCTTATCTCCTTTTCTCGGTACAATAAGCCCTTGCACCCATAACTCCAGAATCTGGAAGTTTGTAGATAGGCTTGCAATCTTCGGAGCCTTGTCATCATCCAATCCGAGAGTTTCTAAGGCCTTTTCCTTGTTGAAACTACCCAAAGAGTCTGGCAATACGTGGGAAATAAACTCAGCTTCACCTTCATAACTTAACCCTACCAAGATTGCAGCCTTGGTGTAAGAAAGCTTATATGTCTTGCCATACGATTTGAAAGAAAATTTTTCTCTATTATCTTCCTCGAAGAAAGCAACTGACTCATAAAACTCGACAAGCAAGTCAGAGTACACTTCATCTTGGTTGCCGGTTTTTGATACCGCAACATCTTCCCATCCATTCAACTTGATATTTTTCGAAATGATAGAATCGTAGTTGCTAAAGAAAGTCGGATGAACTAACCTCTCTCTGTAGACTAACCACTGAGAAATGGGTTTGGTTGAAGACATTTCTTGAGAAGCTAACTCTGCAGACATTCGGATCTGAAGTCTCTGAGAAGTTCGAAATCGAGAAGGATGAAGTTCGGAATGGCCTTAAATCAGAGAGTCAGAGCTTCAGCACGCAAAAGCTTGAAATCGATGTGGGACTCAAAAATAGGGTCCCCTTTATATAGGCAATGGGATGACGGTTCAACTTCCTCGGTTGATCTAACGGTTTAGAATGATCTGAGATCAAATCTGACGGTTGAGAACTTGAATCCGATCTTTTTGAGGTTTTTATTAAAGTAAAGAATTAAGAAATCCAAAAACCGAAAACAAACTATAAGAAATTGCCAGCAAGTAAAATATGATTACGAAAACTTCAGTAAGAAAATCATACCTTTCGGATTAGCTTAGGAAAGTTGTTCGTAATGGGTAATATAAAGACGACTACGAAAAACTCAATACGAAAAACTAAATACGAAAAACTCAATACGAAAAAGTAAATAAGAAAAAGTAAATACGAAAAACAAAATACGAAAAACAAAGCTTGGTACGAAAATCTGGTTATGAAAGTCCCAGTACGAAAGTTGTCCATTCCGGAAATTTTCAATACGAATACCTTCATTCCAGAAGTATTCAGTATGAAAATATCCATTCTGGAAAATTGTAGTTCCGGAAGTTCCATTCTGGAAATTTTCGTTCCGAAAAGTTTTAAAACAAATTTTGAAAAACTTTGTTAAACAAACAATCAAATGTACTCCCCCTATGAAAAGGAGTTTATTACTGTAAGGAGACTCTTTCAACAGAAAGTTAATTAAGGAAGATTACCTTACGGTTATCATTCCTAACTTCTATTTAATATATTCAAATCTATCAGAAGGAAAAGATTTTGTGAAAATATCAGCAAGTTGATCTTGCGTTCCGATAAACTGAAGAATAATATCTCCTTTAAGTGTGTGATCCCTAAGAAAGTGATGCCTAATAACTATGTGTTTTGCACGAGAGTGATGTGCAGGGTTTTTACTTAGGGAAATGGAACTTGTGTTATCACACAAAATTTGAGTTTTAGTAAAACTCAAGCCATAGTCTGTGAGTGTGTTTTGCATCCACAACACTTGTGCACAACAACTTCCAGCTGCTACATATTCAGCTTCAGCAGTGGAGAGTGAAACAGAATGTTGCTTCTTGCAAGACCAAGAAACTAATGAATCTCCTAAGAAATGACAAGTTCCAGATGTACTTTTCCTATCCATTCTACATCCACCAAAGTCAGCATCAGAAAATCTTTTTAGAACAAAATCATTTCCAGAAGTATAAAATAATCCTAGATCCATGGTTCCCTTAAGGTAGTGAAAAATTCTTTTTACTGCCTTTAAGTGAGATTCCTTAGGATTGGATTGATATCTTGCATATAAGCATACAGAAAACATTAAGTCTGGTCGACTAGCTGTTAAGTAAAGTAGACTTTCAATCATACCTCTAAAAGATGTTTGATCTACTGGTTTCCCAGCTTCATCAAGATCTAAAGAGTTTGAGGTACCAATAGGAGTACTTATACTCTTAGTGTTGTCATAACCATAATTTTTAAGAAGATCTTTAATATACTTATGTTGAGATATGTAGGTTCCTTCTGGTTTTTGAGAAATTTGAAAACCAAGAAAAAATGTTAACTCACACATCATACTCATTTCAAACTCAGATTTCATTAGACTAGCAAAAGAGTCAGTCAAAGATTGCCGAGTTGAACCAAATATAATGTCATCAACATAAATTTGAACAATAAAAACATTTTTCTTATCTTTCTTTATAAAAAGGGTTGGATCTGCATTTCCCTTAACATAGTTATTTTGAAGAAAAAATCCAGTAAGTCTATCATACCATGCTCGTGGGGCTTGTTTAAGGCCATACAAAGCTTTGGTAAGTCTAAAAACATGATCAGGATGTTTTGTATCTTCAAAGCCAGGAGGCTGTTCAACAAAAACTTCCTCTTGAACATAACCGTTAAGAAAAGCACATTTCACATCCATTTGAAATAGTTTGAAATTAAAGAATGCTGCAAAGGCAAGTAGAATACGGATAGATTCAAGTCTAGCTACTGGAGAATAGGTTTCTTCATAGTCTATTCCTTCTTGCTGATTATAGCCTTTAGCAACAATTCTAGCTTTATTTCTAACAATGACTCCATTTTCATCACATTTATTTCTGAAAACCCATTTTACTCCAATAACAGAAGTTTCCTTAGGTCTTTCAACCAAGGTCCAGACTTTATTCCTTTCGAATTCATTTAGTTCATCTTGCATTGCTTTGATCCAATCATCATCACCTAAAGCTTCATCAGTGCTTTTAGGCTCTAATTGGGAAAGAAATGCTAGATGTTCTACTTCATTTCTTAAGGAACTTCTAGTCCTTACAGGTTGATTTACATCACCAATGATACTATCACTGGGATGATTCTTAAGAAACACCTGATTTGGGTTTTGTAAAATCTGCTCATCAACATAGGGTAGAAAGTCTTCTGGGGTAAATGTTTCAGAAGTATCTTCTAGAACAATTTCCTTATCAGAAGGTTCTTCTATCAAAGGTTGACAATCAGTTTTTGAAAACACATCCGAAGATGTAGGTTGGGAGGTTTTAAAAACAAAAGGGTCTGATTCATCAAATTTTACATGTACTGTTTCTTCAACAGTACAAGTATTTTTATTAAAAACTCTATAAGCCTTAGAGGTTGTGGAATATCCTAAGAAAATTCCTTCATCAGACTTTGGTGCGAATTTATGTAAGTTATCTTTAGTATTCAAAATGAATACTTTGCAACCAAAAACCTTGAAGTAGGAAAGTCTTGGTTTTCTACCATTCCATAACTCATAAGGAGTTTTATTAAGAAAAGGTCTAATCAAAACTCGATTTAGTATAACAAGCAGTACTTACATCTTCAGCCCAGAAATGTCTAGAAATAGAATATTCACTCAACATGGTTCTGGTTATCTCTTGAAGAATTCTATTTCTTCTTTCAACTACACCATTCTGTTGAGGAGTTCTAGGTGCTGAAAAATTGTGAGTAATACCTTTCTTAATACAAAAAGTTTCAAAATCAGAATTTTGAAATTCTCCTCCATGATCACTATGAATTGTTTTCAATGGAAGGTTTTTCTCATTTTTAACTTGGGCTCTAAAACTTTTGAAATAAGAAAAAGCTTCAGATTTCCTTGCTAGAAAATAGACCCAAGTAAATCTAGTGTAATCATCAACTAGAACAAACACATAGTATTTGCCTCCAATGCTTCCAGTTTGTGTTGGACCAAAAAGATCCATATGCACTAACTGTAATGCATCGGTTGTTGAGACTTCACCGATTGACTGAAAACTAGATTTATATTGCTTTCCATATTGACAAGGATCACAAACTTTAGAAGAATAAAATCTAAGCTCCGGTAGATCCTTAACAAGTTTCTTCTTAGAGAGTTTACATAGGTTTCTAAGATTACAGTGTCCTAATATTCTATGCCATAACCAAGAATGATCTTCCATTGCACTTAGGCAAGGTAAATCTTGGCTTCTTAGGTCTTCTAAGTTTAAGGTGTAAACATTCTCTTGCCTGTTGGCAGAGAGAATAAATTCTTCCTTGGAATTGTGAACTAAGCATTTATCATTCCTAAAATTCACAAGGTAACCTTCATCACATAACTGACTTATGCTAATGAGGTTGTGCTTAAGACCTTTAACAAAAAGAACATTTGAAATCAAAGTTTTGCCCAAAAGAACTATATTACCAATACCAACAATCTCTCCCTTAGCATTGTCTCCGAAAGTTACCTTTCCTCCTTTCGTTTTGATAATCTTTTCAAAAAAGCTTTTGTTACCAGTCATGTGCCGGGAACATCCACTATCCATGTACCAAATATTGTTGCTGGAACTTTATTTATTTTCCTGAAATTAAGAACAAAGTTAGATTTTCGGAATCCAAACTTGTTTGGATCCGAGATTTCCAGACAATAAAATTTTAGGAACCCACATTTTCATAGAAAAATAAGCTTTATGAAAACCTAAGGATTGGGTTTTGTTTAAGGAACAATTTCTTGCCCAGTGACCACCACATTGACACTTGGTACAAAATGGGGCACTTTGAGGAACAAAATAATTGTTACTGAAAACAGGTTTTGCATGGGTATAACCAAATCCGGATTTATTTCTTAAAGGTCGTATTTGAGAATACATCTTATCAAAATTTTCCTTACCATGGGTAAAGTTTGATAAACACTTCTTTAAGGGAAAAATTTCGGACTTGAGTTTTACAACCAAGTTTTTATCCTCAAAATCATTAGTTTTGGAACTAGAGTTAGGCTCGAAAACATTTTTCTTAGAAATTACTTTTTCTAATTCTTTAGAAAGTTTATTCTTCTCAGAACTTACTTCCTCAAGATTTTTTGAAATACTTTCAAAATCAGCATTTTTCTTATCAAGATCTTTAGAAAGATTTGATATCTCTTTAGTAAGAATAGAATTCCTAGAGTTTGCCTTATCAAGTTTCTTGTTGAGTTTGGAATTCTCAATCTCAAGAAGTTCAGCAAACCTAGAGACTTCTTCATAAGTAGGTAAAGTATTTTCCTCATCAGAAGATGATTCTTCATCAGAAGAGTTATAATACTTACTATCATTAGAATTTAAAGAAACATTGGTCAATGATTCAGCATTTCGTACCTTAGCCATAAGATAATGATTATCAATAGGTAATCTGGCTATAAGACCAAGATTCTTCTGTCCTGAAGATTCATATTCAGAAGATTCATCTGAAGAGTCACCACCACTGGCACTCCAGGTGTCATTAGCTTTCAAAAATTTCTTAGCTTTGGCTTTGTAATACTTCTTCCTATTCCTGTCTGAATGTCTTTCCTTCCTTTCTTTCTTTTTGAGCATAGGACAATCTGGTCTAATATGTCCAGCTCTCTTACATTCATAACAAGTAACTTCTCCATCTTTCTTGTCTTTCCTGTCCTTCTTCGTATACTTGGATTGAAAGTTTCTCTGTCCAGCTATCTTGTTCATCCTTCGAGTAAGATTGGCTAATTCATTTTCTGAAACTTCACTCTCACTAGATTCGGATTGGAAAATAACTTTCTTAGACTTGGATCTGGTTACTCTCTCAGGAGTCTTAGCTTTCATCTGATTCGAAGTTGTAGTAAAAGCAACAGTACCATTTCCATTCTTCTTCTTGATGTTGTCAGCATCTCTCTTCATTCTGGTCTCATGTTGTAGAAGAGTTCCAAATAATTCATCAAGATTAATTTGAGTAACCTTCCTGTTCTCATCTATAGCTGTTCTCTTGGATTCCCACTCATTGGGCATAATGTCAATTATCTTGTCCACAAGAGCTTCATCATCTAAACCTTTCTCTCCCATAGATTGTAGACTGTTGACAATTGTCATGAATATTTGTTGAACTTTACAGATAGGTTCTCCATAAGGAAAATTGAAGCCATGATATTCAGCTCTAAGCATAGCTCTTCTAGTCTCAATCACCTTAGAAGTCCCAAAGTGTGTAACCTCTAACTTCTTCCATATACAATTAGCTGCTTCACAAGAAGAAATTTGGCTATATATATTTCTAGTCATTGAACATAATAAAGTATTGTGTACCTTATAGTTGAGTTGATATTCTTGCTTTTCCTGGTTAGTAAAGGTTCTGACTTCCTTGTCATGAATTTTATAATCACCAGTAAGCATCACAAAGTTGTCTACTCCAGTATTGATAACAAAAGTCTTCATACGATCTCTCCAGTATTCATAGTCATTACCATCGAAGATTGGTGGCCTTGTAGGATTCATATTGTCAATAGATCCAACATTAATTCCTGCCATACTAAAAAAAACTTTGCACACAAACTTGTTAGTAGCTTAGAATCGTAATAACAAGGTTCGGAATGGGAAAAGTTCAGAATGAATAAATCGGAATGACAAAGTTCGGAATGAAAAAGTTGAGCAAGAAAAACTTGTATGTGAGTACAAGTATTTCAGTAACCTTGCCTCTGATACCAATTGTAAGAATGGTATAGAGTAAGAGGTTTCCAACCTCTGATACCAATTGTAGGATCGAAATATAATATGAGATGCTCAATATACAAGAGGGGGGTGAATTGTATACTTTAAAAATTCCTTTGGAACCTTTAAAGTTAGTTATGAATAACTAGAGTTTCCTTAAGAAAAGAAAAGGGCTATGTTTAACAAAGTTAAACTAAGTAAATTCACAACACCTCTAACACCGAACTGAACTTGGAAAGGGATTCCAAAAGTAGGTTCCGGAAATATGATTCCGGAGATTGAAACTTAACAAAAGTTACAATATAAGATTCTACCTTAAAGCGTATAGAATCTAAACTAATCAGAGTAAGTAAGGAAGTATAAGAAAGTTATACTTTCCTTAAGATACAAATTGCAGCGGAATAAAGACAAGTAGTAAAACTACTAGTAACAAGATAATAGTCTTTTAACCCAAAGAGAAGGGTATCCAACAACCTTGGATAAAGGTCCCTTGATTTATACTTTCAAGCAAGTCTATCTTACCCACACCAGGGTAAGCCCTCGATACGAAGATCGGAGTCTCTGTCTTGCTATCCTCGCAAGCCCTCAACTTCAAGGTAGTTGGCAACCTCTGTCTTTCTCAGTAAGAAAGCCCTCGATCTTTAAGGTAGTCGGCACCTCTGTCTTTCTCAGCAAGAAATCCCTCGATCTTTAAGGTAGTCGGCACCTCTGTCTTCCTATCCCCGGAAGCCCTCGAATGTAATCACCAACATTCGGAGTCGCACGAAGCTTTGAGAGTTAATAAGAGACTCTCTCTCTAGAAATCACTTCAACAGCATGTAAGCACTTTTTTAGCAATCAACATATGCATCAGCCATCAGCATTCATCAGCATCGAGCTCTTTCAAATGAGCTCGTATTTATAGGTAAGGTCGGCTCCTCTCCAACGGTCATATTTTCCTTAAAGTTTGGAGGGACCTGTACACGTGTCACTTAGACAACGGTTAGTTTATAACAAAATGGACGACATCGTTTTATAACAAAACAAGTGTAACAGAATGTACGACATCGTTTTAAACTCTAACATAAAGGTTCGGAATAGAAACTTCGAAGTGAAGATTCGGAGTGAATAAATTCAGAGTGTATAAAACAATGATAATAAGATTCTGTTTAATAGGAGAATTCGGAATAAGAATTCGGAGTAGGAATTCGGAATAGGAATTCGTCATCAGAAATCGTAATGAGAATTCGTCATCAGAATTCGTAATGAGAATTCGGAATGGGATTTCTTCATTAGAATTCGTAATGAGAATTCTTCATTGCAATTCGTAATGGGAATTCTTCATTGGAATTCGTAATGGGAATTCTTCATTGGAATTCGTAATGAGAATTCTTCTTCAGAATTCGTATCCTGAATCTGGAATAGAACTTAGTCAGAGTTCATATCCGGAATTCGGAATGAAACTTCCTTATAGTTCTTGTCCAGAATCTGAACCCTAAAACATAATGCTTTTATATCAAAGTTTTAATGACTCCGAGAAAATGAATCTGAAACTTATACTTAAGAAAAAATGGATGAAAATATGATAAGGATAATTTTTCTTAAAAAAGCGATTTTCCTTAAGGAAGCAATTTTCCTTATAAAAGCAATTTTTCTTAAGAAAGCATTTTTCCTTATAAAAGCGATTTTCCTTAAGAAAGCATTTTCCTTAAAGATAAGGTGTTTGTGATTTTCAAAACAAGAAGGAATGGAAAAGTCATAAGGAAAACCTTATTGACTCAACACTCCCAAGTCATAGGGATGGTTAAAATATTAGTGATCATAGATGATGAGGGTTGTGGCCCATTTCTCCCTAGTAATATGTCCTTTTACATCACCTAAGGGTCAGACCCTTAGGTATTATTCGCGATGAAATGTGATGATCGCTTATGGACTTCAACATATGGCTCAGAAATTTCCCTATATTTACATTGAGATAATAGAATGACATCTATATCATTATCATATTTATAAGAGGTTCTGTTGGTCTATATAATCTTTCATTATAGTGACTAAAGGTAGGTAAAAGAGATCCTAGAGCGGGGATATGTATCCCCCTTTTGGTGACTTATCACACATAAATAGAAATATGGATCTAGATGAAGTAGGTATTTTCGATTGGAATTATAGACCCAGATATTGGATAAATTATACACATATTTAGTGGTAATACTTGTACCTCAATTCCATTCTCAAAGGATATCCAAGTCATTTGGATTACATACCCAAGGATCGATTTTCTGTTGATTTATGTTATTTATCACCATACTCATGTATATACATATTTATGTATATATATATATATGGGAGGGTATATATATAAACACAAATATATATATATATACAAGAAGGAACATTTCCTAGTTTAACTAGATTATGGACCCATCGATTGACTGTGGCGTCATGTTATTTATTTTATAAATCATTTTAGTTGTGCCTCACTTAGGCTGAGTATAATTCATGTGAATGAACTTCTGACACTATCACGAACCGAATCTGATCGCCACCAAAACCAGCACAAAACCCATCCCATGACAAGGCTCAAAGGGCGTTCCCAATCCCCACGGTCTGGCACAAGTTCCTGGGTATCAGAAAATGATAATTGGAATGATTTACCCAAGTCTATAAACATAAAACAACAAATGAATCCAATAAAATGAATCTAGATTTTTCAAACCAAACAATGTTTTAAAAAAATTCAAAACTGAATTACATAGTCTAAAACAACTCAACAAGACTATAGCAACGGTACAAAACCAAAAATGAACATCCAAAGAACCTCAACAGGGCAAGAGGCATCACCCTCAAGCCATCTCTACAACACCACACCATGAATGACTGGTGAAAACCTGAACTGTTGGCACAAAGGTTATACCCAAACCTGCGACAACAAAAAAATAACCAAGTATACTTACACCCAAGGGTGTATGTAGGGTGTGATACAATTCCCAGTAGGATACCACCACTAATATATTCCATGTGATAAACATTCAAAGACGAAAAGCATTCAAGTTTTCAAAAACAAGTAATTTCTAGTTACAATTTCTAAAAGATGCAACTTAAAAAAAATTAACTTTCAAGTGGGATAATTTAAAGAATCAACACTTTTAAAATAAATCCCATAGCTACTGAATTTTTTCCATCCAAATATACCATATGCTGATTGTAAATATAAAGGATCTAATGAGCATAAGCAATAGGAAATAACTCCTAGGCACTAGCTAGCAGTGGGTCCTAGGTACCTCATATCTCAGTGAGAGTAACCACAAAAAAATATATTTTCTCATGAACAAGCCAATATTAGGGAACATACCCATAACCTAGTGGTCCCAAATCATTATCATCATAGTTTAGTTAGAGTTTTAATCGTCAATATTGCTAAGTGAAATTGAGGTCAAACCCCACGAATTCACTAGCATACTAGTACACGTCCACCCACCTAGATACCCGGGCTTTCCTTTTGTGCTCAAACAATTTCAAGAAGCCAAGAAATATATTTTTCACATGTAAATATACCTTACACATCACAAATTAACCAAACAGCCCCATGTACATCACACAAGTCACAAATTCCACTTTACATTCAAATGCATTTTGAAATCAAACTCACACCAAAATAGCCCACAAGACTTTTTGCATAACTTTCACAATCCAACACATACTTTAACAATTTTATAAATTCCCTCAAAATATGATAAAAATAACATAACAACCTGCTCACATGTTTCATAAAACCCTTTTTATAATCAAAATCCATTTTTCACATCGCACTCACACAAATAGCCCACATCACGTTCACACATCTTTCACATTTTAGTAAATCCATTAGAAATTTTTATAAAAAATTTCCAAGAGGATACACATCACATGACAGACCTATTCACATTTAAAATGGTCCATTTGAAAGTTTAAACAATCCAAAATAGTTTTCCATTATGGTTTCACCTCTTACATAAATAATTAAACCATTCAAAACTTTCATAAAACAATTCTAAAGAGTGTACCAAAGCTTTTCACATAAAACCCATCTCAAAACGGTATTTCAAGGACGAAATCACACCAATAAAAATTCAAAACAGAATTTTCAGCCCCAAAAAAAATTATTAAACTACCCCCAAGTGTTATACAAACACCTCAAACAATACCACAAAAGATCCACAAGAAAAGCACACGTTTTCAAAATCACTTTCAAGAAGTACAATAAGGTTTTACACCTTAAAACCATTAAAATAAACCTCTTTAAAACCTAATGGAACACCAATACCCTACCAAATCATAATTTTCAGCCCAAACATGATTTATTAAACCAATTTCATATGTTATAAAACGCACCCAAACAATACCCAAAGGGTTACACATGAAAAACACCCAATTTTAAGCTAAAATGAAACTATAAAAATAAATGCTTCACCAAATCCAACATAAAAAATTTTAACACCACAAAATAAATATTAGTAACATGAATTATAAGTAATTCAAGAAAACTAACTCATCTAGAAATGATTACACATGGAATCACCTACCTTTTATACTGAAACCCTCAAAACATGGTGTGAAACATCAACCGCACCACCGTTGCACCTAAACAAATATAAATCCAGCCCTAGACCACAATATTTGACCAAGAATACCCCAAATCATACCCTAGGTTCGAACCTCAACTTTTGGACATGAATAACTTCAAGAAATGGTGAAAGAAACCCTAAGGAAGGGGAAGAAATCAAGGAAAGAAACACTTACTTGAAATATCTTGAATCAAACAAACAAAATACACCAGAATTTGAATATCCAAGCAACCAAACCTGATATGGAGGCTCTAATGGGGATTATAAGGTTATGTGGGGACTGAAATTCGGGTAAAAGATCAGAAATTGAAGGAGTTATGAAAGAAACAATTTACCTCTTCAAATATGGAAGATTTGATAAATCCATAGACATTTTGCCCAAATTAGTGAAACACATGAGCTCAAAAGTGGCGAAATAGAAACCTGGGGTTCTCCTTAGGTTTTTGTATTAGATTTTTAGGTTTAATCACTGAAAAGTAATAAATATTGAATGAGATATTAAAATATTAAAAATAAAACTTAAAGCAGGAAATGGGATTTCGGGCTGGCCCAAAACCTTAATAAAAAACCCAAATCCATCATGATTATGGATTTTTATGAGGCCCAAATGGATATGGTAGTTTTTATATATTAGTTTATGACAATTGAGAAGTGGAATTGTTTTACAATCTTGAAAATTTAATGAGTTATAAAATAAATAAAATTGGTTTTTAAATCTGGAAATGGGATCACAGTTTGGCCCAAATTTTGAAAACCCTCCATTTCCTCCAAAATGCATGTGAAACCCCCAAAAAAAAGAAATAATGTAAATTAAATGACAAAATAACTATAAAATAATTCATTTATGTGAAAATTCTCCCCACAATAAAACTTTCCGCCCTCGGAAAGCCACAGTTAGGCCAAAGACAAAAACCAAACCCAACTGATAAACCAAGAAGTAATTCTTTGCCAAGATTCACCCCCAAAGGCCAAAACACCTCCAGTGGTCATTTAAGGAAGGATTACTCTCACAAAAAAAAACTTACACCACTTTCCTGAAACAATCAATCACATTTAGGCTTCATCCCAAATGAAAACTCCTCAAACACAATATGAACAATACTCAATAAATTTAACTAAGCAAACAACAACATCGAACAAAGTTACAATTACCCTACTATAACTAAACCATTGGGAACTCTATAATCTCAATGTTTACCCAAGGAAGATGTAGGTAGTTAGATATATCTGAATGATAATACCTACTTCTAAGACAAGACCAATAAAAAAATCAGAGTTACTCGTATGAAGAGACACAAATGGGCTCCCCACCATAAGAGACAACTTAAATTTTTTTCCCGAGATAGAATCAGAACACTAACAAGGGGAGCCCCAAACAGACTCCCTATTATAGGGGGTATAAATCCATTAGAAATATCCAAAATAATATTCATGGTACCCATGGTGGGTCTCCCCAACACAACAACCAACCATCTTAACCGACCGGCATGGGCCGACACGAAAAGACCCAAAAAAAATATTTATTTGGGAAGGCTTCACAATTAGACCACACGGTTTGGGAAACCGTGCACTAACTGTACAGATCATTTTTTCCTTATGGCTTCCTAGAACATTGTAACACCCCGAGATTTTATGAAAAATATTCTTTTAATTTCATTAATTTCTTGTGCTACACCAAGATTACCTTGCGCTATACGCAACACCGTATTAGCTTGCTGTATACGCAACACTATTCTTGGATCATGTTACACACAATTTTGATAATAGTTATTCTACGCAACATTGAGTATATATATATATATATATGTATATATTAAATGTATAAATGAAATATGGTTGGACTCTGTTATACTAAACAACTAAGTATTCTTTCACAACACGCAACTCTGACTTGGCTTGCATTACACGCAATCACGACCTTCCTCGATAGCGTGTGTTGTACGCAATACCAGGTTTTAATAAACAATGATATATTATTATAATATTGTCATGAACTAGCCTTTATGAATATTATTAACTAAATTTTGAATTTTATAACATTATTATTCATCTTAAACATTTCTAGAACATGGTATAAGAACAAAATAAATTTTTCGGGTAAAATAAGTATTTTTCAAAGAATGCAGTTTTGCCGCCTTTTGATGGCGCACCCACATTAAATCTAGTTTTTGACATGTTTATATGTTCAATTTGAAAAAAATAAAATTACTCTTTTGAATCAAGATATACAAATTTACATTAGATAAAGTTTTGATATTTTCCGATAACTTTTATATTTTAATGAATAGTAAAAACACGCTATATTTTAATTAAAAACAACTTTTTTCATAGTAATATATTATGTGGTTAAATTATAATATTGAATGGTTTTAAAGTATAAATAGAATATATTTTTACCATTTAATATAATGTATGTCATTAGCATTGATTTTACCTTGAATTCGTAGGTTAAATTAATTCAATCTTTTGCAATGTTTTAAACAAAAACCCGTTTTCATTCGACAACGGGATTAATTTTAATTTAATTTCTGCAACTTCTGTGTATTGAATTTGAAAAAATGGATTCCATATTTGGAATCAGTGGGTCCAAATTATGTTAATATGCTACTTTTTATTTTTGGGAATTATGAATAGTAACTACGGTAAATTTTATTTACTATAGTTAAAGGTAAATCGGGTAATTAAGGGTAAATATAATATTATAAAACTACCCTAACACATGCCAAAATTATATTGGATGGCTAAAAGTAGACCCATATAACCTAAGGGTCGGATTAGATTCATTTAATTAAATTTTTTCAATGAAAATAATTTAATTATTATTAAAACCAAAGAATGTGACAACATGTCACTTTCTTAAATCTTATAAGTATAATAATTTTAATCTAGTGATAAACTTCATGAAACATCGAACATGAATAGTCTCAAGAAAGATAATAAAATTATATACATCATAGAAATTTATTTATAATTTTTAGTGATTAAATAATTATCATTTATTATGACACAAAGATGATGCAGTAATTGTCTTATTAATGAAATATTGACATAATTGATGTTATAAATACCCAAATAAATATAATTTGAGACTTTTTATGAATTCTACAAATTTTATAGGTTAATATGACATGTTAGTATTTATTTAATTAAATTTTATGGAACTTATCATTCTATTATGATTTTCACAAAAAATCAATTACTAAATAGTGTCAAAATTGACATAAAATAGTTTTTAAAACAAATATTATATTATTAATTGTTATTTTATTCCTAAAAATCTAAGGTTCGGAAAAATGACTTAGATAAGGTTATATATATTAATAATAAAAAAATTGGGGATCTTTTGGCTTCTTATAGTAAGTTTATTAACCTTATAGTGTAAGAACACAAGAAGACACGGTAAAAGTAAAATTATTTAACTTAATGTTAAATCTAAATGATAAGGTTAAAATAGGAACCTAAACTTGTCTAAATTATATTGGATGAGAGACTTTAGACCCATCCCTACCTTAGCCTCGAAATAAATCAATTTGGAGCTATTTAAAACCGAACATGACTTTATAATAAAATAATATTTTTAGTTATTCCAAAGGTGTCCATCTCCTCCCTTATTAAAGGACACCTCCTCCCTCTCTTCCTCACACAACTTTGAGCCTTCAAGCTCGGCCAAACCCTACCAAATTATCTTCTCCACTTCCCTAGAAACATCCTATAGGTTCTGGTATTCTTCAAATACCCATTTTAGTGCCCTAAAAGGAGGTCTCAAAGAAGCACTTCAAAGAAGAGGTAATGTCCGTTACCGATTCTTTCATCTTTATTTCTTCTTACACTTATTCTTATTAGGTTGTTTCATTATGAAGTAATAACATCAGTATCACTCATATACTGATATGTTATTATAAGTATGAAACAACCCTATTTCACCATCTATCCATCCTACGGAAAAAGAAATCACCGTGCGTGCGTACGTACGGAATACCGTCTCCACGCCGTGGTGTAATCTATTTTCCACCACCACCTTACATGGATGGGTATAATGGTGTAAAGAATAACTATACATATTAGAACATCATGTTGATTCTGATATATTGTATCATCCACTCCAATTCAATTCAATAATTATGGAAACGATATCATCGCTCGTGCGTACGTACGGACTACCGTCTCCACGACGCGATGAGATTCATTCTCCATGTTAACCATTTAAGAATGATTATAAAGTATATATAAAAAACAATAATGAAATATATGACATTATAAAGCTACTGGATTTATTTATATATGTATGTCATCTACTTAATTCCATTCAACTCAATAAGGAAACGAAAACAGTGTTCATGCGTACGTACGGCCTACCGTCTCCATGAATGGTGCATTTCTTTCCATTTACTAATTTATTATATATATGTATATTCTGAATATATATTATATATAAATCATGTTTTATATTCTTTAATTAATTAATTATGATCTAAGCAATCATATGAATAATTACAAGTCAAAACACGGACGACAAATGAAACAATTTTACCCAAAATGCTCCTTAACATAGAATTTACAAAAGAAAGGGTAATATAAAGTCATAAGTGAACCATATATGATATCATAACAATGAGTATGATTATGGAATAAGTCAATGACATTATTTAAATCATTATACAGGAGGTTCGGACACCTACTAAGAAAATCGGACCTAAGGTAAGGGAAAATATCACAATCTCATTTTTATCCGAGATTGTTTATACTTTGTTATTTAATGGGGTGTATTTTATCATCCACATCCATGTTTGCTCAATATGTAATTTTATTTCCATACACATACAATTGTTTAAATCCTATTTTACCCTTCGGTGAGTTTTTAGTAAAAGATATGAAAGGAATCTTTTGTCGTTTTTCGTACGAGGTACTTTTTGACTTTTCCGACAAAAGTACGAGAAGAATGTTTTTTTAACTTATACGGCATGAATGGATTTTTAAAACATTATTTCAAAGAAGCATACTTTACAAGTTTTCAAGTTTATTTTTAATCAACTTCTTTTAGTTTAAAGTTTTATGACATGTTAAGAAAGGAAAACTATTTTTGAAGAAGAAAGGATATTTTCCTCAAGAATGGAGTTCAAGTGTTTTATCAAAATTATTTTCCATCTAAGATAATAAAGGGTTCTGTTTTTATCCCTATTATTATATTGATTTGATTATGTTGTGATGGAATTATTTTTATGGATTCCTTTATCTTATATGAATTGTTTTATGATGTCATGATGTTTAAGAATCCCATTTTTATTACATGGGTTATGAAATGATGTATGGTTTATGATTTTGTGGCACACATAAGAATTGTATCATTATGAGATGGGTGGGACCTATATCTCCCTCCAATGCATTGGGTAAAGACTTTATATCTCATGAGATAGACATGGCTGGAACGGTAGGTTATACCGGTTCAGTGAAACAGGACTGAAACGAGGGTGACTCGGTTCAGAAATGGACTTTGTCCACTAAGATAGTCTTGGAAATGAGTCTTGAATAATAAGATATGATTATCTATGATTATGTGTGTATGCCAAAAATTTTCATGTTTTATGTTATGATTATTGGGATTACATTTCACTACTATGATTTATACCATTTTATGAAATTATGCTCTCTTTTACAGGTTAAGATTTCCAAAATTTTATGTTCTTATGAATATGATGTGATTGATATTCATTTTGTTTACCCTTACTGAGCATTTGAGCTCACCCTTTTATGTTTTCTTTTCCCCAGGATATAAAGAAAGGTTTTAGGTAAAAAAAAGGGAAGATCTTTATGGGAGATGTTGAAGATCTTTCACCACGTTTAGAAGATTATATTCCGAGTTTCCAAAGACACTAAACTATTACGGTACTTGTGTGTGTGTTTTTGTTATGTACTAAGTATTCCACAAATGTAATGTAATGTCCATGTACGATAAGCTACGGGTCTCTACAGTTGGTATCATAGGAAAGGTTTAGTCAACCTTTGGAAACTAGGACGCGAAAACGTTAGTGAGATCCCTAGAGATATTTCTAAGGTATGTCTAGGGATGTCCCTAAGGATAGGTATACATATAGGATATAGTCCTAGCACTACGGTAACGATCTTAGAATTTAACCTAAGATGTTAGATATTGAAGTTACTCCCCCTATATTATGATTTTTACATCTCACACTATTCTTTTTGGGTTTTAGAAAATGGATGGAAACAAGATGATTCACAATAATGGAGGATATGATGGACAATGGAATGATATTCTTCATAAGCAATCAAATAAAATGGGATTTGGAAGTCCAAACATCATTATTATGCCGAATCAGCAATCTCATAATATGATCAATAAAGTAAAATTTGGTAAGTTTCCTGACTCGGCTAATAAGAGAAAGATGGAGTTTTATGATGATCTTAGAGGAAAGAAAGTTCAATTTCCCCTATGTAAATCATGTGGGAAGAGGCATCAAGGAGAATGTTTCAAAGGAACTGCAAGATGCTTTGGGTGTGGAAAAGAAGGACACAAAGCCAGTAAGTTCAAAGGAAAAGGTTCAGTTAACACCAGGGATGAGGATAATGGTATTGCTACGACATCAACAATGGTTAAATGTTTTAAATGTGGAATGTACGGGCATTATGCAAACCAATGCCCTAAGGGAAAGTCTCATGAAGAGAATAAGTATGGTCGTATGGGTAGTATTTATGTTGATGATGATGAAGAGACTACAAATGATATGTGAGATGAAAGAATTGTTGAAGCTCGGTCAATGGTTTAAGAAGGTAGTGGAATGATTACATGTTTATCAAGTGTAATGTTGTATAAAGAATCTCATGGTACTATGGAATAAAGATACATCTAAGGATTGTTACATTGTTGTCTTTCCGTGAGTTTTGAAAGTGTGTGATTAATGCTACCAGTATCCGTGAAAGGTTATTCAGATATTTTCGGAATGAAGATGATATGCGCATAATGAAGGGATAAGGAGAAAATTAAATGTTTGATAGTATTCATGAGCTCATGACGGATATAAGGAGAAGGTTATATCATGGTTTGAGTATATATAATTTTTGGATTTTGGTATGTGGTAAGAGTTAACTTTTGACAGCATTCATGTTTTCACTAAGGTTTAATAGGTATTCATTTTTTCAATAGAATACATGATTAAGGCCTTCAAATGTTTGGAATGTGACCAACAAGACATATATTATGATATATGGGGATCAACGATGGTATTAAATCTCTGGTAATCGTTTTCACTATATTATGAGAATGGACTGCAGTATTATGGATAATCCTAAAGACTAGAATGGATTATGTTGGACATAAGTTAGTATTGTTTAAGGATAGAAGTTTTTTTCGATATTATTGATGGTATGTTACAGTAATATAGTTTTAGAAAAAGGAAAACCTGCAGGATGGGCGACAGCCCAACGCGTCGGACAAGGTCGTAGGAATCGAACCCACAACCGAAGTGCGTCTGGCCTTTATTGCCTACCACTGGCCTACAGGAAGTCCTTGTTTAGTAGAAACTAGTTTTATTTTATTAAGTGGTATGATATATGAAGTATAAGTTCATTTTTGGAACCATATATGATTAATCTCACTATAGATGGACTTATGTATTTTTTGATAACTTTTCTAACCTTTTGTTTGAGACGGATGGAATGACCCATCATCTATCACATGATCTGCTAACACATCACGAATGACAAATTTAACTTCATTTCTTTAAGAGATGAAGTGGAAATTGTCCAAAGAACGACAAACGGTGAGACTATACCAAAATCACGAAAGTATTTCTTCTAATTCCAAAATGATCTTGAAAACCAAAAATGTTGTCCTAGTGCTCTTATATCTGATGAATCAGATGGTACCTTAGATCGTCACAAATTTATGGCTTTGTGATTGCTGGCTTTTCCATAGCCATGTTCTCTACCACTCTCCATCAGAACATGATGGTTAGATTTCTCTTCCATATCCATATTTTCACCTATGTGGAAACCCAGTGATTAGTTTATTTGGGTAATCGTTACATTTCATACTATAGTTTTTAAAGCCACGTTTTGGTATTCCTTTTTACAATGTGGGTTTCTATTAAACAAACTTTTGAGTAGTAAACCATTTATAACCCCGACGAATTTCGAGGGAGAAATTCATTTTAAGGGGGGTCGAATGTAACACACCGAGATTTTTTGAAAAATATTCTTTTAATTTCATTAATGTCTTGTGCTACACCAAGATTACCTTGCGCTATACGCAACACCGTATTAGCTTGCAGTATACGCAACATTATTCTTGGATCGTGTTACACACAATTTTGATAATAGTTATTCTACGCAACATTGAGTATATATATATATATGTATGTATATATTCAATGTATAAATGAAATATGGTTGGATTATGTTATACAAAACAACTAAGGATTCTTTCACAACAAGCAACCCTGACTTGGCTTGCATTACACGCAATCACGACCTTCCTCGATAGCGTGTGTTGTACGCAATACCATGTTTTAATAAACAATGATATATTATTATAATATTGTCATGAACTAGAAGTTATAAATAATATTAAATAAATTTTGAATTTTATAACATTATTATTCATCTTACACATTTCTAGAGCATGGTATAAGAATAAAATAAATTTTTCGGGTAAAATAAGTATTTTTCAAAAAATGCAGTTTTGCCGCCTTTTAATGGCGCACCCACATTAAATCTACTTTTTGACATGTTTATATGTTCAATTTGGAAAAATAAAATTATTCTTTTGAATCAAGATATAAAAATTTACATTAGATAAAGTTTTGATATTTTTCTGATAACTTTTATATTTTAATGAATAGTAAAAACACGCTATATTTTAATTAAAAACAACTTTTTTCATCGTAATATCTTATGTGGTTAAATTATAATATTGAATGGTTTTAAAGTATAAATATAATATATTTTTACCATTTAATATAATGTATGTCATTAGCATTGATTTTACCTTGAATTCGTAGGTTAAATCAATTCAATCTTTTGCAATGTTTTAAACAAAAACCCGTTTTCAATCGACAACGAGATTAATTTTAATTTAATTTCTGCAACTTCTGTGTATTGAATTTGAAAAAATGGATTCCATATTTGGAATCAGTGGGTCCAAATTATGTTAATAGGCTACTTTTTATTTTTGGGAATTATGAATAGTAACTACGGTAAATTTTATTTACCGTAGTTAAAGGTAAATCGGGTAATTAAGGGTAAGTATAATATTATAAAATTACCCTAAAACATTCCAAAATTACATTTGATGGCTAAAAGTAGACCCATATAACCTAAGGGTAGTATTAGATTCATTTAATTAAATTTTTTCAATGAAAATAATTTAATTATTATTAAAACCAAAGAATGTGACAACATGTCACTTTCTTAAATCTTATAAGTATAATAATTTTAATCTAGTGATAAACTTCATGAAACTTCGAACATGAATAGTCTCCAGAAATATAATACAATTATCTACATCATAGGAATTTATATATAATTTTTAGGGATTAAATAATTATCATTTATTATGACACAAAGATGATGCAGTAATTGTCTTATTAATGAAATATTGACATAATTGATGTTATAAATACCCAAATAAATATAATTTGAGACTTTTTATGAATTACACTAATTTTCTAGTTTAATATGACATGTTAGTATTTATTTAATTAACTTTTTTTGAACTTATCATTCTGTTATGATTTTCACAAAAAATCAATTACTAAATAGTGTCAAAATTGACATAAAATAGTTTTTAAAACAAATATTATATTATTAATTGTTATTTTATTCCTAAAAAACTAATGTTCGGCCAAAGGACTTAGATAAGGTTATATATATTAATAATAAACAAATTGGTGTTCTTTTGGCTTCTTATAGTAAGTTTATTAACTTTATAGTGTAAGAACACAAGAAGACACGGTAAAAGTAAAATTATTTAACTTAATGTTAAATCTAAATGATAAGGTTAAAATAGGAACCTAAACTTGTCTAAATTCTATTGGATGAGAGGCTTTAGACCCATCCCCACCTTATCCTCGAAAGAAATCAATTTGGAGCTATTTAAAACCGAACTTAACTTTATAATAAAATAATATTTTTAGTTATTCCAAAGGTGCCCCTCTCCTCCCTTATAAAAGGACACCTCCTCCCTCTCTTCCTCACACAACTTTGAGCCTTCAAGCTCGGCCAAACCCTGCCAAATTCTCTTCTCCACTTCCCTAGAAACATCCTAGAGGTTTTGGTCTTCTTCAAAGACCCATTTTAGTGCCCTAAAAGGAGGTCTCAAAGAAGCACTTCAAAGAAGAGGTAATGTCCGTTACCGATTCTTTCATCTTTATTTATTCTTCCACTTCTTCTTCTTAGGTTGTTTCATTATGAAGTAATAACATCAGTATCACTAATATACTTATATGTTATTATAAGTATGAAACAACCCTATTTCACCATCTATCCATCCTACAGAAAAAGAAATCACCGCGCGTGCGTACGTACGGAATACCGTCTCCACGCCGTGTTGTAATCTATTTTCCACCACCACCATACATGGATGGGTATAATGGTGTAAAGAATAACTATACATAGTTATTATAACATCATATTGATTCTGATATATTGTATCATCCACTCCAATTCAATTCAATAATTATGGAAACGATATCATCGCTCGTGCGTACGTACGGACTACCGTCTCCACGACGCGATGAGATTCATTCTCCATGTTAACCATTTAAGAATGATTATAAAGTATATATAAGAAATAAAAATGAAATATATGACATTATAAAGCTACTGGATTTATGTATATATGTATTTCATCTACTTAATTCCATTCAACTCAATAAGGAAACGAAAACAGCGTTCATGCGTACGTACGGCCTACCGTCTCCATGAACGGTGTATTTCTTTCCATTTACTAATTTATTATATATATGTATATTCTGACTATATATTATATATAAATCATGTTTTATATTCTGGAATTAATTAATTATGATCTAAGAAATCATATGAATAATTACAAGTCAAAACACGGACGACAAATGAAACAATTTTACCCAAAATGCTCTTTAACATAGAATTTACAAAAGAAAGGGTAATATAAAGTCATAAGTGAACCATATATGATATCATAACAATGAGTGTGACTCTAGAATAAGTCAATGACATTATTTAAATCATTATACAGGAGGTTCGGACACCTATGAAGAAAATCGGACCTAAGGTAAGGGAAAATATCACAATCTCATTTTTATCCGAGATTATTTATACTTTGTTATTTACTGGGGTGTATTTTATCATCCACATCCATGTTTGCTCAATATGTAATTTTATTTACATACACCTACAATTTTTTAAATCCTATTTTACCCTTCGGTGAGTTTTTAGTAAAAGATATGAAAGGAATCTTTTGTCGTTTTTCGTACGAGGTACTTTTTGACTTTTCTGACAAAAGTACGAGAAGAATGTTTTTTTAACTTATACGACATGAATGGATTTTTAAAACATTATTTATAAGAAGAATACTTTACAAGTTTTCAAGTTTATTTTTAATAAACTTCATTTAGTTTAAAGTTTTATGACATGTTAAGAAAGGAAAACTGTTTTTGAAGAAGAAAGGATATTTTCCTCAAGAATGGAGTTCAAGTGTTTTATCAAAATTATTTTCCATATAAGATAATAAAGGGTTCTCTTTTTATCCCTATTATTACATTGATTTGATTATGTTGTGATGGAATTATTTTTATGAATTCCTTTATCTTATATGAATTGTTTTATGGTGTCATGATGTTTAAGAATCCCATTTTTATTACATGGGTTATGAAATGATGTATGGTTTATGATTTTGTGGCACACATAAGAATGGTATCATTATAAGATGGGTGGGACCTATATCTCCCTCAAATTCATTGGTTAAAGACTTTATATCTCATGAGATAGACATGGCTGGAATGGTAGGTTATACCGGTTCAGTGAAACAGGACTGAAATGAGGGTGACTCGGTTCAGAAATGGACTTTGTCCACTAAGATAGTCTTGGAAATGAGTCTTGACTAATAAGATATGATTCTCTATGATTATGTGTGTATGCCACAAAGTTTCATGTTTTATGTTACGATTATTGGGATTACATTTCACTACTATGATTTATACCATGTTATGAAATTATGCTCTCTTTTGCAGGTTAAGTTTTCCAAAATGTTATGTTCTTATGAATATGATGTGATTGATATTCCTTTTGTTTACCCTTACTAAGCATTTGAGCTCACCCTTTTATGTTTTCTTTTCCCCAGGATATAAAGAAAGGTTTTAGGTAAAAAAAAGGGAAGATATTTATGGGAGATGTTGAAGATCTTTCACCACGTTTAGAAGATTATATTACGAGTTTCCAAAGACACTAAACTATTACGGTCCTTGTGTGTGTGTTTCTGTTATGTACTAAGTATTCCGCAAAAGTAATGTAATGTCAATGTACATCAGGCATCAGGTCTCTACACACATGGTCACTACTAATCGTGCACAAACCACGTGCTCATCCTATCTATCCAGATTTCAATCCATTCTCCAAAGACTCAATGGAAACCAAAAGGGGGGAAAATATTGGGTGATGACATGGGTACAAGGCCCTCCACCTATTTCCACCAAACTAGAACAACAAAAGAAAGATGATGACACCATTGGTTTAAAATCTTCCTATCTTTCATACTGAGGATAAGACTTTGTACAAGGTTTTAAATGACACTGGGGTTTCCCCTAACTACGCGCCAGCTTCTCTCCAGGACCTATGGCTTGAGCTCAAAATATTGAAGCATCTTCGGCCTCACAGTTAGGCTATGGAAACCCCTGTGTGGAACTTCTTCTTTCAGTGCCACAAAAAACTACACCGCATACCCTGATGGGTTCACTAAGACGTAACACACTCCGTAGCTCACTTTACCGAAACATGACATTTCATTAAAACAAGGGATTGGAAGATGTACAAACATCTCACCTTGTTTCTTTGGGTGAGGAACAATAGAAGGGAAAGACATTCATAAACACCTTCCTCTAAGATAAAGGATTTGATGTTTTTTTCAAGTGATAAATACTCCCAACATAATGGAGAACCTTAGAGGATTACATGACCTTCACCTTTACAGTCAAATGAGAACACAACATCACAATGCATCACCTAACATGACCATTGCGATTGATAGAAACAATACATGGAATGGGACATTATGACAAGTCCCTAAATAACAGACAAGTCCAAAAAGTGGAAACAATAGCCTCTCTTGACCAAAATCCCAAAATTGGTGGTTTAACAAGAATTATTGCTTCAATGAAACTATGAAGAACCCAGAGGCCCTCTTAGACACCATTGAGACACTCATCCACAATAACAACCCCAAAACACTTCCACCTTCGATGAATCAGGCAACTTAAGAAACCAAGGTCTCTTTCAACCTTACACAAGCACTATCCCACTACAAGAGGATCCACAAATCAATGTAATTAATGGGTGTAAACTCAATCAACAAAGATAGATAAAATATTCCTTATATTGGTCAAATAGAGGATTTTCCAATGGCGAAACAATATGGGTTTCACTTTAGTTGTGCATTAACCCCTAATGGGGGAGTACCTTAACCAATGAGAGAACACAAAGACCCAAAAAATCTGGTGCATTGGTCAAAACATGCCACAAACCAGATCCAAACACATGAAGGTAACCACCATAAAGGTGTCCTGAAACATATCTCAGAAGAGACTACTAACTGATCCTTCTACCCAACTTGACATCCAAACACAAACCCAAAACACAGTTCGAACAAGAGGGGTTCTTGAACTCAAAACATCCCACAACATCAACATTTAAAAAAAACATAATTCACACCATCCCAAACCATTAATCAAGACATTATTTTTTCCTTTAAAAACATTTCTTTGAAAACAATCGGTTCATCGACTAGTGTATCCACCAATGGTACCCCATATGCCTTACACATGCATGTTTTTGTACCACATCGGGAACCCTCCTCATATCCACCCATGAACTCATCCATTCATTCCATTAACCATCCATCATTCCCTATAACCCCATGCATGTGGTCGCTCATGGAAATACCAAAGGGTAAAACAAAAAATCCTTTCCACTTTTCAAAACCAAAACAATCAACCAATACTTCCTTTTTTACAAGACCGCTAACCATGGAATAAAAATCCCAATAATTAAAATTAATACTCACTTTCAAATCATATAAATCAATTCCAAAACATCTCATTCCATTAAAACACCCTTTTATTTTTTATAAAACTCTATTGGAAACACTTTTTCAAAACCAAATTCTATATAGTTCCTGCTTTCAAAATAGGTCTAAGAACACCATTTTACATTTCAAAACAATTCTGAAAATTCAGTTCCACCATTTCATAAATAAATCCATTCCTTATTTATTTTAAAATCATTTCTCAAAAACTTTATGCTTCTTAAAACCAAGTCACTTTAAAACCAAAGTTCCAAGATTTCAAAACTAAGTCACAAAACAATGTGATAGGAAACTAGTTTCAGTGGGTGACTTAGACATATGGTTGGAGGCCATATCCCAATCACTTCACTATAATAGAGAGTGTTATAGGGAATATCCCTGACTCCACATGGCTTTCTAGGCCCTGCGAGCTCACTGAGACAATAAACCCAACTCTCTTTTCATTTTCCCTAATCATTATCAAACCAAGAAAACCAAAGGACTTAGATAAATCCCAAATTCCCCAGGAAAATTTAATCCCATCATGAGGTGTGGTGATCAGGAACACTACCCATAACTAGAATATCAAGTCCCAACAATCCTAACTCCAGACTATCCCAACGCTTCCCCAAATAACATGACCCAAAGAGTTAACCAGAACCTCGCCTCTGATACCATTTGGTCACAAACCGAATCTGATCACCACTGAAACCGGCACCAAACCAGGCCCGTGACAAGGCCCGAAGGGAATTCCCGATCCCCATGGGCTGATACAAGTTCTTGGGTATCATAAAATGAGAATTTGGAACTATTAACCCAATTTTATAAACATAAAACAACAAATGAATCCAATAAAATGAATCTGGATTTTTCAAAGAAAACAATGTTTTACAAAAATTTAGAACTGAATTACATAGTCTAAAACAACTCAACAAGACTATAACAAGGTACAAAACCAAAAATTAACTTCCCAAGAACCTCAACATGGAAAGAGGCATCACCCTTAATCCATCTCCACAACACCGCACTATGAATGACCGGTGAAAACCTGAACTGTTGGCACAAATGTAATACCCAAACCTGCGACAACAAAAAAAATAACCAAGTCTACCTACACCCAAGGGTGTAAGTAGGGTGTGATACAATTCCCAGTAGGATACCACCACTAATAGATTCTATGTTATAAACATTCAAAGAAGAAAAACATGAAAGTTTTCAAAAACATGTAATTTCTAGTTACAATTTCAAAAAGATGCAACTTAAAAAGATATCAGTTTTCAAGTGGGATAATTTAAAGAATCAACACTTTTAAGATAAATTCAAAATATACTGAATTTTTTTCATCCAAATATACCGTATGCCAATGGTAAGTATAAAGGATCTAATGAGCATAAGCAATAGGAAATAACCCCTGGGCACTAGATAGATGTGGGTCCAGGTACCTCGTATCTCGGTGAGAGTAACCACAAATAAATATTCGTTCTCATGCACGAGCCACTAGTAGAGAACATACCCATAACCTATTGGTCCCAAATCATCATCATCATAGTTTACTTAGAGTTGTAAGTGTCAATATTGCTAAGTGAAACTGAGGCCAAACCCCACAGACTCACCAGCATAATAGTACACGTCCACCCACCTAGATTCTTGGGTTTTCCCTTTGTGCTCAAACAAGTTCAACAAGCCAAGAAATATATTTTTCACATGAAAATATCACTTCCACATCACACATTAACCAAAAATCCTCATGTACATCACACAAGTCACAAATTCCACTTTTCATTCTAATGCATTTTGAAATCAAACTCACACCAAAATAGCCCACACCACTTTTTGCATAACTTTCACAATCCAACAAATCCTTCAACAATTTTATAAAGTCCCTCCAAATATAATAAACATCACATAACATCCCACTCACATGTTTCATAAAACCCTTCTTATAATCAAAATCTATTTTTCACATCACACTCACACAAATAGCCCACATCACATTCACACCTCTTTCACGTTTCAGTAAATCCATTAGACATTTTTATAAAAAATTTCCAAGAGGATACACATCACATGAAAAACCTATTCACATTTAAAATGGTCCATTTTAAAGTATAAACAATCCAAAACAGTTTTCCAATATGGTTTCACCTCTTACATAAATAATTAAACTATTCGAAACTTTCATAAAACTATTCTAAAGAGTGTACCAAATCTTTTCACATAAAACTCATTTCAAAACCATATTTCAAGGACAAAATCACACCAATAAAAATTTAAAACAGAATTTTCAGCCCCAAAAACATTTATTAAACTACCCCCAAGTGTTATACAAACACCTCAAACAATACTTCAAAAGATCCACATGAAAAGAATGTGTTTTCAAAATCACTTTCAAGAAGTACAATAAGGTTTTACACCTTAAACCCATTAAAATAAACCTCTTTAAAACCTAATGGCACACCAATACCATACCAAATCAGAATTTTCATCCCAAACAAGATTTATTAAACCAATTTCATATGTTATAAAATGCACCCAAACAATACCCAAAGGGTTACACATGAAAAACACCCAATTTTAAGATAAAATGAAACTATAAAAATAAATACTTCACCAAATCCAACATAAAAAATTTTTATCACCACACACAACATATTAGTAACATGCATAATAAGTAATTAAAGAAAACTAACTCATATAGAAATTATTACACAAGGAATCACCTACCTTTTATGCTGAAACCCTCAAAACATGGTGTGAAACATCAACTGCACCATCGCCGCACCTAAAGAAAGATAAATACAGTCATATACCACAATATTTGACCCAAAATACCCCAAATCAAACCCTATGTTTGATCATCAACTTCTCGACATGAATAATTTCAAGAAAGGGTGAAAGAAACCCTAAGGAAGGGGAAGAAATCAAGGAAAGAAACACTTACTTGAAACATCTTGAATCAAACGAACCAAATACACCAGAATTTTAATCTCCAAGCAACCAAACCTGATATTGAGGCTCTAATGGGGATTATAAGGTCATGTGAGGATAGAAATTTGGGAAAAAGAGCAGAAATTGAAGGAGTTATGAAAGAAACAATTTACCTCTTCAAATCTGGACGATTTGATAAATCCAGATAAGTTTCGCCCAAATTAGAGAAATCCATGAGCTCAAAAGTGGAGAAATAGATAATGGGGGTTCTCATTAGGTTTTTGGATTTGAGGGGGAGGTTTAATCACCGAAAAAGAGTAAATATTTAATGATATATTAAAATATTAAAAATAAAACTTAAAGCAGGAAATGGGCTTTCGGGCAGGCCCAAAACCTTAATAAAAAACCCCAATCCATCATGATTATGGATTTTTATGAGGCCCAAATGGATATGGTAGTTTTTATATATTAGGTTATGAAAATTGAGAAGTGTAATTGTTGTAAAATCTTGAAAAATGAATGAGTTATAAAATAAACAAAATTGGTTTTTAAATCTGGAAATGGGCTCACGGTTTGGCCCAAATTTTGAAAACCCACCATTTCCTCCAAAATGCATGTGAAACCCCACAAAAAAAAAAGAAATAATGTAAATTAAATGACAAAATAACTTTAAAATAAGTCATTTATGTGACAGACACCATAATTATTTGTTATTTATTTTGGCGGATTGCTGAGATTATTTATCACCATGGTATTTGATCCTTAGTGTGTGTGAAGGCCTTATTTCCACTTTTCTGGTTGAGAACAGGTTTCATTAAGGGCTGGACAGAGGCCTCGGATTTCATTATTGAGCGGATCCACTCATGTGTATTATTTTGAATATGTTTGATTATCTCAATAGTGTCCCAGAGACGAGGTATGTGGTCTATCTCATTGTTAGGAGTAGATCCATGTACATTTATTTCTTTATCCTTTGTGTACTCTTGTATATTTGGTTCGACCTATGGGTTATCGGTGATTTTTGTATGACATGGATATTTGATATTTTGAATAATTTCATTTATTATTACAGTAATTTCCATTTTTTTAATTACTTCTTCCACACTCTTTTTAGTTACTTCCATGGATGATCTCTAGTTTTTATGCTATGTTACATTAACATAAAGGTATAGTCTCCCCACTATACCACCTTTTTACCATAATTACTAGTTAGAAGCCTCTAGTTTATGGGGAGGAACACATGAGGATTTATAAAGAACCATCTTGGTGAACCAGTTTAGTGGAATCCATTAATGAATATTAAAAAATTGTATCAAAGGATTTCCATTACATTAATTTACTATTTAGGATATGGTAGATAAGATTGTTAGGAATGAGTCAGAACCTATGATTGATGTCGAACTAGTTGGTTGATAAAACTGATTCTAGTAACAATCCCTAGTTACTAGGGATATGGTATTACTATTATGATCTATGATATTACATTTATATATTATTTTCACTTTTAGGGAAAAAACATGTTGTCTAGGTGTTAGGATTTGTAATAGATTTATGGATCTTTTCCCATTAGAAATATCCCATAGATTAATTTTGACTCTTTTCCATGAAATTTAATACTAATATTTTTCATCATATTTGTTGCAAATAATTCAAATGTTATAGGTCTTTTAGTGTGTGATTAATATTGAAGACTGAGGCCAATTGTTTAAAGTGTCAAAAAAACTAAATGATGTTTTCCTATATATATATTTTATGGAATTATACTCAATTGATATGATATGAATATATATATATATATATATATCATTCTTATGGTATGTATTATAGTTATATGTTGAGACATTGTATGGTGAAGGTGGTCACTCAGTCCACTTGTATAAGAGGTGAAGTAACCATAATAAGAAAATAGGTCACTTGATTCCCATTTGATTAACCCATTTTTTGTTTTTTTTTCTTATTTTTAGTTATTTATTGTGTTAATAACAACATATATTGTGTCTTACTACATATAATGGAATGAAATTTTACATAATCGACCATTGTTTGTGGTTTTCAAGCAAGTTTATTGAGTAAGATGTTGATAGGTACCAGGATGTTTCTCATGAACTGGACCACAAGGGGGTATTACCATATACTGATTTTTGGTGATTATTAGTTTAGTATATCTTGTAAGTTTTTATCATGAAATCTATGGAATGGTTCATTATGAGGGTTCTTGAAGGGGATCAATCCCTAATAGTGCAACGTTGATAGGTTTCACCCTCATTGGACGATGTAATCTATATCTCCCTTATAGAGGTTTAACCTAAAGACTAGGTGGATAGAACTAGTTCTCATGTTATGATACATGATCAATAGGGATAGTTGGAAAACCTATAGGCCCTCTGTTTTGACTTAGACCATTTCTGGTCAACGATTCTTTTTTTAATGAGATAATTTAACATGAAGGGTTGGATTAGGTTTACAGATGCATGTTTAAACAGTGATCTTAGTAGAAAGGTCTTTTATTTAGATCGATATAGGGTAGGTTCTTGATTTTTGGGATATATTTAGTTTTATGGATTCATTTTAGGATGATTAACCTAGGGTTCATTTGTATTGATAATAGATTTCATGTCTAGAACTATTCAAGTTCCTAGACTCATTGATCATGAGTTGCATTTTCACTTTTTTGATCTCTTAAAGAAATTCTATGTAATTTAAATGTTGTGGATTATACCATTGAACAGGTGTGGTTTCCGACATTAAAATGGGGTTCCAAGATAGATTATATGTTATTGGTATTAACATTCCATGTAGCATTATTTTCTATAACTGATGATAAAAAAATCATGATAGTGTGAGTCGGGTAGTGATGGTATGCATTAGTAACTTGTGGTTCCATTTTAAATCATTAATAAGTGAGTGGCCATATGCAAGCCAAGGGGGGTATTTTCAAGGATTTTAATGGGAATGGTCTTCTAGAATATGTTCCTAGAAAAAAATGTATCTCCAGGGTAGATGAGATGCCGTGGATAAATTGGATGTCGTGAAGTGTTGATCTGGTAGTTGAACCTGGACACTCATTTTTGGGAGATGGGGTATCAAGAGGTTTTTTAATGCATGTATTGCCTATTTTGATGGGGGAATGTCTCAGAGATATATATACATTCCTTTGGATGGAATCATAATGTACACCTAGTTAGAGACAATCATGAACTATCATGGAATCATCTTATATACATTGAGAGAGCATCATCTCAACGACATGCTTCATTTATATTCAAATATTCTTCATAGTTGGTGATGAATCCAATTGATGTTGCACTCGTGATGTGGTAAAAAGTAATCCATATGGTAATTAGTTCACCACTCGCCATTTTTGGGTGGTCACCTCTTTTTCTATATAAATTCACAATTTGATGTGGGATATTAGTGTTGATTACAATTTGTGAGATGAAAATAAGGGTATTTATATGTTGTTGAGTAATATATCATTCATAGTTAAATTTATTTCTTCCTAAAAGAGTTTTTTATGTGGTAAAAATGGTACTTGGATAGTCATCATGGTGTAGTTTCACATATGCTCAAGATGAGAGAATGGCCATAATTTAAAACCAAGGCTTATCCGGGATGGTATGTTTTATGTTGGGGAAACTGTAAAAACCCATTTTTTCTAAACACTATGTCAATCCTAGAATCCAATGTTTCTCCTAAAATAAGAGTTTAGTGAAATTCCAAAAAAAATCAAATTTTCATGGAATAATTAATATGTAATATTTAATAAATTAACTATTAATTTATTCACACATGTTTTTAGGCTATATACATTGAATGGAGTTTCATATTTAGATTATATATCTATTTTTAGGATTATAACAATCAGTGTTTTCCAGGTGGGGCATAAACTCATATTGAGTATTGTGTCAAGAACGTACCCACTTTTTCATTTTATTTTTCTTTTCATGTTTTTTATTTTCTACTATTTTTTCTTCCTTCTTCAATTTTTTATATCATGTATTCTCCCTAGTGTCCTCCTATTTCATGTGTTTGAGAGATAAATGGATATTTAGAGAGATATAAAAAGAGTGGTAGAACGGGAGCTACCATCATGGAGCTCGGTACATGCCAGATTGTCATAAAAATCAATGGATTGCAGAAATGGGTGAAGCTTTGGGGGATTCTACCCAAAAGTAGTCCATTTTTAGTTTTTTCTATAAATCCCTATAGATTTACATTTTCATGTCCTATCCCCCTAATTTTTTTTCTTATGACCCATTTTGGGTTGTTCTACAGCTTTTGAAAATAAAAACTAGGTTTTAGATGATTTGAGGGGTTTTCCATTCAAAAATATCTATCACATGGTTTATAGTTATAGAAAACATGTTGTGTATTCTTCTTTTTCATGGAAGATGATATTTTTATAAGTTCACTCAATGCATGGTGTATATAAGACATGTACTAGGACTCTTCCATGAAGGTGGGTACCAAGCCAAAAAACAAATGTAGGGGAACATGAACATACAGAGTACACAGCATGATCCCATGTGGGATGAATGTCGTGTAGAGGTACACGACCAGACTATATACATTTCTAGGATATTTGACATACATAAGATGGTTCCCTATGTAGTTTACACACCATGTACATGATTAACAAGCCATGTACATGGGTCTTTACCTCCCATGTCTAACCGGTGTACATTCTTAGGTGGGGATTTGGGAGTACACATCATGTACTAGGGTATAAAAGGAGTGTACTTTCACTTTCTACCCTTATTATGGGTTTTCATTTCTTTAATCCCATTAGTAATAACTAGACATATGATATTGCCATATTTTGTATCGTTCCATTTTAATCATGATGATGAAAACCTTGTGGTGATTTCAGGACTCCTAGGTGTCATTTTAGTGTTTTCCTATAAGGATATGTTCTTTGACTGATAATTTAATCCAGATGTCTCGTAAGACTGAGACGTTTATCTGAGATGATCCATGAGATATCTCTCTTGACTGATGATTTCATAGTTCTTTCATTTATTATGTCTCCCTTTTGAAATGTTCCCTTCTATCTTAAGAGGCCGTGAGGTTATTTTTTTTCATGGATCCCCTATTTGATGCATCTACAAAAGTTTCAACCTATAGGATCCCATATAGGATGCCCCTATCTTTCTACTATTATGGAGGGTTCTATATGGGATGAATTTTCTTAAATGATGGCCCAAGTAATCCCTTGTAGTGTCCCTTTACATGTATATCATTCCAAGGATCATGAGTTGGATGCCTCTTCTTATCATGCTACTTTTGAGGGTCTTATTTAAGATGCCTCTTCCTATGAACAATTTTGATGATCCCATTTAGTATACCTATAATTATTTATTACTAAGGATCCTATTTAAATTTACCAGTTAACTTCTCTACTGATGATCTTGAGTAGGGTGTCTTATCATATATTGTACCTCATGGGATACCAAGAGGGATTAATTCATTTATTTGTTCAAATAGAGGACCACTAGTATGATTCATATCTAGTATTTTTATATGATGGTCTGAATGGTTTCCATGATGTTTGGTTAACCCAAAATATAGTATGTTGGGTTTTGGTAGTGATTGTAGTGGGTTTCATGTTATATCATACACCAAGAATGTATGTCATGAATCTATGGCTCTAGAAGTCGTTCTAGTTGTTTGTATGCACTCACTCATCTATTTATAAATTAACATGTTTATTTATGATTTAATGATGATTACCAAGTTGATTCCTAGTTTTTGGATGATGATCATAGCATAATGAAATTTCTACCTTTGGGATGCAAAAACGTACATCCTAGGATCTATTTTACTTATTTATTATGGTTCCCATACATCCTAACTATGTCCTCACTTATGAGACTTTTTATTTATATCATTGGTATACCCAGATGTGCATCCTAGGATCCATTTTTGAGCCATATATTATTGGATGTTATTCACATCTCTGTTATTGTTATTGATGAAGAATCCACTTTCCTCAATTTATTATATAATGAAGATTACCCCTCTCTCTTAGACTTTTGTTTTAAAGAGTGTGATTATGATCTCCTTAATTTGGGATTGACATCACTATTATTATGATATATATGAGTGGAATACCAACCAATGATACACATGGATAATGATACTCTTCCAATAGAAAAGGTTGATTATGATCTCCCTTATTGATTAATAGATTGTATTGTTTGGAATGTCATTACACATCATTGACATATATATATATATATACTAATGGATAATTATTTTCTCCTGGGTGATGGGGATGATTACACTCTTCCTAATTTGAGACCTCAAGGTGTAGGCATCATGTCTCACTAGTGATATCTCCTTATACATCACCTAAGCGTCAGACCCCTTGGGTTTATATGAGTTGAAATTTCATGACCACCTACAGAACATGATCTAGGTCTCATAGATTGGGATGGATTTACATGGAGAGCATAACATTTTTTCAGATCAATACCATATTTATAGTAGTGTATTTCAATAAACAACATCCTTAATTATATTGATTGGAGGTGAGTATAGGTGAACACAAGGTAAGGACATGTATCACCTTGTTGTGGTGTTGATATCTAAAATACATTTGTAGCACTATATGAATAAGGTATTTTAAATTTTGATTATAGAACCAAATATTGACATTATTATACATGGTTTGAGTGTTATGAAATCTAGATCAATTCCCTCATCATAGGATATCCATGAAATCATGATTATGAAGCCAATGAACAAGTGCTTTTGATTTATGTTATTTATCACCTTACTAATTTATATTAATATATATATTTACATATATATATAGGAATATATTTATATGAACACACATATAAAATTAAATATACATTATGGAACCTTTCCTAGTTGATCGAGATTACGAACACAAGGATCAACCGTGGATTCACTTTATTTATTTTTTATATCATTACAGTTGTATCTCATCTTGGATAATAATATTACTCGATAATTCATTTAGGACATTAGATCTATATAATCATCATTACAGTGGCCTACTAATATTATTTATGACCCATGTAAGTGCACTTCTGTGTGTGTAGACCATATGTATGATTTTTTGGAAGAGCACAAGTTTCATGATATAAAGTGATAAGGACTACAGTTTTATGGTTGAGTAAAGATTCTCGTGTGGATTATTATGATTAGGGTAGAGCTGATCAGTAGAGTTATAGATACTAGGTATGTGTTCTAGCATAGATTTAGTATTAATACATGTATTTTTATTCCATTTTCATTTATATACTCATACATGTATTGTTAACCCAATGGGTGACCAGTGTTGTATATTTTACATGGATGTTCGGGCTTTTATTGAATTTCATTTATTATTAAAACATGTTCTATTGTAGTTATTTGTAACCTAAACACTCTATTTAGTTAACACCTTTTGTGATATATAGATATTTTACCTTTGTTTTATTTTATATGAGGGTATAGTCTCCCCATTGTACCACCATTAGACACATGTTTCTAGTCATAAGCCTCTTACATATGTGGAGGCGTACTTGAGTCCTTGTGTTGAATCAGATTGAGGAACCAGTTTCATGGAATCTGGTCCGGGATGATAAATAATGCTAAAAATATGACATCACTATTCAATTTTTTAATGTTTACCATTATATGATTTATATATGTAATGGGTGTAGTGTTGTTAGACCACACATTTATAAATTATAAATTTATAACCATTTGGTATCATTCAATAATGAAATTATTTAAAATAGGTTGTTTGGAGTAAATATAACAAATTATGATGAATTTCAATATAATATGTTGACTTTAGTAGTAAAAAATAATTATTTTAAGTGAAAAGTTAATTAAATTAAACAAATAACAAATGTAAATGATGAAATTATGATCATGAGAGAAAGGGAGAGTATCAATAGTGTAACATTTAACTTAAAAAAATGTATAAATTATATAATTGAAGTAATATGATTTTTCATTGGGCATTTAATCTAAAAATTATCTTGTTTTGATACTTATAATGAAATAATTAAAATAACTAACCCCTCGATCCATTTAAATAATTACATTAATAATGGGTAATTCAATATATTTAATATTTTGTAGAAAATTAAGTTTACTAGTTTTAATGGTGAAATTCCATTTCCTTTTAATTAAAAATGGAAATAAAAATAAAAATTTTAATTTAAAAATAATGAATGAACATTGAAACATAATTCAATAATCTTTCAATAATTCAAAACCTATAATCAATTACCCTTCATGTTATTACAACATTTTAATGGAATTAACCGCTTAAAATCTCTTAGAAATTACACCTAAAGAATAATTATACTTAAATAAGAGAATCAATGAGTATGATTCTCCCTTTAAACATCAATTATCATTTTCTTGTTAAAAATCATTCAATAAAATGTATCTAAAATAATCATGAATATTTAACAACTTATTTGTAATAGTTCTATCTCTATTTTCATTTATGGGTCCTAGTAATAATAATTTTTAACTCAAAGTGCAATTATAATTTTTTAAAAATAATTACATGGAGTTCATATATTATTAAGACCTATAATATATTATTCCTAATAAAAATTTCACCAATTATCTTTAAAACATAAATTATATATTATCAAAAAAATCATATTTTTGTGAAAAACATTATGCCAACTATATATATTAAGTGAGCCAATATATTTTCCATGTTCTCTATAAAATATCCATGAACTCATGAGGTTATAAAAACTATTAAATTATGATAAACAATAATTCCATGTGATTTATAGAGGCCCAAATTTTCGTGGTCCCTTAATTTGTTTTTCATTTGTTGGAGGTTTGAATATCAGATTGGAATTTGATTTTGGGTGAGGGGATAGATATTATATTTCTATATGAAAACATATCCTGGTTTTGTACTAAATAAATTGTGGTTTTCTTGGGATTTTTCATTTTTATAAACCTATTCATAGATGAGTCAATATTTTTATAGGTATGGAGAAATTGATCTGAGTCATTTCATTTTAGGTTAGGATATACATCATGGTTGTAAACCAATACATATTTTCTATGGTATTCATATTTTTCTATCATGGTTTGGGGTTGAATGTTGGTTAAACTTCAATAAAAAATTGGGAGAAAGAAAATGGTAATATTTAACCTCACTATGGGTAAAATTTTATGGTTAGGTAAACACTATTCCTAGGTTGTATCATGGTTCAATGGAGTAGGTAGTAATACCCCATATTGTTTTGGTCTAACCATATTGTTTTTTGGTTAAAGGCATGTTATTTAAAGATAAATTTCTAGAGGGATATTAAATATATATATTTCTAATATTTATGGTTTTCAAATATATATTGATTGAGCTAAACAATTATATGGTTCATTCTCATCATTACATGATTTGGTTCCTTAAATATTCACAATTTCATTAATAGATGGTTTTACCATACCCAAAGAGCCATAAATTTTAGGGATGGGATTATAAATTCCCTTAAAATTGATATTGAACAATTTACAAAGCACATGAGATATAAATAGAATACTGTCAACAATTCCCTCACCATAAATTCCCTTATCATTGATTATTTTATTTATCTATGATTAATTGATAAATATAAGGAATAATTTGGTTGATAATGTTACTATAGGTCACTAAGTATAAAATAATATAGAGGTGATAAATTATATTTACACAAATATATCCATGGCCAATCTAAAAATTATTTTAGTAGGAAAATGGTAATATTTTATGATGTTGAAATTTCAGAAGAGAAAATTTTAAAAATTATTAAATCATATGAACATATACTAATTTTATGAAAAAATTACAATATAATAGAGAAAAATATTTTTTTTATATAATTATAGGATGTAATTTGAATCATTAGATGGTTTTTTATATGTCTCAAACTATATATTCAACAGCACAAATAGATTATTTAAATAATATGGAAATTTATCAAGAAATATAGGATGAAGATGGACCCATTTTCAAACACATATATTCTAGTCTAGAAAAATGTCCCCAATATATTGTAGAATTATGACGAACAATTTGGACTTATGATACCACACTATTTTATATTTAATTAAAAATGAACTCGTATGAAAAAACCTAGCACAAATATTTGACATTGTAACTTAAGGATAAAACAAGATGGATTACATTGATTCTCAGAATTCAAAGCATCAAGGTATGTGGTTAGGCACTTTAATACATGATTTTATATTACTAAAACTAGTTTTTTAATTATTTCATACTATAACTACTCCTAGGGTTTTATAGGGAACAAAAAGTGGTTTACAACTGACCAAAAAGAATAAATTTATTCAAATGTGAATTTATAACCCAAAATCATCAAGTAAACACAAATAGAAATCAATGTGTTTTAATAATTTTGTATCATTTATAGAATAATAACTTGTATTATATGTTTTCAAGGTCAATGGTGCATTCGTGAATTTCTTTTTAATTGATTAGATCTATATAATCAAAATCATTGAGAAATTATTATTAATGAAGAATATAAGGGTGAATTATTACATGAAAGAATTCACCAATACATTATACATTGAATATGACATAAAAATACTAATAAAAATTAATATATATATATATATATAATGAAAATAATGGGATAAAAATTTTGAATTACATAAACCATTCAATTATTATACATTTGAATAATAAGATTTCATAAATCCTCCTCCTTGGATGAAAAGTATGAATTTAGAAACCTATAGAAGGGGAGGAAAAATATAAAAATAAAAAACTCACTATTGTCTCCCTATACCCTATAATAATTTGATATTGATATGTGATGGGTATTCATTAAAAATTCATGCTTTGTAGCGTGAAAAAATCCAGTGGCTATTGGGGTAGGTCATATGTCCTTAACTATTATTCCCTATCAGATAAAAACATAATAGTTACTATCATATCTATAAAATTTTAACTATATATTTATTGAATTCTTTTGAATGTATATTAAATATGAAATGATAATCAGGCCAATTTTTGTATACTATACCAATTTTTTCCTTATTTAATAATGGTAAGTCCCTTTTATCTTTCCCAAAATTTATTCAAATTGTGTGATTTCATTATGAATCATGTAATTTGATTCATATTTTCCCCATATTTTGTTCATTATAGCCCAATTTCCCAAAAATCCAATAAAAATGTAAAATTTAAATTTTAGACTGATATAGTGAATGTTTTGACAAATATGTAAACATGATTTCCAATTTTCTTACTATAAATCCCAATATATTAAATAATACCTAGTTAAATGGTTCATAAAAAGGTCAATGATTATTAAAATACTATGATCTTTTATGTTTAGATATTAATAGAATTGGGAAAACCATTAAATAGCATAGGGAACACTAACACACATTGTCCACTTTTTCCAACAAAACAGGTTCACATATTGACATTCATGTTTCATTCATTAAACTTTACTTCATTCATGTTCTGTCACCATTATACATTCTATAATTCAAAAACATCAATAATCCAAGTGAAAAACATTTGAAAATATTGTATGTATAAAATAAATCTCAAAAAGGAATAAAAAAATAAAGGAAACCCATTAATAAATTTAAAATTCTTGAAAACCCATATATAAGTATTCTTTTAATGTAATAAATATTGATCTCAAAGTAATATTTTACATAATCTTGATAAAAATGTCTTCTAAATTTTTTATTATAAAATATTCCATAAGTAATAATAAAATCATTATAAAAAATCATGATGGTTTAATTCAATCACACAAAAAAATTTCCTTCAAAGCAATAATTTCAGTCATTGGGGAGCATAATCCTTCTTAAAGACTTATTTTCTTATCTTATGAGATAACCAATTTTCTATTAAAAATAGAAAAAAATTGAAAATGATTTATATCCAAATATTATAATATTGATAAAATGAATAAAAATATCAACTTTCATAATGCTGGAATTCATAATGTTATACCACATAATATTTCATCAAGTCATCACGCCAATACATTATATATAAATTGGTAACGGATATGATAAATACCCATGATTTTTTGTCTCGTGATACTTACCAATGCATATAGAAAAAATATATTAGTGTAACTAACCCATTCACTTATAATGTCTAATTTATAAATCATATGAATGAAATTAAAAACAATACAATACATAATCGACATAATCCTTAGTATTGAAAAAATAGCATTTGAAATACCAATATTTCTCTCAATAGATAAATAGAACAACAAGATTATAATCCATTCAAATAAATAATATTTATGGTATCAGTATATTTTATCTATATTGAATAATAAAAATCACTAAATAAATTTGAAAAAAAATTAAACACATTTATAATGACATTTGAAATTCCCTTTTAAAATAAGAAGAAATGCATATTTTTTGTAAAATCGTTATAATAAATAAAATTCATGGAATAATGAGAATATGATTTTTTTAAATATATTAAAAATTATTGAGTAATTTTGATAACCGATAATATATATGATTTAAGGAAAATAAGGTCATGTGGTAAATGTTTAAAAAAAATTATTGTACATCTATAAAAAGAAAAAAATCATATAAAAAAACATGAAAGGATTCAATTTACAACCTTTTTTAATGACAGATAAAATTAGTGGAAAATTAAATTTTAACATATTTTAATCATAAATAATAATAATCTTGAAATATTTTAAGAACAGAGTTATGGTGAAGAAATATTTTGAAAGGGATACACTAAAATAAGGTTTTAATGAAAGATTATTTACCTCAAATCTCAATACATATTTTGTGTTCTATAACCCATGTTTAATAAATTTATATTTATAATTTATTTTATTAATTAAAATTTCCACTATTCTTATTATTTCTTTCAATTTAATCATTATCATTTTTTATTTAATTACTAAATCAATTATGTTTACATTAGACGTTTTGAGTTACTTTGGTCTTTAACGTTTAAAAATAACTTCAGTAAATTGTATTTGATCGATGTGGATATGATTATATCATTTATATAATATTAAATATGATATAATTATAATATTTTTTATATTTATAATAATTTTATAACCATCCCTATAATTTAATAATGAAAAAATAATTTCAACACTTTGTGGAGATGGTAGTTCAAATGTTCAAACAGATACAACTTATATTTTTATAATTGCTGAAAAATATATAAAAACGATATAAATTCACCATTATAGAATCATAATAATCTTATAATGGTCATATTTATACATTAAATCCATCCTTATAAAAATTCATGTGATCTGGTAATGAAAAATGAATCATATCGCTTCGTGGAAGTTATAGTCCACACATATGCCTAAGCAACATTAACATTTTAAAAAAGATGGGATGGTTGAAAGAGAAGTAATATATTATATTTATATATATATAATCATGTTATAAATATAATATATTTTCATTTGATCTATTATTTTAACCAACCATATTAGAGTAAATGATGAAAAATTTAATCCCTCACTTCATTGAAGCGGTATTCCACATGTTATAAAAAGTGATGCTTTAATATCACATTAGACTGAAAAAGGGGTGAAATGGGTTATTCCATCAAAATAATAACATTTTATTATATGTAAGATATTTAATTTAATATATGTTAATTGTTATAGAATATTTTAAGGAGGTATAGGAAGAAAAAAACATGAAAATACTTAGTTATGAGTTATATAATTGTTTTTGAGAAACCACATTTTTCCTATAACATATGACTTCTAGGATAGAATTTTGTAAAGAGAATATAATATAGGAAATATGGAGGAATGTTGGGTGGATATGTTTTTAATAGGTGGTTGACCTAAATGGATCATTTGGTGTATGGAAGAGAGACGTAATCTTTTCCTTTTACATGTGAGGTGGGTGGAAATCTTGTAAATATTTGATATATATATAATTTTTTTATAAATAATGTCATGTCATGTTCCAATCTGGTTCACTCTATAAATAATAACAAGACTGGCCAGCGACATGTCCTCAAGCACACCTCCCCATATGGTAGAGGATATTGACTATCATTAAGGGTATAATGGTCATACATTGGGAGGATATACCCTCTAGATCAATACTAAATATAGTAGAAACATAATATATTAAATCCAAATGGATTATAAAAAATCATAGGTGTTTATTATTAATGAAATAAAACATAATTGTTTTTAATAAACCCACCCATATGAACATAATTAGTTTCTATATAAGGGAACAAACATATATCAGGTAAAACATAAAACTATGATAGTGTGTAAAATAATAAATAAGTAAAATAATCTAACTCCAGTTGGAGCCACGAGTACATTCCTGGTCCCTAGCACATGTCTAATGTCTTAAATTGTAATGAGAAATATCAAGAAGAATAATAAATGATGTTGACCTATTTCTAGACCTATATGGATTAGATTTTTCTAGGTACCCAGCGGCATACCAAAGAGGTTATGTGTAAAACTCAATAGGCCAGCACAATTTGTGTTTAATAAAATCTGTTCTAGGAATATAAAATGAAACATTGTTCCAGTATATTGATTTTAATTATTAATGTAAATAGAAACTATATTGATCTCATGTTTTTAATAGGACACTTGGAAAACTATACCTACTTCATTATAATCCAAAATGTCTCTGAGCATGTTACATTTCATAAGTAATATTATCCTAGGTGTTATGGAATATAACCCAGGAATATATGTATAGTTTAAAAACATGTGGGGTTTCTTATTTGAATAAGGGGCACATCTTTGGAATCTAACTCATGGGGTCATGGTATGGTATGTCCAAAAAATTATATTAATAATGATAACAAACACTAGGTCATATTATTAATAACAGCATGCCTAAAAGAATCCAATAAATAATGGAAGGAATTCAATGTATAATAATTTCCATAAACCCTAAGGAAGGTCAGACCAATATATATTCAAAATTCAAAATTAATTTCATGTCCATTATTTTTTATAAATAATGATATGGAAAATTATATCCAATAATGAGGAACACCATTTCCAATATCAAGGAACACCATGTAGAACATTTCTTAATCATCAGGTCTCAAACAATTCATCATGTCATATGAGTTTATCTAGATAATTCAATGTTAGTAGCCAAGTATATATCAAATAATACTAAATTAATCATGCATGTTACACAAAATAATTTAAAATGGTCCATGGGAATAATTCATGCCAATTTACAATCATCATGTTACACTACATATAATTATAGAATTTAATTTATAAAAAACCTATATGGCAATGGGAAAAATCTATTCTATTTCATAATTCACCAGGATTAAATTCACAATAAGAAGTAAGACGGTCCATGTGAGGAAAAATTCCAATTAATAATTATTCATCTAATTTTGTTCTTCTATTAAATCATTGATTTATAGATGAAAAGGGGTACAAGTGTGTGCACATAACACTTACCCTTAAATTAATTCAATAAGTAATTCCACTAGTAAGTGTAATATTCAAAAAACCCAAGGGTTGGTTTTGGTAGGACACACAATTAACTATATTCATATGAATTTATCCAAACTCACCTTATGTAGTGAATATAGATGAGGTTATTGAACTTTAACCAAGGTAAGGGGTCTATGGAAATCATAATTGTGGTTTAGGTATTTAATTTATTGTTTCACATTTTATAAGAAATGAACTATAAGTCTGGTGTGAAGCACAATGATGACACGTTATTGATGGTGAAACATTAAAGAAATAAAATACAACAACTAAATTATTAAAAGGATTATTCACTTTTCCAATATCACCATTTGGTTTAGGCTGAAAAAAAAATATAAGAATTATAAAATTCCCAGAAAATAAGGCATATGAGCTTGCATGGAAACAATATCCAGGATAGTGATAGGAAATGAGATAACAAGTAAGGGGGATCATATACATAACTGAGGGTTATCTAATTAAACATATGGTGATAAATTCATAGATAAAAGTAGGGGAACCATCAAAGACTTGGGAAAGATACATGGGATATCTTTTTTAGATTCTATACATGGGAAGCAAGGAATAAATAAGGGTGAAACCCACATAATGGATGGAGGTACAAACGGGTAATATAAAACCTTTTAAGGGGTCACAATTTGGATAACTTATTTTTATCCTTGCAAGCCAACTATCCAAATGTGCATGGTCTTGCATGAAGAATTAAATAGTTTGACAACCCATGCACATCCCATACAGAGATACTATCCAAATGGTTCAACCCTTCAATGGCTAGGAAAATTGTTGGAAAATCAATGTACATCTTAGGTGTGTCATTTTTGCAGTTTTCTATAGATTCTTGCATAGTCATGTGAAATTATGTGCATTTTTTTACAACCCATGTGATATATCTGCATCATTACATGGTTGAGATGTATTTCTATAATTGACCGTATGAAAACCATGTTCCTCCCTTTTAATTTCCAAAAAAAAGTCTCTCAAATACAAAAACACTCGAACCTCATTAAGACTTTTAGAAATTTCTCAGACCATAAACCCCATAAAGAAATAACACATTAAAAGTGTTCCAACTCTCAGAAATTCTTAATAAGGGATTACAAATTAGCTCATCCTTCAAATAAAAGATTTAAATTCTCATGGAATTTCTAATGCATTTGGAACTAAAGATCTTATAACATCCCCTCATTCAGTGTTCTCATCCATGAGAATCCCTAGTGTATAATGAAAACATGACCCTACCTACATGGGTTATGAATATCTACCCAGACTAATACATTATGTTCCAAAATTCATAATGTTCTTACATGTTATCCATTATTAATAGGATACTTAAGTCATTAAAACTCAATCCAACATTTGTAACTATTTCCAAAGCACTACTACAATGCTTATGTAAGCCCTTGTTAAAAGATACATGATAAATTAATCATCAATTTCATAATTCAACTAATAGTTATCAACACAGTTTCTATATATTATTGACTATTTCCAAACCATGTAACTTCCAACATCACAATTTTCTATTGAAACATGTGGTTAGCATCCTAGAAACTCCCTTGTAAGTTCTATTAATTTGATCAAACAGTTTATTTCCAATCAAACCATCATTTTCTGAGACATTGTTTTTTCCTTAAAAAGATCCTAGAAACAGTTATATTTTACCCAACTCAAACCATAACATTCAAGATTCAGTTCCTTACCAAGCACATATAACTATCTGAGGAATCTCAATTCCAACTTCTTGTAACTGACAAATTCTAAAAATGATCAAATTCACCAGCCTAAATGAATCCAAAACTATATTCTAAAGCCTTTATCCTAAGGCATGCCTATTTTTATCTGAGTTTTATCACTGAATCCATTACCAAATTTTTTATGATGTCCCTTGGTCAAATAATCTCCTTCTCATCTATGTCTCCATGATATTGTACAATGACTAGAATATAACAGATAAAACCGGTAAAAGTAATTTACAAAGAAATCAAGATTTAGATTTTTTTTATTTATCTGATAACATTGATTAAAAAACAACCATTTGTTAAATAATCTCAAAGTTGACATTACCCTTCTCACAATAGGTTTATAAACTAGATACCATAATCCCACTCCCTACAATAGTTTCATCTTAGTCATTGAAAAAAATGATCAAAATCCTTTAATGTCATAACCAATGACCCATCCATCTCTAGACATAATTAATTTCATCGCTAAGAACCTGCTTATTTCCTAGGGCTAATGCAACTATCACCTATCACTCATTCTCACATTCTAAAAATGGTTCCCATGGAATTCACAATGAATCAAATAAAAAAGTATTCCATTGTACTGAATTGACCAATGATGTAGCTTCCACCTAAAGGCTGGCCTTAAACTGCTCCTCAATCATGTCTCCCAATGGGTCCTTTCATCACAACATAAAATATAATTATATATATTGATGTTTTTGTTATTTACACTCAATTTACTCAAGATTATTTCTAGATATTAATAATTATCAACTATAATATAGGATTAAAATAAGATCTCATTTATTTTCATCTAATTATCTTCTGAACCACACTCACAATAACCATACATTACTTGGCATAACCAAAATCGGACACCATATCATAGGAAAATTCTTGTTAAGGTCCAATCATTGGAAAACTACCTAATATCTCCATGTTTATTATAAAATTAGACCTTAACCAAGGGATATTATATTAATTTTACCTAATTATCCATGTCTCCATTCCCAAATGCATCATTTCCAAAAAAATGATCCTTATTCCTCACCCAACCACTCACTGACTATCGACATCAAATGATTTTAATGCACTATTACTGTGAACTAACTTTAAAAATGGAGTGAGTGTATATCCCTTTCCTTCAGGTCATAAAAAATAACTCGAACCTCTTTGAGTTACATTTTAGTGAATCCAAGATGATTTTTCTACACAACATGCTTGTTTTGAACATGATAGGATCTCCCTGGTAATTACTCTTTAAAATCATACACCTTTCTATGCCATTATTTATCAAATGACCATATTCCTTATAATTTTGTATCAAAATTAAATTTCAACTACACAACCATTAGAATATAGAGTTTGGAACCTAAAAAATCATACTCGTAGAAATCAGTCTAAATAACCAAAACACTATGTGATTTTCAAAAAACCAAAAGAATCATCTTGAATATATCAAAAAACCAGAGAACCTACAATTCTTCTATTTCCAAATTTTTGCTAAACCAATATCACCACCCTAAATAAAAATGTAAAAATAAGGAAAACAATTCCCTATGGTTTCCCTTGATTAAACCAAATTCTACTGAATCACTATAGATTGATTCAAAGATAATGGCCTCTAGGTATCCAACTAATCCCAATAGATACAACCTCAAAACAAGGTGTCTATGTTTTTTCACTTAACCCTATAGTATCTCATATGATAATCATATAACACAGAATGAACTCTCTTACACAACATCTCATACATTTATAATGTCTCTCTAATCATTAATAATTAGAAACAAGTCAAAAGTTCAAAAAATCGCAAGCTTCAAAACCCACCAACATAGGTATAATGATATCTTCTACTAAGAATCATACTACTTGTCCCTAATCCTCTCTGATAATCCTCATAGGTTTTTTATCCATGGAGGGGCATAATAACCACCTAAAATTATAATGATTTCATACTCATCAGTATCCTTATACAATAATAAACAATCAAGGTTAAACATTCTAGCTAACAACCTACATACCTGGGGTTTCATTTTAACATTAAAGATTCATGTTTGAGTTGAATGGTCATGGAATGTCACTTAACTTTCCGTATAACTCGTCTCAAAATTGTACTGGCTTCCTACCTCCATGGGTTCTACCACAACTAAGATACCCCCTCACTTTAACATTAGGAATCGTTTTTAAAAATATTTTGATATCTAAGAGTTCACTAGGGAAAACCATATAGTATCTTGATCCAACATATTAGAAAAAGGAAATTAAGATATACGTGAATCATAATGTCCCCCCAAGGAAAAATTAGAACTATCCCTTACATAATTTCCTTCATCATGGACACTACTAAAGGTTATATTTTTATGTATCATCAATTAAAATTTACCATAAACATTAAAGATGCTTAGTTATATGAATTATGAGGTACCCATTATAAAATTCAAACTATACTGGAAACTTATTTATCTTAAATCTATCAGTATTATTGGAAATTTATCTCATAATTTCATTTTAATCCAATATTTTGAAATATTTTCTCCCATATAGGCCTATTAAAAGAAAATTTTAATTCCATGATACAGAGGAAAAAAATATTGATGTCGTAAGTAGAATTCTAAATAACTGATGCCTTATAACAATAAAATATAAAATAAGATAACAATGAATTTATCATATTATAGAAATTATTTCAGTAAGAGGCAACCATAAATTTATACAAAATACTGTATTAGTTTCATAGGAACATTAAATAACCATCCCTATTTATAATAATCATACCCACAAGGGGTTATGTACCATGTCATATAAAGAGAGAGGCGACTTAAAAGGGTTCTATCATGAAATATTTGGTCCAGATATATGGGAAATCATTCCAAATTTATTGATTCAACACTCTAAAAATTACAATTGGGATCTCATTTATGTTCAACCCATATAATTTGAATAATTTAAAAATATAAAACAACCATAGAATGGATTATTTCATAGGATTAAAATGATAATAATCGCCTAAAAGGGTCTAGTCAAGCATATATGGTCTCGGTTATATAGGTCTTAATTCCCAAGTTAAGAAGGTAAAACCCTTATAGGTTCTAATTAACAGACCATTTAATTAATATTCATAATCAATGACATTAACATATTAAAACTAACAGATTTTATTGAAATTCAAAAATTCATACAATTATATTCATTAACCATTTTAAAACCATTATAATTATTTAATCAATTTTAGGATGATTTAATTGAATTCCACTATAAATATATAATAAATAACTCTATTTTGGTTCCTCATAAACTTTATTTAACTAACCATATATCATAACCATAATATGGAATGAAATTCCATTAGTTGAGAATCTATATAGACATGGAAATAATCACATAATCCTATAATATAGATAGGCATTGTAAATAATCACACATGAATGTTAAACAATTGAGCATGCTAAATAAACATAGAAACATGGTGAATATATAATCTTATCATAAAATGATGCATTCCTAGTATACAAGTAATCATGATAATGAAATGTGAATCCTATGTGGATGAATGATTCATGAACACACCACATCTGATGTCATAACAAGCAAAGAGGAATATATCATAAATAAATAACTAGTGGGAGTACAATAGTCACTCAAGGTTATATAAAAATAAAACATAATATCATATAGTATGAATAATATTTCCATCCCTAGAAACAAGACCTTTAGCCTCATGTGTGGTTTTTCAAGTCCCAAATATGAGCAATTTACCTTTTTCGATACATTCCTTGCATCTTATCTACCATCATAAAATATTAAGACAATAAAAAGAAAAAATCTCTTATATCAATTTTTTATTCCTTGAACTAGTTAACTATATAAATAGTAACAAAACCAGATAGAGACAAGGCCTCAAAAATGCCTCTCCATTCACTAGAGGAAAATAATTAGAAAAGAGGGCATAATAATTGTACAATGGGAAGGATATACCCTATATATTAGTAATAAATAAAATAGAAATATAATAAATTAAAAATAAGTGAAATATAATAAATCTGAGACATAAATTAATAATAATAGAACACCCAAAAAGTTATAACAAAACCAACCATATATACATGCAAAGCCATAATACAGGGAAGTCTATATATAGAGGGAAATATATAAAATTTATCTAGTATGAAAAAATAGATTATAATTAAAGGATCCAGATATAGTGGTCAGTAATAGTACATGATGATTCCTCATATCGTGTTTCAAGTCCTTTACCATAATGAGGTAAAAAAATAGTATACACCACGATTTGGAACTACAATTGTACATGCATGCATGAGATCTATTCAGGTACCTAGTGTCTTTCCAAACAGGGTGTCAATAAAACATAGTAGGCCAACACTAACAGTGTCTAATGAAATATTATGTATAAATACGACATATAATAGTCTGCAGGTACATCAAAAGTAAATATTAAATAATTATAAGTAAATATGAGATCAGGTTCCTCATAGGACTCTTGGCCGAGTACACCTACATCATCCTGAGGAAAAGATTCTCTAAGTGTGTTTTATTTGATATGTAATATAGTCAAGCGAACCATGGTTTTTAACCAATTTATCATTGTACATAAGACAAAGGGGGAGATTAATATATAAAGAGGGGAATCAGATTTAGCACCTCACTCAAGGGGATATGGAACATCATGTCCAACACATTATTAAAATAATGATAAGTAACACCATGCGGGATGATTTTTAATTCTATATACAATAAATTTTAACTAAATATGGAAGTAATTAAATGTCTACTAATTTTAATAAACCATAAGGAACGTTATGTACATAAATTTCCATAATCTTAAAGAAATTTCATTACAATTAATTTCAATACCTAATGACAAGGAACACAATATCTAACACCTTTTGTCCATAAATATTTATAAAAATCAACACTCTTTACAAGCCCATCTAAGTAATTATGTATCAGATCACATGAATCACTCAAGGAATACTAAAATAAACATACATGTTGCATTTAATGATTTATCATGGTCCATGGGAAACATGCATGAAAATTTAAGATAATTATGATTAAATATATAACGTTATGCTATTTTATTTATAAAAAATCATAACATACATTTGAAACATTCATTCCATTTCACAATTCATCATGATTCAATTCATAACAATAAGTAAGATGGGAAATGTAAGGGAATATTTCATTTAAAAAATCATTTATATCACCATGTTATTCCATTTGATAACAAATTTATAAATGATAAGGGTGAAAATTTTGTTTTTATTACACTCACCCTACATTTAATTAATTATTCAATTCCACTAGTATCTGTAAAATTCAACACACCAAAGGGTTTTTTTGGTAGAATAGGCTTTCAATGATCATCATAATAATTTAGTCAAACTAACCCTATGTGATGGTTCGGTTTAAGGCCATTCAACTCCAAAAAAAATTATATTTTTAAGGGAAACCATAGTTTCTTTCTATGTATATTAATTATGGAATTTGACATTTTTGCTGTAATTCACGCTAATTTTAGATTACGGCACAATAGGAACAATTTAAGCAGAGAAATATTAATAGAAAAAAATCAGACCACTTCACATATACAGAGGAAGATAAAATCATCCAATGTTATAATTTGGTTTAGGTTGAAATGATATAAATCATAAGAATAAACAAATTCTTTACAAATAAGTCATATGAGCCTTTAACAAAACATCATCCAAGATGATGAAAGAAAATGATATAAGAAGAAAGAGGAATGACATACTAACCGAGGGGGATCCAATGCTAAAGATAAGGATATATTTATATAATTTATTAGGTAGAATCGTTAAATACTAGGGTGATAAGCTTTTGTGCATGGGAAATGAGGGATAAATAAGGAAAACACTAAACAGATAGATGGATAAAAAGGTAAATTGCCACTTTTAAAAGGGGAACATGGTTTGGATACACTCTTTTAAATACCATTAGACAACCATTCACACCATCATTATAAATTCACATGTCCTTTCAAGTCTACTCAAATGGTTTGACAAATCATGCGAATCATTGGGGAGATACTATCCAAAAGTTTCACCCCTTGCACAACTAGGAACATGGTCAAAAAAACCATGTATATACCATGTGAGACAAAACAAATGGTTTTGAAAGATAATTAAATAGTAATGTGGACCTGGGTGAATTGTTTTAAAAACCATGTGACCCCCCTAATGGGCCACATGGTTGAGGTTTAGTGTTATCACTAACTGTGGGCTAACTGTGTGCCTCCCTCCATCATTAAAAAAATGGGATCTCAGTGCCCGATGCTCCCAAATAATATTCAATCATACAAGCAATACCATTATCCTTAAACCCCATAATATTCAGAAATTTAAAAGTATTAAACCGCTAGGAATTACATTATGGTTCATTTTTTAAAATTGGACTTCCCAACAATCATAAAACTCAAATTCTGGTAAAATTTCCAAGGCATCTAAAACATAGAATCTTATATGTGTAATGGATATAAAGTTTTATATCATCACATATATATATTATAAGGTATAAATAAATTCAACAAATAATATTTGGATATGTTTATGCAGAATTTTGAACCTTATCTCTTAGTTTGACGACCTCATTGTCAATTTAAAACATAACCATGGTATCACATCTTTCAATCTCTACGGATCATGATATTAATTTTAGAAATTGATAGTGGAACAAAAGTGGAAATTTTATGATGTTATAAAATGATAATATTTTTTTTAGTTATTATAGAAATTTTAGGATTTTTAAATTATTTAAAAATAAGTTTTAAACATTAAAAAACATTTAAATTAATTTTTAATATTGTTCATAACATTTGACTCTAAAATCAACATGAAAGAAATATAATTGTAATATAAAAACACTAAACAAAAACTATATTTTATTATTATAAATAAAAATTTTAGGATATCATAATTCACCAAAAAAATTAATATTTAGTTTTTTTTAAAATCATTTACCTGATTTTTCAAATACTTGCAAAAGCACAGTGTCAATGTTACATAAACAATTTAGGAAATGATAATATTTTTAAAAATTGAAATATATAATACAATAATTATTATTTATTCATTTTAAAAATAACTATTTAGAACCATTCATAACTTCCTTTTTATCACAATGGAAACATATTAGCTATATTAAAATAATGAAAATGAAATTTTATAATTATTCATTACATATAATAATATTAACATCATAATCAAAAGAATGTAGAGAAAATTTTCTATATTTTAGATTTTATGATGATTATAGATAAAATAAACACATATAATGTGATTAATACAAGTGTTATAAATATCTTGAAGATTTATCCTATATATTTTTTTAGGTTTAACCCATATTCCCCTTTACCATGATGATGAACATTTACCATGGATACTATTCATTAGCATGAAAAATGAAATTGAAGATATATAAAATTATAAAATTTCTATTCCATATATGTAATCTATTTTATAATATTCAATTTATAGAAGTAGTAAAAATTAATTTAATCTAAATTTAACAAAACACAATGAAAACTATTTTAAAAAATTACATGTTTGAGGCATCAAAATTATATTACAAAAAAAAGGATGATTCCAATTTAATTAATTAGATAATATTAAATAAAACAGCACATAATTTAATAAAAAAATAAAAACAAAAAGTAACCATTTTAAATGATTATTAAAATATAAATACCAAAAATTGTATTTATTTGAATAAAAACATTACTTAGATATCAAAAATGTCAAATAATGATTTATAAGTACAAAATTTTATTTTAAATATAATTATACTACTTCTTAAATATATATATATATATATGGTCTATAAATATGTTTCATAAACATTAAATTTACTATTATATGTTGATAATGTTATAAAAGTGACATTATATTTATAATCAGTATTTTTCAGTAATCATCAAAAACCAACTATTTTTTTTAAAATACCTAAAATTATCCCTATTATAACATTGATAAAATAAAACCAAAAAGGAAATATATTTTTATAAAATGATATTTCTATAATTTATGAATTTATATTTTAGATGAAAATCTATAATTTATAGTAAAACCACATTAATAAAAAACGACACATTATATTATTTCATTATTATTATTTAGAATTTATTAATTATTTCAAGAAAATTAATATATAAAATTATTTGGAAATCCTTTATATATATAATATTTTTGTTATAAATATTAACACACATCAATCCAATGACTAGGTTATGAAAGTCATATTTAAATAATAGTATTTATATTGTATATTTTTGTTTGTTTAAAGTTACTGTCATGTATGGTAAATGTTATAAAATGTTGTATTATATAAATGATATTGATATATATAAATATAAATTTGTTATAATATATCCCTCTTATAAAAATGGAATCCCCAAAATTTGAATTTGTTCTCCCAATAGTGAATGTATCTTGACATAGGTATAATCACGGATATATATGTTATCATGATAATGAATTTATTTATTTCTACTAGGAAACATACTATCTGTTAAATAATTCTAAACCATATATACACCACTTTAATTCTCATATATGTGAATTATTTTCCAAAATCATTCCTTAATGGATGAGTTATATTTTCCATATACAGCTAAATTAATTTTTTGTTGTCTATGATGAGAAATTATTTTACCATCATGATAGAGAATGAAATAAATTACATACTTGATATCTCTGCATTAAAAAAGTGAATTTCCATCACTCGGTTGAGTGTCGAGTATTTTTTCACTATTGTTTCATCTAATATTCCATATCATAAATAAGAATGATTATTTTCTCAAACTAAAAACACTAAAATTAAATTTTAATAGTCCATAAATTCCACAAAATGATGAAAAATTATTCCTCCAATTCTTATCCATTTACTATAATAAAAATAGATACCACATATTTAGAAAATATCCAAAATTAATAAACCATCATAAATCAATATATAAAAACTCAATAATAGAAAATAAATTTAAACAAAAAACATTCCAAAAATAAACAAACATAAAAATCTTGAAAAATATGCCCGAAAAAATTTTAAATCTAAAAACTAATATGATTTGATAACTTATTATTCCAATATTAACATAATATATATCTAAAAATAACATAAATAACTGATAATGTCACTTTCTAAAAAATGTATACTCCCTAAACAAATATTATCCGAACTATACTATTAATTTCTCAAAATAACATGAATCTCCATAAAACTACTAAAATTCATTCATGCTTACACATGTTAACTATATCTCTATTACTCAAAAAAAATTGCATCCTTGGAAATAATAGTCAATTTACCCTAACCATATAATGTCTTTAATATTGTGAACTTCATCAAAAATAACTTTAATCACTTTTCCACAAATCACTTTTCAATATCATGTATATATATACAATGAAACATATATCCCTAATAATATATTATCCCCTTTATCATATAGATTATGTAAAAAATAAAATAACCCCTTTATCCCTATTGACCATAATATCCTCAATATCAAATATATCATTAACCTAAAGGGTTAACTTTACCATATATCTTATGTCCCAATAATAATATTTATCACAAATAACCATAATAGAAAGTCGCACGATAAACTTAATGGTTTTATATACCTCAATCATGTATTAAAACCCAATAAAAATATTCTATAATGATCATTAAAAAACTTAGAATACAATCACATAATACCTAAAAAATGTTATATATGCATTTGAACTAATAATTCTCCTTAAAATTATCAACACTAAAATAAGAAATCCAATCCTTCATAAGTAATTAAACCCTATATGTAGATAATTAAATCCTTAAACATCCTTCATAAACCATTGACCATGTTTTTTATCTTATTAAATAATATTTGATTCTTATTATCAAAAATATGAATCATGTCTTAAGATCCATCAATTTCATCTAATCATGTTTCCTTACATAAAAATAAGAAATTTTTTTATAATTATTGATACCTTCTTTTTTTTATTTGATGTTTTTTTATCTTCAGCGGTATATCATATGACTTTTATAGACCATTGTTGACATCATTTTTCTTATCCCTTTCATGAGATTTCCCCACTTTTTCTTGTTAGTTTATTTCCATATTCCCCTATATATGATATGAAACATCATACTATTTCTTTGATACAATTCCCTATATTCTTTTTCCCACATTCATGACATGTAGGATAAAGGATATCATAAACTACAAGATTTTTTACCTAAAACCCTATAAAACTCAATTTTCATCTTTTTTGGTGCATTAGGAAACTCGCATAGGGTTATGTTGTTAATCATAACCCAAGATTTATATTTATGCATATTCAAAATACTTTTCAATAAAAATCCTATATCATTTGGTTACATATTTGTAAAACAACTAAATTGTCCATTAAAAAATTTGTAACATGGTCCTTATTGGTTCCATAATTTTACTAATAGAAGGAATGATTAGTTTAAGTAAATCAAATAATATAATAATAAATAGTCTTATGAGGAGGATTAAATATATGATATATTTATCCATGATATCCTCTATTCAAAAAAAGTAGTTTATCTAAAATCAACTATAATTCACTATGACATAATATGTCATGACCCGATCCAATGGGGCTTGATCCTTGACTACCCCATGCCCACGTGAAATAGGTCAGGGGCTGGAAACCAGTGTTGATTAGGAATATCAGACACTTGGTTGACCTTAGTCTAATATACCTATACACACACAGACATCTAAAATCCCATATAATACAAAAATATAAAATAATATATAACTACACATGTCGACATATAAAAATCCCACCATCAGAGTAAAACAAAAACGGTTGTAATGAAATTCCCAAATACATTCCCACAAAAATAAACTAAAACAAGTCCTAAATATGAAGTAGGAGAAGACTAATATAAATAAACTACCGAAACACATGTTTATATTTCTGGCTCACTATGATCGAACAAGTCTTGGTCCCTCTAGGACTCTACCAAAAAGTTTAGTCAACATTATAAGAAATGACACATGTAGTCAACATCCATGTAGGGGTGAGTGTAGCAATAAAAAGGATACCATAAGATCACTAAACATATATCATCAAAAATACTATTCATTTCATTATAGGGATATTCCAAAAATATAGATAATAATAATATCTATACATACTCATATAAGACACAAAATATCATGGTATGGCCACATCTATAAAGCTATCCTAGAAATCCTACTTAAAGGTTCCATATAATAGTCATCTAGGAGAACACACTCTATGAGTCTAATAGAACTGATGGCGAGCATATGAGAAGTGTCTTTCTATAAAAAGTACCTGTTTGAAATCTAGATATATTGATACACAAATCAGTATCACACCTAATTCTATGGGTGATACAAACAACCCAATCTGGATTAACTCTCTTAGTAGGGGATACACACCTATATAGTATTAGCCATGAAGATACCAACAATCCCACGTTGTGAAAGTGATGATGAAAGGTAATCTCAATTTGGATGTCATATAAGGATTCCAACCACACTATTAATGACTAAATTCCCTCATAGGGGATCACCATCATATTATATAGGATGTGACTCCATACCAAACATATAAGGAATGGATTAAGGGAACATACCCTAACAAAACATATACAAACTGAAGAGAAAAGGGGATCCAATAATTCTTTAAGATGGTATACAGCGTGTACTAGGAATACATGATGTGTTCCATTTGCATCATATTCTACCAGTGTACCACAACCCATTCCTATATCTATGTCTGATTAAACGACATGTGTCCCTCCATACACGGTGTGTGTGAAATATGATTTCTGAGTTGAACCCCATGTAAATGTCAACCTACCTACCAAGTTGTACCCGACATGTAACTACACCCATATTCATGGGTGTGTACACCTTCTACATGCTGAGATAGATAAAAAGGTTCCACATAGTTTTTGGTAGAGACCAAATGTTGTGCGATCCTTATCAGTGCCTATAAAATCTAGATGATTCTCAAGGGGACCCACATTGAGTGTAATTCCAGATTATATTCTGTCAAACCCATTATTTCGTATTACCTGTAGGTTATTCTACCTATCATCCTCCACACCTCTACCATTTCCAATATCACCAATAAAAAAGGACTAGGTTAGCTAATACCTCTCATCAACAATCTCTAGGATATGGCCTTTGAAAACATTATGAAAATACCAGTATATACCATCTAGATCCATTCCTGAATCTATGATAAAAAAAATTATCTATTCTAATCAAACATATATCATTATACATCTTTACCTCACCTTAATCATCTACTCAAATCCAGATCCATACCCAAAATATCGAATAGTTGTGCTGAACAATGATCACACAAAAATTGAAAAGTGGGTATTTCATCAAATCAAAGTCCAAATAAATTTCCCTTGATGAATATACAATGAATACGGGATGAAATGAAAAAATAAAAAACATATGGATTAAAACTTGGACAATTTTAATGTTGTCCTCAATTTTTTTCGTTCAAATGATGAAATAATACATATTATATAATCAACAATAAAAATCCCCCAATCCCGAATAATCTGACCTATACCCACAATATGCATGATCCTTGAATCAATTCATTATTTGATTAATTTAAATTCATCATAGTAATAATAAATTTCTAATAAATAAACAAAAAATAAATATAATACCTTAATTTGGATCAATCACTGATGATGAATGAATCAACATCATTTTCTTTGGGGAGATCCTCAAACATTGATGGAGAAACCATCCTCAATCTTAATATGATCTAATGTCAATTAGAATGAATGATATCTTCAAATAGTCCCCTAGATATCCATGTTTAAGGGGATAACCTTGATATTTTCTCATAACCATATATTTATATATGATTTTAGGCCACTTCATAAAAACAAATAAAAAAAATAAATTTTTTAAATTTTTTAATTCACCTGTGATTTCACACTATAAAACATATTATTCTAACAATGATTATATCATGCATAGGGTAAAACCCCTTCATTGAGCTCAATGGCAGCCTCATGTTTCTATTATTAGCATATTTTTATGAGTCATTCCAATTTTTCAGAAAAATTGTGCACATGTGATATTAAATATATTTAATATGTTTCTGAAAAATAAATTTGGGCTCACCAGGACTCAGGTTATAATTTTTTTCATTGCACTTTGATCTGATAATAATTCATAAAATATCCAAAATTAATATATTTAAAAATTAGATTCATTAAATTCTCCCCACCATGGAGAATTTTGTACTATAAATCTAAACAATATACTAGAAAAGGAGATATTGGTACTAAGAATGAATCTGGATCTCCCACTCCAAGGTTCTCTACTGAAGATTCTGGTGTGTCCACTCGACATGGACTGAAGGAATTACTCACATGTAGTGTATGTTCTCCTTCTAATAATCAATCTCTTTTAGGTAATCATTAAAATTAACTCTATCTCTGATGTCCAACTCTCCCCATTCAATAACATGTGATGGGTCATGTACATACCACCTTTACTATGACATGTTGATGGTGTCATGTATCCTATCTAACTGCGGCAGTAGAGCTGTGTGGTAATCCACCTCACCAACTATACACAGTATGTGGAAAGGGACAATGAATCTTGGTGATATCCAATCATCTAGACTAAATCTATGAAAACTACTTCAAGGTCATAACTTTAATAACACATGGCCTCTCTCCTCAAACTCTAGGGGCCTCCATCATTTGTCTGCATATGACTTATTAGGAATGTTTTTTGTTCTCATATGAAATTGGATGATCTGAACCTTCTATTTACTATCACACACCATCTTTTGGCCCATAACTATTGTATATCCTAGGTTGGTCCAAAACAGTGGTGACTTGCAGGGTTGTCGTACAGGGCCTCAAATATTACCATACCAATGGTGGATTTGTAACTGATGTTGTACACAAACTCCAACAATAGTATTTGATCCTCCCAACTATAGTAAAATTAAAACATTTAGTCTTGTATAATGTCCACTAGGACCTAAATCATCTTCCTAGTCTGGACATCAGTCTAGTGGTGAAACGCCATGCTCAAACTCAACTAATTCCCAAAGTCGTCCTATAGTCCTATCTATAATCATGATGTGAATCAAGTATCATGGTCGGAAATGATCATCGAAGGAACTCCATGGTGTCTGAATATCTCCAGCACATATGTGAGTCTCAATATCACTTTTAAAATATGCACTCAAATAGCAAGGATGTGGGCTAACATGGTGAGTCGATCTAAAATCACCCAGATGGAATCTTGTACTCTGGACGTGCATGTAATATCTATTGTGATTTCCATGGATATCTCATCCCACCTCTAATATGGAACCTTAAGGGGTTAAGGTAAACCTGTTAGAACCTATTGATCAGTATTCACCAGCTGACATATGAGGCGTTGAGAGACTAACTGTACAACTACATTCTTCAACCATGGTCGCAAAAACTAATGTCGAAGGTCCTAGTACATCTTGTCCACACCTGGATGTACCACCAAGGGATACATATGAAACTACATAAGAATTTCCTCCCACAACATCATTGATACCATCGTTCATACTCTAAAAAGGATGGAATGGTCCCTATGTTCATAAAATCCATCAAGATATTTTCTTGTATATATTATTGTACATAGGTTATCACAAAGGATATCTATAATGAGTCCACCTACTCTGATTCATTTCTCAAAAACTATGAACAATATCTCATGCTCATAAAATCTAATATAACTTTCCCCTTCACAAGAGTATAGACAATCTTTAAGTCATAATCCAAGAAGAACAATATCCAGTGCCTTTGTCTCAAGTTGAGATCCTTCCGAAAGAAGATTGTGGGTCATGTAGTTCTACTCATGTGGTCTCAACTAACAAGAAGAATATGAAATCACCACCTACCTCCACAATGTAACACAACCATGCCCAGTCTCTAATGCCTCATAGAACACTATTCACTCAATAAACTCCTATGGTAATATCAACATGGGAGTACTTAACAATATCTACCAAAACTATTGTAAATCCAACTACCGCCTCTCTATCTACTTGATACAGTTCCCCTTTCAGGTCAAAGGTTCCAAGGGAGTCAAAATCTTGGAGAAATTTGGTATTAATATCTAATAGAATCTTGATAATACAAGGAATCATCATACCTCCATCTTAATCTTGGGTGGCTCTCAAGCTAACACTTCTTTGACCTTCACTAGGTCTACAACTACACTGTCTATTGAGATAACTTATCCCAGGATGTTGACCTCAGAAATATAGAAATCGATATTTTTGATCCTTCCATAAAACTGGTTATCTCAGTGTACATCTATAACCATCAACAAATATATCTTGTGTTCCTACTATGGAAACGAGTATATTTCTATATCATCTATAAAGACTACCATAAATAGGACTATGAAAGCTTAATGATTTGGTACATCAGTCCCATGTACATTAATGGGGCATTCGTTATGCCTAGAATAATCACCATGTACTCATTTGGATCATAAGGACATCATAAATCAATCATTGGTATATCCTTATATCCTATATGTAGCTGGTGATAGATTGATCTTTGTTCAATCATTAGGAACCCTCATTCACATCTCAACTGATCAAAGATTTCATCACTCCTCGGTAGAGGGTACCTGTTTTTAATGGTCAACTTGTTTAGGTGACGATAATTGAGACACAACCTCGTGTTCCCATCTACCTTCTTGGATAAAATTATTGAGGATTCCCTTGGTAAAACATTGTGTCTAACAAATCTATTCCTCTATAAGTCCTCAAAATGTACCATCATCTTCTTAAACTCATTGGTAGTTGTCTGGTATATTGGTTAAGACATCGAGGCTATACCGGGGTGTATATCAATAAAAATTATATCTATCGACTGGGAATTAATCCTTTACCATCCATAGGTAAGATTTCCTGGTACTCCATCAAATCCACAAGAAACTGAAAACTCATATCTTCCACTACACTAAGGTTCATCATCACCAACTAGTGTGTAATCATCTACACCCTCCTACACAAGAGTCCATCATGCACATCCTGGATTTCATATTCCCCTATAGAAGAAAACATTATCCCATCACTATAGAAATAGAACTTCTTATACCTAAAATAATCATCCTAGGAATGAAATATAGACAAATAGTCCAAGCCTAAGATGAAATCATAAGGGTTTAACCAAAATATCCATGTCTTGATCAAGATTTGTGGAAATAAAGAAGTTTCTTGCACCAGTGACTATAAATATTATAGTTAAATAAGAAAATACATAGATCATACCTTATATCATCCATGGATCTTCTGGGTCATATTCTTTGACCATCAGCTAATACCATTTCTCATATCCCATGCTCTTTAAGCCTATCACAAACAAATTGGGGGTGGTTGGGGTTATAATTCAAAAGAAATTCTCCTAAGCAACTCTCCCATCTTCTCTACCTTGTATGCCACCATATAGACCTAGCTACTCTTACCACTATATTTTATTAGGTGTCTTATACACTATATCTCTATTATATGCACATCATATGAGGAAAACTCAAGTTAGATGTCCCATACCCTCATGGAAGTTTCACCACCACTCACTAGGATGACTAAATCCACTATGTGAGAACAAAACTAAATACCCTCTATTCTGGGACCACCTCATGAAACATTTCTCACATGTAGGTCTTAGTGTCTATCATCAGCTACCTACCAACAAATTCTCAACTCATGTGTGCCCACTTTAAGAACCAACTGTATATGTATTCTCAATTAGGAAAATCTAATCCAAAAAATCATGCCTCAACACCCCAACATAGGTTATAATGAATATAGGTATCATGTTGTCTTATAAAACTCTATGCAGTCCTTGCTAAAGGTTCCGAACCCAAAATAATTGAACATGTAGCATTTCCATTGAGTGTTGAGAGAGGTTGATGAACCATGATGAATACTAAACAACATTCATACTACCCAACTAAAGCTGTAGAATAACATCGATGCGCACATCCCCCAATGTAGATGGAAAAATTCCTTTATAAAAGGAATCTAAAACTTTTACCATGAAAGAGTCTCCTCATCATAGGACTTGGTTACTATATCCACCACCATCCATAAGATACATAATGAAGGCTCACATCTAGGTCCATGATCTGTTCTAAAGGCTTCATAAAAGTATGAGAGAATCACATCACTACCTCAGTCCAATCCTCAGACTACTGGGTGTCTGGATCAACTTCTAACCATAGGGTCACTATTGATAAAACTCATGAAGCATGCTCCACCTGTATATATCATCATCTAGAAATGATGGTACAATCTATTTCCCAGCATGTGGTGGTAATACTAGTGCACCACCTAGAGGTAAAAACTCATAAAATGGTTTATGTATCGAATCCTCATCCTTGAGGGGATTATCTTCATGATCATGGTATTGAATACAAACTAGAAAACATCATGGAGGAATCAAAAAATGTACAAGACATATGAAAGTCAGTGATTATATCTAGTGATCTTACTTGAGAAGGTTATTGAAACCACAACCCATCCCTATATGATGAATGTAATAATTATTTTTAGTAACCAGTTACTACATGTACTGAGTCAACATTCAGGTTTTCAAATTCATAGGGAATGTATATGTTTGACACTTCACTAACACTATAGTCCTTATCAAGAGATCCAAAATAAAAACAATTAGGACTATTTCCCCAAACCAATCTAATAGACTCTGGTCATAAGGAAGAACCGAATAATATGATATGACTCTATCATGACTTGGCCTAGTGGGGCTCGAGCTATGAATCCCCCATGCCCACCTCTAATAGGCTAGGGGAAGGAGACCAATGTTGAGTATGAATATCACACACATGGGAGGTCTAACCCTATTTTACCTATATAGACACACACATCTCAAATACCATAAAATGAAAAATGAAACAAAACCAATAAAAATGTATGCATAAATTTAAAAATCTCACCATAAATTCCTTGTAACATGTAATGTAATGCATGGTTCAAATACATTCCCACCAAATAAAAGTGAAACAATTCAAAACTAGGATGTTATATAGGACCTCCATAAATGAAACCACCAAAATACTCCTTGGTCTTTCAGGGTAACATTTCTAGGCATGGTTCTAGTCCCTCTAGGAATCTATAAAAAGTTTTTTCATATTCATAAGAGATGACATGTAAGGGAAAATCCCATGCAGTTTTGAGTATTAAAATACCCATCAGGAAACCCCTAACCCACTAAGAATATTTCATAACTAATATTACTCATCTCTTCAAAGATATATTTTAATAAAATACCAAACAAAAATATCCAAATATACTCATAGTAGATACACAATATCAAGGTATGGTAAAAATAATAAATCTTGCCTACAATTCCTGTTTGAAGGTTCCATAAAACTGTTGGAGTTGGTTCCCTATAATCAACATCAATGTACTTCATGATAACATTTATTCCATGTTTTTAATATTAATAAACTACTTATCAAATCATGATTTTTCTTTTTCATGACATATTATGTGAAAATTTCCTAATAGTATCTATCACACTAAATGGTCATAGTAGTTTCCCTCTATGATGATAACCTGGAATTGTTATGAAACTATTTTTAAATATATGTTCTATAGTCAGATGATATCATTTGAGGGGAAAATGATACAGTATATAAGGGGTGGAGACTTGAAGGTCATTGAGGCACCTTATCATGGTTTAATACCATGGTAATATCCAGTAGGATATTTTGATAAGGAGACCCACCAGTTGAAATACTACATTCCTCTATGTCACTGTACATTCCAAACATAAAACATGTGTATTGATCTGTAGACATTAAAATTATTGTTAATTAATAATATGAGATTCAAACCTTTATATATTGAAGAAAACCATGATGAAATATGTCCATGGAGAGGTAGTATACATTGGGTGCATCACGAGTAATATTACATTAAGAATAATGTGAGAATGAATTTTCCTATTATGCTTTAATGGAAGTTGATATCTTAGAACCTTTTATGGAAATTACATATCCTAAATAAATCCACATCCACAATGTTCGATATGAAATTTCATTTTCTAGGAAATCAAAGAAAGAGACATCAAGAACATTGGTTGATGGCATCTTTATACAACCATCTTGATTAGAGATATCAAAATAAAGGGATTATATTACACAGTAAGAGTCTGTATTTGGTAACATGTCATTGTTTCATTAACTACTTTCTCTGAGGGTTCCTCGGCATGTCTCTATATGCTAACCATGGAATTTAAGCTTTTTCACAAAATTCCACTAAGTTGGAGGACTATAGGGTAACACACTAATTGTATCCAAAATCTCATTAAAATAATATATTATTATTTATTATTTAAAAAATATAATAATAAAAATTATCACACATGGTTTAATAATTATGCATGTATGATTGATCACATATAAATATTTATTTTCTATTTAGTAAATAAAATATTGATATATTAATTGGTGAATAATGGAGTGATATTTATTTAAAAAATAAATGGACATTATTGAATATATAAAAAATATTATGGTGGAATGATGGACCAGTATTTTAGTTTCAGTGAGAAAATATTAAATATTGAATATTATTTGATTAAATAATATTTAATTTTAATTCTCAAGTTCAACACATGTTAGGAAATAATTTTATTATTATTATTAGTTGACATGGGTTTTTCTCTAGGATTTGATAAATATATAAGGGACCTTGTGAAATTATTTTATTTTAACCCTTGTGATATATAAAGAATTTTATATTATTTTATAAATAGAAAAATTCATTTTATATGGGTTTTTCACAAAAGAATTGGAGAATTATCTCAAACCCATGAAATCCCCCTTCTCTGAGATCACTCCCAAGAATGGATAGCATTATTCCTCCACCAGATCAAGAACCACACTTTGGAATAATTTCATGTAGCGATTAAAGGGGGACTATGTAATAAAATGGATCTTCCATGCTAGTAAAGAGACCTTCGCTTTTCAAACATTGACATTATGAACCTTTTATGGGATACTTAATCATTGTACAAACAGATTCCTAATGATTGTGATTGGTATAGTGCATTTGGAAACATGGAAACAGAAACACTAGTATATATGCAAGATACATTATCTATCACTAGGTTCTTCTTGACTAGAACCCTTCTTATACATATCATAAAATGTACATATCATCATAACATAGGGTAAAGGAAATATACAAGGGGTCAGATCAAATGATCAATAAGGGTAAACATGGAATACATGTATGCATAAACATGAGTATTAGGGTATGATAACATGATCCCAAAAATAGAAGATCATACCATACATATCAAAGATCGTAATTAAAAACATGTAATAAAGATTGGAAGTTCATAATCTATGAATCATCGAAATAAAGAGCATAGTCCATGAAATGATAACATAGTAATAAGACATCGAGTCAGGGAAAGAACATAGTCATATAATGATTTCAAATAGTTTCTAATGCATCTCTTATGAGTCCATCTTAATAGTATGGGTTCACTCCCTATACCATCAAAGTAGTTAGGGTTCACTCCCATAGAAATCATGGTAGCATGATTTCACTCCTCATACCATCTTAGTAGTAATGGTTCACTCCCATGTCCATCATGGTAGTCAAGGATAACATGAAAGACCATCATAGTTTATCTCATGAGATATAAAACCATCCCAATGCATTGGAGGGAGATATAGGTCCCACCCATCATATAATGAAATCGTACATACATTTTCCACAAGATCATAAATAAACATATCATAACCCATGAAATGAAATGATTATCGTAAACATGTAAACTTATCAAAACCTGTGGAGAATTATATGTTTGATAATCATTTCATCAAAATCATAACCTTTGAAAGAGTAATGTATTTCTTATATATCTTACCGATAAAGGAAAAATGGGTTTCATAAAGACCATGACATTAAGTATAACCCATTCATAAAAAGGATATGAATTGAAAATTTATATTATAATGAATAATATAAATATATTTCATATTATATGGAAAATAATTTTGAAATATCTTTTAAAAAACATTTCTGGAGTAAAATATTCTTTCTTGTTTGAAAAATTCCTTTTAATACATAAAACCATTTATAAAATTCATTGAAAATACATTGAAAACATATAAAGTAGGCATGAAATAATTTTGAATACCTTTTTCCATGAAAATTTATTAAATAATATTCAAAAAAAATTAAATATTTTTTCTTATAAAACACTTTGAAACATATAAAAAGATATTGAATACATTTTAAAAACCATTGTACTTGAAAACTTATAAAAGAAGCTTAAAAACATTTTGAAAAACTTTTTTCATGAAAACATATAAAATAACCTTTAAAACATTTTGAAACCCATTTTCATTGAAAATAAATTTTAAAAAAAATCATAAAGATTAACCTTTTAAAAATAAAAAGGGACCTTCGAAGAAATGATGGTTGGTCAATCCGTACATGTCGTATGAGGTCAAAAGAACATTCCTTTTGTACAGTAAAAAGGTTAGAAAAGTGACTTTTTTGAAAGGGACAAAAATATTCCATTGAATGGATTGGTAAAATTCGAAAAGTTAAAAAAATTATTTTAATGATTATAGATAATGGTAAAATATTCTTAGAAACCCTTTTTAGAAAACATAGATTTCTGACTGAAGAAAATGTAAAGTCGGGCATTCCTAAAAACACATTATTAACTATATTAGGTACCAAAGAGTATAATATGGTACCAATACATGATTATATCATGAAATAATATAGTATAAGTAAAATCATTAATATTCATTAGATATGGATCGAAATATTTCATAAATGTAAGCATATACGTAAACAATCTTGAAAATCAATGAAATTCTCTCAATAATCTCTTATACATAGGTATATTGGGTTCATAACCTCCATATATGAAAATTAAATTAAATGAAGCATATATTTTCATGAAAATATTTATATTCATGATATTTCATGACAAATGAAAATATATGCACCTCAAAAAATATTTTCAGTGCATAATAAAACATTAGTCTAAAAGAATGCAAATTGAGACAAAACATTTTACCGATTTGTTAACTACTGAATGTTAAACCCCATGAAAAAATGATCATAAAAAGAAAATTTGAATACTCATATATTAAATTATAATATTTATATAATACAATAATTTTCAGTACATACAGAACACAAAAGGAATTAGTGTCGAATGTAACCTATATCTCATGGAAATTACAAGTGAGATAAAATCCTCTTACCTTGTGTCTTGACATTTTCTGTTCTCAAAAAAGATTGCTGAATAATAAATATATGTTTATTATTAATCTTTTACAGAATATTATTCACATATATTTTACCATATATGGTTTTTATGATCTTATGTTACCCTCTTGTTAACAATCCTATGTTAAGGTTTCACTTCGGGTAATATTCACTTTGTTTTTTACATTTGTCTTAATTTGTTATATTGTCAGTCCTTATACATATATCATGATTAAATAATGTATATCATGATATAAATATCATTTATATACCTTATATTTTTATTATAATAATATATATAATAATTATTTATGAAATGGAATACACCGTTCATAGAGACAGTAAGTCATATGCATGCATGAACGTTGTTTTCTTTTTTATTGTCGTATTTAAAGAAATTGTGTAGATGAAATATATATATATATATATACATATTTATATAGGTATATAATTATTAAATTATCATAACCATATTATATATATCATATAATTTCATTAAACCCATCTTTAGTACATTCCATGTGGTGTGTGAACGAATCAAATCGCTTTGAGGGGGCAATAGTCCACATTTCCTCAAATGTGATTATCGTATTAACACCAAATGGGATGTAAATAGGTATGTGTTGTAAAAATTAATAAATAAGCATAAATACATAATAGATATTATATATAACATATATATGAATAGTTTTTATCATAATGGCCACTATCATTTTTGGTAATGGAACTCCACGGTTTTAGAGAAATTGATTTGGGTAACATTATGTTTATCTTCAAAACTTCTGTTTAAGTTTTTGGCCTCGACTGGATGGCTTGAGGGTAATGTTTGTGTGGGTTGTGCTTCTCTAGGATATCTTGTTGTTTGACTTTGTTGTGAGTTTGATATCGTTCCCTGCATTCGGGTTGGACCTACTCCGGAAGAGGATCAGAGCATGATGTATTCATCGAGGTAGACCTTTGGATTGGAATGTTGAGAGGGTATGGCGTTTCCATCGGTTCCATGCCTATGCATCTCTGCACAGTACTGTCTACTGAGGGTTCTGCAATGCTGGAGGTTTCTCATCATGGCACAATTTCTAGGGTGGGGCAGGGCTGATTTTTTTCTCTAGGTGTTCGTGGTTGTTTAGTTAACTTTTGTGTTTTCTCACTTTTTCCTTAAAAGTGTTTTATTAATAACAATAAAAAATTAATTTTTAGTCATTTTTGGTAATGGAGAATTGAACAATAATGGTTTCATGAGGCGGTAGCTCACCGAACACAGAAACAGTATGTTTGATATCCATTAGATGGACGTGTCTTTAAGTTTTGGTATAAATATTTTCATAAAACATCCTAGTATATTTAGGAATACTTTTTTGTTACATAATAATGGAATAAAGAGAGTGTAGGGGTGAATATGTCAAATAAATAAAGGATCTTGAGAGAAGATGTTACCTATAAATCGGGTAACTCTTTTTATTTTATGACAAAAGGTTTCCTTGAAAGGATTATTGACCAAAGGGAGGATTCAAGATAAAAGGTAGGATTTTTGGGATGATATTTTGTAATAAAATGTCCAAACATAAAAGGTTTTATAGGTGTGAGGAATGGGTAGAGGCGGTGTCCTTTTATAGTGGCGGAGGAGTGTCACTCTTGTAAATATTTGAAGAGATAATTCCACCCTCATTTTTAATGAATCAGGTGGATCCAATAATGGACCTAGGTAGAGACAATTGATGATAGGGTATAAATATGGACATACAATGGGTGTTGGACAATTTTCTAGGTCATTTTGGGTCATAAATTTAAGGTTTATTACATTGTTAACCTAATTTTTCTCTTAACGGATGTAATTACTTTTATTTACATTCATAAAAATGTTTTGTCAAAAACATTTTTGGACTTATTATAAATTATAAATTATTTTTATTCAATATATGGTGTGCATTTTTTCAAATTTAAATTACAGAATTTTCATAAATTAATTTAAAATTAATCTCGTAGTTAGGATGACATTATGGGCTTTTTAAAGTAAAAATGATCAAAGGATTGATATATTTTTATTTCCAATTTCAATGTGAAATTGGTAAAAATGACCTAAGTTTGAATAATTTTTAAACAATTTATCTAACTAAACTATTAAACCATTTAAAAATATAAATTAACCTCATTAAAAAATTTGATGAAAAAAGTTTTGAAATAATATCCATTATTTTTAACTATTTATTAAAAGAAAAAGCCTTTCATAAAATACCAAAAATTTATCCTAACCTAATTTTCATGATTCTCATTAAAGGATAATGTTTTTTTGAAAAATTAAATCTATAAAATTTCCAAAAATTGGAATTAAAATTGGTTCTTCGTTAAAAGGTGTTAAAACTACCTTTATAATAAAATAGGGTTTTATGCATAATATTTGGTTTGTTCTTATTTTATGTGTATCGAATATATTGGATGAATATCAGAAAAATATGAATTATTTTATAAAATATTTATTACATTAATATAACTCACCAATGGTAATTAATTTAATTTTCTTGGTTCAAATAGATTTGTGACAATAATAATATTTTTCTTTATATTCAATCAGTTTTCATCTTCAATAAATTGTAACCTATGAATTCATATTATATTTGTGTAAACCACATATTTTCATAAATTATTTAAAACTATTTCATATATATAAAATTAATGGATAGGTTATATTCTATTATAATAATATTTTTAATAATATATTACAATTAGGTAACACACGGTCTTGCATGTTATGCATGCCATCATGGAAGGTTAATCTTGCGTATAATGTATGTTATCCTTGGTGTTCCATGTAACGTATGCCATGTTGGCTCCATGTTAATGGTATGTTTTACTTATTAAAAATCTATTTTCATAGTTTCATGAAATGAATATTATCAAAATACTAAATTAATTTAAAAAAATCACCAAAATCTCGGGGTGTTACATTTTATCCCCCCCCCTTAAAATGAATTTCGCCCTCGAAATTTGTATGGGTTGTTAATATTTTAATACATGAAACTTTCATTCATATAAACCCACATCATAAAAATTTATACTAAATATTACATTAAAAAGGGAAATTTGGAACCATAATAGTTACCCAATATATCATATAAGTGGGATTCCACATAGTTGAACATAGGTTGGGAGTGAAAATTGGACATTGGTGAAAATTTTAAATTTTTATAGGGAGTTTTTTATTTAATCAATAAAAAAAATTATTAATGGAATGTTGAAATCCTCAATTTCATAAATCTTTAATGATTAAAAATTCCATCAGCTAAATGAAAATTAAGATATTATGATAATAATTTTTTATCACTTTTAGAATGTTGAGTAATTCTTGATAAATTTATATAAACAACAATTATTTCTTTGGTTTTTCTTTGACCAATTTCTAATACATCCATTACCTCATGGAAATAATGTCTATAAATTAACATTGATGAGTAAATCACTAAAATACAGTTTCAATGGATCTAAAGTCCTATAAAAGAATGAAAAGATTAACTATTGGTCTATTCAAAATCAATATGAATAAAAATAAAAAGTAACACTATTGCTTCTTTATGATTATTTAATCATTAAAATAAATATACATTAATCAGGACATCACATAGGCTAGTGGAAGTCATGAACCAATTATCGTCTTTTCGTCATGCGTTCAAGACCCACGGCCATGCCAGATTTGATTGGTTGTCACCCGACATACATGATGTCCTCTTCAAAAAAAATATAAAATATGGACATACATGAAATAAGGTTAATCAATACATATCATTTTATCAAAAAATTTCAATACAAACTCAGTTCAGAAATAGTTCCTCCAAAGTTTAACATAAACTTTCATGAATGATTAACCTTATAACCCTTATCGAAGATGAAAATCCCAAACATTAGAAAGAGTGTCACGAAATCATCTTAACACTGATTCCCCTATATATCAAAAGGTATATCTTGGTTGTCACATTCCGAAAATGTGAATAACCTCATTATATATTTTCTTGAATTGAAAAAATCTCCTTTTAAAAAACATGCATGTTCCTCATTCTATAGTATCATTGATTTACTCTATAAATCCAAAAATGTTGTAAACATCATCAGTGATTGCATAAAACACCTAAAAATAACTCCTTAATTAGTTCTAAGGTAATAAATATTTTCCAATCCAATTATTCATATCCCATATATGTTTATCCATACAACATTATCTTATGATAAAGAACATATTAAGGGTTACCTTCCCTTAGTCCAAATATTATCTTTTCATTAAATTACTTCACCAATCTAACATAAACATGTAAATACTGAGAGAAAAAAAATAAGTAGAACAATCCTTGTATATTTCATCATTCCTAAATTTTGAATCTAAATACATAAATAATTAAATTACATCATCCTTAATCCATTAACTATAATACCTCTTTCCTTTCACATTGCATATATAGTCTCTTCATCATCTACTGTGAAACCATTACTCGCACTACCTTGCTAATTATCTTCAACAACATTCCTATTGGTACATTTGGTGTCATAATGACCACTTTCTCCAAACTTAAAAACTTAACAATTGGTAACAACATAGGGAGGCTAAAATTCCCATCCATCTCGTCAACCAAACTCTCTATATTTCTATTGCAGTCACTTTATTTGTGTCCCTTTCCATAGCCAAATCATATTATAGTTTCTCTAAGTCATTAAATTAGGTGATTCCTATATTCTTTACACAAATGAGTCTAAATACTCTTTCCCCGATGGTCTCCATTACCTGAACTCTTAGAAAAATCCTTTCTCTTTCTTGGTCAGCGAGAGAGCTGGTTAAGGTAAACATTGTTAATCATGTACCGTGAAAACCAATTAGGCATTATCATGACATATTCCACTCAAGTGATCATCCCACCTGACTAGTCATCATAAAATCTTCCATCACATTCAAAATTAATCATATTCCTTCATTATTCTACCATTTCCAAAATCTGGAAGCACATTGTGAGAATTACTTATCATAGAACAAAACCACATAGTTAAGAAATTAATTTCTTATAGGATATCTATATCATTACACCTTCCATAATCCAATACACCTCATGCTTATCCTAGGTTATTCACAGCCAAATTATATATAAATCTTTCATTATCATTCATGAAGAGTGTGTGAATTACCAAATAATATCACCCCAAGAGTGTCAAAACCAGTGTGCTATAAGTCATGTTGTTGTGTACCAGATTACCCTGAGTTAATCCTGAAACCTCTTTTCAGAGATGTTAACCCAAGGTACATCTATACCATAACTACATCCACTTGTGGTTTCCAAATTGGGATGTATTTCTAGGACACCACTCACTCTGTCTATTCCCAAAAATTCTAGGACATTTTCTTATTCGTTAACTTGTCATTACATTTATCCTTATTGACATCGATAGGCATATCCGTATAAATATACCTAAGTATCTCACTAATGTTTTCTCATTAGATTTTCATAAGTTCAACTATGCCTTTTCTCTTCTACCAACTACATCATCCCTCACTTTTCAGACATTAACATTACAAAACATTTCCTGAATACTTAAACATTATAAAAATAGACACCCAAAGACATTGATTGGTATGGTTCCATTGGAAACATGTAAACATAAACAATAGTGCATATGTCAGCTACATCATCTCACACTAGGTTGTTTTTAAATAGAACCCTTCTTTGACATATCAAACAAAGTACATATCATCATTACATGGTGGAAAAGAAATATAAAAGGGCTGAGTTCAAATTCTTAGTAAGGGTAATCATGGAATACATGTAAGCATAAACATGAGTATAATGGTATGATAATGTGATCTTGAAAATAGAAGATCATACACTGCATATCAAAAATCATAACCAAAATCATGGCATAATGATTGGCGGTTCATAAGTCATGAATCATATCAAATAAAGAGAATAATCCATGAAATCATAACATTGGAATAAGAAATAGAGTTGTGGAAAACACATAAGCATATAATGATTTCCATAGTATCCAATGCATCGCTTCCAAGTATATCTTAGTAGTATGGTTTAACTCCCTATACCATCATACTAGTTATGGTTCACTCCCATGGCCATAATATTTGCATGAGTTCACTCATCATACCATCTTAGTAGTCATAGCTCACTCTCATAATAATCATAGTATTCAAGGTTCACTCCCAAGGCAATCTTAGTTTATCAAATGAGATATAAAACTTTACCCAATGAATTTTCGGGAAATGTAGGTCCCACCCATCACAAAATTAAATCATACATACAAGTTCCGTAGTATCATAAATAATTATATCATAACCGAGGAAATGAAATGGGTATCATAAAATTGTAAATATATCACAGCCTATGAAAGAATTACAGGTGTCATAATCATTTCATCAATATAATTACCTGTAAAAGAGCAATTTATTTCATATACGTATTACCTATGAATGCGAAATGGGTTTTAGAAAGACAGTGACATTAAGTATAACCCATTAATAGAAAGAATAGAAATAGAACATTTAGATTGGCATGAGTGACAAAAATATAAGTCATATTATATAGAAAATGGTTTGAAATGTCTTTTAAAAAAACATTTTTAGAGTAAAATATACATTCTTATTTGGAAAATTCTTTTTAATATATAAAACCATTTAACAATATTTTTTTAGAAATTACCTTGAAAACATAAAAAGAAGGCATGAAATCATTTTAAAAAAACTTTTTCATTGAAAAATTATAAAATAAGCTTTAAAATATTTTAAAAACCTTTTTATTTGAGAACACATTGAAAACATATAAAAATATCTTTAAAACGTTCTGAAAACCATTTAACTTGAAAACATATAAAAGAAGATTGAAAATAATTTGAAAATAATTTTTTTCTTGAAAATTTATAAAATATTCATGATTACAATTTGAAAACAAATTTATTTGAAAATATATTTAAAAAATCCTAAATACTATCCTTTTAAAAAAATAAAAGTAATATTTGAAGAAATGATGGTGGGTGAATTTGTACACATCATACGAGGTCAAAAGAACATTTCTTTTGCACGGTAAAAAGGCCAGAAAAGTGCCTTGTTTGGAAAGTGATAAGAAGATTCCCTTGAATATATTGTTAAAATCCCAATGTTAAAATTTTATTTTAAATATTATATGATAATTTTGTAAAATTATTTGAAACCCTTTTTAGAAAACATAAATTTCTGACCAAAGAAAGGGTAAAGTCAGGCTTTCCTAAAAAGGTATTATTAACAATATTATGTACCAAAGAGTAGAATATGGTAAAAAATCATGATTATATCAAAAATAAAATAGGGGAACTAAACTCATGAATTTTCAGGAGATATGGATCATAATATTTTATCAAAAGAATCATAGACATAAACAATATCAAAAAGCAATGAGAGTGTCTTAACAAACACTTATAACTTCGTATCATGGGTTCATATTATACATATAAGGAAGGTAAATTACATAGAGAATAGACTATAATTATAATTTTTAAATTCATGATATTTCTTGAAAATTTTAAATATATTCACCTCAAAAAAGTGTTTAAGTGCATAACAAAACATGGGTCTCAATGAAGGAAAATTGAGAACAAACATTTTACCAATTTGGTAACATTTAAGAGTTAAATCCCATGAAATATGGATCATAAAATGGAAATTTGAATACCCATAAACTGATTTATAAGATATATAGAATAAATTCATGTTCATTACACACACCACACAAAAGGAAACAGTTGGGAACATAACATGTATCTCACCGAAATTAAATTTTAGATGAAATTCTCATACCTTTTGTCTTAACTCTCTATATACTCATACAAGCTTCATGTAAAATAGATATAAGTTTATTATAAATCATTTAAAGAATAAAATTATTGTATCTATTACCATATATTATTATATTATGAACTTATATTACTGGCTTGTTAATAATACAATGTTAAAATTTCACTTCGGGTAATATTCGCTTTGTTTTTCTCATGTGTATTAATATGTTATATCATTGTTACTTATTTCATGATTCCAAAATGTATATAATGATATAGATTTATTTTATATCCTGTATATGTATATTATAATAATATATAGTAGAATGAATTATGAAATGGAATACACCATTCATGGAAATGGTAAGTTATACGTACGCATAAACATTGTTTCCATTTTTATTGTTATATTGAAAGAAATTATGTCAATGAAAAATATATATTCATGTATATATATATATGTATATAATCATTATAGTAGAATATATATATTTAATATATCATATAATTTCACTAAAACTATCCATAATACATCCCATTTGGTTTGTGAACAAATCGCATTGCTTTAAAGAGGTAGTAATACACACTTCCTCAAACAAGATTATCAAATTAACACCAAATGGGAAGTAAAAAAAGGAAATGTATTGTAAAAATGAATACATAATATTAAATATATTATATATATTATATATAACATATATAAATTTTTTTCCATCATAATGGCCACCATGATTGGTGGTAATGGAGAAATTAATAATCATCGTTTTTTGAGGCAATAATTAACCGTACATAGAAACAATATGTTCGATATCCCTTAAATGGAGGTGTGTGTAGTTTTAGGTATAAATATTTTTATAAAAATATACTATTATATTTAAGATACTAGTTTTTTTACACAAGAATTAAATAAATATAGTGTAGGGGTGAATAAGGGAAATAATGTAAAGGAGTTTGAGAGGAGATGTTGCCTCTACATTGGGTAAATCCTTTTGGTTTGTCAAAAAAGACATCCCTAGGAGGCTTTATTCTGAATGTGAGGCTTCAAGGTATATGGGATGATTTTGGGGGTGATATTTTGGTAGATTTTGGTAGAACATAAAAGTTTGGATATGTGTGAGGAATGGGTAGAGGTGGTGGCCTTTTATAGTGGAGGAGGAGTGACACCCTTCTAAATATTTGAAGAGAGAATTACACCCACATTTTTCATGATTCAAATGGATCAAATAATGTAAAACATTATATAAAATCGATTATAGGGTCTAAATAGGGACATATAATGGGTTTTAGGCATGTTTTGAGGCTGTTTTGGGTTTTAAATTTAAGGTTTAGTACTTTATTAACTTAAATTTTCTCTTAACCGATGTAATTAATTTTAATTACTTTCTGTAATATTTTTGGTTCAATTTTTTTTACCTTATTAGAAATTATAATTTATACTTATTTAAAATATTGAATCTATTTTTCAAAATTATAATCACATAAGTGGTAGAATTTAATTTAAAAATAACCCCATTGTCGGGATGACACTACCGGGTTTTTAAGTAAAAATGATCAAAAAAATTCTATGATTTTATATCCAATTTCAATGTGCCATTAGTTCCAATGATATAAATTGGATTAATTGGTAAAAATATAATATAAATTAACTATTGAACCATTTAAAAATATAATTTAATATCATAAATAAATTAGATAAAAAAGAAATTTTGAAATTAAATCCATTATTTTTTATTATTCATTAAAAGATGAAACATTTCATAAAAATACCAAAAATTTATCCTAACCAAATTTTTATATTCCTCTTATGAATATATAGTTTTTTTTACATATTAAATCTTTTAAATTTTCCAAAAATTTATTTTAAAATGTGTTCTCCCTTAAAAGGTGGTAAAACTACCTTTATAAAAAATAGGTTTTTATGTATAAAATTAGGTTTGTTATTATATTATGTATATCAAATCTATTGGATTATTATAAAAAATATTTGATTGATTATATAAAATATTATTACATTAATATAAATTTTCTATTGTAATTATTTTAATTTATTGGGTTAAAATAGCTTTGTGACTATAATAATATTATCTTTTATATTCAATCGGTTTTTATATTCATGAATTTGTAACCTATAAATTCATATTATATTTGTGTAAACCACATAAATTCATAATTTAGTTAACTCAATTTCATATCTATCAAATTAAATTCGATTTTATATTCCATTATAATAACATTTTTAATAATATATTGTAGTTAGGTAACACTCGGTCTAGTGTGTTACGCAAGCCACCGAGGAACATCAATATTTTGTGTAATATATGTTATCCTTGTTGTTATTTGTAGCATATGACGCATTGGTATTGTGTGTAACATATTCCAAGTTGGATCTGTGTGAATATAATTTTTACTTTGGTGAAAATCTATTTTCAGTGTTGCGTGAAATGAATAATATTAAAAGATTAAATAAATTCAAAAAAATCACTGAAATTTCAGGGTGTTAGATCTACCATCCATATATTATTTTGGTGACATATTTTGATTTTTGGAACACTTGGGGATCACTTCATGAGGTAATCTGTACTTTATTCTTAAATCATAATGAAGATTCATCACATATTTCTTTCCATATACATAAACAAAGAAATAATTCCATCAAGATAATTCTTATTTAATAAATTAATTAGTTATAATATGTGATGATCCACTCTCTCTAATTCTAGTGTGATTCATGTTTTTTATCTTTCTGGATTCAATTCCATTGAACATTACATTTATTTTTTTATAGATGTCATATTGATCATTGAACATTAAAAAAAATTGGGAACCACCCATCACATGCATTTGCTGCCCTCAGAACCAACAAGTGGTATCACAGGTGTCAAATAATTATTTTTAATTATTTTTTGATTGTTTTTTATTTATGAATTTTAATTTATTTTTTCAATTCATGTATAATGATACATTTAATCTGAATCATGAGATATTATTCTTCCTCCTTAGTTTCTTATAAATGTAATCAGTACGATTAATTTTAAAAATAAACTAAAATCAAAGATGTCATTCAAGGGTACCGAATATTCGATCCAGATAACATAGAAATACACACTGTGTAACCAGAGTTTAATGACATATAGTTGTGTTTAATGATTAAAAAATTAATTCATAGTTAATTAAGACATATGGATTGATGAAACACGATGTAGTTATTACCTCACACCACATGTTCACTAGGATAGATTGGTGCATAGTCAGATAGAGTATACACCGTGTGGTCCATGTACAAGTCATGTATTCCCATTGAGTTAGAGACGTGCTTTTTATTTCAATACACAACCTACATAACTAGTGTAAGAACCCGGTTCTTATTCTTGAGGTACGAGTTTCTTCTTTTCTCCTTTCCTTAAGTGTTTTTGAGAAAATAAGGAAAATGGGGAACAATTCTCAATTTTAAGACTACAAGCCGTGTACTTTTCCGCACTCCATGTACTTTTGGCTGTGTGGGATGAGTACACAGGGTGTGTAGCCATGTTGGCGACTACGGGTGTAAAAAAACTGACTACACACCGTGTAGTGGTCCTTTACACGCCATGTAGTCAGTCGGCAGACGAAGCAGTAAGTCGGTGGGAGCAGCCACCAGTGGGGCGACAGTATACGTCGTGTAGTCGGGAATACATGTCGTGTACTCATGTTGGCGGATGAACAGTTTGGCGGTGCTGCCAGATGAACAGTTAAATGAAGGAAGTACACGTCGTGTACTCGGAAGTACACGCTGTGTACTTTGTTTTTTCACTTAAAATGGTCGGTAGCCAACACTATTCACAGGGAAGGCTTAGAACCAGATGGGAGCTCAAGAGAGGATGGCCAAATCATTGAGGATCTCTAGATCGAGCGTCGGGAATCTATTTCCACCTCGGACGATCTCGTTGGAACCACACGGCTAAGCCCTCTCTTCTCCAAGAGTAGTTCTTGCCAAATTTTCCTCTAATGGAAGTTATTTGGGTTTAATAAAGTTTTCTTTCACCTCATATCTACCTCGTTCTGGGATGATTCGTGGAACATCGTTTGAGTATACTGATCAGGGGCGTTTAAGGTAGGTGGCTTGGTGTTTAATTTTCCAACTGTTGTGTGTTTGTGTGTATTTTTGTGATACGCGCCCATGAATGGGGTGTTGTATGGATGAGGCCTTGTTGAATTAAATACCTAGAATTGTATAGGTAATTAAATGTGATAATAAACTGTTTTTTGGGATCGCTGCTTGGATCCAGGACCACCTTGGGGGTGCATTCTTCTGTTTAACCATTTGGCTGGATACCCAAGGGTATGCCATTGTAATAATGTTTATTGAATTGCCTTGAGAGGAATTGCATGTGAATTTCTTGTTTATATGTTGGTCTTGTCCCGGTTACTTTCTTAGCCTGAGGGCAGTGCTTTACTTTACCTGAGGGCAATGTTACCTTTAGCCTGAGGGAAGTAGACATTTCAGCCTGAGGGCAACTTCTTTCGTGTCTGTGGGCAATAAACTCTGTGCCTTTGGGCAATAGATTTTGTGCCTTTGGGCAATAGACTATATACCTTTGGGCGACACATCGTACGTTTGAGGGAAATATCTGTTATGCCTATGGGCAATTACCTACGGGTTACGTTTCTAATTACTTGAGGGTAAGGGATTGCGTTTCTGAGGACACTGACAATTTACATAGAAATTCACTATGGTGGTTTCTTAATAATAAATAATGAAATGAATGTTAAATGGCAATATAACTGGTAAAGTTAGTTACTTTTGAGTAATTATTAGTTTATTGCATTTACTTTTGCACATTGTTGTTGCATGTTTACACACAGTTGAGCACGGGCCTTTAGTGGGTGCCTATTGAGTTTATTTCTCACACCCTGTTTGGGTCATGATTTTTGGCCCAAACAGATTATGTTTCTACAGATATGGATAAGTGAAAAGGTCCCTTTATAGGTACTTGATTGATGTTGAGGAGTAGGGGAGCATGGGACTGGGCTTAGGCTCACGATGCTACCGTTCGTTTTGTTTTTCTTTGTTGTATTGTATTGTTGTGTAACATGTTATGGCTATTTTCTTTGAACTTGAGGCATGTTGCATCAACATTATATATGACTGTTGGTTCTTTTACTGCAGTTTTTTATCTTAAATATGTATGGTTTATTGCTTCCGCTATTTTTGTATTATTTTTACTTTATTCCACTACGCTACACATTGACAAATGAGGGTACAGTTTCCCCACTATCAGACTTGGGCCCTCGCTGCTAGTCGGTAGCCTCTGGCGTTTGGGGAAATGTGCTTGAGGTCACGTGGCGAACTGGGTTCAGGGCACCTGTGGAGTGGTACCTAGAACTAAGACATTACAAAGTGGTATCAGAGGCAAGTTCTTTTATTTGACTTACTATTTGGAGCCTTAGTCAGGGATAGGACGAGAACGGTAGTTGGTAATAAGTTGTGCCCGGGTGTAGCTAACCTGTGTATAGGGAATAACCAATTTACCTCATGTTGCAATTTTTTCTGATTTTTCAATTTTACAGTTGAATTGATTGTCACCGAAGGGTGACTCACTTGTGGTTGTGATGATTCTATTTTATCCATGGGTTCTATTTAGTTGCAACCTGATGAGATGAGGGTATCCCATCTCATGCATCATTTATGCACATGCTAGAAATCACATTCCATGCATAGTTTCCATGCTATGTAGGTGTATTAGAAATTGCATGTTGTTGTGCTAGATGTTGTGCTAATAAAAGAATGTTGTTTTGATAGCTGCTTGGATAGATACCTGATGTTTGATAGGGTATTATTATGTGATAATGTTTATATAATGGATGCCAAACTTTGGTTTTTGGGGTGTATGGGCCCTCATTGAAAAAAAATTGGTGGATCATTGGCTGTTTATTCGGTTATAACACATATAAGATGCCAAACTTTGATTTGTGGGGAGTATGGGCCCTCACGGATCAGAATTTGGCACTTAGGTGTTGTTTTTTAGTATTTTCTGGGTTCCCGAAAATTTTCTGAGTCATACTGTCCAGAAACCCATCATACACGCCGTGTAGTACCTTAAACATGTCGTGTATGTTCTTCTATACGGGGAGGGAAAAACAACTTTTGAGTACACGCCGTGTAGTCTAAGTACATGTTGTGTAGTCTCTTCATGTGTCATAGACCGTGTGGGCGGGGACACGGGGAAGGGAAATGCTCGGGGCGAACACGCTGTGTAGCGGAAGTACACGCCATGTAGTGTTGACCCTAAGTCTGGTCGTGTAACTAACAATATGAACGGAGGATACCTTACCATATACACGTTGTGTCCACTATGGAACACACCGTGTAGTCTGACCTGGGAACCCAGCCGTTTAACTAACAACACGGGTCGGTGTAAACCCTTCGTGTACATGTCGTGTGTATATTGAACACGCCATGTAGTTGGAGACGTGTATCTGGCCATGTAACTAACAACACGGGTCGGCGAACCTCGTCTAGTACACGTTGTGTACCTGTGGGACACGCCGTGTAGTCTTGACCGGTGAAAGACCGTGTGGACTTAGCCATGTGGATGGGAAACAGAGAAGTGTACATGTTGTGTGTGGGTGTAACATGCCATGTAGTATCAATCCGAGTAGTCAACCGTGTCACAAACGACACGGGCAGTTGGAAAATTACGCCATACACGCCGTGTAGATTATATACACGCTGTTTAGTTTTTTTTAACGGGATCTGTGTGGCATGGCCATGTAGAAGGACCTGGGCAGGGGAAGAAAAGTCAGTTACACGCCGTGTAGTCAGTATACATGCTATGTAGTCTTGTTGGGAAATTTTTAATGCCTTCTTCCTCCTGTTCCCCTTTCGGTTCCTTCGTTTTCAGACTGTGATAATCTTGATATAAGGTGTGCGTTTGACCTTGAAGAGTCGTGCCGCCAAGACAACCACACGTTGTTCTCTAGGAGAGCGGAAATGAGTATACTCCAGAGATGGTGGGCCATGGGCTACCAGTTGATCCTCCAACAGAGCTAGATCTGGCGTCAGCCGTTATACCGGACACAGGCGCGGAGGCGCAGTTCCGTGAAGGCTTTTTGCGGTTCATGCAGACCTTTCAGGGAGCGCCGCCGGCTGCCACATCTATGGTCGAGCTGACTCGTATCTTCCATTAGTAGCATCCACCTACGTTTTTAGGGGATAGTGGACCACAGGCTGCAGAGTCTTGGCTGGGGTCAATGAAGACTATTTTCGAGCACCTAGAGACACCTCCAGGGAGGAGGGTCAAGCTCGCGACTTATATGCTGCATGATTCTGCCAAGAGGTGGTGGGATGTTACCACCCAGTCAGATCATCATAGAGACATGGTGTCGGAAGATTTCCAGACAACTTTCTATGACTTCATCTTCCCAGATATGCTGAGGGAAGATCGAGCTCGAGAGTTCATGAATCTGCAGCAGGGTGCTATGTAAGTGATGGATTATTCTACTCGTTTCACTAAGCTTCAGCGTTTTTCACCTGTTCTGGTGGGCGATGAGACGCTGAGAGCTAGACGCTTTGAGGATGGCCTTCGATATGACATCTAAGCACTGTTGAATTTTTTCAGGTTTCCTTCAGTACATGTTATTGTAAACCAGGCACTGATTATAGAGAGGAACCTGCGAGAAGCTAGTGGTGTGGGCCAGGGCGGTTCAGCACTAGTTTATGGTACTATTTCTATTGGTAAGAGGAAGAGTCATATGGACTTCTCTTAGGGTGGCAGTACCAGTCAGAAGAATGTTTCAGGTGGCTAGTTCATGTGCTACCAGTGTGGTAAAGAGGGGCACAAGAGACCTCAGTGTCCACGAGACCCAGTGGAGTGTTGAGCTTGCGGCAAGATGGGTCATCTGCAGTGCTTTTGCAGGGCGGTTCCACCAGTGGCTAGTGAGAGGTGTTATATGCAGACTCCGCATGTGGGGGTAGGACCAACATCTTCTTACTAGTTAGGAAACTGGAATACGTCAGGTCGTGCAGGCAGAGATGGTGTTCGTGGCTGTGGTAGCCAAACACCCAGATCTTAGAGGCAGCAGGTCGGGATAGCTCAGGGTAGTCAGGTTGTGTCATAGGGCCATGGCACTGGGCAGGCATATGTAGTAAAATAGACCTAGTAGGAGAAAGATCCTGGAGCTTTTACTATCATAGGTACTATTCTAGTAGCTTATGTCTTGTCTTCAGTAATTTTTTATACGGGTGCTACACATAGTTTCATATTTGTGCCTGTTGTGGAGATCCATGGGCTTGGTGTTTCTACTTCCTCTGATGTTATGATGTTAGACACTCCATTAGGAACTAGAATGGATAGTGTTCATTAGTGCAAGGAGTTACCCTTGAGGTTCGTGGGTGTCACTTCCTTTGGGACCTCTATGTATTAGATATGGCGAGCTATGATGTCATTCTCGAGATGGACTGGTTAGTTCCCTTTCGAGCCTTTGTGGATTGCTATCGTCGTAGGGTGAGTTTCACGTCACCAGAGGGTAGAGAGTTATTATACAAAGGCGAATGGGATGTTCAGGCTAGTCGACCTGGACCAGAGCATCATGGGAGAGGTGGAGTCACAGCCCAGATGGCGAGATTATATCTGGATGATCAGAGGAATTGTCAGAAGTATTTCACTCTGGTGGTTGATCGTTTCAGGGATGTCTTCCCAGATGACTTTTTAGGTCTTCCTCCAGAGCATGAGGTGGATTTCTCTATTGATCTTGTTCCAGGAGTAGCACCGGTGTCCATTCCTCCTTATAAGATGGCTACACCAGAGCTGCAGGATCTTAAGAGACTGTTAGAGGAGTTATAGGAAAAGGGTTTCATTCGACCCAGTACTTCTCCTTGGGGTTATCCTGTACTTTTTGCAAAGAAGGAGTAAAGTACCCTCAGACTCTGTGTGGATTATCGAAAGCTGAACCAGTTGACAATTAAGAACTGATATCCCTTTCCAAGGATTGATGATCTTCTTGATCAGCTTCATGGAGCACGAGTGTTCTCAAAGATTGACTTTAGATCGGGATATCATCAGTTGCATGTTAGACCATCTGATATACCTTTCACAACATTTATAAGTAGGTATGGTCTATATGAGTATAAGGTTATGCCATTCAGACTCACGAACGCACCAACAGTTTTCATGGCTCTGATGAATCGTGTGTTCCATCCTTATCTGGATTCTTTTGTGGTAGTATTCGGGGATGATATCTTGGTGTACTCTCACACTCGACACGACCATGCCACCCATATTGAGATCATATTGAGTACACTGAGAGAGCATCATTTATATGATAATCTCTCAAAGTGCCACTTTTGGATGGACTAGATACACTTCCTGTGTCATATCATATCAGAGGAAGGAGTTGCAGTAGACCTAGAGAAGGTAAGAGCAGTAGTTTCCTGGGAGCATCCTAAGAACGTTTTTGAGATAAGGAGTTTTTTAGGGATGGTTGGTTACTACAAGCATTTTATATAGGACTTCTCCCACTTAGCAGTGTCGTTGATGGGTTTGACTAAGAAGGGTGTGAAGTTTGTTTAGTCAGAAGCTTGCAAGACAGCCTTTCAGGAGCTGAAGGGAAGGTTGACATTAGCACCGATCCTGATACTCCCAGAGCAGGGGAAAAGCTATACAGTTTACTCTGATGCATTAGGGATTGGGTTGGGAGCTGTGTTGATGCAGGGCGATCGAGTTGTTGCGTACGGGTCTCAGCAGTTGAGGCCACATGAGAGGAATTACACATTGCATGATCTCGAGTTGGCTGCAGTCATTCATGTGTTGTGCTGTTGGAGGCATTATCTCTTGGGAGAACATTTTGTGGTGTTCACGGACCACAAAAGTCTCAAGTACATCTTTATCTAATGCGACTTGAACCTGAGACAGCGAAGGTGGGTTGAATACCTTTAGTCCTTCAATTTTGATCTCGCTTATACACCTGGTAAAGGTAATGTAGTAGCTGATGCACTGAGTAGGAAGACTTAGATACAGGCAGTGCAAGAGGCTAGTGGTGAATGGAAGCTTATGGATTTGTTCTCTGAGATGAATTTGGAGGTGCACGATAGTCAGGGGTAGACCTATCTTTCATCTTTAGTTGTGACCTCTACCCTCCTGGATAGAGTGAGGATGAGAAAGATATCCATTTCAGAAGGCCTAGTTCTATGGGAGTCGGTGGCAAGTGAGGACCCTCCTCCTGGGTGGATGATAGGTGAGGATGAAGTTTTGTGTTTCCATGGATGAGTGTGGGTTCCAGGGCATATACGTGAGGAGATGATGTAGGAGTTTCATGCTTCATCTTGGGAAGTTCATCCCAGAGTTACCAAGATGTACCTTGACTTGAGACGTCAGTACTAGTGGCTGGGTATGAAAAAGGATGTAGTTGGTTTTGTTACGAGATGTTCCACCTGTCAGTAGGTGAAGGCAGAGCATCAGCGGCCAGCCGGACTGTTACAGCAATTACCTATTCTAAAGTGGAAATGGGATGATGTCACGATGGACTTCGTGACGGGGTTTCCGAGGTCACCTCGAGGCAATGATGTTGTGTGGGTTGTTGTGGATAGACTCACAAAGGTAGCTCACTTTTTTCCGATCAAGGAGACCTTTAGTGTTGACGAGCTCGGGAAGATATAAATCTGAGAGATCGTATGTCTTCATGGAGTCCCTCGTTCTATCATTTCAAATAGGGACACCCGTTTTACATCTCGTTTCTGGCAGAGTTTTCAGAGGTCACTGGGTACACAGGTGCTTCAGAGCATAGCTTACCACCCTCAGACCGAAGGTCAGTCAAAGTGTACGATACAGGTGCTTGAGGACATGTTGCGTGCATGCGTCCTAGACTTTGTGGTCTCTTGGGAGAAGCATATACCCCTATTTGAGTTTTCTTATAATAATAGTTTTCAGGAAACTATTGAGATGGTACCTTACGAAGCATTATATGGTAGGCCATGTCGATCACCCTTATGTTGGTTAGAGGTAGGTGAGGCAGCTTTACTAGGACCACATCTTGTGCTGGAGACTTCTGAGCAGGTCCAGTTAATTTAGAAGCGGATGGCTACAGCACAGTCTCGTCGGAAATCTTATGCTGGTCGCCGCAGACAACCCTTGGAGTTTGTGGTCGAGGATCTGGTTTTCTTGCGTGTTTCGCCGAGGTTGGGACACAAGCAGATCAGGATATAGGGTAAACTTTCACCGAGGTATGTGGGTCCATTTGAGATTCTGGAGAGAATCGGGCTGGTTGCCTATCGGTTGCAGTTACCACAGAGGTACCGAGCCATGCATTATGTCTTCCATGTATCTCAGTTGCGTCACTATCATTCAGACCCATCTCATGTCTTTCAGCCCGAAGAGGTTGAGCTTGAGGTAGTTGCGTCCTTTAAGGAGCATCTGATTCGTATTATTGATAGGAGCACGAAGGTTCTCCGAGGCCAGTCAGTTCCTCTCGGACGGGTGCTTTGGCAGCATGGTTGAGTGCAGGACGAAACCTGGGAGCGGGATACTGATGTATGTGCTCAGTGGCCGGAGTTGTTCATGGTTATATCTTCACCACCCTTGGAAGGGAAATTCGGGGACGAATTTCTTTAAGGGGGGAAGTTTGTAAGAACCCGGTTCTTATTCTTAAGGTACGGGTTTTTTCTTTTCTCCTTTCCATAAGTGTTTTTGAGAAAATAAGGAAAATGGGGAACAATCCTAAATTTTAGGACTACACTCCGTGTACTTTTCCACACGTTGTGTACTTTTGGACATGTGGGATGAGTACACAGGGTGTGTATCCATGTTGGCGACTACGAGTGTAAAAAACTGACTACACGCCGTGTAGTGGTCCTTTACACGTCGTGTAGTTAGTCGGCAGACGAAATAGTAAGGCGGTGGGAGAAGCCACCAACTGGGTGACAGTACACGCCGTGTAGTCGGGAATACATGTTGTGTACTCATATCGACGGATGAACAGTTTGGTGGTGCCGCCAGATGAACAGTTAAATGAAGGAAGTACACGCCGTGTACTCGGAAGTACATGCCGTGTACTTTGTTTTTTTCGCTTAAAATGGGCAGTAGCCAACCTTGTTCACAGGGAAGGCTTAAAACCGGATAGGAGCTCGGGAGGGTATGTCCGAATCTTTGAGGATCTCCAGATCGAGCGTTGGGAATCCATTTCCGCCTCGAATGATCTCGTTGGAACCGCATGGGTAAGACCTATCATCTCCTGGCGTAGTTCTTTCCAAATCTTACTCTAATGGAAGTTATTTGGGTTTAAGTGAGTTTTATTTCACCTCCGATCTACCTCGTTCTGGGACGATTTGTGGAACATCGTTCGAGTATACTAATCAGGGGCGTTTAAGGTAGGTGGATAGGTGTTTAATTTTCCAACTGTTGTGTGTTTGTGTGTATTTTTGTGATACGCGCCCATGAATGGGGTGTTGTATAGCTGAGGCCTTGTTGAATTAAATACCTAGAATTGTATAGGTAATTAAATGTGATAATAAACTATTGTTTGGGATTGCTTCTTGGATCCAAGACCACCCTCTGGGTACGTTCCTCTGTTTATCCATTTGGCCGGATACCCGAGGTATGTCATTGTAATAATGTTTATTGAATTTCCTTAAGCGTAATTGCATGTGTATTGCTTGTTTATATGTTGGAATTGTCCCGGTTACTTTCTTAGCCTGAGGGAAGTGCTTTACTTAGCCTGAGGGCAGTGTTACCTTTAGCCTGAGGGTAGTGGTTATTTCGGCCTGAGGGAAACTTCTTTCGTGTCTGTGGGAAATAGACTCTGTTCCTGTGGGTGACACTTCGTACGCCTGAGGGCAATATCTGTTATGTCTGTGGGAATTTACCTATAGGTTATGTTTCTGATTACCTGAGGGTAAGGGATTGCGTGTCTGAGGACACTGACTGTTTACATAGAAATTCACTGTGGTGGTTTCTTAATAATAAATAATGAAATGAATGTTAAATGGAAACATAACTGGTAAAGTTAGTTACTTTTGAATATTGCTTAGTTTATTACATTTACTTTTGCACATTTTTTTTTCGCATGTTTACACACAGTTGAGCACGGGCATTTGGTGGGTGCCTACTAAGTTTATTTCTCACACCCTATTTGGGTCATGTTTTTCGGCCCAAATAGATTAGATTTCTGTAGGTATGGATAAGGGAAAAGGCCCCTTTACAGGTACTTGATTGCTGCTAAGGAGTAGGGGAGCATGGGACCGGGCTTAGGCTTGTGATGCTACCGGTTGTTTTGTTTTTCTTTGTTGTACTATATTGTTGTGTACCATGTTATGGCTGTTTTCTTAGAACTTGAGGCATGTTGCATCAACATTATATATGATTGTTGGTTGTTTTAATGTAGTTGTTTATCTTAAATGTTTATGTATTATTGTTTCTGCTATTTTTGTATGCTTTTTACTTTATTCCGCTACGCTACACTTTGAAAAATGAGGGCATAGTTACCCCACTATTAGACCTTGGCCCTCACTGCTAGTCGGCAGCTTTTGGAATTTGGGGAAATGCGCTTGAGGTCACGTGGAGAACTGGGTTTGGGGCACCTGTGGAGCGGTACCCGGAACCGGGACGTTACAACTAGTGACCATGTAATTCAGAGATAACATAAGATGTATCCCATTGGATATGTCATGTACTCCAATTTCTGAGGCATGGTTTACATACATAGTAACTTGGCATGTGCCTCAGATAGAAAATGATAATCATACATGTAGTGTACTTACTTGTATATGTTATGTACTTATACCAAAGTACATAGATTTAGAATTTATTTATTATAATTTTTATACCATATCTACTTGTTTATTTGTGTGGTAATTAATTTGATAAGACACTACTTATGATATTTTTTTTGATATATATATATGTGTGTGTGTTTGTTTAATTAATATCTGTATAATTCTATGATCTGATTATCATGTATGATTCATATTAAATTTTTTACACTATGGGAATTAAAACATAACAGGTGGTAGGAAAATCATGTAATTTAGGTAATCATTATGTTGATTGAAAATTTCTTGAAAGTACATGATAATTCATGTATGAAATATTTCAAGATAGTAAAAAGAAAAAGAGTACAATACATTTTGGGTAGAATCGGATGGTTATTCACTATATTTCCTCGAAGGTACATTTACGTAAATAGTGAATTTAAAATGAATGTATTTATTTTTTATTAAAATTATGATGCATGTAAATCTCAAGGAAAATTATATGATAATTAAGTTAAAATAATTTATTAATTAAATAAGATAATTTATTGATTTGATCAAGATTTATTTAAAATAAAAACCACTATGAATTGAATGTTGGTTTTTATAAATGTGTAATTTTTTTCATGTGTGTGTTTGATCATGATCATGGACCCGAAATTTTTAGGTGATTGGTTTTATTTAGTTTATTATTAAATTAATTTGTTTCCCTTTGTGCCTTGTATCCTCTTATTATTTGGGTCTGTATGCCCATTGTTTCTTTAATGTAAACCCTTTTTCCCCTAACCCAAATGTGTGTAAAAATAATATGTAAAATATAAAGATCCCAAGATTGTGGAGGAAGTTCTTGTTTGGAGCTGAGGAAAAGCAATCCAACAATATATATAGGTAGAAAGGTGGAAAGATGTAACCTGAACCTTAATCCGCTAAAAGGGTTTTTTCCACATGGTTAATGTTTAGTTTGTCAACAGATGAATAAACGAACCATTAGTATATCGCATGATAATAATACTTTATTATTTCATTTCAATAATGTTTAATGGTTATTTTATTATGGTTGATTATTCCGTAAATACATAATTGATGAATTAATGAAGCATGGAAGACAGAACTAAAATAACCTGGATTTTTAATAAATATTATATAAGACATGGTTAATGACCTATGTAACCCCACTTAATATTAACAGTAATTTGATAAAGATAATAATATAAAATATATGTATAAAATGATAAAATACGCAAATAAAATATTATTCAAGTACAACCATCCACTACTTCGGTTAAAATAGAACCATATTTCAATGTCCTTGACCTGCCATAGTTAGGGTGCTTTCAATTATCGGATAATTCTAACTTGATTTTTTGGGTTGACATAACATAGTTCACATCAAGTGTTTCCATCCAAATAAGGACTTAGTTTAACTAAGGGAAAAATGTTACCAATATCCAATTTTTTGATTTCTAGATTGGGTAGTCCACTTAGTGGGTCAATTAATAGTGTGTTGATGCAGTTAGAATTTTGAATTCCTACCTAAAACCATTCATGTTTCATGACCAACCAATGTTGGAGTAATGAGAAGGGGAATATGTATCATTTACACTAGGATTTCCAAGAATCTTTATATTTTGAATCCAATGGTGATGGATATTATATTTTTATAAAATAGTGGGAGAGTAATAAATATATTATTTATTTTTCTAAATTTTATGAGATAAAATAATAAAATTATGCTCAACTAATTTTGTAGAGAAAACATTAAAATGAATTCAAACAAATAATTTTTCTCCATACATGAGATGGAAAACCTTCTCACCAAAACAAATTTCCATGAGTGGAAAAGGTTTCTACATTTTATCACTTTCTAGGAAATAAAATTGTATATCATAGAATAAATTTTACCTAAATCACCTGTAAAAGAGAAAAGTGATGAAGAGTTAAATATATAAGAGAAACATTTGAATGATTCCATAGATGTTCAATGTTTCATTCTATCATCCATGTGCAGTGTTCTTTTGGAGAATCTTGAGAATGTGAAATCCTATAGCATGATGTCTCATCTTGGATATCTCTATCAAGAGAAGGTGGGACAATAAAGTTATGTGATCTCCAATCATTTTTTTAACTATTATTAGAGAGTCTGCACCAATTAGGCCTCATGTAGTCAAGATTATTGGCTACATTTAATGAATGCACATCTTTTAGATTAAATCCATGGATGAGTTGTGTACAGATTTCATACTTTCATTACATCCCAAGACCTTTTACATCATTATTATTAACTAAAATATAATAAATATTGAGAAGATTCTTTTAGAAATTATTACTTTCATTATCCAAGTGGATAGGGACGGGGGGTACGATAAACCCTCAATCCATATGGTGAATAAGAAATATCGAGTTACTATTAAAAAACATATGTTTACTATTCTAAAACTATGAGTTATTTTGACATAGAAATAATTTATTTATAAGTAACCATCCATTGGATTAGTTTAATTATTACATTCCATAGTGTTTCAATAAATTTATTATTGAATGGCATACATTAATTCATACATATGTAGTTTCCATAAATATATTCTAACACAATGTATAATTATTCATATTAAGAAAATTAAAAACAAAATAATTCATATGTATAAACTAAAACCTTGAAATATTTCAAAAAATGAACTCAAACCATTTAAAACCAAATCTACCCATGTCAAACCATCTCAAAACAATCCTAAATACTTTAATATGATTAAAAAATCATTAATTTACTTTATAAATTCATTATATCTTCATTAAATTCATTAAACAACTATTAATAGAACATGAAACATATATAATATTCTTAGAGTATTTCAATGATATTACACTACCTTAATAATTTAAATCCATATTAATAAAATATCCTCTAAAATAATTATTTAATTAATTAATAATTAATCCAACACTATTCTCACCTCAACTCAGATGAAAATATTTCACCATAGTGATTCAATATTCAATAATAATCATACTCTATAAAACTCACTTAAATTTTTTATTTCCATGACCTGATTCATTAAATACAATATATTTATTAAACATAGATATAAATCTGAATATTCCAATTTCATATAACATGAATTTATATACCATAATCAATAAATAATCCATCCTTTAATCAACTCCCTCAAATCCATCAAGGACGTGCTAAAAATATTCTTTACATAAATTATAAATTTGTAGAAAATTATTATATATTTCCAATCATTGATGGATGTATATTTTATATGAAACATGTTTAATGGATGAATCCCATACAAATTTATCATATTCAAAGGATTATTATTATTTACATAAATCATGTTCACGTCACGTTGAAGGATATATGGTTATTTCTATCAATTAAGATATTTTTATATATTTTTTATCTTCACTCAATACATATTGACATCCATTATAGGGTAATTAGTTATAATTCCAACAATATAATCTAAAAACAAGTTAACATTATTTATAATTGAAAATAAGTACAAAAAATCATAATAATATAGTCTTTTATTTTTTTAATTATTTTTTGTGTTCCATTATTGTTTTTTATAGAATATTCTACTAAGTATATTTATACTCAATATTGCATATGTTATTCCCCCACATATTTTGTCTCTATGTAGAAGACATGTAGTTAAGTAATGGATTCCAAATATGTGTTGTTGGTGGATCTTATACTTGGTGGTTCTTAGTTAATTTTTTGTTTCTTTGTGATGGTTTATATTGTTAGTGGTTGTACCAGGTGTTGAGGTGAAGAGGTGTTTTACCATGTCATGATTTTATCGTACTGAGAGATGTTGGGAACTTGTATATTACATTATCATTGGAATATAATATTGGGGTGTTATTTTTTATAATATTTTACTTATTTCTGAATTATTCATTCTGTTTATTTATTTATATATCATTTTTGGTAGTTGGATCATTTTTATATTGAAGATATGTTCCCTCCCTAGGTTTTATATAGAGTTAGATATCCCATGTACGATATGCATTATTGGTGATAGTCACTATCTCTATTCCTACAACTGATAGGTGTGGGATAGAAAACTCTAGTTACTATCAACTAAAGAGGTTTCATGGTCGGATGAGTCATATTTGTGGAACATTAATTTTTTTGATTCCTTGGGATAGATTTTATATTTAAAAATATTGTTTTGATTGATTTGGGATTTAGGGAAACAATTTTTATGAGCATAGGGTTCAGTTATTAAACCAACAAACCCTGTGTTTATAAGGTAAAAAATATATCTATACAGTGGGACTCTGGCTATGTTTTGATCAATTCAAAACTTGGGGAACTAGTTTTTAAGAATAAATATATTGATACATGCATCATCTATCATATTACTTTTAATTTCCTTCTTTTAATTATAGAGTCAACCCACATAGATATTCTTAGTTAGGCATGGAATTGTATTTTTTTTACTGCAATATTATACCTCTCAGATAGCTAGATGTGATTTAAACATAGGTATTTGATGAGTCATATAAGAAAAAAAATCAACCATTCATAGATTTTTAACTAATGAGGTATCAATTTTGGAATATGTTTTAGTGGTATCTTTATCCCATGAGGTTGGCCTACATGGTATATCCAACACGATAGAGTAGTGGGTAGTTTTCACTAGTTAGGATGATAATGTATATAGGATATGTGTTATGTATGGGATTTATCACCTAATACCTCTTGGGATTTGAGGTGATTTTGTTTCTTAGGTGATGAGATTGGAAAGAGCTAGTGTTAGTGACTCATGAATCCTATATGGTTTACATAGTTGTCTATTAGATGTGAATATGTTCTTTTGGACTTTTTCATGGAATGGTGTTCCATATATTGACATTATATCTATCAAAATTATGATGATATCACTCCATTAGATAAGGTTTCATTGTTATTCGATGAGTATTTATTTTTAGATACACTACGGATGATGCAAGTATTATAGTTTTTAGACTCAAAATGATTCTTATTGACCACATCCATGTTCACATAGAGGATTGTAGATATAAATGGGTACTCATTTTATGTTGTTCATGGTATATTAGTTTCTAATTCTTAAGTATGATCATAGACACCAGGGGAGGTTTGAGTTATTATTATATTTATACATTCTCACTTGTGGTTGATATTTAGAGGGAAAATTAGAAGTGAATCATATTGAGTTTGAGGTGGAAAATGTGTCAATCCAGTTCCCTCACCACAACCTTGATGCATTCTATGATAAGCTTATTATTATTGTGGCCAAGACCATGAAAAAATATATGTTATTGAGGTTTTCTGATTATGTAGTTCTAGAAATGGTTTACAGTCTGTTATGTTCACTTTACACACTATAATGTATATTCATGGACACCAATGTGATACATTTTATTTTCCCATAATTATTTAGTTGTTTTACGATCCAAGTAGAATTTCTTTGGATCCTTTTTGTAAAGAGAACCATATTAGTGGATACTATATACCCACATTTACCAACTATCTGTGCAAGATGTTACATTAAATAGAGATTATCTCATACTCTCTATGGAATAGAAGAGGCCTTTTGGCTTTATCATTTGTATTTACCAATTATCGATAGTCAAATAGTGGATGAATTGTTATCCTCGATGGGGAATACTATTGAGAATATTGGTTTTGGTTCATCGTCATCACTATAATACTAAGGTAAGATGATTAGTAACATCTCTTAAATAGATATAAAAAGTTCATCTAATAGTTTAAGATAATGACATTTAGTTTTTTCCCTTATTTAGGACCAATATTACTATTATAGAAAATCAAATATTCAATTATATATAGAATTTATCCTAATTTAATACCTCATTGAGATTTTGAATATTTGTTAGATTCTATTTCTAGATCGAATTGATATATTTTTTTAGCTTATCACATGTCCTAGTTGATCTCATGGATATGAGAGTTCTATTATAGGATGTTTTAGATGAATCATTAAACAGGATATGTGTTTCCCCTAGGTATCTCATTATTTTCTCACCACAAATGCATGTGTGAACATGGGGATCTATATTCATGGTCAATCTTAGGTCATTATTATTTCAGGATTCAGTTATCAAGGAGGAGGACTCAAAGTTTTCATTTATGTTTCATTATAGATATTACAATTTCTACTGATATATTTTGGATCGATGAATACCCTAATTTATTTACGGCACATATGAACTTGATCAGATAGTTTTTTTAGGATCATTTTATGATGTTTTATGTTGAAGAAATCATCTTATGAATTAGTGTATGATTTAACTAAATATCTTATGATATTTGAAAATGATACCTAGGAGATCCCATTGTAAATTGAACACCTTAGGCTCATATTTTGTATTTTGGAAGTTAAATTCCTGAGGAAGGTCTTCTAAAAGGGTGTATTAGTAGTTGTTTCTATAGTATTTTGGGGTTAAATATCATGAGAGTTTCTTGTGATTGTTCTATAGTCATAACTTCTGTAGGATGGTTGAAAATTTAATGATGTTTGATGTGTTACACTAGGTTTGTGGTTTCATGATTTCCAATTCCTGAATGAAGAAATTTATAATTGGTTTTAACCTATATTATATTTTTTTAACAGTATTAGGAAGTGTTTAATCAGTTCCCCTATCCTAAAAACTCTAGAGGGGTCTCAGCGAAGGGTTTTATATGATGTCTTTAGGGCTATAAACGGCTTTATTCAATGGGAAAAAAATAAAGTGATTGATTCTAGGTCTATAGCGTTGAGATATGATTAGTATAACTACATGATTGAAAATAGTTTACTAGTATGGATAGTGATTATTTTAAAAATAGATAACTAGACTCATGTATATTTCATCCCAATGAAGTATTAAATAGAAATTAAGGGAGTGGTGATGTTGAAAGCGTAGCAACAATGGTGTGGATGTTTTCTATGATGGTTGGAAGACAATGAAAAAGTGATAAAGTTTTATGGTGGGTCGATGGTCTTTGGCAGTTCTCCAATTGAAGGTGGACGAAGAGAATGGTTCAAGAATACATTTTGTTTTTCTTTGTTGATGGGTTGTAATGCCGGTGGTGGTTTCATACATTGATGATGGCAATGACAGGAGAAGTACTGTTGAAGATACTGATGTGCTGATGATGATGGTGTTGACGCATTGGTTCCATGGATTATCAGGAATATCACATGATTTTTGGGATTTTGCATTGATTTTTCATGATTTGTGGTATTTTTAATTTTGAATATCCCATTGAATAGTGTTTTTGGTTGGTTCCCACTACCTTAAAGTGGCTTCTATGACAATAATAAAAAAATTATTTGGAGGAGGAAGGGATCGGAAAGAGTTCCAGTGGGATTATGAACTATAAATATATTATTCTCTATGAAAGGGGATATGTGGTTGTCAATTCCTTTAGCATGACATTCCATGCAATTTATTATTGGCATTATGTCTTCAATAGTTTCATGTATTTGATTGACCATGTTGGTAGTCATCACCATTGTGTAGTTATCCTAGCTATAGATTTTGAGTTTTAGTAATATTTGGTATACAATATTTGAGTAAGATAATATATATTGACTTCATGTTAGGGTTCTAGTCACATGGGAGTTGGAATTTTTAACTCTATTACATAGATCTGTTAGATAGTGGACTATAAGATAGGTCTGGATAGACATATATGGGCTATAATGGAATACGTGATCTACCATTGGATAACTAGTTATTTAGTGATATGCTGTGTTTAATATTTCATTAGTCTATAAATAACATGGGGGAGGTAAAAGTTAATGAGATTATTTATAGCAATAAGGAACTAGATTAGGTTTGATATACAGGTGTGTTCCCTTCATATATGTTATAGATTGGATTGATGTTATCCTTCTACTATGATTATGTAGAGTTGGTTTCTTAATTTCATTATGTGAAAATGATAAGTAATTGAAGACATCAAAGGGATCCCTACCTTCATTATTATGATATGTGATATGATATCATTTTATTTTGTTTTATGGTAATTTTATATAATGGGTGAATCTCATTGTAAATCAGTCATATGGGTCAATCATTAAAAAAATTAGGAACATGGTGCTCTCTCTTGGAAACATTGTTGATAAACCATTTTGTATTGATATTTATTTATCTTCATTTAATTCCATGGGGATTAATATATTTATGATCCAAAATCATAGATTGATAAACCATTGACATGTTATTCATGATGAAACCTGGTGTATATGTCAAGGATATACCTTGAGATATGATTGATTTTTGCATTAGTTTGAAGTATGATATTACTCATCCATTTATTGTGTTGGTGATGAGATTTTATTATTTTATTTTTGATTCCTCATAGAATTCATGACTTTAGAGGAAAAGGAGTGTGTGTATAGGCACCTTTTCCTCTCATATGGGGTTTAGATAATGATCTTGTTTCAGCAGCCTCGATAGTTTACTTTTCAATGAATTTTGTTTAATGGTTGAAATAATTTAGTGACATGGGTTTTTAAAAGTGCATGAATTTACTCATTTTGGAGTTTCAATTCCCTATACTCCATTATATAAGGAAAACTAGTAATTTTATCCTTTTTAACATCTTTGTAAATATTTTCTAACAGTCGCATTGATATGACAAAATGGTGTTTAGCCTTGTCAATCTTTCTAGTGTTCTTCAAAGATGATTAATTTTTAATAGAAAAAATGAATATTTATTTATTTAATAAACATTATCATATTTAAGAACTTATAAAACTCCTAAAGGGATCCCCTTATGGTGATTGTGACAATGAATTTATGTTTAGAATGGGTGGGGTTTTTTAGGGGATATATTTTTGTTGGGTGTGTGTTGATTTGTAGACCAAGTCATTGCAGGGTTATAAATTTTACATTTTTTTGTTTTATTCTGGTGTAATTATCCACAAAAACCCCATTTATGAGGGGAAGATGATATTTTTACATGGAACCCGAAGCTAGAAGGGGGAGGAAAAATCTATGAGAGATATAATATTCATTAATTAGGGTAAAATAATGATGGATCTCATATCATTTTCGAGTGAACCCCAATATTTTTTAGAATCAGGGTATGGTAAGACTTTTTTATTATTATTTCCACTATTATATTTATTTTCTATTTTTTTATTATATTTTTGGATCCTTAATAGCTATATGGATATTTTTTTGTAGTTGTGTGATTTGAGATTAAACAAGTAGATTTTTCTGGTTCTGTGATCTTTTATTATTCAGAATTAAAAATCACAATATATGTGATCATTTAAAAATATGTCATGTAATTCTTCTATGTGGGATGGGTTCCTAGAAATTCTATAATAGTTACACTATTTTTGTATTTTGGATGTAATATATGTGTGGTCACAAGTTACATTACTCTATTTGTGATTGAGTACACTCCCAACCACCCCATTTGATATATATTATGTATAGATAGATGCTGACTCTATATCAGAATTCATGGAACAACATGGGTTGTGCACATGACAGGGGAATCCCTTCAACTCTAAAATCATGTATCCTATTGAACATTTAATGTTTTTTGGAATCACATGACATTGGGTTTAGATGAAACAGACTAACCAGCCCCATCATAATTTAAATATATGTGTATAAGGTTAGAATATTATGTCTATGAAATTAATAAGACTCTAGGTTTAAAAGATGTATAATTCTAGTTTGATCAGGGAGACCAATATGTTGTGTATGAATATGGTATAATATGTATTTATTTATATTACATGATATAATGGCTGGTGAAATCCATCATCCTCTATGAGAGGACAACATTCCTTCCTGTGTAGAGTATATATCATGTATTGTGGGTGCCTTTGTGTTTTTTGTATACTGTTTTCCCTAGTGACAGTATTTTATGTTTGACTATCCTATTATAATAATTTTGTTCGTAGATCTCTATTGAGTTGTCCTCATTTGATTCAAGTACTTATTAAAATTTGTTTTGAGTTGTTTGAGGATATTAACTCTATATATTTGATTACAAGGTTTATTTGAGGTGCATTGTATCTATTTAATAGTTGGTATCCCCACATGATTCCCTTATAATATTAGGGAATAGGTAATCCACAGAAGTGATTTATTTGGTACCCTCTCATAGATATGAGGTGTAGATCCTCCATTATATGAATTATAATCATTACGACTATCAAATTAATAAAGTTGGTATCCCATCAAACCTAATGAGGGATGTGTCCTACATATGTATAGATTGAGTTAATGATCCCCTACATAAGGGGGAATAAGTCCTCTAAATATGGATATCATTGTACACCCCATGAGTTAGGTTGAGTGTTCTTTATCCATGGGGGTTGGTACTCCCTTATTTTTCATACACATTCTCATTTTGATATGGGTTCTCCACTATAATTCCAAATTGGTGATGGGTATTAGGATAAAGGAATTTTTTGTAATTATTGTTACTTCTTGTTTGTTCCTTTATATATTTGGTTTCAATAATCATTCATTTGATACACTACACTATGACATGGTGTGGTTCCATACAAGGATTTCAATATACGTTGAAATGAACATTTAAGAATGGTGGGTTTCAAGTCCTTGTCTGAAAAATTTATTTCTCAATGAGGTTTAAATCACCACTATAGATATATAAGAGTAACTTGGGATTTATAGGGGTATTTTGGTTGTATTAATGGTGATACGTCATTGTGTATGTGTATTATTTGTGGTCAGTGGTGGTTATAGGATTTTAATAGTGATCAAAAAAATAGTAATATTTCATTAATTTAAATATGTTATAGAAGTTAGAAAGAAATATGTCACTTTATATTTAGTATTCATGGTATCCAAACTTGATATTAATGTTGATATAGATTGTCTGATTTAATAAATATGAATGTAAGATAATTCTTCATGTCTTAATATTTCATGAAACATATTTTAAAGACATTGAGTTTAATCTCTGATTATTGATAAACTGGTCTTCATGAAAAAATCTTACGTCAACAGTTAGACATTGTTTACACAAATTAAGGGTTATATAGAATTGATATTCCAAGAATGAGAAGAAAATTAATTGATTAAATCCCTATAAATCCATGGGGAACATATTTGAATAGAATTCCCTTATTAATTTTAATGAAGAATAATTTATTTGAGATTATAAAAAATCATATATTTGATAATGGAGGATAACTACATTAAATATAAATATTTTTATAAGAATTGTTATTGATGACCATGAATATAAGTGTATGAGATATTATATTTTTCATGAGGTTTTGTTGAGTGGTTACTAAATTAATTTTATTTGGAGTTCAAAAAAATAGGTCAAACATTAGGCCAACCATCCAAGGAGTCACTCAACAATATGTGTTGGACCTGAGGGTCATACACATGAGAAAAACTCAACCTAGGTATCTATATATGGTGTAAAAAAGAAGAGGGTTCATAGATTCAACATGGAGTGTATTGGTGGGTGAAAAGGGTGTGAGCATAGTGTGCACAGTATGCTGGTAGAATAGCATAGGTGATCCATATCCCTTGAAGTTTTAGGAGTATTGGTGTGTCCGGGTTTCAAATATGGTGCCATGAATCGAGTAAATAGTGGATAGTAAATGATTTACTAAGGATTGAGAGACCATTCTTGAGAACAATGTGGGATGCATAATCTATACAGTATTTTTCCATAATGATTAAAATATAAAAACATAAAATATACCATTCAATTTGATCTATAGAAGCCTTCCAATAACAATGGGAGTTTTATTCATCCTCATGATTCTTCATAGGATTGTGTTCTAGAAAATATAATGTTTGTCAAGGCTATCATGATCATGTCAAGCTTTAGATCATTTTATTATCAAGATCATGAGATGACCATACCCTATATTATAATTGTATGAGTCTAAGATGTGAATAGATGTGTTTAAACAAAGTCATAGTAACTTCTAAGGATGAAATAATGATTCCAAAGGCCTATGTTTATATCATATGCATGCATGAGATCGAGATAAAGTATATAATGTGATCCTTATCGTGTGCACATGATATAGTCCATGTGAGGATAATTGGATCATGTAAGAAATAACACCATTAATGTTGATGTCGAAAAACCTCTGTTCAAAAAATTTAAATATAAGACATTAAAAAACAAGGTAATAATTTATGGGCATATTTTATAGGATTTTAGTTGGTGATTAAATGATTCAAGGAAGTACATTCTCACCTATTAAAGGAGAATTAAACATATCCATTTTGTTTTTTTCACTCACATATTTCATTCAGGATTGTTTTTTTTTATATAAAACAATAAATATTGTCCTACCTATTTCATGATGAATGAGATGTGATCAATGATACTTTATCTATGTGAATATTTAGAGTTCCATAAACCTTCTTGGTTATATAAATAAAAACCACATATATCCTATTTGAATATAAACTATAGAAACTAGACTTCTATTGGAACACAATCATATATTTTCATGAATAATTGATATCATGAGTTTGTGATTTAGTTACTTAGTACCACTATGCTTCGTGAAGAACAATTTCCACAAACCAAACCAATTTTTATTATTATTGAATCCATTTTAGTGTTCATGATGCTCATATGAAAAGTAGGCACTGAACATGGAGAATACAATCCATGAATCATTTCATATAGTTTGTGTTATAGATTTCCCAAAGGTTTTACATGATGTGAATTTTTGTATATTTCTATTAGCTGAAATGATATTAATCAAGGAAGTGGTCTTTAATTGAAAAAAAATTCATTTTCATGAGAAATATATCTTGAAGGGCAGTGTGTAAAATTATACTAGTTTTCATGATGGAAAATGTGGAGGAAGGAGATGTTAATAATGAAGTGTTCATGCATGGTAATGTGAATGATAATTCATGAATGAATAGTGAATAGTAATTTAATGATAATATAAGAAATAATTTAGGTTGGCCATGGATTTTAGTGATAATTCCCTTCAATATTTTTTACATATAGAAGATGATTTGAGATGTTCAGTGCATTGTAATTAGTGGTTCAAACATTTTTAGTTTCACAAAGAAGAAATGATAACTCATTAGTTGATATTGAGTATCCAATAAATAGAATACGACAAAGATACACTACTATATATTATTATGTGCTTAAGTAGAAGTGATGTCCCAATATATATTCAGTTGATTATCATTTATGTCGAACAAGATGTGTGATATTTCAATGCACAGTAACAGTCATATCATTTTAAATAAAGAGGAAGAAGTAATTATGATGATGTTTAGCAGATATTTTATTATATATATAATCATAAAAGAGATTTGTGATTATAGAAAGAGGATAAGAAGAATAGATGGTGGCCAAATTTTAATCATTCAATTATCATATGGGTCGAAGATGAATTATAATATTATATGTCCACAACATATTCATATTATTGTGACTAAATTTAGATGAAAAAATAAGAGCATCATTAAATTTTATGATGTGAGTAAGATGGAGGGTTTTTCCCTATTTTTTTGAATGTTACAAATTAATGGAGAATAAATTGGAAGAACAAAGTACTGTGAAATCAAACATAAGTATCTTTTAGTGGAATACTTTATTTGTGTTACAAAAACCTATAATCGGTAAATATTTTCTTAAAAGACAGTATAAAGAACCATATAGGAGCTGTAAAACATGAACTGGTGATTGGTCATAGTGAAACTCAAGTGAATGGTTATTCCCTATATGTTTTAACCACATTTAATGTATTTTTTCTAGTGTTGTTGTGGTATTGGATTATTTACAAACCTTGTGAATTTCTATCTACTCATATTGAGTAGTGAACCTTTTGATAATATCATCTAATATCTTTTCCTACATTCATATACTAGCATACGAGAAGAAAATGAGAATAGTATAATAAAAACCATAATTATTATAAGTGATAAAAGGGATAGAGGTTATACAAGGTTAAAAAGTTACAAACAGTGATTCATTCCCCCTCCCCATGTTGAGTATATCCCACTATGGTTTTATTAGTTGGTGTTAGATCCATGTTAACCGATGTTGGATTCTATATATTGTGGCTATTCTCTTTTGAATATTTGATTTCCTTTAATGTTTATAAAACAATGTTTTATTTTGGTGAATTTTTTTATTTTTAATCAGAATTAAATTTCTACCAAGATGGAGATGAATATGTTAATACAAGAAAAGAAATAAGTAGAAGAGTTACCTCCTATATAATGATACATATGTATCAATATCTCTATTCCTTTCTAACAATGAATACATATAAGTATTATAAAGTTAAAAGAAGGTTCCTCGAGTTTCTACCAAGGATATGGATAGTCTCTCTACATAATTTAATGAAGTGGTATGTGTTTTTTCATTTCAAAACAATCCTTAATAAAATAAAAGCAATAGCGGTAGTGATAACATGGTAGTTTACTTATCAACATATTCATTAAAGATTATAATATATGGATATCCCATGAATTATCCTCTATTATCTATAGTGCAGGACCCCGGGACACCCTGAGAGGGGAGGGGTGAATTAGGGTGACAACTTTTTCTTTTAAAGTGATGGATCTTGTTCCCACGTTGGTAGGAACTTGTTAAACCTGTATGATTAAAATGATCAGAAAACAAACATTCACATGCAGAGAGATGACACAACACTTTTTACTTGGTTCACCACTAAGGGCTACATCCAAGGAGCATACGCCGACAAGTTGTCAGTCGCACCAAATTCCACTAATCTTCACTAGTTGTGGATTACAAAGGTTTGGGAATAGTCACTCTATCCCAAGCTCACTGCCCATACAAAAAATCATGGATAACTCACTACGTCCCTCAGGTCACTCCCGTTGACTCCCCCTGGCTCAATGCCTTTGGTGAAGTCCCACTCAGTTTATAGACGTGAAGGTATATTCATCATTGAAAAAGAATGCATCCTCTATTGTATGTAGATGCTCTGTTGAAGATCAACTCTCACTAGAAGATGAATCTCACTTTGTGCTGAGGGTACCGAGAAATCTTCCAGCTTTTGTGCAGCTTCAAAAGGACGGGCTTACTTCAACCTCAACTGGCACGCTTCTCCAAGACCGGCACGCAAGTCACTTGCACGGTACAAAATCGGCGCGCAGGTGTCACCAACACACTTACGCGACATTGTCTCCTTCAACTCCAAACTTGCACAAATCTGCACCTTTAACTCCCAAACCGCCTTGGTCGCGCAACTAACAACCGGCGCGCAACCTATACTTACGCGACCCAACTACCACTTGCGCGACTAGAGATCGAAAAATATATAAGTCTTAAACTTCATTAAAAATGAGGTGGTGTGGTCCTCTATTTATAGGCAAGTTTGACCCCCTGCGCGGTGGCGTGCAAGTGTCCTTACGGCGCGCAAGTCCCAGCGCGCAGCTCCAACCACCCTAGCCTCTGTTGTGCAACTCACTTGCGTGACCCAACCAATACTTGCACGACCTACTTTCCTTTTCCATATTTTGAATTTCTGATCATGAAGAAAAACCAGCACGCAAGTTTCCAAACCTCCTAGGAATTGGCGTGCAAGTCCTTTCTCAGCATGCAGGTCACTTGCACGACCAGCCCAAAACCTACGCGGCCCTTATCCCTTTGCCATTTTTTCATGTTCTAATCTTAAAAAGCATATGGCGTGCAAGTTTCCTCTCCTTGAAGTACACGATGCGCATGTCTCTTTTCCAAAAAAAAATCTCCATTTGTCGATTTTCAAGCCCAAAAATTTGGCAAACACTGGGAAATGGCGCCACCTTCAATACTGTTGTCTACTTGAACTGTATGATCACTTTACTGGTACACATTCTGAACTTCCACTGAGGATTGACAACAAACACAAACCATATTCCAATTCATGCATAGAAGACCATGGTTCCAACATATAGAATATATGAAATTATACAGTAATAGATCACTCATCATGATGATAAGTTTTATATAATATAGAAGGATTTAAAAGATAAATTTGTAGAATTTTCAATTCTCTCAAGATAAGTTTCAATTCGTTGTATAAATAAAAAGTGGTTTTGAAACAAGTTCCTTGAAATGAATGAAAGTCGTTTTTTATAATGAGATATTCAAGATTTATCTTGAATAACACATCCATGAACATGATTGAAATTAAAAAAAACCAAATATATTAGTGAATTATAATTAAGAGGAAAATTCATGAAGATCAAAGAAAACGACTCTTCGTTACAAAAAAATGTTAAGCTACAAGAATAAAATTTTGATAGAATGAAGAAGGATTGTGAAGATATTATGGTAATGATTGAATATTATAAAATTATACTGAAAATGAAAGGTCTATAATTTAATGTTTGGTTTTCTAATTTTGAGAAACAACATATTAATACTTCTCAAAAAAGGTGAATGTTTATGATACAACCCAATGCTCACTAGAGGATTAAATATTTGTAAAACCTCCATCATGTGATAAGAAGATACTAAAATCATTAAATTATCCATTTGATGTGGCTCTAAAGATATAGGTATCATCCATACCACCATGTAAAAATGTTTTTAAATCATTTATCTGGAATAGTACAAATTAGGGAAAAATATTTTCAGGTATGGGTGATGAAAGATGATAATAATCCTACCACCATGACTAGAGTGGATATGTAATAAAATGTGGAATATTTCCCACAATTAAGATCCCAACAAGATTTGAGGAGGACCAAAAAATGTCAAGTAGAGGAAATAAGAAGATCATGGATCATGGGTCAATTTTGGTATAATAAATTATTTAGGCACTCTGCATTATATTGTCGGTATAATCCATTGATTGAAAAAGAAAATTTTAAACCCATGTCATTGGGTAGAAAGACAATGATAAATAAGTAACATCTAAATATTAATAAAAATATATATACCACAAATGTAATTGGAAAAACTGAAAATTTTGGTGATTTACAAAATGGTAGTACTCATAAGAATGGTACAAGTTTATATAAAATTGTATCCACTGATATAAAAACCCAATACCAAATATGGTTTTAATGAAAGAAAAAGAAACCATGAAATGTAAGTAGAATAATTTTGAAAAAAGAAATTCTCCCATGAAGAAATAAAGGAGAAAAGATAATATGACCATGGATACCTAATCCTTGACATTAAAAAAAAGTTCCCAATAAAAATTAAATACTAAATGGATGTAACTCAGAAGAAGCCTTTTGGAAATACCAAACTAGTTTCCAATGTTAGTATTGAAATTATTTTTATCTGGATAGAATATTTTGAATGAATTTGTAAAATGAAAGATATAAAAGATAATAACTCTGAAAAAAATAAAAGATTCCAAATAATTAATGTAAAGTAAACCAGAGGATTTTTACAAAAGATAACTCTTATGTTAATGATGTTATATTTTATAGATGTGAAAAATCTATACATATTGAAAAATTTTGTAACTATTATACCAAAACTAAAAGCAACCCTGGATTAGGTTAATGATATATCATCCATGAAGGCTATTAAGAAAAAAAATATACATAAAAAAACAAAATATAATTTGAATATATCAATTCTATCCCAATATATATCATAATTAAATTTAAGATGTCCAAGCATGAAGCCTTTGGGGAATGGAGTAACTTGGCTGGGAGAAATATCTCAACCATGCTTTTATAATTGATGTTGAAAAGACAACTGACTATATTAAATTAATATTTTTATATTGAATTTGTTCTTATAATTTATTCAATTCAAGTTGATTTAAATTATCAGGGGATAAACCTAATAAGCTGTATGTTTTGTCAATTATTGGAAGTAATGATGAAGAATTCATCATTATTGAATGATTATTTAATTGGTATTCAAATACAAATATAAAATTGGATCATTTTTTATGAATATTAATATTGTTATATTATGTACTTGTTACAAGGATAAATAAAATAAATGTATATATGATCATATATTTGGTACTATGAAGAACATGTATTGAAAATGTTCATCCTGGGTGAAGATGTAAATTTTGTAAAATCTGTAAAATCACAAATTAAATTTAAATATTAATATAATCTCTATATTGGGACACCTTGATATCCATTCAATAATAGATCAACCTTTATGAATATGTTGAGGTTTTTTTCCTTTGTTGGGGAGGAAAATGAAGAAAGGTGAAGCTTCTAGTAGAGTCGTTATTTTAATTATAAACAAATATAATTATTCTGAAACACACCTAAAGATAATATCATTAAGAAAGGTATTTGTTTATTAATCTATCATAAATGGTTATAAAAAATGATAAACATAACCCAATTTGGGGTTAACTAAAATAATCAATGAAATAAGAAAATTGGAATAATTGAAGTGGGTGTATGAGTTTCTGGATGATCTTTTCTCAAAACAATTATATCCTATTTAAGTATCATCAGCCTGTAATAATATTTTAAAACCCATTTGGACAAGTATATGAGTTCTCATTTCATGAGATTTCATGTTCATTTATTCACAAATATATTTTTTTGTAAATAAAATACACTTGTTTTCTATACTAAGCATGGATCAGATAGACATTGAATGAAATTATTGATATCACATTGATTAAGTATGGACTGATACCCTTTCCTAGGAAAGTTTTATTTTATTTAAATAATAAGTATAGAAAGTGAAATGAATATTTGTAAAATTAAATAGGATAGATCCACATATTTACATATTTATTTGGAATGAACATTGAAGGTATTGAAAACTAATATAAAGGGGTAATGGATGAGCCTACTTTTTATGTGTTGTATTTGTTATCAATGGCTATTATTGGCTATCAATATCTATCAATGAAATAGAAATATTTAATTGATGTCAATATTTTATATAAGATTCAAAGATTTATGTCTTCATAAATTAATAATACAAGATATCCAAGATTGATATAAAAGTTGATATAGCTTAAATGATTGAGTAAAGAATAAATAAATATAATTCCCTATGTCATAATATTTAAGGAAAATTATTTTGAATAATTTTGTTTAAACTTTGACTGTTGATGAATTTATCTTCTTGAAAAATACTTGTGGATATAGTGAAACATTTTTTACACTAATTATGAGTTATTTGTATTTTATATTCCAAAAAATAGAATAGGAGTTGATTAAAATCTAGGGAAATCATTGTGGATCTTATTTAAAGAGCATGAAAATATTAACTTCCATGAATATTATTTAGTGGAGGTAATGAAAAAAAATGTATTTATGAATAATAAATACTATAAATATAAAAAAAATATTATGAGATTTTAATGTTGACCGTGAATATAAATGTATGATATATTATATTTTTCATTAGGTTTTGTTAAGAGGATGAAATTTTCCATTTTTCTAAAGTTTTTAAAAATAGGGTAGATCATAGGCCAACCAACCACAGAGTCCCTCAACCATATGTGTGGGTCCAAAGTATCAACCACCTAGGAGGAACTTGACCTCGCTGGAAACCTATGGTGATAGGATGAGGAGGGATCATTACTCCTACATGGTGCACATAAGTGGTTGTGAAGGGGGAACTCATAATGCATATAGTATGTTAGTGGGATAGTGAAAGTGAAGCATGACCACTGTTGTGGTGTGTGCGTAGGTTTTTCCAATTTTTGGCCTTGATGTCAAGTATAGAGAAAACGAAGGAATCATAATGGTTTTTTAAGGAGAATTTTCCCATTCAAAAGATTTATTTTGGATGCACAGTGTGTTGGGTACTCTACCTCCAATTTTAAAATATATAGACATGACATCTACTATATGTTTTTATATATGGAAGCCATATGAAAATAATATCAGTCTTATTCATCATCAATACTTATCGAAGGGTATCTATTCACCAAAGATAGTGCATGTTTGGGCTTTCATGATAGTGTCGATCTTGTGATCATTGAATTTTTTAGATCATGAGATTATCATTCTTTGGATCATCATTCTATGTGTCTATGATGTACATTAATGTGATTACATAAAGGATTAGTAACTACCAAGGATAAAATGAAGATAAATAAGGAAGGCATGCATCCAATATGAATGGATTAGTTTGAGTTTAAATGGATCATGTGATCATTATCATGTGGATTTTATATACTCACTATGAGGATATAGTGATTGAATAATAAATAACACCATCAATATTAGTGTCAAATAAAGGACGTTAAAATAAGGACCAGAATTGATTTTTTTTAGTATTTAATGTATTTATTTGCTTGAAATATATAACGTCTCTACTATTGAAAGAGGTATATAACTTTATTTTATTGTTCAAGAATAATGTTTTATGATTTTATTGTTCTCAAATGGTTGAATAATGGTTCAAGAGAGTCTGGGTCTTATTCAGATCTTAGAGATTTGGAAATTGGAATCTAGGGTGATCCACATAGTTAGCGAATGGTTAGTGATAGCCATATGAGATAATTGTGAAGGTACTCAGTGTGTAGGGGTGGGTTTCTAGATTCTCTTCAACCATGCATGATTGGGTGCACAACTATGTGACTTTTCTCAGGTATGTCAAAGATCCATTTTTCATAGGTTGTGCACTATTAGTCAAACCGTGTAGATCTACCATGAAAAGGGGTTGTGTGGGAAGAATATATCATATTAATAGATCACATTTTGTCCAACTGTGTGGCTAAACCACATGACCCAAATTTTAAAGGGTCAATGAACTATTTTTCCTTCTTAGGTTTTTATACCCACATCCTTATTTTCATCCATTAACTAGTCGATATCCCACGTAAGAGAGCTACTCTCCCAATCCAATGAGTGATTTTAATATCTCTATCTTGTGATCACTATTTAATTTTCTATCTAGTGTGTTGGATCCCTCTCGACACACTCTACACTCCTCTTCATTCTCTTTCTAGACTATCTCTCTACATCTTTCAATATATTGGTGGGACTTGATTTGCATAATTTTCAAGGAATTTGATGATTCTTATTATATATCTCTCATTGTATATAGATTCATGGGCCTTCACTATATTGGAATAGCACTAAGAACCTAAGGTGTGTGGTCTATCTTCTTCCCCTAATAATTTTTCAATTATATATTGTGTGTCGTTGTGTCACACAATAGAACTTTTTGGAGATACCCTTAAAATGATTCATTAATTGAATTAATATAATTTTCAATGGTTAGTATTCTACTAGCTAGTGGTGAACTAACCTATTGGGTTATCTCCCTATCTTAGGCCACCATAATGGGTGTGCCTTTCATCAAGAACCATGAAGCCAATTAGGTTAAATTAGTAAAACACCTTAGGGTGGTGTGTTTACATGATAATAATACTCATGATAGTTAAAATGACTTAAGAATAATTATAGTACAATACATAGTCCCATTTTATTTATGTCGTACGTCTATGGATTAATCGTTAAACCTTAATTTATTCTATATTCCTTAGGCCATAGTGTAATGGCATGAATTAAATGAATTGGACTCCTTGATTAAAATGAAGAAAATGAAATGTCATGATGATAAACTATGTATACATTAGTAATTCAAATCTTATTCCAAGATGTTAGTGATATAGTTTTCCCAATTTAAGGACATCTTGGAAGGGCCCATTGTGATTTATAAATTTAAATTTCCAAAAAATTATAAATACCCCAGGGGAGATATTAGGTATTCCTGGTATGAGATCACCATGAATTTCCTCTACCTCGAGAAGAGTGATATTTTTTCCCATGGGACAACCCATTGATGGTCATGGTGGGGAGATGGTTGTACCATGTCATGAGTGAGACTCAAACCCCTATATGAGATTCCAATGATTGACTAGGATGACTTTTTTGTTTCCACTCCATAATAGTATTGATACTTGGAATATCATTACTAGGTTTCCTTGGATAGTCTCCCATTACATCAGATTAATACAATTAATCCTAAAGATAAACTTTGGACTCCATTTATAGATCTCCTTAGATAGGATGAGGTTTCCTTATTTTAAGATTTAATAGCTATATTTTAATTAAAAATAGAAAAGTATAATGAAAATTAAAGGGACATTTCTACCAAGACAAATCACATGGTTTGGCTTGATCCATATGCTAATACTCTATATATAATATCCCATTTTTACTTTTTATATTACTTTTTTAGGTTTTATAGTTGTTCATATGTTCAACTTAATTTAATTTAGGTAGTGTCAATTAAGGATCCAAGGGGAACCCGGACTATCATGTTTTATTAATTCCTTCCCTTATATTTAGTATTATGTTCACATTTCTCATTTTATATTCAAGAATTGAATTAATTTAGACACCATTTGGTGGTGTGATACTAGGTATTTCTCACACTATTCTTGGGCCTCCCTTGTTACCCAAAAAGAAATTATTATTTCATGTATGGATAAAGGAAAGTGTCCGACATTTGATTCTTTATTACTAGTGTAATGATAGAGTGTGGGCGTAAGGGATTGAGCCTATGCTTGGTATGATAGTAGTAACTATTTTTTCCTTTTTTATTTTTATATCATGGGTTATTTTTATGTATTCCTTGTTTCAATGTGTAAACAATTTTTTTAGCTACATGATCATCATCATAATTTTGTATCTATTTATTATTCACCTATTCCTTCTAATTAATTTGGATGATTAATATTTATTTTGTTTTTTTTTATTGTCTATATTGATTACTATTTTTCTCCACTATGACTTATGAGGGAATAATATCAACATTGAAACACCCAAGACCCCCTACTACTAGTTAGTATCCTCTAAAGTATGGGGAGGCATGCTTGAGATCATGTGGTCAACCATCTTTGGGCCTACAATGTGGATTACAAGGAAGGACACTAAAATTTGGGATCAAAGATTTTTTTGTCTTACTATTATGGTATTAAATAGGAGACTTGGATGAAGCATAAATTGGTAATGAACCAATTCCTAGGAAATGCTAAACCACATACAGGGGAAACCTAAATTTCATGGGATAATTAAATGTTATTATTGGTTTCTCTTTTTACAGTTTTATGGATTTTACTATTAGGTGACACACTTGTTTTGTTCCATTATTATTGTCCTTGATATTGTTATGAAGGTATTTATTCAATATTTTCTTGATGATATGAGGGAATATAGGTTCTTGCATCATACTAGAAACCTTTTTACATAAATTTATTGAATTATAAATTTTCATATCTACATTTCTTCATGCATTTATTATCTTTCATGTGATTTTTGTGAGTACATTGTTTGTTATTCCTGGAAGTATTCTAGTATTTCTTGTAGGGGTGACATAAGTGGATTAATTTAAATAACTACCATAATATAAATTGTAATTTCCCACATATATTAATGAGGACACTTTAATTAAAAAATTATGCCACATTAGTTGGTTTGGTTGATAAATTCCAATAAAAATTTAAGAAGGAAGTACTATTATAAATTTGGAATGGTTCTGAGATAATCAAGGAAATATTCATGAATCGATATGTCCTAATACTAGAAATACAGGGAAGTTCATATTTACTTAATGTGTTAATTATAATTCAAAAAGAGTATGGGCCTTTATGAATTTGGATTGGTGACATAATTAAATAGATTGAAATATCTATATCCTAATAAATAATAATAAATTTCAAGATAATAACTTTTTGAAGTAAACTGGATACCTCTAGATGGGGATTCCAATTGAAATGTAATGGTTTTTTTACTCTATACCTTGAAATTGAAAGCCCATATACTGGAACATATATTATATTGTTTGAGACCTTGACCCTTACCATACCTTATTAGTGGGAAGTAGGTTATGTATTCTATAATCCTTTGGTGAATCCTCCTAATCACCCAGACCTTGTTCTAGGAGTAGGCATAGAGGTGTTTTTTTATTGGAAGGATATGTGAATGTCCATTCATGATTTCATTATTTATTATCATATGATTTTGATTTTTATCAATGAAGTGTGCTTGAAAATTTTATAATTATTCCACCAAGATGTCTCCACGTCAAACGCCATGAAAGTTGTGATGATCATGCTTTGGAGGTGGTGGGTCCTGATACACCCATGATACCTCTTATAGTGCCAGCTGAGGCACCTCATATTGATAATACATTGGGTGTTGATTCCCAGTTTTGAGATAGTATCTTCTATTTTATGAAATCACTACAAGGTTCTCCCTGACCTGCCCCTACCATGGTAGAACAAACCTAGGAATTCTAGTAGAATCATCCTTCTACCTTGTTGAATGATGGAAGACCTCAAGCTTCTAATTCATATCTATATGCCATGTTTTCTATCATCAGGCTTATAATGATGCCTTCACATTTTTTGGTCCATCATTCCACCTACATGCTACACGACTCTTCCATGTATTGGTGGTATGTCGTCACTCAGGCCGGTTGATGTCAAGGTATGGTTTGGGTGGACTTATATATAGTTGTTTTTCCAATATTTATTTCTTTAGACCTTGATAATAAATTGTGCCTGAAATTTTATGCACCTATAATAAGGTGGAAAGTCAGTTATGGAGTATTCAGCTTGCTTCATATAATTATAGGGCTTTTCATGACCTTGACCAGTGATGAGTCGATGACTATGAGATGGTTTGAGGATGGTCTTGCATATTCTATTCGATCATAGGTGGAAATCTTCTGGTTGGCCACCATTTTAGGGATTTTAAACAAATACCTCATCCCTAAGAAGATCCTGAAGTAATTTTTCAATGTGATCTAGGGTTGTTTAGCTTCTATGCAGGGATATGGTTTACCCAGTAGAAGGAATCATCATTCCATGGGAGCATCCATGGGGTTGTGTCAGCTAGATGACATGCATCGATAGCTATGTGGTGTGATAAAAGTGTGGAAGGGTGGATCATAATAAACCCATTTCACGTAGAACCTAATCGAGTGTGCATCATAGGGAATGTTGGGTCCCTGCAATTTTTTTCCATCTCTTTCTCCAGTACCCATTGAATGGGGATTTGTACCATATCCTATTTTAGTATTAGGATCATAGACTGCATGTCAAGTAGGGATTTGTTCTTTTACAACCTAATAAAGTTGAGGGGGTGTTCATGGGTGAGTAATTAAAACCTAATAGGCTCATAACTAGTAGACTATCCAGCCCAGGATAGTCAGGTCTAATCTCAGGGCCATGGTTTTTTAAATTTCAATGCATTGTTGCCTACACATAAGGAAAAGAGTCCCAAGTCTTATATTGTATGATGTACTACTATATTGTCCTCTGGTTTTGATTCTACTATATTTGATACAAGTGTGTCTCACTCCTTCATTCTGATGTAATTATAATGTTTCTGGGAATATCAATTTAATACTTTATTGGCATGATGACTCTTGCAACACTATTAGGGTTCCAATCAGAGGTAATATTCTACTACATGGGGTGAACTTTGAGATAGGTGTGTATCATATCATATGGAATTTCATCATCCTTAAGATGAATAGCTTCGACGTCATTATCAGTATGGAATGGCTAGTACCATATCATACCTAGGTTTATTTCTATCCAAGAAGGGTGTCATTTACATCTCCTGAAAAAAGAATGTATACTCATAAGGGTGAATATGATATACATGTGATTCGAGCTAGACACGAGCACCAAGGTATTGGAAGGTTGATATCTCAGATCGAGTTTCTCCTCTTGAGTGATCTAGAAATGCATCTTGTAGAAATTACTTCTATTATTGATCATTTCTTGGATGTATTACATGATGGTTTATCTATCTTGAAGCCTATGAGAGAGGTGGAGTTAATTATTGATCTATTGTTAGGTGCAATAGCAGTGTCTATTCCTCCATATCATATAGAACCTACTGAGCTCTAAGAACTCAAGATGTAGTTGTAAGACAATGAGGAAAAGTGTTTTATATAAACCAACACATCTCCATGGGGGTCGACTATGATTTTCACCAAGAAAGAGGATGGTACCTTTAGGTTATTCATTGATTACATCTGATTGAACCATCTTATGGTAAAGTATGGGTGTCCTCTATCTCGTATAGGCAACCACTTCAACCATCCCCAATAAGCAACAGTTTTCTCTATGATTGATTATAGGTCAGGCTACCATTAGGCATGTGTGAGACCATCAGACATTCCATGTAAGGCATTCTAATATAGGTATGGATTGTAAGTGTATCTGGTTATCTATTTAAGCCACAAAAAGGCAATAGTAGTACTTATGGATCTTATGAATTGGGTTTTCCATGCGTATCTGGACTCAGATGTGGTTTTCTTCATAGACAATGTCTAAGTGTATTCTCTCACCAGACATGACCAGGAAAGTGATCTTGATATTATTCTAAATAAATTGAGATATAATGATATATATGTTATTATCATAAAATTTCACTTTTTGATCAATATGTTTTACATTGTAGGTCATATCATTTTAGTGGATGGTGTATCAGTTGACCCCAAAAAAGGTGAATAACATGGCTTGCTGGGAGAATACCAAAAATGTATTGGATATATGTAGTTTCTTTGGGATGGATTAATATTATAGGTGGTTCATTCATAATTTACCATTCCTAGTACTGACTCTTATTTCCATCACTAAGAAGGGTGTGAAATTAGTTTGAATTGAATCTTATAAGACAAATTCTAAGGAGCTGAAGGGGAGACTGAATTCAATGTTGATCCTAATTCTATTAGAGGTAGGCATGAGATAGTATTTTTATTATGATACTTTAAGAATCAATCTAAGGGATGTTCTGATGTAGGGAGACCGAGTTTTAGCATACATTTTTTGCTAGTAGAGATCTCATGAGCTAAACTAACCTATAAATGACCTCAGGATACCAGTTGTGGTTTATGCATTACATTTTTGGAGGTACAACTTATTGTGTGATTGATTCATTATTTAAACAAAACAAAAAATTATTCCAATACATATCCAGTAAAAAAAGATTTTAATCATAGGATATAGTGACCAAGGGTTAACATACAATGATATTACATAATTTTAGATGAATATTAAACTTATTACAAATATATATGCCCAAGGACCACAATAGATTCATGTAGTTTAATAAATGGAACAAAATCCTTCAACTTTGTAAAAGATATTCAACGTTTCCCATAATTATCATCCCTTTTTAACTCCTACATTAAACCGTTCATTATAACCTTGGGAAAAGAAACTTATGAAAGGGTGATTTTGGATGCTATGTAAGGGTAAATAAGTAATATATGTAATACTAACATTAACATAGGGTTATAAAAACATGAGAATAACATTTGAATATTATACCCTACATGTCAAATATAATATATACGAGTCATGGAATAATGATTGGAATTACAAAAGATATAAATCATAAGGGAATCAAAAGCATAATCCATGAAATAATAATATAGGAATAAAAATGGAATTTTGGAAGACCCATTAACATATAAAATGATTTCAATATTAGTCATGGTTTACTACTGAGGATATCTTATTGGAATGGGTTCAATTCCCAAACAAAAATATTATTAAAGGATTTATCCTAAGACCATCTTAGAAGAAATTTCATTACTAAACATTGTTCACTCCCTATTCCATACTTGTATTACTAAACTAGTCTCACTACCCATTCAAACCCTTAATTAATAAACTGACTTGCCTCCTCATTACAACCCTATCATACTGAACTGGGTTAACTCATCATTTCAGCCCTTTCAAACTTTCTCAATTTCATTCCTCATTCCAACAATGTCATATCGAACTGAGTTCACAATTCATTCAAGAACTATCCATCTCATTTCCAAAAAATATATAGGAACTTCAAGGGGATACTCTTACTGGGCATGACACACCAACATCCCCAGTCACAGTTCTTTCCTTATATTTGATTAGGTTTCACCTTCTTCCTATAGTGTGAAAAGACCATGAACTTACTCCCATTATTTTCTCATGCAATATAAATCCATAAAAAATTCCTTATAATTAATATAGGTTCATACCATCACATAATAAAATCATATACATGTGTTTCACAACATCATAAGTATTCATCTTGTCAAAACCCTTGAAATTAAATGGATATCATAAAAATCAAATCATATTATAACTTATAGAAAATAGTCAGGTTTTATAATTAATTCATACTATAATAACACTTGAAATCAAATGTTATTCATGAGCTTTTTATGATAGAATAACCCATAGAAGAGAAATAGGATTCATAAATATCTTTTTAATTTATACATAAATGATTAAAAAAGAATAATAATGTTATCCTTAGATCATATCCCATATATAAAAAATATCTGTATCAATAGATATCATCTTAGATGTATAATAATTTTTAATCATATTATAAAAATATATATTGAGGAAAAAACCTTTTCAGATTTAAAAATTCATTTTAAAATAAAAAATATTTTGAAAAACTTTTTCATAAAATAACATTCAAAAATTATAAAATATTATTTGAATTAAATTTTAAACGAATTTAAAAACATAAAAGAAATTAAAATAATTCCCCTTAAAATGAGTTTAAATTTTAATTTAAAAACATTTTTGAAATTTTTTACAAATAATTATTTTTTAATAAAACAGATTTCCAACCAAAGACAGAAATAAGGTCAAGTTTTCATAAAAATATTTTTATAATAATATTAAGTAAAAAAGAGTAAAAAAGTGGTACCAATTCATGATGATATCATGAATAACCATTGTAGAATAAAATTAATTATTCTTATATAGATATAGATCATAATATTTCATCAATCGAATCATAATCATAATCAATCCTGATAACATTGAGATTATAGCAATAAAATCTTACCACTTAGTTAACATTGATTCATAATCCCCATGAGATAATGACAATATATTAATTATAAAATATCATTAAAATAATTATATTCATGATACAACATTTCAAACAAAATTATATACACCTTGTAAAATAATATAGGTTCATAGCATAACAAATGTCTCTAAGAAGCGAAATTTAGGCGAAATTGTCTTACCGATTTGGTAACAATTGAACTGTAAAAACACAAAAGGATAGATCATAAAATGGATATATAAATACACATAAATTTTTTTATAATAAATATATAATACTTTCATGGGTATTATATAAACCACATAAAATAATTTTGTGGCGAATATGTCATAAGTATCGCAGAAATAAAAGTGAGAGGTGAAATCCCCACACCGTATGTCTTGACTTTTTTCGTACACATTCAATAAGCCTATATAATAATTATAAGTTTTTAATAAATCTACCAAAGAAAAATATTATTATATATAATTCCATATATGATTTTATTATGACTCTATTTTTCATGTATATTAACAATTCCTTCTGATGTTATGTTTCAGGTAATAACAACATTGTTTTTATATATGTTTTGGCTTGTTATTCATGGTCCTCATACATAGATCATGATTTTAATATTTAAATAATTTAAAACATGATATAAATAACATATATATTCAATATATATGTTTTTATAATAATCTATAGAATATATAAAAAGAAAATGAAATAAGCTGTTCGTGGAGACAGTAAGTAGTACTTAAGCATGACTGTTGTTTCTATTTTCTTGCCACATTGAAAGAAATAAAATTAAATGAAGTGTATATGTATAAATATATATATATTATAATTATATTAATTTATTATTTAATAAATATCCCATATTTTTAATAAAACCATCATTAATAAATTTCATGCAAAATGTGAATGAATTGCAGCCCTCTGAGGAGGCGGTATTCCAAACATCCACAAACGAAGTTATAGTATTCCCATATAATGAAAACAATGAGAATACATGTTATATAATACTTAAAGAAGCAAAAATTTCATAATATCATATATGTCATATAAAAATATTAATTAAATCATTATTCCCAACCTTGATTGGCGGTAATGATAGAACGAACGTCATTAGTTCAGAAGGCGGAAGTCATCCATACACATGAATGATTATTGTGTATCCCATTTGATTGAATTTTGTTAGTATGTAGATAATACCATTAACATAAAAAATATAAAAATATTAATGATAGTTGGGTTATTATATAATAATGATATAAAATTTATTAAAGGGGTGGAGAAATATATAACACAAATTTTCTTGTTGAAGAACGTTACATATTCTTTAGGAAACTCCATTTATTTTTCACCAAAGAACATAGTTGGTTTGATTTATACCAAAATTTGCATATCTCTGATGATACTTGGTATTTTTGTTGGATATTTATATATTTTTTGGATAATAATACAAGCTTTATAGGTGTGAATAAGTGAAGGGGGGGCTCTCTTTTATAGTGGACGAGTGGAATTATTGTTGACACAAAAATATAACAACTATTTAGAGGTATCCTTGCATATTATTACTAAAAAAAATATAAATATTCTATAAAATATGGTATGTGGTTGAAAAATGGGAAGATAATGGCTTTTTACAAGTTTGTAGGTCATTTTTCCCTTATGAATAAATTTTAACCAATAATTAAACTCATTTTTAATTTCATAATTGTAATTAACTTTTATTTCATTTATTAATATTTTTGGTAAAAAAATTAGTTTAATATAATATAAATTTTAAATTTTTCTGATTTCAAATATAAAATACATTTTCCAAATTCCTATTCCATAATTCGTAGAAATTAATTTAAAATTTATCCTCCAAACATGACATAACAATAAATTTTTATGTAAATATTTTCCAAATATTGTTACATTTTTATATCTAATTTCAATGTAAAATTGATTAAAATGACATAAATTTTATTAACATATGTATAATTATGCAAAATATACTTTAATTATAAATAAAAATATAATTTATCTGTATACATCAATAAAATCAAAAGGAAGTTTTTAATTAAAATTCATTATTTTTCACAATTCATTCAAAAATGAAACTTCTCAAAAATTATAAAAAATTAATCCGAATATTATTTTTAATTTTAAATTTAAAAAATCAAGTTTTTTTCAAATATAATCTTCAAATGTTTCAATAATTAGAGTTAAAATAGGTGCACTTTTAAAAGGCGGTAAAATTACCTTTTCAAAAAATACACATTTTTATGCATATATTTTGATTTATTCTTATATCTTGTCTAAGAAACCCATATGATGAATGATTAATAATTGAATTAATTCAATATATATATATATATTAAAATTATTCATGAAAATAAATTTAATTTATTTATAAAAATATTTTTTTAGAATGTTATTTTGTATATTATCAAAAGGGTTTTGTTTTCATTTATGGTTAATTGATCACAAAATAATTTATATTATATACATATGTAAACCATATTATTATAATATATTTAATCATATTCATATATTTTATTCTAATGGATTAGTTATAATAATATTTTAATAATAATATTAATAGTATATTTTATTTCAGTAAAATCAGTATTGCGTGTAACGCACGCCATAGAAGAAAAATGGTGTTGCGTGTAACACAAGAAAAACTATGTGTTATTTGAAATAGAAGCCAATATTTTTATTCTTTATAGTGAAATAATACCATATTTTTAATTAAATTCAATATATAAATTTATTTTATTTTATTTTATAAACAAATAATTCAAAAAAACTCTAGGTGTTACATTCTACCCCCCGCCCCCACATCTTAAATTGAATTTCTACCACAAAATTAATCTAGGTTATTAAAGGATTAATACTTGAATAATATTTTAATAGAATCCCACATAATAAAAATAAATACTAAAAAATAATTTAAATATTTAAAGATAGAAACATAATGGTTATCCAAATTAACTCATCACTAGGTTTCCATATAAGATAATAGAGGTGGAATGTGAAAACATGGACATAAAAGAGAAAACTAACATTAAAATACTGATATTGAGTGATAGAGAAAATTGATCAATAGATTTGGGATATCTAGAGAATGGTAATAATAAAAAAACCTAGAACCTAAATAGATGATAAAAGGTTATTGATATCATCAAAAGGATGATAATAAGAAAACAAATTACATCAATATATTGTACTTATAGTTGAATAATTTTGAGAAGGATATATTCTTACTTGATTTCATTCCATTTCATATACACCTTCTCACCATTCGGTTATTCCTTGATAAATGTACACTTCATCTCTTACTCCAAGAAATAAAGGTGAATTTTTTATCCTGGAATCATTAAGGAATCATAATATCTATAGACAGATCAATAATTCATTATATTTATCTTCAATTATCATCAAAATAAAAAATGTTAGCATAGGTTATCCAATATGAATAAATAATCATATTGTGAATCATCAATCTCTAAAACTTACTTCAATTTTTTCCCTGAAATCTTCATAAATGGTAACCTCATTATTGTGTTGGATATGACTCTGATGAAGATACAAAAGGGTTATATTTTTATCCTTTAAAATCATAGATATATTTAAATTAGTTCATTTCTTATACATCAATTATTTCCATATATTTGAAATATGAGTAACTAGTGTAAATAATAAAATACAAGAACACAATGATGTATAGTGGTTCAAGGTACATTAATCACTTACTGAACTCCACCAATTATCTAACTATAATTCTGGTGATATTCACTAGTAATTCCTTATATTCGGAAACCTATTAAACTAATTACAAGCATATGAAATATTGAAATAAGGCTTCTACATGGACTTTTTGTTATTTTACAGGGAACCATAAATCCACAGCTTGGTATCAGTACCTAATAATCGTTCACCATAATGATTGAGTTCAATAAACTGATACTATAATAAATTAATAGTTATTTATTTGATTGAGAATGTATATTTGTCTCATAGTTGTAGCATGAAACTGACAGTTGTATTTGATCTTTAATAATGTTGAACACCACCAAAAATAATCTTCAACCATTAAAATTAATTATTCAAACAATTATTGGGAAAATTCTAGATATATGAATAAAAATTTGTTTATCAATGTGTAACTCGGAAAAATTATTTCCCAAAATTGGAGTAGAAGATGTAACAATAAGATACAACAGTAGAGGTATCAACAAAAACGATAGATTAGATAGATCAAAACATATATATCTATAAAGTGTATCTTGGAAGGTGATGACACTTGATTTTACACAAGAACACAACTCTTTATTTTATTTACAAATATTCTTATCATTTATCTTTCTAAATATTACCATCTCAATATTTATACTATAGGTCAAACATATCCAGGTCAAAACATCTTTACAAATATCTCATAATAAATCATGAATATTTAAATTCAAAATAATTCAAGAGAGTAATAACATACCTTAGAAATAATAATGATTTAATATGAATATGGTCCATTTAATCAGTCATAAAACATAGTTTATACCGTATTTTTTTCTAACGAGACCACTATTAAATAAATGTATAATATATTTAGTGTAACACCCTTTTGTTGAATAGTCAAATGTAGGATTTGTTTATGTAATTAAAAACTCAAAAAGTAGGGTGACAACATAATGATTTTCACAAAAAATAGGATTGATGAACAATATTTTTATTCCTTGATTGTATAATTTCTTCCAAACATACTGTTGTTGATCCATACTTTTCCAAAACTGTAGTATATATGAACTATATATCTTCTTCTAAACATATGGTTTCCAAACCATACGTTACACATACAGAAATTGGGTATGAAAAATGTTTCTAGAATTCATTCAAACACATTCTTGAAATTATTTTCCCATTGATCAATAAATTGTTTATTATTACAAAATTAAAAAAATATTCTAACATATATCATTTATTAAATTTTAATTAAAACAAAAATTATTAGTAACATAAATGTGGTCGTTTTTTAGCATTAAAACCAATAGTAAATTAATAAAATTATTGAATTAATATATTAACAACAAAATAAAACTTTTTTATGATCACAAAACCCATTACAAAAAAAACCTATAACATAAATATTTATAAAGATAAAAAAAATTACATAGAATCTATTTACAAAAATATAAATAAATAAAATATAATAACATTTTTCCTATATAGAACTTATCATATAAATTTCTTAGATATAAATTTATCATATAAAATTACTCTATATAAATATCTCACATAATTGTTTCCCATATAAATGTATCATATAAATGTCTTCAATATAAATTTATCGTATAATTTTTTTCTATATAAATTTATTATATAATTTTGTTCTGTATTAATTTCATCACCTTTTTGTATCATAAAAATATTATTTCAAAATAAATTTTGATTAAAAAAACTCCCCCAAATATTAATGCTTCCTCAAAAAAGAGCCATATAAGTTATTAATCAATGAAAAATAAGGATTTTCAATGAAAATATTAATCCAATTAAGTCATGCCATTTTTAAAAAAAACCACCACTTAAGACAAAGTATATTTGAAAAATATCTATGGAAGTAAAAAAATAAATAAATAATTCTACTAATTTATTCATATATCATAATTTAGAAACACATTTTAATTGAATCACGTATTTATCTCTATAACTGACTAATTTACCATTTCTACTAACATAATTAAAATATTTCTTATCCACATAAGATAAATAAGGTTTAAAATGTTTTATTGGTATAAAACCTAAAAGAAAATTACTATAAAATTTATATCAGGCATATTTTTACTAAAAAATTATTATGAAAAATGTAATGACATATTGAATAAAATATTAATAAAATAAAATTCGATGGTAGGATGGATTTGAAGGATCATCCTAACTTTCTAGAACATGAACTTTTTCACTTAAATCTGCTAGTACTTTTAAATTTTTTTATTCAACTTTGAACATTTATAAATCATTGATATAGTGAATTGGATAAAAAAAATTTAACAAATACTATTTTAGGACATTAAGATAATGCTCAGTAATAGATTAATTTCTGAGTAACTCTACTGAACGTACCATGACAACATTGCATAAATTAAAAAAAAATTAAAATTGAACTCTATATCATAAAAAGATACTATATTTGATGTGTATAAAAAATTTACATTAAACTGACTCGTTTTGTAAATATTTATAAGAAATTATATACATATTCATATCATCATTAGGTTTTTTTCATAATTCTTATTAATATAACTATGCATAATATCTTCATAAGACGTTATTCCTTTAGATATTTGAGATGAAAAAACTTCTGATTCTTCATAACCATGAACTTAAATATCTTCATAGAAGAATTATCAAATATTTACTTAACATTTGAAACCAAATATTCTCTTAATATATTAGAATAAATATTAACTATTGATTTCATTTGAGATATAATTTCATCAAAACAGAAAGATCTTGTTGATTTATTTTTTCCACATGAATTTTAGAAGTCATTGAATATTACATTTTAAAGAAGATATAATTTTAAGAAGAAGACTATAGGTATTTATAGATAAAATGATACATTTTATCCTCCCAAAATGTATATGATTCTTCACATTCTTTAAGTTGAAAATAAAGAATAGTCATTAAAAATTTTAACTATTTAAAATACTTTATTATGTTTGAATGATTTTTAGATTAAAAATGTTACATAAAAATTATATTTCTAAGAACACAGAATATATATATATGAAAATTGGTTCCAAATATTAAATATAGTTTTTCATAAACCCATTTTTAACACTTACTGTATTATCTAAAGATTGTTTCATTAAAAAAATATTGAAATTTTATGATTCAGCAATTCAATTATAAAATTATATAGATAAATTTTAATAACATAATTCAAAGTGAAATGAATGGTTTATCATATATTATATATCCCCCATGTATAAAATATTTAATTCACTATAATCACACATATATATATAGGAAAGTATTAATGATATAATTCATTGATCAGAGATTCCAGTTCTAAGAATTTTTTATAATTGACTACTTTAGAGTTTATCAATCCTTTGGTAGATATTTCCATATATCACTCAAATGAAATCATTAATAATTTAAAAACATATTTTATTTTTTTATTCTTAAAAAACCATCAAATGAAATTTTCTTTTGGTACCCATATGATTTTGGTTCCATTAGTGTTAGAAACTAATGTTTGGAGTAACCAACTCTATTTATTTTGTATAGAGACTCTACTATTCCGGGTAAATAATTCTTTTGAACATTAAACATCTTTAACAAAATAAAGTAGTTTTTCTAAATTAATCATAATTTTAATAATTTCCATTAATAAAAAATAAAAATTTAACTATAGAAAATATTTTTCTCTTTGATCCAGTAACAATATAATTCCTATATAATTTTGTTTTCTCTCTATTACCACAAATTCAATGTTTTATTTATGATTTATAGTTTTACCAATAATAGTATTTAAATAATTTTATCCTTTGATAATAACACATTAATGTTTTTCTAATATATCTAATTCACTTAAAAATTAATTAATTTTAACTTCATGAAAATCACAAGAAACTTGGGAGGCATTAGATCTTAAATTCTCACATTCCGTTGAAAAATTATATTTATCTATAAAAATTTAATAAAAATATTTTATAATCTTTTTATCATTTGTTTTTAAGGATACATACATACCTTGAAGCATGAAACCATATCTGTTAAGTTCATTGTATGAAATTTTCAATGAATTAAAATTTTCCTTTCCTGCCATAATTATCTCTTCTTTGATCTTGGATCATATGACATTTTGACTTTATGTTCTATTTTTTCATGCATTCATAGAATCTATCTTTCTTATACATTTTCTTTCTCCTCTTTTTACTATTTTTAAAATATTTTAGTGAGAGATGATAAGTATTTTTTTGAATATGTATAGATTCAATCAGATGATTCATAAATAGTATTTATAAGATAAGAATTTTTATTTTTGACAGAAATACGATTTTAGCTTCAAATTTCATCTCAACTCCATACATCATCAATGTACCAATCAACTCCTTCGTTATAAATTTCTTAACTGGTGTGTCTTATCATATATCAATAGATATACCATAATATTTAGTATCAATACATTGATTACTTTTTGTGCTTGATCAATTGTGATAGAGGATATCTTAAGGTAGAAATATTATTGATTATCTCATCCAGTATCCTATTCATTTGAGTGATTATTTCACCATAAATCATATAAAAAGTAACAAATTTAATAAAATTAGTAGTATACCTTAATTTTATATTATTATCAATTCCTTCATAGGAAAAAAAATAGTTATATTCATTTCACAAGTAGTATAGATTTGACATACTTGATTAAACTCATCAGTTCCTAATCTATAGACAATAGCATTTATTGCTTTTGAATTGAGGTCATATTATCTTTTTAAATCACTATCCAATTTTTTTAGGTCTTCCATAGGAACATAATAAGGCTTGAAAACTTTTATGTAAACTTTTTTTACAAGATTTTCTAAATATATCAACATGAAAACTTCCCAGTATCCATAATTATCACTATTAATATAAGTAGAATAGATCATTGACATACCTTATCTAAGATCATACATAACAGGGTTTTACTTCATTTTAATTGTTATATAGGGCTTTCTAGATCCAAAAATAAATCCTCAAAATTTTTCAAGAGTCACAAACTCTTTATGTCACTTTAATTTATCCTCTTATAATCATTTGATTCCATTTCGGTATAGGATATAATGATAGAACCATTTCCATTGAAATCACCTACAGTACCACTTGTCAGTATCAAATAGAATCAATAGAATGTTGATGTATTTTTAAAGAATAAAATATTCCAATAGATCCCATTATTTGACACCAACTGTTGTTTTAGATATGAATATGATGAAGATACAAGACCGGTTGAATTGTGATCCTTTAAAATCGATGATAGATTCGAAGAAATTACTTTTTTATGAAGCAATATTTTACATCTTTGTTAAACATGAGTAAGAATAAGAAATAAATGAATACAATAATATAGATATGTATAGTGTTTTAAGGTACAATGATCCTTATTCCAACCCATCAATGCTCTTTCTACAAGCCTGGTGATTTTCACTAGTATGTCCTTGTATCTGAAGACCTCTAAAACTTAGTACATGAAGGGGACACCTTAAAATAAGTCATTTAATAAGACTTATGGTTCATTTATAGGTAACTAAAAATCTAAATCTTAGTATTAGATGTAGTACTCCTTCATCACCATGATTGAGTCTGAGAATCCCATACTCTAATATATTAATAGAGATGGATTTTTTTTAAAGAAAACATATTTTGGTCATTGTTGCATCTTGCAACTAATAGTTGTATTATGTCTTCCATAATGCACATCATTAGAAAAAATAATATTCAATTTTTCATAGGCTTTTATAAAATACCGATAAATAAAAAACTAGACATATGAATAAACATGTATGTCTCCAAATATTAATTATAGTAAATTATTTGTTGAACATGGAAAATAATATGTAATATTAAGATAAATTAGTAGTGACATCAATGGTGGTGATAGATCAGATAGATCAAAACATTATGTCTTCAAAGTTTAGCACTGAATGCCATGGCACATGGTGTTACACAATCACTTAGATTGTTCTTTTATATGCATATACCTATGTCATGTATCTTTTAGAGGATGACCATATCAATATTAATACTATAGTTAAAACATATTTATGAGAAACTAGATCCATTAATATCACTTAATATATCTCAAACATTTGAATTCAAAATCATTCACCAGATTTATAAAATCCCTTGGAAATAGGATCAATTTAAACCGATGAATAAAATCCTTTGAATATGTCATAAAAAAAATAATTAATATGATATTTACTTTTAGAAAGATTATTTTAGAAAACACATATAATATATTTAATTTAAAACATCATCATTGAATAGTTAAATGTAGGTTTACTTCACATAATGAAAAACTCAAAACATAGGGTTGACAATATACCACTCTTCGCAAATATAGGGTTAATGATCAATACGTTTATTCCATAAATGCAGAGTTTCTTCCAAACATTGATTTTTTTATCCCTAATTTTTTTAAAAATGTAGGTTATATGACCCATATATTTTCTTCTAAACATAGGGTTTCCAAGTAATACGTTATAATTACAAGTGTAGGCTATGAAAAGTGTTTCTAGAATACATTCAAACATGTTCTAAAAATCATTTTCCCATGAATCGGTGAATTTTTTATGATTCTAGTATAAAAACAATTATTCTAAAAAATATAATTTTCTTAGAATTAACTTAAACAAAACATTATTAGTAACATAAATTTGGGTTCCTATGATAATTAAAACCAAATAAAAAAGAATGAAATTGGTGAACCAATATAAACTCAACACTTATAACCCTTCTTAAAGATGAAAATCCAAACCTTTATATACAAGGACACTGAATTTTTTAAAATAAACTTTAAATTATTTTCCCTTATATAATAAAGTAGTTATTTATTTTCACATTCCAGACATTTGATTACATTCATCATATATTCACTTGAAACATGGTAATAACCATAATTATCAAAAACCCTCATTGAAAACATTCATGATTTCTTATTCTAAAAAATATTGGATATATTCTTTAAATAAAAAAAATCAAACTCCATCCATGATATAATATACCATTCTAACAAGCATATAACTGATTGGTAGATGATCCTACTTGTCATCCCAAAGACCCATGATAAAATTCAGTTGGGGGTGAATTTCTAAGTCACTATAGTATTATTGTAGCATTTACTGTTGTAGGTACTGTTTGGTACTATAGCATCCGGAATTATTCATCTAATTGGGGAATTAAAACCACCAGTTTGGGTCAACGAGTCTCAGGGTATTTGGGCCACAAAAGGCCTTCAGGCCATCAAAGGCCTCATGACACCAAAGGCCTTTGGGCCACAGGGCCTTTAGGATATCAGGTCCTTCAGGACAAAGGGCTTTCGAGCCACAAAAATCCCAACCAACTCGAGTAAACCACATAAGAGTAGGCTTAGATGATGATTTATAGAAAAAAAATAGAAACCACTGGAGTAGAGTTAACTATATTGGAAGAATGAGAGGGTATGCCAACTTCTATCGGGACCAGGCATCGTGTATCTTTGCAAGGGGAAATGTTATCTAATCATCCATGTGAGTTTGGGATCTAAGAACCTTCAAAATGCAGATACTGAGGATGGGTTGTTTCAAGTGTGACAGGTCTTGGGACTTTAAGGTAATGTATTAGGTCTGGTATGGGCCTTGTTCCTTAGGCCTACAGGTCATGTTATGGTTCACCTTAAAACTGTATTATCCAAAAATAAATAAAAAATAAGTCCTTTGGGACATTCTGGGGATATAACAAACCACATTGTCAACAAATCATTAATGTATTTCCTAGTTTACCAATACTATCCAATTTACATTTTTCTAATCCAATAAATCTGTATCCAAACTAAAAACCATTTTTTCAATTTTAGGAACATGTTAAGGGTTACCTTCCCATAATCAAAATATCACCATTCTATTAGATCACCTTTCTTATTCATCAACACCATTAAATAGGTTTTTTTCAAATCCTTAATGAAAACATATAATTTATGATTCATATAACATAATTCTATCATTCCAATACACATACACTTTAGTCATCCCACTTATTTCTCAAACCATTATCCAGGATTTATCATCTTATTCCTTAGTATCCCTTTCTTAAAATATGTAATACTAATCAAGTCCTAAAATTCATAAAAATTAATATAATCATGCTTATAAAAAATAAATATCATATATCACATATAATTCATATGCCATCTATAATATTTTTATCATCATAAATAAAACAATTACTCTTACAACCATGCAGACTTACATCGTGATATTTCCCCATAGGACATTTATTGGACTAATGACTATAAATTTCACAATTAAAACATTAAAATATTGAGAATACCTTATAGATACCAATTTTACCATCCATTTAATTAGAAAAACTCTTCATTTTCCTCAGCAATTACTTTATGACCTTATTCACCCCACATAATACATATTCTCATTCCATTAAGACATTCCATTGAGTGCCTTTTCCCACATTTTTGAAATAAAGGAAAATGAATCTTCATTCCTCCATGGTTAGTATCACTCGATCTCCCAAGTAACACTTTCCATCTCTTGTTTGGTGAGTTTGAGAGTTTTTTATGTTACACATTTGTAATAATCTTCCATGAGTACTGATTAGGTATGATCACAATATCCTTCACTCCAACAATCATCCCATTTGACTACTTATCATAAAATCATTTATCACATTCAATGTTAACCCTTTTTCTCTTGGTTATCAGCATTGAATTAAAACAATATTCCATAGTTTGAGAAACAAGTATCATAGAAGGAACCCATATAATCATGAAAAATAACTTATATAATATCTAAAGCATGATAGATTTTTTTTAAATCTTGGAAACTTTATTATTATAATGGATCATCTATGATCATAATCTACTTAAATCCATCATGATGGTTCATATAGAGTTTGTAAATTCCCAATGCATATCTCCCAACAATGTAAACCAAGTGTGCAATAAGGATTATTCTTGTGCACCAGTTCTTGATTTGTTCTAGATAAAGATGTATCTTTTAAGATTTTTAACCCTATGTACATCCATTATAGAAACAAATACAGTTGTAGTATCTTGAAAGGGATGTTTCTTCAGAAGTGACTTAATCTATCCATTTACAAGATTTGAGGAAATTCTTATATACTTTAACTCACTCATAAACATATCCTGAGAGACATCCCTAGACATATCCATATAAATATATATAATGATCAAACTAAATTTTTCTCATCCATGTTTCCAAACTTTTGATTTATCTTTTATTTTGACACCAACTATAAAAACCTAGGATTAACATACGTTGACAATACATCATTTCAGATAAATATTCAGAACATTACAAAATTACATGCCCAAGGACCATAATAATTTAGTTTCAATGGAAACATGGAAGACAATATTATAACATGGTCAAATATCTTCAATTTTTTCCACAAATATCTTCCCCTTTATTAATCATACCTAAAACATTTCTTCATAACCTAGGGAAATGAAACATAAGAATGGGTGAAATTATATGGTTTTCATGGGTAAACAATTAATATACATATGAGTAAAAAACATAAGGGTATGAGAACATGAGAATAAAATTTGAAGATAATACCCGACATTTCAAGGATAATATACATGAGTCGTGGAATAAATATAGAAGGTTAATATGACATTAATCCTAAGGTAATCAAAGAATATTCTATGAAATCATAATATATAAATAAGACATGGACTTGTTTCAGATTCATGGTAATTTAAAATGTTTCCACAGTATTCAATGCTTACTGTCAATAAAATATTAGTAGAATGATTTCACTCTTTAAACCATATGAGTAGTCAATATTCACTCATAAGATCATTTTAGCAGACAATTTTTTTCACTAAACATGCTCAACTCCCCATTCCATTCCTATATTACTAAACTAGGTTCACTTCCCATTATATCCCTATATTAATTACCTATAAAAACCCAGCCATATAGGGCATAGATTAGGTTTCCACTACCATTACATTTTCATGATTAAAAGGAATAAAATCCCAAAGGACCGAGGAGTTTAGTAGTATTGATAAACCAAATACATACATGAGTCTTGTATTATAAATGAATATACTAATAACAATATTTTTTTATTTATTGGATAATAACATTATTTCATCTACTATATCCCTACAAATCATTCATAATACACTTCATGGATTCTTGGGGAAAAAACAAAATAAGGGTGAGATCAATTTCATAGTAAGGTTAGTGTATAGTATAAGTAATAATGAATCAATGATAATAATAATTATGGCATAGAAAATAATTGAACAAACATACCTTGTAATCAATACATTGAGAAGGAAGTTCATAAACAATATGGACAAGTAACAAATGGAAACACATTCCATTCAAATTACTAGATAAAAATATGGAATGGTAAGAAATTAAAACATGTGTCATTTAACCAATAAATTGGGAATGAAATGTATCCATAGATATGTAGATAAAAAATATAATGGATAAATTATAACTGAGAAAAAATCACTGACATTATTAATTATTAAATATTGTGTTTATCAATTACATGGTACCTTTACCACCACAAACTTTCACAAGACTATTTATAACATATTGGGTGATAAAACCATTAGTGTATGTTATCCAGTTGATTCATCCAATGATTCTACCAAAGCATTGAGGTTATATCTATAACTAATTCTATCCCTTGTCATACATGTCAAAATATTACCACATATATCGAGTAATCAATTTAATTAATTAAAAATGATCCTTATTAAATATTATTATTAAATATAAGATACAGATTTATCAATATTTCCCTAAATAATAAAATAACTATCAAATTAGACACCATATTAAAAATGGTATAATTTTTATGCAATAGTAAAATTCATATTGAATGATATGTATAATGAGGATAAATTCAATGTTAAAGGATCTTAAGAAATTTAATATTTCAAAGGGGACTAGAAAATGAATCAAGGAAATGAATGTCAATACCATTCTTTTCCAAATCAATTGAAAATCCAACTTAAGATAGATAATGATGGTACCAATACAAAATACCCCAAGTAAAGTACATTTAAAGTTTTATTCTTATTGATGAATCAAAATACTACAAATATATCTTTAAAAACATTCTTCTGGAAAATAATCTTTTTATTTTGAAAAACTTATTGAAAATATTTTCCTTCAAAAATAACTTTTAAAAAAAGCTTCTATAAAAATTAACCTTTTAAACATTATAAGGAAGCTTCAAAGATATTATGGTTGGTAAATACATACATATATTACGAGGGAAAAATAATATTCCTTTAACATGGTTAAAAGGATAGAAAATTACCTTGTTCGAAAAGAGATAAGAATATTCCTTTCAAAACATTGATAAAAGTGAAAAAAGGGTATAAATATATATAACAAATCACTTTGGATTTAAAAAAAATAATCCTTTTTTAGAAATATGGTTTATAGAAGAAAACAGTTTCTTTAACAAAAAAGTGAAATGATGTTGGGTTTTCTTAAAATCATTTTCAAAAACATTTAGAGTACCAACAAGTGGAAATTGGTATTATTACATAAAAACGTTCAAAAATAACCATAGGAGAAGAAAATTAAATGATTTATTATAAAATTATAATATAATTTCCTCTGATAGAATTTCATGTGTAAAAAATCCTAAACAAAATGATATTATTAAGTAAACCCTTAAAAAGAAAATAACATTGATGTGATAATCAATCAATTAATAAATTTTGTTGTACAAAAAGTATATCAATATAAGGGAACTATAAATTCATAAATAGATATTTTAATTCATTATACCCATATTAATAGAATATTAATGATAATTAGAAAGTTATGAAAAAACTGAAAAATTTATTGGGTTGTGAAATTTGTTTCTAGTTGGTATCTTTTAACATGAATCCCCATAGATGAAATAATTCAAATTATAACTGAAAATGTCATGAATAATAAATGAATCGTTTTATTATATGAAAAAATGGAATTATGTACACCATATATAAAATATTGTCTTCGTAATAATAAGGTGATTTTTTCAAGAGAAATATAGCCATCCCAAAAGGATTTGAGATTGCAACGATAATCATTAAAAATGTTCTAAAGGAGAATAATATTTAAACATCATAAAGTGTCTCATACAACTTTGAACTATTTAAATCATAATATCCATGAAGGAATAAAATTCAGGGAACTTATAATAATATAAGAATAAAGAGATTCATTACACAACATGTCAAAGTGAAATATATACACCATATAAAAGGGAATTGGTTCATAATAATAAATATGTCTCAATAGAATGTAAATTGAGATGGAATACCTTACCTAGAATTTAATTTTGTGTGAATGGACATTTAACACCATTATAGTGGTTTTACAAGTTTTATAACTTATTTTTGAAACATATTCATTTTTTATAACATCTTATTAACCATTTGAAAATAATCTTCCACTATTTTCTCTATTTCAGTTGTTAATTACCCAGTCTTTTGAGTATATTTTAACTTGTTACATTTTGTTGTTCGTATGTAGATAATGATTTAATAATATCAATAATTTAAAACTTGATTTAAAATATTATATATATTCAGTATACATGTATTTATAATAATTCATAATATTTGGAGATAAGAAATGAAATGCACCATTCATTGGCACGGTAGGCCATATGTATGCATGGATGCTACATTCATTTCTTTTTTATATTAAAACAATGAAATGAAAATTATTAATATGTATATTATAATACATATAACATATTTATTTTAATTATGATACAAAGTTTTTTTAAACATTTTTTATACATTCCTTGTACAGTGTGAACGAATCACATTTCTTTGAGGGGGAAGTAGTTCACACTTCGACAAATGTTGTTAACGTATTCACACAAAATTAAGTCAATAATGTTATTTTTTAAAAATAATAAAAGAATAATAAAGAAATTATAAATATAATTTATAACATATATAAATTTATTTTCTATCATAATTTTCTAACATGATAGGTGGTAAAAAAAATGAATAACTTCTTTTCATAAGGTGTTAGTACATTGTACTCATAATCTGTAAGTTCATTACACATTAAATGGAAGTGTGCGTAAGTGTAGGTATAAAACATGAAATAAATTAATTTAATAATATTTAGTATAATTTATTATTATATAATCATGGAATAAGATTATTTGAAGGGGTAGATAATGGAAATACAACTAAATTTCATGAGGAAGGATGTTACCTCTTAATTGGGTAACTTCATTTGGTTTATACCAAAAGGATTCCATGGATTAATTTCTGACCAAATAGAGTATTACAGGTGAGGGGATGGATCTATAGGTTATATTTGAAAATATAATGGTCAATAAAATGTTCCTTGAGAGGTGCCTAGATTTTGTAGGATAGGATGCCTTTTTAGAGTGGAGGAGGAGTGTAACTCTTGTAAATTATGGTAAAGGGAATTCCAACCAGCATTTTCAACTTTAACGTGGATCCAATAATGTCCCAAATTAGATAAAATATATTATAGGTGAAACATATATCCATAAAATTTCTCTTGGAAAATTTTATAGTTCCTTGTTTCTCTAAAGTTTAATATTTATCCCTCTGGTATGCCAATTTCTCACTTATTCATTGTAATTATTTGTAATTACATTCACAGATATTTTTTTGTCAAAACTATGTTGAAAATATTATACATTATAAAATTTATTTACTTCAAATATGTAATACGCAAGTCCAAAATCCATTCATATAAGTGGAAAAAAATAATTTAAATTTAATCCCATAGACGGGACGAGAATGCTTGTTTTTAATGTAAAAAACATTCAAATGATTGCTAAGTTTTTATACCCTATTTTAAAATAAAAAATTTCCCAATTACTTAAATTGTATTAATATAAAAATAATTTATGTAATTTTACATTAAAACAAAATTAAAATATAATTTAACCCCATAAATTAATTAATGAAAAAGCATATTTGAATTAAACTTCATTATTTTTCATTATTCATTAAAAATGAAACATCACAGATAAATATTAATAATTAACCCTACCATATTTTTTATGATTCTATTTCTAATATGAAGTTCACTTTGACATATTAAATTTTTATAAGTATCAAATCTTGTATTTAAAATAAGTTCCCCATTAAATGGTGGTAAAACTAGTATTATAAAAATATTGGTTTTTTATATGTAATATTTCATTTTTTTTTCTTATATTTTTTCTATCAAATATATGAGATGAATATAAAAAATATTTGATTGCATATATACTATATAATATATTATATTATTATGACTAAATAATTTTAATTACTTTAATTTATTTGGATTAACCTGCTTTATGAGCATAAAAAAGTTTTCTATAAAATATTCCCTTTATTTTCAATTGGTTCTTATATTTATTTCTAATTAATTTTTAATTAATGAATTATTTTTATATTTTTTAAAACCATATATTTTTATAATTTTTTTTATTCTATTAATAATGGCTAGTTTATATGTTATTATATTAAATAATAATATTTTAATAACATATTCTTTTTTGGTTAAAGTCGGTCTTATGTGTAACATAAGCTACCAAAAAAAGTCACTCATTCATGTAATAAAAGATGATTATGTGTTTTATAAATTGAAGAATATAAATAATCCATTAAAAATATTGAATAAACTATAAATTATTTGAATATTATATTCTCTCATGCGATTAGTGATGCATGTTATACAAAATAATGAATAAAATGTCTATACATTAGAATTTAGGGGCATTATATTATTCCCACCTTAATTAAATTGTGTCCTCTAAATTTATACTCGGTCTTGGTGATATAATTTATTTATATTTCCTATGTTTTAAATCTTACATCGTGAAAGGGGTTCCTAATAAATCCTCTAGAAATGAGATAATGGTATGTACAAATCTCATAAGGAATAACATATTACTAGATCTCTAAGTAGGATACCGTTAGTGGAAATTAGATATACAAACTTAGAGGACATGCATAAATATATATATGGAGTGATTTAGGTCATCAATCCCAAACAAGTGAATGATTAATGGAATTTTGAGGGCCTAAAATCTATAGATCTTTTATGATTTAGAGGACCATCATTTCAATAAAAATTATGGTTTTAGGAAAACATTTTTTAAGATAAATTTCCTAATGATGAGGAGTTATATTATAGCTTAAGAATATATTAAAATTTAAATACATGGGACATTTAAATTTCTTATGAAAAATTATATCATTGGGTTTTGATTTGATAAAATTATAATTCATCAATTACTTCAATAAATTGGTATCCCAAAATTAACATTAATCCTTGAAGCACTAAATAAACATTTAATGGAATGTAAGGCTAATAAAAGAGTAACAAATCATTACTTTTTTCTCTAACATTTCTCCAAATCCAATATGGTTAAGACATTAATCTTCAAACCTAAAAATTAACACTACTGATTCATCATTAATATTTATTCACTAAATTTTTTAAATGAAAACAATGGAATCTTATTGAGGACATTGCGTAGGTCTAGCGTGAAAGTTAAACCTTTATCAACCCACATTCATGGGTTCAAGACCAAAATCCCTTCCCTACTTGATTTGTTTTCACCCATCCTTTAGGATGTAATTTTATAAAACAATATAATTTAATAAATAAATACTATAGACATCATAGATATATGGTTAATCACTAAATAGACTTTTACATAGGTTTTTCAATATATACTCAATACCTAAATACATCATATGTTTTATTTCAACATATGTCTTTCATGGTAAATGGATTATCCTAGGTCATTCATTGTCATTTTCTATTCAAATCCATCATAATGGTTTTTAAACAAAACATGAAATATCCTAAACTAGTCCCATAAGAGTGTCAAACTAGTTGCATAGTAAGTCTTGTTATCGTGTTTTAGGTTACTCCAAGTCAAGACCGACAGACCTTGTTAGTTTTTTGACTCCTAGATAAAACTATTCCAGACCCATGTCTACTTATAGTATCCAGAAATGGATGTATTAAAAGAAAAACAACATAATCTCTTTCTAACCAAATCTTTTGGATCGTAATTTATAATTATTTTCAAATTCAACTATATAGATATGTTCTCTAGCATAGGTTTTCTAAATAGAGTTTCCAAGGTTGATACTAAAATTTATTTGATAGAAACTATAGAAACCTAACACCATAGAGCCCAGAGCTTGTGTCTAATACTATTACATTTTCATTATTACAACGAATCAAATCATGATAAACTGAAGAGATTAGTAGTCTTAGTAAACTTGAAACATACATGAGTCGAGTATTAAAAATGAAGACACTTATTACAACATATTTTATTTATTTCATAGATAATGACTATATTACATCTATTATATCCCTTCATATCATTCATTTTAGGCGTCTTGGATTCCTGGGGAAAGGAAACAAAATAAGGGTGTGCTCAAATGATCAGTCAGGGTAATTTATAGAAGAAGCAATAATGAATCATTGAGACTAATAATTATGAAATGGTAAATAACTAAACACACATACCATGTAATAAAAAAACTGAAAAGTAAGAGCATAAGAAATTTTTAAATTTTATAACTAGAAACACATGCCATTCAATTAACTAAATAAGGAAAAAATAATAATGGAATGGTGACAAACTGAAAACATTCCATTTAATAAATAAATTGTAAGTGAAATGTAACCATAAATATGTAGAGGGAAAATATCATGGATGAAAAATAAGTAATTCAAAATTAAGGGAATAGTTAATTATCGGAAAACATGTTTCCTATGTACATGTAACATTTACAATTAATACCTTTCATAAGACAGTTTATAACATACATCGTGATAAACCCATTATCTTAGGATATACAACTAATTTCTCCCATGATATTATTGATGTATTGAGGGGATATATATAACCATTCCCTATACATGTCATGCCTTTCCAAACAATTCCTAATATGTCGAGTAATATATTTAATTCATGAACAATTCTCCTTATCAAATATCTGTATTGAATATAAGATACATATTTAAAAATATTTCTCCAAATGATTAAAGAACTATCAAAGTGGACACTATATGTAAAATGGTGTATTTTTTATGCAATAGTAATATCCATGATAAATGATATGTATAATTATGGTAAATTAAATGTTCAATCATCATAGTAAATTGAATATTTCGATGTGGACAAAAAAATGAATCAAAGAGGGTATTTTCAATACCATCCTTTTCCAAATCAATCTAAAATAATCCAAAGGAAGGGTATGTATGGTACTAATACAACATACACCAATTGAATTAAATTTCAATTTTTTTTTCATTGATGAATATAAATAATATATAATGATCATTTAAAACATTCATGAGGAAAATAAAAAAATTATTTTTGAAAATATTTTGTAAATAATTTTCATTGAAAATTACTTTTAAAAACATTTTCTATAAAACAATAAATTTTAAACATTAAAAGGTAGCTTCAAATAAAGGAAAATTGGAAAATCATTTCATGTTGTATTATGTAGAAAATGATATTATTTTTACAAGGTAAAATGTTTAGAAAAAATCCTTGTTCGGAAAGAGATAAGGATATTCCTTTGAAAACATTGGTAAAAGAAAAAAGGTGTAAAAATGTATTCAATAGATCATTTTCAAAGGGTTAAAAATTCATCTGAAATGTTTTTTAGAAAATAAGGTTTTTAGAACAAAAAAATTTATCTGAATAAAGAGATAAATAATTTCAGGATTCCTTGATAACATTTTCAAAAACATTTTGAGTAAGAAATGACTGGGAAATGGTACTATTTCATAAACAAAATGTCATAAAATAGACATATAAGAAAAAAGTGAAAGGATTATAGAAAATTATCAAATAATTTCTTATTATTGAAATTCAAGTGTAAATAATCCCGTATAATATATAATTATAAAGTAAACCCTTTAAAATGTTGTAACATTGAAGTCGTAATCAATGAACGAATAGATTTATGTGTATCTACTCAAAATCCACATAAGGGAAATGGAAATACATCATGAGATAGTCAAATTAATTATAAACATATTCATAGAATATTAATGAAAATGAGTAAGTAATATAACCCAATAAAAATGAATTGGGTTATGCAATTTCTTTTGCACTTGGTAACTTTTAACTCAAACCCCCATAGATGAAATAATTAAAATTGTAACTCATAATATCCTGAAGAATTAATAAATCGTTATATTATATGAAAAAGTATAATTATCTGCACCATATATAAAAAATTAAGTGCACAATAATAATTTTATTATTTCAATAGAAAGTTAACAATCACAAAATGATGTGACATTGCAAAGAAAATCATTAAAAACATTCTTAATGAGAATAATCATTAAGCATTTGAAAGTGTCCCATTCCACATTGAAACATTTTAATAATAATATCCATGAATAAATAAAATTAAATGAAACCTATAATATAATTTTAATAAGGATAATTTTGATCAAACATGTTAAAGAGAATTATATACACCATATAAAAGGGAATTGTTGAATCATAACAAATAAGTCTTAACAGAATGTAAATTGAGAAAAAAATGCCTTACTATTCATTTTATTGTGTTTGAAAATCCATTAAACATATTAATAATGGTTTTAATAGTTTTAATTACTTATTTTATAACCATATTCATGTTTATACTAAACTATTTTTTGTTTGATAATAATATTTCATTATTTTCACTTTTCGAGTGTTAGTTACATAGTCTTTCGAGTATATTTTGACTTGTTACTTATTGTTCTTATTGCATCAATCATGATTTGATAATCTCAAGAATTTAAAACATTATTTAAATATAATATATATTCTTTATATATTTATTTCTAACAATCTATAATATTTGGAGATAATAATGGTAACACATCATTTATGGAGATGGTAGGTCATATGTACGAATGAACGTTACTTCCATTTTGTTGTCATGTTAAAAAATTAAAAATAAAATTATATATATGAATATAATAATTAAATAATTATATATATTTTATATATGTTACATATGTTTCTTGAAACCATCCTTTATACATTCGATGTATAGTGTGAACGAATCAAAATGCTTTGAGTGGGTGGTAGTATATAATTCCACAAATGATGTTATCGTAATCCCACAAAATGGAGTGTAAAAAGGTATATGTTTTAAAATATTTATATAAGTATATAGAAATTATAAATATAATATATAACATATATAAACATATTTTTAATCATAATTCCCATCCCTGATCATTTGTAAAGAAAAAATGAACGACATCATTTCTTGAGGCGGTAGTCCTATGTCCACATAATTGGTATGTTCATGACCCATTAAATGTAAATGTGTGTGAGTGTTGATAGAAAACATGATATAATAACCTATAATTATTTTCATGATACTTAGTTTATTATTTAATCATGAAATATGAATATTTTAGGGGGTGGATAATGTAAATTAAACTAAAGAGCTTGAGGAAGGATGTTACCTCTTAATCTAGTAACTCCTTTTGGTTTGAACCATAGGGCATCCATGGATGGTTTTCTAACCAAGGTGACTCTTCTTGGTTTATGATTGAGGGGTTTTTTTGAGGAGATATTTTTGTATATTATGGTTGAGCCAATTTGGCATGAGAGGTGTGAAGAAGTGGAAGGAGAGGAGGCTTTTTTTAGATTGAAGGATGAGTGGTAGTCTTGTTAATTTGGAAAAGGGAATTCCAGACAACTTTTCCAATTTATTGTGCCTCCAATAATAGTCCAAATTTTATCCAATGTAGTATAGGGTCTTAATATGTCTATCTAATGTCTCTTGGACATATTTATAAGCCATTTTGGCTCTTAATATTAAGGGTTGGTCTTTGTTATGTTAATTTTTCTCTTAATCGTTGTAATTAATTTTTATTACCATCAATAAATTTTTTTTCAAAAATTATGTTAGACTAATTATAAATTATAAGTTATTATAATTCCAAATATGGAATCCATTTTTCCAAATTATATTCATTCCATTTGTAGAAATTAATTTAAATTTAATCCCATATATTGGATGACAATGCATGCTTTTAACTTAATAATGTTCAAAATTATTCTATGTTTTTATACTCAATTTCTTGGTAAAATTGATTCTAGTGACCTAAATTAGATTAATTTATAAATAATGGATATAATGTGATCTTAAAAAAAATTAAAATATAATTTAACACTATAAATAAATTATATGAAAAATATGTTTTGAATTAGAATTCAATATTTTTCCTTAGTCATTAAAAATGAAACATCAATAAAAAATAAATACATTTAAACCTAAGATAATTTTTTGATTCTATTTCAAAGATGATATTTTTTTGACATATTAAATTTAAAATTTTCAGAAATAGTATTTAAAATAGTTTCTCCATTAAATGGTAGTAAAATCCCTTTTATAAAAACATAGGATCTATTTTTAATTTTGGTTTATTGTTATCTTATTTCAATATAATATATCATGTAAATTTTGAACATATTTAATTTAATATTATATATATATATATAACATTAATATCACTCAGTTGTTTTAATTACTTTAATTTTTTAGGAAAATAGAGCTTCGTGAGAATAATAACAATTTTCTATAAAATATCTCTTTTATTTTCAATTGGTTATTATATTAATTTCTAATTAATTTGTAACCAATGAATTAGTTTTCTATTTTTTTAAACCATAGTTTTTCATAATTTAAGTAAAAATGGCTCATAATGGATTGTTTATATCATATTATACTAAATAATATTATTTTAAAAATACATTGTTGTTTGGTAAAAATCAGTCTTGTTTGTAATGTAAGTTACCGAACAAAGTCTCTCTTGCGTGTAACACATTCTAATTCAGTGTTATGTGAATTCATGAATATATTGAATATTTTTTAAATATTAAATATTCTATAAATTTTTCAGAAATTTTATTCTCTCATGTTCTTGGTGATTTGTGTCACACACATATTAAATACAATGTTCCTATATTTGAAATTTTTGGTGTTTCATTTTCCCCAACTTAATTAAATTGTGTCCTCATAATTTAAACTCTATCTTAGTGATATTTTTTTATTTACTATGTTTTTAATTATGTATCATGAGAAGGATTAATAAGAAATCATATCGGAAAGAGAGAATGGTAAGTACATAGGTCACATGGAATAACATATAACTAGGTCTATAATTTGGAGTTCATTATTAGAATGTATAGATATGTACTTGGTGGAAAATCACAAACATATATAGGTAATGATTTATGTCATCAATTATAAGCGTGTGAATGATCAACAGAAAAGTAAAGGCCTCAAATCTATAGATCTTTGATGATTTAGAAGAACATCTGTTCAACAAAAATTAAGGTATTAGGAAAATATTTTTTTAGATACTTTTACTAATGTTGAGGAATAATTTCATAGCTTAAAAATATAAGCAAATTTTTTTACATGATACTTTTTAATTTCATAGAAACAATTCAATTATCTAGTTGTGCTTTGATAAAATTATAATTCATCCCTTACTTTAATAAATTGGTATCCAAAAATTATCTTTTATTTGTGAAGAACTCAAATAAATATTTAATGAATCATAAGGCCCATAAAAGAGTGAAAATTATTTGCATTTCTCTTTAACTATTCGCCAAATCCTATATGGTTAGGTCATTAATCTCTAATCCTAAGAAACAACACTAATGTTTCTTTATTACTAATTATTAGTCAAATTTTTTAACTAAAAACTATAACATTTCAACCAGGGAAATGCATAGGTCAGTGGTTGGTGTTGAAAATGTATCATCCTTTGGTCATTGGTTTAGGACCTATGGCCTTACCAGGCATTATTTTCTATTGCTCGACATACAAGTTTTCATTCTCTAAAATAATAAAATTTCAAAAATAAATATTATTTATATTCTTAAAATAAGGTTAATCACTGAATAGACTTTTAATTATGGTTTTAAAACACCCTCAATACATAAATACATCATCCATTTTATTTAAAAATTGGTCTTTCTATGGTCTATGTTCTATCCTAGGTCATTCACTGGAATTTTATATTCAAATCCATTATAATGGTTTGTAATGAAAATTTTAATTATATTAACTATATCCCCTGGGATTGTAAAACTAGTTGCTCAATAGGGAACATTGTCATGTAACAAGTTACATCATGTTAGGATTGAAAAACCATGTTAGAGTTTTTACTATTAGGTACAATTATACCATAACAAACTCCACTTATACTATCTAGAAATAAATTTATTTCTTGTAAAACTACATAATATCTATCTAACCAAACCATTAGGATGTTATTATATACTTATCCTAAAATTATACCTTATTTATCTATTCTCTAATCTATGTTTTCTAAACCTATATTCTAAGTTTTATACTAAACATGTTTTGATACAAACTATTGAGACCCAACCACATAGATCCTGGAGTTAATTTCTACCACTTTTAAATTTTCAGGCTTTTAAGGAATCAAATCCCAAAGGACCGAATATTTTAGTATTCTTGGTAAACCACATAAATACATGAGTCTTGTATTACAAATGAATACACTAATTACAACACATTATTTTATTTCATTGATAATAACATTATTCTATCTAGTACATCTCTACATATCATTTATAGTATGATTCTTGGATTCTTAGAGAAAGTTAAAAAAATAAGGTTGAGCTTAACTGATCATTAAGGGTGATGTATAGAATAATAAATAATGAATCAATGATAATAATAATTGCGGAATGATAAATGACGAGAAAAAATACCGTGTAATCAAAAAACTAATAAGGAAGTATATAACCAAGATGGAAAGGTAATAACTTGAAACACATTCCATTCAAATAAATTGATAAGTCAAAATAAATATGGAAAGATAATAAGATAACACACTTTTCATTGAATTAATAAATTGATAATGAAATGTATCCATATATATTTTGAAATAAAGTCTCATGGATGAATAAGAACTAATTCAAATTAAGGAAATTCTCAATAATTGGATGGTATGTTTCCAAGTAACATTTTTCCTTTACAATCAATACCATTCACAAACCGGTTTATAACACACTAAGTGATAAAACCATTATAATTGGCAATCCAATTTATTTGTCCCATGAGATGAGTGATATATCTCGGAGATATCTATTACTAGGTCCCACACCTGTCATATCTATCCAAATCATTCTTCATATATCAAATAATTGATTTAATTAATTAATAATATACCTTATAAAATATCTGTACTGAATAGTATATACATATTTGTAAATATTTCTCCAAATAATAAAATAACTTTAAAAGTTGAAATAGTATGAAAAATTGTATATGATTTAGGAAACAATAATATCAATGATAAATGATATGAATAATTATGGGAAATTCAATGTTCAATGATTAGAGGAAATTGAATTTTTCAAAGGGGACTAAAAAATTGAATCATAGAGGTGAATGCCAATACCATCCTTAGAAAAATAAATCAAAATCCATTAAAAGGTAGGATAAGGATGGAACCAATGTGACATATACCAAGTGTAGTAAATGTAAAGGGTTGTTTTCATTGACTAACTTAAATAATATAAAAATATATTTAAAAACATTATTGAGGAAAATATACTTCTTATTTTGAAAAACATTTTGAATACCCTATTATTTGAAATTCACATTTAAAAAAATATATAAAAATTAACAATTTAATATTTCAAAGTAGGAATCAATGAAATTATAGAAGGGAAATCCTTACATGTTATATGAGGTAAAAAATAATATACCTATTCATGGTAAAACAGTTAGAAAAATTCATTGTTCGGAAGGTGACAAGAAGATTCTTTAAAAAATTATTAAAAGGATAAAAGGATAAAAACATATTTAATAATTCATTTAGGAATGTTAAAAAATAATTTTGAAAACATTTTTAGAAAATAGGGTTTTTACAAGAAAAATGTTTCACCGACTAAAGAGAGAAATGAAGTCAGGTTTCCTTAGAAACAGTTTTTAAAACATTTTTCGTACCAAAGACTGGAAAAATGGTAATGTTAATTAAGAAAGGTCATAAATAACCTGAGGATAATAAAATTAAGGGGTTTATCATAATATGATAAAATAATTTCTTCTGATAGAAATTAATGTTTACAAAATTTAGAACAAAATGAAATTGTAAATTAAACCTTTGAAAAAGCCATAATATTGAAGTATGAATTAATCAATAAATAGACTTATATATATCAACTGTAAATACCAATATAGAAATTTAAAATATAATAAGAGATTATAAATTCAATAAAAAAATGTTCATAAAATTTTAGTAACAATAAGGAAGTAATATTCCCCAATGAAAAAGTAATTAGAGTATGGAATTTACATTCCACTTGGTAACTTTTAACTCAAATCCCCTTAGATGAAATAATTAAAATTAAAACTAAAAGAATCATGAAGAATGAATAAATCATGATTTTTATGATAAAGTGGTAGTATAAACACAATATGTATAAAATTATTTTCACTAAATAAATTATTTTTTTAAAGAGAAAATTAACAATCACAGAAGTATATGAGATTGGAAAGATAATCATTAAAACATTCTCAGAGAGAATAATCCTTAAACATTCCAAAGTGTCCCTTGCCAATTTTAAACAATTGAATAATACTCTTCATGATGTTATAACATTAAATGAAACATATAATATCATGATAATAATTATATTCATGACATAACATTTCAAATATGTATATACAACATTGAAAATGGAATCAGTGCATAATAACAATTAAGTCTCAATGGAATGTTAATTGAGATGAAATAAATTACATTGTGTTTAATTTTTTGTGAAAATACTTTAACCTCTATTATAATGGTTTTATGATTTTAAAAAAATTACTACATAACCATATTCATTTTTTTAATATCATATTACCCATTTTCTGGAAATCTTTCATTGTTTTCACTATTTCATATGTTAATTACCTTGTATTTTGAGTATATTTTGACTAGTTACTTGTTGATTTAATTATATATATAATCATTTAATCATATAAATAGTTTTACAAATGAAGTAAATATAATATTTTTTTAGTGTTTATGTATTATATTAATACATAATATTTGGATATAGTAAATTAATTGCATTTTTCATGGAGACGGTTGGTCATACGTACGCATGAATGTTGCATTTATTTCATTATTATATTAAAATAATAAATAAAAATATATATATTTGTGTGTGTGTGTGTTATAATTAAATTATAAGATCTATTTCATATATGTTACATAGTTCTATTAAAACGATCTTTTATATATTCTATGTATATTGTGAACGAATCACATCTCTATGAGGGGTCGGTTGTCCACACTTCCAAAAACAATGTTATCATATTCCCAGAAAATGGAGTGTATAATAAAATGTGATATAATAGAATAAATAATTATAAATAAATTATAAATATAATATATAACACATATAAAAAGAGTTTCCATCAAAATTCCTAACCATGATTGGTGGTAAATGAAAAAATGAACAACTTGGTTTCGTTAGATGGTAGTTTACTGTATACATAAATGGTAAGTTCATTACCTATTAAATGGAAGTGTCTGTAAGATTATGTGTAGACCTTTATATAAAATAATCTTAATATATTGAATATATGTTTTCTATTGAATAATAATTCATTAATAATAGTTATGGGGCTAGAAAATGCAAATTAAACTAAATATATTGAGGAAGGATGTTACCTCTTAATTAGGTAACTCCTTTTGGTTTCTAAATAGATTACATTTATAGAATTATGAAAAAGGTGAGGATTATATAATGAGGGTAGGTCTGTTGAAAATAAATTTGGGAATATCTTTGTTGAGAAAATTTTGCTTTATAGGTGTGATTAATGGGAGGAGTGAAGATGTTTTTATTAGAGAGGAGGAGTGGCACTCTTATGAATTTTGGAAAAGGGAATTGCACCTAGATTATTCCCATTGACAGTGGATCCAATAGTTGAATATTTTCTTCAAAAGGGAGGTTAGGATCTAAATAAGTCTATAAAATTCCACTTGGAAATGTGTATAGTTCATGTTTTCTCTTATTTTTAAGTTTTAGTCCTTTCTGAAGGTAATTTTTATCTAAATCGGTTTATAAATTTAAATTACCTTCATAAAGGATTTTGGTTAAAAAACTAAGTTTACCTTATTAAAATTTATAAATTATTCTGATTAAAAATATGTAATCCATTTTTCCAAATTCAAATCACATATGTGGAGGAAATTAATTTAAATTCAATCCTACAAATGGGATGAAAATATGGGTTTTTAAAGTAAAAGTGTTAAGATTTTACTATGGTTTTATACCGAATTTCAAAGTGATATTGATAACAAGGAACTAAATTATTTTAATGTATATTTAATAGTTATTATTTAACTTTATAAAAAAAATTAATATATAATTTATCATGATAAATAAGTTAGATTGAAAATCATTTTTGAATTAAAATTCAGTATTTATCATTATTCATCAAAAAAATAAAACATTGTAGAAAATTCTAAAATTAAACCCTTTTATAATTTTTATGATTCTATTTTAAATATTTTTTTTATTTTTACATGTTAAATTTATAAAAATGTAAAAAAATATTTAAAATAGGTTCTCCATTAAAAGACGGTAAAACTGTTATTATAAAAATATAGGTTTTATGTGTTATATAGGGTTTGTTCTAATATTATTCCTATCAAATATTGTAGATGAATAAATAATTGATTTTATTTAAAATAATATATATATATATATATATTATAATAATATAAGTAATTAATTTTAGACACATTAATTTATTTGGATAAAATAGATTTGTGAGCATAAAATAGTCTTCTAGAAAATATTCCCTTTATTTTCAATTATTTTATATATTCATTTATAATTAATTTTTAACTAATTAATTATATTTAGGCTCATTATAAAACATATTTTTAAATAATTTATTAAATATAATCCATAACGTGGTTTTTATATCTTATTATATTAAATAATAAACTTTTAATAATATATCATTGTTCAGTAAAACTCATTCTTGTGTGTAATGTACGATACTGGAAAAAGTATCTCTTAAGTTAAAAGAAAGATTACTCGGTGTTTCATGAAATGAAGAATATATTGAATCTATTTAAAATTTTAACTAAACTATAAATTCTATTGGTATTATATTCTATCGTTCACTTTATGATTTTTTTCATACATGACACTGAATGTAATGTCATTGCTTTAGAATTTAGGGGTGTTGCAATAATCAAGTTCACTCCTTATTGCAACCCTTTCATAATTGACTGAGATCACTCCTCATTATGAACATATCATATTGAACCATGTTTACTCCTCATCCAAGCCCTATATATCTCATTTCCAAACCATATCTCAGAACATAATGGGGGATACACCTGTTGGTAGGGGAACACAACCATCCCTACTCATAGTCTTTTCCTTATAGTGTATTAGGTTATACATTCTTCTGATAGTGGATCAATCCCATTGAATTAATCCCATAATTATCTCATGATATATTAATTTTTTCCCAATTTAATGTGTGGATATACAGATCCAACCCTTCATATAATTAAATCACACATATGTGTGCCATAAGATCATAAACATTCATCACGTCAAAACCCATGAAATGAAATGGGTATCATAAACATTTAATCAAATAATAACCTATCAAAAAGATATAGGTTTCATATTCATTTCAACATTCAATAAACCATTAAATTAAGTGGTTATCATAATTTATTTTTCACGGTATAACCCATGGAAGAGAAATGGGATTCATCAATAACTTTTCAATTTAAACATAAAAGATTTGAAAAAATAATAAGAATTTTTTTCTTGGATCATATCCCTAGAAAATAAAAAACTAAATAAAATGATATAATCATAAAATGAGAATAATTTTTAAAGATATTTTAAAAAATTCTTGTGGAAATTATCTATTCATATTTAAAAATTCTTTTTAAAACAAAAAAAATTAGAAAACCTTTTTTATTTAAAAATATATTGTAAAATTGATAAAGGATTCACTGAAACCCATTTTAAAAAAATTAAAAACATTTTATTTTTGAAATTAATTTTATTTATAAATATTTTAAAATATAATATAAAAAAATTAAAACACTTTTATAAAACTTGGGTTTGGATTAAAATAGATTTCCGACCAAAGAGAGAAATAGGGTACGGTTTTCTCAAAATATTTTCTAAATCATCAGAAGTACCAAAGAGTAGATAATTGGTACCAATACATGATATTATCATGGAAAAGAAAAGGAGAATAAAATTCATGATAGTTATTAGGATGTGGATTATGAAATATCATCAATGGAAGCATAATCGTAAATAATCCTCATAATAATGAAATTGTAGTAATAATATCCTACCACATTAGTAACATTGAATCATAATTACCATGAGACAATGAAATTAAAATAAGTATAAAATATCATTAAAATAATTAGTTTCATTATAAAACATGTAATAGTGATGTATATACACCTTGTAAAATTAATTTTGGTGCATAACATAATAAGAAACTCAAATAATGGAAATTGAGACAAGATTACCTTACTGATTTGGTAACATTTGAACTGTAAACCGAATGAAACATATATAATAAAATGGATATGTAAATACCCATAAATATAAGGTTAATAATAATAGAATAAATTCATGGTATTTATATATTCTACACAAAATAAATGAGTGGCTAATATTGCATATATCTTAGGGAAATAAAAGTGATACTTGAAATCCATTTATCGTAAGTCTTGACTTTTGGAGTAAAAATTCAAACCACTAATATAATTAATTTTATTTTATTATACATCCTCCATGTAAAAAAATTCTGTATAATAAAATATATTCTTTTGTTATGAATTTATTTTTCTAGTTAATTAACAATTCCATGTGAAATAATGTTACAGTTAATAACTGCTTTGTTTTTTATACATGTTTGGATTTGTAATTCCTTATCCTCTTACATATATATTTATTTCCATATTTCAATAATATAAACCATGATATAAAAAAACACACACACACACACACATATATATATATATTCAATGTCTATTTATTTATAATAATATACAAAATCAATAAAAAATAATGAAATACACTGTTCATAGAGACGGTAGGTTGTATGCACGTATGAACGATGTTTCAATTTTCATGATGTATTTAAAGAAATAAATGTAAATTATATATATATATACATATATTTATTATATTGGAAGTATTATTTTATAAATATCACATATTTTTAATTAAACCATCTTTAATCTATTCAATGTAATGTGTGAACGAATTTCTTCATTATGAGGAGGCAGTACTCCACATGTCCACAAATGATGTTATAGTATTAACAAAATACTAAAATTAGGAAGATATGTGATATATAATAATTAAATAAGAATAAATAAAACATAAATATCATGTATATTGTATAAAAATATTGTGTAAAACATTATTATTTACTTTGAAAGATGGTAGTGAATAATGATTGACATTGGTTCTCCAGGAATTAGTCCCCTATACACATAAATGATGATTGTGTGTTCCATTTAATGGATGATTGTGAAGATGTAGGATGCACCCTTGACATAGAAAAATATAATTATATTTAATATAATATGGTTATTATATAATAATTATATAAAAATAATTCAAGGTGTTGAGGAAGAAATATAACAAAATTGCTCATTAAAGAATGTTACTTCTTCTTCGAGTAACTCCATTTGGTTTTCACTAATGATCTTGGTTGATTTTTTTTGTCCCAAATTGTGTCTTGTATGATGGGATTAGGAATTTTGGTAGAATATTTGGATAGGTTTTTGATGTTTAAATGGATTGAGAGGTGATAATAAGTGAGGGGGAAGTGTTCCCTTTTATAGTGGAGGAGGAGTGGCATTCTTGTAAATAAAAATGATAAACATTGTAGTGAGGTATACCTTACATAATGAGCCTAAAATAATGATCAATTTTATATAAAACATTCTTTATGGTTAAAATATGGTCATACATTTGATTTTAACCAAGTTTATAGGTTATTTTCCCATTATGTTTAATATTTAACCACTAATTAAACTCGTTTTTCTCTTAATAGTTATAATTAATTTTAATTTCTTTCATTATTATTTTTTGTCAGAATTTAAGTTTATGTTAATTTAAAAATTACAATCATATAATTGAAATAAATAAATTAAAATTAATCTCAGCAATTGGATGTACCAAGGAGTTTTTAAAGTGGAAATGTTCAGAATATTAAATGTTTTTATATCCAATTTCAATGAGGAATTATTTACAATAGAATAAATTGTATTAATTATTGAATTATTTAAATAAATATACTTTAGAAATAAATAAATAATAATTAATCTATATAAATAAATCAAATGAATAATCAGTTTTCAATTAATATTCTACATTTTTCACTATTCATCCAAAAATAAAACTTCTCTAAAAAATACAAAAAATGCACACCCTAAGATAATTTTTACATTAAATATTCATAAATTAGGTTTTGTTTCAAATAGAATCTATAATGATTTGAAAAAATGTATTAAAATTTTTACACTATTTAAAGGTGATAAAATTACATTGTTGAAAAATACATCTTTTATGCCTAAAATTAGGTTTATTAATATCTCTTGTCTAAAAAACACATAAGATGAATAATAAGTTGTTAATTAAATATAATATATATATATATATATATTTAATTAGAATAATTTATAAAAAGTGTAACGCCCCGACCCCAGTTACCCAGAGTCGGTGCATTATACATAACATTGGCATGATCACAAGAAAGATCAAATCTCGAAAGACCGATTGGTTTAGTAGCCTTGGAAACACTAGATATATTCATAAAGTTTTACATTACATCATAAAGTGAAAAACTACTAAAACAACATAGTCTCCATATTCCACACTCATATCCCCACATAAAATCCCTACAGGTCATTCATAACTTACTTCTTCACATCCTGGGAAAAATAAAACATAGAAAGGGGGTGAGCTCAAATGCCCAGTAAGGATAACAATATAGCGGAAACTTTCAAAAATAAGCATAAACTTTTAAGGCAATGTATAACTAAAACAAAATCCTTTTAAACTTGAACTTAAACATCGTATGGAAAAAGTAAAATGAAATAATTCCATTTACTTATTCACATGGATATTCTACTAATCGAATAATCACATGCAATATCAATAACCACTTTCATAATGATGGAATGCATAATTCCAAACTATCATAACCACATAGCCAAGGCCTTGTGCCAAGACTAAAAATACGATTTTGCCAAGGCCTTATGCCAAGACACAAGTTTGTCTCATTAGACCTACTGATGCATCGAGGAGCTATAGCGGGCTCCACCCATCACATATTAAGTCCAATGCATTCCCATATGAAAAGGTTTAAACATAACATAAACATTCGTATTAAAACTAGCATACAAAATGTCAATACTTTCACCATAAACTATGAATGGTATAAAAATAGAACATCCACAGTCAAACATATCAAAAAACCTTCAATACAATATAGAATTTTTGTATCATGATAAATCAACTTCAAATAAGCGTAAAATCCATCAAAGGATGTTGACATAGATGAAATCAAAACTCTTTTTAGGGAAATATCTCTTTCTATTTTGAAATAATTTAAGAGTCTTATATTTATGAAATTAAACATTTTCTTTGAAAATATTCTTATAATCTTGTAAGGGAAGCTTCGACGATTTTATAACGGCGGAAAATAGCTGCACCCGCCGTATAAGTAAAAAAAACATTCTTACCTTAATTCTGTCGAAAAGGTTAAAAGCACCTTGTTTGGAAAACGACGTTAATATTCCTTTATAAAACTCTTATAAAAAGTCAAACAAGGGTATAAATGACTTTAACCCATATTCTTTTAAATCGTAAAAATGTTTTGAAATTCATTTTTAAGAAACATGGATGTGGATGATAAAGAGATTCCAGTAGATTATTACGTATAAACAACCTCGGATAATGAAGAGATTGTGAAATAACCCTTACCTTGTACTTTTCCTTGGTTGGGGTAGGTTAACCTCCTGTATAATGGTGAAATAATTGTTATTAAATTATACAAGAATCATATACATTAATATGATATTATATATGATCTTTTAACATTGATTTGTTAATAATATCTTAGTATTATCGTTGTTTCAGGTGTTAACTTACTCGTTTTCTTTTATATGTTTTGTTATGTAAGCCATGTTTGTAATGGATAGGTTGTATATAAATCATATACAGAATTATATCAAGTCCTTAGATACTATTATTAATCATCGAATGAGAATTATACTTGAATGGATACGATGGAGAATGAATCTCATCGCGTTCGTGGAGACGGTAGTCTGTACGTACGCACGAGCGACAATATCATTCTTTTGATATTAAAATAATATATAAATGGATGTTATATCATATATACAGAATCATTAACATGTTATATTTATTATTTACATGAGTTACACATCATTATTATACCCATCCAAATAATAATATATTGAATAACAATTACACCACGACGTGGAGACGGTAAGTCGTACGTACGCACGTATGGTGACATGTTATTAAAAGGGTGGATAGAATAATGAATATGGTTGTACCATATTTATAATAACATCACAGTATATATAAGATACTGGAGTTATTATTTTAGAATAGTAATAACAAATAAAGAAGAAGTGGAAGAAGAAGGAACTTGAAAAGGGGTGGTGAAAACATTACCTCTTCTTCGGGTTCTTCCTTTTGATTTGATCAAAAGGACTCCTTAGGTTGGCTTTATGATCAAACTAATGCCTCTAGGTTGTATTGAGGGAATTTGGGAGAGTATTTGGTCAGATTTTTGCCGAACCAAAAGGCTTTGAAGGTGTGAAGAAATGAGAAGGAGGAGTGCCCTTTTATAAGAGGGGTGAGGGGCACATTTGGAAAAGCTAGAAATATTAGTTTATAATAAATTCATATTTGGTTTCTAATGGCTCCAAAGTTTATTATTCAAATTTTAAGGTGGGTATGGGTCGAAAACCACTCAACCAATAGAATTTATACAGGTTTGGGTACTTATATTAACCTTATCTTTAAGTATTAACTCTAAGTTAATTAGTTTCACTTTTACAATGTCTCTTTGTATTTTTATATTATATGGTTAATAAACTTACCATATACATCCAAGAGACCCCCAAGTGGTCCATTAATGATGAACCTATCATGATATAAGTCTCCTTTCCGAACCTTAGATTTTTAGGAATTTAATATCAATTAATAATATAATATTTGTTTTAATAACTCTTTTATGTCAATTTTGAAACTATTCAATAGTTTATTTTTGTAAAACTGATAACAGAATGATTACTTCGAAAAAATTTAATTAAATTATTCCTAACATGTCATATTAACTTATAAAATTAGTTTAATTCATAGAAAGTCTCAAATTATATTTATTTGTGTATTTATAATATCAATTAGTTTAATTTTTCACTATTATGGTAATTACTTTACCATCATTGTGTCATAAATAAATTAAATTATTTAATGTATAAAAATTATAAATAAAATATCATTATGTAGGAAATATTTTTAACTTTCTAATGAATATTTATAGTTGAAAAACCAACATATATAACCATATGTAAAAATTATTTTGCTAAAAGATATATGCTTGTGTCATTTTTGTATTCATTTTAACTTAATTAAAATAAAGTATCCCTATCACCTACAAGTGGCTCCATGGGGTCCCAAAATCGACTCAAATATTCATATGGTCGAACATGTATCAACCAATAAGGTTATTACACGTTTTAGGGTAATTTAGTATTATTATAATATTATTTTTTAAACCTTATTTACCGGATTTACCCTTAACCATGGTAAATAAAATATTTACCGCAGTAATTATTCAAAATGTCTAAAAATAAAAGTTACCTATTTACACAATTTGAACATACTGATTCCAAATATGGAATCCATTTTTCCAAATTCAAAACACAGAAGTGGCAGAAATTAATTTAAAATTAATTCCCGTTGTTAAAACAAAAAGCGTGTTTTTAAGAGATAATAACTATCAAAAGATTGACACTTGTTTATGTTCGGTTTAATTGTAAAATTATGTCCAATGACCAAAATTATATTAAATGGTAAAAATATATTCTAAATATACTTTAAAACCACTCAAATTCATAATTTATCACTATTAATTATTTTGATTAAAAAAGTTGTTTTTAATTAAAATTTAGTAATTTTCACTATTCATCAAAATATTAAAGTTATCCGAAAAGTACCAAAATTTCACCTTAGGCTAAATTAGATATTCTGAATCCAAAAATGAAGTCAATTTTTAAATATAAAATATATATAATTTCAAAAAGTAGGTATTAATATTCATAACGGCTAGTTTGATTGGTTATGGTGTGTTAGAACTCGGTGTTGCGTACAACACACGCTAACACATTATTCAAAGACAAGTGTACCGTAGAAGCTTGGGGTGTTACATTCTCCCCTCCTTCAAATAATTCCGTCACCAAAATTTCTAGAATACTTATCACATGAAAAGACTCGGGTGGTTCTTCAACATAAGTTCCTCGGGTTCCCACGTTGCCTCTTCCATCTTATGGTTTCTCCACAAAACTTTTACCAGACGTGTCATCCGGTTTCTCAGTACTTGTTCTCTTGTATCAAGAATCCTGATGGGCTCTTTGCAATAAGACAGATCGGGTTCTAGTTGTAATTCATCATAGGTGAGTACATGTGTTGGGTCAGGCATGTATTTCCTCAACAGAGATACGTGGAACACATCGTGAACTTTGGAGAGAGTTGGCGGCATTGCCAATCGGTAAGCTACAGCCCCAATTCGTTCTAGAATTTCGAAGGGTCCGATGTACCTGGGACTCAATTTACATTTTTTTACCAAAACGTATGACTCCCTTCCATGGAGATACCTTCAAGAAAACATGATCACCGACTTGAAATTCCAAATCCTTCCTTCGATTATCGGCATAGCTCTTCTGCCTACTTTGAGCTGCTTTGATGTGATTTTGGATTACCTTCACCTTTTCCACCGTTTCCTCCACCAGTTCTGGGCCTAGAAGTTTTCTTTCACCAACGTCATCCCAACAGGTTGGTGTACGACATCTCTTTACGTATAACACTTCATATGGTGCCATCTGAATACTCGAATGGAAGCTATTGTTATAGGAAAATTATACCAGAGGTAAATATTGATCCCACATACCCTGAAAGTCAAGTGAGCAAGATATCAACATGTCTTCTAAGGTTTGAATAGTCCGTTCTGATTGTCCTTCTGTCTAAGGGTGGTAAGCAGTGCTCAAATGAAGTTCAGTATCCAGGGATTTCTGAAGACTTTTCCAGAATCTTGAAGTAAAACGGGGATCACGATCAGAAACAATCGATAGGGGTACTCCATGAAGTCTCACAACTTCACTAATATATAGTCTTGCTAGACGTTCCAGGGGTAGATCTTCTCTTATAGCAAGAAAATGTGCTGACTTGGTAAGATGATCAACAATAACCCATATTTCATCGTTCCTTCTAGTAGTATTTGGTAGTCCCATGACAACGTCCATCGTAATATTGTCCCATTTCCACTCCGGTATGGGAAGAGGTTGCATGACTCCTCCAGGCTGTTTCCTTCCAGCTTTCACTTGTTGAAAAACCATACATCTTGACACAAAATCAGCTATCTCCCTCTTCATGTTGTCCCACCAAAAATGTTCCTTCAAATCTCTATACATTTTCGTGCTCCTAGTATGTATAGAGAAATTGGAACTATGAGCATCATCCAACAATTCCCTTTTTAGATCAGGTATATCGGGAACACAAAGTCTCTTCCCGAATTTCAAAATTCCATCTTCATACACAAAGTCTCTCAATCTCCCATCATTCACAGCTTTAATATTCTTTTGAAATTCTTCATCATCGGTCTGAGAACTCTTAATCCTTTCTAGTAAATATGGTTTGGCAACCATTTGAAAAAGCATTGATGTTTCACCTTCCCTGGTTATTCCCATGTCCATCTTCACTAGATCCATCAAAATTGGATCCCTTTCAATTCTCATCACGTTCAAAACTCCATGGTCTTTTCTGCTCAAAGCATCTGCCACCTTGTTTGCTTTCCTCGGGTGTTAGTGTATCGTACAATCATAATCCTTGAGTAATTCAAGCCATCTCCTTTGCCTCATGTTGAGTTCTTTTTGTGATAAAATATACTTCAAACTCTTGTGATCGGTATAAATATCACATTTTTCACCATAGAGGTAGTTCCTCCATATCTTTAAAGCAAATATCACAGCTGCTAACTCGAGATCATGAGTAGGATAGTTTTGTTCATGAATTTTCAACTGTCGTGATGTATAGGCAATAACTCTATCATTCTGCATAAGGACACAACCAAGTCCTTTATTCCATGCATCACTATAAATAACGAACCCATCATTCCCCGATGGTAGAGTCAATATAGGAGCATTGACTAATCTTCTCTTCAGTTCTTCGAAACATTCTTCACACTCTTTTTTCCAAACAAATTTAAACCCTTTACGTGTGAGCTTCGTTAATGGGTTAGCCAATCGGGCAAAATTCTGGACGAATCGTCGATAATAACCTGCCAAACCAATAAAACTACGTACCTCAGTTATACTCGTAGGTGCTAGCCATTCTTGGATTGCCTTGGTCTTAGAAGGATCAACAGAGATTCCATCCTTAGAGACAATATGGCCAAGAAAAGAAATCTCATGAAGCCAGAATTCACACTTGCTAAACTTCCAATATAATTCATGTCTTCTCAGAGTCTTCAGGATAATGCGCAAGTGATTTTCATGATCTTCATAGATTTTGGAGTATACCAAGATATCATCAATAAATACCACCAAAAATTCATCAAGATACACCTTGAAAACTCTATTCATCAGATCCATGAATACAAAGGGTGCATTAGTCAATCCAAAAGGCATTATAGTAAACTCGTAATGCCCGTACATGGTTCGAAATGATGTCTTCGGAATGTCTTATTTATTCCCACACAACTGATGGTATCCAGATCGAAGTTCAATATTACTTCTTGGGTTACGTATTTTATCTCCAGCATACCTTGCTAACCTTGTAAAGTTAGCCTCATACTTTGTGACATTCTCATCCTCCTTCTGTCTCAGACTCAGAAATTGCCTTTCCATATCTGCTCGATGGTCGCGAGGAAAGTATTTTTCTAAAAATAGATCTTTGAACTCCCTCCATTCCATATTTGATACTTCATCATATTCCTTCATGTTTTGAATCAATGACCAGCATTGATCAGCATCTCCATTGAGTCGGTAAACTGCCATGATAACTTTTTCCCTTTCACTACTCCCCAAAGCCTGAAATATTTTCTCTAGGGAATTTATCCATTTCTTAGCTACTAAGGGATTTTTACTCCCACTGAAAGTTGGTGGTTTTTACCTCATGAATCAATCTAACATTGATCCTCCACGCTGCGGATTAGGGTGCTCCATACGGGTAAAGTTATTATTCATAACTTGAGTGAGTTGTCCCAGTATGGTGATTAGCTAATCGGCACCAGTTGCATCACCAGCTCCATAATAATTATCTTGAGCAGGAGGGAAATCCCTACATGGAGTGCGTGCATTGATACAGTTTCCATTTCTTCCACTAGGTGTCATTTCTAAACAATGGCATGAACTAGATCAGTTTATGAATCAAAATACATAATCCCATACTTATAAAACACTTAACATAAATTGAACTATTTATGGATATAATACATAATCATAAAAATGTTTTCTTTGAGGAATTATATACTCATAAACCCTTCATAATGATTTGTAAAGAATATGAGAGTTATCCTAAGCATATCCCCCGGGAGTGTCGTAACCAAGAGTGCAGCAAGGCCTGTTGTCGTGCACCAGTTCCCGTTCGAGTCTAGCTCAAAGCGGTGTTTTCGGGTTTTACCCCTAGGTACATCTGTGCCAGAGCCGCCTCTACCTTCTCGTATCTAGACAGGGATGTATTTCTCAGAAAACTCACAAAATCTTTACAATACCAAAATTCTAGGAAGTTCTTATATACTAATCCTCAAAGTTCATCTTAGGTCTACGTGCTCTAATCAGAGTTTATCTAAATCTAGATTCCAAGGTTTGTACTAACCTCCCTCTGATACCAACTGTAATTCCCCGACCCCAGTTACCCAGAGTCGGTGCATTATACATAACATTGGCATGATCACAAGAAAGATCAAATCTCGAAAGACCGATTGGTTTAGTAGCCTTGGAAACACTAGATATATTCATAAAGTTTTACATTACATCATAAAGTGAAAAACTACTACAACAACATAGTATCCATATTCCACACTCATATCCCCACATAAAATCCCTACAGGTCATTCATAACTTACTTCTTCAAATCCTGGGAAAAATAAATCATAGAAAAAGGGTGAGCTCAAATGCCCAGTAAGGATAACAATATAGCGGAAACTTTCAAAAATAAGCATAAACTTATAAGGCAATGTATAACTAAAACAAAATCCTTTTAAACTTGAACTTCAACATCGTATGGCAAAAGTAAAATTAAATAATGCCATTTACTTATTCACATGGATATTCTACTAATCGAATAATCACATTCAATATCAACAACCACTTTCATAATGATGGAATGCATAATACCAGACTATCATAACCACATAGCCAAGGCCTTGTGCCAAGACTACAAATAATATTTTGCCAAGGCCTTGTGACAAGACTCTAGTTTGTCTCATGAGACCTACCAATGCATAGAGGAGCTATAGAGGTCTCCACCCATCACATATTAAGTCCAATGCATTCCCATATGAAAAGGTTTAAACATAACATAAACATTCGTATTAAAACTAGCATAAAAAATGTCAATACTTTCACCATAAACTATGAATGGTATAAAAATAGAACATCCACAGTCAAACATATCACAAAACCTTCAATACAATATATAAGTTTTGTATCATGATAAATCAACTTCAAATAAGCGTAAAATCCATCAAAGGATGTTGACATAGATGAAATCAAAACTCTTTTTAGAGAAATATCTCTTTCTATTTTGAAATCATTTAAGAGTCTTGTATTTATGAAATAAAACATTTTCTTTGAAAATATTCTTATAAGATTTTAAGGGAAGATTCGACGATTTTATAATGGCGTAAAATAGCCGCACCCGCCGTATAAGTAAAAAAACATTCTTACCTTAATTCTGTCGAAAAGGTTAAAAGCACCTTGTTTGGAAAACGACGGAAAGATTCCTTTACAAAACTCTTATAAAAATTAAAACAAGGGTATAAATGAATTTAACCCATATTATTTTAAATAGTAAAAATGTTTTGAAATTAATTTTTAAGAAACATGGATGTGGATGATAAAGAGATCCCATTAGATTATTACGTATAAACAACCTCGGATAATGAAGAGATTGTGAAATAACCCTTACCTTGTACTTTTCCTTGGTTGGGGTAGGTTAACCTCCTGTATAATGGTAAAATAATTTCTATTAAATTATACAAGAATCATATACATTAATATGATATCATATATGATCTTTTAACATTGATTTGTTAATAATATCTTAGTATTATCATTGTTTCGGGTGTTAACTTACTCGTTTTCTTTTATATGTTTTGTTATGTAAGCCATGTTTGTAATGGATAGTTTGTATCTTAATCATATACAGAATGATATAAAGTCCTTAGATACTATTATTAATCATCAAATGAGAATTATACTTGAATGGATACGATGGAGAATGAATCTCACCGTGTTCGTGGAGACGGTAGTCCGTACGTACGCACGAGCGACAATATCATTCTTTTGATATTAAAATAATATATAAATGGATGTTATATCATATATAAAGAATCATTAACATGTTATATTTATTATTTACATGAGTTACACATCATTATTATACCCATCCAAATAATAATATATTGAATAACAATTACACCACAACGTGGAGACGGTAAGTCGTACGTACGCACGTATGGTGACATGTTATTAAAAGGGTGGATAGAATATTGAATATGGTTGTGCCATATTTATAATAACATCACAGTATATATAAGATACTGGATTTATTATTTTATAATGTTAATAACAAATAAAGAATAAGTGGAATAAGAAGGAACTTGAAAAGGGGTGGTGAAAACATTACCTCTTCTTCGGGTTCTTCCTTTTGATTTGATCAAAAGGACTCATTAGGTTAGCTTTATGATCAAACTAAGTCCTCTAGGTTGTAGTGAGGGAAGTTGGGAGAGTATTTGGGCAGATTTTGGCTGAACCAAAAGGCTTTGAAGGTGTGAAGAAATGAGAAGGAGGAGTGCCCTTTTATAAGAGGGGTGAGGGGCACCTTTGGAAAATCTAGAAATATTAGTTTATAATAAATTCATATTCGGTTTCTAATGGATCCAAAGTTTATTATTCAAAGGTTAAGGTGGGTATGGGTCGAAAAAAACTCAACCAATAGAATTTAGACAGGTTTGGGTACTTATATTAACCATATCTTTAAGTATTAACTCTAAGTTAATTAGTTTCACTTTTACAATGTCTCTTTGTATTTTTATATTATATGGTTAATAAACTTACCATATACATCCAAGATACCCCCAAGTGGTCCATTAATGATGAACCTATCATTATATAATTCTCTTGGCCGAACCTTAGATTTTTAGGAATTTAATATCAATTAATAATATAATATTTGTTTTAAAAACTCTTTTATGTCAATTTTGACACTATTCAATAGTTGATTTTTTTGAAACTCATAACAGAATGATTAATTAAAAAAAATTTAATTAAATGATTCATAACATGTCATATTAACTTATAAAATTATTTTAATTCAAAAAAAGTCTCAAATTATATTTATTTGTGTATTTATAATATCAATTAGTTTAATTTTTCACTATTATGGTAATTACTGCACCATCATTGTGTCATAAATAAATTATATTTTTTAATGTCTAAAAATTATAAATAAAATATCATTATTTAGTAAATCTTTTTATATTTCTAATTAATATTTATAGTCTAAAAACCAAGATTTATAACCCTATGTAAAAATTGTTTTTCTAAAAGATATATGCTTGTGTCATTTTTGTATTCATTTTAACTTAATTAAAATAAAGTGTCCCTATCACCTACAAGTGGCTCCATGGGGTCCCAAAATCGACCCAAATATGCCTATGGTCGAAAATGTATCAACCAATAAGGTTAGGACACGTTTTAGGGTAATTTAGTATTATTATAATATTATTTTTTAACCCTTATTTACCGGATTTACCCTTAACCATGGTAAATAAAATATTTACCGCAGTAATTATTCAAAATGTCTAAAAATAAAAGTTACCTATTTAAACAATTTGAACATCCTGATTCCAAATATGGAATCCATTTTTCCAAATTCAAAACACAGAAGTGGCAAAGATTAATTTAAAATTAATTCCCGTTGTTAAAACAAAAAGCGTGTTTTTAAGAGATAATAACTATCAAAAGATTGACACTTTTTTATGTTCGGTTTAATTGTAAAATTATTTCCAATGACCAACATTATATTAAATGTTAAAACTATATTCTAAATATACTTTAAAACCACTCAAATTCATAATTTATCACTATTAATTATTTTGATTAAAAAAGTTGTTTTTAATTAAAATTTAGTAATTTTCACTATTCATCAAAATATTAAAGTTATCCGAAAAGTACCAAAATTTCACCTTAGGATAAATTCGATATTCCGAATCCAAAAATGAAGTCCATTTTTAAATATAAAATATATATAATTTCAAAAAGTAGGTATTACTATTCATAACGGCTAGTTTGATTAGTTATGGTGTGTTAGAACTCGGTGTTGTGTACAACACACGCTAACACATTATTCAAAGAGAAGCATACCATAGAAGCTTGAGGTGTTACAAGAAGTTGTTTAGTTTATTTATAAAAATATTTTTCCAGAAAATTATTTTATATATTTCTGAAGGGGTTTTATTTTCATTTCTAATTAATTGGTCACCATAAAATTAATTTTATATACATGTGTAAACCATATTTTCAAAATTTAATTAATCCAATTCAAACCATACATTCTATCTTATTGGTGATTATTATTTTTTAATGAGAATAGTTTTTCATTATTTTCATTTGGTAAAACTTAGTCTTATGTGTAATATAAGATATCAAATGTAGTTGGTGGTGTGTGAAAGAGAATAAAGACTATATTATTTGTAATTAAAAATAATCTCTATGTTTTGTATATATAAATCATAACCTTTTGTTTCTATCAATGAAAACCATAATAGAAATTTAATTTATTCAAAAATAATAATTCATAAAAACTCTAGGTGTTACACTTGTAGTAAAGGTGGGTATTATATATACAGACATTTGATATTGAGATTTTATAGACACATAGGAAGGGTAATGAATTAGCCGATTCTCTTACCCATAAGATTCATACAATTTACATCCATGATGCTAGATTTGATTGGAATTTCATGGCTCTATTTTATGATATGCCCCAAGATTTTCAAGAACTGCACTGGTATCAAGTTTTAGCATCTTTGGCAATGAAATCCTCCCTTATATGATGGGTGTTAATGACATAGTTTTTTGATCATGAGGTCCTTTTTATAAGTTAATTCTTCTGAGGTTATAACCCAAATCATGGTTGGGTTGTTGATGAGAATGAGATCCTACTCTTTTAGGGATTTATTTGGGTTTCTTCTGACATATAGGAAGAGTTTATTTAGGAGTATTAGGACTTTGTTTTTTCCATTCAGTTTTGTCTTAACAATATGTACATAGATGTTTTCCATTAGTATTGGTTTCTGGGTATGAAGAGGTCAATTTCATGTTTCATCATTTGGTGCTCCACTTATTAGTAGGTGAAAGCTAAGCACCAGACACCTGCCAAACTTCTACAAACTCAATCCATTACTAAGTGGAAAAATAAAAATGTCACTATTGATTTCTTAATGGTCTTGTTGAGATAAACTAAATAAATTAATTATTCTTGGTTTATCATTGATAATATGACTAAGTTCACATATTTCCTATCAATTATATAGACCTTATTAGTTAATTAGATTCATAATATTTACATCTGAGAAATTGTGTGCCTTCATGGTGATCCCTATTTTATCATTTCAGACTGAGAAACCTAGTTTACATCATTGTCCTATAAGGTTTAAAAAAGACACTACGTTCAAAGGTATTCTTGATTACTTCTTATCATCTAAATGTGGATGGTAATATAGAGAGAATCATATGGATCTTAGAGGACATTCTCTGGGAATATATCCATAATTTTAGAGGTTTATGGAAATCCATATACCTCTTGTTGAGTTTTCCTAAAATAATAACTTTTATGAGATTATTTAGATGGATCTATGTGGTGTTTTTTACTATAATATGTTTTATTCTCCACTATCCTGGTTATAGGTTGGTTAGGTTGCACTAATGTGTCATCATCTCATTCTGCATACATTAGAGAAAGTTCAATTGATTTGGATATATATTGTTACTGTTCATTATAAGAATAAGTCTTATACCAATCATTTTCATAGACAAATATAGTTTAATGTGGGACACCATTTCTTTCTACATGTATTGCTGAGATTGGTTCATAGATGGATTAAAATACTAGGCAACTTATCACCCAATTATGTCGGTCCATTAGAGATCATAGATAGAGTCAGTCTGGTTGCCTATTGGTTACAGCTACCTCATAGGTACCTTTAAATGCAAGAAATATTAAAAAGAACATAGATTTTCCATTATCATGTTGACCCATCTATTTTTTTTACCATGATGATATTGAGCTAGAGGTGGATGGATCCTTTGTGGAGCATTTGATATATATCATTGATAGGATAATGAAGGCCCTTTGAGGTAGGTCAATTCCACTAGTCCAGGTGCTACGACAACATAGTTGTGTATATGATGAGACCTTGAAGCTGGAAGATGATGTACATGCATAGTGCCCATACGTTTTCTCAAATAAATGTTTACAACCATTGAAATTGAAACTCAGGGACAAGTTATTTTAATAAGGGGATGTTGTAACATACTATATTTTTAGAGAGTTATGGATAATATATTATTATTAAATCCTATCATTTTATGATTTTATTGAGTTAAAATGGATAATAATTAGTTTGATAGTGTCTAGGAATCGTTTGGATCCAGGAGCTCTAGAAATTGGAAGTCAGGGTGAGCTGCATGGTTAGCGCTTAGTTAGTGGTAACAATGCAACTTAATAGTGTGGTTTCATTATGTGAAGAGGGAGGTCGCACGGTTTCTCTACAAGCATATTGGTTTGGGTGAATAACTATGTGAATTGTCTTAGAAAATTCATAGATACATTTCGTATGGGGTACATAGGTTAGTTAAACCATGCAGATAAACTATAATAGGGGGTTATTTGGGTAGCAGATGTCACATGGTTGGCGCTTGGTATTGCCAACCATTCTTCCAAATCGTTTGAACCAAATTTTAAAAGGGAAATGACCTTTTCCTTATTATATTTTAATATGCACTTCCTTCTGTTTCCACATCCTCTACTAGACATCACATGCCTGAAATTTCTTCTATAAATCCATGTAGGGTTTGTAACTTCACGAACATGTGATATATGTATCCTTCACCATCATGTGTGTTGGATCCCTCTTGGTATGCACTATAATCCTTTTCAATCTCTTCCTAGTTTATCTTCCACCCTCTTGAGCTATTATGGTGTGACCTCATTTTCCCTATTTTCGAGTCATTTGATGACTCATCCGATATCTATAATTCTAGCTTGATTCATGGGATGAAATGATATGAGTAGAGCTCTACGAACCTACAGCTGGGGTTTCAGATTCGTTACTTATGTTTCATTTCATTCTATATTGAGAACCTTTTTGCGAAATGTTATACCTTTCTAGTAACACCTCCAAAATTATTCATCAAATAAATTAAAATATTCTATGATTAGTATGATCATAGCTAGTTGTGAATCAAAACTTTGTTATATCTTCTTATCCTATGCTACCCCAATGGGTGTGCTATCCTTCAAGAGCAATAAATCTCATTTTTGTAAATTATTAAACCACCTTAGGTGTGTGTTTCTATTGTAATAATACCCTTTAAATGTAAATTGATATGAAGATGATTTTAGGTCAAGATCTATTCCATTATTACTTATGTCATATGTCATAGGCTTATGCTTTAATCTATTCCTTATTCCATATTCCTTCCTCTATAGTGGAATTGATTGAATTTAGTGAATTCTGATCCTTGATTAAAATTTTTTAAATGAAATGTTGTGTTGATACAGTATGTGTAGATTAGTAATTCTTACCTTATGCCCAACCATGAGTGATACAAGGTCCTGATTTAAGGATTCCTTGGATAGATCATTTTGCGTTATAAAATAATCATTAATAAGATTTGTAAATACACCATAGACGATACTAGTTATGCATTGTGTGGGATTACCATGAATTTCTTCTTCCTAAAAACCAGTAATACTAGTTAACAATTGGAGACCCTTGGGACGTACTCGATGAATAGATGTTTTTACTATTCCACTAGTGAGACTTGGACCACTATGTGAGATGTGAGGGATATAATCAAAGGTATTTATTGATTCCAAACCATGATGAGAGTGATACATGGGATCTCCTTTATGGTTTTCCATTGATGGACCCCAATGACATTGTGTTTTTATACTTCAGTTAGAGAGATACATGGGACTCCATTTATGGATCACCTTGGATGGAATTAGGTTACCTCAAACTATGATTTAAATAACCTCATCTTTATTAAGAACATAATATTATAACAGAAATTATATGGATTCATCTTACAAGATAAATAGTATACATTTGAATGGTTCATATAATGATACTCTATTCATAACAACCCATTTTTACTTTATATCTAAATTTTTTAGGATTTTCCATAGAACATACATCTATCTTAGGCTTAAGCAGTATGTGTTGGTATGTTATCTTAGAGGAACTCTTACTGTCATGTTTTATTTATTTATTACCTTTCATTATGTATTATTGGATCATTTATCAATTTATATGAACAAACTAGATTTATTTATACACCATTAGTGGTGGCATAATAAGTATATCTCACACTCTACATGGGTCACCCATGGTATGTAAGAAGGCATCATGATTTACGTTATGGATAAAGAGAATATTCTGGATTCTAATGTCTGGTTACTAATACTAGAATGGACTACGAGAGAAAGGGACTAATCCAATTCTCATGATGCTTGTAGTTTCTACTTTATTTACATTTTCATTTTGATAGCATGTGGTACATGCATGTATTTTATATTTCCCTATATAGTCCTTTTTGAATAGTTGTATGATCACCATCATCATTTTCAATCTACTTATTATTCATCATCCTCTTTCTTATTACTCTGAATAATTAATATTTATTGTGTTTCCACTACTTCTATATATTGATCACTGTTATGATCCACTGTCACTTAGGATGTCATAGTAACCCCATTGAAACAACATAGGACCTCATTGCTAATCGTAATCCTTTGATATATGTTGAGGGGTTCTTGAATTAATGTTTCTAATTATATTTGGGAACCACTATGTAAATTCTATGGTGGGACTGTGCGTAATTTTATTTAGATTGACATCAATGATTTAATGATGTAAGGTGGTGAATTCTTTCCCGTAAAGAATAATAAACCATGAATGAATTTTTTTATACTTCTCATTTATTTCTATGATAAATATTTTTTTTTAGAAAAATGTATTTATGCATTACTATTAAATGACAAAACCAATGATATCCTCTATCCTCTCATCAACATAGAGTATGGGAGTTTTGTGACCCGACTTGGTTATGCGAAGAAGAATCATGCACATCACAAGAAAAAGAACCATAGACACTCAACTTGTGTTAATAAAAACTCAAGTGTTTCATAAATAATTAACATTCCAATCTAGTTATTCAGTTACATACTCCTATTATGCTTCATGAATAACTAGTTCCATGAATCACACCTACTTTTTCAATGAAGGAAACCCTCCAGGTGTGTATGATACTCTTACGTGATGTGGGAACTAAACATGTAAAAGATAATATGTGTATCATTTCTTATTTCATTCATTACTTCTTAAAAAAATGTTTTATATTAAGATAGTGTGTTTATATCACATTTACAAACAATAATATTAAAAATTCAATTGTATTCAAGTAATAAAAACATTGTGTGCATGAGAACTAAACCTTACTAGACAGTTAGTACACATATGCTGGGTTTTGTGCAAGAAAGTGAGAAGGATGAATGGTAATTGATAATTTAATTGTGAATTCATGGTAATGTAAATGATAATGGATATATGAATAGTGAAAAATAATATATTGATAATATAAGAAAGGAATCAGGTTCATGTGGGATTTTGGTTATAATGTTAGGTATAATTAATATATAATCATAAGATGATGTGAGATATTTAGTGCATTGTAATTAGTGCATCCAACATATTCAGTTTCACTGAGAAGAACTGATAAATCCATTGATGATATTTTATATCAATGAAATATAATAGGAAATTGTTATACTAATTCATATTATTGAATTTCAAAGAAGATTTGAGGGCTCAATCTATGTTTAGTCGATTATCATTTGGATCAAAGATGAAGTCTGAAATTTTAGTCCATAATAAATGTCATATCATTCTAACTGGGGATGAAGAAGTAATTTTCATCATGTTGGAATGAGTTTTTTTTTTGTAATAAAAAATTAGATTTTTTATTGAAGAAATAAAATGTGGAGAATATTTTGTGGTTGTGTTTGTACCAGTTTATTATCATTCAATTTAAAAAATAATTATGCAATTATTTTTTGCAATTTATTCATATTATGGTGACCTAAGTACAATGAATAAAGAAGACCATATTTTATATTTTTTATATAATAAATAAGAATTGATTTTTTACTTCTTCTATTCTAGTAAGAAAGTAATGAATATGAAATTAGAAGAAAATGTAGCATCATGACATCCAAAAGATGTATAATCTTGTGGAAGGCATTATTTTTGTCAGAAATAACATTGATAGGTGATGATTTTATTCAATGGTAGAATAAATAAAAATACATGAAGTGTAAAATATGAACTGGTGTTTGATTATAGTGAAAAAAGTTTAATAGTTATTCCCAAATTGTGGTAACCAAATTTAACGGGTCAATTTACTGTGGTTGTGTAGTATTGGGTTATTTTAAAACTAGTAGATTCACTTTGATTAGTGAATCATGTAGAGATCTAGTGTGAAATATTTAACGAATTTTATATACTTTCATATTAGAATAAAAATGAAATAATATAATCAATATAATAATAGATCTAAGAATTAAATACGTTAAAATTTATAAAGTGTTATGAAGTTCGCAAAATCTATCCTCCCCTCCCCCCCCCTCTTAGTATTGAGTATATCCAAATGTTTTCTGATTAGGTACAACATTAAAAAACATATCATAAATTCTTTGTTGCCTATGAAATATGATATGGAAATATGATTTTGTTATTGGACCATACAATAGTTCCTATATTTAGAAACTTTTTATGTATTAGTTGTGATTCATTTTGAAGTAGAGAAAAGGTGACATAAACATCCCTATACACCTAGGTTTCCTATTTTTAAATCATATTTTGGGCTTTTGTGGGGATTATCTATTACTTCAATGTTATATGGTTTTGATTTGACTCTTTTTTTATGTTTTCCATTCATTTTTTCAGTCACATTCTACTAGATATTTTTATACTCACCCATATATGGGAAAAATTCCTACACAAGTTGTGTTGGTGCAGATGAAATAGATTTTGGAGATGGATATAGTGCAGGTGGAGCTAATATAGATGTAAATTAGTTATTTATAGTTTATTTTGGTGTCTCTTGTAAGAGGTAGATATTATAAATAGTTAGACTATGAGTTTATGTGAGGGAATTTTGTCCCTTATCATATATTTTTTATACTCTAGGTTATTGGGATCTAATATTTTCCTTCATTTTTAGTTCCTTTCTTTAAGGTGTTATCATGGATAGTTATTTTTATATTTTAATTTTTCATTATGTTCAATTATTCATATATCAATATTAATTATAGAATATTATATAGTATGTAAGTACATGTATGATTCAGGTTGAATATAGGCTATGGTATTCCATATATGATATAACTTCTTGGTGATGTTCAATAAATATTGGCTTATTAGAGGTGGGCTTCGGGTAGTACACTCAGCTTAATGATGACCTTGTTAGGGTCATAATGGGTATATTAATGTCTAAAGATGTATACCATATATATATTGAAGTATTACATGAATAATTTATTTATCAATAAGAATTACTCAGATGACCATAAATGAAAGAGAAATAGGTGGAATTTCGATCATATTATATCAACTATAAGTAGAAATATATATAATTACACATGATGATTAAGGTAAAAAATGTAAAAGAAATTAAATCTAGAGACATGAGCATTTATAATTTCATTATTGAGTTTTAAGAATAATTATATGGAAATGTAACTCAAAACTAGAATCGATAATTAATTATGTGTGGAATTTAGAGAAGCCCCTATCAAAATTTTCATAATTTGGGAAACTATAGTCAAACCAAAGAGAAAATAAAATAATGATGTTTATATCACCAAAAAGTACTTGAATATATTATATATATGATAATGAAAAAAAATATTATATTAAAATATTATAAAATAATATAGAGAAAGATAATGTTTTTTAATGATTTGAAAAAATAAAATATTATCCAAAATGGGGAAATAATGTAATATCCGTAAATAAGGGTGAAAATATTATATAAAATAATAAATTCTATGATTTAAGGATCTAAAATTGATAGGTATGAAATCTATAGTGAAACACTTATACATTTGGTAACATATAATGTATAGGAAGTGAAATTAGATAATATTAAAAGGACTTATAAATTTCAATATAATTAGTTGAATAGTATAATAAAATTTCATAAGAATTCTATTCAAAGAATAAAAATAAAAGATATCCAATAGTGAAAATAATTTATAGAAATTTTATTAAGATAATATTCCCATTACCTCAATTTTATACTCACTAAGTATTATTCTATAACCATATGAATAAAAAATTCATTTATTAATTACATACATTTGAACATTATAAATGGTTATATTATTAATATTCATTTTTATTCATTTATTGATCACATATTAAATTCATGTTGTCTATATGGGCTGTTTATATGTGTTTATTTTATGGTTCAAGAAACATGTTCATGTGGCAATAATATTTAAATGTATTTATCCAATGGGTCTATATTCTCTAGATGTCTTAATTTAAAATTTTCACATTATTATATTAGTTCATGAGATTCATAGGTGTTTTGTAATGTGCATGCTTTAAATTTGTAAAAGAATATGTTCCAAGGTATGTTCATTTAAGTGGTTTTATCATCCATCCTATTTTAATTGAATATAATATCTATCATTGATATTTTTACATTATAGAAAAATAATCATAAAAAATTAATTATTAGTGATATTTTAAATCATAAATAATAAAATTATAACTAGTTCTTAAGAAAGTGACTTCATTTTTCCAACATCATCCACATAGTTTGTTAAGCCGGCCATGGATGGTCAATTATAATAATATCTATAATATAGTTTTTATTATTTATTTAATATTTTTATTCTAGTTATAAAAATATTATCTAAATTATTTTATTTTATAACATTTTTTACCATATTTAGAAAAATATAAAAGAACTTATAAGAATAAAAAAATGATAGATTATATATATGAATCATTAAATCTTCATAGAGAATACCCCAATGTGACATAATATTTCAAAGGATAGAGTTATTAAAAGACTATGGATTCCCTAAAATTTTTATGAGTGTTTAAAGATATATTTTACTATATATTAAGATAAGGAATATGTTTTTGAAGTAAGGAGAAATGAGTGAAGGAGAGTGGTAATTATAGGTGATAGATTTGAGAGTATCTGAATAAATTTTTGAATTTTATTTAAGAATATAAAAATAATAATTATTATGAATAATAATATTATTTGATAAAAAAAATATTTATTTACATGAATCTCAATTTAATGATTTCATTATGTTAAGATAATGATAGAGTACAACACCATTGAGAGGATGGTGGATGAATCAGTGCTTACTAGAGAATTAACATTCACAATCATCTACAAATCACCATTTAGTTCCATTTGATCATGAATTAAATGATGAGATGATACGGGTTAGAGAGATTAATAACAAACACAACAAACCAGTTTTTACAAGGTTCACACTCTATATTTATCAAGTGGATAGTCTTTGATGGTAAATAGTTATAATTAAACTACACATAGTTTTATCTTATTATCATCAAGAAAATAGAATGGATAAATAAGATGGTAAGTATATCCAATTATAATAAAGATTTAAAATTTTCAATATGTTGATCAATATCGGTATCCTTCCATCATGTTCATCTAGATTTTCAATCAATTATGCACTCTTGTTCTTCTCCTGTGTCCTGAAAACAATATTCCTAGAATTATATCTGGAATAGGAATCTGGTTATTTGAATGTTTTTCCATCCTATTATTCAATTGATTAACCTAATATTTATATAATTTTAAAACGTCCTAGTGTGAGTCACCTATCTAAGGAATGATATTCAGATAAAAAATACCCATCACATATTTCTTATATGATTAAAAACAAATTATGCACCAATTATGATATGACCAGGTGCATTGTGATTTGGTATTTTTATTTATTATTAAATATATAAGTATATCATTTTATAGTGTGACCCAAATAATTAAGGTTTGATATAACAATCATCCATGATAGCCATGAACCAAAATTTTTTGGACATCTATATTGTGGCCTAAACTAGGATTTTGTAACATGATGGTCTATGATACAACATAATTCCACTAAACTCATTAGATATAGTCACACAAATCATTCATGTCTCATCATTAATGTGTAATCTCTTACATGAAACTTATCTAAAAAACTTTAATAATAAAACATACATCAATTATGTCTAGATTACCTGTTTAAGGTTAAAAAACTACTCTAAGTCAACTCACCATGGTATAGTGATCTTCCTAACACTGTAATATCCCCTAACATAGAAAATCAATTATTTCATTTCATTCAAGTCAACATTAATGATCTTATAACTCAATCATTATCATTTGGTTAATAAATACAACATAGAGACACATATACAACCCATGAATGAATTATCTGATGTAAAATGTAATAGATTGACTCAATCATTATGATCATCTATACACCACCACATAATAGGGAATAGTTTTTTATAGTTATTTAACCTTTTTTAGAGAAGAGTAGAACTATATTAACCATATCTCAATTGAGATAAAATCTTTTTATTCCCTTTTTAATGCTCCTTATTGGAAATTAGAAAGCTCCCATATAATAACCCAATCACAAGGATTTCTTCAATCTCCCCTTTAGATTTTTAAGAAACATGTTAATAAAATTATGAGATCATAAGGTACCAGACATGTATAGGAATCCCCAAACAAGGTATTTTAATAATTTTTCACCAAAAAAACAACATGAACTCGTCAGTTGCAGTGAAGTGTTGCATGATATGAGACGGATGATCTCATACGAAGCAGATTAAGAACTAAAAATAATACCATAAATACAAAGTTCATTTAGAAGAATCACTCGATGTATGCTCATTTATGGTGATAATTTATCATAAGATCAGAAGTCAAATCCCTCAAGATCATCCACACATGATTTGAAACCCTATGAGAACATTGATCATCTGAAACCAAGTGTTAGTGTAGAATTCTGATGACTCCTTTGACATCATAAGGATCAATGTTTCTCTGTTTTGTTGATCTGTGAAGAGCAATTATGATCAAGCACTTGGAACCAGAGATTCACTCTCTAGAAATCGAGAGAGATATTATAGATATAATCTATCACCATTTGAGCATTGAATAGTGTTTGGGATGAGAACTCACTCCTCTATTTATAGTGATTCAATAAATATCCAAAATATACACCTGATACCCAAATTTTTTTTTCTCACTAATGAAAGGATATATTATGACTATTTAAATGAATTATAAATAGAATTTATATTTTTATCACTTTCTTGTATCATAATTAATACATTATATGATAAAGCCTAATAAATTAACATGACTTATCATTCCCGCAAATATTAAATGGGCCCAAAATACTTTAAATTAATATCCGTTCAAATAATACTTGTCATAATAAATTAATTCAATACCAATTATTATTGAAATGAATATTATTAATTTATTTACTCCTTTAGTGATCGTATATCATTGGAAAAAAACCTATACCCAATTGGTGGGGCCCATCTTGTCCAAATTTCATATTCACCATAATAGGGAAGAATTTTGAATATGCAATTGTGTGTGATCCTCTAGGCCCTTACCTTGATAGCATTTAATACCATTCACAGACCTAGAGTGGGATTGAGTAACCCATCATGACCCCTAAAGAGATAGGGATAGTCATAGCAATGACTACACACCTATAGACATGTACTTTGTAATATATACTTGTTGTCTTTAATATCCCATAAATAATGACACAAACCAATGTCATCATCCTTTTCTAGATTTATTATTTTTTTATCTAACTAGTGGGGTTTACATTGGAAAACCATGGACATTTATTTAACAAGGTACTACAATTCGGATCAACATGGCCTAATATATAAAACATTGTTAACCTAAAAGTGACAAATACTTTCTTCACTATTCAACCAATTCCATACTACTAAGGACACACCAAACACAAGCTACCTTTCCATGATTTTATTGTCCTCGTTTATTTATTCCATCAATGTATGAGATAAAATGGCACACATAGCCATTGATCTCAAGACGATATACCATTACACATGTCAATAGATAAGAACATCCAATGAAACCAAAAAATATGTGGAGTTCTTATAGGTGGGTTTATCCTCATGATCTCCCTACTAGGGATCACAATGTGCGAGCATTATAAGAAGAAGTCTCAATGCTTATGATCCCCCCACACCTGATAGTAAAATATATACTATGTCTAGTATATAAGATGTATATAGACCAAAGAACATATATTAAATATTAATGTCACATTATCTTGAGTCACTAATTATAAATTGGGATCTACTATATCATTTTTATAGGATGATAGAATATAGATATTATCATTTAAATAGTAGATGCTAAAAAGTATACACTATAATGGTAAGAATGCATCATTTATAAATAACTGTATACACAATATGTAAATCAAAAGTAAAGAATATATAGGTCTAGGGAACCAAATGACAAAACACTCCAACATGCACTAGATCAAAATTTCTAACCAAACTTGTATTCTCTTACATGATCTAAATCTTTTTTCTATTTAGTCACGACTTTAGCTACTCGGTCTACTATGATTCTTCTGTGTGGTAGTTATGCTATTTGAAACTCCATATCCTTAAGAAAAACATATCAAGAGATGGTTTTCCCATGTATATCTTTTTTTCCTACATTCATAACTTGACATATTATCTATAATAAAATCATAATTTAAATTATGATAATAATTTACTTATTAGGTGTGATTCCATGAACTGGAATAAGTAGTTATATTTAGTTTTTTATTAGAAACTTCAAAAGTTACAACATACTCGACATTTTTAGACATGTCTAACACTGGATTAAATGGTCTTATCATGATCAACACCTTAGCCTAATTATGATATTAGGTCACATATATATAAATATGACTCTTTTGTGTCCCCTGAACACTTCTTTTCTTTCTTCTACACTTACTATGAAAATATAATTTATACTCTCCCTAGAACAAAAAATAGTTTTGACTACTTAACTTGCATTAATATTTGATATAATTGATATTTTCCTAATATAAAGTATATACTTCCAATATAAACTTTCATACAAATCATGGAAAAGGTGATTGATCCATCTCTTAAGAGTATTGATTTCATCGTATCACGTTAATCTTCTCCCATGTCCCAAACATGTGAACCTATGGAGATTATGTCATGTGACATTAGAAACAATTCTTACTCAAATTGTTCCACCTTGTATTTTTAAATAAAATTTCATTATATATATAACTTACTAAGTCCATTAAACCTTTAGATCCACCATAGTATATCATGTTTCATAGAACATAGGTTGATACATTAATTCAATCTCTAGAGAATATATTTTATTATGGAATAATAGTAAGACGAATATTTTTTTCCATATATTGTCAAACATGTTTTACTTGGAAAACTTTAGTGATACCACTATACTAGGTTGGAGATATGTAAAACATTCATTCCAAATGAATAAATTATGATCATATTACATATTTCCATCCTATACTATAATTTAATTACTTGAAACCTTTATTATAATTTTGTGTTGTGACCCACCCTTTCTAATTGTGTCGTATAGACACCTTACACAACTAGTGTTCATGTCATACAATGCTAAAAAATATTATCATATAAATTAGTAAATATAAGTAAAATTATATTTGATTTAGAAATAATGACTTTCTATTACCAATAAATCCTTATTGGTACTACTCTTTTATCATACATGAATCATTTCACTTGAATACCAACCTTAGTATTAAATATTATAATCCCCTTTTCACTTTGATACATATATACCATTATTGAATTTTAGTTGATCTTGTAAATTTTAGTGAATTTACATACTTTATTTACTTGTAATAAATATTATTCACATTAAATAACTTATCACCAAACATGGTGAATTCAAACCCATTATAATGGTTGTAACCTTCCTACATAGTATGTGTCTCTGGAACATTCCTTTTCAACATGACCTACAAAACTCATTCCTATTCCAACTATATGTTCATATATGGAATTTAATAAACCCAAGTCAATCAAACTCACACAATCTCAAAAGATATGATAACCCTTCTATAGAAATTTAGTCTATTACTTGACTATGATATCTTCTATCATTGTTATTTTTGTAATATCCTAAGTAACAGTTGGGATAATTACCTTAGATTCAAAAACAAATTCTTGATTCATGTTTTTTATGTCCTAACAAAATATTTTCATCTAAACACATGTCCTTATGACATATTGGATTTCCATCATAAAACAATAGCTATAATATCCCTTAGTAATTATAATTGGAATATGGTTATGGGATATCCTTTTCATTTTTTGAAGCACATCATGAAATATAATAGATGTTTCTTCAAGTTAAAGCATTGATAATCCTTATATCATAACATTGATGTATGAAATGTGCATTTAAGAATTGATCCACACTAAATTTTGTGGATCAATGTTAACATTTAAGACTTCATCAACAAACATCCTCATTAATATCAATTTCATGATGTATATAAGGATATGTGCTGACTGAAAATTCACTTTTTTGATTTTCAAGATACCCGCTTTTTGGGTGAGTGGTAACCACAACCGAACAAAATTAAAGATCCAAATTCAAATTTCAAATTTCAAATTCAAAAAGATCCAACCATCATGCCTTACTAGATGTGCCACCTTGCATCATGCACCCACCTAGCGTCACACACCCACCTCGGGTATTCAATTCCCAATCTACAAAAACTTCACAAATTTGACCATCCAATAACTTTGAGGTTACCACAATGACAAAATCACAAAAATCCCCATGAATGAAAACCACCACCATAACAAACCACGTCGCTGTCGCCGCCACAACATTGAATCAAGCCAACTGCAAATCACGAACCCCATTCCAAATCATGAACCATAATCGCATCCAACCGCACAATCAAAACCAATAACCGCATTCAATAAATCAACATAAAAAAACACTTCACCGAAAAACATCACCCAAACAAGATCTGCTGCAATCTTGAAGCACAAAGACTATCATCGCCTTCAAACCGAACACGAATACCAGATCATTCAAACGAACCCATAGCTGATGGAGAAGTGTGGCGGAAAACTTCATCGCAGTAGTTGGAAAATTGAACAACGGGTCCTCACCGTGCTGCCCTGAAAGCCCCGTCCAGGATAGAGCGTTAAAACAGCCAGCAACAATGAGATTTTTCGGCTTGTTCAAGACCACAGAGCCACACCACCACAAGAAGATACACCGCACACCCCCAAATTTCCGGCTGAAGTGCCGAGGGGAGAAACACAGCTGAGTCACGATGAGAGAGATGAAGGCGGCGACGGGGAGAAAAACCCTTACACGGAGCCCCTTACGGGCTCATCCCATATCTATATAAGTATATATTCATTTAGGAATTAATCCACAAAACATTATATTGATTGATGATTATGTGGTCAGTATATTCTTCCAAATTCTATCCCAAGTAACTAATTTCTTATAAACAGGTGTAAACTTCACATTACCATTCAATAAGTACATTAAAAAATCTTATCAATTATATATACCTCTAGATTATCATAGAAAATTTCACACTCACATGTTGAACAAATTCTAGATGCTTTGTGGAATATAATTATTTCTAAATATTTATTTGTCTAAACTAAGGATGTTGATAATACCATAGGTGTTTAGCTTTATTGGGCATAAATTCCAAACTTGGTATATACATGATGTCATCTTTTAGTCTTAATTGACAAAGAATTATCCTTCCATGATGGCATATAAAGGTCTTAAATTTTATATTATTCGGGCATTTCCTAAAATTCATGTATTAATGAACTATTGGTTGAGTATATGAATTAAAAAAATTATTCAGAAACCTAGAATAATGTATCCTTATGATGAAAGGACATGTGAGATTTTTTTTAGTACTCAGTAATAGTTCTATAAGAATCATTCACATGGAAATATAGAATTCATGTACTTCTCAACACTGGACTAGGTATCAGCCTTTCTTAACCTCTTAGTGAATATATGTTACTTATAGTATTGTTTATAAACTTACATGGTTAATTTATTTCAATAAAAAATCGATTTCCATATTTTATTTAATTAAAAAATAAGTAGGATATAAACATTATTTTTTTGTGATGAATATTCTTGAAGAAGAAGAGTTAACTTTCATATTTAATCTAGTTTAATGCTCTTAAACTTGTATAAATTTTTTTCATGATATGGAATGAAAATAACCTCCTATTAATACCACTTTTTTGGAATATTATTTTGAATGTGCCTTTGGTGTTACTTTCCAGTGGCCTGTTCACCTTGCCTTCAATTTTTTCACCATAAGAATTAAGATTAAACTATCTTTTATAATGTTATTTACATGGAGAACCACATCTAAATGATAATGAATAATCTAATCCAAACTATTCATTTTGTTACCGAAAATGAGACTAGAGTAAATGGGTTTAGGAATGGAATGTGATGATAGAAGTTATCTTCCTTCTAATTTACACATATCTAGTGTAATCATCTCAATATGATATTGCTTCACATTCTCCTTGAAAACTACTCAGAGATGAAACTATGTTTTATATCATTAATGTCTAATGTAGTGACCACAAATAGAATCATACATTAATAATTTCATAATTACATAATCAGAATATGAATTGTGTATTAGTCTCCTCTAAGAAATTTATACACTATCGATTCGTTGGGTGGTAAAATAGATATTGGAGACACTAGTACCATAGGGTTCATGTATCACAAGGTTGTGTGAAAGTGCCTGTAATATTCATTTAAATTCATTAAAGTGAAGAAATTTAATTTTCCATTTTATATTATAGTATTTTTATATGGTAAAACTTTCAATTTTGAAAAATATAAATTTAAGACAATTAGTACTTTTATCTTGATTATTGATTTAGACACTTTGGATAATTAATTAAATAATGAAATGTCTCCCACTATTTTATCAAATTATATGAACCATCTATTCTAGAGTCTTAATTATCTATCTCTTAAGTACTCTAGTAAAAAAATCTTAGACCCTCCCCTCATAGTCTACATGTTTTGGCTATGCCAATACATGAAGGGTTCAAGGTAGGAATTTGACTTGCGAACTTCATTAATTTGTGATTCATTGATATTTTTGGTAAAGCCTCAGATTCTAAAATCATTACATTATACAATAAATGCTTTCCTATAAAATTAAATAAATTTATCTTTGTCTAATACTCATTATTAATTTAGTTAAATAACCAGCCACTCTCATAATAACTTCCTGGTGGTAAGACTCACTGTCGATTTTGGCATGAAGGGACCCCAAATAGCCGCTTTTTTCAAATATGAATGATGGAAGGTGGTTATGTAATAATATTTCTCTAAATATTTAATTGTTTTTCATGTGATAAAAGAAATAAATTTATATTATATAATCATGTTCTATGTGATCTCTGTTTCGCACGGAATTCGGGCATGACCTCCTGGACGGGAGATTCAAACGTTCCGATCGGTTTCTAACGGGTTTGTTCGTAGAACTGGAAACATCCAATGATTCCACATCCGTTTGGACCTACTTTCCAAAGGCAGGCACTCATTAGCTTGTGGACTAATGAGGCTTAGGAATTTGCATTGGTCGAGAGAATGGGAGGTCGGACTCATCACACCTTTTTGAGGGGAATTATTGTCTACTCCGGGACTCTCTTTATAGATTTAAGTTATGTTCGTGAATCCTTATTACATTACCAAGTATAAAATGTGTTTTCCTTTAGTTTTAACAATCAATGATTAAATATGCAAGAATTTTAGAGAATCTTTTATATGTATTCGAGGTTCTTCATCAATAGAGAATCATTTATATCTGTTTAGAGATTCTTGGTCAATGGTATCCTTCAAAACATTTATATAAAAGTCTCTTGGTCATTATGATGACCAGGCTGGTTTTAAAGCCACTCAGTGGGGCACTTGAAATTTATCGTCATTCAGAAGGACAGAGATTATTTCAAATTTGGGATCGAACCCATAAATGGGATACCTACGTATCCTTTGTTTTGGAAAAGGAATCAGAACCCACGTAGTTCGAGAAATGGAGTATGATGTTTATGATTGATGGCTCAAAGATGAATGTCATAATTACTTTTACACTCTAAGCTCACGTGAGTCATGCTCGGTGTGAGAAACAAGAGGTATTAGTAAAATTTAGACAATTGTTCCATGAAAGATGCAATCATAAGAATTTGTTTGGGGCTTATGTATGGATGACTGCCCAGATAGATGAAGGTTTAGGATTTACTTTTAGGGAGAAAATCCATGAACAGGGTCCATAAAGTTATATGTGCTTCATGGAGATTTGAATACTCTAATCTTGGGGCTTACTCTTAAGGAGGATGCCCAAGTTAGGAGGGGATTTATGATTGGGTTTTACTCCTGAAAAGGAAACCCAAATCAAAGGTAAATTATGACTGGTTAAGAGAAATTTAAGGGGACTTGGGGCTTATTCCTGAAAAGGAGACCCAAGGTTATGACTGAGTCTTATTCCTGAAAAAGGAGACCCAGGTTAAGGGACTTGGAACTTACTCCTGAAAAGGAAGCCCAAGGTTATGACTGAGTCTTATTCCTGAAAAAGGAGACTCGGGTTAGGGATTAAGGTTTGGGGCTTACTCCTGAGGAGGATGCCCATATTTGAGGTTGGGGCTTACTCTTGAGGAAGATGCCAAAGATTAAAGGACTTGATTGGGGCTTACTCCTCAGGAGGATGCCCAAGATTGGGAACTTTAAGAATTTGGGGCTTACTCCTGAGGAAGATGCCCAGATTAAAGGTTTTATCACTGGGGATTATTCCTGAAAAGGAGACCCAGGTTAAGATTCTCTCATCTTAAAGGATGAGGTTGGATGAATTAACTCTCCGTATTTTAGTGACATAAGGATATTTAAATCACTAGACTTTGAGAGAGATTCCACAGAATTCCTTTCAGATAAGAAAGTCAAATCAAGAAATCATGCCATAAATGGCTTTGAAGAGTGTCTTGAAGATTGAATCTTGAAAAGGAAAGGTGAAATGGCTTAAGAGGGGTAAAATGGGCAAGATGGGAACCCAAAAAGATAGGGGCACGCAAGTCCTGTGGCGGCGCGCAAGTATTGACCGCGCAAGTATACTTGCGCGACACATGGTGTACTTGCGCGATTTTCAATCAGAATTGAAATACTTGAGCGACTCTTGATAAAACCCTTTAGAATCCCCTTGAGGTTCTTCCAGAAAAGGGACGCGCAAGTTATATTGAAGGAATTAAGTCGGCGCGCAAGTGTTTGATAAGTTTCAACACTTAGGCCTTCCTTCTTCTCTTTAGATCTTCCGTTCTAGGTAAGAAATTACCTTATAAGTGTTCCGGAAGCTTTGAGAAGAGACTTGGGCATCGGGAGCTTCAATCCGAGTTTCTGGAAAAAAATACTCCCGAATGGGGGGCCCACAGGGTCTATTTATAGGCAAAAGAAGACCCCGGGCGGTTACCGGGCGGTTACCGGGCGGTTATCACTTAGGTCGCGCAAGTCACTTGCACGACCATAAGGCGTCGCGCAAGTACTTGCACGACCACTAGGTGGCGCGCAAGTGTACTTGCGCGACCGTGAGGGAACTTGCGCGACCTATGGGCAATGTTCTCCTTGTTCATCCCTTTGTCGATTTTGGATGTTTCTTCAAAGGATGAATCACATTGGACTCAGATATTCCCTTTTCCGATCTTTAGATTTTGTGACGCAAGGAGCGTCAACAAAAGTCCCCCCTCAGAGTTGGATCTGGAAAGAAATGAGGATTTGACTCTGAGGAAATCGAATCCATCCAAAGGAAAAGGGGGCGCGCAAGACTTTAGGGCACAGAGGGCAGTGCGCAAGTGTGCTGGAACATGACTTTTATTCAGAGTTCCTTCGTCTTTTGTGGGCAGTTTAAAGTCATGCATGTCGGACATAAAGGGGATAATGTTTAAGGTCGAAATAGCTTTGACCGAAAATGGATTAAAAATGGATTCAATTCCTTGACAATTTATCTGAAAACATATTACCATACTCAAGTATGAGGGAAAAAATGTAAACTATGGATTAAGAATATTTGAATCTGAGGAATGATATGAAAAAAGATCTAAAAGGCATTAGAAGAAGTAGTTACCAAGAATGAAGTTACTATTATTTATCAAAACCCGTTAGGGGGTTGAAATATGCAGGGCCACCTATGGGCATTGGCTGCATGGTCAAATAAATAGCATCTTTTGGCTGACAAGTCTGTTATGTGGACTGTTTATGCAAGGCCACCTATGGGCACATGCTGCATATTCACGCAAAATAACTCCCATAAATTTACTTTCCTAGTGCTAAAATCCTGTGAAAGTTTATGGAGATTCAAATTTTCTAAAGTATAGAGTTTGTTGTATGGAAAGAGGTACTTGAATATGGAGAAGATATTTCCAAACAAGAATATCGAAGAACTGGATGAATATCATTCCTACGAAGGTATGACCCAAACGTAGGGAAGAAGAATAAACCATAGACTTGAATACTTTCAGATCATGAAAAAGGATATGGGACAAATATGTTAAGGATGGCTATTTTTTTGCGGATCCCTACATACTGTCGTTTAAGACAAATAAGGACAAAAGAGGCATTCTTCCCAAGAATGAAGTTACTATTATTTAACAAAACCCGTTAGGGGGTTGAAATATGCAGGGCCACCTATGGGCATTGGCTGCATGGTCAAATGAATAGCATCTTTTGGCTGACAAGTCTGTTATGTGGACTGTTTATGTAAGGCCACCTATGGGCACGTGCTGCATAGTCAGGCAAAAGAATTCTCCGAAGTTTGACATTTTTGTGACTAGAAGTCATGAAAAGGGTTATGAAGATCTGAAAATATTTAAGGTTAGGATTATAACACATAAATATGGGTATTGTCCAATGTATATAGAGATACATAGGTCAATGAAAACCATAATCATGTTGTGGCTGGGTCCTGAATTGAAACTTGGACTTCACTACGTATCTCATAAGAATGAGAATCAAGCCATACGTAGTTCTTGAAATGCATTTTAACGTCGTGCAGGACGAAAGTATGAGTGATCTTAGTTTAGGGTCATAGAATTCGGACCATAATAATGAATACACAGTGTGTGTTTTCATGAGGATTTTTCAGTCAAGGGACCGAAAGTGAAATTTGGGGTTAGGCCCAAAAGACTTAGGACTGGATTCGAGGGACACTCGAATGTTCCTACGTATCCCATAAGGATGGGAATCAAGTCCACGTAGTTCTAGAAATGCCCTTTGTACAAATTTGGTTCGTACATGTGAAGGGTGAAAGGGGACTTTAGTGAAATGATGGTTTAACCTAAAAAAGTTTAGGCATTACCATGTATGCATGTAGTCTTTTAAAAATGAAAACCATGATTGAAAAATCAATGTCAATAATAGTTCTCTCTCAAATGAGGAAATCAAAGAATATTGTAGTTTATTGTCGTACCGGACAAAAGTGTTGTATAGTTTAACGTCATATAACAAGGATGAAATTGAATCAATGTAAAGATATTGATTCCAGGGGCGGTTTCACAAATCAAGATCATATGAGGTTGTGGTGAACCGATGTGAAGAGATTGTTTTTGGGCTTGAACCCTGGGAGGTTGCCTACATACCCAGCCTGGAGGGCGAGGATCAAAGTCCGTGTAGTTCAATTAAAGAATGAATTAATGATCAAGTTGTTCTTGTGGACAATGATCTAATAAAAAATAATGTTGGGACTTACACATGGTTAGTGGCCCAAAGGGAATGTTATGGTTGATGTTCGCTCTAAGCTCGCGTGAGTCATACTCGGTGTGAGAAACAAGAGGTAATAACAACCTTAACGATGCACAGTTTAATGTCATGTAGGACATAAAAAAGGGACTATGCAGTTTAAAGTCTTGCAGTTAGGACTATTGGTGCTGCACAGTTTAGTGTCATGTAGCAGGGACAAAATACAGTTTAATGTCATGTAGGACATATCAAGGATTTTCTGTACAGTTTAGCGTCATGTAGTTAGGATGATGGGGATAAAATAGTTTAACGTCATATTGGACAAAAGGGGGACTGTGCAGTTTAATGTCATGCAGTAAGGACAAAAGAGTGTACCATTTTAACGTCATGTCGGACGAAAGTGCGAATAGTTTAAGGTCATATGCATGGACCGTGAATGGTGCAGTTTAATGTCATACTGGACTTTTGAGATTATATAGTTTAATGTCTTTCCGGACGTGAGGGACTTTTATACAGTTTAGCGTCATGTAATTTAGGACGTCACGGTTTAACGTCTTGCTGGACATAAGGGATTTGAAAATAGTTTATGGTCATATACATGGACCAGGGATGATGCAGTTTAAGGTCATGCTGGACGGTTTAGGGAACTTTTTCACGGTTTAATGTCGTGTGGGACGAAGTTGCAGTTTAAAGTCATACTGGACCATTGTTGTAGAGTTTAACGTCATATAGAAAGGACGAACTGGTGTTGTACAGTTTAAAGTCATGTAGCTAGGACTAAGGTGAACCAATATGAGGATATCAGTTCTGGGGACTTTTTACAGTTTAACGTCATGCTGGACAATGAAAGTGCCACACAGTTTAATGTCATGTTGCTAGGACACAATATAGTTTAATGTCATCTCGGAAAAAGTATAGTTTAATGTCATCTCGGACAAAATATAGTTTGATGTCATCTCAGACATTGAAGGTGACACAGTTTAACGTCATGTTGGACGAAGTTGCAGTTTAAGGTCATACTGGACCATTGCTGTATGAACCAATTGTAAGAGTCTTGGTTCTGGGAACAATATTTTGTGTTTATACAAAATACTTCTTCAGAAATCTGGCATTAGTTGGAGTCGTGATGAGTTCTCCATCCATTGAGATTAAACAGAACCAAAGACTAACTCTTCGTCTGATAAAGACTCTGCCTGATTAGCCTGTTTAGGTTGTGCCGTTTGGTGGGACGGTGCCCGTGGCTTTGAAGTAGATGGAATGAAATCTTCCAGAGTCAAAGAAAATTTAGGCTTTGATGCATACTCATCTTCTCCTGATTCCTCTTTCTTCTTTGAATTGCGCTGCCCTTTTGAGGATTTGTCTTTTGATGGAGGCTTTACTGCAGCTTTTGTAGGAGACACAATTGGCTTCTTCAATTGTGTTCGCAAAATGGAATGGGTCTGATTGATTGTCTTTCTGACCATCCAATCATCATATTTTTTCACAGTTTTGCTTTTGACTTCCTTCCACTCGCCTCCTTCCTCTGGATCTGTAGTGGTAATACACGCTACATGAGCTGAAGAACCCTTCAATTTGACTTGTCCCAAGTCGACCATCTTTTGAAGGAGGTCTTTAAAGACAAAACACTCCTAGATGGGATGCCCCAACATTTGATTAAAGGGACAATAATTGGGACGGTCTTCATCTCCTTCCTTGTTTGGCCTCTTCGGCACTGGTAATTGAACCAAATTATTTTCCAGAGCCGAAATGAAGTAACCAGGAACTTGCTCACTTCGGAAAGAGTATGTTTTACTCTTAATATCCTCAAATTGTTTTCGTCGTTGATCTTTTTGATCATTTGGACGAAACAGCCTTTGTTGTTGGCGTTCAGGAGGTGGAGCCCTTCGAGAAGATGAAGGTTTTGAAGTAGAAATAGGTACAGGTTCCTGTTTAAGCATAACTGTAGCAGTTTCTGCTTTACCCATTCTTCTTCCTGGAGCTGATGGAATTACACGAGATTTAACCTTAGCCTGTATAAGGGAATCTTCAATCTGTTGAGCGATTGAAGTAAGGTCTCGAAACCCTCCTGTGTATTTCACAGGGATCAATGGCGTGCGTAATTCGTCACGCAAATTTGCCACACAGATTGGCAACAATTCTTCCTGAGGGAGTGATAAAATTAAGGAATACGTTAATCCCTTCCAACGAGCAATGAAATCAGAGACTCTTTCATTTTCCCTTTGCTTGCAGTTTGTAAGATCGAAAACTGTCGTTTTTTGCAAAGTTGAGCTAAACTGAAGAAGGAATTTTTGACGAAGATCCTCCCATCCGATGACTGACCGGGATTGCAAGCTTGTATACCAGACAAAAGCTGGTCCTTGCAAGGTTCGCACGAAGCATCTGAGTTTCACTGCTTCTTGCTGCTCTGGAGTTCCCATCATAGGATCACAACAAGACACGTAATGCGTCAAATGTTGTTCAGGGTCGCCAGATCCATTGAAAGTAGGGAAAATAGGGTTTCCAAAACTGGATGGAGGAAAAATTGAATCCACCCATTCAGGGTAAACTTTCTTTTCAGGTTGAACTTGCGCCCGTTTCCTTTCCATAGTTTCTAACCGAGATGTTAATGACTCAATAGTAGTTATTAACTTTTGAGAAACGTCAGGTTGAACTTGGTTTTGAGTAGGTGCAATGAGTGGAGCTTGGACAGACGTGGTGGTTGGTGCTGCAACTGATGGTAGTGCTGCCAACCGTTGTTGCGTTTAACCCGTAGGATTAGACCTCTGTGGGTGTACTGATAAAGGAGGATATTCTTTATCCATCTCAGTAGTTACAACAAATTCCTTCGGCTGTCTGACTTCAGCATTCTTAAGAAGAATACTATTCTGAAGTAGTTCTACATTCAACCTTCTTAATTCTTTCATTTCTTCCACCTGTTGTGCAAACCTTTGCTCTAATGAGAGAGATTGACCTCCTTCAGAGGAAGGGTGAGAAGTAACCTGATTCTTTCCTTTCCCCTTATTAGATCCTTTTCGGAGAGTGGGAAGTGGGTTACTTGAAGGAATACCCAGATTTTGGGTAAGCCTTTGATTACGTGTGCGCACACCTTCTTCATTTAGGTCTGTGTGCGCAACTTCTTGAGCAGGAACTTCTTCGTCTGATCCCTCTGATTGAGCCTCATCTGGTGAATCAGTAGCAACGGCATTGATGACATTGATGGATGCATATTGCATAGAATCCTTTTTATCAGCATTTCTGTGATATTGTCTCCTTCTATTTCCATGATAAGACATGGCATTCCGTTGACTTGATCCCTCAGGAATTTCTTGGAAAACCGTCACTTGGAGAGAATCTCCTGACAGCTTGTCTCTTCGTTCCTCTTGAGGCTTATTCCCTAATCGAGAGAATACTGACTTTCTCTGAGGGAAGGATTGAAGATTTGAAAAAGTCCCCAGTCCGGTGGACTGGGGATGTTCCTGCTGCTTCCGCTCAACTCCTCGAATCCCATTCGTTGATTCTGAGGGTTGGGTTAGATAAGTCCTCAGTCTGGCAAGCTGGGGTGTCTCTTGACATGCTATGTCTGAGATCTTCTTAAAATATCTCTTGATCTTGCAAATCTTAGTTTGGAAATTAGCTGGATGCATTAACCTGTATCCACTTTTATCACCTGGTTCAACAGACCGTTGGATGATTTCCGAAACTTCTGTCATTTGATGACGTGTTTGCTCCAGACGAGAGGCTTGTGCAATATTCTCGCCTGCTTGATGTAGGAGCAATTCAACAACCTGTTCTCTATATACTTGATTTTGAGAGGAACTAGTTGAAGCTTGTTCTTGAGCAAGCTTTTGATTATGAACAAAGCCCATTGACTGTGGCCGGCCATGGGCAATAACATTGCATGAGACCATTTTCGGCGGGCTTTGCTGACCGAAAAGCACTGTGAAATGTAGTGCTCCGTGAACACCCCATCCTCTGATATGAACATCAGATGGAGCATTGGAAATTAACTGACGCAATCTTCTTAGTGCGCCAAGGCATGAACGTTGAAGGGTTCTCTGTTGATTTTCGGCCTTTGGATACCGAGAGACTGATAGAGATGCCAAATCAATCTGGCGTTGTAACCCTTCTATTATCTTAAGATGATTTTCATATTCATCGTAAGATAATACCTTCTTCTTTAATTGAAAAAGAGTTTTCCATATGTTGAGACGAATATCATGGATTCCATCATCCGTCAACATCTTTGGAATGTCGTACTGGGAGTCAGCCAAAGGCCAAAACATGAATGGTACTTCACCTTTTGCCAGTTTTTTCCTCATGTTCAGCATTTCCTCTTTATCATTAAATGAAGATTCTTCTACCTGTTTGGACCAGAGTTGGTGTTTCCTTGTTGCTTCATCGGATTCAACAAGATTGGTAGAGAAATCACTATTCATGCTGGAAGATGAATGACCCAGGGAAGGTTCGGAGAATAACCTGAACCCCAGGCTATCTTCTGATGGAGAAAGAGTTTCACCTGCCGATAGTAAAGCATCAGACATGACTGGTTTTACGTTTGCAAGTGCCTCGAGATAGGAGGGATTTCTCGTCACTACATTGCCTTCTGAAGAATTTTCGAGACAATGTGAATCACTACTACGGAGAGGACTTTCGCAGCGAAGTTCATCACCATGAGGAGGACCGTCATGATGGGTTACAGCAAAAGATGAAATATCTTGCTCCTTGGTCTTCTGACCACACAGAGGGTTCCTGTGGCTCTCATCTGAAGAAGAAACTTCAAGATTGACCGAATTTTCATGAAGCAAGTCTTCATGAGGAAGTGTCGTTGAAGACCTTCAGAATTAATGTTCCCGTTATTGGGAACTGAGGGAGTAGAATCTTGAATTCTGACAGATAAATGTCTGAGGGCTTCAAGAACTCCAGAATCGAGCAAGGCCTTGTTACAGATTGGCCTTTGATCTCCTGACTGTGCTGGGCGGATCTTTTTCTTAGATGCCTTCTTACTCGCTTTAGAAACCACTTGATGACGAAAGTGATTTCTCTGAGCAGGTGTATGTGCCTGATCAGGAAAGATGGTCAGGTTAGGCTGATGATCTCCACTCAAATTAGGTGTATGTGTCTGACTTGGTTGTCCGTATGATATGGGGGAGTATGCCCCATAACCCTCTTGGACTGGAACAGATGTGTGTGTCTGTTCTGGAGTGAATCGTTGATGTGTCACTCCATTGCTAGGGATAGATTTATGTGTCTGTCCCTGAGATGATGCTGAAGCTGTTATGATATCCTGGCAAGCATCCATAATATGAGCAGGAATTTGCTTCTGCTCTTTCACCATTGACAAAATATGTTTGGTGACTTCAGCCGCCGGAACGGGGATATACGTCCATTACGTGCTTGGAGTAGGTGTATGTGCCTGCTCCTGTCCTCCTTTTCCTGTCATTGAATCCTAACAGTACTCAAATGTGGAGGCAGAGAGTTGAGTCTGCCTCCTGTTTGTCATCGGGACTTTCCGACTGACTTCTCTGGGTGCTACCAAGCGATACTGTTGGTAGGCCAGATTAGTATTAGCAGGTGTATGTGCCTACTGATTAAACTTCGCCAAACGCGGTTGACGAGATCCATCATATGTAGTCAGACGAGCCTGCTGACTAACTGGTGATGTATAAGCAGGTGTATGTTCCTGCCTATGGTACTCCGCCGGAATTGCCTGGCGGGATAGGCTTGATGCTGTCAGACGAGTCTGCTGGACAGCTGAATTAAAACGGGCAGGTTTGTATGCCTACTCGTTGTTTGCCACCAAGTTAGGTTGGTGGACTTCTCCAGAGATGGAAGGGATGACAACCTGCCTATTGTTAACCGGATTCCGTCTCTGGCGGTTCATCTTGCCTGCTCGGGTTCGAGGAACCTGAGCTGAATGCCTGGAGTCGGTACCCTCATCATGTTGAGGGCGCACTACCGCACGAGTCTGGCGGCGATTGTTGATGGGAGCCCTCGGGAAGGACTCCTGTCTTTTTGAATTAAGGCCCCGAGGGACCTGCTCATTCACTTCCTCGGAGTAAGGGAATGAATGGAAATTGCGTTCCGGGGATAACGACCCGAAACGGTTGGAGACGGTAGTCAGCACCGCCTGCTTCTTTATTGCTGGCCGCCGTTGTCCGGACGACCAGGTAGAGTTGTTAACTTGGAGGGCTTGACGAGCGGCCTCCAGAGTTGGGATAGTACCGTTGCGACGGTACTCCTTAACCAGTGCATTAGAAACACAGCGTTGAAGACGCTGAGTTGGTGATGTCATCCTCAGAGCGGATTACGTTCCAGCAGGAGTAGCAGCATTGGTTTTCACAGCAGCAGACCTCACAGTAGAGGTGTTCACAGCAGCAGTATTCACAGGGGTGAATTTAAGGAAAGCCATTTTTGCAGAAGATCTTGAGAAAAGAGTGCCTGTTCCATGTAACAGACATAATCAAGATGAATCCGGCCACTGCATCTTTTGGATGAGCAAATGTCAATGATTGATTTGTTGGCCCAAGGGACCTAACAAATAAGAAGAACATCACTTTCACTTGGTTAAGGATTCACGTCGGGTTCACCATTTTTGTTTCGCACGGAATCCGGGGATGACCTCCTGGACGGGAGATTCAAACGTTCCGATCAGTTTCTAACGGGTTTGTTCGTAGAACCGGAAACATCCAATGATTCCACATCCGTTTGGACCTACTTTCCAAAGGCAGGCGCTCATTAGCTTGTGGACTAATGAGGCTTAGGAATTTGCATTGGTCGAGAGGATGGGAGGTCGGACTCATCACACCTTTTTGAGGGGAATTATTGTCTACTCAGGGACTCTCTTTATAGATTTAAGTTATGTTCGTGAATCCTTATTACATTACCAAGTATAAAATGTGCTTTCCTTTAGTTTTAACAATCAATGATTAAATATGCAAGAAATTTAGAGAATCTTTTATATGTATTAGAGGTTCTTCATCAATAGAGAATCATCTATATCTGTTTAGAGATTCTTGGTCAATGGTATCCTTCAAAACATTTATATAAAAGTCTCTTGGTCATTATGATGACCAGGCTGGTTTTAAAGCCACTCAGTGGGGCACTTGAAGTTTATCGTCATTCAGAAGGACAGAGATTATTTCAAAGTTGGGATCGAACCCATAAATGGGCTACCTACGTATCCTTTGTTTTGGAAAAGGAATCAGAACCCACGTAGTTCGAGAAATGGAGTATGATGTTTATGATTGATGGCTCAAAGATGAATGTCATAATTACTTTTACACTCTAAGCTCACGTGAGTCATGCTCGGTGTGAGAAACAAGAGGTATTAGTAAAATTTAGACAATTGTGCCATGAAAGATGCAATCATAAGAATTTGTTTGGGGCTTATGTATGGATGACTGCCCAGATAGATGAAGGTTTAGGATTTACTTTTAGGGAGAAAATCCATGAACAGGGTCCATAAAGTTATATGTGCTTCATGGAGATTTGAATACTCTAATCTTGGGGCTTACTCTTAAGGAGGATGCCCAAGTTAGGAGGGGATTTATGATTGGGTTTTACTCCTGAAAAGGAAACCCAAATCAAAGGTAAATTATGATTGGTTAAGAGAAATTTAAGGGGACTTGGGGCTTATTCCTGAAAAGGAGACCCAAGGTTATGACTGAGTCTTATTCCTGAAAAAGGAGACCCAGGTTAAGGGACTTGGAACTTACTCCTGAAAAGGAAGCCCAAGGTTATGACTGAGTCTTATTCCTGAAAAAGGAGACTCAGGTTAGGGATTAAGGTTTGGGGCTTACTCCTGAGGAGGATTCCCATATTTGAGGTTGGGGCTTACTCTTGAGGAAGATGCCCAAGATTAAAGGACTTGATTGGGGCTTACTCCTCAGGAGGATGCCCAAGATTGGGAACTTTAAGAATTTGGGGCTTACTCCTGAGGAAGATGCCCAGATTAAATGTTTTATCACTGGGGATTATTCCTAAAAAGGAGACCCAGGTTAAGATTCTCTCATCTTAAAGGATGAGGTTGGATGAATGAACTCTCCGTATTTTAGTGGCATAAGGATATTTGACTTTGAGAGAGATTCCACAGAATTCCTTTCAGATAAGAAAGTCAAATCAAGAAATCATGCCATAAATGGCTTTGAAGAGTGTCTTGAAGATTGAATCTTGAAAAGGAAAGGTGAAATGGCTTAAGAGGGGTAAAATGGGCAAGATGGGCACCCAAAAAGATAGGGGCGCTCAAGTCTTGAAAGGCGCGCAAGTCCTGCGGCGGTGCGCAAGTATTGACCGCGCAAGTATACTTGCGCGACACATGGTGTACTTGCGCGATTTTCAATCAGAATTGAAATACTTGAGCGACTCTTGATAAAACCCTTTAGAATCCCCTTGAGGTTCTTCCAGAAAAGGGACGCGCAAGTTATATTAAAGGAATTAAGTCGGCGCGCAAGTGTTTGATAAGTTTCAACACTTAGGCCTTCCTTCTTCTCTTTAGATCTTCCGTTCTAGGTAATAAATTACATTAGAAGTGTTCCGGAAGCTTTGAGAAGAGACTTGGGCGTCGGGAGCTTCAATCCGAGTTTCTGGAAAAAAATCATCCCGAATGGGGGGCCCACAGGGTCTATTTATAGGAAAAAGAAGACCCTGGGCGGTTACCGGGCAGTTACCGGGCGGTTATCACTTAGGTCGCGCAAGTCACTTGCACAACCATAAGGCGTCGCGCAAGTACTTGCACGACCACTAGGCGGCGCGCAAGTTTACTTGCGCGACCGTGAGGGAACTTGCGCGGCCTATGGGCAATGTTCTCCTTGTTCATACCTTTGTCGATTTTGGATGTTTCTTCAAAGGATGAATCACATTGGACTCAGATATTCCCTTTTCCGATCTTTAGATTCTGTGACGAAAGGAGCGTCAACAATCTCACTCACAACTGACTTTACAATAAATTGAAAATGTATTCATCGTGTAACATGTTCATTTTACATATTCTTTATTTTTTATTATTCAATGTTATTGATCATAAACTTCACATTCACAAAATAATAAACCATTAAAAAATAAAATGATGATGTGATCATGAGATGATACAAATTTTTTGATCCATTGACTAAATAATAGATCAATCTAGACCCTAGGAGTAGTACCTTAAGTCATGCTTCTTGTGACTTGAGTTGCAGCACCACCCATCTAATGCCACAAGTTCATGTCTGGTGTGTCTCCATAACATGGTGCAAAGTACATTCCTAACATTATCATAATTATATAAAAATACTAAATATCATACAAGGGGAACCGAGGAGTATAATTTTCAACTCTGAAATGGAAATGCATGACATTATACATATAATAATTCTTAGATGACTCACAGATCGCCATAAAATAAAAAAAATTAATCAAACCACAAAGAAATAATTACATTAAAACTAGAACTAGACATGCATTGGTCAGTGTTAGGATCATGATTAGTCTAATACACATTACACTTTCTTATTTAAACTAAATGTAGAAAAAAAATTACATTTAAAAATATTTTCCTTGGGAATTTTTATTGAATTAAAAATTCATTAATTATTTTAATTCAATAATTAATCATCATTCATTTATCTTAATCAATTTTTTTAAAACAAAAAACTAAATTAATTAATTAATTTAATTTAGAAGAAAAAAATTATTTAATTTTAATCTTCATAATCATCAAAAATTAATATTTAATTAGTTTATTTACAACCAAAATTAAATTAATAAAATTAATTATTTTTTTATTATATTAAATTATATAGGTCCCAAAAACTCTGATCAGGGTTTATCTCAACCAGGAAGAGTTCCATGAAGATTTTTAAATCATAGTGGTCTAGCAATTGATGGTACTTGTTGTTGGAGGTGAAGGAGTTCTGTAGTCAGTAGGTCAGACACCCCTAAAGAGAGATGTCACTATCATGAGGTCATGTGAGGGGATGAAAGACTTTCTAAGGATGTCACTAGTGGAGGAGTTGGTTTGAGGTGATGGGGTCGTCATCTCGTGATGGAGACATGAGGGATGAAAGTCAGGGTGAGCTGGCTAGGTGGGTGGCAGACCGTCACAGAACCAGGAGAAGGTTGTGCGAGGTGACCCTGGAGGAGGTCTAGGTATACAACGGCTAGGGTTCTGTTGGTGAGGGGGTCAAGACTGTGCTGCTTGTATTGGAATGGGAGGTTTCTACTACTTTTGGATTTGGGGGAGCTTTGTGGATCTAGGTAGGAGGAGGGTGAGGTTGATCTGACAGACTGGAGCACAGCCGTGATTCAAAGAGGGTGGATGAGAAAGCCGATCATGTGGTTCTCGCTACACATAGGGAATGCGACAACAAGGCACTGAAGGTGTTTTCTAGAAAGGAGGATCTGACATGAGATCTAGTCCATCGTACCATGGTTGGGTGGCCAGATTCAAGCCTAGACTAAATATGGAGGTGGTGACTACATGATGTAGCTTGAGGGGCCCGCTATGGTGGGGTTGTGGTGGCCAGCGGGTGATGCATGAGAGGTTTGGATGATGGAGGCATTTAGGGGTCCATGACATTGAATTTTTTTAATATATATATTATAAAACTCCTACAATGAGTCTTGGAAAAATAAAAAGGCATACGCTTATTATTTTTTGTCTTTTACTGACCTTGATTTAAACACCCAACCATCCAAAATATTTCTACAATTGGTTTTTGGGTTTTGGTTGACCAAATAACACATGTGTCAAACACCATTTGTTAATTATTATTTTACTTTATTGAAAAAAATTCCATCACCGAGATTTCACTATTTTGGAGACCTGAATTATGGCCGAGGACTGGAATAGTCGTCAAACTTTGATATCATCTATCATTAGGTGTATGATGAAATAATTAAAATATATATATATATATATTCTTTGGTTTCAAACACACAAAAACTATTTTTCAATCTATATTTAACACATTGGATGGTCGTAACATGGTCATTTGAGCTCGGATTAGAATTCCATCTATGGTGTTGGGCCCATAATGATGCAAAATTCCCAGTTTAATGAAAAAATCTTTTTTATATTGACATAATCATATTCTGTCACCATATAATACCGATTGAAGGTATCGGGTGTGTAATGGAAGCCCCAAAAAAGGTAATTTAAAAATTTTACACCAACGAATGACATGAACTCATCATCGCTGGTGATGCATTGCTTGATATGAGACCCAGGACCCTATTTGAAGAATATTGAGTACAAAATAATAAAACCATAAATAACTAGTTCATTCGGAATCTATTCTAGATGTCTTATCATCACTGGAAATCATTTCTAGAGGGATCCAAAGTAGAATCCCTATATATCATCTACACAGACCTCAATATCTCGCGATAATGTCGATCATTTGAATCTAGGTTCTAGGGTGGAATTATAAAAAATCCTTTGATTTCTTGACGATCATCGCTGCTCTATTTCATCGATACAATAAGAACTTATCGGTCGAGCACCTCAAACCAAATTGTCTCTCTCTAGGAATAGATAGAGAGAGAGAGAGGAGATAGGATCTCTCACCATTAGAGCAATGAATAGTTTTTGGCATGAGATCTCTCTACTCTATTTATAGTGATTCAATAAATTTCCAAAACATACACCTGATACCCGAATATTTAGTTCTCGCTAATAAATGATAAATTATATCTACTAAACTAAATCATAAATAACATTTATATTTTTATAACATTATTTTAATATAATAAATATAATATGTGAAAAAACTCAATCCAATAACTCGACTCATCATTACCGAAAATATTAAAATATCTTTGAATATTTTAAACTCTTATTCTTTCAAATACTATTTTTCAAAATAATTAAATTATATACCAATTATTCATAACCAAAATAATATGAATTTATTTATTTATTTTTTGAACTAATAACCATGGAAAAAAACCCGAACCCCATTAGTGGGGACCATCATGTCAAAAATTTCTATTCTCAAAAATAGATAATACTTTTGAAAACTCTATTGTGTGTGATCCTCTAATCCCTTATCTAGATAGTAGTGAATATCATTCATAGACCAAGTGAGTGATCTAGCAACCCATAAAATCCCCTAAATTGATAAGGATAGTCATAGCAACGACTAAAAACATACAAAAACACATTGTGTGATAAAATATATTTGTATTTAATATCTTATAAAGAAGAGTTCACATCAATTTCATCGAAATTGTCTTCATTTATTATTTATTGACCTAACTGGTTAGATTTACCTTGGATGACCATGGCTATGGATTTATCAAGGATATACCGTAATGATCAATGTGGTCAGAGATATATAACTTGATTAACCTGAAAGCAATAAATCCATTAATCATCAGTCAACCAATGCTATACTATCAATGACACACCCATTACATACCCCCACACTGCTATTTCATTATCATGGGGTTTTCCTTTCATCAAATTACATGATAAATTGGGACACATTGGAAATAATATCATGTAAAGAGACTATTACACATGTCCTTAGATACAAACACCCAATGACTCCCAAAACATGTGGTGTTCTTATTTGAGGGTCTGTCCTCATGGTCTCACTACTTGAGATCCATATGTGTGAACATTATGAGAAAATGTCTCAATACATATGATCCTCTGTCACATAATAATCAAACATCTACTGTGTCTAGTTAGAAAGATGTATCTAGACCATATGACATATATTTAAGATTAATTTCATTTTATCTTAAGGTTCTCATTATATACATGAATCTTCAACAACTTTTTTATATGACCATTAATCTATAGACATTACCATTTCAGTAGAGGAAAGAGAAAAGTCTCCACAGTAATGGTATGAATGCATCATGAATAACTGACATTAAACACAATATGTTAATAAATAGTACTACATAGTTGGGTCTAAGGAACTCATTATTACAGTAAGATCTCCTTCAAGATTTAGCTACATAAATATCATGTCTCCCTTAAAAGTAAAGACTTATTCTATTCACCTTCATGAACATCCCCATAAAAATAATTATAATATCACTATATAAGTAATAAGATCTCTTTTATAATATCCCCCATTTTATTAAGGAATAAAAATTAATGTAAAGGGAAAATAAAATATAAAACTTACATGGTTTTTTGGAATGATTGAATTCTTAACAACATTATAAACCTTTTAAAGTGACCTTCACTGGGGAATTTGTGAATATATAAAAAACTTATTCCTTAATTGAATCTTTTTCTAGTAAATCTTTTCTACATTCAACTTATCTATGATAAAGTATTAGTTGATATCAATATGATTAAATGTTTAATGTTGTACTATATTATTTTTCAACATTATTTCACTTTTATTATCTCACCCATTATTCAATGATATAATACACCTAACCCCATTCCTTAGAGCCATAAAATTATCCAACTAATTTTAGTTGTTTCTTTTGATACTAGAATATACGCGTTTTTTGTGTTATGTGTGACTAAATTTGGTTTCTCAGGGTGATAAGAAATTCATTTCCCTATAATAAAGAATTCAACTTCATAAGTTAAAATTTGATCACAAATGTCACTATCCAAATCTATATTAGAATAGTTAAAAGATAAAATTATATAATTTTATCATACATAAATCCATAATTATGGGCCCCTTTTATTTAGTGAAATATTTTTTTCCTCCTATAAGATTTGACCTATTTTGATTATTTTTAAGGATCATGAATAAAGTGTGACCAGAAATATGATTTCTAGTATGGATGTCCTTATATAGATTTGGATTCTAAAAAAATTGAGGAACTCAGTTTAATCCATTTTATTTCCTTCATAATATAAGGCTAACATAAATTCAGGTTATATAAGAGCATAAACCTATCTTTATTCATCCATTATATTCTCTTTCAATAGCTTCTGAGCTTAATTATATTTTGAGAGAAATATATAACCAAGGGATATTATGAAATGAAATCTAAAAGATAATGTCATCTCACTTTTCAATGACATATCAAAGTGTTTACATGCTTAGGGAAAAAATCCTCACAAGTTTTCTCTTTTTTCAGCAACAATAACATCATCAATTCACTAAATCCCAATAGATGATTTTGTTCCAGCTCCTTTGACATAGATATTGTTATCCATTATTAATTTTAGGAATTAAATTCTTCTAAATATACTATCAATCATTGAGTTCCATGATCAGAGATATTATATCATCCCATAAAGTGAATTCTTCAGCTTATATACTTAAAATCCATCAACATTAATAATAAAAAATTTCAATTAAATGATGAAATCTTAATTATCAATTTTTCATTTATGAATTAAAACATAAAATCAATTTGAAAAAATTTATAATTATTTTTATGACATATCACGAGTACAATTTGTATCATTTCATGCACTAAGACTTGATAAAATATATCATCAAAATATATACCCACAAATTGAGAGTATCACTTTTATAAAAGTTGAGTTTTCTTCCATGATACTTCTCACATATCATTGAACATATTTTGAAAAACCTACTTCAAAATAATCTCATTATTGTATTTAGTACATGAGAAAAAATCCAATTTATTAGTATTCATAAACTAAATCAACTCCTCTTCCATCATTTTAGTCCAATCATTATTTAGTAATTCCTCTTTAAAAAAATTTGTTTAACTTTTTAGTGAAGGATGGTAAACATATAATTTGAATATTGTAAGGTTTTCTTATATTTTTTGTTTTCATTATGGATATCTTAAGGATCAATTTTTTTCTAATTAATTGAAATTTATATCCTCCATAGTCTAGGCCATCATCATTACTAGATTTAATAATTATACTATGAATTTTCATAATCAAAAACTATACCTAAATTATTTCTATGTTATCTATAATTTTATATAAGAGATTACTTATTCTCATAATCAATAGATAATTATATTTATAAAGAATTTTGATTCTCAAAAACATTAATATAATAGATATCAATAATTTTTTCCATATTTCTACTCAAAAACATGAAAATTCTTCTACTAGGTGTATATAAAAGCAATATTCCATTATTGTATCCCGCATAAAACATTCCAAAATTTCATTAGTTAACATTGATATAAAATGTGATGTTTAATACATTTAGTCTCTTTAATATTGGTATCTTTCCAATCCATCTCTCATAAGGTGTATCTTTTTTATTTAGGATAAAGTAATATCCTACAAAATTTGTTGAAAATTGATCTCATAACATTCCTCCAAATGTACTTCAATGTATCATTCTCTAACAATATGATTCATCTAATTTCCTATATAATATTATACTTTCAATAAACTAATACACTTTATTGGGATTTTTCTAGACAACTGTATTTATGAGTTATCAAATTTTTCTCAATATATTCCTTAAAATATTTATTATTTTAATAAAATTTATAATAAAACAAAATTCATTTGATTGTGTATCCATTTTGGTTTCTAGAATGCCTTTAAATTTTATAAACATTTAATGATATTTTTATTTACTTAACATAAAATAAATATAAGTAACATGGGTATATTATTCAATTAAATTAATGAAATATATTTCATAATTAGTTTAATTAAATCACATCAGACTACACATATCTGAGTATATCAACTCATGTGGTTTCTTTGTTTTTAACCTCACTTACTTATAACTCAAATTCAATCTTTTTTATTTATGAAATGTTTCCAATGTGTTGATAATTTCAGGATTAAAATTTTACTGGTTCCATTAAACTTCATATTTAACAATCATAACAGTGTTCTTTCAAGAAAATGAAAAATTCTTCTATTCCATAGAATATTATCCTACATTAATATTAAGAAACATAAACATTATTCATTTTATATGGATAATAAATTTCCACTAGTTTTTTATCCATTTATAATCATTGTGACATTCTTCATTATCTTTTAGAAACACCTACTATTGAAAAAAATTACCACATTCCCATTATCTCAAATTTGAGTAAGATTAAATCAGTTAAACCTCAACCCATCAACATTAAAAATATTACTAGATTCCAATTTCATCTCACTAATTTGGGAACAACAAAATCCATTGACATCCATTGACCCATTATTCCAAAAATAGAAATATCCTTTATAAAACCATAGGACATATTTAAATAATATCATATTACCAGTTATGTGTGATGGGAATATACTATCATGTATCCAATGATTTCCTACATTCACTTATTATAGGTCGCCTAAAACACCAATTTTTATTCATGATTATTCCTCCTATTGATATATTTCGGGTTATTATTCAAATTCAATTATTCTAATATCATTTTAAGAGAATATTTGATGGTGTTTCTGAGTTTATCACACATCTCACATATTTCCTCAAGAGAATTCAAATAATTAATAAATTTTACTATCTCTTTGAGATATTTCATTAATTGGACTTAAGGAACTTCATATTGACTTAACCTTGATTCATAGAATCTATTTTATTGAGGTAGTTAACTATTATACATAAACAAAAAGGAATTTTTTACATAAACACCATATCACCAATATCTTCCTTCAATGAAAAATCCTATCAATTTTAAATATAGTCCATTAGAATCTACTCATTATCTACTATTTTAATTTTTAATTTAAAACAACCATTTATATTACTAATGGTAGTAATAATACTCAATTTATATGGATTTTCCATTATTCTAATCCTCAACACTCTAATTATTCTCCACCTAATTTTCTTTTTGGGACTTTAACCAGCACCATTAAAATATATAATGATTATTTTCTCATTATTAGTTAAAGTAATTGAATTATTAGCTTCATTTTCACTACTTGAACCTTTTATGTTGTAAGATAAACTATATAAAATGATAATTTTTGGAATAATAATACAATATCTATGTCATTTGGTATCATCACCATCATTATTTTCTGATTTGGAAGATTCTATAATCTATATGATAGAATTTTCTAATTGATAATGTGTATTTCTTAAGGATTTTTTAGCTTCCTACAACTTCTAATCAAGAACCTTCACCTCCAAATTATTAAAAAAATTATAATATAGTGAAACATGAATCTTACTAAAATTAATACATTGAGATCACCCATGTAAAGAACAAACCAATGTTACTCTTGATTCAGGTTCATTAGTCAACCTGAGGTGAGGCTTGATGTGCATTCCTAATCTCCATGGGATAGAAACTCATGTAGGTAAATCAAGATTATTCAGGTTGGAAAGATTTTTCTGCATCAAATAAGGATAACATGGAATTATCACCTATAAATTAGGCATTAAAATAAAATAAGTTATATGATCACACATAAAAATAAAATCATTCCATAACAACCAAAACCAAATATGGGAAAACAGAAGACATTACTCTTTAAAAAATTAAAACACAATAAAAATAAAATCATCCCAATATAACAAAAAATTAACTTCAATTCAATATCAAATATAAATGATGGGATACTAGAACACAATTTTAACATGGAATCACACGTGTGAAAAATAAAATTAAAAAAACACCATGATCACCCAACTACAAGTGTCAAGTAGAAATTCTATCCACTTGATACCATTATCATAATTAATCTATAATACCAAACCAACCTCCAAATCTAAGAAGAAACTATACTAAATAAAAAATATATAGTCCAAATAAAAAATTATCAGTTTTTATCCTCCCCATAATCGATACATAACCTTTAAAAGTAATTCACTTTCAGGATAGTTTGAAAATACAATTATGAATGTCATTATTACATTTAAATTAAATCAAGTCATGTAAAACCATCACTAAAGTTTAGTTTAAATAAGGTAAACAATAAAACCATTTGTTACACACTATTAATTAAAACTTTTTAGGATGATATAGGATTTATAATAAATGAACTAGTTAAAAAATATTCTTTAACATATATTCAAATTTTGATTATAAAATAATAATAACCCCCTTTTTTAATTTGACCATTTTAAATCATGTAGTGCGTACACTAGAGAGATAAAGCTATAATATTTTAAATGATGAAAAATCCATAAATATAATGTATACAAAAAAATAAAAAAAAATAGATAGCATCAGGATAAAAAAAAGTGGGGATAAACCATAAAATGAAAGAAAATGTAAAGAAAATTAGCATCCTTCTATGTAAAAAAGGTAACCAAAAGTAAAATAGTAATAACATAAATTGAATAAAGGAAAGGTAACCAAAATACTTGGAGAAACCCTAGGTAAATATTTTCAAGGCACCATAAGATCCATAAACATTCTTATGAGTTAACCAATCATATCCAACCATATCTTATCTTTTTGGGCCACTAAAGAGAATCACATAAATTCCTAGAAGTAAGTCATATCCATAAAATAAATTTTTTTAATATTATATTATTTAATGATAGGGATGGGGTAATAAATTCCTACTGGTACATTTCCATGTATTATCTAACTATGTAACGTAGGATTCTATTATTGACCAACAAGAGGTGGGTAAATAGATTATAAGATCATGTATATCATCTCTTAATAACATATAAAAAGACATTATGACTATAAATCATACCACACACTCACCTATAAAAGTATTACACATTATAAAACCTTTTATACTCAAAAATAATGTATAATAAACACATCCATAATCTAGGATAATTCTAGAAACTTTCCTAATACCAACACATATTTTTTATATTTTACATAATTACATTAAGGGGCCCACTTATTGGGTTTACTTGTACAATGAAATCACATTTTAACAAGTGATTTATATAATCTGGGAATTATATTTATGATAAAAATTAATATTTCATTTTCTTTGAAAACCAAAAAATTAAATAACACATTAAAATCCCTTGAGAACACACATTGTTTTATAAATTCCACTTGACTACATTAAAATCCACATGTCTGAAAATAATATAAATAAATATTCTCAAGAAATAATTAATGATAAAGATAAGATTATAAAACAATTCACATCATTATTTTATAGATCCTTTTTATAAAAACTTTATTGTCCCCCTTTTGAAGTTATTATGAACTAAAACTCATGTTTATGACAAAATTACCCTTAAAAGGACCTTTAAGGAATTTTAACAAACACTTGGATAAGGCACAATTTATATGAAAATAGTTTTTAAACATAGAAACCTGAGAAAATATTCTTTAAATAAAATTGATACTAGTAAAGAACCCAATAAAATTAAATAAAGTTAAATAGGCACACATTACATAAATTTAATTAAATTCAACGAATTTTATAAATATTTTAAAAAAAATCACATACTCCATTTTAATTAGTTATTTATGGAGAAATCTACCTTTTCCAATGATAAAAAAATGATTTCAGGATCATGGAGACTTCCTTTGGGTACATAGTCACCTAATCCTATCATAAATGTGCTTAAATTAAAGAACTGGGTGTCTAAAACCAAAGCCTTATGATGAAATAATCAACACCAAACTCACTAGAAGATATAACATTTTTAAATCATGAGTAAAGGTGGTATAGTCCACTCTTCACATAGACCTAGAACATAGACACACGAAATCCACATCAAATGGGATAATTACATCATTCATTGGTGGAATTATCCCTCCAAAACCCTAAGCATATGAAAAAAATTAGAAATAAACTAGGGGAAATAAAAAGGGGAGAAGGGGTGATCTATTACCTTGAATCTGAGAAATAAATACCTTCTAAAAAATCTAAATTGAATAGATAAAATGAGGTTGGAGATAGATAATAAAAATAGGGATCTTCCTCCTCTATAAATTGACTAATGATGAGAAACCCTAAGGGGTTCCAAATAGGGACCTTATAAATTAAAAAAAGGTGATTTTAAGGAAACTTGCCATCCACAGATTCATTATGCCACCCTATTGGGTTGCATCGTGAATTCATCTAGGTAGAGGGATCATCACTCAGATGACCACTATCATGGAATGACCCTTGAAGTTAATAGCATGTCTACCCCTATAAATAAATTTAATCCTAGGTTAAATACCATTGTAGTGTAAATCATAACCATCATGTATTTAAAACATTCCTATTATCGAATTCAGAACCTAACACTCATGGACTCTCTCTATATGTCCTTTCACTATATTAATGCTCTTGAAACAACATGAAATCTATTTAAAAAATATATTTTATCCTCAATCAAAATAAAATAATTAAAAATTAATTCAAATATTCAACAACCCATAACAAAAAAAAATTATAAAATACTCACCATAAAAACATCCTATCCTAGGAAATTACTTTTTACTTAATTAGAGGAATATAATTACACAATTATAGATAATCAGTAAATTGGATGGTTTTACATCAATCATTATAAAACCATCCATCAACATTTTATACACAAATTGGGTCCTCCCAACCATGAAAAACTATTACTTTTACCCAAAAACTAAATATCATTAAAATGATAACCAAAACAATACAAATTCATTAATATAAACTAATATATTTCTAGAGGAGTTAATTAAAATTATCAAATACTCTTAAATTTGATACATTAGAAAAATATCATATCTTTGAAATCATAAACCATTCATAAGATAACAAATATTTATAGTATAGATGTGAACTAGAAAATCATAACATATAAATCATATCATTTGAAATGAATGAGTTTTCTAATGTTAAAACCAAGTGGGGAATGACCCAAAAAACCATTTATAGATATAATATTTAGTATCAAACATTCAATACTATAATCACTATCTCCAATAATAAAAATCAAAAACATTTTTAATTACTCAAAGACCATTTTATTTAAAAATTAAAATGAAATTCATATTTTTTAATCATAAAAAATTTTATCAACAAACATTGCCAGCCTAATTTTCCAAAAATGTATCTTTTGAAAAGTTAAATTCAAGGATTAAATGTATTTTAATTCCTATTTCTGGATACCATTAATGAAAAAATAAAAAAAAACATATCAATACACATATAAGATAGCAACATAAGACAACTTTGATTTAAAATATTCCAATCAATAAATTGAATTTTTCACCACTTTCCAAATTTGGTTGACATGAAAAATAAATCATTTATCCATATCTATGAAACTTATTTTTAAAATATTAAATTAATATAATTTTTTATCCATTTTATTCCCTCCTACCAAAATATAAGAATTTATATTTATAAAACTATAATGAGAGGTATTTATTTATAAATTAAAATGGTTTTAAATAAAATTAATTTTCCAAATAAACCACATACATATAAGGAGACTTATATATTAGTGATCACATTTTACACCACATTAGAAATGTTGAATTAAAAAACTACTACCAAAATAATTTAAATTTCAAGACTCTGCATATTTTAATCTTACCAATATAATCCCTATTAAAACTTTTATTACATAACAAAACATATATATAAATATAAACTATCAAGTTTTAAATCTATATGTAATATTATAGAACACTTATTTCTAAAAACTAATTTCTAAGAAGTTCAATGATAAAAATAAAACACCACATATCATAACATACGAAGTGAGACCAAAAATAAATAAAAACCAATACCTCAAGGAATCATCTCAATTTAATTAAAACATAGATTAAATTGGGGTTAAATGATATTACTAACATATAAACATCATCAAAATAAATCAAATTCAGTCAATAAGATCAACCAAAAACATGAAAATGAATTTAGAAGGGAATAAATCAATAAATCCATGCCTTTAAAAGACGCATTTTATGTGTGAATATTAATAAACCCATGCTTCATGACTATATAGTTCATTGTTTTTCCTTAAAACTTCCTTCAATGATATAATTTTACACATATGTAATGGTAAATCAAACCCAAAATAAGAATTACACATTCCCAACTATCCTTGAAAATATATGGTTTGGTATTGAATGTGTTGTCTAGAAACTCATCTATAACAACCTCTTGATTTCTGAAAATCATATATTATGTTGACCCCAAATCCCAAAAATATAATATAATACATTATTTTAGAGAAGGGTCTCAGCTTCGGTCAAGAGCTCTCTGGTCTTCTTTGGGTTTTGCCCCTGGCTTTTGGCTTTTTCAGGTTCTTGGGTGGCTTCTTCCCCGTAGCGACGTCTGTCTGTAGATCTGGGGGGTCTTTCTCTGGCGATGCATTGTTTCGCTTCGGATGATAGTTGGGCGATGGATTTGGGCGTTCATTTCCTTGTTGCGGGGTCTTTGGGTTGTTCCTTGGCACCACTTCGGCCCTTGATGGGTCGACCCTTCGGTGGCCCTCAGCAACGATGTCGTCTAGCAAGGGCGATGGTCAACGGCAGGAGGGTCACTCGGTGGGACGGTCCGCTTCAGGTGGCAGGGATGGCAGGTCAGCAATGGTTGTCGGCGGTGGGTGCTGCGTGGCAGCTCAGCGGACGACGGAGGGTGGGCTTGGGCAGGGGTCACGACTTCCCGATGGGGGGCCTCGACGGAAACGATGGTGGATGGCTCTGGAGGCAGGAGACGAAGGTGGGTCCAGATCTGGTGCAGGTGACCCTCGGCAGTAGAGGCAGATCCAGATCTGGTCGCGAGTGGCCCTTAGCAGTAGGAGATGGGAACTCCGGTGGTGGCGGACGGCGATCAAGCTGACAAGGGGCAACCTTGACGGAACACGGGTGGTGCAGATCTAGTCGTGGGTGGTGTAGATCTGGTCGGTGCAGATCTGGTCATCGTTAGATATGGTCTCCTTCGAGGATGATGAGGCTATTTGTGCTTAGGTCTTTGACTTTAATCCTTAGAGCATTTTTTTGGCCTTTGTGACTTGTGTTTTTTAATGGGCCTTGTTTCATTGGGCCATTAAATTTTATAGGCTATGTGATTTTTCGGTTTTTAAATGGGTTCTTCCTCCTAGTTCAAAAGGGGTCCTATTTTTTTCACTGGTCATGCCCCTAACCTTCTCTGTATACCATTTTTTCATGTACCAACTTAAGATACCCTTAACATAGATACTCTATTCTGACCTACCCATGTATCGAAGGGCATTTTTTCCATGTTTATTGGAAACTCTTTCTTGGGAATCCAATTTATGCATGTAGTAATGATTTAATTAGATAATATAATAAAAAAACAAAATTATCACCCATAATCCCAACATGACTACTCTGTAAGTTAAATGATCATACATACAAAATAAATAGTTTCAATAACAACCAATACTAAACTATGAACAACATAAAACATAACTACTCAAAAAATGAAACCCAATGAAAAAAAAAGCATCTCAATATCAGTAGAACATAATGTATAAAATTCATCATACATGTGATAAAAAAATATAATAATAAAACAAAGTCCTTGATCACCCTTCTCCATGTGTCAAGTAGAATTCCACTCTAGTTGGAACTACTAGAATAACCAAACTAAAATCCCTTGATAAACAACTACATCTAATAGCATCCTATACTTACTTGATTATAGAGGCGTTTTTAAAAATCACTTGTTATAAACCTCCCCACACCACATGCAAGGAATTTACAAGTAAATCCCTTTAATGCTAGTTTAAAAATAAAACTATAATCGTAATATTTCCATTTTAATTAAACCAAGTACCAAGAAACCATCACTTATGTTAATTTATCAACGGTAAATAGACTAACCATTTAATAAAATCCAATCATTAAAAAAAATTGGAAGAGAATGGATTTATAATTAATGAAACTATTTCAAACCATAATTTAAAATAATCTTCTATTTTGAACTTAAATAAAAATAACCAAATTTTTAATTTCCCATTTTAAAATAAACTAAATAATTATCCTAAGAGATAAAAAATTACATTTAAAATTGTAATAAAATCCTAAAAGATAATGAAAACTAAAATTATAATAAAAAATAAGTTATCATCATGATATACATAAGTGTGGATGAATAATGAAATAAAAATAAATTATAAATATAATATAATCCACTCAATTATAATAAAAATAACCAAAATTAAATATTAATAGCATCCACTTAATAAAGTAAAGGTAAACAAAATCGTTAGAGAAATCCTAGGTAACTAAATTCAATAAACCCAAATATCCTTATACATTGGAGTAGAAATAATTATATTCAATGATATCAATACACATGCAGGTTGTTAGGTAATACTATGTTATATCCTATAGATGTATTTCATATATGTGATATTATTATTTGGATAGTTTGGTTTCATCCAACTATATGAAGAAAATAATCAATGCTTAGAATTACTTTTATATGTCACAACTACAAAAGTACCTAGGTTTCACATGTTCAACTAATAATAGGAGAGTAAACCAATTATAAAATCAAGCATATAAAATATTAGTGACATATATAACTCAATACAAATATAAATCACAACACACCCTCACCTCCAAACACTCTTCACAAAACAAACTACCCCTCAACAATAATAAAATATAGGAAAAATTTCTTCTATCTGAGACAATTCCACATAATATATAAACATCACATTAGATTTTATATAATAACATAAAGGGGAACACTTCCTAGGTTTTCTTATATTAATAAATATGATTATATCAAGTTCCAACCTAACCATTATAATTATATTTAGTAATATCAAATAATGTTTTAATTTATTTTACAATCAATGAAATAACACAAAGATAAAGTTTGAAAACAAGAAATTATTCTATAAATCCCTATCATCCACATTTAAATCCAAATATAAATAAAATATCAATAAACAATCTCAATAAATTATTAATTCATAATAAAAATTTAGAAAAATCATGTCTATCATTAGTTTTTAAATCCTTTTTATAAAAACATTGGTTTCCTCCCATTAAGAACCTCTAAACCGAAAAACCATTTCTTATGTCTACATTCCATTGGAAACTGCCTTTATTGGAAATTTACAATCACTTGGATAAAGTGAAATATATATTAAAATCGTTTTTTAGTATAGAAAACAAAGAAACAACTCTTTACATAAAAATGAAATAAGGATATAAACAAAAACATTTAGGCAATGATTTATAGGTATACATTACAAATATTTAATAAATTACTATAATTTTTTAAATTTTTTGATATAATCATGTTATTAAATTTTTAGTGTTATTCATTGAGAAACATACCTCATCAATGAACCAAAAATGAATCCCTATTTTTTGTCTTCCTTTTGGTGAAATAAAACCTAAACCAACAAATAAAGCCTTAAAATAATAAACTGTTAATCTAAAACCTAAATCCTAGGGTGTAATAATTAATTTTAAACTCACATGAAGACATAAAGACACTAAATAATGAGGAAGAGGGTGTTCCACTACCTACATGAACCCATAACAATAATAAATGAAATCCCCATCAAATGGGATGATTTTCCCATTCCTATATAGAATTGGATCCTTAGAATATTAATCATTCAAACCAAAATTTGATATAAACAATGTGGAGGAACAAATAGGATAAGGGTAGAGCTCTTAATTTATATTCAAGAAAAATATCCCTTCTAAAAAAAACCATCTCTAATAGAGTTATTGGTGAATGTGGGGTATAAATAGAGAACTTCCTCTATAATCAATCGACTATAGATGAAGAACCCTGATGGAGGTTCTAAATAGGCCCCTCAAAAATTAACAAAAAAGAATATATTAAAAAACATTCACATTTCCATGTCATGGATTAAAACATTTAGTTCAATGATTGACTACCCATAATAATAGGTCTCTACTAAAAATGAATCACTACCATGAAAGAAACCCTTATAGGATATATTGTGCTTTGCTAATGTAGTGTGGTCATCCCAAGTGATAAACTATCATAATGAAACCCATTTGGTTTATGGTGTGACTGCCTCTCAGTAGAGGGATTGACACTTGTCCATACATCATTTTGGTGAGGCTCCTAGATATCATTACAAAACACCCTAAATACTAAAAAATTTATCCCCTAACACCCATGGATACTATGTTGGTGTTCGTTCGCCATACTAAAACATATGAAACACCACAAAATAATTTAGAACATATCTAAAACTCCATATCCTTAATCCAAATTCAAAATTCAAAATTTACTGTGATTATGATGAACCAATATTAACTAGTTTCATTTTTACCCATCATTAATGTGAATTAAAAATCCATATCATTGATCTCTATGTCATTTTATTTAAAAATAAAATTATTTAATGAATCATTATCTTGTTTTAAAATTATTTATTTTCTCTCTCAAGCTTCTTGTTTTTCATTAAGCACACCAAGATCCATATACTCAGTAGAAACTATTTTCATGTCTCCTCATTATTTTCTTACTCTTAATTTCTCTATTATTCTTCAATAGAGTGATATTTGGATAAAAATTATTAATCCATAAAAGTTGTTTGACCATTATCCTTTCAGTACATTTCCTCATTTTAATATTCATCATAAAAATATATAGCATAATATATTGAATGAAATTTTATTTTTTATTTTTATTTATTGGCCTTTACCTTACATATAAATTACATTACCCCATTATTTCCAATTGATGCCTTGCCTCCCCTATATGGACATTAAGGTTGATCATCACATTCCCTTACAGTATTCATCTTGGTGAATAAATTTGAAATGTATATAATCATTATATAATTGATCCACTTAAATGTAACTTTACTCTTATATTTTTCTTTATCACATGGATTTTATTTTAAAAATAATTATATAAATTAATTTAAACACATCACTATCATTGGCATCAGTTTCCTCCATATGATACTTCATTAGATCAATATATTTCAAACTTATTGAATCATTGAAATCCATCTCCTTATTAGATATTATTTTTCTCTATATGGAAAATCCTCTATTAATATCATTAGAAGTCATGATATTTTTAGTTTACCAAGGGTACACTCATCCAATTATTGATCATATAGGGTATAAATATTTTTATTTAATTTTACTAGAATAATATTCATCATATTCTTCACTTGAAAATAATCCTTAATAATTTATTCATAACATAAAGATGAGCTTAAAATTTTATTTACCTCAATGAAAAATGCATCTTCCGACTTATTTTATCCTACACATATATCCTCAAATTGTTATCAAAATATTCTTATCTAGGAATCCGCAACTTTATTATCTCTCTCATAAATATCATGTTTTTTTCTCTAAATTACATTCACTATATTTATACCAATAACTGATGCCAAATCCTTTTCAAATATAGATTAGAGTAATGCATTACTCACTCTCCCATTGGATTCAATACTCTTATTTTCCATAAAATTATAGAAAATCCCATATTTATGAGTATTTACAAAATCATAAGTGATTTAAATAATGTATAGGATATGGGAATAAATATATGAAACAATAATATCCCTCCATAGATGGAATATGTTCCCATTGTACATGGTAACTCCTTCTTTCTTGATGGTGTTCATGTTTTCTATAAAACCCTTTGAACAAAAAATGTTGGAAATAAAGAGAAAATTCAAATAAAAGGGAAAATAACTAAAACCATTTTGATAGAATCCAATATAAAACCATATATGATAAAAAAAATATCTTTATTAAATATGAAATGTTAGTCCCATATGAGAGTAGACCATCACTAGGGGTGAATTAGTGATTACTAATGTATTATGTATTATAATACTTTCTACTTATTGGGTAAGTGTTATTGGATCCTGAATTAAATGATGTGATGATGTGATAAATATATAATAATAACACGCATTACTCATGGGGTATTACACAGTTAACTCGCTCTTTTTATCAATCAACTAATCCTTAGTAAATAATGATTTTAATCCCATTGTGAACATTATTTTATTTTTGAAAATTGGACATGGAATAAATTATGATGTTTTTATTTAACACTAAGTACAATAAATAAAGACAAGTATCAACATGTCAATCAATTTTTTATTCCTAACATCAGGTGCCTCTAGACATTGAATCTCATATACACTATATTTCTTTGCCTATGTCATGACCAAAATATTATTGAAATTATCACTGGAATTTTTTGTAGATTATCTCAATGTTTATTTTCATTTTTTTCCTTAGTCTATCACCTCTTATTTAGATATTTTACATTCATTTTAATATTTCTTAGTTGATTTTTATGTGATATTCATATTTAGATACAATGTTTTTATTAGTTAATAGAAGAAACAATTTTAATCCATCGATAGATTGATATCAAGGTGTATCCTGGATTGGTATTTGTATTTATTTATGCATAGAGAAGAAAATTTTCAATGTAACCCCTTTGGATTGTTGTGTGATTGCACTATCTTCCAAGACATATACACAATAAAATTTCATATACATGTATATTACTATATGAACTCATATTTCATAGCATGAAAATCAAGATTTCAGTGTGATTACATTAATCTCCTTTGATAATATCACATTAATTATCTTTATCTCATCATCAAGATAAGGTTTTATTCCCATTACTCTTCAATAACAACATCATGGGGAAACGTACAAATGTTTCATCTAGATTACATTCATAAGAGTAAAAACACTTCTTTTAATAAACTCATCATGGTGTAGTGATGTCCTTCATGGCATAATGTCATCCAAAATTGAAAACACATTATTACAATGAATTAATATGAACTCCAATAAACATCCAACTCATTTGTGAGCATGTGATAGTTATCTATACACCACACCATATGATAGACTGATATTTTTGTGATTTCTCCAACTTCCTAGTGTAAATACTAGTGTTATATTGACCATGCACCAATTTAGATCAACCCTCTACTCCCACTTTTTCAATTCACTTCATGAGGTCTCTTTGATCTTCCTCACAAAAACTCAATCACCATGGGGTCATCATATTTAAATAAATTATATATTGTGGGAAAATAAAAATTAGTTTTCATTGAATTGAAATCTTATTTAGACTTTGAAAATTTCATTATAGGATTCAATATTCAATTTATTACAATGAAATATATTATTTCACTCAATAAATATTAAATTTTGAATATATTTTTTATATGTTATTCAGTAAAATTTAGATCAAAATTATTTCATAAAACACACTATATATATAACTATGTTTTTCCTATTCAACCCAAAATTTATTTTTTTCTTAAAAATTCCAAAATATTACTATGAAATAATTTTTATATCCCAATATAAAAAATGAAATCAATTTTGTAAAAATAAATTTGGTAATTTGGTAATTTAATAATTTAAATTTAATATAATAAAATATTTTTTCCAAAGACGGTAATATATACATTATTAAAAATATTCAAATATACTTATTTTGAGTAAAATGGATTGAAAATTAATTTTATGTTATTAGAATAAATATAATTATAATATTCATGGTTTATGTTAACTCATAAAGTAGCATAATATATTACCATAACTAATCTTTTCTTATTCCAATAGTTAGGTTATTATTCTAATGACTTTGTCACCATTCCAATAGTCATATTTATAATGAAAATTTTATTTATTTTTAATGTATATATTTCTATTTTAATTCCTATATATTTTTATTATTAATTTCAATTCATTAAATTAGATTCCTCTTAAGGATCACCATGTTTCATTTATAAAAGTTCAATAAAATATATAATATTTTTCATTATTATTATAATGATACTCGTGACTCTAGTATTTCTAAAAGACCATGACCCATCCTAATTACATGATATAGTTATTATATTTACATATGTTTATTATATGAATATAATTTTATTAATCCTATGAAATTTATTCATTAGAAATTTGTTGCATTATATGATGAAATTATGAAATAATATTCATTGAATAGTGTGGATTAGGAAATTTTTTTATAGTATACCTTTTTTGATATATATATATATATATATTAGAATAGGTATTTGTATCCTTAATGTTACACTACTAGGGGTGGATCTATGTATCAAATTATTTTACATTCCTCCCCTGAACTTCATTTATCACCTACTGTACTGATCAGATTTAACTTTTTTTACATTATTACATTTTATTTACATAATTTTAATGATTTATAGGATTTAATTATGTAGCTACACAGCCAAAAATAAAAAACATAGTGAACACATGAAATTAAAATCTTCACTATTCAAAATTAATGGCTACATCTTTAGGATGATCGGAAAACCTTGAGATCAAATTATATAAAAATCATTAAGAATGAAAATAGCATAGTTTTATCCTTAAACTCATGTTAAATAAAAAATATTCCAAGTAATTTAATGTTATCACAAATAATTAAAAAAATATTATTAAAGATATTTTAATAAGAATCTATAAACTCGATCATAAAACTCTACTTTTTATAGACTAGTACCAACTCTTATTCACATATTTTTTTTAGTAATTCTATTATCAAACAACATGTTAATAAAATAATCAACAACCCAATATCTTTTTAACTTCTTCACAATTAAATATTAATTAAATATAAATATAATAACATTAATCAAATAGAGTAATCTTGTAAACTCATTGAACATCACATATCAGTCTTTATTCACTCTAAGATTATTCACTACATTTATATCAAATTATTACAACGTCAATATATTATTTTATAAATATATTTTATAATTATTCTATCTCTTGGGAATATTATACCTTCTCTCCCTTCAATGCACTTCCAAATTCATGCATCACACTGCAATATACTTTTCCTTTCACAACAACCACACTTTCTCTATCATTTGATTTTGAATTTCAAGTTCAAGTACCCAAATAAACTTCCACCTCAGCGTCTTTAACTTTATATTATTACATTGTATCGATAATTTCATTATAGTTACCCTTGATATGGTTTTTGGAACTATGGAATTTAGTCGGAGTTGGACATGAGTTATCCATTGAGCTACATCAGCAAAAACATTTGATACTAGAAATTAATTGTTTCCCCAACATGATGAATATATCACAAATGAATAATGTGGTTCCAAAAAAATGAAAAGTTTCTAAAAAACATTTATGTCCATGAATTATTCAAAATTTACAATATAATGGAGCCTCCCATTTTTACTACCAGTTAGTTATATTGACAAGACCCCAATTTTTCACCCAATTTCCATAAATCAGGCCAACGCACAATATTTTCAATTCTTTACATAAAGAATACAATAAATAAACTATTACCTAATTGATAATATTTTTTAAAGAACTTGATAAATTCTACATACACCAAAACATAAACTGACTCCTTCAGTATAGATATTTTATACAAAATATCTAGAAACCACAACCACCAAAACACCCATTTTATATTCAAAAAAATTAATTTTCCATTGAAATTGAAATAGTTATGTGTTTATAAAAAAACATGAAATATTAAACAAAAATTTTAATATACCTTCTAAATACCATGAAAAACTCACTATGGTATTGAGAGACTCATTGTGAAAATATATTTTTTTAGACACTAAAATTTTAACAATGAATCTTTTCTCATTTTTACTCCATATTCACATTTTTTAAAATAACCATGGAATATTATTCATAAAACCATGAATAAACATGAATTATTTCTCTAAAATGCTCTAAACTTTATTATTCACTTATAAGCACTCACAAAAATTCATATAATACGAACATAAATTGAACTATCATTATTTATGTGATTTTTTTATTCTTTTGTTGTGTAATGATGTGATAGAAAAAGATAAAACCATACTCATAAATCATATCCACATTTTATAAAATTAAAAATATCCCCACTATTAAAAAAATCACATATAATACCTTTAATCCAAAATATATTCTTAGTCATAAATGGTACAAAAAATCAATTTTTTGGTCAACCATTGAAAAAAAATAACTTTCAATGTAATCATTAAATCATAATTTAGTTATTTGAACACTATATAAGAAATACTATGTGATGGAAACAAGAATAATGAATTATATTATCATATATTCCAAGAAAATTAGATCATATTCACTTCCAAATAGCTATCTATACTTCCAAACACATCTCAAATTCTTAAAATTATTTTTGTAGGTGTGTCAAACTTTTTTTTGAAATGCATAATTAATAAAAATGTAAAAATTTGTATCACATTCCCCAACATAAACAATAACACGCATGATTTATTAAAACAATTCCCCTTTTTATTAAATCCTACAATTTACAATCTCCTATTTAATAAAAATCACATTATTTTAATTTATCATATTATATCCACTTTTGATGAAAAATATCCAATAATATTAATAGAGGGTATAAATAACCATGCCTTGTATTTTTGAATATTGAGGTGGAACTCCCATCATTAACATCATCTTTTGAAATGAATTATTTGGAATTTGTTTAGAATAAATTTACCACATTCTCTTTTGTTGGAAGAAAATACAACATTGGTATTAATTTTTTGAACCATTTCATTTATGAACTAATCTTTTATATATTTTTTCTTCAACCAAGATAGTTGAACTACATTCATTGAAATATTAATTGGGTACTGTTTATCAAAATACACTAATAATAGAAGATTTAATTTAGGTTTAATATCTTAAAGTTTATTTCTCATATACATTAATTTATTTGATTCATGAGTTATCTAAATACACTCCTATTACACTATAAATAATGTTAAATAACATTAATTCTTCATGTATCAAGTTTCACACTGATCTAATAAGAATAATACTCTATCTATGGTTGAAATATTAACATCAACACTATTGATCACATAATTATTAATAAATTAAAATAGATCTAGACTTCTATTTAAATAATATTGTATACATAAATCAGTAGTATCTTTTATGTACCTTATAATATAATTTTTCAGTAAATTGAGATTCCTTAATGAACCTCCATAATTATTTCAAAATGTGAGAATAATATACAATTTCCAATTTAAAAACATTCTAATTGAGTAAACATCCATTTAGTTTTAAAAACTCTATTTTTTTTAACCATTATAGACTCATTGTACATGGAATGTTTTTACCACTACTGTAGGTGTAGAATCTTCATTTTCATCATCAATTCTAATAATTTTAATAGATCAAGTGAAAAATTCCCATGATAAAAGAGTATAAAATCCTTATATTGGGAAATTTGAATTCCTAAGATGTACTTTATTTTTTCCAACCTCAAAATATCTATCATATTCTTTCTTTTTTGTCGAAAAATACTTAAAAAATGTTAAACAATTCAATAAAAGAATATATTGTTAACAAAAACAATAAAAATTAGAGATACTAATTTAATTTATTTATATTGATATTTTTAGCTGAACTTCCTTTTCTAAAATTATATATCATCAAATATGATTCAAAAATTGAACAACATGACCAAATATCTTGTTTTAACCTAAATAGTTTATTATTCAACCTATAAACTCTTTATTAATTATCTCTAAGATATAATACCTTGTATTTACTTATGTACACTTCCTCATCTGGTTTTCCTTGTAATAATCCCAACTTGACATTCATTTGGAAGATCTTTTATCCTTATTGAGTATTGATAAAAAGAAAATTTATTATCTTATTAATCCTTTAAACTAGAGAAAATTTCTCACAAAAATAAATCCATTAATCTTCATTATTATCATTATAATAAAGTCATACATTACTCCTCTAAACTTAACCCTCTTCATTCACCTTATTATAAAACACACAATTGTTTCTAGTAATATTATTTTTCATTATCTAAGGTGCTTATAAGGCCTCATAACTTAAACATTAAATAATCTTGAGTTCACTCAAGAATTTATTTGATTTCACATTGAGGATATTTTCAAGTTTAGTGTTTTATAAAATTAGGAAATCATTAATAAAAAGAATCCCATAATCATACAAAAGGAGACTACTAAAACAATATCCATTTTTTTAAATATAAAACATTTAAAATAAAACAAGATTTCTTTTATTGATAAAAAACATTTCGACTTCTTCCTTTTGGTTACCCATCCTTTTACCATGTGGAGAAAATTTAAAAAACATTGGATTACCACAAAAATATCAGTAATGGATATACATTAAAGAATGAAATTGTCAGTCCGTGAATATTTTAAACTTAAGAAAAAAAATTCACAATATCATACTTTTCAACCATAAAAACATAAGCACTTTAACATACCTCATGAAATCATAATATTCCTAAAAATATTTCTTATCAATCATAATTCATTATGGTTACATAAAAAATCCTTATAAAATTTACATTGTAGATTTCATAGCTACATAGGGAGTAACATCCAACGTTACATATGGAATACCCATCATGGTTTTTTCCCTAAATCTCTTAGGATAGTAATTATTATTTAACTCTGTCTCCTTACCCAATGCATTGGAGAGATATCAAGAGTTCCCATTCTCTAATTTTATCATGGAGCCACCCATATACATAAGAAATCCCCAAGAACCATAACATAATTCTAACTCATAAAACGAGAAAAAATAAAAAAATATCATTTCCACTTTGCAATCACATTTCATTTTTATAAAGCTATACACCTTTAAGTGAAAACACATCATTTCGAAATAAAACTATAGACATGTAAAATTAACATCAAGGCATTAAAGATATATAAAATAGAGATATTTGGTTCTATATATATATTTTTTTAGAAATCTATGTTAATAGAATAATAAATTAAATTTTAAAACACAATTAAAATATTTGAAAATATGGTTTTTTAATCAAATTTACCCATACCAATTTTTAATTTCTGAATTAAATTATAATTTTAAAACATTAATTTACATATAAATAAATTAATTAAACCATTTTGAAAACATGGAAATTAATGAGAAATATTTAGAATAATAAATCATTAAAACATTTTAAATATTGTTTTAGTCAAAGAGTCTCTTACCATATGAGAAACACATGAATAAAAATCATAAAAATTAAAATTGAAAAAAGAATTAAAAATCATGATAATATATTAATTCATTATATAATGTGTCTAAATGGTTATATATAAACCTTATAGGATAATAAAGGTTTATAGCATCACGATATGCCCCAAAGAAAAGTGATTAAGATGAAGTCCCTTACAAATATCATTTTGTTAATAAAATAGTTTTCTAATGTGTTTTCATTATAAATACACATAAAAAAGTGGAAAAAATGATAATATATTAATAAATAATTTTAAACATAATATATTAATGACATAATCAAGAAGTAGAATTTTAACTCAAAGAATTGAAATTGGGTTATGAAATTCCCTTGACACGTATAATCTGTCGAATCATATGACCCATAAAAGTAATAAAAATTGAATAAAACATTTAATAAAATGAATATAAATATATTCAAGATATTTCATATCAATTATAATTATATATACACCAAAAAATATTAATTATTGGTGAATAATTTATATACCTCATAGAGGTAAAAAAATGATAGGAGTAAATCCTTAAAACAGTTTGTATCAATGATGTAAGAATTTATCAATGGTGTAATTATGTGTAGTAACATTATATCCAGAAAAAAATAAATCTAAATAGAACATAAAAAATAAAAATTTATTCCACATGTAATCTTTTCATAATAAAACCATTGAAGTAGATATATAACCTAATGAATGGAAATTGAGTTAGAAAAATCCCTTATCTCGAGTCAGACTTGTCTTGTATGTTCCTTATTCTTCCTAAATAATAAAATTAGGTAAATTTATACTTTCTTTAGAAAATTTTTCATTCTTATTATTAATTTTATATCACATATTACCATTTTATAACAATTAAAATTTATTTAAGTTCATATCATACATTTTGTCGATATTCGGTTCTGGAGTCGAAAATGAAATTTGTATGATGTTAATAGTCTATGTGGTCACAATTACATCATCACCAAAATATAAAAATTATATAAATATATTATATATTAACTATATAAGTATTTATAATAATATTTTTATAAAATCTAAAAACACTGTTCATAGAGACGGTAGGCCGCACGTATGCATGAACGCTATTTTTATTTTTCCCATCATATTGAAATAACGGACATCAAATGAAATGTATGTAAATATGTATACATATATAATATCATTAAATTTAAATTAATATATCATTTATATGATATATTTTTCTTAAAACAATACTTAACAAATTCCATGTGATGTGTGAATGAATCACGTCATTTTGAGGAGGCGGTAGTCCACACACCCTCAATCAAAGTTATCTTATAACCACAATTTAGAAAGCATGAGGGTATGTTTAATATAAAATTTAAAATATATTACATAGGTTATAATATAAATAAAAAATATTATGTAACTAGAATAATGGTTTTAATACCATCCATTAATGTGTTAAATAAAAAAGAACAAAAACATTATTCACAGAGGTGATTAACCGACACTACTTGGATGATAATTTCTTCTCATTGAATAAGAGGAGGTGAGAGATGAAATGGATGTGAGAAATTCCATTAGAAATATAAAACTATATTATATAAATTATTTTTTAGTAATCATGAATTTATGGATGACGGATTTGAGGATAAATTAGAAAAATAAATGAAATTAAGAGAGTTACTTTGAGAAAATTACCTATTGAATATCCCCTCCTTGAAATACCATTTAGGACTTGTGATTTGGTATTTTGGTGAGACTAGATAAACTTTTACATATATATATTGAGTAGTATTGGTTTTGGAAGTTATTTTAGGAGCTACATGGCTTTCGGGGTCGGAAAGGGGTGGTGAGGGTTGTTATTTATACTTTAGGAGAGGTGGGTTCAAGTGATTGATTTATAGATTATTTTATACTAAAATATAACTATATAGAGGTGTCATTAAATTAAAAGACTATGGATTGTAAATAATGTTTTATGGATTGGTTAGGGTCGATCCACACTAAAAAAAACCTTTAAATTTTGTAGTTTTTAGGAATGATAAGCTTTTATCTTTTAACTTTAACACTTGTCAAAATTTTACTTTCACTATTGTAAATAATTTTTTTTACCACAAAAACTTTTATATAACTAAAAATTAAAATGAATTTACAACATAATTTGGAAATTTTTATTCAAAATGTGGAATCCACAATACCTAATTCAAGTAAATAAATTAGGAAAATTATATCTAAAATTAATTATATTGAGAAAACTGAAAAGAGGGGTTTTAATGTGAAACATTCAAAAGTTTGAAATTTATTTATATCTAATAAAATTTTGAAATTGATTAAAATGAATAAAATTATATTAAATTATATAAAAATTATTTAAATATAATTTAAAACCTATTAAAATTACTAACTAATAATAGAAAAATATTTGATGAAAAAGTAGTTTTGAATTAAAACACAGTATTTTTTCCTATTCAATAAAATATGAATTTTTTCAGAAAAATACCAAAACATTATCCAGACTAAATTTTGATTTCATTATACTAAATAATAATTTTATTTATTTATTTATAACTTATTGATATTTCAAAAACAATATTTAAAATGGTTTCTCCATCAAAAGGTGGTAAAACTACATTTTTTTTAAAAAAATACATCTTTTATAAGAAAAATTGAATGTGTTCATAAATCATCTTTAGAAAACATATAATAAGAATTTTAAAAAATATATTGAACATATTCAATATATATTTCATTAATAAAATCCATAATGAGTGATTTTATTATTTTACAAACTCATTTATTTTCATTTAAATAGTTTTTAAAAAAACCCATCCTTTATATTCAATTGGTTTTTATTTAATTTCATAATTAATTAAGTAATCAATGAATAATTATAGAAATATGTGTAAACTATATTATCATAATTAGTTTAATATTTTTCATTCACACCATTCTAATGTATATGTGATAACTATCATGTAAAATATTAATAGTAATTTGTTCATTAATGTTAAAATGTGGTGTATCATGTGTGATATCTAACATTGTGTTTCCATTTAAAAAAACTCAGTATGTTACATTCACCCCCCCCCCCTCATTTTGGTAATTTCATCATCACAATTTGAATTGGTGGTAAGTAAATTATGTATAAATTTTCAAAATACCTTCATTGCAATCCCACGTTAGTAAAAGGATTACCAAAACTTCTACTTTAAAAGAAATAAATAAAAGTAAAAATTATAGTTGAGATAACATATTATAGGGTTCCATGTAAGAAAACATTGATATTTAAGAGAAAAATAATGTTCAAGTTGTGATGGAGAATAATAGAAAACATTTTTGGGAATATATTTACAATCACAAAGCAAAAAAATTATAATGGGTTAAACGGTCTTTGACTTCATAGTAGAAATTGTAAATAGAAAATGTTTTTCTTTTAAGATAACTTTCATAATGTTATCAAATTAATTTATGAACATTAATATGAACATAATGAAACATACATACTTTTCAATTAGGGTTTCATCCTTTAATAAAATTTCATCACAAAATTTTCTTTTCTCCAAACTATGAGTATTCAAGATGAATTTTTTTTCACACATGAAACACTAGAATAAAATTTTAAAAAATCACATAATCAAGATAACATTAATAATATATTCATCCTATCTTGAAACATTATCGAAAAACCAAAAAGGTATGGATAAGATCAAATAATTCTCCAAAAATAATAAACCAATGTTTGATAAAAAAACTAGATTTAATCTCCCATAATCAAAAGTAATAAAAAAGTTCAACAAAGACCATTTTATAAATAATTTTTCTTAAAATTCCTCAAAATAATCAAATAAAATATTGAATCCAAAAAATTATAAGGATTTTATAACATATACTTCCAAGATAAATTTTAACACTTATCCGTAAATAACATCAATCACTCTTAATGTCTCATACCAAAAATATAATTTACAGAATCACATATTCCTTAATATAGGTTAGTAATTTCAAAAAATAACATGAATTACCATATTCCATAATAAAAACACTGATTCTTACAAAATAAAAATTTAACCATTATTCCTCGAATAAAATCACATAGTATTCTATTCTCTGTAGGCATATAGGGTTCCCAAAATAGTGAATATATTAAAAAATAACATTTATAAATTAATTCCAAAATCATTTTATAATTCTAAGTATATCCATTTGATAAAACATAAGTTCCCAAAACCAACTTATTCTTATTACATAAACTCGTTTAACTAAAAATAAAAATTCATAATAAAAAGGGACTTTACATAGGCTAGTGGAGGTGATACACACTTATTTCCCTTCAGGGTTTGATTCCCACGGCCTTGATGGACGCGATAGGTTTTCACCCATCCTATAAGATGTCTTTTTTCTAAAACAATACAATTATTATTACATTCCCAAAATGAGATAAAATCCTAAAAAATAATAATAACAGATTTTAACCTCAAATGTTGTCTTATATCTCTCATTATCATCCCAACTCATTGTTACATCAAAATATTAATTAATGAATTCTTATATATGTTGAAACATTTTTTATTTCACTTTCATGTGATTTAATAAAAATATTACCAAAAGAATAAACATCATACTTTGTTCATGGTGGCCACCTGGTTTCATCGTCATTTTTTTCACATAGATAGAAGGTCTATACACTAAAAAAATAATTTAGATATTCATAAAAATCACTTGAATCCTTTATCCAAATACACCTTCTAAAACATGGGTTGTATGGGTGTTCATAGAAAAATAGTTTTGGAAAATAATCATGTATGACATATAATTTTAAAACATCTGATAAAACACGATTTTTATAAGCCATTCAGATCGAGTTTGGCTTGAAAATATCTATCAATGGTAAAATATTTAAAAATTCCTTGATAATATTTACCTTTTCTGAAAATATGAGAATATAGAAAAAATTGGATTTTATAAAACAACAACCCAAGATCTATGATGGTATTGATTTATAGAGGAGGTGTTTGATATCTCATACAACTATTTTTAAGAGATTTATATGTTATAAAAAGTTTTAGAATCATCTGAACATGAGTTTCCAATAATTATTGAAAGAATTTCATTAGAAAGATATTGGAATGTTGTTTGAGATACTCATCTATACATTTGTAAACACCTTTCCTGAATCAAAAAAAATTATAGAATAATGATTTAACAAAAATGAATATAAAAATAAACTTAGTATATGTTTAACCAAAACTCATAATCCGTAAATTTGTCTAAACCTTTCCTTTGATGCCACCTATAAGACCACATACCTTAAACAATACATAATCCTGAGTTTAGTAAAGACTTTGCTTTATTTCACATTGATTATATTTTCAGGTTTATAGTATTATATAATTAGGTTATCTTATATACATAACATCTCATAATCATATAAGAGGATACAACCAAAAAAATATCCATTTTTTAAAAAACATAAAACTTTTAAAATAAAACATGATTTCTTTTCATTATAAAAATCTTCTTGACATCATAGTTTCTCTTAACCATACTTATATTTGTGGAAAATATTTAAAAAACATGGGATGAGGAGTAAAATCTCAGTAATGGATAAAAAATAATGAATGAAACCATTAGTCCGTGAATATTTTAAACTCAAGAAAACATTTTCACAAAATCATACTTTTCACCCATAAAAATATAAGCTATTTAACAATCTTCTTGAAATAATAGAATTCCAAAAAATAATTATAAGAAATCATAAATCATAATGGTAACCTATGTCATCCATATCATACTATCATTTTAGCTTTCACATCTACATAGGGAGTAACCTCTACTGTTACATTTGGAATACACATAACAGTATATTCCCTAAATCTCTTAGCAGAATCCTTATCGTTTAACTCCATGTCGTTAACTAATTAATTGGAGAGCCATCATAGGCTCACACGTCCTCATTTTATCCTGGAACCACCTGTGTACATAATTAATTCCCATGAATCATAACACATAATACAATCCTAATTAAAAAATAACATTTCCCCTTTTCAATCAAATTTCATTTTTACAAAGATGCACACCCATAAAAGAAAACACATTATTTTGAAATAAAAGTGTATACTTGTAAAATTATCTTCAAGATATTAAATTTACATAAAATAGAGAAATTTGGTTCAAGATGTAAATGTTAAAAACATTCTAAGTTATTAGAATAATCAATCCATTTTTAAAACAAAACTAAAATAATTTAAAAGAAGATCTTTGAATAAAAGTTTCCCATACCCATTTGAGTATTTTTAAACGAATTAAAATTTTATGACATTAATTTAAATATAAATAAATTATTACAACCATTTTTAAACATATAAATTAATGAGAAAATTTTTATGAATAAATCTATAAAACATTGAAAACGTTGTTTTATTTAAAGAGTTCCTTACAACATGAGAAAAACATGAATAAAAATCATTGAATATTAAAATTAAAAAGAAAATTAATATCATGAGAATATATTAATTCTTGATATAATGTGACAAAATGGTTATATATACACCTTATAGGATAATAAATCTGCATAACATCGTTATATGCCTCAATGAAAGGATATTGAGACAAAGTCCCTTACAAAGATCATTTTGTTAATAAAAGAGTATGATTGCATGTTTTCATTATAAATAAACAAAAAAATGTATAAAAATAATATAATATATTAAAAATTCATTTCATAGATAATATTTGAATGATATAATCAAGAAGTATAAGTTTAACCCAAAGAATGAAAATTGTGTTTAGAAATTCCCATACCACATGTAATCTATCGAATTTTATGACCCATAGAAGTAATAATAATAAAATAAACCATTTAATAACAATAATATAAATATATTAATGATATTTTATTTAAAATTTAATTATATATAAACTACATAAAATTAATTAGTGGTGAAAAATGCTTATATCTCACAGAGGTAAAAAGTGAGACGAGTAAATCCTTACAATGTTTGTATTAATGGCGTAAGAATTTATCAATGGGGAAATTATTTGTATATAAATTAAATACACATAAAATATAATTTTAAATACAACATAAACCAATGAAATGTGATTCCACATATAATCATGGAATAATAAAATCAATTAAGTATACATATAACCCAATGAATGGAAATTGAGTTCGAAAAATCCCTTACCTTGAGTCTGAATCATATCGTATGTTCCTTTTTCTTCATGAATAATAATATTAGGTTAACTTATAATATATTTATAACATTTTTTATGTTTATTAATTCTTTTATATCACTTTTTATATTGTTAAAATAATTACACAATTATTTATGTTCATATCGGATGTTTTGTCGACATTCGGTTCTAGAGTCAAAAATGAATTTGGTATAATGTTAATAGTTCATGTGGTAATAAATCTATAATCTTATGAATATAAAACATGATATAATTATTTTATATATTTATTAAAAATTATTTATAATAATATTTTATGATAATCTAACAACAACATTCATGGAGACTGTAGGACGTATGTACGCGTGAAAGCTATTTTTGTTTTTCCTTTCGTATTGAAATAAAAAACATCCAATGAAATGTATTTTAATATGTATAAATATATAATATAATTACAGTATAATTAATATTTAATTTATAAAATATATTTTTATAAAAAATCCTTAATACATTCCATGTGATGTGTGATCGAATCAAATCGTTTTGAGGAGGCGGTAGTCCACACATCCCCAAACGAAGTTATCATATAACCACAATTTTTAAATAATGAAGTTATGTTCAATATAATATTTATATAATATTAAATATGTTATAATATACATAATAAAATATTTTTTTACCAGAATAATGGTTTTAATACCATCTATGAAGGTGATAAATGTAAAAAAACAAAAACATTATTCACATAGGTGATTAACTGGCACAACTTGGACAACAATTTTGTTTCTTTGAATAAGATTATGTGATAAATGAAATGGATATGATATATTACATTAGAAACATAGAAATATTGTATATACATTATTATGGATGCATAATTAATTTATGGGTGAAGGATTTGATCAGAAAGTATAAATAGAAAAGAAATTAAGAGAGGTACTTTGAGAAAAATGCCTCTTGAATATCCCCTTATTGAAAGACATTTGAGGACCCTATATTTATTATTTTGGTAAGGAAATCATAACTTGGAAGTTGTGAGAGTGATTGGGAGAGGTTTTAGTAGATATTTTCAAGTATATAATTCTTTTTTGGTGGAAATTGTGAGGTGAGGGTTGTTATTTATACTTGAGGAGAGGTGGGTTCAAGTGATTAATTTATTGATTCTTTTATATTAAAAGATAACCATATAGATATAGAATTAAATTTCATGACTTTGGATTGTAATTAATATTTTATATGATGGTTAGGGTCTATCCACACCACAACTATCCATTAAATTTTTTATTTTTTAGTATGTTAAGCTTTTAACTTTTAAATTTAACCCTTGTAAAAATTTTACTTCTACTACGGCAAGTATTTTTTTTACCAAGGTAGCTTTTTTATACATAAAAATTTAATTGACCATAAAACCTAATTTTTAAATTATAATTCCTAATATGTAATACATTTTACATAATTCAATTCATATAATATGTAATATTAGTTTTAAAACTAATTATGCAGACAAAACTAAAAAGCGGGTTTTTAAAGATAAACGTTCAAAAGATTGAAATGTTTTTATGTCAAATATCAATTTGAAATTGATTAAAAAGACAAAAATTGTATTAAATGATAAAAAAATTATCTAAATATACTTTAAAACCTATTAAAATGAGCTTTTATCAATACAAATAAATTATAAGAAAAAGCAGTTTTGAATTAAAACACAATATTTTTCATTATTCATTTAAAGATGAATTTTATCATAAAAATAACAAAAATTTATCCAAAAAAATAATATTTCCCTATTAAAAATAATAACATTATTTTTTTAAAATATAACTTATTAATTATTCAATAAAATATATTTAAAATTGGTTCACCATCAAATGGCGATAAAACTGCATTTTTTTTAAAAAATACTTCATTAATTAGAAAATTTTATTTTATTTTTATATCATGTATAGAAAACATATAAGATAAATTTTAAACATTAAATTGAACATATTAAATATATATTAAATTAATAAAATATATAATCATTGATTTTATTATTTTATAAACTCACTTATTTTCATTTAAATAGTTTTTTTAGAAAAACATATCCTTTATATTCAATTGGTTTTCATTTAATTTATTAATTAATTTGGTAAGCAATGAATAATTATATAATCATGTGTAAACCATATTTTCATAATTAAGATAATCCATTTCATTCCCACCATTCTAATGGATATGGGATAACTATCATATTAAATAATAATAATAATTTGCTCATTTAAGCTAAATGTGGTGTACCATGTATACTATCAAGCATAGTGTTTTATTTTTTTTTTTAACATGGGATTTTAAAGTACCAAATCCCAGTTTTTTTCTCAATATGATCTAATTCTTATTATATGTCATCTACTCATTTAGTATTCTTAAATGATTCATTTACATTTCATGGATAATCTTTGGGAAAATGAGGTATGTGCGGTTATTCTCATGGTTCTCATTTTGAAACAATTTTTCACAATTACTAGTTATATTGTATTAATTAATTTTATTTCATAACCATAGATGATCTAAATTTGGTTTTTATTTAAATCCTTGTATGGTTAAACCATCCTATTCCTCTAGAATGTCACTCAAATATGTTTTATTTCTACAATATTTATAATATTTTCCAATAAATTATTATTTATTTATAAAAACTTCATAGTATATTCATTAATATACAAACAAATTTTATGAGTTCTCTATCACCTTATCTTCATTTCTATCAACAATCTCCCATATTTCCTTATTATACTAATGATATTTGTTCATTTGAATGAAAACTAAGGGAAATTTAATCTGGATCCCTTAGGTCAAACTTCACAATGTATTGTCTATTTAATTTGATAATAAAAGAGTTACTAAACACCATTATGTACTTTTTTTGAATATATACACTAAAATAATCAATATAATATGGTGGTTTAAACCAGGTTTAGGTTTGTGTTGGGATACACCATGTTATAGTGATTATCACCATGTTGTGGTGTCATTTATGGAATTAGTCATTATTAAATTATAATACATGGATTGAATTATTTCCATTACCTAAATATATCATTATTTGTTAAATATATCATTAGATGATACTAAAATATTGTTTATTATGAATATAAATAATATATGTGTGAAAAGTTTCATCATTAATGTAAATGGAGTTAAAAATTATTTATAATTATCATATTAAATAAAAAATGGTTATGAAATTATTTGATTACTTTATGAGGGTCATATTTTCCAAAAAATGATAGAAAATTCTGTGATTTTTATTTTGGGTCATTATTTTCATCTTAGAAATTTAATGTCTGAAGTTTTATGTTGTTCTCATTCCTTTTATCCTTAAACTCAAGTTCCTGAAAACTGTGGATATGAGGAAATAATTTTCATGAGTTTACATATTCAATTAGCCTTAGTATATCAAAGAGGAAAGGATCTCATTTGATACATCTTAGTGATATTGGTTAGGGATTTTCAGAAAACATTGGCTATTATGAATCATTAAAAGAAAAGATACACTTTTCCCTAATTAATTTTTTTAGTCCAAAATAATACAGAGATCCTATGGATTTATATGTTTTGGTTTATGTTTTCAATTATATTTTGATATGTTTTATCCCCTAAAAAATTAATCATTGGTATTAGATAAAATTATATCTCATTGGGTTTGATTATGATTTTGAAAGTAGAAATTGAAAAAATGTGTTTTTATAGAACCCTGACATGGACAAGTTAAAATGGTCATGGTTTTGGAATTTCACTAAACCAGAGTGTAAATGTTATGAAAAATGGATTTCATATTATAAAATTTATAACACCATGAAATAGATTAAGTGGTCAGATTTATTCCTACATTATATATTATCATTCAATCATTCTTAAACTAAAATATTTCACCATTTAATTTATATCATATGTTTAAAAAATCAATTATATGAGAATCCTTCAAGACCTTAGTAGTATATATAGTTTCCAAAATCTCTCCCACATTTATTAATTTGCACCAACATCACTTAAATTCACGTCGGTTTGATTATCTTCATTGGGTGGATGAACCCTTTCATCATTTTAGTCCTTGTAATGAAAGTATAGTCTATGAAACACTTTGATTGTAGTATTATATCCTTAAACTAAAATCTGAACATTGGAAAAAAAATATATGAATAGAATGCATTGATTCCTAATATGCTTCATGTAGTATGAAATTAAACTACATAGAGACCTTCCCCCGATTGAGGTTACCATTACTATAGTTGTATTTATCCTGTATATCAGGTAAACTCTTCCCTTATCACATAGTAGTAAACACTACCATAGTAAAATATATATGACCATAAAAATAAGTTACTTTTGTTAAAATATTTTTGACCTTAATAAACTTAAATTATCATAAGGTAAAAGTTAAAATAATTAATTCTAATAACATGGTATTCTGTAAACCAAATAAATGTTACTAGATAAAATACCAATTTTTTCCATTCTAAGACATTAACTATTACCTCATAGGAAAAATACTATGTGAGAATAGAAAATACTAAATTATTTACTTAACCAATATTTATCCCTATTAAAATTAAATTTATGGTTTCTAAACCTATTTAGGTCTCCTCCATTTATTTCATACATTAGTTTATATATTTTTGGAAAATATATAATTATAATTTCCGTTTATTTATTCCCTTCTGGAAAATAACTTAATTCATATCAAACCACTTCATGAATTATTCTATATTAGGCCACTCATACTCTCATATATTAGTGGAATGGCCTTTTTTAATGTTGTTGATCATTCTATATATAAATCTTATATATAGTAATTCAATAGCATAAGGCCATTAGGGAATAAAACCTCTTATGAATTTTATTAAATATATTAACATTATAATCTAGTGATTTAATGTGTGCAACATAGATAGTGTGATTATACCCATCCATGAACAGACACCGTGAATGATAATTCACTAATAAAATGATCCTCTTTTAAAGAAGCATGTATTTTGAATCATGATTTAAATGGAAAATATAATTAATCAATGATATTCTAGATTCAATAAATTTTATATAACTCAGTGAAATTTTATATCTTATTTAGTGTTTTTTCAAGAAAAAAGAATATTTATATTAATAAATTCATTGATTCTTCAATTCAGTTACACTTATACAATAACTAGTTATATTGATGAAACTATTGTTCATAAGGATAAATATTTACATTTAATAATCCAAAAATGATAAACTATAATGGAGTAAAGATAATAATAAACAATGAATGACTTGACATTAGATAGTTGGTGGAGTTCCTTATATTAGTTGACACAAAGTGGGAATATTAAATAACAATTTAAGATCTTCTTATCAACATGATTCTTCTTGAGATAATAGATGCAGATACTCTAACCTTATACTTTATTCTGATATATTTTATAAGTATGTTTCATGATGGAAATTATTTCTTCTAGCTACACTTTATTATTACTATGTGATACTTTTTTTATTCTATCTCTATTTTCTAAAAGGATATTTAACCTTGAAGTTTTTATTCATATACATTTTTCTGATTAAAAATTTCTAATTGACACCATTAATTATATATAATGATCCTTGATTTTTTATACTTAGAGAAAGTTTCCTAATATTTAAATTATTATTATATAGTAATAAGCCTTGGAATTATATTGATTTCTTCCTAGTAATTAGAGCTTCCAAATCCATGATGTAAAATGTGTTTTGAAATGGTATCTTGATACACATTTATCTAGGGGAGTCCATGTGATCAATAAATGATCGTTTCTTCATACATTCTCATGTATTTTTTATTTTTATTTATTTATTCAACACTAGAATATATTTATAATCTATAATTTTAATATACATTGTCATGATGGAACACATTAAAAATGATACTAAATCCATTGATGAGGAATAAATTGTGACTAAGGATAAGTTATCAACATTAAAATTATAATTCTATAAAATATCCTCTTCTTGGATGTTTATTATGGTTTAATAGATGGAATGGATCGTTGGAAATGTTGTATGGTATACAAATTCTATGAATTTTTAACTTTCAACTTCATAGTTAAATAGAGAAAATTGAAATAAATAATTTCATATGAAAATGAATAAGTTTAGTATGATACATGGTAAAAAGTACTTAGATTTTTTATTAGTCACTACATCAAGAGACTCTGTTTTCATTAGTTGAATAATCTATCTCAATGAAGTCATTATCATGATTTTATTTCCTACTAATCCCAAATTTTAAATAACTTTCACCCCACATATGATATATTCTTGGGTGATCGTTCTAAAAGGTTTTGTGATCAACAAAAGAATGTTGGAAATCTTTTAATGGTGTATAATAAATTTGAGTAACGACTCCTCCCAATACCATTATATCCAACCTTGGTTTTATCATATTCTAGGGATAAAATGGTTGGAGTATTAAATTGGTGGTACGGTGATTTGGACACCGTTAACATGACATATAATAATTATATAGAATTTAAAATTTATCATGGAGTGTTTATTATCTTGAACCATAAAATATGGATATGGGATAACATTCTGACTATAGATAAGATTTTATTCAAGTCAATATTATGTGTACAAAAATTTCATACAAACCCCACCGACATGAGCTAAGAGTTACCCATCCCCAAAAGATATTTTATAAGAACAATAATTCAATATACTAGAGTACTCATTTATTACAACTCTAATGTGAGATTCATATAGACTGAATAAAAACAAGGCATGATACCCTAGTAAATTAGAAATATCCTTTTCGTTAATTTTCACCATCCATACAGCAATGAAAAAATATAACATAGGTATGATATCTAAATGGGTTAGGTGATTTTGTATTCCAAGAGGAATAAGTACTAAGTATCATTTTTCTCTAACAATATTAGATTAAAAATACTATGTTTTGTTTCACCTCATTAAAATTATCTATTCATGCCATAATTATGCCAATAGTTGGTATAACATAAATTGTATATTTCCCTTATTCTTTTATTTCAAGAATAAAAAAATGGGTTTTTATAACACCCCCACCGCTATTAATTTAAATATAAAATTAAAAATATTTATTTTTGTTAAAAATAAAAATATTTTTATTTTTTTATAAGTAAAAAATTAGACAAATGGTTTATAATATGATTCATACTAACTATGTGTGCTTTTTTAGAGGCATTATCTATGCATGGTTAATTGATCACATCTCCTAACTATGCATTCAAACTATGCATCCCTCTAATAATTACTCAAAATCCCCAATTTTCAAAACTATTCTAAAAATGTTATGTTATAATTGTATATTAGATATTTTTGGCTCAATAAAGTTAAATACCCTTAGGGGTGAATTGGTGTATGTCATATTAAACCCCTACCCTATTTTGATCTTGTTTCATCATTAAACAAAACCCTCTTCTCTCTCTTTTCTGTAATAATGTATGATACAAAATGATATCATACATGAGACACAACAATTTTAAATTTTCCACCCTTAACTGGGATACTCAATGGAGCATACAAATGAATTAATTTGATCTTCTAAATCCACTAAAGTAAACTTCTATTATAATATATTGAGTAAACTCATTGTCCCTCCTAGTTCACTTCTAATCACACGTTGACAAATCACACCTCTCATAACTGATGTTTTTACACATATCCTTTATAATATTCTTTTTGTGATCAATTGAATATATATTTTTACACCTCATTTGGTTTTTATTTAAGCTCAACTTTCATCAACATGATGAGTACCACTTTACAAAAGAAATTCTAAGTAATTCCTTTTAATTTTCTTAATATTAATATTCACACTATAAATGCTTAAATTTTAGGAAACATTCCAATTATTCATTGAACTATTATATTTAATGAAATAAAACCCCTTTAACAAATCTCTATAAACATTTGTAAAACTAACTTGGTTATATTGAATTTTTTTTCTTCATATAAATGAAGTTATTATGTATTTGTCACGCAAGAAAAACCTTCAAAAATTTTTGTTTTCAAAATAAGGTATTTTCGATATTCGATAAGGCTTCTACTCTATCAAATAAGAGGGTATACTTCTATTTATATACTTTTATTTCCCATTAGAAAAAATATATTCTCATGGCATATATTTTTGAAACACTATACTTTTTTTCTTAACTATCATTCTTTGGGAATATTCTGGGAAAACATATATTCGTATATAATTATAAAAAACATATAATTTTTTTAGGAGTCACATCCTTCTAGAATTTTACAACCTTATAAAAACAAAATTTCTCAAATTATCTAATACTTCATGAATTTTATTCTATTCCATATTTTCATGGGAAAGTCCCAAAACTCCATCTTTCTTTATGATTTTCCATTTCTTGAAATTTGGACCCCAAAAAACTGGTAAACACTGGGAAATGTTGCCACCATATATGAACAACTACGTAAACCACTTATAGGATTTCCATACCTCTATATTGGATCTTTCTCAACCAATATTTTCATAATTCGCACTATAAATTTACAACTAACCTCATCAAGCATCTTTTTAAACAAACAAAACAAAACCAAAAATACTAAGAAGCCACTTTGACAAACGTTTTCCATTATATTTTCAATTTATTATTTTGAAGTATCTAATATGATAGGGTAATTAATTAATGCTTGTTGAAATATTTAATTTATTATTTATTATTAATTGTATATGTTACCAAATATAACATTTATTTATGTAAAATAATAATATTATTCAAATAATTGGGTTATGTTTTATTTAAATATTAGTAAAAATATTAGTTTTATGATTTGAATAATTAAAATGTTAAATGAGAATTTTTATTATGTATTTTAGTGGTTTTTATAATCTATATCCTTATATATAATCATGATAATCATAATATTGTTATATTATTTACCCTTTCCTTGTAAAAGAAGAAACTCACACTTGTTCCCTTCATATGCATGATGTCACCAGGGGAGAAACCTATCTATTTATCTTTTAAGGACCCAGCCTTAAAACATTACATAATCTTGAATTAAATGAATAATTCACATTTAGGATCTTTTAAAGTTTATAGTTTTAGAGAATTAAGCCATAACTATTACATTACATCTCAAAAATTACAAAGTAGAAAATTCTACTCAGTTTCCATTTTTTCATAAAATAAAAATTCTTAAAAAAAGGATTCATGTTGAGTTCCATGTTTCAGATAGCATGAATTTTCCTTGATAATATCCTTGACCCTATTCATCTTTATGTCCTGTGAAAAACATTTCAAAACATGGGATGAGCATAAAAATATCACTAAGGGTTATAAGATAAATATGTTGAGTCAATAAGGTTTTCCTTATGAATTTTCCATTCCTTCATACTTGGGTAGATTGATTGAGTCATTAAGGTTTCCTTATGACTTTACCATTCCTCTTGTTTTGAAAATCATAAACACCTTATCTCAAGGCAAATCCCTTTTTACCCCTTGTTTTACTTATATAAGGAAAAATTTTCTTCCCCAGATAAATTTATCTTTATCATGTTTTTCATTGTTCATATAATAATTTTTATAAGTATAAAATTCATTTTGAAACCAAAACCTCAGAATCTTATAAATACCTAGATATGAAGCATTCTGTTTAAGGATCTGAATTCTCAGAATTCTGGTTACGAACATTCTGAGTTATGACTCCGAATTCTAATTACGAATTCTGGTTACAAACTCTTCTGAGTTCTGACTCTGAATTCTAATTACGAATTCTGGTTACAAACTCTTTTGAGTTCTGACTCTGAATTCTGAATACGAATTCTAGTTGCGAACTTTCTGAGTTCTGACTCCGAATTATGAATACAAATTCTAGTTATGAACTTTTCTAAGTTCTAACTCTGAGTTCTCTGAATACAGACTCCAAACTCCTATGAGTTCTGACTCCAAATTATCATGAACTCTAACTCCAATCTTTGTATGTTCAGGTTTTGAATTCTTGTGAATCCAGATTCCCAATTTCCATGAAATTCAGACTCCGGAATTCTATAGAGTTCGGGTTCCGGATTCCTAGAAAACAGAATCCGAATATCCTTGTATTATAGACTCCGAATTCAATTTTGGTTAGACTCTGAACTTTCATATTTCCTTACATTCTGAATATCATATTTTAGTTATTCTTACACTTTTTTTTTTATAAAACAATGTTGTGCTTTTAGTTACTCACTAACCGTTGTTTGAGTGACACGTGTACAGGACCCTCCAAAATTCAAGGAAAAATATGACTGTTGGAGGAGGGAGCCGACCGTTGAAGTCGTGCCAATAAATAGGATCTCATTTTAAAGAGTTGAAAACTGTTCTAAGACTCTAGAGATTACATTCTGTTGAAATGATTTCTAGAGAGAGACTTTAATTTCTTTGTGCGTACTGAACTACTTGTTCAGTTTTTCTTTGTGCGACTCTGATTGTTGTTGTGTATAATCGAGGGCTTCCGGGGATAGGAAGACAGAGGTGTCGACTAACTTGAAGTTTAGGGCTTTCAGGGATAGCATGATAGACTCCGATCTTCATATTTAGGGCTTAACCTAGTGTGGGTAAGACAGACTTTCTTGAAAGTATAAATCAAGGGACCTTTATCCAAGGTTGTTGGATACCCTTCTCTTTGGGTTAAAAGATTTACTACTTGTTACTTGTTCTGTTACAAGTTTTCTGTTTCATTAGTATTGTTGAGGAAAGTATAATTATCTTATACTTCCTTAAATTTGTACTCTGATTTAGTTTGATTCTATATGCTTTAAGGTAGAATCTTCATTATTGTAAACTTTCAATAAGTTTCATTTATGGAATCACTTTTTCAGAATTTCTTTCTTAGAATCATATTTCCTGATTCAAGAAAGTTTGTAGAACTAGAGGTTTTTTGAATTACCTTGTTTAACCGTGTTAAACATAATCATCTTTAAAAGTCCCAAATGAATTTTTAAAAGTATACAATTCACCCTCCCTCTTGTATTTGAGTATCTACATCATATTTTGATACTACAATTAGTATCAATCTATTATATCTTTTGATCCTAAATTTGGTATTATAGAGTATATCATACTCACATACCATCTCAACAATTGGTATCAGAGGAGGTGACATTCAATCCTAAACCAATCTAACAATTAGCTTCAGAATTTTGGTTCAATATTAATTAATCTCATGATTAGATTCAAAAGATAATTCATCTCATTATTTTCCAGAATCAGTTTTTTAGATTCGTATAGTTCGGATTCATTTCTTTTTTTCTCTAGAGATACTCTTGTTCTTTATTTTCCTTGCTTATGAATATTTTCCTTGTTTACAAATTTCTTTTATTAACTTGTTTTGTGTAGAAAGAAATTTTTCTTAAACATGGAAGGAATCAATATTGGTTCTATATACAATCTCAATCCAACAAGATCACATATCTTTGATGGAAATGATTATGATTATTGGAGAGATCGTATGAAGACTTTCATTATCAATACTGGTGTAGATAATTTTTTTTATTCTTACTGGAGGATATAAAATCCCTGAAAAGGAAGTTAGTACCTTTACAAATCAAGAAAAGAATGAATATCAATTGAATTATAAGGTACGCAATACTTTGATTTACTCCATGATTAGAAATATATATATCCAAATTTCATCTTGTGAAGCAGCAAATTCTATTTGGAAGAAACTTGAAGTTACACACTTTGGAACTTCCAAAGTAATTGAAACAAGAAGAGCTATGCTTAGAGTTGAATATCATGGTTTTAACTTTCATTATGGAGAGCCCATATGTAAGGTGTAACAAAGATTCATGACTATGGTGAATAGTTTGCAATCAATGGGTGAAAGTGATTAGATGATGAAGCTCTTGTTGATAAGATCATAGACATCATTCCCAATGAGTGGGAATCCAAGAGGACTATTATTGATGAAAATAGAAAGGTCACTCATATTACTCTTGATGAACTCTTTGGAACTCTTCTTAAACATGAGACTAGAATGAAGAGAGATGCTGATAATGTTAAGAAGAAGAATGGGAATGGAAGTGTTTCTTTTATAACTACTTCTAATCATATTAAAGACAAGACTCCTAAGAGAGTTACCAGATCCAATTCTAAGAAGGTTATTATCCAATCCGAATCTAGTGGAAGTGATTCCTCAGGGAATGAATTAGAAAATCTTTTTCAAAGGATGAACAAGATAGCTGGAAAAATGAACTTTCAATCTAAATACAAGAAGAAAGATAGAAAAGACAAGAAAGATTCAGAAGTCACATGTTATGAATGCAAGAGAGATGGACATATAATGCCTGATTGCCCTATGCTTAAGAGAAAAGAAATAAAGGAAAAGCATTCTGAGAGAAACATAAAAAGGTATTACAAGGCTAAAGCTAATAAAGTATTGAAATCCAATGACACCTGGAGTGCCAGTGTTGGTGACTCTTTAGATGAATCTTCAGATTATGAATCTTATGGACAGGAGAATCTTGGTCTAATAGCCAGACTATATATTGAAAATCATTATTTAATGGATAAGGTACACAATGATGAATCTATGACCAGTATATATTTGAATGCTAATGATAGTAAATATTATGACTCTTCTAATAAAGAATCCTCTTTTGGTGAAGATAATACTTTACATTCCTATGAAGAAGTTTCTAGGTTTGCCAAACTCTTTGAGATTGAGAAGTCAAAACTCATGAAAAAACTTGATAAGGAAAATTTTAGGAATACTATTATTACTAAGGAGATATCATATCTTTATAAAGATATTGATAAGAAAAATGTTGATTTTGAAAGTATTTCAAAAAATATTTAGGAAGTAAGTTCTGAGAAGAATAAACTTTCTAAATATCTAGAAAACGTAATTTCTAAGAAAAGTGTTTTTGAGCCTAACTCTAGTTCAAAATAAAATGTTTTAGAAGACAAGAACTTGGTTATCAAACTAAAATATGAAATCTTTTCCTTGAGAAAGTTTTTTTCAAACTTTACCTTAGGTAAGGAAAATTTTGATAAAATGTATTCCCAAATCCAACCTCTAAGGAATAATTATGGTTTTGGTTATACTAGTTATAAACCTGTTTTTAGTAACAATTATTTTGTTCAACAAAGTGTTCCTTTTTGCACTAAGTGTGAGTGTGGTGGACACTGGGCAAAAAATTGTTCCTTAAACAAATCCCAATCTTTAGGATTTCATAAATCCTATTTTTCTAAAAATATGTGGGAGCCTAAGATTTTTCTTTCTGAAATTTTCAGATCCGAGCGAGTTTGGATTCCGAAAACCTAAATTTTTCTTATTTTTAGGAATATAGAGAAGGTAACAATAGAAATACATGGTACATGGATAGTGGATGTTCCCAGAATTTGACTCGTAACAAAAACTATTTTAAAAAGATTATCAAGATGAAAGGAGGAAAAATATCTTTCAGAGATAATGTTTAGGGAGAAATTATTGGTATAGGTAACATTGTTCTTCTTGGAGAAACTTTGATTTCAAATGTTTTATTTGTCAAAGGTCTTAAGAACAACCTCATTAGCATAATCCAATTATGTGATTAAGGTTACCTTGTGAATTTTAGGAATGAAAAGTGTTTAGTACACAATTCCAAGGAAGATTTTATTATTTCTACCCATAGGCAAGAGAATGTTTACACACTAAACTTAGAAGACCTTATGAGCCAAGATTTACCTTGCCTTATTGCAATGGAAGATCATTCTTGGTTATGGAATAGAAGGTTAGGTCACTAAAACCTTAGGAACTTATGAAAACTTTCTAAGAAAAGATTAGTTAAGGATCTACCGGAGATTATATTTGATTCTTAAAAAGTTTGTGACCCTTGTCAATATATAAAGAAACATAAATCAAGTTTTAAATCATTCGATGAAGTATCAACTACTGATGCATTACAATTAGTGCATATAGATCTCTTTGGTCCTACACAAACTGGAAGTATTGGAGGCAAGTACTATGTATTTGTTCTAGTTGATGATTACACTAGATATACATGGGTCTATTTTCTAGAAAATAAGTCTGAAGACTTCTCATATTTTAAAAGTTTTATAGCCCAAGTTAAAAATGAGAAAAGTCTTCCATTGAAAACTATTCATAGTGATCATGGAAGAGAATTTAAAAATTCTGATTTTGAAACTTTTTGTAGTAGGAAAGGCATTACTCATAACTTCTCAGCACCTAGAACACCTCAACAGAATGGTGTTGTTGAAAGAATAAATAGAATTCTTCAAGAGATAACCAGAACCATGTTGAGTGAATATTCTTTAGCCAAACATTTTTGGGTTGAAGCTGTAAGTACTTCTTGTTATACTATAAATCGAGTTTTGATTAGACCTTTTCTTAATAAAACTCTTTATGAGTTATGGAATGGTAGAAAACCTAGACTTTCTTACTTCAAGGTTTTTGTTTGGAAAGTATTCATTATGAATATTAAAGATAATCGACACAAATTCGCACCAAAATTTGATGAAGTAATTTTTCTAGGCTACTCCACAACTTCTAAGGCTTATAGAGTTTTCAATAAAAACACTTGTACTGTTGAAGAGACAGTGCATGTGAAATTTGATGAAACTGATCCTTTTTTTAAAACAACCTCAACCTACATCTTCGAATGTGTTTTCAAAAACTGATTATCAACTTGTGTTAGAAGATCCTTCTGATAAGGAAAATTTCCAAGAAGATACTTCTGAAACATTTACCCCAGAAGATTTCCTACTTTATGTTGATGAATAGGTTTTACAAAACTCAAATTAGTTGTTTCTTAAGAATCATCCTAGTTATAGTATCATTGGTGATGTAAATCAACCTATAAGGACTAGAAGTTCCTTAAGAAATGAAGTAGAACATCTAGCATTACTTTCCCAATTAGAACCAAAAAGCACTTATGAAACTTTAGGTGATGATGATTGGATAAAAGCTATGCAAGATGAGCTAAAATAATTTGAAAGGAATAAAGTCTGGACCTTCGTTGAAAGACCTAAGGAAACTTCTGTTATTCGAGTAAAATGGTTCTTCAGAAATAAGTGTGATGAAAATGGAGTCATTGTAAGAAATAAAGATAGATTAGTTGTCAAAGGCTATAATCAACAAGAGGTAATATACTATAAATAAACTTATTCTCTAGTAGCTAGACTCGAATATATTCGTATTCTACTTGCCTTTGCAACATTCTTCAATTTCAGACTTTTTCAAATAGATGTGAAATGTGCTTTTCTTAACTTTTATGTTCATGAGGAAGTTTTTGTTGAAAAACCTCTTGGTTTTGAAGATACAAAACATCTTGATCATGTTTTTAGACTTACCAAAGCATTGTATGGACTTAAGCAATCCCCTCGATCCTGGTATGATAGACTTACAGGATTTTTGTTACAAAATAACTATGTTAAGGGAAATGCAGATCCAACACTTTTTATAAAGAAAGATAAGAAAAATGTTTTTATTGTTAAAATTTATGTTGATGACATTATATTTGGTTCAAATCATCAATATTTAACTGATTCCTTTGCGGATCTAATGAAATATGAGTTTGAAATAAGTATGATGGGTGAGTTAACATTTTTTCTTGGTTTTTAAATTTTTCAAAAACCAGAAGGAATATATATATCCTAACATAAGTATATTAAAGATATTCTTAAAAAATATGGATATGACAACACTAAGAGTATAAGTACTCTAATTGGTACCTCAAACACACTTGATCTTGATGAATCTGGGAAACCAGTAGATCAAACAAATTTTAGAGGTATGATAGGAAGTTTACTTTACTTAACAGCTAGTCATCCATACTTAATGTTTTCATTATGCTTATGTGAAAGATATCAATCCAATCCTAAGGAATCTCATTTAAATACAGTGAAAAGAATTTTTCTCTACTTAAATGGAACCATGGATTTAGGTCTCTTTTATACTTCTAGAAATCATTTTTTTTTAAAAGTTTTTTAGAGGCTAACTTTGGTGGATGTAGAATGGATAGAAAGAGTACATCTGAAACTTATCATTTCTTATGAGATTCATTAGTTTCATGGTCTTGCATGAATCAACACTCAGTAGCACTTTACACTGCTAAATCTGAATATGTAGCAGCTACAAGTTGTTGTGCTCAAGTGTTGTGGATGCAATACACACTCACAGACTATGGTATGAGTTTTACAAAAACACAAATTTTGTGTGATAATAAAAGTTCCATTTCCCTTAGTAAAAACCCTGCACATCACTCTCGTACAAAACATATAGACATTAGGCATCACTTTCTTAGGGATCACACACATAAATGAGATATCATTCTTCAATTTATCAGAACACAAGATCAAATTCCTGCTATTTTCACAAAATCATTACCCTCTGATAGGTTTGAATACATTAAACAGAAGTTAGGAATGATAACCATAAGGTAATCCTCCTTGTTAACTTTCTGTTTAATCAATATCCTTACAGTAATAAACTCATTTTCATAGGGGTAGTACATTTAATGAAGTTTTTCGTATTTTTCATAATGAAGTTTTTCATATTTTTCATAATTAAGTTTTTCATCTTTTTCGTAATGATGTTTTTCATATTTTTCATAATGAAGTTTTTCATATTTTTTGTAATGACTTTTTTCATATTTTTCATAATAAATTTTTTTTATATTTTTCTTAATGAAGTTTTTCATATTTTTCATAATGAAGTTTTTCATATTTTTTGTAATGAAGTTTTTCATGATTTTCGTAATGAAAATTTTCGTACTTAAAATTTTTCTAATGAATATTTCCGTACTGAAAATTTTCATAATGAACATTTTCGTACTTGAAAATTTCATAATGAAAATTTTTCGTATTTGAATTGTTTGTAATGAAATTCTACGTTTTTTTTTGTACTCAAGTTTTTTGGAATCTAAGTTCTTCAAGAAGAATTTTCCTCAATACGAATAATCTTCCTAGCAATCCAAAAGGTATGATTCTTTCTTGAGTTTTCTTAATCACCTTTTACTTGCTGGTAGTTTATTTTGTTTTTAGAATTTCTCAGATTATAGTTTCCTTAAATCCAAATGTTTTCCTCTAAAAAAACCTCAAAAGATCAGATCCTACCAAATTTTCCTTGCGACTATCTTTTCAACCATCAGATCAGATTAGAAGAATTCCCATCCATTGGATTGAAATGGGAAAATGAACCACCGCATCAACACCTAAATAAATGGGACCCCCGATGGTTGTCCCACATCAGTTTTTCAAGCTCTTGCATGTCAAAGTTCTACCCCTCTACATAAGCTCATTCCAAACTTTTTAGAAGTGCTCAATTATGAATGTCTGGTGAAGTTCCTTCTCAAGAGATATCTACTATCAAGCTGATTGCGGAGTGGCATATATACAGGGAGAGGTTGGTACATTCGAACTTCTTCAACAAATATGACTCTATTGTCTCCAAGAATATCAAGCTTAATGGATGGGAGAGTGTATCCATTTCGAAGCTAGGGGATCAAGATCTTGTGTATCCGGATATCCTCATTGAGTTTTATGAATCATCCTGTTTTTTCAAGTAAGATGGAAGAGAAAAATTTTCTTTCAAGAGTTATGGAAAAACATATACACTTTCATACACCAAGGCTGCTAGCTTGGTTGGGTTATCTTATGAAGGAGAGGCAGAATTTTGTTCCCACAAGCTACTAGATGTTCAAGGGAGTTTTGTAAAAGTGAATTATATTCAATGTCTTGGACTTATAGATGTCAAGACCACAAAAATTTCTCACTTGTCTACCAACAATCGAATCCTAGAGTTATGGGTTCAGGGTTTTATCATACCAATAAAGGGTGACAAGGACACTCTTAAGAAAAGTGATATGTATATCTTGGATTTGTTGGTAAATCTAAGTAAAATCAATCTGATGAAGCATATTATCATTACGATAGAGAATATCAAGAATGGGAATCTGAGAGCACAGATAATCATGTATCCTGCCCTACTCTCCAAGTTGATTGTTCGGTGTCTTGAGTCCTTCAATATTCCTTGCAGTTCTAAGATGAGGAATTGAAAAGTGATGTTAGTAAGTGATGAAACTTTGAAACAAATGAATGTTGGTTTTTCTAAAGATTCAAGAGAGTTTTATGATCTGCCAGTGGAAGAGACAGAAGCCATTCTGAAAAATGTTGAAGTGGCTGAACCATCTAAGAAAGCTGGAAAGAAAAGAAAATTTAAGGAAGTAGAAAATGAAGGTGAAACACCTAAAGCTAAGGAATCTCAAACAGCACCTCCAAATCCCAAGAAGTATAAAGCTTATCCAGATTAAGTTGTTTCCAAATGGATGGAGGATAAGAAGAACCAGAAAGAAGGGGAGCCACAGTTTGGCCTAGACCCTGCAGAGGCCAAAGCATTGAAAGAGAAATCTACTGAAGAGCTTGAGAACTAAGACAAAGAGAATAAGCTTAAGAAGAAGATGTCGGAGGTAGAGATTGTGTAATCTCTTTTGAAGGCTACTGAAGTAGCATCTAAGAACATTCTGGTACCGAAATCCTTCTTAGTTGAACCATTACCTAACACACCAGGGGAAAATTTTATGACTTCGGAAAAATTTCAAGAGGAGGTTGTTGAATAGATAGAAGTTGTGGAAGAAGTGAAAGAAAAGGAATAAAGTAGTAGTCACACTGATGATCTTATTAAGCAAGTTGAATATTATCATGATAAGGAAAGTGCTTTTGAAAAATTGTCAATTCGGACTTCTCCAGCTGGATCTTCGAAACTTTATACCCCTGGAGTTGATGAGAAGGCTGAAGAGGAAGTGAACAAATTATTTGAAGAAGAGAGTTATAATCATAACTTTATTCACCCTAAGGATATTGAGGCAGGAGCTGAGAAAGAAAAGATTGATGAAGATAGGATTGTTCAGTTGTCTGAGAGTGAGCATGAGTCTCTAGATGAAGAAGCTATTCTGAAAACCCACAAAGGCAAACAAGTGGTTGTTGACACACCAACCAAAATTTATTTAAGGAAGAAACAAGTTGGTGGATCCTCTAAGAGGAAGCTTGTCAAGCTAGAGGAATAACCAAAACCTATCAGAGTGTCAGACTCGGAGTTATCTGCTCTAGGACATGATTTTTTTCATTCAGTCCCTAAAGAATCTAGTGGACACCATTCCAATCTTTCTAACAATTGACTCCAGATTCCAGATGCTCCAGCATAGCATGAATCCGAAATCAGACTCTATATCCATGGTGATGGATAGGTTCATAAAGATTTAGGCCAAACACAAGAATTTCATTATCAATTATAAATCCCATAGAAAATCTTGCAAGAAAATGGTGAGCTGGTCAAAGAATATAATCGAAGATCTGAGAAAGCTTTATTACTTTCAAGATGATGTTAAGGAATATGTTGATACTCAAGATAGAAAAATCAAGGATATAACAAATAGCTTTGAGGAAAAGATAAATCTTGAAAAAAATACTCAGATTCAGGATGTCAAAGATCTGAATGGGAAGTTGAATTTTGTTGTCCAAAGTTGGAAAACAGAAAGGGATCTCCATATTGAGATTCAATAAAATCTTGTGAAGCAAGATGACTTGCTGAAGGCTCAGGCAGAGGATCTGAAGGCTCAATATGATAGGATCAAATCCTTAGAGAAGTAAGCAGAGGAGGATCACAATGAGCTAAAGAAGCTGAAAACCATCATGAAGAAGCTGATACCCAAGGAAAAAGAAGCAAAATAGATCCAAATCTGATCTTTTGTTGTATCTGTTTTTCCTTGTAAAAAATATTCCAATCTTAATGAAATTTTGGTTTCTTGTTTTGTTTGGATGTTTGTACTAATCTTTCAGGTACCATAATTTCTTTTCCATTCCCTCAAATTCTTTTTGAAAATCATAAAGGGGGAGAAAGGAAAAAAGAATTCTAAGTGAAGAAGAAATATCCCTAAGTAAGGGGGAGTTATCTAAGGAGGATTTTTCCATTACGAAGATTTCCATAATCAAGATAATGAAAAATATCATTCCAGAAATCTAGAATATGGTCCTTATAGTTCCAAAGCCTAAGGGGGAGTTATTTGTATTCACTATTGTTCATATATAAAGGTAGATAATCTTTATTTCAAAGTCTAGAAGAAAAAATAAGTCCTTATATTATTTTTTGAAAAGATGTTTTGTGATTTCCAAAATGGGGGTGATTGTTGAGTCAATAAGGTTTTCCTTATGAATTTTCCATTCCTTCATACTTGGGTAGATTGATTGAGTCATTACGGTTTCCTTATTACTTTACCATTCCTCTTGTTTTGAAAATCAAAAACACCTTATCTCATGGAAAATCCCTTTTTACCCCTTGTTTTACTTCTATAAGGAAAAATTTTATTCCCCAAGGAAATTTATCTTTATCATGTTTTTCATTATTCGTATCATAATTTTTATAAGTATAAAATTCAGTTTGAAACCAAAACCTTGTAATCCTATAAATAACTAAATATGAAGAATTCTGTTTTAGGATCCGAATTCTCATAATTCTAGTTAAGAACTTTCTGAGTTCTGACTCTGAATTCTAATTACGAATTCTGGTTACAAACTCTTCTAAGTTCTGACACCGAATTCTAATTACAAATTCTGGTTATGAACTCTTCTGAGTTCTGACTTTGAATTCTAAATACAAATTCTGGTTACGAAATTTTTGAGTTCTGACTCTGAATTCTGAATACGAATTCTGGTTATGAACTTTTCTAAGTTCTAACTCCAAGTTCTGTGAATATAGACTCCAAACTCCTATGAGTTCTGACTCCAAATTCTCATGAACTTTGACTCCGAACTTTGTATGTTCAAGTTCAAAATTCTTGTGAATCCAGATTCTGAATTTCCTTGAAATTCAGACTCAGGAATTCTATAGAGTTCAGGTTCCAAATTCCAAGAAAACGGAATCTGAATATCCTTATATTATAGACTCCAAATTAAATTTTGGTTAGACTCTGAACATTCATATTTCATTACATTCTTAATATCATATTTTAGTTATGCTTACACTTATTAAGTTATAAAATTATGTTTTGGTTTCAGTTACTCACTAATTGTTGTTTGAGTGACACGTGTACAGGTCCCTCCGAAATTCAAGGAAAAATATGACTGTTGGAGGAGGGAGCCGATCGTTGAAGTCGTGCCTATAAATAAGAGCTCATTTGAAAGAGTTAAAAACTGTCTAAGAATCTAGAGATTACATACTGTTGAAGTGATTTCTACAGAGAGACTTTCATTTCTTTGTGCATACTGAACTACTTGTTCAGTTTTGCTGTGTGCGACTCTGATTATTATTGTGTACAATCGAGGGCTTCCGGGGATAGGAAGATAGAGGTTCCGACTACCATGAAGTTGAGGGCTTGTGGGGATAGCAAGACAGACTCTGATCTTTGTATCGAGGGATTACCCTAGTTTGGGTAAGACATACTTTCTTGGAAGTATAAATCAAGGGACCTTTATCCAAGGTTGTTGGATACCCTTCTCTTTGGGTTAAAAGATTTACTGCTTGTTACTTGTTCTGTTACAATTTTTCTGCTGCATTAGTATTGTTGAGGAAAGTATAACTATCTTATACTTCCTTACATTTGTACTCTGATTTAGTAAGATTCTATACACTTTAAGGTATAATCTTCATTATTGTAAACTCTCATTAAGTTTCATTTCTGGAATCACTTTTCCAGAATTGCTTTCACGGAATCATATTTCCTGATTCAAGAAAGTGTGTATAACTAGAGGTTTTTTGAATTACCTTGTTTAATCGTGTTAAACATAATCATATTTAAAAGTTACAAAGGAATTTTTAAAAGTATAAAATTCACCCCCCCCCCCTCTTGTATTTGAGTATCTGCATCATAGTTTGATACTACAATCAGTATCATATCTATTATATCTTTCTATCCTACATTTGGTATTATAGAGTATATCATACTCACATATCATCTCAAAAAAAGAAAGATAACATTAGTCCATAAATACATACCAAGCACAAGCTCATTCCTTGTGAAATCGTAATATTTATGAATAACACATAGAAATCATAAATCATAAAGGTAACTTGTGGAATCCATAACATACTTACATTGTAGCCTTCACAACTACATAGCGAGTTACATTTGGAATACCCATCATAATATATTCCCTAAATATCTTAGGAGAAACATTTATGTTTACCTCCATCACGTTACCCAATGCATTGGAGAGCTATCTCGGGCTCACCCTCCCTAGGTTTATCACAGAACCACCCATATACGAAACAATGCCCAAGAATCATAACATATTCAAAGCACATAAAAAATATATAAATGAAAGATAAAATTTCCACATTTCAATCACAATATATCATTTAAATATATTTACATAAAAAATCCATTATCAAAACCATTTTCAATACTAAAATACATAAAATATTATATGGTGTTTATTTTCCTTTTAAAAACATTACCGCTTGATAAGGAAGCCAAAGATCAAATAATACTCACGGCGGTGGAAAAGTTCGTTGTCACCGCTTATGTTAAAAAGAAACATTCCTTTTTGTCTTTTATTAAAAAACCTCTTAGAAAAATATTCCTTTTGAATGAAATGAGATTTCAAATGTTTTTATAGACCATATTAAATAAAGTCATGTATAAAACAAAATATGCCTCAATGAAAGGAGATTGAGACAAAGTCCATTACCTCATGTCTGACTTAACTCGATAATTCTTTAATCTCCTGAATAATAAACTAGAGTAAATTTATACTTGAATAAGAACCTTTTTATAGTTTAATATTCCTTTTATATAACTTATTAACTTGCTATAACAATTAGTTAATTATTTGACTTCATATCAGACATTTTTTCGATGTTCGAAACATGAGTTAAAAATGAACTTGTTATAATTATTAATTGTCCATGTGGTAAAAATTCCATTATCTACATAATGATATTCAATATTTATATATCATATATATCATATATATCCAGTATATATATGTATTTATAATATTACACAACATTTGGAGATAAGAAATAAAATGCACCGTTCATGGAGATGGTAAGTTGTACGTACACATGAACGCTACTTTCATTTATATTTCATATTAAATGGAATGAAAACATAATTATACATAGGTATATTATAATTCCAGTATAATATCATATATAATTTCATTAACTTTATCCTTTATACGTCCCATTTATGGTATGAATGAGTCATATGACTTTGAGGGTGCGGTAGTCCGCACTTCCTCAAATGAAATTATCGTATTTACCCACTATGGAAACCATAAAGGTATTCTATAAATGAAAAATACAGAAGCATAGAAACAATATAAATATAATATTTATCACATATAAATACAGTTCTATCTTAATATCCACCATAAGAGGCGGTAGAAGATAATTGAACAATCATCGTTTCGTGAGGTGTTAGTTTTTCATCCACAGAAAAAGTATGTTCTTTACCCATTAGACGGAGGTGTGTGTAAGTGTGATTTGAATCCTTTACCATAACAAAAACCTAGTATATTGAGTATACTGGTGTTGCTATAAAATAAAGTAATAAAAATATTTTAGGGGGTCATAGAAGTAAAATAAAACAAAATAACTTAAGAGAAGACGTTACCTTTAAATAAGATATCTCCCTTTGGTTTGAACCAAAAGGTTTAATTGAATTACCTTCTGACTAAGGGAAGGATTTTAGGAGTAGAATAGAGATTTAGGGAGCTTAATTGGTCATAGGTTGGATGATCCAAGGGTCTTGAGAGGTGTTTTAATGGGTTATAGGAGAGGGATTTTTATAAGGGGGAGGGTCTCTTTAGAAAAGTTTGAAAATATTATTTTCTTATATAATGATTTTTTGTTTCTAAAGGTCCAAAATTCATTAACGTCAAAGATAAGATGACTCATGTTTGAAATAAACCCATAAAATAATAATTTAATAGGTTTTGGATATTTTTTTAATCTTTATAATCTTATTTATTTAAATCATTAATTAATGTGGTAAACACTGCATCATTATTGTGTCATATATAATTTTATTTATTTGATGTCTAAAAATTATAAAAAAAATTACCATGATGTCGAAATTTTTTATATTTCTAATGAATACTTATAGTCTATGAGATAACTTATATATCCTCATGTAAAAATTTATTTACTAAAATATATATGTTTACGTCATTTTTGTCTTTACTTTAAATTAATTAATATATAGTGTCATTATCACTCTTAAGTGGCTCCATGGGGTCCCAAAATCACCCCAACGATGTCCATGGTTGGAAATGTATCAAAAAATATGATTAGGACACATGTTACGATAATTTAATATTATTATAATAATATATTTTTACCCTTATTTACCAAATTTACTCTTTAACCATGGTAAATAAAATATTTACTGAAGTAAATATTCATAATGTCTAAAAATAAAAGTTATATATTTACAAAATTTAGAACTCATGAATCCAAATATTAAATCCATTTTTCTAAATTCAAAACAGAGAAGTGGTAGAAATTAATTTAAAATTAATTCCCGCTGTCAAAACAAAAAGCGTGTTTTTAAGAAATAATAACTATCAAAAGATTGACACTTGTTTATATCCTATTTCAAAGTGAAATTACTTCCAATGACCAACATTGGATTAAATGGTAAAAAAATAATATAATTACACTTTAAAACCAATTAAAAAAGATAATCTAATCTTATAAATAAAATAGATTAAAAGACGGTTTTGAATTAAAATATAGTATTTTTCACTATTCATTAAAAATGAATTTTATCAGAAAAATACCAAAAATATACCCAAAGTAAATTTTGATGTCCCAATTCTAAAGAAGAATTTTATTTTGTCCAATAGAATAAATAAAACTGACAAAAACTATATTTAAAGAGGGTTCGCCATCAAAAGGTGGTAAATCAACCTTTTAAAGAATATTAGAGTATTTATTCTTAAAATTAGATTCATTCACATTTTAAGCCTCTATTTTTATTAGATAAATATAAAAAACATTAAACAAACATGTATATTTATATTGTAGTTAGTTCTATCCATTCTATCCAATAAAATGGCTAGGCATTAACTACCATTTAAAATAATATTATATTATTATTTTTCAGTATGACCCAAAATTGTGTGCATTGTAAGATTTCAAACAAACCTATTGTTGCATATCAGGTACGCCATTGAACATATCATCCCCTTTAAATTAAAATTACTATTTAATTCATAAATATAAATAAATATGAAAATGTGTTATTCTTTATTTACTTGGGATGTTACATCCTTCCCCCATTTTGGGAATTGCGTCCCCACAATTATATTCAATTATCAAATAAGTGGAGGTATTTATCTCTCATAGCATTTTCAGATTCCCACGTTTCCTTTTCAACCATATGGTTTTTCCACAAAACCTTTACCTGATGAATTACCTTATTCTGCAACACTTGCTCTCTTCGGTCAAGAATCTGGACTAGTTGTTCCTCATAAGAGAGACTCTCTTCCAACTGAACTACCTCTAGGCTCAAAACATGAGATTGATCTAGCATATACTTTCTCAATATTGAAACATGAAAAAAAAATGTGAACCTGGGATAAAATTAGAGTTAAATCCACTATGTATGCAACTGATCCATCTTTGTCCAAGATTTCATAGGGTCTAATGAACCTCAGACTCAACTTTCCCTTCTTACCAAAATGCATCACACTTTTACATGGAGAAACATTGAGAAATACATGATCACCTACCTCAAAAGAAAGATCCTTCCTCTAGTTATCCACATAACTTTTTTACCTACTCTAATTTTTTCTCATGTGCATTTGAATCAACTAAACTTTTTATACCATATCTTCTACCAATTCTGGTCCCATCAACTTCCTTTCACCTACTTCATCCCAAAAAGATGGAGTTCGACACCGCTTCCCATATAATGCCTCAAATGGATCTATTTGTATACTAGAATGAAAATGGTTATTATAAGAAAATTCAACTAAAGAAAGTTATTGGTCCCAACTTCCCTAGAAGTCCATTGCGTAAGAACCTAACATATCCTAAAAGGTCTGAATTGTTAGTTCTGAAAACCCATCTGATTGAGGATGAAAATCTGTACTAAAATTTAATTCAGTACCCAATGACTTCTGAAGGCCTTTCTAAAACTTAGAAGTAAACCTAGGATCACGATCATATACAATGGAGAGGGGAACAACTTGCAACATAACTATCTCTTTAACATACAATTGATAAATTTGATCTAGAGAATAAGTATCTCGAATACGAAGGAAATGAGCATATTTAGTCAATCGATCAATAATAACCCAGATTGCATTATTACCATGAGATGTCTTTGGTTATCCCACAACAAAGTCCATGGATATATTTTCCCATTTCCACTATGGCACTGGTAAAGATTGAAGCATCCCTTTCGGTAACTTCCACTCTGTTTTAACCTGTTGAAAAGTCAAACACTTCACAGTAAAGTCAACAATATCTCTTTTCATTCCATCCAACTAGTAATACTCCCAAAGATCTCTTTGCATCTTAGTACTGCCAGGATGAACTGAAAATAGAGAACTATGAGGTTCACATAACAACACATTATTTAACTGTGAATCACAAGGCACACATAATCTCTTCTTAAACCTCAAAACACAATAATTATCAATGTTAAAATTAGGAACTTACCCTTCTGAACCAACTCTACCTTTAACTGCAACTCGCTATTTTCATTCTGCGCTTTCTTAATTCTGTCTGATTGAGATGATTTCACTAACACCTAAAATAAAACAGAGGAATTTCTTTCCCCAACAACTTCTATTCCAAAATTCATCAAGTCTTTAATCAAAGGATCTTGTTCCAAACATAACATGGTTAATGTAGCATTAATTTTTCAACTCAAAGCATCATCCACTTTATTTTTCATTCCTGGATGATAATGAATTGTTCAATCATAATCCTTGATTAATTATAGTCATCTCCTCTGTCTCATGTTCAATTCTTTTTGAGTGAATATATACTTCAAACCTTTGTGGTGAGTATATATGCCACATTTTACTCCATACAAATGATGCCTCCAAATTTTTAAAGCAAAAACAATAACATCTAATTATAAATCATTTATAGGCTAATTTAACTCATGAGTTTCAACTGACATGAAGCATAAGCAATTACTTGATCATTCTGCATTAGGACACAACCAAGTCCTTTAAATTAAGCATCACTATAGATAACAAACTCACCATTTCTGGAATGCAGTTCCAAAACTGGAGCATTCAACAATCTTCTTTTCAATTTCTGAAAACAATCATAACATTCTTTTGTCCAAATGAACTTAACACCTTTTTGAGTTAACTTAGTCATTGGGATAGATAAACATGCAAAATTTTCAACAAACCTTCTATAATAACCTACCAAAACAAGAAAACTATGAATCTCGGTTATATTTGTGGGTCTTAGCCATTCTTCAACAACTTTTTTTTTAGCAGGATCAATAGTTATGTCATTTTTTGAAACAATGTGACCAAAGAAAGTAATTTTCTATAACCAAAACTCACTCTTTCTAAATTTCACATATATTTTATATTCTTTTAAGGTTTTCAAGACAACCCTTAAATTAATTTCATGTTCCTATTTAATTTTAGAATAAACCAAAATATCATCAATGAACACAACCAAAAACTTAACCAAAAACTCATGGAAAATTCTATTCATAAGATCCATGAATACAATAGGTGCATTGGTTAACCCAAAATTAATAACTACAAATTCATAATGGCCATATCTAGTATGAAATGCGGTCTTTAAAATGTCTGCTTCCTTTACTTTCAACTGATGGTACCCCAACCTCAAGTCAATCTTCGAAAAATACTGAGCTCCCTGGATATGATCAAACAAATCATCAATATGAGGCAAAGGATACTTATTCTTAACAGAGATGTTATTCAATGCTCTATAATCAATACAAGGTCTCATTGAACCATCTTTCTTTTTAACAAAAAAGACAGGATCACCGCATGGTGATGTGCTAGGTCTAATGAAACCTTTATCTAATAACTCTTGTAATTGATTCTTTAACTCTAAAAGTTCAATTTGATCCATTTGATAAGGGGGTTTTGAAATTGTTTTAGCATTAGGAACTAAGTCAATAGTAAATTCAACATCTCGATCAGGTATTATACCAGGAAACTCCGTAGGAAAAACATCAAGGTACTCATTTACCACTGGCACATCATTTATCTGAACAGTTCCCTTTTTTCAACAATATGTGCAAGGTAACATTCATTTCCATCTTTTACTAGTTTCTCAACTTCCTGATATGTTATAAAAAGTAAGGGTTCATTTTTTTACACAAATTGAAAATATTTATGAAAAGAAACCTCTTTAGATCTGCAGTAAATCTTATCATGATAAAAGAAAATCCAATCCATACCCAAAATAACATCAAACTATACTAGAGGCAAAACAATAAGGTTTGTAGGTAGATTCTTTCCGCACACAAGGATAGAAAGGTTCTTATAATTTTTTTTTGTCTCAACATTTCCTCTAGGTGTTTTTACCATAAGTTCAATATTCATATCTTGAGATGGAATTCCCAATTTACTAGAAAATTTCTCAAAAATAAACGAATGTGTAGGCCCTGAATCAAACAACACATTGGCTTAATCTAAAAAAACAAATAGTGTACTTGATACTACTTCATTTGATGGACCAACAACTACTGATGTAGATGTAGAGGATTTCACCACCCCTTTCTACTTGAAGTTTGGATTCTTTCCCTCAGTTTAGTTCTTCGTTGGACACTCATTTGCATAATGACCCATTTCATTTCACTTAAAACATGTTACTGACTATAAATTATATTTTGTCTTACCATTACCCTGATCATTTTTAATGAAATTTCGAGCCTTATGCCCATTTTACCACATCAGTTGCACTTACCAGAATTCAAAAGACATTCCCCAGCATGATTTTTACCACAATTTTCACAAACTTTAAACTTATGTTTCTTACCATCAGACATTTTTTAAGAGTTATTCCCTTTCGTCTGCTACCTCGACCTTTTATTCTATTGTTTTTCAAAGAACACATGATCATTGATAAACTCCATTTCCACCTTCTCTGCACATCAAACAAGTTTTTCATAACTTTTTAACTCAAATGAAGCTAAATCCCTTCGATACATGGGCTTTAATCCTGAGTAAAAATGGTTGATTTTACTATCAAGATCCCGTATAAAATTTGGATCATACCTTTCCAGTCGAGTGAATTTTACTTCATAATCAACTACTGATTCATCCTACTACCTCAATTTCTGGAATTGTTTTTACATCCTAAGACAAACCACCTTAGGAAAATATTTCTTAAGAAACATACCTTTGAATTCATCATAATCAAGAGCATAAATCTCTTCATTATCCCTAATAATTTTTATCATCGACCACCACTGATCAGCTTCACCTTCAAAATGGTAAATAGTGAGACTAACCTTTTTATGTTCTGAACACCCCCATGAAATCAAAAATCTTCTCTAGTGCTTAATCCACCCTTCAGATAGCACAGGGTCAGATGATCCTCTGAATGATGAGGGATGTTGCCTCATGAAATGCTCCACTATTGACATGATCCTTTGTGGTTTTTCTCGCTAATCTCATGCATGGATACCACCACCTTTTATATCCTGAGTCAATTATTCCATCACTATAAAAAAATGTTCAGTTCCAATTCCAACCATCTCAGGTTGCTGATTTGGAAGTTTGTTTTCCTCCTGATGTCCTCCCATCATAGTTTCCATGTTTCCTCTATGGAAAACCATTCTAAACATAGAAATATCATCGGCAAAGAAACATGGTAATCTATAAATTCTATATCATTTCAATCATAACATAAAATAAAAATAATTTATGGATATTAATTTAACAATATTCTAACTTCTAAATTTGTCTAAACCGGCCTCTAATACCAACTATAAGGACCTGACCTTAAAACATTACATAATATTTAATTAAATGAATAATTCACATTGGGTATCTTTTAAGGTTTAGAGTTTTATAGAATTAGTCCATAACTATAACATTACATCTCAAAAATTAAAAATTAGACAGTTCTACTCCATTTCCATTTTTTTATAAAATAAAAACTCTTAAAAAAGAGTCATTTCTAGTTCCATGTTTTAGACAGCATCACTTTTCCTTGATCCCATCCTTGACCCTATTCATCTTTAAGTCTTAAAAAAAATTCAAAACTTGGGATGAGCATAAAAAGATCAATAAGGGCTATATGATAAAGAAAGATAACATTAGTCCATAAATCATACCAAGCACAAGATCATACCTCATGAAATCATAAGATTTATGAATAACACATAGAAATCATAAATCATAAAGGTAACATGTGGCATCCATAACATACTTACATTGTATCTTTCACAACTACATAGGGAGTTACATTTGGAATACCCATCACAGTAAATTCCCTAAATCTATTAGGAGAAACATTCACATTTACCTCTATCATGTTACCCAATGCATTGGAGATCTATCTTGGGCTCACCCTCCCTAGGTTTATCACAAAACTACCCATATACATAATAATGCCCAAGAACCATAACATATTCATAACAGATAAAACAAATATAATGGAAAGATAACATTTCCACATTTCAATCACAGTATATCATTTAAATATATTGACATAACAAATCCATTATCAAAACCATTTTCAATACCAAAATATGTAAAAGATTATATGGTATTTATTTTCCTTTTAAATACATTACAGCTTATTAGGGAAGCTAAAGATCAAATAATACTCACGGTGGAGGAAAAGGTCATTGTCACCACTTACGTTAAAAATAAACATTCCTTTTTTTAATTTAGTAAAACGCCTTATAGAAAAAGATTAATTTTGAATGAAATGAGAAGTCAAATGTTTTTATACACCGTATGAAAAAAAATCATGTATAAAACAAAATATGCCTCCATGAAAGGAGATTAAGACGAAGTCCCTTACCTCATGTCTGGCTTGACTTGATCATTCTTTGATCTCCTAAATAATAAAATAAAGTTAATTTATACTTGATTAAGAACATTTTTCAAGTTTAATATTTATTTTATATAAATTATTACCTATCTATAACAATTAGTTAATTATTTGAGTTTATATCAAACATTTGTCGATGTTCGGAACTTGAGTTAAAAATGAAATTGTTATAATTATAAATTGTCCATGTGATAGAAATTCCATTATATCCAGAATTATATTCAAGATTTAGATATCATATACATCATTTATATCTAGTATATTTATGTATTTATAATAGTACATAACATTTGGAGATAAGAAATGAAATGCACCGTTCATGGAGACGGTAAGTTATACGTACGCATGAACGCTACTTTCATTTCTATTTCAAATTTAATAGAATGAAAACATAATGATATATAGGTATATTATAATTACAGTATAATATAATATATATTTTTATTAAATCCATCCTTTATACATCCCACGTATGGCATGAAATATTCATATCGCTTTGAGGGGGCGGTAGTCCGCACTTCCTCAAATGAAATTATCGTATTTAACCACTATGGAAATCATAAATGTATTCTATAAATGAAAAATACAGAAGCATAGAAGCAATATAAAAATAATATATATCACATATAAGTATATTTATATCTTAATGGCCACCATAATAGGCGGTAGGAGATAATTCAATAATCATCATTTCGTGAGGCGTTAGTTTGTCGTCCACAGAAACAGTATGTTCTTTACCCATTAGACAGAGGTGTGTGTAAGTGTAGTTTGAATAATTCTCATAAAAACAACCTAGTATATTGAGGATATTGTTTTTTCTACAAAATAAAGGAATAAAATAAGTTTATGGGGTTGGAGAAGTAAAATAAAACAAAAAAACTTAAGAGAAGACGTTACCTTTAAATCAGGTATCTCACTTTGGTTTAAACCAAATGGTTTAATTGAATTGTATTCTGCATAGGGGAAGGCTTATAGAAGGAAGATAGATATGTAGAGAACTTAATTGGGAAGATTTTTGATTATACAAAGGGAATTAGAGGTATGATTAATGGGTTAGAGGTGAGAGATTTTTATAAGGTGGAGGAGGGGCTCTTTAGGAATGTTTGAAAATATTATTTTATTATATAATAATTTTAGGTTTCTAAAAGTCCAAAACTCATTAAAGTAGAAGATAAGATGAGTCATGTTTGAAATAAAATCATCCAATAATAATTGTACAGTTTTTGGATATTGTTTTAATCATTATAATTTTATTTATTTAAATCATTCATTAATGAGGTAAACACTGCATAATTATTGTGTCATAAATAATTTTATTTATTTAATGTGTAAAAATTATTAGAAAAATCACATGATATAGGAAAATTTTTTATATTTCTAATGAACATTTATAGTCGATGATAAATCTTATATAACCCCATGTAATAAATTGATTTACTAAAAGATATATGTTTAGGTCATTTTTGTCTTTACTTTAAATTAGTTAATATAAAGTGTCATTGTCACTCTTTAGTGGCTCTATGGGGTCCAAAAATTGACCCAAGGATTCCCATGGTCAGAAATTTATCAAAAAATAGTATTATACACATGTTAGGGTAATTTAATATTATTATAATAATATTTTTTTATCCTTATTTATCATATTTACCCTTTAACCATGGTAAATAAAATATTTACTGAAGTAAATATTCATAATGTCTAATAATAAAAGTTGCCTATTTGCACAATTAGGACCTCTTTATTCCAAATATGGAATCCATTTTTCCTAATTTGAAACACAGAAGTGGCAGAAATTAATTTAAAATTAATTCCCGCTGTCAAAACAGAAATCATGTTTTTAAGAAATAATAACTATAAAAATATTGATGCTTGTTTATGTCCAATTTCAAAGTAAAATTAATTACAATGACCAACATTGGATTAAATGGTAAAACATAATATAATTACACTTTAAAACTAATTAAAAATATAATATATATTTATAAATAAATTGGATTAAAAGGAAGTTTTGAATTAAAATAAAGTTTTTTTCACTATTCATTAAAAATGAATTTTATCAAAAAAATACCAAAAATATACCAAAAGTAAATTTTTATTTCTCAATTCTAAATAATAATTTTATTTTGTCAAATAGAACAAATAAAAGTGAAAAAAACTATATTTAAAGAGGGTTCTCCATCAAAAGGTGGTAAATCGACCTTTTAAACAATATTAGAGTTTTTATACATAAAATTAGATTCATTCACATTTTAAGCCTCTAAATTTTATTGGATAAATATAAAAACAATTAAAAAACATGTATATTCATATTTTAGTTAGTTTTGTCCATTCATGCCAATACAATAGCTAGGCATTAACTACCATTTAAAATAATATTATATTATTATTTTTCAGTATGGCCCAACGTTGTGTGCAACGTAAGATTTCAAAGAAACATGTTGTTTCATATCGGGTACGCCATTGACCATAGAATCCCCTTTAAAGTAAAATTAATATTTAATTCAAAAATATTAATAAATATGAAAATTTATTATTCTTTATTTACTTGGGATGTTACATATCTTTCCTCTTCTTTTGCTAGGAAATTATAAAATAATAATATATGTAAGTATTCAAGGTATGTTACCCTCTTATTACCATATTTTTATTTTACATATTTCTTTTCCCTACATCGAATCAAGTTTTCTCAAACATAGGGTTTAAAGGTGATGGGGTTTTTCAATGTTATATATAATGCTTAGAAAAATTTGTTATTTTTCACTCAAGAGAATGAGTGGTCCTTTATGATTGACCCAAAACATATCAAATTTTTCCATTTAATACCATGGATAACCAATAAGTATTCTAAATTTATAAAATTTATTGGTTATCTAAATTATTATGTTTATGGCTTCAAATTTATTCATAATGATTCATTAGTTATAAATATAATTTTTACTTGATTAACATTAATTAAAATATTTAATGCATAATAAATAGGTAAGTGGATCTATGATTTATCTCTAATTTAAAGACACAAGAGTAGTTCATATTAAAATTTATATTTCATTATAATAAAATATTATTCAATATCTATGATGAACAGGGTATATTATGTACATTTTCTTGGTTTTTAGTTTTTTTAAATTAGATTCCTTAAGAAGCATAATTAGGTTATATGTTAAGAATTGTGCACTAATTATTTGTTAAAATAAAAATATATTTAATGATATTTAACTAAATTTATTTTCAATAATATATTATAATTTATCATGAATTAAATATTTTATTTTAATTTATGATTTAATTATCAATGAGATATTTTCATAATGAAATTGTTTTTTCCAAAATGTAATTATTCGTTGAGTTATTACATCATTTTAATGGAATAATTTATTATATTTATATCTATTAATTATTAGTGAAAAATTATAAAATAATGGTTTATTACATTAATAGGTTAGGTAATTTAAACCATTTTATCTTGGAATCTCCTCATGGGAATCCGTAGGTATATAGGTTTGATCATTTGACCAGTAACTGCAAGGGAAACCGGTAACTCTACATAGCCTTTAAATTTATACCCATGATGTGACTCTGACTATGGTGTATTATTTACGATTAAACATAGATAAGATCCATTAAGGTTATCATTCACATTTAGGATGACATCGTCGCTAGTTGATTATTAGGCATAATGAGATATATATTGTGAAATGGATATGTTCACAGTATGACGATCCTATATATAATGACCCATAATTTACATACATTGTTATTACTTCAAAATTGAAGCACACTTATTACGACATATAACAAAACCATGAAAGGACCGTATAGGTATAGTGTCTTTAGAAACTGGGAAACATAAACAACTGGTTCATAAATCATCTACATTGTCTCCCTTTTATTTTATCATATCTAGAATCCCTTTTTGGAATATCATACTTAATACCCTACTTCCTGAACTGGGGAAAATAAAACATACAAAAGGTTGAGCTCAAATGCTCAGTAAGGGTAAACAAAAGAAATATCAATCATATCATATTCATAAGAACATAACATTTTGGAAATCTTAACCTGAAAAAGAGATCATAATTTCATAACATGGGATAAATCATAGTAGTGAAATGTAATCCCAATAATCATAACATAAAACATGAAAATTTCTGGCATACACAGATAATAATAAAGAATCATTTCTTAGTAATCAAGACTCATTGCCAAGACTATCTTAGCGGACAAATTCCATTTCTAAACCGAGTTCACTCCTCGTTTCAGTCCTGTATCACTGAACCAGATTAACCTACCATTCCATCCATGTCTATCTCATGAGATATAAATCTTTACCCAATTCATTGTGTGGAGATATAGGTCCCACCCATCTCATAATTAAACCATTCTTATGTGTGCCACAAAATCATAAATCATAGCATAACCCATGTAATAAAAATGGGATTCTTAAACTTCATGCCATCATAACATAATCCATGTAAGATAAAAGGACTTCATAAAAATAATTCCATCATAACATAATCAAATCAATGTAAAAATAGGGATATAAACAGAACCCTATATTATCTTATATGGAAAATAATTTTGATAAAACACTTGAACTCCATTCTTGAGGAAAATATCCTTTCTACTTCAAAAAAAATTTCCTTTCTTAACATGTCATACAATTTTAAACTAAAAGAAGTTGATTAAAAATAAACTTGAAAACTTTTAAAGGAAGATTCATGGAAATAATGTTCTAAAAATCCATTCATGCCGTATAAGTTAAAGAAAAACATTCTTCTTGTACTTTGGTCGGAAAAGTCAAAAAGTACCTCGTTCTAAAAACGAAAAAAAATTCCTTTCATATCTTTTACTAAAAACTCACCAATGGGTAAAATTGGATTTAAAAAATTGTAGGAGGATAGAAATAATATTACATATTGACGAAAAATGGATGTGGATGATAAATATTCCCCAGTAATTACCGAAATATAAACAATCTCGGATAAAAATGAGATTGCGAGATTTTCCCTTACCTTAGGTCTGATTTGCTTCGTAAGTGTCTGAACCTCCTGTATAATGATTTAAATAATGTTATTTACTTATTCCAGAATCGTACTCATTGTTATGATATCATATATGGTCATATTCTTAGCTTCATATTAGTAATATTTCATTGCTACTTCTTATTTGGGTGTTTATTGCTTTTTGTTCTTATGCGTGTTTTGTCGAATAAATTCTTATTATTATTTTTAGGTTATAGATACCACATTTCCAGAATGTTATTAGTGTAATATATATCATATTTATTCATTCAATTCATTTATATAATCATTATGCATTGAATATCATGTAGAACGAGTCACATCACATCGTGGAGACGGTAGGCCGTACGTACGCACGATCGATGATATTGTTCCCATGATCGTGGAATTGTATTGAAGTGTATGTATACTATTTCAGAATCAATATAACTTTACAATAATCATATATAGTTATTCTTTACACCATTATACCCATCCAAGTAAGGTGGTGGTGGAAAACAGATTACACCATGGCGTGGAGACGGTATTCCGTATATACGCACGCGCGGTGATTTCGTTTTCCGTAGGATGGATAGAAGTTGAAATAGGGTTGTTTCATATTTATAATAACATATCAGTATATGATTGATACTTATTTTATTACTTCATAATGAAACAACTAAATAATAGGAAGTAGAAGAAGAAATAAAGTTGAAAGAATCGGTAACGGACATTACCTCTTCTTTGAAGCGCCTCTTCTTAACCTCCTCTTAGGTCACTAAAGATGGTCTTTGAAGAAGACCAGGACATCTAGGATGTTTCTAGGGAAGTGGAAAAGATAAATTGGCAGGTTTTGGCCGATCTTGAAGGCTCAAAGTGGTGTGAGGAGGAGAGGGAGGAGGTGCCCTTTTATAAGGGAGGAGAGGGGCACCTTAGGAAAAACTTAAAATATTATTTTATAATAAAGTCATATTCGGTTTTTAAAAGCTCCAAATTGATTAATTTTGACGCTAAGGTAGGTATGGGTCGAAATACTCTCAAACAATAGATTTTACACAATTTTAGGTTACTATTTTAACCTTATCATTTAGATTTAACTCTAAGTTAAATAATTTTACTTTTACCGTGTCTTCTTGTTTTCTTACACTATATGGTTAATAAACTTACTATAACAATCCAAATGAACCCCAAGTGGTTCATTATTAATATATATAACCTTATCTAAGTTATTTTTCTGAACCATAGATTTTTAGGAATAAAATAACAATTAATAATATAATATTTGTTTTAAAAACTATTTTATGTCAATTTTGACACTATTTGGTAATTGATTTTTGTGAAAATCATAACAGCATGATTAGTTCAAAAAAATTAATTAAATCAATACTAATATGTCATATAAACTTATAAAATTAGTTTAATTCATAAAAAGTCTCAAAATAAATTTATTTGGGTATTTATAATATCAATTATGTTAATATTTCCTTAATAAGGTAATTATTGCATCATCATTGTGTCATAAATAAATTAAATTATTTAAAGTCTAAAAAATTATAAATAAAATACCATTATTTAGGAAATATTTTTATCGTTATAATGAATATTTATAGTCTAATTTATATTATTTATAACCCTATATTAAAAATGTTTTAGTTATTAAACTTTGATTTTAACTATTTTAACTCTTCTTTAAATAAAATAATATTAAATGTCCTAATCTAATCCAAGTAGACCTAAATGGTCATATTTTATTCCTACGGTTGTTTTTGGTCTAATTAAACTTATCCAATAGAATTAGGACATGTGTTAGGGTAATAATAATACCATTTTTACACTTAATTACCCTATTTACTTTTAACCGTGGTAAATAAAAGTAAAAAGTTACTATTCACCAAAAATTATTTTTATCTTATTGAACCAAATTTTACTTCTTGATATTAATAGTGTCTCTCGGATTTTTGAAATTCCATTCATAGAAGTGGTAAAATTATGTTTTATGTAAACTTTCAAACTCTCCTAGGAGGTGGGTAAAAGACGGTGAAAAGTTCAATAAAATTTTTATATATCTAAAATTATTATAAAATGACTCCAATGAATTAATTTGAACTTATATAGGTATTATGTATCAATTTTTACCTAAAATAAATTTAAATAAAATAAATAATTATTTAAATAAAAATTCGGTTTTTAAATAGTAACCTAGTGTTTTCACTATTCATCAAAAATTGAAAGTTTTCAGAAAAATACCAAAAATTCACCCTAGGCTAATTTCGATATTCCGAATCCAAAAATGAAGTCCATTTTGAAAGATAAAATTTATAAAATTTCAAAAAGTGGGTATTACTATTTATAACGGCTAGTTTTAATAATATCTTAATAGCATATCGTTGTTTAGTGAAACTCGATATTGTGTACAATTCAAATTATCGAGGAAGGTCTCGATTGTGTATATAGAAAGAAAAGATAGTGTTGTGTGTAGTGAAATATTCCTTTGATGATTTATATAACATAAAAACAAAATATTTCTCATAAAAATCTCGGGTGTTACATTCTACCCCCCTTAAAATTAATTTCGCCCTCGAAATTCGTCACTTTGTAACAAACAGATGAGGATACCTCTCCCTCATCATATCCTAAAGCTCTCCCATGTATCTTCTTCTAATTAGTGGTTACTCCATAAAACTTTCACCATGTGAGTGGTCTTGTTCCGTAGGACTTTTTCCCTACGATCCAGAATCTCTATTTGTTGTTCTTCATAAGAAAGATCTTGCTCCAGCGGTACAACTTCTGAGCTGAGTACATGTGAAGGGTCGGGTATGTACTTTCTCAGGAGAGATACATGGAACACATCGTGAACTTGAGAGAGATTCGGTGGAAGTGCCAATCAGTAATCTACCTTCCCAACACGATCCAGTATTTTGAAAGGATCGATATACCTAGGGCTCAGCTTTCCCTTCTTTCCAAATCTCATTACTCTCTTCCAAGGAGATATTCGTAAAAACACTTTATCACCCACTTCAAACTCTAGGTCTTTTCTTCGGTTATTGGAATAACTTTTTTGTCGACTCTGAGCTTCTTTTATGTGTTTTTGAATAGATCGGACCTTTTCTGCCATCTCATCAACAAGATCAGGTCCTAATATCTTTCATTCCCCAACTTCATCCCAGCAAGTTGGAGTGTTGCATTTATTTCCATAGAGAGCTTCATAAGGAGCCATCTGAATACTGGAGTGAAAGCTATTATTATAAGAAAATTACACCAAAGGTAGGTGTTGATCCCAACCTCCTTTGAAATCTATAGAGCAAGCCCTTAACATATCTTCTAGAGTTTGAACTGTCCTCTCAGACTGACCGTCTGTCTAAGGATGAAAAGCAGTGCTGAAACTCAACTCTGTATCTAAAGTATGTTGAAGACTTTGCCAAAACATCTAGGTAAACCTCAAATCCTGATCAGATATAATTGAAATTGGTACTCCATGAAATCTTACCACTTCCTTTACATATATCCTGGAAAGATGATCAAGAGAGAAATCCTCTCTAATAGTAATGAAGTGTGCCGACTTTGTAAGACGATCAACTATGACCCAGATAGAATTATTGCCTTTGGATGTTTTAGGAAGTCCGGTGACAAAGTCCATAGTGATGTTTTCCCATTTTCATTCAGGTATGGGTAATGGTTGTAACATCCCCTTAGACTTCTGTCTCTCAGCTTTAATTTGCTGACAAACCAAGCATCGAGAGACATATTCAGCAACATCTCTTTTCATGTCATCCCACCAGAAGTACTCTTTCAGGTCCCTATACATCTCTGTGCTTCCAGGATGAATAGACAATGAATAACTATGAGCCTCATCCAATAGCTCCTTCTTTAATTCTGGGATGGGAGGAACACAAACCCGATTCCTGAACCTTATTATTTCATCATAATCAAAGTGAAATTCAGGAACATTTCTCACCTTCTTTTGTAACTCTACATCTTCTTTCTGTGCCTCTTTAATCTTCACATGTATAGATGGTTAAACATTCATTTGAGAAAGATAAGATTTTTCCCCTTCCATTATAATTCCAAGATCCATCCTTTGTAAATCCATAAATATTGGATTTTTTGTGATCCTTATCATGGATAAGATAGAATGGTCTTATCGACTTAATGCATCTACCACCTTGTTTGCTTTCCCAGGGTGGTAATGAATTGAGCAGTCGTAATCCTTAATCAGATCCAACCATATTCTTTGGTGCATATTCAGCTCCTTTTATATGAAAATATACTTTAAACTTTTATGATCAGTATAAATATCACACCTTTCACCATAAAGATAATTCCTCCATATTTTTAATGAAAAGATTACCGCAACTAACTCCAAATCATGAGTTGGGTAATTTTTCTCATGGATTTTCAACTGTCGTGAGGCAAAAGCTATCACCATATCATTTTTCATGAGAAAACACCCCAGTCCCTTCTCGGATGCATCACTGTAAATCACAAACCTTTCTCCAATACAAGGCAATGTGAGCACAGGTGCACTAGATAACCTTCTTTTTAACTCCTTGAAATTCTCTTCACACTCCTCCGTCCAAATGAACTTAACTCCTTTTCGAGTCAACCTGGTGAGTGGGTTATATAATCTTGAAAAATCTTTCAAAAGACGTCGATAGTATCCATCCAAACCAAGAAAACTTCAGATCTGAGTTACTGTTGTTGGTCTCGACCATCTTTCAATAACCTCCATTTTTCTGGATCCACAGATATCCCCCCTTTTGAGATTATGTGACCCAAAAATGCAACTTTTTGAATCCAAAATTCACACTTGGTAAATTTGGCATAAAGCTTATCCTTTCTCAAGGTCTTCAATACAATTCTCAAGTGATCTTCATGTTATTCCTTGCTCTTTGAATAGACAAGAATATCATCTATAAAGACTACCATAAACTGATCAAGATAGTCTCTAAAGACTTTATTCATTAAATCTATGAAGATATTAGGGGCATTAGTAAGACCAAATGACATCACTATAAATTCATAGTGTCCATACCTTGTACGGAAAGTCGTCTTTAGTATATCCTCCCTTTTGACCCTTAATTGATGATCCCCTGAACGAAGATCAATCTTGGAAAAGTATTGAGCTCCGTATAGTTGGTCAAATAAGTCATCTATGTGTGGGAGAGGATATTTGTTCCTGATAGTGATCTTGTTAAGTTCTCGATAATGAATGTAGAGTCTCATTGATACATCTTTCTTCTTAACAAACAAAACAGGTGCTCCCCAAGGTGATGCACTAGGGCGTATGAATCCCTTATCAAGATTCTCTGGGAGTTGCTTCTTCAATTTCTGCAACTCAATTGGGGTCATTCTATAAGGTGTCTTTGAAATGGATAAAGCACCCGGTATGAGTTTTATTGAAAACTCAACTTCACGATTTGGTGGAAGACCAGGAAATTCCTTCAGAAATACTTCATCAAACTCCCGTACAATGGGAATATTCTTAATCGAGAGTTTTTATCCAACCATTTGAGATAAATAACCTTCATTTAGTGGAATAAAGACCCATAAGATGGAAGAAATTTCCACTGGAAGGTTATGTTCATCCTTGCATCGATAGACGATCATAGATTGATCTAGAATATGAAATGTGACTTCCCTTCTTTGGCAGTCAATATGAGCTCCATATAAATAAATCTAATCCATTCCAAGAATCACATCAAATTCCACTATAGGAAGGATCATAAGATTTTCAGGAAGTACTTTCCCATAAACTTCAATAAGATAAGAATTATAAACTTTTGATGTGACTATTGTTCCATTAGGGGTTGTCACAGCTAACTCAATATCTAACTGCTGAGGTAATATGGTGATACCCTTAGAAAATTCTTCAGAAATAAAAGAGTGGGTGGATCCAGAATCAAATAAAACATTTGCTACTTTAGAGTGGATGGTAAGTGTACCTTTCACCACTTCGTTATCATACTCCACATAGCTGATAGAAATTACATGTGACTTTCCTTTTTCTTTAGCCTTAAGAGTTTGTTGAGGTCGATCATCGTCCAAAACCCTTGGATTAGGGCATTGATTGGCATAATTCCCCATTTCCTTGCACTTTTAACATTGAAGTGTAGGAGGTGCACTCTATGTAGCCTTTTCTTTGTTCGCATCACTAGACATCTTATTCCCATCATTGCAGCATTCAAATGCCTGATGACCTTCCTTTCCATATTTGAAACATTTACTTGTCCCTTTAAGACAACTCCCTCCATGTTTATTTCCACACTTTGAGCATAAGGGAAAACTCATCTTTTTTTCAGTGTGCTCTTTAGATTTCCCTTTGAATTCCATTTTCCTCTTCTTATCAAATGCATATGACGGATGGGTTACTCCAATCTCCATAACAACATTGAGAGCACATCGAATGATTTCCTCGTATCTATTGAAGTCCCTTATGGATAATGCCCTTCGAAGAATTGGTTTTAAGCCACTAAAGAATCGATCGATCTTACAATCAGGTTGGATAATAATCCCAGAAGCATACCTTGAAAGTCTTGTAAAATTTGATTCGTAGGTACCAAAAGATTCATCATCCTTTTTCTTCAGTTCAAGAAACTCCTTCTCTATCTTTGTTCAAAGAATACGAGGGAATTACTTATTGAAAAATAAGTTCTTGACCTTGTCCCATTCCATGGATTCAATTTCATCCCTTTGCCTCGAATTCTTGATATGATTCCACCATTGATCAGCTTCACCTTCCAAACGATATACTTCTAAGATTACTTTATCATGTTCAGAACATTGAAGAACTAAAAATATCTTTTCAGTGGTAATGATCCATTTTTCAGCCACTAATGGATCAGTAGACCCGTTGAATGAAGGTGGACACTTCCTCATGAAGGATTAAACAGAATATTTCTCCCTCCTTTTCCCATTTGGAAGTCCTACATGATTCATAGCTTGAAAAAGTTGTGTGAGCATGGATATAAGATTTTTCATTCTAGCCCCTATAACGTTTGGTTTCTCAGGGGGACAATCATTTCATTTCCCATCGCATTCAGCATTAACACGGTTCCTTAGAGTTCTAGCCATTGACTAAAACCAATAAGAATAGTGTGAGAAACACTAATCATAATAGGAAAACCACATAATCAAGAATAAAATTTCACACTTAAGGTCTTATCATAGGTTATTCATAGCCATTTCTAAAACACTAAGATTTTTTCCTATGCTTAGACATATCCTTAGGGTTCTTACTAAGGCTTTAACATCCTAGTTTCCAAATGTTGACTATAACTTTCCTCTGATACCAACTATAATAACCCATACTTTACATACATTGTTATTACTTCAAAATTGAAGCACACTTATTACAACATATAACAAAACCCTGAAAGGACCGTATAGGTATAGTGTCTTTAGAAACTGGGAAACATAAACAAATGGTTCATAAATCATCTATATTGTCTCCCTTTTATTTTATCATATCTAGAATCCCTTTTTGGAATATTCTACTTAATACCCTTCTTCCTGACCTGAGGAAAAGAAAACATACAAAAGGGTGAGCTCAAATGCTCAGTAAGGGTAAACAAAATAAATATCAATCACATCATATTCATAAGAACATAACATTTTGGAAATATTAACCTGAAAAAGAGATCATAATTTCATAACATGGGATAAATCATATTAGTGAAATGTAATCCCAATAATCATAACATAAAACATTAAAATTTGTGGCATACACACATAATCATAGAGAATCATTTCTTAGTAGTCAAGACTCATTGCCAAGACTATCTTAGTGGACAAATTCTATTTCTGAACCGAGTTCACTCCTCATTTCAGTCCTATATCACTGACCTGGATTAACCTTTCGTTCCAGCCATGTCTATCTCATGAGATATAAATCTGTACCCAATGCATTGTAGGGATATATAGGTTCCACCCATCTCATAATGAAACCATTCTTATGTGTGCCCCAAAATCATAAATCATAGCATAACCCAAGTAATAAAAATGGGATTCTTAAACTTCATGCCATCATAACATAATCCATGTAAGATAAAAGGACTTTATAAAAATAATTCCATCATAACATAATCAAATCAATGTAAAAATAGGGATATAAATAGAAACCTATATTATCTTATATGGAAAATAATTTTGATAAAACACTTGAACTCCATTCTTGAGGAAAATATCATTTTTACTTCAAAAACATTTTTCCTTTCTTAACATGTCATACAATTTTAAACTAAAAGAATTTGATTAAAAATAAACTTTAAAACTTGTAAAGGAAGCTTCATGGAAATAATGTTCTAAAAATCCATTCATGCCGTATAAGTTAAAGAAAAACATTCTTCTCATACTTTGGCCGAAAAAGTCAAAAAGTACCTCGTTATAAAAACGACGGAAGATTCATTTCATATCTTTTACTAAAAACTCACCAATGGGTAAAATTGGATTTAAAAAATTGTAGGAGGATAGAAATAATATTACATATTGACAAAACATGGATATGGATGATAAATATTCCCCAGTAATTACTGAAGTATAAACAATCTCGGATAAAAATGATATTGCGAGATTTTCCCTTACCTTAGGTCCGATTTGCTTCGTACATGTCCGAACCTCCTGTATAATGATTTAAATAATGTTATTGACTTATTAAATAATTGTAATAATTGTTATTATATCATATATGGTCATATTCTTAGCTTCATATTATTAATATTTCATTGTTACTTGTTATTCGGGTGTTTATTGCTTTTTGTTCTTATGTGTGTTTTGTCGAAAAAATTCTTATTATTCTTTTTAGGTTATAGATACCTCATTTACAGAATGGTATTAGTGTAATATATATCATATTTATTCATTCAATTCATTTATATAATCGTTACGCATTGAATATCATGTAGAATGAGTCGCATCACATCGTGGAGATGGTAGGCCGTACGTACACACGAGCAATGATATCGTTCCCATGATCATGGAATTGTATTGAAGTGTATGTATACTATTTCAGAATCAATATAACTTTACAATAATCATATATAGTTATTCTTTACACCATTATACTCATCCAAGTAAGGTGGTGGTGGAAAACAGATTACACCACGACGTGGAGACGGTATTCTGTAAGTACGCGTGCGCGGTGATTTCATTTTCCGTAGGATAGATAGAAGGTAAAATAGGATTGTTTCATATTTATAATAACATATAAGTATATTAGTGATACTGATGTTATTACTTCATAATGAAAAAACTAAAGAATAGGAAGTAGAAGAAGAAATAAAGTTGAAAGAATCGGTAACGGACATTACCTCTTCTTTGAAGCGCCTCTTCTTAACCTCCTCTTAGGTCACTAAAGATGGTCTTTGAAGAAGACCATGACCTCTAGGATGTTTTTAGGGAAGTGGAGAAGAGAAATTGGAAGGTTTTTTCTGAGCTTGAAGGCTCAAAGTGGTGTGTGGAGGAGAGAAAGGAGGTTCCCTTTTATAAGGGAGGAGAGGGGCACCTTAGGAAAAACTTAAAATATTATTTTATAATAAAGTCATATTCGGTTTTCAATAGCTCAAAATTTATTAATTTCTAAGATAAGGTGGGTATGGGTCTAAATACTCTCAACCAATATATTTTAGACAAGTTTAGGTTACTATTTTAACCTTATAATTTATATTTAACACTAAGTTAAATAATTTTACTTTTACCGTGTCTTCTTGTTTTCTTACACTATATGGTTAATAAACTTAATATAAAAAGTCAAAAGAACCCCAAGGGGTTAATTATTAATATATATAACCTTATATAAGTTATTTGGCCGAACCTTATATTTTTAGGAATAAAATAACGATTAATAATATAATATTTGTTTTAAAAACTATTTTATGTCAATTTTGACACTATTTGGTAATTGATTTTTGTGAAAATCATAACAGCGTTATTAGTTCGAAAAAAGTTAATTAAATCAATACTAATATGTCATATGAACCTATAAAATTATTTTAATTCATAAAAAGTCTCAAATTACATTTATTTGAGTATTTATAATATCAATTATGTTAATATTTTCTTAATAAGGTAATTACTGCATCATCATTGTGTCATGAATAAATTAAATTATTTAAAGTATAAAAATTTATAAATAAAATACCATTATGTAGGAAATATTTTTATATTTCTAATTAATATTTATAGTTGAATTTATCTTATTTATAACCCTATATTAAAAAAATAGTTATTAAACTTTGATTTTAACTATTTTAACTCTTCTTTAAATAAAAAAATATTAAATGTCCTAATCTAATCCAAGTAAACCTAAATGGTCATATTTTATTCCTAAGGTTGTTTTTGGTCTAATTAAACTTATCCAATATAATTAGGACATGTGTTAGGGTAATAAGAATACTATTTTTACCCTTAATTACCCTATTTACTTTTAACCGTGGTAAATAAAAGTAAAAAGTTACTATTCACCAAAAATTATTTTTATCTTATTGAACAACATTTTACTCCATGATATTAACCGTGTCTCTTGGATTTTCTAAATTCCATTCACAGAAGTGATAAAATTAAGTTTTTTGTAAATTTTCAAACTCTCCTAGGAGGTGGGTAAAAGACGGTGAAAAGTTCAATAAAATTTTTATATATCTAAAATTATTATAAAATGACTCCAATGAATTACTTTGAAATTATATAGGTATTATGTATCAATTTTGACCTAAAATAAATTTAAATAAAATAAATAATTATTTAAATAAAAAGTCGGTTTTTAAATAGTAACTCAGTGTTTTCACTATTCATCAAAAATTGAAAGTTTTCAGAAAAATACCAAAAATTCACCCTAGGCAAATTTCGATATTCCGAATCCAAAAATGAAGTCCATTTTGAAAGTTAAAATTTATAAAATTTCAAAAAAAGTGGGTATTACTATTTATAACGGCTTGTTTTAATAATATCTTAATAGCATATCATTGTTTAGTGAAACTTGGTGTTGCGTACCACGCAAATTATCGAGGAAGGTCGCGATTGCGTGTAGAGCAAGCCAAACTAGTGTTGTGTATAGTGAAATATTCCTTTGATGATGTATATAACATAAAAAAATATTTCTCATAAAAATCTCAGGTGTTACACTATACTTCTTAGATATAGTATCTTATGGTATACTAGCATTATTTGTATGGTGACTTTATTAAAGGTTAGATTAAATTTAATTATAAATTTATAAAAATAATAATTTTATATTATAATTTGTTAACTATCATTTAACTGATTTCATGTTTTAAATTAAATTATTCGTTATTACTTGACTCACTAAAAAATTATGAAGGTTCATTTATTATATACTCTCAAACTAGTAATTTGTTTTCTAAATTATGAAGGTTATGCTTAGAGTAATTATTGAAATGATTCCCTATATATTTTTACATACCCAACAAACACACCCAAATGTGTGTATAGAGACAATTTATAATAATTATTTTTTGGTGAAGATAGGATCTCTTATACTCATTAGGATTAATCATTTTATTAAATGTGGAAAAATAGTTATGTTGTTTTGTAATGGGGTTTATATGTTTTTTGGAGTTACAGATGTGATGAAGAGTCATTTATATCATATATTGGTCTTATAGACTTGTTTTTCATGTGTTTATGTATATCACTCATTATATAAGTAATTTTTAATGTTGTTTTTTATATATTCACATTTATTTATTATAATTATCATAGGAGAAATTATTTTTGACATTTATGGTTGATTCCCAATGAACATTTTTCCATAACTTGGTGTTTAGGAATACACCTCAATCATTGTGAAATTATTAATTGGTTATCAAAATTTTATATTGTAGGTCATATTTTTACAGTTTACCTAACTAATGTGTGGGAATCATGGGATAGTAATAGCAACCCACTGAGGACCTGTCACGACCCGTCCCCCGGGGCCCATGCCATGACTACCCCAAGCCTGCCTTCCATAGGCCAGGGGCTGGCCACAAGCATCAAAGGCATAATTCCCTAAAACGGGGAAGGAATTTCCTTTATAAACTGTAAACAAACACAATAGAGCACACAGATGGATACGAAACACTAAGTAAAACTATATAAAAAAAGAGTTTTGAAAGTAAAAGGGGCCGAAAATACAATCCCAACTGTAAAGTACAAGAAACTGAAAGGTACAGGTACAACTGAAGAAAAGAAAAACTTATGTTGGGTCATCCTCTGAGGTTCCTACCTGAAGGGTAGGTACAGATAGCCTCCTCATCACTCCATGTCTGTCAGTATTCTCTGTGTACCGACTCATCATAAGGTCCACCTCTGGGTATTGTCCAGTCCTAGTACTCTCAGCCTCAATCAGTGATGTCCGTCATCTACATCCAACAAAACAAGGTGTGGGCATAGCTCGTGCAGGGGTGAGTATAACGATACTCAGTAGGGACCCCGAGACCCTCAAGGCCTCACAAAATCCAACAAGGATAAACCAAAAAGTATGAAATCAACAGATAACCTTACTTAGGTATATTCCGATACATATACCTAAGTTATCAAGTGATCCGTCTCAATCATGAGGAAAACACAAGAGTACTGACTCAGCTCACATTAGTATACAACTTATGTAGAGAGATAGGGATGATTAGATGTAGCCACTGAATCATCTACTCTATCGAACCCACGTAGGATCCTGGTACAGAAATCAGAGCTGTCGAACCCATGTAGGATCTAGGAACAGTAGTTAAGGCTGTTGAACCCACATAGGATCTAGGAACAGTAGTCAGAGCTGTTGAACCAACGTAGGATCCAGGAACAGTAGTCAAAGCTGTCGAACCCACGTAGGATCTAGGAACAGTAGTCATAGTTTTCGATACATCAACTACCACGAAGCCCCAATTTAATGTGTCTAGAAGATCCATCTTGTCATAAGAAATCCAACGCGACAGACGACATATCAATCGGACGTCTGGTCTGAGAGTTATTAGCATTTTAGTCCCAGGAGCTCGGTTGGATTTGTGCTCAATCCAACCTGACCGTATCCCATCTCAAACCAAAGCTCCATAGGACTATACTCAAAGGGACCATTATGATCCAAGATTTCTGGCACCGCTAATGGTTCATCAAACAGGCATCTGGTGCCAAAGATATGGCCAAAAGAAGTAAATGGGTCGTAGTGGGCCCGAGTCTGGTCCAACCTGGCCTGACCCAGTCTGGGCCAACCCGGTTCGGGTCGACCTGATTTGAACCATTGGGTCTGGCCCAGCCCATTGGGCAGGCCATCCCGTTAGGTTCGGGCCAGCCCAGTAGGCCATGAGGGCGGTCCGGACCGAAGGCGCCGCGAGGGGCCGGTTCGGTCGGGACGCCGGGAGGGCTCGGACCGGTTTGGCCGGGACGTCGTAAGGGCACAGACTGGTTCGGCCGAGGCACCACGAGGGGAGCAGGAGGCTAGCTTGGCCGGGCGCCGCGAGGGCGTAGGAGACCGGTTGGGCCAGGCGCCACGAGGGCGCGAGAGGCCGGCTCGGCCAGGCGCCGCGAGGGCGTGGGAGGCCGGCTCGGTCGGGCGCCGCGAGGGGCGCGGCTCGGGCATCTCAGCCTGGGAGGCCAGAGCCGGTTTGGCCAGCAGCGGCGTGGGGCTCGTGGGGTTCGCAGACAGCAGAGCCGCGAGGCGCGTAGGGCACGCGGGGGCCAGGGACTGGTTTGGCTAGCGGCGGCACGGGGCACGCGGGGCACATGGACAACCGGGGGCCGGTTCGATCAGCAGCGGCGTGGGGCGGGTGGACAGTGGAGCCACAGGGCATACAGGGCGTGCGGGCCACTGGGGTCCAGTTCGGCCGGGGCGTTGCGCGGCTCGGCCGGTTCAGTCGGTGGGCGTCACAGCCGGCGAGCGGCGCAGTTCGGCCCTACGGTTGGCGCGGCCGGCGGGCGGCACGGGTTGTAGAGGCCGCAGGTAGCGTGGCTATTGCCTTTGTCTCCTTCATCGTCTCATCGCCTCGTCACCATTCCGAAGAACATCACAAACAAGAACAGCGGAGGGGTCGGGACATGTTGGTTTGGCCCACACCCTCCGCGTTTAGGGTGTTAGCAAGCGGTTCAATCAACACCCCGCATCTTCCCACAAAAACAAAATCCCAACCCATAAGGAAAATCATCCCCAATGATTCTTTGTTTAAGAAGGGAAGAATTAAAGAAATAATAACATATTCAAATAAAACCCCTACCTCTTATTGTTCGTTGACGACGATGAGGAGGGAAAGTCGGTCGCCGAAGACCTCCCACGTCTGTTTCCTCTGCAAGGCGCTTCTGAGCAAGAAGTCGAAGACGTTCCTCAATGGCGTTCTCCGTGGAGGAAGCATTCTTCCTTGGAGAGCATAATCCTCCAAGTGTTGGGAATCGCGTCACTTTACCCATGCTTCGTCGCTTGGTGAAGCCATTCCAAATCCTCCTCTCAAGCTCCCTATATATAAGAGGGGGGGCGAGGTATGTAATGATCATGGAATTTATGACGGTTTTTTTATTAGGAACCTTCCTAAATTCCAATGACACGGTTACCTAAATTTAAAAAGGGGGTCAAGCCAATTAAATAGCATTTTCACAATTTAGGAGGTGCGTTGGCTTAATTATTGAGAGGATTCCAAGAGGCTTACCTCACATAGCCTACATTATGACAATTGATAGGATTTAATTTTATGTTGACGCGTAAAATTAATTCATATCCTTTAATTTTATGTTGACACATTGAAAGCATTTAATTTTACGTCGACACATAAAATTAAATTGAAAGTATTTAATTTTACGTTGACAGATAAAATTAATTGAGGGAGTTGAGAGGTTTCCTCTCCCCCCCCCCCATTATGAGGGATAAACCACGGGTGGTCCCCACCACCATAACTCATGGGAGGTTAAGGTGTGGTGGACCCCACCACCATAACCTATCATGGGAAGTTAAGATGTGGTGGCCCCCACTTCCAACTTCCACATGGGTGGTTATAATAGATAAAATAAAATAAAACATGAGCTTATTTTATTTTATTATTTCTACAAAAAACCCAAAAACTAACTTTCACCATCAACCAACTGTCGTCGAGGTGAAAGTCTTATTAAGTAAATACTGGTGTTGTGAGTTCAACGGTGCCCTCAGATTTCAATTCTGAGCACTAGTTCAAAAGTTACAAAACGCCGCTCGTGCATTTACTGAACGTACCCAAAAAAAAGTTCAGAAAGTTATTATCATTCACCCTTAACCTGCACCGGTTGAGGTTAGCTCTGCCTAGGTGAAACATGCCCCAACAAACCCAACAATACTCTCATATTTTCAATCCGAGTTACCGTTTATAAGTTATGAATTTTACAATAAAATAATTGTCACTTAATTATTTTATTTGAGGCCAAAAAATAACTTTATCAGGTGGCTCGCGCCAGCCAAAGCTAGTATCTGCTTAAAGAAAGCATACCCTCATGAGTTCAGCGGTGATCTCATATTTTTAATCTGAGTTACCATTTGTGATTTATAATCATTTGAAAAAAAAATTAGTTATTTTATTTACGATTATGCTATTTTTGGGTTTTCTCACAGGAGGCCCATGCCGATAAATTTTAAGTCACGCCTAGGGAAAACCTGCCATCCTGATCGCAATGGTGCCCTTAGATTTCTAATCTGAGTAACTGTTTAAGAGTTATTCCACTTTTTCATGAAAACTTCTTGAACGTGTTAACTTATACTTAACAAAACTTCGACGAATCATTCTAGGCACTCCGAGCCTCAGAATCGTGCGCTGTCTGATTTCTCGGACCCATAAAATTCCCATTTATTTAAAAAAAAATCATGGACATTCTGGGTCTTTACATTCTCCCCACCTCAGGGCTCTTCTTTCTCGTAATCCAAAACTCATCTAGATAAACAAGTGGGGGTACTGAGCACGCATCTGAGCCTCCCACTCTCATGTGCTCTATTGGTGGTTCCCGTGTTGCCAACGAACGCACACCAAAGGTATCGACCGTCTATGAAGGACCCACTCCTATTGATCCTAAATCTCTACTAGAACCTCCGTAAAAGTCACCCCATCATCGACGTCCATCTCTCCATGGTTGATAATGTGATAAGGGTCATGCACGTATCTCCTCAGTTGGGATACGTGGAAGACGTCATGAACTCAGTGCAACTGAGGTGGAAGAGCTAAGTGGTAATCCACCTTGCCAACTCTACTGAGGACCTGAAAAGGTCCGATGAATCTCATAGATAACTTGTCACCCTATCCAAATCTTCATAGACCTCGTCGGGGTGAGACCCGTAGGAAGACATGGTCGCCATCCTTGAACTCTATGGGTCTTCGTCTCCTATCAGCATATGAATTCTTCCTTCTCTGTGCAGTCTTCATCCACTCCTGGATGATCTTCACTTTATCTATGGTAGCCCGTACCATCTCTAGTCCCACGAGTGTTGACTCCCCTGGGTCAGTCCATCACAAGGGTGATCTGCAAGGTCGCCCGTACAACGCCTCAAAAGTTGTCATCCCTATGGTGGAGTGATACTTTTTGTTGTATGCAAACTTCACCAAAGGTAAGTGATCCTCCTAGCTACGACCGAAGTCGATAACACAAGCATGCAACATGCCCTCAAGGGTCTGAATGGTCCACTCAGTCTGACCATCCATCTGAGGATGGAAGGCGGTGCTCAAATGAAGCTGCATCCCGAAAGTCTCCTGCGACCCCATCCATAGCCGGGAAGTAAAACGTGAATCACGATAGGAAATGATCATCGAGGGTACTCCATGTAACTGCACAAACTCCTATACATATAGGCGTCCCAAGATCTCTACTGAACCCTGTTCTTTGATTGGTAGGAAGTGGGCTGACTTGGTGAGTCGACCAATGATCACCCAAATCGAGTCATGTCCCTTGGATGTACGTGGAAGTCTTATCACAAATTACATGGATATCTCATCCCACTTCCAATATGGGACTTCTAAAGGCTGAAACAAGCCTGAAGGTACCTGATGATCCACCTTCACTTGCTAACAAGTGAGGCACTGAGAGACAAACCCTGCAACTACTTTCTTCATTCCCGTCCACCAATGCTGTCATTGAAGATCTGGGTACATCTTCGCCACTCCTAGATGTACCTCTAGAGGGTATGTGTGGAACTCACTCAACACTTCCTTAGAAAGTGAAACTGGTACCATGGTACGTCCCCTGAAGACAATGATGTGCTCCCCACCTTCAAAAAATCCATCAGGTGTCTGTCTTGTGGATATCTGAGCATGTTGTGTCTTTCAGTCAGTGCCTCTGTGCTGTGCCTCCCTAACTTACTGAAGGAGTGGGGGAGTGACTCTAATAGACTAAAGAAAAAATTATCCTTCTCGATCCACTAAAGATATCTGCAAAGTGGCTAGCTGCTTTTTCACCTCACTCAGCAGATGCATTCCAGACCTCCTGCTGAGTGCGTCTTCTACCATGTTCCCCTTCCTAGGAGTATATACTATATCAAAGTCAACTTCACTTCCAAGAGGGTGAGATTGTCTAACACACAAGTGATTGGATACACCCTCCTATACATGAGTTTATCATGTGCTTCCTGGGTTTCCTTTTCACCAACCAAGGAAAACCCCATCCCAACGTTATAGATAAACCACAACCTCTTTTCCTAATACAGTTAATCTGAGTGTGAACTGTGGATGTCAAGTCCAAACCCAAACTAACTTCTTAAGGCCTCGATGCTTCCACCAAGAGGTTCCAACCTAAACTCTCGCCTCAAGGTTCAGATCACACCATCATCATAAGTGTGATTATCGAGCCTCCTCCAAAAGGTATCTCCAGATGTGAGGGTCAAGTCAATGGTTTAACTGGAAACTCTAGGTCCTAGACAAGATTCGTGGAAGGAATGATTGGTACCTATGTCTATTTATACGACAACTACTGGTAGACATAGACCTTACCTCGGATCATTCCTAGATCCCTTGGGTTGAATTCCTTGACCGCCTGCAACTACTCTCTTCTCTGGTCCTCCAGCTCCCTAAGCTTGGCGGGGTCCACAAAAAAAAGGGGTGGTTGTAACATGTCAAAAAGTACACCACCTCAAGCTGCTCTCCTAACTCTTCTTCCATGTCTGTTGCCCAGTAGACTCATCAGTCCCTAACACTTCTTCTTCTTGAAAAATTTTACATGCCCAAGTCTCTGAGACTGGCGCCAGTTTCCTGCTTTCCCACTGCTAACATTCACTGGTTGTATCCACTCATCCAAATAACATTCAACCACAAAGGTTCTCTCTAACAGCATAACATAAGTAGGAATGCATAGAGGAATTTTGTTGGCTCGGATGTCCTTTAAACACACCTTTCTCATAATTTTGAGCCCTGAATCACTGATCGTACCGTATTCATCGAGTACCCAGAAAGATCAGTAAGCCTCAATAAATACTCAGTTACTGACATGTCGTCCTGCCGAAGTTGTGGAAGTTCTAGAGAACTCTCAGCCAACTCCTCAAGTCAGTCCTCAGCCACCAGTGAGTCAGGCTCACCTAGAAACATAAGGGGTATCTGATTCTAAAACACGTGTAAGGCACTAAGCCTACATGTTTCCTCTACCGGTACCACTGGTTGTAACTATTGACCAACAGGTATTGATATAGCTGGCACAATATTCGAAGGTACTATCTCGGGAAATGGTCCATGTACCAAAGCCTCATCACTAAGAGGACCATCCTCATGGTCACTCACTGAAAAAGACTAGTATCTAAGATCACCGTCTACTCTACTGGTGTCTCAACTATATGGGAAACTCTAGAAATCACCTCCAGCTAGCCCTCAGCTGCATGGGAATTTGTCTCGTCTCAAAACCTCAGAGGCCTCTAATGCTGGAACTCATGCAATGTGCTCAGTTGGCATGCATCGTCTGCTAGTGTGGATGGTAGTATATTCTTCCCAACAGGTGGTGGTGGTGCTGGTACACCACCCGAAGGTGCCAACATAGTTAGAGGGCCCTACACCGGAGCCTCATCGCTCGGTGGGCTGTCAGTGCGTACAACCCTCGGAACCCTAGTTGTCTTTCTCTATGGAGGCATCCTAAAAAATAATAGGTGTGCTATGATTAATAAGTTATACCTTGTGAGCTGACTCAAAGAGATCACAAAGAAGACTCCTAAAAACACACACGTAATCAGTGTTTTCATACATTGAGTTGGAAATTAGAAGTCAGGGTCCTGGTGTATGGATACATCAGCCACCGCACCAACACTGGACTCCCTGGACTAAAAACCACACTCAATATACTTGACATTATTATTGTTCAAAAGAAATATAAAAGTCCTAGTTATTCGGTAGAACCAAATCCTTTGATACCAATTTTTCACGACCCGTCCCCCGGGGCCCGTGTCGTGACTACCCCAAGACCTCTTTCCATAGGCCAGGGGCTGGCGACTAGCACCAAAGGCATAATTCCCTAAAACTAGGAAGGCATTGCCTTTATAAACTGTAAACAAATACAACAAAGTACACAACTAGATATGAAAAACTAAGTAAAACTGTATAATAAAAGAGTGTTGAAATTAAAAGGGGCTGGAAATACAAGCCCAACTATAAAGTACAAGAAACTGAATGGTACATGTACAACTGAAGAAAATAAAAATTGTCGCAGGTTCGTCCTCCAAGGTTCCTACCTGAAGGATAGGTACAGATAGCCTCCTCAGCACTCCACGTCCATCAGTCTCCTCCATGTACCGACTCAAGGTCCACCTCCAGGTACCGTCCAGTCCTGGTACTCTCAGCCTCAATCAGCGCTATCTGTCATCTGCATCCAACACAACAAGGTGCGGGCATAGCCTATGTAGGGGTGAGTATAATGATACTCAGTAGAGACCTAGAGACCCTCAAGGTCTCACAAAATCCAACAAGGATAAAAAGTATGAAATCAACATATAACCTTACTTTGGTATATGCCCATACATATACCTAAGTTATCAAGTGATCCATCTCAATCATGAGGAAAACACAAAAGTACTGACTCGACTCACACAGGTATACAACTTATGTAAAGATATAGGTATGATTAGATGTATCCACTAAATCATCTACTCTGTCGAACCCACGTAGGATCCTAGTACAGAAATCAGAGCTATCGAACCCACGTAGGATCTAGGAACAGTAGTCAGAGCTGTCGAACCCACGTAGGATCCAGGAACAATAGTCAGAGCTTTTGAACCCACGTATGATCCAGGAAAAGTATTCAGAGCTATCGAACCCACGTTGGATCTAGGAACAGTAGTCAGAGCTGTCGAACCCACGTAGGATCCAGGAACAGTAGTCAAAGATGTCAAAACCACATAGGATCCAGGAACAGTAGTCAGATCTGTTGATACATCAATTGCCATGAAGTCCTAATTTGATGTTTCTAGAAGATCTGTCTTGTCATAAGAAATCCAACGCGACATACGGCGCGTCAATCGTACGCCCGATCTAAGAGTTATTAGTCTTTTAGTCCTAGGGGCCTGGTTGGATTTGTGCTCGATCCAACCTGACCATATCCCATCTCAACCCAAAACGCTATAGGAGTATACTCAAAGGTACCGTCATGCTCCAAGATTTCTGGCACCGCTGAAAATTCGTCAAATGGGTGCCTGGTGCCAAAGATATGGTCAAAAGAAGTAAACAAGTCGTAGTGGGCCTGGGTCCGGTCCGACCCAGTCTGGGCCAACCCTGTTTGACCCATTGGGTCTGGGCCGACCCATCTGGTGGACCATCCCATTAGGTTTGGCCTGGACCGCTGGGCCCACCCCAAATGTCTGTGAGGGCGGTTCAGCCAGGTCGCTGAGAGGGGCGCGGGAGGCCGGTTCGGCCGGGTACCGCGAGGGCGCAAGAGGTCGGCTCAGCTGGGCACCGCGAGGGCGCGGGAGGCCGGCTCGGCCAGGCGCCACAAGGGCGCGGGAGGTCGGCTCGGTCGGGCTCCTCGAGGGGCGCAGCTTGGCCCGGGAGGCTGGATCCGGTTTGGCCAGTGGCAGCGCGGGGTGCGCGGACAGCGGAGCCGCAGGGCGCGCGGAGGTCGAGGACCAATTCGGCCAGCGGTAACTCGGGGTACATGGATGGTCGGGGGATGATTCGGCCAGCAGTGGGACAGGGCACGCAGATAGCAGATCCACAAGGCGCGCGAGGCACGCGGATGGCTAGGGGCTGGTTCAGTCGGAGCACGGCTCGGCCGATTCAGTCAGCGGGCGGTGCGGCCAGCGGGCGGCACGGCCAGCGAGCAGCACGGTTCAGCCCAGCGGGTGGCGCGGCCGGTGGGCGGCACGGATTGTGGAGGTCGTGGGTAGCATGGTCATTTCCTTTTTCACCTTCATCGTCTCGTTGCCTCGTCACCATTCTGAAGAACATCACAAACAAGAATGATCGAGGGGTCGGGCCATGTTGGTTTTACCCGTACCCTCCGCGTTTAGGGTGGTAGTAAGCGGTTCAATCAACACCCCGCATCTTCCCTCAAAAAAAATCCCAACCCACAAGGAAAATCATCCACAATGATTCTTTGTTTTAAAAGGGAAGAATTAAATGAATAATAACATATTCAAATAAAACCCCAACCTCGTATTATTCGTTGACGAAGATTATGAGGGAAGATCGGTCGTCGAAGACGTCCCACGTTGGTTGCCTCCTCAAGGCGCTTCCAAGAAAGAAGTCGAAGTCGTTCCTCACCAGTGTTCTTCGTGGAGGAAGCGTTCTTAGTTAGAGATCATAATGTCCAAGTGTTGGGCGTCGCGTCACTTTACCAACGCTTCGTCGCTTGGTGAAGCCATCCCAAATCCTCCTCCCAAACTCCCTATATATATGAGAGGGGGGAGGTATATAAAGATTGTGGAATTTATGACGGTTCCTTTATTAGGAACCTTCCTAAATTCCAATGACACAGTTACTTAAATTTAAAAATGGGGCCAAGCCAATTAAATAGTGTTGGCGCAATTTAAGAGGTGTGTTGGCTTAATTATTGGGAGGATTCCAAGAGGTTTTCCTCACATAGCCTGCATTAAGACAATTGATAAGATTTAATTTTATGTTGAAACATAAAATTAATTGATAACATTTAATTTAATGTTGACACATTAAAATAATTTAATTTTATGTTGACACATAAAATTAAATTTAAAGCATTTAATTTCAGGTTGACATATAAAATTAATTGAGGGAGTTGAGAGGTTTCCTCTCCCCCCCCCCATTATGAGGGATAAACCTTAGGTGGTATCCACCACCATAACTCATGGGAGGTTAAGGTCTGGTGGTCCCCACCACCATAACCTATCATGGGAGGTTAAGACGTGGTGGCCCCCACTTCCAACTTTCACATGGGTGGTTATAGTAGATAAAATAAAATAAAACATGAGCTTATTTTATTTTATTATTTCCACGAAAAACCTAAAAACTAACTTTCACCCTCGACCAACTGCCATCAAGGTGAAAGTCTTCTTAAGCGAATACTGGCACTGTGAGTTCAACGGTGCCCTCAGATTTTAATTCCAATCATCGGTTCAAAAGTTACAAAATGTCGGTCACGCGTTTAATGAACGTACCCAAAAAAAGTTCAAAAAATTATTATCAATCACCTTTGACCTGCGCCGGTCATGGTTAGGATCTGCCTAGGTGAAACATGCCCCAAAAAACCTAACAGTACTCTCGGATTTTTAATCCAAGTTACCATTTAGAAGTTATTAATTTTACAATAAAATAATTGTCACTTAATTATTTTATTTGCGGCCAAAAACTAACTTTCTATGGTGGCCCGCACCGGCCAAAGTTAGTATCTTCTTAAACTAATCATACCCTCACGAGTTTAGCGGTGGTCTCAGATTTTTAATCTGAGTTACCATTTGTGAGTTATAAGCATTTTAAAAATAAAATAATTTATTTAATTATTTTATTTACGATTATGCCATTTTTTGGTTTTCTCACAGGAGGCCCGCGATGACAAATCTTAAGTCATGCCTAGGGTAAACCCGCCATCCTGAGTGCAACGGTGCCCTCGTATTTCTGATCTAAGTAACTTTTTAAGAGTTATTCCACTTTTCAGGAAAACTGCTTACACATGTTAACTTAATCTTAACAAAACTTCGACGGATCATTCCAGGAACTCCAGGCCTCGGAATCGCGCGCCGTCAAATTTCACAGACCCGTAAAATTCCCATTTATTTAAAAAAAATCATTGAAATTCCAGGTATTTACAGAACCATTCAAAAATCACTATGAAAAAAACACATATAAGTATTTTGGACAAAATATTATATTCACATGTTTTATATCAACCCTCATCAAAAAATGACCAATAATTGTAATTACTCCCATGATCATGTTGGGATGGGTGGGTCATTGGTCTTATTTCCTTTAGTCTTGACCCATTAGGCCATAAAAATATATTGATCCAAGTTTCAAATGGAAATTGAAAATGTATAAGTATTTATTATATAATTTACAATCATCCAAATATAGTAACACCCATGATAAATTTTGAATTTTATCATCATCACCCTAGAAGCTAAAAATAGAGTGATAATCAATTTACATTTTTTTCAAGGTTTGGAATTTCATTGAATGTATATATATCCCTGATATAGATTCCAACTTCACTATGTTGTAAATGGAGAGTATAGTTTTTTAGGCACTAACTTCTAATTTTATTAACTATGATTTTAGGATTTCATTAAAAAAGAAGTTATAATATTTATAAATAATATTATAGTCTGATTATTTTTAATTGGGATTAAAATTTAGAACTACTCAGATTCAAAAAACAAATCCATGACAACACTTTATAGAAATAACCTATATTATGAATAACTCGTTTAAGAATATATCATTTCATCAGTTAACATGTTGATGAAAGCATAACATATTAATATTCTAAAACTATTGAAGTTTGTAATTGAGGATATACATCCATTTTCATTGATGACTATTATTGGTTGTATTACTCACCATCACTACATTCATAGATGATATACCCACAGATTGATACATTCATCTGATTGAGCATCAAAATGATTAAAAAATATAAGAAATTAACTTTTAAATATGAATATTTAATTAGTGTTTCATAGATAATAACATATAAATATAAAGTGAGAATGTTAAATAATTAATTACTAATAAAGGTAGTTTTCGGAATTCTAGAAGGAATATAGTGATACTACGATATATTTCATCACGAATCAAGTTTTATATATTTAACAATCCGTTTTATAGATGATATAGTGATCACATTAGATATTAGAGTTGACAGTTAACCCATTCTAGAATTTTTTTTGAAAAAATGAAGCTGAATTATAAAAACAAATATTACAACAAAAAATGCACTTGGTAATGAAAAAATTAGTTAAGGCATGAAACTATATACAACAAAATTTCTCAAATTTTATATTTTCAACTAGCTCCCTTCACAAAATATTAATTTAAAAATGTTTCTTACTAGGTATCCCCATATGAAAAACCCTTTATAAAATTACACATTATGATTCCCACTATTTCATGATATCGATAATTAACCCAACCATCATGCTAAGGAGCATAACATCCCTTGATTAACGTAAGTAACATAAGAAAAAAGAGGGAGATTGATCTATAGGAATATCCTAAGAATTCATACACCCTATTGAAGTGGCAACTTTATATCTAAAAAACATGGATGCATACCTTATCCAATATTGGTCCATTGGTCATGAGTGAATCATGCACCCAAATGAAAACAAAACATGTTCCCTTATATCTGGTGGATCATGTTCCTTCATACAGACTAAATCATGAACTATTATATCATTTCATGGTGTGTGCCTTCCCTTATCCTAGTAATTGAATCCAAATAAATTACATATAAGTATATCCTTCATATTCAATATATTAAATTATTATTGTTAGTGGAGGGTTGTTTTTCTCACATTTCTCAATATAACCCTAATGACTTATAGGAAAATTGTTTCTAAAATTTTGATGAAATGTGAATAGTCAGGAGCTCTACACACCTTTATTTGTACAACCCATTACATGTCCTACCACATTCTCTCCCACATGACATTTCTAGTCTCCACCTATATTTCATTTATAGGATTCATTATGTGTTCAACATATATTAACCATCCATGTTTGTTTCATTAACCAAATAAATGATTATGGTCCCACAATGATTCTTAAAGAATTTAAAATAATGGATTAGTTTATATGGTTCCATTTCATATAAAAATCCCCCTCACCCACCACCCATTTATCACTTTCAAATGAAAAATAGAGATATTGAGAACTCATTCCCAAATCTAAATAGTTTATGTGTTATATATTTTACAAAATATTCATGATTGAAATTTTATAATAAAATATAGGGGATTTAATGAAAAATATGGTTATTTATTCATGGAATGGTTTCATTATTAAAAACCTCATGAATGGACACTTCACAAAATTCCTTACATAAGATAGGTAAAATGACAACTTTTAATGATGGTTTCTAAGAATAAATAGAGAAATATAATGTCACCCAGGTTCCCCTTTATGGAACAGTACCAACCCTCAAGGAAAATGTTTGGAACCCTGTACATTATGGTGGAAAAAAAGTTCCTATAGGGGACTATTCTAAATGTAATATTTATAATCATAAATTTATCTCTTTACAATGTTCAAATTTCCAATTTAATTTATATATATACTAATTATTTATTTCTATTCATTTAATTTCTACTCTCTCAAGGTTCTATATATTTTTTTATAAAATTTCAATCATATTTCTCATATTTGGATTCATTATCAAAATAATGTTCATGAATATAGAATTTCTAGTAGCATATAACCCATAAAAAATCAATATTTTAGTTATAATACATATTTATATTAATTATACTATTATACTAGTATTATTCATATGAAATTTATTTATTTTGAATTTTTGAAATTATATTATTAGATAAATAAATATTATTGGTTGTATAGTTTGGTTCATTTAATATATTTATGTTATTTCAATTTGATATATAAATTCAAATAGGTATTACAATCCTCAAATATACACCGATATGGGGTTGCATCTGTGTATCAAATACTTTTACATTCTACTATCGAACAACCTTCATCACCTATTATAGTAATTGATTTTGTTTCTATTCTGACTTTATTCCTTATTCTGTTATGAATTTTAATTATTTTAATGACCTAATGAAACCACTACCCACCCAAACATAAAAAAATAGTGATCACAACAAATTTACAAGGTTCACTCTTACAAATGAATGGTTGAATCATTGGAATGATCTAGAAATCGTGATATCACACGATATACATATCATTATGGATAAAGATTTGTTGGTATTGTACTTAAACATGTGTTACATAAAATTGTATTCCAAAAAAATTAATGTCCCCTTAGACAGTCAAACAAAATGAACAATAATTAGATTTTATGAATAATCTACATACTCTACCACAATTCTCTATTTTCTATAGACAAATACTAACTCCTATTCACATCTTAATTCCCTGAGTTTTTTATCAAACATAACGTTGACACAATTATAAACCACCCAATATATTCTTCACTTATACAAAAATCTATCTTATTGAAAATAATTATCATAAAATTAAACATTAAGAATAATCTTAGAACATCAATAAAGATAACATATCAGTCTGTATCCACTTCAAAAGTTTCCTCTATCATTATATCATAGTATTTAAATGTAAATAAATTAGTCAATAAAGATATTATATAATTATTATATCTCATGGTAATATTATATTTCCTATTCCTTCAATACACATCCAAAGTCATGCAGCACACATCACTATATATTGCATTTGACAACAACTGCACTTCATCTATCATTGGAATTTCAATTTCAATTTCAAATACCAAACTAAACATCTCCATTAATTTATATCACATTAAATTGTTCTATTAGATCAATAAATTCCTTCTATACTCTTATGATAAGATTTTTGAATTTATGGAATTGAGTTATAGTAGGCCATGATTCATATATTGAGAAACGTTAGCAAAAATACATAAAGATAAAAATAAACTCTTACCATGACATGGTGAGGATATAACTGGGGTATAGTGTTGTTCCAATAAACAAAAAATATTTTGAAAATCATTAGGGACCCTAAATTATTACTAATTTATCATTTAAATGATCTTCCCATTTTTAGTCTCATCAAATAAAATGACAGGAACCCCATTTTTCTCCCCATTTTATCAACCTGGACCAAGCCTTGGTCATTTTCATTTTATAGACCATTAAAAACCCCATTAAATATGATATAATTCATCATGTTTTATATAATAACAGGATAAATTCCACCTTGACCATAAAATAAATGGAATCCATTTGGGAGATAGATATGTTATAAAAATTTATTTAAAACCACATCCACTAGAACAGTCATTTCATTTTGTCTAATATATGTTTTACATTGAAGCATAGACAATGATTTGTTTATACAAACACCATAACATAGTTAAATTTCTATTTTACTACACCTTATAAAGACCTTGACCAACTCTTTAGGATATATAGAGTCTCCTCATAGTGGAAAATTATTTTCTAAAACCCCACAACTTCCACATTGCTCAGTGTCTATATTTTACTACAAGTTCCACTATTTGTTAAGAAAGATTCCATTTTCTTCATAACCCCACGACTAGAGATGAATTTTCTCTCTCAAAATATCTAAAATCACTATTACTCACTTATATAAACATTAAAAAATTGATTAATATTCACATAAATTTAATTATCAGGATTCACCTGTGTTGGAAGATGATTTATTTTTTGACTAATGTGTTGATTGAAAAAGGAAAACTCAAAATTAATATATTATTTCCACTAAATATTAAACCAAAAAACTACCCCATCATAAAACAAACACCATATAAGATACATTCAATACAATTCATATACTTGGTTATAAAAATCACTACCTTTTGATTTTTGGTCAACCATTGAAAAAAATCATAGTTAACTTTAGAAATAAATATTTTTTTAATTATTCTATACATATATGACTAATAAATGTGTAGAAAAAAAGTAATGAATAAAAAAATAAAATTTATCCAAAAAATTAATTCAAATTCACTTCTAAAAAGACATATATAATTTCAAAACCAACTCATTTTCTCAAAAAAATTCATGCACATGTGCCAAAATTTTCTTACAATCATACTTAATAAAAGAGCTATAATTTTTTCTAATTCATCAAAAATAATCATTATTCTCAAGATCAATTCACATCATTCCCCATTTGAAAAAATCCCCCAATTGAAATTTCTAAATTTGATTATTATTTATCTCTTTATAAGGTTTAATCATATTATTTATCATGAAAATCACCTGAATATTTTTCATTTCTATAATATTTATCATGTTGTAAAATAAAAGGATCTTTATTTCCATCAAATATAAAAAAATTATTTTCTAGCCATACTCATTTTATGAGTTTCAAATCACCTTCCCATCATTTCCATCATCAAACTCCCATGATTTCATGTAATAAATGTCATATTAGATTCCAGTAGGACAAAAACCAATGTAAATTCAATCAATAACCCTTAATGATAACATTAAAATTCTTTATTCATATAATTTGATAATATAAGTTATATTAAAAACAATTATTTACTCCATTATTAAAATATAAAGTAAACGAACAACCATAATATGGTTGTTTAGTCTCTGTTGTCGTCTGTAATGGGATATACCATTCCACATTGAATGTCACCATGTTATGGTTCATTACACAGAATTATATATGATTATATCATAATATGTGGTCATTGTTATTTCCTTTACCTAATTATATAATTATTTGTTAAATTTTTCATTAAATTATAATTGATAGTGTTTTGATTATTAACATAAAATTTATAAAATATAAATGTTTCATCATGAATGGACATGGAGTAAAAAAATTATTATAAGAAACGTTTTAATTAATAAATTATTTTAAAATGTTCAAGTTTCTTTAGTAGGGTCCTCCGTGACTAAAAATTATATAAAATATAATTAATTTCATGTTCTATAATTTTTTAAATCATAAAAACTCAAAATCTAATGTTTTATGTAGTTCTCATTCTTCTTTCCCTTAACTCGATAATTATTACCAACCATGGATGGGGGAAATACTTCCCAAGAAATGGGAGATTTACATAGAATGTGGATATACTATTAATAAGGATCATGTTGGAACCATCTTTGTGATCTATACTATTCTTGTTTGGATATGATTGGTTATTTCAAACCATCAAAATAAAATATACACAATTCGAATTTTATTTCTTTTAATATAATATAGTAATAATATCATTTAGTTTTATTTATTATTGGTGATGTTTTATAGTTTTTTTTAAAAAAATTTATCCCTGACAAGACATATCAGTGGTATTAGATAAAATTTTATCTCATTGGGAACGATTATTAGTTTAAATGAAAAAATTAAAATAATGTGTTTTGTAGAACAATAAAATTTCAAAGTCCAAAATGGTCATAGTTATTTAATTTCTGTAAAATATAATTCTAATATTATACAAAAAGTGTTAATGTTATAAAATTTATAATATCCTGAAATGTTTTAAGTGAATAAACATAGAAAACATTCATTAAATGTTGGATGTTATTTCAAAATGGTAACAATATGACTGGTTATTCAATACATCAGGGTTGTGAGAACCATGATTAAAGACTATTTCATGGTGTATGATGAATAAATGGTCCTAAATAACTTGTATTTAAAGGAAAAAATCATGTTTTGTTTGTAACATGAATCCATAAGGCAAACATGACATACCTAAGGCCACTATTCCATTTTCTTCAAAAAAATCCTTCGAATATGGTCATGGATTTTCCATTAATAATTTCTTCTCCATTTGGATCACCATTTTTTTGGTCAACATAAAAAAACCAAGATCCTTTATTTTTTAATGAAACATTATTTATTGTTAAAATTATCAAAAACCTTTATGTGTGATGTTTGTTGGGGATCAAACTGAATGTAATGCGGATTTGAATCATTTGAATACATTTTGAAAGATAGGAAATATCATTAATGTGTATTTACATGGTAAATAATATATAAATTGTTTATAAATTATTAAATGATGTGAAATATTAAAGTGTTTATACTGATTTATGAATTTTTCATTAATGGTACTATAAAATTTTTAATTTTAAAAAATGGATTAATATTTTTAATAAAAATGATTGTTATCTAAAATATTCAACATAATTTTTTTACAAATTTAGTAGTAAAAATAGTTAAAATTATTTACCATGATTTAGGTAAAAACAAGTTTTTCAAGGGATTAAAATTATTATATATGGGTTAAAATGACCAACCAAATTATCCAAAACCCATTATATGGTTGTTTTTAGAATCATATAACATTATTCTCGACTTTATCGGTTTATTGGGATTTTATTCCTTGACATTGTCCTACATAATAATTTATGTAAGGAAAAATACAAAAAAGGAACCTTATATGTTTTTAATATCTATAATGATTTGGGGTAGGAAAAAAAGAAAATTGATAGGGATAAACATATTGTTTTGAAATATGAAGAGTTTTTTTCTTTTACTAATTCATCTTTAATTATTATATATGAATTAATTAAATTAAATGCTTAAAAAATTCCAACTACATAATTATTTAGTTAATAATTAACTAAAATAAATGATACTAAAAATATTAAAAGTTATTTAAATTTAATGAATTATTAACATAAATTAATTTTAAAGATTAAAATGATGGAACGTAGTTATTAACTTAAATATATTAAAATTACATCATTGTATTCATATTTTTATATTCAAATTAAATAAATAATGTAATTATTGACATTAATATTATTTTATAATAAATAATATTTTATTAAATTATTAAAATTTATTAAAAATCCTACCTTATGAGAATTTATTTTTAAATGTTAATAAATATAAAATATGTTCCATTCAAGGACCAATTTATCCTTTATAATGAACATATTTACCCCTAAATATAAAAAAAACTTGGTTTGTGCGATTAGGGTTAAAGCAATTCTTTCATGCATTACATGTGCTTGTTTTGAAATTAATTTCCAATACAGATGAGATATTAATTTTATAAATGACATATCATATTTAGTATAAATGTTAATAAGTAGTTGTATTTTTTTCACTTTAATTTAGTCATAATGGATAAGTTACCTAGGTTAGAAAATTAGTTATTGTGGTGAAAACCCTAAATGGTAAAAATGGGGAAACATATAAGTTAAGGAAAAATGTTTCTAGAATGAGCTTAATTGTGTGATGGAGGTGGGGATAGACCTTATAATCCCTTTACAACTTTTATTATTAATTTACAATCCAATTTATGTAATATCTACTTCTAAATAGTAAATAATTTTGAGTATTTTTAATAGTTGAACTTCTCATGAACTATAAAGGTGACACAATACTCTTACCACATACCACTATAAAACCTATTTGATTCAATAAATACCAAAAAAATCACTTCCAAAATTTCCTCTACTCAACCCAAAATCATTAGATAGTTAAAAAATATATACATTGAAATAATTAGTACAAACCAAAGGAGGATACCTCAAGAAGAGGTAATGTTCTTCACCAAGCGTCCTTATTTTATTTCCTTATCCACCTACATCAATTAATATAATAACATGATTATAAAATAACTTTAATATCTTAAATATAATGATATGTTTTTATGTTAAGGGTAAAAAAATCACAAAAACTTACATCAAATTGGTTATGAAATAATCACTCGTTTCTATGGTGGACTACCAACTTGTAAACTGATGTCGTTAATTTTCTATTAAAATCTCCCAAGGTTGGGTATGAGGATGGATATATTGTTTATATCTGATATTTATAACATATTAATACCTATTTATTATTTATATCTTTCATATCATTTTTAATTTCTATTTCTTAGGTGATACAATAATTTTGTTCCTCTGTACGGCGGACTACGACCTCGCAAAGCGATGTGATTCGTCTTTCACTAACACTTTACGTGGAAGGTGATATGGATAATGTTAGTGATTATATGTTATATACATGAAATAATTTTTATATAAACTACTTATTCATCGTATTAAAATGATAATATATATATCATTTTATATTTATACCAAAAATTGGATAACATCGTTCATGTACGTGTGGACTACCACCTTCACGAAGAGATGTGACTCTCTTTTCATAAACCTGATTAATTATTAGTATAAAATTTATAATTTATGTATAAATAGGATAATAATTTCATGATTTTTATTTTCTATAAGATTGAACACTATAATATGTGTCTGAACATGATATTTAATGAAAGAAGATGCATAATAAGAAAATTCAATTAATACCTGAAACAATAATAATAATGAAATATTATTAATAAACCCATGATAAGATATTATAAAATGATCATATTTGATATAATAAATGTTAATATGGTTCTTTAATAAGTTATTATCATGTTTTTATCTACTATATAGTATGTTAAATCACGTTCAATGAAAAATGGAGTGTAAAGTATGGGATTTCATCTCAATTTACATTCCATTGAGAATTATTTGTTATTATGCGCCAATTCACATGGATATGGTGTATATACATCTCCATTTTCATTTAACATCCAAATTCACACATACTTAATGTATATTTATGTTTCACTTTATATTATCTCATTTAATGTGTTTTGATAAGAAAATTACCATGTGGTAAAAGTTATCTTTATAATCTCACTTTCTTTTGTGATTATTAACATTATCGTGAAACAATCACTTACTAATGATAATTTTTAATTAGAATTTATAATTCTCACAATTATACATATTTTTTGTGATTTATATGATTATTTCCTAAAATATATACCATTTTTACATATGGTGTTTACATAGAAAGTTATTTGATTAACTGGGGCAATATTTATGAATCTATATCCTTTACTCAATACAGATATTTGATAAGGCACATTGGTTTTGAAATAAAATGATTATTAGATATATGATTAATTATTTGGAAAAGTAATAACTAGGTTTGGTACTAGTTAATTTAATCCCCTCAATACATTTGTAGTCTCATAAGAAAAAATCAACCTAAAAATCCAATTCATTTGTAACAAGAATGTTTTAAACTCTATTGTGAAAGGCCATCGTAGTAGTATGATAAACCATATTATGAAAGGTGTTAACTATAATGGTATTATATTCTTGGGAAACATTACGTTTGATAAATAGTCATTTCCTTCAATTAGAGTTCAGTTATTATTATTCACTATATTTTTACCATGATATCTTCTCCGGATTCATTTCACTTTCATTTCATTAATTAAATGGTATGTGTTTTCATTTATTTACTATTCCATATTGATTTTTTCATAATCCATTTATTTAAATTATATTTATCTTTAGTTATTTACCTTTCTATATTGATTATTCTTAATGATTCATGATAGCCTCAACTATACTTAACCCTTACTGAGCATTTTAGTTCACCATTATTTTGTTTCCTTTCCCCAAGAATCCATGAAGTTTATTATCACTAATATATAGGGATATGATAGATTAAATAAAGTAATTCTTGATAAAAATTAGAGTTTAATTTGTGTTTTCAAATTTAATGTAAGACTAATGCATTTATCTATTTTACTAAAACTAATATTTTGGATAGTCCTTTAGGATTCGATTCATTATATCTTATGTCAATGTAATGGTAGAAGGCATCGGCTCTAGGATGTTGGGTTCAGGGTCACATCTATTGGTATCAAAATAAGTTCATTATTAAACTTGGAAATTAGATTTTGGAAAAAATAGATTAGGGAACACAACCCTACAATAGGCTCTAAGGTTATGTTGTAAGAACCTGGGTGTTCATGAGTTATATATCCTGTTGTTTTTTTACTTTGAATAATTAAGTGTGACCAGATGTGAATACGCTTTGAGGTCGTGCAGGTAACGGGGGTGTCAGGGGCATGTTCAGAGCTCAAAACTTGAGTTTAGTGGTTAAAATGGGCTATCAAACCATTAGTTCAAACCTTACGGGGAAGGCCACATGGTATGATAAAACTTTGTGTGGCTAGATAGTGGGGACCTGTAAGAAACATAAATAGGATATGCAATGTGATTTAGGCCACACAAACATGCATAAACATTGGAAATTTTGACAATGTTTTTTGGAATGTTTTGCACACTTTTAGTCAAACTGTGTGAGGAAACCATGTGGGTTCCCTTATCCTACAGCAAACCAAGCATGGTTGGCACATGTTTTTTCAAACCGTGCACTCAAACATTATGACCCATGAAATTTTTGGAATTTTTATAATTTTAGATTTAATGAAATTATAATTTAAACCTAAAATCATTTTCATTATCCCCGCATAGCATCCTTGGTTCATTAATTTCTCCATTGGAAAACTATTCTTGTATATGAGTTATTCTCTCTGCCCGATCTCTAATTCATGAACAAAATATCTCACTGGATCTACATTGGTGAGTACTTAAATCATTTTTAGTCATTCATTATTCTTGTTCCTATCAATAATGTTATTTTGGTGCAAGCTTTTTTCTCTAATTTTAGGTTGTTCATCCATTCTTCATTTTTCTCCAGATCTAAGAGGAATCGGGAGTTTATACTAGAAAAACACTCTAATACAAAGCTATAGTTGGGGTTATATACATTTACCATTTTTTGGTGCTTTATAAGGCTAGATGTTATTCTTATGCCCAACATACATTCTACCATAACACCAAAATTGAACATGTTAATTAAATTAGATATATTTTCACTTGTTAGGGATTTACTAAGGTTTATTTTGGGATTTCTTGGTGGTTGTTTCCCAACCCAGGGACACCCATGAGTTGTTCCATATATCGACCTTTTTAATGGATTTTTAAAACCATCCATGGGATGTGTTCTCATTCATTCCTAGTTATAGTAATATTAATTGTGATTAAATGGAATTAGAGTTCTTTCCTAGTGTATTTCCAACCTCATTTCCATATTAAACATGGTATTGAGAAATTAAACTATTTAAATGATGAATTGAAAAAATTGACACATTTAGTTTTGATTAAATGAGAAGGTAAACTCATTGTTTGATTGCCTTTAAATGTAAATGGATAAATTAGTTGGTATAATAATTTTTTTTGTTTGGATGTAAAAATTTATATTAGTGGGTACACTCATATGGTATTATATGACATATGGTATGAAATTATAAATTGTATAAAATGGTGAATTGATGAATATATTCTTTGGATGATACTCCTTGAATCTTGAATGATGTAGTGGATGCCTTTGATTGAGAATACTACTTGGGTATTGATTCAATGGGATGCCTTGGGAATTTCTTCCCCTTATATTGGGATTTCTTAGACTCATGTAGAACATGTTTGGTAGGACATTATCCAAGGACTATAACCAGTTCCTAATTTGGATTCCATCAAGATTATCATAGGAATATATGAGGATGCATTGGTCTTCTACCCATTGGATCCATCCCATCGTGGTTTGACACTTCTAATATAAGACATGACCATGGTAAATGTGACATTTTTTGTTATAAAGATCTTCTATGGATATTCTCATTCTTTTGGTTCTATGGAAATTCTATGGTTGATATTGTTCTAGGGTTTATATGGTGAGACTATGGTGCTTACTCACTTTTACTTATAGCTTCCTTTTTGGAATCTTATAACATGTTTTTAGGGAACCTTTAGAGGGTATTTTGTATCAATTTCTTAGTAGTGGACATACCACAGACACTTTAAATTTCTTTATTATATACCTACTTTACTTTCCCACTAATTATATCATTATACTGCACAACATGGAATTGTATAGATATTTGTGTGGTTACCAACTGCAATTGTATCCCACACCCTATTTGGGCTATTGTTGGTTACCCGAACAGACAATTTGAACACTGGTAGGGATAGGGAAAATCACCCATAGTTTGAGGGGTTATTTTGATCTTTTCTTAGGATTTGGGGAGAATGAAATTGATATGAGGCTCATGAAACAATTCATAGATTCCACTTTTGGTCTTTTCATGTTTTTTTATTATTTTATTGAACTTTTCTTCTATGTACATGTTTTGGATACTTTCAAGATACATGTATCATTAAAATTGTATATGATAAACTTATGGCTTTGTTATATATTCCTATCTAGTTTATTTATCAGTTTTCTTATTATTTTATATGCTTACTCTATTGAATACTATTGTTATCCCATTATTTTACCCTATATTAAGGAGGGAATAGTCTCCCCACAGACACACCCTAGTCCCTCGCTGCTTTTCGGTTTCCTCTAGCATTTGAGGCGATGCATTTGAGGGCATGTGACCAACTAGGCTCTGGGCACTATTGAGTGGAATTTGGGTCTGGGATGTTACAATTTGGTATCAGATGAGTTATTTTCTAGTTTATTGTTTAGAAAAAATAGATTGGGATAAGAAGGAAATGGAGTTTGGTAATGAGCTATGCCCGGAAGTAGCTACCGCCTGTATAGGGAAAATCTCAATTACATTAAGATAAATTTCCTTTAATGTATTTTTATTGTTATACTTTATTTGATTTAAATTTTGGGTGATGCACTTGAATTGTGATGTTAATTTTTATTTTATTGAGGGTAATTTTTCTATTGGAACCTGATGAGATGAGGATCTACCATCTCATTCATAATATAGTAACTTGTATGAAATCACATGCCATGTATAATTTCATTCCATTTAAGATGCATTACTTATTTTCATGATGTTGTGATATGTGTTGTGATAGATATACTGGTTGTTGTGATATATTTTTCGTATTAAATAGAGAATGTTGAACCATATTTTAGTTCATAAGGATTATGGGCCCTTATAGACTAGAATTTGATGCTCCTTTTGATTCAATTATTTTAGTAAATTTGATATGGTATGGATTATATGGGAACCAAATTTTGGTTTAGGATGTGTTATGGTCCCTCATGGATTGGAAATGGAAATCCATTTAGATTAAATTTTTAATTAAATTTTTATATAATGGGAATTAATATTAAATGAAATTAAAATGTAAAAGTGAACTTGAAATAAAAGACTTAACTTAGACCCAGTTTTTTAGTGGGAATGAGGTAGTGCCTCTAGTTGTTTTTTGAGAATTTTCCTTTTACAATATTTTTTTTAGGAGGAGGTTGTGGGTATGATATGGTTTTGGTAGTTATTGACCTATCATATTATTTTTAGATATGAAATATGATTTTTTTTTATTTCTGATGTTTATGTTTGTCATTGTGGAGGTAGGACACCACGACGACCTCCAGTCATATGCTAGGAGGGTGGTGATGAAAATTATCTAGAGGCAGCAGTCCATGGGAAACCAGTGGATTATCATTTAAGGCTAGATATTGACATACCTATAGTTCCAAACACATCTACTAAGGTGTACTTATGTAATGGATTCTTTCACTTCATGTAGACCATTTAGTGTGCACCACATCCTACCTTTTCTATGGCTAATATAACACATGTTTTCCAGTAGAATATTTGTCCCACATTCTCCAGGGATGGTGGAACAAATGATGCTGAGATGTGGCTAGAGACTATGCTATCAATATTTGAGAACCTTTAGACACATACTGAGAGGATATTAAAGCTCGTAACTTACATTATTTATGGATCAACATAAAATTGTTGGGATGTTCTGGACCATAATTACAATATGTGATATATGGTTTAGGATGATTTCAAAACCAGGTTCTTTGACAAATTCTACCCCAATACACTATGGGAAGAGTTGGATAGTGAATTCATACTTCTAAATAATTTCACTATGACATTTATTGAGTACTCAGAATGCTTCATAGAGTTGTTGTGTTTTTCATCGACACGTCTTATTGATGATCTATCGAGAGTGAGACTCTTTAAGGAAGGTATCTGACATGATATAAAATCTTAGGTTAACATGTTTAGATTGACCTATATTATTTAAATTGTGAATCATACACTGATTACCGAGTAGAACCTCAAGGAATATGGGCTCATAGATCATGGAAGTGCTATTTCTCAGCCTAGTGGTTCAATGCCTTCAAAAAGGATGCATCATTTAGAGGCTTCTCATGAGATGAGTACCAATCATGATGTGATTATTGGTAGCTCAGTGTTCTTTAATTAGTGTGTAAGGTGGGGACATAGAATGAATTTTTGTGATCAAGACCCCATCGAGTGCCACGATTAAGTCATGATGAGTCATGTGATTCATTTCTATAGGACCTTTCATCTAGCTGTGAGTAGTTGGGGTCATATCTAACATGATTTCCAAGATAAGGTTTATCATAGCTTTATTTGGAATGTATTTGTAGAAGTTCTACTAAATAAGGCTGAGGTATATGTAGTCATCTCTAAGGCATCTAGATTCCAGATCCACCAAGACATTATAGTGGGTGTACTCTAGGCAATGAGGTTGTGTCACGGGGTCATGGTTTAGGCCAGATCTATTCTATGTATCCTAGCCTTGAGGATCAGTGTTTTAGTCCATCTATGATGGCATGTAAAAAAATTTCAGCCTCTGCACTAGTAAAATATTATTTTGAAATAGGTGCAACACATATATTCATATCTCCACCTATGGTGACAATATTTTGGCATGTTATACTATATTTTTAGAGAATTATGATTCTAGAAACTCTATTGGGAATCAGAATCTAGGACATATGTGAGTACAATAAGTGACCCCTTGAGGATGGTGGATAACACTTTGTCTGGAATCATTATATCCTTGAGAAAACAGAGCTTGACGTAATAAATGGGATGGAATGGCTGGTAGATTATTGGGATTACACTAATTTTTATTTAGGTATGGTGACTTCCATATCCCTAGAGGCTGTAATTTGTACTCATTAGGGTGAATGGGATGTCCAAGAGAGCCGAGATGAAGCAGATCATCATGGGATGGGCGAGATGACAACTAATATTTCTAGTTTGTATCTAAATGATCAAGGAAAACATTAGATGAGATTTCCTCTAGTGGTTGATCATTTTTTAGACAAGTTCCCAGATGAATTTTATGGTTTAACTCATTAGAGAGAGGTGGAGTTCTCCATCAATCTAGTTATAGGAGATACACCAGTATTCATTCCTCCTTACAGGATGGCTATGATGGAGTTTCATGAGATCAAGAGGTAGCTAGAGGATTTGGGAGAAAAGGGGTTCATTAGACCCAGTACTTATCCATGGTGTTCATCGGTCCTATTTGAGAAAAATGAAAATAGTAACCCTTCACTATGTGTGGATTACCATAAATTGGACTAGATTATCGTTAAAAATCGATATCCCTTTTCATGAATAGATTACATTTTTATCAACTTTGAGGATATATAGTGTTCTCAAAAATTTATTTGATATCCAGAAGTTTCTAGGTGTGTGATTGGCCTATATACATACATCATATAATAATTAATTGAAGGTATGATCATTTTGAGTATCTGGTTATTTTGGTCGGTCATACAAATTTTCTAGTAGTTGTCATGGCACTGATGTACCGAGTCCTCCATCTTTTTCTGGATTCATTTCTAGTGGTTTTTATGGATGACATCTTGTAGTATACTAACAATTGATATGGCCATGCCAAAAATCATGAGAATTTTTTTAATACACTGAGAGAGTAGTATTTATATGAAAATATTACCAATTACCTCTTCTGGATGGATCAGATTCACTTTCTGGGTCACATTATCTTTGAGACAAAAGTATCAATAGAACAAGAGAAGGTGAGAGCTATAGTATTCTTGGAGAACCGCAAGAACATATTTGACATAAAAATATTCTTGGGGATAGATTGTTATCATAGGTATTTTATACAAGAAATAATAAGATCAGTAGTATCATTTATGGGCTTTAATAATAAGGGTGTGATGTTTGTATGGATTGATACATGCGAGATATGATTTCATGATTTTAAAGGTATACTGACTTCAGAACCCATCATGATGATTTTAGAGCAGAAGAGGAACTAAACTCTGTATTGTGATACATTAGGTATCAGTCATGGAGTATAGGTGATATAGAAAGATATTGTCTTGTCGTACGAGTGTCTGCAGTAGATTCCACATGAGAGGAACTACCTGACACAAGATATCTAGTTAGCTGGGGTTGTTCAGACATTATGATGTTGGAGGCATTACTTAAAGGGAGAGAGTTTTTATGTGCACATGGACCAAAAAATCATCAAGTACATATTTACATAGTTTGATATGAATTGGACACATCAGAGGTTGGTGGAGTATTTGTATTCTTTTTTTACTTCAATATTTCATACACTACTGGTAAAGGTAAGGAAGTGGATGATGCATTAAGCAGGAGGACTCGAATAAAATTAGTTCATCAGGTCATTATTGATTTGTTGCTCATGGATTTTTTCTCTAATATGCACTTGGAGGTGTATATAGTCAGAATTATACTATTCTATAATCCTTAGTTGTGACCTATACCTTTCTAGATAAAGTGAGGATGTGGCAGCTATCAAATTCATAGGGCGTAGTCCTACAGAAGAGTGTGGTAGGTGAGTACCCACATCCTAGTTAGAACATAAGAGAGAATGAGATCTTGAGTATTCATGGTCTTGGTTGGGTTCAAGTGGAAATAAATGATGATTTGTGGTAGGAGTTTCATGTGTCATCTTGTGCAGTGCATCCTAGTCTCACCATGATGTACCATGTCATACACTGTTAGTACTAGTGTCCATTTATGAAAAGTAAGGTTGATGGGATTTTTATGAGGTGTTCCACTAACAATTGGTTATGATGGAATATTAGTGACTAGTAGGAATTTTGTAGTAGTTACATATTCCGAATTAGAAATATGAAGAAGTCGAGATGAATTTTTTGATATGATTACTGAGGTCACCTTGAGGTAATGATGTTTTGTGGTTTGTTGTTTATAGGCTCATGAAGGTTTCTCATTTCAATTTGATCAAGGATACCTTCTCTATGAATGAGATTGTGAGGTTGTATATCTGTGATATAATACAACTTCATTGGGTCTTGTGCAGTATCCTTTAAGATAGGGAAGACCGCTTTATGTCTCTTTTCTTGTATAGTTTTCAGAGTGAATTAGAATCATAAGTGATTCTGATCACAACATACCACACTCAAACTAATAACCAGTCAAAGCATATGACAACAAGACAAGATGATATGCTTCAAGCATTCATATTATATTTTGGGGGGATCTTTAGAGAGGTATATACCTATGTTTATGTTTTCATACACAAACAGCTATCAGATGAAGAAACAGATGGCACCTTATGAGGATTTCTATGGAAGTCCATACTGATCAACCTTATGATGATTAGAGGAAATTGTAGAAGCATTATGGGACCACGTCTCATGAAGGATACTTATGAGTATGTATAGATTATCTATAATTGGATGGATACTAAACAGTCTTGATAGTGATATTATATTGATCACCGCAAATAACCTATAGCATTCATGGTCGGGGATCTGGTTTTTCTATGCCTTTCACTAAGGCTGGGACACTTATGAATTAAAAGACATTGTAATCTTTTATTGCGATCTGTCAGATATTTGAGATTCTAGAGAGATTTAGGTTGGTAGCCTATTAGTTATAGATTCCTCAGAGGTATTGATCTATGAATGAAGTCTTCCATGTATCTCAGTTTCACCATTATCATTCGAACACATCTCATGATTTTCATCCAAAGGTGGTTGAGTTACAAGAAAATGGGTCATGTGAGGAGCATCCTATTCATATCATTGATAAGAGAATGAATGTTCTCTAAGCCCATTAATTTCCTCTAGTATGGGTGCTAGTACAGCACCACCATTTACCAGTTCAGACCTAGGAGTGGGAGGCTAACGTATGTGCTCAGTGGCTGGAGTTCTTCACAAAAAAATCTTGACCACCCTTCTTAGGGAAATTTGGGGAAAATTTTATTTTTGGGTAAATATTAAAAGAAATTTGGTTTTTATACGAAGGAAAAATCCATACTTTTTTAGTTTCATGTTTATATATGACCTAATATGAATTCTCTTTGAATTCGTAGAGGTAGCAGGGTTGTTCAGGGCTTTTTTGGAGCCAAAAACTTTGGTTTATGGGAGAAAATGGCATGGAACATGGTTAGTTCATACTATATTCTATTAACCACGTAGTTTTATAATACTTTTCAAGGATGGATTGTAGGGACCTATAGACTGAATGGTTAGGCGAGACTATGCGGTTTGGGCTGCATGGCTGTGTGGAAACCTCCATAATTTTGAAAGTGGTATTTGTCATGGTTTGTGGATGGTCAGTATAACCATGTGAGGAAACTCTATGGGTGACCTTATACTACATCTTATTGTGAATATTTTGTCACGACCCATCCTCGGGGCCCGTGTCGTGACTACCCCAAGCCCGCCTTCCATAGGCCAGGGGCTGACGACTAGCACCAAAGGCATAAATCCCGATAACTGGGAAGGCATTGCCTTTATAAAAGTAAACAAACACCACAGAGAACAAGCGGAAGTAAACACTAAGTACAAAGAGAAAGTGATGAAAAGTAAAAGGGACAGAATACAAACCCAAAATAAAGTACAACTACAACTGAACGAAAGTACAACAGAAAAAGACAAACAGCTGGAGGAAGGAAGCAGCTCTTGGGTCGTCCTCCTCGGATCCTACCTGAAGGGTAGGTACAGATAGCGCAGCTCCTGGATCGTCCGCCACAGATCCTACCTGAAGGGTAGGTACAGATAGCCTCCTCAATGCTCTCGTTCGTCAACCTCCTCCGTGTGTCATCTTGTCGTGTAGTCCACCTCCGGGTACTGACTCGTCGTGTAGTCCACCTCCGGGTATCGTCCAGTCCTCGAACACTCGGCCTCTGTCAGCACTGCCTGTCGTCTGCAACCAACACAACGAGGTGCGGGCATAGCCCGTGCAGGGGTGAGTATAACGATACTCAGTAGGGACCCTGAGACCCTCAAGGTCTCTCTCTAAAACCAACAAGGATAACCACAAAGAAGATCTCAACAGATAACCTCTACTTAGGTATATACCCATACATATACCTAAGATATCAAGTAACCCATCTCAACCATGAGGAAACACAAGGATCATGAAATCATCGGTTAACCACTACCCAGGTATATGCCCATACATATACCTAAGTTATCAAGTGACCCATATCAATCATGAGGTATACACAAAGGTCAAAAGTCTCAGCTCAAACCACGATTTTCATTATCGAAACCGTAACTGCTGAAGAGCTCCGTCTCTGGAGTGTACAGTGGTCCTGTCATGACTCCGATGTACTGCTCACTAACCTAAGACTGCTCAGGTACTCCTCCTGTCGAGTACCGCGGGTCAGCCACCCAGACACAGTAGTGCTTCCCACCGAGGTATATCACCCAAACACAGTAGTGCAGACCCCCTAGTAGCCTGCTGAGGTACTCTCCGGACGAGTACCGCGGGTCTGCACTGTCACACAGGTAGTGATCCGTCCGCTATGGGTCTGCACCTCAGAAAGTAGTGCTCCATCCACTAGGCTAGTCGACTCACCCCAAGTCGAGTCGGTCAAGCAGTCGTCAGGTCTCAGCCAACTACACGGTCTCCGTACTCCACACGCTCGTCTCTGGGAGGGTCCGCTCCATGAGCTACAGTTCGATACTCCAAGTATCTCAAAGTCCCACGAATAAGTATCTCAAATGACCGCCTCGTCATAGGGGTCTCAACGCAATAGATGGCGCGTCAATCGGACGCCCGGTCTGTGAGTTACTAGCCTTCTCGTCCCAGGGGCCTGGTTGGTATCATGAGCGAACCAATCCCGGTCGTATCTCAACTGTACCCCGAACTCTCATAGGGTATACTCATAGGGACCTTTCCTCAACGTGATCATCAACGCCGCTGACGGTTCGTCAAACGGACGTCCAGTCTGAAAGATATCAGCTTTTCCGTTCCAGGGGCCCGGTTGGATTTCGGGTCCGATCCAACCCATCCACCATCCAACTACATCCAAAACTCGGGAAAAGTATGCCAAAAGTTCCATCTCATCAAGAGGAATACAACGAGACAGACGGCGCGTCAATCGGACGCCCGGTCTGTGAGTTATTGGCTTTTTCGTTTCAGGGGCCCGGTTTGTTTCGTGAGTGAAACAACCTGACCGCACTCCGAAGGCATCCAAACCTTGAGCTTAGTAATCCAAAAGATCCGTCTCACTTATAGGAATCCATCGAATTCGAAAGCACGTCAATCGGACGTCTGAAGCTCAAGATATAAGTGTTTCTGCTCCGAGGGCCCGGTTGGTTTCGTATCTGAACCAACCCGGCCGAACCCAAAGTAATCTGAAACCTTGAGTGCGATATACCTAAACGACCGTCTCGATCCAAGGATCGCGTTACCTCTAACGGCGAGTCGTTTGGAGGCTTGTAGCCCAAGTTACGGGCATTTGAATGAAAGTGGTCCGAAACTGGGGGGTCTGGGCCCGGGCCGACCCGGCCCGACCCCCCCCCCCCCCCCCCCCCCCCCGGGTCAGCCGAACCGGGTCGACCCAGTCCGGGCGGCGACCCGGCCCGACGACCCAGCTCGGCTCAAAAAATCCGGCCCGGCCAGCGGCGCGGCGACGCGGTCCGGCGCGGCCTGGGCGCCGCATGTGCGCCGCGCGCGAGGGGCAAAGCCCCCCCCCCCCTTATTTCAAAAGGGCAGCGCGGCATTATGCCGCGTCTTTGGAATAAAACGCCCCCTCCACGTGGAGGGGGGGCCCGCCTCTACGAAACCGGGGAATTCAAACCCTGGTATTTAGGATCACGGCCGGCCTTAGGCCGGCCGTTTTTATCACACGCGGGACCCGCGGGTCCCGCCTCCTTTGAAAACCGGCGGCCGGCACGGCTGGCCGCCTTCCACCACTTCGCTACGGCCCGATGGCCGCGGCTCTCCTGATCTTCGGCGGCCGGCGAGGCCGGCCACCTCCGGCTGCTCCGCCGCGGCCGTAGGGCCGCGGCTCTTCCTTATCCACCGGCGACCGGTTTTCCGGCCGCCCCTTTTAGCCCTGTCGTGGCTCAAACCGCGGCCCTTGTTCGATTGGCACGGCGCGGTGTGACGGCACCGCGTCCCTCCGCCGCGGGCCCACTCCAGCCGTGGCGCCTTTGTTTTTCTTCGACGCGGCGCGACGGCGTTGCGTTCCTAGACTTCTTTCCACGGCGCGGCGCGACGGCGCCGCGCATTTCCTTCCGCATGAAACCGCGTGGTGCGACGGCACCACACCTTCCCGAACCAAACCACAAAGAACCAACACGAAAAGAAAGGAGGAGGGTCGGCCGTGTTCGTGCGGTCCGGCCCCCTCACGTTATTCGATATTATTTGGTTTTAAACCACGAATATCATCAAGTCGGAAATTCACGAACAAATATAAACAATTGAAAGAAACCCCTACCTCGTAATTGTCGTTCGTTGACGATCTCGGAAAAAGGGCAGATATCGATTCCTCGATTGTCGTGTTCGTCACACACTCCCAAATCTCACGCTCACACGTCGGAAAGGAAGAAGGGTACTCGTCGTTGGTGGACGAGCGTTCAGAGGTGACATCGTCGTTGACGACGTTCTTCGCAGGCGACGTCTTCTCCTTTGACGCGGATGAAGGTCATTGGAGATGTCGCGGGCGTCGCTTCCCTTTCCTTTCCTCGTTTGAAGACCGATGAGGAAGATGGCGTCGTCGTGCTTCAGTGGCGGAAGAGACGTTCTTCGTGTTCTTCGTCGTAGAGAAAGAGGGACTCAGGATTTCCTAAGCTTTTTCTCCAAAGGCTCCCAATCAACTAAACTCCAACCCAAATAAAATAAGTTCTAACTTATTTTATTAACACAACAAAGCATTTGAAATTCAATTGTTTGAATTTCAAAAACCTACATGTAACTCACCAAATTAATTACAACAAGTTGTCAAATATTAAAGAAGGTGAGTTAATGGGGAGTTGGAATGTGAGGGGTTAAGAGGGTTAGGGAGTTTAAGGAATTTGAAAAGGTGGGGGTTCGTGTGGGCCCCACCCTTTCAAATATCCACACATGGGAAGTTGGATGGTTGTGGGCCCACCACCAACTTCCCATGGGAGAAGTTAACTATACAACATGAAATAAAATTGATTCAACAATTTTATTCACTTTATTTTATTAATTCCCAAAAATTAACTTCTTCTCCCGCACAAACGCAACTACGGTAAAGGTTCCCTTAAGCGATTATCGGCGTTGCGAGTTCATCGGTGCCATCGGATTTCAATTCTGAGCACCGGTTCAAAAGATAGGAAAACCCGCTCATTCGTTCACTGAACGTACCCGAGCCAAACTTCGGAAATTGATTCCGGGCACTCTGGGCCTCGGAATCAAGTGCCGTCAGAAACTGCGTTCTTGTAAAATTCCAAAGAAAATTAAGAAAAAAAATTCCTTGAAATTTCTGGGTCTTTACATTACTCCCACCTCAGGGCTTTATGTCCTCGTAAAGCTTTAACACAAACTAAGGTTACAAAAGCGGTACAGAGCACGCATCTGAGCCTTCCGCTCCCGTGTGCTAACCTGGAGGTTCCTGTACTGCCAGAGAAAGTGCACCCGAGGAATCGATCGTCCTCGAAGGATCTTCTCCTGTCGATCTTCGATCCCCACTGGATCTTCCGTGAAAGACACCCCATCGCCATCATCCAGCTCCTCATGGTCGATGATATGCGAAGGGTCGAGCACGTATCTCCTCAGTTGAGATATGTTGTCACGACCCGCCCTCGGGGCCCGTGCCGTGACTACCCCAAGCCCGCCTTCCATAGGCCAGGGGCTGGCGACTAGCACCAAGGCGTAAATCCTAGTAAAAAGGGAAGGCATTGCCTTTGAAAAGTAAACAAACACCACAGAGTAAGCAAGCGGAAAAGTAAACACTAAGTAAAAACAGAGTACAACTGAAAGTGCGGAAAAGTAAATGGGCCAGTATACAAACCCAAACTGAAAGTAAAGTACAACTCGAAAGGGAAAACAGAAACTATAAAGTAAAAGCCGCTACACCGAGCTATCCACTGGAAATCCCACCTGAAGGGTGGGTACAGATAGCTCCACTGCTCCACGGGTCCCACCATCTGCTCCAAGTACGTCCCGCCCAATGGTCCACCTCCAGGTACCGTCCTGCTCTGTAAGCCTCAACCACGATCAATGTTGTCCGTCGTCTGCAACCAACACAATGTAGTGCGGTCATAGCCCGTGCAGGGGTGAGTATAAGCTACTCAGTAGGGACCCCGAGACCCCTGAAGGTCTCCCAAAATCCACAAAGGATAAACCACAAAGGTGAGATACAAACACGAAGTAAAAACCGACACTACTTAGGTATATGCCCATATATATACCTAAGTCATCAATTCCAATACGCTCTAACCTCCGAGCCCAAGTACAACTCAGTCCACACAGGAAAGTATACGTATTCCACACAGGAAAGCAAAACGAAAACCACACAGGATAGCACAACACAATCCACACAGGAAAGCAACAGGATTCAGCTCACACAGGTATACTGCTTCGAAGGACGATAAAGATGATCTCTGATCCATCTAAGTTGTCGGACCCACAAAGGATCAATAGGTAACTAACCCCCGCAAAGACCCACACAGGATCGGGCCCACACAGGACCTGTAGGCGCTGGTTCACACAGGACCGCTGAGCGCAATGACCCACACAGGATCGGACCCACACAGGATCGGGCCCACACAGGACCTGTAGCACTGATCCACGTAGGATCGCTGAGTGTTTTAGTTGTCGTCGAATCCACCAAGGATCTTTGTACTGTCGTCGTCGCAGTCACAGTAGTAGTAGCAGTAGCAGTAGCAGTCACAGTCGCAGCCAGCACTAGGGTTCCCGCACACAGCAAGCTCGTTCGGGAGGGTCCGCTCCACGAGCCGAGAGGCTGATACATCAACTGTCACAAATTCCAGATTTGATGTATCCAAAAGCTCTGTATCGCCAACAGGAACTCAACGCAATAGACGGCGCGTCGATCGGACGCCCGGGCTGAGAGTTATTGGCTTTTTCGTCCCAGGGGCCCGGTTGGTTTTTAAGGCAAAACCAACCCGACCGTACTCCACCTGCATCCAAACCTTGGGCGGGGTATTCCAAAAGATCTGTCTCACTAAGAGGAACACAACAAAGCTGACGGCACGTCAATCGGACGTCCGTAGTTCAAGATATGAGTGTTTCTGCTCCGAATGCCCGGTTGGTTTCGTGTACGAACCAACCCGGACGAACTCAAAGTATTCCGAAACTTTGAGTGCGATATACTGAATCGACCGGCTCGATCCAAGGATCGCATCGCCGCTGACGGTTCTTCAAACGGAGGTCTGTAGCTCAAGTTATGGGCAAAAGACCGAAGTCGATTCGAAAACGGGGGGTCCGGGTCCGGGTCGACCTGGCCCGACCCCCCCCCCCCCCCGGGTCGGCCCGAACCAGGTCAAACCGAACCGGGTCGACCCGACCCGGGTCCGACCCGGCCCGGTCGGCGGCGCGGTCCGGTGCGGCCGGGGCGTCGCTCGGGTGCCACGCGCGGGGGGCAAAGCCCCCGCCTTTCCCTACTGGCGGCGCGGCTGGATGTCGCGCCTCGGATCAAACGGCCCCCCTCACGTGGGGGCCTATCTTTGAGAAAAACGGGGGGCGCTGCCCCCCCTTGGTGTAACCCCCCCCCCATTATGGGGGGCCGGTTTTGGCCAGCCGGGGGAATTAATTCCCCCGGTTCTTCTCCCTTCCGGCCGGCCCGACCTGGCCGGCCGGTCCTTCCTCAACGGGACCGGCAAGGTTGGTCCCCTTTCGGGCTTTCGACATCGGCGGCCCAGCTAGCCGTCGGTCTTCTCGTTCCACCGCGGCCCGGAACCGGCCGCGGCCTTCGTCGTCCGGCGCGGTGCGACGGCACCGCGCCCCTCCGCCGTGGCGCCTTTGGTTTCCTTCGACGCAGCGCGACGGCGTCGTGTTCATGATAATCTTTCCACGGTGCGGCGCGACGGTGCCGCGCAATATTTGCCGTGTGATTCCCGCGTGGTGCGACGGCACCACGCCATCTCGTTCATCCACAAGAAAATAATAATATTCAAGAACAAAGGAGGGGGAATTCGGTCATGTTTGTGCGGTCTGGCCCCCCTCTCGTTAGATGATAACACAAAAACATTTATCCTCAAGTTTGTCATGCTAGAACCAAGAACGAGAATAAATAAATAATCAACAACAAACCCCTACCTCGGTTTCAAGAACGATGATCGTCAACGACCCGCGGAAGACGCGTCGCGGTGGTCGGCGTCACGGAAGAAGGACGTCGATGTCGTGAAGCGAGGATTCGAAGTTCTTTGACGACAATTTCTTCGCGGGAAATCGTCGCGGAAGAGATGACGCGGAAGAAGACGTCGTCGGTGTCGCGGGTATGGCGTCGCGGAAGACGATTCCCGAGAACGTGGCGTTCTTCGTCGATGTTTGAAGGTTCTTCGCGTTCTTCGTCAAAGTTTGAAGAAGAAGAAGAAAGCTCCAAATTCTCTCAAGGTGGCTAGAGAATTCTAACCAAATAAAATAATCTAAAGTCTTATTTTATTTACTCAACCAAAACATTTTGAAATTCAAATGTTTGAAATTAAACAACTCCACCCATTTAATAACCAAAGTTGTCATGTTCATTAAAAGAGGAGTTTAAAAAAAAGAAGGTGAAGATTTATGCTTCGTGTGGGCCCCACCACACTTAATCCTCCCATGGGAGGTTAAGTGGATTTGGGTCCCACCTCTAACTCCCTTTGGGAGAAAATAACCAACAAGTTAAAAATAAAAAGTGTTTCCACATTTTTATTTAACTTCTTTTAATTTTTCCCAAAACTAACTTTCATCCCGCATAAAACACAACCTCGAAAAAGGTATCCTTAAGCGAAAATCGGCGCTGCGAGTTCATCGGTGCCCTCGGAATTTGATTCCGGGAACCGGTTCAAAAGTTATAAATTCCCGCTCGTTCGTTCACTGAACGTACCCGAGCCAAACTTCGGAAATTGATTTCGGGCACTCCGGGCCTCGGAATCAGGTGCCGTCAGAAACCGCGTTCTTGTAAAATTCCAAAGAAAATTAAGAAAAAAAAATTTCCTTGAATTTTACGGGTCTTTACATTACTCCCACCTCAGGGCTTTACGTCCCCATAAAGATACATCAAAAACTAGGGAAACAAATGAGGGTACTGAGCACGCATCTGAGCCTCCCGCTCCCATGTGCTCTCCTGGAGTTTCACGTGCTTCCATCTGATGCATACAAGAGGAATCGATCGCCCACATAGGACCCGCTCCTGTCGATCCTCTATCTCCACTGGGACCTCCGTAAAAGTTGCCCCATCGTCAACGTCAAGCTCCCCATGGTCAATGATGTGCGTCGGGTCGTTCACGTATCTCCTCAGCTGAGATACGTGGAAGACGTCGTGCACCCTGTGCAACTGAGGTGGTAGAGCCAGGCGATAAGCCACCTCGCCAATCCTGCTGAGGACCTGGAAGGGTCCGATGAAGCGCGGAGATAACTTGCCGCCTCGGCCAAATCTCCGTATACCACGTCGAGGTGAGACCCGCAAGAAGACGTGGTCGCCATCCTCGAACTCTAGTGGCCTCCGCCTCCTGTCAGCGTATGACTTCTGCCGGCTCTGAGCTGTCCTCATCTGCTCCTGGATGACCTGGACCTTCTCTGTCGTGGCCTGGACCATCTCTGGTCCCACAAGTGCTGACTCCCCAGGGTCTGTCCAGCACAAAGGAGATCTACAAGGTCGGTCGTACAATGCCTCGTACGGTGACATCCCGATGGTGGAGTGGTAGTTGTTGTTGTACGCAAACTCCACCAAGGGTAGGTGGTCCTCCCAGCTACGACCAAAGTCGAGGACACATACGCGGAGCATGTCCTCGAGAGTCTGGATGGTCCTCTCCGTCTGACCATCCGTCTGAGGGTGAAAGGTTGTGCTCAGACGTAGCTACGTCCCGAACGCCTCCTGTAACACCTTTCAAATCCGGGAAGTAAAGCAAGCATCTCGATCGGAGACGATAGATGATAGAACGCCGTGGATCCGCACAATCTCCTGAACGTAGAGATGTCCCAAGCTCTCCACTGAGCCCTGCTCTCTGATGGGTAAGAAGTGTGCCGACTTGGTGAGTCGGTCAACAATCACCCAGATGGAGTCGTGACCTCTGGAAGTGCGTGGAAGTCCAGTCATGAAGTCCATAGATATCCTGTCCCACTTCCACTCCGGGACCTCCAAGGGATGTACCAAGCTTGCTGGTACCTGATGCTCTACCTTCACCTGCTGTCAGGTGAGGCATCGAGAAACGAACTCTGTTACAGCCTTCTTCATGCCCGGCCACCAGTGCTGTCGTCTGAGATCCTGGTACATCTTCGCCACTCCAGGATGTACCGCCAAAGGAGAAGTGTGAAACTCTCTCAGCACCTCCTCTCGCAAAGCGACTGGTACCATGGTACGTCCTATGAAAAGGATTTCGTGCTCTGCTCCAAGGGAGAAACCATCAGGTGCCTGTCCCGAGGATATCTGTGCACGCCGTGTATCACAGTCAGCGTCCTCACGCTGTGCCTCTCTGACCCGCTGCAGTAGTGGAGGGGTGACTGTGAGAGACTGGAGGAAGGATGCTCCATCTCTATCCATGAAGGATATCTGCAAAGAGGCTATCTGCTCCGTCGCCTCCTCAAGTAGTTGAATGTCTGTCCTCCTGCTGAGGGCATCGGCTACTACGTTCCCCTTCCCAGGAGTATAGACTATCTCAAAGTCATAGTCCTGGAGGAACTCGAGCCATCGCCGCTGTCTCAGGTTCAGGTCCTTCTGCAAGAAGATATACCTAAGACTCTGATGATCAGAAAAGACTGTAAAGCACTCGCCCATCAGATAGTGCTGCCATGTCTTCAGAGCGAAGACCACTGCTGCCAACTCCAGGTCATGGGTAGCGTAGTTCTGCTCATGCGGCCTAAACTGTCGTGATCCATAGGCGATCACTGCCCGCTCCTGCATCAGGATGCAACCGAGTCCGGTCCCTGATGCATCGCAGTAAACTACGTACCCTACTCCCTCCTCAGGAAACCTCAAGATAGGTGCGCTAGTCAATCTCTGTCTCAGATCCTAGAAGCTCTGCTGACATCTGTCTGACCACACGAAGGGTTTCCCCTTCTTCGTCAAAGCTGTGAGTGGTGCCGCAACTCTAGAGAAGTCTGGCACGAATATCCGATAGTATCCAGCTAGTCCCAAGAAACTCCGAACCTACGTCACGCTCCTGGGTGGCTCCCATGCTAACACAGCCTCGATCTTCGCAGGATCCACTGCAACTCCCGCCTCAGAAATAACGTGTCCCAAGAAGTAGACCTCACGTATCCAGAACTGGAACTTCAAGAGATTACCATAAAGCTGGTGCTCTCAGAGTGTGTCTAGTACAACTCGCAAGTGATAGGCGTGCTCCTCCTCAGTCGTAGAGTAAATCAGAATGTCGTCAATGAAGACCACGACAAACCGATCAAGGTATGGCTGAAAGATCCTGTTCATGACGGCCATGAACACTACTGGAGCATTGGTTACGCCGAAAGGCATAACCAAGAACTCATAGTGGCCATACCGACATCTGAAGGTCGTTTTCTGCACGTCCTCGTCTCTAACTCTGAGCTGATGATAGCCTGACCTGAGGTCTATCATTGAGAACCACCGTGATCCCTTGAGCTGATCAAAGAGGTCATTAATCCTCGGTAGCAGATACTTGTTCCTCACTGTCACCTGGTTCAGGCGACGATAGTCAACACAAAGTCGCAAGCTTCCGTCCTCCTTCTTGGCGAACAATATCGGGGAAGCCCAGGGTGAAACACTGGGTCGGATGAACCCCTTGCCCTGCAAGTCCTCCAACTGTACCCGTAGCTCTCGAAGCTCGGCGGGGGTCATCCGATATGCTGGAGTGGATATCGGGGCTGTCCCGGGGTACAAGTCAATATAAAAGTCTACCTCTCTGCGAGGAGGTATCCCTAGAACGTCGTCGGGAAAAACGTCCGCAAACTGATCCACCACTGCAGGAAAACCAGGACTCTGCACGTCAACTACTCCAAGTATGAGGCTAGCCAACTGATGAGTGATGGGCTGTCCTCTCCTCCGCGGAAGTCCATCCTGTGCTTCAAAGGCTCCCTTCTCGACGGTGAAGGTGAACCTGCTCCCGTCGGTGCGTACACATCGCACCTTGCGCCTAAAACAGTCAATCTGCGCATGGACCGTAGATAGCCAATCCATGCCCAAGATGACGTCGTAAGGCCTCGACGCTGCTAAAAGAAGATCCCAGCCGAAGCTCTCGCCTCCTAGAGTAAGCTCACACTGCCGGCACCAGTGCGTAATCGTCGAGTCTGCTCCCGTAGGAGTCTCTAGCCGTAAGGATCGAGCCAACGACTCTGTCGGAATCTCCGAGATCCGAATAAGGGCAGCGGCTATGAAAGAGTGACTCGCTCCTGTGTCTATAAGTACTGCAGCAAGGGTGGAATAGACACAGAGAGTACCTCGAATCATCTCGGGTGCGCCGTGGTCGTAGGCCTCTGCTGCCTGGAGCTGTGCCTGTCTCTGCCCGCCTGCTCCCTGTGGTCGGGGTGGACCTCCTGGCGGTGGTGGTGGCAGAGCCTCAAAGCGTCGCCCACCACCTGCTGCTCGGCCAGCTCCTCTGCCTCGTCCGCCTCCTCCCTGCAGACCGCCATGGTCAACCCTCTGTCTCTGCCTCGGTGGTCCCTCAACCGTCTGCTGCTCCTCGGCACGGCGAATCGGGCAGTCACGAGCCATGTGGCCCTGCCCGCCGCACGAGTAGCACTGTCTGCCTCTCGAAAGACTGGCTCCGCGCTGTGTGCCCCGCACTGCTGAGCCAGTGTCCTGGGTCATCTGCCTGAAGGTCTGGTCTGCCTGAACCCCTGAGTCATCCGTCGACTGGTTGCTGCAGATGACTCTGCCACGTGCCGCCCTGCGGTGGGTCTCGGCGCTGGTGTAGACTCAGCAAGGAAGCTCTCGATCAAAAGGGCCCGCTCCAGTACTCATGTCTGAGTCGGTATGCTGAGGGAGATCAGCGATGCCCTGATCTCGTGTCTCAAACCCTGATCGAAGGTCCGGGCCCAGAAGAATGGGTCTCGTACCATGTCGGTCGAGTAGCGCGAGAGATCAGTAAATCTCGCCGAGTACTGAGCGACCGTCATGCTGCCCTGTCGTAGCTGAAGAATCTCCTGGATACGCACCACACGAAGGGTGGTTGGGACGAACTCCGAGCACAAGAGGCTCTCAAAGTCCGTCCAAAGTAGAGATGCCTCATCGTGCACCTGGAGCATCAAGCTCCACCATTGTCCTGCTGCTGCGTGCAGTAGGCTCGCAGCGAGGATCACCATGAGGTCTGCAGGTGTCCTCACTAGCCTAAAAACTCGTACCACTGCCTCCAGCCAGTCCTCTGCTGCCTGGGGGTCCGTCTCCCCATGGAACCTAGGTGGTCGCTGGCGCTGGAACTCGTGCAGATCTCTAAGGCGACGTGCATCGTCAGCGGCTGGAAGCATCGGTGGCTCGGCGGGTAGAGCTATCGCTGGTGCCACTGCTGACAAAGGGCCCTGCACCGAGGCCTCGTCGCTCGGTGGGCTGTCGTCACGCTCGACTCTCGGAACCCTAGATGGCTTCCGTCGTGGGGCCATCCTGAAAAGGAAACAGGTGCGCCATGGCCAGAACAGTATACCTGGTGAGCTGATATATATAAAGTAATCACAAAGAAAACTTTGAAACACACACGCAATCAATGTTTTCGTGCATTAAGTCAGAAATCAGTTGTCAGGGTCCTGGTGTACGGATACGTCGGCCGCCGCACCAACACTGGACTCCCTGGACTGATAACCACACTCAATACGCTAAACATTATTGCTTCACATAGAAAAGATCAGAGTTCACGGTAGAACCGAACTCCTCTGATACCAATTTGTCACGACCCACCCTCGGGGCCCGTGCCGTGACTACCCCAAGCCCGCCTTCCATAGGCCAGGGGCTGGCGACTAGCACCAAGGCGTAAATCCCAGTAAAAAGGGAAGGCATTTCCTTTGAAAAGTAAACAAACACCACAGAGTAAGAAAGCGGAAAAGTAATCACTAAGTAAAAACAGAGTACAACTGAAAGTGAGGAAAAGTAAATGGGCAAGTATACAAACCCAAACTGAAAGTAAAGTACAACTCGAAAGGGAAAACAGCAACTGTAAAGTAAAAGCCGCTACACCGAGCTGTCCACTGGAAATCCCACCTGAAGGGTGGGTACAGATAGCTCCACTGCTCCACGGGTCCAACCGTCTGCTCCGAGTACGTCCCGCCCAGTGGTCCACCTCCAGGTACCGTCCTGCTCTGCAAGCCTCAACCACGATCAACGTTGTCCGTCGTCTGCAACCAACACAACGTAGTGCGGGCATAGCCCGTGCAGGGGTGAGTATAAACTACTCATTAGGGACCTCGAGACCCCTGAAGGTCTCCCAAAATCCACAAAGGATAAACCACAAAGGTGAGATACAAACATGAAGTAACAACCGACACTGCTTAGGTATATGCCCATACATATACCTAAGTCATCAATTCCAATATGCTCCAACCTCTGAGCCCAAGTACAACTCAGTCCACACAGGAAAGTATACGTATTCCACACAGGAAAGCAAAACGAAAACCACACAGGATAGCACAACACAATCCACACAGGAAAGCAACAGGATTCAGCTCACACGGGTATACTTCTTCGAAGGACGATAAAGATGATCTCTGATCCATCTAAGTCATCGGACCCACGAAGGATCGATAGGTAACTAACCCCCGCAAAGACCCACACAGTATCGGGCCCACACAGGACCTGTAGGCGCTGGTTCACACAGGACCGCTGAGCGTAATGACCCACACAGGATCGGACCCACACAGGATCGGGCCCACACAGGACCTGTAGCACTGATCCACGTAGGATCGCTGAGTGCTTTATTCGTCGTCGAATCCACCAAGGATCTCTGTACTGTCGTCGTCGCAGTCACAGTAGTAGTAGCAGTAGCAGTAGCAGTCACAGTCGCAGCCAGCACTAGGGTTCCTGCACACAGCAAGCTCGTCCGGGAGGGTCCGCTCCACGAGCCGAGAGACTGATACATCAACTGTCACAAATTCCAGAGTTGATGTATCCAAAAGCTCTGTGTCGCCAATAGGAACTCAACGCAACAGACGACGCGTCGATCGGACGCCCTGTCCGAGAGTTATTGGCTTTTTCGTCCCAGGGGCCCGGTTTCTTTTTAAGGCAAAACCAACCCGACCATACTCCACCTACGTCCAAACCTCGGTCGGAGTATGCCAAAAGATCCATCTCACTAAGAGGAACATAACAAAGCTGACAGCACGTCAATCGAACGTCCGTAGTTCAAGATATGAGTGTTTCCGCTCCAAAGGCCCGGTTGGTTTCGTGTACGAACCAACCCGGCCGAACTCAAAGTATTCCAAAACTTTGAGTGCAATATACCGAGTCGACCGTCTCGATCCAAGGATCGCATCGCCACTGACGGTTCGTCAAACGGAGGTCCTTAGCTCAAGTTATGGGCAAAAGACCGAAGTCGATTTGAAAACGGGGGGTCTGGGTCCGGGTCGACCCGGCCCGACCCCACCCCCCTGGGTCGGCACGGTCCGGCGCAGCGGCGCGGCCTGGCACGGCGGTGCGGTCCAGCGCGGCGGTGCGGTCCGGCGTGGCGGCGCGGCCGGGGCGCCGCTCGGGTGCCACGCGCGGGGGGCAAAGCCCCCGCCTTTCCCTGCTGGCGGCGCGGCTGGATGCCGCGCCTCGGATCAAACGGCCCCCCTCACGTGGGGTCCTATCTTTGAGAAAAACGGGGGGGCGCTGCCCCCCCTTGGTGTAACCGCGCCCCCCCCCCCCCCATTATGGGGGGCCGGTTTTGGCCAACCGGGGGAATTAATTCCCCCGGTTCTTCTCCCTTCCGGCCGGCCCGACCTGGCCGGCCGGTCCTTCCTCAACGGGACCGGCAAGGCCGGTCCCCTTTCCGGATTCCGACACCGGCGGCCCGGCTAGCCTCCGATCTTCTCATTCCGCCGCGGCCCGGAACCGGCCGCGGCCTTCGTCGTCCGGTGCGGTGCGACGGCACCGCGCCCCTCCGCCGCGGCCCCGCTCCGGCCGCGGCGCCTTTGGTTTCCTTCGACGCGGCGCGACGACGTCGCGTTCATGGTAATATTTCCACGGCGCCGCGCAATATTTGCCATGTGATTCCCGCGTGGTGCGATGGCACCACGCCATCTCGTTCATCCACAAGAAAATAATAATATTCAAGAACAAAGGAGGGGGAATTCGGCCGTGTTTGTGCGGTCTGGCCCCCCTATCGTTAGACGATAACACATAAACATTTATCCTCAAGTTTGTCATGCTAGAACCAAGAATGAGAATAAATAAATAATCAACAATAAACCCCTGCCTCGGTTTCAAGAACGATGATCGTCAACGACCCGCGGAAGACGCGTCGCGGTGGTCGGCGTCACGGAAGAAGGACGTCGATGTCGTGAAGCGAGGATTCGAAGTTCTTTGACGACGATTTCGTCGCGGGAAATCGTCGCAGGAGAGATGACGCGGAAGAAGACGTCGTCGGTGTCGCGGGTATGGCGTCACGGAAGACGATTCCCGAGAACGTGGCGTTCTTCGTCGATGTTCGAAGGTTCTTCGCGTTCTTCGTCAAAGTTTGAAGAATAAGAAGAAAGCTCCAAATTCTCTCAAGGTGGCTAGAGAATTCTAACCAAATAAAATAAGCTAAAGTCTTATTTTATTTACTCAACCAAAACATTTTGAAATTCAAAGGTTTGAAATTAAACAACTCCACCCATTTAATAACCAAAGTTGTCATGTTCATTAAAAGAGGAGTTTAAAAAAAAGAAGGTGAAGAGTTATGCTTCGTGTGGGCCCCACCACACTTAATCCTCCCAAGGGAGGTTAAGTGGATGTGGGTCCCACATCTAACTCCCTTTGGGAGAAAATAACCAACAAGTTAAAAATAAAAAGTGTTTCCACATTTTTATTTAACTTCTTTTAATTTTTCCCAAAACTAACTTTCATACCGCATAAAACGCAACCTCGAAAAAGGTCTCCTTAAGCGAAAATCAGTGTTGCGAGTTCATCGGTGCCCTCGAAATTTGATTCCAGGCACCGGTTCAAAAGTTAGAAATTTTCGCTCATTCGTTCACTGAACGTACCCGATCCAAACATCGGAAATTGATTCCGGGCACTCCGGGCCTCGGAATCAGGTGCCGTCAGAAACCGCATTCTTGTAAAATTCCAAAGAAAATTAAGGAAAAAAATTCCCTTGAATTTTACAGGTCTTTACATACATGGAAGTCGTCGTGCACCTGGTGCAACTGCGGTGAATGGTTCAAGCGGTAAACCACCCCGCCTACCCAGCTGGGGATCTAAGAAGGTCCGCTGAACCTCGGAGATAACTTGTCGCCTTGGCCACATCTCCGTAAACCTCGTCGAGGTGAGACCCGTATAAGGACATGATCGTCATCCTCGAACTCTAGAGGTCTCCAATTCCTGTTAGAACTGGAACTCAAAACAAAAACTGCCACGAGGGTAAGGTTGACCGACTCAAGAGTGATCGGTTGCACCCTCCTGTGAAAGAGTTTATCCTGAGCTACCTGGGGTTTCCTTTTCGCCAACCAAGGAAAACTCATCCCGACGTTTTCCTAAAACCGTCAATTTGAGTATAAACAGTTATTGCCCATTCCATACTCAAACTAACGTCGTAAGGCCTCGACGCTGTCACCAAGAGATTTCCAACCGGAACTCTCACCTCGAGGGTCTGACCACACCGTCGACGTAAGTGTGATTATCAAGTCTCCTCCCAAGGTATCTCCAGTCGTGAGGGTCAAGTCCACGGCTTACCAGAAACTCTAGGTCTGGAACAAGATTTGTGAAAGCACGGAATGATTCATATCAACGTCTGTTACTACAGCAACTAGTAGTGGACACAGACTGTCCCTTGAATCATTTCTAGAGCCATTGGGTCACACTCCTTGACCGCATGCAGCCGCACTCTTCCTCCGCCCTCCAGCTCCCTGAGCCTGGCGGGAATAACTAAGGCGGGTGGTTGTACCATGTTAGGATGTACACCACCTTCTGCTGCTCTCCTAACTCTGCCTCCACGTCTACTGCTTCGTAGACTCATCTCTCCTTTAAGCTTCCTCTTCATTAACATTTAACACGCTCGAGTCTCTAAGACTGGTGCTGGTTTCCAGTTTCTTACTGCACTGTGCAGTCTTCATCCGCTCCTGGATGATCTGAAAGAGCTGCTAAAATTTCTCCTTTTCCGAAAAGAGAAACTCGGTCTCATCCCCTGGATGAACCACGCCCATTGCCTAATACAGTCAATCCTAACATGAATGACGCATTCATGCCATGGATGACGTCGTAAGGCCTCGACGTAACTACTAAGAGATCCAACTGTCACTCTCGCCTCCAAGGGTCGAGTCACACTGTCGGCATCAGTGTGAGGTCACTGGGTCTCCTCCAGTAGAAATATCGAAGGTGGGGGTCAAGTCAATAGTCTTAACTAGGACCACTTAGTATCAACCAAACAAAAAGGACAGGAAAGTAAACATCACAAGAAAAGTGTCTTTTTATTATTGCAGCTCATAGTACAAAGACACGAATACAAAAGCAACATGGAACTAGAAGTACAAAGGACGTATCCACTAGTTCCTCTCCTATCCACCTGCTCTCGGAGATCTATTGCCTTGTCCACTGCTCGGCTGTTTCTCAAGCACTCGTCGCTGCTTCTGCCTCAGTGGCTCCTCCAACTCCTATGGATCAACTGTACAAGGAGTCGGACAGTCACATGCCAGGTGACCCTTTCCGCCGCATGAGTAACACAACCTGATTCTGGCACGCCTAGCTCTGTTTCCACCCCGGGTGCCCCACACCACCGGTCCTAAAACCCAAGATCGTCCAACTGTTGGTCTGGTCCTCCTGGACCTCTGCATCATCTGTCTACTGCCCACAGATGACTCGGCTATTGATCGAAAACCCTGCGGCAAAGGCAGAAGCTCCTGTACACGCTCGGGGTGTAGAGCTACTGGCACAAACTCCACCCTGAAGAAGGTCTCGAAGTCTTCCCATGCAAAGACCATCCCATCGCAAAACTGGAACAAGTGGCTCCACCACCTACCTGCTGCTGCCTGAAGAAGGCTGGTAGCAAATATCACCATGAAGTCTGTCGGTGTCCCCACTAGCTTGAAGACACTCACCACAGCCTCCATCCAATCCTTAGCCACCTGCGGTTCCGTCTCTCCCCGGAACCTGGGTGGCCTCTGGCGCTGGAACTCGTGCAACGCACTCAAGTGGTGTGCATCGCCTACTGTTGGGAATGGTGGCATTGGTGGCCCAACGTATGGTAGTACCGCTGGTGCCTTCGCTGGTGCCTCAACTGCAAGAGGGCCCTGCACCGATGCCTCGTCGCTCGACAGGTTGTCAGCACGCACATCCCTCTGGGATCTAGCTGGTCGTCTGTGAAAAGGCATCCTGAAAGAAACATCGTGACACGGACAAACGTTTATACCTAGTGAGCTGACCTGGTTTGATCTGTTTTAAGGGAAAACCTTTGAAAACACACACGCAATCAGTGTTTTCGTGCACAAAGTCGGAAATCAGTTGTCAGGGTCCTGGTGTATGGATACGTCGGCCGCCCGCACCAACACTAGACTCCCTGAACTGAAATCCACACTTGGTACTCTTAACACTATTGCTTCACATAAAGAAAAAGTCAGAGTCATAAGTTCTGCGGTAGAACCGAACTCCTCTGATACCAATTTGTCATGACCCATCCTCGGGGCCCGTGCCGGGACTACCCCAAGCCCGCCTTCCATAGGCCAGGGGCTGGCGACTAGCACCAAAGGCGTAAATCCCGATAACTGGGAAGGCATTGCCTTTATAAAAGTAAACAAACACCACAGAGAACAAGTGGAAGTAAACACTAAGTACAAAGAGAAAGTGCTGAAAAGTAAAAGGGCCAGAATACAAACCCAAAATAAAGTACAACTACAACTGAACGAAAGTACAACAGAAAAAGACAAACAGCTGGAGGAAGGAAGCATCTCCTAGGTCGTCCTCCTCGGATCCTACCTGAAGGGTAGGTACAGATAGCGCAGCTCCTGGATCGTCCGCCACAGATCCTACTTGAAGGGTAGGTACAGATAGCCTCCTCAACGCTCTCGTCCGTCAACCTCCTCCGTGTGTCGTCTTGTCGTGTAGTCCACCTCCGGGTACTGACTCGTCGTGTAGTCCACCTCCAGGTACCGTCCAGTCCTCGAACACTCGGCCACCGTCAGCACTGCCTGTCGTCTGCAACCAATACAACGAGGTGCAGGCATAGCCCGTGTAGGGGTGAGTATAACGATACTCAGTAGGGACCCCGAGACCCTCAAGGTCTCTCTCTAAAACCAACAAGGATAACCACAAAGAAGATCTCAACAGATAACCTCTACTTAGGTATATACCCATACATATACCTAAGTTATCAAGTAACCCATCTCAACCATGAGGAAACACAAGGATCATGAAATCATCGGTTAACCACTACCCAGGTATATGCCCATACATATACCTAAGTTATCAAGAGACCCATCTCAATCATGAGGTATACACAAAGGTCAAAAGTCTCAGCTCAAACCAGGATTTTCATTATCGAAACTGTAACTGCTGAAGAGCTCTGTCTATGGAGTGTACAGTGGTCCTGTCACGACTCTGATGTACTGCTCACTAACCTAAGACTGCTGAGGTACTCCTCCTGTCGAGTACCGCGGGTCAGCCACCCAGACACAGTAGTGCTTCCCGCTGAGGTATGTCACCCAAACACAGTAGTGCACACCCCCTAGTAGCCTACTAAGGTACTCTCCGGAGTAGTACCGCGGGCCTTCACTGTCACACAGGTAGTGATCCGTCCTCCATGGGTCTGCACCTCAGAAAGTAGTGCTCCGTCCACTGGGCTAGTCGACTCACCCCAAGTCGAGTCGGTCAAGCAATCGTCAGGTCTCAGCCAGCTACACGGTCTCCGTACTCCGCATGCTCGTCTCTGGGAGGGTCCGCTCCATGATCTACAGATCAATACTCCAAGTATCTCAAAGTCCCATGAAGAATTATCTAAAAGTACCGCCTCATCACAGGGGTCTCAACGCAACAGATGGCGCGTCAATCGGACGCCCGGTCTGTGAGTTACTAGCCTTCTCGTCCCAGGGGCCTGGTTGGTTTCGTGAGCGAACCAATCCCGGCCGTATCTCAACTGTACCCCGAACTCTCATAGGGTATACTCATAGGGACCGTTCCTCAACGTGATCATCAACGCCGCTGACGGTTCGTCAAACGGACGTCCAGTCTGAAAGATATCAGCTTTTCCGTTCCAGGGGCCCGGTTGGATTTCGGGTGCGATCCAACCCAACCACCATCCAACTACATCCAAAACTCGGGAAAAGTATTCCAAAAGTTCCGTCTCATCAAGAGGAATACAATGAGATAGACGGCGCGTCAATCGGACGCCCGGTCTGTGAGTTATTGGCTTTTTCGTTTCAGGGGCCTGGTTTGTTTCGTGAGCGAACCAACCCGACGGCACTCCGACGGCATCCAAACCTCGAGCGGAGTAAGCCAAAATATCCGTCTCACTTAGAGGAATCCATCGAATTTGATGGCACGTCAATCGGACGTCCGGAGCTCAAGATATAAGCGTTTCTGCTCCGAGGGCCCGGTTGGTTTCGTATCCGAACCAACCCGGCCGAACGCAAAGTAATCCGAAACCTTGAGTGCGATATACCGAAACGACCGTCTCGATCCAAGGATCACGTTTCCGCTAACGGATAGTCGTTTGGAGGCTCGTAGCCCAAGTTACGGGCATTTGACCGAAAGTGGTCCGAAACTGGGGGGTCTGGGCCCGGGCCGACCCGGCCCGACCCACCCCCCCTGGGTCGGCCGAACCGGGTCGACCTGGTCCGGGCGGCGACCCGGCCCGATGACCCGGCCCGGCTCGGAAAATCCGGCCCGGCCAGCGGCGCGGCGGCGCGGTCCGGTGCGGCCTGGGCGCCGCATGTGCGTCGCGCGCGGGGGGCAAAGCCCCCCCTTTGTTTCAAAAGGGCAGCGCGGCATTATGTCGTGCCTTTGGAATAAAACTCCCCCTCCACGTGGAGGGGGGGGCCGCCTCTACGAAACCGGGGAATTCAAACCCTGGTATTTAGGATCACGGCCGGCCTTAGGCCGGCCGTTTTTATCACACGCAGGACCCGCGGGTCCCGCCTCCTTTGCAAACCGGCGGCCGGCCACTTCGCCGCGGCCCGATGGTCGCGGCTCTCCTGATCTTCGGCGGCCGGCGAGGCCGGCCGCCTCCGGCTGCTCCGCCGCGGCCGTAGGGTCGCGGCTCTTCCTTATCCGCCGGCGACCGGTTTTCTGGCCGCCCCTTTTAGCACTGACGTGGCTCAAACCGCATCCCTTGTTCGATTGGCACGGCGCGGTGCGACGGCACCGCGTCCCTCCGCCGCGGCCCCACTCCGGCCGCGGCGCATTTGTTTTTCTTCGACGCGGCGCGACGGCGTCGCGTTCCTAGACTTCTTTCCACGGCGCGGCGCGACGGCGCCGCGCATTTCCTTCCGCATGAAACCGCGTGGTGCGACAGCACCACGCCTTCCCGAACCAAACCACAAAGAACCAACACGAAAAGAAAGGAGGAGGGTCGGCCGTGTTCGTGCGGTCCGGCCCCCTCACGTTATTCGATATTATTTGGTTTTAAACCACGAAGATCATCAAGTCGGAAATTCACGAACAAATATAAACAATTGAAAGAAACCCCTACCTCGTAATTATCATTCATTGACGATCTCGGAAAAAGGGCAGATATCGATTCCTCGATTGTCGTGTTCGTCACACACTCCCAAATCTCACGCTCATGCTTCGGAAAGGAAGAAGGGTACTCGTCGTTGGTGGACGAGCGTTCGGAGGTGACGTCGTCGTTGACGACGTTCTTCGCAGGCGATGTATTCTCCTTTGACGCAGATGAAGGTCGTTGGAGATGTCGCGGGCGTCGCTTCCCTTTCCTTGCCTCGGTTGAAGAACGATGAAGAAGATGGCGTCTTCATGCTTCAGTGGCGGAAGAGACGTTCTTCGTGTTCTTCGTCGTAGAGAAAGAAGGACTCAGGATTTCCTAAGCTTTTTCTCCAAAGGCTCCCAATCAACTAAACTCCAACCCAAATAAAATAAGTTCTAACTTATTTTATTAACACAACAAAGCATTTTAAATTCAATTGTTTGAATTTCAAAAACCTACATGTAACTCACCAAATTAATTACAACAAGTTGTCAAATATTAAAGAAGGTGAGTTAATGGGGAGTTGGAATGTGAGGGGTTAAGAGGGTTAGGGAGTTTAAGGAATTTGAAAAGGTGGGGGGTTCGTGTGGGCCCCACCCTTTCAAATATCCACACATGGGAAGTTGGATGGTTGTGGGCCCACCACCAACTTCCCATGGGAGAAGTTAACTATACAACATGAAATAAAATTGATTCAACAATTTTATTCACTTTATTTAATTAATTCCCAAAAATTAACTTCTTCTCCCGCACAAATACAACTACGGTAAAGGTTACCTTAAGCGATTATCGGCGTTGCGAGTTCATCAGTGCCATCGGATTTCAATTCCGAGCACCGGTTCAAAAGATAGAAAAACTCGCTCGTTCGTTCACTGAACGTACCCGAGCCAAACTTCGGAAATTGATTCTGGGCACTCCGGGCCTCGGAATCAAGTGCCGTTAGAAACAGCATTCTTGTAAAATTCCAAAGAAAATTAAGAAAAAAATTTCCTTGAAATTTCCTGGTCTTTACATATTTGGTGCAAATTTTCTCAAATTGTACACTAAAACATTCAAACCCAGATATTTTGGTGATTTTTTTTACTTTAAAATTAAATTAAATACTAATTTAAATATAAAATCATTTTTTCTCCCAACACAGTACTCATAGAACCTTGAGAGATCCCTTGGAAGACTATCCTTGGATTTGAGGAATTATCTCTTTATGATCTTCAATTCATGCATGGAACATCTCGTTGAATCTGTATCAGTGAGCACTCGATTAATTTTTAGTCATTCTTCATTCTTCTTCCTATCAATGAAACAATTCAGGTTCAAGTTGATTTTCCCAAATTTCATGTTCATTATTCGTTATTCATTTTTCTCATGATTTGATTTGAATTTTTAGTTGATACTAGATGAGCACTCTACTACCAAATAACATTAGGTGGTCTATATTTTACTCATTGGTTTTAGGGCTTCATAGGGCTATATTCTATTGTGATTCCCCTAGACATTATTTCGGGACACTAAAATTTAATTGGTTAATTGAATTAGATTTATATGGACCTATTAGGGATTCCCTTTGATTTCTATAGGGTGTATTGGTGGTTGTTTTTTAACCCAGGGCCACCCATGGGGTGTACCATATGAATCCACCTTGTTAATTATTTTTAAAACCATCCATGTGATGTGTTCTCAAGCTTTCCTTGGTAGAGGAAGCATAATTGTTATTAAATGGAATTCGATTTCGTTACTAGGATATGTCTTACCTCATTTACCTGATGTACATGATATTGAGCTATTAAAGTGATTAATTTCTTAATTAAACAAATGGATATATTAGGTTTTGATTAAATGAGTGGGTATACTCATTGTTTGGTTTTCTTTAAATGTAAATGGATATATTAGTGGGTATACTCATTGGTTTTTTTTGGATGTAAATGGTTATATAAGTTGGTAGACTCATATGGTATAAAATAACATATGGAATGAAATAATAAATTATATGAAATATTGAATGAATGAATAGATTCCATGGATGATTCTCCTTAGATATTGAACATATTAATGGATGTATTAGATTGAGTACTCTCCTTAGGTACTGATTCCATGGTATCCCTTAGGCCTTACTACCCCTTGGATCCTTCTTTCTTGGACTCATGTAGGACATGTTTAATAAGACATGTTCCTAAGACTCCAACCAGTTCCTAAGCATGTTTCAATCAATGATCTACTAGGACTAAACATGTATTCTATGATATTATACACCTTAGATATATCCCTTTATAGTATAACACTTATGGTAGATAACATCACTATGGTAAATGTGACATGTTTTGTTATACAGCTGGGATGTGGATATTATGATTCTTCTGGTTATACAGAAAGTTCATCATTGATATGTTTCTATGGTTTATACGGTCAGGTCATGTTGCTTACTCTATTTAACTTAAAGCTTCCTTGTTAAGAGCTTGACACTTGATTTTTCAGCTATCCATGAGAGGCTAGTTAGTATCGATTTATTTGTAGTTGACATTCTATGGGAACATTACACTTCATACTGCTTAGACACTTTACTTGGAAATTACATAACTTGTTATATTGTACAACATGTAATTATATAGATCATTGGGTGGTTTACTAATGGGATTGTATATCACACCCTGTTCGGGCCGCCATTATGTACCCATAGAGACTATTTGGATGTAGGTAGGGATAGATGCAAGTTCACATAGTTAGAGCATTGATTTTGTGCCATGCATAGGAGCATGGGAGCATTATATTGATCTGAGGCTCGTGATGATATTAATAGATATAAATTTTTGTCTAATTGTTATTTTGGATACATGTATTGTATTTTAGTTCTACGTACCTATTTTTTATACTTTCTAGATACATGTATCATCATCATTGTACATGATGTTATTCTAGATTTATTATGTATTCCTTTCTTTTTTATTAATTAGTTTACTACTTGTTTTCTCTACATCCACTTTTGATTGATATTTCTATACTGGTGTGTTATAGTCTTGTAATGAGGGAATAGTCTCCTCATAGACACACTATAGGCCCTCATTGCAAGTGTGCAGCCTCCAAAATTTGGGGAGATGCATATGAGTCCATGTGACCAACTAGGTTCAGGGAATTGTTGAGTGGCATCTACATCCAATATGTTACATAAGTATTTAATAGAATCCTAATTATTTGGTAAGGTATATATTCTGTGTCTTTTCCTTGAAATGCACTCTAGTATGGATACTACAAGTAAAAATGGTTCTGGAATATATGTACCTAGGGTTAATTACTCTAAAAAGGGTGCATTTGACTTAACTAGATTTTCTCCAATACACTACAACATGCCTTACTGCACACTTGGTATGAAACTACAAGGGGGTATGATTGGTATAATTCACATTTTCTATACAAACCATTATGAATTATTTTAAAAATAAAAATATCCTTTGGGAAACCATGTTTAAAATTCTACTTTGAACAATGCATAAATTCTAATTTATGCTAAGTGTTACCCAATATTTGGAATTATATATTATGAATTATAATTCATAATTTTACAAGATCTTATAGTATTTTTCATTATTTAGAATTGGGACTTGGGAGGAATAAGGGTATCAATACTCATTGAAAATGTAGAGATTTCACTACTGTAGAAACCAATGAATATAGTTTTAGAATGGGAAAATTATTTATATATTAGGATAGCTTAATAAACTTATGAAGAATAAACATTCCTGGATAGAGAAACCTATTTAATAATGATTTTATCCTATATTGGATCGATTTATGTGAAAATATTCATACATCATTAACTAGAAATACTAAACTAGTGGTATCCAAGAAATGGTTTAAATATTTGGATCCTATATTTATAGAATTGGGATGTGGAGAAAAGGAAAATGATACACTTACAGTATATTGTATCAAAGGTACTCTGATCAATGGCGGTCATTGATCTATAATATAAGATAGGGAGGGGAAATATAACTCATGGAATGTAAATGTTTTAAGGAGTGATTTTTCAAAAAATATTTCCCTCGTGAGAATTAAACCAATATGATGTTAAATTTACGTTGATTAATAGAAAAGGTATAATAATTTGTTTTTTACTATGATTCTACCATTATACTTTTAAATATGTGTGATAATGATTATATATACAACATGGAGTCCAAGATAGATCATTTCTATTAAGGGATTATTCCATGTCTCCAATGATCTATGGTCTCTCAAACATTTTCATCATATGATGATATAATTTTATGTGAGATCAAGATAGAGAAAGAATTATATAAGTAACAATTATTAAAAGGGAAGCCATAGAATAAGGGTATGGTAGAGAAAAAAATGGATAAGGGGAAGAAAATGAAGAAGGATTTTCCAACATGTGATTTTTGTGGAAAAACACCAAGGTACTTGCTTGAAGGAATTGGGAGTTTTCTATAATTATAGATAGAAATTACACTAGGATCATGATTGAAAAGGAAATAAATAAGTTTCTAATTTTCAATGATTTAACTTTAAGGATATGGGGAATTACACAAATGAATTTTTCAAGCATCAATGGAATATACCTCAGATGAATTTGAGGGATAAAGGTCAATATTTTGTTAATTATTCAACAAATTTGGAATTATTAATTTTATCATGTATTTGGATCCAAAAAATATGTTGTGAAAGTATTTGGTGGATAATATTCTATTTATATAAATTATTAAATGTATAGTTATTTTACTATAGTACTATTTTGTAAAGGATTTGAATGCCTATATTGAATGGTAATAAGAAAAGTAATTTAGTGGCACGTTGAACTTCATCTAAAATACATGATTGAAGAAAAGATAACCCTTATTATGCTCCCAATGTTGAGATAATGTTTTTTTTATAAAGTGATGATTGATATGGATAAAATAAAATGGATAGTACTAACTTCCTTGGAATTGATTAATGATATGTTGAACAAGTGGTATATTCTCAGACTAACTAAAAATAAATTTTTTATTTCAAACACTTTTATGGAAAAAGGTGGAAACCAAGCATCAAACACAATAAGAAAGATTATAGTCATTAAAGCACAATTTAAGCATACTAGAATCCTTTTCCTTAAACGTGTTCCAAGAGATGGTGGTTACCTGAGTGCTTGGCTCTTCCATTAATAACTCTTTAAAAGTAGATGTCATCTTATCTCAGACATGAATATACCCTTCAATTTGGATCTTCCCCTTTTTGAATCCCCCAACCATAATTAGGTCATGCTTGTTAATACAGGCATATTGATTCTCATTTAGAGCCATTTTTATTGACATCTCCATCATTTTGGCTACTTCCTCTTCTGAGGCATTAAGTAACAAGACCTGCTCAACCATTTCTTCTTCCAAACTCATAATCAAATCCAATTTTGGGACACCCATACCTCCTAGTTTCTATTGAATAATGACCTCATCGTCCCTTTTCATTCTATTTTCCTTTTTTATTGATTGAGTCACCAGAGGGGGTGAAAAAGAGGAGTAACCCTTTCTACCCTTCCTCCTACTGGTACCCATATTTCCCCTCAGGCTTGAAGATTCACATGCGGAAAGGTTGTAATCAAGACCATTAGGCTCTTCTACATGGACCTTGTAATTTGAGTATGCATAGCCATAGCATAATCCATCCAATGAAAGACCTTCAAATCTATTTCTTAGCTGAATTGAAGACTGATTCCTTAGAGTATGACCCTCTGACTTACCAATCTGGACATCCACACCCTGGAATACCCCTTCCTACTTGATTACAACAACCTGCTACCTGAACTAACCATCACCACATAAGAAATAGCATCAATTTCCTCTTCTCTAGTGGCCACCTAAACTGTAGTAGTAACACACACATCCCTTTGTGGCTTACAAGGGTCAAAATCCTTCCAGATAGAGCCTGTGCACACTTCTATATAGGACTTTCTAGGATTATAATTACTGTAGGGGCCAACCAAATCCTTTCTCATCCTACTAAAGATCTTATAAACCATTGGATTTTCTTGAACCACTGATAATTATTTCATGTTAAGTACATCCATCCTGCTCACATCCACTGAGACACCACCCATTCTTTACACTTCCCTAGACTCCTCATTCCCCAGCATTCTAGGATCTAGTGGATCCTAATTCTGCATTGAAATGTTAATATCCACCATATTACTAACCCTAGGAGCCAAATCCATCTCTCTATCATTCTTCCGCTTCATGTCCCCTTTCCTTACTCCACGCCTGCAACCAGATATCAGATGCCCTAAATGCCTACAAATCCAGAAATAATCCACCCATGATTGGAAGAAAATAACATGTTTTCACCTATACTCTACACCAATAAAAACCGAAACCCACTCCACCAATGGTTTGGATACATCCACCTCCACGCAAATCCAAGGGTTAATCGGGTGGCTAACCAGATGAGTTTTTCTGTCAGCACGCAGGAACTATCTAACCATATTCCCCATAATTTTGAGGATAGAGGGATTTTAAAATGGCAGTGGAAATTCCAGGAAGCTAGTCCATAAAGGAAGAGAGGGAGATTCCTTTTATATGTGAAAATCAAAATTCCAACGGAAAAGGAAGAACCTGCAACCAAGGAATTTTCATGAAGCATAGTATAGCACGTGAATCTTTTCATACTCTATTGCAAAGTGAATCATCAGGAGATTCTTATCAAGAAGTCCCATAGTCACTCAGTAATGAATCCCCCAGGAATAAAAAATAAACCAGTGAATATTATTTGAGGGATTAATGTTGAGTTAATTTTGAAAATTCAGTGAGGTTCTTTATAATGTTCTGGATCATGAACATATGTAAGGGTTATAAGGTTTACCATTTATGAAATAGTTTAATTTATAGATTTGGATAAGGTTTTATGGATTAATGTATTACTTCATCATATGGGGAATTATGCATATTAGATGAATTTTTCTACCATATATGTTTTTGAAAATTATTTCAGATATATGGAAAGACATTTCACTCTTTTATGGGTCTTACGATCCATTACAAGTGATTTTTAGGGCACTAGGAATAAAAATAAAAATTTTGGATATTTATTTCATATAGTAAGTGATTAATTATAAATTCAAAAGATCACAACCAAAATTTGAAATTGTTCTTATGAAATAGAAACATTTGAAGTTAGAATATTTTCCTATATTCATAAAGAGTGAAAGAATTCATCAACTCTATGAAATGGTTCTTGAAAGAAAAATGTTATCCTATTATCATCATTTTTTATGTTATTCATGAAATTTCTCACAACTAAAAGTTATTTCTTTTTGGACCTTCAATTTCACTTAAACATGTTCTTTATCTCTCTCCCTCAGTATTTTGGTGTTACTCTTCTCTTCCATGTTGATGTTTTTATTTCCCACCTATATTCTCCTATATGGAAATATAATTATGTGGTTATTGTAGATGAATTTTTTAATTCCATTTATCTCTTATAAAGAAGATTTTTTATTAAATATTTATACAATTTGGGTTTAAAATAAAATAATTTTTAAATTTTAAACCCTCGTATTCCAATATCAAGATTAAATTATGAAGATGCGATTTATTTAACATGTGGAGAATGTAACACCCCAAAATTCTAAAAGATTAAAATTTCATCCAATAGAAAATTAAGCACATAGAATTGAGATTATAAAGTGTTAAATGAAACACTATTTTTCACTTGGGTTACATGAAACAATGAGTTTCTTCCAATGCGTGTGTTACACCCACGTCCATGTTTTACCATGTAATAATATATTATAAATATTATTATTTAATATGATAATTATCTCCTAGACATTAGAATGGTATATATGAATAAGATTGACTAACTTATGAAAATATATTGTTCTGAAATAATTTTAATGATCATTTTATTATTTATAAAGTAAGAATCATTTGAATGAAAATGAAATGTGTTCTGAGAGATTGTATTTTTTCTAAAAGACGGTTTAATCCTTCTTGGGGAATATAAGATAAAATTTAATTTTAAAAATTTTAAAAGAGTTAAATAATAAAATAAAATTCTTTTTTTAATGTAGAATACCAATATTATCTTAGGGTAAATTTTTGGGACTTTTCTGAGAAGTTTTATTTATTAATTAATAGCGAAAATACTGAATTTCAATTGAAAATCACCATTTCATAACAACAATTTATAGGGACAAATTATGTTAAAAATGGTGTTAAAGTATAATTAGTTTAATTTTATATCAAATGATAGAATTTAGTTCATTAGAATCATTTCCATTTTTAATTATTATATAAAAACATTGTAAACTTTTGAATATTTTCACATTAAAAATCCACTTTCTCATCTCAACTGTGGGATTAATTTTAAATTAAATATGGACACTTATGTGAGTTTAATATGAAAAAATGTATTCCATACTTAAAATAATAATAAATTATTTTATCTAATAAGTTAAAATTAAATTTTTACCCTAATGATTGGTCCAAAACATTAAAATTAATTTCTGAGATTACGGTAAAAATGAGATTATCACGTGATTAAACTTATTAGATAAGGGATAAAATAACCTATCAAATTGTAAAATAGAAATTTTATGGAAATATTTAAACCCTTATAACCTTATTCTATATTTTTATGAGTTATTGGTATAGAATTATATACTATTGACCATTATATAAGTGAGGTAATGAAAATGAAAAAAAAGGAACCTTTCATCATTTTAATTTTCTATAAATATTTGGGATAGGTAAAAAACAACATTGGTTTAGTTATACTTATTATTTTGAATTATAAATTACTTTTTTATCATAATAATTTTTATATAATTTTTAGAGCTGAATTATTTGCATAATTTTCTTATGAAACACCAACGTAGTAATTATTTAGTTAATAATTAACTAAAGTAAATGATAATAGAAATTTTAAATGTGAAGTAAATTGATTTAATTATTGTATTAAATTAATTTTTTAGATTAATATACCAATTTAAAAAAATGGACTTAATATATTCAAAATCAATCATTGTCTTGATATTAATTTAATTCAAATTATATAAATATATTCATAATTGACATTAATGTATTTTTATAATAAATAATATTTTATTAAATGATTTAAAAATATAAAAAAAACCTATATTCTTCCAAATTATTTTTTAATGTTAAGAAATATAATATATGCTCCATTGATGAATAAATTTATATTTTTTAATGAACATATTGACCCTTAAATAGTAAACTCTTTTTTAGCATGGTTATGGTTAAAGAAATGTTTTCACGTGTCACATTCAGTTATGTTGAAATTATTTTCTAACAAATATGGTTTTTTTATTTTATAAATAATTGTATAATATTTAAAATAAATTGGTATAATATTATATTATTTATAATACATTGGCATAATAGTACAATATTTATAATACATTGGATAGGATGTGTAGTCACTCTGTTAGCCGCTAATCTGGTCTCGTACCTAAGGATTTAAATATCGACATTGAGAGGGAGCATGATGTTCTTGAAGTTATGTATGAGGATTATTTTTGGGTTTAAATTCTATTGGTTTCTCACTTTTTCATTAAACATGTTTCTATAATAAAATTAATTAATTTTCATTCAGTTTCAGATAAGTGTGTCACTTCTCAACTATAAACGGGAACTCACTCCCCTCAATTTTCCAAAACTTATCACCTCTTTGATTCATAATATAATTTCCCAAAAATAACATAGAAACATCCCTACCCTCATCCTAGAATCCTTTTATATGGATGAAACCTATCATTTGAATGATTTTGTACAAACCAAAGGAGGATTCCCAAAGAAGATGTAATGTTCTTCAACAGACTTCCTTATATTATTTCCTTATCAACCCCATAAAATTACAGTTATAACCTGATCATATACTAAACTTAGTTTATTCCATATATTTATATTTTTATTATGTTAATTTTATTAAGTACAACCACATACACTTCCATCAAATGGGTTACAAAATCATCATTTCTATATACAGAGGACTACAGCCTCGCAAAATGATGTCCTTCATTTTTCCATTAACACCTCTCCAAGATGGGTATGATAATGGATCCAAAGATTATAAATTATATTTATAAAATAATAATACCTATGGATTCATTTTATAATGCATATAATTTTTAATTTCTATTTCTTAGTTGATACGGGAATGTCGCTCTTGTGTACAACAGACTACCACCTTGCGAAGCGATGTGATTTTTCTTTCACTAAGTCTTTGCATGGAAGGTGATAAGGATAATGTTAATGATTATATGTTATATACATGAAATTATTATGATATTAATAATTTATTATTTATCCAAAAATGATAATATCTATATATATCATTTTCTTTTTACACTAAAAATATGATAGCATCGTTCGTGTACGTGTGGACTACCGCCTTCACAAAGTGATGTGATTATATTTTCATAACCATGATTCATTATTGGTTTAAAAATTATAATTGATATATAAATATTTGAATTATGTAATGATTATTATTATGTAAATAATAAAACTCTATAATATTTGTAAGAATCAAAACAATGAGAATAACGAAATATTATTAATGAATAGCTAATAAAATGTTATAAAAGGATGATATATGATATCATGAATATTAATATGGTTCTAAGAAAATTTAATAACATGTTTTAAACTAGTATACATGTTGTTAATGAATTTTTAACCAAAAATGGATGGTAAAGTAATAGATTTTGTCTCAATGTACATTCCATTGAAACGTACTTGTTATTATGCACTAATTCACTTTGATGTTTTGTATATACTGCCCCTTTTTTATTTAATATCATGATTCACTTGTAATTCATGGTATTTTATGTTTCACTTAGAATTATATCATTCATGGGGTTCTAAATTTAAAATTACCAAGTGGAAAATGTTTACTTTATAATCTCACTTTCTTTTATGATGTTAACTTTATCTTCAAATAATCACATCCTAATGATAATTTTTCATTATAAATTATAATTCTCATAAATATATATATTATTTTGTGATGGATATCATTATTTCCTAAAAATTATATCATTTACACATATGGTTTTTTCATTTAATGTTATTATATTTACTAGAGAAATATTGACAAACCAGTATGCTTTACTTAATATGAATATTTGATAAGGCTCATTGTTTCTGAATTAAAACAATTATTTGAAATATGAGGAATGTATCGGATATGGAATACATGGTTTGGGGACATATTAATGTAATAACAAACATACATCATTATTTTCATGAGACAAAATCAGTTTAACAAGCACCGTTCATTTGTAATTAGTATGTTTTAAATTTTATTGTGAATGGTCTTGAAAATAGAATGATAAACCGTATTTTTAATGGTCTTGACAGTAAATATATCAAGTGCCTTGGAAACATGAAATTTGATAATTAATAATTTCATTTGGTTGTGTTTTAGTTATTATCATCATGAATATCATCACTATGATATTATCTCTAGATGCATTTCACCTTCAATTCATTAATTAAATGCATGTGTTTTCAATTATTTTCCATTCCATATTAATTATTTCATTATCCAGTTATTTAAGTGGAATGTGTGATTGGTTATCGATCCTTGAAAAATAGATGCTTGAACATGTGGATTGTTTGGAGGACAATGTGTGATGGGTGGTGGGAAGAGGTGATGCCAATTACTAGAAGGATAACTGGGCCGAACAACCTTTGTTTTTTCTAGGTGGCCCAATTACACTGGTTTTATTCAAAAAAGTAGTGAAACACCCAGATTTCATCAACTTTATGCTTGATGATCAATAAAGGTGACTCTTTCATAATATCTAGTTGATAGAGGAGGCTGGAAGATGTGTGTTTTTGGGGTCAGATTCATGGTATTTTTAAGGTCAGGCTTATCATGACATGATTCAAGAGAGCAATGACAATGACTCTTGTACATCAAAATTGTGGTGTTCTAAGGTTTCTGGGATGATGAATTTTCTTATTTGGAGGCTTATAAATCAAGCACTTCCAACAGATGATAATGTGAAGAAGAAGGGAATTTATCTCACCTCTCACTAAAGATGCTGTAAATCTCTAAGGAAGGAAACAATATGGCATATATTATTAATGGAGAATTGGCACACAACATTTGGGATTATCTAGGCAGGTACAGGGGAGCTAATAGCGGTGGGGATTTAATATTTGATTTTATGAGAACTGGTTATAGGATGTGGGATAGAGGGAAGCTGATATTTTTGTATGCGGGGTGGTTTTTAGGGTTGTTTTTTGGGTTCTTTGGGAGGCTAGAAACAAGACTCGGGATGGAAAATTAATTTCAACGCTTTGGATATAGGTTCTCGTGAAATCTCTTGTGGTAGAGTTTGAATGTGTCTTGCAGGGTGGAATAACCAGAACATTAATATGAAATTTTATTTCAAGTTTATTCATCATGATGGGGCAGCCAACAAGTAACAACAAAGTCAAGGGAAGGTGGGTTTCCTAGATACCTCGAATATTCGGGCTAAAACTCAATATGGATAGTTCATGCCAATATAAAGATATGAGAGGGGGAGGTCTGGTATGTGATAACAGGGGCTCTTTCATTTTTGGGTTTAGTTCCTTCTATGGGTAGGCCATATCTATTGAAGTGGAAGCGAGAGTGATGGATATTGGTCCCATACTGTACACACTCTATAACATCATCATTACAGAGATGGAATCAGATACTAGTGTTTTGGTTGATGTCCTGAGTGGAAAGGCTCATCCTCCTTGGGGTATTGTGTATGCCATTAGGAGGTGTAGAATGACTATTGATCATAATATGGTGTTCAGTCATACATTGAGAGAATAAAACTTTGCGGTGGATGTTTTGGTATATAAGGGAGACCCAAGGTAGCCCATTATTCTATTCTTATATATTGGTTCTTTACCAGATTATTTTAAACTCATAGTTAGTGGGGATACCTTGGGGAAACATCATTTTCATCCCCCCTAATCTGTTTTCATCTTTGTATTGTTAAACTCTTATATAATGAATGAATGATGATGATGATGATAGATTCTGTTATACGTAACCCATACTGAAAATTTGAGCTCACCTGTATTTTGTTTCCTTTCCCCATGATTTAATGGAGTATACTATGACTGATATGAATGGATATACTATATAGAAAAGTTTTATACTCACAAAAAACTATGGTTTAATTCATGTTTTCAAATTTAATGTAAGACTCATGTATGTATCCTTATTACCAATACTACCAAACTGACCAGTTCATCGAGATTTGATTCCTTGTATCTTATACCAATGTAATGGTAGCAAGAACTTGCTCCGGGTTACTTGAGTCAGGGTATCTATAGGGATTTTTAGATTCATATGATTATAATCATTTATAAGTAATGGATTCATGTTTACTATTCATGATATGAATTTTGATATGTATAAATATATTTTGATTTTAATTAGGGTTAGTAACATAAGTTATGAGGTGGGTAAACATTTACACAACAATACAGTTTGGAAATATTTATTTGGCTGATGAATAAGGATTTAAAAAATTAAATCATCATAAGCATGCATACATATTAAAGGAATATAGTAGATAATATGGAAAGATAATAAATACCCTAAAAATATAAAGTCTTGCAATCTTTTTAGAGTAAAAAAATTTCATAACCTATATCATCTAACCGAGTAATTCATGCCAAAGTTCGGTTCCCATGTATTATCTTGTGTAAAGTAACTAATGAAAACCTATAGAGGATTAGACTCCTAAATTATTCATGTAAATTTTGTTATATTTATGAAGGAATTGCTAAAGGATATGATGCTTTTAAAATAGAGTTTATTTTAACCAGTTGATAGATTGGGAAATGAATTTTCAATTCAATTACCCAAAATTCATATATGATATTATTGGATTGATCGTCTAATAAAATAGATAAGTGGTGAGTGGGTTTCCAATGTAGACTCATTAAATAGTGAACTATGGATCTTGGGTCACTAATGGATATGATGGATTTAAAATGAGGCATAATTTTAGTGGGATAACATTTAATGGTAATCCTTATTAAATTATTCTAAAACTTGATACTCATATCATAAAATGTTTTATTGTAGATAAAATTTCATTATCATCATAAAAAGTTAATTTGTAATCTATCACTGAGAAAGATATGCTTGATGAAAGAAATAGATTAAACCGATAAATAAACACTACAGAAAAATACATATTTCACTGATGTTTTCTTGTGACGATTATCAAAATGACCACTAGATATTTTGCTTGAAAAAATTTAGTGTTGGTTTTTTAGAGGTGGTTTTTAGAACCACCCCTAAATTTGTTTTTAATTTTTTTATATAATTTAATTTTTTAAAATTTTTTATTTTTTAGTGGTGGTTTACTTGAAACGGCTACAAAATAGATATGTTTTATTAAAACTTTAGATAAATTAATTCAAAAAATAATAAATTATAAAATATTTATTTTTGATTTGTGTTTTATTATATATTATTTACAGTAACATATTGTTTGTTATTTATAATTTTAATTAATTATTATATGTTAATAAATAAATATTTATACTCATTAGTTAATAATAATTTGAATGTTAAAATAATTATTCTGTGAGTTGAAAATCATACTTCAGCCTCAAATGACCATAAATTTTGATTTGGGAGTCCATTTTAGCTCCAAAACTAGTCAAATCAAAGCTTATAAAATGAAATAAAATCGAAATATATAATAATTTTTTAATAATTTAAAGATTAATATTTATTGTGGTTTTAAGAAAAGTTAAAAAATTAACTTCAATTTCAAAGGGCTATAACTTTTTATTTGGGTGTCTATTTGTGATCAACCACATACCAAATTGATGCTAGAGAAGAGATATATAAACCTATAGCCATGGATATACCCAATCACATTTTTCAAGTAAAAAAGGCCAATAAGTATTAATAAACATTTTTTGTGTCGATGTACCCCAATTTTCTAAAAATTGATGGAATTTCAGCCACGCTTAAGGAGGACTTGTTGTATTTTTTCAATGGGGACAAAATTTATTTCTAGAGTTACATTCATATATATATTATGGTTTTGAGGTTTTATCATTTTTTTATAGTGAATTTTTATTTACAATTAAACATATTGATATTTTCATATATTTTATTATAAAAATGCAATTGTATAAATACATATTTACGTAGAAGTTTATTATTAAACATCTAAATCATATGTAAATAAATATTTATTTTTATATAAATATATCATTGTTATTTAATATAGCATATAAATGTATTTATAGTAAAAATACATGAATATATATATAAAAATATACAACCTCTGGCAGACTTTCTGGGTATATATAAAAATATATAAATAATGTTTATGTATACATATGTGTGTGTATTGATTAACATATATATTTATATTTATATTATTTTATATGTAAATAAATATTAATAAATAATATATTTAAATAAATTTAAGTATATATATATAACCGATATTCGATGATATTTCATCTTCATTTAAGAGTGTCTTCATAATATTTTTAGGTCGTTTATGATTTTATTCCATTGATTTACGTTCCTATTGATTTGATGGTGTTCTAATTATCAATGTTTCCTATCTTTTGGTGATTTATAATCAATCATATATATCTATTTATATGTATTTATGAATATATGCCTATATTTATATACCTTTGTATAAATTTATACATATTTTTGTTTATATATTTTTATATCATATACGTGTAAATATATATAGATATATTTATATTTACTTATGTCAGTATATATATATATTTATATTTATATTAATATACAATTATATATCTGAGTTTGTTTATTTATTATTGTGTTATTATTTATTGACTTATTATTTTTATTAAAAATATTGTTAAATAAATATTTATTATTTATTTATTATTTATTATTTATTTATTATTTATTTATTATTTATTATTTATTATTTATTATTATTTTTAAATTATTGTTTATTTATTTATTTATTATTTAATTTTTATTCGTTGATAATTTATAATGGACATGTTATTTATTATTTATTTATTACTAACTAATTTTTTAATTATTATTTATTATTTATTTATAAGTTATTTATTATATATTATTAATTTTTTATCATTCATTATTTATTATTTATTACTAATCATTTATTATTTATTTTTTAGTATTTAGTATTAATTATTTACTTTTAATTACATATTTAGTATTTATTTAGTATTTATTTAGTATTTATTTATTATATATTTATTACATATTTATTACATATTATATTTATTATATATTTATTACATATTTATTACATATTATATTTTTTTTATTTTTTATTTTTTATTTATTTTTTATTTATTATATATTTATTATATATTTATTATATATTTATTATATATTTATTATATATTTATTATATATTTATTATATATTTATTATATATTTATTTTATATTTATTTTATATTTATTTTATATTAATTATTTATAATTTATGAATTTTTTATTTATAATTAATTTATTATTTATTATTAATTACTAATTTATTTTTCAATATTATTATATTAGTTATATATAATTTATTTCTTTAACGTTTATTTATTACTTATTTATTATTTTATAATTTATTATTTAATTATTTAATTATTATTAATACATTAATTATTGCTTATTATTTATTTATTATTATTTCATTATTAATTTATTAATAATTTATTTATATTTTTTATTAATACCTTTTATTTATTTATTTATTTTTCATTGTTATTTCATAATATATTTTGTTATTAATTTGTTTATTATTATTTTATTATTTGTTTTTTGTTGGTAAACTAATTATTAATTATTATTTTATTATTTAAAATTTTATTATTAATTAATTATTAACATAATATTTATTATATATTTATTATTTAGTTATTGATAATTTATTATTTATTATCTATTATTTATTATTTATTTATTTATTTTTCATATAATATTAACTTTTTAGTTAATTTATTATTTATACATTACATATATAGTATATATTATACATTAATTTCTATACATGTGCATGTGCACATGAATGTGCATTTGTATGTGCATCTAAATGGGTGTGGTAATAACTAATGATAAATAATAAAAACTAAAAAATAATAAAAATTACAAAAAAATAATAAAATAATAAAATATTTGAATAATAATGAAATAATAAAATAATAATAACATAATAAAATAATAAAACAATAATTAAATAATTAAATAATTATAAATTAATAATATAAAACATAAAAATTAAAAACATAAAAAAATTATTAAGAAAAGTAGTTAAGAAAATTAGAAAAAATAATAATATAATAATAATAATAATTAATTATGAAAAATAAAAAAATTGAAAATAAAATAAAAAATAAATTGTCATGAAATTATTTAGTGGCGGTTTAAGCTGCCCCTAAATGTTTCACCCAATTTTAAAAAAATCCCACTAAATCGTTCTACATGAGTTTTAAAAAAACACCGCGAAATGATTACTGATAAAAGATTTAGTAGCAGTTTTTCAAAACCATCGCAAAAATAATTTACCGTCAAGTTAAACATCATCTAAACAGCTTTTTTGGCATACTTAAACTTATGAATTTTTTTTATGATGGATTGGAAATTATATGTATCAGAGCATCCCCTTTCCAAATAAAGGAAAAGTGAATCCATTTAATAAATGGTTCAAGATTCATAGGAAAAGGATTTGAAGGATTCATTAGATATCTCCACACCCATTCTTTAATTAATGTATTCTATGCTACAAAAATAACATGAGAATCTTTCCACATTCAAAATGATGGAAAACTTGAAAATCCACAATTATGAATAAAAAAGGAATAAAGGTTATATGATTTTAAAGGCATCATTTTAATACAAGTTGACCAATTAAAAATTAATATTCACTTATATACTCAATAATATTGGGTATGATAATGACCTAGATATAATTAGGTCTCTATTAAGGCATGATTTGTCTATATAATTTAGTATATAATAATTTCAATAACGGTTCTGACAGCACATTATAAATCATAACATGAATAAGTATAATAAATGTTCTCCCAAATCTCATAAATATATTGATGATAACTTTGTAGGATATAGGAGGTCCAGTCTCTGGTAATGTGTTGAAATTATAAAAGAGTAATGGTTTAATTTGGATAAAGATTATTGGATGGTGAAATAGTCAACCTTAACCATTAAAACTTTAGGATGGATTAAGTAAGGAGGGTATGTGATTCCATTGTGGAGAACCTTCCCTTAGAGGATGATTTTCCTAGAATACTTCAAATATTGGAAGAATCAATATATAGATTCAATATTAGGCAATAGTATTATAGAATTTAATGCTTTTATTTTGAAGAGTGTATGATATTGACTGTACATTCTACAAATGTAAAAGATATACACGATATTTTAAATCAGAAGAAGGATTATTGATTCAAGCTTAATGTATTCATTTGAATGATAAAATAGTTGGGTTTTTACATCAAGTAATTGGGTGTATTGGATTACATAAAATCACTAATGGATAAAAATAATGGTTTTAAATTTTTTATTATTTTTCTCTTGTATGAGAAGTGATATTATTATAAAAAAATTGTTTTTATAGATAAATGAGATCATAATTTTGATATACAAATTTTTATTTAATCTATTTCTACATAATAATTTAAAATAATATAAGGATAGAATTATTTTTTATCGAGATAAAATTGTTTATCCAAGATATATTTGTTAAAATATGAGAGAAAGAGTTCCCACTTCCCAAAAAATGGAATATTTTAATTAATAAAATCATATTCACAGAAAGCATATCTAAAAAATCTCATATTTGATATAAAATCAATAAGTTATTAGTTAAATATTACCACTAGAGGACATAAGTGTTATCTCCAAATAATAATGTAGTTTGTATTTTCTCAGGATATTCTAGGGAGAGTATAGTTTCTATAAGGCTGTTTAGAGTATATGAGGACTTAGGGAAGTTTAATGTATAACAAATTAAAGATCATGCAAATCAAATTGAATGTGAAATTCACTTTATATCCTAAAATATTTTATAATATATTGGTAAATAATGGTATTAATATAGATAGTAACATTATGTTACTAAAATTATGTTAATGATACGATTAAATGAAAAAGTTAAAACATGATGATGATGAACATTGAAAGAGTTCTATATAGAAAAAAAGTTATTAACATCATAAAATTTGAAGTTATGACATATTTTTAATAACATATTAAATTATTTGAACATTAAGGATATGGTTACTAAGTGTAACTACTATTGAAACAAATTTTCATCTTAGAATTTATTCCATAAATAAGTATAGCGGGTGTTTTTTTTCAGATGGACACATTGATATATGGAATGAATTAAATGGAAATGTAATATGTTTATCAAAACCCAAAATGTATAAAAAAAATAAGGCCACTTTGGAAGTCAATAATACATTATATGATATGATTATATTTTATGTCTAGTTTTCTTATAATTCTTATAAGAATTGACTGATATAAAATTTATCATGTTATTAAAAAAAGAAACCTCCACTTTATTATTTTCTAAAGTTGGAAGCTTATATTCATGATGTAAAATGATAATTTAACTCTCAAAGTTAAAAAATTGATTTATCCCTAACCGATGTTCATAATTGATTAATTTAGGTTTTGATAACATGTTAAGGAAACCATGGTTAGTGTTATTTATATAGATATAGAATATGATCATGTGACATAAAATGGGTTTTGTGTTCTAGATGGACTAGTATGTATACCACATTGAGTGTCATGCACTATCTATTTGGCATACAATGGGTGTATATTTCATATTGAATCATCACGCCCAGGGATTTCATGGTACCTAACATAGGAAACATCATACATTATAACATATATTATATTGTCCTTTTGATTGATCTAATTAGGGGATGGTTGGGCATATTGCTGATTATTTCATCAGTTGATGATTATCCATGCTGGTAATTGTCTTCTCATATGATGATTATAACAACTATTAATTATAATTAGATAGATCTAGAATATGTATGGCCATATGTAGATAAGGTACATGTGATATGAATAACTATTTGGATGAAGTGGAATGTGATGTGATCATCCATGTGCGTGAATTACATGAATTTATTCATCCATTGGGTTAATATATACGTAGAGAATTGAGAACATATGTGTATTATAGATCAGATTGACATTATCTATGATCCATGGTTTCTCGATGTGTTTGGTAAAGAGTATATATGATTATTAAAACTTTTTTATGATACAGTTAGAAGACAGAGGTCTAGTGATAGCTTTATTTGATAGGGATCACATCAGATACCTTTTCATCTTATGTATCATTATCACTTCTCTCTATGCATTTTTTACTTAATATTTTATATTAGGGAATCTGTAATTATGATCAATACTAAAAATGCCCATGGTTTCATGCTCTATTTTTTTAATAGGTATTACATTTTGTTAGAGTATTCATATAAAACATTTAGGTAAACCCTAATAGTGTTTTAGATGTCATCTAAAAGATGTTTTATATATATATATATATTCACAATTTTTTTATACTAGATATCCTATGTGGTGAAAATGAATGGTTTTTTTCCAAGATAACTTCTATAATAATTCAAAAAGGAGTTTACAATATAGATTAAAAAAATTTTCCTTGTTATGCAACATAAAGTGAATATGTGATAATTTTTTGAGGCTTAATAGTGAGTGGCATGTTTTTATAAAGGTGAAATATTAGTATCATTATATCCTTGAGGTTTAAAATTTTTCATAGCCACTATAGGGATATACCTTGTCCGGCTGAATTCCATCACATCATGGTGTATTTCATAGAATCCTATGTGATTATGTGATAATGTATTTATTGATCCCTTTTATCAAACTAAAACATTTATTATCATTTAAATTTATCATTAGATGATACCCAATGGAGTTTTTATGATATATATTGAAATTTAAAAGAGTTAAATTCGATATTATCAATGAAAATTGTGTTATAAACAGTTTTTAACATTATAATTAATAATCAAATGTTTATGAAATGTTTTAGCATCCTAAGGAGACTCTTGTATGTCTATAAATGTTATTTTACAATATTATGTTTATATTAAAACATTATTTTAAACATAGAACCCAAAGTATGAATTTGAACATTTTTATTATTCTTTTTATACATTTACTAAAAGTTTCTATCAAACTAATGGTAAAGGTAATACTTCCCAAACATTGGGAGATTCACCTAGTCCATGTATATCCATAGATATTAGGAGGAATTATCTCATTGTCTAATTACTAGTAATCATTATATATCTCATGTTGGTCATATTGGATAGGATAAATCGTCAAAATTTATGGTGTATCATTCATAATTTATTTCTTTTAGTCAAAATTAATGGAGATATTTTGTGGTTATATTGATTTTGGTTAATGTTTTCCATTAAATTTGGATAAGTGTTATCCCATCCAAAATATATCACTTCAAGATAGGATATTTCATGTATTATGTTTCAAATATATGCATATATGAATTCAGATAAAAAAATTATTGAATATGAATTGTTTTCATGATCAATTACCTCTAAAATAATTGTGATGTATTATGATCTACTGACCTCAATAGAGTCGTCTATAGTTATCCTATATTATTTTATTTAATGAAACCATTTTTTATGGGGTGTATAAAAATTAAATTCATATCAGATACAATTCTTTTCCCAATGTGTTTAAAACTTTTTCCTTTTATACTCTTCTATATTATCCATTCTAATTCCCTATACAGAGAAAATACACTCATTTTCCTTACTTCTCTTAAAACACCTAAAAACATCATAGCCTCTTATTTTTGTTTTATAAAAACAATAAATTTTTTTTGATTCAACTCATCAATTAAATTGATAATATAATTGAATTTTTCTCTTGATTTATAACTCTTTGTCCCATAATTATCCAAATGAAAATTTTCCAATGGATGAGAAATTGAATATAAAATTTCTTATGGAAAGATTTGACAATATTCCTTTTTTAGCATATGACTTAACTCTGATATATTTTTCTTTTTATAATTACAATGTAACAAAAAATTTCTCATTTGGTATGAATTTTCATATTATATTACATAATGTAAAAATGTCTTCAGTGCCATAACACGTTATCTTTCTTCATTCTCAAATGTAATTAATTTTCATCATCTACCACTTGAAATTGGCTACCTCTTATTTAAATTACCCTAGTCACAACATGAATATCATCAAACCACTATGCCAATAACCCATGTTTTCAAAAATAACACTTCATTCCCTACATAATAATTTTTTGAACACTAGGAATGTTGTGTTTAACCCAATCAAAAAAGTGTACATTCATTCACATTGACATTTTTTTCTCCAATATCCAATGATACTACTCCTTTAATTTTTAGTGACCCATCATTTATAAAATTCATTTAACCATCGTTGTTCTATTCAAAATATTTTAAATGATTTATATTACCTATAATTTGATATTAACAACATCTATCTATAATCTACATGATTTCCTTTTTTAAATAACTCAATGTGGATTCCACTCAACATGATTTCTCTAGTATTTGTTTTCTAATTATTATGAATTGTTTTAATACTAAAATTTATGCATAATTAGCCCATAAAAATATTAATAAATTTTTTCTTCATATCTAAGTTGGGCCCACCTCCTTGAAAACTAATTCAATGCCGATAATTGATTTTCCATTTTCACATCTGCAATTTTTTCTTTCTTCCAAGACTTTCTTATTTGAATAGATTAAATCCACCTAACCTATATCTTTATAAATGTAATAATATCAAAAAAAATACATTCATTAAAGTAGTATCTTCTAGAAAAAATATCTAATCCCCCTACATTACCAATAATATCCATAAATGAAAACATTATTTCTTAAATAGATTGATTTGATAAATGTATCACCTACTATATATCATCCATGTAACACATATTTTAAAATACATTTTATAAAAAAAATGTATCCTCACAACCCATTTCTCTACTCAATAGATTTATACTTAAAAATTTTTAGCCATCCATTTATAGTGTATTTTTCATTTAATTTGGATTTCTCAAAATTTATAAATTTCTATAATTTCTTTTCTTTTTTTAATTTCTTAACCTTCATTCTCATCAAAATAGAATCATCATTTTCTTCTATATATCTGTGTCCTTACACTCTTTTTGGGTGAGGTAATTTTTTATTTAAATAATGATTATACTTTGTTATGGATTCACCACCATTAAAAATTCCTCTCGATACTTCTCCTATATATTTAATAGATTTATCAAAATTAACATTGAACATGTTTAGTAAATATTTAGTACCAAATAATATTTTTTAAACCTTTTCAAGTTACTTTTAATTATTACTAAAATTCGCTTCCATACCCTCATTTAACTTATTTTATTCAGTGAATAACACCTTAATGTATTCAATATATTTTAACAGTATTGATTGTCACATCCCAGTTAATGATAGAATAAATCATTTTAATATTTATTATAATTATTGAATTACATAATTATTTTAATTATAAATATATTACAGAAATCATAAAATCAAGAACAAAATGGTTTTATTAAACTCATTTAATATAAGATTCTATTTAAAATAAAAAATTAAAATTATAGATTTTTAATTTGAAAAAATTAATTACATTTTTAAATCTATCATATAAAAATTATTTTAGGATGAATATTTTATAATTTTCATAAAATATATATTTTCAATGAACGGTGAAAAATACTGATTTTTATTGAAAATTGTATTTTATTTTAAAGTATTTACAATGTAAAATTATGTTTTGGATTAGTTTTAAATTTTCATTATTTCATTCGTATTTTATGTAGTCTAATTATGGTTTTAAAATTTATTTTATATATGAATTTATAAAAATCAATTTACACTTTAAAATAGAATTTTTCCCAAAAATTGTTCTTCATTGCGTTTTGAAAAATTAATTTTAAATTCAATTTTGAAACTTATATGTTTTTAAATTTTAAAAATGGATTCCATTATATTAATCAGTTGGTATTAATTTAATAAATATTAATTTTTATTTTTGGACAATATGAATTTTAACCTTATTAATTTTTACTACCATTGTAATGGGTAAATCAGGTAATTTATGTAAAAAAACAATAAAATGATAATAAATATTAAATGAGATAAAGACTTACCTAATTATTTTTATATGAATATATATCAACCATGCTCATCCATGTATAAAATTTATGTTCTTTTAGGGACACATGGATGAGATTAGGACCTTTATAGTATTTTATCTAATGAAAAGTCGAACATGTCACACTATTCTTTTTAATTAGTGTAATATTCTTCCTATGTTGATACCCAGAATAAATGATTGACAATAAAATTTTATTGGGTTATAAATGATTTATCTTAATCATGGTAATTTATTATTAATTTTTAATAAATAAATAATTTCCATGAATACTTTAAAAAAATCAATATATTAATTGTTTAATTAATGGAAAAATCAAATAATTGATTTCAAAAATATTAGAATAAATATTATTTGTGATAAATAAAGTGATAAATAAAATTATAGACTCCTTTGACATGATAGATATATTTTGGAATAATTTTATAAAATTTTAAGTTTTCTATTGATATTATTAATTTCAAAGTAATGAATAGTTCTAAAATTAACATTATGGATATTTTATTCTATATAATATTTTATGAAAAATATAAAATTTATAAAAACCATAAAATCATCCAAGTTATAATTATAAGTTTTAAAATATAAAACATGGTCCATTTATGGGTTTTCCATTTTATAGAATCTATATTAACGCTCAATGAGTAAAGATCCATGTTATCATAGTAAAAGTTAAAGGGTTTAAATAAAGGTAAAAAAAGATAAGGGTAGAAATATAGTCAAAAAAGGAATAAATTTTATTTCATGAGATTATTTAGGCCCCTAAAAATATTATATACTAAATAAATAACTTTAGATCCATTTTTAATTGAATATTTATTTATATTAATTTAATATTTTTAGAAATTCCTATAGGGCCCCTTCCCTCTCTTATGAAATTGCATCTCTCTTTCTCATTTATTCACACTTAAAAACTAATTTTCTTCAGACAATACCTACCCAATACAATCCTAAAATTATTAACCTAATTATAGAGATCTTTTTTAGAAATAAAACCATCATCAGTGGTCTTAAATTGTTATGAATATATGGCTTTCCAAATATGATGTATAGTTTTTATCTTCATGTTTTACTTTTGTTTCTTATTCCACATCACTCAAAACTTATTCTACCATCATAAAATAATAAATCCAGCATCTATTATATATTGATATGTTATTATGTTATTGTAATGACCTATTTCCACCTTCACTTCCATTATATGGGAAAACAATTCATCTTTCTTGTGTACGATAGATTACCACCTCACGAACCGATGTAATTCATTTTAAATCGCCATATCTCATTAATGGATTATAATGATGAAATTAATGTTTATATATCATATTAATGAAAAAAATATCATTTTAAAAAATTAATATACCATTTCTGTTCTTACATTTCTATGCACTGAAAATGATAACATTGTTCGTGCGTACATGTGGACAACCACTTCCCTTGAAGCGATGTGATTAGTTTTTTCATCACCACATCACATGAATGGAATTTATAATTATATTTAAATCATTAATATTATATTTATGATATTATTATCAGTATATAAAGATAAAATAATACTTACCTTCTTTCCATAATGATGATTGAAAAATAGAAATGTTACTCATGCCTATGTACGACCTACCATCTCTATACCAGTATGATAGTTCAATTTTCATAATCGTATTTCATGGTTAGATTTAAAAGAATTATTTATTAATAGAAGTGATAATTTTTTTTTTTTTATTTAATGACAACCTTTTTTACCATAGTTAAATTATTGAATGCATTTTTTACTTACCGAATATCATCAAAACATCTGGTGAGAACATAAATAATTAATTAATTGTCATAAAATTATAATAAGGGATATAGAAGGAATAATAAACATTAAAATGGTTAAAAATAATATATATAATTAACATAATTTTATTATTTGGTATGATAAATAATATACTTGACATGTCAGACTCAAGGAAAGTGATATTCATTTAAAATCATCTTTTGAAGATCCCTTTTCCACTCTTTTTACAAAAATGTTTAAAGGAATTTATAATTTAGTTTATATGTAATGAGAGGCTATTCCCATCATCAGGATGCTTCAATGATTCAATTTTTCATATAAATGTATTCATAATTATTTTCAAATAAAATTTATTCTTTATTATTTTGGTGGTTTTTTATTTTAAAAGTGATTTATACATGAAAATGGTATTTGGATTACCAAAAGTGTTATTCACATGGTTTTAGAATATTTTTCAAGGGTTTTATTCATTATATGGTCCTTAATAATTATTTATGAATGGAAGATCACCATTATAGCTCATGGGAGAGACTATTATAGATTATTAGACGGGTATTCCCATATATAGCACCAATGTAATGGGGTATCTGGAGGTGGAAATCGACTATATGATTATTCCATTTGTATGAGTGATTGTAATAGTGATATGAAAATTATGTCCCAAGGAACATAAACATATTTTATATGTTTTATAATGATTTTTCATCGAAATAATTTGTTTTCAAAAGTTATTATAATAATTTTTTAAGGAAAATGATTCTTTTTCCAAATTAAATGTTATGTTTTTTAAAAATTGTTTAAAATAAGTTTTCATGTTTTTCATTATATTAACTATTTATTTCATTTTTATTCCCCTAAATTTTACTTTTTTTCTCATCCCACATTTTTAAAATGTTTTTCACAGGGTTTATGGATGTATAGGGACAAGGATGAGGTTAAGAAAAAAAATTTGAAGATTTATCATAAAAAGAAACCATTTTTGTTTTAAAAAGTATTGAACGGTGGGAAAAATGTATACTAATTATGAGTTTACACTTCCAATATATGGGATTACTATGTAATATTTTTTCCTAATTATTTAAAACTATAAACAAAAAATATCTTAGAGGTTATATTAATGTTACTTATAGCTCAGATACACTACAATATGTAATGATTAAAGCCGATTCATTACATTGATTCCTAAAAAACATTGGAAAAAACTTTTTCATTAGATGTTTGGAAGTTTTTCATCTTAATTTTTTTTCTTTATATCCTTATTTAGTATCATTTAATGAAATTATCACAAGTCATACTTCAATATGAATTAAATCTTAGTTTCTTAATCGGTTTCTTTCTTATCATATCCATCACTATTGAACCCCTCATCCTTTACTTTATTGATAAAAATATTTTCTTTCACATCAATTAATGTTTTAAATTTATTTTTTTATTTATCAATTTCATCATCATCAAACATAGATAAAAATTAATCTTTTTTAATTTTGGTAAATCCAAAACTTTTCTCATGTAATAAAAATATTATTTTTTGTACTTTGAAAATTTTTTCTTCAAGGAAATCCTTAATTATTCATATTAATTATAAATTTATTCTACATTAACTATTTATAATTGGACTAAAATCTAAAATATATCTAACTTTTAAATAAGTTAATCGAATCAGTAAACATAAATTTTTTGTACATATTTGAACACTTTTTGATATGAATGAAATTAGTTTATCAAAAATTATATCTTTAGAGATGCACAAATTAATAAATAATTATCACATATTATTATATTAATATTAAACACATAACAACATGATCCACCAAAAAACAATAAAGTTCTAGTGTCTTTGGAAACATGGATACATAAATAAATTGTAATATCCCAGGTATTTATAGAATAATACATCTTCATATATATTAATATTTATGAATAATATATTAATTTTATGTTAAAGGGAATTTTTTTTCCAATAGTTTACTAGACACACAACAATAGTTTTTTCTGGAATCTTACGTTGCACACAACATTCAGTTATACTGAAAAATAGTACAATATTATTATTATTATTATTTTAAATGGTAGTTAATGCCTAGAAATTGTATTGGTGTGAATGAATTGAACTAAATAAAATATTATTTAACATGTTTGACAAATGTTTTTACATTTATCAAATAAATTTTATATGCTTAAAATGATAATGAGTTAATTTTTTAGCATAAAATACTTTAATATTTTTAAGAGGTTGTTTTACCACCTTTTGATGGAGAACCATTTTTAAATCTAGTTTTTTTCAATTTTATATGTTATATTATACAAAATAAAAATTTTATTTAGATGCGAGACATGAAAATTTACTTTGGTTGAAATTTTGGTATTTTTATGATAAAATCCATATTATAATGAATAGTGAAAATGCTACATTTTAATTCAAAATTGCATGTTCATCAAATTTATTTATATAGTTAGATTTTCTTGTTAATTTATTTTAAAGTGTAATTGGATTATTATTTTTATTATTTAATCTAATTTTTTTCATTTTATGTAATTTCACATTGAAAATGGACCTAAACATGTGTCAATCTTTTGATAGTTTTTACTTCTTAAAACCCCACTTTCTGGTTTTAACATCGAGAATTAATTTTAAATTAATTTATTCTAATTATGTGTTTTGAATTTATAAAAATGGATTCCATATTTGGAATCATAAGGTCTAAATTTTTTAAATAAGTACATTTTTATTTTGGTGCATTATGAATATTAACATCATTAATTATTTTTATTTACCATGGTTAAAGGGTAAATCAGGTAAATTAGGGTAAAAATAATATTATAATAATCAAAAACTACACTAACAAATTTCTTAATCCAATTTTATGAGATATGGATGACCATGAGAATCTTTGGGTCTATTATAGGACCTCATGGATCCACTTGGGTGTGATAATGACATGTTATAATAATTAATTTAAAGTAAAGAGAAATATAACGTAAACATGTATATTTTTACTAAAAAAAATTAAAGTAGGATTATATAATTAATCACTTTAAAAATAAATATTAATTAAAAATATAAAATTATTTTCTTCATCTTATTTTATTTATAATTTTTATACATCAAATAAATAAATTTATTTATGACACAATGATGATGCAGGGATTACCTTATTAACGAATGATTGAAATAAATGATATTATAAATATTAAAATAAAATTAATTTTAATAGTTTTATGCCATACAAGAGCTTTTTGGATGATTTTTACATGTTATATTTGCATTAATATAGTTTTTTGAATGAATAAATTTGTTATGACCTTAAAAAATCAATTACTAAATAGTGTCAAAATTGACATAAATGAGTTTTTAAAACAAAAACTATTTTTTAAAATGATATAATAGTCATAAAAATATATTATTCATACAAAATATATATATATAATTTCATTAATTTCATTAATGATCTACTTGAGGTTTTCTTGTCATTTTATAGTAACCATATTGACCATATAGTGTAAAAATACAAGAAGACATGGTAATAGTTAATTTATTTAACTAAGGGTTATAGCCAAAATATAAGGTTAAATTTGTGACCTAAACATGTCTAAATCCTACTTTTTGAGAGTATTTTGACTCATCTTCATCATATACTCGAAACATATCACTTTTGGGACATTTGAATTCGAAAATAAATTTATAATAAAATAATATTTCAAGATATTCATAATGTGCCCCTCCTCCCTCTTATAAAAGGGAACCAACTCTACCCAGTTACTCACACCTCTCAAACCCCTTTTCTCAACCAAATTCTTCTCAAATAACTCCCAAAATCCCCCCCCCCCTCCTACTAGAAGCCTTAACTTAGGAAGATAGAAAATCAAGTAATCCTTTTGGCTCAAATCAAATAGAGTTTCCCGATTTAGAGGAAACATTTTTACTCAAGATCCTTTCATTTATTTAACTTCTCTATCCCCTTAAACTCTATTTATTACATTGTTTTATAAAAACAATAGTATCCTCAATATACTAGGATTATTTTATTCTAATTTTTTTACTTTCACTTACACATACCTCTATCTAATGGATATAGAACATATTGTTTCTGTGTACGGTGAACTACTGCCTCACGAAATGATGAATGTTCAATTTTCTCCTACCAGCTCTCATTATGGACATTATGATGAACCTTTATTTATATATGATATATATTATATTTTTATTATCTCTATTATTCTTTAATTTTTATTTATAACATACCTTTATGCATTCCATGTTGTGTAAATATAATAATTTCGTTTGAAAAAAGTGTGGACTACCGCCCCATCAAAGCGATGTGAATCGTTCCAGTTATACATGGAATGTATAAAGGAAGGTTTTATTAAACCTATGATAAATACATGACATAAATATAATATTGGTATTATAATATAATTTTATATAATTTTATTGTTATTATTTTAATATGACAATGAAATAAAAGTAATATTCATGTGTATGTATGGCCAAACGTCTCCATGAACGGTACATTTTATTTCTTATCTACAAATATTATGGATATTATAAATACATATATACTATATATATATGATATTTTAATCATGAATAATATTTTTTATATGATATAATTTTATTACATTGACAATTTATATCAAAACAAGTTCATTTTTAACTCATGTACCGAATATCGACAAAACATGCGATATGAACATAAATAATTATACTATTTTTATAACATGGTAATAAGTGAAAAAAATGAATAATAAACTTGAAAAATTTTATCATGTAAGTTTAAATTAACATATATTTATTATTTAGAAACATAATGATTGTACGTGATGAGTCAGACTCATGGTAAGGGACTTCATCTCAATCTCCTTTCATTGAGGCATATTTTGATAATATACACCACCTTATTTTATACGGTGTATAATAAACCCATTTCAATTTTTATTCAAATGGATTCCTTTTTTTATGAATCATTTTAATGAATGAAAAAAAATAATGTTTTTAACATATGCGGTGATAATGACTTCTCTGTTACCATAACCGTTAATTGGTATTTGGATTCCTCTATAATCCTTAATGTTTTTAAAATGAAAAGAAATCCCTTGTTCCCTTTTTGGGTGTTTTGGTATTGAAAATGGTTTTGAATGTGGATTTACTGTTTCAATATCTTGAAATGATTTCTTGGGATTTCAAATGAAATTTTATGAGTGAAATGTTGATAATTGAAATCTTTTATAAGTTATTATTATATAATGGTACTTGGACATTTGACGGGTCATTTCATGATATACCAAATACATGTGGTTATGTGGTAAACCAAATATTGGTGGTTCTATGATAAACCAAGGATGAGTGGTTTTGTTATAACCTCCAATGCATTGGGAATGTAATTTGGACGTATGGCTATTCCATTTAGTGAAATGTGTGGAAGTCGATCGTATGGTTATTCCATTTAGGTATATTTGTGTCCCATGTTACGTTTATATGTTATATATTGCATTATTTGGAATTTATGGTAATATTTTGGTTACCAAAAGTGTAAGTAATGAGATTATATTCAGTGAAGTGTTTTTTCTACTTCATAAAGGTAAAAATATTACTTTATGATAAAGTATTCATGGTTTAAATGTTTTTACAAGACTAACAGTTTTCATTATTTATGTATCCATTACTAGTCTATTTATGCTCATCACAATATTTGAAATTTTTTTCAAAGTACATAAAAAATAATATAATCAAGGATGGGATCAAGGAAAAGTCGTGTTATTTAAACAAGAAATGAACCGTGTTTCTGTTTAAAAAGATTTGGTTTTATGAAAAAATTAGATAGTGAGTAGAAGTGTGTACTTGTAATATTTAATTTGATATGTATGAGTTATGACCTAATTCTCTAAATATCTAAACCTGAAAGGATACTTAATGTGATTAAAATTCCAATTATTGACTTAACTCAAGATTATGTATTGTTTAAGTTCGGTGACTTATAGTTGGTATCAAAGGTCTATTTAGATAAATTTAGAGGTTAGGGTGTTATTTAAGTATAAGTGAAAAGATATATATAACTATAATGGTTAGAAAATAAGAAAGAGTTGTAGTTATTTTATAAAAATTTAATGAGTTTGAGATAACATGGATGAGTATATCTTAGTGTTTATATTTATAATATGGTGGTATATAGTGATTTTACTAATATACTCACACTAACATTTTTTGTTTTAGTAAATGGATGGATCTATCAAGAACCAAAGTAATAATGGATATGAAGGAAACGATGGTATTTTTCTGAATAAGAAACTGAATGAAATGTTATTTTCAATGAGAACCCATGTGGTTGTTCTAAACCAACTATCTGGAGTCATGATTTACCACTTAAACCATAGTGATTTTTATAAGTCATTATATATGATAGAAATGAATCCCTATGGAAGTTAATGTAATAATCATAAAGGTAAGTATATTCAACAACATATGCGTCAAGGATGTGGAATGAAAAACCTAGGGAAATTTTTAAAGGTATGAGAAGATGTTATAGATGTGGCAATGATGCTCATAAAGCAATATCCTTCCATAGAAAAAAGGAAGCGTTTAGTGGACTATAGGAAATGGAAAGAAGTTTTTTCTGAGTTATCAATTGAATGGTTTAAGTAATAAGATGAAAAATCATGGATAAGGTATCATGAATAATGTTTAATGATTAATAATTCTACATATAACATATTAAATAGTTATGGCAGATTATTGTATGATGAAATGTTTAAATTTATTAGCGCTCTTTTGATTATGGGATTACTTTGAAAGGATTTTTCTAGTATGTTTAACCTTGTAAATTGTTATATGAAAATGTTATTCAAGGAAAAAATATTTTTTATTTTATGGAAATAATTGAAAGTAATGGATAACCTTTATAGGAACATTGACTTTGAGGTAATTATGAGATATTACTGTTTGGGATGAAAAATGAAGTACATGAGATAAACATTGAGATTAAAATATGTTATGGTTATTTATGAATATTTTATCACATTTTTGGATTGATATATGAATTATATAGATTTATAAAAAAGGAATACCCGTAGGAAGGGTGACAACACATCACATCAGACAAGGCTGTGGGGATCAAACCCACAACTAAAGTGCGATAAGCCTTTATCACAGACCACAATCCTATGTGATGTCCCTGGTTAGTATGGATATTCCTTTGAGTTAAATGAGTTGATGGAGTAAGAATAATTTTATTTTGGTAACATATGTTTTATCAAATGGATATCCTTGGTATTGGAAAGGATTTTGGGATTAAGGTATAATTTTTATTTTGGAATACATTCATTATTTTGGGATCCCTTTATGATAATGTTATATAGAATACTATAGAATTTTATTTTGTAGAATAATTGTTGAATTATTTTTGGAGAAATATATGATTTAATTATGTACTTATAGAGATTTAAGTTATTTATGGAAATTATTAACCTATCTTAGAGAATATGTGATTTTGGAAATTAATTTTTAGTACGAGAAATTAAGTGTGGTTGATGTTATTTGGAGATAAATGTTAAAGTTTATCTTGGAAGAATATGCTATCAAACCCTTCTTAATTTTTGGTTTCAAACCTAGTTTGGAATATTTTTTATTAGTTATACGAACAAATATTTATTGAATTTATAATGTTGGACTTGGGGTATTATTGTTGAATTTTGGAGATTAAAAGTAGTCTTTTTTTATAAATGATTATTATTTTGGGGAAATTATCTGACCATATCCTAACCATTTTGGTTCTGTTTAATGTTTCAAGATAGGTTAAATAGATCATTAATATTTTTTAGATTATTTTATTCTCTAGAAGTTTATTCTAGTGCTTTGGGTGTGAAAAATTCATCTTGAGTACTCATTTTTTTGAGAAAATATGAGTTTGTGGTAGAAATTTATTAAAGGATGAAATTATACTTGACAAGTAAGTACGTTTCTTTATGTTCTTAGTAAATCATGTAAATAAATTCATCAAAATTATTAAAAGGACCTTAATACTAAAACATTATCGGTATACTTTTCGTACTGTGAAATCAAAAACCTTTTAACCCATCACAAGTTTGTTCTTTTCTGATTGTTAATTTCTCCTGATCATGTTTTCTATCACTCTACTTCAAAACAAGATGGTTAGTTTTCATTTCATATTCATGTTTTCCTACATGGAATCCTAGTATATTTTATCTCAGGTGACCTTTGTACATATATTTCAATATTTTAATGTCATGGTTTTATTGACTCTTTTCCGATGTCGGGTTTTCAATGAAGTTAGCGAGCCAAATTTTAAAATTATGAGGACGCAATTTCCAAAAGTAGGGAATGATATAACATCTTAGGTATTTATAGTATAATACATTTTCATATATATTAATATTTATAAATAAGATATTAATTTTATGTTAAAGGGGACACTTTTTCTGATAGCGTACTCGACACGTAACAATGGGTTTCTCTGAAATCTTACATTTCACACAACATTGAGTTATACTGAAAAATAATACAATAATATTATTATTATTTAAAATGGTAGTTAATTCATATCAATTGTATTGGATAGAAATAATTTAACTAACTATAATATGATTACACATTTTTGATAATTTTTTTAATGTTTATCCAATAAATTTTAGATTCCTAAAATTAGAATGAATCCATTTTTAAGTATAAAATACTTTAATATTTTTAAAAGGTTATTTTACCTCCTTTTGATGGAGAACCATTTCTAAATCTATTTTTTGTAACTTTTATACTTTTTATTTGAAAAAATAAGCTTCTTGTTTAGAATAGGAACATAAAAATTTACTTTGGTTTAAATTTTGGTTATTTTTTGACAAAATCCATATTTTAATGAATAATGATAAATACTGCATTTTAATTCAAAACTGTCATTTCACCTAATTTATTTATATAGTTAGATTGTATTTTTAATTGGGTTTAAATTGTAATTAGATTATTATTTTTTTATTTAATACAATGATGGTCATTTAAAGTAATTTCACATTTAAATTTTACATAAACAAATGTTATTCTTTTGATAGTTTTTACTTCTTAAAAATCAGCTTTCTAGTTTTGACAATGAAAATTAATTTTAAATTAATTTCCACCAATTATGTGTTTTTAATTTGGAAAAATGGATTCCATATTTGTAATCATAAGGTCCAAATTGTGTAAATAGGTACCTTTTATTTTTTTACATTATGATTAGTAACATTAGTAATTATTTTTATTTACCATGGTTAAAGGGTAAATTAGTTAAATAAGGTCAAAAAATAATATTATAATAATATAAAACTACCCTAATATGTGTATTAATCCTATTTTATGAGATATTTCTGATAATTATCATCCTGGTGTTGATTATATGACCCCATGGATCTATTTGGATGTGATAATGTCATGTTATAATGATTAATTGAAAATAAAGGGAAATATAACATAAAAATTATATTTTTTCTAAAATAATTTTAATATGGGAATATATAATTGATCTATTTGAAAATATATAGTTATTATAGATCTAAAAATATTTCATACATCATGGTATTTTATTTAATATTTTTATACATTATATATATAAATTTATTTATGACACAATGACGATGTAGTGATAACTGTATTAATGAAAGATTCAAATAAATGATATTATAAATATTAAAATAAATGTAATTTAAGAATTTTTATGCTATAAATTAACTTTATGGATGACTTTGAAATTTTATCTTTTATTTAATTTAGTTTTTTTTTTAAATTAATCAAGTTTTTATGACTTTAATAAAAATCAATTACTAAATAGGGTTAAAATTGACATAAATGAGTTTTTAAAAAAAATACTATTTTTTAAAATTATATAATAGTCATAAAATTATAAAATTATTACAAATGAATTATATGATGATAAAAATTTTATTATTGATTCACTTGAGGTTCTCTTGGCATTATATAGTAAACATATTAACCATATAGTGTAAAAATACAAGAAGACACGGTAATAATTTATTTATTTATCTAAGGGTTAAATCCAAAAGATAAGGTTAAATTTTGTGACCTAAAATTATCTAAAACCTATTGTTTGAGAGTATTTAAACCCATACTCATCTTATCCTATAAATATATAAATTTTGGAACATTATAATTCTAAAATCAATTTATAATAGAATAATATTTCAAGACTTTTCTAAAGTGCCACTCCTCCTTTTTATAAAAGGCCACTAACTATACCCATTTTTCACACCTAAAAATCAACTTTAATTGACAAAATAATACTAAAATAAGCTCCCAACATCCCTCCATTCTTCCTATAGTCCTTTCCTTGGGGATAAGTAAAATCATGGAATCCTTTGGGCTCAAATCAAAAGGCGGTACCTGATTTAGAGGTAATGTCTTCTCTCAAGATCCTTTCATTTATTTTGCAGATCCATCCCCATAACATATATTTATTCCATTATTTTATAACAACACCAGTATACCCAATATACTAGTATGTTTTTATGATAATATATAGACCTACACATACACACACCTCTATCTAATGGATATATATCATATTATTTCTGTGTACGGCGAACTACTGCCTCACGAAACAATGATTGTTTAATTTTCTCCTAACACCTCCCATGGTGGAAATTATGATGTCGCTATATTTATATATGATATATATTATATTTATATTTTATCTATACTTATTTAATTTATATTTTAAAAATACCTTTATTCATTCCATGTTGTGTCAATATGATAATTTCATTTGAGGAAGTGTGGACTACCGCCCCCTCAAAGTGATGTTACTCGTTCCCATTATACATGGAATGTATAAAGGATGGTTCTATTGAACCTATAATAAATAAATCAAATAAATATAATACTGGTATTATAATATAAATTTATATAATTTGATTATTATTCTTTTAATATGAAAAAGAAATGATAGTAGTGTTCATGCGTTCGTACGGTCTACCGTCACCATGAATGGTACATTTCATTTATTATCTCCAAAAATTATGGATATTCTAAATACATATATACTAGATATATATAATATTTAAATAATGAATAATATTCTGTATATTATTGAATTTTGACTACATGGAAAATTTATATCAAAACAAGTTCATTTTCGACTGATGTTCTGAATTTTGACAAAACATCTGATATGATCATAAATAATTATGTAATTTTTATAACATGGTAATAAGTGATATAAAAGGAGTAATAAAATTGTAAAAGATTATCATTAATGTATAAATTAACTTAACTTTATTATTTAGGAACATAACGATTATATGTGACGAGTCTGACTCATGATAAGGGACTCCATCTCAATATCCTTTCATTGAGGTATATTTTGATAATATAAACCACCTTCTTTTATATGATGTATAATAATAACTTTGAATTTTAATTCAAATGGAATATTTTTCTTACTAATAAATTTACTAAAGGTCAAAAAGGAATTTTTTTTAACATATGCAGTGACAATGACTTCTCCTCCTCCATAACCATTATTTGATATTTTGTTTCCTCTATAAGAAATAATGTTTTTAAATAGAAAATAAATACCATATTTTCTTTTTGGGTGTTTTGGTATTTAAAATGGTTTTGAATACGGATTTACTATTTCAATATATTGAAATTATTTCTTGTGACTGTAAATGAAATTTTATGAGTGAAATGTTGATAATTGAAATCTTTTATGTATTATTATTAAATAATGATAATTGGACATTTGATGGTTGGTTACGTGATAATACAATGATGGGTGGTTATGTGATAAACTAAAGATGGGTGGTTCCATGATAAAACAAGGATGGGTGGTTACATTATAACCTTCAATACATTAGGTATGTAAGTCGACTATATGGCAATTCGATTTAGTTATATGTGTGGAATTCAACCATATGGTTATTAAAATTAATTATGTTCATGTCCCAGGTTACCATTATATGTAATATGTTTCTTTCTATGGACTTTATGGTGATATTTTGGTTAAAAAATATTTAAGAAATGATCTTATATTCAGTGATGTGTTTTTTCTACTTCTTAAAGGTGAAATGTTTTACTTTATGATAATGTATTCATGGTTTACAGGTTTTTTCAAGACTAATAGTTTTCATTATTTATGTATCCTTTACTGAGAATTTTATTCTCATCCCAAGTTTTTAAATTTTTTTCATTGGATATAAATAAGAATATAGTCACTGATATGATCAAGTAAAAATCATGATATTTAAACATGAAATTAACCTAGTCCTTTTTAAAAATCTTTTGTTTTATGAAAAAAAAATGGATAGTGAGTAGAAGTGTCTACTTGTAAGATTTAAGTTGTTATGTATGAGTTATGACCTAATTCTCTAATTATCTAAACCTAAAAAGATCCTTGATGTGATTAAATGTCAAATTATTGATTTATCTCAAGATTTTGTAATTTTAAAGGCCACGACCTTATACAAATAGTTCATAAAATATCTATACTATAACCCATATAGTTCTTCATAACTAGCACCATTCATAGACACATCATACTAAAATATTTACATCATATCCTGGATAAATTAAAACATAATAAAGTGTGAGATTAAATTCACAATAAGGGTAAATAAGTTAGATATAAATATATATTATAACATTGATTTAGTATAATGGGTATGAGAAAATGAGATTAAACATTGAAAATATTACCTCGTAATTCATAGATCTTAAACACGAGTCATTGAATAAATCATGGAAGTTAATAAGACATGATTCATAAAGGTATAAAAGAAAAATAACCATGAGAATATACTATTTTCATAAGATCATATCAGAAAATATTTTAATAAATTATGTCATAATCATAGTCATATAAATCTTATGCCAAGGCCACCCACTAAGGCATTCATATCATATTAGGCTTGGGATAGACAAAAATTTACCTGCTTCAGGAATTTTATAACCTATTTTGTAACCTTAGAGCTCATAAATCATTAATCTATACCCAATGAATTTTATATTTATATAATTATAGGACCACCTATCACATAATCATAAATCTAGTCATATGTATTCCATAAGATCATAAACAAATTCATCATAACATAATTCATTGAAAATAAAATGGGTTTTAGTAATATTTTATCATTATAACAATAAAACATCCAATGAAAAAATAAATATGGTACTATTAGGTCATATCCATAGTAAATCTTAAGTAAAATCAAATGATTTTATCATAGAATAAAAATTCCTTTAAAAGATCACTGGAGTGTTTCTTGAGAAAAATAAAATATTCATTTTAAAATCATATATTAATAAAATATCCAAATATAAAGAAGTAATTTTATTTGAAATTATAATTTTAAAATTTTAATGAAATATCTAATGAATTGAACATTCAATATGATGAGAAATTTTTTTCTTGTCATGTCTGTTAGAACAAATATTCCTTTCACATTTTCAGTGAGAAACCAAAAGTAAATTGTTCGAAAAATGAAAAGAATATTGATTTTAAAACATTTTGTAAAAATTAAAATATGGGAAAAATAAATTTAAATAATACTCATAAAATAATAAAAACATTCTTGAAATTTTTTTAGAAATCATGGACGTGGATGGAAAAGGATTTTCAACCAAAGAGAGAAATAAATTCAATTATTATTAAAAGTGTTTATTATATATCTTGAGTAATTAAAGTGAGGGAAGTGAATGAAAAAAATGTATTATAAATAAATTACCAATGTATAAGAAAATTCATGATATTATTGAGAGATATACCATGAATTTTCATCAGTATAAATTTAATCAGAAACAATCCTAATAAATAATGAGATTGTAACATAATCTCTCTCCTCAAGTTCAACTTGCAACAAGGGAACTCTAAACCCATATATAATAATTATAAATTTATTATAATTCTAAAAAAGTTATTTACATACTTATAATATCATATATGATCTATGTATAACATTTCAACACACATTAATTAATAATTAATTTTTAAAATCATTGTTTTCCGTGTGTTTACTTTTTCATTTTCCATATAAAATTCATATAGGTAGTCCCAGTTATTGTAGTTTGATCATGATTGCATAAAATACATAATTTTAATCAATATATAAATATTTTAATTATTAATTATATATATATATATTTATATATAAAGTGTATTTATATAAAAATGAATTACATCATTCATGGAGACGGTAAGTCGTATGTACGCATGAACATTATTTTCACTTTTTGATGGATGGAATGAAATTAATATAACTAATAATAAACCTTTATAGAATAATTATTATATCATAAATATCCTAAATATTAATTAAATGCATCCTTATTACCATCCATGTAAAATTTAAATGAAAAAAAATCACATCGCTTCACGTAGGTGGTAGTCTACCCATACGCATGTGTGACACTATCATTTTCCAAAGGATTGAAATATAAGAATATAGATATGATATTATAAATCTAGAAAATTAATTATGTAATTAATATAATATATAAACTATAAAACCATAAAATTACAATCCAATAATTTTGGTGATGGAAAAATAATTGTTTCACATTGTGGAGGTGGTGGTCCACATGTACGCATGATAAATACATTCAATTCCCATTTGATGGAAATGATAATTTATAATGGTGGTTTCATGATCTTAATAAAAAATTATTATATTTATCATACCTAATTTATTATTTTATGATAAATAAAATAGATTTATATGAGGTATAATAAGAAATAAATTGAAAGAGGATGGGTAAGATGAATGCCTCTCCTTATGAGTCCATTGTTAGATCATTTTCTAAGTACCCTTGGAATAGTATTTTAAGAATACTGACACATAATATTTGTGGACATGGAAGTTTAAAACATAATTGGATAATTTTAGGTTGATCTAGAGGGATCAATGTTGTGAAAATAAAAGAGTGAAGCGGTGTCCTTTTATATGGGAGGGAAAGGTCACCAATGGAATAACAAAATTAATTAAAATTTAATTAAGTAATTATAAAAAACTTATTCAAAAAGGAAACATATTCAAATATAAATATTAAAATGTTGATATATAATCATAAAATTAAATGTATACATGTTTTGGTGTTATTTTTAACCATATCTTTTTTTACCCCTTCTTTAAGAATTTTTAACCTTAACCATAGTGACAACTATTTTTATATTAACGGGTTATAATTTTAATTATAAGGAGAAAATTATATCATAAATGGTTTAGGGAGGAAATTTTAGACCATACATTATCCCCATTTTCCTAATTAAATATATTTATTATTTTTAAATGATTTATCAAAATATTATTTTCATAAAATATCATTGTTGTCATTTTTGACACTATTCGTGTAATTGGACTATAAAGACATATTGAAAAAATATGGATTTCTAATATAAAATTTTAAAACATCTTTAATATTTTTTTATCTAATAAATTCATGTAACCCAATAATTAACCTAAATTGATTTACATTAAATATTTCTAAAAGAAATTATTTTGTTTTTCAATTAACTACAAAAATACTATGTGGATGTCGTTTAAGAATTTATGGAAATTATTCTGTCAATAAAAATTAAAAATAAATTATCATGATAAAAAATGAATTTTTATTTAAAATAAAAATTTATTTTTGAACTAATATACTTTTTATCCTTATATGAAAATCGTAGATATATTAATGTCAAGAGAGTGGCCTTTTGTATCTATTCTATTCATAAATAAATATAAACATAATAACAAAATTAAAATTGAACCAATTATCCATTATATTCAAACATGGATAATAATTTATGAACTAAACACATATAGTAGGATTAAATCATGTTTTATAAAATTTAAAAATCTTTAACCCAATTTTTAAACCCTATTTTACCCATTTTATACTAACCAAGGTGACAAATATTTACCAAGGTTACTGTTTATATGAACAAAAATAAAATGCCCCTAACTACAAAATATAAATATATTAATTAAAAATATGGTATCCATTTTCTAATATTCAATTTCTATAAATTTTATGAATTCATTTTAAAAAATTAAGTGAGTAAAATGATTCAAACCCTATTGTTTAGAACAATACATTTTTTAACCAAAAACGTGATTTATTCTTATCTCATGACTATAAATACATTATAGGAATGTCAAAAAAATTGAAATATAATATATAAAATTCCTTAAATTCAGTCACAAATAGTTATTAATTTAATTTTTGATGATAAAAACATGTTGCATGCAAAAATAAATTTATAAAAGAAATCTATTTTGATTCAAATAATTTTTATTTTCATTTAAAATAAAAAATAAAAAAATAATTCATTTTATACATGTGTAAAGCATAAATTATTTATAATTTAGTTATTCTTATTCATAACCACCAAACCAACTACTAGGCGATAATAATCCCATTAAATAATAATATTTAATAGTATAACACGGTCTGTTTAAACATGGTGTTGAATGTAATGAAAGATATCAAAGAACAAAATTATTTATACATAAATATATCATAATGTATTGATGTGTTAGATTATACCACCTTAAAATGAATTTCTCACCTGAAATAATATCACACTTATACAAACAACTGAGGATATCTATTTCATCATATCCTCAAGTTCCTGAGTTGATTTTGGGAATTATTGATTCCTATAGATACCTTTAACTTGGTGAGAAGTATTGTTTCTTATAACTTTGTCTCTACAATCCAAGATTTATGAATGTTTTTATTCATTGGAAAGATCAATCTCTAGAGAATGAACTATGTGTTCTATTCATGTGATGGATCACTCATGTACTTCTATGAGATAGATGCATGGAATACACCGTGAACATGAGAGTGTTTTGAGGGAAGATCCAAGAAATAAGCCACCATACATCTTTGATCAAGATTCTCAAAGGCATTGATATAACTAGTTCCTATATTTCCTTTCATTTTTAATCTCATAACATTTTTTAATGTATAAATTTAAAGAAATACCTTCTTAAAAACATCGAAATCCATATTTCACTTGTGATTGACAGTGTAACATTTCTATCAACTATGAGCTGCCATTATATGCTACTAAATGGATAAAAATTTATCTTCCATTTCCATATCTATCTCATGTCAGAATAGATTTATTTCTTAAAATTCATCCTAGAACATTGGATATATACATATATTTTTATATAGGGCTTTATATATATCCATCTAAATCCTATATGGATTTATATTATTGTAAAAAAACATTGATATAAGTAGTTGTTGGACCAAAACTCCTTTGAAATCCATAGAACAAGAAAAAAAATTATCATCTAGGTTATAAATGGATCTACAAAAATTAAAAACTATCTAAGGATGATAATAAGTATTAAAAATAAACTCTTTTTATAAATCCTATTGAATATTTCATTAGAACATTGAGTTAAACCTCAGATCCCAATCAAATTCAATATAATGTTGTACTCCCTGAAAACATACTACATCATTAATTTATATTCAGGTAATATGATCATGACATAAATATGATATGATATAAATGATGTGTGCTAACTTTATATAGCCTTCGACTATAATCCAAATAGCATAATGGCCTTTAGACATTTTAGGGAGTCTGACAAAAAAAATTCATAGTAATGTTTTCCAATTTCCATTATAGCATGGGTAATAGTTATAACATCCCTTTAGAATTGTATCACCAGACATTAAAAATTTTGAAATTACGGATAATGAGATACATACTCTGAAATATATATATCCAGGTTATCAAACTATAAATACTTTTTCATATCTTTATACTTATTTTTACTTTTAGGTTAAATAAAGAATGATGAACTATGTGCTTCATCCAATTTTCCCCTCTATAAATCTGGTATAGATGGAACACATAGACAATTCCTAAAACCTATCATTCCATCAAAATAAAGGTTGATATTATTGATATCTTTTCCCATCTTGTATATCTCTATATATTCCTTCTTGTGCCACATTAATCCTCACATTGGTAAATGGTTGAACACACATTTGAGCAGGATAGCATTTCTCCTATTCATTCAGGATTCCTAGATCGATCCTTTGAAATATAAATATAGTTTTTAGTTTTTGACCATCATTAATGATAATATATAATTATCTTTTTAAATTAAATAATTATCCACCTTTTTCACTTTCCCAGGGTGGTAAGGTATTAATCAGTCAAAATCGTTAATCAACTCCAACCATATTTTTTGGAGAATATTTTTATCTGTTTTAGTGAATATATTCATTAAAATTTTATGATCAGTATATATACCACACCTTTCACTATAATGATAATTACATTATATATTTAATGAAATACATACCGTATCTATCTCCAAATCATGAGTTGGGTAAATTTCTCATGAACCATCGATTGGAGAGAGGCATAATCTATCACTATATCATTCTTCATAAGGATGCAACCCAAACCATTATTCAATGCATCACTATAGATCATAATCCCATCTCTATTTTTTGGTAAAGTTATAGTAGGTGTTCAAACTATCATTCTATTTAGTTCCCTGAAATTTTCATCGCATTCATCTTTCTAATAGATATTTTCTCTATACTTAGTCATCATGGTTAGTTGATCTGATAACCATAAATTTTCTCCTAAAAGAATCGATATTATCTAGACAATAAGTAGACTATCAATCTTAGGGACTATTTATTTTCTGATCCAATATTAAATAACATTAATCTTTGATTGATCCACCAATATGTCCTTTACTAAGATTTTAAGATCCAAAAATTATTTCCAAAGTTTACACTTGGTAAATTCAACATATAGATTACCCTTCCTTAGGGTATTTAGTACAATCGTAAAGAGGGGTTAATTATATTCCATTATCTTTTAATATATAATAATATCATCTATAAATATTTCCACAAACTTATCAAGGTAATATCTAAAGACACTATTTATTTAATCCATGTAGATAATAATGGCATTAGTAAAACCAAATAGAAATATTATAAATTCATAGTGTATATACCTTGTACGTAAGTCTATCTTGGGAATGTCCTCATTTTTACCCTACATTTATGATTTCCAAAATGAAGGCCAATTGGTAAATATATTTTGTTTTATAAAGTTGATCAAACAAGTTAACAATACAGGGTAGAGGATATGTGTTCTTAATAGTGATTTTGTTATGTTCTTCATAATCAATACAGATTCATGTTGATATAACTTTTTTCATGAAGAAAATAATAGGTGCCCCCCAAGGTGATTCAAAAGTCCTAATGAATAAAATTTCATGATAATCCTAGAGTTACTTCTTTAATTATTAAATTTCAAATGGGGAAATCCTATATAGATTCATCCAAATAGGTGTAGCACTAGGTATGTGTTTTATTTAAAACGCAACTTCATGGTTTAGTCAATGAATAAAAATATATTCCATAAGCACATAAAAAAACTCCCACAAAATATGTATATCTTTGATGTTCAGTTTCTACCCAACCATTTTGGATAAAAACCCCCTTTTTTAAAAGAATCAAGACTCATATAATAGATTTTATTTCTATTGAATGTTCATATTTACCATATTAATGATAAAAGATCGTATATTGGTTTTCTATAACAAATGTGACCTGCCTTCCTTGGAAATTGATGTGGTGTTTATGTTCTTAAATCCTATAAAATTCATAATATTATATAAAATTCAACAAGAGTGAGAATAACAAGATTTTTGGAAGCACGGTCCCATAAACATATACGAGAGAAGAAGAATATAATTGAGATATGATAATCCTACCATTGGGGTTTTCAATTCTAATTCAAAATATAATCATTGAGGTGGTATTATGATACCATTAGAATATTATTCATATATGAAAGATTTGGTAGATCCATAATTCAATAATACATGTGCAGTTCTAGAGTGGATGTTAAGTACACCTTTCACCACATCATTATCATACCCATGCCCACAATAGTGACCGCATGAGATTTACCTTTGTCTTTAGGATTTAGTGGTTTCTAACATCGATCATCATCATTAACATTTGAATTTCACCACTGGTCATCATAATTCCTATACTTCGTTCATTTGAAACACTATAGTGTGGATGATGTATTCTATAGTTCTTTTCCTCCATCATTGGCCAACTTATTCCCATAACTTTAACATTCAATTACCCAATGACCATACTTTTCACACATTAAGAATTTACAAGTCACCTTATGATAATTTCCTATATGTCTCCTACCACACTTCATGTATAATTGAAGGTTCATCTCCTTCCATACATGATTTTTATTATTAAATTTTTTTTGAATTCAATCATTATTTTCTTATTAAAAACATGAGATTCATATAAGATTCCAATATCCATTTCATCCTTAGTTTCACATTGATTTGTGTATTTATAATTACTAATGTCCCTTATAATTAACTATATCCAGATACTTGGTTTTAAGACATTGAATAATTGATCAATCTTACTTTCTGTTCTAGTGATAAAACCAGTTGAAAAATTAGCAAGTATTGTAAAATGTTCCTCATATTTACTAACAGATTCATCATCATTCTTCCTTATCTCAAGGAATTACTTCTCCATTTTCATTCATGTAATACAAGGAAATTACTCTTTCAAAAATAATATTCTAAAAATATCTCACTCCATGGAGTCAATTTCATCCCATTTCCTTGTGTTCTTGTTTATAGACCACCATTGATTTTCTTCATCATCCAAGTTTTAGATATCCAAAAATAATTTTTCATTATCTGAAATCTGTAGAATGGAAAATAAATTTTCAATAGTACTGACCCATTTCTCAAAAACAATTGGATCATTAGATCCATTAAAAGAATATTTATATTTACTTGTGAAGGACTCAACATATTTTTATTCCCTCTTTTCTTGTTTGGAAGCTCAATATGATTCATGGAATAATAAATTTATGTAAGTATAAAAATTAGATATTGTAATCCATCTCCCATATGATTTGTTATCTCATGAGTACAATATATGAATTATAAATCATGTTTTTTGTTAACATGGTTTATTTTTGTTCTATTTATTGACTAAAACAAAAAAACATATTTTGGGAAACAATAATCTGAATGGGAAACCACATAATCATGAAAAATAATTTATAGGATATCAAAATCATAACACTATAATTTGAATCTATTCCACCTTAGTATTAACCATGGTCATCCACAATCAACATTTATTCAAATCATTCATGAGTTTCATATAGAATATGTGAATTAAACCAAGCATATCCCCTGATAGTGTAAAAAAAGTGGGCAAAACGAGCACACTCATATTGAACCAGAATTATGGTTATGATAAAACTGACCAACACTTTTTGGGGTTATTATCTATAAATGTATTTGTTTAAATGTAATGTCCACTTATATTATCTAGATATACATGTTTTTTAGGAAAACCAAATTACATTATTTACTATAACATTGCATATTCTCTTATAGATATGATTATCCTATTGGGTCTCGGTAATTTTTTATCATCTTAGTTTCCAAATATAACATAACTTTTCTCTGATAACAACTATAGAAATATATAATTTTCATACATAAATATCACTTCTTATTATATGACTATTAAATACATAACAGTATGATCTATTTTAGAAACCTAAAGGTTTATTGTCTTTGGAATCATGGATACATAACTGGTTCATATAATATATACTTCATCTCCCACTAAGTTCTTTATAACTATCACCCTTCTTAGATACCACATATATAAAAAAATTTATCATATCATGGGTAAAAGGAAAAATAATAAAGGGTATGATCACATACTTATTAAAGGTCAGAAAATTCATATTTTAATAATCATTTAAACATAACATCAGCAATATGGGTATGAGAACATAAGACTAACCTTTGAAAATCATACTATTCAATTCATAGATCATGAAAATTTTTAATTGAATAAATCGTGGTAGATCAAAATACATGAATCATAAATGGATTAATGAACATAATCCATGATAATATAACAATGGAATAAAATCATATCTTAAAAGAGTTCTATTATACTTGGAACAATCATAATCAAATAAATATTATTTTAAGCCTACTAACCAAGACATTAATAACGTATTAGGCATGATATAACTGCCTCTGTACCTGCTTTGGGATTGAGATAACCTCTCTTACATCCTATTTTAGGCATGGGATAGCATCCCATGTACAGTTGGAGCTCATAAAACATTAACATTTTCCCAATTCATTGAAGGGATATATAATTATAAGTGAATCCATCACATTATCATAAATTCATTCATATGTATGCAATGGGATCATACAAGCATTCATCTTAACTACACTCATGGAAAAGAAAATAGGTTTTATTGATATTTCATCACTATAGCAAATAAAAATCAAGTGAAGAATAAATATTTCATCATTCGATCATATCCCTAGTATATAATATGTAATATTTAAGAAGTTGTCATTGGTGACAAAATCTTTTAAAATTTCACTGTAATATTTCTTGAGGAAAATACCATTCTCATTTTAAAATCAAATATTGAAAAAATCCAAATATGACGGAAAAAAATTCTTTAAAAATAACCTTTCAAACACGTAAACTATTATTTAAATAATTTATCATTCATGGTGGTGGAAAATTTCATACATTCTATGCATGTTAAAAAATAATATTTCATTCACATTTTTGGTAAAAAGTAAAATGTACCTCATTCAAAAAATTATAAGAGGATTATTAATCCATTTTTTAAAAAAATGGTTTAAAATAACATAAAAAATCATATTATAATATTAAAATAATTGTTTAAATAATTTTTAGAAAACATGGACATGGATGAAAAAGTATTTTCAACCAAAGAGATAAATAAAATCATTTTTCATTAAAAAAATTCTTTCAATATGTCTAGTACACAATGTGAGGAAAATGAAATAAAAAAATATATTCCAAAGAAATAACATAGGAGAAGAAAATTAATGATAATATATATATATATATATATCATTTAATTTCAACTTCACGAACAAAATCATAAACAAACCTGATAAACAATGAGACTGTAACATAATCATGTACCTCAAGTTTGACTTGCTTTGAAGGAACTAAACCCACATTTATACTAAATTTAAATTTATTATAATTCTATAAAATATTCATGTAAATAAATATAATATTATATATGATTCACTTATAACATTTCAAAACCAATTTATTAATAATTTCATATTAAATTCATCATTTATTTGTGTTAACAGTTTCATTATTCATGAGAATTTTAGTTTGGTAGTTCTGATCTTTGTACATTGATCATGGTTCCGTCATCTATATAATGTTAATCAAAATATAAATATCATATATATTAATTATATATATATATATTCACCCATAAAGGATAAATATATACAAATTAATTACATCATTCATAGAGATGGTGATCCATATTTATGGTGATGGCTCTTTAGATTATCAAGAATGTGCTACATGTGCCTCTAGGGTCTTCTTGATTAATAACCATTAATAGTGGAACTCTGCTGGTAAAGTGTCTCGATGTGGATCATCTTCCTCTGAAGTCCTCAGCTCCCTTTCATGTAGCGGTTCTAGTAGACGGTGCTACTGGTTCTCATCCTTTCAAGGATTTCCTCTCTAGGCCTCCTTTTTTAGTGTACCTTCCTTCTTTCATCCTAGGAATTTTCATTGCTCTAGGATACTTGGTAAGGATAGACGGATGCCCTTCAGTAGATCAATCTTAGTAGGAGCTCAATGAGGCAGAATAATTTCATCACGGTACCCTTGTGGAAATGTTCAGGTGTGAGCGACCTCCAATTTCATTCTTCAGAATTGTTGATAGATCCTGGGGCCTCTCTCCTCCAGCAGAGGTGTCCCCTATTACCAGGGATTCATGTAAAGTGGTAGTGTGGGTGTGGATACCAAAGATTACTATCCCATTTTTTCAATCACTGTATTATTCATAGGTTTGGGGACTCTCTGGGTGGTTTTCTATGTGCGGATAAATATCTCAACATTTCCAGGCATCAATGTCAACTTCTATTTTTGTTTAAGTGGATTTAACATCTTATTTTCCCCCTAGAGTTCTCATCCATGCTAGTGAAAGCGTTTCATGGTGGAAACAAATTCAATTTCAATCTCCACCCCAGTTTTTCGACATTTTCCGAATACAGGGGCACTTATTACTAGTTTCCAGGCGTCATGCTGCTTCAAAGGCTAAGGGACCAGTAGTGGAGGTTGGTAATGTTGACACTTCAAGCGAGGTAGATAAGTGAACTGGTTCTCTTTCTTTCCTGGCCACATAGATCTAGGGTTATCCATTTTCTTTTAAAAAACCTCCATTTCTCAGTCCAGGGGCCTCTATCTTAGAGGTTTCTACCATTGTTATCTCTCCCTTGAATAGGAATCCTCCACCGTAAACTCTATGGGAGGATGGTTCCAAAGACTAGATCTGAATCTCTCCTATTGAAACAGTTCAGGGGGATCCCTCGCATGCAATTGAATCAGTTTATCTGTTTGATGAAAAACCATTTTTGGGAGAGATGTTGTGCTTGGAAGCAGGTGGTAGGGATTTTCATAGTTAGATTTTTCAATATACATATAACAAAGACAACCATACATACCTAGTTCTTCTAATGAGCTCGCCAAACCATTTTGTATTATTTTCATCCATTTTAAGAGAATAGGGACATCCATATCCTAATGTCATGGGTACATTGGAGCAGCATCATTCTATCCTCCTCACAACAGGAAGGCTGTCCCATTCGAAGTCGAGAGATGCAGTTAACTTGTCCATTGCAATAACCTCATCTTCTAAGACTCAGGGCCAGTGGGCAATGTTATAGGCTTAGGGCTTAGGGAAGGAATGCCTTTATCTCATCTAAGGTGAGAAATCATCAATTTTATATTATTTCAGTTTTTGAACACAAGTAGAAATAGCACCAGATTATGATCTTCATGATAAAAATGGGCTTATCCCACTAAATTCATGGTCATCCTAATAATAGTCATGTGTGGATTTTTTGGAAATCTAATGTCTCTTTTGAATTGATGTAGGTCTTGGTTTAACATATTTCTATGAAATTCGATTATGGAGTAGATTCTTTAATCTTCTCATATTTTTAAGAAAAATGTGATGTACATGAAAGGTTGGCCCTATGGTAGCTATTGTTGGATACTCAACCAAGGAGTCATCCATGGTTTTTTGTTGGTGACATAAATGAAATAAAATACTCATCAGAGAAACATGTGGGAGTATACTACTCCCAACTTTGATCCTTGATTTCAAAGTGTTCTTCTCTAAGAATGGGGTAATGGCTATGGTTTTCTTAGGTTAACCCTTTACTTGGAGTAACAAAAAGAAAGGAAGAAATAAAATTTAGTTTAGGGTGGATTTATGTATAAGCAACATGAAAGGGGTTGACACCTTCCCTCAAGGAGAGGTGATGCACCAACCTAGGGTTCATTCTGATCATGACCCTCTTCTGATCACTATTAAAAAGGATGAGAGGAGGGAGACACAGTTCTATTTCTTGGGGAGTTTGCTCAAGACAGAGGGCTCTACTCATATGGTGGAAAACTCATTATTCCAACCGACTAGGAGTAGAGGTTAGAATGTCCTTTCTAACAGGATCATGAGGTTAAGGGATAATTTTCAGGAGTAGAGCATTAATAGAACTAATAGTGAAGACCTATGAGAACAACTAAAGGATGATATCAAAAGTCTTGAATCAATCCTACAGAAAATATGGGATGACGATGTTTCTTTATCTGCAGCCTACAAAAATAATATCTTGAATAGGAAACTATTAGAGATTTAAAAAAAAGAAAAATCAAGGGTGCACTAGCTTAGGAAGGTGGATAGTAATATAGGATTTTTCCATGCTTGTTTGAAAGAGAAGAGTGCTTTCAATAACATTAATATAAAGATGGAGGATGATTCTTTTATAGGAGATCAGGAGGTGGTAGGTAAGCTAGAGGAAAATCATTTCAAGGGTCTTCTCGGAGTCCCTCTCTTGAGTGATGGCGGGCGCTAGAGGGATGGTAGTATTGAGAAATTTTGGAGTAATATTCCTGGGTAGGAAATTGTTGATGACCAGTCTAATATAGGGGTTATCCCCGATGAATAAGAGATCAAAGAGGTTGTCCATGCTTTGTACCCTGAAAGCTCTCTAGGACCCGACGGTTTCCTGGGTATGATTTATGTTTTTTCATGGGATTTTATTAAAGTGCAGGTCATTGGAGTTATCCAGAAATTTTTTCAGGGAGGGGCAATTACCATAGCCATTAATGATTCTAGGTAGGTTCTTAATACAAAAGATAAGTAGCCTACATCATCGAATCAATTTAGACTGCTTTTCTTGTGTAATATTTCTTATAAAATCATTACCACCATTCATAATAGAAGGATTAAAAGGGTGCTTCCTTGGATAATTTCTAGAGAGTAGCATGACTTCCTAAAGGGACAAAGTTTTTAGGGGAAAATTAGGATTTATATAGAGATAGTTAATGACATCAATAGAAGTAGTCATGGTTCAAAAATTGTGATCAAAGTGGACATTGAAAAACAATATGATTGAATGGAATAGATTTTTATTCTTCACTATATGGAGAAATTCAGGTTCAAATCATGGTCTCATGATCTCATCTTTAGGTGTTTTTCTTCTCCCTATCTCTTAGTATCTCTAATGGGGAGAAGCTTCAGGTTTATTAAGTCAATCTTCAGTCTGAGTTAAGGGGATCCTATCTCACATAACATGTTTATTCTGGCTCAAGAGTATCTTTTATAAACTCTTCATAACGAATTATCTATGGGAGGCATTCATACCTATAAGAATAGAATAGACCCATAAAATATTTCACATTTGATGCATGAAAATGATATGGTGTTCTTCATTAATGGTGGAATAAGCTATTTGAAGAGGTTTAACAAATTGATGGAGTCTTATAGAATATAGAGAAGGCAAAGAATTAATTCCTAGAAAATTAATGTTTAAATTTCCAAGGCTTTCTCAACTAACAGATGGAAGATCATACAAGTTAAGTTGGGAATTCATAAAATTAGTCTTCTGATAGATTACGTAGGTTCCCCCATTATATATGGGAGGATCCAGAAAATTCTTTTTGATAATCAAGTGAAAAGGTTTAACTATCAGATGTTTGGTTGGGAAAAAAAATTTATCATTTTTTGGAAGGATCACATTGGTCAATAGTGTTTTATACTTAATTCACATGCATGTATTTTCAGTTATTAGGCCTCCAAAGGGAACTATTGATAGATTCTAAAAGATTAAAATTGCCTTCATCTAGAACTAAAAAATTGAGGGGAATTTTTATTGGGCTGCTTGGAAGTGTCCGGATAAACCCCTTAATGTGGTAGGGATTAATGTGAGGATTGTCGTTGACTCGATGGAGGCTACCCATGTGAGATTGGATCAGGATATTATTGAAGGTAAATAATTATGGGCCATGTTTATAGGGAGTAGATATAAGTAATATTGGGGAGTTTGGGACAAGAATCCAAGTAGGTTGTTGAGCCTAGATAAAAACATGAGGAAGCATCTTTCGGGGCTGGATGATAAAAATCAAGGTGATTTTGGTTGTGGTGATATTCTTTTCTAGAAATACAATTGGGATGGGCATCTGACCCACATCCTAGGCTATCTGGTTCCATAGATTTCTCTAAGGAATAGAAGTTTGTTTCTGATGTTTATCTCAGTCATGCTGAATGAGAACAATAAAATGTTTCATGAGGGGATTATCATTTTAGATGATCTAGATAGATGTATCTTCAAAGATCCATAAAAATGATGCTACAAGTCTAGGGACATCCTCATATCCATGCGGACCTTACAAAATAGTGATATGTGGAACTCCAAGCTATGGTGCAAATCCATTTCTGGTATGATGAACTTTATGGTTTGGAGTTTTCACCACAACACTATTTCTATGGATGAAAATATTCAAAATAAAGGCATCATTCTTGTGTCAAAGTGCCATTATTGTGTTCATATCAACTCTGAATCCACTTGGAACTTTTTCATTAAGGGGAGTGGGATAGCTTCCTCTGGAAGTAGGTTGTACAATGGATGGGCTTCCAGGTGTAGGTAGACAACATGCATGATTTTCTATATAACTAGTTCTAGGGGTCCGAGGGGTGGGTGGCTATTGTAAAATGGTGTGGAATAGTGTTTTCTACTATATGCTCAATGCTCTGGAACTCAAGAAACAAAATTCGGGAAGGGTTTTATTGTTATCTACAGCAGCTCAAGGTTCGAGCCTTCTCCCTTCTTTCTAAACTGGGTCATCTGATTCACATATATGAAGAAATTAGTGGCCACAATATCTTTAATGGTAATCTCTATACATATGACAGCACGGTTTAGCTAAGAGGTGGATTAAATATAGTCCTCCATGATATTATTTCAAGATAAATATAGATGGCTCTTGTAGTCAAGGCATTTTTCAAAGTGGAGGCTTAGTTCACAATGCAAGGGGGTCATTGGTCAATGGTTTCAGTTCTTTATATGGTCTAGGAAATGTTATTGGGGTAGATACCAGATATCTTCTTAGTGTCCTATCCTTGCTAATGATCTATAATATCAACATTGAAGAAGTTGAAAGTGATACAAAACATCATGTGCAATTTCTCCAAAGCTGCATAAACACTCCATGGTACCTTATTTATTTAATCAAGAAGTGAATGCTTATTATGAGCAATGAGTTGGAGACCTCCCACATCTTTAGGGAAGGTATCTTCATGGTGTAAAACTTAACTAGCTTAGTAAGTCCACATAACAACCTTATTATTTACTGTCATACAAGTACCCTTCCCCATGAATGTTAATTTATTGTCAGTGGTGATGCTTTAGGGATTCAACATTACAGACCTCCTTAAACATTTCTATGTCTATATTTGTCCCATTTTCTAGAATAAATAAAAAAGTGGCTTTCGATTGATTGTAGTCCATATGTATGAATGAACATTGTTTCAACATTGTGGAGGATAGAATGAAAGAAAAGTATATAATAAATCACCTTTATAGGATAATTATAATATAATTTATATCACATATATGTATTTATTAAATATATTTTTTTTACCATCCAGGAAAAGTGGAAATGAAAAAAAAATCGCATTGCTTTATGGAGATGGCAATCCACACATACGCACAACCGACGTAAACATTTTCCAATGGGTGGTAAGGTAAGAAGGTAGTTAAGATGTTATAATTAAAAATATATAATTTTGTAATAAATTTCATATATAAACATTAAACAAATCTTAATAAACTTCCATGAAATATGGTGATAGAAATATAATTGTATCCTTAGGTAGAGGTGGTTGTCCATACATATGCATGAGGGAGGCTTTCACTTCCCATTTAATCAAAAAGTGGTAGGATAATGGTTGTTTCATGATAATAATAACATTTAATTATATTTTTGATAAATAATTTTTTATTTCATGATGAATACCACATATTTATATGAGTTATAAGAATAAATAAAGTGAAAGGGTCGGGTAAGATGATTACTTCTCCTTCAATAGACCTCCTTTAGATCTTTTCTTAGAGACCCTTGAAATTCTCTTTTAAGAAAACCATAACCTCTAATTTTTTTCAAGGGATGTTTAAATGAGAATTAAAAATTGATTTATTAGGCTATATAGTTTAATTTTTTTTGAAGGATATAGAGAAGGTGTATCCTTTTATAAGGGTGGGAAAGGAATCACTTGTAATTAGAAAAAAGATAAAAATAAAATTAGGTCATTCTCAAGGTAAATGCTTAAAAAATGTTCATAGATGTGAAGAAAAATATAATACATATGAAATATAGTCATCCAACTATGTTTATATAGGTTTTGGTGTTATTTTAAAATTTATATTTTTGTTTAAATTTTTTCATTTTTAATTTTTATCCTTAACCACGGTAACAAGTATTTCAAAATTAGAGGGTTATAATTATACTTATAAGATGAAAAATGTATCATGAATTGAAAAGGTAAGAAATTTCATAGCATAAATTTCCCCTCTTTTCCTATTTAAGGTTTTTAGGACTTTTAACTAATTGATCAAAATATTTATTACATAAAATATAATTAATGTCTTCTTTTTACACTATTCATTTTTTTACATTAAAGACATCAGGAAAATAATAAATTCAAATATAATCCTTTAAAGAATCCCAAATATGTTATATTTATCTAAAAAATGTATATATATTAAATATTTTCTGACATTCTATAACATTAAATATATTTAAAATAAATTTTTTTATTTTCATATTAATTGAATAAATATTATCTTAGCATCACATAATAATTGAAGATAATTATTGAAACATTAAATATTATAAATAAATTTCCATGATAGTAAAATTAATTTTTATTTTAAGTTATAATTTATAACTAATCTTATCGTCATTTTATCCTTGTATAAATTTTTTACATATATTAAAGTCAAGAGAGGGACATTTTGTATCCATTCATTTATCAAAGTAATATAAAGGTCAAAATCATAGAAAATGGAACTTAGTGAATATTTTTTGAGATGTGGGTAAGAAATTTTGAACAAAACTCATCCAATGTGATAAATGAAATTTTTAATGGAATTTTAGAGCCTTAAACCAATGTTTTAACATTGATTTACCCTTATCAAGGTGAAAAAAATTAACCAAGGTTACTAATCAGAATGAAAAAAATAGACCTATTTACAATTTTGAATCACATGAATCCAAATTTGATATATATTTTTTGTGATTCAATTTCAATATGTAGAATAAATTTATTTTAAAAATAAGTGACCAAAACGTGATAAAAATATATTTTTTAGATTAATACATTTTTACAAATAAAACATGATTTATTCTTATCTCGCACCTAAAAAATTAGAAGAATGTTAATAAATTTGATTGGATAAATAATATATAAAATTCATTAAAATAATTCCTAAATTGTTATTTAATCAGTTTATTAATATATTAATTAATAGTACACATAAAGATATTTTTTCATAAAAACACTTATTTTACATTAAAATGATATTTATTTTCATTTCTAATCAATTTATAACCAATGAAATCATTATATACATCTGTAAATGGTACATTTTTAATAATTTAGTTATTCTTATCCATAACTCATAATATAATGTCTAAGTAATAACTTTCACATTAAATATTAATATTTCAACTGTAAATCACAGTTTTTTAAACTCAGTGTTCTATGTAAATAAATCTATGAAACAAATATAGATTTTTTATAGATAATTATTTAATTATACATTAGGGTGTTAAATCTTAATTTATTCATTATCCTCATAATTATCTTATTTTTATTTGGATTCATCCAAAATCCTTTATTATGTCATATCTTTAAAAGATATTTCCCTTTTGACATTACTCATATTATTAAGAGTACTCCACTTCATCATTTGATAATAAATCAATAATCAATGTAAATCATCCTATATAAATGTATAGAGATCACAGTCTTCAAGTCATGCTACCATTTACAAAAAATTTATAATATGAAATCATGTATCTTATTAAAATATAAGTAATCGTAATGTGTCTCTCTAAAACATATAATGGTGATTACCACTTAATTTACACTTGTGAAGATTTCATCAATAGATTCACCATCATAATTTTAAATTTCTTCAAACTAAAAATTTAGAATATATGATTGATCTTTGTTTACATTCAAATTCCTTTAATATATGTTATTTATTGTAATGCCCCGACCCCAATTACCCAGAGTCGGTGTATTATTTTAATACATTGGCATGATGCAAGGAAATCATGTCACGAAAGACCGATCGGTTTAACAGTCTTGTAAATAGATTACATACATGAACGTTACATTACATTATAAAATGAAAAACAACAAAAAAATTATCTTCATTGACCACATTCATATCCCTTAGAGTATCCTTTTAGTTCATTCATAATACACTTCTTGGAAATCCTGGGAAAATAAAACATAAGAAATGGGTGAGCTAAGATGCTCAGTAAGGGTAAACAATTTAGTGGAAGATAACATAAATAATAGGCATGGTGAATAATTGAAAAAACATTCCTTTAAAAATAATAAACATGAATGTTTTATGGTAGAAATATGAGATGAGTAAATAATTCCATAATAAAATATAGTCATGGGTATTCTACTAGTCTAATAACCACATGAACCATCAACATTATTTCCATAATGAGGGAATGTATAATGTCAAACATTTTGAAACATTTTTTCAAGGCCTCATCCAAGATGTCTAAAAATGATTAAGGCCTCGGCCAAAACCATATCTCAAATTGGGAAAGGCCTTTCCAATTCCACATATAATTGTCTCATGAGACCTACTGATGCATCGAGGAGCTATAGCGGGCTCCACCCGTCACTTACTATGTCCAATACATTCCTCAAATGAAAAGGTTGAAACATAACATAAACATTCGTATTAAAACTAGCTTATGAGATGTCAATACATTATCCATAAACCATGAATGGTATAAAAATAACACATCCATAGTCAAACATATCACAAAACCTTAAATACAATATAGATGATATGTATCATAATAAATCAACTTCAAACAAGTTTAGAATTCATCAAAGGATGTTGACATAGATGAAAATGATTTGTAACAATCTTTGAGAGAAATATCCATTTTTCATGAAAACATTTAAAAGTCACAAAATTTAGAAAGGAAGACATTTAAAGACATTTTTGAACTAAAGTGTCCCATACCAATTTAAAACTTTTTAAAGTAATTAACATTTTAAAACATTCATGTCCATATAAATAAATCCTTAAAACCATTTTGAACACATGGAAATTAATGAGAAAGGTTTAGAAGAATAAATCTTTAAAACATTTAAAATGATGTTTTAATAAAATATTACCTTAAAATTAATCCCTTTGAAAAATATTTTATGAAACATGGACATGGATAATAAATATTTCCCAGTAAAAACTTACCCACAAACAATCTCGAATAATAATGAGATTGAGGAATTAACCCTTATCTTGCACTTTCCTTTGGTCGAGGGTATGTTTAACCTTATGTATAATGAACATAGTGTGTTATTAAATTATAACATAACCATATTCATATTTATTATATCATAAATGATTCATTTATGACTTTATACTACCCATTTAATAATGATTTCCATGTTAAATTAACATTTTGGGTAATAATCGCTTTCTTTATCGTACGTGTTTTAACTTGTTATTCTTGATCGTATCATTTAGAACATGATTTAAATACTTTATGAATATAAACCTTGATTTATATATCATATATATTTAGAATATAAATATTTATAATAGATAGATATATGAAATGGAAGGCACCGTTTATGGAGATGGTAGGTCATACGTACGCATAAACGTTGTTTCCATTTTCATATCGTATTGAACAGAAGTAAGTGAATAAGATATATGTAAGTACATACATATACATATACATATATATATATCCATTATAATTATTATTTCATATATTACATACTTATTAATAATATATATTTTTATAATCACCGTTGAATGGTGAACGTGGGAATGAATCTCATCGCGTTGTGGAGACGATAATCTGTACGTATGCACTAGCGACAATATCATTATATTGATGGTGAAATCATATGTAATTGGATGGTATATAATATATACCGAATAATTAACATGTTATATTTATTATTTACATCAGTTATACTCATTATTATACTCATCCAAATAATGAAGTGTTTGAATAACAAACTACACCATGATGTGGAGACGGTAAGTCATATGTACGTACGTATGGTGACTTTGTCATTCATATGATGGATAGAATAATGAATATGGTTGTACCATTTTTATAATAACATAAAAGTATATAGAATATACTATATTTATTATTTTATAATGGAAAAAACAAAGACAAAGTAAGTGGAAGAAGAAAAGAACTTGAAAGAGGTGATGAAATATTTACCTTTTCTTCTGGTTCTTCCTTTTGATTTGATCAAAGGGCTCCTTAGGTTGGATTTATGATCAAAGTAAGGACTCTAGATTGATTTGAGTGAAGTTTTGAGGATATTTGGGTAGGTTTTGGCTGATTCAAATGTATTTGGAGGTGTGAAATTGATAGAAGGGGAAGTGCCCTTTTATAAGAGATGCGAGGGTCACTTTAGGAAAAGCTTAAAATATTATTTTATAATAAAATAATTTTTAGTTTCTAATGGCTCCAAAATGAATTATTTAGAGGATAAGGTGGGGATGGGTCGAAAACCACTCAACCAATAGGTTTTAGACAGGTTTAGGTCATCATATTAACCTTATCTTTTAGATTTAACTCTTAGGTTAAATAGTTTGACATTTACCATGTCTCTTTGTATTTTTATATTATATGGTTAATAAAATTCCTATAACAATACAAGAGAACCCCATATGGTTAATTATTAATATATATAACCTTTTCTAAGTCCTTTGTCCAAACCTTATATTTTTAGAAATATTATATCAATTAATAATATAGTATTTGTTTTAAAAACTCAATTATGTCAATTTTGACACTATTTAGTATTTGATTTTTTTTTGAAAGCCATAAAGACTTTATCACTTCGAATAAAATTTATTTACCCAACCATAACATGTCATATTAACCTAGAAAATTAGTTTAATTCATCATAAGTCTCAATTTACATTAATTTGGATATTTATAATATCAATTATTCTAATATTTCATTAATAAGGTAATTACTGCATCATCATTATGTCATAAATAAATTAAATTATTTAATGTCTAAAAATTATAAATAAAATACCATTATTTATGAAATATTTTTATATTTCTAATTAATATTTATAGTCGAATTTATATTGTTTGTAACCCTATATTAAAAATGGTTTAGTTATTAAACATTGAATTTAACTTTTTTAGCTCTTCTTTAAATAAAATAATAATAAATGTCCTAATCTAATCCAAGTGGACCAAAGAGGATCATATTTCATTCCTAAGGTTGTTTTTGTTCTAATTATACTTATCTAATAGAATTAGAATATGTGTTAGGGTAATTATGATATCATTTTTACCTTTAATTACCCTATTTACTTTTAACCGTGGTAAATAAAAGTCAAAAGTTACTATTCACCAAAAATTATTTTCATCTCATTGAATCACATCTTACTTACTAATTTCAATCCTGTCTCTCGGATTTTTGATATTCAACTCACCGAAGTGGTAAAATTAAGTTTTATGCAAATTTGCTAACGTGCCTAGAAGGTGGGTAAAAGAAGTTAAAAGGTTCAATAAAATTTTATATATCTAATTTTATTATAAAATGACTCTAATTAATTACATTGAACTTATATAGGTATTATATATCTATTTTTACTTAAAATAAATTTAAATAAAATAAATAATTATTTAAATAAAAAGTCGGTTTTAAATAATAATGCAGTGTTTTTCACTATTCATCAAAAATTGAATGTTTTCAGAAAAATACCAAAAATTCACCCTAAGATAATTTTAATATTATGAATTCAAAAATTAAGTCTATTTTACCAAATTTAAAACATATAAGTTTCATTTATTAATTTAAAATTAATTCTCGTTGTCAAAACCAAAAAGTGGGTTTTTTAAAAAGAAAAAAACTGTTAAAAGATTGACATGTGTTTATGTCAAATTTAAATTTGAAATTAATTATAATGTCCTAAATTGTATTAAATGATAAAAATATAATATAATTATATTTCATAACCATTCAAATGCATAATTTAACACTATAAATTATTTTGATTAAAAAAGTTGTTTTCAATTAGAACATAGTATTTTTCACTAGTCGTCAAAATATGAAAGTTATCAGAAAAGTACCAAAATTTTATCCAAACTAAATTTTTATGTCCTACTTATATATAATAATTTAATTTCATTAAATTGAATATATAAAAGTTTCAAATATTAGTTTTAAAAAGGGTTCTCCATTAAAATGCGGTAAAATTATATTTTTTGAAAATTACTTCTTTTATCTGAAAAAATGAATTTGTTCTTATATTATGTATAAGAAACACATAATATGGATGTTAAAATTATATAGAGTATATAATATTCAGAATGCATTTAACACTATTCATAACCGCTTTTTGAATGACTAGTTTGGTAAGTTGTGGTGCGCTAGAACTCGGTGTTGCGTATAGCGCAAGCTATTGAATTAATTTAATGAGACAACGTACTATGAAATCTTGGGGTGTTACATTCTCCCATCCTTCAATAAATTTTTTCCTTGCAATTTGAAATTGTTCTTTGAAAATAAAAGGTTTAAAATAGAAAAATACATTTTTGGAAAACCCACATTGGAAATTGGGTTAATAAAATTTAGTCTTAATAAGAGAGAAAGGGAATAAAAAAGTCACCTCCAAATTATAATCTAAATTAAGAGAACATTGGTGGAAATAAGAGACACATAATTTAAGGAAAAACATAAATATTTATAGGGAGTGATTGAGGTCATCATTCATAAACAAGTATAAAATTGAGGGCCTCAAATCCATCAATTTATGATGATTTAAAATATCATTAGTTCAACAAAACATAAGGTATTAGGATAACACATTTTTGGTTTTAAGATCTCTTCCCTAAAGTTTAAGAATTAATTTTTTCATAGAATAAGAGGAAAAAAATATACTTGACAAGTAGAGTTTCATCCTTCAAATAATTACTACCACAAACTCATCTTTCACTCCAAAAGATAATAGAACTCAAAAATATCCTATTTATCCTAATCATATAGGGTTCCAAAAATAATTAATTTATAATTCATTTGTCAGAATATTTAAAAAAACTACATTATACGAACCAGGATATCACGTATGCTAGTGGTAGGTGATCCACACTTATCTCCCTTCGGTTGCGGGTTCAAGTCTCATGGCCTTACCGGACGCGACGGGTTGTCACCTGACCTCTGGGTTGTCGCCCGACCTCTGGGTTGTCCTTTTTATAACAATCCAAAAATAGTCTTAAGAAATGATTTAACCTTAATAATAGTATCCAACATCAAACTTAATTCATTTCAATCTTTAGACTTATCCAAAATACTTCTGTCCAAACTCACAGTCCAAAATTTATAAGGAAGGTAAACACAATGAAGATCATTTTTTCCATGTAATAACATGTGAATACCTTCATCATGTATTCTTGTAAAACACTATAACACCCTGAATTACCATAAAACCTTATTAATTACATTCATAATCCCTTATTCCTCATAGAATAATGGATATACTCCTTCTATCCAAAAATTTTGTAAACTCCAACAATGATGGAATATGCAAGTCATTAATCAGTTTCAAGGTAGTCAAGAATATCCAATATAATTTATCCAAATCAATCATATATTATTCCAAAATAACTACCTCGGTATCAAAACCATATTATGGTTTATATTTCTCTCAACCATATATTTTCCAGAAAAATTAACCTTCTATTGAGTCACTTTTCTTGGTTACACACAATCTCAAGTCCTTAATGAAATAGTACTGCAGTACAATCCTTTTATAATCTATAATTCTTATAACATGTACATCATTAATACAATACTAAAATGACACAATAATTTAATAACAACATAAGAAATCTAATCATTCCGCTTCATCTTCAGTAGTATCATAACTTGATTATTATCTAATAGCAGCATTTGGGGTATACTCTGATGATTTGGACATTGCTTCGCGTAGTGTCCCAACTCCTTGTAGATGAAGCATTGTACATTTGAAGCATTTTTATTACTCTTGCAATCACGTACTTAGTGTCCTTTTTCTCCACACTTATAACAAACTCTCATTCCCTTCAAAAATTTACCAAGTTGATTCTTTCCACAGTTATCACATATGGAAAAATCCTTCTTTCCCCTCTTCCCTTTATCCATCTTTCTTTCTTCCATACTTTTCATCTCTTGCTTCCCATCAAATCCATAGGACTCAGAGAATTCATTACTTATCTTATTAACACATGATATTATTTCTTCATATGATGAGAAGACATGGGAGACTATTTCCCTTTTAAATGTTGGCTTAATACCATGAAAGATATGATCCTTCTTAATCTTTCAATCATGCATATTGCTGGAATTCTCATTCCTTCTACTAGACATCATTTATAAATAATGGCATACACTAGGTTAGTTTATTAATCACAATGTATAATTCCAAACTTGTAAAATACCTAATGTAAATTCAAAAGATTATTCATATAATATATAATCATAAAATGTTTTCTTTGAGGAAGTATTTACTCTTAAATCCTTCATAATGGCTTGTAAAAAAATGTGAATTATCCTAATAATATCCCCCGGGAGTGTCGTAATAAAGAGTGAAGCAAGGCCCATTGTCGTGTAACAGGATAGATCGAGTCAAGCTCGAAACTCCTTATCAGAGTTTTCAATCCTAGGTAAATCTGTTCCAGAGCTGCCTCTACCTGCTCATATCCAGACAGAGATGTATTGATTGGAAAATTTACAAAATCTCTACATTACCAAAATTCTAGGAAGTTCTTCTATAATAATCCTCAAAGTCTATCTTAGGGTAATGTGTTCTAATCATATTTTATCTAAATCTAGTTTCCAAGGTTTGTACTTAACTTCATGTGATACCAATTGTAATGCCGACCCTGGTTACCCAAGTCGGTACATTATTTTAATACATTGGCATGATACAAGGAAATCATGTCCTGAAAGACCGATCAGTTTAGCAGTCTTTGAAATATATTACATACATGAACATTACATTACATTATAAAATGAAAAACAACAACAACATTGTCTCCATTGACCACATTCATATCCCTTAGAGTGTCCTTACAAGTCAGTCATAATACACTTCTTGGAAATCCTGGGAAAATAAAACATAAGAAAGGGGTGAGCTCAGATGCTCAGTAAGGGTAAACAATTTAGCGGAAGATAACAGAAACAATAGGTATAGTGAATAATTGAAAACACATGCCTTTAAAAATAATAAACATGAACACTTTATGGAAGAAATATGAGTTGAGTAAATAATTTCATAATAAAACATAGTTATGAGTATTATAATAGTCGAATAACCACATGAACCATCAATATTATTTTCATAATGAGGGAATATATAATGCAAGACATTCTAAAACATTTTTTCAAGGCCTCGGCCATGACGTCTAAAAATTATTAAGGCCCTGGCCAAAACCATATCTCAAATTTGGAAAGGCCTTGGACAATTCCATGTCTAATTGTATCATGAGACCTACTGATGCATCGAGGAGCTATAGTGGGCTCCACCTGTCACTTACTATGTTCAATACATTCCTCACATGAAAATTTTGAAACATAACATAAACATTCATATTAAAACTAGCATACAAAATGTCAATACTTTATCCATAAACCATAAATGGTATAAAAATAACACATCCATAGTCAAACATATCACAAAACCTTTAATAAAATATGGAAGATTTGTATCATAATAAATCAACTTCAAACAAGTTTAAAATCCATCAAATGATGTTGACATAGATAAAAATGATTTGTAAAACTATTTGAGAGAAATATCCCTTTTTCATGAAATCATTTAAAAGTCACACAATTTATAAAGGGAGACATTTAAAGACATTTTTGAACCAAAGTGTCCCATACCACTTTGAAACTTTTGAAAGGAATTAACATTTTAAAACATTCATGTCCATATAAATAAATCCTTAAAACCATTTTTGAACACATAGAAATTAATGAGAAAGGTTTAGAAGAATAAATATTTAAAAAAAATAAAATGATGTTTTAATAAAATAGTCCCTTAAAAATCCCTTTGAAAACTTTTTTATAAAACATTGACATGGATAATAAATATTTCCCAGTAAAAACTTACAAATAAACAATCTCGAATAATAATGAGATTGAGGAATTAACCCTTACCTTGCACTTTCCTTTGGTCGAGGGTACGTTTAACCTCCCATATAATGACCATAGTATGTTATTAAATTATAATAGAACCATGTTCATATTTATTATATCATGCATTATTCATTTATGACTTTATACTACCCATTTAATAATTATTTCCATGTTAAATTGACATTTTGGGTAATAATTGATTTCTAAATCGTATGTGTTTTAACTTGTTATTCTTGATTGTATCATTTAGACCATGATTTAAATAATTCTAGAATATAATATTTTATTTATATATAATATATATTTAGAATATAAATATTTATAATAGATATACATATGAAATGGAAGGCATCGTTTATGGAGATGGTAGGTCGTACGTACGCATAAACGTTGTTTCCATTTTCATATCATATTTAACGGAAGTAAGTGAATAAGATATATGTAAGTACATAAATACATACATATATATATATATAGTAGCATTATTATTTCATATATTACATACTTATTAATAATACATATTTTTATAATCATCGTTGAATGGTGAACGTGGGAATAAATCTCATCGCGTCTTGGAGACGGTAATTTGTACGTACGTACGAGTGACAATATCATTATATTGATAGTGAAATCATATGTAATTGGATGGTATATAATATATACATAATAATTAACATGTTATATTTATTATTTACATCATTTATACTCATTATTATACTCATCCAAATAATGAAGTGTTTGAATAACAAACTACACCACGATGTGGAGACGGTAAGTCGTACGTACGCACGTATGGTGACTTTGTCATTCATATGATGGATAGAATAATAAATATGGTTGTACCATTTTTATAATAACATAAAAGTATATATAATATACTGGATTTATTATTTTAGAATGGAAATAACAAAGAAATAGGAAGTGGAAGAAGAAAAGAACTTGAAATAGGTGATGAAATATTTACCTCTTCTTCGGGTTCTTCCTTTTGATTTGATCAAAGGGCTACTTAGGTTGGCTTTCTGGTAAAAGTAAGGACTCTATGTTTATTTGAGGAAATTTGGGAGGATATTTGGGCCGGGTTTGGTAGATAAAAATGGCTTTGTAGGTGTGAAATTAAGAGAAGGGGAAGTTCCCTTTATAAGAGAGGTGAGAGTCACTTTAGGAAAAGCTTGAAATATTATTTTATAATAAAATCTTTTTTGGTTTCTAATGTCTCCAAAATGAATTATTTCAAGTATAAGGTGGGTATGGGTCGAAAACCTCTCAAAAAATAGGTTTTATATAGGTTTAGGTCATCATATTAACCTTATCTTTTAGATTTAACTCATAGTTAAATAGTTTGACATTTATCATGTCTCTTTGTATTTTTATATTATATGGTTAACAAACTTACTATAACAAACCAAGATAACCCCATGTGGTTCATTATTAATATATATAACCTTATCTAAGTCCTTTGTATGAACCTTATATTTTAGGAATATTATATCAATTAATAATATAGTATTTGTTTTAAAAACACAATTATGTCAATTTTGACACTATTTAGTATTTGATTTTTTTGAAAGCCATAAAAACTTTATCACTTCAAATAAAATTTATTTAACCAACCCTAAAATGTCATATTAACCTAGAAAATTATTTTAATCCATCATAAGTCTCAATTTACATTTATTTGGATATTTATAAAATCAATTATTCTAATATTTCATTAATATGGTAATTATCGCATCATCATTGTGTCATAAATAAATTAAATTATTTAATTTCTAAAAATTATAAATAAAATACCATTATTTAGGAAATATTTTTAGCTTTATAATGAATATTTATAGTCAATTTTATATTGTGTGTAACCCTATATTAAAAATGGTTTAGTTATTAAACATTGAATTTAACTCTTTTAACTCTTCTTTAAATAAAATAATAATAAATGTCCTAATCTAATCCAAGTGGACCAAAGAGGATCATATTTTATTTATAAGGTTGTTTTTGGTTGAATTATACTTATCTAATAGAATTAGGATATGTGTTAGGGTAATTATGATATCATTTTTACCTTTAATTGCCCTATTTACTTTTAACCGTGGTAAATAAAAGTCAAAAGTTATTATTCACCAAAAATTATTTTCATATTATTGAATCACATTTTACTTACTGATTTCAATCGTGTCTCTTGGATTTTTTAAATTCAACTAACAGAAGCGGTAAAATTAAGTTTTATGCAAATTTGCAAACGTGTCTAGAAGGTGGGTAAAAGAGGTTTAAAAGTTCAATAAAATTTTATACATCTAATTTTATTATAAAATGACTCCAATTAATTACATTGAACTTATATGGGTATTATATATCTATTTTTTCTTAAAATAAAATTAAATAAAATAAATAATTATTTAAATAAAAATTTGGTTTTAAATAATAACGCAGTGTTTTCACTATTCATCAAAAATTGAATGTTTTTAGAAAAATATCAAAAATTCACCCTAAGATAATTTTGATATTAAAAATTTAAAAATTATGTCTATTTTACCAAATTCAAAACATATAAGTTTCATTTATTAATTTAAAATTAATTCTCATTGTCAAAACCAAAACGGGGGGTTTTTAAAAAGTAAAAAATGTCAAAAGATTGACATGTGTTTATGTCAAATTTAAATGTTAAATTACTTATAATGACATGTATTGTATTAAATGATAAAAATATAATCTAATTATACTTCAAAACCTTTCAAATTCATAATTTAACTCTATAAATTATTTCGATTAAAAAAGTTGTTTTCAATTAAAACATAGTATTTTTCACTATTCGTCAAAATATGAAAGTTATCATAAAAGTACCAAAAATTTATCCAAACAAAATTGTTATGTCCCTCTTCTATAAAATAATTTAATTTCGTTAAATTGAATATATAAAAGTGTTAAATATTTTTTTTTAAAAGGGTTTTCCATTAAAAGGCTATAAAATTGCATTTTTTGAAAATTACTTCTTTTATCTGAAAAAATGAATTTGTTCTTATATTATGTCTAAGAAACACATAATATGGATGTTAAAATTATATAGAGTATATAATATTCAGAATTTTGTTAATACTATTCATTACCGCTTGTTGAACGGTTGGTTTGGTAAGTTGTAGTACGCTAGAACTCAGTGTTGCGTGTAGCGCAAGCTATTGAATTACTTTAATGAGATAATGTACTATGAAATCTTGGAGTGTTACATTTATCTTTTCCCATATATACTAGATTTTTTTAATCCTATTTAAATTTATAAATTATTTCTCTGAATGTGATTAATGAAGTTGATTACAAGCACGACCATTATTTCATTATTTTTGACCAATTACTGTCTCCATAAAACCATATGCATGGAGAAAATTCCATTTTATAGAAAGTTTTATCACATAAAAACTATTTAAAAATGAATTAAATCACCATATATGTCCAAATATGACAGTTATTTCCATAAAACATGGGAATTACCATTTATTCACTTAACTTATTTAATCCTTATCTAGCATAAATTTTGAAACCAATAAATTTTTTAAAATAGAGAACAATTAACACTATCAATAATCGAATAGACTTTTTTTATTTGATGGAATCTTAGAACATAAGTCTAATACAACTTATGGATACATATATTTCAATAGGAATTATCATCCTCAAATATATATAAGGGTGAATCAGGGTATAAAATTATTTTACATTCCACCTTTGAACAACCATTATTAACTATTAATGTGACCATATTTTATATTATTTTGACTTTCATCATTATTTTCTACTTAATTTTGATGATTTTAAACAATTAATTCCATAACTATGCACCTTAAAAATATATTTATTTTATGAAAAAAATGAATTTACAGGATTGACCATTCAAAATGAATGGACCTTCCTTGGAAGGATCATGGAAATATATGATCATATAATCTACCAATCATCACAGATATAAATGAACATGGATTATCATTGAAATCATTTTATATAATAACTTATATTTATTGATGTAATGTTATACCAAAAAATAAATTATAATGATGTTGAAATATGAGGCAAGAATAATCTTCAAACACAACCAATAAACTCCACTTTCCAACAAACGAGTACCAACTCCTCTTTTATTCATCACACGTAGATTTTTTTATAAAAATATGAGTGAAAATTGTCATAAAACACACAACATAATATTTTATTTTTCAAATATATATCTAGAGTTTAGTATAATATATTGACTTCAACCAATCTAAATAATGTTATAACATCTCTATACAAAACATAACATTCTTTGTTGTCTTCAAAAGCATCCCTTTTTTTCACATTCAAGTATTTCCACATTAAAACATTTTTTGATAAATATCCTCAACATGTATTCTCTATATTTGCTATATTTTACTACCTTTTCTAATATTAAACTTCCAAATTTTGAGAAAACATTTCACTATACAATACCATGAATAGTTTCCATGCTTCCTCTATCATTTCAATTTGAATCTTAAATTAAAATTCCAAAACCAATATTACCATCAAATTTTCTTGCATCAAATCAAGACACTACATTAATCTAGTAAATTTAATCAACCTTAATATACTTACAGGACATATGTAATTGAGTTAAAGTGTCCTATGACTTATCTATTGAGCCACAGCACTAAAAGAATACAAAACGTGAAATTCACTCTCACCACATTTTGGTCATTTTTCACCATAAAATATTATGATTTAAACTACTAAATATCAAATTTTATAACCATTGAGAACCGTGGTTTCTTTATACTTGACCATGGAATGGTGATCCCCATTTTCATTCCAAGCAGATGACCACATTGAGCTACCTATTGTTCTCCATATTTACATCAACCTAAAACTAGCATCAATCATTACATTTATTAAAAAAATACAAAAACAAAAATACCATGAAATAATTCATTCCATTTTCATAATACCATGATCAATTCTATATAGAACATGAAATAAAATGAGCCACCTTTGTGGAAAGAGATTTTGAAAAAATTCCCCAAAAACTAGTACCACATAATTACCTATTTCCAATTCTCCAAAAGACATTATTATTTGAAAAATAGACCAAGGCATCTTCATCAAAACAACATGAAATTATCAACTACCTATTCTTTTACACCATCAAAATTCCATAAAAACTCACCATGGTAGAGAGAGTCTCCCCATAGTGTTTGAATATTTTTATCAAAACCATTACTTCCAAAACTCCCATCTTTTAGTCTATAAACCCTATTTTCCTATATCACAAGGACCATTATGTGTCCATAATAACACTATGGAATAATAATTTTTTCTTATATCTATACCACTATATAATCTATTATTGACCTAAAAACATATTCTATACAATTCAAAACTATTAAATTATCTCACATCAAATGAATTACAAAGATTTGCCAATGTTTGAATATGATTAGCATGTTTACTGATTACAGGAAACCCCTAAGTCACTATGATAACTAATATTATTTATTTAAGGGACATTTTGATGATTCTAGATATTTTCATGGTTAGTTTTATTTTTTTAATAATCTTAATACATTCCAGAATATGACTAAAACTTAATATGGTGTAACCATGGGAGGCCACACAACAAATTATATAGTTTCCTTTGTGAAATATCTATGGTGATATGTAGTTTTGCTGTAGAAAAAGGGCCACACAATAGGTCTTGATCAAGAGTCCCATTGTTCTGTAATGGGATAGGATATCTCTTGGAATGTCTAGATTTTCCAATTAATTGAGTTTCTATGAATGTTATAGTTATATTGGAGGATGATGAACCTATGTTGTAATGGTCAAGTGCTCGAGAGGCCCTTGGTTTTTTATGATAGAGGTGCTTCATATTGTAGGGTGTGGATTCACTATAAGGATGATTTTGTGAGTATAATTATTAAAATATTATGCGAGGTTTCACCATAGTGTGTATCCATGTGGGGGAACTATACCATAGTCTATAGAAGCTTTGTTGTGATGGTGGTCTACCCAGATGTATTTTTTAGGAATTTATAATTTTTACCCCATCGTGGTTTTATGTGTTTTGGCCACTTTATCCCATCCCTTGAATGTTTTCCGGGATATATAGAATCCTTAGGGATCCTCACTTCTCCTCCTCCTATTATCTTTGTTTTTTATCCTTATTAATCAATTTTAGGTGGCCCATCGATGTTTGTTTATTGTTTATTAATCTACTATCCTACTACTCAATTATCCTTACATATGTGAACCTAAATCACTATGTGGTTCACTCCATGGAGTCAATTTCATCCCATTACCTCATGTTCTTGTTGAGACACAACTATTGATCTTCTTCATCATCAAAATTTTTGATAGCTAAAAATACATTTTCATCATCTGAAATCTGTAGAATGGAAAATAAATTTTAAATAATACTAATCCATTTCTCAAAAACTATTGGATCATTAGATCCACTAAAAGAATATGGATATTTACTCGTGAAGGACTCAACATATTTTTATTCCCTCCTTTGCTTGTTTAGAAGCTCAGTATGATTCATGGAATAATACATTTGTGTAGGTATAAAAATTAAATATTGCAATATATCTCCCATATAATTTGTTTTCTCATGAGTACAATATATGAATTATCCATCATGTTTTATGTTAACATGGTTTCTTTTTGTTCTTTTCATTGATTAAAGAAAAAATCATATTTTGGGAAATAATAATCCTAGTGGGAAACCACATAATCCTAAAAAATCATTTATAGGATATCATAATCGTAACACTATAAATTGAATCTATGTCACCTTAGGCTTAATCGTGGTCATCCAGGATCAACATTTATTCAAATTATTCATGAGGTTCATATAGAATATGTGAATTAAACCAAGCATATCCCCTCAATAGTGTAAAAAAGGTGTGCAATACGAGCACACTCATATTGAACTAGAATTACGGTTAGGTTAAAACCGACCAACACTTTTCGGGGTTATTACCCATAAATGTATTTGTTTAAATGACATGTCCACTTATAGTATCTAGACATTCATGTTTTTAGGAAAACCAAATTACATTACTTACTGTAACATTGTATGTTCTCCTATAGATATGATTATCCTATAGGGTCTCAGTAATTTTTTCTCATCTTAGTTTCCAAATATAACATAACTTTTCTCTGATAACAACTATAGAAATCCATAATTTTCATACATAAATATCACTTCTTATTAGATGACTATTAAATACATAATAGTATGATCCATGTTAGAAACTGAAACGTTTATTGTCTTTGGAATCATGGATACATAATTGGTTCATATAATATATACTTCATCTCCCAGTAAGTTCTTTATAACTATCATCCTTCTTAGATACAACATACATAAAAATTTTCTTCATATCATGGGTAAAAGGAAAAATAATAAAGGGTATGCTCACGTTCTCTGTAAAGGTCAAAAAATGCATATTTCAATTATCATTTAAACATAACATCAACAATATGGGTATGAGGACATGAGACTAACCTTTGAAAATCATACTATTCAATTCTTAGATCAGGAACATTTTTCATTGTATAAAGCTTGGTAGATCAAAATACATGAATCATAAATGGATTAATGAACATAATCCATGATAACATAACATTGGAGTAAGATCATATCTTAAAAGTGTTCTATTATATTTGGAAGAATCGTAATCAAATAAATATTATGTTAAGGCTACCAACCAAGACATTCATAATGTATTAGGCATGGTATAACTGCATATATACCTACTTTGGGATTGGGATAACCTCTCTTATACCTAAGGGTGTAATTTCGGCCCGACCCGAACAACCTCATGAGGCGACCCGAGCCCGGCCTCGGGCCGGCCCAAACCATCGGGTCGGGCCGAGCTTTTTCAGGTCGGGCTGGGCTTTTTCAAGTCGGGCCATGGTGGGATTTTATTATTTTCAAAATAATTGTTTTATAACTTTTTTTAAACATTTTTTTTACATTTATTTAAAACATTTTTTTACATTTACTTTTAAATGCATGTTTTTTAGATGTATTTTTTAAAATGTTTAATATGTTTTTTGTAAAAACGTTTATTTTTTTAACATTTTACAGTGGGTGGATATGTTTTTTTGTCTAAATAGATTTATATATGTGAATCTATATATATTATGTGAAAATTGTAAAAAAAATAATGAGGGGTTGTGAGATGCACAATAGTAGATGAGTTTATTACATTGTTATTTAAACATTTTTTTATCTTATTTATAATTTTTTAAGCGTTTGTTAATTTTTTTTATTTAAACATTTTTATTTAAACCGTTTTTAACATCTATTTAAAACATTTTTTTACATTTATCTTTAAATGATTGATTTAAAATGTTTTTTAATTTTTTTTAAATGCATGTTTTTTACAAGTATTTTTTTTAAAACATTTAACTTTTTTTAATTTTAATTTAAAAAGTTTTTTTATGTGTTTGTTTAAAAAAATTAATTTAAATGTTTGTTTTAATAACTTTTTTTAAACATTTTTATTTAAACCATTTTTTAACATTTGTTTAAAATAATATTTACATTTATTATTAGACATTTAATTTAAAACGTTTTTTTTTCAATGCGTGTTTTTTACATGTATTTTGTTTAACATGTTTTATGTAAACACATTTTTTATTAACATTTTACAGTGAGTGGATATGTTATTTTTTCAAAATAGATTTATATATATGTGTAAATTTATATATATTATGTGCAAATTGAAAAAAAAAATAATAAGGAATTGGGGGATGCGCAATAGTAAGTGGGTTTAAAGTGTTGTTATTTAAACGTTTTTTTATCATTTATTTAAAACGTTTTTTACATTTATTTTTTTAACATGTTTATGAAAAGTATTTTTAAGCATTTGTTTAATTTAAAACAATTTTTTAAACAATTTTTAATTTTTTTTAAATGCATGTTTTTTACATGTATTTTTATTAAGCGTTCAATATTTTTTTGTAAGAACGTTTATTTTCTATTTTATTAACATTTTATAGTGGGAGGATATGTTATTTTTCTTCTAAACAAATTTATATATGTGAATCTATATATATTATGTGAAAATAAATAATGAGAGTTTGGAGGTGTGCAGTAGTGGGTGAGTTAATTTTTTTTCTAAATAGATTTATATATGTATATATGGTATGTATAATATATGCAAATTTCATCATATTTAAAAAAAATTAATGAGGTTGGGGTGTGCAAACAAAATTGGGTGAGTAGAGATTTTTTTTGTTAATATATATATATATATATATATATATATATATATATATGAGAAAATTGTAAAAAAATAATTAGGGGTTGGGAGGTGCGGCGCCGTGGGCGGGTTATTTTTTTTTCTAAATAGATCTATATATAATATATACAAGTTGCAACATAATTAAAAAAATTAATGAGGTGGGGTCGTGCACCAACATCATTAAGCAAGTATGTTATTTTTTATTAATATACAATAAGTTATTATATATACAATATTAAATCATTGATATATATATATATATTATTAATAACTTTGATTATATATATATTATATTAAATCATTTATATATATATATATATATATATATATATATATTATTAATGGATTTTTAAAAGCCACACTTAATTGATATATATATTATTAATGGCTTTGTTTATATATATATGTATATATATATTGTATCATATCATTGAAATATATATATTATTAATAGATTTGTTTATATATATATATACATATATATAATATGCAAGTTTCATCATATTTAAAAAAAATTAATGAGGTTGGGGGGTGTGTGCGAACATCATTGGGTAAGTGTGTTATTTTTTTGTTAATATATAATAAGTTGATAAATGTATATAATGTTAAATGATTGATATATATAATATGAAAAAATTGTAAAAATAATAATTAGGGGTTGGGGGGTGTGCCGTAGTGGGCGGGTTAATTGTTTTTTCTAAATAGATTTATATATGTATAGTATATATAATATATGCAAGCTGCAACATACTTAAAAAATTAATGATGTTGTGGGACGTGCACAAACATCATTAAGTGAGTGTGTTATTTTTGTAATAAATATACAACAAGTTATTATATATATAATATTAAATCATTTATATATATATATTAATAGCTTTGTTTGTATATATATATATATATATATTATTAAATTATATATATATATGTATATTATTAATGGATTTTTAAAAGACACAATTAATTGATATATATTATTAATGGCTTTGTTTATATATATACATATATAATTATATATCATTACACACACACACACACACACTATAATTATATATAATAATAGTTATATGTATATATATTATTTTTTGTTAATATATAATGATATATATATACACATATATCGTTGATATATATATATAAATACACAGTTTGGTGATAATATAACAGACGCAGCGTCTGGGCCAGTTGATCTAAGCGTAGCCTTGGAAGCCTGAGGTAGGAGAATCGAATCTCCCTACCAACAGCTTTCCGTTGTATTTTTTCACAGCGGGCCGGGCTTCGTACGAGTCAGCGGGCTGGGCTTTGGCCCGGCCTGATGAACCTATGACCCGAGCCCGGCCCAGGCCCGGCCTGATGAACCTACGACCCGAGCCCGGCCTGGCCCGACGTGGGCTTTGCCGGGCCGGGCTGCTCGGGCTTTCGGGCTAGGCTGCTCGGGCCGCTGAGCCAAAATTACACCCCTAAGTTATACCATATTTTAGGCTTGGGATAACATCTCATGTACAGTTCGAGCTCATAAAACATTAACATTTTCCCAATTCATTGAAGGGATGTATAATTATAGGTGAATCCATCACATTATCGTAAATTCATTCATATGTATGCAAGAGGATCATAAAACCATTCATCTTAACAAAACTCGTGGAAAAGAAAACGAGTTTTATTGATATTTCATCACTATAACAAATAAAAATCAAGTGAAGAATAGATATTTCATCATTCGATCATATCCCTAGTAAATAATTTTTTATATTTAGGATGTTATCATTAATGGAAAAATCCTTTTAAAGTTCATTGTAATGTTTCTTGAGGAAAATACCATTTTCATTTTTAAATCAAATATTTAAAAATAAAATTTCGTTAAAAAATAACCTTTCAAACATGTAAACTATGATTTAAATAATTTATCATTCATGATGGTGGTAAATTTCATACATTTTACGCATGTTAAAAAATAATATTTCGTTCACATTTTTGGTAAAAAGTAAAATGTACCTGATTCGGAAAATGACAAGAGGATTCCTTTTAATCCATTTTTTTTAAAAAAATGGTAAAAAATATACAACATATAAAAATCATAGTATGATATTAAAATAATTGTTGAAAGCATTTTTAGAAAACATGGAGATGTATGAAAAAATATCTTCGACCAAAGAGATAAATAAAATCATTTTTCATTAAAAAATCTCTTTCAGTATGTCTAGTACATAATGTGAGGAAAATGAAATAAAAAAATGTATTCCAAAGAAATAACATAGGAGAAGAAAATTAATGATAATATATGTGTATAGATCATTTAATTTCATCGTCATGAACAAAATCATATACAAACCTGATAAACAATGAGATTGTAACATAATTACGTACCTCAAGTTCGACTTGCTTCGAAGGAACTAAACCCAAATTTATACTAAATTTAAATTTATTATAATTATATAACATATTCATGTACATAACTATAATATTATATATGATTCACTTATAGCATTTCAACACCCATTTATTAATAATTGCATATTAAAATCATCATTTCTCTATGTTTTCTATTTCGTTTTTCATGAAAATTTTAATTTGGTAGTTCTGATCTTCGTACATTGATCATGGTTCGATCATTTATACAATGTTAATCAAAATTTAAAAATTATATATATTAATTATATATATACATATATATTCACTCATAAAGTATAAATATATACAAATTAGAGATTGTAGTCCATATATGGACTACAAGAATGTGGTGCACGCGCCTTTAGGGTCTTCCTGCTTCATAACTGTTGACAGTGTCACTCTTCCGGTAAAGTGTCTCGATGTGGATCACATTCCTCCGGAGTCCGCGGCTCCCTTGCGTGTAGCGGTTCCAGTGGACGGCGCTACTGGTTCTCGGTCTTTCAAGGAATTCCTCTCTAGGCCTCCTCCTTTTTCAGCGTACCTCCCTTCTTTCATCCTGGGCATCGTCATTGCTCTAGGTTACTTGGAAAGGATAGACGGCTGTCCTTTGGTAGATCATTCTCAGGCGGAGCTCAGTGAGGCTGAAGAATTTCATCGCAGGACCCTTGTGGAAATGTTCGGGTGCGAGCGACCTCCAATTGCTTTCTTCAGAACTGTTGATGGATCCTGGGGCCTCTCTCCTCCAGCAGCGGCGTCCCCTATTACCAGGGATCCATGTACAGTGGCGGTGTGGGAGCGGCTACCAATGCTTCGTATCCCCTTTTTCAATCCCTCTATTATTCAGAGGTTTGGGGACTCTCTGGGTGGTTTTCTATGTGCGGATGAAGGTATCGACATTTCCAGGCATCAACGTCAGCTTGTATTTCTGTTGAAGTGGATTTATCATATTCTTTGCCCTCTCTAGTTCTCATCCATGCTGGTGAAATCTTTTCATGGTGGCAACATATTCAATTTCAATCTCCACCCTAGTTTTTCGACATTTTCCGACTACAGGGGTACGTATTACTGGGTTTCAGGCGTCATGCTGCTTCAAAGGCTAAGGGGCAAGTAGTGGAGGTTGGTAATGTTGACACTTCAGGCGAGGTAGATAAGTGCACTGACTCTCTTTCTTTCCTGGCTGCTGCGAGCGAGGGTTCTCTAGTTGCTCTTAAAAATCCTTCATTTCTGAGTCTAAGGGCCGCTATCTTAGAGGTGTCCGCCCTTGTTATCGCTCCCTTGAATAGGGATCCTCCTCCGCAACCTCTATGGGAGGATGGTTCCACAGACTAGATCTGCAGCTCTCCTATTGAAACAGTTCTGTGGGAGCCCTCGCATGCAGTTGAATCAGTTCATCTGTTTGATGAACAACCATTTCTGGGACAGACGTTGCGGTTGTCCATTGCCGTATCCTAATGTCATGGGAGCCCTCGCATGCAGTTGAATCAGTTCATAGTTATACCCTATTTTTGTATTGTTGTCATCCATTTTAAGAGAAGAGGAACAGCCGTCTCCTAATGTCATGGTTACATTGGAGCAGCATCGTTCTATCCCCCTCACAACAGGAAGGCTGGCCCATTCGAAGTCGAGAGATGCAGTTAACTTGTCCATTGCCGTATCCTCATCTTCTAAGACTTAGGGCCAGTGGGCCAAACGCCATATCTTTTAATGATCAGCATCATTTTATGGAATGCTAGAGGCTTAGGGGCTCAGGGAAGGCATGCATTTATCTCATATGAGGTGAGAAAACAACAGGTGTCTGTTCTTGCGGTTTTTGAACACAAGTAGAAATAACACTAGATTATGATCTTCACGATAAAAATTGTAAAGGCCCGTAAATTTCAAAGAAATTTTTTTCTTAAATTCTTTGGGATTTTACGAATACGCAGTTTCTGACGGCACCTGATTCCGAGGCCCGGTGTGCCCGGAATCAATTTCCGAAGTTTAGCTCGGGTACGTCCAGTGAACGAACGAGCGAGTTTTTCTATCTTTTGAACCGGTGCTCGAAATTGAAATCCGAGGGCACTGATGAACTCGCAGCGCCGGTATTTGCTTAAGAGGACCTTTACCAAAGGTGCGTTTGCTCGGGTGGAGTTGTTAAATTTTGGGGATTAATAAAGAATTGAATAAAATTTGTGGTACAAATTTTATTCCTAACTTAAGTGGTTTTATCCTAGGAGTGGGAGTTGGGGTGAGACCCACTAGTTACTAACTACTCATGAGAGGATAAAGGTGGGGTGAGGTCCACACGAGCCCAACCCTTCACATTCCCTAACTCCTCTAAACCCCCCTCTTAAGTTGTGTAACTCATCTTATCTTGGTTTAACTTCCCCATTAATTAGGTGACTTCTCCTCTCCTCACATTAATTTAATGCCAACACACACTAATTTAATTAATTGAATGATGTGTTTGAATTTTGTAAATTTGAAATGCTTGGCAAAATAATAAAATAAGGGGAGGTCGTATTTTATTTTGTTGGCTGGTTGTGTGAGGATTTTGGGGAGAGAACTCTAAGTCCCTTGAAGAACTTCATCACCTTTGTTGAAGAACGCCAAGACTCTGACGAAGAACGTCGACTTGGCGGTCCCGATATTCTTCATCCTCTTCCTCCTCTGCGACAAGGGAGGAGATATCGACGACGACGGGAACGACGCCCTCATCCGTGACGCTTGTCAACCGCGAACTTCCTTCGAGATAGGGGTTTAAATTTGAGTATACAAATAATTCCTTGACTATTTCCTTCTAAAAATAAAGAACGCGGATCAACTCATTATCAAGTTGATCCGCGAATATTTTTAATCGCGGGTTGAGAATATTTGTTTGCGGAATGGTTTGTTCCAATTTTATTTAAGAGATTACAGGATGGTTTGCTTCAAATTTTTTTTAAGGGATCTTGTGATGGTTTGCTTCAATTTTATTTAAAAAAATTGATTATTCATTCTTCGCAAAACCCTGTTTAATCTTGGTTATTTGATAACGCCTAACGCGGAGGGCGCGGACCGAACAAACACGGCCCGACGACCCTCCGCAGATTGTTGTTGATGCGTGGATTGACGAACGACGATGAAACGGGACCGCAACGGCGTTAGGAAGCCGTCGCAGTGAAGAACGGGTCACGAGAGAGCCGTAGGCGCAGTCGGCGGGCAAATCGGATCACCGGAGCGCGTCCGGTGGTCCGCGGAGGGAACTGCCGACGACTGGAGGCGGCGGCGCCAGCTGGCGCCACCGACGTCAATTAACGGCGGGGGGCTGCGCCCCCTGCTCCGCGGCTTCCACTCAGCCACGCTGGCCGAGCCGCGGCCGGCCACGCGGCCGGGCCGCGCCCAATTGAGCCGGACCCGGACCCGGGTCGGGTCGACCCGGTTTGGGCCGACCCAGGGGGTATCGGGCCGGGTCGGACCGGGCCCAAACCCCCTAATTTCGGACCAGATTCGTTCAAATGTCCATATCTTGGGCTACAGACCTCCGATCGACGCACCATCTGTTGCGTAGAGATCATTGGATCGAGACGGTCGTTTCGGTATATTTCACTCAAGCTTTCGGCAAAATTTGGGTACGGCCGGGTTGGTTCGAACACGAAACCAACCAGACCCTCGGAGCGGAAACGGTTATAACTTGAGTTTCGGACGTCCGATTGACGTGCCGTCGATTTTGTTGGATTCCTTTTGGTGAGACGGATCTTTTGGTATACTTCACCTGAGGTTTGGACGCAGTTGGAGTATGGCCGGGTTGGATTGTACCCGAAATCCAACCGGGCCCCTGGAACCCTTGGCCTATGGAAGGCGGGTTTGGGGTAGTCACGACACGGGCCCCGAGGACGGGTCGTGACAAATTGGTATCAGAGGAGTTGGTTCTACCTCAGAACTCAGGACTCTGATAATTCTTTTCCGTGAAGTGATAGTGTTAAGAGTACCGAGCGTGGTCTTCAGTTCAGGGAGTCCAGTGTTGGTGCGGCGGCCGACGTATCCATACACCAGAACCCTGACTATTGATTTCCGACTTTGTGCACGAAAACACTGATTGCGTGTGTGTTTCTAAAAGTTTTAAAGTCAGCTCAAACCAGGTCAGCTCACCAGGTATAAATCGTTGACCGTGTCGTATCTGTTCAGGATGTCTCCACGCAGACAGTCAGTTGGAGTTTTGAAATAGTACACGATGACGGCCCACCGAGCGACGAGGCTCCGGTGTATGGCCCTTTTTACTATATTGGCACCCTCGGGTGGTGTTCCAGCAGCACCACCACCTGTTGGGCAGCGGATGCCACTAGCCATACTAGCAGACGGTGCACACCGACAGAGCGCGTTGCACGAGTTCCAGCAGTAGAGGCCTCCGAGGTTACGAGGCGAGGCAGATTCCCAGACAGCAGTGGACTGGATGGAGGCGAATGCTAGAGTTTTACACCTAGTTTAGACACTAGTAGAGCGGATGGTGGACTTAGCTACTTGTGTTTTCCAGTGGGAGACCATGAGGTTGGTCCGTATAGTGATGGGGCTTCGGCACATGGACCTATGCCTGAGATAGTACCATCGGGTAATGTTTCAGCTATATCTCTACCTGTTGGTCAGCAGACACTACCGGCGGTACCGGTAGAGGATACTTGTAGGCTTAGTGCCTTACTTATGTTTCAACACCAGATATCCCTCAAGTTTCGAGGTGAGCCCGACTCACAGGCGGCTGAGGACTGGCTTGAGGAGGTGGTAGAGAGTTTTCTAGAGCTTATACAGCTTCGGTAGGACGACATGTCGGTAGCTGAGAATTCATCGGGGCGTACCAAACCATTCCTGGTACTCGATGAATACGATGCGATCAGTGCTTCAGGGCTCGGACTTATGAGTGAGGTGTGTCTAAAGGACATCCGAGCCAACACTTCTTTTCTCTATGCATTCCTACTTATGCTAGGGTGGTAGAGAGAACCTTTGTGGTTGATAATTCATTGGCTGAGTGGAAACAACCAGTGAGGGTTAACAGTGGGAAAAGCAGGAAACGAGCGCTAGTCTTAGAGACTTGGGCGTGTAAAATGTTTCAAGATGAGAAAGTGTTACGGACGGATGAATCTGCAGAGCAGTAGACGTGGAAGCAGAGCTAGGAGTGCAGCATGAGGTGATGTACATTTCAACATGTTACAACCACCCACTTTTGTAGTCTCCGCCAGGCTCAGGGAGCTGAAGGGCAGGGGAAGAGAATAACTGCATGCGGTCAAGGAGTGTGACCTCAAGGGCTCTAAGAATGATTCGAGGTATGGTCTGTGTCTACTACTAGCTGCCGTATCAATAGACATAGGTACCAATCATTCCTACCTTCTACGAATCTTGTCCCAAACCTAGAGTTTCCGGTTAAGCCGTTGACTTGACCCTCACGTCTGAAGATACCTTTGGGAGGAGACTCGATAATCACACTTCTGCCGACGGTGTGATATGACCCTTGAGGGGAGAGTTTCGGTTGGAACCTCTTGGTGGCAGCGTCGAGGCCTTACGACGTTAGTTTGGGTATGGACTGGGCAACCACAGTTCATATACGGATTGACGGTATTAGGCAAAAAAGTTGTGGTTTATCTACAACTTTGGGTTGGGGTTTTCCTTGGTCGGCGAAAAGGAAAACCCCGACAGCATAGGACAAAATCATGCATAAGAGGGTGCATTCGATCACTCAGGAGATGACCAAACTTACCTTTGTGCCAGAATTCTCCAGAGTTGCGACACCACTTCCAGCAGAGCTTTCAGGAGACCACTGAAGTTCGAGGATGACGACCACGTCTTCTTACGGGTCTCACCTCGACGAGGTCTAAGGAGATTTGGCCGAGGCGGCAAATTATCTCCGAGGTTCATCGGACCCTTCTAGGTCCTCAGCAGGGTAGGCGAGGTGGTTTACCGCTTGACCTTTCTACCACAGTTGCACTGGGTGCATGACATTTTTCACTTATCTCAGCTGAGGAGATGTATGCACGACCTATCCGTCAACATTGACCACGGAGAGCTGGACATCGATGACAGGACAACTTTCTCAGGGTTCCAGTAGTGGTTGAGGATCGACAGGAGCAGGTCCTACGGGGACGGTTGATTCCTCATGTTCGCTTTTGCTGGCAGCACGAGAACCTCAAGGAAAGCACATGGGAGCAGGATGCTCAGTTGCGTGCTCGGTACCTCCTTTAGTTTCCCTAGTTTGTGTTATAGCTTTACGGGGACGTAAAGCCCTGAGATGAGAGTAATGTAAAGACCCGTAAATTTCAAAGAAATTTTTTTTTCTTAAATTCTTTGGGATTTTACGAATACGCAGTTTCTGACGGCACCTGATTCCGTGGCCTGGTGTGCCCGGAATCAATTTCCGAATTTTAGCTCGGGTACGTTCAGTGAACGAACGAGCGAGTTTTTCTATCTTTTGAACTGGTGCTCGGAATTGAAATTCGAGGGCACCGATGAACTCGCACCGCCGGTATTTGTTTAAGAGGACCTTTATCAAAGGTGCGTTTGCTCGGGTGGAGTTATTAAATTTTGGGGATTAATAAAGAATTGAATAAAATTTGTGGTACAAATTTTATTCCTAACTTCAGTGGTTTTATCCTAGGAGTGGGAGTTGGGGTGGGACCCACTAGTTACTAACTACTCATGAGAGGATAAAGGTGGGGTGGGGCCCACACGAGCCCAACCCTTCACATTCCCTAACTCTTCTAAACTCCCCTCTTAAGTTGTGTAACTCATCTTATCTTGGTTTAACTTCCTCATTAATTAAGTGGCTTCTCCTCTCCTCACATTAATTTAATGCCAACACACACTAATTTAATTAATTGAATGATGTGTTTGAATTTTGTAAATTTGAAATGCTTGGCAAAATAATAAAATAAGGGGAGGCCTTATTTTATTTTGTTGGCTGGTTGTGTGAGGATTTTGGGGAGAGAACTCTAAGTCCTTTGAACAACTTCATCACCTTTATTGAAGAGCGCCAAGACTCCGACAAAGAACGTCGACTTGGCGGTCCCGATATTCTTCATCCTCTTCCTCCTCCGCGACAAGGGAGGAGATACCGACGACGATGGGAACAACGCCATCATCCACGATGCTTGTCAACCGCGAACTTCCTTCGAGGTAGGGGTTAAAATTTGAGTATACAAATAATTCCTTGATTCTTTCCTTCTAAAAATAAAGAACGCGGATCAACTCATTATCAAGTTGATCCGCGAATATTTTTAATTGCGGGTTGGGAATATTTGTTTGTGGAATGGTTTGTTCCAATTTTATTTAAGAGATTGCGGGATGGTTTGCTTCAAATTTTTCTTTAAGGGATCGTGTGATGGTTTGCTTCAATTTTATTTAAATAAAATTGATTATTCATTCTTCGTAAAACCCTGTTTAATCTTGGTTATTTGATAACGCCTAACGCGGAGGGCACAGACCGAACAAACACGGCCCGACGACCCTCCGCAAATTGTTGTTGATGCGTGGATTGACGGACGACGATGAAACGGGACCGCAACGGCGTTAGGAAGCCGTCGCAGTGAAGAACGGGTCCCGGGAGAGCCATAGGCGCAGTCGGCGGGCAAATCGGACCACCGGAGCGCGTCCGGTGGTCCGCGGAAGGAACTGCCGGCGCGGTGGCCGGAGCCGTCCGGCCGCCTGGAGGCGGCGGCGCCCCAGCGCGCCGCCGGAGAAATTCCGCCGCGGCAACAGCCGCGACGGGGAACCGTCGGATCCCGTGACCGCGCGGGATCTCGGGACGGCAAGGCAGCGCCAGCTGGTGCTGCCGGCATCGCGCCATCCGGGCCGGGCCGCGCCCAATTGGGCCGGACTCGGACCCGGGTCGGGTTGACCCGGTTCGGGCCGACCCAGGGGGTATCGGGCCGGGTCGGACCGGGCCCAAACCCCCTAATTTCGGACCAGGTTCGTTCAAATGTTCATATTTTGGGGTACATACCTCCGATCGACGCACCGTCAGTTGCGTAGGGATCCTTGGATCGAGACGGTCGTTTCGGTATATTACACTCAAGCTTTCGGCAAAGTTTGGGTACGGCCAGGTTGGTTCGAACACGAAACCAACCGGGCCCTCGGAGTGGAAACGGTTATAACTTGAGTTCCGGACGTTCGATTGACGTGCCGTCGACTTTGTTGGATTCCTTTTGGTGAGATGGATCTTTTGGTATACTTCACCTGAGGTTTGGACGCAGTTGGAGTATGACCGGGTTGGATTGTACCTGAAATCCAACCGGGCCCCTTGAACGGAAAAACCGATAACTTTCAGACCAAACGTTCGTTTGACGAACCGTCAGCGGCATTGATAATCACGTTGAGAAACGGTCCCTATGAGTATACCCTATGATAGTTCGGGGTACAGTTGAGTTACGATCGGGTTGGTTCGTACACGAAACCAACCGGGCCCCCGGGACGAAAAGGCTAATAACTCACAGACCGGGCGTCCGATCGACGCGTCGTCTGTTGCGTTGAGACCCCTGTGACGAGGCGGTCCCTTGTGATACTTCTTTGTGGGAATTTGTGATACTTGGAGTATCGATCAGTAGCTCGTGGAGCGGATCCTCCCGGAGACGAGCGTGCGGAGTGCGGAGACCTGGTAGCTGTGGACTTGACGACTGCTTGACCGATTCGACTTGGAGTGAGTCGACTAGCCCAGTGGACGGAGCGCTCGGTATTTGGCGGTAGACCCACGACGGACGGAGCACCTGGTAGTTGGCAGCAGACCCGCGGTACTCGGCAGAGGGAGTACCTCTGTAGGCTATTAGGGGAACCGCTACTGTGTTTGGGCGGCAGACCCCTAGCGGGGAGCACTACTGTGTTTGGGTGCGGACCCGCGGTACTCGACAGGAGGAGTACCTCAGCAGTTTAAGGTTAGTGAGTAGCGCCTCGGAGTCATGTGAGGGCTACTGTACTCGACAGAGGAGGAGTTCTCCAGCAGTTGTGGTTTCAGTATCATTAATGAAAATCCTGGTTTGAGCTGAGTCGTTGACCTTTGTGGATTCCTCATTATTGAGATGAGTTACTTGTTAACTTAGGTATATGTATGAGCATATACCTAAGTAGTGGTTATCCGTTGATTTCATATCTGTGTGATACCTCATGATTGAGATGGACTACTTGATAACTTAGATATAAGTATGAGCTTATACCTAAGTAAGAGTTATCTGTTTAGATCCTTCTTTGTGATTATCTTTGTTGGATTTAGTGAGACCTTGAGGGTCTCGGGGTCCCTACTGAGTATCGTTATACTCACCCCTGTACTGGCTGTGCCCGCACCTCGTTGTGTTGGATGCAGACGACGGACAGTGCTGACGGAGGCCGAGTGTTCGAGGACTGGACGGTACCCGGAGGTGGACCTCATGACGAGTTAGTATCCGGAGGTGGACTTCACGACGAGACGGTACTCGGAGGAGGTTGACGGGTGAGAGCGTTGAGGAGACTATCTGTACCTACCCTTCAGGTAGGATCCATGGTCGACGCTTCAGGAGCTGCGCTATCTGTACCTACCTTTCAGGTAGGATCCAAGGTGGACGACCCAGGAGCTGCTTCTATTTTTTCCAGCTGTTTGTCTTTTCTGTTGTATTTTCGTTCAGTTTTAGCTATACTTTTCAGTTGAGTTTGTATTCTGGCCCTTTAACTTTTCAACACTTTCCTTTGTACTTAGTGTATTACTTCCGCTTGTACTCTGGTTGGATGTGTTTATGTTTTTATAAAGGCAATGACTTCCTAGTTATCTGGATTTACGCTTTTGGTGCTAGTCGCCAACCCCTGACCTATGGAAGGCGGGTTTGGGGTAGTCACGGCACGGGCCCCGAGGACAGGTCTTGACAAAAATGAGCTTCTCCCACTCAATGCATGTTCATCCTAATAATAGCCATGTGTGGATTTTTTGGAAATCGAATGTCTCTGTTGAATTGATGGAGGTCTTGGTTCAACATATTTTTGTGAAAGTCGACTCTAGATTAGATTCTTTCATCTTCTTGTCTTTGTAAGAAAAATGTGATGTGCATGAAAGGTTGGCTCTATGGTAGCTATTGTTGGATATTCAACCGGGGAGTCATCCATAGTTTGTTGGTGGTGACATCAATGACAAAAAAGACCCATCAGAGAAAAAGGTGGGAGCAGACTACTCCCTACTTTGATCCTTGATTTCAAAGAGTTCATCTCTAAGAATGGGGTAATGGATATGGGTTTCTCGGGTGAACCCTTCACTTGGAATAACAACAAGAAAGGAAGAGATCAGATTTGGTTCACGTTGGATCAGATTTGGATCGATGTTTAAGCAACGTACAAGGGGTTGACACCTTCCCTCAAGGAGAGGTGATGCACCAACCTAGGGTTCATTCTGATCATGACCCTATTCTGGTCACTATTAAAAAGGATGATAGGAGGGCGACACAGTTCTGTTTTGCAATGAGTTTGCTCCAGACAGAGGGCTTTGCTCATATGGTGGAAAACTCATGATTCCAACCGACTAGGAGTAGAGGTTGGAACGGCCTCTCTGACAGGCTCATGAGGTTAAGAGATACTTTTCGGGAGTAGAGCATTAACAGACCTAATAGTGAAGACCTCCTAGAACAACTAAATGCTGATATCAAAAGTCTTGAAGCGAGTCTACAAGAAAGATGGGATGATGATGTTTCTTTATCCATGGCAGACAAGAAGATTATCTTGACTAGGAAACTATTGGAGATTGAAAAAAAAGAAAGAGAAAAATCAATGGTGCACTAGCTTAGGGAGGGGGACAACAATACAAGATTTTTCCATGCTTGTTTGAAAGAGAAGAGTGCTTTCAAGAAAATTAATATAAAGATGGTGGATGATTCTTTTACGGGAGATCGGGAGGTGGCAGACAAGTTGGCGGAAAAGCATTTCAAGGGTCTTCTTGGAGGCCCTCTCATGAGTGATGGCAGGAGCTGGAGGGATGGTAGTGTTGAGAACATCTGGAGCAATATTCCTGGGTAGGAAATTTTTGCTGACCAGCCTAATATGGGGGTTATCCCGGATGAAAAAGAGATCAAAGAGGTTGTCCATTCTTTGAACCCTGAAAGCGCTCTAGGACCTGACAGTTTCCTGGGTATGTTTTATGTTTTTGCATGGGATATTATTAAAGTGCAAGTCATTGAAGCTATCTAGGACTTTTTTCAGGGAGGAGCAATTACCAGAGCCATTAGTGCTTCAGAGTAGGTTCTTATTCCTAAAGTGAAGCAGCCTACATCATGCAATCAATTTAGACCGATTTTCTTGTGTAATTTTTCTTATAAAATCCTTGCCACCATTCTTAATAAAAGGATTAGCAGGGTGCTTCCTTGGATCATTTACGGCTTCCTAAAGGGACAAAGTATTCAGGGGGCAATTGGGATTTCTATAGAGATGGTTAAAGACATCGATAGAAATAGTCACAGTTCTAATATTGTGATCAAAGTGGACATTGACAAAGTGTATGATCGCATGGAATGGAGTTGTATTCTTCAAGACTTGGAGAAATTCAGGTTCAACTCATGGTCTCATGATCTCATCTTCATGTGCTTTGCCTCTCCCTAGCTCTTAGTGTCTCTAATGGGGAGAAGCTTTGGGTTCTTTAAGTCAGTCTACAGTCTGATGCAAGGGGATCCTATCTCACCCAACATGTATATTTTGGCTCAAGAGTCTCTTTTATGAACACTTCATAACGAATTAGCTAGAGGAGGCACTCATACCTACAGGAATAGAATGGGCCCATCAAATATTTCACATTTGACGTATGCAAATGATATGGTGTTCTTCATTAATGGTGGAACAAGGTCTTTGAAGAGGTTTAACAAATTGATGGAGTCTTATAGAATATGGAGAAGGCAAAGAAATAATGTCCAGAAAAGTAATTTTTACATTTCCAAGGATTGCTCGACTAACAGATGGAAGATCATTCAAGATAAGTTGGGAATTCATAAAATTAGTTTTCTGATGGATTACATAGGTTCCCCCATTACAGATGGGAGGATCAGGAAAATTATTTTTGACAAGAAAGTGAATAGGATGAATTATCGGATTTTTGGTTGGGAAAACAAATTTTTATCATTCGGTGGAAGGATCACATTGGTCAACAGTGTTTTATACGTGATGCCCATGCATGTGTTCTATGTTATTAGGCCTCCAAAGGGCACTATTGATAGAGTGTGTAATTTCAGAGATCCCTTTTACCCTCAAGGTGAGGAGAGAGCCTGTATTTATAAAAAACTGTAAGAGGAAGTTACAAGGGAGGTTACAAAAGAAGTGGGGCAGGAAGTTACAAAGTAAGTGGGGCAGGAAGTTACCCATACTCCAACCCTCCCCCTCAAGCTAGGTGTACCTAGCTTGGACACATAAAAAAAAGAAGACCGCAACTCCCCCTCAAGCTGGGCGTCAGATGTTGTGGATCCCCAGCTTGGAACTAAGAGAGGCGAGGCGAGCACCGGGGAGGCCTTTGGTGAAGATGTCAGCAAGCTGGTCTGCCGTGGAAATGTGGCTAAAGCTGACATGTTTGTGCTCCAGGTGGTGGCGAAGAAAGTGACAGTCCACCTCTATATGCTTCGTGCATTCATGGTAAACGGGATTCGAAGCAATTTTAGTGGCGGCCTGATTGTCACACCATATGTGAGCAGAAGTCTGCTGAGGAAAGCCAAACTCCTGGAGGAGGTGTTGAAGCCATAGGATCTCGGTAGTGACGGTGGCCATGGCACGGTACTCAGACTCGGCACTGGAGCGAGAGACGACCGTCTGTTTCTTGTTTCGCCAAGAAATGAGATTGCCTGCCAAGAATATGGCAAACCCAGATGTAGATTTCCGAGTAGCAAGTCAGCCAGCATAATCAGCATCGCAAAAGACCTCAATATGCTGATGAGGATGCTGGGAGTAATGAAGACCACGGGCAGGATCTCGCTTGATGTATTTGGCGATGCAGATGACAACATCCCATTGAGAGGTGGTTGGATGCTCCATAAATTGACTGACTTTGGCAACCGCACAGGAGATGTCGGGTCGAGTCATGGTGAGATAATTGAGTTGGCCCACCAACCGACGGTACCGCTCGGGATGTGGGTATAGTGCTGAGGAGGCATAAAGAGACCGCTCCCCAGGCTCGAGAGGAGTATCGACCGCAGTGGCCTGAGTCAGCCCAACATCCTGTAAGATATCCAATGCATACTTCCGTTGACAGAGGGAGATGGTGTCCGAGGAATAGGAAACCTCGATGCCGAGAAAGTAGGTGAGAGGACCAAGATCCTTCGTGTTGAAGTGGTGGTGTAGATGGGCCTTGAGGTGGGTAATACCCACAGAGTCGTTGCCGGTGATGACGATGTCATCCACATATACGACCAATAAGATGCAGCCACGTGCACTCGTCCGGTAGAAGACAGTGTGATCCTTCATACTGCGAGAAAGCCCAAAGTCGCCAATGACCGTGCTAAAGCGGCCGAACCAAGCACGGGGAGACTGCTTGAGGCCGTAAAGAGAGCGGCGGAGACGACAGACTCGAGATTCAGCGCCGAAGGCACAAAATCCGGGGGGGTGCTGCAGATAAATTTCTTCCTCAAGGAAGCCATGGAGGAAGACATTCTTGACATCCAACTGATGAAGAGGCCACTGATGATGGGCGACAAGAGAGATGAATAATCGGACAGAGGCCATCTTGGAAACCGGTGAGAAGGTATCAAAGTAGTCAACACCGTATGTCTGTGCAAAGCCTTTGGCAACAAGGCGGGCTTTGAGGCGGTGGAGAGTGCCATCGGGATTGAGCCTGACGGTGTAAATCCACTTGCTGCCCACTGCCTGTTTGCCTGCTGGAAGAGGTACAAGATCCCAAGTATGGTTATCCTCTAGAGCCTGCAATTCATCCCGCATTGCAGCTAGCCACCCGGGGTGAGATTTGGCTTCACCAACCGTGCGAGGTACAGAGACTGTCTCCAGAGCGGACAAACCCCTGTATGAAGATACAAATAGAGTACTCTGGCAGGAGCGAGTACCTTTCCGAAGGGCAATGGGCAAGTCCTCGGGTGGCGGAGCAGGAGCAGCGGACGAAGCGGGAGCGTTAGTGTCATTGGCCAGGACGGGGAATACAGTCGAAGGACGCCGGGAGTAGACTTGACCAAAATGGGCATCAACAGGGGTTGACGACGGTGGAGGATTGATGATGAGAGGAAGACAATCATTGATGGCAGGGTCAGGATGAGGAGAAGGAAGGATGAATGGAGAACTCTCAACAAAGGCAACGTCGGCCGAGATGACATACCGCCGTAGGTCGGGGGAAAAACAGCGATATCCGCGTTGAGTGCGGGAATAGCCTAAAAAGATGCAGCGGAGGGATTTGGGAGCGAGTTTGGAGAGACCTGGACGTGTGTCACGAACGTAACAGAGGCACCCAAACACGCGAATGGGAAGGGAGTGAAGAGGGAGAGAGGAGAACAAAGTCCGAAAAGGAGTCTCCCCTCGAAGGATAGTGGAAGGAAGACGGTTTATCAGGTAGGTGGCGGTGAGAATGGCATCGCCCCAAAACTGCAGAGGCACCTGTCGGTGAAAGAGGAGGGCACGAGCAGTCTCCAGAATATGTCTGTGTTTTCGCTCGGCCACGCCATTCTGTTGGGGTGTATCAGGGCAGGAGGTCTGATGAAGGATGCCTTTCATCTGGAGAAACTGTCGAAAGGAATTGGAGAGATACTCACGCCCATTGTCGGAGCGGAGACATTTGACCGAGAGGGAAAATTGATTCTGAATCTCAGCATAAAAGGTTTGGAAGGTGGAAAACACGTCGGAGCGTTCTCGAAGGAGGTAAAGCCAAGTCATTCGCGAATAATCATCGATGAAAGAGATATAGTACTTGTAGCCCAAATGACTCGAAATGGTACAAGGACCCCAAACATCTGAATGAACGAGATCAAAAGGGTTTGAGGCCCGTGTATCCACCCGAGGTAGGTATGTAGATCGATGATGTTTTGCAAAGGTACATGACTCACAATGAAATGAAATTTTCCGACGAAACTCTGGAAAAAGTTGATGAATGGTGGATGCCGATGGATGTCCCAACCGGGAATGAAGATCCAAAGCTGGAGAAGAGGTAGATGAGCAAGCGATGGGTGCCGGTGCATCGAACAGGTAGACCCCGTCCCGAAGTCGGCCTCTACCAAGTTCCCGGTTCGTTGTCTGCTCCTGAAAAACAACACCAGAAGAGGAAAATATGACAGCGCAGTTAGAATCTTTTGTCAGCTTACTGATGGAAAGAAGATTAAATGGACTGCGGGGCACATGTGCCACAAAGGGTAGGTGAATCGTCGGAGTCAGAGAGCAGGTGCCGAAGCCCACAATCGGGATAGTGGAGCCATCAACGACCGTGATGGCTGAGGGACCGGTGTAAGGGCAGTAAGAGGTCAACATACCAGCATCACCGGTGAGGTGGTCGGAGGCACCTGAGTCCAACATCCAAGCAGGGGAGCGACGGCCGACAAAGGCAGTGGAGTGAGCAGAATGGGCTATAGAAGCTGTTGATGGGTCGGGATCGGCAGATTCCCGAGGATCATGAGTCAGCCGGATGTCGGCCATCGAAAGGTCCAGAGAGTGGGGAAGAGTTGCAACTGCCGATGGTGCTTCCTGGACCGCCGTCTGTCCCTGCCGCGGGCGCTGAGATGGTCGTCCATGCAGGACCCAACATCGGTCGATCGTGTGGCCAACCTTGCCACAGTGTTGACAGAGGGGACGTAGACGACTTTCCACACGACCACGTCCACGAGGACCAGATGAACGGCCACCGCCGTGACCGACGAGAGCGGAGTGGTCGATAACGGGGGCGGGAGGAGGAAGAGCCCGCTGGGCCTTGCTGAGTCGGTGATACACCTGTGGGATCTCCAGCGTCGACGAGCTGGCGAGCAATTCGGTTGCCGTGGTGGCAAACTCTGGAGTGAGGCCGTTGAGAAGAGTGAAGAGACAGAGCTGGTCCCGCTGGGTCTGAGCTTCGGCCGGTGTTTGTGGAATGGGCCACAACTCTGCAATTCATCACGCAACCCTTTCCATTCCAGGAAGTAGGTTGTAAAGGATTGGGCCTGCTGGCGAACATGGGACAGTCGCTGAAGGATATCGGACACCCGAGCGAGGTTATTGGTTTCGGAGTACATGATATTCAAGGAGTCCCAGAGCTCCTTGACGGTATTTGCGGTGCGGGTGACATCTTTGACCGATCGTTCCATGGAATTGACCAGCAGAGCGAAGATCTTGCTGTCAGCAAGTTTCCAGGAACGATATTTGGGATCAGCCGTGGCTGGGGGAGGATCCTCAAGATGATGATCGAGGTCCATGCCGGTGAGGGACATCACAACAGTCTTCCGCCAGATGGAGAAATTTGTGGAGTCCAATCGGTCATCCACAAGGCGGGTAGAAGCGGTGATCAGCGGTGGCAGTGGGGAAGAGTCTGCCATGGAAGCGGAGCGGTGATACCGAAGATGCAGCGGAGGGATGAGCCGGAAGCAGGGAGCCTTGCCGGGGAGCGGAGCACGTGGGGCGCTGGAAAGACCGGGAGGAGCCTAGTCTGTTCGGATGGAGCCGGTGGGGCTGGAGGGAGAGCGCCGGGGGGACTACGCCGCTGGGCGGAGGCGCCACTGGTCGAGGGCGCTGCTGCGTGGGCGCAGGCGCTGCTGGGCGAGGGCGCTGCGGCGGGATCTGGAGGAGGAGGCCGACGGTTCGCGGCGTGGAGAGGGGAGCACCAGAGGATCGGGCTTCTGGCCGAGGGATGATTTGCGCAGGAGGCGCGCACGCTGGGTCGAGGGCGATCCGTTGGCGGGGGGATTATCCGCGCAGGAGGCACACTCGCTGGGTCGAAGGGAGCCGCGCCGGTAGGAGGGCGCCTCGTCTGGAGGCGCGTCTGGGAGGCGTCGCGGGAGGCGCGACGGGGAGGCGCCGCGGGCCGCGATGGGATGAGATGCCGCGGGAGCCGGGAGGAGCCGGGGATGGCCGGGAGGTGAGCCGCGATGCAGTAGGGGCCGCGGGATTGGAGCCGCTGGACGGAAGGGAGCGCCGCCTGGAGGGAAGGTTCGCCAGGAGGGTGAGCCGCTGGGAGGGAGGGCCACCAGGAATGGCTAGGGCAGCGGATAGAGAGGCGGGGCCGGGAGGACGCCGGGAATCCGCAGAGGAGGGAGGGTTCGGGATAAAAATCCCTCTGATACCATGTAATTTCAGAGATCCCTCTTACCCTCAAGGTGAGGAGAGGGTCTGTATTTATAAAAAACTGTAAGAGGAAGTTACAAGGGAGGTTACAAAAGAAGTGGGGCAGGAAGTTACAAAGTAAGTAGGGCAGGAAGTTACCCATACTCCAACAGAGTGGAAAAGATTACAACTGCCTTCATATGGGTCTAAAAAATTGAGGGGAAGTTTCATTGGGCTGCTTGGAAGTGTCTGGCTAAACCCCTCAACGTGGTAGGGATTAATGTGAGGAATGTCGTTGACTCCATGGAGGCTGCCCATGTGAGATTGGCTTGGGATATTATTGAAGGTAAATACGTATGGGCCATGTTTATGAGGAGTAGATATGGGGAAGATTGGGGAGTTTGGGACGAGCATCCGAATAGGTTGTTGAGCCTAGATAGAAACATGGGGAAGCATCTTACCTGGCTGGATGATAAATATCAATGAGTTTTTGGTCGTGGTGATATTCGTTTCTGGAAAGACAACTAGGATGGGCAGCTGCTCCACATCCCAGGCTTTCCGGTTCCAGATATTTCTGCGAGTTATGCGAGTATGTTTATGATGTTTATCTCGGCCACACTGGATGAGAACAAGAAAATGTTTCATGAGGGGATTATCTTTGTGGATGAGCCAGATAGATGCCTCTTCACGGAGTCATCAAGATGAGTATGCAAGTCCAGGGACATCCTCAGATCCATGCGGCCCTTGTAACATAGCAATATGTGGAACTCCAAGCTGTGGTGCAAAGCCATTCCTGTTAGATGAACTTCCTGGTTTAGCGTTTGCACAACACTATTTCTACGGATGAAAATATTCAAAATAAGGGCATCATTCTGGTGTCAACGTGTCATTGTTGTGTTCATACCAACTCTGAATCCACATGGAACCTTTTCTTTGAGGGGAGTGGGATAGCTTCCTCTGGCAGCAGGTTGGACAATGGATGGGCTTCTAGGTGCAGGCGGACAACATGCAGGATTTTCTATAAAACTGGTTCTAGGGTTCGGAGGGGTGGGTGGCTGCTGTACAATGGCGTGGTTTAGTGGTTTAGTGTTTTCTGCTATATGCTTCATGCTTTGGGACTCGAGAAACAAAATCCGGGAAGGGTTTTATTGCCATCTGCAGCAGCTCAAAGTTTGAGCCTTCTCCCTTCTTTCTGAACTGGCTCATCTGATTCACAGAGATGAAGCAGGTAGCAGCCATGACAGCACAGTTCAGCTTGGGAGGTTGATTAAATGGAGTCCACCATGATATGATCTCAAGATAAATATAGACAACTTTTTCAGATGTAAAGTGGAGGCCTGGTCCCCGATGCAAGGGGGTCGGTGGTAATCGGTTGCAGTGCTTTTTATGGTCTAGGCAATGCTATTGGGGCATATACTAGATCTCTTCTTAGCGTCCTATCCTTGTGCAAGCTCTACAATATCAACATTGAAGAAGTTGAAAGTGATTCAAAACATAAGGTGCGATTTCTCCAAAGCTGCATGAACGCCCAGTGGTACCTTATTTATTTAATCAGGAAGTGAAAGTCTATTATGAGCAATGAGTTGGAGATCTCCAACATATTTAAGGAAGGTATCTCAACCTAGCTAGCTTAGCAAGTCCACATAACAACCTTATTATTTATCGTCATACAGGTACCCTTCCCCATGAATGTAAATTTATTGTCAGTGGTGTTGCTTTAAGGATTCACCATTACAGACCTCCTTAAACATTTTTATGTCTCTGTTTGTCCAATTTTCTAGAATAAATAAAAAGTGACTTTTGAGTGATTATAGGTCACATGTATGAATGAACGCTGTTTCAACTTTGTGGAGGATGGAATGAAAGAAAGATATATAATAAATCACCTTTATAGAATAATTATAATATAATTTATATCACATATATATATTTATTAAATATATCTTTATTACCAACTAGAAAAAGTGGAAATGAAAAAAAAAATCACATTGCTTCTTAGAGATGGTAATCCACGCGTACGCACAACCGACGTAAACATTTTCCATTGGGTGGTAAGGTAAGAAGGTAGTTAATATATTATTATGTAATAAATTTCATATATAAACATTAAACACGTCTTAATAACCTTCCATGAAATAAGGTGATAGAAATTTAATTCTATCCTTAAGTAGAGGTGGTTGTCCACACACACGCATGAGCGAGGCTTTCACTTCTCATTTAATCAAAAAGTGGTAGGATAATTGTTGCTTCATGATCATAATAACATTTAAGTATATCTGTGATAAATAATTTTTTATTTCATGATGAATACCACATATTTAGATGAGGTATAAGAATAAATTATGTGAAAGGGGTTGGGTAATATGATTACTTATCCTTCAAGAGATCTCCTTTAGATCCTTTCTTAGAGACCCCTGGAATGCTCTTTTAAGAATACCATAACCTCTAATTTTTTTCAAGGGATGTTTAAATGACAACTAAAAATGGTTTTATCAGGCTATATGGTTCAATTTTTTTTTGAAGGATAGAGAGATGGTGTATCCTTTTTATAAGGGTGGGAAAGGAAGCACTGGTAATTAGAAAAAAGATTAAAAAAAATTATGTCATTCTCAAGGTAAGTGCATAAAAATTTTCCATAGATGTGAAGAAAAATAGGATACATATGAAATATAGTCATCCAACTAAGTTTATATTGGTTTTGGTATTATTTTAAAATTTATTGTTTGGTTTAACTTTTTTCATTTTCAATTTTTAACCCTAACCACAGAAACAAGTATTTCAAAATTAGAGGGTTATAATTGTACTTATAAGATGAAAAATGACTCAGGAATTGGAAAGGGAAGAAATTTTAGAGCATAATTTTCCCCCTTTTTCACATTTAAGATTTTTACGACTTTTATCTAATTGAACAAAATATTTATTACATAAAATATAATTAATATCTTTTTTGACACTTCATTTAATTTTACATGAAAGACACTGTGAAAAATAATAAATTCGAATATAATCCTTTTAAGCATCCCAAATATGTTATATTTATCTAAAAAATTAATAAAACCTAAATATTTTCCCACATTCTATTAAATTAAATATATTCAAAATCAATTTTATTATTTCCATATTAATTTAATAAATACTATCTTAGCATCACATAAGAATTGAAGATAATTACTGAAACACAAAATATTATAAATAAATTACATGATAGTAAAATTATTTTTTATTTCAAGTTTTCATTTATAACTAATCTTATCCCAATTTTATCCTTGTATAAATGTTTTACATATATTAAAGTCAAGAGAGGGACATTTTGTATCCATTCATTTATCAAAGTAATATAAAGGCCATAATCATAGAAAATGGCACCTAGTGGAAATCTTTTTAGATGTGGGTAAGAAATTTTGAACCAAACTCATCCAATTTGATAAACGAAATTATTAGTGTAATTTTAGAGCCTTAACCCAATGTTTTAACATTGATTTACCCTTATTGAGGGGAACAAAATTAACCAAGGTTACTAATCATAATAACAAAAAATAAAATGGACCTATTTACAATTTTGAATCCCATGATTCCACATTTGATATATATTTTTCATGATTCAGTTTCAATATGTGGAATAAATTTATTTTAAAAATAAGTAACAAAAACGTGATGAAAATATATTTTTTTAGATCAATACATTTTTATGAATAAAACATGAGTTATTCTTATCTCACACCTAAAAAACATTAGAAGAATGTTAATAAATTTGATTCGATATATAATATATAAAATTCATTAAAATAATTCCTAAATTGTTATTTAATAAGTTTATTAATACAAAAATTAATTGTACACATAAAGATAGTTTTTATAAAAACATTTATTTTACTTTAAAATGATATTTATTTTCATTTCTAATCAATTTATAACCAATGAAATCATTATATACGGGACATTTTTAATAATTTAGTTATTCCTATCCATATCTTCTAATCTAATGTCTAGGTAACAACTTTCACATTAAGTATTAATATTTCAACAGTAAATCACAATTTTTTAAACTCAGTGTTCTGTGTAAATAAATTTATGAAACAAATATAGATTGTTTATAGAGAATTATTTAATAAAACATCAGGGTGTTAAATCTTAATTTATTCATTATCCTCATAATTATCTTATTTTTATTTGGATTATTCCAAACTCCTTTATTATATCACATCTTTAAAGGATATTTCCCTTTTGACATTACTCGTATTATTAAGATTATGGCACTTCATCATTTGATAAGAAATCAATAATATATGTAAATCATCCTATAGAAATGTATAGAGATCACAGTCTTCAAGTCATGTTACAATTTATAAAAGTTTTCTAATATGATATCATGTATATTATTGAAATATAAGAAATCACAATTTGTCTCACCCAAACATATAATGGTTATTACCACCTAATTTACTCTTCCGAGGATTTCATCAATAGATTCATCATCGTAATTTTAAATGTCTTCAAAATAAAAATTCAGAATATATAATTTATATTTGTTTACATTCACATTCCATTTATCTATGTTATTTATCTTTTCCCATATATACTTGATTGTTTTAATCCCATTTAAATTAATAAGTTATTTCTATGGATGTGATTAATGAAGTGGATTACAAGCACGACCGATATTTCATTATTTTTTTGACCAATTACTGTCTCCATAAAACTATATGCATGGAGAAAATTCCCTTTTATAGAAAGTTTCATCACATCAAAACTAATTAAAAAAATGAATTAAATCACCATATATTTCCAAATATGACAATTTCTCCATAAAACATGGGAATTCTCATTTATTCACTTTACTTATTTAATCCTTCTCTAGCATAACTTTTGAAACCAATAAATTTTTTAAAATAGAGAACAATTAACACCACCAATAATCAAATAGACTTTTTTTTATTTGATAGAATCCTAGAACGTAAGTCTAATACCAATTATGGATATATATATTTCAATAGGAATTAACATCCTCAAATATATATAAGGGTGAATCAGGGTATCAAATTCTTTTACGTTCCACCTTTGAACAACCATTGTTAATTGTTAATGTGACCATATTTCATAGTATTTTGACTTTCATCATTCTTATCTATTGAATTTTTATGATTTTAATCAATTAATTCCATAACTATACACCTTAACAAGATACTTATTTTATGAAAAAAATGAATTTACAAGATTGACCATTCAAAATGAATGGATATTCCTTGGAAGGATCATGAAAACATATGATCATATAATCTACCAATCATCAGAGATATAATTGAGCTGGGATTATCATTGAAATAGTTTTATATAATAATAAATATTTATTGATGTAATATTATACCAAAAAATAAATTATAATGATGTTGAAATATTATGCGGGAATAATATTCAAACACAAGCAATAAACTCTACATTGCAACAAACGAGTACTAACTCCTCTTCTATTCATCACATATAGATTTTTTTATCAAACAATGAGTGAACATTGTCATAAAACACACAACATCATATTTTATTCTTCACATATATATCTCGAGTTTAGTATAATCTCTTGACTTCAACCAAACTAAATATTGTTATAACATCTCTATACAAAACATAACATTCTTTGTTGTCTTTAAGAGCATCCCTTTTCTTCACATTCAAGTATTTCCACATTAAAATATTTTTTGATAAATATCCTCAACATGTATTCTCTATATTTGCTATATTTTTTATACCTTTTATAATATTAAACTTCCAAATTTAGACAAAATATTTCACTATACACTTCCATGAATAGTTTCCCTGCTTCCTCTATCATTTCAATTTGAATTTTAAATTAAAATACCAAAACCAATATTACCATCAACTTTTCCTACATCAAATCAAGACACTATATTAATCTAGTAAATTTACACAACCTTAATATACCTATAGGACTTATGTAATTGAGTTAGAGTAGCCTACGAGTCATCTATTGAGCCACAACACTAAAAGAACACAAAACATGAAATTCACTCTGACCACATTATGATCATTTTCACCATAAAATATTATGATTTAAACTACTAATTATCAAATTTTATAACCATTGAGAACCATTAATTATTTATACTTGACCATGGAATGGTGCTCCCCATTTTCATTCTGAGCAGATGGCCACATTGAGCTACCTATTGTTCTTTATATTTGCATCAACCTAAAACTAGCATCAATCAATAGATTTATTAAAACAAGACCAAAAAACAAATACCATGAAATAATTCATCCCATTTTCAGAATACCATGATCAATTCTATAAAGAACATGAAATAAAATGAGACATCTTTGCAGGAAGATATTTTGAAAAAATTCCTCAAAAACCATTACCACTAAAATGTCTATTTCCAATTCTCCAAAAGAAATTATTCTTTAAAAAATATACCAAGTCATATTCATCACAACAACATGAAACAATCAACTACATATTCCTTTACACCGTTAAAAGTCCATAAAAACCCACCATGGTAGAGAGAGTCTCCCCGTAGTGTTTGGATATTTTTATAAAAAACATTACTTCCACAACTCCCATCTTCTAGTCTATAGACCCTATTTTCTTCTATCACAAGAACCATTATGTGTCCATAATAACACTATGGAATAATAATTTTTTTATATCTGTACCACTCTATACTCTATTATTCACATAATAACCTATTCTATACACTTCAAAAATATTAAATTATCTCACATCAAATGAATTAAAAATATTCACCAATGTTTGAATATGATTGGCATGTTTACTGATTACATGAAACCCCTAAGTCACTATGGTAACTGATATTATTTATTTAAGGGATATTTTGATGATTCTAGATATTTTCATGGTTATTATTATTATTTTAATAATCTTATTACATTCCAGAATATGACTAAAACTGAATATGGTATAACCATGGGAGGCCACACAACAAATTATATAGTTTCCTTTGTAAAATATCTACGGTGATGTGTGGGTTTTCTATAGAAAAAGGGCTAAACAATAGGTCTTTATCAAGAGGTCCATTGTTCTACAATGGGATATAATATGTCTTGAAATGTTTAGATTTTCCAATTAATTGAGTTTCTATGAATGTTATAGTTATATTGGAGGACGATGAGGCTATGTTATAATGGTCAAGTGCTCAAGAGGCCCTTGGTTTTGTAAGATAGAGATGCTTCATATTATAGGGTGGGGATTCACCATAAGGATGATTTTTTGAGTAAAATTATTATAAAAGTATGTGAGGTTTCACCATAGAGTGTATACGTGTGGGGGAACTATACCATAATCTACAGAAGTTGTGTTGTGACGGTGGTCTACCCAGATGTATTTTTTAGGAATTTATAATTTTTATCCCATCGTGGTTTTATGGGTTTTGGACCCTTTATACCATCCCTTGAATGTTTTCTAGGATATATAGAATCCTTGAGGTTCTTTACTTCTCCTCCTCCTCTTATCTTTGTTTTTGATCCTTATTAATCAATTTTAAGTGGTCCATCGATGTTAGTTTGTTGTTTATTAATCCACTACCCTACTCCTCAATTTTCCTTCCATATGTTAACATAAATCACTATGTGGTTCACCTTTATGGTTCATGATGGATTTACCATGAGGTTTTTGTTATTTAGGGGTTTAGGAAGTTTTTTTATTTCTCAGTTGGGGGTTATCCATAGGATCTGATATGCTGTTGATCTTTTCCTCGTGGAATGAGGTAGAAATTTTTATAATGATATTTTATAGTACACCTTGGGGGATGATTGGATTTTTTTAATTGTTTTATTTCTGAATTATATTTATATGAGTTACTAATAAAGGTTTTCTAAACATGGAATGTACTTTCTATATAACAACTGTTTGTGATAATTGTTGTGCATATCTTTAAAATTAATTTAATTAATTTAATTGTTTTTACCCCATTTCCATTTTTAAAGGGGATATTTGGTTATTCAATGGAAATTTCTATAAAATTAATTGAATTATGTATGATCTCATAATTTTCCAAGTACGCCTCTCTATGAGTCTTTTTAAACTTTTCTCATTTGAGTGTTTCCCCATAATTAATGATTTGTGCTTGTGTTTCCATCATGTTGGACTATTTTCATGAATTAAAGTAGTCCTAGGTTGTGATAAAACCTTAGAAAACAGTAAAGGATCCAATTAAAGATCATTTATTTTGGGAAAATGACTTAATTTATAGATATGTAGGCTTTCATAAGTTAAATAAGTGTAGGTATAAATAGGTAAAGTGTTACCATAGGTTTTTACAAAGTTAAGAAGACTGGAAGGGGGGTCAGGTTGTTTTATAAGGAAATAGACTGATAACCGATTTTCATAACATTTACGCATCATGAAAATGATTTATGCTTCATGTAATTTTTGGTTGATTTTAATATTCATCCAAGGTGATAGGGTTTTCAGCGTATCCCATTTAAAAGTAATTACATGATTCATAATTATATTACATTTATTGTAATTTCACAACATGAAATTTTAAAGTATTTTATGCAGTTGATTTTTCCATTCAACCACATATAGCCTTCTCCTCTTGACCTAGGGAAACCCCACATGTAATTTTGGAGTTCCAACCTCCCTTATGGGTATCCTGATTGTCTGATAAATATCTAGATAACTTTTTTGATTGTCTACACATTCTTCCTCATGGGAGTTTTCCGTTAGAAGCATTTTTTGTTCAGTAGTTAGTGATAGGGGGTCTAAACCTTAACCCTATGGTTCGAAAAACATCATGTATGTGCAATATTATAATTTCCCCAACATAAAATGCATCAAATGAATTGAAATAATGAATTTAATTTGTCTTTGGAGTCTCTTTGGATCCAATTAGTTATTGAACTTGATTTTGGATACCATTTGTGTGAGAAAACCCTTGAAAAATAAAAGAAATGTGTAATAGATTAATGTATGTTTATCATGAAATGGATTGTGGGTTTTTTCTTGATATAGATCGACATAATCTTGGCATCTTTCTTAAGATAAATGAAATGTTATTGGTTATGACCAATCGATTTACGAAATCTGTTAACGAAAGATAAGTGGTAATTTTCAAAATTGACCATTGATATATATGATATGATATTGTGATATCCTTGTTGTTATGAATTGTATTGTCATTAAATACAATAATGATTATGTAGTCCATTTGCATAGTGATAAATTTTGTAATGATTATATAGGTTATTTCACTAGTGATAAATGTTTTAATGCTTATATAGAGGGCTTGGCATAGTGACACATTTAGAAATGTTGATATAGTGGGAATGGCCCAGTTGAAATGATAAAATGCTTATATAGCAGGCTAGTCCCAACAACACATGCTAAAATGATTATATATAGGTATCTTACAGAATTAAATATTGAAATGATTATATAATGTGTTTGACCCTAATTTTTATGTTATAAATTTTTTATATGGTTATCGTTGGCATGGTCGTAAGTCATGCTTAGAGACATTCAAACATGGTGCCGAGGTAGGTTATGTTACCATGGTTATTTGGGTATGGTTGGAATGGTTTTGATACATGATCATGGATATTCCATCATGGATCCGAAGAAGGTTTATGTAGTATTAATTTAATTTCATAATTAATGAACACACCTATTTATTGTATAATTGAATACACTTATTATCAGGCTGGTTTGTTTAGAAACAATAGTGTTGACCGAAAATGTTTTACTCACATGTTATTCAGGTCAACGTATGGTACCTAATAAGAGTTAATGGATGCACGTTTTGACAAAGTAAAATGACCTTTTTGTTGACTTTTATTGCTGGATGGGCTGTAGTTTGGAGATGGGACCAACAAGGGGTTTGAGACCAGGGGCTGTTGAAAATTTATTTGAGTTATCTAGTATTTCTCTTATATTAAATCTAGAATGAAAATTAGTTACATGCTAGAAAGTCATTACATTATTCTAATACTAATTATTTGATTATTCTGTTGGGTTTTTATTTGTTTTCCATTGTATTATTCTATTTTTATGATTTATACACTTTGATATTTTATCTATTTATATTGGATTTGTCACGACCCGACCCATACCAGGGCTCGAGCCGCAACTACCCCAAGCCCGCCTCCATAGGCTAGGGGCTGACGACTAGCGCCGAAGGCACAACAAACCAGGGGAGGCCTTTGCCTAATAAACTATACACACACATGCAGCTAACTCAATGCAAAAGTGCAGAGAAAAGAATGAAAGATACAACACTGCTATAAAAGGGAAACCAACATACATGCATCGACCTCTAACCAGTACAAGTAAAGTTTTGAAAAGTAGGCTGAAAAGTAAACTAAACAGTAAAAGGGAAAACACGCGCCCAACTAGAAAGATGGCACAACCCGACAACAGGTAAACGAAAGTAAACAACTGGTGAGTCTCACACCTGGAAAGTCCTGCTAGGACCACTGAATGCAACCCAAGCTCCTGTGTCCTCTACACTCCTTCGTAGTCTCGACCGACCTGTCTGTCATCTGCAAGGGCACACCAAGTGCGGGAAAAGCCCAAGAAAGGGTGAGTATAAAGATACTCATTTGGATGCCCCAAAATCTCGAGGGAGCAACAAAGTAGGTACTAAAACGGTGAGCAGTAGACAACACAAAAATAGTGTAAGAGTACAACAAAGAGAGAGTGCGGCTCAACCCAAAAAAAGGAAGTAAGTAGACTCGTCCAATCCAAGAGGAGCTAGACACGGAAATCACGTGGCATACCCCGCGCGCCTTCACCCCTCCTAGAAGGAGAGTAACCGGACCCAAGGAGTGGGAACAAAGTAGGGTGTATTTATATATATTCTCCACAAGAAACCCAAACAAGTGTGTAATAGGATTTATATCTCCAAGCTCAGCCCAATAAGAGTCGCAAACAGTTTAAAGGATATCCATCACTGGTGCCCAACAATCACGCACGCCAAAGCTGCCTCATCGCTAAAAAGAACAACCAAGGGTCCCGGTCTGGTAATTATGGAGAAAAGTCACCAACTAGCCTCATAGAAAGGGTTGAGTCTGAAAGAAGTCATTGGGTAACCCACTGCCCAGCCCCGCTGGAGGGTAAACCACAGGTTGGTAACCCACTGCCCAGCCCTGCTGGAGGGTAAACCATAAAAGGTCGTTAGGTAACCCACAACCCAACCCCGCTGGAGGGTAAACCACAAGAGGTTGTCGGGTAACCCACTGCTCAACCCCACTGGAGGGTAAACTCTAAGATTTACGGGTAACCCACTACCCAGCCCTACTGGAGGGTAAACTCTAAGGTTTACGGGTAACCCACTGCCCAGCCCCGCTGGAGGGTAAACTCTAAGGTTTACAAGTAACCCACTGCCCAACCCCACTAGAGGGTAAACTCTAAGGTTTATGGATAACCCACTTCCCATCCCCGCTGGAGGGTAAACCCTAAGAGGTCAATGGGTAACCCACTGCCCAGCCCCACTGGAGGGTAAACCCAGATCTGGTTCGATATCTTCGCACCACCCGTGCCATCACTGGGTGTCACTAACACCACTACCGTGCGTAGGTTCAGAGTGTGTCAAAGGAACCTCTGACCAATGCCCTTTCATGTTTCCATATTTAATGAGATATCGAAAGAGGCTCCGCACGCCCAAACAGATTACACCGTTGTAACCCTTGCGGAAAAGACACGCGAGATAGACTACTTACTCACTAAAAATGGGCTCCCGGTGAAAAAGTTACTCAACACCGCTTTATACCCATACGAATTCTCATGGGTCCCACACCTCAGACACGAAAGAGGTCGGGCGAACTGCGCCATCACGATTCTCTCAGAAAAACTTTCCGAATCGACTATTCATACACCCCAAACGGACGCCTGATGAAAAAGTCACAATACGCTGCACACAACTTAAAAGATGGACCATGGGGAACACACCCCAAGTCTGACTTCAACGCCTAAAACCAACCTGGTCAACTTCGTCTCGATGTCAGGGTCACAACACCGCTGACGGCGCCTAAAACGGACTCTGGATGCAGAAGCTGCAACTCCCCGCATTATATGCAAACGAGGCCCTATGGGGTCCACACCTCGACCCCGAAACACGTCACGCAGATCATACCATTGCGTTTCTTGTAGATAACCAAGCAGCTTAGGCTATTCATTTTCCCTGAACAGACTTATGAAATATAAGTCGTAAAAACGCATCATACGTCCGAGAGCCGCCTTGTGAGGCCCACGCCTCGGGCCCGAATTTAGGCGGGCGGATTGTGCCGTTGCAATACCCTCGAAAAAACACTCATAAACGAGTACTCAAACACCCTAAACAGATGTTAGGTGAAAAAAGTGGCGTTTCACCGTAAAACGTGCGAACTAGGACCTGTGGGGCCCACACCTTGTCTCCAACCCAAACGCTTTGAAAAGCACCTCAAAAAGTCCGCACAAGGATTGGGGTCACGCTACCGCTGACGGCGCGTCAAACAGACATCCGGCTCGCGGGTACGCCTGTTGTAAACTTTAATAATAATTTAATATTATTAAATTAAAGCATTTCGGGTCACCCGTCTTTGGGTGAAAAACCCAAAATCTTCGAAACTGACTTTAAAAAGTCCATCTCGTTGACACAGACCTACAACCATAGACGGCGCGTCAAACGGACGCGTCGTTTAGAAATTACGGCCCCTCGAACGCAAGGGGACCCAACCGGGCTGACCCGGTCCGAACCGCCGGCCCGCGACCCAGCCGCGGGTCCAGCCCAATTCGCCACGGCCCGCTGGCCATGGCCCACTCCAGCCACACCGGACCCCTCGAGTCCAGTTCTCCCGAGCAGACCGGCCTTTGGCCGGTCTCCGTGTCGCGCCAGCAGGACCCACACTTTGCGGGTCCTTGTCCGCAACGCACCCCCGAGGTCAGCGCCTCGGGGTTCCTCCCGAGCGTGATAGACCAAGGGTGACGCCCTCTCTTCTCCGTCCTGCGGAGTGCACCGCAACAACACCTGCTGCCCGCTGCGCCACCTGGCTCCCCTGATCTGCCGCTCCGCTGAAGCCCCGCGCCCCCTGCTCTCTGCCGACGTCACAGCACGCCGCACTAACCCTACGCCGCTGGCTCCCTCGCACTTCGGCCTCCTCGTGCCACCTGCCGGAGTCCCGTGCCATCGCTCTCGAGCTCGCCACACCGGCCGCACCCGACGCCATCCTCACCTTCGCGCTACACTCCCAGCTACACTGGCGCCTCCGTGCTTCCGCCTCGATGCCACCAGCCCACTCCTATGGTCCCTTCTGGGGACCTCCGAGACCTCATCGGAGGTTTGATTTTGATTATGAAGACGGATTCAGGGTCCTTGAGATGAGGCCTTCATAGCGCTACCCCTCTCCCACCGATCCATCAAGGTTTTGCGTGTCTGAAAAAAATTGGGATGAAGAACACCCAAGAACGAGATGTAGAACAGGGCTCAGACGATGGCCGTGTTCGTTCGACCATCATCCTAATTCCAAAATTATAGAATCCAAATGATGAAATTTGATGAAAAATTTAAGAAATCAAAGAAGGTGCGAAATTTAACAAGAATCCTACCTCGATCCGGCCGTTCGACGTTGGCGACGCGCCCGCTGCGATCCCGCTCCAATCCACCGGAGTTCGCTCCTCAATCCGAAAAAGAATGCCAAAGAATGTCAAAGAACGCTCGAGAGAGAGAGATGGAGAGAGAGAGAGAGAAGAGAAATTAAGGCTTTCCCCTAATTCCACAAACGAATTTATAAACTCTCTCTGAAACTCTACCGACGGGCGAGGATTCCGAAACCTTCACGCCCGCCTATTTTATATCGCGCCTAGGCAAAACGCCCCATTTTAAACTCAATGGAAGTCTCAGATTTCCATTCCAAGACTTCATTCGAAAGTTATTCGAAAAGAATGCCAGTGATAAAAATCACTAAGTCATTATTTTAAAATGACGATTTTCCCCTGGGTGACATCTCTCACACCAGGCCCACGCCCGTAACTTTTACACCCCGTATAAGGTAAACTGCTCGCTCCGGATGCAATCGTGCCCTCAGATTTCTGATCCGAGCTACCATTTAGAAGGAAACACAACACCACTATGTACATAGTATAAAAATACTTAATATTTTTATAAAATTAATTCTGGGCACACTGGGCCTCGGAATCGCACGCCGTCTTCGCGCCTAGATCTGGAATTATACGTAGAAATATTCCAAAGTCTTTTAGGGAAAAAACCGGGTCTCTACATCATTCCCTCCTCCAAGATTTTCGTCCCCGAAAAGCAAAACTAGGAAAAAAAACTCGGGATACAGAGCTCATACCTAACTCTCCCACTCCCAAGAAAACTTGCACAAAACCATGTTGGCACAACACGCGAACCAAAGGGATGGTTCGTAATCATAAGGTATGCTACTCTTGAGGACATGCGTAGGAATACACATGCACCTCATTAATTGCGACACGTGGAAAACATCGTGCGCTCACTCCTAATGTTGGGAGTGTAGGGCAGGACGGTAGGCAACCTCTCAATCCCTTGCACGATTCCCTAATGGCCCAAGAAACTCGAGGGAATTCCCTAGCCGAACCTCTACTTTCCACGTCGTGATTGAAATCACGGTTTGTCCCTGGAACATGGGCTCGTGATTCCCTCCTGCTCCACCAAGGTCAGCTGTAGGGAAGCTAACTACCACGAAACTTCCCGCACCTGACGATTCTGGGACTCTGCCAAGGGAACCTACTACAACACTGCCATTTTCTGGAACATAGACTACCACTACCAGCACCACATAGTGAAACGCGTAGTTCTGTTTATGGGTTTTCCATCACCTCGACCTGTACTTGATAATGGTATCAAGATTGACGTTGAGCACGCAAGGTACCAACGAATAGGGTAGGCAAGAAAACTCATCCAATCGCCAGAGGATAGACATAGAAAGCATGTGGCATACCCCATGTGTCTTTTCCCCTCTTGGAAGAAGAGTAATCCCCAAAACAGGCACTCTGCCAAACCCACTAGTGGCACCTCAAGCAAAGGGAGGTCAAGCAGAAAAGTCTCACTGGAAAATCTAGAACCTGCTCTGACACTCCACCGCACAACCCCGCCATGAATGCACATGTCAAAGGGACTCATCCACCGCACCTCAATACTATCCGATTTGGGTGGTACTGCCTCTCCCTCATGGTTTTAATTGCATCACAAAAACGCGTCTCAGTGGGGGAAGAACCCCTATTTCCCATGCATTCAAAGCTACGCCAGACAACACCAACACAGGGTTACACCGACACCCTGCGTCACCCTCAGTAACCCCTTGAACAAGGAGTTAGGAAAAAGGAGTACCTCATGCAGTGTCTAACAAGTTCTACTGAGAAAAGTAGAAAAATACACAGAGCATACCTCTTATCATCTCATGCATTGCAGATTGTAGACATCCATAGCATACAACTGCCCGTGGCCGCATCCGTCAGCTCCTTGAGCCTGACATGGGCTGCCTAGTGGTGGTAGAAGGACCTTGAAACATCATCCCCCAACCATAGTTCTTCCTGATTATCCGCCAACACCGCCTCCCTGGGGACCACCCTGTCCTAACTTGGGAGTTCTCTGCTCACGACACTGCCTCTGTCGTGGCGGTGCATCTACCAACTATCTGGAAAACTTAGCACATTTGGTCGAGTAGTCTCACGCCACGTGACCTCACACATCACAAACATAGAACTAGTCCTCTCTAGGATATTTCAGTGCTCTATGCTGTCCACGAACATGTGACTAAGTCCCATCAAGGGGAGAGCTCCGGTGCCGAGGCCCTGCCAATTGTCGTCCCTCTAATAGAAATTTCTTTTTCACCAGTGCCTTCTACAGCACTATGAGATGGGTGAGGATGCACAAGGGCACTACGCTGGCACGAATCTACTCTACAGAGACCTCGCTCAAACTTCTGTGCTCGGAAGTTGTCGTCATGAACCACGTCCAAAGAGCACCGAGTAAGGTCTGCGAACCTAATCGCGCACGCAACCACCGCCATCACTCCCCGTTGAAGCCCCAACAGCTCCCGAAACCATATAAAGCGTAAGTGGGAGGGGTAATACTCCTCATGAAATAGCTGTTAGAAGTCATACCACGAGAGTACCAACTCATCGTGCATCTGAGTAACCCTGGCTCTACTAATGCCAAACTGTTTGGTGGAAAAAGACTGGCTGTCAAAGCCACCATCAACCTGTCAGTGTCCGAACAAGCCTAAAGAGGCGAACCATTGACTCTAGTTAACCCTTCACTATCCGAGGGTATGGCTCACCATGGAACCTCAGTGGTCTCTGACGTTGGAACTCACGTAGCGTGCCCAGCCCGTGCTCATCATCGGCCCTCGCTGCCGGTACTATCTGCGACTCCACAGGTGGAGGTGCTACTGCCTGCCCTCTTGGAGAAAGGGTAATAATATGATGGATTTTGAACTGAGGCCTCATTGCTCATGGAGTCTTCGTCATGAACCGGAGCTATTATCCTGGATGGCTATCATCACAGAGACATCCTGAATCCGATCAAGGAGTACCGCAGTCAAATGAGAATATATATACCAACAACGATGGGGAGCTGACTCAAGAAGGATAGTCAAAGACTCAATCCTATATGATGCATGAACCAAATTCCCTATAATAAGTGTCTCAGTGTGCTAAGTCAAAAAGAGGGTTATCAGGGTCCTGGTGAATGGATACATCATCCTCCGCACAATCACTAGACTCCCTGGCCTGAGAGTCACTCTCGAGACACATTGACACTATTGCCCCAAAACTCAACCAATTACTTTTTAGGGACGTCCGAACAACGCCCCAAGGAATGAACCACCTCTGATACCCCTTTGTCATGACCCGAACCGTACCGAGGCTCAAGCCACAACTACCCCAAGCCCACCTCCATAGGCCAGGGGCTGGCGACTAGCACCGAAGGCACAAAAAACTAGGAGAGGCCTTTGCCTAAGAAACTGTACACACACATGCAGCTAACTCAACGAAAAAGTGTAGAGAAAAGAAAGAAAGATACAACACTGATACAAAAGGGAAACCGATATACATGCATCAACCTCTAACTAGAAGAAGTAAAGTTCTGAAAATTAGGATGACAAGTAAACTGAACAGTAAAAGGGAAAACACACGCCCAACTAGAAAGGTGACACAACCCGACAATAGGTAAACGAAAGTAAACAGCTGGTGAGTCTCACACCCGAAAAGTCCTGCTACGACCACTGAACGTAGCCCAAACTCTTGTTTCCTCTACGCTCCTCCGTAGTATCGATCGACCTGTCCATCATCTGCAAAGGCACACCAAGTGCGGGCAAAGCCCAAGTAGGGGTGAGTATAAAGATACTCATTAGGATGACCTGAAAGCTTGAGGGAGAAACAAAGGAGGTACTAAAACGGTGAGTAGTAGACAACACAAGAACAATTTAAGAGTACAACAAAGAGAGAGTGTAGCTCAACCCAACAAAAGGAAGGAAGTAGACTCATCCAATCCAAGAGGATCTAGACACGGAAAGCATGTGGTATACCCCACGCGCCTTCGCCCCTCCTAGAAGGAGAGTAACCAAACCCAAGGAGTGGGAACAAAGTAGGGTGTATTTATATATATTCTCTACAAGAAACCCGAACGAGTATGTAAGGGGATCTCTATCTCCAAGATCAGCCCAAGAAGAGTCGCCAACAGTTCAAAGGATATCCATCACTGGTGCCCAAAAATCCTACATGCCAAAGCTACCTCATCGCTAAACCGAACAACCAAGGGTCCCGCTCCGGTAATTACGAAGAAAAGTCACTGACTAGCCTCATAGAAAGGGCCGAGTCTGAAAGAAGTCATCAGGTAACCCACTGCCTAGCCCCACTGGAGGGTAAACCATAAGAGGTTGTCAGGTAACCCACTACCCAGCCCCGCTAGAGGGTAAACCACAAAATGTCATCGGGTAACCCACTGCCCAGCCCCGCTGGAGGGTAAACCACAAGAGGTCATCGGGTAACCCACTACCCAGCCCCACTGGAGGGTAAACTCTAAGGTTTATGGGTAACTCACTGTCCAACCCCACTGGAGGGTAAACTCTAAGGTTTACGGGTAACCCCCTACCCAGCCCCGCTGGAGGGTAAACCCTAAGAGGTCAACGGGTAACCCACTAACCAGCCCTGCTGGAGGGTAAACCCAGATCTTGTCCGATATCTTTGCACTACTCATGCTATCACTGGGTGTCACTAACACCACTACCGTGCATAGGTTCAGAATGTGTCAAAGGAACCTCCGACTAACTCCCTTTCATGTTTCCACATTTAATGAGATCTCGAAAGAGGCTTTACACGCCCAAAAAGATTACACCATTGTAACCCTCATGGAAAAGACACGCGAGATAGACTACTTACTCGCTGTAAACGAACTCCTGGTGAAAAAGTTATTCAACACCACTTTATGCCCATACAATGTCTCATGGGGCCCACACCTCGGACCCGAAAGAGGTCAGGCGAACTATACCATCGCGATGCTCTCGGAAAAACATGCAGAATCGGCTATTTATACGCCCCAAACGGACGCCTGATGAAAAAGTCGCAGTACGCTACACACAACTTAAAAGACGACCCATGGGGCCCACACCTCAAGTCGGGTCTCAACGCATGAAACCAACTTGGTCAACTTCATCTCGATTCCAGGGTCACAATGCCACTGACGGCGCCTAAAACGGACTCTGGATGCAGAAGCTACAACTCCCTGCGTTATATGCAAACAGGGCCCTGTGGGGCCCACACCTCGACCCCGAAACACGTCACACAGATCGTACCATTGCGTTCCTTGCAGATAACCACACAGCGTAGGCTATTCATTTTCCCTGAACGGACTTATGAAGCGTAAGTCGCAAAAACGCAGCATACGTCCGAGAGCCGCCATGTGGGGCCCATGCCTTGGTCTTGAATTTAGGCGGTCAAATTGCGCCGTTGAAATACCCTTGAAAAAACACTCAGAAAAGAGTACTCAAACACCCTAAACTGATGCCGGGTGAAAAAAAGTGGCGTTTTACTGTAAAACGTGCGAACTAGGCTTTGTGGGCCCCGCACCTTGTCTTCAACTTGAACGCTTTGGAAAGCGTCTCAAAAAGTCTGCATGAGGATTTGGGTCACGCTGCCACTGACAGCGCGTCAAACGGACATCCGACTCGCAAGTACGTCCGTTGTAAACTTTAATAATAATTTAATATTATTAAATTAAAGCGTTCCGGGTCACCCGTCTTCGGGTGCAGAACCCAAAATCCTCGAAACCCACTTCAAAAATTCTGTCTCATTGATACGGACCTACAGCCACAGACAACGCGTCAAACGGGCGCGTCGTTTAGAAATTACAGCTCCCCGAACGCAAGGGGGCCCAACTGGGCCGGTTCACCTCGGCTAGCCCGGTCCGAACCGCCGGTCCGTGGTCCAGCCGCGGGTCCGAACCGACTCGCCATGGCCCACTGGCCGCGGCCCGATCCAGCCACACCAGACCCCTCGGGTCCGGTTCTCCCCAGCAGACCGGCCTTTGGCCGGTCTCCGCGTCGCGCCAGCAGGACCCGCACTTTGCGGGTCCTTGTCCGCGGCGCACCCCCGAGGTCAGTGCCTCGGGGTTCCTCCCGAGCGCGACAGCCCGAGGGTGATGCCCTCTCGCCGCTGTCATGCGGAGCGCACTGCCGCGACACCTGCTGCCCGCGGCGCCACCTGGCTCCCCCGCTCCGCTGAAGCCCCGCGCCCCTTGCTCGCCGCCGACGCCGCGACACGCCGCGCCAACCCCACGCTGCCGGCTCCCTCACGCTCCGGCCTCCTCATGCCACCTACCGGAGTCCCGTTCCACCGCTCTCAAGCTCACCGCACCGGCCTCACCTGACGCCATCCGAATCTTCGCGCTACACCCCCAGCTACACCGGCGTCTCTGCGCTTTCGCCGCGACGCCGCCGGCCTACTCCGGTGGTCCCTTACGGGGACCGCTGAGACCTCATCGGAGGTCTGATTTTGATTCTGAAGCCGTATTCGAGGTCCTTGAGATGAGGCCTTCATAGCGCCACCCATTTCCCGTCGATCCGTCAAGGTTTTACGCGTCCGAAAAAAATTGGGACGAAGAACGCCCAAGAACGAGATGTAGAATGAGGCTCGGACGATGGCCGTGTTCATTCGGCCAGCGTCCCAATTCCAAAATTATAGAATTCAAATGACGAAATTTGATGAAAAATTTAAGAAATTAACGAAGGTGTGAAATCTAACAAGAATCCTACCTCAATCCGGCCGTTTGACGTTGGCGACGCGCCCGCTGCGATCCCACTTCGATCCACCAGAGTTCGCTCCTCAATCCAGCAAAGAACACCAAAGAATGTCAAAGAATGTTCGAGAGAGAGAGAGAGAGAGAATGGAAATTAGGGCTTTCCCCTAATTCCACAAACAAATTTATAAACTCTCTCTGAAACTCTATCGACGGGCGAGGATTCTGAAACCTCCGCGCCTGCCTATTTTATATCGCACCCAGGAAAAACGCCCCATTTCAAACTCAACAGAATTCTTGGATTTCCATTCCGAGACTTCATTCAAAATTTATTCGAAAAGAATGCCAGTGATAAAAATCACTAAGTCATTATTTTAAAACGATGATTTTGCCCCTGGGTGACATCTCTCACAGCAGGTCCGTGCCCGTAATTTTTATACCCCGCCTAAGGTAAACAGCACGCTCCGGACGTAATCGTGCCCTCATATTTCTGATCTGAGCTACCGTTTAGGAGGAAACACATCCCTGACATGTGCATAGTATAAAAATACTTAATATTTTATAAAATTAATTCTGGGCACACCGGGCCTCAGAATCGCACGCCGTCTTCACGCCTAGCTCTGGAATTATATGTAGAAATATTACAAAGTCTTTTAGGGAAAAAAACCGGGTCTCTACAGGATTATTCTACTATGTTGTAACTTTTTATTCAAGGGGTATAATATTCCCACAACACTTATCACACCTCTGCTGCTAGTTGACATCCTATGGAATATGAGGAGGTGCATTTGAGGGCTTTTAGCCAACTGATTTTGGCCTTGTGAGAGAGTGTTGGGTTGGGTTACATTAAAAATTGGTATCAAATGGGAGTTTTCTATTATATTTCATTACTATTTCATAAAGGCATGATGGATAGTAAGATGTGTTGGGAATTATTGATGATCTTGTTCATGGGAGTAGCTAAACCATGTATGGGGGGAAATTCAAGTGACTAGGTAAGAGATTTCTGTTTGTACTCTGTGCTTGTTACAGTTGATGTTATTCCACGTTGGGTGTTTTACACATTGTTTGACATTATTACTCTATGATTTTTTTGGTAATTGAGTTTTATACTCATTTCTCGGTATGACACGATATGAGTATTCACAGATCCTAATAGTCACATAGGGATATATTGACATTCATTATTCAAAGTAGGCACATGATTATTTTTCATGTGATATATAAATTCCATTTGAACCATGATATGAGATATCTGTAGAATGTAATAAAATAAATGATCAGTTATGTCATACTAAAGTAGTTGTAATTCATTTCTTTAGAGAGTAGTAGTTTGTGGTTCTCTATTGTTTTCACCTTTTTAGGTTGACCTTTCTATAGCCAGTTTTTAAGAAGCGTATCTATCTTGTAGACAAAATGACTCCTTATCATCATCATGTTGAGCTTCACGAGAGTACAAATCAGCATGCTCCTCCTGTAGCTGAACTAGAGCTTCGTATAGTTCCTATGGATCAGATGGATGTTCTTCTTTGTGAATGATTCTTGAGGGTGCTTATATCCACAAATAGAGTGAATGTTCACACCATGCCTTCAATGTATAAGATGAAAAGAGAGTCTTTGCTGTAGAATATGACTATATTCAATGAGGAGGGAGGCCCCCAAGTAGCCTATTTCTAAATTTAGTTAGTCTAGATGATCTTTATTTTTCTTTATACACATGTAGATTTGATTATAAATCTTGATGCGTATATGCTTCATGGACCTACTAAGAATTGGTGAACTATTCTATGTAGTCATGGTAGTAGGAGGAGTTATCTTCAAATGATTTTGAGAGGATGTTCTTAGTCTATTTCTATCCTTAGAAGTTCTAGGATGAGAAGGCTCATGAGTTCATTCACCTAACACGGGAGGAAATTTTAATCCTAGACTATGCTGAACATTTCATCATCCTACAAATATTTTCACCATTTATGGTAGCTGATGAGATCTCTAGGGCAAGACATTTTCAGGATGTTCTTCAAAATGAGACCAGGTTTCAAGTGAACATGTTCTGTATGAGCAGTTTTGAAAAAGTTATTAGTCAATCACATATCATGTATAGGAATCTGAGAGAGGCCTTGACAGATAGCCACAATGTTTCAACAAGGAAAATTGTGAACTCTTTTTCTAGGGTAAAGAAGTATTGTTAGGATAGTTTTCACCTGGGAAATTGTATGAAGGGAAGTCAGGGAAGTGTGAAACTATATCAATAATATGTTTTATTATAGTGACATCAATGTCAAAATATGGGTCACAAATGGACTCAGTTTCCATATACCACTTTTGAATGTCATTATTGTGGTAGGTTGGGACACATAAGGAGGTTCTTAGTGGAACACAACAACAGAGAAGTGGTAGGGGAAAAAAACAAGTACTGGAATTTGTGATGTACTTAGATACAACTTAGTAGATAGGTAGTTAAAGTTACCTAGGATGTTCTGGTCAAGGAAGGGGATGTGGTACCCCTGTGTAAGAACGATAGTACTAGGAAGATGGTATATCTTACATGAGTTAGCTTGGATCATAGGGTAGAGGGGTTTGATTACTACATATTATAAGGATTACTCTGGCTAGTGTGGAAGCAGGACCGTTTACTATCAAAGTTATGATTCTTATATCATCTACATTTTATTGTGTTGTGTTTGATACAGTATCATCAAATTACTTTTTATCCACACATTTTTTTAAATGTTTTAGGCTTGAATGTGAAAATATTGGATGATTTTTTGACCATTGACACATGGACGAGAGTGAAGTCTAAGAATATCAAACATTCCAAGGTGTGTTCTCTAGTGATTTTTGGTTACCATTTCGTTTTGGAATTGTTCATGATGGACGTGATAATCTTAAATTTGATTATAAGTATGGATTGGTTAGTTATATAACAAGATCATATTTACTATTACCAGAGTAGAGTTACCTTTTTATCTCTATAAAGAGGCAGCTATTCGATTCAATGGATATGTGATTGTCTCATGGATTATATATCCTGTCTTTCTCTAGATGATGGTGGAATGTAGTAGAATTATTTTCCTATAGTGGCAGACTGTTTTCTAGTTGTCTTTCTTAAAGAGTTATACAACATACATATTGGGTGAGAGATCATGTTTATAATCGAGTTGGTACTGGGAGTAATGCCAGTTTCTATCTTACTTTATATAATTACACTAGTAGAGCATTGGAAGTAAAAATTACAGTTGGAAGATCAAGAATATAAAGGTTTCATATGGCCTAGTATATCTCATTTGGGTTCTCTAGTTCTCTTCACCAAGATGTCTTATGGGTATTTGTGCGTTTTTTTGGATTATCATAGATAGAGGAAAATGATGACCAAGAACTGTTATCCTCTTTCACTTATTTCCAATCTCTTCCTTTATCTAAGAGATTATATGATATTTTCCATGATCGATATAAGATCATTATACAATAATTTTATGGTGAGACTATCAGACACATCTAAGAATTATTTTAGGTGATGGTATAACTTGTATGAGTTTGTTGTGACCCTGTTGGATTTGAGCAATTCACCGGTGATATTATTAACCTTGATGAAAATGAAATTTAATCCATTTCCTGATGGGTTTGTGGTGGTTTTTTTCTAAGAAAACTTACTTTACTCCCAACTAGAACAAGATCATTCCAAGCATATTAACATCGTCTTGAGTATATTTACAGAGAGTAAAATTTATGTCTAGATTACAAAATTTAATTTATATATTAATAATGTTCACTTCTTGGGTTATGTCATATCAAAGGAAGGAGTTTAAGTGGACTCAGTTAAAATTGAATCTGTGAAATATTAGGTTCATCTAAAGAATTTATTCTATATTTGGAGCTTTTTTGGGTTGAAAAGGTTATTATTGGTACTTTATCCCTGACTTCTCCCATATCACATCATCCATTTCATGTATAACCAATAAGGGAGTGAATTGTTTTTGGTCAAACGCTTGTAAGAAATATTATCTGAATCTGAAAGGTAGGATGACCTCACATCCTATCCTCACATATCTATACTGGGTAATGCATATATCATATACTAGGATTCAACCAGAGTTAGAGTTGGATTAGTTATGATGGGGGAGGATCTAGTGGTTTCTTATAGATCTAGATACTTAAGTCCACATGAGAGGAATTATCCTACTCATGACATTGAGTTAGAAGCAATAGTAAATTCCATGAGATGTTGTAGTAATTGTTTCAGGGGTGAGAGGTTTGTGGTATACATGTAACACAAGTTCCTTAGTTTCATCTTATCTTAGGGGGACCTAAACCTTTGGAAGAGGAGGTTGGTTGAGTATCTATAGTCTTTCGACATTGACTTGGCTTATTAACCAGGAAAATGAAGCACTGTTGCTGATGCATTGAGCCGAAAGACATAGGATGAGGTAGAATAGGAGTCTTACTATGAGTGTATAATAATTAATCTCTTTGTAGACATATATCTAGATGTTCAGGATTCTTATGGGTGAGTAGCTCAAACCTTGACATCTGATATTCCCATTCCTTTGGATTAGATGAAGACAAAGGTGATATTTAATTAGGAGGGATTAGTAATGAGAGACAAATTATATGGCAAGGATATTCCATTGGGTGGTCTCCTAGATGTTCAAATTATACTCATTTTCATGGATGAGTATGGGTTCCTATGGGATTTTAGGATGATCTGCTGAAAGAGTTTCATGCTACTAGATGGGAGGTACATACATGTTTGAAAAAGATGTATCATGATATCCATATACAAAATCAGTTATCGTTCATGCATAAGGAAGTAGTAGGATTTGTATAATGATGCATAACTATTTCATAGATGAAATCTAAGCATTAGAGACCATCTGGGCTTTTACAACATTTTTTAATTTCTGAGTGAAAATGAAATTATGTCAGTATGATTTTTTTGAAAGGATAACTTAGGAAAGCCTGTAGAAATGATGTTTTATGGGTGATTGTAGATCGAATGAGAAAGGTGTCTCACTTCTTTCCTATCAAAAATTCTTTCAAGGTTGATGATCTATGAAGTCTATATAAGTGTGTGGTAGGTTGGTTTCTTGGTGATCTGAGGAGTATCATTTCATAAAGGGAGCCTCGTGTCATATCACATTTCTAGAAGGGTCTTTAAAAGGATCTAGGATCATAGTTTCTTTTGATTAAGACTTACCAACCTCAGGTTTATAGTCAATATAAGAGGATTAATCATGTTCTAGAAGATATTTTCTAAGCTTGTGTTCTATATTTTTGAGATTTGTGGGAGAAAGATATACCAGTCCTGGAGTTTTCATATAATAAAAGATTACATGAATCAATTTAGATGTTAAATTTTGGGGAATCGTATGGTAGGGCATGTCGTTATACTATTTTGTTGTTTTTGGAAGGTGATTCATCACTTGTTGGGCCTAGTCTCATGTATCAGAGGCCTGGGGAAGTTTAGATGATCAGATAGGGTTTGGTGACAACACATAACAGGAATAAATCTTACACAGAACATCAGAGATGACCTCTAGAGTTCTAGGTTAGTAATCATTTTTTCCTTCAACTATCTCCTGGGTTTAGACAACATTATATAATGAAATAGGGAATGCTAGTGCCTAGATTTTACAGACCTTTTGGGATAGTGGATAAGATTGGTCCCGTGGAATTCCATTTAGCCCTTCCACAGTTCTACAATGACATGTATGACATGTTCTATGTGTCTCATCTTCAAGGATATTATCCATACCCTTATCACATGATAGACATAAAATATTTTAATCTTAGTATTGATCCATTATTTAAGGAGAATCTGATAGGTATTGGGGACTCTAACAATAAGTATCTTTGTAGTAGGGCCATACATTTAGATCTGGTGAAGTGGTAGAATGGGAACAATTAGTATGAGACTTGGGAGAGAGTCTGATATGTAAGGATAGTGGCTGGAATTCTTCCTCGAGACCACACATTGATGCTTGGAGAATCTTTGGGATGAGATTTTATATGGTGGGGAGGTTGTAAGATCCTATATTTTTCTAGGTGCGTCTCTCTCTCTTAGTTGTTCTTTAATCTTCTCTCACTTGAGTTTTTCCTTATCTCTAAAACTTCATGGTTGTTTTTCGACCATGGTTGACTGTTTATTTGAATAAACATAGTCTTAGGTTGTAAGGAAACATGTTAAATTTAGAGAGGATCCAATTGGAGAGCCTTTATTAGGGAAAATAACTTAATGTCTAGATGTGTATGATTTTTTTAGTTAATGGTGTGTAGGTATAAATGGGTCAATTTTTACCATAGGTTACTGGTATGTTTAGAAGCAATAAAGGGGGTTTGGGTTGTTTTATTTGAAATTTGGTTGAAAACCCATATTTATAACTTTTACACTTCATGTAAATGGATTATAAGTTGTGTAATATTTATGAGAATTTAATATTTCACTACGGATATGGGTATTTCAGTGTATCCCATTAAAAAAATTACAAGACGTGTAATTATATTATAATCCATGTAATTCTATGACCTTCTGTTTAAAATTATGTTGTGCTGATGATTTTTCCATTTACCCACATGATGCATTCTCCTCTTGACCTAGGGAAACCCTCCATGTGATTTTGATGTGCCAAGCTCCCTTTTGGGTGTCCCACTTGTGTAATCAATATCCGGATCCTTATTTCGATCATACGAACCTTCTTCCTTGTGGGGTTTTTCCATTATCACTATTTTTTGGTCAAAAGTTAAAGGTAGGCGGCCTAAACATTAAACCTATAGCTTGATAAATCTCATGTATGTGAAATATTTAAATTGTTCTAAAATATATTATGTTTAATAAATTGAAATATTTAATTGAAGTTTCCCTTGGAGTCCAGTTTGATCTAATTGGATACTAACCTGGATTTTGGATAATGTTCGGGTGAGTGAACCCCTAAAAAATAAAGGTATTGTTTAATGGAATAAAGTGTTTTTAGAATGACTTTTATTGTGGGTTTTTATTTATATATTTTTACCTTGTCTTGGCATGATTATTGAGATAACATTCATGTTATTGGTTATAACTAATTGATATATGAAATGTTTAGATGAAAGTTAAATAGTAATATTCATAATTAACTGTTGATATATGTGATGCGATATTATGGCATCCTTATTTCTAAGACTTGTGTTTTGATTAAATGATTTAATGGTTATAAAGTGAATTGTCTCAGCGATAAATGTTGTAATTCATATATATGGAATTTTACTAGTGATAAATGTTATAACACTTATATAACGGGCTTGACCCGGTGACAGATGCTGGAATGATGATATAACTGGCATGACCCAATTGTCATGATGAAATGATTATATAGAAGGATAGGCCCAATGAAACGTGCATGAATTATTAAGTATAGTGGGATCGACCTAGATTAAATGGTGAAATTCTTATATAGTGGGTTAGAACTATATTATTACATTATACCTTGGTAATAAGATTATGGTTTTCATAGTTGTAAGACATGCATAGATACATTTTGACATTGTGCTAAAGTAGGCTAGTTTACCATGGTTATATGGGTATGATTTTCATGGTTGTGAGACATGATTAGATATATTCTGATATGGTGCTGAAGTAAGTTGATGTGGTATTAATTTAATTGTTTTATTAATTAAATACACCTATTTATTAAATTACTACATAAACATGATATCAGACTAGTTTTTTTAAACATGGTGTTGTCAACCAAATGAGTTTTATTCACATCCTATTTGGGTTTCCTTATGGTACCCAGGAAGATTTATTAGATGAAAGTTTGGAAAATGGTAAAGGACCTTACTGTTTATAGTCTTTGGTAGATGGAATAGAGTTTAAATATGGGATAGATATGGGGTTTTGGACCAGGGGTTGTTGAGTCTTTATTTGATTCTGTTAGTATTTTACATGTATCATATCTATCATGAAATTTAGTTCCATTCCAAAACATCATTACATTATTCCTTTATAAATTATTTTATTATTTAGTTAGTTATTTTTTGATTGGTTTCCCACTGTATTATATTTTTTCTATCATTTATGCACTCTGATATTTTATCTATTATTATTGGATTATGCATCCGTGTTGTAACTATTTAAACAGGGGTATCGTCTCTCCAATATATATATAGAACCCCCATTGCTACTCAGAATACTTGGGGGACATTACTAATTGCATATTGTTTTAATTATTTTGATATGATCAGTTTTTGGTGGAACTCTAAAATATTTGAAAAATAATATGTAGATTTTCTAGAAATTTTCATGAAATATTTAAATGATTGGATTTAAAATGATGTTAAATAGACTATAATACCAAAAATATTTTTAATGGCCCATTTGGATATTATGAAAATAGATGATTAGAAATGGTGGTTGTCTACATTTTTTATAACATTGTTTATATTATGTAAGGGTTCTATGTAAAATGTAATTCCTTATTGGGGAGTAGTCAACTCTTATTTTTTATCATAATCAATGAATAATTTAATATATGCATGATGACGAAATGTTTGACCAGTGGAATTAAATAAAATATTAATCGATTATAACATTGAAACCAAGAAGGAAAGATCATCACATATGATTTATGATTAATTTATTTAGATATAGAATTACCTTGCATTGAAGTTATTTCCCAATGAATGATTATGATGATGTTTTCATCTCATAACACCATTTTATCAAAGGAATCAAGGGTATATTAAATCTAGTAGTGATCCACACATGATCCATGGACCTTTAATATTATCTGTATAAATCTAAAAGTGATATCCCAAAAATAGTAATTTTTGCATTGTTTTTTATTGATCTTCACAAGAATCAGTTCTGGGTGGAAGGATTATTCTTATTTTATCTATAATATTGATGGTGGTGTAGAAGGATCACCCTTAATTATTGATATATTTTAAAGATAATATCTCTTTTTGGATTAAGAGAACTATCTATAAGTCATTGATCACAATGATTAGAATTACTATAGATAAGATAGAGAATGTCACATCCTGTATAAAATAGATTTGGGGTTAGAGAATAATAATTACACATGGGTATTTATTATTATTTTAATCTTCAATAAAACTCATTTCTAATTATTAATTATTTTTATTTATTTTTCATGATTTATAATTGCAGATAAATAAATATCAATTTCTTAAATAAATAAACTAATGTTTATTAAAATAATATTTAATGTGTCATTTCTCACCAGTCTATTAAACTTGATTCGCCAATCCTCATCAATATTTAATAGGATTTAAATAATGAATATTTATTTTAAAAAATAAATTTCACTATATTATTCACTAATAGATAGATAGATACTATATTCACTAAAATAGTGAATAAATATTTATTAAATATTCAACTCACAAATAATCTCCCAAATAACTAGGGAATGAATATACGAGATAAAAAATAAATGAATAATTATTAAATCACATAGGTGAAATATATTTATCAAACATGATTAATGTATATATAATTTTACAACACTTTTGGTTACACTTCGCGTGTGACCCATTGAGTCCCTTCCTTAGTGATATTAAGTGACACTACAAAAAGTACAAGGTTAGCATTTAGAAACATACAAATTAACCCATAGAGAAATAAAATAATTCCAAAAAAAGATATATAGACTCATATGAATGTTTAATATATACTATAATCCCATTATTGTGATAAATCTAATAAATTAGGCTGCATATAGCAGCTATCAACCAATGTTTTGGATGAATCTTTACTTGAATCTTCTTGAAATAAACATTTCAATAGTATAGTAAGGATAAAAAATTAATAAGGAACTTTTATCCCCATAAATAAGCCTAAGATATCAATATACATTAAATAAACTATGGTAAAAATCCTTTCTTGTGTTATTATCTAACACAATATCACTTGTGATGCACTCAATGTATGCGACCGCTCCATGGGAATATTCCATCATGATTTTAACCAATACATCAAAGGTTATGACTCATGATATGAATTAGTAATAATCATAAATTATAAGGACCATTTTATATGTCTGAATATAGGAAAATCCAATGATATATAAATTTTGATTTCTTATAGTGGTTCATATTCTCATATTATCATGTTATAAAAATTACAGACTATGTACTAACCCTATACTGGCTTATCTCACATGTAAAATTTGATTATGTTGATATATGACCATAGGAACTAAGCCCACAATGCTACCCATGTGGTTGTTCTTCTTACTGTGACCTCATGTATTTGATTAAATCCGTCAATAGATGTTATAAATGAGTGATGATTTTTACTCTATCATTCATGAAATCATGGATAAATGCATAGTTAAAATTCATCACAATATGATTGAATTTTACTAGATGGGTGAAATTACCAATTATGTAACAAATCATTGCTAATATTGATTCCTAAGCTACAAAAAATGTTGTAATGTACTTGGCCAAATATATATATGACAAATACTAGATGGGATATTATTTACCCTTATATAAAACCTTATCTTTACTAAAATTTAAGATCAAATTGATATAAAGAGGGATAGTTTTATATCCATTGAAAACTAATATTCACAGTTATCCAATTTCTTACAACTTATCTAATTTTTCTCTCTCAATCACTATTCAAATGTTTAGAATTTTAGCAAATGTAGTTCTCCTAGTGTAATTTCTTTTTAAAAATATTCTTTATGAATAATTAAGATCAAAATTATGTACATATCTGGGCATGTGAGATGGAATTACAATGTACTCTTATGCATATTTAGTTTATACATCATAAGAATATAATGTGACACCAAAAACAATTATGGTAAAAATTTCCATCATTTAATTTATCAATAAAATGTCAACTGTATATTGTGAATTAGGTTAATAAACACCTCAAACCCAAGTTATTAAATCATGTTCCCTTTAAATTGGGTTACTACTATATTCATTTTGGAGAAATTAACCTTTTACATAATTAACATAAGACTAATTATATATTTATCTATATGTTTTAAAACATATTTTGCATGGAAAAGTTTAGAGCTATTAATATACTATTATTGATATATAACATCCCATTTAGGGTTACACTCAACTGGATCCCATAGCTAATGTGTCATATGACCTCAATCACGACTCCTTAAATTCCAGAGGATACTGACTAGAAGAAAGGGTCTATGGAGGTATATGGGGATACTATATCATCTTTACCGGAGTAAAAAGATAAAAGAAATTAAGATAAACAACAACCAACTAATATTGAAAAAAAAAAATAATAACCATGCATTGTATAATCACTTCAAAAATTGGGTAAATACAAACAAACAAGATAAATAAATATTTTATGTCATACTGGTGTCAAGTGCTGTGAGAGACCCAAAATGAAGAAACATAGAAAATCCTAAAAAAGAATCTACCCACCAGTTTGGTCCCCTTATCCATTTTTCATAGTATATCCCAAAACATCCATATAATCCATAGAATTTACCCTTATCCTATCATACAACCTTGATGTCTTCTCAGGTACTAATGGTGGCCCAGGAAGTGTGTAAGTATAACTCAATAGTACACCACCAATGGCTTCTAAAGTAGTATCCAGTCTAATAATAGTGAATAAAGATGTCAATATGAATTTTCAATAGGGTATCAATTTTAAAAATGTTTATTATTTAACAATATTCAATTTAATCACATTTTCCATCAGGTTCCAAGTGACACTCAAACCCATAAAACCAACATTGGAACATGTGATAAGTTTGAACCATGACAAAGTGGTTTAAATAATTAAATCAAAAAATATGTTCTCTAATCAATTTTGTATGATAATATATTGTTGATCCTCTGTAAATGCACTCATACCATGGACATATCACAATATTGGAGCATCAATCCTGTATCCAATCCATTCAATACTTGGGTGGGGCCTATATAGTCTATATGGCCCAACCCAATGATGAAGAGCCTCAATCAAACATCCCAACCATAACATTTTTTCCTATTTTCATGTATTATAATTAGTGACCATTTTATTATCAATATTAAAAATGGTAAACTATTTATTTAATAAATATTCACAATTTCCCTTCCATGACATATTGTAACCAATTTATTAGACTCGTCTGATTTACCATTTATCCATAACCACTACTATTAAACATTCTATTTACCCATTAACAAAATAACCATATCCTCTTAACCATTTAACAAAATTACACTTAATCATCCCATAATTGATTTAAAAATACATGTTAATATAAAAACTCCTTTATACTATTATAACACAACAATCAAAATTACAACTTTTTTAATTTCATAAACCCTTCCACTTTTCATTTAACAACATATTCTACTGTTTCCAAGGTAGCATTTCACCCCATTAGTGACCTTGGTATTGGCCTCAGAATCATAAAAAACCTGAAGGGGTTCATGAATAAGTATCATAGTCCAATTATAGGCTTAAATTACTTTTCATAATCAAAGACACAAATGCACAAAAAATCAGCATAATGTCACAACCACATACACATGATTAATATCATCACTATGGGTTAAAGTGTGTAGGATACCTACCTCAAACACATAGAAAACCACTCATACAATAATGACCCTTGATCTAAAATAAAATAACCTCAAATAAAATGGAGATAAACTCCATAGAAGTAGTGTTTATGAGCTTCAAAATATGGTAACAAATCACACAAGGAATCTTATAGAAAATAGAAGGTAAAAAGGTTTTATATTTACCAAAACCTTCAATTATAAAAAACCTTCACTACAAACCCCTAATAATAAAGAAAAAATATCCTTAGGAAGCTTCAGATAAATTTTCTTACACCCCAAGCTATTGGAGATGGAATTAGAATGAAAATTAGGTTAGAAAGATTTAGTTCTGGGAGGGAAAATGGGAAATTCCCCACTTTTAAAGAGGTACATGGTTTATCCACATGGTTGGACAAACCATGATCCAACCGTGTAGTTCCATATGTCCATATAGGGGATAAGTCTCTCTATTCCCTGGGGTACCCACATGGTTTGACAACTCATGGAGAAGCTGTGATGGTGCCTCTCTCCAAAGGGTGTATGACAAACAATTATGATGTATGGTTTTTTTAAAACATGATCCAATTATTCTCCAAGAAATTATTTCCCCCATTTTCCTATATTTCATGACCTAAATCACCAGGAAACACCTAATACATTATCTATAACTGTATGTAATTACATTAACAATTTAAGAGGGTTTTACTTGAAATATAAATAAAACATACCTCATAAAACACTAGAATCATTCAAGGAATCTAGAATAATTTAATTTCAAATGAATATACTATGATCATTAAATATGTTTCTACCTATAAATGGATCCATGAAACATGTTATAATGGCCCGGACCTCTCCAGTCCATTACTTTGTGAAAATGCGGTGTTAGAGGTGTTCTGGAAGGTCAAAGTGACTTTGGGGTGCGTTTGGGTGGACTTTTAAGGAAGACTAAAGGGCAGTAGATTTCGCACGGGATGAGCACGGTTTCTCTAAACCATGTGGCCAAACCGCGCGAGGTTGGTGTTAGAGGTAGTGGATAACACACAGTTAGCACACAGTTTGGCTAACCGTGCGGACTAACCGTGTGAGGAGTGTTTGGTGAGGCAGTAGCTAACGCATGGTCAGCGCACGGTTTGTCAAAACATGCGGACTAACCATGATATCACTTAATCTTTGTAACATCCCAAGTAAGTAATGAATAATAGATATTTTTATCTATGTCTATTAATGATTAAGATAGTGTTATAGAGGCTTAAAATGAAAATAAATACAATCTTATGCATGGAATACACTAATATTCTTAAAAGATTGTTTTAGAGCCTTTTGATGACAAACCATTTTTGAATCTATATTTTGACAATTTTATAGACTATGTTTGTCAAAATAAACTTATTCTTTATGATTGGGACATCAAAATTTACCTTGTGTGAATTTTTGTTATTTTTCCGACAATATTCATTTTTTTAATGAATAGTGAAAAATACTGCATTTTACATCAAAACTGATTTTTAACCTAATTTATTTATATGATTAGATTATGTTTTGAATTGGTTTTGAAGTGAAATTAGAATATATTTTTACCATTTAATCCAATGGTGGTCATTGGAATCAATTTCACTTTGAAATTAGACTTAAACTGGTGTCAATCTTTTGATACTTATTGTTTTGTAAAAACACGCTATTTGCTTTGGCAGCAGGAATTAATTATTAAATTAATTAATGTGACTTATATGATTTGAATTTTGTAAAATAGACTTCATTTTTGAATTCGGAATATCAAATATAGCTTAGGGTGAATTTTTGGTGATTTTCTGAAAAACATCAATTTTTGATGAATAGTGAAACCACTAAGTGGTAATCAAGCAAACTGATTTTTCAGTTAAATGAAAGTTTACCACTAATGTGTATTGAATTTTGAAAATCCAACATACATGGTTGTCATTAAGAAGTAAAATGTGGTTCAATGAGATTAAAATAATTTTTTGGTGAATAGTAACTTATTAAGTTTTTAATCGCGATTAGTGGTAATTAGTGTAGTTTAAGGTATAAATAATGCTTTAATAATAGGAAATGACCTAGACACATGTCCCAAACTTATTGGTTGTGTCATGGCAGACCAAGAAAAGCCATGGGTCAACTTGGGGACCCCATGGAGACACTTTGGTTTGGAAATGACATAAATAACTTTTTATTAAATGTTAAAGTAAAAATGACACAAACAAGAGATGTTTTACGAAAACAATTTTTACATGGGGTTATAAAGATCAGATTTTTGATTACAAATAGTCATTGGAAATCTAAAAAGATTTCCTACATTATAGTATTTTTTTTATGATTTTTAGACATTAAATAAATTAAATTATTTATGACATAATAATGATGCAGCGATGACATCATTATTTGACGATTTAAATAAAATGGAAAGATAATGTAAAATCTATGAACTACACATGTCCAAAACTTATTGGATGAGTGGATTTAGAAGCCTTATCACATTATCCACGAATTATATCAATGTGGGACCTTTTAAAACCGAAACACATTTTCAAATAAAGTAATATTTCTTTACTTTCCAAAAGTGCCCCTCCTCTCCTCTTATAAAAGGCCCCCACCTCTACCTCATTTCACACACTACTCAAGCCTTTGGATCGGCCAAACCCTGCCCATTTACTCTCTCCACATCCCTATCCTAATCCTATAGGATTTCCTTTGGGCAGAATCCTTTCAAAGGAAGCCTTTAGGCTCAAATCAAAAGGAGTTACACTTTTGAAGGTAATTCATTCTCTCATGTTCATTTGTTTTATTTTGCTTCTCCAACCCCCTAAACTCTTTTTATTTACTTCTTTTGTAACAACACCAGTATCTTCAATATACTAGGATGTTGTTATAATATTTATTTGAGCTACACTCTCACAAAACTACATCAAATGGTTAAAGAACATACGGTTTCCGTGGATGGCGAAATTCTGCCTCCCGAAACGATGATTGTTCAATACTCATTTAACACCTTCAAAGGTGGCCATTATGATGTCACTATTTTTATATATGATATATAATATGTTTATGTTTTCCTTAATATTCTGTTTTTTTTTCATTTTGGGCATACCTTTATGGTTTCCATTATGGGTAAACACGATATCTTCATTTTAGGAAGTGCGGACTACCGCCCCCTGAAAATGATTTGATTCGTTAATACCATATGTGGGATGTGTAAAGGATAAAGTTAATGATATTATATATGTTATTATACGGGAATTATAATATACCTTTATATCATTATGATTCCATTCTATAAAATATTAAATAGAAATGGAAGTAGCGTTCATGCGTACGTACGGCTTACCGTCTCCATGAACGGTGCATTTCATTTCTTACCTCTAAATGTGATGTAATATTATAAATACATGTATATGATGAATATATATGATATATATGTTATCCAAATCATTAATATCATTCTGGATATAACGAACCTATGACCAAATTAACAACATGTAAGTGTAAGAAGTCTATTTTTGACTTAAGAACCAAATACCGACAAAATGAACATTATTAACTTAACTGATTACATGATGTTCATAACATGGTATAAAAGGAATAATGAAATTGAAAAAGGTTCATAATCAAGTAGATATTAACTCAAGTTTATTATTCAGGAGATTAAAGAATGGTCGGGTCAAGTCGGATACGAGGTATGGGACTTCGTCTCAATATCCTTTCATTGAGGCATATTTTATTTTATACACAACTTTATTTTATACGGTGTATAAAACCCTTTGACTTTTACATTTATTCAAAAGGAATCTTTTTTATACGAAGCGTTTACTAAATGACAAAAGGGAATGTTTTTGTCGTACGTATGCGGCGACAACGACTTCTCCGCCGTCGTGACCGTTATTTGAGTTTCAGCTTCCTCTACAAGCCATACCTTCTTTTTAAAAGAAAAATAAATACCATGTTTTACTTTTCTGTTATTTTGGTATTTGAAAATGGTTTTCATAATGTTTTTATATCAATGTGTTGTATTGATATCTCGTGATTGAAATGTGGAAATTTTATGTTTCCTTTATGCATGTTTTATGTGATATGATTATGTAATGGTTCTTGGGAATTATTATTAAGACGGGTGGTTCCGTGATAAACTAAGGGCGGGTGAGCCCGTTATAGCTCTCCAATGCATTGGGTAATGCGAAGGAGTGAAACGTTAAGGTTTCTCCGAAGATATTTTAGGGAATATACTGTGATGGGTATTCCAAACGTAACCAAGAGGGTTACTCCCTACGTAAGAATGTTATGAATGCCTCAAGTTACCTTTATGTCTTATGATTTCTATGATTTATTCATGATTTTATGAGGTATGTTAAAGTGCCTATGTTTTATGGGTAAAGTATGATTTCATTCTTATGTATGTATGAACTCATGTTTCCTTTCCATGTTTTTTTTATAACCCATACTGAGTTTTTATGCTCATCCCATGTTTTTGAAATGTTTTTCACAGGTCAAGGGAAAGGTACATGATAAGATGATAGAGTCAAGGATGTGTCAAGAAATAATCCATGTTTTATTTTTAAATGTGTTTCCATTGATGGGAATGAAGAATACTATCTTTATGTAACCACTTTGTTTATATGTGGAATGTAATGCAAGTTTTATGATCTAATTCTCTAAAACTCTAAACCCGAAAAGATCCTCAATGTGTAATCTTGTAATAACTCAAGATTAAGTAAGGTTTAAGGCTGGGGCCTTATAGTTGGTATCAAAGGTCGGTTTAGATAACTTTAGGAGTTAGAATTCTATTAAATGATTATGCAAAAATATTTTTTTTCGAAATGATATAGCATTTAAAGATTACCATGTTGCTTCATCTAAGACATGTTTGTTCAGAATGGTTTTCCGCAGAGGAAACAGGGAAGCAGTGCTAGGAAGGCATACAGAAGGAAATAACCTTCCGAATTAGCATCCAGAAATGGTCGGAATTGGAACTGAACAGTTTGTTGCAGTAATGGCGCAGTTGACTCAAGCGATAAATGGCGGTGGTATCCATGCACGAGATCAGCCAGAACAACCGCAGAGGAACATGTCAGTGGTGGAACATTTCATGAGGCAACATCCACCATCATTCAGAGGATCATCTGACCCTATGCTAGCTGAAGGGTGGATTAAAGCACTGGAGAAGATTTTTGATGTCATGGGGTGTTCAGAAAATAAAAAGGTTAGTCTTGATATTTACCGTTTGGAGGGTGAAGCAGATCAGTGGTGGTCTATGGTTAAAAATATCAGGGGCGCCGATGAATTGATGCTCTTGACTGGGATGAATTCAAAGGTATGTTTCTTGAGAAGTATTTTCCTAAGGCTGTTCGACTTAGGATGGAAAAGCAATTCTTGGAATTGAGGTAAGAGGAAGACTCAGTGGCTGCCTATGAAGAAAGGTTCACTCGATTGGAAAGGTATGCTCCAAATTTTATCCGGGACCTTGATAGTAAAATCAATCGTTTTTACTCAGGATTAAAGCCAAAGTATCGAAGGGCATTAGCTTCTTGTGAGTTTAAAAGTTATGAAAAGCTTGTTCGATTTGCTGAGAAGGTGGAAATGGAGTTTGCCGATGACCAAGTTTTCTATAACAACCAACAGAAGAAGAGGCCGAGGTGGCAGGAGAAAGGTAAGAATTCTTCAAAAAATTCTGATGGTAAGAGAACTAAGTTTCCAGTTTGTGATAAATGTGGCAAAAGGCATGCTGGGGAATGTCTTCTAAATTCTGGGAAGTGCTACCGATGTGGTAAGATGGGACATAAGGCTCGTGATTGCACTGAAAAGAATCAAGGTGAAGGTAAGAACAAATTTGATTTACAGTTAGTGAAATGTTATAAGTGCAATGAGATGGGTCACTATGCAAACGAGTGTCCGACAAAGAGCTTGAGTGATGGGAAGTAGTTAGACTACAAGCAGAAAGGGGTGGTGAAATCCTTTGCAACTACTTCAGCAGATGTCGGGCCATCAAATGAAGTTGTATCAGGTACTTTGTTTGTTTTTTCAGATTATGCCAGTGTGTTGTTTGATTCGGGGCCTACACATTCTTTCATCTCTGAAACCTTTTCTAGTAAAATGGGAATACCATCTCAAGAAATGAATCCTAAAATTTTGGTAAAAACACCTGGGGGAAGTGTCGAGGCAAAAATAATTTATAAGAATTTTCCTATCCTTATCTGTGGAAAGAACCTACTTGCAAACCTTATTGTTCTACCTCTAGTAGAGTTTGATGTTATCCTGGGTATGGATTGGCTCTCTATTTACCATGCTAAGATTGACTGTAGAGCTAAAGAAGTTTCTTTTCAGAAAGACTTTCAGTTTGTTTACAGGAATGAACCCTTACTTTTGATAACATATCAAGAGGCCGAGAAACTTGTAAAATATGGAAATGAATGTTACCTTGCACACGTCGTTGAAAATAAAGGAACTGTTCAGATTAATGATGTGCCAGTGGTAAATGAGTATCCTGATGTTTTTCCTGATGAGTTGCCTGGAATAATACCAGATCGGGAAGTTGAGTTTACTGTTGACTTAGTTCCTGATGCTAAGCCAATTTCAAAACCCCCTTATCGAATGGCACAAATTGAACTTTTAGAGTTGAAGGAGAAATTGCAAGATTTATTAGAGAAAGGTTTCATTAGACCTAGCACATCACCATGGGGTGCTCCTGTTTTATTTGTTAAAAAGAAAGATGGTTCTATGAGACTTTGCATTGATTATAGAGCCTTGAATAATATCACTGTTAAGAACAAATATCCTTTGCCTCATATCGATGATTTGTTTGATCAGCTCCAAGGAGCTCAGTTTTTTTCAAAGATTGACTTGAGATCGGGGTACCATCAGCTGAAGGTAAAGGAGGCAGATATTCTGAATACCGCGTTCCGTACGAGATATGGCCATTATGAATTTGTAGTAATTCCTTTTGGGCTAACCAATGCACCTGCTGTATTCATGGACTTAATGAATAGAATTTTCCATGAGTTCTTGGATAAGTTTGTGGTGGTTTTCATTGATGATATTTTGGTGTTTTCTAAAAGTAAAGAGGAGCATGAAAAACATTTAAGGGTTATCTTGCAAACCTTAAAATAAAAGAAACTGTATGGGAAATTCAGAAAGTGTGAGTTTTGGTTGCAAAAAATTTCTTTCCTTGGTCACATTGTTTCTAAAGATGGAATAACTGTTGATCCTGCAAAAACAAAAGTTTTGGAAGAATGTCCAAGACCCACAAATGTAACCGAGATTCGTAGCTTCCTTGGTTTGGTGGTCTATTACCGAAGGTTTGTTAGAAATTTTTCACGGTTATCTAGTCCAATGACTAAGCTAACTCGGAAGGGTGTTAAGTTTATCTGGACAAAAGAATGTGATGATTGTTTTCAGGAATTGAAAAGAAGATTGGTGAATGCTCCAGTTTTGGCACTACCTTCCAGGAATGGTGAGTTTGTTATATACAGTGATTCTTCATTGAAAGGACTTGGTTGCGTCCTAATGCAGAATGATCAGGTAATTGCTTATGCTTCACGATAGTTGAAAACTCATGAGGTAAATTACCCTACACATGATTTGGAATTAGCTGCTATTGTTTTTGCTTTAAAAATTTGGAGGCATCATTTGTATGGAGTAAAGTGTGAAATATATACCGATCACAAAAGTTTAAAGTATATATTCACTCAGAAAGAGTTAAACATGAGACAAAGGAGATGGCTGGAATTAATCAAAGATTATGATTGTACAATTCATTACCATTCGGGAAAAGAAAATAAAGTGGCTGATGCTTTGAGTCGAAAAAGTAATGCTTCATTAACAATGTTGCGTTTGGAACGTGATCCTTTGGTTAAGGATTTGATGAACTTTGGCATAGAAGTTGTTGGTGCAGGGAGTCCTTCTGTTTTGTTTCAGGTATCAGTGAGATCATCTCTATCAGATAGAATCAAGCAAGCATAGAAGCAAAACAGTGAGTTGCAGAAAAAGGTAGAGCTGGTTCAGAAAGGTAAGTTGCCTAAATTCAACATTGATAATGATTGCGTTTTGAGATTTGGGAAGAGATTGTGTGTGCCTTGTGATTCACAGTTGAAGAGAGAGTTTTTATGTGAAGCTCATAGTTCTTCTTTTTCAGTTCATCCAGGCAGTACTAAGATGTATAGAGATCTGCGGGAGTATTACTGGTGGGATGGAATGAAAAGAGATATTGCTGATTTTACTGTGAAGTGTTTGACTTGTCAGCAGGTTAAAGCAGAGCGACAATTATCGAAAGGGATGCTTCAGCCTTTACCAGTGCCAGAGTGGAAATGGGAGAATATATCCATGGACTTTGTTGTTGGATTACCGAAGACATCTCGAGGTAATAATTCAATCTGGGTTATTGTTGATCGCTTGACCAAATCTGCTCATTTCCTTGCTATACGAGATACTTTCTCTCTTGATCAACTTTCCTGTTTGTATCTTAAAGAGATAGTCAGGTTACATGGAGTTCCTCTCTCCATTGTATTGGATCGTGATCCCAGGTTTACTTCTAACTTTTGGAAAGGCCTTCAGAAGTCGTTGGGTACTGAATTAAATTTTAGTACAGCTTTTCATCCTCAATCAGATGGGCAGTAAGAACGAACAATTCAGACATTGGAGGATATGCTACGAGCTTGTTCTATGGATTATCAGGGAAGTTGGGACCAACATCTTTCTTTGGTTGAGTTTTCATATAATAACAGTTTTCGTTCCAGTATACAGATGGCACCATTTCAGGCATTATATGGGAAGCGGTGTCGAACTCCAACTTTCTGGGATGAAGTGGGTGAAAGGAAGTTGATGGGACCAGAATTGGTAGAAGTGATGGCAGAAAAAGTTCAGATGATTCAGAAACACATGAGAACAGCTCAGAGCAGGCAGAAGAGTTATGCGGATAACCGGAGGAAGGATCTATCTTTCGAGGTAGGTGATCATGTTTTTCTCAAGGTTTCTCCTTGGAAAAGCGTGATGAGATTTGGTAAGAAAGGAAAGTTGAGTCCAAGGTTTGTTGGACCATACGAAATTCTGGAGAGAGTTGGATCAGTTGCATACCGAGTGGCTTTACCTCCGAGTTTATCTCAGGTACACAATGTTTTTCACGTTTCGATGTTGAGAAAGTATATGCCAGATCCATCTCATGTTTTGAGCCCAGAGGTAGTTCAGCTGGAAGAGAACCTATCTTATGAGGAACAACCAGTCCAGATTCTTGACCACAGGGAGAAAGTGTTACGGAATAAAGTGATTCACTAGGTAAAGCTTTTGTGGAAAAACCACATGATTGAAGAGGCAACATGGGAATCTGAAAATGCAATGAGGGATAAGTACCCCCATTTATTCGATAAGTAAATAAATTGCGGGGACGCAATTTTCTAAAGGGGGGAAGGATGTAACATCCCAAGTAAGTAATGAATAATAGATATTTTTATCTATGTCTATTAATGATTAAGATAGTGTTATAGAGGCTTAAAATGAAAATAAATACAATCTTATGCATGAAATACACTAATATTCTTAAAAGATTGTTTTAGAGCCTTTTGATGGAAAACCATTTTTGAATCTATATTTTGACAATTTTATAGACTATGTTTGTCAAAATAAACTTATTCTTTATGATTGGGACATAAAAATTTACCTTGTGTGAATTTTTGGTATTTTTCTGACAATATTCATTTTTTTAATGAATAGTGAAAAATACTGCATTTTACATCAAAACTGATTTTTAACCTAATTTATTTATATGATTATATTATGTTTTGAATTGGTTTTGAAGTTAAATTAGAATATATTTTTACCATTTAATCCAATGGTGGTCATTGGAATCAATTTCACTTTGAAATTAGACTTAAACTGGTGTCAATCTTTTGATACTTATTGTTTTGTAAAAACACGCTATTTGCTTTGGCAGCGGGAATTAATTATTAAATTAATTAATGTGACTTATATGATTTGAATTTTGTAAAATAGACTTCATTTTTGAATTCAGAATATCAAATATAGCTTAGGGTGAATTTTTGGTGATTTTCTGAAAAACTTCAATTTTTGATGAATAGTGAAACCACTAAGTGGTAATCAAGCAAACTGATTTTTCAGTTAAATGAAAGTTTACCACTAATGTGTATTGAATTTTAAAAATCCGACATACATGGTTGTCATTAAGAAGTAAAATGTGGTTCAATGAGATTAAAATAATTTTTTGGTGAATAGTAACTTATTAAGTTTTTAATCGCGATTAGTGGTAATTAGTGTAGTTTAAGGTATAAATAATGCTTTAATAATAGGAAATGACCTAGACACATGTCCCAACCTTATTGGTTGTGTCATGGCCGACCAAGACAAGCCATGGGTCAACTTGGGGACCCCATGGAGACACTTTGGTTTGGAAATGACATAAATAACTTTTTATTAAATGTTAAAGTAAAAATGACACAAACAAGAGATGTTTTAAAAAAACAATTTTTACATGGGGTTATAAAGATCAGATTTTTGATTATAAATAGTAATTGGAAAGCTAAAAATATTTCCTACATCATAGTATTTTTTTTATGATTTTTAGACATTAAATAAATTAAATTATTTATGACATAATAATGATGCAGCGATGACATCATTATTTGACGATTTAAATAAAATGGAAAGATAATGTAAAATCTATGAACTACACATGTCCAAAACTTATTGGATGAGTGGATTTCGAAGCCTTATCAAATTATCCACGAATTATATCAATGTGGGACCTTTTAAAACCGAAACACATTTTCAAATAAAGTAATATTTCTTTACTTTCCAAAAGTGCCCCTCCTCTCCTCTTATAAAAGGCCCCCACCTCTACCTCATTTCACACACTACTCAAGCCTTTGGCTCGGCCAAAACCTGCCCATTTACTCTCTCCACATCCCTCTCCTCATCCTATAGGATTCCCTTTGGGCAGAATCCTTTCAAAGGAAGCCTTTAGGCTCAAATCAAAAGGAGTTACACTTTTGAAGGTAATTCATTCTCTCATGTTCATTTGTTTTATTTTGCTTCTCCAACCCCCTAAACTCTTTTTATTTACTTCTTTTGTAACAAAACCAGTATCTTCAATATACTAGGATGTTGTTATAATATTTATTTTAGCTACACTCTCACACAACTACATCAAATGGTTAAAGAACATACGGTTTCCGTGGATGGCGAAATTCTGCCTCCCGAAACGATGATTGTTCAATACTCATTTAACACCTTCAAAGGTGGCCATTAAGATGTCACTATTTTTATATATGATATATAATATGTTTATGTTTTCCTTAAGCTTCTGTTTTTTTTTCATTTTGGGAATACCTTTATGGTTTCCATTATGGGTAAACACGATATCTTCATTTTAGGAAGTGCGGACTACCGCCCCCTGAAAATGATTTGATTCGTTAATACCATATGTGGGATGTGTAAAGGATAAAGTTAATGATATTATATATGTTATTATACGGGAATTATAATATACCTTTATATCATTATGATTCCATTCTATAAAATATTAAATCGAAATGGAAGTAGCGTTCATGCGTACGTACGGCTTACTGTCTCCATGAACGGTGCATTTCATTTCTTACCTCTAAATGTGATGTAATATTATAAATACATGTATATGATGAATATATATGATATATATGTTATCCAAATCATTAATATCATTCTGGATATAACGAAACTATGACCAAATTAACAACATGTAAGTGTAAGAAGTCTATTTTTGACTTAAGAACCAAATACCGACAAAATGAACATTATTAACTTAACTGATTACATGATGTTCATAACATGGTATAAAAGGAATAATGAACTTGAAAAAGGTTCATAATCAAGTAGATATTAACTCAAGTTTATTATTCAGGAGATTAAAGAACGGTCGGGTCAAGTCGGATACGAGGTATGGGACTTCGTCTCAATCTCCTTTCATTGAGGCATATTTTATTTTATACACAACCTTCTTTTATACGGTTTATAAACCCCTTTGACTTTTACGTTTATTCAAAAGGAATATTTTTTATACGAAGCGTTTACTAAACGACAAAAGGGAATGTTTTTGTCGTACGTATGCGGCGACAACGACTTCTCCGCCGTCGTGACCGTTATTTGAGTTTCGGCTTCCTCTACAAGCCATACCTTCTTTTTAAAAGAAAAATAAATACCCTGTTTTACTTTTCTGTTATTTTGGTATTTGAAAATGGTTTTCATAATGTTTTTATATCAATGTGTTGTATTGATATCTCGTGATTGAAATGTGGAAATTTTATGTTTCCTTTATGCATGTTTTATGTGATATGATTATGTTATGGTTCTTGGGCATTATTATGAAGATGGGTGGTTCCGTGATAAACTAAGGGCGGGTGAGCCCGTTATAGCTCTCCAATGCATTGGGTAATGCGAAGGAGTGAAACGTTAAGGTTTCTCCGAAGAGATTTTAGGGAATATACTGTGATGGGTATTCCAAACGTAACCAAGAGGGTTACTCCCTACGTAAGAATGTTATGAATGCCTCAAGTTACCTTTATGTCTTATGATTTCTATGATTTATTCATGATTTTATGAGGTATGTTAAAGTGCCTATGTTTTATGGGTAAAGTATGATTTCATTCTTATGTATGTATGAACTCATGTTTCCTTTCCATGTTTTTTTATAACCTATACTGAGTTTTTATGCTCATCCCAAGTTTTTGAAATGTTTTTCACAGGTCAAGGAAAAGGTACATGATACGATGATAGAGTCAAGGATGTTTCAAGAAATAATCCATGTTTTATTTTTAAATGTGTTTCCATTGATGGGAATGAAGAATACTATATTTATGTAACCACTTTGTTTATATGTGGAATGTAATGCAAGTTTTATGATCTAATTCTCTAAAACTCTAAACCCGAAAAGATCCTCAATGTGTAATCTTGTAATAACTCAAGATTAAGTAAGGTTTAAGGCTGGGGCCTTATAATCTTAGATCCTAAAATTGTTGATCTAACTCATTTTTCATCTTAATGGTTCATTTAAGCCCCTAAGCGGCCATAACTCGGGATTACCCTTCCTTGAGGATAGGAGAACCTCTCCCAAGTGTTTTGGAAGTGATCTGAAGGCTTCTCTTGGTGAATCGAATCCGGTTTCTTGAGGTATGTGATCTTTCTTGATCATTCTTGTTCAGTTTCTTAGATCCACTTGGATCTACTCCTCCTCTTCCCTCGATTTCTTAGATATACACCCGTTATGGGTAGATCTAAGTGTGTGGATGCCAATTATGGTGAGCTTTGGTCTTGATCTTGCTAGGAGGAGGGATCTAAGGCGGGTTTTTGGAGAATCAACCCGGGTTTCTTGAGCATTCTTCGACCGTCATGGTTTCGTCAAAAACCTCTGAGGTAGGGATATTACCTTTGTCTCTCTCTCTTTTGTGCATCTTTCGGGGTGGGTATCCTCTTGTTTTTGTGAGATACAATCGAACCGGTAAATAAAGATAATAACTGATTAAAGAACGAGTTCGGGGATTTTTTTGGTATTGTTGTTTTATTTCCATCAATGCTCATCATTTTATTATGTTGTGAATCTAATGGGCTTATGCCTACTGAAAATCACGGTCATTGGGGGACTTTTCTTGCACAATTAAATGTTTCCCTATTTTTTTGGATTATTTCGTGGATGGAATTCATAGAATGTGGAAATTGGTTAATCATGTAAAGTTGGATGATTAAATGAATACTAGGAACCCTTGTATGATCACCCCGATTAAACTAAATGAAAGAATGAATTTGTGGGTGTTGGTTGGGGTTTAGTTATGTGAAGGGGTGTTTTGTGGGTTTCTGTGGAACAGGTGAGTAGCGGGGCTGCGGTTGGCTTGGTTGTGGGTTGGCGTGTATGATATGGTTGTGATGGGAAGTAAAGATGTGGTAAATGGTATCAAAGGGATGATGTTGTGGTACGGGTATTGTTTCCGATGTGTTTTTGGTTATGGTGGTTAGCAGCAGGGTTGTAGGGATGGTTGTTCATATGAATAATAATTGGAAGAGTTAGATAATGAATTGTGGGACATGGTAGTTTATTAAATACGGAAAATCAATTGAATTGTTTGGCTGATAAAAGATAATGGTGTTGTGTTGCTTGTGTTTTACCTAACTTTATTTGTGGTTGGAAGGGATATGTTTTATGAACATTTGATCTGGTTTGGTTGTTGTTATTTTCTCGGTATTTAAGTAATTGATAAACTAAAACCATTGAAACATGAAAATATTAATGGGATTTGGGGCTATTTATTGTGTGTATACTTTCGTGGTAGCAGTGCCGAGTCATGTGATCAGATATTTTGTGTAGAAGCCTTAGGATGGGCTGAGTGGTTGATATAATTATATAAATCTGTACGTTTTATGTTTCTTTACAAACCCCACCCATGTTGAGAACTACGTGCCGAACACCCATGGGATGGGGGGGTGAGATTCCCAACATCCAAAGGATGGCTGGTTACTGTTCTTCCCTGTGCTCCCTCTTCCAGGTTTTATAGCCCAAGATCCTTCGGGCAGGTTATGAAAGATATTTCCCAAGAGTCTTCGGGATGAGGATGTGATATGTTCCCAGGTGTCTTCGGGATGAGATGTGATGTGGTTCCTAGGTGTCTTTGGGATGATATGTGGTTATGGTCGAGGATTGAGTGCCGGTGGGATACTATAAGCTTCGTATGGACAGGTTGCAGCACTAGATCGAGCTTCGTATGGCTAGGTTGCGGCACTAGATCAGGAAGAGGGGGGAGCATCAGAGCGTTAGGCGTGAGGGCTTGAGCAGTAATCAGTGGGAATGTGGTGCGGGGTACCCATACTTTGATAATATTACTATACTACTCTATTGACTTGCGATATTTTGTGAGTGTGGCTTGTAAGGTTGGGTGGATAGATTCCTTGCTAGGCTTGGTTTCTTCTATTTTCTCATGGGGAATTAAGATGTCTCTCCACCTGTGCACGAGAGCTTTAGGTTTTCCTACTGAGCATACTTGTATGCTCACCCTACATTTACTTTTAGTTTTTTAGGAGGACTTCAAGGACCGTGCGGGGCCTTGCTAGCTGGGCGTTGGAGTTTTGTTGGTTACAGTTTTTTCTTTCTTTTTAGTATCGTACTTTGGAGCTTTTCTTGTACTTGTACTTTTGTTTTAGTTTTGTATACAACATGCATGTGGGTTGGTTTTGAGTTTATTTTCATTTACTTGTTCCTTTTCTTTTTGGTGTTTGACTCATCTTATTTCTGATCTTAAATAATAAAAAGGGTAATGCATCCCATATTTGTGAAAACTCATACCCTTGGTGCTATTCGCCACTCCGGGGCCTACTGGAGGCGGGACTCAAGGGTCATTATCTTTCTTTCACCATTTCCAACTCAGGAGGGGCATCTTTGGTGGGAGGGGGTTGTGACTGAATGATATCAGAGGAGGAGGTTGAGAGATAGGATAGAGTCTGGAGTTAGGCATAGTGAGGATTGCATGGGATGGTAGGGAAACAGTGTCGGGTGATCTTGGAGCGTGAAATAGGCCAGGGAAGACCATCTAGGACATGAGATTTTAGGGCCCCACGTGATCCGATGCAAGGACTCTGGACCTACCGAACGACCAAGTGAGGCTACACTGATTGCAGGGTATAGACCCTAGGAAAGGTACATGCATCATAATGACTTGTGTTCTTGTGTTTTTAGGGCATTATGGGGATTTAAAATTAATAAGGAGTCTAAGAAAATTTAAGAACAATATTCTACACTACTCGGGCTTAGGCATTCCTTATTTACCTTGCAGCTATAGCACCTGGGACACGACCATGAGTAGTGCAGGCAATTGAGGCCCAGGGGGTTGAATTGGCTGATCAATAGAGGGATGAACGAGAGGAGGAGGATGATCAGTGGAAAAAGACTCTTTGTGCCTTTCATCGGCAGACCCTCGGGAAGTACGAGGGAAACATCTCTAACATGGAGATAGAGAGCTGGATAGAGGAGCTGGTGATAGCTTTCAGCTTGATCCGGGCTCTGGCGGAGTACTGGGTTCCTCTGGCTGTGAGCCAGATGTGGGGAGCGGCGCGTCAGTGGTGGACGCTCTATCTCGGGGAGAAGAGGGTGACTGAGGTTATGTGGGTGGATTTTGAGAGGGAGTTCCGGGCGGAATTCCTCTCTTCCACAATGAAGGCTGAGAAGAGGCAGGAGCTACTCTCCCTCCAGTAGGGGAGCATGTTGATGAGAGAGTTGGGGATCAAGTTCAAGGATATCCTCCATTTTTCTCCGGACCTCTTTCCAGATGAGGAGTCTCGGGTGAGACATTTGGAGGAGGCACTTCGACCTCCTCTCCAGTATGCTGTTACCCCCTTCAACCTACCGACATAATTGGAGGTTCAGAAGAAGGATGAAGTGGTAGAGAGGATGCACATGCTGGGAGGTGTGTTGTGAGAGGGAATCCAGTTGGTCTCATTGAAGGGGAAATCCGTCAGCAGCAGGCCTCCAACATCAGGTCACTCTAGGTTCTGACTAGTAGGGAGCAGGCCTCAGTAGTTTCAGCTCCGATCTCCCGGTCCTCACCCTTTTCCTTCGGGCCCAGGACTGAGGTGTTTCATCTGTGGCAGCCATGGCCACCTTCGGAACCAGTGCTCATACCGAGTACAATACAGTGGAGGTGGACCAGTACAACACCCGCCTCAACCACAACAGTTTCCAGCCAGACCCTTCCAGTAGCAGTAGCAGGGGCAGTGAGCTCCCGCTTCTTTGAGGGTAGACGTTGCAGGAGGAGGCCGACCTCAGGGCGCTCCTCAGGGACCTCGACCAGGGCATGGTTGGGGAGGTGGCCGATAGTCGAGAGGCATAGGAGTTGGGCATGGGTAGTTGCACGTTGTAGAGGCAGTGGTTCCAGCAGGGCCAGAAGTCGTTCGAGGTACAATCAGCTTGTTTAGTACCCTTTCCTATGCCTTTTTTGATTTAGGAGCTTCACACTTTTTTGTTACGCCTAGTCTAGCCTGTTCCTTGGGCCTAGACATAGAGACACTTTTCGTACCACTGGGTTTGAGTACGCCAGTCAGAGGTCAGACTAGCTTATCTTGTGTTTTCCGGGGATGTAGGTTGATGTTGGGGCCACACCAATCTAGTGGAGATCTCCTTTTACTGAAAATGCAGCCATACGACGTCATTCTAGGTATCGACTGGCTATTCTCGGTGTGTGACATCATCGATTGTTTCTGAATAAGGGTTGTGTTTTCAGGCGTGAGCGGCCGATGTGTGACTTTCATCGGTGAGCAGGGTTTCCAGGAGGGCAGCCAGCGAGGGGAACCCTTTCTTTCCTCGTTAGTCAGGCTATCAGTTGAGTCAGAAGATACGGAAATGGTATAAGTCTCCGAGATCGTCAGTGAGTTCATGGACGTCTTCCCCGAGGAGGTGGTGACTCTACCCCCTCAACGGGACATTGAGTTCGAAATATACTTACAACCTGGTGCCCGTCCGATTTTGATGGCCCCCTATCGGATGGAACCTTCGGAGATACGAGAGTTGCGGATTCAGATTGACGATCTGATGAAGAAGGGTTTTGTTCGACTGAGTGCATCACCATGGGGTGATCCAGTCTTATTCACAAAGAAGGAAGATGGTGGTCTAAGGCTGTGCATAGACTACCGGAGACTGAACCAGGTAACCATCAAGAACCGTTACCCCCTCCCGAGGATAGACAATCTCTTTGTCCAACTGAGGGGAGCAGGTTGGTTCTCTAAGATTGATCTGCGGTCTGGATATCACCAGTTGAGGGTGAAAGAGGGTGACATCCTGAGGACTGCCTTCAAGTGCAGATATGGGCACTTTGAGTTTGTGGTCATGCCATTTGGCATTACAAATGCACCGACCGTGTTCATGGGACTCATGAACTCCGTCTTTTGGGAATACCTAGACCAATTCGTAGTCGTCTTCATCAACAACATCCAGATCTACTCAAGATCAGAGGAGGATCATGTTGGGTACCTAAGAATGGTTTTAGAGGTCCTCCGACAGCACCAACTTTATGGAAAGTTGTCCAAATGAAAGTTTTGGAATCGAGAAGTACTCTTCCTTGGACACGTGGTGTCCGAGTAGGGAATAACGGTGGACCCATCAAAGTTCGAGGTTGTTGTTTCTTGGGCAACACCCAAGAACGTGGCAGAAGTTCGTAGTTTACTTGGACTAGCAGGATACTACCGGAGGTTCATGCCCAACTTCTCTTGAGTTGAAACACCTTTGAAAGTCTTGACAAAGAAGGATTGAGCTTTCGTGTGGGATTAGCAATGTTGGGCAGCCTTCAGTTATCTAAAGGGAAAGTTGGTTAGTTCCCCAGTGCTGAGATTACCAGAGGAGGGAGTAACGTTTGAGGTATTCTGTGATACCTCAGGCCAAGGATTGGGGTGCGTGCTAATGAAACAGTAAGGGGTGATTTGATATGGGTCTAGGCAGTTACATCCTCATGAATGTAACTATGCCACCCACAATCTAGAGCTTGCGGCGGTTGTGTTCTCACTGAAGTTGTGGTGGCATTACCTCATCAGGGAGCGCTTCATGGTCTTCACGGACCTCAAGAGTTTAAAGTATATCTTCTCCCAGTGGGACCTGAATTTGTGATAGAGAAGGTGGATAGAGTTCCTCCAGGATTACGACTTCGAAATCTCCTACACCAAAGGAAAAGGAAATGCGGTGGTTGACGCTTTGAGTAGGATGAAGGACGTAGTTCGAAAGTCGGCAGATGTCTGGAAGGCGATGGAAGAATTGGCTGCACTACACCTCGATGTATGGGAAGATGGTGGTAGAGGTTGTCTGTTTTAGATGACAGTGCAGTCCTCCCTACTACGATAGGTGGAGGAGTCTTAGTGGGGAGACATAGAGAGTGAAGTGATGCATGATCGAGCTAGCCAGGGCAATGCTACGGAAGGATGGTTGGAGGATGGCCTGAATCAGATGATTTTTCGGGGGAAGTTGTTTGTTCCGAAGGCAATACGTGAGAGAGTTCTTGGTGAGTTTCACAACTCACCCCCGACAGTACACCAGGGAGTTTCCAAGATGTACCGGGGCTTGAGAGGGCAGTTCTGGTGGCTCAGGGTGCAACGGGCAGTAGCAGAGTTCGTAGAAAAGTGCCTCGTGTGTTAGGAAGTGAAGGATGAACACCGCATCCCAGGAGGTCTGTTAAAAACTTTAGATGTTCCTGAGTAGAAGTGGGATGACATATCGATGGATTTCGTCACGATGCTGCCCAGAGTTCAAGGGGGTTGCGACGCCATATGGGTAGTGGTGGACCGGCTGATGAAATCAGCCCACTTCCTAGCAATCAAGGAGTCAAGTATAGTTGAGGCCCTAGCTAAGAGGTACGTTAATGAGGTGGTGAGGTTGCATGAAGTTTCTAGATCTATAATATCCGACTGGGATACCCGGTTTACCTTGCGGGTCTGTAGAGGATTGCAACATGATTTTGGCACCCGGCTATGCCTCATCACTGCTTTCCACCCCCAGAAAGATGGGCAGACAGAGTGCACCATTCAGACTTTGGAAGATATGCTACGAGCATGTGTTTTGGTCCTTGTAGGATCATGGGTACAACACTTGCCTCTGATAGAGTTCTCTTAAAACAACAACTATCACTCTACCATTGGTATGACTCCTTTTGAAGCTTTGTACGGGAGGCCGTGCCGCTCACCCGTATGCTGGACAGAGGTCGGAGAAGTAGGTTTTCTTGGTCCGAATGTGGTACATAGCACGATGGAGAAGTTTAAGCTTATACGAGAGAGGATGAAGGCAGCTTAGGACCACAGAAGTCATACGCCAATAATAGGAGGAGACCCTTGTAGTTCAAGGTCGGGGACCACGTGTTCTTGAAGGTCTCTCCTCGTCACAGGAAATGAAGATTCAGAAAGGGAAGCAATATTTCTCCCAGGTTCGTCGGGCCCTTAGAGGTGTTGTGGCGGGTCGGCGAGGTAGCTTATCAACTAGCGTTGGCACCACTGCTTCAAAGGGTGCACGATGTCTTCCATGTGTCTCAGCTCCGTCGGTACCTGCACGACGATTTGCATGTCCTTGATCAAAGGTTGTGAAGAGAAGGTGCTTCGTGGATGAAACATTCCTTTGGTTTGTGTGCTATGGAGGTATGGTGGGTTTGAGGAGAGTACCTAGGAACGAGAAGCACATATGTGTGCCCAGTACCCAGATTTGTTTTGAGTTTTATCCTATTTTGTTTCGTACCTGTTTACGATGTAATGCTTGAACTGGTTAACTATGAAATGTGTTTCAAGTGTGTAAGAAGTATCCTGAAATGAGGGGAGGGAAGGACCTAACCCTTAGTTAAGACTCATTAAAGTGGATGCGCCTAAACCCGTGCGGGCGAGTTAGTGCCGCCCAAAGCGGATAGTATCTTAACGTGGAGGAAGGAAAACCCCTCACCCACATGACCGGATGGTTTAATCTTTTTCCTTGCATGGTTTCACGGGGGATATGAGCAGTATGTTTTTGATTGTTCAGGAGATAGGTGAGGAAGGGGGTGCTCCTTGGTAATAAGGAGGTTTTCTCCTGAGAGGTATCTTTCTAGGGGGATTTGTTCGGACCCCTCTCCTTTCTTTAGGTGGGTTTTGGATTCTCAAGGACGAGAATGTTTTGAGAGGTATCTGATGTAATGGACCGGACCTCTCCAGTCCATTACTTTGTGAAAATGTGGTGTTATAGGTGTTCTGAAAGGTCAAGATGACTTTGGGGTGCGTTTGGGTGGACTTTTACGGAAGACTAAAGGGCAGTAGCATTCGCATGGGCTACACATGGTTTGTCTAAACCATGCGGCCAAACCATGTGAGGTTGGTGTTAGAGGCAGTGGCTAACACATGGTTAGCACACAGTTTGTCTAACCGTGCAGACTAACAGTGTGAGGAGTGTTTGGAGAGGCAGTAGCTAACACACGATTAGCGCACGATTTGTCAAACTGTGCAGACTAACCATTCGGGCACTTAATCTTAGATCCTAAAATTGTGGATATTACTCGTTTTGCCTCTAAATGGTTCGTTTAAGCCCCTAAGAGGCCATAAATTGGGATTACCCTTCCTTGAGGATAAGAGAACCTCTCCCAAGTGTTTGAGAAGTGATCCGAAGGATTCTCTTAGCGAATCGAAGCCAGTTTCTTGAGGTATGTGATCTTTCTTGATCGTTCTTGTTCGATTTCTTGGATATACTCCTCATCTTCCCTAAGTTTCTTAGATCTACACCCATTATGGGTAGATCTAAGTGTGTGGATTCCAATTATGGTGAGCTTTGGTCTTGATCTTGCTAGGAGGAGGGATCTAAGGTGGGTTTTTGGAGAATCGACTTGGGTTTCTTGAGCGTTCTTTGACCGTCATGGTTTTGTCAAAAACCTTTGAGGTAGGGATCTTACCTTTGTCTCTCTCTATTTTGTGCATCTTGCGGGGTGGGTATCCTCTTGTTTTTGTGAGATATTGTTGAACCGGTAAATAAATATAATAACTGATTAAAGAACGGGTTCAGGGAAATTTTGTTGGTATTGTTGTTTTATTTCCATCAATACTTATCCTTTGATTATGTTGTGAATCGAATGGACTTATGACTACTGAAAATCACAGTCATTGGGGGCCTTTTCTTGAGCAATTAAACTTTTCCCTATTTTTCTGGATTGTTTCATGGATGGAATTCATAGAATGTGGAAATTGGTTAATCATGTAAAGTTGGATGATTAAATAAATACTTGGAACCCTTGTATGATCACCCCGATAAAACTAAATGAAATAATGAATTTGTAGGTTCTGGTTGGGGTTTAGTTATGTGAAGGGGTGTTTCATGGGTTTCTGTGGAATGGGTGAGTAGCGGGGCTGCGGTTGGCTTGGTTGTGGGTTGGCATGTATGATATGGTTGTGATGGGAAGTGGAGCTACGATAAATGGTATCAAAGGGATGATTTTGTGGTATGAGTATTGTTTCCAATGTGTTTGTGGTTATGGTGGTTGGAATTAGGGTTGCATGGATGGTTGTGCATATGAATAATAAGTGGAAGAGTTAGCTAATGAATTGTGGGACATGGTAGTTTATTAAATATAGAAAATCAATGGAATTATTTGGCTGATAAAAGAAAATGGCATTGTGTTTCTTGTGTTTTCCCTAACTTTATTTGTGGTTAGCAGTGATATGTTTTATGAACATTTGATCAGGTTTGGTTGTTGTTAGTTTCTCGGTAGTTAAGGAATTGATAAACTAAAACTATTGAAACATAAAAATCTTAATGGGCTTTGGGGATGTTTATTGTGTGCATACTTTCGAGGTAGTAGTGCCGATTCATGTGCTCAAATCTTTTGTGTAGAAGCCTTAGGATGGGCTGAGTGGTTGATATAATTATATAAAATTGTATGTTTTATGTTTCTTTATGCACCCCACCCATGTTGAGCACTACGTGCCAAACACCCGTGGGATGGGGGGGGGTGAGATTCTCAACATCCAAAGGATGGTTGGTTATTGTTCTTCCCTGTGCTCCCTCTTCCAGGTTCTATATCCCAAGATCCTTTAGGTAGGTTATGAAAGATATTTCCCAAGAGTCTTCGGGATGAGGATGTGTTATGTTCCCAGGTGTCTTCGGGATGAGATGTGATGTGGTTCCTAGGTGTCTTCGGGATGAGATATGGTTATGGCCGAGGATTGAGTGCCAGAAGGATACTATGAGCTTCATATGGCCAGGTTGCGGCACTAGATCGAGCTTCGTATGGCCAGGTTGCGACACTAGCTCAGGAAGAGGGGGAAGCATCAGAGCGTTAGGCGTGAAGGATTGAGCAGTAATCAGTGGGAAGGTGGTGCGGGGTACCCATACTTTGATAATATTACTATACTACTCTATTTACTTGTGATATTTGGTGAGTGTGGCTTGTAAGGTTGGTTGGATAGATTCCTTGCTAGGCTTGGTTCCTTCTGTTTTCTCACGGGGCATTAGGATGTCTCCCCACCTGTGCACGAGAGATTTAGGTTTTCCTACTGAGTATACTTGTATGCTCACCCTACGTTTACTTTCAGGTTTTCAGGAGGACTTCAAGGACCATGCGGGGCCTTGCTAGCTGGGCGTTGGAGTTTCGTTGGTTGCAGTTTTTGCTTTCTTTTTGGTATAATACTTTTGAGATTTTCTTGTACTTGTACTTTTGTTTCAGTTTTGTATAAAACATGCATGTGGGTTGGTTTTGGGTTTATTTTCATTCACTTGTTCCTTTTCTTTTTGGTGTTTGACTCATCTTATTTCTGATCTTAAATAATAAAAAGGGTAATGCCTCCCATATTTGTGAAAACTCATACCCTTGGTACTAGTCGCCACTCCGGGGCCTATTGGAGGCAGGACTTGGGGGTCATTATCTTTCTTTCACCATTTCTAGCTTAGGAGGGGCATCTTTGGTAGGAGGGGGGTCATGACACTTGTATTCCATATCTTCTTTCTTGGATTTTTCTAACCTTCTAGGTCATGCCATATAGACAATTTTGATAATGTAACATCCTCGGTGGTGGCCTTTATAACTAATTATTATAGTAGCTATGACATGTATAATAAAAATGGATTAAATCATGAAAAATTAGTATAAAAATCAAGAATTATTTCTACCTTTTTTGTACTATCCATTTATATTTTCATTTGAATACCCACCATTCCATAGGATCCTAAATTCTTTTTCAAATTCATTCATTAGTTAGCTGAGAATTCCTAAAATTTTATAAAGGAATCATACAAATTATGTGAATTTACCTCAAGATTCATCTCAGAATTATTAATACATCCAAGTGTTTAGAAACTAAATATGTTTATTTCATATCTTTATATCTAAAGGTTTCATAGTCAAAACATATGAATGTCATAAAACTAATATTTTTAGCTCGAAATATTATAATATTCATACTCAGTATATACGTGAAAATTATAGTTTTACATGAGTAAGAGCTATATTACCAGAATTGGGAAAGAGACTTATAGATTTATATTCATCATCTATTTACAACGATAGATATTTATTGTACAAATTTTAATAAAAAAATAATGTGTAGTTTAAAATAACAAAATTAATTCAAATGAAATAATCCCTCATTTTGTTTAATAGAGCACTATGATAAATTTTTGGTAATAATTAACAAAAATGATAGTTCAACTAGCATTATTCTATAGGTAAATTATAAGACAAATCATTATTGATATAAGAATCACCGTTTATTAAACACTAGAATAAAAAAATTAATTTTTAAGTCTTTGGTTCCCACTATTATGATTAAAATAACCTTTTTCTTATTTAGTGTGAGAACACTTCCTACTTATTTTAATGTTTCTATGTGTTTCATACTACTGATATAAGAATCACCCTTTCTCAACCACTTATATCAAAAACCTTAATTATCTAGTTGTTTCATTAAAAAATAAATTTAATAAATACCCACAAATTATGATAAAAACAATATATACTATGGTGAATATATTCGTGATGTAGATGCAATAATTTTATTCTTCTTCTTATTTAATTTTCAGTAGTTTCCTTTGTAATGAAATTTATATCAACATGGGAATAATATAACCTCATTACTACATTACTACCTCTGAATCTTTTTCATTTGAAAAATAAATTGTAATGGAACCTTTGAAGTGGAGTCTATCATGGTTTTTTTCTTAAAATAGGAACTTGAGATCTCATTCACAATAAGGTTTATAGTACCAAGTTCTTGAGAAATGTTATTTACCTAGGGAAGTGTAGTCAAATGATTCTAATGTTTTTCATCTATAATGTTCATCTCAAGACACTAGATGAAAAAGAAAAACCTGAAAGATTAGGGTGAAAATATTATATTGAGAGATAGGTTATAATCCACAAGGAATTCTAAAATTTTATAATATATCACTATACATCAGTATATTGAAGAGGAGATCAATTACTAAGAACCCTATTCTAGTTTAAACTAGTATAGTATAGTGAAAATATCCTTTATCTCAAGCCTATCATTTTTCCTTATCAATGGATAAGATAAGATATTTCATGGTATATGAATATTTTTTCCCATATTTTATTATCATTTCTTCAGACATAACTAATATCCTACCGTAATTTACAATAGAAGAATCCCCATGTACCTCGAGTAGGAATCCTTATTTCCTTATCTTACCCAGTGAGGTGGTTGAACAAGTGTAGTTAGTTATAACAAAAATTATAAATTTCCCTATAATAGTTTAGTGAATATAAATATGAACTACCATTGGAAATATATGTAGAGGAGGACATAGTATGTGTTCTGAATGATCTCAGTGTTATGAATTTTTTTGTCCTATGCTTTATTCATCAATCATATATTTTACTTTTATTTTTATTACAAAAAATGTGATTTAATAAATTTTATTTATCATTGTCTGGCTATTTTATCAAAACCCAATAGCCCACAAAATTAGTTTTAGAATATCATGTGGCATGGATATTCTAGTGGCACATATCCATATACCTCTTATCATAATCCAAATAGAGGTTTAACAAGCTATTTAAAGAAGTTTTCTTAGGTATATCTTTACAGCTCCATTAACCCATAACACCTTGATCCATTGAGTGGACTCCCCAATCATGTAATATTGGGTTTGGATTTCCTTATCAATTTCCTACTGGTTTCTCAATGTCTTTATACGGTTATCAAATTTTAATTTGAATAGTGTTATGTTGATCTAAAAGGAATGTTAGAATTTCTATAATAATTTTTATCACCCCAATGGAAGTTGGTTAATAATTTTGAACTTTGGTTTTATTTCAACACCATGTTCTAAAATGATTATGAAATAATATTTCATTGAATGATTTTATATATCATTGACTATAAATTTCCAATTTCATATTATTACATCCTTGTTAATGGTAATTAGGTTTTAACATAGTTGATTAACCATGTATTGATAAAATATACACACAATAAATGAACTATCAATCACATTCCGAATTAACATGGTTCCTTTTTTTTCCTATTCATTTACTAAAACAAAAAATCATTTTTTGAGAAATAATAATCCTAGTGGGAAACAACATAATCATGAAAAATTATATATAGGATATCCAAAGAATAAAACCATAATTTGAATCTATGCCACCTTAGGTTTATCCTAGGTAATCCATAATCATATTATATTCAAATACTTCATGAGGTTTGTTAAGAAAATGTGAATTAACCCAATAATATCCCCTCGATAGTGTTGAAAATGGTGCACAATATGAGAAAACACAATTTACGCCCAAATGATGGTTGGGATAAAATCGACCAACTCTTTTCGGGGTTATTACCCCTAAATGTGTTTTTTTAAAAACCATGTACACTTATATTATCTAGATATGGATGTTTTTTAGGATAACCAAATTACATTCTTTACTATAACAAAGGATTTTCTCCTATAGATATGATTATCCTATGGGGTACCATTATTGTTTTGTCACCTTAGTTTCTAAATATAACATAAATTTTATCTGATAAAAACTACAGAAATCCATACTTTTCATGCATAAATATCACTTCTTATTATATGAATATTAAATACATAAAATTAATATCCATGTTAGAAACCTAAAGGTTTATTGTATTTGGAATCATGTATACATAAATAACCTGTTCATATAATATCTACATCATCTCCCACCAAGTTATTTATAACTATCACCCTTCTTAGAGACAACATACTTAAACATTTGTTTATATCATTGGTAAAAGGAAAAATAGTAATGGGTGTGCTTAGATACTCAATAAAAGTAACAAATGGATATTTCAATGATCATTTAAATATAACATCATCATAATGGGTATACAAACATGATAGTAACCTTTGAAAATCATACCAATAAATTCTTATATCTAAAACATGAGTCATAGACTAAATCTTGGTAGTTCAGAAGATGTGAATCATAAATGGATCAATAAACATAATCCATGATAACAATACATTGGCATAATATCATATCATAAAAAAGTTTAATAATAAATGGAACAATCATAGTCATAGAAATATTATGTCAAGGACACCAACCAATACATTCATAACATGTTAGGAATGGTCTAACTACCTCTGTATCTACTTTGGGATTCGAATAACCTCTCCTGTACCCTATTTTAGACATGGGATAACATCCCATGTACATTTAGAGTTTATAAAACATTAATATTTTCCCAATTCATGGAAGTGATATATAATTCGAGGAAAATCCATCACATTATCACAAATCCATTCATATGTATGAGATAAGATCATAAAAACATTCATCTTAACTAAACTCGAGGAAATAAAAATGGGTCTGATTGTTATTTCACCATTATAACTAATATAAATCAAGAGAAAGAATAAATATTGCATCATTCAATCATATCCCCAATAAATACTATTTAATACATAGGATGTTATCATTGATGACAAATTCCTATAAAAGATTACTGGAATATTTCTTAAGGAAAACACCCTTTTCATTTTTAAATAAAATATTAAAAAAATCTATATATTAAGGAAAAAATTACATTTAAAATTACCTTGAAAAAATTTAAACTATGATTAAAATAATTTATAATTCATGGTGGTGGAAAATTTTATACATTTGGGGCATGTTAAAATAAACATTTCTTTCACATTTTTTGTAAAAAAGTAAAAAATACCTTGTTCAGAAAATGATAAGAGGATTCATTTTAAACCATTTAAAAAAAATAAATGGTTAAAAATGACATAAAAAATCATAGGATAATATTAATATAAATCTTGAAAACATTTTTATAAAACAAGGACATTGAATAATATTTATTATCGAAAAAAGAGATAAATAAAATCATTTATCATTAAAAATTTTCATTCAGTATCATTAGTACATAAAGTGAGGAAAATGAAATAAAAACTTATATTCCCAAGAAATAACATTGGGGGATAATATTACTGAGATTATTGGTAGATATATCATTTAATTTTATCTTCATAAAAAAATCATAAGCAATTCTGAAAAGTAATGAGATTGTAACATAATCCCTTACATCAAGTTCGACTTGCATAGAAGGAACTAAAAACTAATTTATAATAAATTTAAATTTATTATAATAATATACCAAATTCATTTAAATAATTATAATATTATATATGATTCACTTATAACATTTCAACATCCATTTATTAACAATTTCATATTAAATTTTTCATTTCTACGTGTTAACTATTTAGTTTTTCATGAGAATTTTAGTTTGGTAGTTTTGATCCTTGTACAATGATCATGTTTAAATCATCTCTATAATTTTAATCATAATATAAATATCATATATTTTCATTATATTTATATATATATTCACCCATAAAGGATAAATATATTGAAATGAATTACACTGCTCATAGAGATGGTAGGTCATACATATGCATGGACATTGTTTACACTTTGAGTAGGATGAAATGAAAGAAACCTAAATAATTAATTACATTTTTATAATAATTATTATATTATTTATATTACATATATATATTTATTAAATATATATTTATTAAAATCCATGAAAAGTGGAAATGAAAAAAATAACATTGCTTCATGGAGGTGGTAATTCACACGTACACACAACCGAGGTTAACATTTTCCAATTGGTGGTAAGTTAATATTGTAGATAAGATATTACAATTAAAAATATAAAATTATGTAGTAAATATCATATATAAACATTAATCCCATATTTATACTATAGAAGAAGTGTGGTGATAGAAATATAATAGTATCCTTAGGTAGAGGTGGTTGTCCACACATATGCATGAGTGACACATTCACTACCCATTTAATCAAAAAGTGTGAGGATAATGGTTGTTTCATGATCATAATAACATTTATGTATATTTAGTGTAATTAATTTTTTATTTTATTATGAATACCACATATTTAGATGATATATAATAATAAATTAAGCGAAAGGTGTTGGGTAAGGCAATTACTTATCCTTTAGGAGACATACATTAGATCCTTTCCTAAAGACTCTTAGAATAAACTTTTAAGAATACCATAAACTCTATTTTTTTTCAATGTAAGTTTATAAGATAATTAAAAATGGTTTAATTAGACTATATGGTTCAACTTTTTTTTGATGGAAAGAGAGAAGTTGTATCCTTTTATAAGGGAGGGAAAAGAAGAACTTGGAATTACCAAAAAGATTAAAATAAAATTATGTAATTATCAATGTAAATGCTTACAAATGGCCATATATTTGAATAAAATAGGATAAGTATGAAATATAATCATTCAATGAGGTTTATTTTTGTTTGGGTGTCATTTTAAAATTTATATTTTTGTTTAACTTTTTTGTTATCCTTTTTTAAGTTTAACCACAGTAATAACTATTTCAAAATTTGGGGGCTATAATAGTACTTATAAGATGCAAATTTTCACATAAATTGAAATGGGATGAAATTTTAGAACATATATTTTTCCCATTTTCTTATTTAAGTTTTTTTATTTCTTTTAACTAATTTATCAAAATATTTATTACTTAAAATTTAATTAATTTCTTTTTTGACACTATTCATTTATTTTGACATCAAATACATCAATAAAAATAATAAATTAGAATATAATCCTTTAAATCATCCCAAATATGCTATATATATCTAAAAAATACATATAACCTAAATATTTACCCAAATTTTGTTACTTAAAATATTTTTTAAAATCAATTTTTCTTATTTCTCTATTAATTGAATAAATACTGTCTTAACATTGCATAAGAATTTAATTTAATTATTCAAACTCTAAATTTTATAAATAAATTACCTTGATATTAAAATTAATTTTTATTTCCAATTACCATTTATAACTAAAAATATACTGATTTTATCCTTATATAAATGTTTTACAAATATTAAAGTCGATAGAGAGACATTTTGTATCTATTATTTTATTAAAGTAACATAAATTTTATAATCCTGGAAAAATGACAACAAGTGGAATTTTTTTGAGCCATGGATAAGAAATTTTGAACCAAACTCATCCAATATGAAAAATGAATGTTTGAGTGTAATTTTAGAGGCTCAAACCAATGTTTTAGTATTGTTTTTCCATTATTGAGGTGAAAAAAATTAACAAGGTCACTAATGACAATGAACAAAACTAAAATGGAACTATTTAAAATTTTGAATCACATGAGTTAAAATTTGACATATATTTTTTATGATTCAATTTCTATATTTAGAATAAATTCACTTAATTTTTTTGACCAAAATGCAATGAATTTTTTCTAGAACAATAAATTTTCAAGAATAAAACATTATTTATTCTTAAGTCATTATTAAAAAGCTATAGATGAACGTTAATAAGTTTTATTAGATATATAATACATACATTTCATTTAAATAATTCTGAAATTTTGTTTTAATTAGTTTATTAATGTTAAATATCATTTCACACAAAATGACAGTTTTCAGAAAAATGTCTAGTTTACTTTAAAATGATATTTATTTTCATTTACAATCAATTTATAACTGTAATACCCCGACCCCAATTACCTAGAGTCGGTGCATTATTACATAACATTGGCATGATCACAAGATAGATCAAGTCTCGAAAGATCGATTAGTTTAGTAGCCTTGGAATCACTAGATACATTCATAAAGTTTACATTACATCATAAAATGAAAACTACTACAACAACATCTTGTCTTAATATCCCATCATATTATCCCTACATGCCATTCATAAATTACTTCTTCACATCCTGGAAAAAATAAAACATTGAAAGGGGTGAGCTCAGATGCTCAGTAAGGATAACAATATAGCAGAAACATTCATAAATAAGAATAAACATTTAGGGCAATGTATAGCTAAAACAAAAGCCTTTTAAACTTGAACTTCATCATAATATGGCAAAGATAAAATGAAATAATGCAATTTACTTATTCACATGAATATTCTACTAGTCGAATAATCACATGCAACATCAATAACCACTTTCATAATGATGGAATGCATAATGCCAGACTATCATAACCATGTAGCCAATTCCTCGTGCCAAGACTACAAATAAGATTTTGTCAAGGCCTCATGCCAAGACACTAGTTTGTCTCATGAGACCTACCGATGCATCGAGGAGCTATAGCGGGCTCCACCCGTCACATATTAAGTCCAATGCATTCCTTATATGAATAGGTTTAAACATAACATAAACATTCGTATTAAAACTAGCATACGAAATGTCAATACTTTCTCCATAAACCATGAATGGTATAAAAATAACACATCCACAGTCAAAAATATCACAAAACCTTCAATACAATATGGAAGTTTTGTATCATAATAAATAAACTTTAAATAAACTTAAAATCCATCAAAGGATATTGACATAAATGAAATCAAAACCATTTGAGAGAAATATCACTTTTTTTGAAATCATTTAAAAGTCACATAATTATAAAAGAAAACATTTACTTTGAAAATATTCTTATAATCTTGTAAGGGAAGCTTCGACAATTTTATAATGGCGGAAAATAGTCGCACCCACCGTATAAGTTAAAAAAAGACATTCTTACCTTAATTTGGAAAACGACAGAAAGATTCCTTTATAAAACTCTTATAAAAAGTCAAACAAGGGTATAAATGACTTTAACCCATATTTTTTAAAATAGCAAGAATGTTTTGAAATACATTTTTAAGAAACATAGATGTGGATGATAAAGAGGTCCCAGTGGATAATTACGTATAAACAACCTCAGATAATGAAGAGATTGTGAAATAACCCTTACCTTGTAATTTTCCTTAGTCGATGGTATGCTATCCTCCTGTATAATAGTTAAAACATTGTTATTAAATTATACAAGAACCATATACATAATTATGATATCATATATGATATTCTAATAATGCTTTGTTAATAATACTTTAGTATTATCGTCGTTTTGGGTGTTAACTTACTCGTTTTCTTTTATATGTTTTGTTACATAAGTCGTGTTTTTATGGATAGGTTGTAACTTATTCATATCAATAATGATATAAAGTTCTTAAACATTACTTTTAATCATCAAATGATAATTATTCTTGAATGGATACGATGGGGAATGAATCTCATCGCGTTCGTGGAGACGGTAGTCCATACGTACGCATGAGCAACATTATCATTCTTTTGATATTAAAATAATATATAATTGGATGATATATCATATATACAGAATCATTATCATGTTAAATTTATTATTTAAATGAATTACACATCATTATTATACCCATCCAAATAATAATATATTGAATAACAATTACACCACGACGTGGAGACAGTAAGCCTACGTACACACGTATGGTGACATGTCATTCAAAGGATGGATAGAATATTGAATATGGTTGTACCATATTTATAATAATATCACAGTATATAGGAGATACTGGAGTTATTATTTTATAATGGTAATAACAAAGAAATAAGAAGTTGAAGAATAAATGAACTTGAAAAAGGGTGGTGAAAACATTACCTCTTCTTCGGGTTCTTCCTTTTTATTTGATCAAAAGGGTTCCTTAGGTTGGCTTTCTGATCAAACTAAGGCCTCTAGGTTGAAGTTAGGGAATTTGAGAGAGTATTTAGGCAGGGGTTGGCCGAGCCAAAAGGCTTTGAATGTGTGAATTAATGAGAAGGGGGAGTGCCCTTTTATAAGAGGGGTGAGGGGCTCTTTAGGAAAAACTTAAAGTATTATTTTATAATAAAATCATATTAGGTTTATAATGGATCCAAAGTAGATTATTCAAAGTCTAAGGTGGGTATGGGTCGAAATAATTTCAAAAAATAGATTTTATATAGGTTTGGGTCATTGTATTAACCTTATCTTTTAGTTTTAACTCTTAGTTAATTAGTTTGACACTTACCATGTCACTTTGTATTTTTATATTATATAGTTAATAAACTTACTATATACATCCAAGCGACCCCAAAGTGGTCCATTAACGATACACCAATAATTATATAAGTCCTTTGGCAGAACCTTATATTTTTAGGAATAGAATATAAATTAATAATATAATAATTGTTTTAAAAACCCATTTATGTCAATTTTGACACTACTCAATAATTGATTTTTGTTAAAGTCTTAACAAATTTATTAATTCGCACCAAATTTATTTATGAAATCCTAACATGTCATATTAACCAATAAAATTCGTGTATGTTATCAAAAATTTCAAATTATATTTATTTTAACATTTATAACACCAATTATTTGATTCATTCTTTAATAAGGAACATACTGCATCATTATTGTGTCATATATATTTTTAATTTTTAAACATCTAAAAATTATAAATAAAATACCATTATGTAGGAAATATTTTTATATTTCTAATGATTATTAATAATCAAAGATATAACATATATAACCCTATATAAAAATTGTTTTGCTAAAAGATATAAGCTTATGTCATTTTTGTATTTACTTTAACTTAATTAATATAAAGTGTCCCTATCACCTACAAGTGGCTTCATGGGGTCCCAAAATCGACCCAAAGATTTCCATGGTCAGACATGTATCCACCAATAAGGTTAGGAAACATTTTAGGGTAATTTATTATTATTATAATATTATTGTTTTACCCTTATTTACCAGATTTACCCTTTAACCATGGTAAATAAAATATTTACCGAAGTAATTATTCAAAATGTCTAAAAATAAAAGTTACCTATTTACACAATTTGGACATAATGATTCCAAATATGAAATCCATTTTTCCAAATTAAAAACACATAATTGGAAGAAATTAATTTAAAATTAATTCCCGTTGTCAAAACAAAAAGCATGTTTTTAAGAAATAATAACTATCAAAAGATTGATAATTGTTTATGTCCGGTTTAAATGTGAAATTACGTCCAATGACCAAAATTGTATTAAATTGTAAAAATATATTCTAAATATACTTTAAAAACACTCAAATTCATAATTTATCTCTATTAGTTATTTTTATTAAAAAAGTTGTTTTTAATTAAAATTTAGTAATTTTCACTATTCATCCAAATATGAAAGTTATCCGAAAAGTACAAAAATTTCACCCTAAGCTAATTTCGATATTACGAATCCAAAAATGAAGTCCATTTTGGAAGATAAAATTTATAAAATTTCAAAAATTAGTTATTATTATTCATAACAGCTACTTTGATTGGTCGCGGTGTGTTAGAATCTCGAAGTTGCGTACCACACACGCTACTGTATTATTCAAAGAGAATCATACCATGGAAGATTGGGGTGTTACATTATCCCCTTCTTCAATAAATTGAGTCCTTGCAATTTATGCTCGATATTGGAAACTTGGGGTTGACATTTCAAAATATCATAGTTGAAATCCCACATCGAAAAATGAATTAATGAGGCCTCTATTTAAAATAAAGAGTGGTAAGTATGAAGGTTACCGAAAATAACACACACTAGGGTTCCATGTAGGAAAATATGGATATGGAAGAGAAATCTAACCATCAATATCTGATGAAGAGTGGTAGAGAACATGGCTATGAAAATGCCAACAATCCCAAAGCCATAAATTTGTGATGATCTAAGGTACCATCTAGGACAACATTTTTGTTCTAAGTTCCTTTTATTAATGTTGAGGAATTTATTTATGAGATTGGATAAGATCATAAGGAGATATAATTACTTTATAATTAGAGTTTTATCCATTAATAAATTTCTACCACAAACTCATCTTTCACCCCAAAACATAATACAACTCAAAAATACTATATTTATCCTAATCGTATAGGGTTACAAATATAATGAATTTATAATTCACATATCAGGACCTTTATGAAAAGAAACTACATTATACAGTTCAGGAACTTCACATAGTACAGTGGTAGGTGATAAATCCCAATTGCACTATGGTTGTGGGTTCGATTCCCGCAGCTTTGTCCGACACGACGGGTCGTCACACGATCTGCGTGTTGTCCTTTTATAAAAATCCAAAAATAACCTTTAAAAATTAATCCCTTACAACCTTTATACTTATCCAAAATACTTCTGTAAACTCTCAGTCCAAAATTTATATGAAAGGTAAACATAATGTAGATTCTTTTTACCCCGTAATAGCATGTGAATACCTTAAACATGTATTATTTTAAAACACTAAAACATTCTGAATTACCATAAAACTTTATTGATTACATTAATGCTACCTTATTCCTTATAGAATACTGGATATACTTCATCCATCCAAAAATGTTGTAAACTCCAACAATGATGGAATATACAAATCTTTAATCAGTTTCAAGGCATTCAAGAATATCCAATATAATTTACCCAAATCAACCATATCTTATTCCAAAATCAGTACCTCAATATTAGGACCATATTAAGGTTTATCTTTCCTTCAACCATGTAATTTCCAAAAAGTTTAACTCATTGTAGAGTCACTTTTCTTAGTACCATAAAATCTCAAATCCTCAATGAAATAGTAATGCAGTACAATCCTTATTTATTTCCAGTACATCATTGATACAACACTTCAATGAAATAATTCCAAAATAACAACATAAGAACACTAGTCATTCCTCTTCATCTGTGGTAGTATCATAACTTGACTATTATCCAATAGCATCATTTGCGGCATACTCTGATAACTGGGACATTGGTTCCCGTAGTGTCCAAACTCCTTGCAGATGAAGCATTGTACATTTGAAACCTTTTTCTTACCCTTACAGTCACGTACATGGTGTCCTTTTTCTACACACTTATAACAAACTCCCATTCCTTTTAGGAAAGTTTTAGAGTGTTTCTTCCCACAGTTATCACATATGGGAAAATTATTATTTTTCCTCTTCCCTTTATCCATCTTTCTCTCTTCCATCCTTTTCTTCTCTTGCTTCCCTTCAAAGCCATAGGACTTAGTAAACTCTTTACTTATCTTATCAACACATGATACTATTTCTTCATATGATGATAATACATGGGAGAGTATTTCCCTTCTAAATGATGGATTAATACCATTAAAGATATGATCCTTCTTATTATTTGGATCATACGTATTACTGGAGTTCACATTCCTTCTACTGGGCACCATTTCTATACAATAGCATAAACTAGGTCAGTTCATGAATTTCAATGAATAATTCCAAACTTGTAAAATACCAAATGCAAGTTGAGCAGTTTATGGATATAATCCATAATCATAAAAATGTTTTCTTTTAGTAAGTATATACTCATGAGCCCTTCATAATGGTTTGTAAAGAAAATGAGAATTATCCTAATCATATCCCCCGAGAGTGTCGTAACCAAGAGTGTATCAAGGCCCGTTTTTGTGCACCAGTTCCCGTTCGAGTCTAGAACAAAGTTGTGTTTTTGAGTTTTACCCCTAGGTACATCTGTGCCAGAGCCGCCTCTACCTGCTCGTATCCAGACAGGGATGTATTTGCTTGGAAAACTCACAAAATATCTATATTACCAAAATTATAGAAAGTTCTTCTATACTAATTCTCAAATTCTATCTTAGGGTAATGTGCGCTAATCAGAGTTTATCTAAATATAACTTCCAAGGTTTGTACTAAACTTCCTCTGATACCAACTGTAACTCCCCGACCCCAGTTACCCAGAGTCGGTTCATTATTACATAACATTGGCATGATCACAAGAAATATCAAGTCTCGAAAGACCGATTAGTTTAGTAGCCTTGGAATCACTAGATACATTCATAAAGTTTACATTACATCATAAAATGAAAACTACTACAAAAAAATCTTATCTTCATATCCCCTCATATTATCCTTGCAGGTCATTCATAAATTACTTCTTCACATCCTGGGAAAAATAAAACATTGAAATGGGTGAGCTCAGATGCTCAGTAAGGATAACAATATATTGGAAACATTCATAAATAAGTGTAAACATTTAGGGAAATGTATAGCTAAAACAAAAGCCTTTTAAACTTGAACTTCAGCATAATATGAAAAAGATAAAATGAAATAATGCCATTTACTTATTCATATGGATATTCTACTAGTCGAATAATCACATGCAATATCAATAAACACTTTTATAATAATGGAATGCATAATGCCAGACTATCATAACCACGCAGCCAAGGCCTCGTGCCAAGACTACAAATAATATTTTGTCAAGGCCTCGTGCCAAGACACTAGTTTGTCTCATGAGACCTACCGATGCATCGAGGAGCTATAGCAGGCTCCACCCATCACATATTAAGTCCAATAAATTCCTCATATGAATAGGTTTAAACATAACATAAACATTCGTATTAAAACTAGCATACGAAATGTCAATAATTTCTCCATAAACGATGAATGGTATAAAAATAAAACATCCACAGTAAAACATATCACAAAACCTTCAATACAATATGGAAGTTTTGTATCATAATAAATAAACTTCAAATAAGCTTAAAATCCATCAAAGGATGTTGACATAGATGAAATCAAAACCATTTGAGAGAAATATTTCTTTTTTTGAAATCATTTAAAAGTCACATAATTATAAAAGAAAACATTTAATTTTGAAATATTCTTATAATCTTGTAAGGGAAGCTTCGACAATTTTATAACGGTGAAAAATAGTCGCACCCGCCGTATAAGTTAAAAAAGACATTCTTACCTTAATTTGGAAAATGACGGAAAGATTCCTTTATAAACCTATTATAAAAATTCAAACAAGGGTATAAATGAATTTAACCCATATTCTGTAAAATAGCAATAATGTTTTGAAATATATTTTTAAGAAACATGGATTTGGATGATAAAGAGGTCCCAATGGATAATTACGTATAAACAACGTCGGATAATGAAGAGATTGTGAAATAACCCTTACCTTGTACTTTTTCTTAGTCGATGGTATGTTATCCTCCTGTATAATTGTTAAAACATTGTTATTAAATTATACAAGAACCATATACATAATTATGATATCATATATGATCTTCTAATAATGCTTTGTTAATAATACTTTAGTATTATCGTCATTTCGGGTGTTAACTTACTCATTTTCTTTTATATGTTTTGTAACATAAGTCCTGTTTTTTATGGATAGGTTGTACCTTATTAATATTCATAATGATATAAAGTTATTAAACATTACTTTTAATCATATAATTAGAATTATTCTTGAATGGATAGAATGGGGAATGAATCTCATCGCATTCTTGGAGACGGTAGTCCGTACGTACGCACGAGCGACAATATCATTCTTTTGATATTAAAATAATATATAATTGGATGATATATCATATATACAGAATCATTATAATGTTAAATTTATTATTTATATGAATTACACATCATTATTATACCCATCCAAATAATAATATATTGAATAACAATTACACCATGACGTGGAGACGGTAAGCCGTACATACGCACGTATGGTGACATGTCATTAAAAAGATGGATAAAATAATGAATATGGTTGTACCATATTTATAATAATATCACAGTATATAGGAGATTTTGGAGTTATTATTTTAGAATGGGAATAACAAATAAAGAATAAGTTGAAGAAGAAATGAACTTGAAAAAGGGTGGTGAAAACATTACCTCTTCTTCGGGTTCTTCCTTTTGATTTGATAAAAAGGGATCCTTAGGTTGGATTTCTGATCAAACTAATACCTCTAGGTTGAATTTAGGGATGTTGAGAGAGTATTTGGGTAGGGTTTGGCCGAGTCAAAAGGCTTTTAATGTGTGAATTAATGAGAAGGGGGAGTGCCCTTTTATAAGAGGGGTGAGGGGCTCTTTAGAAAAAACTTAAAGTATTATTTTATAATAAAATCATATTCGGTTTATAATGGATCCAAAGTGGATTATTCAAATTATAAGGTGGGGATGGGTCTAAATCCTTTCAACCAATATATTTTAGACAGGTTTGAGTCATTTTATTAACCTTATCTTTTAGTTTTAACTCTTATTAATTAGTTCGACACTTACCATGTCACTTTGTATTTTTATTTTATATAGTTTATAAAGTTACTATATACATCCAAGAGACCCCAAAGTGGTCCATTAATGATAAAAAAAAAATTATATAAGTCCTTTTTCATAATATTTGATTTTTAGGAATAGAATATAAATTAATAATATAATAATTGTTTTAAAAACTCATTTATGCCAATTTTGACACTACTCAATAATTGATTTTTGTTAAAGTCTTAAAAAATTTATTAATTAGAAAAAAATTTATTTATGCAATCCTAACATGTCATATTAACCAATAAAATTCGTTTATGTCATCAAAACTTTCAAATTATATTTATTTTAACATTTATAATACTAATTATTTGATTCTTTCTTTAATAAGGAACATACTGCATCATTATTGTGTCATATATATTTTTAATTTTTCGATGTCTAAAAATTATAAATAAAATACCATTATGTAGGAAATATTTTTATATTTCTAATTAATATTTATAATAGAAAATATAACATATATAACCCTATATAAAAATTGTTTTTCTAAAAGATATAAGCCTATGTCATTTTTGTATTTACTTTAACTTAATTAATATAAAGTGTCCCTATCACCTACAAGTGGCTCCATGGGGTCCCAAAATCGACCCAAAGATGCCCATGGTCGGAAATGTATCCACTAATAAGGTTAGGAAACGTTTTATGGTAATTTATTATTATTATAATATTATGTTTTTACCCTTATTTACCAAATTTACCCTTTAACCTTGGTAAATAAAATATTTACCCAAGTAATTATTCAAAATGTCTAAAAATAAAAGTTACCTATTTACACAATTTGGACATCCTGATTCCAAATATGGAATCCATTTTTCCAAATTCAAAACACAGAATTGGAAGAAATTAATTTAAAATTAATTCCCGCTGTCAAAACAAAAAGCGTGTTTTTAAGAAATAATAACTATCAAAAGATTGATAATTGTTTATGTCCGGTTTAAATGTGAAATTAGGTCCAATGACCAAAATTGTATTAAATGGTAAAAATATATTCTAAATATACTTTAAAACCACTCAAATTCATAATTTATCACTATTAATTATTTTGATTAAAAAAGTTGTTTTTAATTAAAATTTAGTAATTTTCACTATTCATCAAAATATGAAAGTTATCCGAAAATTACCAAAATTTTACCCTAAGCTAATTTAGATATTCTGAATCCAAAAATTAAGTCCATTTTGGAAGATAAAATTTATAAAATTTCAAAAAGTAGGTATTACTATTCATAACGGCTACTTTGATTGGTCACGGTGTGTTAGAATCTCGAAGTTGCGTACCACACACGCTACTGTATTATTCAAAGAGAATCATACCGTGGAAGTTTGGGGTGTTATAATAACGAATGAAATCATTTTATACATATGTAAAATTTAAATTTTTAATAATTTAGTTATTACTATTCATAAATCCTAATCTACTTTCTAGGTGATAGCTTTCAAATTAAATATTAATATTTATATATTATAACTCAGTTTTTTAAACTTGGTGTTTCATGTAAATAAATATATAAAAAATATAGTTTATTTATAGAAAATTATTTAATAAAACATCAAAATGTTACAATCTTATTTTATTCATTATCCCCATAATTATATTCTTCTTATTTTGATTCATTCAAACTTCTGTATTATATCACATCTATAAAGATTTTTTACCCTTCAGTAGTAATCTTATTATTAAGAGCACTCCTTTAATATTTTTATATGAAGTCAATAATCTATGTAAATCATCCTATGAAAATATATAAAGATCACGGTCTTCAATTCATGATACCTTTTATAATTTTTTTATAATATGATTTCATGTATCTTATGGATAAATAATGAATTATAATGTTTCTCACCAAAATTTCTAATGGTGATTACCACCTAATATACTTTTGGGAGGATTTCATTAATAGATTCATCCTAATGTATTCAAATTTCTTCATACATAATATTAAAAATCTATAATTTATCTTTTTATGCATTCACATTCCATTTATCTATGTTATTTATCATATCACATATATATTTGGTTATTTTAATCCCAATTAAATTGATAAATTATTTTTATGAATGCGATTAAAGATATGCATTACAGGAACAACCATAATTTCAATATTTTTTTAATAAATTACTATCTCCATAAAACCTTATTCATGATAAAAATTCTCTTTTATAGAAATTTTCGTCACATCAAAACTAATTAAAAATGAATGAAATCATTCTATCTTTCCAAATATGGTAGTTATTTACATAAAACATTGGAATTCACTTTTATTCACTTAACTTATTTAATACATTTATAACATAAATTTTAAAACCAATAAATTTTATAAAATTGAGAACACTTAACACTACCAATAATCAAATAGAATTTTTTGAATTTGATGGAATCAGGGAACATAAATCTAATACCAATTATGGATACATGTATTCTAATAAGAGTTAGCATCCTCAATGATATATAAGGGTGAATTATGGTATCCAATTATTTTATGTTCCACCATTGAACAATCATTGTTAACTGTTAAGGTGACCATATTTCTTAGTATTTTTACTTTATCATTCTAATCAACTTAATTTTTATGATTTTAATCACTTAATTCCATAAACATTAACATAAAAAATATAATTATTTTATGAAAAATTGAATTTATTAGATTAACCATTCAAAATGAATAGATATTCCTGGGAATGATCATGAAAACTAAGGATCATATAATATACTAATCATAATGGATATAAATGAGAGTAATTATCCTTGAACTCATGTTATACAATAATATCTCTTGATTGATGTAATATTTTATCAAAAAATAAATTATAATAATCTTGAAATATAGGCCATGAATAATCTTTAAACACTAAAAATATACTCCACTTTTCAACAAACAAGTACCAACTCCTATTCTATTCATGACATGTATATTTTTTTTATCAAACTATGAGTGAACATAGTCATAAAACACAAAACATATTATTATATTCTTCTCATATCTATCTCGAGTTTAGTATAATCTCTTGACTTCAACCAAACTGAATAATCTTATAACAACTCTATACACAACATAATGGTCTTCATTATATTTAAAGATATACATTTTTTTTTCACATTCATGAATTTACACATTGAAATATTTTTTGATAAATATAGTTAACACATATTCTTTATATTAGCTATCTTTTACTACCTTTTTGACTATTACACTTCCAAATTTAGGGGAAATATTTCACTATAGACTATGTTGAATAGTTTCCCTACTTCCTCTATCAATTCAATTTTAATTTTAAAATAAAACTCCAAAACCAAGATTACCTTCAACTTATCCCACAACAAATCAAGATACTAGATCAATAAATTAAATTTACTAAACCTTAATATACTTTTAAGACTTATTTAGTTGAGTTAGATTAGACTACGAGTCATCCATTGAGCCACATCACTAAAAGAACACAAAACTTGATATTCACTCTAACCCCATTATTGTTATTTTTTCACCATGAAATATTATGATTTAAACTACTACATATAAATTTTTATAACCATTTATAACTATGGATTATTTATAATTTACCATGGAATTGAGCACACCATTTTCACTCAGAGTGGAAGACCATATCTAGCTCCCTTTTGTTCTCCATATTTTCATCAACCTACAACAAGCCTCAATTATTAAATTTTTTAAACCAAGACCAAAACACTTACAAAATGACACAATTTATCCCATTTTTCATAATACCATGATCAATTCCATATAAAATATGAAATAAAATTAAACATCTTTGTGGAACGTGATTTTGATAAAATTCCTCAAAAACCATTACAACTGATGTGCCTATTTATAATTCTCTAAATGACATTTTCTATTAAAAAATAGACCAAGACATCTTCATCAAAAAAATATGAAAATTTTAAATACCCATTCCTTTACATCATATAAATACCATAAAAAATCTCACCATGGTAGAGAGAGTATCCCCATAGTGTTTCAATATTTTTATAAAAACCATTTCTTCCATAACTCCCATATCTTAGCCTGTAAACCCTATTTTCCTATATATCAAAGAAAATTATATATCCATCACAACACTATATAATAATAATTTATTTCTTATATATATTCCACTCTAGACTTTATTATTGACATTAAAACCTATTCTAAACACTTTAAAACTATTAAATGATCTCACATCAAATGAACTACAATGATTCACCAACATTTGAATACGATTAAGATGTTGAATAATTCCATGAAACCCCTAAGTCACTATGGTAACAAATATTCTTTATTTATGGGATATTTTGATGTTTATAGATATTTTCATGGTTATTTTTATGATTTTGAAAATCTTAATACATTCCAGAATATGAATTGAACTAGATATGGTGTAACTGTGGGAGGACACACAATAAATTATATAGTTTCCTTTGTAAAATATCTAGGGTGATGTGTGGTTATGATTTAGCACAAGTTCTACACCATAGGTCTTGAAAAATATTTTCGTTGTTCTATAATGGGAGAGGTTGTGTCTTTAAATGTCCGGATTTTCCAATGAATTGTGTTTCTGTGAATATTATAGTTATATTGGTGGACCAGGGGGCTATGTTGTATTGGTTAAGTGCTCGAGAGGCCCTTGGTTTTGTAATATAGTGGTTCTTCATAATATAGGTTTGGGAATTACCTTAAAGATAATTTTTTTGAGTATAATTATGATAAAACTAGGTGAGGTTTCACCAATGTGTGTATCTGAGTGGGGGAATGGTTGCACCCAAATTTACCCTACTGGTAAAAGCGGTCGATGTAGTACATGTAGGGGTCGAATCCACAGGGACCGAAGAAGTAACCTTGAGACACTATGATTTGGTGAAGGATGGGCTATGAAGTAGCCAACTTTGGATTTGATTTTGGATAGTTTAAAGAACACTAAGAAACCTAAGTGAATTCAATTCAAATAAAATGGGTTGATCTTAGGATTATGCTCGGGGTGGATTGAATGAATTTTACTTCTTTAGACAATTTCGGTTTTATTAATTCTTGATGAATCCATTCTTCAAAAATAACACTACATTCATCATTTTATGGTTTGGTACTTACTAAACACAATTGATAATCCCCTATACACTTAGAGAACCAAATTCATGATCTCTCTGAGGTATATGGTCATTAATAATTGAATTTAGTTTTCTCAAACACAGTAAAGATGAAGAGTAGAAATAACTAAAGAATGGATGTCTTAAATTAATTATCCAATTAACAACAATTCGTTCATAAAATAAAATTCAATACAGCCTTTGCATACTCATAAGATCAACCCATTAAAGGGTTAGCCCTCCATTGATGGTATACTCTCAATGGTGGGCAGAAGATGGCTAACAAGAATTGGATTGAAGAAATTAAAACCACGGAAATAACGAACACTCCTCCGTGTGTGTGAATGAAATTCACACCTATGTGTGAACTAATTCAAAACAACATAGAGATATCACTGTGCTTTGTGATAATAAAGTTTTAATAAATGAAATGGAAAATATATAAGATAAATAAGTTGATTTAGAACATAAAGATACAAAAATGAAACTTACATGGAAATGGAAAACATTACAAAGGAAATTTGGAAGCATAACCTTACAATGAAACAAGCAACAAAAGATGATAAGAAAAATATCCACCCCCTATTTCCTTCACCACTAGCTCCTTATATAGGCATATTAGGAGCCTTATTTACATACCCCAACAATTAATTCACCCCCAACAATTAATAGAGTCAAAAGGAGGGTGAATAATCAAAAGGAAATTGACGTTTCGAATTTGACCCGGAAAACATTCCAGATTCGTCCACCATATTGACATGTGAATTTGTAATTGAATAAAGCCGAATCCGGAGGGGTTGTAGAAGATAAATATCTTCTTCCATCTGTCCTCTATGATCTGTAAAAATATCAGTAAATTTCCCTTAGCCGTTTGGATGTTATGGTCGAAATGGTGGGACAGATTTCTGTGAATTAATGTCGGGTCCACCATTTAAATCTCAACTTCAGATCCCTTTATAATCATGAAAATTTCAGAATTAGCTCCGGCCACAGTTGAATAAAATGATCCTCATATTTTTATCTTTCTACTGTATAAATTTGAGCTTCATTGGGCTTGGTTTGTGGGCCCCACATTTGTTTGATGGGCCTTAGGCCCATTATGCTTTCTCCAGCAAAGTTCTGCATTCAGGCACAAAAATATCCATCTTCCCTTGGGATTAATCCATTGGACCTAAAAGATAAAATGTTCTAAACAAAGTGGTAAAATATGTCCCAAAATATCAAATTCAGAAAATGAATATAGTGTTGTCCACAAATAGATGAATGATTGGGCCCAAATTTGCATTTTAAACATGAATTGCATTTATGATGAGAAATGAAGTTCTATTTATGTAATGCACTAAAAACAATGTTTATGGACTTTGGAACAATGAATATAAAGATATTAACAATGAATATTAGCCACTTTCAGTGACTAATCACACCCCCCAACTTGAGTTTTGCTAGTCCCGATCAAAATAAATTACAAATATGAAATTCAAATCCTCTTTTCCAAAAACATTTTAATACACATTGCTCACCCAAATATATAATACCAAAAAAAATTATGAAAACCCATAAAAATCATTAAAAACAAGCTATGTCCATAAGAATATCCCAAGCCCAAGCCCATTCCTTTGTTCAAATTCATCACCACATTTCATCCAATTCCAATTAAGCATGATAAAGTGTTGTGCATCATAAAAGATATGGGGCCTATTTTATTGTTCAAGGGGAAAAAATGGAAGCGCTAGGTGGAAATCACATTAAACCTCAAGATGAGTATGCATTTTTTTTTGATTTTTTTAACCACAATAGATATGAAAAGACTAACTCTGGGCAAGACAACTATGGAGTCACGTTCCCCAAGTGCCGGACGCCACACATATTGTCAATTTCATGCTCTAAAATAGAGATATAAAGCTTAAATCTGGGCAAGAAAACTATGGAGTCACGATCCCCAAGTGCCGGACACCACGCATTTGGACAAAACATTTCTCTATGTGGTCATTTTTTTTTTGTTTTTTTGTTTTTGTTTTGGATAATCAAATTAAACTAAAAGTGACCCCAGAACCCTATGATATAATGAAAGGGACCCAAGAACTCAAATTTACACCCACGATCCAGTAGACGTGCATTGTGGCATTTTTATTAAGAGGATGAAAATGTAAACATTGAAAAATCACATCAGACAATCACACTTTCCAAAAACTATGCTCATGAACTTAAACTTGCATTAAAATCAGAATCAAGGCATGCAAAATTTATTTGATATCCAATTTTAGAGTTTTCAATGTGTGTTATCATGTTCAAGGTTAATGAAATTTTTATTTTCATGCATGTTTTTATTCAAAAAAAAAATCATTTTTTATTTCATCTCCCCCAACATAGAATAACACTGTCCCCAATGTTTAAAGAAAACATAGAAGGGGGTATAGGGGGGTTGTTCAAAGAGGAAATTTAAAATGATAATCATGGAATGAAGTCACCTGTGGTTGATGATGATAGCACATGCCATAGTCTCCCTTCAATCCTGGATTTGAGTCTTAGCAGCTTGGATGGCGGTGAATAGATTTTCCTTATGACTTATGACATGTCCTTTTATTTTTTAACCTATAAAAACATAATAATAAACAAAACAAAATAAACTGATGATACATTGTCTTCTTTTTAGATTTCTGGGTAAGGTATTACTCAAAGATCACGCCACGTGACACAGATGAATATGGAGCTCCCCTTTCATACCCATCCTTACTCATAAAAGAAGAACAGGTCAACAGTCTATGGTAATTTATTATATGAAAATGAAAATGATTCAAAATGATTAGAAAACATGAAAACCATGGGTTGCCTCCCATGCAGCGCTTTTGTTTAATGTCGTTAGCTCGACTTGAACCCCCCAACTTATCCAATTCCAACTTTAAAAATTTTAATTAACCCATCTTTCTCCACTTCAACAAGATTGAGATTGATTGTTTTTTTGAAATTTGTTTCGTATGAAATCCTATTTTCTACAATTATTGGTAAAATCCAAGGAATATATAAAATGGTTGATCGGGTTTTATCTGGATTATTTCCTATGATTTAAAGGTTCATTCCTAAATGGTGAGATTCTTGATGAAAATTGATGATAATTGAATGGTCTTGGTTATCATAAATAGAGGTATTATTGAGTAGGGAAGGAAGTATTAAAACATCGAGTTCAGTTTGATTGAATTTTCCTAAAGAAGAATGATAATTTGAATAAAAAATTGTTTCTTCTTTAAAAACATTTGAAAGAATTGGTTCATTTTGAAAAGACGATTCATCCACAAAATTTTCCATTTGAATTTCATGAGTGGTTATAGACACAATATTCGTTATATCTCCCAATGGTTTAATGATCGGTGATTCTAAAAAATTGTTATTGGAGCAATATTCTGAACACTCAATCCATGAAGACAAATTTTCCCCTTGTGAATCCAAAATATTAATTTCATCCTGATTTAAATACCCTTCAACATTTCTTTGATCTTGTTCAGTTATCCCATATCCAAAGTTTAGTTCTTTTTTCAATTCATGAGAGGTTTTTTGGATAAAAGATTCATTTATCAATGATGAGGAAAGAACATCTTGAGTGGGAATGGGTTCCTCAAAAGTCTTAAAGATTTGTAATTCTAATATGAAAGATGAAACTTCTGAATTCATTTTATCCATTTTTTCACACAATTGTTCAAGAATTTTTTCAGGATTAGGGTTGATATATGTTTGTACATCATGGACTTCCGCATTATTTATCTTTTCAATCATTCTTGATAGGTATGGAAATTGATCTTTTAAACATTCATCATCCCATTGATTGTTCATGTTATCGGGTGTGGGGTAATCATTAAAGTGTTGATCAAAGTAATTTTCTATCTGAGGGGATTCCCATTGTTGATTTTCTATTTTATTCCAGCCCGAGTTTATGAAAGTAAATTGTTGATGATAATCCATTGGAGTTGAATAAAATTTGGATTTGGATTTTTTTTGGACACACAAAAACAGAAAGGGGAAAAGAAAAGAGAAGTTAGGTGAGAATAGAAGGTGGGTGTCTAAGAAAACTTACTTGGGTCCCCGGCAACAAATCCAAAATTTGGTTGCGCCCAAATTTACCCTACTAGTAAAAGCGGTCGATGTAGTACATGTAGGGGTCGAATCCACAGGGACCGAAGAATTAACCTTGAGACGCTATGATTTGGTGAAGGATGGGCTATGAAGTAGCCAACTTTGGATTTGATTTTGGATGGTTTAAAGAACATTAATAAACCTAAGTGAATTCAATTCAAATAAAATGGGTTGATCTTAGGATTATTCTCGGCGTGGATTGAATGAATTTTACTTCTTTAGACAATTTTGGTTTTATTAATTCTTGATGAATACATTCTTCAAAAATAATACTACATTCATCATTTTCTGGTTTGGTACTTACTAAACACAATTGCTAATCCTTTATACACTTAGAGAACCAAATTCATGATCTCTATGAGGTATATGGTCATTAATAATTGAATTTAGTTTGCTCAAACATAGTAAAGATGAAGAGTAGAAATAACTGAAGAATGGATGTCTTAAATTAATTATCCAATTAACAACAATTCGTTCATAAAATAACATTCAATACAGCCTTTTCATACTCCTAAGATCAACCCATTAAAGTGTTAGCCCTCCATTGATGGTATACTCTCAATGGTGGGTGGAAGATGACTAACAATAATTGGATTGAAGAAATTAAAACCGCGGAAATAACGAGCACTCCTCCGTGTGTGTGAATGAAATTCACACCTATGTGTGAACTAATTCACAACAACATAGAGATATCACTGTGATTTATGATAATAAAGTTTTAATAAATTAAATGGAAAATATAGAAGAGAAATAAGTTGATTTAGAACATAAATATACAAAAATGAAACTTACATGGAAATGGAAAACATTACAAAGGAAATTTGGAAGCATAACCTTACAATGAAACAAGAAACAAAATATGATAAGAAAAATATACACCCCCTATTTCCTTCACCAATATCTCATTATATAGGCATATTAAGAGCCTTAGGTCCATACCCCAACAATTAATTCACCCCCCCAATAATTAATAGAGTCAAAAGGAGGGTGAATAATCAAAAGGAAATTGACGTTTCGAATTTGACCTGGAAAACTGTCCAGATTCGTCCACCATATTGACGTGTGAATTTGTAATTGAAAAAAGCCGAATCCGGAGGGGTTGTAGAAGAGAAATATATTCTTCCATATGTCCTATATGATCTGTAAAAATATCAGGAAATTTCCCTTAGCCGTTTGGATTTTATGGTCTAAATGGTGGGACAGATTTCTGTGCATTAATGTCGGGTCCACCATTTAAATCTCAACTTTAGATCCCTTTATCATCATGAAAACATCAGAATTAGATCTGGACACAGTTTAATAAAATTATCCTAATATTTTTATCTTTCTAATGTATAAATTTTAGCTTTATTGGGCTTGGTTTGTGGTCCCCACATTTGTTTGATGGGCCTTAGGCCCATTATGCTTTCTCCAGCAAAGTTCTGCATTCGGGTGCAAAAATATCCATCTTACCTTGGGATTAATCCATCAGACCTAAAAGATAAAATGTTCCAAACAAAGTTATCAAACATATCCCAAAATATCACATTCAGAAAATTAATATAGTGTTGTCCACAAATAGATGAATGATTGGGCCCAAATTTGCATTTTAAACATGAATTGCATTTAAGATAAGAAATGAAGTTCTATTTATGTAATGCACTAAAAACAATGTTTATGGACTTTGGAACAATGAATATAAAGATATTAAAAATGAATATTATCCACTTTCAGTGACTAATCAGGGAACTATACCATAATCTACATAAGTTGTGTTGTGATGGTGGTCAACCCAGATGTAATTTTTAAAATTTTATAATTTCTTCCCCATCAAAGTTTTAGGGTTTTTTTTTTCACTTTATCTAATACCTTTCATGTTTCTAGGTATATTTAGAATATTTGGGGCTCCTAAATCCTCCTCCTCCTATATATTTTCATGATCCTTATTCATCTATTTTAAGATTTCTATCAAGGTTAGTTTCTTTTTTATAAATCTAATATCCTACCCATCAATTTTCAATCCAAATGTGAACCTAAATCACAATGTGGTTCAATTTAAAGGTTAATGAGGTTTTTAACATGGGGTTTTTGATGTTTAGGGATTAAGGCAGTTGTTTTATTTATCAGTTGGGTGTTCTCCATAGAATCTAATATGTTTTTTCTTGTTTCATCTTGTATTGAGGTAGGATTTTTTTACAATTATCCTTTATAGTACACCTTGTTGTATGAATCAATTCATTGAATTTGTTAATTTGTGATTTATTATTATATGAGTTACCCATAATGATTTTCTAAACATAGAATGTACTTTCTATATAAAAAGTTTTTGTGAGAATTCACATGTATCACTTTCAAATGAATTTATGTTTTTGAATTTTTTTAACCCCATTTTAATTTTTAAAGGTGGTGTTAGGTTATTTAAATGAATTTTCTATAAAAATAATGGAATTTTGTAATATCCTATCTTTTTCCAAGTATGTATCTCTCATAGTTTTATTAAAAATTTATCAATTGATTGTTTCCCCATCTCTAAACCTTGGGGGTTGTGTTTTCATCATGATTGGATGTTCTCTTGAACAAAATTAGTCCTAAGTTGTGAGGAAACATGAGAAAATAGTAGAGGATCCAATTGGAGAGCCTGGGTTGGGGAAAATGAATTAATGTCCAGAGATGTAGGATTTTTTGATTTAAATGAGTCTGAATAAAAATGGGTCTAGTGTTATCATGAGTTTTTGGTAAGATGTAAATATTCAAAGGGGGTTTATGTTATTTTATAAGGAAATGGGCCGATAACCCATCTGCATAACATTTACACATCATGTAAATGAATTATGAATCATATATTTTCTATTTGATTTTAATATTTAGCCTAGGTAACAAGGTTATTATAATATCCCATTAAAAATAATTACACGATGTTTAACTATATTACATGTAATGTAATTCAACAACAAGAAATTTTAATGTATGTTATGAGGATAGTTTTTCCATTAAACCACATGTATCCTACTCCTCTTGACCTAGGTAAAACCTCAAGGTAATTTAGGAGTTCCAACATCTCTTATGGGTATCTTTATTGTGTGATAAATCTTTATATCCTTGCGGTTATCCACACATTATTCCTTGTGGGAGTTTCCCATTGGAATCATTATTTGTTTAGTAGTTAGTGGTAGGGGGTCCAAACCTTAACCTTATGGTTTGAAAAACATCATAGATGTGAAATGTTATAATTTAACCAATATAACATACGATTAATGTATTGAAATAAAGAATTTAATTTCTCCTTGGAGTCCCTTTGATCCAATTGGTTATTGACCTTGATTGTGGCTACCATTTGGGTGAGAGAAGCCTTGAAAAATATATGAATTGTGTAATGGATTTACGCGTGTTTAGCATGACATGGATTGTGGGTGTTTTCTCGATATAATTTTACCTCAAATTGGAATGTTTCTTAAGATTACTGGAATTTTATTGGTTATAAACAAATGATATATGGAATATATAACTGAACATTAAATGTTAAATTGCATAATTGAACATTGAGCTATATGATGTGATATTGTGATATAATTTTTTCAATGACTTATGTTGTCATTGAATATGGTAATCCTTATTTAGGGTCTCAGCCTAGTGATAAATGTTGTAATTATTATATAATATATTTTCCTAGTGACACATGCTAAAATAATTATATAGAGGTATCTTATAATATTAAATATTGAAATTTTTATAGTGTGTTTGAACCTAATTTTTATGTTATACCTTTTTTATAAGGTTATCATTGGCATGGTTGCATGCCATGCTCAGAGATATTCTGACATGGTGTCAAGGTAGGTTTTGTTACCATGGTTATTTGGGTATAGTTGGAATATTTTTGAGACATGCTCATTGATATTCCATCGTGGATCTAAATAAGGTTGATGTGGTGTTAATTTAGTTTCCTAATCAATTAATACACCTATTCATTGTATTATTGAATACACTTATTATCAGAATGATTTGTTTAGACAAAAAAGTGTCAAAAAAATAAGTTTTACTAACATGTTATTCAGGTCACTGTATGGTACTTGAGAATATTTCCTAGATGTATGTTTGGATAAGGTAAAATGACTTTTTTGTTGATTTTTATTGCTGGATGGGAAAAAGTTTGGATATGAAACAACATGGGGTTCGAGACTAGGGAATAATAATTATTTATTTTATTTTTATAGTATATTACTTTTATTAAATAGATAGTAACATTTAATCACATGATAGAAAGTCAATAAATTATTCAATTATTATATATTTGACTATAATGTTAGTTTTTTATTTTCGTTCTATTGTACAATACTATTTATATTATTTATGAACACTAATATTGTATGTATTGCTATTGGATTATTCTGAAATGTTGTAAATTTTTATCAATGGTCTATAGTCTCTCCATAATACTTATCGCACCCTTGCTACTAGTCAACAACCTCTGTTATATGAGTAGGCACATTTAAGGTCTTTTAGCCAACCAATTTCGACCACGTGAGAGAGTGTTGGGTTGCGAGACATTAAATGTAACACCCCAAGCTTCCATAATACGCTTCTCTTTGAATAATACAGTAGCATGTGCTGTACGAAACCTCTAGTTCTAACACACCGCGACCAATCAAAGTAGCCGTTATGAATAGTAATACCCACTTTTTGAATTATATAAATTTTATATTTCAAAATGGACTTCATTTTTGGATTTGTAATATCGAAATTAGCCTAAGTTGAATTTTTGGTACTGTTCCGAAAAACTTCAATTTTTGATGAATAGTGAAACCACTAAGTGGTAGTTAAAAAAACCGATTTTTCGTTTAAATGAAACTTTACCTCTTCTATGAATTGAATTTAAAAAATCTGACATACATGGTTTTCATTAGTAAGTAAAATGTGGATCAATGGGATGAAAATAATTTTTGGTGAATAGTAACTTTTGAGTTTTATTAACCGCGATTAGAGGTAATTAGGGTAATTTAAGGTAAAAATGATATTATAAAAATATAAAAAATATCTTGACACATGTCCTACTATTATTGGATGAGTCATGGGCGACCTAGAAAAACCATGGGACAATTTTTGGGACCCCATGGAGCCACTTGGGTAAAATAATGACATTAATACCTTTTATTTAAAGTAAAAATAAAAATGTCACAAACATGTATTGTTTTACTAAATTTTTTTACAAGGGGTTATACAAGTTATCTTTTCGACTATAAATATTCATTGTAAATCTAAAAATATTTCCTACATCATGGTGATTTTTTTATAATTTTTAGACATTAAATAAATAAATTTATGCAGCGGTTACCTCATTAATAAACAATTTAAATAAAATGAAAAGATAAGGTAAAATATAATACTTACACTTGTCAAAAACCTATCGGATGGGTGTATTTAGAACTCTTATAACCTTATCTTATAAATATATCATTGCGGGACCTTTATAATACGAAAACCATTTTATAATAAAATAATATTTTCAATCTTTTTAAAAGAGCCCCTCCTCTCCTATTATAAAAGGCCCCCACCTATACCACCTTATTCACACCTTCAAAGCCATTTTTCTCGGCCAAAATCTACCCAAATACCCTCTCAACTTTCCTCCCTTCATCCTAGAAGCCTTACCTTAGGCAGAAGGAACTTCAAGAGTCCTTTTGGTTCAAATCAAAGGGAGTTACCCAAACTAAAGGTAACGATTTCTCTTGACTTCTTTTCTTTTATTTTACTTCTACAACCCCTAAACTCTTTTTATTATTTTATTTTGTAACAAAAATAGTATCCTTAATATACTTGGATGTTTTTATGAGAAGTATTCTAACTACACTTACACACACCTCCATCAAATGGTTAAAGAACATACTGTTTATGTGGGTGGCGAATTACTGCCACATGAAACAATGATTGTTCAATCTTCTTTTAACACCTCTCATGGTGGACATTAAGATGTCACTATATTTATATATGATATATATTATGTTTATGTTTTCCTTATTCATATGTATTTTTCATTTATGACATACCTTTATGATTTCCATTATGGGTAAACACGATAATTTTATTTTAGGAAGTGCGGACTACCGCCCCCTCAAAGTGATTTGAATCGTTAATGACATATGTGGGACATATAAAGGATGGAGTTAATGATATTATATATGATATTATAATGGAATTATAATATACCTTTATATTATTATGATTTCATTCCATTAAATACGAAATAGAAATGAAAGTAGCGTTCATGCGTACGTACGGCTTACCGTCTCTATGAACGGTGCATTTCATTTCTTACCTATAAATGTTATGTAATATTATAAATGAATGTATATACTGGATATATATGATATATATAATATCTACATAATGAATATAATTATGGAGATAATGGATATTTTACCACATAAACAACTTTTAATTAAAAGAAGTTTATTTTTGACTCAAGTACCAAGGATCGACAAAACGACCATTATTAAATTAAATGATTACATAATATTCATAACATGGTAATAAGTGATGTAAAAAGAATAATTAACTTGAAAAAGTTTCTTAAGAAAATATAAATTAACTATAGTTTATTATTCAGGAGATCAAATAACGATTGAGTCAAGTCGGACACGAGGTAAGGGACTTCGTCTCAATCTCCTTTCGTTGAGGCATACTTCAATTTATATACAACCTTATTTTATTAGTTTTATAATAAACCCTTATGAATTTTAATTCAAAAGGAATATTTTTACATGAAGTGTTTTACTAAATGACAAAAGGGAATGTTTTTGTCTTACGTATGTGGTGAAAATGACTTCTCCGCCGCCATGACCATTATTTGAGTTTCAGCTTCCTCTACAAGACATAAATTTTTTTAAATGAAAAATACATACCATGTTTTACTTTTCATTTATTTTGGTATTGAAAATGGTTTTGATAATGATTTGATTATATCAATGTGTTTTATTGATATCTTGTGATTGAAATGTGGAAATGTTATGTTTCCTTTATGCATGTTTTATGTGATACGATTATGTTATGGTTCTTAGGCATTGTTTATGATATGTTTAAACCTTTTCATATAAGGAATGTATTGGACTTAGTAAGTGATGGGTGGAGACCTATATAGATCCTTAATGCATCAGTAGGTCTCATGAGACAAACTAGTGTCTTGGCATAAGGCCTTGACAAAATCTTATTTGTAGTCTTGGCACAAGGCCTTGACTATGTGGTTATGATAGTATGGAATTATGCATTCCATCATTATAAAAGTGGTTATTGATATTTCTTGTAAATATTCGACTAGTATAATATCCATGTGAATAAGTAAATGGAATTATTTAATTTCATTTTTTCCATGTTATTCTGAAGTTTAAATTTAAAAGGATTTTGTTTTAGTTATACAATTGCCTTAAATGTTTATGCTTGTTTATGAAAGTTTCCGCTATATTGTTATCCTTACTGAGCATATGAGCTCACCCCTTTCTATGTTTTATTTTTCCCAGGATGTGAAGAAGTGTATTATTATTGACCTACAGGGATAGTCTAAGGGATAAGTGTGTTCAAAGGGGACAAGATGTTGTTGTTGTTTTTATTTCATGATGTATTGTAAAACTTATGAATGTATCTAGTGTTTCAAGGATACTAAACTAATCAGTCCTTCGGGACTTGATTCCTTGTAATCATGACAATGTATTAAAATAATGCATCGACTCTGGGTAATTGGGGTCGGGGCGTTACAATTGGTATGAGAGACAGTTTAGTACTAACCTTGGAAGCTAGATTTAGATAAACTTTGATTAGAGAACATATCCCTAAGATAGACTTTGAGGATTATTATAGAAGAACATACTAGAATTTTGGTAAAGTATAGATTTTGTTTATTTTCCGATCAATACATCCCTTTCTGGATACGAGCAGGTAGAGGTGACTCTGGCACAGATGTACCTAGGGGTAAAACCCAAAAACACCGCTTTGAGCTAGACTCGAACGAGAACTGGTGCACGACAATGTGCCTTGCTGCACTCTTGGTTACGACACTCCTGAGGGATATGATTAGGATAATTCTCATTTTCTTTACAAACCATTATGAAGGGTTTATGAGTATATAATTCCTCAAAGAAAACATTTTTTTTATGATTATGGATTATATCCATAAATAGTTCAATTTATGCTAAGTGTTTTACAAGTATGGAATTATGTATTTTGATTCATGAACTGCTCTAGTTTATGAAATTGTTTAGAAATGGCGTCTAGTAGAAGGAATGGAAACCGTATCAATGCACACACTCCATGTGGGATTTACCTCATACTCAAGATAATTATAGTGGAGCTGGTGATAAAACCGGTGCTGATCAGCTTATCACCATACTGGGACAACTCACTCAGGTTTATGAATAATAACCTTACTCGTATGGAGCACCCTGATCCGCAATGTGGAGGATCAATGTTAGACCGCTTCATGAGGCAACAACCACCAACATTTAATGGGGTTACAAATCCATTAGTATCTGAGCAATGGATAAAATTCTTAGAGAAAATATTCCACGCCTTGGGGAGTAGCGAAAGGGAGAAAGTTGTCATGGCAGTTTACTGCCTCACTAGAGATGCCAATCAATGGTGGTCACAGATTCAAAACACAAAGGAAGATGATGAAGTATAAAATATGGAATGGAGGTAGTTTAAAGAAATTTTCTTAGAAAAATACTTTCCTCATGACCATCGAGCAGATATGAAAAGACAATTTCTCAGTCTGAGGAAAAAGGAGGATGAGAGTGTTGCGAAGTATGAGTCTAACTTTACAAGGTTAGAGAGGCTTGCTGCAGATTATATACATAACCCAAGAAGTAAGATTGACCATTTATTTGATGGGTTAAAACCATTTCTCTATCGAGCTTTAGTATCAAAATCCTTCTCATTGTACGAAGATATTGTCTCGTGTGCTATCAAGACAGAAAAAGAATTATCTAAGTCTTATAAATTTAAATAAAATCAAGAGAAGAAGAGATCTTCTGATCAATCTGGAAATGGAAATAAGGGGAAGAAGGGAAAAGTTGAATATCCATCCTTTAGTAAACGTGGGAAGAAACACCCTGGTACTTTCTTGAAGGGAATGGGAGTCTGTTACAAGTGTGGTGAAAAGGGCCACCAAGCTTGTGATTACAAGGCGAAGAAAGAAGCTACCGATGTTCAATGCTATAATTGCAGGGAGATGGGAAATTATGCAAATGAATGTCCTAAGCGTCATGGAAACTTACCTCAGAAAAGGCCAAGGTATCAAGGCCAAGCTTATGCGATCACTACTGCTGAGGTTGAATCTCCAAAAGACATGGTGGCAGGTAATTTAATGGTTTCCTCAAGTTTAGAAAATGCTTTATTTGATTCTGGATCATCGTATTGTTTCATATCTTCCCAGTTTTCTAGGAAAATTAGATATTTCCAATTTTAATTAACAAGGGATTTGTCCATAAAAACTCCTAAGGGAAGTATCATTGCAAAAAAGTTTTGTGAATCGGTCCCCATTAGAGCACATAAATGTTCTTTATCAGCTGATCTCATCATCATACCCATGATTGAATTTGATATAATCCTCGATATGGATTGGATTTCGGACCATGATGCAGAGATTTATTGTAAGAAGAAAGAGGTTACGATTTTTGATGATGATGATAAGGAACACCTTATCTTTAGAGCAGAATCGTCACCACCTAATTATTATTTAGATCCACCCCCAGTAGCTTAACTAAATTCACTTATTGGGGAGGAAGAGAATGAAATAACTCTGGTTGAGGAAGGGAATGTTCAAATAGAGTATGTACCTATTGTGAGAGAATATGTTGATGTGTTTCCAGAAGATTTACCTGGGCATCCTCCAGAACAAGAGGTTGAGTTTTCTATTGACCTAATTCCTGGTTCAAGGACCATATCGAAGACCCCATATAGAATGACCACTGTGGAATTAATGGAACTAAAGAAAAAACTAGAGGAATTGAGTTATAAGGTATTTATTATCCCTAGTGTTTCTCCATGGGGAGCTCCTATTCTTTTTGTTAAGAAGAAAGATGGATCTATGAGGATGTGCATTGACTATAGGGAGATCAATGCTATAACAATAAAGAACAAGTATCCCATTCCTCATATTGATGATTTATTCAACCAACTGCATGGAGCTCAATAATTTTCAAAGATTGACCTTCGATCTGGATATCATCAGTTGTGTGTGAAGAAGGAAGACATTCCAAAGACAGCATTTCGAACCAGGTACAGGCATTACGAGTTTACAGTAATGCCTTTTGGATTGACCAATGAACCCTCTATCTTCATGGATCTAATGAATAGAGTTTTCAAGGAATATCTTGATGACTTTGTAGTGGTATTTATTGATGATATCTTGGTATACTCCAAAAGCTATGAAGATCATGAAAATCACTTGCACATTATTCTAAAGACTCTTAGAAGACACGAATTATATGGGAAGTTTAGCAAGTGTGAATTCTGGATTCATGAGATTTATTTTCTTGGCCATATTATCTCTAAGGATGAAATCTCTATCGATCCTTCTAAGACAAGAGTGATCAAATAATGGCCAGCACCGATGAGTATAATTGAGGTACGTAGTTTTATTGGTTTAGCAGGTTATTATCGACATTTTGTCCAGAATTTTTCCCGATTGGCTAACCCATTAACGAAGCTAACACGTAAAGGGGTTAAATTTGTTTGGACAAAAGAATTTGAAGAATGTTTTGAAGAACTGAAAAGAATATTAGTCAATGATCCTATATTGACTCTACCATCGGGGAATGATGGGTTTGTTATTTATAGTGATGCTTCAAAGAAAGGACTTGGTTGTGTCCTTATTCAGAATGATAGGGTTATTTCCTATGCATCACGATAACTAAAAATTCATGGGAAAAACTATCCTACTCATGATATTGAGTTAGCAGCTGTAATATTTTCATTGAATATATGGAGACATTATCTCTATGGTGAAAAATGTGAGATATATACCGATCATAAGAGTTTGAAGTATATTTTCTCACAGAAAGAACTCAACATGAGGAAAAGGAGATGGCTTGAAATACTCAAGGATTATGATTGCACTATACACTACCACCCGGAGAAATAAAATATGGTGGAAGATGTTTTGAGAAGAAAGGATCATGGAGTTTTGAACAGGATGAGAGTTGAAAGGGATCCTATTCTCATGGATCTAGTAAATATAGATATGGGAATAACCATGGAAGGTGGATCATCAATAATTTTTCAAATGTTTTCCAAACCATCTTTATTAGAAAGGATAAAAAGTTCTCAAGCTGATGATGAGGGGTTTCAAAAGAATATTAAAGCTGTGAATGATGGGAGATTGAGTGACTTTGTGTATGAAGATGGAATTTTGAAATTTGGGAAGAGACTTTGTGTTCCCGATATAGATGGTCTAAAAAGGGAATTATTGGATGATTCTCATAGTTCTAATTTATATATACACCCTGGTAGCACTGAGATGTATAGATATTTGAAGGAATATTTTTGGTGGGACAACATGAAGAGGGAGATTGCTGATTTTGTGTCAAGATGCATGGTTTTTCAACAAGTGAAAGCTGGGAGGCAACTTACTGGAGGAGTTATGCAACCTCTTCCCATACCTGAGTGGAAATGGGATAATATTACAATGGACTTTGTCATGGGACTACCAAAGACTCCTAAAAGGAATAATGCAATATGGGTTATTGTTGATCGTCTTACCAATTAAACACATTTTCTTGCTATAAGAGAAGATTTACCACTTGAACGTTTAGAAAGACTGTATATTAACGAAGTTGTAAGACTCCATAGTGTACCCTTATCGATTGTTTCTGATCATGATCCCCATTTCAAATCAAGATTCTGGAAAAGTCTTCAGAAATCTCTGGATACATAACTTCTTTTGAGCACTGCCTACCACCCTCAAACTGATGGACAATCAGAATGGACTATTCAAACCTTAGAAGACATGTTGAGGTCTTGCTCACTTGACTTTCAAGGTATGTGGGATCAATATTTGCCTCTAGTAGAATTTTCCTATAACAATAGCTTCCATTCAAGTATTCAGATGGCACCATATGAAGCATTATATGGAAAGAGATGTTGTACACCAACCTGTTGGGATGATGTTGGTGAAAGAAAACTTTTAGGCCCAGAACTTTTTGAGGAAACGATGTAAAAGGTGAAGGTAATCCAAAACCACATCAAAGCAGCTCAAAGTAGGCAGAAGAGCTATGCCGATAACCGAAGGAAGGATTTGGAATTTCAGGTAGGAGATCATGTTTTCTTAAAGGTATCTCCATGGAAGGGAGTTATACGATTCGGTAAGAAGGGAAAATTAAGTCCCAGGTACATCGGACCATTCGAAATTCTAGAACGAATTGAGGCTGTAGCTTACCGTTTGGAAATGCCTTTAAGTATCTCTAAAGTTCACGATGTGTTCCACGTATCACTGTTGAGAAAATACATGTCTGACCCAATGCATGTACTCACCTATGAGGAATTAGAGCTGGAACCTGATCTATCTTATTGCGAAGAGCCTGTCAAGGTTCTTGACACAAGAGAACAAGTGCTGAGAAACCGGATGACTTGTCTGGTAAAAGTTCTATGGAGAAACTATAAGATGGAAGAGGCGACGTGAGAACCTGAGGAACTTATGATGAAGAACCACCCGAGTCTTTTTATGCAGTAATATTCTATAAATTTCAAGTATGAAATTATTTGAAGGAGGGGAGAATGTAACACCCCAATCTTCCATGGTATGCTTCTCTTTGAATAATACAGTAGCGTGTGTTGTACGCAACCTCGAGTTTTAACACACCGCGACCAATCAAAGTAGCAGTTATGAATAGTAAAACACACTTTTTGAATTATATAAATTTTATATTTCAAAATGGACTTCATTTTTGGATTCATAATATTTAAATTAGCCTAAGTTGAATTTTTGGTATTGTTCTGAAAAATTTCAATTTTTGATGAATAGTGAAACCACTAAGTGGTAGTTAACAAAAATGATTTTTCATATAAATGAAACCTTACCGCTTATATGAATTGAATTTTAAAAATCCGACATACATGGTTGTCATTATTAAGTAAAATGTGGTTCAATGGGATGAAAATAATTTTTGGTGAATAGTAACTTTTGAGTTTTATTAACTGCGATTAGAGGTAATTAGGGTAATTTAAGGTAAAAATGATATTATAAAAATATAAAAAATATCTTGAAACATGTACTAATCTTATTGGATGAGTCATGGATGACAAAGACAAACCATGAGACAATTTTTGGGACCCCATGGAGCCACTTTGGTAAGATAATGACATTAATACCTTTTATTTAAAGTAAAAATAAAAATGTCACAAACATGTATTGTTTTACTAAAACAATTTTTACAAGGGGTTATAAAAGTTATCTTTTTGACTCTAAATATTCATTTTAAAGATAAAAATATTTCCTACATCATGGTAATTTTTTTATAATTTTTAGACATTAAATAAATAAATTTATTTATGACACCATGATGATGCAGCGATTACCTCATTAATAAATGATTTAAATAAAATGAAAAGATAAGGTAAAATATAAAACTTACACTTGTAAAAAACCTATAGGATGGGTTTATTTCAAACCATTATCACCTTATCTTTGAAATATATCATTGTGGGACCTTTATAATCTGAAACCATTTTATAATAAAATAATATTTTCAATCTTTCCAAAAGAGCCCCTCCTCTCCTCTTATAAAAGGCCCCCACCTCTACCACATTATTCACACATTCAAAGCAATTTGGCTTGGAAAAACTCTTCCCAAATACCCTATCAAATTTCTTACCTTCATTCTAGAAGCCTTAACTTAGGCAGAAGGCACTTCAAGAGTCCTTTTGGTTCAAACCAAAGGGAGTTACCCAAACTAAAGGTAACAATTTCTCTTAAATTCTTTTATTTTATTTTACTTCTACAACCCTAAACTATTTTTATTATTTTCTTTTGTAACAAAAATAGTATCCTCAATATAATTGGATGTTTTTATGAGAAGTATTCAAACTACACTCTATCTAATGGTTAAAGAACATACTGTTTCTATGGGTGGCGAATTACTGCCTCATGAAATGATGATTGTTCAATATTCTTTTAACACCTCTCATGGTGGCCATTAAGATGTCACTATATTTATATATAATATATAACATGTTTATGTTTTCCTTATGCTTCTGTATTTTTCATTTATGGCATACCTTTATGATTTCCATTATGGGTAAACACGATAATTTCATTTTAGGAAGTGCGGACTACCGCCCCCTCAAAGTGATTTTAATCGTTAATTCCATATGTGAGACGTATAAAGGATGGAGTTAATGATATTATATGTGATATTATACTAGAATTATAATATACCTTTATATCATTATGATTTCATTCCATTAAATGCGAAATAGAAATGAAAGTAGCATTCATGCGTGCGTACGACTTACCGTCTCCATGAACGATGCATTTCATTTCTTACCTCTAAATGTTATGTAATATTATAAATGAATGTATATACTAGATATATATGATATATATTATATCTACATCATGAATATAATTCTGGAGATAATGGATATTTTACCACATAAACAACTTGTAATTATAAGAAGTTTATTTTTGACTCAAGTACCAAGGATCGACAAAACAACCGTTATTAAATTAAATGATTAAATAATGTTCATAACATGGTAATAAGTGATGTAAAAGGAATAATGAACTTGAAAAATGTTCTTAAGAAAATAGAAATTAACTATAGTTTATTATTCATGAGATTAAATAACGATCGAGTCAAGTTGGACACGAGGTAAGGGACTTCGTCTCAATCTCCTTTCATTGAGGCATACTTCAATTTATATACGACCTTATTTTATTAGTTGTATAATAAAACCTTATGAATTTTAATTCAAAAGGAATATTTTTACACAAATCGTTTTACTAAACGACAAAAGGGAATGTTTTTGTCTTACGTATGCGGCGACAACGAATTCTCCGCCGCTATGACCATTATTTGAGTTTTGGATTCCTCTATAAGCCATAACTTTTTTTAAATGAAAAATAAATACCATGTTTTAATTTTCATTTATTTTGGTATTGAAAATTGTTTTGATAATGCTTTGATTATATCAATGTGTTGTATTGATATCATGTGATTGAAATGTGGGAATGTTATGTTTCCTTTATACATGTTTTATGTGATATGATTATGTTATGGTTCTTGGGAATTGTTTATGATATGTTTAAACCTTTTCATATAAGGAATGCATTGGAATTATTAAGTGATGGGTGGAGCCTGCTATAGCTCCTCGATGCATCGGTAGGTCTCATGAGACAAACTAGTTTATTGGCACGAGGCCTTGACAAAATCTTATTTGTAGTCTTGGCACAAGGCCATGAAAAAATATTATTTTTAATCTTGGCACAAGGCCTTGACTATGTGGTTATGATAGTCTGGTATTATGAATTCCATCATTATAAAAGTGGTTATTGATATTGCATGTGAATATTTGACTAGTAGAATATCCATGTGAATAAGTAAATGGAATTATTTCATTTCATTTTTGAAATGTTATTCCGAAGTTCAAATTTAAAAGGATTTTGTTTTAGTTATACAACTGCCTTAAATGTTTATGTTTGTTTATGAAAGTGTCCGCTATATTGTTATCCTTACTGACCATCTGAGCTTACCCCTTTGTATGTTTTATTTTTCACAAGATGTGAAGAAGTGTATTATGATTGACCTGTAGGGATAGTCTAAGGGATAAGTGTGTTCAAAGGGGACAAGATGTTGTTGTTGTTTTTATTTCATGATGTAATGTAAAACTTATTAATGTATCTAGTGTTTCAAGGCTACTGAACTAATCGGTCTTTCGGTACTTGATTCCTTGTAATCATGCCAATGTATTAAAATAATGCACCGACTCTGGGTAACTGGGGTTGGGGTGTTACATTAAAAATTGGTATCAAATGAGGGTTTTCTATTTTATTTCATTTATATTTTGTAATATCCTAGTATATAGTAGTATGTGTTTGGACATGTTAATGATATTTTTCATGGGAGTAGCTAACCCATGTATGGGGGAAATCTGAGTGACTAGGGATGTGATTTCTATTTGTACTCTATTCTTGTTATAGTTGATATTATTTCACCATTGGTGTATCCCATGTTGTATGAGATTATTACACTATAATATTATTGGTTATTGAGAGTTATACTCATGGACTGGTATGGTGTGAGATTAGTATGCATGAATCCTAATAGTCATATAGGGATATATTTAAATTCATTGTTCAAAGTAAGGTGATGTTTATTTTTCACGTGATATATACTTTCTTATTGAACTATGATATGAGATATCAGTATAATCTAGTAAAATAAATGAAATGATATGTCATTGTAAAATTTTTATAATCCATGTCTTAATAGAGTAGGATTTGGTGGTTCTATAGTGTTTTCAGCTATTGAGGTTTACCTTTATATAGCTAGTTTTATAACAAGGGTTTCTATATTGTATAAAAAATCCTTTATGTCATCTTTGAGTTGTGCATCATGAGATTGAAAATAAACATGCTCATCCTGTAGCTGAACTGGAGATTACTATAGTTTCTAAGGATCATATGGATGTTCAACTTCACGAAATTTTCTTGAGGTTCCTGAGATCTATGGATAGATATACTGTTCACACCATGACTTTGATGCCTAAGTTTAAAAGAGAGTCTTAGCTGCAGAATTTGAAAACGTTCACTAGGTATGGTGTCCCTAGAGTAGCCGAGTTCTGAATTTATTTTTTTGAGATGATCATTATGAATATTTATACACCTATAGATATAGTGGTGAATCTTTTTAGGTATATGCTTCATGGGCTAGCTAAGCATTGGTGTGATATTCTGAGCAGGGATGGTAGTAGGATTAATTATCCTGGAATGACTTTGAGATGACATTAATAGTCTATTTATATCCTAAGAAGTTGAGGGATGATAAGGCTCATGAGTTCATTCACCTAACATTGGTGGACATGTCAATGTTGAACAATGCTGAACTTTTCATTGACCTACAGCTCTTTGTGGTATCTTTGGAAGTTGATGAGATCTCCATGGAAGGTTATTTTCAAGATGTTCTTCGCTATGAGATCAGGTTATAGGTAAATGTGTTCTATCTGAGTAGTTTTTAAAAATTGGTTAATCATAAACTCAACATGTAAGGGAATCTGAGAGAGGATCTAACCAGAATCCATGATGTTTCAATAGGGAAAATTGTGAACTATTATTCTAGGGGAAAGAAGCATTATTATGGTAGTTTTCACTTGAGAAACAATATGAAGAGCAGGCAGGGAAGTGTGAAACTATCTTAGGAACATGTTTTGTTGCATTTCTATCAATGTGTAAATATGGTTTAAAAAAGGCCTCAGTGTTCATATCAAACTTTTGAGTGTCACTCTTATAGATGTTTGGGACACCTAAGTAGGTTTTGAGGGGCGTAAAACAACAGATAAGTGGTAGGGGAACAAACCAAGTACTAGAATCTGGTATGTACATAGCTACAACTTAGCAGATAGGTAGTTGGAGTTCCCTGGGATGTTCTGGTCAAGGAAGGGGATGTGGTACCCTCATATAAAAATTATTGTACTAGGCCTAGGGTATATCTTACACGAGTTATCCTGGATAATATGGATGAGGGGTTTGATAGCTACATGTTATGTAGATTTCTCTAGTTAGCGTGGATGTATGACCATTTATTTTTATCGGTTTGATTATTATATCAACTAAATTTTCTTGTTTTTTTACACAGGACCATCACATTGCTTTTTATCAATAGTTTTTTGTAAATGGTTTGGTCTTGAATGTTAAAATATTGGTTTTTTTGACCATTGAAACATGGTTGGGAGTGTGGTCGGATAATATCAACCGTTTCAATGTGTGTTCTCTAGTGATTGGTGGTTACAATTTCTTTTTGGAAATGTTCATGATGGAAGTGACAATCTTCAATTTGATTCTATGTATAAAATAGATAGTTATATAATAGTCTCATATTAACTATTACTAGAGTATAGTTTCTTTTTTATCTTTATAAAGAGTTGTCTATTCAATTTAATGAAGATTGGATTGTCTCATGGATTATATAACATTTATTTTTCTAGATGATGATGGAATGTAGTAGAATTATTTTCCTCTAATGGTAGACCATTTTAAAGTTGTATTTTCTAAAGATTTATACAGATTACCGCATGAGTGATAGATCATGTTTATGATCGAGTTGGTGCTGGGAGCAAAGCCAGTTTCTATCCTACCTTATATAATTGCACTAGTAGATCATCGGGAGTAGAAAATATAATTGGACGATTTGGAATATAAAGGTTTCATATGGCCTAGTATATCTCCTTGGGGTTCTCAATTTCTTTTCACTACTGCAATCCATTTTTTTTAATTTTCTAAAAAACCACTTTGAGGTAAGTGGGAACTGCACATTCTAGAAATCCAGAAAAAACACCTCAAATTTCAAAATTCAAAACACTAAGTGCCAAAAAAAATTCAAAATGAAACCTGAGATTGAAAATTGAACCTGCAACACCAATCACCTCGGGCCATGAGTTCTGAGCCACGATTTGCCACCATCAGAAATTTCAATACCATCGATCATGGCGCCATAATCTTCATCAATAGGTCCCCTTAAATCATCATCACATCCCCATCCTAATCACACCGATGCCCAAAAACAACCACTCTGGTAATCGAAACTGGACAATCACCTTCAACTCCATCGAAGCAAACCAAGTCCAACAAAGCCGTCGTAAAGCATCATCGCTTTCGCCAAAAACTGAAAACCATCGAAAATTACCATTTTCATCATCATCAACACCATTGTCACCACCATCCAAACACCACATGTCGGAGATCGACTGATGTTTTCATAACACATAAAACACATAAACACAAACAGAACCAACCTAGAAATGGAACCATCATGAATAAGCATAAAAAACTATCACCGATGTCAGAGATCCAAAAAACCAAACCAGAACCAAAGAGATGCTGAAATCATTGAAGTTAATGCCAAAGAAGAAACCCGAAAAAAAAAACGGATCTATGGATGAAACCCTAAAAGAAAAATAATGAGGAAACCGGGGGCTGAAACCCTAAAAGAAAAGGAAAAGAGACACCGAGAATTCCACAACCGCTGAACCATTTATCCCCAAACCTCTGAGTATCCGTAGCTATAGATCCGACCTGGAGAGGAGAACTGGAACATGAGGTCAGAGCGAGGTTGAGGTGGATGTGGAAGAAACCAAAGTGCCTTCACCGGAGAGATTATGTGATCTTTTCCAAGATTGACCTGAGATCGGGATACCATCAGTTTAGTGTGAGACTATTACACATACTATATAATTATTTTAGGTGAAGGTAGGGCTTGTATGAGTTTGTTGTGATGTTTTTTGACTTGACCAATGCAATGGTGATATTATTTTCCTCGATCAAAATGAAATTTAATACTTTTCATGATTAGGTTGTGGTGGTTTTTTTCAAATACATATTAGTGTACCCCTAATCATTAGAAGATCATTCCAAACATCTTGACTTCATCTTGAGTACATTGAGAGAGAATCAAATTTATGATAGGTTAACTAAATAATGATTATAGATTAATAAATTTTAATTCTTGGGCCATGTCATCTTAGATGAAGGAGTTTTAGTGGACCCAGAGAATGTTACATCCATAAAATATTAGGATAAACCAAAGATTTTATTGTCAATTTAGATCTTTTTATGTTTAGAAGGTTATTTTTGGTGCTTTATGCCCCAACTTATCCCATCTCGCATTATCCATATCAAGGATGACCAAGAATTTATATATATTTTTTGGTCAAACACTTATAAAAGATATTATCAAGAGATGAAAGGAATGATGACCTCAACTCCTATACTCACTTTAACTATGAAGGGTAATGCATATATTGTCTACTGTGATGCTTCCAAAGTTGGACTCAGATTAGTTCTGATTGAGGAGGATCAAGTGGTTGCTTATGGATCTAGATAGAAAATCTTGTATGAGAAGAATTATCCTACTCATGACTTAGAGTTATAAGTAGTAGTGAATTTCATGAGATTCTATAGGAATTATCTCATGGGTGAGAGTTTTGTGGTATACACGACCCACAAGTGCCTCAATATAATTTTTTCTCAGTGGGATCTGAACCACTGGAAGAGGAGGTGGGTTGATTATCTGTATTATTTTGACATCAAAATGTATTATACATTGATAAAGGGAAATACTGTTATTGATTCATTATTCAAGAAGATGTGGGTGGTGTTAGTACGAGTGTCTTGTGATGAGTGGATAATAATTAATATCATTACAGACATGCATCTAGATGTTTAGGAGTCTTTGGGGTGAGTAAACCTAGCCTCAAAATATGATATACCCATTATTTTTTACCAGATCAAGACTGACTAGTTATTTAATCTTAAGGGATTAGTTTTGAGATATAACTTATAGGGTTATGAGACTCCACTGTATAGTCTCTTGAAATTTGAAATTCTCCCCATTTTCATGGATGAATATGGGGTCGTACTTGATTTCACAACGAGCTGGTGAAAGAGATTCATGCTTTTATATGGGAGGTACATCCAATTTTCAAAAAGATTCATCATGATCTCTGTATATAGAACCTGTAGTCAGGAATGTATAAAGAAGTAGTAGTCATTGTGGAATGATGCATCACTTTTTTTGCTAGTGAAAGCTAATCATTAGAGACCAAATGGTATTTTGCAACCATTTTCTATTTCTAAGTGGAAATTGAATTATGTCACTATGGATTTTGTGAAAGGATTACCTAGAAAAATATGTAAAAATAATGTTTTATGGGTGATTTTGTATTGACTGAGTAAGGTATCACACTTATTCCTATTATAATGTACTTCAAAGTTCATGATCTAGTGTGAGGTAGTTCAATTTCTTGTTGATATAAGGAGTATCATTTCATAAAGAGATCCTCATTTCACATCACGTAACTAGAAGTGTCTTAATAAGGATCTGGGATTATAGGGTTTTTTGAGTATGACTTATCAACATTATATATATGGTTAATATAAGAGGATTAATCAAGTTATAGAATATATTTTGTGAGCATGTGTTCTGGATTTTGGTGATTTTTGGGAGAAACTTATAGTAGTCATGGATTTTTCATACAATAATTGCCTATAGGAATCAATTTAGATGTTATATTTTGAGGATTTTTATAGTAGGACATGTCCTTCTCTTATTTGATGGTTTTTAGAAGTTGAGTTAGTGTTTGTTGGTCTTATTATCGTGTAGGAGAGATCTGAGAAAGTTTAGTCGGTCATATAGAGGTTGGTGACCAAAAAAAGTAGGCATAAATATTACATAGACCATGAGGTATGACCTCTATAGTTTCAGGTTAGTCATTAATTTTTCCTTTGACTGTCACCCAAGTTTGGAAAATATTCTATAAGGAAAAAAAAAGCTAGTGGCCAAGTTTTTCAAACCTCTTGAGATATTGGATAGGGTATCCCTTGAATAGTGCTAAAATGTCATTAATGACATGTTTCATGTGTCTCACCTTCAGAGATACTATCCAAACCCTTATCATGCAGTAGACATAAAAGATATCCAGCCTAGTGCTGATGCATCCTTTAAGGAGAATATTATATGGATTGTGGACTATAACAAAAAGTATATTTTGATTAGGACTATATAGTTGGTTCGGGTGAAGGGGTAGAATTGGAGAGTTTAGTAGGAGACATGGGAGATAGTCTGATATGTGAGGACAATGGATAGACATGTTAATTGAGACGTCACATTTATTCTTGGAGTAGCTTATGGATGAGCTATTATATGGTGTGGAGGTTGTAAGATCCCTTTTTTAGGTGTGTATCTCTCTCTCTTATTTATTCATTAAACATATCACAGTTGAGTTTTTCCTCATCTCAAAAACTTTGTGGTTATGTTTTTGTTAAGGTTGAATGTTTATTTGAATAAATGATATTCCAGGTTGTGAGAAAACATGATAAAAATGGATATGATCTAATTAGAGATCCTTTATTGGGTAAATTGACTTAATTTATAGATAGGTATGATTGTTTTAGTTAATGGACTCCATGAATAAATAGTTCAAATTGTTACCAGAGGTTATGGACTGTTTAGAAGCTTTAAAAGGGGTTTGAGATGTTTTATAAAGAAATGGTTTGAAAATCTATAGTTAGAACTTTTACACTTCATGTAAATGGATTACACATCGTGTAAAGTTTAGGAGAATTTAATATTCTGATAAGTCTATTAGTTTTTCATCATATCCCATTAAAAATAATTACAAGATGTGTAACTATATTATATAACATGTAATTCAATGACACAATGTTTTAAATTATGTTGTGTAGATGATTTTTTCCATTCAAACACATGAAACCATCTCCTCTTGACCTAGGAAAACCCTCCATGTAATTTTGATGTGACAAACTCCCTTCTAGGTGTCCCTCTTGTGTGATAAATCTCTAGATCCTCCTTACGATCATCCAAACCTTCTTCCTTGTGGGTATTTTCCATTTTAACTGTTTTTTGGAAGTTGTTAAATGTAGGGTCTAAAACTATAAACCTATATATTAGTAAATTTCAAGTATTATAAATTTTTAAATTGTTCCAATATATCTTATGTATGATAAAATGAAATATTGAATTGAATTTTTCCTTAAAGTCTATTTTGATCAAATTGGTTACTGACCTGCCTTGTGGATAATGTTTGGGTGAGTGAACCCCAGAAAAATAAAGGAATTGTTTAAAGGATTATGGTCTCTTAAAACAAAATGGATTGTGGGTGTTTTATTGATATAGTTTACCTTGTATTGGCTTAATTATTGAGGAAAATGGCATGTTATAGGCTATGACCAAATGATATATGAAATGTTTAGATAAAAGTCAAATGGAAATTTTCGTTATTAACCATTTCACTACATGATGTGATATTATGATATCCTTATTTCTATGACTTGTGTTGTGAATAAATGATGTAATGGTTATACAGGGAATTATCCCATTGATAAATGTTATAATGCATATATAGGGAATTGGACTATTAATAAATTTTGTAACACTTATATAGCTAGCTTGGACTAGGGACACATGTTAAATGATGATATATTGGGAGTGACATAGTTGACATGATGAAATTCTTATATAGAAGGCTAGGCCCTCTAAAACATGATGGAATAATTAAATATAGCAGTCTCGACCAAGATTAAATGATGAAATGATTATATATCAGGTTTGAACCAGATTTTTATGTTATAACATGGTTATAATATTATGGTTGTAATGGTTATAAGATATTCTTAGAGATATTATGACGTTGTGCTAAGGGATGTTATGTTAGCATGGTTATGGTTTTCATGGTTGTGAGACATGCTCAGATATATTTTGAGATGGTACCGATGCAGGTCGATGTGGTATTAATTTAATTTCTTTTTTAATTAAATAAACTTGTTTATTTTATTTCTAAATACACATTTTATCAGCTTGGTTTGTTTAGGCATGGTGTTGTTGACCTACTGAGTTTTACTCACACCCTATTTGGGTTTCATAATGGTACCCGAGAAAATTTGATGGATGCAGGTTTAGATAAGGGTAAAAGACCTTATTGTTGATTTTCTTTTATAGAAGGGATGGAGTTTAAAGATGAGACAAATATGGGGTTCAAGACTAGGGGTTATTGATCCTTTATTTGATTATGCAATCATTTTTCTTTTATTACATCTACCATTCCATTTAGTCACATTCCATCACATCATTACATTATTCCTTTATGAATTATTTGATTAATTAGTTGGTTCTTTTTTGATTGGTTTTCCGTTGTATTATATATTTTCTATTATTTATGAATTATGATATTATATATATTATTATTGGATTATTCCTCTATGTTGAAAGTCTTTAACTAGGGGTATTGTCTCCCTACTATATATATCACACCCCCATTGCTAGTTGGCTGCCTTGGGAGACTTACAAATTTTATATTGTTTCAATTATTTTGAGATGGTCGGCTCTTGGTGGAAATATAAAATATTTTCAAAATAATGTGTAAATTCTCTATATATTTTCAGGGAATATTTAAATTATTGGATTTAAAATTATGTTAAATAGGTTGTAATTCCTATATTATTTTCAATGTCCAATTTGGATCTTGTGAATATATTTAATTATAAATGGTGGTTATCCACATTTGTTTCCACATTGTTTATATTATTTAAGGGTTCTATGTAAAATGGAATTGCCTACTGGGATATTGTAAACTCAAATTTTTATCATAATAAATGAATAATTCAATATGTACATGATGGTAAAATGTTTAACCAATGCAATTAAATTAAATATTAATTGATTATAACACCGGAACCAAGTAGGCCCGATCGATGCATATTATTTATAATTAATTTATTTAGATAAATAGATATATTTCATTGAATTTGTTTTCTAATTAATGAATATGATGATATTTTCATCTCATATCACCAATTTTTCAAATTAATCAAGGGTATATCACCTCATGTAGTGATCCATAGATGCTCCATGGACCTTAAATCATCTCTGTATGGATCTAAAAGTGCTATCCCAAAAACTCTAATGCTTTCATAATTTTTCATTGATCTTCAAAAAAATAATTTCGGGTGGAATGATTCTTCTTGATTTATCTAGAATCTTGATATTGGTGTAGGAGGATCACTCTTAATTATTGATATATTTCTAAGAGAATACCTCTCTATAGATTAGAAGAATTCTCTAGAAGTCATTGTGTAAATTGATTATAATTACTAGGTATAAAATAGAGAATGTCACAACCTATGAAAAATACATCAAAGGTTAGTGAATAATAATTAACCATTAGAATTTATTATTATCATAATCTTTAATAAATCCCATGTCTATATAATCATTATTTTTTATTCAATTTTCAGGATTTAGACTTGTAGATAAAAATATATAAATTTCATGAATAAATAAACTAATGTCCATTCAAATAATATTTAATATGTCATTTATCACTTTTTTATTAAACTTGATTTTCCAACCCACATCAATATTTAACAAGATTTATGTATTTAATATTTATTTAAAGAAGTAAATGTCAATAAATTATTCACTAATATATATATATATATATATTATTCCATAAAATTTGACTAAATATTTATTAAATATATAACTCAAAAATATTCTCTCAAATAACTAGGGAATGAATATATGAGACAAAAAATACATGAATAATTATTAAATAACATAGGTGAAAAATATTTATACAACATGGTAAATTTATATATAATTTTGAAAAAGTTATACACAAACATAGTGTGTGACCCACTAATCCCCTTCCTCAGTGATATTAGAAGACCCTGAAAAAGTACATGGTTAACATTTAGAAACATTGCAATAAATCTATAGGGAAATAATATAATTACAAAAAGATATAAAAAATCATATGAATGTTTACTATATAATATTATCCCTTTTTTGTGATATCTTTAATAAAGACTATTGTATAAAGCTACTATCAAGAAATGTACATGATGATACTTTCATTGAATTTCTGAAAATGAACATTCCAATAGTAAACTATGGATATAGAATTAATAAAGAACTTATATTCCCATTAATGAGCCTAAGATATCAATATACATTAAAAAACATAAGGTAAAAATATATTCTGGTGTTATTAGTTAACACAATATCACTTGTGATACACTCAATGTATACTACCTCCCCATGGGCATATTCCATCATTATTTCCAACAATACCTCAATGTACATGACTCATGATATGAATTAGTAATAATAATAAATTCTAAGGACAATTTATATGTCTTAATATAGGAAAATACAATTACACATATAAATTTGGATTTCTTACTATCGGTTCATGTTCTCATAATCTCATGTTATAAAAATTAACAAGGGTGTACACCATGAGAATGTTTCTCAATGTGTTATAAGTATTTACCCATTACAAATTATATTATTCTCATCCCATAAAATTATATCATCTAGTTATAGAAAAACTATTTAGTAATATAATCACGTCTCTTCATGGTTATCATCTTATATGGGAAATTCTAGTACATTTTAGTGAAATAATGACCCCAAGGACATTATCACATAGATTTCACAGAGAAGAATGATCATCATGTGATAAGTAATTAATTAATATTAAAATCTATGAATATTTTTGTAATATAATGTTCAAAGTAGTTGGTTCAGGGGAACCAACTCCAACACACTCCCATTTACTATATAACTAAGTATTAACCCTATATTGGTTAGTCTCACATGTAAAATATGATTATGCTAATGTGTGACTGTTGCTATTATGGACACAATGATACCCACATGGTTGTTGTTCTTACTAAGACCTCATGTATTTGAGTAAATCCATTACAATATTTTATAAATGAGTAAATATTTTTCCCTCTATCATTAATGAAATCATGGATAATAAAATATTTAAAATTCATCACAATATGATTGAATCTTACTATCTAGGTGTAATTAAAAAATATAGAACAAATCATTAATAATCAAGATTCCTAAGCTACATCAAAAGTTGTAACATACTCAGTCAAATATATATGGAAACTACAAGATTTAATAATCTTTAACCATATATAACACCTTATCTTTTCTAAAATTGGAGATCAAATTGATCTAATGTGGGATAGTTTTGTATCTATTGAAAACTAATATTCACATTTCTCTGATTACCTGCAGCTTATCAAAATTTTCTCCCTAAAACACTATTATAATGCTAAGACTTTTAGCCAATGTAGTTCTCCTAGTCAAATTTTTTATTTGGAAAATATTCTTTATGAATAATTAAGATCCAAATTATATATATATTAGGGCATGTGAGATGTAATTTCAATGTACTATTTTGAATATATAGTCTATATATCATAAGAACATAATGTGACACTAGAATGATATCTGATAAATTTTTCCATCATTTAATTTTTCATTAAAATATAAACTATGTACTGTGAATTAGGTTAAGAAACCCCTCAACCTAGGTTATTAAATCATGTTCCCTATAAATTGGGTTACTAATTTATTCATTTTGGAGAAATTAACTATCTATATAATTAAAAAAAGTCTAATTATATAGTTCTTCATATATTGTCAAACATATTTTTCATAGAAAAATTTGGAGCTCTTACTATAATATTATAAACATATAACATCCCATATAAGGTTACAGTAAACTGGTCCCTAGGTGATGTGTCACATGTCCTCAAGCATGCCTCCTTGTATTCCATAGGTTTCCAACTAGAAGCAAGGGTCTATGGAGGTATATGGGGATACTATACCATCATTTATAGAGTAAAAACACCCAAAATTAAGATAAACAACAACCATGTAATAATGAACAACAACCAATAGTGACCATGCATCATATAATCACTTCCTAAATTGGGTAAATACCAATAAAAAAATACAATAAATATGTCATGTAATACTAGTGGCAAGTACTGTTGGAAACCTAAAATGAAAAAACCCATAAAATCCACAAAAACAAGACTGCCACAAGTCTGATCCCCTTATTCATTTTCCATAGTATATCCCAAATAAAACATATAATATAGGGCCTCTACCCTTATCCTATCATACAACCATGATGTCTTCTTAGATACTAATGGTGGCCCGAGCAGTGTGTAAGTATAACTCAGTAGGCCACCACCAATGGATTATAAAGTAGCGTCTAGTTTAATAACAGTGTATGAAGATGTAAATATGTATTTTAATCAAGTATTCAATTTTAAAAAGGTTCATTATTTAACAATAATAAGGTTACATGTGACACTCAAACCTATAAGAGAATCTTTTAAACATTCCATAAGATTGATCCATGATAAAGGGGTTTAACTAATTAAATCAAAAAAGATGTTATTTAATCAATTTTGTATGATAATGTACCTTTGAGCCTCAGTAAATTCACTCATACCATGGATGTATCACTCGATCATGGAGAATCAGTCTATCATACAATCCATTTAATACATAGGTGGGCCTTAGATAATCAATCTAGCCCGACCCAATGATGAGGAGCCTTAGTCCAACATCACAACCACGCCATTTTTGTCTCTTTTCATGTATTATAATTAGTGAACATTTTATTATCAATATTAATAATGGTTAACTATTTATTTAATAAATATTCAAATTGTTTATTCCATTCCATATCCTAACCAATTAATATGACTCATTTTATTAACAATATATCCATAACCACTACTATTAATCATTCTGTTGACCCTTTAACAACCAAATCATATTCCCAAACCATTTAAAAATATTACACTTAATCATATTATAACTGAACTAACATTAAATATTAATATAATCACTATTTTATACATTTATAATATACCAATAACAATTACAATTAGTTTAATTTCATATATCATTCCACTTTTCATTTAACAAGATATTCCACCATTACTAAGGGAGAGGCTCACCCCATTGGTGAACTTGGGATTCTCCACATAATCATCAAAAAACCTGATGGGGTCCATAAATATGCCTTATACTCTAATTAAAGGCTTAAATTACATTTCTTAATCAATGAATCAAATTCACAAAAAATTATAGGAATGTCACAACCACATAAAACATGATTAATAGCATGACTATGGGAGAAAGTGTATTGACTGCCTACCTCAACCACACAGACAACCACTCATCCAACATTGACCCTTGATCAAAAATAAAATAACCTCAAATCAAAATGTGTATAAATTCATTTATATAGGGTTTATGAGATTTAGAAGATGGTAAACAATCACACAAGGAATATTATATAAAATATATGTTAAAAAATTCATAGAATTACACAAATCATTTATTATCACAAAACATCACTATATACTCCTATGAAGTAAAGAAAAACTATCATTGAGATGCTTGGGGGAAAATGGTTCACACCATAGGATGTTGGAGAATGATTGAGAATAAAATTCATATTTGAAAGATTTAGTTTCAGGAGGGAATAATGGGAAATTACCCGCATTTGTAGAGGTCTATGGTTTAGTCAAATGGTTCAACAAATGATGTTCCAACTTCACAATTCCATCTATCCAAGAGAGGGATAGGTCTCTCTATTCCTTGGAGAATCCACATGGTTTGACAACACATGGAGATGTTGTGCAGGTGCTTCTGTCCCAAGGTTGTAAGAAACACAATTATGAAGAATGGTTTGTTCAAAAAATGCTCTAATTACTCTACAAGAACAAATTTTCCCCATTTTCCTATTTTTCTTTCACTAAACCCCCTAAAACCCTTGATACATTCCCTATACTTATAAATAATTCCATTAAAATTTAAGCGGGTTTTTACCATAAATATAAATGAATCATACCTCATCAAACACTAGGATCATTCAAGGAATCTTAAATCATTTAATTTAACATAAATATACAATGATCATTAAAAATGTTTCAAACCATAAATGGATCCATGAAACTTGTATTCCATATCTTTTTTCTTGGATGTTTCCAACCTTCCTGGTCACGTCATACATATATGTTCGATAAATTAACCTCCTTGGTGGAGTCCTTTACAACTAATTATTATAGTAGCTATAACATGTATAATTAAAAAAAATTAAATCATGATTGTTGGTCAGAGTGGATACTCAAGAGGGGGGTGAATTGAGTTCCAATTTAAAATTTCTGTTAAAAACTTTTAGGCTTAAAGTCCCCCAAATTAAAACAGCCCATTTAATTAAGGCAGTAGAGATATAAGTTACCTATTGTTCAACAGGTTTCTCAAAGGTTGATTACTCCTTAGTAGAGTCAGTATGAGGACTAATTCCACTTTTAAAACAAGTTTACTAAACAACTCAGATATACACACTAACCAGAACTAACTATCAGAGTGAATGTAAAAATAGATTTATGTTTTTGCTAATATAAGCACAACAGATAGGAATAAAACAGAGTAATGAAAGGGGAACACAACAATTTAAACAATAGGTTCAGTCTTAAGACAAGACATAGTCCTCTCCACTTGGTGATCACCTGCCACCAAGCAATTATATTAAAAGTGATACACAGCCTGTATCGGGATTTACAACAGCTTTCACAAACTTTCCAGGTTTTTCAACCTCTACCACAGTTCTACGTGGGAAAATAAACTTCCAATCCACACAAGGCTTCTTCCACAGTTATACGTGGAAAAAAAATAAAGAGAGTTTAGAATGGGGATTTTCAGTATCCCTCAGTTCAAGTACAAGAGTCAGTGTGTGTAACACATACACATTGCTCAAAAATGTAAAGTATTTAAACACAGTAGAGATAAAGATAGCGGGGATGAGTTTAGAATGCTCTGTTGTGTTGGAAGATCAGATCTAGACTTGTTGGAATGAATGATATGAAGTTTTGGTCCTTCTTTGCAAGTTGACTCCAAAACAGAGTGTCACAACTTTCAGGTTATGACTTCCAGATGTAGAGATAATCAGTTTTTTGGATGTTAAGAACTTTGTAGTACACCACGATAGATTGAAGAAGATTCTTTCAATAGATCTTCATGAGGCTCTATGTTCTTCTAAAAGAGTGCTTGAGTGTTCTCTGCCTCTTTCTGGTATTCGGGTTCTCATTTTGTGTCTCTCCTGTATCTTTTATATAGAATTTTTTTTCATGTTGTTTTGTTTAGTAGAGGCCGAAAATAGAAATGTTTCAACCACGTGTGGTCTTCCTCGTACATCATACTGTCTCCTGATATCCCTACAAATAACATTAAATAATGTCAGGTGCATTAATTTATCCAGACATGACTGTTATAGTAGCATTAATAAAATTGGTAAAGGAAAGAATAGAATATCATTTGACTGGTAGAAGATGCATGTCACATGGTAGACTTCAACTGTGGTCTTTCCAACTGTGGAATTCATCGGTGGATTATTCAACTGTGAACTTCATCGGTAGGTTCTTCAACTATAGGCTTGTAACGGTGGAATTTGTGTTAGTGGATGTCTTGTAACGGTAGCTTTTACTCTGTGTAACAGTAGCTCCTTATCAGTAGAATTTGAGCAACAATCGACTATCTCGACAGTAGGAGTTGTCCAGCGCTAGCCTTCTACTAAACTTGTCCAACTGTAGGCTTGAACAGAGAGGTTCTCAATAGAAGACTTGAGAAAGAGTCTGACAGTGGACTTCTAACAGAAGCCTTGTTACAGCCATGACCTTGTGACAATAACTCTTTTTCTATGAGATTTGATAAGTAGATCATCAGTAGGTTTGTAATAGTAACCGTATACCAGTAGCTTCCATCAGTGACTGTAAATCTTCAACGGTGATCTTCTAGAATCAGTGACTTAAGGTGATAGTAAGCTATAACGGTGACTTTGAATAGAAGGCTCTTACTAGTAGCCTTTAACAGTGAACTTATATTTAGATAAATATGGACAGTAAGTTGATGCAACAAAGTCATGAGTCTTAAGAATTTACATTGTTGAGAATAAGATAATTGTGTATGTAGATTAAAAATATTAATGACTGTCTTAATATATTATGATCAATATTTAAACATGATTTGGGATTATCAAAACAGGTGAGTCCAACAATCTCCCCTTTTTTGATAATCACAAATTATGTCAGTATGTATTAAAGATAAGTATCAGAGATTAATAAGAGTGTAAAACCATAAAATATTAGTACATAGTATCAGAGAGAAAGGCAGATAAGATTCAACATAGTATCATAATAGCATAGTATCATATTTCTCCCCAATCATATGATTAGTCTAGAATTAGCACAATGTTTCTCAAATTAGCACAATATTTCTCAAATTAGAACAATAAGCACAGTATTTCTCTCCCTTTGTGATTAACAAAAAGAAATAAAAATGAGAGAAAACTGAGAAGGATTATATTAATAACATGGTACATTACATGACCAAAAAGAATACAGAGGCCCTATAAAAAGATATAAACAGATTCAATCCACAATATCTGTAGGTAAGGGGTCTTTCCCTTTGGAAGAAGAAGATAGAGAAGGATGAGCTGGTGGATCATCAGGTTTAGGAATGGCTGCAGGAATGACCGGAGGGGCAGCAACAGAAGTTCCTATGGGTCTGTAATGGGTAGCTCGTTGAGGTATCAGTGGAGTAAGGATTCTGATAGCTTTAGTAGAAGACATGGTGGAAGAACCACTGGGTTGAGAAGCAGGTAAGGCAGGAAGAATAATGATAGGGGTGCAGTACACATGGAGAAAGGCTAGAAGAAGGTTTCTGAAATCCATAATAATGCTTCCTCCTCTTTCCATAACAGATAAAAAATCATCTTTATTCTCCAAAAACTTATCCAAAGCAGGTGTCAATTCTCTCAGCTTGCTGACCTGCTCCCTGAATGCCTGATTCACTGGAGGCAGCTTCATATTCTCTATCAAGAGCTTGAAATGGTTGGTCATTTGATGCTTGGTATATAATTTCTCAAAGTAAGCATCCAACTTATTCTTAATGGCCTCTTGAGAAGCAGTAGATACCCGCAAGTGGTCACGAACAGAACTGCTGACTTCCCTAGTGGTAGCAAGTATCTGAGAATCAGAGGTGCTACTGGTACTGGCCTTAGCAAACTCTTCCTGGATCACAGTCCTGATTTAGTCAAAGTTCACAGAGGAACTGGATGAGGGAAGGGGTTTTACTGATAAGGCTACTGTCTCTTTGAAAGACTGAGTAAAATTACTAATCACCTTCTGAACAAGTGCATCTTTACTGTTAAAATGTTCTTTGACTGATGTCTTAAAAGCCTCAAATACTTCCACAAACTTCTTGACTACTTCTTTGATATATCTAATCTCAACATTCACTTGGGTTTGAGAACTGTTCATGGCAGTCAATGAAGCAATCGATTATCTTAGAGCAACCAAAACTCCTTTACAGCTCTCAATTTGAGTATGGAATACTTTAACTTCATCCATCATTTCCTTCACTGGACTAGACACAACACATCCCAGAGATAGCTCCAGGGATTGCTCCACACTCCTCATCTCTTCAACCAGGATTTTCTTCAAATCTTCCACTGATTCTCTCAGTGCTTCTTTCATTTCATCCTTTAAGGACTCAAGGTCCTCTTTGGTTGCCAAATTTTCAGCCACAACAGGTAGGATAACTGAATCCCTTTGGGGCTGGTCTTCTTCATCAGAATCTCCATAATTGAGTCCAAGTACCATATATCCTAGATATGATGACCAACTTTCGATGTCATACAGCACATAAACTGAACCACGATGCTCCCCCTCACTTAGAGCATTCTCCTGAGGAATCTCCTCTAACTGTTCTGCTCTAGGTAACTCAACAACCTCCTCTGCAACTTCAGCAGATTCAACAACCATTTGCTCTGTTAGTTCAACAGTAGGGTGAGTCTTATCCTTTTCTGAGTCATCAATGACTCCCATATCAATGGTAGTAGATGCCACTCCTGCTTCCTGATCAGACACTATATTGTCTGTATTATCGACCAGAGGGCTCAAACTGAGCTCTTCTTCTTCATTGTTCTCATCATCAGCTTCAGCAACAACCTCTTTTCCTTCATCCCTATCATAAGATTCCTCTGCCTCATCCTCTTCAGAAGTGTCCTTGAAAATATTCTGATATGATTATTCTTCTTCTTCAGTGGTCTTAGTGTCACTGTCCTTTAGAAAAATCTCTCTTCTTGGTAGTTCTTTTGGAGGGATAGCTGCTCCGAACGCTACTTTCCTTACAGGACTGTGAGTCAAGTTAGGATCACTCCCATCATCAATGGGGGTGTTCTCTCTTTCAGGGTCCACAACTCCTTTAACCTCCTCCTCATCTGAATAAACCGGTTCTGGATCATCAGGCTTCAGGCCTGGATCTCTCTTGTCTTCTGGCCTAGATGGGTGAGTAGTAGGGTCAAACTTTTCATACACCTTTCCTTCATCATTCACCCATGCCTTCTTCCAGGGATTCCAGCTAATTTTCATGAACTTGCAAATCACCTTGGATATACATACACTGTTCTTGGCCACTATCATTTCTTCTTGATTTCCATCCACACCCTTTACCTTTAGCATAACTGAAATAAGCTTGGAATGGAATATGGCATTGGAATTTGAACTTGCCTTAGTCATATCCTCCAATTGTGCCATCAGTAACCTACATAGGTTAATCTTCTTTCCATGCTTCAGTAAGTACATCGAGAATATGTCCTGGTACTTCAGTACTATGAAATCTCCTCTCCTTGGACTAAGTACATGCTGAATGAATTTGAATAAGAGCCTGTCTTCTCCATTCATCTCATATGCAATGATCCTTCTTGATTTTCCATCTCCTGTCAGTTCTTCCAGAGCTTTTTCATACTCAAAAATAGCACTATCTGGAGGAGCTACTCTAGAGTAGTAATCAAATATTCCTTCATGAGGAACTCTCAAACAGGCATCCCACTCAGTAGATGAGAAACTAACTTCATTTACATTGACTCTGGACATTAGCTTATGCACATCCTATTCCTCTTCGAATGTCAGATATTCATAGAATTCTTTCAAAAGCTTCGGGTAGTAAGGTCCATTGTTGTTGGAAAAGCATTCGGTCCATCCTTGGATATCTAGTACTTTCAGTACTAATGACTTGCTCGACAACAACCATTATTCACTTAATTTCTTCTCAGAAAATATTTGTCTCTTGGTCAGATGCGGGTTTACAGGTCCCGTTGGAGTATTACTGGTGCCACTGGATTCGGCTCGAGTTATCTTAGTCCTTGGCACATCCTCATTGACAGTCGGAGGTTGCTTTGTTCTGGCCATAAAGATTGAGAGAGGTTCGAGGGCTCAGGTGAAGGGTTAGGGTTTAGGAATTTCGAGAGCAATGTTTGAGATTGATAGAGGAAGGTGGATTGAGATATGTTCATTGCCTTTGGTTTTATCATTTAGGGATTAAAACAAAATAAAATGGAAATAAAAATAGGAATAAAAATGGTTCGAATTCTCGCAAAAATAAAAACAAGCAGTGAGGTATCAATAGTGAGATGTATCAGTGAGGTACACCGGTGAGGTGCAACAGTGAGGTATAACAGTAAGGTCCAACTGTGAGGTTCAACTGTGAGGTCTAACTATGAGGTTCGACTGTGAGATCTAACTATGAGGTTTGACTGTGAGATCTAACTGTGAGGTTTGAATGTGCTGAAATTAATCATACCTAACTCATGTTTGATGTAATTTAACCTCTTAGAATTCAAGGGCTTTGTGAATATATCATCCAATTGATGTTCAGTGCCAATGAATTCAAGAGTTATATCACCCTTTTGATAATGATCCCTCAAAAAGTGATGTCTCACATCAATATGTTTTGTCCTATCATGAGATAGTGAATTTTTGGAAATGTTAATAGAACTTGTATTGTCAAACTTTATAGAGACATGTTTGAATTGATATCCATAGTCTAGTAAAGTGTGTTTTATCCACATAATTTGAGCACAACAACTACCAGCAGCTATGTACTCAGCTTTGGCAGTAGATAATGCAACAAAATTCTGCTTCTTGCTACACCAAGATACTAGTGACTTGCCTAAAATGTGACATGTCCCAGAGGTTCTTTTTCTATATAACTTGCAACCAGAAAAATCAGCATCAGAATAACTCAACAAATCAAATGATTGTCCTTTTGGATAAAATAATACTAAGTTAGGAGTATGTTTGATATATTTAAAAATTCTTTTTATAGTAGTTAAATGAGATTCTTTTGGATTGGATTGAAAGTGAGCACACATGAATACACTAAACATGATGTCAGGTCTACTATCTGTAAGATAGAGTAGACTCCCTATCATACCTCTGTATTTGGTTTGATCCACTGGTTCTCCAGCTTCATCAACATCCAACTTACAAGTGGTACTCATAGGAGTGTCACTACCTTTACTACCATCCAAAGAAAAACATTTCAGAAGATCCTTAATATATTTACTTTGATTTAAAACAATGCCATTTTTATTTTGAAAGATCTGAAATCCAAGGAAAAATTTGAGTTCTCCCATAAAACTCATTTCAAACTCATTTTGCATCATTTTTGAAAAATCAACACATAATGAATTTTTAGAAGATCCAAAAATAATATCATCCACATAAATTTGTACTATCAAAACATCTTTAGAAATTCATTTAATGAAAAGTGTAGGATCAGCTATCCCTTTGGAAAAACATTTTGAAATAAGAAAAGAGCTGAGCCTATCATACCATGCTCTTGGAGCTTGTTTTAAGCCATATAAAGCTTTAGATAGTTTGAAAACATGATTGGAAAAATGAGGATTTGTAAAACCAGGAGGTTTTTCAAAAAATATATCCTCAACTATATAACCATTTAGAAAAGAACTTTTGACATCCATTTGATAAATTTTGAAATTCAGATGAGCTGTATAGGCAAGTAGTATCCTAATAGCTTCTAATATAGATACAGGTGCAAAGGTCTCCTCATAGTCTATTCCTTCCTCTTGACTATATCCTTGTGCAACTAACCTGGCCTTATTTCTAACTATATTCCCAAACTCATCTACTTTGTTCCGAAACACCCATTTAGTGCCTATGATCAAGGTGTCCTTGGGTCTTTACACTAATTCCCAAACTTTGTTTCTTTCGAACTGATTTAGTTCTTCTTGCATAGCCATTACCAAAAATTTATCATTGATAGCATCATTAATATTTTTGGGTTCAAGCTGTGAAAGAAAATCTTGATGTTCAACCTGGTTTCTTAGAGAAGCTCTAGTTTGTGTTCCTCTATTCAAATCACCTAAAACAACATCTAGAGGATGATTCTTAAGAGTCCTAGTACCTCTAGGAAGGGTTTAACTAGATGCTTCATTATTTTCGGTTGGTTCAAAATCAGCAGGTGCAGATTCTGGAAAATTTCCAGAACTGGATACTTTTACAGGGGATTTACTATCATTAAAGTTCAAATTTGATAAATCTTCCTAAAGATTTTCAAGAGAAGTTTTAGGATCATGTAGATCAGTATCATTGAATTTGATATGAACTAATTCTTCCACACATTTGGTTTTCTTATTGAACACTCTGTAGGATTTACTTGAAATAGAATAACAAAGAAAAATTCCTTCATCACTTTTGGGAGAAAATTTGTCAAGATTATATTTAGTATTAATAATAAAGACTTTGCAACCAAAGACTCTAAAATAATTAAACTTAGGATTCCTATTATTCCAAAGTTCATAAGGGGTCCTTTTTAGAATAGGTCTAATTAAAACTCTATTAATAATGTAACAAGCTGTATTTATAGTTTCATCCCAAAAATAAATAGGTAAGTCATACTCATTAAACATAGTCCTTGTAATTTCTTGAAGGGTCCTATTTCTTCTTTCTACAACTCCATTTTGTTAAGGTGTCCTAGGGTCAGAAAAGTTGTTACTATAGCCATTGTGTGAGCAGTAAGATTCAAACTCATGATTCTCAAACTCACGGCCATGATCACTTCTCAGGATCTTAATCTTAAGTCCACTAAGGTTTTCTACAGACTTGGAATTTTTGACAAAGTAGGAACAAGATTCACTTTTTTGAGCTAGAAAGTATACCCAAGTATACCTAGAAAAGTCATCTACAAGAATATAAACATAGTGCTTCCCATTTAAACTTGAAACTCTTAATGGTAAAAACAAATCCATGTGAACCAACTCAAGTGGTTGAGAAGTTGAAACTTCTTTCTTTGGTTTGAAAGAAACTTTGTGTTGTTTTCCCTTTTGACAGGGATTACACACTTTATCATTTGGGAATTCCAATTTAGGTAGGTCTCTAACTAAACATTTTTTAGATAACTTCCTAAGTGAGTGCACATTACAGTGTCCTAATATTCTATGCCAAAACCAAGATTCTTTATGAAAAGCATTTAAACAAGAAACATTTTGTTTGGCTAAGGAGTTTAAATCAACAGCATATACATTCTCATTCCTACATGCAGTGAAAACTAAGTCATTATTTGAATTAAAAACATTGCATGAATCATTTTCAAATTTAACATTAAGGCCATCATCACATAACTGAGATATGCTAAGTAAAGTATACTTTAATACATCAACAAAAAGTACTTTAGAAATTAATATTGTATCAGGGTTACCAATTTGGCCTAAGCCGATGATTTTTCCTTTTGCATTGTCACCAAAGGTGACATGACCACCATAAAATTTAATTAGACTCTTGAAGCACAAATAGTCTCCTATCATATGTCTTGAACATCCACTGTCCAAGTACCATAGGTTCTTACAGGAACTCCTTAAGCAACTTCCCTGCAAAACAGATTAAACATAGGATAATTTTGGTACCCAGATCTTCTTGGGTCCAGAAAGGTTATCCAATAAAACTTTGGGAACCCATATTTTCTTTATAGGTTTTCTAAAATTAAAAAACATATTTTGAGACATAAATACTTTGTTTGTTCCTTTAGAGAATTGTTTCTCAAAAGATGATCCAGAATTAGCAGTGAACTGTCCAGATTTTGGAACAAATTTGGTTTTGCTAATGTGTCTCTATCCAGGCAGATATCCTATACCAGTTGTATATTTTGGTGCAATATGTTTTCCTAGAAACTGTGTCAAGGTATCCCTACCAGTATTGAACTTCTCAATATACTTTCTTAATTGTTCATTAGATAATTTAAGCTGAGTATTCTATTTCAACAATTGAGCATTCTTTTCTTTTTCTACACTTAGATCTGTTTTAATATTGCTAGTCAAGACATGCTGTTTCTTTAAATATTTATATTTATCTTTCAGTTCATTGAAGTTATCTTCTAGTATATTGTAATATTCAAACAGTTCATCCTTATACATATTTTCCTCATTATCTGAATCACTGTTATTTCCAGAGTAATAATCATTTAGAATAGGGGAAACAGGTACCTCAGATATGTTAGTCATGAAGCACATGTTGGCATGATTCTTTTCAGAGTCCGTGGATTCTGATTCACTTGTGCTGTCTTCCGAAGCACTCCAGGTTGCTTTCATGGATTTCTTATACTTCTTGTCCTTATATTCATATTTCTTTTTGAATTTTAACTTCAGATAGTCAGCCTTGATGTGTCCTTTCCTCTTGCATTCATAGTAGACTATATCATCTTCCTTATCAGATTTCTTCCAATCCTTCTTCTAATTACCTTGTTGATCATACTTACCCTTGTATTTTGGTTTTCTGAAAAACTTCTTCTTCCTATAGAACTTCTTAAATCTCTAGGATATTTGAGCCATTTCTTCATCACTGTCTGAATCTGAATTTTCACTAGTTGAACTTTCAGTAGGTATATGTATTTTCTCCTTGTCTTTGCTCTTAAAAGTAGTAGAATTGAATGCCATAGATTTTCTATTGGGTTCGTCATCTTCTTCTTTGTTCACCTTCAGTTCATATTCATACATCATTAGTTTACCAATCAACTCTTTAACCGGTAGCTTGCTGATGTCACATGACTCTCGGATAGACATAGAAGTGCCTCTCCATCTGCCAGGAAAACATCTCAATATTCTCATGATCTGCTCCTTTTCTGGAATAGCTTTTCCCAGTGAACTCATGATGTTGACAATATCATTAAACCTAAGATACATATCAGAAATAGGTTCATCAGGTCTCATCTTAAAATTATCATATTTAATAGTATAAGTATTTAATCTCATTTCCTTCACATTGGTTGTTCCTTCATGAGAAACAGCCAAGGTGTCCCAGATTTCATGAGCTGTTTTACATGTAGAAATTTGGTTAAATTCCTTGGAACTAATTAAAATTCCCAAAATTTCTATTGGACAAACATTATAAAAAAAGGGAAAATATGGATCTCCCTAATCTAATAGAATCTTCTCCCCCAAAGCCAACATTATAGAAAAGAAACAAAATATTAGTAATCAAATAAAAATTATATAAATAGAAATATATAATGATGAGATGAATTGAGTTTAATATTTAATCAAGTAATAGAGTGGTATATATAGGAGGTAATCTGACAGTTGGGAATAATAACCTAACCGTTGGGAATAGTAACCTAACCATTGGGAATTGTAACATGACCATTGGAATAATAATTTTACCCAAAATAATATTTATCATGATTATTTTATGAAAATATAAATTTATAATTCCATAAAATAAATATCATTATTGATGAACTCAAAGAAAATATATGCCCATTTTAATAGATTTTATTTTAAATAATTTGGTAAAAATCAATATTTTTATATTAAAAATAAAAATTACATATTTTATAAATTTATTTTTATAAAATTAATATCATTTTTGGAATCATCATGTTGAAATTATCTAAGGGTTAATTTTTGTTAATTTTTTAAAATACTTTAATTTTTTGGTGAATAGTAAAAATAATGATTTTCACATAATTGGTACATCTTAAATTGCACCATTCAAGATTTAATAATTACCTAGTCCTTTATAGAACATGAGGTTTGTCCATGGAATATTTTATTTCAAAAATGAGTCATTAAAATATAATAAACATTTTTTTTTCAAACCTAAAAAGAACATTCCAAAACCTAAAGTTAAAAGTGATTCCTTGAAGTAACAATTTCTCTTTCTTCCACTTTAATTTTTAATAAACTAATGAAATCGAATTATAAAGATTATTTTAAGTCTTAAACCCATTAAATTATATTTATATATAATTTATATTGTAAAAAATTCACTATCATATGTTTTACCATTAATATAATATTATATTAAATCTTTTATTCAAAAAATACCCCTATCCTCAAGTATAAATAACCCATCTCCCTCCCCTTGGAAATAAACTCATTCCCCACTTGAAAAAGCCTAACCTCTTACAAAATCCTTCCTCTTAGGACCCTTATAATTTATTGGGACATTATGGAGTGAACAAACAACAAACATAAAAGGATTTTTAGTGGTGTACAAGAGAACCTACATTGATGATTTAGATGCACAAAAGTGACGAAATAAAGTGGTAATTAATGAAAGATGATTATCAAAACCAATTCAGATCCTTTGGGGTATATCTCTTTCATGACATATACAATGAGGACATTCTATTAATGTTCTCAAAATATAATTTCATTACTCTTAACTTTCCTTTTTGAGGATATAAATGTTTCCAAATTGATTTTTAATCTAAATAAAATGATTTCCAAAAATAGGAATTTCATTCCAAAAAAATATTCAACTCCTCATGTTTTATTTTTCATCCAAGAAAAATGATCTCTTATTACAATTTATGGTCACATGTTATCTTTTTGGAACCCAATAGTTTATTCATGAATGTATTCTTTATGAAAACTACTAAAAAACCTTCCTCTATTTCAGTTATTTCATGTTTATGACTATCATATGTTATATTTGGAATGCATGATAATGTAAATATTATGATGTGAAGGGTGACCCCAAAATTATATATCCCTACAATGCATTGGGTATTGTGATATATCTCATGAAATAATTTGTATTTTTCATGAACATGATGAAATATTTTCTATTAATGAAGATGTTTTGATTACGCACATATGTTATGAATGAACATGATGTGAGATTTTTTCATATATATGTGTGGTATTTGACCACTGCGACATGATGTTTAATTTTTATACATTTACACATTTCATTCCTCTATCACATGTAACCCTGATGACATTGATAATGATCCTATCCTTATGATTTGATGATCATGATTATGTTGAACCATGATATACTAATTCATGTTCCTTATTAATCATCTTACTAGGATTTTAGCTCACCCCATTAATTCATTTATATCATCTGGTGATTAATTATACAAAGAATAACATGAAGTACATTAAAAATATATATAACAAAGAATTAAATAATATTTATGTTTTATTAGGTAAAAGATATGAATGTGCCAAATTTTTACAAGACACTAAAGCTTCTCATCCTACATTTGTATGTCTATTATGATGTTTATCATAAAATTATGTAGTGTTTATGAAATAAAATATAGGGTCTCTATCGTTGGTAGGAGAGAAAAGTTTAGTTAATTTGGGTATTAGTATTAGAATATGTTAATGAAAAACCTTAGGATAAGTCTAATTATGTGTAAATTTCCTAAAATCTTTATTTCAGAAAATGGATAAACACAGGGATTCAATAAGATATGAATTTGGTGTTAATTTTGTAAAATAATAAATTATGAATGATTTTTGAAATTAAATTTATTTTATAACATTTATATTTTATAAAATGGTGGGAAATAGAAGAAACCATACCAATAACCCATTTGAGGGACAATGAAAAGATTATTGAAATGATATCCCCAATGCCATGGGAGGTGGAGTTAAAATAATTAGGATGATAAATACTTGGTTGTATCAGGATTTTAACAATAAACTGAACCATGTGGAATGTCCATCCTCACCCAAGAAAGAGAAACTAGACATTGAGCTCATTATGTGGCAATTACCACTGACATTTCGTAGAACATCTGATCCACTTGATGTGGAACAATGGGTAAAATCAATACAAAATATCTTTATGTGATCTGCTTTTTGAAGAAGGATATGGTGAATCTGTTTGTCTATTGTTTATATGTAGAGGTTGATAAATGGTGGGAATTTATTAAGAACACCAAATCAATGGATGAAATAAATTAGATGGAGTTGGAAGACATTATGAAAATATTTCCAAACATGTATTTATCTTAACATCCTTGAACAACGATGGAGAGAGAATTCATAAAGATAATAAAAAAAGAAGTTGAATCTATCACGAATTAGAAGGAAAATATTAAAAGGCTTGAATCATATTCCTTAGGTTTATTTATCAACAATGATTGAAAAATAGATACATTATTTAGTTGTTTAAAAACACACCTTCGGATGTATTTGGAAATATGAGACTTTGGAATTTATGAAGAAGTGGTTTGATGTTCTCTCAAAGTAGAGATGAATTTTAGAGAATTGACCCATAGATATGGATATATGAAGAGAATAATGGAGTTTCATTCAGTTGCTTCAAATAAAAAATGAGGAAAGAGGATATGACTACCACCGTGTCTAAAATGTGGGAAGAAGCATCATCAAAATTACCTCAAAGGGGAGGGGAAATGATTTATGTATGGGAGAGAAGAACACCATGATCATGAATGTATAAAAGGAATTTTGAATCCATCCAAAATTATGGAGTGAAGGACGTGACCTCTTAATGAACCACCCATGGTACAATGCTTCAATTGTAGGGAGAAAAGACACAATGCAAACCAGTGCAGTAAACCACGATTCCTTGAGGGTAATTAGCATAAGCAACCCCAAAATACAAAGGAGAAAGGGAAACATTATGCCATCACTACTTCTAAAGTAAAGAATTAAAATAAAGTCACAAAAGCTCCACTTTCCATTCACTCAAGAATAAAAAAAGTATTATTTTATTCTGGTTCTATAAATTGTGTTATATCCTGCGTGCTTTCTAGAATAGTTGAATCAATGATTCAATACTATGAAGTAGAGATATATTTAAAAACATCTAGTGGTGGAATAATTTCATTCCAAGTGTTAGAATATTCTCTAATAATAATTCTTTAGAATAATATAGTAATAAATATTGTAATACTTTTTTTGGTGTAATTCAATGCTACACTGGGCATGGATTGGCACTAATTATATAGACAACAAACAAACTATTGGGAAAAGGATATATATATTTATATTAATAACCATCACATACTAATCTCTAAATTAAATGAAGATAGTCAATCCCCTTAGGAGAATACTTCAATGGTATGGGTGTGGATACCCTAGGAATAAACATACCTTTCCCAAATGGTTGAGTCAAAGAAAGGTATCAAATCAGAGGAAATTCCCATTATTAAAGAATAAAGTGATGTACTTACCAAGGAGTTACCTAGACTTATCCCTAATCATGAGGTATAGTTCTCAATATAGATCATACTAAGAGATAATCCTATACAAATATTACTATACAGGATAGCCCCGATCGACCTAGAAGAGTTAGAGAAGCAGCTTCAATAACATTTAGATAAAGGTTACATATGCCCGGGTGAATCTCCTTGCAGTGTGATAGTGCTCATTGTAAAGAAAAATTATGGATCAATGAAGTTTTTTATCGATTAACTGGAGATAAATAAGATCTATATAAAGAAAAATTTTTCCCTACCAAATATTTGATGAATTGATTGATCAATTACAAAGAGATCAATACTTCTCAATATTGGATCTTTATTCTGGATATCATCACCTAAATGTGATCAACATAGATATTATGAAGGTAACATTATATATATGGTATGGGAACTATGAGTTCATATTTATTCACTCCAGAAATACTAATTACCTAGCAATATTCATGGATTTTATTAATAGAGTCTTTAGAGAATACCCAAAAAATATATTTTGTAGTGTTTATTGATGATATTATAATTTTCTCTAATACAATGGAGGAACATGTAGATCATATTACTATTTTCCTAGTGAAATTAAGGAAAGATAAAATTTATTCTATGATCAGAAAGTTTAACTTTTTGACACATAATGTTGCATTCTTAGGGAACACTATCACAATTGAGTGAATTTCTATGGACCCTTCAAAAAAATGGAAATTGAGGAGTGGAACATACCCACTAGTGTCATGGAAGTCCGTAGTTTTCTTAGATTATATGGGTTCTATTGATGTTTTGGGAAAAATTTCTCATGATTTCCTATCCCATTAACTAAGTTAACATGGAAATAAGTAATTTATATCTAGATGGAAGAATATGAAGAAATATTTATATAGAATAAGAAGAGTCTAATCAATTCCCATATAGTCACACAACCAAAAAGTGGAGATGGTGTTTTGATATACAATGATGATTCAACGAATATATTGGGTTGTGTACTCATACATAATGGTAATGTTATAGTTTATACCCTATGAAATTTGATGATCCATGAGAATAAATACTCGACGCATAATCTGAAGTTAGCAGCTGTGATCTTCACTTTGAATACCTGGCATCACTAACTCTATGGTGAATAGTGTGATATATATATACTAATCACATGGTTTTAAAGTATATACACACACAAAAGGTGTAACGACCCAAATTTTTTCAATGGAAATTCCCTTCTTATATTTATGTCATGAAAACACAACATAATGAACTAATAAGTGTTAAGTGGCCTCTAAACATAAGTTTGTCACTTATATGTTTTGAATTTTGAAAATCTAACATACACGGTTGTGTTCAAGATGTTTTTTGGAGTCTAATGAAACAAAAATAATTTTTGGTGAATAATAACCTACCCTTATGAATAGTAACATACCCTTATAAATAGTAATATTACCCTTATTAATAGTGAATCATCCAACATAATAGTAACATTACCCATGAATAATTAAATAAAATTTAGACATTTTAGAAAGTAACAATTTGACCTTAGTAAACGTTTTGGTATTTTGTAAGTCATAAATAAATAAATAAATAATTAATTAATTTAAAAGAAAATATATTTTCTTAAAATGTGTTCAATAATTATTAAATGAATGTATTATAGTTTTTATATAATTTAATAAGACCTTACGTAATTTTTGGAAGTACTATAAAACCAGTTTTAGTTTTTAAAAACTGTTTTTAAGTAAATTATGATTTTAATTAAATATTAAATTAATAAGATTTAGAAAATTATTTTTGAAAAATGGACTTCATTTTTGGATTATACACGTCAAAAAATGTTTAGGGTAAATTTTTGGGATTTTTTTGAAATACTTGAATTTTTGATGAATAGTGAAATACCGTAATTTACAAAAATAAGCTAAATAAGCTAATTATAGAGTCATGTGTGATGTTTTGCTGATGTAAGACCACTTGTTTCAGGATCATGTGATAAAATTACTATTCTTGGTCATGGAATACTCACTATTCCTTGTCTTGTGAAGAAATAATAAACTAATGAATTTTATATTAAGGAAACCCCTCTCCCCTCCACTATAAATACCACCCTTCACACCCTCATTTCCTCACACCTCTCAAGCTCCAATACTTCTATAAACTCTGCCCAAAAATCCTCCCTATACCCTCTCCCACGTCCAAGAGCTTCTGGTCTCATCAAAAGACCAATATTAATCCCTTAAGGAGGATCTCAAGAGGAAGACTCAAGAGGTAATTTCTCTCCCTCTTCTCCTTTAATTTCCTTTCAATTTCAAGTTCATTTCTTGATCTTTCTTCACCTATCTTCATACAAATGGTATTTTAACTCCATAATTATAAATCTAATGTAATTTTATGATGATAATGGGATATTATATCATCCAAACCCCTTTCCCTCTTCCTTTTATTTTATTAAGGAGAACGTTGTTCATATGGTGTTAATTTATCACCTTTAAGAATGACAAGTTTACTTCTTCAATTTATACCTTCAGATCTGGTCATGAAACCATTATTATGGTTGAAACAAAACATGTTATATGTATTATATCCTATTTAAAGTTCTGGAACTAACTTATGACCATATTACTAAGTGATAAGTTAAAACAAGTTTGTTTTGATCGAAAAACCGCCCAAATTAACCCAAATAATCATCATTTAATTATTATCTAATGATTAATAAACATGGATCTAATTTGATTAATTATAAGATAATTAAAACTCCTGTAATATCTTTAATAACATGTAATATCAGTTCTGGGTGTTTACCCATGTTCTACCCAAACATCAATTTAAGAATACAAGTGAATCACTCAAGAAAACCATGAAAACAAACATTCTTGAACAATGTTTTAAAACTATATAACTCATCCAAAGGCACATAAAATCACTTAATGAAACCATAATTAACCATATTAATTTACACAAGGTTCTGTATTTCTAATTAATGAATATAATGTCATTATACATGACATTAAAGAGAAGAAATCATTCGGATACAAGGTAAGGGGAAATCTCGAACCCAATTTTCTTCCTTTGGGTTATCCCTCTTTCACTCCATTTTTGATATGTTTACTCCTTAAAGATAATTTGTTCATCATTGTCTTTAATTTTATGGGATATAAATTTTTTTCATTGGATTTTATGTCAAACAAAAATGTTTTCCAAAAGATCTCCTCTTTTAAGAACACCCCTTTTACTTCTCACTCAAAGTGGACGGTTCTTGTAACATGTATGTTATTCCCTCTTTATTTTGGGAACCCAAATATTATGAATGTATTATTATGAGATGAAACCCATTCCATTCCATGGGTTAGTTGTGTACATTTTTTATATGTGTTCTATGTGGAAAACATGATGATGATAATGTTATGGTGTGACGGGTGCACTGGAATTATATAGCGCAATATGAATGTTTCAATGTGACGGGTGAGACCTGAATTATACAGTGCTCCAATGCATTGGGTAAAGCAATGAATATCATGAGTAAATGTGAAATTATGTGTGAACAGGATTATATCTTGGTTCACAAGTATGTGTGGTAGTTAACCACTAAGACATGATGTTTCATTTTTATGTATTGCCACGTTTCAAGTCTTATATTTATGCTTCCTCTCACGTTCATGATCTTTTTACCATGTTATGATTATGCTCACCCCATTCTATATTTTTCTTATCTATCCTATTACTGGGCTTCTAGATCATCCCTTTTGATGTATATCCTCAGGTGGCTACATGTATTAAGAAGAGGACAAGTTCCAATAAGAAGCTAGAGAAGAAGAAATTAAATAAATGTTTATGCTTGATGTTGTAATTGTTATGTATGATCCTAGTTTTCCCAAGACACTAAACATTTGGATACTCTATGTGTAATAATATTATATTATTTATCTTTAAAATTATGTAATTTTAATGTAAGAAAATTCTGGGTCTCTATAGTTGGTATCAGAGGGAGGTTTAGTTAATTTGGGAATTAAGATTAATAAACCCTAGAGAAAACCTATAGCATGAGACTAAGTACAAATATGCACACAAGAATATTTACATACGGATCCCATATGTTATGTTTTTTTGTTTAAATGAATATGTTATTCATGAATTGTTTACTTATGTTTTGTTCTAACCTTTTCTATTTTAGAAAATGGTGGGAACCAGGAGAAATCAGGCCAACAACTCGTGCGAGGGCCAATGCAACGATTGCCCGAACGACATCCCCAATGATTTTGGAGGTGAATTTCAAAACTTCATGGCAATTATTACCCATTTATCTCAGGTTATGAACAATAACCATAATAATGGGGATCTTCCTCGTTCACCAAAGAGGGAGAAACTGGATATCAAATGTTTTATGTGGCAATGACCACCGACGTTTTGTGGATCTTCCGATCCACTAGTTGCTGAATAGTGGGTCAACTCGATGGAGAAGATATTTTCTGTTCTTCACTGTTCTGAGATGGAGAAGGTGACCCTAGCCGTTTATCATCTAGATGGAGAATCCGACCAATGGTGGGCTTTGATTAAGAACACCAAGCCAAGGGAGGAAATTGAAGATATGGAATGGGAAGACTTTAAGATAATGTTTCTTAATAAGTACTTCCCACGAACTCTTCACATGAAGATGGAGAGAGAATTAATAGAGCTCAAGAAAAAAGAAGGAGAATCTGTCACAACCTATGAAGCGAATTTCACAAGGCTTTCAAGGTACGCTTCGGGTTTTGTTATCAACAATGATAGCAAAATTGATAGATTCTTTAGTGGATTAAAACCACACCTTAGAAAGGCTCTTAAAATTTGAGACTTTGGGAGTTATGAAGAAGTTGTTCGATGTGCTCTCAAAGTGGAGATAGAGTTTGGAGAATGGTCCCATGTCTATGGTGATAAGAAAAGAAAGATGGAGTTTCAAGCTGGTGGATCTAATGACAAAGGTGGGAAGAAAAATCAACGACCCACATGCCAAAAATGTGGGAAGTTGCACCATGGGAACTGCCTCAAAGGGACTGAGAAGTGATTAAAGTGTGGTAAAGAAGGAAACCATGCTCAAGAGTGTCGAAAAGACACAAAAAGTAAGGATAATGTAGCCGATGAAAGGAGAGAACCACTCATGGTTCAATGCCACAACTATAGGGAGCTAGGGCACTATGCAAACCAGTGCACTAAACCTCGAGTTCTTGAGGGTAATTAGCGTCAGCAGCCACCAAAGCCAAATGAACAAGGTAAGGCTTATGTCATCACTACTACGGAGGTGGATCATGATAATGAAGTCATACAAGGTACACTTCCTATTCACTCAAGAATGTAAGAAGTCTTATTTGATTCTAGTTCTACGCATTCCTTTATATCTTGAAAGTTTTCTAGAACTATAGAATCGAATCCCCGAAACCTTGAAGTAGAGATATCTGTAAAAACACCAAGTGGTTCAATCATTGTAACCCAAGTGCTTGACTCTTCTCCTATTGGCATATGTGGGAATATTCTTCTGGAAAATCTCATAATACTTCCCTTGGTGGAATTCGACGCTATAATGGGAATGGATTGACTCTTGTTATATAGAGCACATATCAACTATCGGGAAAAGGAAATATCTTTTCATATTCCAAACCATCCCATGCTCCTCTACAATGCAAGGAAGATCATGAATCTCTTTTTAAAAATCCTTCAATGGTGTGGGTGTTGATTCCCTATGAAGAAGAATACCTCGCCCAAATGGTTGAGTTGAAGGAAAGTTCCAACCTTGAAAAAATTCCCATCATGAGGGAATACGACAATGTATTTCCCGAAGAGTTACCCGGAATTCCCCCGGATCATGAGGCAGAGTTCTCAATTGAACTCATAACTGGAGCTACTCCTATCTCGAAGTGTCCCTATAGGATGGCTCCTATGGAACTGGAGGAGTTAAAGAAGCAGCTGCAAGAGCATCTAGACAAAGGGTTAATACGCCCTAGTGCATCACCTTGGGGTGCACTAGTGCTCTTTGTAAAGAAGAAGGATGGAACAATGCGGCTATGTACCGATTATCTAAAACTCAACAAGATCACCATAAAGAACAAGTATCCTCTTCCTAGGATTGATGACTTGTTCGATCAGTAAAGAGGAGCTCAATACTTCTCAAAGGTGGATCTTCGTTCTGGATATCATCAGGTAAAGGTGAAGAAGGAAGATATTTATAAAACTACCTTCCGTACAAGGTATGGGAACTATGAGTTTTTGGTGATTCCCTTTGGACTTACTAATTCCCCGAAAATATTCATGGATTTGATGAATAGAGTCTTTAGACAGTACCTCGACAAATTTGTGGTAGTGTTTATTGATGATATTTTCATCTACTCCAAGAGTAATGAGGAACATGAAGGACATCTAAGACTTTTGTTGGCGACATTGAGAAAGGATAAGTTGTACGCCAAGTTCAGCAAGTGTGACTTTTGGATGAAAGAAGTCACATTCTTGGGACATGTGATCACAAGTGAGGGAATTTCTGTGGATCCGTCAAAAACAAAGGTGATAGAGGAATGACCTACGCACTCTAGTGTCATAGAAATCCATAGTTTTCTTAGATTATCTGGTTACTACCAATGTTTTGTGAGAAACTTCTCATGATTGTCATGCCCGCTAACTAAGTTAACAAGGCAAGGGGTAAAGTATGTCTGGATAGAAGACTGTGAGGGAAGCTTCAAGGAGATAAAGAGAAGGCTGATCACTACACCTATACTCACACTACCAAAAAGTGGAGAAAGTTTTGTGATATACAATGATGCTTAAAAGAAAGGCTTGGGTTGTGTACTCATGAAAAATGAAAATGTGATAGCCTACACCTCACGACAGTTGATGATCCATGAGCAGAATTACCCGATGCATGATTTAGAGCTGGCAACCGTGATTTTTGCCTTGAAAATCTGGCGGCACTACCTTTATGGCAAGAAGTGTGACATATACACCGACCACAAGAGCCTAAAGTATATATTCACAAAAAGGATCTCAACATGCATCAAAGGAGATGGTTATAGCTAATCAAGGATTACAATTGCTCTATTCACTATCATACTGGAAAGGCGAACAAGGTAGCTGATGCTCTAAGTAGAAAAGAACCTGCTACTCTATCCATGTTGCGGATTGAGAAAGACCCTATCTTCTTGGATATGTAAAGAATGGATTTGGAAATCATAATGGAAGGGGATACATCCTACCTTACCCAAATGATTGCGTAACCATCCATCCAGGAGAAGATTAAGGAAGCACAAAGGGATAATGTAGAGATACAAAAGAGGGTGAATGCAGTAAAGGAAGGGAAGCTGCAAGAGTTCCATATCTATGATGATGGTGTGATTCGGTTTGGAACGCGACTTTTTGTGCCTTCATCACCCAGGATAAAGAAGGAGCTATTGGACAATTCACATAGCTCAAATTTCTCTATCCATCCGGGGAGTACCAAGATGTACCGTGATCTCCAAGAACACTTCTGGTGGGATAACATGAAGAAAGAGATTGCAGAATATATATCAAGGTTCTTGGTATGTCATCAAGTTAAAGTTGAGCGAAAAAAGTACAAAGGTATGATGCAGCCATTGCCTATACCCATGTAAAAATGAGAAAATGTTACTATGGACTTTGTCACGGGTCTCCCAAAGACATCAAAGGGAAATAATGCGATATGGGTTGTGGTTGACCGAATCCCCAAGACTGCCCATTTTATCGCTATTCAGGAAGATCTCTCTCTTGAAAAACTTGCAAAGATATATGTAAAGGAAGTTGTGAGACTACACGGTGTTCCACTCTTGATTGTCTCTGACCGTGATCCTAGGTTCACATCTAAATTCTGGAGGAGCATTCAATGTGCTTTGAGTATTGAATTAAATTTCAGCATGACCTATCACCCCCAAACTGATGACCAGTCTGAAAGGACTATTCAGACGCTTGAAGATATGCTAAGATCCTACACTCTTGAATTCAAAGGTGGTTGGGATCAACATCTCCCATTGGTTGAGTTCTCATACAACAATAGCTTCCACTCGAGTATTCAGATGGCTCCATATGAAGCTCTATATGGAAAGCGATGTAGAACTCCAACCTATTGGGATGGAGTTGGAGAAAGAAAGCTACTAGGACCCGATCTTGTTCAAAATATGACAGATAAGGTTCAAGTCATCAAGAAACACATCAAAGATGCTCAAAGTCGGCAAAAGAGCTATGCTGACAATCGTCGAAGGGACTTGGAGTTCTATGTTGGAGATAAATTCTTCCTTAGAATATCTACATGGAAGAGAGTCACGCAATTCAGGAAGAAAGGGAAGCTAAGCCCAAGGTATATTGGACCCTTTGAGATCCTTGACCGCATAGGATCTGTGGCCTATCGCCTTGCACTTCCACCAAATATGGCTCAAGTTCATGATGTTTTTCATGTATCACTACCGAGGAAGTACATACCAGACCCCTCACATGTACTAAACTCAGAGGTGGTGCAGCTGGAAGATGATCTCTCCTATGAGGATCAGCTAGTAAAGATTCTGGATTAGAGGGATAAGGTTATATGCAACAAGAAAACCCATCTTGTCAAAGTGTTGTGGAGGAACCATAAATTTGAGGAAGCAACTTGGGAACCAGAAGAGACAATGAAGGAGAAACACCCTCATCTGTTTGTGTAAAATGAAATTTCGAGGGCGAAATTTCTTAAGGGGGAAAGAATGTAACGACCCAAAGTTTTTCAATAGAAATTCCCTTCTTATATTTATGTCATGAAAACACAACATAATGAACTAATAAGTGTTAAGTGGCCTCTAAACATAATTTTTTCACTTATATTTTTTGAATTTTGAAAATTTGACATACACGGTTGTGTTCAAGATGTTTTTTGGCGTCTAATGAAACAAAAATAATTTTTGATGAATACTAACCTACCCTTATGAATAGTAACATACAATTATAAATAGTAATATTACCTTTATGAATAGTTAATCATCCAAAATAAGAGTAACCTTACCCATAAATAATTAAATAAAATTTAGACATCTTAGAAAGTGACAATTTGACCTTAGTAAACGTTTTGGTATTTTGTAAGTCATAAATAAATAAATAAATAATTAATTAATTTAAAAGAAAATATATTTTCTTAAAATGTGTTAAATAATTATCAAATCAATGTCTTATAGTTTTTAGATAATTTAATAAGACCCTGCGTAATTTTTGGAAGCACTATAAAATCAGTTTTAGTTTTTAAAAACTGTTTTTTAGGTAAATTATGATTTTAATTAAATATTAAATTAATAATATTTAGAAAATTATTTTTGAAAAATGGACTTCATTTTTGGATTCTACAAATTAAAAAATAATTAGGGTAAATTTTTGGGATTTTTCTGAAATACTTTAATTTTTTGATGAATAATGAAATACCGTAATTTACAAAAAATAAGCTAAATAAGCTAATTATAGAGTCATGTGTGTTGTTCTGCTGATATAAGACCACTTGGTTCTGGATCACATGATAAAATTACTATTCTTGGTCATGGAATACTCACTATTCCTTGTTTTCTGAAGAAATAATAAACTAATGAATTTTATATTAAGGAAACCCCACTCCCCTCCACTATAAATACTACCCTTCACACCCTCATTTACTCACACCTCTCAAGCTCCAAGACTTATCTAAACTCTTCCCAAACATCCTACCTAGACCCTATCCCACGTCTAGGAGCTTCTGGTATCATCAAAAGACCAATCTTAGGCCCTTAAGGAGGATCTCAAGAGGAGGACTCAAGAGGTAATTTCTCTCCCCTTCTCCTTTAATTTCTTTTCAAGTTCAAGTTCATTTCTTGATCTCTCCCAACCTATCTTCATCCAAATGGTATTGTAACTCCATAATTATACATATAATGTAATTTTATGATTATAATGAGATATTATATCATCCAACCCCCTTTCCCTCTTCCTTTTATTTTATTAAGGAGAACGTTGTTCATGAGGTGTTAATTTATCACCTTTAAGAACGACAAGTTTTCTTCTTCAATTTCTACCGTCAGATCTGGTCAAGAAACCATTATTATGGTTGAAACATAACATTTTATATTTATTATATCATATTTAAAGTTTTGGAACTAAATTATTACCATATTACTAAGTGATAAGTTAAAACAAGTTCATTTTGATCGAAAAACCGCCCAAATTAACCCAAATAATCATCATTTAATTATTATCTAATGATTCATCCACATGGATATAATTTGATTCATTATAAGATCATTAAAACTCCTGTAATATCATTAATAACATTTAATATCAGTTCTGAATGTTTACCCATGTTCTACCCAAACATCAATTTAAGAATACAAGTGAATCACTCAAGAAAACCATGAAAACAAACATTCTCAAACAATGTTTTAAAACTATATAACTCATCCAAAGGCACATAAAATCACTTAATGAAACCATAATTAACCATATTAATGTACACAAGGTTCTTTTTCTAATTAATGAATATAATGTCATTATACAGGACATTAAAGAGAAGTAAGCATTCAGATACAAGGTAAGGGGAAATCTTGAACCTAATTTTCTTTCTTCGGGTTCTCCCTCTTTCACTCCATTTTTATATGGTTACTCCTTAAAGATCATTTTTTCATCATTGTATTTAATTTTATGGGTTATATATGTTTTTCACTAGTTTTTATGTCAAACAAAAATGTTTTCCAAAAGATCTCCTCTTTTAAGAACACCCCTTTTACTTCTCACTCAAAGTGGACGGCTCTTGTAACATGTATGTTATTCCCTCTTTCTTTTGGGAACCCAAAGCTTATGAATGTATTATTATGAGATGAAACCCATTAAATTACATTGTTTAGTTATTTACTTTTTTTATATGTGTTCTATGTGGCAAGCATGATGATGATAATGTTATGATGTGACGGGTGCACCCGAAATTATATAGCACAGTATGAATGTTTCAATGTGACAGGTGTGCCCGGAATTATACAGAGCTGAAATTCATTGGGTAAAGCAATGACTCTCATGAGTAAATGTGAAATGATATGTGAATAAGATTATAGCTTGTTTCACAAGTATGTTTGGTAGTTAACCACTAAGACATGATGTTTCATTTTTTATGCTTTGCCACATTTCAAGTCTTATATTTATGCTTCCTCTCATGTTCATGATCTTTTTCCCATTTTATGATTATGCTCACTCCATTCTATATTGTTCTTATCTATACTCTTACTAGGATTCTAGCTCACCCCTTTTAATGTATATCCTCAGGTGGCTACATGTATTAAGAAGAGGAAAAGTACCAATAAGAAGCTAGAGAAGAAGAAATTAAATAAATGTTTATGCTTGATGTTGTAATTGTTATGTATGATCCTAGTTTTCCCAAGACACTAAACCTTTGGATCCTCTATGTGTAATACTATTATGTTGTTTATCTTTAAAATGATGTAATATTAATGTAAGAAAATACTGGGTTTCTATAAAATGGGATCAACATGAATCAAAGAAGATGCTTAGAGATAATAAAGGTTTATGATATCTCTATTTAGTACCTTCTAGGATGGGAAAACAAGGTATATGATGCTTTTAGTATAAAAGAAAATGCTACTCTATCCATGATGTAGATTAAGAAAGAACTTATATTTATGGATATGAAAATAATGAATCTTGAAGCAATAATGGAAGGGACTACATCCTACATTACTCAAATGATTTCCCCACAATCTATTAAGAGAATTTCAAGGAGGCACAAAGGGAATATTTCAATATTCACAAGAAGGTGGAAGTAGTAATTTAAGGGAATCTATATGTGTTTCACATTGATGATTATGGTGTGATTCAGTTTGGAATGATGCTTTATGTGCCTTCATCACTTCACATAAAGAAGGAAATATTGGAGAACTCACATAGCTCAAATTTCTCCATCCGTAATGTAAGTACCACACTATACTATGATCATTGAGAACACTTATAATGGGAAAAAAAATGAAGAAAGGTATTGTAAAGTAAATTTCATGGTGTTTGGTATGTTAGTAAGATAAATCAGGGTGATAGAAGTCTAAAGGGGATGATGATACCATTTCTTATACCCATGTAAAAAATAGGAGAATGTTACTAGGGAATTTTTAACCTATCTATCGAAAACATAAAAAGGAAACAATGTGATATGGGATATAGTTGATCATATCACCATGACTACACACTTTATCATCATTTGGTAAGATTTACCACTTGATAAAATTTTCATGATATATGTGAAGGGAGTGCTGAGGAAGTATGGGGTTCCACTCTTGATCATCTCTGATCATTATATAAGTTTTACCTCTAAATTATAGAGAAGTGTTCAAACTTAAAGACTATCACCCCCAATATTATGGCCAATATGAAATAACTATTTAGATGCTTGAGGAAAATCTATGATCCTTGTATATGGAATTAAAATGTGGATCTTATCAACATATCCCATTTTTTGAGTTCTCATAAAACAACAACTTAAACTTTAGTATTCAAATGGCTCCATATGAATCTCTCTATGGAATGTGATGAAGAACTTCATCTTCATCGGATGAATTTGGATAAATAATACTACTTGGACCTGATATTGTGAATGATATGATAGAGAATGTTGAAGCCATACAACAACATATAAAATCTTATCAGAGTTGGAAAAAGATCCATGCTAAAAAATATGAAAGGGACTTGTAGTTTGATGTTAGATACAAAATTTACTTAAAATATCTATATGGAATAGAGTCACGCATTTTGGAAATATAAAGAATCTTATATAAAGGTATATTATCCCCTCTTAGATCTATGATCACATAAGAGCAGTGGTGTATCATCTTTCACTTCCAACTAAAATGGATCAACTTCATGATGTGTTCTACATATCACTCTTAAGAAGTTACATACACTATCCTTCTTTCACGACCCGTCCCCCGGGGTCCATACTGTGACATACCCCAAGCCCACCTCCCGATGGCTATGGGTTAGTGACTAGCACCAAAGGCATCAACCTGCAAGTGGGAGGCATTTTCCTAGATAACTATACACACATATACTCACAAACCAAATTCACAAAGCAGAAAGGTGAACTCTAAGTAATCAGAAACTAGAGTACAATAGCAAGTAAAGCACTGAGTGGTAAAACCGGGTCAGTATACAATATAAGGCCCCAGCCTTAAACCTTACTTAATCTTGAGTTATTACAAGATTACACGTTGAGGATCTTTTCGGGTTTAGAGTTTTAGAGAATTAGATCATAAAACTTGGGTTACATTCCACATATAAACAAAGTGGTTACATAAAGATAGTATTCTTCATTCCCATCAATGGAAACACATTTGAAATAAAACATGGATTCTTTTTGACACATCCTTGACCCTATCATCTTATCATGTACCTTTCCCTTGACCTGTGAAAAACATTTCAAAAACTTGGGATGAGCATAAAAACTCAGTATGGGTTATAAAAACATGGAAAGGAATCATGAGTTCATATATACATAAGAATGAAATCATACTTTACCCATAAAACATAGGCACTTTAACATACCTCATAAAAACATGAATAAATCATATAAATCATAATACGTAAAGGTAACTTGAGGCATTCATAACATTCTTACATAGGGGGTAACCCTCTTGGTTACGTTTGGAATACCCATCACAGTATATTCCCTAAAATCTCTTCGGAGAAACCTTAACGTTTCACTCCTTCGCGTTACCCAATGCATTGGAGAGCTATAACGGGCTCACCCGCCCTTAGTTTATCACGGAACCACCCGTTCTTCATAATAATGCCCAAGAACCTCAACATAATCGTATCACATAAAACATGCATAAAGGAAACATAAAATTTCCACCATTCAATCACAAGATATCAATACCACACATTGATATAAAAATATTATGAAAACCATTTTCAATACCAAAGTAAAACATGGTATTTATTTTTCTTTTAAAAAGAAGGAATGGCTTGTAGAAGAAGCCGAAACTCAAATAACGGTTACGACGGCGGAGAAGTCGTTGTCGCCGCATACGTACGACAAAAACATTCCCTTTTGTCATTTAGTAAACGCTTCGTATAAAAAAGATTCCTTTTGAATAAACTTAAATGTCAAAGGGGTTTATACACCGTATAAAAGAAAGTTGTGTATAAAATAAAATATGTCTCAACGAAAGGAGATTGAGACGAAGTCCCATACAAAGATAATTTTTAAAATAAAATAGATACATTATGTGTATTCACTATAAGTACACATAAATAAAGTACAAATACAAGATACGACATAATAATATAATGACATAATTTGAAAGTAGGAGATTAACCCAAAGAATGGAAATTGGGTTAAGAAGTTCCCATACCTCGTATCTGACTTGACCCGACCGTTCTTTAAACTCCTGAATAATAAACTTTAGTTAATCTCTACTTGATTATGAATCTTTTCCAAGTTCATTATTTCTTTTATACCATGTTATGAACATCATGAAATCATTTAAGTTAATAATGTTCATTTTGTCGGTATTTGGTTCTTAAGTCAAAAATAGACTTCTTACACTTACATGTTGTTAATTTGGTCAATGTTTCATTATATCCAGAATGGTATTCATGATGTAGATATCATATATTTCATATATATCCAGTACATACATGTATTTAAAATATTACATAATCATTTAGAGGTAAGAAATGAAATGCACCGTTCATGGAGACGGTAAGCCGTACGTACGCATGAACGCTACTTTCATTTCTTTGTCATATTAACGGAATTAAAACTAAATGAGACTTATGTATATTTTAATTCCAGAATTATATTCATCATTTAGATATATCATTAATTTTATATATCCATTATATACATGTACTTTTAATAGTACATTACATTTGGGGATAAGAAATGAAATGCACCGTTCATGGAGACGGTAGTCCGTACGTACGCATGAACGCTACTTTCATTTCTATCTCATACTTTAATGGAAATAAATGATAATGATATATATAGGTATATTATAATTCCAGTATAACATCATATATAATAACTTTAAATCCATCCTTTACACGTCCCACATATGGCATTAACGAATCACATCACTTTGAGGGGGCGGTAGTCCGCACTTCCTTAAGTGAAGATATCGCGTATACCCATAATGGAAGCCATAAAGGTAAGACACAAATGAAAAATACAGAAGCATAAGTAAAACATAAACATATTACATATCATATATAAAAATAGTGACATCATAATGGCCACCTTTGAAGGTGTTAAATGAGTATTGAACAATCATCGTTTCGGGAGGCAGAATTTCGCCATCCACGGAAACCGTATGTTCTTTAACCATTTGATGTAGTTGTGTGAGAGTGTAGCTCAAATAAATCTTATAACAACATCCTAGTATATTGAAGATACTGGTGTTGTTACAAAAGAAGTAAATAAAAAGAGTTTAGGGGGTTGGAGAAGAAAAATAAAACAAATGAACATGAGAGAATGAAATACCTTAAAAAGTGTAACTTCTTTTGGTTTGAGCCTAAAGGCTTCCTTTGAAAGGATTCTGCCCAAAGGGAATCCTCTAGGATGAGGAGAGGGATGTGGAGAGAGCAAATGGGCAGGGGTTGGCCGAGCCAAAGGCTTGAAGAGTGTGTGAAATAAGGTGGAGGTGGGGGCCTTTTATAAGAGGAGAGGAGGGGCACTTTTGGAAAGTAAAGAAACATTACATTATTTGAAAATGTGTTTCGGTTTTAAAAGGTCCCACATTGATGGAATTCGTGGATAAGGTGATAAGGCATCGAAATCCATTCATCCAATTGGTTTTGGACATGTGTAGTTCATAGATTTTATTTTATCTTTCCATTTTATTTAAATCGTCAAATAATGATGTCATCGCTGCATCATTATTATGTCATAAATAATTAAATTTATTTAATGTCTAAAAATTATAAACAAATTACTATGATGTAGGAAATCTTTTTAGCTTTCCATTGAATATTTATAATCAAAATTTGGACTTGTATAACCCCACTTAAAAATTGTTTTCGCAAAACATATTATGTTTGTGTCATTTTCACTTTAACATTTAATAAAAAGTAATTTATGTTATTTCCCAACAAAAGTGGATACATGGGGTCCCCAAGTTAGGCCATGACTTGTCTTGGTCGGCCATGACACAACCAATGAGGTTGGGACATGTGTCTAGGTCATTTTATATTATTAAAGCATTATTTATACATTAAACTACCCTAATTACCACTAATCGCGATTAAGAACTTAATAAGTTACTATTCACCAAAAAATTATTTTAATCTCATTGAACCACATTTTACTTCTTAATGACAACTATGTATGTCGGATTTTCAAAATTCAATACACATTAGTGGTAAACTTTAATTTAACTGAAAAAAACAGTTTGCTTGATTACCACTTAGTGGTTTCACTATTCATCAAAATTGAAGTTTTTCAGAAAATTACCAAAAATTCACTCTAAGCTATATTTGATATTATGAATTCAAAAATGAAGTCTATTTTACAAAATTCAAATCATATAAGTCACATTAATTAATTTAATAATTAATTCCCGCTGCCAGAGCAAATAGCGTGTTTTTACAAAACAATAAGTATCAAAAGATTGACACCAGTTTAAGTCTAATTTCAAATCGAAATTGATTCCAATGACCACCATTGGATAAAATGGTAAAAATATATTCTAATTTCACTTTAAAACCAATTCAAAAGATAATCTAATCATATAAATAAATTATATCAAAAAGAGGTTTTGAATTAAAATGCAACATTTTACACTATTCATAAAAAAAAAGAACTTTATCAGAAAGGTACCAAAAATTACACAAAGTAAAATTTGATGTCCCGATTCTTAATAAAAGTTTTATTTGGTCCAAAAGAATGTATAAGAGTGATCAAAACTATATTTAATGACGGTTCACCATTAAAAGGTGATAAGTGAACCTTTAGTGAAAATTAGAGTATAAAAGCCTAAAATTGAACTCTTTCCGTATTTTAAGCCTTTATCTTTTATTGGGTAAATGTAAAAACATCTAAAAACATATCTATTCATATTTTAGTTATTTCTATTCATTCCCGCCAGTACAACGGCTACTTGTTAACTAACATTTAAAATAATATTATTATATTACTAGTGTGCTACGTAAGTTTCAAAGAAACTCATCGTTGTGTATCGGGTACGCTATCGAACATAGCAACCCCTTTTAATTAAAATTCATATTTAATTCTCAAATATTAATAAATATGAAAATTATTTATTCTTTAATTACCTGGGATGTTACATCCTTCCCCCCTTTTGGGAATTGCGTCCTCGCAATTTTATTCACTTATCAAAATAAGTGGGGGTATTTATCCCTCATAGCATTTTCAGATTCCCATGTTGCCTCTTCAATCATGTGGTTTTTCCACAAAACCTTTACCTGGTGAATCACCTTATTCCGTAACACTTGCTCCCTGTGGTCAAGAATCTGGACCGGTTGTTCCTCATAAGATAGGTTCTCTTCCAGCTGAACTACCTCTGGACTCAAAACATGAGATGGATCTGGCATATACTTTCTCAACATCGAAACGTGAAAAACATTGTGTACCTGAGATAAACTCGGAGGTAAAGCCACTCGGTATGCAACTGATCCAACTCTCTCTAGAACTTCGTATGGTCCAATGAACCTTGGACTCAACTTTCCTTTCTTACCAAATCTCATCACACTTTTCCAAGGAGAAACCTTGAGAAAAACATGATCACCTACCTCGAAAGATAGATCCTTCCTCCGGTTATCCGCATAACTCTTCTGCCTGCTCTGAGCTGTTCTCATGTGTTTCTGAATCAGCTGAACTTTTTCTGCCATCTCTTCTACCAATTCTGGTCCCATCAACTTTCTTTCACCCACTTCATCCCAGAAAGCTGGAGTTCGACACCGCTTCCCATATAATGCCTGAAATGGTGCCATCTGTATACTGGAATGAAAACTGTTATTATATGAAAACTCAACCAAAGAAAGATGCTGGTCCCAACTCCCCTGATAATCCATAGAACAAGCTCGTAGCATATCCTCCAATGTCTGAATTGTTCGTTCTGACTGCCCATCTGATTGAGGATGAAAAGCTGTACTAAAATTTAATTCAGTACCCAACGACTTCTGAAGGCCTTTCCAAAAGTTAGAGGTAAACCTGGGATCACGATCTGATACAATGGAGAGGGGAACTCCATGTAACCTGACTATCTCTTTAAGATACAAACGGGAAAGTTGATCAAGAGAGAAAGTATCTCGTATAGCAAGGAAATGAGCAGATTTAGTCAAGCGATCAACAATAACCCAAATTGCATTATTACCTCGAGATGTCTTTGGTAATCCAACAACAAAGTCCATGGATATATTCTCCCATTACCACTCTGGCACTGGTAAAGGCTGAAGCATCCCTTTCGGTAACTGCCGCTCTGCTTTAACCTGCTAACAAGTCAAACACTTCATAGTAAAATCAGCAATATCACTTTTCATTCCATCCCACCAGTAATACTCCCGCAGATCTCCATACATCTTAGTACTGCCAGGATGAAAAAAACAACTCATTCTTCAACTGTGAATCACAAGGCACACATAACGTCTTCACAAACCTTAAAACACAAACACAAACTTATCCAAGAACTCATGGAAATTTTTTTCATAAGGTCCATGAATACAACAGGTGCATTGGTTAACCCCAAAGGCATAACTACAAATTCATAATGGCCATATCTCGTACGGAAAGCGGTCTTCGGAATATCTGCCTCCTTTACCTTCAGCTGATGGTACCCCGATCTCAAGTCAATCTTTGAAAAAAACTGAGCTCCCTGGAGCTGATCAAACAAATCATCGATATGAGGCAAAGGATATTTGTTCTTAACAGTGATATTATTCAAGGCTCTATAATCAATGCAAAGTCTCATAGAACCATCTTTCTTTTTAACAAATAAAACAGGAGCACCCCATGGTGATGTGCTAGGTCTAATGAAACCTTTCTCTAATAAATCTTGCAATTGCTCCTTCAACTCTAAAAGTTCAATTTGTGCCATTCGATAAGGGGGTTTTGAAATTGGATTAGCATCAGGAACTAAGTCAACAGTAAACTCAACTTCCCGATCTGGTATTATTCCAGGCAACTCATCAGGAAAAACATCAGGATACTCATTTACCACTGGCACATCATTAATCTGAACAGTTCCTTTATTTTCAACGACGTGTGCAAGGTAACATTCATTTCCATCTTTTACAAGTTTCTCGGCCTCTTCATATGTTATCAAAAGTAAGGGTTCATTCTTGTAAACAAACTGAAAGTCTTTCTGAAAAGAAACTTCTTTAGCTCTACAGTCAATCTTAGCATGGTAAATAGAGAGCCAATCCATACCCAGGATAACATCAAACTCTACTAGAGGTAGAACAATAAGGTTTGCAAGTAGGTTCTTTCCACAGATAAGGATAGGAAGATTCTTATAAATTCTTTTTGCCTCGACACTTCCCCCAGGTGTTTTTACCAAAAGTTCAGGAGTCATTTCTTGAGATGGTATTCCCATTTTACTAGAAAAGGTCTCAGAGATGAAAGAATGTGTAGACCCCGAATCAAACAACACACTGGCATAGTCTGAAAAAACAAACAAAGTACCTGATACGACTTCATTTGATGGCCCGACATCCGCTGAAGTAGTTGCAAAGGATTTCACCACCCCTTTCTGCTTGTAGTCTAACTGCTTCCCATCACTCAAGCTCCTTGTCGGACACTCGTTTGCATAGTGACCCATCTCATTGCACTTAAAACATTTCACTAACTGTAAATCAAATTTGTTTTTACCTTCACCTTGATCCTTTTCAGTGCAATCACGAGCCTTATGTCCCATCTTACCACATCGGTAGCACTTCCCAGAATTCAGAAGACATTCCCCAGCATGCCTTTTGCCACATTTATCACAAACTGGAAACTTAGTTCTCTTACCATCAGACTTCTTTGAATAATTCTTACCTTTCTCCTGCCACCTCGGTCTCTTCTTCTGCTGGTTGTTATAGAACACTTGGTCATCGGAAAACTCCATTTCCACCTTCTCAGCACATCGAACAAGCTTTTCATAACTTTTAAACTCTCGAGAAGCTAATGCCCTTCGATACTTTGGCTTTAATCCTGAGTAAAAACGATTGATTTTACTATCAAGGTCCCGGATAAAATTGGGAGCATACCTTGCCAATCGAGTGAACCTTTCTTCATAGGCAGCCACTGAGTCTTCCTCTTGCCTCAATTCCAAGAATTGCTTTTCCATCCTATGTCGAACAGCCTTAGGAAAATACTTCTCAAGAAACATACCTTTGAAATCATCCCAGTCAAGAGCATCAATCTCATCGGCTTCCCTGATATTTTTAACCATAGACCACCACTGATCTGCTTCACCCTCCAAACGGTAAATAGCAAGACTAACCTTTTGATTGTCTGAACACCCCATGACATCAAAAATCTTCTCCAGTGCTTTAATCCACCCTTCAGCTTGCACAGGGTCAGATGATCCTCTGAATGATGGTGGATGTTGCCTCATGAAATGTTCCACCACTGACATGTTCCTCTGCGGCTGATCTGGCTGATCTCGTGCATGGATACCACCACCATTTATCGCCTGAGTCAACTGCGCCATTACTGCAACAAACTGTTCAGTTCCAATTCCGACCATTTCTGGATGCTGATTCGGAAGGTTATTTCCTTCTGTATGCCTTCCTAGCACTGCTTCCCTGTTTCCTCTGCGGAAAACCATTCTGAACAAACATGTCTTAGATGAAGCAACATGGTAATCCGTAAATGCTATATCATTTCAATCATATTATAATTTAACACTTTTCTAACTCCTAAAGTTGTCTAAACCGACCTTTGATACCAACTATAAGGCCCCAGCCTTAAACCTTACTTAATCTTGAGTTATTACAAGATTACACGTTGAGGATCTTTTCGGGTTTAGAGTTTTAGAGAATTAGATCATAAAACTTGGGTTACATTCCACATATAAACAAAGTGGTTACATAAAGATAGTATTCTTCATTCCCATCAATGGAAACACATTTGAAATAAAACATGGATTCTTTTTGACACATCCTTGACCCTATCATCTTATCATGTACCTTTCCCTTGACCTGTGAAAAACATTTCAAAAACTTGGGATGAGCATAAAAACTCAGTATGGGTTATAAAAACATGGAAAGGAATCATGAGTTCATATATACATAAGAATGAAATCATACTTTACCCATAAAACATAGGCACTTTAACATACCTCATAAAAACATGAATAAATCATATAAATCATAATACGTAAAGGTAACTTGAGGCATTCATAACATTCTTACATAGGGGGTAACCCTCTTGGTTACATTTGGAATACCCATCACAGTATATTCCCTAAAATCTCTTCGGAGAAACCTTAACGTTTCACTCCTTCGCGTTACCCAATGCATTGGAGAGCTATAACGGGCTCACCCGCCCTTAGTTTATCACGGAACCACCCGTTCTTCATAATAATGCCCAAGAACCTCAACATAATCGTATCACATAAAACATGCATAAAGGAAACATAAAATTTCCACCATTCAATCACAAGATATCAATACCACACATTGATATAAAAATATTATGAAAACCATTTTCAATACCAAAGTAAAACATGGTATTTATTTTTCTTTTAAAAAGAAGGAATGGCTTGTAGAAGAAGCCGAAACTCAAATAACGGTTACGACGGCGGAGAAGTCGTTGTCGCCGCATACGTACGACAAAAACATTCCCTTTTGTCATTTAGTAAACGCTTCGTATAAAAAAGATTCCTTTTGAATAAACTTAAATGTCAAAGGGGTTTATACACCGTATAAAAGAAAGTTGTGTATAAAATAAAATATGTCTCAACGAAAGGAGATTGAGACGAAGTCCCATACAAAGATAATTTTTAAAATAAAATAGATACATTATGTGTATTCACTATAAGTACACATAAATAAAGTACAAATACAAGATACGACATAATAATATAATGACATAATTTGAAAGTAGGAGATTAACCCAAAGAATGGAAATTGGGTTAAGAAGTTCCCATACCTCGTATCTGACTTGACCCGACCGTTCTTTAAACTCCTGAATAATAAACTTTAGTTAATCTCTACTTGATTATGAATCTTTTCCAAGTTCATTATTTCTTTTATACCATGTTATGAACATCATGAAATCATTTAAGTTAATAATGTTCATTTTGTCGGTATTTGGTTCTTAAGTCAAAAATAGACTTCTTACACTTACATGTTGTTAATTTGGTCAATGTTTCATTATATCCAGAATGGTATTCATGATGTAGATATCATATATTTCATATATATCCAGTACATACATGTATTTAAAATATTACATAATCATTTAGAGGTAAGAAATGAAATGCACCGTTCATGGAGACGGTAAGCCGTACGTACGCATGAACGCTACTTTCATTTCTTTGTCATATTAACGGAATTAAAACTAAATGAGACTTATGTATATTTTAATTCCAGAATTATATTCATCATTTAGATATATCATTAATTTTATATATCCATTATATACATGTACTTTTAATAGTACATTACATTTGGGGATAAGAAATGAAATGCACCGTTCATGGAGACGGTAGTCCGTACGTACGCATGAACGCTACTTTCATTTCTATCTCATACTTTAATGGAAATAAATGATAATGATATATATAGGTATATTATAATTCCAGTATAACATCATATATAATAACTTTAAATCCATCCTTTACACGTCCCACATATGGCATTAACGAATCACATCACTTTGAGGGGGCGGTAGTCCGCACTTCCTTAAGTGAAGATATCGCGTATACCCATAATGGAAGCCATAAAGGTAAGACACAAATGAAAAATACAGAAGCATAAGTAAAACATAAACATATTACATATCATATATAAAAATAGTGACATCATAATGGCCACCTTTGAAGGTGTTAAATGAGTATTGAACAATCATCGTTTCGGGAGGCAGAATTTCGCCATCCACGGAAACCGTATGTTCTTTAACCATTTGATGTAGTTGTGTGAGAGTGTAGCTCAAATAAATCTTATAACAACATCCTAGTATATTGAAGATACTGGTGTTGTTACAAAAGAAGTAAATAAAAAGAGTTTAGGGGGTTGGAGAAGAAAAATAAAACAAATGAACATGAGAGAATGAAATACCTTAAAAAGTGTAACTTCTTTTGGTTTGAGCCTAAAGGCTTCCTTTGAAAGGATTCTGCCCAAAGGGAATCCTCTAGGATGAGGAGAGGGATGTGGAGAGAGCAAATGGGCAGGGGTTGGCCGAGCCAAAGGCTTGAAGAGTGTGTGAAATAAGGTGGAGGTGGGGGCCTTTTATAAGAGGAGAGGAGGGGCACTTTTGGAAAGTAAAGAAACATTACATTATTTGAAAATGTGTTTCGGTTTTAAAAGGTCCCACATTGATGGAATTCGTGGATAAGGTGATAAGGCATCGAAATCCATTCATCCAATTGGTTTTGGACATGTGTAGTTCATAGATTTTATTTTATCTTTCCATTTTATTTAAATCGTCAAATAATGATGTCATCGCTGCATCATTATTATGTCATAAATAATTAAATTTATTTAATGTCTAAAAATTATAAACAAATTACTATGATGTAGGAAATCTTTTTAGCTTTCCATTGAATATTTATAATCAAAATTTGGACTTGTATAACCCCACTTAAAAATTGTTTTCGCAAAACATATTATGTTTGTGTCATTTTCACTTTAACATTTAATAAAAAGTAATTTATGTTATTTCCCAACAAAAGTGGATACATGGGGTCCCCAAGTTAGGCCATGACTTGTCTTGGTCGGCCATGACACAACCAATGAGGTTGGGACATGTGTCTAGGTCATTTTATATTATTAAAGCATTATTTATACATTAAACTACCCTAATTACCACTAATCGCGATTAAGAACTTAATAAGTTACTATTCACCAAAAAATTATTTTAATCTCATTGAACCACATTTTACTTCTTAATGACAACTATGTATGTCGGATTTTCAAAATTCAATACACATTAGTGGTAAACTTTAATTTAACTGAAAAAAACAGTTTGCTTGATTACCACTTAGTGGTTTCACTATTCATCAAAATTGAAGTTTTTCAGAAAATTACCAAAAATTCACTCTAAGCTATATTTGATATTACGAATTCAAAAATGAAGTCTATTTTACAAAATTCAAATCATATAAGTCACATTAATTAATTTAATAATTAATTCCCGCTGCCAGAGCAAATAGCGTGTTTTTACAAAACAATAAGTATCAAAAGATTGACACCAGTTTAAGTCTAATTTCAAATCGAAATTGATTCCAATGACCACCATTGGATAAAATGGTAAAAATATATTCTAATTTCACTTTAAAACCAATTCAAAAGATAATCTAATCATATAAATAAATTATATCAAAAAGAGGTTTTGAATTAAAATGCAACATTTTACACTATTCATAAAAAAAAAGAACTTTATCAGAAAGGTACCAAAAATTACACAAAGTAAAATTTGATGTCCCGATTCTTAATAAAAGTTTTATTTGGTCCAAAAGAATGTATAAGAGTGATCAAAACTATATTTAATGACGGTTCACCATTAAAAGGTGATAAGTGAACCTTTAGTGAAAATTAGAGTATAAAAGCCTAAAATTGAACTCTTTCCGTATTTTAAGCCTTTATCTTTTATTGGGTAAATGTAAAAACATCTAAAAACATATCTATTCATATTTTAGTTATTTCTATTCATTCCCGCCAGTACAACGACTACTTGTTAACTAACATTTAAAATAATATTATTATATTACTAGTGTGCTACGTAAGTTTCAAAGAAACTCATCGTTGTGTATCGGGTACGCTATCGAACATAGCAACCCCTTTTAATTAAAATTCATATTTAATTCTCAAATATTAATAAATATGAAAATTATTTATTCTTTAATTACCTGGGATGTTACATACAAGCCCAAAAAAAGAACTGAAAATAGCAAGGTACAAAGGGAGCACCGATGGCCATCTATGGAAAATACCACCTGGTCACTAGAGTAGTGAAGCTACTAGAGGCCGAAGTAGTATGTCCTATCCGCCTGGTCCTACTGGGCCCCTCATGGTCCTAGGTCATGAAGTCCACCGTCATAACATCCGTCAGTACCGTCTCCCTGAGCGCCTCTAATGAAACATCAAACGTATTCATGAGACACAACATGTATAGGTGAAGCCCGTGCAGGGGTGAGTAACTCAGTACCTAGTAGGGGACCCCAAGATCCTCAATGGTCTCTTAGAAATCCACAAAGGAAAACACCACAAAAAAAAACCACAAAGTAAACCATAAATCCAAAACCATGAAGTAAACCACAAAGATTATGAATAGTCAACTCTACTCAGGTATATGCCCATACATATGCCTAGTTCATCTAGATAAACTTTTCTCAGACATAGAGAAACATAAGGATCCAACCTCAAATACATTACCAGGATTTCCAAAGAAAGATCAAAGCGTAACTCAAGGATCAGGAGTACACACTCCACAAACTGGCCATCCTAGATGGCACTTGGCTAAGATACGTACTCCATTAGGTAAAACTTAACTATTTATAATGGTATGTATGAAATGACATGACCCATCATGAAATTTCTGCTAGAACTACCTCTAGTGCCCAACACTAGAGGTCTAGCTGTCACACTCTTGTGCCCTAGGTAAGACCAAGGGAAACCATGTGAAGAGTCCCACTACTTGACACTGCGTTCAGTTGGGGGAGCACTACTCCAGTCTAACCCATGATATCTCATTCACTCCAGTAAGAAGTGGCTCGCACCTCAGTCTGCTGAGGGAATAATGAATTATATCCTAGGTGTTGATTACATCAAGTGGAGGGGACCTCTCCTATTAACTATGTCCGGTATTCGGGGGAGCTCCAACTCCTTTGAAGGACCTGCTCCCAATCGCTACTCGGAGACAGGGGAGTAATACTCTATAAGTGAGGACCCACACCCTACCCAGTAGGGGAGTACAACTCTGGTAGTTTGTTCAGTGTGGGGGACTGGTGCCCTAGTACGTCAGGGGAGTACCGACCCCAAGATAAAGGACCCACACCCTGACACTATAGGGGAGTACTGACTTAGATGGAACAAGGTGAAAAGAGGACCCTCACCCTGAATCGGCAGGGGAGTACAACTCGGTGACTAGAGGACCCTCTCCATGGTAAAGTAGGGGAGTAACCGACTCTGTCACAATATCTATTGTGGGGGACCCACACCCTTGTATGTTAGGGGAAATAGACCCCAAGCTAGAGGACCCACGCCCTAGCATGGTAGGGGAGTAACGAATCTGTCGTAGCACTACAGAAGGAGGACCCACATCCTGGGTTGATAGGGGAGTACCTACTCCTAACATAGAGGACCCGCACCCTACCCAGTAGGGGAGTACCAAACTCTATGTGAGTTAAGTATGGAGGACCTGTGCCCTAGTCCAGTTAAGGATTACTAACTATAATAATAAAAGAACCTACTCAGAGGAAAACGAACCTACACCCATGACGTGGGGAGTCCCGTCTCTATCGAAGTAGAGGAGTAAGTAATACCCGCTCCTTGAGTTATCAAGGGAGTATCCATTCTAACTCTCACCACAAGAAACACCCTGGTTATACTCCTTAGGCTATTGGTAATACCTAAAATTCCACGAATTTCCAAAAAAGAAGTGACCCAAAGGTCCTCCATGTCATAAGGTTTCCAACACGACAAATGACGCGTCAATCGGACGCCCAGTCTGTAAGTTATAGGAATTTTAGTACTGAGGGCCCAATTGGATTCGTGTTCAATCCAACCCATCCATACTTAAACATTCTTCAAAACTCAAGTGGAGTATCTCAAAAGGACTGTATCATCCCAAGGATTCAATCACCGTAAGAATTTTGTTAAACGGATGTCTGGTTTAGTAGATAAGTCCCTTTAAGCATAATTAGGTCAAAAAGGGTTTGAGTCCGGTCCGACTGGGGAAGACCGACCCAACCCGACCCATTCTAGGCTGACCTGCCCTGGTCTGGGCTGAACCGCCCCAGTCTGGGTCGACCCTCCCCGGTCTGGGCCGACCCAACCCAGTTTGGGTTGACCCGACTCAGTCTGGCCCGACCCAACCCAGTCTGGGTCGAACCGGTCCAGGGGGTTTGGACAAGTCCGGTTAGGCTCAAACCATCCCGCTAGGCCATGGGTACGGCTCGCTGGGCCTGCGGGCTCGGCCCACCTGGTAGCGCGACCCGCTAGGCTCACCCTAATCCACCATTAAAGGCCATTTTACTTTTCCCTAGATGCATCATATCCGCGTCCAAAACCTACTCATGCGGCCGCGTCCACCGGCAGCATCCCCCACGTCAACCCACATGGCGGGTTGACTTATCCATGGGGCGCCACACTGGCTCCGTGGGACTCCAACGCTGCGGGATGTCGCCATAGTAGTTTTTTTCACCCCAGGTGCACCACTGGGGTGCACCTTTTCCTCTGGCCGCCGGCCGGGCCGACAACCCATTTCTTTTCCACAAGGCACGTGGCCGGAACCGCTGGGCCATCGAATAAACGAGTGAATTACGGATCAACCTGTTCATGGGTTGATCCGCATCTATTTTTTTAAGAAGAATAAAGACTGTGGAATATCTTTAACCAACAAACCCCTACCTCTTACATCGTCCAATGTCGCAATGTTCGTCCTTGAGGGGTTAAGACGTCGACATCGCTTCCCAGCTCTGATCTTCGAAGGGCATCGTAGGTGGTGAAGATACGCCGATGTTCATCATTCTTCGTTGGGGTTGAAGTCTGTCAGAGGTTCACTAGAGAATCCTCAAAATTTATAATCCATATTTCCCCATCACGTCAATCTATAAATAGGAGCACGTCGCATCATTCCCATTATGATGAAATGCCACATCGTTACACTATTTCATTTATGAAATAGCATCGCTATTACATGCCATTAATGCATCATTACACTGTGAGATTAACAATCCATTGATGAGCCTCACTAACGTGCATCATCACCGCCACATCGCTTCCTCACAGCATCGCCGTACGCCACTCAAAAATTAAAAAGAATAATAAAATAATTTTATTAAATAATTTTATTAAATAATTTTATTATTTTTCTCAAGAAGTACAAAAAATAACTTTTCCACTTAGCCCTTGCCGGCCGAAGTTAAGTCATTTCTAGGCAAATCCTGGCATTTTGAATTCAATGGTGCCCTCATATTTTTGATCCAATTGACGGTTCAAAAGATAGAAAATTCTTCTTGCACGTTTACTGAATGTACCTTAAAAAAGTTCAAAATTCTATTCCGGGCTATCCGGATCTCGGAATCACATGTCGTCGAATTTCATGATCTCATAAAAATACGATTTAATTTTTTTTAAAAAAAAATTCCATGGAATTATTAGACATTACATTATCCCCAACTTTAGACTTTTCATCCCCAAAAATCCAAAGCCCAAACTCATGGAAAGAATCTGGGTCCAACAAAGGTTCCTATGCTGCTTCCAAGCACACGCCATGAGGGAACACCGAGATCAACCACTCTCATGTCCAGCTCTTTCTAGGTCAACATCGTTCCACAACAAACTAAAGTCTCTTTAGCTGTGACAAGTGGGGAAGGCACTAAGCATTACGATTCATCTGCTGTCATGGGGTTCAGCGGTTCACCTCTATGCTAACCTGATGTAGATCACAGAAAGAACCCCAAAGTCCACATCCGCTCATGGAGGCACTGTGCTAAAAACCCCATGGGTGTTATGAGTTCAAGTTTGACGCTAATGCGTGAGAGTAATTATGAATGAAATAGGGCTGCCCACGAGTGAACGCTGGGTCTTATTGGGCCATATTTCTAGAAACTCTAGCGGCCACACCAAAATACGAAACAAAAACATGGCCACTCCCACTTGTGGCATCTCTACCGAGTATGGACGGTTAGGAACCATTCTATACTACAAAAAAATCTTGTGGTCTAACTCTACCACCACAGAACGACTCAAGTGAGACTCTTTATGAGATTCCAAACTGTGCTGCTTAGGATTTTTTTTGGAAAAAGGAAATACATTCTCCACCATGAAGATATACCGCATATCTTGACTAAAATAGTCATTATGGGCATGAACGGTATTAGTCTATACCCAGAATGACGTCGTAAGGTCTCAATGCCATGAATAAGAGATACCAACCACAACTCTCACCTCAAAGAGACAGGTTACATGACCAGCGTCTGTGTGTGATCATTGGGTCTCCTCTATCAGGAGTCTATAAGCATGAGGGTAAAGTACACGGTCTAACCAGAACCTCAAATTCTTGAATAGGAATCATGGAAAAAGGAACATCCAACACCTGTGTCTATTTAGAAAGGCAACAAAAGAAAAGAAACCGGTCGTACCTCGAATGTCTCTTGGAGATTCATGGTCATAAACCATGATTGCGTGCAGCTATCCTCGCCCATGTCCTTCAGCTCCCTGGCCCTGGCGGGGACCACCCTCTACTAGTCGTCCAAATCCTCTACCTCTCCTACTGACTTGCAGAACTCCATGCTTCAAGCACTATCTCTGCCATGGAGGTTCATCTTTTGACTCCCTCTCAGCAGTACGGTGGGTTAGGAAATATCTATCAAGATCCCCCTAGCCATTACAAGCGTAAAACCGCCTCTCCAGTGGATGATCTGCTCCATGGTGCTTCTGCTATTCCATATACCCATGTGTCTATGTCCGGGCATGGGTATGCCTCCTACGACGTGATCCCATCACCACCCGTCTGGTAGATTCATTAGAAACTTCTACTATGTGACCTCTCCTATAGGTTACATCCATGTGATCCTCTTCCATAAATTTCTCAACCACCAGGACTCGTTCCATTACCCTAGAATGCATCGGAATTATGAGAGGTATCACTGATTCTCTAATTTCCCAGCGTAGTCCCTGATCTATGGTTCAGGCCCTGAAGTAAGGGTCCCACACCATATCTACAGAGTAGAGAGAAAGATATATGAATCTCATTGAGTAATCTTCTACCGTGGTGCTGCCCTACTGTAGGTGAAGCTGCTCCTGTATGCATACAGATCAAAAAGTCACCAGAAAGAAATCCTATTTTAATAGGCGCTCAAATTCTGGCCAAGTGAGGGTCGCCTTGTCATGAGTCTGGATCATCAAGCTCCACCATCTTCTTACTGAGCCCTGAAGAAGGCTAGAATCCAAGGCCACCATTTTGTTGGGCGGTGTACTAAATAGGTGGAAGACACACATAACTACCTCAAGCCAATCCTCAGATACATGAGGATCTATCTCATCATAGATCCTAGGAGGTCTCTTCCTCTGAAACTCGTGTAACGTGCTTAGCCTGCACACATCCTCACCCTAAAATATTGGTGGAAACTAATTCTCCATGGGTGGTGGCATCACTGGTGCACCACCCGAAGGTAAATCCCCTGTATCAGTGCCCTGCACTGAATCCTCAATTCGGGAAATATCGTCATCATGATCATGATGTAGAATCCTACCTAGATATCATTGTGAAAGCATCCTAAAATTAGTGAAGACGAACCACAATTAGAATTATATCTGGAGAGATGACTTGAGAAGGAACATGGAAATATTGAACTTCAATACAAGATGAATATTCCATTCATTTTCCTAGAAACAACGTTTCCATATACCGAGTTGGGTAATAGGTATCTAGGGTCCTGGTGTACGGATATGTTAGCCATCACACTAACACTAGAGTCCTTGGACTGAAAGCTAAACTCGAAACACTTAACATAGTTTCTCACAAACAAAAACAATAGACCCTTGGTTATTGAGGTAGAACCGACCACCTATGATACCTCTTTATCACAACCCATCCCTCAGGGCCCATACCATGACATACCCCAAGCCCGCCTCCCAAAGGCTAGGGGTGGTGACTTGTGCCGAAGGCATCAACCTATAAGTGAGAGGCATTTTCCTGGATACCTATACACACATGCACTCAAAAACCAAATAAAAAAAGATGAAAAGTGAACTCCAAGTAATCAAAAACTATATTAGAACAACAAGTAAATCACTGAGTGGTAAAACCGGGCTATTATACAATCCCAACAAAAGAACCAATAATAGAAAGGTACAAAGGGAGCACCGATGGCCATCAGTGGGAATTCCCACCTGGTCACTAGAGTAGTGAAGATACTGGAATCCAAAGTAGTATGTACTATCATCCTGGTCCTACTGGGCCCTGCCTAGTCCTAGGACACCAAGTCCACCATCATGACGTCCGTTAGTCCCGTCTCCCTAAGCACCTCTATCAAAACATCAAACGTTTGCACCAGAAACAACACGTGCAGGCAAAGCCCGTGAAGGGGTGAGTAACTCAGTACTCAGAAGGGGATCTTGAGACCCTCAATGGTCTCTCAGAAATCTACAAATTAAAACACCACAAAAAATCCACGAAGTAAACCACAAATCCAAAACCACAAAGTAAACCACAAATATTATGAATAGTCATCACTACTCAGGTATATGCCCATACATATACCTACTTCATCCAGATATAATCGTCTCATCCACAAAGAAACATAAGGCTCTGACCTCAAAACCATTACCAGGATTTACAAAGAAGGATCAAAGAGTAACTCAAGGATCAAGAGTACTATCCATACCTAATGGTACCTATCTGAGAGATGTACTCCATCAAGTACAAATCAACCATTCCTAATGGTACGCCGAAAGGACGTGCTCCATAGGGAACTTTCTACTAGAACTTCCTATAGTGCTCGACACTAGAGGTCTCACTGTCACAGTCTTTTTCCCGAGGAAAGACTAAGGGAAACCAAGTGAAGAGGGCCACTCCTTGACATTGCGCTTAGTTAGAGGAGCACTACCCCAGTCTAACCCATGATATCTCAGTCGCTCCAGTAAGAACTGGCCTGCACCTTAGTCTATCGAGGGAATACTGACCTCTACCATGGGTATTGATTACATCAAGTGGAGGGTCCTACTCCTCATAACTTTATCCTATAGTCGAGGGGGCTCAAAATCTCATTAAGGACCCGTTACCCATCACTAATTGGAGACTAGGGAGTACTACTCCATAAGTGAGGACCCGCACCCTACCTGGTAGGGGAGTACAAATTCAGTAGTTTATTCACTATGAGGGACCTGCACCCTAGTAGGTTAGGGGAGTACTGACCCAAGGCTAAAGGAACCAAACCCTAACATGGAATGGGAGTACCGACTCAACTGGAATAGTGTGAAAAGAGTACCCACATCCTAAATCAGCAGGGGAGTACAACTCAATGACTAGAGGACCCACTCCCTGTTAAAGTAGGGGAGTAACCAACTCTATCACAATATCTACTATGGGGGACCCACACCCTAGTACATCAGGGGAGTACTGACCCCAGGCTAGAGGACCCTTGCCCTTGCACAGCAGGGGAGTACCGAATCTGTCATAGCACTGCGTAAGGAGGACCCGCATCCCAGGTCAATAGGGGAGTACCTACTCCTAACATAGAGGACCCGCACCCTACCTTGTAGGGGAGTAAATGACTCTATGAAAGTTTTGTATAGAGGACCCGTGCCCTCGTCTAGTAGGGGAGTAACGACTCCAAAGATAAAAGAACCTGCTCAGAGGAAAATGAACCTGCACCCATGACGTGGGGAGTCCCGTCTCTACTAAATAAGAGGAGTAAAGAATACCCATGCATTGATTCATCAAGGGAGTATCCATTCTAACTCTCACCACAAGAAACACCCTAGTTCTACTCCTTAGGATATCGGTCATACCTCAACTTCCATGATGTTCCATATAGAAGTGACCCGAAGGACTACCGTGTCATAAGGGTTCTAACACGATAGAAGACGCGTCAATCGGACGACCATTCTGTAATTTATAGGAATTTTAGTACCAAGGGCCCGGTTGGATTCATGTTTGATCCAACCTAGACATACTTCAACATTATAAAAAACTCAAGTTGAGTATCTCAAAAGGGCCGCCTCATCCCAAGGATTCCAATGCCACAAGTTGTTCGTCAAACAGACGTCTGGTTTAGGATATAAGGCCTTTTAACCATAAATAGGTCGAAAAGGGTCTGGGTCTGGTCTGATCCAACCCGACCCGGTCCGCCCCGACCTGACCCGGTCTAGGTCAACCCGACCCCATTTGGGTCAACCCGAACCAGTATGGGTCAACCAGACCCATTACAGGTCGACCCAGCCCGCTGGGCCTGCGGGCTCGGCCCACCGGTCCGACATGATTGATCCGGCCCGCCTGGCAGCTCACCCCACCGTTGCGAGCCAACTCCCTTCTCCCCAGATGCAACATAGTCGCATCCGACACTTTCTCATGTGGTCAGGTCCACCAGCCACATCCCCCTCATCAACCCGCATGGTGGGTTGACTTTTCTAGGCAGCGCCACACTGGCACCACGGGACTCCAACGTCGTGGCCTGTCGCAGACGTGTATTCTACTGCCCAGGTGCACCGCTAGGGTGCCCCTCCTCCTCCGGCCTCTTGCTGAGCCGACATACTGTTTCTTCTCTACCGGGAACACGGCCGGTGCTTTTGCGTGCTGCCACCGGGCCACCAGATGCACTCTGGTGGACCGTTTTTTGCACAATTTCCGCCTGTGGCCTCCAGGGGATGCCCTATTCACTACGGTAGATCCGGATCCACCTTACCATAAAATTTTCAAAGAGATGATCATAAGGAATGAACATGAGGATGGGATCAGGTCTTGTTCATGTCAACCCATTCCCTCCATGTGAAAGGATAAAAACCAAGAAGGTTTCTTGGAGTGTTGTGCAATCCAAAATAAATGAATCCCAACATTGAACCCCCAAATATACCCTACCGCATAAATGAGCGACTTTCGGATCAACCTGTTCATGGGTTGATCCGCATATTTTGTTTTAGGAAGAATGTAGAACGGGGAAGATCTTTAACAAAAAAACCCTACCACTTACGATGTACGATGTCTCGGTGTTTGTCCTCGAGGGGTTAAGACGTCGACGTCACTTCCTAGCTTTGATATTCGAAGGGCGTCGTAGGTGGTGAAGATCAATTGACATTCATCATTCTTATATGGGGTAGAAGTACGTTAGAGGTTCACCATATAATCTTCCAAACTTCTAATCCATATTTCCATAGCGTTTCAATCTATAAATAGAACGCTACTTCATTCCCATTATGATGTGACATCGCGTCGTTATGCTGTTTCATTTATGGAATAGCGTCACTGTTACGCGCCATTAAAACATTATTACACTGTGAGTTTAACAATCCATTGATGAGCCTCACAAATGTGCATCATCGCCACCACGTCGCTGCCCCGTAGAGTCGCTATCCCGTAGTGTCACTGTCCTGTAGTGTCGCTGTCCACCACTCAAAAGCGAGGAAGAATAATAAAATAATTTTGTTATAAAATTTTATTATTTTTCTCGAAAAGTTCGAAAAATAACTTTTCTGCTCAGCCCTTGCCGACCGAAGTTAAGTCATTTCTAGGTGAATGCTGAAGTTTTGAATTCAACAGTGCCCTTGGATTTTTGATTTGAGTGATGATTCAAAAGATAGAAAATCCAACTCACACCTTTACTGAATGTACCTTAAAAAAAGTTCAAAATTCTGTTCTGGGCTCTCCAGACCCCGGAATCACTTTCTGTCAAATTTCAAGGTCTCATAAAAATACCATTTAATATTTGAAAAAAATATTCCATTGAATTTCAGGGAATTACACCTTCACATGTACTAAATCCATGTGTGTTAAGACTATAGAATGACCTCTCATATGAAGAGAATCCAGTGAATATATTATACCATAGATAAATATTTATACGTAAAAAGAAAACTCACCTTGGAAAAGTGTTGTGGGGGAACCATAATTACGAAGAGGTGACATGGGAACCATAGGATACAATGAAACAGAATTACCCTCACCAGTTCCCTACTAAGAATACGAGTTGTGATTTTGGGGACTAAATTTATAATAGGGGTTTGAATGTTGAAACCTATGGTTTATAAATGATATTTGTCTCTTGAAATAAATGTGTGTTATAATATGCTATATAGTTTTATAAAAATTATTAATTAGAAAAAATTTATTTCATTAATAAATAATATTACATTAATCAATAATGAAACCAATTTAAATTCAGAACTTTAAAATTGAAAAAAATGTAAAATAGAAAAGCTAAAATGGGAAACTATGGATCACCCCAATCTACTAGAACCATCACCCCACTACCAAAACTATATAAAAGAAACAAATATTAGAAAACCAATCAACATTATAGGGTATCTAAATATATATACTTGAGATAAATTGAGTTAAATTATAAATAAAATAACGGAGTGGTATATATAGGAGGTAATGTGACCGTTTGAAATAGTAACATGACCATTATAATAGTAATTTTATCCAAAAATAATAAATCATGATATAAATAATATAAATTATGATTAATTTATGTTAATATAATTTATATAATTCCAAAAAATAAATATCATGATTAAAATACTCAAGGAAAATATATGCCCATTTTTATTGAATATAATTTTAATGAATATTGTAAAAATCATTATTATTATATTAATAATATAAATTACCTTAAAAAAACTTATCTTGATAAAATTAATTTCATTTTTTGAATAAACACATTGAGATTGTTTGTGTGTTATTTTTTGACAATTTTATGAAATACATTAATTTTCAATTGAATAGTCAAAATATAGTTTTTTCACATAACCATTACATCTTAAATTACAAAAATCATGATGTAATATTGACCTAAAACTTTATATTACATGAGGTCCACCCATTGTGTTTTTTATTTCATAAATGATTCATTAAAATATAACAAAATTTATTTCAAAACCTAAAAAGAACATTCTAAAACCGTAAGTCAAAAATTATTCATTAAAATATAAATTTCTCTTTTTATTACACTTTAATTTTTAATAAACTAGTGAATTCTAATTATAAAAAAGGATTTAAAGACTTAAAAACCATTATATTATATTTAAATATAATTTATATTTTAAAAAATTAACATTTAAATGTGTTAAATTTGATATAATATTATATTCTAAAAATACCAATATCCTCAATTACAAATAACCCCTCCCCCTCCCATTGGAAATCTAGTAATTACCCACTTGAAAAACCCTAACCACTTCCAAAATCATTCCTTTGATGCCCCTTATAACACCTAGGTATGTTTTGGAGTAAACCAAATCCAAACATCAAGGGGTTGTAGTGGAGTACAAGTGAAGCTACACAAAGTATTAAGAAGTACAAAACTAATGTAATAAACATGGAATTAAGGTAAGGGGGTTCTTGAACCCCAATCATATTCGTTGGTTTATCCATATTTCACAACATCCCCAGTGTGGATATTCCTTTAATGTTCTTTAAATATCATTTCATTAATCATAAATTTTTATTTCAGGGATAAACATGTTTACACATTTATTATTAAACCAAATATAATGATTTTCCAAAAATAATTATTTCATTCCAATGAAAATATTCAACCCCTCATGTGTTATTTATTATCCAAGGTAAATTATCTCTTATTCCAATGTATGATCTCCCTTTTTATTTTGGGAACCCTAATGTTTATTCATGAATTTATTATTTTTGAAATACATTTGAAACCCATTCCATTACATGGGTTATTTCGTGATTAGGACTCTCATACATTCTATGAGGCATGCATGACAATGTAAATATTATGATGTGATGGGTGGGATTGGAATTATATATCCATCCAATGTAATGGATGACGTTACTTACTTCATGAGATAATTTTTATTATGCATGAACATGATTATAGATTTTTTTACAATGGTGATACACATATGTTATGCATGTACATGATTCTATCTTTGTTGAAAACTATGTGGGGAATTTGACCACTAAGACATGATGTTTCATTTCCTTTGATAATGAAATTCAATTAATTTATCACATGTATCACTTATAATATTTATTATGATCCTATAATTTTGTTTTGATGATGATTATTATTATTACCCATGTTATATTGATTCATATCCCTTATTCATCCACTTACTATGATTTTGGATCACCCTTTTTTTTGGTTTATATCCACATTTGATTACATGTACTAAGGATAGAATGAGGGCAACTAATAATATAGAGAAAAATAAATTAAATAATGTTTATGTTTCATTATGTAAGAGTAACAGATGAGCCTAATTTTTGCAAGACAATAAACCTATTGATCCTGGATTTTATATCTATTATATTATTTATCTTAAAATGATGTAATAGTTATGGAAAAAATGGTGGTTCTATAACACCTAGGTTTTAATTTTTCCTTTGTTCCAACTCGAGTGGGGTTATTAGTTTTTTTTCTTGGAAATAAAGTTAGGAGAGTTTGATTTTTTGGGATATATTTTCTCAAAGATCGAGTTTGGGTACCAGTTAAAATTTTTGACGATTTGGAGTTTTTGGTGGGTTTGAGGTCGGTATTGGGCACCACACAGTTAATAGAAACAATATGGTCAGCCCAGGTACCCGTGCGACCACTTCTGGAATGGGAAGAAGGTACCTCAAAATTTTTACATGGTCACTTGATCCATGCGGGGTAACTGAATAGATCCCTAGTCTCTAAAAATAAATAAAATGAACAAAAAAGGGAAAAATTAAAATTAAAATAAACTAATGTTTAAAAATAATAATAATATTCATATTATTATTTATAAATATTATAATTTTTATGAATATTATTGTTATTGTTTTTATAAATATTATAATTATTGTAAATATTATTTACTATTATAAAGATTATTATTATATTTATTATTATTACAACTACTATTATAAGTAATATTATTAAGATTAATTTTATTTTTTAGGGTATCTCCCCCTCTATATTTTCCCCTTCTCTCCCACGCTACGCCCCTTCCCCCTTCCATGTTTTGTGTGTGACCCACCCTATTGATCACTCCTCTTCAGATGGCACCTCCCATTCCAACAATCTCCCTTCCTCCCTTAGCATACATGCCTCTAGCTGAAACTTCAGATATTCAGTTCATGACCCCTATCCAGTGAAAGAACCATCTCTAGCATCACCCTTCTCCAGCGTATAACCGACCGACAACCCTCATCCAGCGGCGACTCCCCCTCTGATACTCTCTTATTTTTCTCCTTTTATTTCTTCTAATTTTCTTCATCTTCCCAAACCCTAGTTTCCATGTTGGAAAATTTTATTGGCTAGGGTTTCTTAGTTTTTGTGGGATTTCCCCTATTAGGGTTCCATGATATTTGATATAGCCTTTATTGGGTGCAGTTGGAATGTGATTGTGTTTTCACACTGGTTTCTAGAAGTTTCTTCATCATTTGAGGTAGGATCCATTTTCACATCTACTTTAATGTTAATATTTCATTGATTACATGATTTTCGCACCTCACTTAATTACTAAATTGTGATGTTTCTATCTTAAAATGATTATCCCTTGTGAAATAATGTGTTTTTCTTAATCGCATTGAATGTGTTACTTTGATTTGAAGGTTTTTTCACACCATGTGATTGTTAAATTTCTCTATTAGAATTTCTATGTAGTTTTTGATTCTTAAAATCATGGTGTAATTTATTAAATGATAGTGTGATATTCATAATTTTTATTGGATTTTTCCAAATGGATTAATAAATTGATTAGGTAGAAATTGGCTATATTTTGTGAGAGTGATATGGTGTAATGTTTTAGGAAAATGATTTTATGAATTGTTTGAAAGGTGAAAACCTTGTTATTAAGGGAACATAAGGTGCAGATGAATTTCGAATAATTTTTTAAAGGAAAATGATATACCTGACATGTTGAACATGATGTGCACTTTTCAATATTATTTTTAAAATTTTAATTGATGAAAGGTGTGTTTTGGAATTAGTTTTGGTTTATGTATAGATTTATAAAAAGGGGGTTTCCCTATGGAATTGGTTGAGAAATGGTGTGTTTGTCTTGTGTTTGTAAAAATATAATTTTGTAAAGTTTTCAAGTTATGGTTTATGCATTGAAAAGGGGTTTTGGTGTGAGTAAAATAAAAATTTGTTTCTTTTATGGAAAAAAGGTGTTTCCTTGAAATGATTGGCATTGGTTAATGAAATTGGTGATATGTGTGGAATGTTGTTTGGATTTTTTTGCACACACATTTGTGAACTTAGCATTGTAACATTGTATAGAAAATGGGATTATTAAGAATGATTACTACAGTAGTTTAGATTATGCATTGGATAGTGTACCTTATTATGGACTATCTGATTTGGGATTGGGACCCTCAGTCAGGCTAGGTAGGGTGACAATTGAGCATTTGGGAATTATTATTCCATTGTGTAGGGAATTATATCAGGATGAGTCACATGTATAACATGTTTTGGTTCTCCGATGAGTTCCTATGATTTATCATTTTCCTCCTATACTAGTACCATTGGTTACATTAATCTTGTTGTGTATAATCATGAACCTTAGGTTTGGTTTTGGAATTATCCTATAAAATTGTGATTTTGTGATTTTTTCAAAAAGGTTTCAAAGAGGATGTTTTGAAAGAGAATATATTTCCCATTCTTTTTCACCATTATGAAAAATTATCACTTATTATTTGGTTCCATTTTTTTCTTATCCCCTTGAGCCTTTTTTGAAATCTTGAGGTAAATGGATTATGATTGTTTGTTTTCAAATGTAATGTGTGGAAAATATATATTTACATATTCTATTTCAAACCTGTTAATAAATGTTTCTTTATTTAAAGGATTTTCATTGGGAATATATTTAGTTGGGATTACCTAATGATATTTAATACTCATTCCCATAGCATTTTATTTTTTTAGTTTCTATTTCATGTTTCGGATTGAATTTGATCACCTCGGGTAATGGTTGGTCGTAGATTGGAGAGTGACCCTCTAGGTCACATGGTGTTGTTTTGGGTGTCAGGTTAAATTTTGTTTTTCTTGGTAGAGTTTTTTGTATCTTTAATTGTGATGTATGTAATGTAATGCTTGAAAATTATTTTTTTTATTTTTGTTACACTTTTATTAATTTAGATTTTTTGTTTATTTTTTTGGGACAAACGGTTCCCATTGTCTTTAATGACTCCTTTGGCGCTTCTTACAAGCCCAGTAGGATCGGGAATGCCTCTAGAGCCTTGTTTTGGATTGTCTCAGGTGATCAATTCAGGGTCAAACAAGGTTGGTTTGTGAAAAATGGTATCAGAGTAGCTTGGATCTTTTGAGGACCTTTCTTTTTAGGGAACCCGTCATTACATGGAGATGACAAGGTATAAGGAGTTTGATTTTCAGGGATGAAGGTGAAGGAATGAGATGGACGTCATGAACACTTTCTTTTTATGAAACTTGGGTCTCCATTAGATTTCATATTTTTTTGGTGTCCTTTGATTCATGTGGATTGTTTCATATTGGGAAATTAAAAGGGAGTTGGGAATGTAGCCTACATGAGATCGCAGAGCTTGGAATTCCACGTGGAGTTGGGAAAATTTCCCTAGATTGATCTATGTGATGGTGGTATGACTTTAATATACCCTAAAACCATGTGTTTGAGTCACCCACCGACAATAGTTTCCCCTTGTGAATTTTTTGGATCATCTCCAATTTAGAAAATTTCTTTTAAAGGTATTGTTTTGGAATTGTGAAAATTTAAATTTAAGATGTTAATGGTTTTGTTTTGGAAAGTGAAAGATGGATGTTCATAAATTATTTTAAGAAAGGTCTATAACATTAGGTTTTTATGAGATAAACATTTGGGGTAAAATGGTAATTGTATAACGAGATGTGTTGTACTTTTGATTTTTTTTAAATTGAATAAATTGGTATTCAGAATTCATTTTAAAATGGGATGAGAGTACTTGAAAATAAAGGTGTGGAGGTAAAAATGGTTTTGATTATTTGGTTAACTTTGGAAGGATTTTTAATTTTTTAAAATGAAATAAATGTCTTATATTTGATGTGAAAATCTTGGAAATGGGTTTTCAATTGAATGGTTGGCATTTTTTCTATAAAATTTTTGTGATATTTGAAAGGGAAGTGTGAGGTAAATTTTTCTCCTTGAATGTTGTTTGATTTTGGCGTTTCCATGAGAGACTGCATGCATGGATATATATGAGAAAGGGGATAGGTTCCTAGTATTGCATAAGGATGTTCATGTATAATGCTCTATGGGATATAATTGTTGGGTGTGAAATTATTTAAGATTTTTCCCTTTATGAATAGTTTTTAAATATAAATGTTATATTTTGGTATCTTTTTGTGGTGTGGTGTGTCCCCTACGTTTTGGGGGTGATTTTTTTTATGGTGTATGATATAGAGAATACTTTTTGTTGGATTATTCTTGATTTAGTTCCTTATTTCTATGTTATTAGTTCATTTCCCTACAATGATTTGATGGATGTTGAAGGTGAAACCTTGGGTGGGGAACCATTATAAAAAACTGCAATTTATCAACCAATAGACTACACTCTTAAATTCCAAAATTCAAACCTTCCTCTATTTTAGGGTCATGTAGATCATTTTAAAGTATAAGAGTCATTGTAGTGGGTTGAGAGGGACTTTGGTTTCCTCATGTTTCATGAGTCACTAATAGTAAATATTGTTACCTTTATGCTTGATGGTCCAAACTAGAAAAGGTGGAAGTATCTGTCTCAAAAGAAGCCCCCAAAAAGTCTTACCTATGAGTTCTTCAAGTCTTTGTTCATCCAATAGTATTTTTATGAGATAATGATGATGAGGGGGAAAATGTATTTTTTCGGTATTCAACAAGGTGTTAGATTAGGGTTGGAGTTATATTAATGATTCTTTGACCTAGTTCTGTATGACCCATGTTATGTTACACATGATACCATGAAGGATCGATATGTTGAGTTTCAGATTCATCCTGAACTATAGTCAAAAGTATAAAAGATTAACCTAATTACTTTCTCTGATGTTGTGAGGCATACTATTCTTACCAAAGTTGAGGTAGAAGAAGATATTGAGATGAAAAATCATCCTCTGGTTTTTAGAAGTTGTGAAAAAGATTCCAGTAAGAAGAATGGGAAGTGGCCTGATGCTAGTGGTGCTAGTCGGGGAATTAATAGGCCTTTTGAAATCTTATGAACCTCTTTAAGGAACAATATCATGATTTTTCATTAGTGTGGAAAGCTTGGTTATAATAGGTTTTCATTACCGAGTGCTGTAAGAACCTTCAACACATGTGGATGCTTGGGTAACTTGCAACGGTTCTATTGAGGTGTTTCCAATAAGTGCCATGAAGCTAGAACCAACTCTTCAATAATCACCCTAGCATGTTTGAAAGAGTAGGGTAATGTTTGGGATCAGTTTGGGGTTTTCTCTCTATAATACTACATGGATTTAATAGCTGAATCTGGTGGCATTTGTGGTGTTTCTTTCTATTTATAATTAATGAATATATGCTTTTAAACCTTTTAAAACAACCATTTTAATGGAAGCCTAATTGTAAAATTATGATTCATGTGTTATGTCTGGGGGTCAATAATGCCTTACAATGGGGAAAGAGATGATTCAAACATTAGATATCTAGCCATAGGTACTAGTGTGAAGCTACAATGTAGTATGGAACCCCCAAGGGTGTAAAGGATCCTATTCTAGTGTCTATATTCAGTATGGGAGGTGGAATTTGATTATGCTGTCTATGTAGATACTTCATCCTGAATGCCTCATTTGGTGAAAAGGAACATGGGGGCCCTTTTTCACCTTTACGGGTCATGTGGGTGAAAGAGTTTCTTCTTAGTTATATGGAGTTATGGATATCTATTTTTCTTGAACTTTAGTGTTTTCAAACTTATGGATGCAAACCACCATGTGTATTTCCATGTATGAACAACCTTGTATGTCCGTCTCGATTTTAGTTTTGGATGGGCTCATCCGAGGGTAGTAATGCCCGTGGAAGTGGTGAACCATGTAGTGTCTTCTTAGAGGTTTGAATTTTCATTATTTGGGTCCCTTGTGGTGGGAAATTTTGTGTAAGAGAAGCTCCCAAGTTAATCATGATTGGGTTTTCATGTCATTATATTCTAATTAGGTAATGAAATCAGTTTTAATGATGGGGAGTCCTTTCAGACCTCCCTATGTTGGTATTCTAGTCTCACTTAAGTTGATAGGTTGTTCTAATGGAAATGATCCCCATTCAGACCTCCCCTGTTAGTAATTGAGCTTCATTCCTAGTGTCAGGTTAGAATTAGATAGTCTCATTCATATATATATGACTTCATTCTACTATCTTTAGTAAACATTGGGATTTGGGAACATCCAACGGTTTCATTGAAGTAATATAGTGAAGGTACCCTTAGAAGTTTTGATTTAAGTTAGGATGTGGTTTGATTTTGTTAAGAAACTGGTTTATGTTTCATTTAGTAATGTCCATGGAAATTTGGTTTAATAGGTTGGATTTTTGATTGATTGTTTCATTCATATGATCGATCAACTATAGGTGTCTTAGCTTACTGGGGTGGGTGAAACTTATTAGGGATTCCATTTTTGGTCCCTTGATTCTAATTTTCTAATCATTATCTTTGTTGATAGTATTTTTGTCTCTTCTTTTTTATTGTACATTGGGAATCTCTTTGAACTGTAAAGGAGTATTGATTTTTATTTTGGGGATCAACCTGGTTATGGATTTCTAGGGGAAAAAAGTGTTATTGTAACAACCCAACTCTTTGGAAAAGGTAAGGATCATTAGTTTTTCTTTCTAACATTTCCTTTAATCTTGTTTAATGTGTGTAATGTTCTAAGGAAGGTCCGGGGAGTGTCCGGGGTTTGTTCGGAGCCCGAGAGTTTGAGAAATGGACTTTCAGACAAGGGCGCACGGCCTGCGCATGGCTTGCGCATGGTCTGGGTAAACCGTGCGGCCTTTGGTATGGAAGCAGTGAGGTGCGCACAGTTTGTGCATGGTTTGGGTAAACCATGCGCCTAGTCCATGCGAACCTTTTTATGGATGTAGGGAAGTGCGCACAGTTTGCGCACGGTTTGGTAAACCGTGCGCCTAAACCGTGCGACAAGTCCTGAGAAAAAAATTACCATTTTACACTAAATTCTATTTAAGCCTAAATCTATTTCCTTCTTCTTCCAGCGGATAGAATAGAGGAAGAACTCCTCCTTGAGATCCCAAACCCTCTCCTCTCTCTTTTCCTTGTGGCTTCTTCCCCCGGTGTCCGTTCCTTGATCCGGAAGAAGCATTGGAAAGGCCAAGGTAAGGAGTACCTCACACACCCCTTATTCCTTGGAAAATCATGCCTTCCATCACGCTATTTTGATGCAGGATCATATGCCCTATTTTCAGGGAATTGGACTAGAACTCAGATCTCTCATAACCTATTGTAAATCTGAGGTCGATATCAAGTGAGCCTACGTGTACAACCCTAAGGTAGGTGGTCACATGGTTTCCATTTTGGGTTTTCGCCTTATTGAGTTATTGTTGTCATGCCGTGGGTTGCCTTTTGCCAAAACTCTTATTATTATTGACTGCTTACTGTCTAAATGACCCTTGCGATAGGAGGTTATGGGAACTACCCTCATTTGGGTGTTTGGGTACCGTATGACCCCGGTATGAACACCCATAAGTGTTATACCTTGATTTTTAGCCCTTTTTCACCTTTGGACCATATGGATATGTCTTGAAAGACATTTTCCATGTGAGGCAAATGGGATGGTTTGGTTAGGGCTTGTCTAGGATGAGTTAGCCTAAACTCCTTTTATTATTTTAAATACATGTTTGCTTGAAATGTGATTATGTGATATTGTGAGATGGAAATTCCATGTTTTAGTGATATGAATGTTATAAGAAGTGTATGCCTTATAACCTATGCTAATTAAATGATTAATCTTTGGGATAAGGGTAGACTGTGATAGCTCCCCTATGATACGACTTCGGGCTAGGGGCAGACCATGAGAGCTCCCCTAATTAAATGATACAACTTTAGGCTAGGGGTAGACCGTGAGAGCTCCCCTATGTTACGGCTTCGGGCTAAGGGTAGACTGTGAGAGCTCCCTTGAATAATTAGTAAGCCTTCAGTCCAGGGATAGACCATGAGAGCTTCCCCAAGGTTGGTCTAGGGGTAGGATCGAGAGCGCTGCCCCTGGGTTAAGGACATCCGTGAGTTCCGTCCCGGTCCTACCCAACGTATTATATATATATATATATATGAATATATATATCCATCACTAAATAATTAGGTGACTCATTTAGACTACCAACCATGGAATGAGGTGGGTAGACCCGCCAGGTGTCCTTCTGGAACCTGAGAGGGAGGGTTGTTTATTGCATGCTTTACTTACTTGCACTCTATTTCCCACTATTACTGCAAACACCTATTTGGATTACACGTAGACATCGTTGGTGGTGGACTATTGAGACTTGTCTCACACCCTACCCGGGTGGCCTTCTGGGAACCCATGTAGACTTTACTGTTGCAGGTACTAGTAGGGGCAAAGGCCCAGCTTCAGGTTGTTGATACATGTATGTTCTAGCTGGAGTTCCAGAGTAGAGGACCGAGCTTGGATAGGGATGCTTGTGGACTACTTTTGTTCTCTTTTTGTATTACTGCATAGCATGCTTTCCATCTGTTTCCATTGTATCAACATTCCATGCATCCATTTTGTACTAAACACTGCCTATGAGGATTTTGTATATTTATCAGGGTTTCCTTACTTCTGTTGTTTGCTTTGTATGTTTCCCATTTTCTCCTGTTTATCCATTGGTTGTGCTTCCGCTATTTTTTTCATTTGCTGCTATACCGCTACATACTCTAACATGGGGGTACATTCTACCCACTGACTTACCATTACACCCCGTTGCTAGTCGGCAGCCCCTAGCCTATGGGGAGACGAGCCAGGGGTCATGTGGCCAACCGGGCTCGGGGCTCAGGTTGAGGGGCAGCTGGGTCCGGGATTTCACAAAGTGGTATCAAAGGATTTTCTTTCTTCTTGCTTTACTATTTGGCGATGATAGACTTGGAGAATGGGAATTATTAGGGACTTAGCCATGATCCATGCTTGGGCATCGTGAACCCATGTACGGGGTATGAGACAAGTTTCCTATTTTATGTTGTTATCGATTCTTCTATTTACTATTGATACCATTTCACCGTTGGGTGCTTCACATGTTTTGTGATGTTATTGAGATTTTTCAATGTTGGGATTTGGATTTCATGGTTCGACCCAATAAAATGAGGGTTATGCATTAGAACATGCATCACGATAGACACAATATGATCATGCCATGCATATTGCCATGCCATGTTTAAATTTTCAGCGAGCATTGTCTGTTGTTTATTTCCATGCCTTGTTTATATGTGTGCCTTTGTGATAGGCCTTCATGCTTGTTGTGTATTAAGAAATTATGTGGTTTTAGTGGGTGTCACTCTTTGGTTCATAAGGTGTATGGGCCCTTATGGATCGGAAAAAGACATTCCAACTAAACCAATATTTTTCTTTAAAGGAAATTTGAATGCTTGATTAGTGTAAGTAAATGAGAAATGACATACAAGTGTGTGTTATCTTTTAGTTCATGAGGAGTATGGGCCCTTATGGGTTGGGAAATTCCATATCACTGGATTTGAAAATTTTGAATGTTTGCTTGTTTTTCTAAGAACCCTTGTAGGTGTGTGTAGGTGATATGAGGGGTTGGAAGGCGTAGTACCTATCCTAGTTTCTAGAGTTCAGCCTTTAATTTTTTGGATTCCTTTTATGATACATTCATTTGGAATTATAGCATTATGCTTCCACGACGTCCTCGATTCGTGCGCACTGAAGGCGGCGACGACCACGTTCCTGAGCCGCCAGTTGATCTCCCAGTCGATCCACTCGTGGCTCCTTTTTCTATTCCTGAGATGGGCGCCGATGCCCAGTTTCATGAGGGTTTCTTGAGGATGATGTAGAGTATGCAAGGTGGAGTGCGACCTACCCCGAGTATGGAAGAGTTGACCCGCAAGTTTCAGTTACAACATCCTTCAAATTTTTCAGGAGATAGAGGACTTCTTGCTGCTAAGTCTTGGATGGAGGCGATCCGGACCATATTTGAACATCTCGAGATGCCTCCCAAGAAGAGAGTAAAATTAGATGTTTATATGCTACGCGATTCAGCTTGAAGGTGGTGGGACGTTATCACCCAGTCGAGATAGCAGGGGGACCTGGTCTGGATAGATTTCCAGGCAGTCTTTTATGACTTTTTATTTCCCCATACCTTGAGAGCTGACAGAGATAGTGAGTTTATGAACCTGTAGAAGGGGACCATGACAGTCATGGATTACTCGTCTCGATTCACCGAGCTGTAGCATTTCGCCCCATCGCTAGCTGCCGATGATCTGATGGCCGTTAGGAGTTTTGAGGATGGGCCGAGCTATGCCATTCGGTTTTAGGTAAACGTGTTCAGGTTGACATCTATTCCTGAGATTGTTAACCAAGCTCTGATTACTAAGCGGAACTTGAGGGAAGCGGATAGTGAAAACCAGGGAGATTCAACACCAAAATCTTCCAGTGGGTCTTCTTCAGGGCGGAAGAGATGTTTTGAGTTTTCCCGTGGGGGAGGCAGCAGTCAGGCTCCCAACACAGATAGTTCTTATATTTTCCATCAGTGCGAGAGGAAGGGACACTTTAGGGCGCAGTGTCCGTGGAACCCAGTGGAATTCAGAGGCTGTGGCCAGATGAGTCACCTTCAACGTTTTTGCAGGACTTCTTCTCTAGTGCCTAGTGAGCAAGGATCTACACCTACTCCATGATCTGGTGCTGGATCGATAGGACTTCGTCAGTCAGGCGGCTGGAATACCGCTGGCTGATCAGGTCGTGGTAGCAGTCAAGGTAGAGGTAACTAGGCGCATGACTCTCAGCACCAGTAGGGTGGGTCTGCTCAGGGTAGTCAGGCTGTGACTCAGGGTCGTGGTTCCGGCCAGTTATATGCAGTCGAGCCTATGCCATAGAAGCAGTATGCCAGGCCATCTACTGTATGAGGTACGATTTTAGTTGCCTCTACATTGGTATCTTCTTTGTTTGATACAGGTGCTTCTCACTCTTTCATATCGGAGGCTATCACGGAGAGTTTGGACCTTGACATTGAGTCGTATCACGATGTGATTATGATAGATACCCCTTTAGGTGTCCGTTCAGAGGGAGTTCTCCATTTTCAGAATTTTCCCCTCAAGGTGGGCGGTTACCTTTTCGTTTGGAACTTGTATGTTCTGGATATGACAAGTTTTGATGTAATAGTTGGGATGGATTGGTTAGTTCCCTATAGAGCACGTATTGACTGCTATCATTAGAGGGTAAAATTTACGTCAGCAGAGGGTGACACACATGTTCATAAGGGAGAATGTGATCTTAGTGCAACACGAACAGGACCCAAACAACAGAAGTTGGGTGGTTTCACGACACAGGTTGCCAATCTTTATCTCGATGACCAAGGGTTACAACCCACTACTTATCCTCCTATAGTGGAGCTCTTTAGATATGTCTTTCCTGATGACTTCTCTAGTCTACCTCCAGTGTGAGAGGTGGTATTTACCATTGATCTTGTACCAGGAGCAGCACCAATGACCATTCCTCCTCATAGGATGGCACCTAAGGAGATTCTAGGGCTCAAGAGTCAGTTAGAGGACCTGGAAGAAAAAGGCTTTACACGTCCTAGAACTTCTCCTTGGGGATCACCAGTTCTCTTTGCTAAGAAGGGAGATGGTACCCTTCGTCTTTGCGTGGATTACTATAAATTAAATCAGCTTATGATTAAGAATCAGTATCCTTTTCCTAGAATTGATGACCTCTTCGATCAGCTCCGAGGAGAGAAGGTTTTTTCCAAGATATATTTGAGGTCGGGCTATCACCAGGTGTGTCTCAGGACTTCAGAAATACCTCGTACGACATTCAGGAGTAGGTATGGTCTCTATGAGTACCTAGTCATGCTGGTTGGGCTTACGAATGCACCTGCAGTATTTATGGATCTTATGAATTAGATTTTTCACCTTTACCTTGATTATTTTGTGGTTGTATTTGTGGATGATATCTTAGTCTATTCACACTCGAGACACGACCATGCAACCCATCTTGATATCGTACTGAATACACTAAGAGAGCATTAGGTTTATGCTAAGCTCAGTAAATGCCACTTTTGGGTAAATAAGGTTCACTTCCTGGGTCACATTATTTCTGAGTATGGAGTTTTAGTTAACCCTGAGAAGGTGAGTGCTGTAGTCTCTTGGGAGAAACCCAAGAAAGTCTTCGATATCAAAAGTTTCTTGGGGATTAATGGATATTATAGGTGGTTCATTTAGGACTTTTCATTCCTAGAAGCACCGCTCACAGCTTTGACCAAAAAGGGGTGAGATTCGAGTGGTCGGAACCTTGTGAAACAGCTTTTCAGAAACTGAAGGGCAGACTGACTTCGGCGCCAATACTGATCTTGCCGAAGCCGGGCAGGTCTTATACAGTCTATTGTGATGCGTCAGGTATCATGATTGGAGCTATCTTGATGCAGGACGAGTGATTCATTGCGTATGGTTCTCGTCAGTTAAAGCCTCATGAACGTAATTATCCGACGCACGACCTCGAGCTCGTAGTGGTTGTTCATGACTTACGCTTTTGGAGACACTATTTGTTGGGAGAGCATTTTGTGGTATTCAATAATCACAAAAGCCTCAAGTATATCTTCACTCAGCGGGATCTAAATCTTAGGCAGTGCAGGTGGGTGGAGTACTTGCAATCATTTGATTTCGAATTGGCCTATACTCTTGGAAAAGGAAATTCAGTAGCTGACGCTCTGAGTCAGAAAACTCAGTCACAAGTGGTTCAAGAATCTAATGAGGAGTGGAAGCTGATGGACCTATTTTCAGAGATGCACATTGAGGTTCAGAAGGGTCAGGGTCAAACTGTTCTCTCAACCTTAGCAGTGGCATCTACTCTTTTGGAACGGGTTAGGGGAAGACAGTTATCAGATCCGGAAGGCCTTGTTTTATGAGAAATTGTCATGGATGATGCCTCTACAGATTGGACCGTGGATGAAGGTGATACTTTATTGTTCTGTTGGCATGTATGGGTCCCATCAGACATTAGAGAGGATCTGATGAGGGATTTCCATGCCTCAGCATGGGAAGTTCACCCTGGAATCACCAAAATTTATCGTGATTTGCGATGACAGTATTGGTGGCCTAGCATGAAGCAAGAGATAGCCGGTTTCATCACGCGTTGTTCCACCTGTCAGCAAGTGAAGGTGGAACATCAGCGTCTGGCTGGGATTTTGCAGCTGTTGTCCATTCCAGAGTGAAAATGGGATAATGTTTCTATGGACTTTGTAACTGCATTACCCAGGTCACCTCATGGAAACGATGCAGTATGGGTTATCATCGACCGTCTGAAGAAGGTCGCACATTTCTTACCAGTGCGGGAGACCTTCACAGTTGATGACTTGGGAAGGATGTATGTTAAGGAGATATTATGCCTTCACGGAGCACCTAATTCAGTTTTTTTTGGACAGAGACCCTCATTTCACATTTCGGTTCTGGCAGGGTTTACAGAAGGCTTTAGGTATCCAGGTACTTTTGAGTACGGCCTATCACCCATAGACTGAAAGGCAGACCGAGCATACTATACAGGTACTGGAGGATATGTTACATTCCTGTGTCCTCAATTTCGGAGGTTCATGGGAGAAACAAATTCCTCTTGTCGAGTTCAGTTATAAAAATAGCTTCTAGGCTACCATTGAGATGGATCCCTATGAAGCCTTATATGGTAGGCCTTGTCGCTCACCTTTGTGTTGGCTTGAAGTAGGGGAGGCATCTATTCTTGGACCACATCTTGTGCAGGAGACTATGGAGCAGATACAATTTATTAGGAAGCATATGCAGACAGCTCAGTCTAGACAGCAGTCCTATGCTAACAAGAACCAATGACCTCTTGAGTTCGAGGTTGGGGACTGGGTTTTCTTGAAGGTCTCACCCAGGTTGGGGCAGAGACATATACATAAGCAAGGTAAGCTTTCACTGAGGTTCGTAGGACCCTTTGAGGTGGTGAAGCGGATCAGACCAGTAGCTTACCAGCTTTCACTTCCGCAAAGATATCAGGCCATGCACAATGTTTTTCATGTATCTCAGCTTCACCGATACTTTTCAGATCTAACTCATGTGTTTCATCCTGATGAGGTTGAACTGGATATAGATGCTTCCTTCGAGGATTATCTGATGAGAATTGTTGACCGGAGTGTGAAGACACTCCATGGAAGGTCTGTTCCTCTTGTATGGGTGTTTTGGCAGCACGGCCGGGTACAGGACGAGACCTGGGAGTGGGAGGCTGATATACATTCTCAATGGCTGAAGATTTTTGTTGATGACACCTCAGTACCCTCGGAAGTCCAACTCGGGGACGAGTTTCTTTAAGGAGGGGAGGTTGTAATGAACCAACTCTTTGGAAAAGGTACAGATCGTTAGTTTTTCTTTCAAATCTTTCCTTTAAGCTTTTTTAATGTGTGTAAGGTTCTAAGGAAGGTCCGGGGAGTGTCCAGGGTTTTTTCGGAGCCTGAGAGTTTGAGAAATGGACTTGAAGACAAGGGCACACGACCTGCACACGGCTTGCGCACGGTCTGGGTAAACCATGTGGCCTTTGGTCTGGAAGCAGTGAGGTGCGCACGGTTTGCGCACGGTTTGGGTAAACCGTGCGCATAAGCCGTGCAAACCTTTTTCTGGTGGTAGGGAAGTGCGCATGGTTTGCGCACAGTTTGGTAAATCGTGCACCTAAACCGTGCGACCAGTCCTGGGAAATAATTACCATTTTACCCTAAATTCTATTTAAGCCTAAATCTATTTCCTTCTTCTTCCAGCAGACAGAACAGAGGACGAACTCCTCCTTGAGCTCCCAAACCCTCTCCTCTCTCTTTTCCTTATGGTTTCTTCCCCCGGTGTCCATTACTTAATCCAAAAGAAGCACTGGAAAGGCCAAGGTAAGGCATACCGCACGCACCCCTTCTTCCTCGACAAATCTTTCCTTCCGTCGTGCTATTTTGATGAAGGCTCATATGCCCTATTTTCAGGGCATTGGACTAGAAATCAGATCTCTCCTAACCTGTTGAAACTCTGAGGTCGATATCAAGTGAGCCTACATATACAACCCTAAGGTAGGTGGTCATGTGGTTTCCATTTTGGGTTTTCACCTTATTGAGTTATTGTTGTCGTTCCGTGGGTTTACTTTCACCAAAACTCTTATTATTATTGACTCCTTACTGTCTAAATGACCCTTGCGATAGGAGGTTATGGGAACTACCCTCATTTGGGTGTTTAGGTATCGTATGACCCCGGTATGGACACCCATAGGTGTTATACCTTGAGTTTTAGCACTTTTTCACCTTTGGACCTTATGAATATGTCTTGAAATCCATTTTACATGTGACGCAAATGGGTTGGTTTGGTTAGGGCTTGGATAGGATGAGTTAGGCTACACCCCTTTTATTATTTTAAATGCATGTTTGCTTGAAATGTGATTATGTGATATTGTGAGATGGAAATTCCATGTTTTATTGATATGAATGTTATAAGAAGTGTATTCCGTATAAACTATGCTAATTAAATGATTAAGATTCGGGATAGGGGTAGACTGTGAGAGCTCCCCTAATTAAATGATACAGCTTCGGGCTAGGGGTAGACTGTGAGAGCTCCCCTCTGTTATGGCTTCAGACTAAGGGTAGACTGTGAGAGCTCCCTTGAATAATTATTAAGCCTTCGGGCCGGGGATAGATCGTGAGAGCTTCCCCAAGGTTGGGCCAGGGGTAGAATCGAGAGCACTGCCCCTGGGTTAAGGACGTCTGTGAGTTCTGTCCCAGTCCTACCCAACGTATTATATATATATATATGAATATATATATATCTATCTCTAAATAAGAAGGTGAATCATTCAGACTACTAGCCATGGGATGAGGCGGGTAGACCTTCCAGGTGTCCTGGAACCTGAGCGGGAGGGTTGTTTATTGCATGCTTTACTTACTTGCACTCTATTTCCCACTATTACTGCAAACACCTATTTTGATTACAAGTTGAAATCGTTGGTGGTGGCCTACTGAGACTTGTCTCACACCCTACCCGAGCGGCCTCCTGGGCACCCTTGTAGACTTTACTGTTGCAGGTACTAGTAGGGGAAAGGCCCAACTTCAGGTTGTTGATACATGTATGTTCTAGCTAGAGTTCCAGAGAAGAGGACCAAACTTGGATTGGGATGCTCGTGGACTACTTTTGTTCTCTTTTTTTATTACTGCATAGCATGCTTGCCATCTGTTTCCATTATATCAACATTCCATGCATCCATTTTGTACCAGACACTGCCTATGAGGATTTTGTATATTTATCAGGGTTTCCTTACTTCTGTTTTTTGGTTTGTATGTTTCCACTTTTCTCATGTTTATCCATTGGTTGTGCTTCCGCTATTTTGTTCATTTGCTGCTATACCGCTGCGTACTCTGACATGGGGGTACAGTCACCCCACTTACTTACCATTACACCCCCACTACTAGTTGGCAACCCCTGGCCTATGGGGAGACGAGGCAGGGGTCATGTGGCCAACCGGGCTCGGGGCTCGGGTTGAGGGGAAACCGGGTCCGGGACATCACAGTTATGGAGGGAAGAATTATCACACATGAGTTTACATTTTTCCACGATTCTAGCTCGAGTTAGGTTATCTATTGTTTTTGTTGGGTACCGGGTGTGATGGGTTTGATGTTTTGTGAAATCTTTGGTTAAATATTTTTTTGGGACCCGGTTGAAATTATTGAGGATTTAGAGTTTTTGGTTGGTTTTAGGCTCGAGCACGGGCACCACATGGTTTGTGTAAACTGTTCGGTTAGCCTAGGTACCCGTGTGGCCTGTTTGGGAAGGGGTAGAAGCTACCACATAGTTCATGCACAGTCACATGATCCATGTGAAGTAAGCACCTAGTTTCCTAGTATTAAATGAATGAAATGTCTTACTTTGATGTGAATATCTTTTAAATGGGTTTTCAATTGAATTGTTGGATTTTTCTTGGATTTTTATTTTCATATTTGAAAGAAAAGTGTGAGATAAATGTTTCACCATGAAGGGTGTTTACCTTTGTTGTTTCTATGATTGATCACATGTATGGATATATATGAGAAAATAGATGGGTTCTTAATATGGAACAAGGACATGCATGTGTAAGGTTACATGGGAAAACATTGATGGGTGAGAAATCCTTTAATATTGTTTCCTTTATAAATAGTGTTTTAAAGATATATGTGATGTATTGGTAGCTTGTAGTAGTGTTTTGTGTCCCCTATGTTTTGGAAGTGATGTTTATTTTGTGGGGTTTTAAATAAGTAATCCTTATTATTGGATTAGTTTTTATTGAGTTACTCATTTCCTTGTTCTTAGTGTCTTCCCCCACAATGATTTGATGGATTCTCAAGGTGAAACTTTGGGTGGTGCACCATTAGTAAATAATTCAGTTGATTAACCAACAGACTATACTCTTGAACTAAGGAAGATGAACCCACCTCTATTTTAAGGTCAAAAATATCCTCTAGTTAAAAAGGAGTGGTAACAGAGGATTTATAGGGACTTCATTTTCCTCATGTTGCATGAGTCACTAAAGGTAAAGTTTTATACCTTTATGCTTGAAGGCCCAACATGGAAATGGTGGAAGTCTGTGTCTTGAAGCAAGCCTTGGAATGATCTTACCTGGAAGTTATTCAAGTCGTAATTCATACAAAAGTATTTTTATGAGATGATGATGGTGAGGAGGAATATAGAGTTTTATGGTCTTCAGTAAGGTGTTGGATTGGTGTTGGTGTTATATCACTGCTTCTTGGACTTAGTTCCATGTGACCCATGATATGTTTAAAATGATCCTATGAAGGATCAATAGGCTTCTCCCTAAACTACAGTCGAAGGTTGAAGAGATCACCCTAACCACTTTCTCTAATGTGGTGAGGCAAGCCTTCCATGGTGATACTGAGTTAGTAGGAGATCATAAGATGTCTAATCTTCCTATGGTTTTTAGATGTGGTGATGAGGATATTAGTAAGAAGAATGGAAAGTAGCCCGATGCTGGTGGTGCTGGTAGGGGAATTAAGAGGCCTTCAAACCTCTCATCAACCTCCTCAGGGTGAAATACCATGATTTTTCATCAATTTGGAAGTCTTTGTAACAAGTTTCTATCATGACCTAATTCTCCAAGAACCATCCACAACTTTGGATCCTTGGGTCACTTTTAGAAGTTCTGTCAGGGTGTTTTTAAGAAGTTATGTGAAGCTAGACCCAACTCTTCAATGGTCACCCCCACCCATTCGCAGGAGTAGGGTGATGATTGGGATTAGTTTGGGGTTTTCTCTCTGTAATGTTCCTTGGATGTAATATCCATATAATGTGGTAGTTTTGGTGTTTCCTTCTTATTTAATTGTTATAAAGTTTGTTTTTGAAACTTTTGAAACTTACATTTTAATGGAATCATTTTTATAAAATTCATATTCATGTGTTATGTCTGGGGGTTTCTAATGCATGACTGAGAGGTAGAAGATACTTCAAACATCTGAGATCCATACATGGGACCCAGATTGAAGATGATATGTAGTCAGGAACCCCAAATAATGTAAAAGATCATGGTCTATTGCCCGTCTTTAGTGTGGTAGTTGGAAGAAGATTATGTTGTCTATGTAAATTCTTTATCTCGAATGGGATCATTTAGTGGAAAGAAACATAGGTCCCCATTTCTCCTTCGCAGGTCATGTGGGTGAAATAGTTTCTCCAAATTTATACTGAGGTATGGATACCTCATTTTCTTTAATGTCATTGTTTGTACTCGTATGGCTATGAACCTCTGTGTGGTTTTCCATGTATGAATATCCTTGTAAGTTCGTATCGATTTAAGTTTAGGCTGGGATCATCTGAGGGTGGTAATGCCAGTGGAATTGGTAAACCGTATAGTTTATTATATTGGGTTTTAAGTTTCATTATTCGGGACCCTTGTGCTAGGATATTTAGTGTACATGAAGCTCCCAATTTAACCATGTCACATTTTTCATTTTGGTCAATTCTAATCAGTTACGATTTGTCAGTTAAAATGGTGGGGAGCCCATTCGGGCCTCCCCCTGTTGGTATTTCAGTCTAGCTTCAGTTGTTAAGTTGTTTCTATTGATGGGGAGACCATTCGGGCCTTCTCATGTCAGTACATATGCTTTGTTCCTAGTGTCAGTATGAAGATATATAATCTCATTCGTATCTATCCAACCTCAATCTCCTCTCTTGAGTAAATGTTGGTATTGGGTCACAAACAACAATTTCATTGAGGTATGATTTTGAAATCAATCTTGAATATTTTTGTTAATGTTCAAATGTGGTTTTATTTCATCTTACAATTTAAATAAATTGGTATGGGTTTTGTTAGGTAATGTGTGAGACATTTTGGTTTAACAGGTTGGATTGCAGAGCGAGAGTTTATTTCTTACGATCGACTAGATGGAGGTGTCTTAGCTTACTAGGGAGGGTTATATTTAGCATGGATTCAATTTTGGGTCCCCTGAGTTTAATTTTAAATCACTTTTATTTGATGATAATGTTTTGTATCTTATCAATTGTTTTTAATTAGTAATATCATTGAACTTTAAAGGAGAATCAATTTATGTTTTGGTGTTTGTCCTCGTTATGTATTTCCTAGTGCAAAAAGCATTATGGTGGGGGGAATTGTCACATATGGGTTTTAATTTTTCCTCGGTTCTATCTCGGGTCGGGTTATCTGTTTTTTTCTTGGGCACTAGGTGTTATGGGTTTGGAGTTTTGGGATATCATTATTTGATTCTTTGGTTTGGAGACCAATTTAAATTTTTGAGGATTTGAAGTTTTTGGTGGGTTTTAGGCTGGTGCACGGGCACCGCACGGTTAGAGGAAACTGGGTGATCATACCAGGTACCTGTTCAACAACTTCTAGAATGGGTAGATGCTATGACATGGTTCGTGCATGGTCACTTATGTAGTGCGAGGTATCCATGTGGTTTCCTAGTTTTTAATAATAAATAAAAGGAACAAAAAATGGGAAAAATAAAAATAAATTAAAAGAGTGTTTAATAATAATATTCATATTATTATTATGATTATGATTATGATTATTTTATAAATATTATAATTATTTGATTATTATTATTATTGTTTTTATAAAAATTATAATTATTATGAATATTAATTGTTAATATTATTTTTAATATTACTATTATTAATATTAGTTTTATTTTTTAGGGTAAATCCCCCTCTTCCTTTCCCCCTCATCTCCATGCTACCCCCTCCTTCCCCCTTAATTGTTCAGCACACAACCCTCCTTGCTGCACACTCCTCTTTAACCAGTTCCTCCCCTTATGGTGGCCTACCTTCCACCCCCAGCGAGCATTCCTTTGGCTGGTACTTCCACTATCCTATGCACGACCCCTCTCTGATGCCACCAGTCTCTGGTGTGTGGCCTGCTGGTGGCCCTTCTTTGGTGAAAGACCTCTCTAGAACGACCCTCCTCTGGTGGAAGCTCCCCCAACAATACTCCATTAATCATCTCCTTTTCTTTCTTCCCATTTTAATCTTCTTATCTAACACTAGTGTCCATGTTGGAAATTTTCCTGGATAGGGTTTCTCGGTTTTGGGGGGTTTTCCCTCTTAGGGTTCCTTGAGATTGGATATAGCCTCCCTTGGGTGCAGTTAAGGTGCGATTGGTTTTTTTCATTGATTTCCTGAAGTTTCTTCATTATTTGAGGTAGGAATTGTTTTCACCTCTAATTTAATGTTATGATTTCATTGATTGATTGATTTTCTCACATTTATTAATAACTAAATAGTGATGTATCATGCTTAGAATGACCATCCCTTGTGAAATAATTTGTTTTTCCTAATCGATTTGAATGTGTGATGTGGATTTGAAGGATTTTTCACACCAAATGCTTGTTAAATTATATGGTTGATTTTTCTAAGTAGTTTTTGATTATTAAAATCATGGATTGATTTATTATACTATAGTGTGATATTTGAAATGATGATTGGTTTTCCAAAATGGAATTCTAAATTTATTAGGAATGAAATTGGATATATTTTGTGTGAGTGCTTTGGAGTAATGTTTTAGGAATTTTTTTTATGAATAGTTTGAAAGGTGAAAACCTTGTTTTTAAGGTAACATAAGGTGAAAATGATGTTGGAATAAGTTTTTAAAGGAAAATATATACATGAAATGTTGAACTTGATGTGTAATTTTCAATATAAATTGTAAAAATTTAATTGATAAACGGTGAGTTTTGGAATTTATTTTGGTTTATGTGTGGATTTATAAAAAGGGGTTTCACCCATGTAATTGGTTGAGAAATAGTTTGATCATAGTGTATTTTTAAATATGGAATTTTGTGAAGTGTTCATGTGATAATTAATGTATTGAAAATGGGTCTGGGTGAGAGTAAAATGGATGTTTGGGTATTATGGAAAAATTTGTTTTCCCTGAAATGTTTGGTATTGGTTTGTGAAATTGGTGGTATGTGTGGCTGGTTGTTTGGCTTGTTTAGAACACCCCTTTGAGAACATAGCATGGGAAACTAGAATAGTAAATATGATTACTGATAATTATTTCAACACTAGTTTATATTATGAACTGGAAAGTGGCCCTTAGTATGGACTATCTACTTTGGGATTGTGCCTCTCGGTCAAGCCAGGTAGGGAGATGATCAAGCATTTGGGAATTATGATATCATCACATAAGGAATTCCTTAGAGATGATTCAAATGTATAGTATGTTCTAGTCTCCTATAATTTCAGAGGATTCCACGTATTCCTCTGACACTAGGATCGTTAGTTCAATTGCCCTCATTATGTGGAATCATGAACATTATGTTTGGTTTTAGTGTTATCCTATAAAATTGGGAATGTGTGTTTTTGTAAAAAAGGTTTCAAAGAGGATTTATTAGAATACTAGATATTTCTCTTTATTTTTCACAATAATGAAAAATTATCACTTCCTAATTGGTTCCATTTTTTTCTTCTCCCCTTGATCATTGTTTTAAATCATGAGGGAAATGGATTAAGATTTTTTAAAATAAAAAGTGTGGAAACCTTGTATTTATATATTGTATTTCAATCCTATTAATAAATGTTTTTTATTGAAATGGTGTTCATTGAGAATATAACTATTCAATATTACCTACTATATTTTAATACACATTCTTATAGAATTTTCTTGTTTTTAGTTTCTAATATAGGTACCAGATTGAACTTGATAGCCTCAGGCGATGGTTGATCATAGATTGGAGACTAACACTAGGGGTCACATGGAGTTGTTTTGGGTGTCATGTTAGGTTTATTTTTTCATGTATTGTTTTTTATCTTTTATTGTGATATATGTAATGTAATTTTTGAAAAGTATTTTTTATGTTATGTTTTTCATTTAATCATTTTGATGATTTTGTTTCTTTTTTTTGAAAAAACCATTCACATTATCTATAATGAATCCCTTGGTGCTTCTCGCCAGCCTAGGAGGAGAAGGAAGGAATCTAGGGCCTTTCCATAGATCATCTTAGGTGATAGATATAGGGTCAAACCGGGTTTGTTCATGACAAGGTCACTATATGGATGGTCACACATGGACTTTAGTTGAATCATTATGTTTTACCCTTATGGTTTGAACTATTTGGTCTAGATATGTATGTATCATTGATATGTTATCTTAATTTTTCATTATACCTTGGTGTTTTCCCTATTTTAGGTTTATTATGATATATTTTTATCCACATTATTTTTACTTCACCATGCGGAAGATCTTCTTGGGTGGGTTTTAATGATGACCCAAGTTGGTTTATTAAAAATTGGTTGTATATACATTACCCAACATGAAGTGTTGTGTCATTTTATAAGACTGATTTAGTGTCTTAGTATACCATAGTTAGGACAATTATAATTTAGATAGGAACTATGTAATAGAGGCCTGGTCATCTATCTTCTTTGACTAAAACTGAGTTTTCATGGGTGTTCATTGATTTTTTAATTATTGAGACTTAGTGGTTGGATGTTATTATTAATGAACTAGATATGGGGTTTATTTAAATAGTAAAGTTCCCTTTAATTGTTCATAATATATATGACTACTTTTAAATTATTTTTTTTAAATCATTAAAATTGATACCCAAATTTGGTCCAATGATTTGGGAATATTATAAGGCCACATGGGGTTTTGTTTTGCGTTTTTTAGATAATTATTATGAGAATATATCATTTTAATTTTATAGGGGAAGTAGTGCAATAGATTCCATAGGATAGTCCTCTAGTGGAACCTTATTTAATATAATCTGTAATATGAACTATTCATGCTTTTGGTCAAGCATGCATTGGGAACATGAGATGAGAAATAGATCACAACTCAAAATTTACTAAGAAGATTCTGAATATCATTAATGGTAAAAAAGAAACCTATGAATATAAATAATTTATTCATAATATTGATAAGATATTAATAATATTGATAAGATATTCAACTTCATGAAACCTCTAAAAGACTATATGGTGGGTTTTTCCTTATATGTGCCTGAGGGATTGGGAAGAATATGGTGGGACTCTATTATGAGAGATATTTTTTACAAGGATATTACCAATAATTCATTGAATTAAATTTTCAAACATAAATTTTATGCTCAAAATATGTGAAATGAAAAGGACCCTGAGCATAGAGAAAGGGGAGCATATCATTCTAGAGTATTCCACATATTTTGTTGAGTCAGTACATTAGGCATTAACACTAGTCACCAATGATTAACTAATGGCTCTGAGGTTTTAGTTTTGATTTAAGGATAATATTTGGTTGATGATGATTCTATTATTCCTCTATAAATTTATAGTGGCAGTTGATAAGACCATGTTTGTTGAAGGAGGTTTTTAGATGTTGAAACAAATTTTTATTGATTATTTTTTATTTTGTTGTATTTTTTTGTCAAGAAAATTAATTCAAATTACATTTTATGTTTTGGTGAAAATAGTGAATGGCTTAAAAGTAATCAGAAAATATTTAATGGTTGAAAAGTAATCAAAAAATCAGATTCATTTTTGATAATAAGGTTCTTTGTTTTGTTTTTTTTGTTATGAATATGATTTGTGAAAAAAATTTGTTTATTATAGTCACCTTATGTATGGAAAGAAGTTTTTGATTTGTATGAGAAAGTGTATCAGAGTCTGAAAGTATCCATTCAAGATCAAAATATTTTTTTCTAATATATATGTTATCATAAATCATATGTTGTCTAGGAAACTTGTGTTGTAATACTTATGTAATAAAGGTGTAGAAAAGTATTATCAATTAGTTTAAGTATTGGTTGGAATGAAAGAAGACGCTGGGATAATCTGATTTCATAATAAATTATATTGTTTTCAGATGATTATATGTTGATCATAATTGTTCTCAATGTCATGAGTATGTGCTAATTACAATAAGGGGTTCATAGAAGACGGCATTCAATGTTTTCCAATATTTGTTTATATATGTGATTTCAGCAGACACATTATTGTATGAAGGCTGTTATTCTTTTTAGGAATGTGAGAATATTAAAATGCTTATTTTAAATCAAACTGATAATCCAAATATATGAACCTTCTATTAAATATGTTGGTAAATGTCAGAATTTTATTTATAATGAAATCATAAAATAGAAGAGGTTGTTGCTGATACTGATCCAACGAACATGGTATGCCATTGATCAATCAGAGGTGGGATATTTTGTGGACACAAAATGAAAGTGGAGTTTGTTTGGACAAATTCATGTAATAATTTCAAATAACGATCAAACCATTGAAGATCAAAAATTTAGTAAACTATTTTCATCAGGTTGAATTTTATTACAATTGGGTCAAGAGAAAAGGGTTTTTTTACTCAAGTGGGTTATGGTTAATCAGATTTTCATTGATACTAATCCATCTGAAGGAACTAGAGACCAATCCTTTAGATTCATACTAACACTAATACTACATTGGATGTTGTATGAGGATGTTGGTGAACAATTTAAGGGAAAAGAATTGCTTTGATGATATTTTGGATGTGTTTCCAATGTTATACATTATACCAATGTATATTTAAAAGGGGTATTTAATTCTATAAAAGTTTCAGTAATGTTAGTGGTAGAGTTATTTAAAATGTTTCACATGGTAAAAAGCATCATAATAATATTTTTTAGTCTTACATATCCTTCCATCATAATGAGGAAAATCATAATGAAAATTGACACTGAATTGAAGATCAGTTTGAATGTAATGAATCTTGATGAAGTTTTATGGTGACGTGAGAAGTTTTGAGAATATTTGAGAAAATTTTAGAAGTGTTAATGATATCAAATATTGATATGAAAAGAAGAGGAAATTCAATATCTAAAAATTGGTCAAGTGGAAAAACATTTTAGATTCCCATATAAACAAATTTTTTTGCACCTATAGAAGGAATAATGTACATAGTACATTATAATGGATTAGAAAAATGTTCATGTGTGGAAAAAGAGAGATAATTTTTAATTTTATAGGGAGAAAATGTTTTCATATAGAGTTTACCTTATGATGTTTTTTGGAAAGAGGAAAGTAAGTGGTTAGAGTTTATCATATTAGATCAGGCAATCAGACTGGTATTTCTATAAAAAGATAGAAGCAGTTCATAATTGTTTTAGTAGTATTCTGGAAAACTTCTATTTCCAGACCTAGAAATCAGAATGAGCCAACATAAGTAGTGTATATATAAATATGTTCTTACCTACTACTAAGATGGAAGTTGAAGAATTATTTTGACAATTTAAAAAAATCATAGTTGATAAGGAAGAACAATAACATGTTTGGAACTAATTAATGAATTTTTCATTAGTTATTACACAAACATGTATTATATGTTTTTTTTCAAAAATAAGAACATGAACTTTTTTACTGATCATAGTACCATAGAAGTGTAAGTCTATATCCTACAAGTTTTATCCACACAAAAGGATTTTATTCATATGTATTTTTTGGTACTCAATTATTTCTAAACCATTCCAAATATGTATATACTCTTTTGGAGTAGTGAAAATTTTAAATAGTTGTGTTCCTATGGATGTGTGAGTATTTTATTTTCAATGATGTGATAAATCTTTAACAAGAGGTGAATTTTGTTTCAGATGAAATTAAATGTAAAAGAAAATGATATCAATGATTCACCTCTCCCCCTTTCAGTGATACAGTGATCCTGAATGGACAATATCAATTTGTATCTGAGGGGGTTCCCTTTGTTTACTCTTTGCTAAAGTATTTTTGAAGGGATGTTGTGATGGGGAATATTAATTGTGCAAACAATAAGTGGATTCTAGTGTTTGATTGAAATAAATATTATATTTGGAAATATAAAATGTTTCCTTATCTTATCTCTCTTGGGTATAATGTTTTGGAAGTATCTATAGATGAATTTCCTCTTATTGATCAAAAAGTTCCTCTCACATTTTTAGAAAGGAAAATCTTTAGAATGATGGAAGAGATAATAATGATTTACTATCATCATTTTCTGAAAGTGATTTTCTATGAGTGAAGTGAGTTTCTAATACTAAAGGTATCTTGGATAATTTGAAGAAAATTTATGATATAAATAAAAAGGTGACGAATAAAGGGTTACAAATATAGAGGCTGTAGTATGATGATATGAAAATGGGTGAGTATGAATATGTTGGTGATTTGTTTACAAGGGTGAATGATATTATTAGCACCATCATATGTCTTTGTGAGAAGTTGAAATTCTCAAATATTATTGAAATTATCTTGATAAATAATCCTGATATATTTGACTCAAATGTTTCATCATCAGAATATAGAGATCCTAAAACTCTATATCTAGATGATCTTCATAGTACACTAATTACTTATGAAATGAGAACAGAGAATGTAATGAAAGTAATGCTAAAAGACGATTGATAAATGTAATTTAAGGATGTGAAGAAAGGAAATTATAAAAAGGTTCTTAAATAAGAATAAGTTGGTGACTGTAAATTTGGAAATGATGTATGTAATAATCTTGATTAATTTTTATACTTATTTCTAAAAATATGAAAATATATACAAGAAATTATAAATGGAAATTTCCCATGAAATGATTTGAATGTGGATTTAGATTGTTGTTAGTTATCCTAGAAAAAATAATAAGGAAGATAGTGAGGAATATTGTAGAAGAATAAGAAGATCAAGGAAGAAACAATGTGATAAGTCAAAAATCTTATTCTATGGGGAATGATGAGAAGTTCGATAAATCCATAAGAAGAAAGATTCCATATAATGATGATGAAGAGGAATATAATGAATATGAGGCTGAAATGTTTATAAGTATTGATGGATAAATTATATACATTACAATAGTTAATCATGTTGAGTTTTGATGTAGTAATTCTGATGAAGAAGAGACTGAGTGTGAGTTTTATCTGAATACAGAATTGAATAAACGTTTGAGAAAGATTGTAAGAAATGAAAAATAAAACAAGAATTTGAATAAGTACTTTCCTAAAAAAATAATTCATGAATTTCCTCATAAATAAATGTTATCTAACTTGAAGAAGTTTTTTTGTCCAAATAATTATCATGATAATGTAAAGAATATAAATTAAAATCTTTATGTTATGTTCATGGAAAAGAAATAAGAGTTGGAACCTGTCCAACATAAACATTCTAAAGATGAGAATATAGTTATATGTTTGAAGAAATCTATTCTAAATTTGGCTAATGATCCTGAAAGGATAGACCTGAGAATGATCAAGAGTTTTTCAAAGGTTAAAAAGAATGTGGAATTTTTTTCTAAGAAGAAGAAAGTTGGGAAAGTCAAGTATGCGGCTAAAACCAATTAAGTAGAGAAGTAAGAAGTTAATAAAATATTTGTGACCAAATTTTTTTTACTACATAATGTTCTGATAAGGCTAGAATGAATTCACTTTTAAAAGGAATATTCTAGGTTTTAATATAATTTTTTGTGGTCAACCAAGTTCTGATGAGAATGATAATAATTTTGATGAGAAATAAGTTCAAAACTCTAGAAATTATGGATGTTACTAAGTAAAATATTCCTTCTATGGGTACTATTGGTATTGTGGTATATTCTAAAATATGGAAAATATTTTTTGGTTTATTCAACAATATTAAAACTATTCTACAAACTATAGAATGTAATGTTTGAGGGGGATTCAATCCTAACAAAAGAAGAATTTTAAAAATGATGTTTTGATGAAATATGAGAAGGTATGTTTGAATGTTTAAAATAGATTTCATCATTTGAAATCTACTTTTGAATGATGTGAAAAATCTTTACATCTTGAAAAATAATGTCATGTTTTGTTACTAGAAGAAAAAATGGTTTATAGCAATTCGTAGAAGATAGTTGTGAAAGAAGATAAAGGTTATGAAAAATCTATTTTTGTAGAAACTGATATCAATGATATAAAATAATAATGAACATGGATCATGGATAATGGTTGTTATTCTCATATGAAAGGAGAATTAAAATTATTTAAGAATTTAAAAGACATCAAATAAGGAAAAGTGTGTTTTGGAAATAATGAATCCCTTAGAATGAAAGGTGTTGGGTTTGTTATTTTTTTGAAGAAAAGATGAAATCCAATAAATCCATCACTTCAAAAAAGACATATTAGTAGCAGTTTATTATTGGTGGTTTTATTTAAAGCCACAAAATAAATCTAGTTAAAAAAATATAATACATGCATGGTTTAATCAAATAGCTGCTATTGTTTTTTAATTTTAATAATTAGTGGAAGTTAAATTGAAAACTCCATTAATTTTTATAAAAATATATAATTCCTCCCTTTACCCCTCATTTTTTGAGACCTTGGCCTTTAACCTAACCTATATCCACCCTTTCCTGACCTCCTCCTCTCACATCCCTGGTGGAAACTCCAACCCTGCCCCCTCGTCAGAGACCCCCATTCCCCCACCCTACAACCTACCACTATCCTTGGTAGTTCCCCCAATCATCAGGAACCCACACCCTCAGTTCTAATCCCAAGAGATGATGTGGACCCCCCATCTTACCTCCCTCTCCCTATCATGGTTCAACTCCATGACAATGACATAAACCCCCCCTCTAACCTTCAACTCCCTGTAATAGATCCCCTCCTTGACAGTAAGGTAGACCCCCCTTAAGGTTTCATAATCCTCCCCATAATCACCCCGAAGCTATTATTCACCAAGGGGGTTATTTTATTTTAATTTCTCTCTATATTTAAGATTTTATGTATACATGGTATTAGGTTACACATTATTGGTTAGTGAATTAGTAATTGTAGTTGTGTCATATTTTTTCTTTATCCTAGAAAAATACCTCATATGGAATATAATTATATAAATAATATGGTAGGGTTTTAAAGTTTTTATGGTCATGGATTTTTTTATCACACTTATGTTCTATTCATTCCATAGATTAATTGGATAGATATAATTTGATATATACTTCTATATAATAGAGGAAAGATTGACTATACAACTATGATATTAATAAATTCAGAATATTTGAGGGCCAATATAATTTAACCCTTTTGAATTAATTATAAATCATCATTATTTCCTAACAATTATTTTGGATATGATTTATTTTATTACAATCATGTTAGTGGGTTTCATCGCCTCCCACCCAGATACAAATATTAGCTAGTTTTCATGGAAGTACTAGGCCGATCTGGCTAGGAAGCTTATCCAATGAGGTATGGTTTTGAATTGGTTTTCTGGTTGTCTCTTGATTCATTATTGTTTATATTTTTTTTAAGGTTTTACACTTTTTCCCCAAAGTGGGATTTCCTGAAAAATGATATAAGAAATTACATCGGTAAAATTCATGGAATCTATAAATTTAGAAGAAAAAATACTACATATATCCTAAAGAGATGGTGTTCTCCTAGTTGCATCCTCTATAGTGGTAGCAAGGGGTGAATTATATTTTACAACTATAATAGACATATAGAGGTAAATATTTCAGGTATGAATGACATATCATGAGCTCATATAGAGTTGAATATTTTTGTAACAATATTTTTCCTATGAAAACACATTTAATTATATATATAATTTTTTTATAATAAATATTATTAATTTTAATATTATAAAATAAATACCAATTTTTTATTCAATAATGTAAATATTATCTTATGAATAATTTTTCATAATTTTTATAAATAATTTTTTCGTAGCTAAATTGTGAAAAAAATACAAATCTTTATATAAAATTTACTTTCATTACATTACTATAATGGAAGAATGGATTAAAATTTTTTTGATTCAATTTTATATATTACATATATAATAAATTAAAAAATATACTTTGTTTTATTAATAAAACACTTGTATATAATTTTTGAAACACACGTAATATTTTAATCATAATACTAATTTAGTCTATTAATTTAAAAAATTATTTTTATTCACATATTGAAATTAAATGCATAAAATATACATTTTATTTTAGATAAATATTATCATATTATGTAATTGTTCTATTTTATTTTTTTTGGAATAAATGTATAATTATTGTGATTGATGTTGATGACCATGATAATGATAAAAATATAATTTTCGATGAATTTTTTTATTAAATTTTGGTAATATTTAACTACTAAATTAGATTGATCTATATAAAATAATGAAACAAAAATTTTAATTTAAAAAATTAATGATTATATTAAAAATAATTTTATTTTAATAAATCCATTGTAATATTAAAAAAAAATAATAGTAAAAATATAATTTTTCTACAAAAAATATTTTTTCAATATATAATATTTTTTTAAAAATTTAGTTTTACTAAGGATTATTAATTTCATTATATTAAATTCATAGAAACGAAGGACTAACACACAAAAATTTAGTTAGAGGGGTTATTTTATATTTTTAGTAAAAAGTAATTTATATAGGTAAAAACATATTAACATAGTAAAAATAAAAAAAATAAAATGTAAATATATAATAACAAATAATTTTTTCTTTATTGAGAAATACACATTATCTTCCGACTCTCAATTTTTGGAAGACATATAATTTCATCATTTTTTATATTTTTTTTAAAGTTATTTTCCTTATAATTTTTTTCTAATTCTTTTTTAGTTTTTTTCACAATTCTTTTTGGAAGTCATATATTACTTTCAACTATCTTCCATAAGGCACAATAGGGATGAAATGTTTTTTCGACCAATGTTACCACACTTTCTATTTTCATTGGATTTTATCATCTAACTTTGAACACTTCGTATCGATTTTATGTTCTTAGTTGAAAAGACATTTTAATTATTGAAATATGGAAGAGTAGAGAAATATCACGTTCCCATTATGGTGAGTTTCTTGTGATATAATCGACACATGAACTTCTTGTGCTATTATATATTTCAACAATGAGAAAGGTTTTTTGGATTAGAACATTGACTCAATATGTAGTGTTGGTAGTTAGATAAGAAAAGACAATGGAAATAATGGTAACATTGGTAGTTATAATTTTTTTGAGACTTTGGGATATGTATTAATCAATTGTACCTCAATCTGACACATAATGTGACTGGTATGGTTCTATGTTATTATTTTTATTTAAAATTGAAATTAATTAAAAAAAAGAAAACTGACATACTAAAAAGGGGGAAAACATATTTTTATTAATTTTATGCTTTAATAAAATGACCTATAAGTTGTTTGTGACGTTTAGTAATTGGCTACACCTCAATCTAATACATGATGTGCCTTATATGACTCAAGGTGTTGGTTATTAGTCTAAAATCAACATTTTAGTTAAAAAATGTCACTCATTGAAAAAAGAGAAAACCACTTGTATTTTCATGATAATTTTGGATATTTATTCATAAATTACTTTGATGTGTATGAATAAGTCTCACATAAAATAAATTCATGATGTAAACTAAATGAGTCAAAGTGATTGTTTTCAGTTTAAAATGACAATTTAGTAAAATAAAAAGTTGTGTAATCCAAATTGAGAAAAATAATTTTTATTGTTTTGATAATTTATTACAATGATTTATAAGTCATTTTAGATGCGTAAGAATCATTCATACCTCAATCAGATGCACAATGTTTCTAGTATGAGTCCAAGTACATATTTTTATTTCAATTTGACATCAATTTTAGTAAAAGGACAAATAACCTTCTCAAAACAAATAAAACATATTCAGATTGTTTTGATACATTAGTAAAATGAATTATAAGTTAGTTTCACCATTTAGAAATCAACCTAACCACAATCTGATATGCAAAGTTTCTTTTATGACTTTAAGTGCATCTTCGTTATTTAAAAATGACAACCATTTTAGTAAAAAGGATAATTAACCAACTCAAAACTGTTAAATACCATTTATATTAATTTTTATACTTTAGAAAAATGATTCATATGTCATTTTTGACTTTTAGGAATCATCTGAAATTCAAGATGATACAAAAATGTTTCCATAATGACTCAATGTTTTCATAATCAGTTTAAAATCAACATTTTTAAAAAAAAGTTTATCTTACTAAAAACTAAGAAAACACACATATATTTTCATGATAATTTAAGAGATCAATTGATAAGCAATTTTTGACATTTGGGAATTTTTCTCACAAAAAAATGATACACGATCTGGTCAGTATGAGTAAAAGTTGTTGTTTATAGTATAAAATGACATTTTAGTAAAAATGAAAAGTGATATACTCAAAACTGGGAAAACACATTTAGATTATTTTGATATTTTTGATAAATTATCCATATACCATTTGGGACATATAGGAATCAGAAAGACCTTATTTTGATGCACGATGTGACCGGTATGACTCCAATTGCATCTTTTTATTTAAATTTGACACCAATTTTACTATATAAGAAGAACAACCTACCTAAAATAATGAAAATACATTCAGATTATTTTGATACTTTATAATAATAATCTATAAGTAATTTTTTATGTGAATGAATCATCTTCACCTCAATATGATGCACAATGTTCTTAGTATGGCTCCAAGTGTGTCTTTTCATTTGAAATTGACATCCATTTTAGAAAAAAAAAGAAAACTAAAATAATCAAAGCAATAATAAATAATTTATATTGTTTTGATATTTTAGGAAAATAATCCATAAGTAATTTATGATGTTTAATAATAAAACACATCTTAATATGATATAGTTTGTTCTAGTTATGACTCAATGCATCCCTTATTAGTTTAAAATTGAAATTTTAGATCAAAAAGTGCCACTCAATTAAAACAAAGAAATCAAGATCAAATTTATTGATAATTTAGTAAATCTATTCATAAGTAATTTTTTATGTTTAGGAATCATTATTATATAAAACTAATACATGATGTTATCAGTATCAATAAAAGTGCGTGTATTGAGTTTTAAATGGAATTTTAGTAAAAAGGACATGTGATATACTCATAACTAAAAAATGCATTCAGATTGTTTTGATACATCTATTAAATGATCCAAAATTCATTTGAGACATTTAGGCATCATCCAAACCTCAATATTATTTATGGAATAACCGTTATGACTCCAATTATATATTTTTATTTAAAATTTACATCAATTTTAGTAAATTAGAAAAATTAATTACTCAAAATCAAGAAAACACATTCAAATTGTTTTGATACATTAGGAAAATGATCCATAAGTCATATGTGATTTGTAGGAATCAACCAAACCTCAATTTGATAAAAGATGTTCCTGGTATGCCTTCAAGTGTGTGATTTCATATAGAAATGAAATCTATTTTACTAAAAGGGAAACAAACCAACTAAAAAAAGAGCTAAAAAATTCAGATTATTTTTATACTTTATGAAAACAATCCATAAGTCATTTATTATGTGTAGGAATCAACCTCACATCAATTAGATTTAAATTTTGATCTGGATGGCCATAAAATTGTTTTTAATGTTTTAAAACACAAAAACATGCATAAAATATGTAAAACCAAATAAAATGTCCACATATTGATGTTAAATCATGGGAAAACACTGCTTAATTTTTATTTATCTATATGCTTAGATGACAAAACAATACGACTTACAGTGTGGTCGTAATTACCCTATAAACACTTTTTCAATGTAAAAAATCATTTAGAAACATGGGTCGGGGGTGAAAATATGGAAAACAACATTAGATCCCTTGAAATAAGGGGACATATACCGTATATTTAATTTTGAAATTTTGGAACTGAAGACACATAATTATAAATTATGGTTTTCCTAGGATGTATGTAAACACGTTTTAAGGATTTTAAAACACTAAAATGTACGTGGAAAGGTAAAAACCAAAAATAAACTCCTATTGATTTATGTTTTTCTTTATTTTATGTTTTCATTTTTTTATAGTTGATTAGATGACATGGTCAGTTTCAGTTGACGAGATGATGTAGAGGTAGACCAGTGTAGTGGAGGTCATGATATGAATGTATATTGGGCATGATTTGTTTTGGACATATTTTATATGTATGTATTGATGAATGGGGTATTGGTTTATATATGTATGGTATGAAAGAGAAAGAGGCTATTATGACTATAAATATATTATGTATTTATTACAGGATTAGCATATATTCATGTTTTAGTTTATTTCATGTAAGTTATTATTTATAGATAGGTTTTTATTAAATAATATAAAATAAACTGATTTAGGGGTGGTTTTTAGTAAACATTGCTAAATATATTAAATAAAGTATGTTTTAGTAGTATTTACAATTAACAAACACAAAAAAAAACCACCAATGATATGTTTATTGGTGTTTTCTTTCTATATATTTATATTTCATGAGGATATGTTTAAAAAAAAATAACTCCCACTAAATAAACTTGAACCTGTTAATAAATTCTCCAAAAATGAAAAATAAAAAAACCACCATGAAATTAAAAAAAACTACCACTGAATTACCAGATACTATGCAATATTCAATAGTTTTATTAACCACCACTATACTATTAGGTGGTGGTTTAAACCACCGCTAGTCCAAAAAAACCTCGATGAATGATCTGTTTTTGTAGTGAATGTTTTTTATAGGTTGAAACACAAAATTTTAAGTTTTTCATAACATTATGTTGAGGGTAATGATTTTTTACATAAAATATGGTTTTTTAAAACAAAGGAAGATAGAAAAGTTGTTACAAGAGTCTAATGTACAAAAAAAGAATCTTTTTCCAATTTGGTGATGTTCAAAACTCTTATTACATAATATCGATAGAAGAAAATAATTTGTGGCATAAAAGGTTGTGATATATGTTTCAGAGAAACATGGTCAAGTTATCAAAGAAATATAGTGTCTATGGAATTCTTGATATGTCAAGAAAAATAGATTGGTATTTCACTATTTTTTAGAAAGAAATGATTATAACCCTATGAATAAGAAAGTTGATATTCATTCAACTGAACCCCCTAGACCTTATCCATTATGATATTTATAGTGCAATGATAAGATACTGAAATCACATAGATGTGTATTTCATTTCTTTTATTTATTATTTTACTTGCATAACTAGTGTTATGTATTTGAAACATAATTCATATGATCAGATAATTATTTAATGTTTTAGAAGAAGTTTTGAGAAGTAATGTTGATATTCTTTAAAAAATATGAGAATTGATAATAGTAGTAAGTAAAAGAATGAATATTTTAATATTTATATTAAAAAACATGGAATTTGGAATGATTTCAGTGCACCATTCACACCTTTACAAAATTGGGTTTCTGAGAGGAAGAATATAAGTTTAATTGAAATGGGGTGTACTATGTTACTTGAACATAGTATTTATCATTAATTTTGGAGGAAATTTTCAAGTGAAGTTTTTTATATTCATAACCATTGTTTCTATAGTCTATGTTCTGATGTGAATACATATAAATTTTTTTTATGACAAAACTCCATGTTTGAAACACTTAAGAGTTTTTGGGAGTCTGTTTGTCGTAAAGAAAAATGGCGTAAACCTTGGAAAATTATACCAGAGATGTGATGATGGAATATTTCTTGGCTCTGATTCATATGGAAGAAGATATGAATTTCTCAACAAAGACATAGGAAGATTAGTTTACAATTTTTATGTGAATGTAATTGAAAAATATGGTGAATATGTTCCACAAACACATGTATATAAAGAAGATGAAGATGATGAAATATTTTTTGTTAAGGAATACAAAAAATATGTTAGATATTTTCATCATTCATAAGATGAATAACCAGACTTGAAAATTTATGATGATGCAGAATAACATCATACATCTCATCCTAGTCTGAGGTATAATACAGAAGATCAAAACATAACTGGTGACTGACATCAAAAGGTTAAAATAAGAATAAAATAAAATATTATTTTACATACATCTTTATACTCAAAAGTCAAGATGAAATATGAGAATGAATCTTTTCAGCATCCTGAATGGATTCAATATATTAATGAAGAGCTGAAACATATTTAAAAGGATGATACATGGGAAATCATACCTAAATCAAATGAAAAAAATTTATCAGTAAAAAAATTATATTCAAGAAATTGTTGAAGGAAGACAATAAAGTCATAAGAAGAAAACATAGTTTAGTGTGAAAATTTAACTCATAGATTTAAGGAAATGATTTTGATGAGAAAATTTTCTCCAGTGGAAAAATTAAAATCAATTAAAAGCATTATTTCTAATAAATCACAATGAAATTATAAAAAAAATTATATGTATGTGAAGCAAGATTTTTTAATTTTAAAATTTATGAGGATGTTTATTTTGAATAACCTTATGGATTTGTTGTTGGTAATGATGGAGGGTATATATGTATGTTATGGAAATCCTTTTATGAGATTACCAAATCCCAAAGGAAAAGGTATTCCAAATTATAAATCTTTATAAGAATGATGTGTTTTATGAAAGGATATATTGATTGTAATATATAATTAAAATAAATTTAGGAGTTTTTCCTTGTTTAAATTGTTTACATTGATAACATTATCTTTGATTGGAATGATGAAAGAGCCTATGAAAGATTTTCTTAAGAGATGAAAAAATTGATTGTGATGTGCATTCTGGGTAAAATGAAATACTTTCATGGGATAAAAATCTCACAAAAGAAGAAGTACATATTTCTTTATAAATAAAATAATGATAAGAAACTTATAAAAAAGTTTTGAATAGAAAATTAATAACATGTTTCCACAAAAAATTGTGTGGAAACCAAATTGACTAAAAATGGAGAAGGTAAGGAACATGAATATAAATAATTTCAAAATATGATTGGATGTTTATTGTATATGACTGCCTCAAAACTAGAAATTATTTATGTTATTTCCTTATGTGAAATATTTCAGAGTGATCCTGAAGAATCAAATCTATTATCTAGAAAAATAATTCTTAGATATATAAAAGGCACACTATATTTCAGAATCATTTATGATAGGACATAATGTATGGACATGTTTAGGTAATGAGATGATGATTGGGAATGATGTATTGATGATAGAAAGTCCTCATATGGAAGAGTTTATGTCTAGGGAAAAGTTAATTATGTTGGAAGACTAAGAAAAAAATTCAGTAAATCTCAGAATTGATGAAGCTAAATATGATACTTCCACTCAAGATTCCACACAACATATGTGGATGAAGACTCGGTTAGAAGACTTATATGTTGAATTAATGTTACCAATTCTTATACCTTGTGATAATTATAGTTCCATAAATCATATAAGAAAACCAATAAAAAATTCTCTTTAAAAACATATTTATATAAAATATCATGTCTTCAAAGAGCATGTGGAGAAGAATAAATTATAGCTACAATATGTTCTTTCATCATAACAGATTGCTGAAATATTCAGAAAATCATTACCAAAGGAAGAATTTTTCAAATTGAGGTGGAAAATGGGTGTCCAACCTATTTATATTAAAGGTTTAGGTATGTGTTTTTTTCCCTCAATGATATTGTCCTTGGATTGTATTTTTATAGGGGGAGGTTGTTTCATAAATCTATCCATTTATATATGATAAAACATATAAGGATATATGGATGTTGGTGAAGTTTTGGGTATTCTATTAATGAAACATATATGTGAGTGAACTATTAAAAAAATAGAGTTGTTTTATGAAACATATGTTTATAGGTAACTAGAATAAGTGAAGAAAATTGTTAATAACACATGAAGAAATTTCATAAATCACTATTTTGGGAGGGATTTTTTTCTATCAATGATTTTTGTTTGCTAAAATGAGTTTGATCACATACAATTATAATTGATGATATGGAATCAATTTCATGAAGTTACAATGATCAGTGATTTATAGACCTTTGTTGATAAAGAAATCTAAAGGGGGATCTTCTTAGGACCAAGTTTACTGAAGGAGGTTCTTAGATATTGAAAGAAGTTTTTGTTTATTTTTTTCACTGTGTTGAATTTTTTTTTCAAGAAAATAAAATAAAATAAAATTCTATTATTTTGTTAAAACAATTAAATGTCTTAATGCAATCAAAAAATTAATAAAGGTTTCAAAGTAATCAGAAATTCATACACATTTTGTATAAGAATGTACATTTTCTTCAGTATTATATTCTAAAGATGTTTTTTGAAAGAAGTTAATACTTCGATTCACCATTAATCTATAAAGAAGCTTTTGATCAATATTATAAAGTGTATCAGATCTTTAATGTATCCATTCTAAATATGAATATTCTATGCTGATCTTGATGTTCTCAGAAATCATATGTTTTTTGAGAAACATTTGAAGAAAGATATATGAAATAAATGGGGAGAAAATGAGTTTCCAATTAGATTGAAATTTGGTATAAATTAAAGATTTTGTTGGAAGGTTGTAAAGTCATAAAACATTCCATTGTAGGTAAAATGATTCTATGCTGATCTTAATTGTTTTCAAAGTCATGATTATGTCATGATTACTTGAAATAATTTTTGGAAGATTATATTAATGTTTCTAGGTCTCAGATTATCAATGTCAAATCACCAGACACGTAATTTTTTCAAGGCCAAGATGTTTTTTGAAATGTAAAAAGAGGAAGATATTGGTTCTAAGTCAGACCATTAAGCCACAAGACATAAATCATCAAAGTAATAATTTGGTAAATACAAGATGTTTGTTTGTACCATAATCTATAAATGAAATAACATACTACTGATACTGGTCCATTAGATGTGGTATAGCACCAATCAATCAGAGTAAGGAATGTTTGTGGTTGTAGATAAAAATACCGTGTTTTTTGGGACTGACGGCTGTAGGAAAGTAAGAGATAGATCATCCAAGTGAAGATCACAAAATCTAGATGACCATTTTCATGATGTTTAATTGTATTACAATTGTATCAAGACAAAATGATGTTTTGTTTGTTTTTAAAGAAGTTCAAGATTAATCAGAATGGTGTTGATACTGATTCATTAGAAGGAATAAAATACTAATCTATCAAAAGTAATATGAAACCAATAATATATCAGATACAATGTAAGGAAGTTTTTGAACAATTAATGGAAAGAAAAATTACTTTGAGGGTATTTTTTATGTGTTTCCAAACTAATAATTCCTTTTAAAGTATTTATAAATGGTGTTTTTAATGATACAAAAGTTATAACAATGTTTATGGAAGAATTAATTCAAAATATTTACATGGTAAATAGAATTAGAATGTAAGATTCTAGTCTTACATAAGATTTTATTATAATGAGAAAAATCAGAATGAAAATTAACATCGAACTAAATAATTATTTCAATGTAATGAAGTTGGATAAAGATTTCACAATATTCAAGAATTTTTGAGATGATTAGATAATGGTTTATAATAATAGATGAAGTAAAAAATAGATCCAAAATGAAGGGGAAATTAATATGTCATGAAATTTGGTTATACAAGAAATTTTTTAGATTCCTGGTTAAAACACTTTTGATTCACCTATAAATAAAATAGAGTACATTGTACTTTCATATAGATTAGAAAAATAATCACAAAACGATGAAGAGAGAGAAGTTATGATGTTTTAGTGAGAATAGATTTCTGGAAAGAGTTTACCTAATGAGGTTTTCTAGATAGAAGAAATAAATTCATTAAATTTTCTTAGATTAGACTAGGAAATCATACTATGATTTCTATATAGAGATAGATGCTAATTATAATTGACTGAATAATATTCTGGTAGACTTATTTTTATAGATTGAGTAATCAAATAGAAGAATTGGACCGATCCATCTAAATAAGTATTTGTATGAATTTTTTTACCTGATACTAGTTATAAAAGTGAAAAATTATTCTGACAGTTATTAGACGTGAAAGTTGATAAGGCATCACAATATCATGTTTGGAACTAGCTGAATAAATTTTCAATACACGTTACAAAAACCAGTATTTAATATTTTTTATTATAAGAATAAAATGTGCTGTTGTATTGATCATAATTCTATAAAACTATAAGGGTATATCATAATTATTTTATTCACAAAAGGATTTTTTTCTAGTGAATTGTGTAGGATTGGATTGTTTTGAAATCATGAAAAGGAAGTAGATACTCTTATTGAGTAGTGATATTTGTAAATACTTGTGTTCCTATGGATGTGGGATTTTTTGTTTTCATTAATGTGAAAAAAATTTAATTAGAGGTGCATGTTTATTCAAAAGAAATAAAACATAAAATAAAAGGATATCACTTATTCACCCATCCCCTCTCAGTAATACATTAATCTAGGTTGGGAAATATCAATTTGGACAATGTTGATTATCTTGTTAAATTTGAAATTGATTGAGGTAATTGACAATGAGGATTTGAAACAGGCTGATATAGTTGTAAAAATATGTTTGTGCAGAGCTTTAGTTGGTTATGTCATTAGTCAGGGTGTATCTTCTAGAAAATAAAGGAAGGGAAAAGTAATATAATTTTCTTCAAAACCATTTTCAGGGGATCCATTAGGAAATTTTTTTTTTCCCTATTTCTATGGAAGGAATGGTTATACCAAGACTAATTTAATATAGGATTCCATGAATTTTCATTGTTGTGGATAATATTGAAATATGAGGAGTTTTCGTGAAAGTATATCCCAAGGTAGTAAGGCTAGATTCACACTCACCAAGGGTTCTGATGTTTGTACAGATGATTCCAAGGGTGGTGGGTCTTATCCTCATTCTATTGGAGATGTTCATGCGGATAAGAAAGATCAGAGAGTAGATGATACCAGATGTAATTATGTTGTGGAGTATGAACTAGAGAAATATGAAGTGGGGACAAATACAATTATAGGTATGATGTTTATTTCATTATAAATGTTTCATTATTTTCTTTGATAAAAGTACTACTTGTTCTCTTATATTATAAAAAATATTCGATGTGTTGGGATTTAATTTGGATATTATGTAATTATTTTTGGATCTTTACATTCATTAGGAAATGAGGTCTGAACAATGTTTCAAATGTTTCACATGTCTAGTGACTATAGCCTACATAGAGGTGTAGCGGTACATATTTGTGATCGATCATGATATATTTGTACGAACTGGTGTCATGGATTGGATGAATAGTTCTAAGGCCTAGTTATATTATTATCTCCATTGAGATTCATTTTTATCTCTATGTGGAATCACTCTTATCATTCAAGGATAGTGTGATTTAATGTCTTGGAGAGTAGGGCATGTTGTTCCTTATACTAGGAATATATCATGTTGGTTATTGGAGATTTCCCATGATGTAGTTTACCCTTACTTTAATAGTCCACTTCCTATAGTGGTGAGTATGTACATTGAGGACTTTCCAGGTTATTCTTCTAGATTACTACCAAAAAGAGGGGAGGTGTAATCCATTGACCTATTACCTAGTATGATACCTATTTCTATCCTATCTAATTATATGACACATGTGGAGTTGGTAGAACTTAAGGTATATCTCACAGAGCTCAACGAAAATGTATTTATTCAACATATATATCCATAATGGGATTCACCTTTCCTATTTTCTATTAAGAAAGATGGGAGAATCAAACTTTTTATTTATTATCGAAATATAAATCATGTAACCATCAAGAAAAAATATCTCTTACCTTGAATTTATTATCTCTTTGATTATATTAAATGGCCTCATTGATTTTCAATGATTGACCTTCGGTTATGGTACCATTAGTTGAGATTCTGGGAAGAGGACAGACTTAATAATGAATTTTGGATCTGGTATGAAAATTTTGAGTTTTTGGTTATTCCATTTGGTATCACTAACAATACATATATATTTATGGTGTTGATGAACTAGATAATTCATCAGTTCATGAACTATTTTATTGTTGTGTTCATGGATGACATTTTGGTTTACACCAATTTAGAAGAGGATCACATGGACCACTTGGATACCATTCTCAAAACCATTAGGGAAAATTTCTTATGTGGTATGATTTCTAAATGTGAGTTTTGGAATCAAGAAGTAACGATTATGGAGAATTTTATATCTAAGAGTGGTGTGTTAGTGGATCTTGAAAATGAAAAGGTGGTTATGTTCTAAGAGCATCATAGAAATGTTTTGGAAATCTGAAGCATCTTTTGGTTGACTAGTTATTACAAGCAGTTTATTCGATACTTCTCCAAGATTATATCTTAGATGACATCTTTATACCATAAGGGTATAAAATTTGAGTGGAATAAACATCATAAGAGATTTTTTAAGGAACTGAAATTGATCTTAAATTTGAATCCAATTTTTATTCTTCCACAATCGATTTCATGTTATAATGTTTTCTACGATGCCTCTGGTATTGTTTTGTAATGTTTCTTGATGTTAGGGAAAAATGTGGTGGAATGTGGTTCTCACAAGTTTTGTATTCAACAAATGAACATCCCTAGCCATGATAATGAATTATAGGTGATTATGAATACACTTAAAACATTTTGTTGCTAAATATTTGGGAATAATTTTACAGTATATTCTGATAACAAAATCCAGATGTATACATTAACTCAATGTGATATGAACATATTATAGATAAAATGGATTGAATATGATGAAAATTTTTATTTTGGTATTTATAATACTCTTAGAAAATGGAATGTGGTTACTAATGTGTTCATTAGAAAATTAATGATACAATCCTTGAAGGAATCAGTTGAATTGTGGTCTCTGATGAGTGTATTCTATGATATAAGCATTAGAGTGGATGAAAAAGGTTGGAAGTTTTACATGGATTCCACAAAGTATAACTCATCATTTAATGAGAGGGTTTATCTCAAGAAAGTAACTAACATTAAGTGACATTACTTTAGAGAAATCCAAAATGTTAGGGATACCTCATGTGAGTTTTCACACCAAAATTTTTATTTCTCATCTCTATTCCATTTAACCTTTTGGCCTTGGGTTTTTATCCTCTATTTCAGGGTTGATGGATTTAAAGTTTGAGTTTTATGGTGTATTTCACATAGAGAATGTCTTATGTGTGGTTTGGGAAAATTTGGTTGAATTATCTAGGAAATAGTGCAAGCCTTGGAGTGATTGTGGTTGAGGGTGAATAACCCATGCATGATTAGTCAAACCATGTATAAAGCATAAGGGAAGCCTCTGTCTTGAAAAAAAACCATTCCACATGGTTGGAACATAGTTTAAAAACCATGCATCCAAACCATGAAGGTGCCTAGGTGAGTCTAGCAAGGGGCATATGGTTGGCACAAAATTCGGTAAACCATGAGCCAAATATTGAGATATCCATAGATCATAAAATTTGTAAAATTACTACTCTAACCTCTCAGGATTTTTGAAAAAAAACACCTTCCCTATACTCCCTCTAGTTTGTGAGACCCTATGGGGCCTCGTCCATTATTCTCTCAGCCTCTACTCCTCTTCTATGGTGTATATATAGTGACTCATCAAGGTTTTGGGTCAAATCTTTAGGGTAATCCTCCCATACATTCTCCGTCTCCCATCTACATCATTTTTCTATTGATTTATTCTTCTCATATGGTCTCTCTAACCTAGGGTGTCTCCCCATAGTTTATCATGGGGGTTTATTTTTTTAGAGTTACTTTTGGAAGTTCTTAGCTAATAAAACCCTAGAGAGGTTGTTTCAGGAATGTTTTATTGGATCCCTTGTGGTTTGAGGTAGGATTCCATTTTCAGTTTCCTTTTTAATTTAAAAATCATTGGTTTCTTAATATTCTCATGACCCTTTTATGATAAATAGTGATATGAGATCTATAAAATGATTTTTTTGTGTGAAAATTTGTGATTTTTTCCTTGGTATGTGATAAATGGAATTGTTTTTTAAAATATTTCACACTGAGTGTTTTATATAATGCTCGATTGGATTTTTCATGTGCTTTGTGATATCTAAAGATTTTTTTGGGTTTTTGAATATTTTTGTGATATGGAAAATGATGATATTGGTTCATTAAATGGGTTTTAAAAGTTGTTTTGGATTTAATGGAAAGGTGAATGTGTTTTTTATGAATGGTTTGGAAAGTGGGTGTGGTTAATGGCCCCTTTGGGATTTTGATGGAAATGGATTTGGATTAATAGTGTGATAACTCTATTTTGTATTCATATTTTGATGTGTTTTTATGTGTTTTCATTGAATAATAATTGATTTAGTATAATATCCATTATTTATATAAATGTTTTGTAAATTCATATGCAGGATTGACATTTAGATCAATATAAAGGAAAAAATATTAATTAAAGAAGATAAATGTAACTTCATGTCATGATCTTCATTCATTCCATGACACTGAATATTTGTGTATGCAATGAAGATAAAAAACTATATTAGGACAATTAAACATCATGTATTCCAATTACTTGATGCGAGTTTTTCTAGGATAAGTTTTTTTGAAGAGTTACATGGAAATTCATGTCTTGTGTGAATTAAAAGATTATGCATCGTGTAAAATAATACATGATGTGAAATTTCCTGAGAATATATAAAAACCAATATTTCAGAGTATATATGACTGGGAATTTATTGTGATGCATCCCATATGGACATTGATGATAGTTTTAGACCCATAAAATCTGAGGGTTGACTTATAGGCTTATAAATATTGGATATGTCCAAAGTATTTAGTATTCCATCAAAGCATGGAGAGGATCGACTATAGGACGGCTGCCAGAGGGTTCTAACCCATATTTCTTTATAGATAGGTTTTTTATGCTTTTATTATAATTAAATCATGTAATTTTTCTATTCATTATTATTTTAATTCCAATTATTTCTGTCACACATTCCATTATCATTATTTCTTTTTTTAATATATCTCCAATGGATTTGGGTTTAATCATTGTTTGTGATCACCCGAAGATGGTTGGCTAAAACCCATAGGGGAGAGGAGGATCAATCATGTGTAACAAAAAAGAATCTTTTAATTTTCCTCCTAAATATGATTTTATTCGATATTATAATGCTCTATGTACACATATATTATATCATTCATGAATAATTGACAATATGTTTTCAATAATGAATGAAACCCAACATGATTGAGATGACTTATTCATGATCATTGAATATAAATATTCTTTTATATTCAGGAATATAAACATAATGCACCATAGTAGTTTTGATTCATCTAAACATATTGAATTGAAATTATAGGGTAGTTTGATAGGTAATGACCATTTATTATATTGATATAATTGTTTGGTTTCATAGATATTTGATATAATTATTTTGTTAGTGAATTTGAATTAATTTATTTAGAAAAAACACCCTAGGATACTGATTCCCCTATCATCAGTTTTTCTATATGAATTAATTTATTTAATATGAAATATTAGTTTAATAAAATCTAACTAAAATTGGACCAACCAAAACTTTAATAAGTATTTTCCATCACTATATTCCCCACTCTGTTTGGGTTCGAATCAACATTTATACCATACTTTTCCTTTGTAGTTAGTATGATTCAGGAAAACAGAAATTTCCAATCTAATGCATTCCCTAAGGAAATAAGTACACATTAAGGCACGTCAATGTATGATGTGAGTTTTTAAATATATATTTTTTCTAAATGTATTTGAAATGGTAAATTGTGGAATTGTACCTTTTGAGAAGGTGCTTTGATTACTTGGAAAAAAAATCCTGAGGCCTGATTGGAAAATATAAAAAAGTGGTGAAAATTTTTATCATGAAAAACCTCTTTGGTCCATCTTTGTTCCTTGTTTATATTAGATGGTTGAGATTTACTTGCTATTGAATCCTCATAACCCTTTAACTTGTGTGAATTGGGAGATCCTCAATATGGAATCCTATGTGCTCTATGAGTTTTATTACACGAGATTGTTCCTTGGGGTGACTCAAGAGATGGTTGTTGTGTGAATTATTATTATTTATGTGTATATGATTGAATTCTCAGCTGGAATTAGATAACTCAACATCATTATACATCTTAACATTAGAACATTTAATATTGATCGAATTTTATGAGAATGATTTGTTCACTAGATAGATCACATAGTAGATAGTGGCCCAGAGCACGAGGATATATTGTTTTCTATTTCTATGGGATAGTTCCCATCGATCAGTACCTTGTGTGGGATGCCCGAGTGTGTTAGGGTGTTCTGATGACATCAATTGAGGAACGATTTCTTAAATGAGTTAACATATTTTTTATGGTTTTTATTATTCATGAGCTCTTAGGGTTACTCCCTTGTCAATATTCACTTATTTACATTCGATAGATGGATGATATTTAGGGTTAGTTGGATCTCTTATGTTCTTATTTCCATTTCCTTTATTGCATGATTATTGTGGTGCTCTCATGTGGGGTGTACCTTTTCAGAATGTCATGATTTTTTTAAATGGTTATGAAAAATATTTTCACAAGGAAATGGTATATGTCATTTTGTTCCAGTTTTCAAATATAAGGGTCACTTTCCTTCTTGAAAATGTAAATAGTTGCTTCTTGGGAAAGAACATGGTTTTGGGAAGTAAAAAGGGAAATAAAATATGATTTGTTCAAAAGTGGAAAACATTTGTTCATAAAATAATATTATATAACTTATTATAAACGTGAGGTTGATTATTCTTTTATTTTACTGAGTTTTAATACTCGTGAATATAGTTATTTCTTGTTTTTATCTTATGGTGAAGGTTTTATCTTGGAATCGATCTTCGTGGTTGATGGTTGATCTTGGTATTGGAGAGTGACCCTTCGCATCACATGGAGATGTGTGGTCATCAGGTGTAGTTATATTTTTGTTTATTTTGAATCATAATTGTAAAAGATGTTTAGTTGGGATATTTGTATATTATCTGGGACTCTTTCTTAATCATTAAATTGTATATTTTTTTGATAAATCATTCATTTGTCTCTATTTTTATTCCCAACAATATTTTATAGCCCATGGGCATCGTAGAAGCCTTTAAGCCTAGCCACTAATCACCTTGGGTGACCAGATTGGTGTCAACCTGGGTTTATTCATAAAAAAATGTTATTAGAGAAGGTCAATATTTAGAGGACCTTGTTTTTACATAATTATTTTTTACTTTTGTATGTCAAGGTAGATGGAGTAGGACATTTGTAACCTTTGAGCGTAGGTATGAGGAAGTGTCTGTCCAACAATTTTTATACCATGCCTTGGGTTTCCATGGGGAAACCACTTTTATTTTCTTTATTTTGTTGTGTATTTTTTGGTGTTTGTGAAATGAAGAGAGTTTTGGTCCAGTGGTCTCTATGAGAACATATGTCCTTACAAGCCATGTAGATCTAGGGACATGGTTTAAGAGGATTCTCTATGATGGTGCCGTGATTGGCATGTGGCCACCAACCATATGGCCAAGTCACCCATCAACACTATTTTACACCTTGTTAATTTATTTGTGTTCCTATTGATATTAAAATATGTTTTGGATAAATCTTGATTAAGAATTTTTAAAAATTAATTATGAAGTGAAAATGTGTTTATTTTGGGAAAATATAAAATGAGGTTACATTTTTATTTTGAATAATGCATGATAAATTTGAATTTTTAAAATGTTTTTGATGGAATGTAATTTTTTGAGCTGATGAAAAATGTTTTGAAGGAGATGATAGGTATTTTTGGATGGAAATTCATGGGATTCAATTTTTTATTGTGATGAAATGGGTTGTAATGTGGAATCTAAAAATGGGTTTTTACTTGGTGGATAGTGATATTTTGAAATATTTTATGAATTTTTAAATGGGAAGTGGATTGAAAGTGTGAATTTGTGGGTTGGGTGTTTTGTTTCATAAGTGGAAGTGGTTTCTGTTTACCATTGGTCCTCTCTTGGGTGTTCATGTAACACCCCAAGATTTCATATTAAGTTATTTTCTTTAAAGTAATTGAATAGCTTGCGCTACACACAACACCGAGTTCGAGCGCACCACGACTTACCAAACTAGCCATTCAAAAAGTGGTTATGAATAATATTAATTTAATTTTGAATTTTATATACTTCATATAATTTTAGAATCCATATTATGCGTTTCTTCAACATAATATAAGAACAAATTCATTTTTTCAGATAAAAGAAGTATTTTTCAAAAAAATGAAATTTTACCACCTTTTAATAGAAAACCCTTTTTAAAACCAATATTTGAAACTTTTATATATTAAATTTAATGAAATTAAATTCTTCTTTATAATCAAGACATAAAAATTTATTTTGGATAAAATTTTGGTACTTTTCTGATAACTTTCATATTTTGATGAATACTGAAAAATACTAAATTTTAATTGAAAACAACTTTTTTAATCGAAATAATTTATAGTGTTAAATTATGTATTTGAATGGTTTGTAAGTATAATTAGATTATATTTTTATCATTTTATACAATGTAGGTCATTATAAGTAATTTCATGTTTAAATTTGACATAAACACATGTCAATATTTTGATAGTTTTTAATTTTTAAAAAACACACCTTTTGGTTTTGACAATGGGAATTAATTTTAAATTAATCAATGAAACATCTATATTTTTAATTTGGTAAAATAGAATTAATTTTTGAATTTGGAATATCAAAATTATCTTAGGGTGAAATTTTGGAATTAATCTGAAAGAATTCAATTTTTGATGAATAGTGAAAAACACTGTGTTATTGTTTAAAACCAACTTTTTATTTAAATAATTATTTATTTTAATTAAAAATAGATACATAATACCTATATATGTTCAATTTAATTCATTTAAGTCATTTTATAATAAGTTTAGATATATAAAATTTTATCGATGTTTTTACCGTCTTTGACCCACCTTCTAGGAGCATTAGAAAATTTGCATAAAACTTAATTTTACTGATTCTGTGAGTTAAATTTCAAAAATATGAGAGAAAAAGTTAACATCAGTAAGTAAAATTTGGTTCAATAAGGTGAAAATAATTACCTTAAAAGTAAATAGGGTAATTAACTTTTGACTTTTATTTACCACGGTAAAAAGTAAATAGAGTAATTAAGGGTAAAAATGATATTATAATTACCTTAACACATGTATTAATTCTATTGGATAAGTGTAATTCTACCAAAAACATCCTTAGGAATAAAATATTATCCTTTTTGGTTCACTTGGATTATATTAGGACATTTATTATTATTTTATTTAAAGAAGAGTTAAAAGCGTTAAATTCAAAGTTTAATAACTAAACCATTTTTAATATAGGGTTACACATAGGATAAATTCGACTATAAATATTCATTATAAAGATAAAAATATTTAATACATAATTTTATTTTATTTATAATATTTAGACATTAAATAATATAATTTATACATGACACAATGACGATGCAATAATTACCTTATTAATGAAATATTAAAATAATTAAAATTATAAATATCCAAATAAATAAAAATTGAGACTTATTATAAATTACACTAATTTTATAAGTTAATATGACATTTTATGGTTGATTAAATAAATTTTATTTGAAGTGTTAAAGTTTTTATGGCTTTCAAAAAAATCAAATACTAAATAGTGTCAAAATTAACATAATTGAGTTTTTAAAAAAAATAATATATTATTAATTGATATAATATTCATAAAAATATAATTTTTGGCCAAAGTAATTATATAAGGTTATATATATTAATAATTAACCACTTGGGGTTTTATTGTCTTTTTTATAGTAAGTTTATTAACCATATAATATAAAAATACAAAGATACATGGTAAATATCAAACTATTTAACTAAGAGTTAAATCTAAAAGATAAGGTTAATATGGTGACCTAAAACTATCAAAAACCTATTTTTTTATAATTTTTCGACCCATAAACACATTATCCTTGAAATAAATCATTTCGGAGCCATTATAAACCAAATATTAGTTTATTATAAAATAATATTTCAAGATTTTCCTAAAGTGTCCTCACCCATCTTATAAAAGGGAACTTCCCCTTCTCTCAAAACTACACCTCCAAATCCATTTGTCTCGGCCAAAACCTACCCCAATATCCTCCCAACTTCTATAAAATCAACCTAGAGTTATTAATTTGATCATAAATCCAAACTAAGGATCCATTTTGATCAAATCAAAAGGAAACACCCAAAGAAGAGGTAATAATTTCACCACCCTCTTTCAAGTTCTTTTCTTATTCCACTTCATATTTATTTTTTTATTTCCATATCAAAATATTAAATCCAGTAAATTCTTCATACTATGTTGTTATTATAAATTTGGTACAACCATATTCGTTATTATATTCATCCTATAAATGAAAAAGTCACCATACATGCGTACGTACGGCTTACCATCTTCACGTCTTGGTGTAGTTTGTTATTCAAACACTTTATTATTTGGATGGGTATAATAATGAGTATAACTGATGTAAATAATAAATATAACATGTTAATTATTCTATATATATGATATAATATACAATTACATACGATTTCACTATCAATATAATGATATTTTCACTCGTGCGTACGTACGGATTATCGTCTCCACGAATGCGATGAGATTCATTCCCCATTGTAATCATTGAAGAATAATTTTAATTTTATGATTAAAAATATTGTTTAAGAACTTAATATCATTCTGTAAATGAATAAAATACATCTTATACATAACAAACATGACTTACATAATAAAACATATAAAGGAAAATGAATCAGTTAACAACCAAAACAATAATACCACTGTAATATCATTAACAAAACAATGTTAGAAGATCATATATGATATCATATTTATGTATTTAGTTCTTTTATAATTTAATAAAAATTATTTAACCATTATAAAAAAGGTTAACCTACCCTATTCTAAGAAAAAGTAAAAGATAAGGGGTTTTCATCTCACTTTTATTCCCATGAGATTCATGCTATATTTTCCACTATTACCTTTTGTGAGGTGTATGTACTACCCTTGATTATATTGTTTGTGTAATATAAATTAATTTTTGGGTATTCAAATCATCATTGGATGATCCTTCTTCCATGGGGTGTATGTTTTGTAAGTTCCCAAATCAGTAAGGGAATTTCAAATTTCAATTTCCACTCATTCGGTTTTACACAAACACCATTGATTCTATACTCCACGATTATGTGTGAAATCACTATTTATTTACTTATGTAGTAATTTAAAATCAAATTTGTGTGGATATACTTTTCATACACATAATCACTCCATTTATAAATTCTCAAGTCATCGATATAAACTTGATAAGAGTAATTTTAACTCAATTTCTATTCATTGAGTTAAACATCCAAGTCATTGGTGTTGTTTTTACAAGAATATGTGTGAATGTACTCTGATTGATTTACACTGAATATCCAATCATATTGAGTGTATTTATATTTTTCACACATAATTATGTAATTGATTTATCCTTAACCTAAGGATACAGTCTTTATAAACAAATTCATCTCAACTTACATTCCATTGAGACTTATTTGTTGTTATGTGCCAATTCACTTTTATTTGGTGTATATAATGTTATTTGACATAGTATATCATGAATCGCTTTATTCTCATGATATTATAATGTTTTTATTTCATCAATTATTTGTATTCAAGCGTCTATAATTTGGTTAGTAACTCTAACTAAAATATTATTTTAAATGTTTTAAAGATTTATTTTTATAAAACTTTCTCATTAATGTACATGTTTTCAAAATGGTTTTAAGGATTTATTTATATGGACATGAATGTTTTAAAATGTTAATTCCTTTCAAAAGTTTCAAATTGGTATGGGACACTTTGATTCAAAACTATCTTTTAAATGACTTCCTTTTTAAATTATGTGACTTTTAAATGATTTCATGAAAAAGGGATATTTATCTCAAAGATTTTTACCGATCATTTTCAACTATGTCAACATCCTTTAAAAGATATTATTCTTGATCGCGGTTGATTTATTATGATATAAATATTCTATATTGTGTTGAAGGTTTTGTGATATGTTCGACTATGTATGTGTTATTTTTATACCATTAATGGTTTATGGATAAGGTATTGACATTTCATATGCTAGTTTTAATACAAATGTTTATTTTATGTTTAAACCTTTTCATATGAGTAATTCATTGGAATTATTAAGTGATGGTTGGATCTCGCTATAGCTCATCGTTGAATCGGTGGGTCTCATGAGACAAAATAGTGTCTTGGCACAAGACCTTGACAAAATCTTATTTGTATTCTTGGAACAAGGCCTTGACTATGTGGTTATGAAGTCTGGAATTATGCGTTCCATAATTATGAAATTGACTATTGATATTGAATGTGATTATTTGACTAGTATAATATCCCTGCGAATAAGTAAATGACATTATTTTGATTTATATTTTCCATATTATGATGAAGTTTAAGTTTAAAAGGCTTTTGTTTTAGTCTTATACATTGCCTTAAATATTTATGCTTATTTATGAAAGTTTCCACTATATTGTTATCCTTACTGAGCATCTGAGCTCACCACTTTCTTATGTTTTATTTTTCCCAGGATGCAAAGAAGTATATTACGATTAACATGTAGGAATAGGATAAGGAATATAATAGTGTTCAAAGGGGACACAATTTTGTTTTTTTATTTCATGATGTAATGTAAAACTTATGTATGTATCTTGTACTTAAAAGGACACTAAACTGATCGGTCTTTCAGTACATGATTCATTGTATCATTCCAATATTATGTAATAATGCACTGATTCTATATAACTGAGGTCGGGGAGTTACAATTGGTATCAGAGGGAGTTTTAGTAAAAACCTTGGAAGCTAGATTTAGAAAAAACTCTGATTAGGAAACACTACCCTAAGATAGACATTGAGGATTAGTATAGAATAACATCAAAAAATTTTGGTTATGTAAATATTATGTGGGTTTTCTAAGCGATACATCCTTATCTGGATACGAGCTAGTAGAGGCGGCTCTGGCATAGATGTACCTAGGAGTGAAAACTCTGACAAAGAGTTTCGGGCTTGACCCGGGGTATCCTGGTACACGACAATGGGCCATGCTGTGCTCTTGGTTATGAAACTCCTGGGGGATATGCTTAGGATAATTCAAATTTTCATTTCAAACCAATTTGAAGGATTTTAATATAAGATGAGAATAAATAACCTTGGTTAATCCTAAGGTGTTTTAGATTAACAATAAGGTGTTATGATATTCTCTAAATAATTTTATAACTCACATTATGCTTTCTTGTGTTAGTCAATGGATGGATTCCAAGGAAGGAATAGTAACATTGAACATGATGTACAAGGTGGGCACGATGGTGGGAATGAGCAACAGAATGGAATGTTGATATGTGTAAAAGATATCGTATTCATGTCGAATCAGTTTTCAAAAAAAATGATCAACAATATATATATTAACAAACTCCCAGACTCAACAAAGAAGAGAAAGATGGTGAATGATAAGAGCTCCCGCAGTGGAGACCATGGAGAAAAGAAAGCTCAATTTCTGTCATGAAGGAAATGTGGAAGGAGACACCTAGGGAAGTGTCTCAATAAAACAAAAAAATTCTTTATGTGTGGGAAATAAGAACATAAAGTAAAGAATTTCCGAGGAAAAATGAAGAGTACTATGGAATAAAATAAAAATGATCCAAAGAATCCATTTACAGTCATTTTCCATAAATTTAGGAGACCTATTAATTACCTGAGTGAATTCCCTATTCTATAGGATAACCTCTTGGTCAAGGAAGAACCTATATGGAAATAAATGGATGGTGAAATGTTTAAACGTATTAGTTCTTTTTGTTGATGGGATCACATTGGAAGAATTTTCTCTTGTATGTGTAACCCTGTTGTTTGTGATGTGAAAATGCTATTTTAGGAAGAATTATCTTTTCTATTGTTGATATAGTTATAAATAACCATTTGGATTTATATGATCCTTGAATTTGAGGCAATTACTAGTTATTAAATTTTGGGATGAAAATGCGAGGTATGAGATAACATTTGTGGTGAAATTATGTTATGGTTATTTTGAAGAATTTAAATCATTTTGGGAATGTTATAAAATATAGTTTTTAAAAAAGGAAAACACGCAGATTGTGTGACAACCCATCGCATCAGACAAAGCTGCGGGAATCGAACCCACAACCAGAGTACGATTGGGATTTATCACCTACCACTGGACTATGTGAATTTCATTGTTAGTGTGACTAATTATTTTTAGTTAAATGATTTTGTTGATCAATAATAAGTTTATTTGGGATCTTATGTCTTATAAAATGGATATCCTTAGTATAGGAGAATGATTTGGTGATTAAGTGATAAATGTTATTTTGGAAGATGTTCGCTCTGTTGGGAACACTATATGCCTAAGGAAAATAGAATAATATGAGACTTCATTTGAGGAGTAATGGTGGATTTTTATCTATGTTTTTATTGTGTATTTATAGAGATATGGATTATTTATGGAAATGATTAACCTATCATAGAGAATACGTGATTAGGTTAATTACTTTTAAGTATGTGACTTTAAGAGTAGTTGATGTTATTTAGAGATACAATTTAACATGGATGACTACATAATCAAATTCTTCTAAGTTTTGGGTTTCAATATTAGTTTGGATTGTATTGAAGGATTTTAAAGACAATTTTTTATTAAATGGTATTTATTTAACTTTAGGTATTGTTGGTTTAATTTTAGAAATTAAGATTAATATTTCTTTATCTAAAGGATTATCCTTTTTGGGGATCATCTGATCTTGTACTAACCATTTTGGTTTTGGTTAATCTCTAAATACAAGGTAAATATATAGTTTATCCTTTGTGGATTATGTGATTCTCTAGAAGTTGATTCTATCACTTCAGGTGTGACCAATTCATCTTGAATACTCATCATTTGAAAAAAAGATGAGTTAATGGTAGAAATTTATTAAAGGATGAAAATATACTTAAAAAGTAAGTATATATATTTATGTTCTTATTAAATCTCATAAATAAATTCCTCAACTTTATAGAATTAAACTTAAAACAAAAAATATTGTCCGTTTACTTTTCCTACTGGGAAACTAATGACCGTTTATCCCATCACAAGTTTTTGGTTTTCTTATTATCAACTTTCTCCTGATCATGTTTTCTATCACTCTCCCTCATAACTTGACACTTAGTTTATATTCCATATCCATGTTTTCCTACATGGAATCTAGTATGGGTCATCTCGGGTGAGCTTTGTACTTCTCTTTCTTTCTTTTAAAGTTATATTTTTATTGACTCTTTTTTCGAAGTGGGACTTTCAATGAAGTTCCCAAGCCCAATTTTAAAATTACGAGGATGCAATTTCCAAAAGGGGGGAAGAATGTAGCACCCTATGATTTCATAGTAAGTTATTTTCTTTAAAGTAATTCAATATATTGCACTTCATGCAACACCAAGTTCGAGCGCACCACAACTTACCAAACTAGCAGTTCAAAAAGCGGTTATGAATAGTATTAATTGAATTATGAATTTTATATACTCCATATAATTTTAGAATCCATATTATGTGTTTCTTAGTTATAATATAAGAACAAGTTCATTTTTTCATATAAAAGAAGTATTTTTCAAAAAATGAAATTTTACCACCTTTTAATGGAAACCCTTTTTTAAAAACAATATTTGACACATTTATACATTAAAATTAATAAAATTAAATTCTTTTTTAGAATCAGGACATAAAAATTTGTTTTGGATAAATTTTTGATACTTTTTTGATAACTTTAATATTTTGATGAATATTGAAAAATACTAAATTTTAATTGAAAATAACTTTTGTAATCAAAATAATTTATAGTGTTAAATTATGCATTTTAATGGTTTGAAAGTATAATTATATTAAACACATGTCAATATTTTGATAGTTTTTACTTTTTTAAAAACCCGCTTTTTGTTTTTGACATTGGGAATTAATTTTAAATTAATTAATGAAAATTAAATGTTTTTAATTTGGTAAAATATAATTAATTTTTGAATTCAGAATATCAAAATTATCTTAGAGTGAATTTTTGGTATTTTTCTAAAAATATTCAATTTTTGATGAATAGTGAAGAACAATGTGTTATTGTTGAAAACTAACTTTTTATTTAAATAATTATTTATTTTATTTATTTTAAGTCAAAATAGATACATAATACCTATATAGGTTCAATGTAATTCATTATATTTATTTTATAATAAGTTTGGATATATAAAACTTTATTGAAATTTTTACTGTCTTTTACCCACCTTCTAGAAGAATTTGAAAATTTGTATACAACATAATTTTACCACTTCTGTGAGTTGAATTTCAAATATTTGAGAGAAACGGTTAACATATTTAAGTAAAATGTAGTTCAATAAGATGAAAATAAGTTTTAGTGAATAGTAAATTTTGAATTTTATTTACCACGGTTAAAAGTTAATAGGGTAATTAAGAGTAAAAATGATATTATAAATACCCTAACACATGTCCTAATTCTATTGGATAAGTGTAATTCGACTAAAAAAACCTTAGGAATAAAATATGATCCTCTTTGGCCCACTTGGATTAGATTAGTACATTTATTATTATTTTATTTAAATAAGATTTAAAAGTGTTAAATTCAAAGTTTAATAACTAAACCATTTTTAATATAGGGTTACACACAAGATAAATTATACAATAAATCTTCATTATAAAGATAAAAATATTTCCTTCATAATGGTATTTTATTTATAATTTTTAGACATTAAATAATTTAATTTATATATGACACAATTATGATGCAATAATTACCTTATTATAATTGATAATATAAATATCCAAATAAATGTAAATTGAGACTTATGATGAATTATACTAATTTTCTATCTTAATATGACATGTTAGGGTTGATTAAATAAATTTTATTCTAAGTGATAATGTTTTTATGGATTTCAAAAAAATCAAATACTAGATAGTGTCAAAATTGACATAATTGAGTTTAAAAAAAACTATATTATTAATTGATATAATATTCCTAAAAGTCTAAGGTTCGGCCAAAAGACTTAGATAAGGTTATATATATTAATAATGAACCACTTGGGGTTCTCTTTCCTTATTATTGTAAGTTTATTAACCATATAATATAAAAATACAAAGAGACATGGTAAATGTCAAACTATTTAACTAAGAGTTAAATCTAAAAGATAAGGTTAATATGGTGAGCTAAACCTATCTAAAACCTATTTTTGAGAGGTTTTTGACACATACCCACCTTAAACTTGAAATAAATCATTTTGGATCCATTATAAACTGAAAATTATTTTATTATAAAATAATATTTCAAGATTTTCCTAAAGTGCCCCTCACCCCTCTTATAAAAGGGCACTCTCCTTCTCTCAAATATCACACATCCAAAGCCATTTGGATCAGCTAAACTCTGCCCAAATATCCTCCCAACTTCTCCCACATAAACCTAGAGTCCTTAATTTTATCATAAAACCAACCTAAGGACCCCTTTTGATCAACTCAAAAGGAAACACCCAAAGAAGAGGTAATAATTTCACCACCCACTTTCATGTTTTTTTCTCCTTTAACTTCCTATTTATTTCCTTTATTTCCATACCAAAATAATAAATCCAGTACCTTATACATACTGTGATGTTATTATGAATATGTTACAACCATATTCGTTATTCTATCCATCCTAAAAATGACAAAGTCACCATACATGCGTACGTACGGCTTACCGTCTCTACGTCGTGGTGTAGTTTGTTATTCAAACACTTAATTATTTGGATGAGTATAATAATGAGTATAAGTGATGTAAATAATAAATATAACATGTTAATGATTATGTATATATGGTATAATATCCAATTACATATTATTTCAAAATCAATATAATGATATTGTCGCTCATGCCTAAGTACGACTTACCGTCTCTACGAACACGATGAGATTCATTCCACATCATAATCATTCAAGAATAATTTTTATTTTATTATTAAAAAAAATGTTTAAGAACATAATATAATTCTTAATATGAATCAAATACATCCTATACATAACAACCATGACTTATGTAACAAAACATATAAAGGAAAACAAATCAGTTAACAACCAAAACAATGATACTACTGAAATATCATTAAGAAAGCAATATTAAATGATCATATATGATATCATATTTATGTATTTGGTTCTTTTATAATTTAATAACAATGATTTAACTATTATAAAAAATGTTAACCTACCCTATACTAAGGAAAAGTACAATTAAGGGGTTTTCATGTCACTTTTATTTCCATGAGATTCATGCTATATTTTCCACTATTACCTTTTCTGTTGTGTATGTACTTCCCATGATTGTATTGTTTGCTTAATATAATTTAATTTATGTGTATTTACATCATCATTGTATGATCCTTCTTTTATGGGTTGTATGTTTCATAATTTTCCAAATCGGTAAGGGAATTTCAAATTTCAATTTCCACTCATTTGGTTTTACGCAAACACCATTGATTACTATTCTTCAAGATTATGTGTGAAATCACTATTTATTTACTTATGTAGTAATTTACACTACCCTTTGTGTTGATATAATTTTTATACAAATAATCACTCCATTGATAAATTTTTCAGTCATTGATATAAACTTGATAAGAGTAATTTTAACTCAATTTATATTCATTGAGTTAAACATCCAAGTCATTGGTGTTGTTTTTACAAGAATATGTGTGAATGTACTATGATTTATTTACACTGAATATCCAATCTTATTTAATGTATTTATATTTTTCGCACATAATTATTTCATTGATTTATCCTTAACCTAAGGATACTGTCTTTATAAAGGAATTCATCTCAACTTATATTCCATTGAGACTTCTTTGTTGTTATGTTCCAATTCACTTTTATTTGGTGTATATACTGTACTTTGACATAGTATATCATGAATCCATTTATTATCATGATATTATAATGTTTTTATTTCATAAATTATTTGTATTCAAGCGTCTCTCATTTGGTTAGAAACTCTAACTAAAATATCATTTTAAATGTTTTAAAGATTTATTATTCTAAACATTTCTCATTAATGTCCATGTTTTCAAAATGGTTTTAAGAATTTATGTATATGAACATGAATGTTTTAAAATGTTAATTACTTTCAAATTTTTCAAAGTGTTATGTGACACTTTGATTCAAAACTATCTTTTAAATGACTTCCTTTATAAATTATATGACTTTTAAATGATTTCATGAACAAGGGATATTTCTCTCAAAGATTTTTACTGATCATTTTAAACTATGTCAACATCCTTTATATTATATTATTAATAACCAAGTTTGATTTATTATGATACAAATATTTTATATTTTATTGAAGGATTTTTGATATGTTCAACAGTGGATGTGTTATTTTTATACCATTCATGGTTTATGGATAATTTATTGACATTTCATATGATAGTTTTAATATGAATGTTTATGTTATGTTTAAACCTTTTCATACGTGGAATGAATTGGACTTAGTAAGTGACAAGTGGAGCCCTCTATAGCTCCTCGATACATCGGTGGTTCTCATGAGACAAACTAGTGTCTTGGCACAAGGCCTTGAAAAAATCTTATTTGTAGTCTTGGAATAAGGCCTTGACTATGTGGTTATGAAGTCTGGCATTATGCTTTCCATCATTATGAAATTGTCTGTTTACATTTCATGTGATTATTCGACTAGTATAATATCCATGTGAATAAGTAAATGACATTATTTTGATTTATATTTTCCATATTATGATGAAGTTTTAGTTTAAATGGATTTTGTTTTAGTATTATACATTGCCTTAAATTTTTATGCTTATTTATAAAAGTTTATTCTATATTTTTATCCTTACTGAGCATCTGAGATCACCCCTTTCTTATGATTTATTTTTCCCAAGATGAAAATAAGTATATCACCATTAACCTGCAGGAATAGGCTAAGGAATATAAGAGTGTTAAAAGAGGACACAATTTTGTTTTTTATTTCATGATGTAATGTAAAACTTATGTATGTATCTAGTAATTCCAATAATACTAAATTGATTGGTCTTTTGGAACATTATTCCTTGTATCATACCAATGTTATGTAATAATGCACTGATTCTAGGTAACTAGGGTTGGGGTGTTACAGTTCACATGAATAGATATGTGTGGAATGTGGATGAATGATGTTGTGGGAGGATTCATTCTAAGTATAGAATGGTTGATGGGTTACCATGATGGTCTAGTAATGTGCATGTGAGTGAGACTCTATGGAATATAATTGGTGAGTGTGCAACCCACCGAGCTTGTTTTTTTAAAGATTTTTTAAAGAGGAAAATTTTGGTGTTTTGAAAACCAATGTTGTTTGGTTCTTCTTGCATGATTTTAGAAACATTTTTATGAGTTTTTTTAGTAGGAGAAATATTGTTGATGAGTTGGTTTTGATTTAGATCTTGGTTTTCCTGTTTCATAGTGATTTCCCCAAATAATATTTTATGGATATTGATTTTTTTAGCTACGAGTGTATCCCCATTAATAAGATCTCTATTTGATCAAACTAACGATTTTTATCATGATTTTAGAAATTTAATTCCACCTCTATTTTATGGTTAAGAATATCCTCTCGAATAGGAAGAGTAGATGTGGAAAATTGGAATGAACTTTAGCCTCATTGATTTTCCCAATTCATTAAAGGTGACACTTTCTATCTTTATGCTTGATGGTTTACCTTGTAAGTGGTGGAAGTTGGTCTCTCGAAACAAGTAATTGGAAGATCTTACCAAGGAGTTATTTAAGGATTCGTTAATCCAACCACACTTCTCTGAAATAACAAAGGTAAGGATGTGAATGGAAGAGTGATATCTGCAACAATGTGATGGGTCGGTGTTATAGTTCTATCATCACTTTGTGGACAGAGTTCCCTATCTTTATTGGTATATTGTGGATGATTCCTCAAAGGCTGGGGGTTTTGAGTGTGGGTTAATCCTGATATAATGTAAAAGGTTTTGGAGTTCAATTGAACCTCATTTGTCAATGTGGAGAGGTAAGATTTTCTTGTTGAAGCTATACTGGAATGGGTTATTGTGGTAGTCTTTCCTTATTCAGTTCTTGGATGTGGTGAAGGGAATTCTAGTAATGAAGTAGTGAAGCAGCCAGAAGCTGTCAGAGCCAGTGGTGGAATTAATATGCAAAGATACATTTCATCAAAATCTTATTTACATGGAATTATGGTGTGTGAAATGTGTGAAAAAACATATCATAATAATTTATCCTGTCCAAGAACATTGGAGACCTTTCATGCTTGTAGGAGCCTAGGAAACTTGCTATGGTTTTATTTGGGTGTTTCTAAGAAGAAATGTGGAGCTAGTTCACAGGATTAGATTGTTTTTTATGGTTGGTTTAAAAACCATTTCTATTATAATGTTTCCTTATTCTATGGAGGTTGTTCCTGATCATGTTCTAATTTGATTTTGATGTAAGGGGATGTTTTGGATCTTTTGACAAGTCCTGTTTCAATATAAGTGTGTTATTATTTTGTAAATGATGAGACTTTCATTCTTCTAAATTATAGTGTCTCTCATGTGCAACTTTTGAATTCTTATCTTGATGATGAGTGACTTTTTACTTCTTTCTATGAGGAAGGAGAGCTTCAAACATCATGGATCTAGAAATAGGCCCCAAAGTGAAGCTCGCATGTAGTCAAATATCCTATGGGTGTGGGAGACCTTGGAATTGTTTTATCTTTAGTTTGAGTATTGATATTGTTTAATGTTCCCTACTGTAGTTTTCCTCATCGAGGATTTTTTTATAGAATTAGTCTCTTTTTACGGGGCCCCCTTGTGGTGGGAGTGGTTGTCATGTGTTGGAAATTTGGTGTGTTATCCTATATTATCAGTTCAATATAGTTGCTTCTTAATTTTAGGGATACCCAATAGAGGTGTCACTGCATTTTATTTAAATTTTGATTAATGTTAGTTGATTCTTAATGGTGGTGAGACCATTGAAACTTTCTGTATTGATGATTTGGTTTTTTTGGTGTTGGTATAGTATGATGTGACTTATTTGATGTTGTTGATTTTGTGTTATTTTTTATTTTTTGTGAACAATGTATTTTGGTAGTGTGCTCAAAGATCTTGTTTGAGGAATGACTTTAAAGGCCATGGCTCAAGTCCCCATTAGTTATTATGAAATGGTAACAGTTGTAGTTTTGTTTCGGGAAAGAAGAATAAGGTATTTTTTGGAATCAATTGAGGTGTTTCATTTATTTTTTTAGATTGTCTAGTTATGGAAAACTGTAGTCATTTCATGATCAAATAGAATATGTTATGGCTTTCAAGGGGTGGAAAATGTTAATTATGGGGGGAATTTTCACACCTGGATTTAAATTTTTAACCTCTATTCTGGTTTAGATTTTGTCTATGGGGTTTTCTCTCACGTTTTAGGGGTGATGAGTTTAAATTATGACTCTTAGGGTGTTTTACAGTTCATGCATAGCTATTACATAGTTTGGGTAAACTGTGAAGCGTACTCTGAAAAACTGTGTAAGCATTGGGGTGCTTTTAGTTGAGGGTGCACAGACCATGCATGATTAGTAAAACCATGATTAAATCATTCTAGAAGCCACTATCTCATTTCATAACCATTCATCATGGTAGGAATATGGTTGTCAAACAATGAGAGTAAAGCAAGAAGGTTCCAAGGTTAGTCTATCAAGGGGAACACAATTGGTGCACTGTTTGGTAAATTGTGTGATTTGCCTATATCAAAATAATTGTGAAATTTAAACTCTACCCTATAATAATTTTAAATCCAAAACATATTCCCTAATCTTCTTATAGTTTTTGAGACCCTAAGGGGCCTCCAAAATTGTTCTAAAAGCCTCCAATACTCTCCTATGGTGTAGATCTTGTGATTCTTCATGGTTTTTGGTCAAATATTCAATGTAATCCTCCCTTCTCTTCTCCCTCACCCCTATCCTTCCTTTTTTATTTTGATTTCTCCTTATCCTATGGTATCTTGGATCAAGGTTTTATTTATTCCATTTGTTTATGATGGGTTTTGTTTTTGTTTTTGGTTCTTATAGGTTGTTCTTGGCTCTTAGATCCCAAACGAGGATGTTTTGGGCATGCACTGTTGAAGCACTTGTGGTTTGAGGTAGGTTTCCCTATTCACATTTCTTAATATTTTAATATTCACTGGTTTCATGAATTTTGCACCACCATTGTTTTCTAAATAGTGATATGAAATATTTTAAATTCTCGTGTCATGTGAAAAGAAGTAATTTATTCCATGGTATGTGATAATTGGAATTGTTTTATAAAATGTTTCACACAAATTATTTGATATAATGTATGGTTTAATTTTTCATGTGATTTTTAATATCTAAAGAAGGTTTTGGATTTGAGAATATATTTTTGATATTTTAAATGTTTATTTGCGTTCTATAAATAGGTTTTCAAATTGTTTTTGGATTTAAAGTAATGATGCATTCAGTTTTTAAGAATGGTTTGGCATGTGGTGGTGGTTAATATCCCTTTTGGAATTCTGATGGGAATGTATTTGTCTTGAAAGTGTGATGTGAGTGTTTAAATAGAGTTGTTTTCCATATGTTTTTGAAATAGTAAATTGTCATGACCCGTCCTCGGGGCCCGTGCCGTGACTACCCCAAGCCCGCCTTCCATAGGCCAGGGGACGGCGACTAGCACCCAAGGTGTAAATCCCGATAAAAAGGGAAGAAATTTCCTTTATAAAAGAAAACAAACACTATAGAGTATGCAAACTAAAGTAAACACTAAGTAAACTGAAAACAAAAGTAAGTGCTGAAAAGTAAATGGGCCAGAATACAAACCCAACTAAAGAAGCAGTACAACTGAAAGTAAAGTACTACTCAAGGACAATAGCTGGAAGGTGAAAATCCACTCCTGGATCGTCCTCCGGCTTCCTACCTGAAGGGTAGGTACAGATCTCCTCCTCAGCACTCTACGTCCGTCCGTCTCCTCTGGGTACCGACTCATTGTGAAATACACCTCCGGGCACCAACTCGACATGATATCCACCTCTAGGCATTGACTCATCGTGAGATCCTCCTCTGGGTACCAACTCATCGTGAGATCCTTTTCCAGGTACCGTACAGCTCGACAAGCCTCAACCACAATCAGTGATGTATGTCGTCTACAACCAACACAACGTAGTGCGGGCGAAGCCTGTGCAGGGGTGAGTATACGATACTCCGTAGGTACCCCGAGACCCCCGAAGGTCTCCCTGAATCCACAAAGGATAAACCACAAAGAAAAGATACAATCATGAAGTATCATCCAACACTACTTAGGTATATGCCCATACAAATACCTAAGACATCAAATCCAGTTCATCTCCAACTCACGAGCTCTAGTACAATCGAGTCCACTCAGGAAAGTAAAACATAATCCACATAGGAAAGTACAACCCAATCCACACAGGATATCAAGTCAATCACATCCAGGATAATGATTGAAAGTCAAGACTCACCTCACACAGGTATACTACTCATGAAGAGGGGTGGAGATGATTAGATGTAGCCTCTGAATCATCTCCTCTGCCGAACCCACATAGGATACAAGTTTAGTAGTCATCACTGCCGAACCCACGGAGGATCCAAGTATAGTAGTCATCATCGTCGAACCCAAGGAAGATCCCATCACGGTAGTCGAACCCACGGAGGATCCCAGTACAATAGTCATCCTCATCAAACTCATGAAGGATCCCAGTACGGTAGTCGTCCTCGTTGAACCCACGGAGGATCCCAGTCCGGTAGTCGTCCTCGTCGAACCCACAGAGGATCCCAGTACGATAGTCATACTCATCGAAACCACAGAGGATCCAGTACGGTAGGCGTCCTCGTCGAACCCACAGAGGATCCCAGTCCGGTAGTCATCCTCGTCGAACCCACAGAGGATCCCAGTACGGTAGTCATCCTCGTCACAATCGCAGCTAGCTCTAGGGTTCCCGCACACAACATGCTCGATTCCAGGAGGGTCCGCCCCATGAGCCAAGGGGGGTTGATACATCAACTGACACGTAGTCCGGAGTTGATGTATCCCAAAGTTCTGTCTCGACAATAAGAACTCAACGTGACAGATGATGCGTCAATCAGATGCCCGGTCTGAGAGTTATTGGCCTTTTCATCCCTGGGGCCCGGTTGGTTTTTAAGTCAAAACCAACCCGACCGTACTCCAACTGCATCAAAACTTCGAGCGGAGTAAGCCAAAAGAACCGTCTCACTAAGAGGAATCCAACAAAGTTGACGACACGTCAATCGGACGTCCGGAGCTCAAGTTATAAGCATTTTCGCTCCGAGGGCCCGGTTGGTTTCGTGTTCGAACAAACTTGGCTGTAACCAAAGTTCTCCAAAACCTTGAGTGTAATATACCAAAACGACCATCTCGATCCGAGGATCGCATCGCAACTAATGGTGCGTCAATCGTAGGTCCGTAGCTCATGTTACAGATGTTTGAATGAATCTGTCCATTTTTAGGGGGGTTTGGGCCCTGACCGACCCGACCCAAAACCCCCTGGGTCGGCCCGGCCCGGATGGTGTGGCATGGCCCGACCCGGCGCGGGCGGCCCGACCCGGCGTGGGCTGCCCAGCCCGGTGTGGCCGGTCAGGCCTGGGCGGCTCGGCGCTAGCAGAGCGGGGCGGTTCTGCGCCAGCTGAGCGGATGCGAAGGGGGGGGGGGGGCTACCCCCCTTGTTTTGTAACGGCGACCCCCCACGTGAGGGCCCACCCCTTTTCCAGCCATCGGGGGTTACAACCCCTGACCCTTCCCGATTCCGGCCGGCCGTGATGGCCGGACGGTGAGCCGCCGGGGGACCCCCCGCGGGTCCTGCCTTCCCTTGCGCCGGTGGCCGGATTTCCGACCACTCCGGTCACCCTTCCCTGCACCATCCCGAACTTTGTCCGACCGGCGCAGTGCGATGGCGCCGCGGCCCAACTCCGGCCACGGCTTCTTTCGGCCTCAACGGCTTGGCACGATAGCACCACGCTCCTTCACCACGTTCCTCCTCATTCCCGCATGGTGCCATTGTACCGTTCTGCCTTCGTTCGAGCCGTAACGAGTACAACAACAAAGGGGGAGGAGGGTCGGTTGTGTTCGTGCGGTCCGACCCCCTCCCGTTAATTCGATATCAAGCGGCTAAAGAATTTAACGTTGGATGGAAAAAGAAAATTCACGAACACAAAACCAAACCCCTACCTCGAATAAGGCATTCGTCGGTGTCATGGTAGACGGCGTCGCGGTAGACAGGCATCATTCCTTCAATGTTGGGAAGGATGAAGCCGAGGGTGGCGTCGACGTTCTTCGTTCTTCATTGGAGGAAGAGGAAAACTCTCCAAGTACTGGGCGCCGTGCTTTGCTGCTAGCATTCCGCCGCTTGAAGAAGCCATCCAGAACTCCTCCCCCTAGCCTCCTTTAAATAGGAGTGGTGGGTTCGTCACTTGTACGCAAGTCATAAATGGGGGATTTATGACATAGGGCCCCACTCACTTAATCCGCTGCGGTGGAACATTAAAAAGGGAGGAAGGATCCTCATTAATTAAACACATTGACATTTAATTAAAGATAGGGAGGGAAGGTTCCTCATAAACTTGAGGGGTTGACATGTATTAAAGAGGGAGAGGGTGTTTAATGGGGTGTTAGGAATTTTAAGGAGGTGGGGGCTCATGTGGGCCCCACCCAACTTCCTTTCCCATAACTCATAAACCACTAGAGGCGTAATAAAAATATAATTGTAAAACAATTATATTTTTATTCCTCACATTTTTAACATCTCATCCATAGCAAACGAAACTCCATAAAAAGTTTTCCTAAGAAATTACCGGCGCTGTAGTTTCATCGGCACCCTCAGATTTCAATTCCGAGCACCAGATCAAAAGTTAGAAAACCCATTCGTTCGTTCAATGAACATACCCGAGCTAAACTTCGGAAAATTATTACGGGCACACCGGGCCTCAGAATCAGGCGCCGTTAGAAACTGCATACTTGTATAATTCCAAAGAAAATTAAGAAAAAATTTCCCTTGAAATTTACGGGTCTTTATATAAATGGTGAAATTGGACATTTTTTGGGATGGTGGATTGATTCTTTGAGAAAAACATGCATGCAGCCCATTTTGCACATTTATAAAAGTGGTGAAAATAATTTTCATGAAAATACACCATAGACTATCTTCTTTCCTTATTTATATTGGAAGGGTGGGATGTCCTATAAATGGAATCCTCTTGACCCATTTATCTTCTATGAATTGGGATTTCTTCAGTGTGAAATCCTTTGTGATATATGAGTTATAAAGAAAGAGATTGATCCTTAGTGTGACTAGGGTGACGGTTGTTGTGTTAATTATTGTTAGTATGTGTATATGTGTGATAAGATCATTATTTGGCATCATTTGGATCAACCTCATTATACATTTTTTGTGTGGGAACCTGGTATAGTTATCGAATTTTTTGAGAATGAATGTTTCCCTAGATAGATCATACACTAGATAGTGTACCATAGAATGGAGATATATTGAGTATTATTGCTATGGGATAGTTCCCCTCAGTCTGTATCATGTGTGGTATGGACAGGCGTATTAAAAAATTCTGATGTAATTGAGTGAGGCATTCTTTCCAAGACAAGTCAACATGAATTAGTATGTTTTGAACTATTCATGATCTCCTAGGTTTCTCCCTTTTCTATTGACAGATAGTTACATCTGATGGATGATTGAGATTCATAATTAGTTGGCTACTGTTATGTTCTTATTTATATTCCCCTTATGTTGTGATTACTATGGTGCTATCAGGTGGGGTGTACCCCTTTGTAAAGTGATTATTTGGTTTTCAAAAGGTTTTGGAAAATGTTTTGACACAGAAATGTTATATGTCATGTTATCCCAGTTTTCAAACGTAATCATCACTTTCCTTATTGGAAATGAAAATTGTTTCTTAATGGGAAATAATTTGGATTTGGGATGTAAAAAGGGAAATAGACTGTGATTTTTTATAGTGATTTTTTTGGAAACCATACATTTATATATTGTTTTTCAAACTTGAGGTTGATGTTTCTTTTAATTTAAAGGAATTAAATAGGGAATATATTTTTTTGGGTATACCTACTGAGTTTTAATACTCACACATATTGTTCTTTATTGTTTCTATTATTGTGGGTAAGGTTTCCACTTGGTATAAATCATCATGGGTTATGGTTGGTCTTAGTATTAGAGAGTGGCCCTTAGGGTCACATGGGGAAGTGTGACCATCAGGTGAAATTAGAGTTTTTTTGTATTTTTATCTTCATTGTAAAAGATGTTCTGTTGGGATATTTGTATAATATATGGTATTCTTTGTTTGTATTCCCACTATTTAGTTTATTTATTTATTTATATTGTAAAAATCATTCCCTTATGTATCTGTTGATTCCCGACACTAGTTCCCAGCCCGTGGGGATCGAGTATTCCCATTGGGCCTATCCATGGATCGACTCGGGTGACTGGTTCAAGGTCAACATGGGTGGGTTCATGAAAAAACATTATTAGAGTAGGTCAGTATTTGGATTAAATTCTTTTGAGAGTGCCCTTTTTTACATGAGGATGTGAAAGTAGATGGAGTTGGACTATTAGAACCTCCGAGTGTAGATATTTGGGAGTTTATGGCCTACACATTCTATACAATGTCTTGGGTTTTCATGGGAAGTCCAGTTTAATTTGGATTCATTGGATTTAGATTGATTGGATTATTGGAAATTAAGTGGGATTTGAAATAGTTGTCTTCTTTTTCTTGCATGGCCCAGAAATCCATCTGTATCAAAGGAAATTATTCTAGAAGACTCCCTATGATGGTGATGTGATATTCATGTGGTCTACAACAATATGAAAAAGTCCCTCATCGACACTAGTTTTCCCCTTTGGAGTTTCATTGAGTTCCTTGTGATTTTGAAATATATTTTGATAACTCTTGATTTGGAATTATGATAACTAAATTTTGAATTTGATTTTTTTTATTTTTGGAAAACTGAAAATGTATTTTAAGTTTTATTTCTATAAAATCATGATAATTTGTATTTTTTTAAAAATATTTTTATGCAATGTATTTTTTTGATCCAATAATTTTTTTTGGAAAATATGAGATACTTTTTGGATGGAAATTCATTGGATTTGATTTTTTTTAATGATGAAATAATTTGTAATTTAGAATCTAAAAATGTTTTTTGAAATCATGTCTAGTTGGATTTAAAAAGGTTTTATGAATTTAGAAATGGGAAGTGGATTGAATGTGTGAATGTTTGGGTTGGGTGTTTTGTTTTGGATGTGTAAGTAATTTGTTTTGACCAGTGGTATTTCCTTGGGTGTTCACTTATATGGATATGTGTTGAAAGTGGATGGGTGATGTTGTGGGAACATGAGTTTCTTGTATGGCTTGGTTGATTGGTGCCCGAGATGGTCAAAAAATGTGAATTTGAGTTATAATCTAATGAATATCATTGGTGAGTGTGTAACCCACCAAATGTTTTTTTTCTTTTAAAGGTGTTTTGAAGAGGAATGTTTTGGTGTTTTGAAGACCAGTGCTGTGTGGTTTATTTTTCCTTGATTTTGTAAGTGTTGTATATGATGTGTATTGAGTTTGAAAAATATTGTTGATGATTTGGATTTGATTTATCTCTTGGTTTTTGTGTTTCATAGTGATCTCCCCCATAATGATTTGATGGATTTTTGAGGTGAAAATATTTATGTATCATCATTAACAGGCTCACTAGTTTATCAACTTATGGAATTTGTTCTTGATTTTTGAAAGATAAATCCACCTCTCATTTATGGAAAAGAGGATCCTCTCGAAGTGAAAGAGTGGATGCAGAAAATTGAATGGATATTTTCCACATTGAGTTTCCCAAGTCATTAAAGGTGATGTTTTCTAAATTTATGATTGAAGTTTCTCCCTTGTAGTAGGGGATATCAGCCTATCCGAACAAGGCTAAGGAATATATTACCTGGAAGTTCATGAAGGCTTCGTTCATCTGATAACAATTCTCTGAAATGATGAATGTAAGGAAGGGAATGGAGAAGCTCTATCTGCAGCAGGGTGATGGGTCAGTGTTGGAGTTCTATCGTCACTTTGTGAACCTAGTTCTATATGATTCATCATATGTTCCAGGCGATTCATCAAAGTCTTAGGATTTCAATTTTGGTTTTTTATTATCTGAAGTCAAAGGTGTTAGAGTTAAATCTAATGTTATTTTCTAATGTGGTGAGTCATATTTTCTGTGTTCAAGTTGTCATAGAAGGGGTGCTTGAGGTAGTCTTTCCCCCTTCAGTTTCTGGAATCGTGTATTGAAATTTTATAAAATAAGTGTGGAAGTTATCAGATGCTATTAGACCTTGTCATTGAATTAAAAGGCCTTGAGATCTTTTTCCAACATCTTATGGGCATGGAATTGTGGTGTGTCACATGTGTGGAAAACCATATCTTAATAATTGATCATTTATAATTACACCAAAGACCAATCATGTGTGTGGGAAATTAGGAAACTTGTAACGGTTATATCGAGGTATTTCTAGGAAGCGACATGGATCTAGTTCATAGGAACTGAGTTCTATTTGGACACTGTTTAATGAAACTTTCTTTTGTAATGTTTATTTCTATTATGAAAGTTGTTCCCAATAGTATTATTTTTTGTTAGTGATGTAAGGGGGTGTTGTGGATATCTTGATAAATCCTGTTTTGATACAAGTTTTCTCTTATTTTGAAAATTATGAATCATTTCTCCATTCTAAATAGAGGTTTTTCCCTTGTGTACCTTTTTAATTCTTATCTTGGTGAACAAAGATTTTTGGATTTGGGCTGTGAGTCCAAAGATGATTCAAACTTCAGGGTTCCATCCATAGGCTGTAGATTTAATCTCACATGAAATTAGAGATCCTAGGGGCATTGAGGGACTTTGGTCTTATTTCTTCTTTAGTGCAAGAAATAGAGATTGTTTAAGGTTCTCTGTTTTAGTTTTGAACATCATGGTTTAATTAAATCTTAGCAAGAGTTTCTTTTGGTGAGGCTACCTTGTGTTGGGGGTGGTTGGCCTACATTTGAAAGTTATTCTATTTTCCTGTTTTATTGGTTCAAGATAGTTGGTTCTTAATGTTGAGTCAGCCCACCACATGTCTCATTGTTGTTTCTTCTAGTTTTGATTAGTGTTAGTTTATCCCTAATAATGGGGATCCCATTCCAGACTCCCTTATTAATAATTTGGTCTTGTTTTGTGTTAGTCCGGTATAATGTGTATTATTTTTTTGTTGATTTTGAGTTCCTTTTGTTTTGGGTGAGTGTAGGGTTTTGTGAGTGTGCTCAAAAATCTTGTTTGAGGCATGGTTGTAATTGTCTTGCATCGAGTCCCCATTGTTTATCGTGGAATGATTACGATGGTTGTTTTTGGTTTGGGGATGGAGGTGTAAGTTTCATTTGGTAGCAGTTGAGATGTTTTGTTTTATAGGATGGATTTTATGGTTATGGAAATCCTTAATCCATGACTGATGAACTGGAAGATTTTGTAGATTTCAAGGGGAAGAAAGCATTAATGGTGGGGAAAATTTTCACACACGTATCTTTAATTTTCACCAATTTTCTGGTATACCTTTTTTCCATGGGATTTTTCTCACGTGTTTCTGGTGTGCTGGGTTTATGTTTTATGTTTTGGGGTGTTTTTCTCTTGGCACACTAACAATGCATGGTTTGAGAAAATTTTGCGTCATGATCCCGGAAACTATGAAACCATTGGAGTGCTTCTAGTTGAGGGTACATGGCCCATGCATAGTTGGTCAAACCATTCATAAATAATGTGGGAAGCCTCTGCCTTAGGATAGAACCTTTTCATATGCTTGGTGCATGGTTTTAAAACCATGTGTCCAAACCATGTATATTCTCATGTGAGTCTAGTAAGTGGTGTACGGTTTGGTAAACCATGTGGCCAAAATGTGCAATCTGCCCAGATCGTAAAATTTTTAAAATTCCCACTCTATATTCTTAGGATTTAAAACCCAACACACCTCCCCTCTTCTCTCACTAGTTTATGAGACCCTAATGTGCATCCTCAATTTTTCCGCATCCTCTACTCCTCTCATATGTTGTAGATCTAGCAATTCTTAAAGGTTTTGGGTCAAGTTATCATGTAAATCATCCCTTATATTCCCCATCTCCATTATCCATCCTCTTTTTATTGAGTTTTCCTTCTCCTATAGTCTCTTGGACATAGGGTTTGTGTCTCCCCTTGGTTTATCATTGGGGTTTTTTTAGGGTTCATGGTGGGTGTTCTTGTCTCTTGGAACCCTGGAGATGTTGTTTCATGTGTGTGTTGTGGAATTACTTGTGCTTTGAAGAAGGTTTCCCTTTGAACTTGACTTTATAATTTAAAATTCATTGGTCTATTTCTTTTCAAACCACCCTTGTATGATAAATAGTTATTTTATGTCTTCAAAATGGTTGTTTGGTGTGAAAAGTAGTGATTTATTCTTTGGTATGTTATAAATGGAATTGTTTTATATAATATTTCACACCCAAGTTTGATATAATCCTTGGTTGGATTTTTCATGTTCTCTGTGATATTGAATGAATGTTTTGGGTTTTTGAATTTATTTATAATACTTGAAATGATGATTTGGGTTCTTTAAATGGGGTTTCAAAGTGGTATTGGATTTAATGGAAAGGGTAATTTGGTTCTTAAGATTTTTTTGGCATGTGGTGGTGGTTAATTTTATGTTTTGAATTTTGATGGAAATGGATTTGTCTTGAAAGTGTGGTGTGATTATTTAAATGGAATTGTTTTCTATTTTTTTTTGAAATGGTAAATGGTGATATTGTACATTTTTGAAAAGGTTGTTTGATTATTTCATAAAATGATGATTGATACCCATTTGGAACTTTTGTAAAAGTGGGGAATTTTTTTCCATGAGTACCCTTCTTAGAACATCTTCTTACCTTGTTTATATTAGATGAGTTTGATGTCCTCTATATGAAATCCACATGACCCATTTATCTTGGGTGAATTGGGAGATCCTTAGTGTAAACTCATTTGTGATCTATTAGTTGCATGTCAAGAGATTGATCCTTTGGGGTGACTTGGGTGATGCCTATTGTGTGAATTATTATTTTAAATGTGTATGTGGTTGAATACTGAGCTAGAATTAGTTGTCTCACCCAATTTATACATTTCAACATGGGAACATATCATAGAGAGCGAATTTTATGAGAATGGATTATACATGGTCTAGATCACACAGTAACTAGTGGAATGCAACATGAAGATATATTGAGTTAATATTGCTCTGGGATAATACCCCTTAGAATATACCATATGTGGGATGGTCAGGCATGTAAAGGTGTTTTGTTTTCATTGAGTAAGGCATGATTTCCAGGATGAGTCAACATGTCTTATTATGTTCTAGATTATTCATGAGCGCATCAATCTCTCCCATGGATATTTTCACTTATTTAAATCATATTAATGACTGAGATTCATTATTAGTTGGATAATCTTGTGTTATTATTTCCATTTCCCTTATGGTTTGAGTATTGCAGTTCTCTCATGTGGGTTTTACCAATTTGGAATGTTTTGATTTTTTTCCAAATGGTTATAGAAATTATTTTATCATATAAATGCTATATTCCATCTTGTTCCAGTTTTCAAATCTAAGAATCACTTTCCATCTTGGAAATGTAAATGGTTGATTCTCAAGGAAGAGAATGATTTTTTGAAGTCAAACAGGTAAATGTACTATGATTTGTTTTAGATTATAAAAAAATGTGGAAAATAATGAATTTAAATATTGTATTTCATACATGATGTTGATATATCTATTATTTTAAAAGAATTTCATTGGGAATAGATTTTTTTGGGAACACCTACGGAGTTTTAATACACATGACTATATTTATTTCTCATTTTTTTTATTATGGTGGAGTTTTTAGCTTTGTATTGGTCACTGTGGGTGATGGTTGGTCTTGGTATCAGAGAGTGGATCTCGAGATCACATGGAGATGTTTGGCCATCATGTGTAGTTATATTTTTTTTGTATTTTCCGCATCATTGTAAAATATGGTAAGTTTGGATATTTATATATTTTCTGGGATGCTTTTTCTATCATTATTCTGTTCAGTTTATTTATTTATTTATTTATGGATAAATTGGTCCCTTATCTCAATGTTGATGCATAATACTAGTTTCTTGCCCATGGGGATTAAGGACTCCCTTATAAACTTGCCAAATGTCATATTGGGTGACCAGTTTGAGGTTGACCAAGGTTGGTTTGTGGAAAAAATGGTAACATAGTAGGACAATATTTAGAGGACCATGCTTTCAGAGTGTCCTTTGTAACTTGGGGATGTCAAGGCAGATTGTGTATTATTGTTTGAACCTCAGAGTGTAACACACAGATGTTTTTATGAAATATTTTCATTAATTAATTTTTATTATTTTGTAGATTTCTTTACAAGAAATCACGAGTTTAAAATAACTGTGAGATACCCTTATTTTAAAATTACCATTATATCTTAGCCTCTAGGTTAGCAGGAATAATTATATATAACTTATGCAAATGCATTATGAAATCATTGGGTATAAATTATTTATAAAAAATCAAAATCAATTAGATATTTTTATTTTTGAGTGAATTACTTTTAGTAATGAAATTCATGAGATATATGTGTGTTATATACTTAATAATATATTTTTATATTAATCCAATGGATATTTTAGTCATAGGGTATGAATAAAACCCCATTTGTTGTATAAAAACCTATTTTTTAAAAGGTTAATTTTACACCATTGAATGAAGAACCAATTTTAAATTAATATTTTGAAACATTAATAAATTTTATATGACAATATAAACATGTTATTTTGATGTGGGATATAAAAATTTACTTTGGATAAATTTCTAATACTTTCCTGATAACTTTTATGTTTTCATGAATAGTAAAAATAAGCGAAAATTTAATTGTAAAAAACCTTTTTCATCAAGATAATTTATATGGTTAAATTATAATATTGAATGTTTTTAAAGTATAAATATAATATATTTTTATCATTCAATATAATTTATGTCATTATCATTAATTTTATATTGAATTCATAGGTAAATACATTTCAATCTTTTGTAATATTTTAACTTTTCAAACCTGTTTTCTCATTTAAAAAATGGGATTAATTTTAAATTAATTACTACAACTTTTTTATTTGGAATTTTGAAAAATGGATTCCATATTTTGAATTAGTACTTACAAATAATGTAAATAGGCTACTTTTATTTTTTGGATTTATGAATAGTAACTTCTGTAATTATTTTTATTACCATGGTTAAAGGTAAATCAGGTAATTATGGGTAAGAATAATATTATAAAATTACCCTAACACCTGGAAAAATCCTGTTGGATGATCTAATTTGACCCTTATCATCTATTGTTCAAAATAGAATCACTTTATGACCACTTACTTATGAATATGACCTGAATGTAATAAAGACCAATGAATGTAAAAAATGTCACAATCTCATTTTATATAAGTATATTAATTTTAATATATTGATAACTAGAAGATAATATCCTATATTGATAGTCTCTACCAAGATAAAATAATTACCTACATGATAGTAATTTATTTATAATTTTCAGATATTAAATAATTACCATTAATGTTGACACAATTGTGATGTTAAAATTATTTTATTAATATAAATATCAAATAAATATATTTTCAAATATTTAAATAAACATCCTATGAACCAAATTAATGTGCTCCAGGAATTTTATATGTGACCTTGACCTGTTAGGAGTGTATGAAATATTTTTGTTCAAATTTGTCTCTTGTGGGTATTTTTTTAAAGTCAAATAAATAAATAGTGTCAAAATTGACACTATTGATATTTTATGAAAAAACACTTTATTAAATTATATAAAATTCATAAAAATATATAAAAATTAAAAAGTTATAATTATAATATCTAATATATCATAAAATATCCATATATTGAAAATTAACACCATATCAATAAATATTTATAACCATTAAATATTTTAGAATGTTATTACCACAACTAAAATTAAATAGAATACCTAAGTGTCAATTAAAAAGATATGGTTTAAATTGAAAAAATAACTTTTCCAAAATTTTTTGGTTGATGAGATTACAACCCTATCTCATATCATCATTGAAATTGGGATATTTTGGATGTTTTTTGGGATGGATTTGATTTTATTCTAAATTATTATTTATGGAGTTTCCAAAAGTTTCCCTCACCTCAATTATAAAAGGGCACCTCCTCCCTCAAATATTCACTTCATTTTAATCCTTAAAGATCGACCATCACCTACCATTTTTCCTTATAAACTTCCCTATTTTCATTCTAGAGGTTCTGGTCATCTTCAAAGACCAACTCTAGGTCTCTAAGAGAATATTTAGAGGAGGCATATCATAGAAGAGTTAATATCATTTATCGATTAATTCAAACTTATTTCTTGTTATACTTTCTCTTAATTAGTTGTTTCATTATAAATTAATAACATCAGTATCACTCATATAATGATATGTTATTATAAATATGAAACAACCATAGTCCACCTTCAACCCATCCTATGAAAAATGAAATCATCACACGTGCATACGTACGCCTTATTGTCTCCACGCCATGGTGTAATATGACTTCACCACCACCTTACTTGTTTGGACATAATGATGTAAAAGAAAACTATATACAATTATTATAACATTATACTAATTCTGAAATATTATACCCAATCCAATTCAATACCATTCAACAATTTTGGGAATGATATCATCGCTTGTGCGTACGTACAACCTACTGTATCCACGATGCGATGCGATTCATTCAACATGATATTAATTAAAACATGATTATATACATGAATTTAATGAATAAATATAATATATACTATACTAATATCATTCTATAAATGATATAACTATAACCTAAAAAAAGGAATAAGAACTTATCTAACAAAACAATCATAAGACCATAAAGAAGTTAATACCCAAATAACGAGTAACAATGAAATGTTACTAACAAATGGATGAAAATATGATTAGAAATATCATCATAAAAATGATTATGATTCTTAAATAAATCAGTAACATTATTTAAATCATTATACCAGAGGTTTATATACATATGAATCATATCGTACCTAAGGTAAATGATAACTTTACAAATCTCATTTTTATCTGAGATTGTTTATTCATAAGTATTTACTGAGGTATAATTATAATCCACATCCATGTTTCCAAAATATGTATTTCAAAATATTTTTATACCCTTATATAATTTATTAAATTAAATTTTACCCATCAGTGAATTTTTACTAAATGGTATGAATGGAATCATTTGTCGTTTTCTGTATGAGGTACTTTTTTAATTTTTTGGAAAAAGTAGGAGAAGAATGTTTTTTAACTTATACGACATGGAAATTTTTTTATGATTTAAAAATACCATATTAACTTGAAGATTACCCTATAATATGACAAGGTTATTTTCACATAAAATGATTTTTTCTAAAATTGTGTGGTATTTTGAGAAAGAAAAACATTTTTGAAGAAGAAATTATATTTTCTTTAGGAATTAATTTCAAGTGTTTTCTCAAAATTATTTTTAAATATAAGACAAAACTATTTAAATAGGGTTATATTTATATAACTATTATTAATATGATTTTTGTGTGTGTTTATAATGGAATTTTATTTCATAAATCCATTTGTTTTATATCAATTATGATGAAATGATTTTTAAGAAACCCATTTTATTTCGTGGGTTATGATATAGTGAATGTTTTTATTTTTTTGTGACACACATAGGAATGGATTCATTATGAGATGGGTGGGACCTAAATCTCCCTCCAATGAATTGGGTAAATATTTATATCTCATGAGATAGACATAACTGGAATGGTAAGAAAATATGGTTTAGTAATACATAGATGGAATGGTGAGTGAACTAAGTTCAGTAATGGTTATTTTCCACTATAATTGTCTCATAAATGAGCCTTTACTAATATGAAATGATATTATATGGTTATGTGTGAATTCAAATTTTTTTTATGTCTTATGTAATGAGTATTGGGATTACATTTCACTTTTAGGATTTATCCCATGACATGATATTATGATCTTTTATATACATGCTAAGATTTTAAAATGTCATGTTCTTATAATTATGATATGATTGATATTTCCCATGTTTACCCTTACTAATAATTTCAGATCACACTTTCATATGTTTCTTTTCCCCAGGCCATGAAGATAGGTATTAAGTAAGATATGTCAAAAGGGATTCTAGTTATGAAGAAATAAGCGTGAGACAATGTGGATGTTTTATGAACCAGTTGTTTATGTTTCCAAGTTTCTAAAGACACTAAACCTATATGGTCTTAGAATGGGTTTTTATGTTATGTAATAAATATTCTTCATTGTTGAAGTAATATATATATGTAAATAATGGGCCGTTATAGTTGGTATCAGAGAAAAGGTATAGTTAACCTTTGGAAACTAGGATGAGAGAACCTTAGTAAGAACCCTAAGGATATGTCTAATTATAGGTTAAAACCATATCATATTATTTTAGATATGTTCCTGAATAACCTAGGATAAATAATAAAGTGTCATAAATTGAAATTTCATTCTTAATTATGTGGTTTTCCTGTTATGATTAGTGTTTCTCACACTATGCTTTTGGTTTTAGTCAACGACTAGAACTCGAAGGAACTGCATTAATGCTGAATGTAGTGGGAAATGAAATGATTGTCCCCCTGAGTTACCAAATGTTATGGGAGATATAATTCAAAATCTTGTATCCATACTCATACAAATTTCTCAATCTATGAATTACGATGGACTTACCAATGAGAAAAGGAGGGAGCAACACTCTGTTGAGTCCTTCATGAGATAATGGGTCTTTTGATCTATTAGTGGATGAACAATGGATCATTACCACTGAAAAGATATTCTCAGTTCTATAATGTTCTAAACATGATAATGTCATCTTAACAGTCTATTGTTTGGAAGGTGAAGCTGATCGATAGTGGAATATTATCTAGAATACGACACAAAGAGTTGAAATTGATTCCATGGAATGGGATGAGTTCAAGAACTTATTTTTCAATAAGTAATTTCCTCGTATTCTTCAAAAAAATATGAAGAATGGGTTTCTTGAACATAATAAAAATGATGATGAATCCATTAGAACCTATGAAGAAAATTTTACAAGACTTGCAAGGTACACTTCTGGAATTATTATCCAATATGAGAGTAAAATTGATCAATTCTTTAGTGTATTTAAACCAAGTCTACGAAGGTCATTATCCATAAGGGAATTCAATATCTATGAGAAAATTTTTCAATGTGATATCATGGTTGATATGGATATTGGAGTAATCCATCAGTCGTATGGTTTTGATAAGAAGAGAAAAATGGAATTCAAAGGAAAATCTAATGACTACACTGAAAAAAAGATGACTTTTACCTTATTCTCAATGCATTGAAAGAAATATGGAGGTAATTTTCTTAAATATAATTGTAAATGTTTTAAGTGGGGAAAAGAAGGTTATCAGGTATTTGGAAGCCGAAGTGATGGAAAAAATATGTCAAATGATGTGAACAAAGAGAAGGAAACACAGAATGTGCCTCCTATAATTAAATGTTATAAGTGCATGGAAATGGGGAATTATGCCAATAAATTCCTAATATAATGGTTATTGATGATGATCAATGTCAACCAACTCTTAAGGCCAATGACAAGGTAAATTCACATGCAGACACTATCGACAATGTGGAGTATGATAATGAAGTGGTGAAAAGTATACTTACCATCCCCTCAAAATAAGAAAATGTTTTATTTGATTCTGGATCCACCCACTCTTTTATTTCTAATGAATTTTTTAAGGGTATCACTATAATACTTCAACAATTAGATGTTCAGTTAGCTATGAAAACTCCTAATTGCACAATAGTCGCATCAAAACTTTAAAATTCTTATTCAATTAATGTTTTTAGGAAATTTCTTCTTGCAATTAATGTGATCCTTCTTATAGTGTAATTTGATGTGATTCATGGAATATATAGGATTTATCTATTTGGATCTCATATAAATTTACATTTAAGGGAAGTCATATTTCATATTCTAGATCAATATATAATAATATATCAATGAAAGGATAAATATAAACATACAATAGAAATTTATTCCATCTTATAGTTCTTGATTTCAATAAATGAAGGTTATTTATCTCAATTGTTGGGGAGAAACTCATGATTAAGAATACGCCCATTTTATGGGAGTTTGATGATATATTTACAGAGAAATTTCTAGGTCTTCCACCAAATCATGAAGTTGAGTTTTTAATAGAACTCATACCAGGTGCTATGACTATTTCAAAGAAACCTTATAGAATGTCCCCAATTAGGTTGGGGGAATTGAAGAAGCAACTCTAAGAGAATATTGATAAGGGATTCATATTCCCTGGTGTGTCACCTTGGGGAGCACCTGTTCTATTTGTTAAGAAGAAAGATGGATCAATGAGACTCTTCATTGATTATCGAGAACTTAACATGATCACTGTTAAGAAAAAATATCATATTACCGGCATTTATGACTTATTTTATCAACTATAAAGAGATCAATACTTTTACAAGATTGATGTTCATTCAGGATATCATTAACTAAGGGTCAAAACGAATGATATACCAAAGACAATATTCTAAACAAGGTTAGACACTATGAATTTATAGTGATGCCTTTTGGTCTTAAAATTCCCCTACAATATTCCGGGATATAAAGAATATAGTCATTAGAGACTATGTTGATCAGTTTGTGGTAGTCTTTATAGATGATATTTTTTCCCATTAAAAGGGTAAGGAAGAAAATGAAGATCAATAGAGAATTGCTTTAAAGACCCTAAGAAAAGATAATCATTATTCTAAATTTAAAAAGTGTAAATTTTGGATTAAAAAAGTTACATTTTTGTGTCACACAATCTCAAGAGAGGGGATATATACGGATCTAGTAAAAAACAAGGTTTATTGAAATATGGTCGAGACAAAAAATGGTAACTAAGATATACAGTTTTCTTGGTTTGGATGGATATTATCGAAATTTTGTAAAATATTTTTCATGAATCTCTAATCCAACCACCATGTTGACTCATAAAGGAGTTAAGTTCATTTGGAAGCAGGAATGTGAAGAAAATTTGAAATATTTAAAATGGATAACTAGTGCACCTATTCTCACATGGCCTTGTAGGGGAGAATTTTTTGTGATCTATAGTTATTTATACAATAAGGGTATGGGATGTGTTCTCATGAAAAATGATATGGTGATAGATTATATGTCACAATTGTTGAAAATTCATGAGCAAAATTATCCAACTCATGGTTTAGAGTTAACTGCGGTAATCTTTACATTGAAGATATTGAAGAATTATTTTTGTGGGAAAAGGTGTAATATTTATACTGATCATAAATGATTAAATTATATTTTCACACAAAAGGAGCTGAATATACACTAATGAAGATGGTTGGAGATGATTAAAGATTATGACTGCTCAATAAATTACCACCCTGGGAAAGCATACAGGGTGGAAGATTCTTTGAGTTGAAAAGACCATTCTAGTTTATCCACGAAGAAGATCATAAAAGATCCTATATTTTTGGATTTTTAAAGGATGGATCTTGAAATTTTAATGGAAGGAGAGAAATATTATATTTCTTAAAAAAATTTTCAACCATATATAGAAGTGAAGATTAAAGAGGAATAAAAGGAAGATGTAGAGTTATAAAAGAAGGTGAGAAATTTTCCTAAATTCAAACTTGATTGTGATGAAATAATAAGGTTTAGGAACTGGGTTTGTATTCATCCCATACCAAAATTAAATAAGGTGATATGGGATAAGGCTCATAGTTCTTTATTCTATATTCAAAATGGAAGCACAAAGTTGTACAGGGACCTGAAAGAGTACTTCTGGTGGGATGGCATGAAAAGAGATGTCATCGAATATGACTCTCGATGCTTGGTTTTCCAGCAAGTTAAGAAAAAGAGATAAAATTCTAAGAGGATGTTTCAACCATTACCCATAGTAGGATAGAAATTGGAAAACATCACTATGGAATTTTTCATTAGACTTCCCAAAACATCCAAAGGCAATAATGCTATCTGGAATATAGTTGATCAAATTACGAAGTCGGCACACCACATTGATTTTATAGAGGATTTCTATCTTGATCAACTTTATAAGATATATGTAAAGGATTTGGTAATATTTCATGGAGTACAACATTCTATTATATCTGATTAAGATTAGAGGTTTACCTTGAAGTTCTGGAAAAATATTCAGCATGATCTGGATACAGAGTTAATTTTCAGTGCAACTTATCATCCTCTGATAGATGGTCAGTCTAAGAGGACAATAAAAACTATTGAAGACATGTTAAGAGCTTTCTATATGAATTTCAAAGGTTTTTGTGATCAAAACCTACTATTGGAGGGATTTTATTAAAATAATATCTTTCACTCAAGTATTTAGATGGCTCTTTATAAATCCCTATATGGAAATAAGTGAAGAACTCTAACTTTCTAGGGTGAAGATGGGGAAAGAAATCTATTAGAACCTGATATTGTTAATGAAATGGAAGAAAAGGTCAGATCTATTCAACAATACATATGATAAGATCAGAGTTAGTAATAAAGTTATGCTGACAACTGAAGAAAAGACCTAGATTTTTGAAGTGGGTGATAAGGTGTTCTTACAAATATATCATTTGAAGAGATTAATGAGATATGGAATCAAGGGTAAGACGATCCCTAGGCATATCAGTGATTTTGAAATTCTGGATCATGTTGGAAAGGTCGATTACTAATTGGTTCATCCACCAAATCTCTCCCATGTTCATTATGTGTTCCATATATCTCTCATGAGAAATTACATACCCTATCTTTCACATTTACTAAGCTCAGAAGCCATACCGCTGGAGTAAGATCTTTCTTATGAAGAAAAACTGACAGAAATTCTGGATCAGAGTGAAAAAGTTCTATGAAACAAGACCACTCGCTTGGTTAAATTTTTATGGAGGAACCAAAAATTTAAAAAATATACATGGGAACTTGAGGATATGATGAGGGAGAGGTATCCTCATCTGTTTTTTTAAGTGAATAATTTTTAGGGCAAAATTTAGTTTAAGGGGGTAGAATGTATCACCCAAATGTTTTTATGAAATATTTTCTTTAAATAATTTTTATTCTTCAATAAATTTATTTGCAAAAAATATTTATTTTAAACAAAACATGGGATTCTCTTATTATAAAATTACCATTATATCCTAGTCGTTACATTAATGGGAATAAGTATAATGAACTTATGAAAATGCATTATGAATTCATTGGCTATAAATTACTTTTGAAAAATATAAATTAATTAGATATTTTATTTTTTAGTTAATAACTTTTTGTAATAAAATTAATGTGATATATATGTATTATATACATAATAAAATGTTTTTTATATTCATTCAATGGATATTTTAGTCATATGGTATGAATAAAACCCTACTTGATGTATAAAAACCTATTTTATTAAAGGTTAATTTTACAACTTAGAATGGTTAACCCATTTTAAATTAATATTATGAGACACTAATAATTTTTATATGACAACATAAACATTTTATTTTGAAGCGGGAAATAGAAATTTACTTTGGATAAATTTCTGATAACTTTCATGTTATGATGAATAGTAAAAATGTGCTAAATTTTAATTAAAAACAACTTTTTTCATAGAGCTAATTTATATTGTTAAATTATAATATTGAATTTTTTTAATGTATTAATAGAATATATTTTTATCATTGAATAAAATTTATGTCATTATCATTAATTTTTCATTGAATTCATAGGTAAAAACATTTCAATCTTTTGCAATATTTTACCTTTTAAAACCAATTTTCTCATTTTAACAACGGTATTAATTTTAAATTCATTACTGCAACATTGGTTTTTTAAATTTTGAAAAATGGGTTACATATTTTGAATCAATAGGTCCAAATTTTGTTAATAGGATACTTTTATTTTTGGGCTTTATGAATAGTAACATTGGTAATTATTTTTATTACCATGGTTAAAGGTAAATCGGCTAATTAAGTGTAAAATAAATATTATAAAATTAACTTAACACCTATAAAACTCTTATTGGATGGATAAATTAGACCATTATCATATATTTTTTGAAATGGAATCACTTTATGGCCACTTACCTATGAATATGACATGAACGTAATGAAAACTAGTGAATGTGAAAAAATGTCACAATCTCATTTTATATAAGTATATTAATTATAGATAACTTGGAGATAATATCAACTATATAAAGTCTATATAAATCTAAAATAATTATCTAAATTAAAGTAATTTATTTATAATTTTTAGAGATCAAATAATTACCATTAATGATGACACAATAATGATGTAGAAGTTATTTTATTAATAAAAATATCAAATAAATGGTTTTACAAATATTAAAATAAATATCATATGAACTAATTAATGTGATCCATAAATTTTCTATGTCACCATGACATGTTATAAGTGAATTTAATATTTATTTTTTATTTATCTCTTGTGTGGAGTTTTATTAAAGTCAAATAAAATAATCGTATCAAAATTGACAAAATTGACATTTTATTAAAATTACATTTTATTAAATTATTTAAAAATCATAAAAATATTTAAAAATTACAAAGTGAAAATTATAAGATCTAAAATTTCATAAAATATCCATTTATGTTCAATTAAAATCATATAAGTAAATATTTATAACTATTAAATATTTATAATGTTATTACCATAATTAAAATTAAATAGAATAACTAAGTGTCAACTAAATAGATATGCTTTAAATTGACAAAATAACTTGTAAAAAATATATTGGTTGATGATATTACAACCCTATGTCATCTCATTTTCAAAATTGGGATATTTTGGTGGTTTTTTGTTAGGGTTTGATTTTATTATAAATTATTATTTATGGAGTTTCCAAAAGTGCCCCGCACATTAATTATAAAAGGGAACCTCCTCGCTCACCACTTATGTTTTTTTATCCTTAAATCTCTACCATACCCTGAAATTTTTCCTTCTAAACATCCCTATTTCATTCTAGAGGACCAGGTCTTCTTCAAATACCAACTATTGTGCTCTAAGAGAAGATTTAGAGGAGGGACATCGAAGAAGAGGAAATATCATTTACCGATTCGTTCAAACTTCTTTCTTCTTCTGCTTCCTCTTCATTAGTTGTTTAATTATAAATTAATAACATAAGTATCAATAATATAATTATATGTTATTATAAATATGAAAAAACCATAGTCTACCTTCTACCAATCCTATGAAAAATGAAATCACCCCATGTGCGTACGTACGACTTACCATCTCCACGCCGTGGTGTAATCTTTTTTTCACCACCACCTTGCTTGGATGGATATAATGATGGAAATAATAACTATATATGATTATTATAATATGATACCTATTATTAAATATTATACACCATCTACTTCAATACCATTCAATATTTTTTGGAATGATATCATTGCTCGTGCGTACGTACGACCTACCGTCTTCACGATGCGATGCGATTTATTCAACATAATGTTCATTAAAAAATTATTATATACATTAATTTAATGAATAAATATGATATATATTATACTAATATAATTATATAAATGATATAACTATATTATAAATATAGAAATAATAAATTATCTGAAAAAACATGTATAAATACATAAAGTAGTTAATACCCAAATAATGAGTAACAATGAAATGCTACTAACAAACAGATAAAAATATGATCATAAATGTTATAATAAAAATTGTTATGATTTTGGAATAAATCTATAACATTATTTATATCATTATACATTATTTTTGGATACATACGAAGCATATCAGACCTATGGTAAGGGATAACTTTTCTAATCTCATTTTTATCCGAGATTGTTTAATCGTAAGTATTTACTGGAGTATAATCATCATACATGTACATGATTCCTAAATATGTATTTAAAAATATTATTTATATCTTTATATAATTTTTTAATGTCAATTTTACACATTAGTGAATTTTTACTAAACTGTATGAATAGAATCTTTTGTCATTTTTTGGTATGTGGTAATTTTTGAATTTTCTTGAAAATGTACAAAAAGAATGTTTTTTAACTTGTATGACAAGAAATGATTTTTACACTTTCAAATAACTTATTAAATTTAAGCTTAAATTATAAGTTTAAAAAATTATTTTCATATAAAATTATTTCTTCTAGAATTGTGTGGTATTTTGAGGAAGGAAATTTTTTTTGAAGAAGAAAGGATATTTTTCTCAGGAATTAATTTCAAGTGTTTTCTCAAAATTATTTTCCATATAAGATGACACTCTTTAAATAGGGTTATATTTTTAACCCTATTATTACTATGATTTATTTTTGTTATGTATGGAATGTTATTTATGAAATATATTTGTTTTATATCAATTATTATGGAATAATGTTTAAGAAACCCATTTTATTTTGGGGGTTATGCTCTGTTGAATGTTTTTTATGGAACATGTAAAAATGGTTTCATTATGAGATGAGTTAAACATATATTACCATCCAATTAATTCAGAAAATATTTATATCTCATGAGATTGACATGACTATAATGGAGTGAAAATCTTATTTAGTAATACGGGTTGGATCGAGGAGTGAACTCGATTCAGTATTGGAATTTATCTGCAATGATGGTCTCAAAAATGAGCCTTTACTAATATGAAATGAATTTAAATGCGTATTTGTTTGTGAAAAAAAATATCACGTCTTATGTTATAAATATTTGGATTACATTGATCTTTAATTATTTGTCCCATGATATTATATTACGATCTTTTATATGGAGGATAAGATTTTCAAATGTTATGTTCTTTATGATTATGATATGATTGATATTTCCCTCATTTACCGTTACTTAAAATTAAAGCTCACCCTTTCATATGTTTCTTTTCCCCAAGTCATAAATAAGGTTATTAATTAAGATATGTCAAAAGGTAGTCTAGTTATGAAGAAATAATCGGGAGACAATGTGGATGTTTTATGAACAACTTTTTTATGTTTCCCAGTTTCTAATGACACTAAACCTATACGGTCCTGGTGTGGTTTTGTTATTTTATATAATAAATATTTTTCAATTTTGAAGTAATATATATATATAAATTATGGTCCATTATGCTGAGTGTAGTTATAAGGGAGTATCAGGCCAACACTTTCTATATAAAGCCTTGGGTTTCCAAGAGAATTCTATTTTTTTATTTATGTGGTTTTGGATTTTTTGGTGTTTGGGAAATGAAGTGGGAGTTGGGATAGTGGTATTTGTGAGTTCTCAAGGGTTGGAAATCCATTTCGAGCTAGGGGAATGGCTCTATAAGACTCTCTATGATGGTTATGTGATTGGAATGTGGCCTCCAACCATATGGCCAAGTCACCCATTGACACTAGTTTTCTATTGGTGAGTTTATATTAGTTCCTCAGGATTTTGAGATCTGTTTTGGGTACTCTTTCTTTGGTATTATGAAATATGAATTATGAAGTGTAAATGGTTTGATATTGGGAAAATGGAAAATTAATTTTCTATTTTATTTTGAATAATGCATGAGAAAGTGGATTTTTTAAAATGATTTTCATGGAATGGATTTTTTGAGCCACTGAATTTTTTTTATAAGGAGATGAGATTGATTTTTGGATGAAAATTAATGGGATTTTATCTTTGAGCATGATTTAATGGTTTTTAAAGTAGAATTAGAAAATGTTTTTTTAATTATTGGCTAGTGGGTTTGGAAATATTTTTTGAATTTTTAAATGATACATGGATTGAAATTGTGAATGACTGGGTTGGGTTTTTCTCAGAAGTGAATGTGCATTGATTTGACCATTTGTATTTCGTTGGGTGCTCACATGCATGAATATGTGTATAAAGTGGATGAGTTATGATGTGGGAGGGTGAGTTCCCAGTATGGTATGGTTGATGGTTACCTGAGATGGCCTGAGAATGAGCATGTGATTCAGACTCTAAGGAATAACATTGGAGATTATGGAACCCACCATGTTTGTTTTCTATTAAAGGTATTTTGAAGAGTATAATTTGGGTACTTTTAAAACCAATGTAGTGTGCTTTGTTATTCTCTAATTTTTGAAGTTTTTTTAATAGGTTTTTTGAGTTTTACAAATATTTTTGATGATTTGGTTTTGTTTTAGATCTTCATGTTATTATTTCTTAGTGATTTCCCCCATAATGATTTGACAGATCTTCAAGGTGAAGCTACAGGTGGCTCCACATTAGCATTCCCTCCATTTTATAAACCCACAAATTTCATTCTTCACTTTTGAAATTTATGTCTACTCCCTTTTATGATCAAGAATATCCCCTCAGAGAGAAAGAGTGGATTTAGAAAATTAAAATGAAATTTTGCCTCATTTATTTGTCAGAGTCATTAAAGGTGATGTTTTATACCTTTTCTCTTAAAGGTTCAACCTAAAATATGTAGAATTAAATCTCTCAGAACAATCCTCTGGAAGATCTTACATAGGAGTTATTCAAGGCATCATTCATCCAAAAATACGTCAAAGAAATGATGAAGTTAATGAAGGGAATAAAGAAGTGATGTCTATAATAGGGTGATAGGTTGATGATGAAGTTCTATCATAAATTTTTAGACCTAGATCCATATGCTTCATGGTATGTTGTGGACAATTTATTTAAGGCTCGAGATTTTGAGTGTGGGATTTATCCGAATCTATAGTTAATTATGATGGTGGAAAATCGAACCTCATTTTCCAATGTGGTGAGTCAATTTTTGTGTGTTAAAGATGTTATGGTTCTATTACATGAGTTAGTATTTTCTCCTTACATTCATGTAAGAGGTAAAGGTAATTCTATTAAAGAAGTGGGGAAGCATACATATGTTGTTGGTTCCTGTCAATCAATTAAAAGGCCTTGAGATCTTTCGTCATCTTATTCAAGGAATGGAATTATGGTGTGTCACCTATGTAGAATAACAGATCATAACAAGTCATCATGTCTGAGTAAAATTAAGATATGTCATGATTTTAGGATCTATTCCACTTGCAAAAGTTCTATCAGGTTGTTTCTAGGAAGCATTGTAGAGAATATTTCCATGAATAGAGTATTTTTTGGGCCCAGTTTAGAGTCCCTTATACTTTAAAGTTCACTTATACTATGGCGGGTTTTCCCAACGATGTTATATTTTGTTTTTAATGTAAGGATATGTTGTGGATCTATTTATAAATCCTATTTTAATACAATAGTGTTCTTATTTAATTAAATTTCGAATAATTCTCTGTTCTAAATAAAGGCATCTCATGTGCGTACCTTTTGAATTATTATCTTTGTGATTGAAGATTTATGGATTCTGGTGGTGTGGTAAGAGATGCTTCAAACATCAGGGATCTAACCATGGGACTCTGAGTGAAGATTGTGTGTAGCCATAGATCATAGTGGTGGGAGGGACCTTGTTCTCTTTTTTCATTTATTGTGGGAATTAAGACAGTTTAATGTTATCTATTTTAGTTTTCCTTATTGCTATTTAATTGCCACGTAGCTTGATTTTCTTTTGGTGGGGCCCCATTTTGGTAGGGGTGGTTTTCCTAAATAGGAAATTTCATATGTTTTCATGTATTATTGGTTCATTATAGTTTTTTCTTAATGTTTGATCGACCCACTAAGGGTCTCATTGCGATTTATTCTAGTTTTGATAAGTGTTAGTTGATTACTTATGGAGGGGAGCCCATTCCAGCCTCCCATAATGATGATTTGGTTTTGTTGTTGTTGGATTGATAATAAGTGGATTCATTGATGTTGTTGATTTTTATTTCTTCATGATTTGGGTGAACTTTGGGTTTTGCGATTGTGCTTCATGATCTTGTCTGAGGAATGGATGTAAAGGTCCTCTCTTGAGTCCCCGTTGTTTCTCAAGGATTGATTTCAGTTGTTGTTATGTTTTGGGGAAGTGGAATATGTTCCATTTGTTAGTGGTTTATATGTTTTTCTTGAGAGGATGGATTTTATGATTACTGAAATCCTTAGGTCTTGACTAATCAACTGGAAGACGTTGTTGCTTTATTGGGGAGGAAAGAGTTAATAGTGGGGAGATGTGTCACATCCAAAATATTATTTTTGATATTTTTTCTAGTTTACCATTTGGACTTGGGTTCTTCTTCAGAGTTTCAAGTGTGACATGTTTATACTTTGAGTTTCGAGGAGTTTTTCTATTGGAAAACAACAAACACAAGATTTGGAAAAATTAAGCATTTTTAAAGGAAATCATGCAAGGCATGGAGTGCTTCTGGTTGAGGTCACCCAACCCACACATAATTAGTCAAAATGTGATTCAAGTATGTGGGAATCCTCTATATCAGGATAGAACCATTCCACATGGTGGGAGAAAGGTTTGAAAACTATAGGGCCAAACAGTAAAGGTTCAAAAGTTAGTCTAATAATGGGTAAAAATATGGTTCCAACATTGGTAAACTATGAGACCAAACTATGCGATATTCTTATATCATAAAAATCTGTGAAATTTTATCTCTACCTTCTTGGGATCTTTAAACCAAAATTCCACCCCTCTTCTCCCTCTTGTTTTTTCGACCCTAAGAGTCCTCCTCCCTTATTATCCAAGTCTCCACTGCTCTTTTTTTGGTGTATATCTATTGATTCCTCAAGGTTTGGGTCAAATAATTAATGTAATCCTCCCTTATCTTTTTCCAATCTCTTCTCCTTCAATGTTATTTTTGTGTTTTTATTCTCCAATGGTCTCCCAGACTTATATTTGATGTCTTTAATTGGATTATGATGGGGGGTTCTATTTTATTAGGGTTTGTTTTTGTAGTTATTGGATCTAGGAACCCTGGAGAGGTTGTTTCAAGCATGTGTTGTTAAATCACTTGTGGATTGGGTTCAATCTCTCTTTTCAAATTCATTTATTATTTAAGATTAATTGGTATATTTATTTTTACACCACCCTTTTCCCCTAAATATTGATATGAGATCTCTGAAATGCTTTTTTTGGGTGAAATTTTTTTATTTCTTCCTTAGTATTTGATAAATGGGATTATTTTATAAATTTTTTTACACTAATTGTTTGATATAAGGACCAATAATATTTTTCATGTTCTTTGGAATATTAAAAGAAGTGTTTGGCTTTGTGAATATTTTATTGATATGTGAAATTATGATTTCAATTCCTTAAAATGGGTTCTCAAAGTGATTTTGGATATAATGTAAAGGAGAAATTTGGGTTTTAAGATTATTTTGGCACGTGTTGGTGGTTAATTTCCCATTTGGGATTTTGATGAAAATATATTTGTCATAAAAGTGTGATGTAAGTATTTACATTGAATTATTTTACACATTTTTGGGAAATGGTTAATAGTGAAATTATACCTTTTTGGAAGGTGGTTTTATTCTTTGAAAAATGGTTCCTTGAGGCCCATTTGGAACTTTTGTAAAAGTGGTGAAATTTTTTATCACGCAAACCCTCCATGAACAATCTTATTTCATTGATTTTATTAGATGGTTGAGATTTCCTCACTATGGAATCATCATGAACCATTTAACTTGGGTGAATTGGGAGATCCTCAGTGTGGGATCCTTTGCAATTTATGAGTTTGATGGAATGATATTGATCCTCTGGTTGACTCGAGTGATGCATGTTTTTTGGATTGTTATTATGTATGTGTATTCAGTTGAATACTCGAATGGCATCAGTTGGCTCACCCTATTTATACATCATGACATGGAACCTGGAATAATGAGTGAATTTTATGAGAATGATTGATGTACAAGCTAGATCATGCTCTATATAGTGGCCCATATCCTAAGAATATATTGATTTTTATTTCAATGGGATAGCTCCCCTTGGTCTATAGTATGTGTGGGATAGCCGAGCATGTTAGGGTGTTTTGATATCATAGATTTTGGGTTTCTTTTTGGTATTAGTTAATAAGTAGTAGTATGGTATAGATTATTCATGAACTACTAGGAATCTCTCTAGTTTATTGACACTTAGTTACAATAGATGGAAGGTTTAGATTAATTATTAGTTGTATACAATTATGTTCTTATTTAAATTTCCCTTACGGTGTGATTATTGTTGTGCTCTCATGTAGGGTGTACCCTTTTGGAAGGTGATGATTTTGTTTTCAAATGGTTATGGAAAATTTTATCACTTAGAATTGTTATATGTCATCTTTTTCCAGTTTTCAAATTTAAGATACACTTTCCTTCTTGAAAAGGTAAATGTTTTCTTATTTGGAAAGATCATGGATTTGGGAAGTAAAAAAGGAAATATATAATGATTTGTTTTAAAGTGGAAAAAATTTGTTGAAAATATTACTTGTACTTATTATATTTTAAACACAAGGTTGATGTTTCATTTATTTTAAATGACGGGAATTAGGATTGGATTTGTTAAGGAATTCCTATTGTGTTTTAATACTCATACCCATAGTTATTTAATGTTTGAAATTGTGGTGCATGTTTTAGGTTGGTATCGATAACCATGGGTGGTGGTTGGTCTTGGTATCAAAGAGTGACCCTCAGGGTCACACGAAGATATGTGGCTATCAGGTGTAGTTATTGTTTTGTTGTATTTTCAGCTTTATTTTCAAATATGTTCAGTTTGGATATTTGTATATCATCTAGGATACTTTGTTTATCTTTCCTCTGTTCTGTTTATTTATTTATTTTGTTTTATAAAATCATTACCTTGTCTCTATTTTGATTCCCAACATTAGTTTCTAGTCCTTGGGGATCAAGGAATCCCTTTAGTCCTTACTATGGAACGACTTAAGTGATCAGATTGGGGTCGACCTGAGTTGGTTTGTGAAATGAGTTATCTCAGTCTCCTAGTAGCACTTTGTGTTTTTGATGCATGTTAGTTGTTTATTTTTCTGTGAGAAAAGATTTTTTGGAATGTGGACACCATTTTTATTGGACTGTACACATTGGGACTACCAATATGTATCATGACATGATATGTTGGTACTATTATCTAGTGATGAGGAAATTGATTGCATATTTTCAATCAAAGTTTCTTATATTTCAATATATTACTGCATAGAACAAGAGGCTATATCATTTAATTTAACACATACCCATTACATTATAGATGTGGTATTATATTACCATAGACATCATCATTAGCTTACCAAGGTCTATAGTAGAAATGATTATATATAGGTGATCATTTATTGACTTGTGAAATCATCACATTTCATCCTTATCAAGGAGATGGTGAATGTGGAATGACTCATGGAAATGTATATCATAGAGGATGTTAGGATTCATGGGGATCTATAAGTGAGAATTTATGATAGGGAAACTAGGTCCACATCAAGTTCTTAGAAATGATTAAATTAGGTATTGGGTTCTGAGTTGAAATTGAGTTTGTCTTATCATCCAAAATAGATGGATTGATAGAGAGAGTTATCCAAGTTCATTAGGATTTTCTATTATCATGTGTACTTGATTTAAGTGGTTAATGGGAAAATAATTTCCCTCTTCTTGAGTTTCCCTATAAAAAAAGTTATTAATATTTTATTAATATGGCACCCTTTGAGGGATATTATGAGTTTCAATGTAGATATTCATTTTAATGGGATGATTTGGGAGAGAAGTCATTAGTCAGGAAAAGTCATGTTTAGGAAATGATGAATAAAGGTGAAGTTCATTCGGAGGAAAATTTTCATTTCATATAATTTTAAGAAATCATTTTTGTACCATCTTTGTCAACCACTATAGTTTATGTTAAGTGATCAGGTTTTTTCTTAGAGTTTCACCATGCTTGGGACACCGTTAGTTGGGTAGAAAGGGTTAGTTGGCACCAAGGACTGTTTTCCACTATTATAATTTTAATCATCTTGGAATGGTGAATTATTGGTTGTAATTTCTATTTAGTTTAACTTTGATCGACGAAATATTTCATGTTTCCAAAATTAGGAGGTATCATCCAGATCCATCCTATGTGATTGAGTGGGATGATGTTGATCTTGAGCTCAACACCATGATATTTGAGGAACCAGGTCAAATTAAGGATATTCAAGATAATGTATTGTGCGATACAATAATTCCCTTAGCCCATGGACACACACCAGTCTTAAGGTGTGGAAAAACAATATTTAAATTTTGTAAGTATAGTATAGTAGTTAACTCATATAAGTATCATGAGGATAAGTGCACACAAAATGAGGTTGTCACTTTTTATTGGTTTTATGAAAAAAGTTGGTTTTAATTAATTTTAAACAAAGTGAGAAAAAGAAGTAGTTTGATATGAGTGGTTTAAAACAATTTAGAAAGATGGTGATCAAAGTATGTTTTTTTTGAACTAGTGTTGTGTAATTGTGGTTTCAATATTTCCCCCTTTTAATCCCTTAACTAGTAATAGGGTGATTCTTATACTAATTATTCTCTATCCCTAGGCCATATAGTTGTGATGAGAATATTATTTATCCAAAACCTTATATTGGTATATCCTTCTTCGAATGTATGTATAATTATTGAATGTTTTCTTGATTTATTAGAGAAATCCCTAATCAAGAATTATTATTCCCTAATAAACCAATATTCTACATGCATGCATACACACGTGCTGACTACTATCGAGCACTCACCACCCAACCCTAATATGTTCCACCATATACAGATTATAATTAGGTGGGGGGAGATGTGATCATTGACCAAAGTAATTTAAATTAATAGAATTAATACCTAACACAAATAAATTTGAAATTAAAAAAAAACTTATGATTGAAACCAGATGTATAATGAAGAAAGGATCTTATTAAATTGAAGCACAAGAACTCAACCAAGCACATCGGTCCAACCTCCCCCTTCCCGATCACTCAATGAAACTACCCCTCGATAGACAAGGAAGTCGAGATAATGCAAGAGAGGGGAGACATTAAAATTAAATAAAAATAATGAAAATAACTAAATATAAAGAAATAATTCATCCAATGCTTCCCTCATCAGTCGATTGGAGGAAGTGTGGATTGAATGGAATAACTTTAGAGGAGGGATCTCCTCTCTATTTATAGTCAGAATTTTTTATCCACAAGTTGGTTCATTTCATCCCAAATTAATGATCTAATAACATGTTTCTACCTTAATGAATGTTCTTAAAAATTTTAATTTCTATTCACCCTCAAAATTTCAGAGTATTTGGAATATTTTTTGAGGGAGTTATGGCCTTTTTATTCGAAACATTTATTCTCTCCATGAATACTCTCAACATTTCATATATCACGCATTAATCACCATGAAAACAGACTCTTCACGCATTTTATAATTCATGAAAGTTGTTTATCATTTTCTTGGGAGGATACCCTCTAAATTTTAGTGTCATTTCTCACTTCATGTATGTGTTATAAATTTTTTATTAGAGGTTTATTTTTTCTGGATGAAATTTCTAGGAAACTTCCTTAAATTGAGTTCATTCACAAGCCACTATAATGGATTCCAAACACCATGAAATTTAATGTTTGCACGATACTTTGAGTCCTATTTTAGATCCATGTAGAATCACCTCAATTAGAGGTGTGTACATTGACATGTGATTATGTTACTGTGGTGGGGTCCATGCTGTCTACCTAGAAAAATCTTCAAATTCATTGATTTTTTTAGGCATCTAGATTCTCAAATTATTCCCTAGTCCAGAATAGAATGTTTAAGGAAATAAACAAAGGCTTATAAAACAAATGAATCATTCAATTTGGAATTATATTATTAATAAAATTACCAAAATAATTTGATGTGAAAACCTGTCAAAAATCCAGATTTAAGAAACATTCTATTTTTAGCCCCACACACAAAAAAATATTAAAATAATGAAATCAGATCAAATTGACAATGTGTATGAGATTGAATCATTGAAAATAATATAAAAAATTATGAAAATATTCTCTCTATAAATTACCCCAAACTATGCTTTTCCTCAGGTATGAAATATCAACATTGAAAATATGATGGCACCAATGTTACCAATATTTAAATTCTAAAGCAATAAAATCAAACATTTTTCAATGTCAAATCAAAATTTTAAATTTCAACATTAAATGTCAATTTAATTTCCCAATTTTCAAATAAATAATCAACCCATGAATTTTACTTTTCACCTATTAAAAAATGATGGGACATCTCATTTCATTCATTAATGATCCTCAATTCATTATTATTAAACATGGCATATCATGATTAACCTCACATGAATATTTTATCTCATCTCTCATGATAAAATTAAAGTGTTGTTTTTCTCATATCTTGAAAGCACGATTCTTATCCATATTATTTTAAATGAACTACTTTATCCACTTTATAAAGATAAAAAGTACATAAAATCATTAGAATTTATAATAAATGTTCAAATGACTCTATGGTTTAAGGTTGGTGGGAAAATTATTAAAAAATATTTTGGCTCGAAAGAGGAGGCTGGACTCTTAAGTACAATTCATGATTAATTCAAGTAAAAAATTTGGAAATTCCTCTCTAAATCCCCCTTAAAAATGTAAAAACAACACTACCCCGTTTTATGACATGCTAAATGATCCAAATAATGATTACAATAAATAATATCATCCATGTGCATGTTAGATAGTTGTCTTTATAGAATACATTAGACTAAACAAATACACTAGGAAGAAATATTTCCTTTATTCATTCATTTAATATATTATAGATAGTTTAGAGGGGAAGTCCCACTACTATTTCATAGATGGTTATATTTGATATTTTAAAATATTCCCTAATGATAAAGGAAATATGACTATCAATTTTCACTTTGGAATATATTATTAAAGAATAATTAGATTTTGTATATGTAATAACTTAGTTATATTCATATGATGAAGAGATAGTATTTTATTCGTATTATCATGAGATTTTGAATGAAGTATTCATGGATGATTTCACTATTTATGGTTCTTATTTTTATGATTGTTTTAGTAATCTTGGATTCATATATTATGACTATGTCAAAAAAATATTATAATAAATTATGTGAAATTTCTTGTCAGGGTGAAACAAGGGATAATGCATAGGGATATAAATTTTGGGGATGGTGTCTAAGTAGAAATATCAATAGTCAATGTCATTTCATCTTTACATTCCCAAAAAATGTGTGGGATGATTTTCTTAGGTCATTAGGGATAATATTATTGTTTCATTTTTGACATTATCCATATTACACTCCCCTTATCTAGGATATAATAAAAACAATAATTTTTTTGATAAAATTGATGGATATAGTTTTACAATATTGACATAGATTCCCATAAAAACATTGGTAATCCATCAACCTTGGTGGAATTTACCATTTTAGCTCATGTGTAACTATTACAACAAAACATTTAGAGCATCCTTGTCATAACATGTTCATCAATCTCCATATATAGTTCCACATTGCACACACACACAAGACCCTCCCTAGGAAAACAACGAGACAACTAAAAAAATCACCCCATTGTGATTTCATAAGATAAATTTATCTTATAAATTTTAATATATAATTTAATTTTTCTTTATAACCATGTATCACTCTATTATAAAACAAACAAATCATATTAAAAACCATGTCTCATCTATTTGATGCTATAACATGATGCATTAAATTTATAAATGATGAAAAAACAAGAGTAGAGAGTGTAGTGTCTAGCAATATCAGTATGATAATTCCATCATTATAGATTGAATCATCTCTTATATTCCCATAAATGATAGGTTTCCTAATGAAAAATTGAATCGAGTGTAATATGTTATTTCCTACTATGTGGAAATATAAAATTATTTAGTAGAATCATTCATTCTAGTTTTTTTCAGTAAAAACCATGCAACATGACTTAAAAATAAGTCTTTTTGTACATTTTATATATAAATTGAATCTAAAACACATTTTTTGATCAAGTATAAAGGTTTTTTGTTCTAGATATTGAGTTTCTATTTATCCTTAGTTTCTATCACACACTTGAATGTGAGGTCCACATTAGACCCTAATGGACTGTTCACTAGGTCCTCGACTCAGGTTTACTTTTTATAAAATTGTTTCAAGATACCGATTATTATTGAATAGGTTTTTATCTTGGTCCAAATATGGAGAATGAATCTAAAATAAATGAAATTTGAAAATTACTCTTACTTTCCATGATTTTTTTTATGTTTGGGGATTAACATTATGTGGCTATTTTTTAATTCATTTGGAAACATGTACATACACTTAAAAATGGATTACTTTTTTAATTGGGTTAAAGAATTTTCCATAATGACTAGTGAATCAAAGGAAATTGTGGATTTTTTGAGAGAGAAAGTCTTTTTTAGGTTTGGAATACAACAATTTATCATCAGTTCACACGGTTCTCATTTCTATACATGCACAATGTAAGAAATTTTACAATGGTATGAGGTCGAGCATTATTTTTCTATTTATTATCACCCACAAACCAATGGAACTACAAAGTTTTCTAATCGAGAGGCAAAATAAATTCTTGAAAAAATGGTGCAACCAAGTAGAAAATATTTGTGTATCAGACTCAACGATTCATTTTTGTATTACCATACTTTTTCATAACTCTCATAGGGATGTAACCATTTTTTTATTTTTTACAGAGTTATCTACTCCCAATTTAAATAGTGCATTGTTCCAACTAGATCATACAATAATTAAATTATAGACAATATAGTATAGGTTCTTGAATAAAGTTATCTATTCATGAATTGGAATAAATGTGAAGAAACTTGTATAAGAACTCTTGCATATATAAGTAGTAAACCAATGATTCCCCTGACCGCCTCATCCTTCACCATTAGTTCCACATTGGGAAGATGGTTCACATTTATAACAACATTATAGTCTTTAATCTAGGTAAGAATTATTCCCATTAGATTGTAGAATATACAAACACTAAGGTATTTTATTTGAGATTGTGTGGGTTAGAAAATAAAAAACCCAATTGAAATTCCCCATCAATGATAAACAACTAAAGAACATCTATGAAGCCCTTTCTATGTCCCTAATGGAGGAAATCCACCTTCAGGAATTTTTCTATTAGTGACACCCACTCGGTTTTACCTTACCACCGCACCTTCTATTTAATTTATGTGAGAAATATTTAAATTCTAGGTTTATGTTAAGGGGGATACATTCTTGGATTCATTAATATTTTTAGTCACCATTATTTTTTAAATATTTTTTCTCATTGTATAGTAATTTTTATTTATTCTACCATCATTATTTCACTTCACATATATACTAAAATAATCATTTTAAATACCCATTTAAATATATAGTTTTTTGAAAATACATGCTGGATTTTCATATATATTTTTTTATAGTTAAATAAAATTTACTTCACTAATGGCATACTATTATGTGATTATAATTAATTTTTCGGGGGATTTTAAGTATAATTGGTTATTTTTCAATGATATAATTGGTTACATCTCTATAAAACCATTGAGATATTGATATCTTCTATGTAATTATTTTATGTTTTAATTATTTTATTTATAATATCCACACATCATATAGCATAAACAGAAAATTTGAATATTTATTACTCAATTTAAGTTAAATATAATTTAGTTTGATATTATTCTCCATATTAAATATGTTTCATTATTGTACCTAATTTAATGACACATTTTTACTTATTATCTAACTATTGTACACCCTCAAAAACTAAAAAACATACAAAAAACAAATAAATAATGATAGAAGTGATAAAGCTAAAAACATATGGGGATATATAGGTCATATTAGTAGGGTTTATATTTCTATAATTCTTAATTTATCCTGTCTTGAAAATGACTAAATTTTTTGTAAAATAGGTTTTGGTGGAATGTATCAAGTAATCATAAATATTTTAAAAATGACCTATATTCAGTTGATATAATATTGAAATGAAAGATTTAAATAGTTTTCACACACACAGGAAGAGATCTAGCGGCATGGTTCACTTGTGAATTCTTATATAAGATTATTATCATGTACATCATTGACTTTTTCCTGATATATTTTTTGAGACATACATTTCCATAATTACTAAGATTGAATCTTTGGTGCGGTTCTTTATTTTATCACATTACTATAATGAATTGAATTTACCTATAATGTTAAATCTAAATGAACTAGGGAATATAAGTAAGCATTGTTTTATAAAATGTAAATTTTTATATGAGTGAAACTATTCTGTTGTGGGGATGTGATAAAATATGGATTCACTATTCATTTTCACCTTTATACCATTTTCATAAAATATTTTTGAATTATAAAATCTAAATATAATAATAAATTTCCCTCCTCATTTTCCAAAATTAATTAATGTCAAAAAATTTAAAATGGGGGGTTTTACTAGATTTTATCATCTCATGGCATATAGAGGTGATTTGGAGATCCCAATATGAATTCAACAAAAAATTTCAAAACTAAGTGATATCACAATCACACACATGGAATAAAATCCCCATTACTCTTAATATTTTCATCTAAGGGGTATGAAACTCAGTTGATATATTCACATCCATATAGGGTCGAATTCTATATAATTACTTGGATCCTAAATTGTTTGAGCTGAAAAAATGAACTAGTACAGGTTATAGTCCTCACAAATAATATTCTTTAGTTTATTTCATTAATTTTTAAATTTCTTCATTTGTTTTCAATAAATTTATAAGAAAATTCTATATATATAGTAATGAATTGTTGAAACAACTTTTTAGTTTTCAAAAAAGCGAGATAAGACTATATGGATACTCAAATCCTTGATCCAATTGGTTTTAGGAATTTTGTGTTCCTAAAAATAAATTCCACTTTTCCTATAAAAATATACACTATGAGCCTCATTAAAAATATTCACCCGAAGGTTATGTTCTAACATTTTAAATATTTATAGAGTTATTTTTGTCATTCAAGAGGTTTTGAATGTAACACCCCAAGCTTCTACGGTACGTTTCCCTTTGAATAATGCGATAGCGTGTGTTGTACGCAACCTCGAGTTCTAACACACACCACAACTAATTAAACTAGCCGTTGTGAATAGTAATACCTAATTTTTGAAATCATATATATTCTATATTTCAAAATGGACTTCATTTTTGGATTCGGAATATCAAAATTAGCCTAGGGTGAAATTTTGGTACATTTCGGATAACTTTCATATTTTGATGAATAGTGAAAATTTCTAAATTTTAATTAAAAACAACTTTTTTAATCAAAATAATTAATAGTGATAAATTATGAATTTGAGTGGTTTTAAAGTATATTTAGAATATATTTTTACCATTCAATTTAATGTTTATCATTGGACATAATTTTACAATTAAACCGAACATAAACAAGTGTCAATCTTTTGATAGTTATTATCTTTTAAAAACACGCTTTTTGTTTTGACAGCGGGAATTAATTTTAAATTAATTTCTGCCACTTCTGTGTTTTGAATTTAGGAAAATGGATTCCATATTTGGAATCAGGATGTCCAAATTATGTAAATAGGTAACTTTTATTTTTACACATTTTGAATAATTACTGCGGTAAATATTTTATTTACCATGGTTAAAGGGTAAATCCGGTAAATAAGAGTTAAAAAAAATAATATTATAATAATACAAAATTACCCTAAAACGTGTCCTAACCTTATTGGTGGACACATACCCGACCATGGGCATCCTTGGGTCAATTTGGGGACGCCTTGGAGCCACTTGTATGTGGTAGGGACACTTTATATTAATAAAGTTAAAATAAAAATAAAAATGGCATAAGCTTACATCTTTTAGAAGAACAATTTTTACATAGGGTTATACATGTTGGATTTTCGATTATAAATATTAATTAGAAAGATAAAAAGATTTCCTACATAATGATAGTTTAATTATAATTTTTAGACATTAAATAATTTATTTTATTTATGACACAATGATGATGCAGTAATTACTATAATAGTGAAAAATTAAAATAAGTGATATTATAAATACCCAAATAAATATAATATGAAACTTTTAATGAATTAAACTAATTTTCTAGGATAATATGATATATTAGGATTGATTTAATTGACTTTGTTCGAAGTAATAAATCTGTTATGAGTTTCACAAAAATCAACTAATGAATAGTGTCAAAATTGACATAAAAGAATTCTTAAAACAAATATTATATTATTAATTGATATTAAATTCCTAAAAATCTAAGGTTCGGCCAAGAGACTTATATCATGATAGGTTAATCATTAATGGACCACTTGGGGGTCTCTTGGATGTATATAGTAAGTTTATTAACCATAATATATAAAATACAAAGAGACATTGTAAAAGTGAAACTAATTAACTTAGAGTTAATACTTAAAGATAAGGTTAATATAGGTACCCAAACCTGTCTAAATTCTATTGGATGAGTCGCTTTCGACCTATCCCAACCTCATCATTTGAATAGTCAACTTTGTAGCCTTTAGAAACCGAATATGAATTTATTATAAATTAATATTTCTAGCTTTTCCAAAGGTGCCCCTCACCCCTCTTATAAAAGGGCACTCCTCCTTCTCATTTCTTCACACCTTCAAAGCCTTTTGGTTCGGCCAAACTCTGCCCAAATACTCTCCCAACATCCCTCAATACAACCTAGAGGCCTTAGTGTGATCAGAAAGCCAACCTAAGGAGCCCTTTTGATCAAATCAAAAGGAAGAACCCGAAGAAGAGGTAATGATTTCACCACCCTTTTCTAAGTTCATTTCTTCTTCCACTTCTTCTTCCTTTGTTCTTACCATTCTGAAATAATAACTCCAGTATCTCACATATACTGTGATGTTATTATAAGTATGGTACAACCATATTCAGTATTCTATCCACCTTTTGAATAACATGTCACCATACGTGCGTACGTACGGCTTACCGTCTCCACGTCGTGGTGTAATTGTTATTCAATATAATATTATTTGGATGGGTATAATAATGATGTGTAACTCATGTAAATAATAAATATAACATGTTAATGATTCTGTATATATGATATACCATCCATTTATATATTATTTTAATATCAAAAGAATGATATTGTCGCTCGTGCGTACGTACGGACTACCGTCTCCACGCACGCGATGAGATTCATTCTCCATCGTAACCATTAAAGCGTAATTATCATTTTATGATTTAAAAATGATGTTTAAGGACTTGATATCATTCTGGATATGAATAATATACAACCTATCCTTTACAAACATGTCTTACATAACAAAACATATGAAAGAAAACAAGTAAGTTAACACCCGAAACAACGATAATACTAAGATATTATTATCAAATCAATATTAAAAGATCATATATGATATCATATTAATGTATATGATTCTTGTATAATTTAATAACAATTATTTCACCATTATACAGGAGGTTAACCTACCACAACCAAGGAAAAGTACAAGGTAAGGGTTATTTCACAATCTCTTCATTATCCGAGGTTGTTTATACGTAATAATCTACTGGGATCTCTTTATCATCCACATCCATGTTTCATAAAAATGTATTTCAAAACATTTTTACTATTTACAAGAATATGGGTTTAAGTCATTTATACCCTTGTTTGACTTTTTATAAGAGGTTTATAAAGGAATCTTTCCGTCGTTTTCAAAACAAGGTCCTTTTTAACCTTTTCGACAGAATTACGATAAGAATGTTTTTTTTAACTTATACGGCGGGTGCGGTTATTTTCCGCCGTTATAAAATCGTCAAAGCTTTACTTACAAGCTTATAAGAATATTTTCAAAGAAAATGTTTTATTTTATATGGATCTTAAATGATTTCAAAATAAAAGGAGATATTTCTTTAAAAAGAATTTTGATTTCATCTATGTCAACATCCTTTGATGGATTTTAAGATTATTTGAAGTTGATTTATTATGATACAAAACTTCTATATTGTATTGAAGGTTTTGTGATATGTTTGACTGTGGATGTGCTATTTTTATACCATTCATAGTTTATTGTGAAAGTATTGACATTTCGTATGCTAGTTTTAATACGAATGTTTATGTTATGTTTAAACCTTTTCATATGGGAATGCATTGGACTTAATAAGTGACGGGTGGAGCCCGCTATAGCTCCTCGATGCATCGGTAGGTCTCATGAGACAAACTAGTGTCTTGGCACAAGGCCTTGACAAAATATTATTTTTAGTCTTGGCACGAGGCCTTGGCTATGTGGTTATGATAGTCTGGCATTATGCATTCCAACATTATGAAAGTGGTTATTGATATTGCATGTGATTATTCGATTAGTAGAATATCCATGTGAATAAGTAAATGGAATTATTTCATTTTTATTTTTGCCATACTATGTTGAAGTTCAATTTTAAAAAGGCTTTTGTTTTAGTAATTCATTGCCTTAAATGTTTATGTTCCGCTATATTGTTATCCTTACTGGGCATTTGAGCTCACCCCTTTTTCTATGTTTTATTTTTCCCAGGTAGTGAAGAAGTAAATTATGAATGACTTGCAGGGATATTATGAGGGGTTAATAGTGTGAATATGAAGAATTTGTTGTTGTAGTAGTTTTTCACTTTGAAATGTAATGTAAAACTTTATGATTATATCTAGTGTTTCCAAGGCTACTAAACCAATCGGTCTTTCGAGATTTGATCTTTCTTGTGATCATGCCAATGTTATGTAATTAATGCACCGACTCTGGGCAACTGGGGTCGGGGCGTTACAGTTGGTATCAGAGGAAGTTTAGTACAAACCTTGGAAGCTAGATTTAGATAAACTCTGATTAGAGCACGTAGACCTAAGATGAACTTTGAGGATTAGTATAGAAGAACTTCCTAGAATTTTGGTATTGTAGAGATTTTGTGAGTTTTCCGAGCAATACATCCCTGTCTGGATACGAGCAGGTAGAGGCGGCTCTGGCACAGATGTACCTAGGGGTAAAACCCGAAAACACCGCTTTGAGCTAGACTCGAATGGGAACTGGTGCACGACAACGGGCCTTGCTGCACTCTTGGTTACGACACTCCCGGGGGATATGCTTAGGATAACTCTCATTATCTTTACAAATCATTATGAAGGGTTTATGAGTATATAATTCCTCAAAGAAAAACATTTTTATGATTATGGATTATATCCATAAATAGTTCAATTTATGTTAAGTGTTTTATAAGTATGGGATTATGTATTTTGATTCATAAACTGATCTAGTTTATGCCATTGTTTAGAAATGGCGCCTAGTGGAAGAAATGGAAACCGTATCAATGCGCGCACTCCATGTAGGGATTGCCCTCCTGCTCAAGATAATTATAGTGGGGCTGGTGATGCAACTGGTGCTGATCAACTAATCACCATACTGGGACAACTTACTCAGGTTATGAATAATAACCTTACCCGTATGGAGCACCCTGATCCGCAGCGTGGAGGATCAATGTTAGATCGATTCATGAGACAACAACCACCAACGTTCAATGGGAGTACAAATCCCTTAGTAGCTGAGCAATGGATATTTTCCCTAGAGAAAATATTTCAGGCTTTGGGGAGTAGTGAAAGGGAAAAAGTTACCATGGCAGTTTACCGCCTCACTGGAGATGCTGATCAATGGTGGTCATTGATTCAAAACATGAAGGAAGATGATGAAGTATCAAACATGGAATGGAGGGAGTTCAAAGATCTGTTTTTAGAAAAATACTTTCCTCGCGACCATCGAGCAGATATGGAAAGGCAATTTCTGAGTCTGAGACAAAAGGAGGATGATAATGTCACAAAGTATGAGGCTAACTTTACAAGGTTAGCGAGGTACGCTGGTGATTATATTCGCAACCCAAGAAGTAAGATTGATCGTTTCTTTGATGGGTTAAAACCATTTCTCCGTCGAGCATTAGTCTCACAATCCTTTTCATCGTACGAAGACATTGTCTCATGTGCTATCAAGACCGAAAAGGAATTCTCTAAGTCTTATGACTTTAAAGCAAAGCAAGAGAAGAAGAGACCTGCTGATCAATCTGGGAATGGAAATAAGGGGAAGAAGGGAAAGGTTGAATATCCATCTTGTGGTAAGTGCGGGAAGAAACACCCCGGTGCTTGCCTGAAGGGAATGGGAGTCTGTTACAAGTGTGGTGAAAAAGGCCACCAAGCTCATGATTGCAAGGGGAAGAAGGAAGCTACCAATGTTCAGTGCTACAATTGCAGGGAGATGGGGCATTATGCAAATGCATGTCCTAAGCGTCAGGAGAACTTACCTCAGAAAAGGCCAAGGGATCAAGGCCAGGCTTATGCTATCACTACTGCTGAGGTAGAAACTCCGAAAGACGTGGTGGCAGGTAATTTAATGGTTTCCTCAAGTTTAGCAAATGCATTATTTGATTCTGGATCATCGCATTGTTTCATATCTTCCCAGTTTGCTAAGAAAATTAGATATTTACAATTTGATTTAATAAGGGAGTTGTCAGTTAAAACTCCTAAGGGAAGTATCGTTGCAACAAAGTTTTGTGAATCAGTCCCCATTAGAGCACATAAATTTTCTTTATCTGCTGATTTCATCGTCATACCTATGATTGAGTTTGATATAATCCTCGGTATGGACTGGCTTTCGGACTATGATGCGAAGATTTATTGTAAGAAGAAAGAGGTTACGATTCATGATGATAATGATAAGGAGCACCTTATTTTTAGAGCAGAATCGTCACCACCTAATTCTTATTTAGACCCACCCCCAGTATCTCAACTTAATTCAATTATTGGGGAGGAAGAGAATGAAGTAACTATCGGTGAGGAAAGGAATGTTCAAATAGAGGATGTACCTGTTGTGAAAGAATTTGTAGATGTATTTCCAGAAGATTTACCTGGACATCCTCCAGAACGAGAAGTTGAGTTTTCTATTGATTTGATTCCTGGATCAAGGCCTATATCGAAGACCCCTTATAGAATGGCCACTGTAGAGCTAGTTGAACTAAAGAAACAACTAGAGGAATTGAGTAATAAGGGATTTATTCGCCCTAGTGTTTCTCCATGGGGAGCCCCTGTTCTTTTTGTTAAAAAGAAAGATGGATCTATGAGGTTATGTATCGATTACAGGGAGATCAATGCTATAACGATAAAGAACAAGTATCCCCTACCTCGTATTGATGATTTATTTGACCAACTGCATGGAGATCAATACTTTTCAAAGATTGACCTTCGATCTGGATACCATCAGTTGTGTGTAAAGAAGGAAGACATTCCGAAGACAGCATTTCGAACCAGGTACGGGCATTACGAGTTTACTGTAATGCCGTTTGGATTGACTAATGCACCCTCTGTATTCATGGATCTGATGAATAGAGTTTTCAAGGAGTATCTCGATGAATTTGTGGTGGTATTTATTGATGATATCTTGGTATACTCCAAAACCTACGAAGATCATGAAAATCACTTGCGCATTATCTTGAAGACTCTGAGGAGGCATGAATTATATGGAAAGTTTAGCAAGTGTGAATTCTGGCTTCAGGAGATTTCTTTTCTTGGCCATATTGTCTCTAAAGATGGAATCTCTGTTGATCCTTCTAAGACCAAGGCAATCCAAGAATGGCCAGCACCTACGAATATAACTGAGGTACGTAGTTTTATTGGTTTGGCAGGTTATTATCGACGTTTCGTCCAGAATTTTGCCCGATTGGCTAACCCATTAACGAAGCTCACACGTAAAGGGGTTAAATTTGTTTGGACAAAAGAGTGTGAAGAATGTTTCGAAGAACTGAAGAGAAGATTAGTCAATGCTCCTATATTGACTCTACCATCGGGGAATGATGGGTTCGTTATTTATAGTGATGCGTCAAAGAAAGGACTTGGTTGTGTCCTTATGCAGAATGATAGAGTTATTGCCTATGCATCACGACAGTTGAAAATTCATGAACAAAACTATCCTACTCATGATCTTGAGTTAGCAGCTGTGATCTTTGCTTTGAAGATATGGAGGAACTACCTCTATGGTGAAAAATGTGAGATTTATACTGATCACAAGAGTTTGAAGTATATTTTCTCACAAAAAGAACTCAACATGAGGCAAAGGAGATGGCTTGAATTACTCAAGGATTATGATTGCACGATACACTACCACCCGGGGAAAGCAAACAAAGTAGCAGATGCTTTGAGCAGAAAAGACCATGGAGTTCTGAACATGATGAGAATTGAAAGGGATCCAATTTTCATGGATCTAGAGAAGATGGACATGGGAATAACCAGGGAAGGTGAAACATCAATGCTTTTTCAAATGGTTGCCAAACCATCTTTACTAGAAAGGATTAAGAGTTCTCAGACCGATGATGAAGAATTTCAGAAGAAGATTAAAGCTGTGAATGATGGGAGATTGAGAGACTTTGTGTATAAAGATGGAACTTTGAAATTTGGAAAGAGACTTTGTGTTCCCGATTTACCTGATCTGAAAAGGGAATTACTGGATGATGCTCATAGTTCCAATTTCTCTATACACCCTGGGAGCACCAAAATGTATAGAGATTTGAAGGAACATTTTTGGTGGGACAACATGAAGAGGGAGATTGCTGATTTTGTATCAAGATGTATGGTTTGTCAACAAGTGAAAGCTGGAAGGCAACAGCCTGGAGGAGTCATGCAACCTCTTCCCATACCGGAGTGGAAATGGGACAATATTACGATGGACTTTGTCATGGGGCTACCAAAGACTCCTAGAAGGAACGATGCAATATGGGTTATTGTTGATCGTCTTACCAAGTCAGCACATTTTCTTGCTATAAGAGAAGATCTACCCCTGGAACGTCTAGCAAGACTATACATTAATGAAGTTGTGAGACTTCATGGAGTTCCCCTATCGATTGTTTCTGATCGTGATCCCCGTTTTACTTCAAGATTTTGGAAAAGTCTTCAGAAATCCCTGGATACTGAACTTCATTTGAGCACTGCTTACCACCCTCAGACAGACGGACAATCAGAACGGACTATTCAGACCTTAGAAGACATGTTGAGATCTTGCTCACTTGACTTTCAGGGTATGTGGGATCAATATTTACCACTGGTAGAATTTTCCTATAACAATAGCTTCCATTCGAGTATACAGATGGCACCATATGAAGCGTTATAAGGAAAGAGATGTCGTACACCAACCTGTTGGGATGACGTTGGTGAAAGAAAACTTGTAGGCCCAGAGCTGGTGGAGGAAACGGTGGAAAAGGTGAAAGTAATCCAAAATCACATTAAAGCAGCTCAAAGTAGGCAGAAGAGCTATGCCGATAATCGAAGGAAGGATTTGGAATTTCAAGTCGGTGATCATGTTTTCCTGAAGGTATCTCCATGGAAGGGAGTCATACGTTTTGGTAAGAAAGGTAAATTGAGTCCCAGGTACATCGGACCTTTCGAAATTCTAGAACGAATTGGGGCTGTGGCTTACCGATTGGCAATGCCGCCAAGTCTCTCCAAAGTTCACGATGTGTTCCACGTATCTCTGTTGAGGAAATACATGCCTGACCCAACGCATGTACTCACCTATGAGGAATTAGAACTGGAACCCGATCTTTCCTATTGCGAAGAGCCCATCAAGATTCTTGATACGAGAGAACAAGTGCTGAGAAACCGGACGACGCGTCTGGTAAAAGTTTTGTGGAGGAATCATAAGATGGAAGAGGCAACGTGGGAACCCGAGGAACTTATGATGAAGAACCACCCGAGTCTTTTTATGCAGTAATACCCTAGAAATTGCGAGGACGCAATTATTTGAAGGAGGGGAGAATGTAACACCCCAAGCTTCTACGGTACGTTTCCCTTTGAATAATGCGATAGCGTGTGTTGTACGCAACCTCGAGTTCTAACACACACCACAACTAATTAAACTAGCCGTTGTGAATAGTAATACCTAATTTTTGAAATCATATATATTCTATATTTCAAAATGGACTTCATTTTTGGATTCGGAATATCAAAATTATCCTAGGGTGAAATTTTGGTACATTTCGGATAACTTTCATATTTTGATGAATAGTGAAAATTTCTAAATTTTAATTAAAAACAACTTTTTTAATCAAAATAATTAATAGTGATAAATTATGAATTTGAGTGGTTTTAAAGTATATTTAGAATATATTTTTACCATTCAATTTAATGTTTATCATTGGACATAATTTTACAATTAAACCGAACATAAACAAGTGTCAATCTTTTGATAGTTATTATCTTTTAAAAACACGCTTTTTGTTTTGACAGCGGGAATTAATTTTAAATTAATTTCTGCCACTTCTGTGTTTTGAATTTAGGAAAATGGATTCCATATTTGGAATCAGGATGTCCAAATTATGTAAATAGGTAACTTTTATTTTTACACATTTTGAATAATTACTGCGGTAAATATTTTATTTACCATGGTTAAAGGGTAAATCCGGTAAATAAGAGTTAAAAAAAATAATATTATAATAATACAAAATTACCCTAAAACGTGTCCTAACCTTATTGGTGGACACATACCCGACCATGGGCATCCTTGGGTCAATTTGGGGACGCCTTGGAGCCACTTGTATGTGGTAGGGACACTTTATATTAATAAAGTTAAAATAAAAATAAAAATGGCATAAGCTTACATCTTTTAGAAGAACAATTTTTACATAGGGTTATACATGTTGGATTTTCGATTATAAATATTAATTAGAAATCTAAAAAGATTTCCTACATAATGATATTTTAATTATAATTTTTAGACATTAAATAATTTATTTTATTTATGACACAATGATGATGTAGTAATTACTATAATAGTGAAAAATTAAAATAAGTGATATTATAAATACCCAAATAAATATAATATGAAACTTTTAATGAATTAAACTAATTTTCTAGGATAATATGATATATTAGGATTGATTTAATTGACTTTTTTCGAAGTAATAAATCTGTTATGAGTTTCACAAAAATCAACTAATGAATAGTGTCAAAATTGACATAAAAGAATTCTTAAAACAAATATTATATTATTAATTGATATTAAATTCCTAAAAATCTAAGGTTCGGCCAAGAGACTTATATCATGATAGGTTAATCATTAATGGACCACTTGGGGGTCTCTTGGATGTATATAGTAAGTTTATTAACCATAATATATAAAATACAAAGAGACATTGAAAAAGTGAAACTAATTAACTTAGAGTTAATACTTAAAGATAAGGTTAATATAGGTACCCAAACCTGTCTAAATTCTATTGTATGAGTTGCTTTCGACCTATCCCAACCTCATCATTTGAATAGTAAACTTTGTAGCCTTTAGAAACCGAATATGAATTTATTATAAATTAATATTTCTAGCTTTTCCAAAGGTGCCCCTCACCCCTCTTATAAAAGGGCACTCCTCCTTCTCATTTCTTCACACCTTCAAAGCCTTTTGGTTCGGCCAAACTCTGCCCAAATACTCTCCCAACATCCCTCAATACAACCTAGAGGCCTTAGTGTGATCAGAAAGCCAACCTAAGGAGCCCTTTTGATCAAATCAAAAGGAAGAACCCGAAGAAGAGGTAATGATTTCACCACCCTTTTCTAAGTTCATTTCTTCTTCCACTTCTTCTTCCTTTGTTCTTACCATTCTGAAATAATAACTCCAGTATCTCACATATACTGTGATGTTATTATAAGTATGGTACAACCATATTCAGTATTCTATCCACCTTTTGAATAACATGTCACCATACGTGCGTACGTACGGCTTACCGTCTCCACGTCGTGGTGTAATTGTTATTCAATATAATATTATTTGGATGGGTATAATAATGATGTGTAACTCATGTAAATAATAAATATAACATGTTAATGATTCTGTATATATGATATACCATCCATTTATATATTATTTTAATATCAAAAGAATGATATTGTCGCTCGTGCGTACGTACGGACTACCGTCTCCACGCACGCGATGAGATTCATTCTCCATCGTAACCATTAAAGCGTAATTATCATTTTATGATTTAAAAATGATTTTTAAGGACTTGATATCATTCTGGATATGAATAATATACAACCTATCCTTTACAAACATGTCTTACGTAACAAAACATATGAAAGAAAACAAGTAAGTTAACACCCGAAACAACGATAATACTAAGATATTATTATCAAATCAATATTAAAAGATCATATATGATATCATATTAATGTATATGATTCTTGTATAATTTAATAACAATTATTTCACCATTATACAGGAGGTTAACCTACCACAACCAAGGAAAAGTACAAGGTAAGTGTTATTTCACAATCTCTTCATTATCCGAGGTTGTTTATACGTAATAATCTACTGGGATCTCTTTATCATCCACATCCATGTTTCATAAAAATGTATTTCAAAACATTTTTACTATTTACAAGAATATGGGTTTAAGTCATTTATACCCTTGTTTGACTTTTTATAAGAGGTTTATAAAGGAATCTTTCCGTCGTTTTCAAAACAAGGTCCTTTTTAACCTTTTCGACAGAATTACGATAAGAATGTTTTTTTTAACTTATACGGCGGGTGCGGTTATTTTCCGCCGTTATAAAATTGTCAAAGCTTTACTTACAAGCTTATAAGAATATTTTCAAAGAAAATGTTTTATTTTATATGGATCTTAAATGATTTCAAAATAAAAGGAGATATTTCTTTAAAAAGAATTTTGATTTCATCTATGTCAACATCCTTTGATGGATTTTAAGATTATTTGAAGTTGATTTATTATGATACAAAACTTCTATATTGTATTGAAGGTTTTGTGATATGTTTGACTGTGGATGTGCTATTTTTATACCATTCATAGTTTATTGTGAAAGTATTGACATTTCGTATGCTAGTTTTAATACGAATGTTTATGTTATGTTTAAACCTTTTCATATGGGAATGCATTGGACTTAATAAGTGACGGGTGGAGCCCGCTATAGCTCCTCGATGCATCGGTAGGTCTCATGAGACAAACTAGTGTCTTGGCACAAGGCCTTGACAAAATCTTATTTGTAGTCTTGGCACGAGGCCTTGGCTATGTGGTTATGATAGTCTGGCATTATGCATTCCAACATTATGAAAGTGGTTATTGATATTGCATGTGATTATTCGATTAGTAGAATATCCATGTGAATAAGTAAATGGAATTATTTCATTTTTATTTTTGCCATACTATGTTGAAGTTCAATTTTAAAAAGGCTTTTGTTTTAGTAATTCATTGCCTTAAATGTTTATGTTCCGCTATATTGTTATCCTTACTGGGCATTTGAGCTCACCCCTTTTTCTATGTTTTATTTTTCCCAGGTAGTGAAGAAGTAAATTATGAATGACTTGTAGGGATATTATGAGGGGTTAATAGTGTGAATATGAAGAATTTGTTGTTGTAGTAGTTTTTCACTTTGAAATGTAATGTAAAACTTTATGATTATATCTAGTGTTTCCAAGGCTACTAAACCAATCGGTCTTTCGAGATTTGATCTTTCTTGTGATCATGCCAATGTTATGTAATTAATGCACCGACTCTGGGCAACTGGGGTCGGGGCGTTACATTGAATATCTATATCATCATAGGGAGATATAAAATGATGAAGGAGGTCCACAAAGGTCTCATCCTCTACTTGATGGATTGTTAAATGGTTGGTGATCATTCTGATGGAGATACACACTTATAAAGGGTGTTTTATCACATGATTTACTACTGGTTCAATTTAGTTTTTGGTTTGAAATTATTATTTAAAATGTATAATATCTTGTTTTAATTTTTTTGATGCATTAGGATAAAAACCTTATTAATTTATCACTAATTAGTTTATAATATTATGTGCCTGACTTGAGTTATTCTAATAGTAAAAGAAAGAACTAATTTATTTCAAAAATAGTTTTCAAAGTTATTTAGAAGTTATTTTTTAATGTAAATATGTTTTAACTTCACAAAACAATTTTTATATCATGTTTAATTTATACGAGTATAATTTTAGAGGATTTGTGGGTAAATGATATCTTAGTTAACACTCACCCATGGAATTATTCCCAAACCTCATAATAGTTTAAGAATAAATTTACATCCCCAGTGATGTGGTGAACTCCCAATGATCACTTAATTCTATTTCATTTAACAACTGCTTAAATATGTTAACTATTAAACTCTTTAAATTAATTTATTTCAGACATCATTCAAATACTCCTCCATGTATTTAATTTTATTTTTGAATATTTTTTATAAATTATCAATTTAACTTTATTAAAAATTTTCTATAGATGACCTATGATATTCAATATACTAGAAAATTATCCAAAAAATCATCTCTAATTTGATGTGTCATGATAGCATAGTCACTATGTTCGACCATGTTGTGCAATGGACCAACATAGTTTTTTACTTTCTTTTTGGTAACGTCTTGTTGTATTTTTGGAGTTTTTGTAGAATATTTTTTTTCATATATTAATTTATATGTTCCCACTTAACCTCACTTGTTTTTTTGAAAAAAAAAATGGATTTAAATTTTGGTTGTTTCTCCAGTTAATAAATATTAATCAGTGGGTATTCAAGAAGAAACTAGAAATGAATTGTATAGTTGGTGCCTGTAAGGAATTATTGCTTAGAAAATGGTTTAGGTAACATAAAATCGTAGTTTATAAAGAAATATTTTCACCAATAATGTTTCTAAATCCACTAGAATTATATTTTCCATGGCAATATTTTATGATCATAAAAATTCTAAATTAGATATCAAGATCACCTTCTATAATGGAATCCTTGGGGAAGATATTGAGATGATCTAACATGAAGTTTTGAAGACACTAAATCCTAAAAATATAGTATCAATGTTTTAGATATTCATTTAAGGGTTGAATAATAAATAGTGATAATGGAATATTCATTTTTATGATTCTATAAAAGAGAACCGTTTTACTAACAATGACTAAAATACTTGTTTCTAGAATAGGTTTGTGGGAGAATTATTATTTTACATGTAAAATATTTTGATAAAATATGTAAGAAAGATTATAATTATTATAGTTAGTTAAGACTAATATGAAAAAATATTATATAAGAATGAATTAATATAGAAACCCATGGTTTATGAGACAAGATCTACTATGATAGATGTCTTCGATTTATCAGATTTGTCAATTTTATATAAATTGAAAAATTATTGAAAATATAAGATATAAAAATTAAATAGTTATTTGATATATCATATTAATCAATCATGGTGAGGATATATCATACCTGACTGGGATAACTATGTGAGGGATTATTTAGAACTATCTAAAAGTATATCACAATGTGAAAATGATGAGTTCCAGATAATTAGAGACATTTTAATTCTAATCATCATAAAATACTATATAATTACCCATCCTTAAACAATACATAATATAGTTTAATTATAATAAAATTAATTATCATACATTTCTAGGATCATTGCAGTTTAGATTTTTTGTTATTTAGATCATAAATCTTAAATAAAAAACCCATATATTGCAATGTGGAAGATTCTACTATTTATCCATTTTTAAAAAATATAAAATTCTTATAAATAAAAAAACTTTCCACTTAGGAAAAATAATCATAAGCTTTAACATGAATTCTTATTTATTCTTCCTCATATTTAAATCCTATGAAAAACATTTCAAAACATGATATGAGAACAAAAATCTCATTAATGTACATCAAATAAATAAATCCATTAGTCTAGTGATAAATAATAAAACCCATAAAATTTTTACCATTATCAAAATATTCTTTCAGAATATGAATTAAATAATATCCATATGAAAAACATTCTTTATTAGTTCAAATAAAACCTATATAAACCATATAATGAAATTTAAAAATCATTTTGGAAACGTAGAGTATTATATTTATAACCCAAGTTAGAAATAAATAGAGCCTAGTTAAATTCATATGAGATGAATCCCTGGTTAACTCACTCTATTGTTCCTTTGATTTCAAGGAACATTTCCCAATGAATGATAGATATATATTTGGATAACCCATATTTTAATCTGTATTAAAATCATATGTTATATAAGTTCTATCATGATAACCTGTGGTATATATTGTATCTGGATCACTCATCATATATGTAACAACCCCAACTCTAGTAACCTAGATCTCGTGGTTACTTTATTTATTTTTCATGGATACAAGGGATCAAATCCTGAGGGATTGATAAATTTAGTAGACTTAGTGATCCAGTTAGATACATGATATCATATTACATTCAGGAACAAAATATATCATAATATATGTAAATTACATACATACTTGAAACTCATTGAAAAAATTGGTCTTCATATCATGGAGAAATGAAAAAAATAAAAGGGTGATTTAAAATTCTTTGTAATGGTTACATGTAGTGGAAGATATCATGAGTCACTATAGAACATTCGATATGGAAAGTTAAATAATTGAAACACATGTCATTTAATCAATATCATGAGCACGAAATGCATCCATGGATAATATCAATATAATAATCTAATAAAAAATATTAATATAATTATCAATAAAGTATATGATTAATATTAGATGCCATGATCTCATACATCATGATATATATTCCATAAATATATTTCACTGAGATTGTTTTTTAGATGGGTAGGTATACACCAAAAGACAATTTAATTTGGCCAACAATTTTTTCTCATGAGAATAATGGTGCATTGAGGGGACATCTATATTATTCCCAACCCATTACCGCATGACCAATTAATTCCTCAAAAATTTAATGATAAATTAAATTTATAAAAAATATACTTTATAATTAAATATATCTATTGTATAGAGAATACATATTTTTCAATATTTTCTCCATTCAATCAAATAAAATCCATAATAAAATAACATATGTAAAAAATGGTATATGTTTTAAGAAATAATCATATCCCTAAAACAATGAATATGAATATTTAATGGAAATTTTATATCTAATGATCACAATATTGTGAATGTTTGAAGACATGTAAAAATACAACATGATTAATAAGAGATAATAGATGACCATCAGTTCAACAGAAATATAGTGTTTATAATAACATCATTTCGTTTAAAAAAATAATTAAAAATAAAAAGAAAAATTAAAATAGTCATTAATTATTGAATTATATTTTAATAAAAATTAAAATTTTTTAGTGTAAGATAAATTTATTAAAAAGATTATGGTTGTTGGGAAGATTGAAAATTCTGTATATGTTAGAAGATATTCCTTTGAATTTTTTGTATAGAAAGTCAAAAAATATTCATAAAACACTAGAAAATTTCCATTCAAACCATTTAAAAATTTATGAATAATTTGAAAATGCCATTTTTTTAATATTAGATATTTTTGTAAAACAACATAGGAAAATATGGACAAGGGAAAAACAAATCTTATTAAAGGAGAAACGAGATTGGTATTTATTTTAAACATTTCATTTCAGAAATAATGTTCTAATGACAGGAATGTTTGTTGAAAATATTTAGAATCCTAAAATATAAAGAGGATAATAAATATATGGACATTATTTAAGATGTATTATAAGATCACTTCAATGAAAATTATGTCAATCCAAAAGAAAATTAGATTGTAAAATAAATCCTTGCATATTTGGTAGCTTTTAAATTATTACCCCTTAAAAAAATAAAGTATAATTAAAACCTTAATTTTTATTAATAAATAGGTATTCATGTTACACATATCAAATGGATAATATATACACCACATACTAGTAAAATTTTATATAATATAAAATATGTATCAATGGAATTGAAATTTAAATGAAATCCCTTACCTCACACTTCTATTTAGTTAAACATTATATAACCTCATTTATAATGGAATTAACCAAGTTATAGACATATAATAGAACCATATTAAAATTTATAATATCATATATGATCCTTTTATAACATCTTATAAATCATTCTCTAATAATATTTCATTATTACCATTGTTTTGGGTGTTAATTACTTCATTTTCCAATTCATGCTTCATTATGTATGTTATGTTTCATTTGAATGGTATATAGTTTAATAGTATAAAGAATTATTTTAATCTTATAAATATAATATTTATTCATTAAATTCATTTATAGAATAATTCATGAATGATAGAAATGGATCATGAATTGCATCACTTCGTGGAGACGGTAGGCCACACATATACATGAGAGATGATATCATTTCCTTAATAGCTAAAAGGATTAAAATATATTTGATATTTAAATTTAATGAAAAAAATATTATGTCATATATAAATATATATTTATTAGTTCTATCATTATGATAATCAATTCAGGTTGGGGGTGGAAAAAATTACATCAGTTCGTGAGGTGGTAGTCATCCGTACACACGAGCAATGGTTTTGCTTCACATTTGATGGAGTATGAAATGGATAATAATTTTTAAATCAAATAATAACAACTATGTATATGATATATACTATTTTTTATCATTTTAATTGTTCAGACATAATTTAAGGTAGTAAAATATGAATTAAAACAAATAATTATCTTGGTAAAAATGATTACATTTTTTTGGAAAACCTAATTTAGATCCCTTACTAAGGACCCTAAAGTTGGTATTTTGGGAATAATAAAACCTCTACAATAAGGATAAGGATTTTTCTGAGTGTATTTGTTAGATATAAGTTGAGATAAATGTATTGAGATTTGTGAATAAGTGAGGAGAGGAGGTGCCCATTTATAATTGTGGTGAGTGTCAAATTTGTAAATTTTCAATGTTTTTTAATAATGTTAAACTAATTTCATAGAAATATGTTTCTAGAATGGCCAATATTCTAATGTTAAATATATATGTTCTAACTCCCACCAACCAATTAGGATTTATATTCTATTTAGGTCATTTAAACCCATATAATAATATATTGAACCATAGTAAACTTGTTTTGACCTTAACAGTAGTAATTAACTTTTGATATTATTACTATTCAGTGTGACAAAAAATTAATATGAAATTTTTAAATACTATTTTACATTATGATTAAAAATACGGGATCTATTTTAATAAATTAAATTCCTAAAAATTATATAAATAAATTTAAAAATAAACCCATAAAACATGTTAAAAAAAGGATTTTCAAGAAATGTGTTTTTGTGTATTGGTCTTATATTGACTATATGAATAATAATAATCACTATATGAAACTAAATTAATATAGATATTTTTTTAATCTATAAATTTCATTTAAATAATTAATAATTAATGATTATATTCCTTAATTAAAATGGGAATACGTTATGGCTTTAAAAGAATAGTTTTCTGAAAAATATAAATTTCACCTCCAAAAGTTCTTATCTTTATTTATATCAAATTGATAGTGATTAAAATTTTAATTCCACATATTATATTATATTATTAAAAAAGGTTTAATATTTAAAAATAATTGTAACCTAATGTACCTTACTATAGATAACCCGTTAATATTATTTATTCTATAATGAATGTATTTAGGAATCAAATAAGTGAGAACAATTATTATATTTAAAATCTACCAATGGTGTATATTTATCAAACATATCATGAATGTTATGAAATAACAATATGAACATGTATTCTAATGTTTGTATATTCCTTTAGTTATGTTCATTGGTTGGAGGGTGATAGGTAGTGCTTAGATGGAGCTTAATATCAAGAGCCTTTCGAATAATCTCCTATGTTTTTTATGTAAACAGGTGATCTTGATTAGACACAATTTAATGAAGATCAACATGAATTATTACAATTTTATTAATATAGAGTCATAAAAGGAACTCAATTGGTAAATATTATCTTATAAAATGTAAATATTCATATTGGTAAGGTGATAAACAAAAACCCATATCGTATCAATCTTTGTATGATTATTTGGTAGTACTCTAAAAAAATTCCTTAGTAATTTCATCCCATTTACATGTCAGAATATGTAGTAAATTTTGGAATCCTCTAGGATGTTTTCTCTCAATTTTCATGTATTAATGAAAAAAACAATCATGATAAATTATCTCAAATTTCCCGCTTTGTATTATCTGACTAAAAATGTTCTCCCAAATCATTATACATCTTTTTACTACTATGGTGTATAGAAAAATTCAATCTATGAGAATCATCCAAAAATTCCATTTTTAGATTAGTTATATATTCAATATGTAGCCTCTTTTCAATTTTAAAAATTCTATCTTCATAAACAAAGTTTTCCTATTTCCAATTATCCAAATCTTTAATTGTTTTTAAAATTCCCATCATCGACAAGAGAACTTTATATATATTCAAATAAATATGGTTTGTCAATATTTTCAAAAAAGAGTTATGTTACACTTTACCTAATAATTTTGATTTCCATATTTACAATATCTATTTATATGTTGTCCCTTTAAATCCTTAATTGGTTAAGAAATCTCTGATCTTTCCTACTATATGCATCTAATTCCTTATTTTCCATTACTATGTAGTAGTGTATTAAGAAATCATAATCCTTCAGTATCTCAATCCATCATCATTTACTCATGTTTATCTATTTCCATGAAAATATGTATTTTCATCTCTTATGATCTTTGTATATATCACATATCTCAACATAAAGATCATGCCTCGAAATCATCACAACCATGATTATGGATTACAAATCTCTATCATGAGTTTGATAGTTCTTTTCAAGTCATTATCATCCATGATGCATTGGAAATAAGTATTTAAATTTTCATATGTGCACAACCAAGTCCCTTTTTTGATTCATTTCTATATAACAAAAAACACATCATTTTTTGTTGGTAGAGTCAAAATTAGAGCATTGATCGATCTATTATTCAATTATTTTAAACATTATTTACATTCCTTCTTCTATATAAACTTAATCATTTTACAAGTAATTTTAGTTATGAGGTTATCTGATTAGGAATTTTTTGAAAAAATTTCTAATTGTAACATACCAAACTAATAAAACTAAATAACTCTATTACAATCATTTTTGTAGGCTATTACTTATCTACCTTTTTATTCACAAAATCTATTGAGATTACATTCTTAGAGAAAATATGGCCATGAAAAAATCTTTTTATTCTAGAATTCAAACATTATAAATTTTCTATATAACTAATTCATTCTAAAAGTATCGATAATGTTCCTTAGGTGATTCAAATATTCCAAAAATCTTTTTTAATACAAAAATATATCATAAATAAATAGAAAAACAAAATCATCATCAAATTCCCTGAGTACTATTTTCATTAGATCTATAAAATCAAAGGGTTAATTAGTCAGTAAAAATGAAATTCCTATTCAATTATTTTTTTTATTAAAATATAGTAATTACAATATGTTAATTCTATATGTATTAATTGATAAAGGTCATGCATTAGAGATTAAATCATTGGAGAACTAGACATGAAACTATAGAGGCTATCTAGGTAATTCTTTGGGAAATAGATCAGTTTATTCTTGAAAAATATGTAAATACTCATTTTTTTGATTTCCCATTCATTATGTATACATTTTTATCTGATTCCTAAAGAATATAATTCAAAATATCAACTGGTGGTGGATTTATACAAGAATTTGATGGCAATTATCACGAACCAAATCTGGCCGCCACCAATATCGGCACAAAACCCAGCCCATGGAAAGGCCTGAAGGGCGTTCCAAATCCCCACGGGCTAGAACAAGTGCCCAAGTATCAAAAAATTAGGTTTGGGAATGATTTACTCGAGTATGAAAACATAAAACCTTAAAAACAATTCATAATACAAATCAGTAATTTTTAGCCAAACAAGTCTTAAAAAAACCAGAATTGAATACATGTATTATAATATTGTAAAATAGGTCTAAATAAAAATAATAAATCCAAAATACATCCACAAGGAGTCCACAAGATAAGGAGTCATCACTCACAAGTCGTCTCCACAACTCCGCCCCAAGGATGGGAACTAACACCCCGAACCGCCATCACCCAAAACCTTCCCTTTACCTGAGTCAATAATAATAAAGTCTATTTACACACAAGGGGTGTAAGTATAGTGTGAGACTAATCCCAATATTATACCACCCAATGATTCTAAAGTTCTTGCAATACAAGGAGAAAAAGAAAATAGTTTTAATATGCAAAGAAAAGCGGTGACAAATTCCAAGAAAGGTAACTTTAAATTGAAAATAATTTTCAAGATAAAACTTTTAGAATTTTAACATATTTAAATATTCATGTTAGATACTATAATATACATCCAAAACACCCTAATAAAATGATAAATACCACAAATCCAATGAGCAATGAAATTGAGAACACCCCTAGGCACTAGATAGTCTCGGGGCCCATATACCTCATACCTCGGTGTAAAGTAACCATAGTAAAATCCGTTATCATGCACAAGACACTAGTAGGGAACATAAAAATAACATATTGATCCCCAATAATCATCCATATAGTTTAGTTAGAGTTTTTGTTATCCAAATGATAGGTGAAACTTGGACCAAACCCATCCGGTCCACTAGCCGTACTAGTACATATCCGCCCCACCTAGGTACCCGTGATTCCCCGTTTGTGCTCAAAAAATTTCAGAATTCCATAGAGATCCATTTTCATATAAAAAACTACTGGTTACATAAAATTAGTAAAGTACCTATAAAAATTTTAAACCACTAAAAACACACAATAAAACACTTTTATTTTTAATAATACAATTCTTCAAAAAATTCTGCATTTTTTTCACCCAAAACTCTTTTAAATTCCCACTTTTAATACCATGTGCATAATAAAAAGTCACCAAAATAGAAATGGAAGCCCAAATAAAATTTAAAGAAACCAACAAATTAATTTTAGGGCAGCCCCATGTGAACCAAGAAATGTTATCTTTGCAAATATTTCATTTTTAAACAAACATGTCACTTAAAGTTCATAGGTTCAACAAACACCATTAAAACACACTTCTCAGAAACAACCAAAGGGGTAAAACATTAAAAACATTATATGAATTACTATTAAATTTCAATAAAATCAACTAAGTATTTATAGGGAATACCCAATTGAACTAGTAAAATATTTCTTGGAAAACCCCCCAATTTCAAATAAAATTGGCACTAAAAATTCATTTTCATTACAAACTCCACTAAAAACAATTTTCGCAAAAATAATAAAATACAAGGAACATGAAAATATCATAAACATATCATAAAAATTCAACTAAATTTCATAAACATGTAATCACCTACCAAATTAACGAAAACCCCTGAATCCTTTATTCAAAAATTCAATCGCACCATTTCCGCACCTCAAGGAAGGTAGATTGAACCTAAAATCAGATTATTGGACCAGGAAAATACAAATTTAAACCCTATGTTTGAAATCCTAGATTCTAGACATTAGGAGCGTCAAGGATAAGGGATTAAACCCTAAAAAAATTGAATGAAACCCTAAGAAAAATGAAAGAAGAATGAAGGAGACCCACTTACTTGAGGGACCTTGAAGAAATCTTCCCAAAGACACTAGTAGATGAATTTTCAAACAAACAAACATTCAATGGCGGTTATAACAAGGATTAAAAGATCATTTAAAGACTAGAATGGGGAGAAATAGTGAGAAATTAAGTAGCTATGAAGGAAAGAAGTTACCTCTTTAAATATGAACGATTTGAGAAGCTCTATGATTATTTCCCTAATTAGCGATGCACATGAGATTTAAAATGGGGTAAAGGAAATGGGGATTCACATAAGGATGTTATCTTCGAGTGAGAGGTGTAATCACCAAAAAATATTAAAATATGATTAAGTTATTAAATAAACAATATTTATTTTTAAAATAAAAAATGGGCTTCCTGGTGGGCCCAATCCCTTAAATAAATATCCAAATCCACTATGATTATGGATTAATAAATGGTCCAAATTAATATTATGTTGTTAATAGGTTAGGGGAGGCAAATTTGAAATTTTAATGGATGAAAAATGTTGAAAAATTAAGGAGTTATAAAAGAAACAAAATTTATTTTTAAATCTGGAATTGGGCTCACAGATTGGACCAAATCATGAAAACTCACCCATTCCTCCAAAAATTCATAGGAAACCCCCCAAAAAAGATATAATGGAAATTAAATAAAATATAAATTTAAAATATGTCATGGATGTGACAATTATCCCCACCATGAAATAATTTTCTCCCTAGAAAGTCAACTTGAGTCTTGATTGGAAAACAAGAATGGGTACTTTTTCTCAACCCATGACTTCCACTCCTAGGTATCATGTGTATCACTACCATGCTGCCAACGAACCCAGACTAGAAAAATATACTTCCCTCGAAGAAACTTCTCTTGGGAGTTCAATATTTGCACCATCTGCTCAAAATTTGACAAGTTAGGATCTATCTCCAGTTTTTCCCAACTCATCACTTGGGACAGAACCATGTAGTATTTCTTCAAATAGGAGACATAGAAGACTTCATGGATGGACGTCAACTAGGAAGGTAAGGCCAACCTATAAGCCACCTTTCCATTATGATCTGTGATTTCAAAGGGTCTGACATATCGTGATGTCAGCTTCCTTTTCTTCCCCAGTCGACGATGGCCCAAACGAGGGGCCACTTTCAAGAATACCCTATCACCCACAGAAATCTATATGTCTCGAAACCTCCAATCAGCATATGATTTATGGAGAATATGAGGTGTTAATAAATGATTCCTGATCAACTTGACCTTATCATACATCTCCTGCACTAGACTCGACCCCAACAATGAGGTCTCACCTACCTTATCCCAACATCAGGGGGCCCGACAAGGCCGACCATAGAGAACCTCAAAAGGAGCCATTCAAATTGAGGTTTGGTAACTATTATTATAAGTAAAATCAACCAACCCCAAATGGCTGTCTCAAGAACCTCCAAAGCCCAAAACACATGCATAGATCATGTCATCTAGATTATTCTTCACCCATTCTGTCTGACCATCTGTTTGAGGATGGTATGTCGTGCTCATCTTAATCTGAGACCCCAAAGCCTACTGAAGGCCTTCCCAAAATTGAGAAGTAAAACTTTGGTCTATATCTAAGACATCTACTGATGTCACTCCATGGAGTCTCACCACCTCTTAATGATACAAATGACCCAACTCATCCACTTTAGTTGTATATTTTATCAGAATGAATTGGTTTGATTTGGTCAGATGATCAATCACCACCCAAATGGCATTATTACCCCAAGGTTTATGAGGTAAGACAACAATGAAGTCCATGGAAACGTCGTCCCACTTCTAGGTAGTAATGGGTAATGGCTGGAGCAAACCAAAGGGTCTCTGATGCTCTTTTTTCACCTGTTGGCACGTATAGCATCTTGACACAAATTCCACTATGTCCCATCGCATACCTAGACACCAAAAATGTCGTCGCACATCATAATACATCTTGGTGGAACCCAAATGGACAACCCACTAAGATTGGTGGCTATCATGCACCACCACCTTCCACAGAGATGATGACACTACTGAGCGGCCCTTGAAGCATAAGATGCCCTCTGGGGATGATGACCTATCAGAGGACTTATCCCCACCATGAAGAAACTACCTCAACCACTAAAAAATATCATCACTAGACTATTCTTACTGAATCAACTCCAATAGAGAAGGAGTCAACTAGATGCTTTCCATGAACACACATCCACTATGTTCTCTAGTCTCCACATGCATCTGAGTAAAGAGTCCCATAAAATCCCACACATCACTGGACTTCCTCAAATCCTGCATTGGAACTCTTATTCTCAAGGCTTCATCCACCATATTACCCTTTCTTGGGGTATAGAAAATGTCAAAGTCGAACTCCAACAAGTACTCGATCCAACGATGATACCTCAAGATGAGGACATTCTTTGAGAAGATATAGGCCAAGATTTTGTGATTAGAGTAGACAAAAAACTTCTTTCCAAATAGGTATTAACGCCAAGTTTTCAAAGCATGCATCACCACTGCCAATTCCAAGTTGTGTGTTGGGTAATTCTTTTTGGGTGGTCAGAGTTGGTGAGAGCCATACACCAACACGTGATCATCCTACATAAGCACCCACCCAAGACCCATACCTAAAGCGTCACGATAGACCACATACCCCTTCCCAGTCTCAAGAAAAATCAACACAGGGGTGGTAGTAAACTGCCACTTCAGCTCCTCGAATAATGCCTAACATTCTAGGCCTTATACAAACTTCACCCCTTTTCGGGTGAGCACGGTCATCGGTGAAACAAGCCAAGAGAAATCCTGAACAAATCATTTGTAATAAACAGTGAGGCCAAGGAAACTATGGATCTCAAACACATTCTTAGGTTTCTACCATTACATGACCACACTGATCTTCTTGGGGTCTACTGAAACCCCCTAATCCGAGATCACATGCACCCAAAATTTCACCTCTTTAATCTAGAAAGTGCACTTTGATAACTTTGCACAGGCCGGTGATCCTGTAAGGTGCCCAAAATGTTCCGTAAGTGATATTCACGTTTCTCCTCAGATCCAGAGTATACTAGAATGTCATCAACGAACACCATAATGAAAGAATCAAGATACTAATGGAATACCCTATTCATGAGTTCCATAATGACTGCTGGAGCATTAGTCAATCCGAAGGGCATGAAAAAAATACTCAAAGTGGCTGTACCTACTTCAGAAGGTTTTATTCAAAATATTTGACTCCTTTACCCTGAGTTAATGGTATCCTGAATGATAGTCTATTTTTTAAACCACTTTTCTTCCTTTAACTGATCGAACAAATCTTCTATTTTGGGAAAAGGGTATTTGTTCTTAATAGTTACCTTATTCAGCTTCCGATAGTCAATGCACAACTGGAGGGATCCATCATCCATTTTTGTGAAAAACAGATGAGAAAACCAAGGAGAGACTCTTAGGTGAATGAATACTTTGGATTATAAGTCATCTAGTTTTATCTTTAATTCCCTCAGCTTGGTGGGGGCCATGAGATAAGAGGGAAGTGATATCAGTTGTGTTCCCAGTGATAGATAAATCAAAAACTTCAAATCCCACTCTGGGGGAAAACCTGAAAAATCATATGGGAATACATCCAGTAACTCATTCACTACACGAGTTATTGCACCTTCAAGGGAAAGACTATATTCTTCTAGAGTGATCAATAATAACTAGAAGATAAGACCTCCCAACTTAGGGAGTGGAGGTCCTGCACGACCCGACCGAGGATCCCATTCTCCTCAAAAAACCTGACGAGTCCCATCAGGTACTGGGAAACTCACTCACCACCTATAGCAATAAATGTGCTCCTGGAAGCATACTAGACAATCCCTGACATGTATTATGTCAAATATATCAATATATTGGACCAAGAGGTCCCACTCTTTCTCAACCCCTAACACGAAAAGCACACATGGGCGACACCTGAGACCCTACTTCTTCTTCTTTCCCAGCGGCGTCACCAAATCCATAAAAAAAGACAATAACTCGGTTGATAAATTCAGCATGTACACAAAATGGTAAGAAATTAATGAAATAGAGGAAAAATTATCAAAAAGAGTAGTAGCTATAGAATATGCGATCAAAAAGATACATCGAACAGTCGACGGTCCCGCCTCTAATCCTGCTTGTTCCTGATCCATCGCATGGAGATGTCCGGTGTTTGTCTGAGGATGAACGCTAGTATATAGCGGTTCCATGAACTAGATATGCCTATAATATTTCCTATACCTAATACTATGTCCCCCAAATTGAGATCCCCTAGTCCTTGACATCTCTGACTGTGATGGCACTCCTCTTGGAGCCATTGACCCTGCCTCACTCGAAAGTGGATGTCCCACCCTGCAAGAAGCATAGTAAATGACCTAGGCCTCCACACTGATAATAAGGATTTGGAAGAAGTGTTAATTCTAGTTATATGTTCCCAATATTCCCACACTGGTGGAACATGACTGATCTCACATCAGAATCTGCAGACTAAAACCGCCTAGAAGAGTGGCCTGAACTACCACCTTTTTTCTGCACATATTCCTCTCGCTTCCTTTTCTTCTATAAAGAGTGGCCACTGCCCACTAATGATACTGAACCAGAGAAACCATCCCTACCTTTACTTTCAATCTCCACCATACATTCTCGGTCAATGACCTTAGCATAGGTCCTCATCTTGAACAAGAAAACCTGGGAGTATATCTCTGGTCACAAGCCTTTATCAAACCTCTAGGCCTTCAATTGTTCATTCGAGATGACTTCAGGGGCATACCGAACCAACTCAGTGAAACGGTTGGTGTAATAAATCATAGAATGATTCCCCTGAACAAGGTCCATAAACTCTCTGGACCTGGCATATGCCAAGACCTCAGGGAATTACTGTTCATTGAAGACGACCTTGAAATCTCCCCAGTGCAACTGCTCATTCTTCCCAGTCTAAAGCACTGACTCCCACCACTTATGACTGGGAACCTCCAATAGAAAGAAGGCACACTTCACCCAGATCTCCTCAGGTGTTTCCAAGAATTAAAACATACACTCGATCTTCTCGACTCATTCTTCCGCTTCCTGGGGTTCTGAGTTGCCTCAAAAGGTAGGAGGCTTGTTTTGCAGAAACTCTTGCGCTTTATCTTTTCCAGGACCCATATATTCTTCCCTAACATAAACAGGAGTAGGATCCAGTATATTTCCCAAATCTTGGATAACTCGGATCATAGGCTCGACTAGCCTCTTATCAATCGGTGTGGGAGAACACTCTCTGGCTTCCTCCCGTGGGCGTGTGAGAGCTTTTTGGTGAGGCATGTTTCTACAAAATGAAAAAATCCCAAAAAAATAATCAATACCACAATTATTATAATTTTAATCAAATAAATAAAATATAAATTAACTAGGAACATTTCAATAATAAATGAAACAAATACTCCACCCCCGCTCGGTGTCCATGTGTGGTCTGCAGCCCACACGTCTCGCCTGCAAGTGAAGTCTATCAAACAGTTTCAACGTCCACTGGTGACTTAAGGTCTTCCATGAGAGGTGCAGGCCAGGAACCCTACTCATGAACAAAACCCCAATCCCCAAAATTCCTATCTCTTGTCTATCCCCACTCATCCCAAAATAGTAATATAACCCAAAAACATTGAACTCCTTTAATACCATTTTTTCACGAATCGAATTTGGTCACCACCAATACTGGCACCAAACCTAGCCCATGGAAAGGCCCGAAGGGTGTTCCCAATCCCCACTGGCTGGAAAAAGTTCTTGGGTATCAAAAAATTAGGTTTGGTAATTATTTACTAGAGTATGAAAGCATAAAACCTTAAAAACAATCCACAATATAAATATGAAATTTTCAGCCAAACAAGTCTTAAGAAAAAAAGAGAATTGAATTCATGCCTTTGAATATTTTTAAAGAGGTCCAAATAAAAATAAACAAAGTATAAAGACATCCACATGGAATCCACATGACAAGGGGTCATCACCCACAAATCTTCTCCACAACTCCGCCCCAAGGATGGGAACTAACACCCCGAACCGCCGTCACCTAAATCCTTCCCTTTAACTAAGTTAAGAATAATAAAGTCTACCTACAACCAAGGGGTGTATGTAGGGTGTGAGTCTATTCCCAATAGGATACCACCCAATTATTCCAATGTGCATGCAAAACAAGGTGAAAAAGCAAGCAATTTTAATATGCAAAGAAAAGCGGTGACAAATTCGTAGAAATGCAACTTTCAATTGAAAAAAATTTTCAAGATAAAACTTTTAAAATGTTAACACATTTAAATATTCATGTTAGGTACTATAATATACTTCATAACACACCCTAATAAAAGGGTAAATAAAAAAAATACAATGAGCAATGAAATTGGGCACACCCCTAGGCACTATATAGTCTCGGGCCCCATGTACCTCGTACCTCTATGTAACATAATCGTAGTAAAATCCATTCTCGTGCACGAGCCACTAGTAGAAAACATAACCATAACCTAGTGGTCCCAAATCATCATCCATATAGTTTAGTTAGAATTTTCATTATCCAAATGCTAAGTGAAACAGGGACAAAAACCATCCGGTCCACTAGCCATACTAGTACATATCTGCCCCACCTAAGTACCTGGGCTTCCCCCTTTTTCTCAAACAATTTCAGAATGCTAAAAAATCCATTATCATATAAAACACCACTAATGGTCACATAAAATTAGTATAGCAGCTATAAACATTTTAAACCACTTAATACACACAATAAAACACTTTGATTTTTAATAAAACAATTCCTCAAAAATCCCTCTTTGTTTAGCACCCCAAACTCTTTTAAATCCCCACTTTGCATAACATGTGCATACTAAAAAGTCACAAAAATAGAAATGGAAGTCAAAATAAATTTAAAATAAACCAACAAATAAATTTTATGGAAACCCCATGTGAACCAAGATATGTTATCTTTGTGAAACTTCCATTTTTAAACAAACATGGCAATTAAAGTTCCCAAATTCAACAAACACCATTAATACCCAATTTTATAGAAACAACCAAAGGGGTTAAAAACTATAAAATGATGTTAATCCATATTATATTTCAATAAAATTAACTAAGTATTTATAGGGCATCCCCAATTGAACCGTTAAAAGATTTCTTGGAAAACCCCCCAATTTCACATAAAATTGGCACTAAAATATCATTTTCATTACAAACTCTACTAAAACCAATTTTTTCATAAATAATAAAATAAAATGAAAATTAATGTATCATAAACAAATCATTCCAATTCACAGAAATTTCATACACATGGAATCACATAACAAATTAATGAAAACCCTTGAATCCCTTGTGCGAAAATTCAATCGCACCACCACCGCACCTCAATAAAGGTAGATTGAACATAAAATCAGAATATTGGACAAATAAAACCCAAAGTTAAACCATAGATTATAAAACCTAGTTTCTTTAAATTATGAACCTTATGAATAAGGGAAGATACCCTAATAATATTTAATAAAACCCTAAGAAAAATGAAAGAAGAATGAAGAAGACCCACTTATTTGGGGGAGATTGAAGTAATCCCCCAAAATACACAATTATCTGAATTTAAAAACATTAAAACATTCCATGGTGGTTATAAAAATTATTAGGAGATCATTTAGGAATTATAATGGGGGAAAAATAGTGAGAAATGAAGGAGTTATGAAGAAATGAATTTACCTCTTTAAATCTGGACGATTTGAGAACCCTTATGAAGGTATTCCTTAATTAGAGATTCCCACTAGCTCCAAATAGGGGGTAAAGGTAATGGGGACGCGCCTAAGGATGTTATATTCGAGTGGGAGGTAGAATCACTGAAAAAGAGTAAAAAATGAATAATTTATTAAATAAACAAAATTCATTTTTAAAATTTGAAATGGGATTCCAGACAGGACCAGCCTCTTAAATAAAAACCCAAATCCACTATGATTATGGATTCTTAAATGGTCCAAATTAATATTTTGGTGTTAATATGTCAGGTCAGGCCAAGTAGAAAATGTAATGGATGAAAACCGTTGAAAAATTGAGGAGTTATAAAGGAAAAAAATTTATTTTTAAATTTGGAATTGAGCTCACAGTTTGACCCAAATCATGAAAAATCTACCATTCCTCTAAAAATGCATGGGAATCCCCCAAAATAAAGAAATAATGGAAATTAAATTATAAATACCTTTAAAATATGTTATTTATGTGACAAATACGTATCTTATCTAATGATAAGTAATTCCATGTCTTCATAATGAATTTTAATTTCCATCCCTTTGCAATATTTTGTCGTCATGTTTTGATATCAAATCAATTCCAATGATGGTATCATTGTAAAAAATATGTAAAATAATAAATTAAGAATATATATCATAGTTATTTTTCATAATGGGATCTTCATAAAAAATCCTTTTCACTGTGATATTTATACTATGATTTTCTACTAACAAATCCCATCATAAGTTTCTAGAGAAATATCAAATTTTAATTGAAAAAATGGAAGATATAAAAGAGTGTGTGATCCATAATCAAATAAAACATTATCTAAATTCGAGGTTATGATTAAAATAACTTCCACTATATCATTTGGAACTTCAAAAATAGTTGTAGTGATTACATAAGCTTAGTCTTCTACCCTTGGCCTCTTCTATGGTAGATTCAATTATTTATTTGGAAGTTGGTTTAAATAATGAACTATTTCTTTACAGTTTAACAACTTCATAATAGTTTTATTATTATTTATCATACATTATTTATCTAGGAAATACTTATCTCTACTCTTGTAACAAATTCCCATGCATATTAATCATTTTTTATGATTTTTCTTCCCTCAATTTTTACGTGATAAAAATTACTTCTTCTTATTCTTCTTAATTTATTCAATTCATTTTTATTATCGTTCAGTCAAACTATTCTCTAGTTGATGTATCTTAAATATATAGGATCTAGAAAATCCATTCTTATTGTTTATTGAACAAAAAACAATTTAATTATATAATGAAAAATACCGATAGACGAGTTCCCTTCAGAGACTCACCCTACGATAATCAATTTTTTTTAAGGAAATGTGTCTTGACCAAGAGGAAAATACAAAATTATTAAAATAAAATTAGAATGAATGAGTCTAAATGAAGTATTTTTATTACAATATTTTTCAATAAATGGATTTATATCTGATGGTAGATTATCCATTCAAGTGAGATCTTTATTGATTCATAGATTAGTAAGGTCATCCGCCACCATGTTAGCTTGTCGATAAAGACGAGTGATGATGATGTTAATCTCCGTGAGTATAGAGTGGAATTACATCCATATCATAGTGAGTTTATAAGATAAATGAATGATTCTATTTTTAATATCTTGAACAATAGTGGTAGAGTATGTTTCATATCAAAGTTTCTTCCACCCTATTTGTTTGGAAAATTGCACAACATGGATAATGTTGAGAATTTCAACCTCCTAATATGAATAAATGGCACAAGTTAAAAAAAAACATCCAAGTGATTTTCCATTGCACTCCAAAAAAATGGCACCATATCTCATTGGTCTTTGGTTACCATTTGAGGCCCCATCAGTATTGTTTTTTATCCTACCACACAGTGGAGGATTCCAGAAGACTTTGTAGAATCTTTCTTGTTTTTTTGTAATTACCAGCAATTACATATTTTCTGAGGACTATGAATTCATGAACAATGTTATGACATTGGTTTTATTGGATAGACTTTTCCTCCCTAGTTTCATTAACGATATGAACAAGTTATTCTTTTATGGATAATAGTTTCTACTTGTGAATAATATCTTTCCATCCCTTCTATATGCAAGGTAATAGTTATGTAGTAGCCATGAAAAATAGATTTATAACCTAGTGGGAAATATTTAGATAAGTGAAGTGGTGGATCATGTCATTAATACTATAAATAAGAGGCAACATGAGATCAAAAAGATTAAGAATTTCCTTCCAAAGAGCAACGACAGTGGCACATGAGAGGAATAAATAATATGTACCTTCCCTGTGCTGATTATAGTACATACACCTAGAGTAATTAATAAGGCCAAAAATTGAATATAAGTGTTAGTAGGTAATCTTGGATGACCAAGCTTCTAGATTAGGGTGAATCTTAAAGTTCTAACAAAAAGTTTATCAAAACTCTTTATCCAAGAGAAATTATTATCTGAGTCAAATATGGTATGATAATAATTTCTATAATCAAGGGTGTAATTATATGAATGATACCAAATCTTGGTGTCTCTATGAGGAGTGAAAACATAGTCATTTAGAAGATTTCAATAATTTTTATCAAGTTCTATATTAGGACTATCTATAAAATCATGGATGTAAATATTAGTATCTAGAGGAAAGTGTTGAGCATCAACCATAGAAATAAGGAAAGTTCATATCCAATTACCAATACAAAAATTATGATAAGACTCCCTGCAAGAAATCCATCTTGAGTGAGACATAATTTCAGGGAAGGAGGCATTGATGGACAAAAAAATAGTGGAATCCATGTAGTACAAGTATCCCCTTTTTATATTTTCGATAAATTGGCCTTGGAGGAAGTTAAGAGCCATTGAAACACTATTTAAAAGATACTATGTAAATATGGATTGGAGAGATTAATTAAAAAGATTAGTGTTTTTGATTCCCTAACCACCTTTATCAATAGCTTTACAAAAATTTCTACAAGGTATGAAGACAAATTTCATATCAATCATGCTGAAAATCCAAGGAAAGTTCTTGATAATGATATTGAGATTCTTGAGAAGAGTGAATAAGAAATTTATAAATCACAAAAAGTGTATACCAGCTTAAAAATAATGGTTTATTTGACAAGGAAGATTATACCAGCCATTGAGGGAGACTTCCCTTTCCAAAATGAATGTTTATTTATGACTTGATCCAAAATCTTCATAAAGTCACTAGGTCTTGGTCTCCCCAAAAATAAATGTACTCCAGGATATTGATTGGGGAAGGAACCCTATATTATACCTATATCTGATAAGAGTTGATTTTTTCTAGAAACTAAAATACCACTTCTAAAATATATAAAATATTTGTTATAGTAGACACACTTCCCAGAAACACTCTCATAGTTAGAGAGGGCCTTTTTGAGGTTACAAATGTTTCATTTACCTCATTTCTAAAAAATTATCATATCATCAACATAGAAAATATGAGTGGGAGTAGCAATATTAATTGATGCATGAACATGAATACCTTTTCCTTTATCCACCACATTAGTATAGCGTCTTCTCAAATAATATTCTAGAATGGCGAAGATAATTGTAGAAATAGGATCACCTTGTCTCACCCCCTTTGACCATTTAAAATATAATTTTTTATATCTATTAATAATAAAAAAATATGAGAATATTCAAAAAAGATATCACACCCATTTAATAAAAGTGTCCCTATAGCCAAAGCTTCGAATCACATTATATATAAAACCCCAGTCCATAGTATCAATAACTTTCCTGATATCCAACTTGAGAGAAATATTATCACCTCTATTAATTTTCTTTAGGAGATTAACACATTCTAAATAAGTGATGATGTAGTCTGGTATAGTTCTACCTTTCAACAAACCTAATTGATTCCAAGAAACAATTTAATTTGTAATCTCAGAAATCCTATTTTCATTTAGATTGATGATAATTTTATAGCTAGGGTTATTGAGGGAAATAGGTTTGAAAAGATGAATCTCACAATCATTTTCAAATTTATGTATAAGGGTGAGAAATTGGGTATTAAGATCATGAGAAAGGGAACCCATATTAAATAAGTGTTTGACCAATTTTCAGACATCTGAGTGAATGAAATCCCAAAACATCTTATAGAATGAGTCACAGAATCCATCAAGACCTGGAGAACTGTTATATTTAATACTAAAAATGGTATCTTTTATCCCAAAATCAAGCAGAATGCTGGAGAGCCAGTTTTTCTCCTCATCATTAACCATATTAGGAATGATTCCATCATTAATGTCTCTGCTAAGGTCTGGTCCATTGAAGATATCTAAAAATTAAGTAACGATGTGATCAGTGAGATATTACTCATTATAAATAATTCTATCATAATCCTTCAGCAAGGTTAGGGGTTAACAAGCCTTTCTATCTATTTTTATATCATTATAAAATTATGTATTTCTACCCCTTCAATAATCTATTTAACTATGAAGGTATCCTTTTTGATTTTGTCTTTGATGGAGAAAAAGGAATTCATTTTGATGGAAGGTTCAATTACATCATGAATATCCATCCTAAAATCAGAAAGAGTATCTGTATGATTCATTTTAAATAAGAATAACTTCAAGGGAAGAAATATCATTTTCCATTATGTTTTAGTTGTCCTTTCACCACCCCTTAATCATATACATCAAAATATTCATCTTCATTTTATAAGATAACGTATAAATACCACCATGATTGTATTTAAAAAAAATCAAGAATCAGGTTTCCATAATCAGAATGTGAGGTCCAGGAACTTTTATATCTAAAAATAAATCTAGGCATGAAACATCAAGTAATGAGGATGAAAAAGATAGGATGATGATCAGAATTGATCTTTAGTAAAGTAATACCTGAAATGGAATCCCAATGTGATAGGTATTGATCATTAGAGAGGTCCCTATACATATTTCTTTACACCATTCTATTGATGTGTCTTCTATATAAAGGGTATTTTGTACCAACAAGGATAATTTCAATCAGGTTGTTTCTCTCAATACACGTAATAAACTCCTTACATGAATGAGTGAAGCAGGTTTCTCACATCCTTTAAATGAGACACAAGATATAATTAAAATCCAAAAGAAGAATCCCATGATCTTGAATTCTATGGTTGATGAGATCAATGCTCTTCCAATACCCCCTCCTCTCTTAGTATCTGTTCTTATAATATATGAAGGAGCTAAAAAAATGAGCATTTGAGATTTTTGGTTAACAAGAAATGGTGTAATCCTCAATATTGATGATAGAGGTAGTAATAGAGTTGTGAGAAATAACCTATAATGTATCTACATTACTAAATCTGATGTTGTTGCCAACCAATTTATAGCCCCTTATTTACATACCAGCAAGACCATGGAGTGGCACTTCTTAGGTTTAACAATACCCATATGTTTTGGATTATGAACCTATATAAATAAATTTAATGAAATAGATGTGTCATAGTTTTCTATTCCCAGACAATTTCTATAAAATATAATCATTTTAATTTTGTTTTGGGAGGAACCCCCTTTTTTCTTGTTTCAAAATTTATTCTTTTTGTTAGATCTTTTGATTGATTGGGCCTTCTTGGAACCTATTTCTGGAGTTCCTTTACAGTTAGCAGTTGTGCATTTCTCATTAACACATTTTCTATCATTATGATCATTCCCTTACCTAGTGTAACACATAACATAAATTGAAAATTTATTTATTGTTAATATCATAACCATAGACATGTTTTTATGGGAATATATTTAAAACATAAAAATATTTTCAAATACTTGATAATGGGTTTTAAAGAAAATGTTAATTAATCAAAGAAAACCCACATGGAGTGTAAAAATAGGTGTGTAGTAACGGGACACTCACCACTCACTAGAATAATGGATGAGATGTACTCGACCAACTCATTTTAGGGTCACTACCCCTAAATGAATTTGTTCCAAAACCACCTCCACATGTAGTAGCCAGAAAAAGATATATTTCCATATAAACCACATAATCTATAACATTCCTAAAATTTATTATGTTATCCTATATAGAGACATATCCTTAATGTCATCCATAGGGTTATGATTCTTAATATATGTTTTTCTAAATCTAGTTACCAAGGATTATATTAAACCTCTCTCTAATACTGACTATAAAAATTCTTACTCCAGTAACCCAGAGATGGTGGTTAATTTTTTTGATTGCCATAAATACAAGGTATCAAATCCCTAATAACTAAAATATTTAATAGTATTGTATATCCAAATACATACATGATACCAATTTTACATTGGAAATACAATTTACGATAACATAATTTATGATCAACATCCCTGAAACTAATTTAAATAATTATTCTTCATATCCCGTGAGGACAAAATAAAAGGATTAGCTAAAATGCTTAGTAAGGTTATGTACAGTGAAATATGAAATATATAAATAATTATGAATCAATATGGAAAGTTAAATATCTAAAAACAAATTTTATTTAATCAGTAACATGAGAACAAAATGAATCTGTGGATTATATCAATGTAGTAATCTGCTGGGTAATGATAAATGAATTATAAATGAAGGAAATGAATAATATTGGATTTCATGTTCTCAAACAAAATGATACATGTACTATAAATATTTTGTGCCAAGATAATTTAATTGATGGGTACGTATACACCAAAACCATTTTAATTTGTACAATTGAGTTGGCTCATGAGACTACCATTACATCGAGTTGATCTCCATTAACACCATATATATTAAAAACCATTCCATTAGAAGTTTTGCAATGATATTTGAAAATTAACCTTTTAGAATAAATTAGATTGATTTCATTCAATCATTTTAAAAATTTAATTATAGTTTTGAAATATAATTAATAGAATTATTGAGTAAAATTTGTACTTTTTTAGAACAACTTAAAAAAATTTGGACAAGTAAGAATTGTTTATTTGGTGAAAATAGTAATAAAATATATTATTCATTTAAAAATTTCATTTCACAATCCATGTGAAAAAGAGTGAAAATGTTTGAAAAAAGATATTGAAAATACTTAAAAATAATGTGGATATAAAAATAGATTTAATTTATGAGTAATGTATTACAAAATTCAATCAATTAAAATTAAGTAAATCCCATAGAACATAATATTGTAAAATAAACCCTTAATTATTTGGTCACTATTAAATTGTAACCCATTAAAGGAATAAACATAAATTAAAAAATTAATCATCAGGAATAAATTTTTATTAATTTTAAATATATAAAAGGGGTATTATATATACCACATAAAATTTAATAGAATCATAATAACAAATATATCTCCATGGAATAGAAATTGAGTAAAAATCCATTAACACATGATTCCATTTAGTTAAATGTGATTTAACCTCCATTATTTTTTAATAGGTTATTATTTTATACTAGAAGCATAATCATATTTATAATATGATATATGATCTTATTATAACATCTTATCACTCGTTCCCTAAAATTATTTCATTATTACCATTGTTTTGATTGATAAAAACTTTTTTCTCATGAATTTTTCATCACAGATATTCTGATTCATGCCCAAATGATATGGTTTCATTATCTCTATAATGATATGAATTTTATAAATATAATATATCTTCATCATATTTTTTATAGGATTTATTCATGATAGATAGACACAAAAAAGGAATCGTATCGCTTCATGGAGGCGATAGGTCAAATTTATGCACAAGCGATGATATCATTTCATTAATGGGAGAATGGGTAAAAAGGTAGGTGATATATTAAAATTAAAAAATCAAAATTATATAAAAATTATCACATATATATATATACCTTATTTCTATGTTTATGAATATTCATGTGATTTGAGGATTGAAAATAATTTACATCGGTTAGCAAAGAGGCGTACCACGGTACACATGAGCAATTGTTTTTATTCCCAATTAAATGAGGAGATAGATAAAAATTATACAATAAAAATAATTAAATATAATTATATGTTATATAATATTTCTATGATATTTATAATTTTAATACATAATTTAGGGTGTTAAAATAATAATAATTAAACAAATAGCATGGTGAAGACGATTACTTTACCTTAGAAAAACCTACTTTGGATCTCTTACTTTGGACACTAGGGTTGGTATTTTGGGAATTCCAACACCTCTAGAACATGTATAATGATTATTTTAAGATAATTTGGTTGTTTTTGGGGGAGATAAAAGGCTTGAATGGAGTGAATAAATGAGGGTAGTAGGTGACCTTTTATAATTGATGTGAGTGGAACACTTATAATTTTCCAAAGTTTTCTAATAATGTCATGTAATATTCTTGTAAAAAAGAAACCAAAATGAATTTTTTTAAGGGGAAAATTATAAGGTCAAAATCACACCATGTAAATGTTTTTCAGAATTTTTTTGGTCATTTAAACCCTTATATTTATAGATTAACACCACATGGTAAACCCATTTTCCCATAACCATAATAATTTATTTTTACCATTTTTACCATTAATTATGAAAAAATTAGCTTAAAATTATTACCTATTATTAATTATTTAGATTCAAAATATGGAATCCATTTTATCAATTTAAATTCATATAATAGGTAGAATTTTTATTAAAAGTATATCTATACAATGTGTCTAAAATGTGTTTTGAAGAAATGTATTTTTCTTATATATGATGGTCCTATATTAACTATTTCATTAGTAATAAATATCATATTGACCTAAATTAACATATTTATACATCTAATATTTATATAAGATTTAAAATCGTTCATAAATAAATATTATTTTAATTAATTAAAATGGGAAGACATTAATCCTTAAAAAAGAGTTCTCTAAAAGATATCTCAGTTTTTGTTAAAATGATCTTATCATTATGTCTATAAAATTTATAGTGAATAAGTTGCTAACTCCACAAAAAATAATTCCATATTATTAATATAAAGAGGATAACGTTAATACTATATTTTTAATTATTTATAAAAGATATTTTCCAAGGGAAAATATCCAATATTCATTATAGGATTATTTTCACATAGTAAGACCAAATTCGATATTCATCCAATAAAATTTGAATTTTGGTTCAATGAAATATTTAAATATTCATTTTAGTATAGTATTATTAAAAATTGATGTTCACAGACTACAATTTAAGCTTACATGTTACAATATAATCTATATCGAATAATCCTATAATCATATATAATGTTAAAATACCATATCATAAATAATACATTTTAATATTGAACCATTTCATCTTAGAAACATTGAAAAATTCTTCCGAACACTTAAGAAAATCATTCTTAGATATCAAAATACCATTTCCTTTTAAAAACCAATTTAAAAACCTAAAATAACCAGAATAATGTGAATAAGGGTTTTTAATTGAGGAAAATATTTAATCTTATCAAGGAATCCATATATTTATTAATGGTTGTAGTAGTGGGAAATATCGTTGATGCAGTATATGTTAAAAAAATTGAAAATTCCTTTTTTCAATTGGTAATGAAAGTCAAAACATTCAATGAAAAGATAAATTCTGAAAAACTTTTACATAAATTAAAAATTGACTAAAAATTTCATTTATAATTTATTTATGTCCATATAAATACATCCATAAAGTAATGATAAAAATATTTATTTGGAAGTGAATGATTAAATAAATAAATACTTAAGATATATAAAATGAAGTTTTAAGTTAATGTCTCATTTCCATTGAGTATTACTCATAGAGTACAATATTTATATTCTATAATAATAAACTTATGTTAATTATATTATTTATTAAGAACCTTTTAAATGTTATTTATTGAATTTGTTTTATTTATTACCATTTTATATACAATTACTTATTCATTGATGTTCACGTCTTATGTTTTGAATACATATAACTTATATCCACAAAATGACTTTGATAGGTTTACTACGGTCAATGAGGATGTTAATACATCAACCCCATAAAAAATAATCATGAAATGTTTATATTTGTTATATATTTATTATAATTTTAAATCCAACCATGAAAGATGGTTACGAAAAATGAGATACGATACAATCATGGAGATGGTAGGTCATACATTCACATTAGTAATGTTTATTTTTTCAATATTATTGATGTGAAAAAGGTAAGTAATATTTTTTAAATTTTAATTAAGATTATATTATAAATATAATATTATTTTTAAAATAATGTTATATATAGTATCCCTATGATTATTTAGGAAAAACAAATCACATCACTTCATTGGGAAGGTAATCAAAACGTAAGCACGAATAACGTTATCATTTTCAATGGATGGAAGGTAAGAATGTAAATGATATATTTTCATGATGTAATGATAAATATTTCATTTATATCACATATATATACACAAAATCCATCAATATAACCATCCATGAAAGGCGGTGATAGAAAAATAATTTCAACATTTCGCCAGGAGATTGTATACCATACACATTGGCACTGGTTTCATTTCTCATTTAATAGTAGAAGAGAATGTGAAATATTATTAAATATACATAATAAAATATTGTTACATTGAAGATAATATTTAATTATTTAATCATTATTTAGTAATAATTTATGGTGGTCGAAGAAGATATAAAATAGAAATGCTTGGATAATGGCTTTACCACTTCTTCTAATAGCCTATTCAGGTTTACACAAAAAAATTCTAAAATAGTTTTTTAATCAAACTACTCCATATATGATGTGATTTGGGATTTAATGATAGTATTTTAGATGGTATTTTCTGATCAAAAAATATTTTTATATATGAATAAAATAGGAGAAGAGGATCCATTTTATTTGTGAGGGGAGCTGTACTATTGGAATTACATAATGTATTTAATTAATATAAATTAATTTTCATGTAAAAATGATTTAAAAATGATATAATTTTAATAAAATATGATTAATGAACAAAAAATATCATCTAATAAAATTTGGTGAAATATTGAATATTATTTTATACTTATCATGATTTGTTAACACATTATTAATCCTTTGGGATTTTTTGTGATATCACTATATTTTAATATTTTGGAGTAAAGAAAGTGAATCTGAATTAAAAATTGACCAAAAAATTGATTATGGTTGATATTTAAAACCATATTTGATTATATTGAAAAATATAGTATTTTTATGAATTTTGAATCATTTAATTAAATATTATCTAATGTAAAATATCATTAATGTTGTTTTTGAAATAATTTATTTAATTTGAGTTTGAAAACAACAAAAAAACTATCGAATTTGAATATAATATATTAAAAAATCAATAATATGTTACTTTTGTGTATTTAATTCATGGGTAACTATAAATAGAACCATTATTATTGCATTTATTATTTATAAAATCAATCACATGATTTTTCTACTTATTTCACAAGCATTGTTTCAGTGTTGTGTGGTCGTTTATATTAATTATATCATCACATGAAATTAAAAAATATATTTCTATTATAAAAGAACAATTTATATTTCAATAAACATTAGTGGCTAAATATAATATTTTTAATCCTTGTCTCAAAATATTAAATATATTAAAAGTACAAAAGTAAAATTTTAGACAATATATTTGCATAAAATAATATATACATATTTTTTAATTAAAATAATAAACTTTTCCATAAAAATATTAATCTTTGATGAGTATTGTTAAACCCAACCTATAAAATATATTGATGGAAATTTTTATGGTTATTTTTATTCTTTATCATATTATTTTTGTCCTTAATTACCTGATTTACCCTTACTGATGTGAAATTTTTTACCAGGGTTAATATTCATAATGAAAAAAATAAAAGGTTTATATATTCAAAATATCAACCTCATGATTCCATATTTGGAATAATGTTTTAATTTTTTCATTTCTAAAACTGTCTGAATTTATTTTAAAAATAAACAAAAAAAACTCAATGAAAGAAACTTTCTCAAAAAAGTGACTTTTTAGAATAAAACTTTTTTATAAAATATTCATGTATAGATGTCATTCCAAATACAGTAATTGGATTTTTTTTATAAAAAATAACTAATTTTATATTACAAATAATCTAAAATATAATTTTATATCGTAAATACATGAAAACAGAATACATATTTAAATAAGAATTAGTATTTTCACTATTAATTAAAAAATAATTTTTTTTAATATTTTAAAAAATAAAATATAATAAAATCTTGCTATAATGAATTTAAAAAATAATTTCATTTAAAAAAAATTTAAAATTTAAAATTTAAAAATTTTATTTAAAACATTTAATATAAGATATTGATTTTAATAAGAATAATTTAATTTAATTTTTGGTTGAAAATCCTCGTAATATTATTATAATTAATGTAAATATATAAAATCTATTTAATGAATAATAATAAGTCAAGAAATTGGTTATTAACATTACATGATTTGTTACACTCTCCCCCCTTTTGGAAAATTTTTACAGACAATTTTATTCTTCAATTAAAAATGTGAGGTTATTTTTCTTTCAAATCATTTTATGAATCCTAAGTATCTTCATCAATCATATGATTCTAAAAAAAACATAAACTAGTAAATAATATTATTCTATTACACCTATACATTATGTTCAAGAATTCTATGGGTTTTTGCTCAAAATAAATTTTTTCTTTCTACTTAATTACCTCATGGTTCAAAACCTGAGATGTATCTAGAATATATTTTCATAATAATGATACATGGAACACATCATATACCTTAGAAAAAATTGGACTAAAGGAAATTCATTTCTAAAATTTTCACCACGAAAATAACAACGCAATAAGAGAATTAATGGAAAATTTTCATGTGGATTATCATGGTTAAGGTAATTATTATTTCAAATTAATTATAAATTAAATGTAAATGATCCAAAATATGATATTTTACATTTTTTCTCATTAGGTTGTTTAGATATTATATAATGAAACCAAGGAAAACTAAAATACGCAACCTGATTACCACTTCTATTTCACCCGAGAACCATCATTGAGACCATGTCCCATTATAAGTAATCTATTTGATAATCTCCGGATTACATACACAAATATTTTATAACAAAAATATAACATTTTATATTTTCTATACAAAACATATCAATATGGATAGACATGTATATAAGACTACATATAAAACAACATGAAATGATTTAAAAATTTATAACACCTCCACTTTCTTTATATGAAATAATATTTTTCCCATTCGAATAACTAACACAAAATTCAGATAAATATTTAATATACCAAACTGATAGGATTTTAAAATATATTTTAGTAGCAATTTTTTCATGTGTAATATGGTTTGTTAAAATCATGACCATAACTCTAAAAATTCTTATATAATAGGTAAAAATTAAACAGGTCTACTACAATAATAATTTACAAGGTATGATATAGTGATCGACCATGAGACTATTATGTTAAAAAGAAGACATCATAACTCAAAACAAAATTTATCATTCAAAAAATCCATTTTGTTATTTAAAATGTGTCATTTTAATTTTTATCAAAAATCCCCACACTATTTATAACAGTTTCACTATAATGATATATAATAAAGGATGGGTCACATACCAAAACTAATGGTGAATTTACTTTCACAACAAAAGGAATATGATACAACACAATTAGAAGGATTTGAGAAACCTAGTATAATTTTTTTATGTATTTTATTTCAATAAATAAAAAGTAATAAAATCAAAATGTGAGGTACTAGAAATACCATTTATTTATCAAGGATCACTCCCATACTATCTTTGAAAAATAAATCCAATAAGGAATAATATATTTTCAATACCCCATAATAGGTAAAAGGAAATTTGAATACACTACCTTGAAGTGTAATTGAAAAGAGAATATTATGTTATGGATGCAATTATTCCTTGTATAATATGATAACTTTAAATGAATTAGAAGCGATACAACTAATAATTGAAGATTTATTTTATTTTAGTTAAATGGAAATAAATTAGATTGAAAAACAAGAAGAAACCTCACTAAAATGAGATAAATTCACTAGTTGAAGTTTTTTAGGGATTTCATTAGTATCAAAAATTACCAATATCCCCATTAAAAAAACATTCATATAGACTACTTGGATCCAAATACAAGGACATAGGGTAAACGATACCTATTTTTATTCCAAAAAATCCCCCCTTCTTCCTCTTTTGAGTTCTTTAATAAAGTCTTTTAAACCTTCTTACTCAATATTTCATATGTTAAAAAATTAAAGGAAATTAATTTAAGTATAAAAACAATCCCAAAAATTATTAGGGTCATATCATTGAAAATCTATAATTATGACATTAACTAATTGATAATGTCATATTTAATAACAATAAATAATTATAACTAGAAGATATGATGATGATAGATATTTAACAACATCTCCCACATAATTAGAAAAATCAAACATGAATGTATAATTATTAAAATGAATTTTAATTGTTACTTATTATTTACTCTATTTTTATATTTTTGTAATAAATGTTTAATAAAAAATATTTAATTTTATTATATTTTTTTATAAAATTTTGTAATATTTACAAGAAAAAATGAGAATAATAAAAATAAGAGATTAAATATATCCTTAAGACAAAACCATTTTTTGTGAATTAAACCTTAAAATGATAGTCTCTTTGTGAGAGTAAGGATCCCTTAACACAAATATGATGGCTTGGGGTGAGATTTTTTTAGATCATAGGAAACAAATTTTTTTTTTAATGTTATTTTAAATGGGTGAATAAGGGTGGTATTTGTATGTGAAAGAGATGAGTGTTTATGAAAAAATTATTATTTATGATTATAACCTTGAATAATATTAATTATTGTACATATTATTAGTATTTTATTGAAAAATTATATTTTATTTTCATATAATCTCTACCAAAACATAATATATTCATTAGAATAAATTATAAAATATAACGAATAAAAAAATTATATTTAAATTAAATCTGATTTAGACTTTCAAAATTTATTCAAAGAACAAAAAATCCAACATATTATTTATAAATATAATATTTACTCCATTAATTAAATTTTTGGTTTTTTAATTTTTTATAAATTATCTACTGATTTTTATATTAATATTATTTCATAAAACATAATATATATATAAAACATTACTTTTCTAATTTACCATAAGAAATCATTTTTTTGAAAAAATAACACACTTGAATAATTTTAATGTCATGATTACAATAATAATTAATAAATGTTATTAGAATACGTTTCTAAATTAAGTCAATTTGATTGTTGATTTTAACATCAAAATTACGGGTTTACTAAAATATTTAAAGTAAAATTTATTAAAAATGCACACTTATACTTATTTTGAGTTAAATGATTTAAAAATTCATTTTATGATATTTTAATATTTCTATTAAAATTTTTTATTTATGGTTTGTGTTTACATATAAGGTTAGTTCATTAATTACTATAACCACAATTTAATTATTCTAATGATAATGTTACTATTATAAGAGTTAGGTTACAATTTTAATAACAAATTTTCTAATTAATAATTCACCCTTTTATAACGGCTATATATCTGTTTAACTTCCTATATATACAAATTATTCATTTATTATTAATTTTCTTAATTTAATCCAATGGTTATATATATTTTTTACAAAATGACAACCTTATTTATAATCCTTTTATTTCTTATTATATTGACTCTCATGACTATTTTATTTTTCAGATACCATGACCCATTAAAATTCATTAATTTAGTTATTATACTTACATGTTTTTAATATATCATTATACATGTATGAGCCTTTGGTAATATATTCATCATTCATTTGTAATTTTATTTATGAGGAAATAAAATAAAGCTAGCTACATAGTGTCATGCAAGAAATTTATTTAAGGTATACCATTATATATTAATTCAAATAATGTAATCAAATAATTATTTTGTCACCAAAAAATAATTATTTGTTAAGGGTATTTATTAATTAAAAGTTATTAAAAAAAATAAAGGAAATATTATTAATTTTTACTCATTGAAATTAGGTGATAAAATATTATATATATATATAAATTCAAAAAAATTATGTAACAAAACCATTACATGTAAAAATCACCCAAAAGATAATCAAGTCTTTTATCCATTATTATGTGTTAATGTTAACAATTTCTCAATTTTTTTATTATTTATTATTTGAAAAAGGATTGTTAATCTATATACCTTTATCTTACTTAAATATTTATTATTTAACTCACTTCACATCTAAAGCTTCACGAATCATTTGAGAAAGTTATGAAAAGTATTCCAAAAGTAAATACTCAAACACATAACCGAAATCTTCCCATATATTATGAATTTATTTACTCTGCCCTATTTTTTTGTATATTTAGTTATTATTATTGTAATGTCCTGACATAGGATCTGCTGAAACAGTTCCCCGAGTGGGTCTATCACGTATCCTTAAACATACCTTCCCATGTGCCAGAGGCTTCTGACTAGCAGCAAGACTCTTATGACGATATAGTGGGGAGACTATACCCTCATTACCAGAGTAGAATAGAGTTATATCATATGTAATTCAACCATGGAATAAGTATAAATTAAAATATTAGGATGATAATAATAACTATGAAAATGGCCAATAGATGTCCTAGGATAAATAAATAACCATACACGAACATGATATATTTAACAATGTAGTAGAAATTTGATACCTAAAAAATGGAAATAATAATTCCATAAGGGAGATCTCTATGAAAATATTGAGAATATGATACGTCTTTTTAATGGTTGGGGTCGAAGCCTCAATTTATTATTAAACCAAAGACCTCTTTTAGACTGGGTAGAGGGTGACCCATTACATAGCCCGAAGGCCCAAAAGACCCCTCGGTGAACAGTACTACTACAGTACCCATGCAACTACAGTACCTGCTATAGTACCGCCACCGCTAGAGTACCCTGCTATAGTCCCTCCACTACTACAGTCCGCCGCTGCTACAGTACTGCTACAGTGTTCCTATAGTGACCTGCTACAGTACTCGGGAATTCTCCCCTGCCCGGATTTGATCCTGGGTCTTTTGGATGCCAAGAAGGAGCCTGAACCACTTGGGTATAGGCTCGTTGTCATTGAGAATATGCTAAGTCCTTTACTTCTATGCTCCAATTTAAAGGAGTAACATAACTAAAAAAAATCCATGATCTAATACCTTCCACCCCGAGGTCTTTCTAGGTAGCAGTTAGTATCCCGAAAAAGGTGTGAGATACTTTCAGTAGGCCACCACCAATGGTTTCTATGAAAAGTGCAATATGTTCATAAAATCTCTATTAGTGTGCATGTATAATAAGAATAAATGTGAAACTGATAAAGCAATACAACCCACTCTAGAAAAACATGTTGTGATCAAGCAGTCTATAATAATGAATAATCATATAAGAGATAAAAGTATGTATTACATCCTATATCGACACATCAAGTATTAGGAAAATATGACATAAAACGAATACCCATGTATCATCTATGGCCTATGAAATCACATCAATTATTAGAAATCTATAGAACATCCCAAATAATCATGTATCATACCTACGAGGTCTAGGGACCAAGGTCATTAACCAAGGTATCCTATTTGAGTACATAAATCTCATCCAAAATAATGTAGACCTATATGGGAAAAGACCTCATGTCCCATGTCCATGGAATACTCATCCATCCCATGGATATCCTCTATATAAAACTCTATATAAACTTTGTTGGAGCCCAAGGATCATTTATGAGGTGTTCCATCTAATCCACGTTTAAGGTAACAATCCAATTATTCCATTGTAAAATATGTAAGTGGGTCATCTGTTCTATACCATGATACCTCACATTGGTTCCATACAGTTTCATCCCCTATTAAAATAATTTATATAATGATTTAATGGATCATGTTAGTTTCTATGGAATTTGTCAATTGTATCCCATAATAATCATTTCATTAATCAATTCACTTATAAGTTATTAAGATGGTGTCTATATTAATTTCCATTAACAAGATCAATTCCACACAATGATTTATAGAAGGGGTCAATGGTCAATCTTAGTGTTCATAAACAAATTCATCTGAATTTATCATATGAAAATATTTAATCAATTCTGTTACATGTGATTAGAAAGAGGGATATGTTAGTGTCTATTAACCTTTTCAATTTAACTCATCAAATTCATTTCATTATATATTTTAGTTTGAAGAAATAAAAGGATGGATCCATTTTAATGTACATACAATTTATTAATAATATAAATCACATAAGTTTTATAATAAATTAGGTCATCCACCTCAATTTGTAACTTCCGATTGATCTACCTCATCACCCCTTTAATTTATAAATGTCAATGTTCCATAAGAGTTATTTACCCTTTCTCATTCCATTTTAATTCATATATGTCTTCCAATCATAGGTAGAAATCATTGCTCACCCAAAGGGGTGGCATATGTAACACCCCAAGATATTATAATATTTTTGTTTATAAATAAATTTAATTTTGTTCAATTCTTGTTTTTACAACACCATGTTAAGATTATGCAACACTGAATAATTATTTGTCTTATGTTACACGCAAGACCCATTTTTACTGAATAAAAATATATTAATAAAATATTAGTATAATATATAACCTAGATGTTAAATTAGAGGTTATTAATAGTATTAAACACATTTTAAATTTTATATATTTTATATAATTTTAACATTCATCTTATCTATTTTCTAGAAATGATATAAGAAAGGATTCAATTTTTCAAATAAAAGTAGTATATTTCAAAAAATATTATTTTTCTATCTTCTCATGCAAAATAAATTTTAAATACAATTATTGAAACCTTAAAATAATCTATTTTAAAAAAATATTCTTATTTAGAAGTGGGATGTAAGAATTTACTTTGGATGAATTATTGATATTCTTCTAATAAGTATTAAGTTTATATGAATAGTATAAATATACAAAATTTTAATTAAAAACAACTTTTTTGCATCAAAAAAATTTATGTAGATAAATTATATTATTTTATGGTTTTAATGTTAAAATATAATATATTTTCACGAGTTAATATAATGTTGGTAATTGGAATTAATTTTAGCATGAATTTTGAGGTAAAAAAATTTCAATCATTTTCATTGTTTTATATTTTAAAACCCCATATTTATTTTCAATAATGGGATTAATTTTAAATTAATTACTAAAACTTTGGTGCTTTGAATTTTTTTTAAAATATTATCTATATTTGGAATCAGTGGGTCAAACAAAAACAACAAGAAATGGTAAGAGTTAAACTATTTAAATAAGGGTTAAATCCATAAGACAAGGTTACTTTTATAACTTAAAAATGTATAAAAATAATTGGTTGAGGTTATTGTTACCCATACACATCATAGAATCTATATAAATTATGTTGGAGAAGTTTTAAACCAAATATAAAATTTTAATAAATTAATATTTTATGATCTTTCAAAAGTGCCCCTCACATCTTTTATAGAAGGGCACTTCTCCTTATCTTTTATTAACACCTTTAAATCATTTTTTCTCAGACAAAAACTGACCAATTATCCTCAAAACTTATCTTAATTCATCATATATTCCACACATTGGGAATAAATCAGACTTAAGGAGTCCTTTTGTGAAAATCAAAAGAAGACACTTGAAGAAGAGGTAATTGGTTTAACAATTCAATTGAATTTTTTTGTTATTATATTTAATCTTAATATATTATTTCCATACTAAATTAATATCTCTAGTATAATATAAATTCTTAGATGTTATTATGTTTATATGATAACCATATTCCTCATATTACCCATCAATGAAAAACAATATCTCTATGTGTGCGTATGTGCAACTTACTATCTCCAAACTGTGGTGTAAACTGTTATTCATTTAGACTTTGTTAATATGGGTATAATGATGAGTATAATTGATTTAAATAATTAATATATCATTATTTTTGTTCTTTATAATTAATATACCATACAATTTCATACCATTTATCAATCAATTGAATGATATCGTCGCTCATGCGTACGTACGCCCTACCATCTCCACGAAACGATATGATTCATTCTTATTATTAACCATTCAAGAATTATTATAAAAACTATATGGTGAGTAAAAATAAAAATAATTATCTTAATGTAATTTTTTATAGGAGTAAAATACATCCTATTTATAACAAACACGACTTACATGACACAATAAGAATGGGAAAATGAAGCAGTTAACACCTGAAACAATGGTAATACCGAAATATTATTAACAAAAGGATATAAAAGGATCATATATGATATAATAAATATATAAATAGTTTTTCTGTAAGTCTATTACATGATTTAACCATTATAAATGTTGTTAACATACTATCTACTAAATAAATGTACAAGGTAATGGTTAATTTTGAAATCTCATTATTATCTAAGATTGTTTATGAATAAATATTTATTGGGACATATTTATCATCGATGTCCATGATTCTTAAAATTGGTTTCAAATGTAATATTTTTAAGTTTTTATGTAATATACCCTCTATCTAAAACCACATTTTATGTGTTTTAATGATTTATTATTCTAAATCTTTCTCCCTAATGTTAATGTTTTCAAAACGGTTTTATGGATTTATTTATATGAACATGAATATTTTAAAATGTTAATTAATTTCAAATAATTCAAGGTGGTATAAGAAACATTGATTCAAAAATCCCTTTTAAATATACTCTTTTACAATTTTTTTGACTTTTAATGTTTTAAAATTAAAAAATATATATTTCAATAAAATTGTTTTAATGGTTTTATTAGATTATTTTCATATATGTCAACATAAATTATTGGATTTTATGCTTAATTGAGGTTGATATATTATGATACAATCTTCCATATTGTATTTAATGTTTTATGATATGATTGAATATGGATGTGCTATTTTAATACCATTAATGGTTTATAGTTAAAGTAATAACATTTGGTATTCTAGTTTTAATATGAATTTTTATGTTGGTTATGTTTCACCCTTTTCATAAGAGGAATGCATTGGGATAGTAGGTGATAGGTGGGGAATTCTATAACCCCTCGATGCATCAGTATTTATCATGAGACAAACTAGTGTCTTGGCATGAGGCTTTGACGTTATGGCCATGTATAGTCTTGGAATGAGGCCATAACGGTATGATTATGATGTTTTGAAATTATGAATTTCCTAATTATGAGATTATTTATTGATATTACATGTGATTATTAGACTAGTTCTATTTCCATATGAATTTATAAATGGAATTATTTTATTTATTAATATGATGAAAATTATGTTTAAAATGATTTATTTTGGTTTTTATTCCTTACCTCAAATGTTTATGATTATTTATGAAAGCTTCCACTATATTTTTTTTATCATTAATAAGAATCTAATCTCACCCCTTTCCTTATGTTTCATTCTTCCATAGAGTGAGAAGATATATATTATGTCTTACCTGAAGGGATAGTCTGTAACGCCCTGAGTTCGGAGCCCCTCCACTGGTGCCCGTACCCGGTTCACCACATGACCTCAAGCGCGTTTCCCCGAACGCCAGAGGCTGCCGACTAGCAGCGAGGGCCTTGGTGAGTCGGTGGGGAAACTATACCCTCATTAGGTAAGGTATAAAAGGTAAGGAAACAACAATAAACAGCGGAAGCAAAAGACAACATGCATAACAATAGAAACCAAACAGCGGAAGCAATGTATATATATATAACTGTGATGACAAAGACGCATCAGGTACAAGTGTCTAAGGAAAACAGAAAACACAACAACGTGCTGAAAAACATTTGAAACCAAGTGCAAAAGAAAAACAAAGTAATCTCCTCAACATCACGATCCATGGCTCGGTCCCATGCTCCCCAGCTCCCAGTGCAATCAAGATCCTAAAGTAGAAGGGCGCTTTCCCTTATCTATACCTGCAGCAACATAGTCTACTTGGGCCCAAAATCATGGCCTAAACAGGGTTTGAGATACAATCCCAGTAGGCAACCACCCAAAGATCTATGCCTAGTAGTCAATGAATACATGGCAGAACTAAAACAAGAAGCAGTAAACAGAAAAGCACAAACAGCTACAATCCACAGTTCTAACAAGCATAACACACAAGTAAGCAGCCAACAACAAAAGATAAAAACAGGTAACCCTCTGGGTAGCTCTCACAGTCTAACCCCTATGGTTCAACCTCTAAGTACTAGCAACCCTCTAGGAGGCACACTCAGTCTCAGCCCTCTAGTTCAGCTACGTAATTAAGAAGACTCTCTGGGGAAGCACTCACCGTCAATTCCCCCTATAGTCTCGTATCATGCTAAAGACTCTCTGGGGAAGCAATCAACGTCAATTCCCCCTGTGGCCCACGTCGTAGTTAAAATACACTCTGGAGAAGCCCTTCCATCAATTCTCCACTTGGTTAACAACTAAGGTTCAACAGAAAAAGTAAAACAATAGTCCACAATCCTACAACTAGGCACGACAAAGAAAACTGTGCACAAAAAAATGCTCTAATCACAAGAAATAACCAATACTAAAGCAATCAAGCAAAGAAGGAAAGAAACAAGGGCAAAACAGGAAACACGCAATACCCCGTTCAAGGGTATTGGTGGAAATTGCACAAAATATTCATCAACTTTCTACAGAAAGGCACAAACCACCTACCTCGATCTGAGGAGATTGATATATGTGAAACTCGACGACAGATTCCCCTTAGAATGACATAGATCTGAGAAAACGCACAAAACGTTCATCCCACGATAACATAGAAACGAGGAGGAATCAAGAAACAAGGATAAAGAAAAAGGAATAACTTACTGCTGTGATTCCAACGCAACTGACCATGCTCGAATAGGAGAATGAACGACGAGGCGGGAATCCGTCGAAGATCCGGCCGTACGGCCGCTCCCGGACGGTCGAAAACTGAAGAAGAAGGTGAATATGGGGGTTAGACGTGACCCCGGTTTGTTTAATGAAAAAAAAAGAAAGTACACAGCGTATACTTTTGGAGTACACGGCATGTACTTCGAATTTTCTGTACTCCAAAATAACCGGCCTCCACCTCATCCTTACACACCATGTGTGTGGCCCGGACACGGCCAGCACACGGCTTCGGGCCGGGGAAAGATTACATGGAGTGTACTCAGAAAGTACACAACGTGTACTTCCGAAATTTCCATAAAATTCATTTTTCTCAAAAATTCCAGGAAAAAAGAAAAACATACCTGAAAAGAGATCCGGGTTCTTACAAACTTCTCCCCTTAAAGAAATTCGTCCCCGAATTTCCCTAACGAGGTAGAGAAGGAGAAACCCCGAATAGCTCCGGCCACTGCAGTCGTACATCAGCCTCCCTCTCCCAGGTCTCATCCTGTACTCGCCCGTGCTTCCATAGCACTCGTACCAGAGGAACAGACAGCCCGCGGAGAACCTTCGTACTACAATCGACAATCCGGATAGGATGCTCCTTGAACGACGCATCAGCTTCAAGCTCGACTTCCTCGAGTTGAAAGACGTGAGACGAATCTGGAAAGTAACGTTGGAGCTGAGAGACGTGGAACACGTCGTGCATGGCCCGATACCTCTGAGGTAGCTACAAACAATAGGCAACCGGCCCCACTCTCTCCAAGACCTCAAACAGCCCGACGTACCGTGGTGAAAGCTTACCCTATCTTCGAATCCTCTTGTGTCCCAACCTCGGTGCGACACGTAGGAAAACCTGATCACCAACCTCGAACTCCAGAGGTCGTCTCCACTGATCATCATAAGACTTCTGTCAAGACTGCGCTGTATCCATCCTCTTCCGAATCAGCTCTATCTGCTTTGAAGTCTCTTGAACAAGATGAGGTCCCAACAAAGCTGCCTCTCCTGCCTCCAGCCAGCATAAGGGTGATCGGCATGGCCCACCGTACAAATCCTCATATGGCGCCATCTGAATGGTTGCCTGGAAACTTTTATTATAGGAAAACTCCACCAGAGGAATATGCTTATCCCAAGAACCGCCAAAGTCCAGGATGCAAGCCCGGAGCATATCCTCAAGCACCTGGATCGTGCGCTCGGACTGGCCGTCAGTCTGGGGATGATAAGTTGTACACAAAAGTACCTGTGTACCCAAGGCCTTATGAAGCCCCTGCCATAACCGAGAGGTAAAGAGTGCATCTCTATATAAAACAATAGAGCGCGGAACTCCGTACAGATGAACGATCTCTCTGATGTAAAGTCCTCCCAGATCATCGACACTAAAGGTCTCCTTGATCGGAAAGAAGTGAGCAACCTTAGTAAGCCTGTCGACGACAACCCAAATAATATCGTTCCTACGAGGTGATCTCGGCAACCCGGTCATGAAGTCCATCACAACATCATTCCACTTCCACTCCGGAATGGGTAACTACTGTAAAAGCCTCGCTGGTCGCTGATGCTCTGCTTTCACCTGCTGACAAGTAGAATATCTCAAGACAAAACTAGCAACATCCTTCTTCATACCAGGCCACCAGTATTGACGATGAAGGTCCCAATACATCTTGGTGATGCCAGGATGAACTTCCCAAACAGAGGAATGGAAATCCCGCATCAGCTCCTCGCGTATGTCTGATGGCACCCATATGCGTCCCTGGAAGCGCAAGATCTCATCCTCACCCACTGTCCATCCATGAAGAGGGTCCCCTCCTGACACACTCTCCCGCAGGACTAAGCCTTCTGAGTCTGATAGATGCCTGATCCGTACCCGATCAAGTAGCGTGGAGGTAACAGCTACAGAAGATATAAAAGTATGTCCCCGTCTGTCGTGCACCTACAGATGCATCTCAGAGAACAGAGCCATCAGCTGCCACTCACTACTGGCCTCCTGAACTACCTGAATCTGAGTTCTCCTGCTCAACGCATCTGCCACGACGTTTCCCCTTCCCGGCGTATAGGCGAGCTCGAAATCAAAAGACTGAAGATACTCGACCCACCTACGCTGCCTCAGATTCAGATCATGCTGAGTGAAGATATACCTAAGACTCTTGTGGTCAGTGAAGACCAAAAAGTGCTCTCCCAGAAGATAGTGTCTCCAACAGCGCAAGGCATGAACAACAGCTACCAACTCCAGATCGTGCGTAGGGTAGTTCCTCTCATGTGGCCTCAACTGCCGAGACCGATACGCAACGACTCCATCTCCCTGCATAAGCACAACTCCCAACCCGATACCCGAAGCATCATAGTAAACAGTGTAGCTCCTGCCTGGCTCTGGAAAGAATAGTATCGGTGCTGATGTCAACCTCACTTTTAGTTCCTGAAAGGCTGACTCACAAGAATATGACCATAAGAACTTTGCCCCCTTCTTGGTCAGACCTGTCAAAGGTTCTGCTAGACGAGAAAAGTCCTGAATGAAACTTCTGTAGTACCCATCCAACCCTAGGAAACTCCGTACCTCAAAGACGTTCTTCGGCTGCTCCCAGTAAACTACAGCTCTCACCTTATCTGGGTCCATAGATACTCCTTCCTCGGAAATAACATGACCCAAGAAGTGAATCTGATCCATCCAAAAGTGGCACTTTGAGAGTTTAGCATAAAGCCAATGCTCTATCAGTGTACTCAGAACGATCTCAAGATGTGTGGCATGGTAGTGTCGAGTGTGAGAGTACACCATGATATCGTCCATGAAGACCACAACGAAGGAGTCCAAGTAAGGATGGAACACTCGATTCATCAGTGCCATGAAAACTGCTGGCACATTCGTGAGACCGAACGGCATGACTGTATAATCGTATAGACCATACCTGCTCCTGAAGGCTGTCAGAGGTATATCTGATGGTCTAACATGCAACTGATGATAACCGGACCTCAAGTCGATCTTCGAGAACACCCGGGCTCCTCAAAGCTGATCGAAAAGGTCATCGATCCGTGGCAAGGGATATCGGTTCTTGACCGTCAACTGGTTCAGCTTCTGATAATCCACACAAAGCTGAAGGGTACCGTCTGCCTTCTTCGCAAACATAACAGGAAAACCCCAAGGAGAAGTACTGGGTCGAATGAAACCCTTATCCTGTACTTCCTCCAACTGCTTCTTGAGCTCCTTCAACTCAGGTGTGGCCATCCTATATGGAATAATGGACACCGGTGCCACTCCTGGCACGAGCTCAATAGATAAGTCTACCTCACGCTCCGGAGGCAAACCCGAAAAGTCCTCTGGAAAGACACCCCTAAAGCAATCCACCACTGGAGGAAAGTCCAACTGTGGAGTCCCCTGATCATCCAGATAAAGGCTAGCAATCTGGGATGTCACCCCTCCTAGCCTAAGATGCTCGAGTCCTGCCCGACTTGCCCTAACATCCCATTCGCCGCTATGAAGGAAAGATTCACCTTATGGTGAAATGGAACTGACTATGCAGCGATAACAGTCGACGACTGCCTGAAAGGGGATCAACCAATCCCTGCCAAGGATGAAATCATATCCTGTCATCTCTAGGACATAGATATCCCATAAGAAGCGATACCCTGCAACCTCAAGAGGGCACTCTCTACACTGGCGTACACTAGATTTCCTTGTCCCCAAGGGTGTGTCTAGTGTCAATGAGTCAGCAGAAGAAAATATGCAGAGTCCAAGGATCTCCACAACAACAACAGAGATAAAGCTATGCATAGCACCAGTATCGAAAAGGGCTGAAGATAAAACCGAGGCTACTAAAATCGTACCTCGAACAGTAGAAGGCCCGAGATCCTGCTCATGATAAGTCTGCTCCATGGTGAAAGATTGGCCTGCACTGCGACCCTGTGCCCCTGACTGACCACTCTGAGTTGAAACTCCATACTGGTGCTGAGGGACTGGGGGCTGACCACCACAGACACGACCTCCACCTCGGCCTGAATGGCCGGAAGAACTCCAGTTCCCCGACTGGTGAGAAACTGGCGGTGCTACTCCTGAACGAGGAGTCATGGAAGAACCCCGATCACCTACTACTGGTGAGAAAGCCTGACAGAAACGCTAAAGGTGACCCATATTTCCACACAATCAGTACTCCACTGGGTCCCTCTAGCACTGCGGCCTTGTGTGCCCGGTCCAGCCACACTGGTAGCATGTCACCTGACTGCCTGATGATGCGTCTCGCTTCCTCGAATCACCACGTGTAGCCTCCGTATGGTGCTTCTAGCTGTCATCTGAAGGAAATCTAGCTCTGGAAGCAGAACTACCCTGGCTCACAGCTCCCGAGTCTCTCAGATTACGCTCTGCAATTAGTGACTGGTTGACGATAGAAGTAATGTAAGTCAACTGGAAGATGTTCACCTGCGAGCGAATCTCCCGCCTGAGTCCATCCTCAAACTTCCTCGCCAAGAACACCCCAATCCCATCCCGAAGGGGTGTAAAACACTGCATCTCAGTGAAACAAGAGGAATACTCCATGACAGATAGAGTACCCTACTCTAAGCTCATGAACTCCCGGGCTCGATCGGCCCTCAGGGTCTCCGGGTAGAAGTAGTCGTAGAACACGCGCTGGAACTCCTCCCAAGTCATAGCCTGCTGCTGACCCGCCTGTGAGATCACGTCCCACCACCTCTTGGAGGGGTCTCGGAGCATGTAGGTGGCGAGCTCGACCCGCCTCTCTGGAGGCGTCTCTAGATGCTCGAATATAGTCAGCATGGCTTCCAGCCACGACTCTGCAGCCTGAGGTCCTCCCTCCCCTGAGAACGTGGGATGCTGCTGCTGCTGGAAAACCCACGTCAAGTCTGCCATAGACGAGGCAGGAGGCGGTGCTCCCTAGAAGGCATGCATAATCCTCATGAAACCTTCCCTGAACTGCGCATCAGCGCCTGTAACTGGTACGACAACCGGTGCCAAGGCTGGCTCGGCTGGGGGATCGACATGAAGTTATCGATCATCCATGTCTACCATCTGATCACTGCCTGACGACAGACATACAACCAGAGGACGTCTCAGAGGCATAACTATGAAAGATCAAAAGCACACCTTAGATCAGAAAACAAGGACAGAGAACACAAGAGTACAAAATGGGAACAGGGGAAGAAAACACACAAGATTGCAAAACATGACTACACGGCGTGTATAAAAATACACGGTGTGTCTTTTGAAACCACTAACATGGGCGTGAACCCCTGCCCTACAAGTCGTGTACACTAAAAACTACACGGCGTGTTGACACCCACACATGGTGTGTACTTGAAAACTATTCCCCTACCCGAGTCTCCTTACATGGCTAACCCACACGGTCCGACTCAACCCGAGACTACACGACGTGTTCGAAACAAACACAACGTGCACTAGACAAGGTTTTGGAGGTCCGTGTTGTTGAGTACATGGCCTTCTACATGGTTGGACCTTACACGGCGTGCTCCGAACAAACACAGCGTGTATAGTCGAAGGTGACACTGTCCCGTGTTGTTCGTGACACGGCCGGGTACCTGGACAAGACTACACGGCGTGTTCCGAACAAACACGGCATGTGGAAAGGAAGGTCACGCCGGCCCGTGTTGGTCGTGACATGGCCGGGTACCTGGACAGGACTACACGACGTGCTCCCTATGGAGACAACATGTTCTACCCGAGCTTCCCTGACCCGTGTTGTTAGTGACACGACCGGGTACATGGCTCCAAACTCACACGGCGTGTACCAATAGTACACGGCGTGTTCACGAAGTTACTCCCATGACACCGTGTTCTGATCACATGGTCAGTGAAACGGCCTGAAAACTACACGGTGTGTGCTAAAAGTACACGCCGTGTATTCTGGGTTTTCTGGGCAGTAGCTCAGAAACTACGCAGAATTCCAGAAACACTAAAAACAAGGGAAATGATGCCAATTCCCGATCCGTGAGGGCCCATAACACCTAAAGAACAAAAATTTGGCGTTCATTTTAAGCAAGAAACAAAACAACAGTTTTCTAACATAGCAGCATAGAATCTATCAAGCAACTATCACAACAACATGCATAATCTACACAAAGTATATCACAACAGCATGCAATTGCTAATGTACCCTAGATAGAATGGCAAGAATTAATGACATGTGATTTCTACAGGTGCCTATATGATGCATGAGATGGTATACCCTCATCTCATCGGGTTGCGGAAAAAATAGAACCGAAATATCAAAACAATAACCGCACAAGTCATGTGAATCGCTCTAGGTAAAAACATATTAACCATAAAACTCAAAACCAGCAAACTTCCATTAACGAGGTAGTATGGCCTTTCCCTGTACACGAGTTAGCTACTCCCGAGCACATCTTAATACCAAGTACCGAATCCGTCCTATCCATGACTAAAGTCTCCAAACAGTAAAGCAAGAGAAAAGAACTCCTCTGATACCACTTTGTAACACCCCGAGTCCGGAGCCCCTCCACTAGTGCTCGTACCCAGTTCGTTACATGACCTCAAGCGCATTTCCCCGAATGCCAGAGGCTTCCGACTAGCAGCGAGGGCCTTGGTGAGTCGGTGGGGAAACTATGCCCTCATTCGGTAAGGTATACAAGGTAAGGAAACAACAACAAACATCGAAAGCAACAAACAACATGCATAACAATAGAAACCAAACAACAGAAGCAATTTATATATATATATAACTATGATGACAAAGATACAGCAGGTACAAGTGTCTAAGGAAAATAGAAAAAACAACAACGTACTGAAAAAAATCTGAAACCAAATGCAAAAGAAAAACAAAGTAAGCTCCTCAGCATCGCGAGCCACGGCTTGGTCCCATGCTCCCTAGCTCTCGGTGCAATCAAGATCCTGAAGTAGAAGGGCGCTTGTCCTTATCTATACCTGCAGCAACATAGTCTTCTTGGGACCAAAATCATGGCCCAAACTGGGTGTGAGATACAATCCTAGTAGGCATCCACCCAAAGATCTGTGCCTAGCAGTCAATGAATACATGGCAGTACTAAAACAAGAAGCAATAAACAGAAAAGCACAAACAGCTACAATCCACAGTTCTAACAAGCATAACACACAAGTAAGCAGGCAACAACAAAAGAGAAAAACCGGTAACCCTCTGGGTATCTCTCACAGTCTAACCCCTATGGTCCAACCGCTAAGAACTAGAAACCCTATGGGAGGCACACTCAGTCTCACCCCTCTGGATCAGCTACGTAATTAAGCATACTCTCTAGGGAAGCACTCACCGTCAATTCCCCCTATAGTCTCGTATCATGATAAAGACTCTTTGGGGAAGCACTCAACGTCAATTACCCCTGTGGCCCACGTCGTAGTTAAAAGAAACTCTGGAGAAGCCCTTCCGTCAATTCTCCACTTGGTCTCACATCGTGATTAAAAAGACACTATGGAGAATCCCTTCCGTCAATTCTCCCTTTGGTCTACTACTCTAGGTTCTCACAGTCCTGAGTAAAATAAACATGCTCAACGCGTGTGTATCATCCAAGTAAACCTCAAGAACTACTTGGCTAACAACTAAGGTTCAACAGAAAAAGTAAAACAACAGTCCACAATCCTACAACTAGGCACGACAAAGCAAACTGTGCACAACAAAATACTCTAATCACAAGCAATAACCTCTACTAAAGCAATAAAGAAAAATAGGCAAGCAACAAGGGCAAAAAAAGAAACACGCAATACCCCGTTCAAGGGTATTGGTGGAAATTGCACAAAATATTCGTCAAATTTCAACAGAAAGGCACAAACCACCTACCTCGATCCGAGGAGATCGATATATGTGAAACGCAATGACAGATTCCCCTTAGAATGATGTAGATCTGAGAAAACGCACAAAACGTTAATCCCAAGATAACTTGGAAATGAGGAGGAATCAAGAAACAAGGCTAAAGAAGAAGGAAGAACTTACCGCTGTGATTCCAACGCAACTGACCGTGCTCGAATCAGAGAACGGACGGCGAGGTGGGAATCTGTCGAAGATCCGGCCGTACGGTCTCTCCCAGACGGTCAAAAACTGAAGAAGAAGATGAATATGGGGGTTAGACGCGACCCCGGTCCGTTTAATAGAAAAAATAAAGTACACAGCGTGTACTTTTGGAGCAAACGGTGTGTACTTTGAATTTTCCGTACTCCGAAATAACCGGCCTCCACCTCAGCCTTACACACCGTGTGTGTGGCCCGGACATGGCCAGCTCACGGATTCGAGCCGGGGAAAGAGTACACGGCGTGTACTCAGAAAGTACACGGCGTGTACTTCCGAAATTTCCAGAAAATTCATTTTTCTCAAAAACTCCAGAAAAAAAGAAAAACATACCTGAAAAGAGATCCGGGTTCTTACAAGTCTATGGGTTATGTGTGTGTTCAAAGGAGATACCATGTAGTTTTTCATTTCATGATGCAATGTAATGTTCATGTATGTATTATATTTTCCAAGACAACTAAACTAATCGGTCCTTCAAGATTTTAATCCTTGTATTCATGAAAATGTATTAAAATAATGCCATAACCCTAGGAAACTAGTGTTGGGGAATTGTATTTGGTATCATAGGATGTTTATAAATAACCTTGGAAAATAGATATTGAGAAAATTTGATTAGGGAAAATTACCCTCAGATATAATTTGAGGATAAGTATAGAATATCATGATATAATTTTGGTAAAATAGATATTATATGGGTTTTTCATGAAATAAATCTCATTATGGATACTACATGTGGGTGTGGTTCTGGAAGAGATGTACTTAGAAGTAACAACATTGACAAGGTTTTCTGAGCTCGACTTAGGGTAACCTGGGGCACAGAAATGGGCCTTACTGCGCACCTATTTTGACACTCCCCAAGAATATTCTTAGGATACTTCAAATTTTATTTACCTACCATTATGAATAATTTAAAAGTAATGATTCCCCCAATGTAACCAAAGTTTACGATTCTATGATTTACGATGCATAAATTTATGTTATGTGTTATACCATATTTAGAGTTATAAAATGTACATAACATGAAAAGCTAGTCTATTATATACCATATTATAAAAATGGTGTATAACAGAAGGAATGATAACTCCACCAATTTATATGATCCAATGAGTAATAAGGATCATATATTTTAGGGTCTTAATCCAACATTTGAAAGATAAATATTCTCCCATGTATTCTCATCATATGAGGAAATAGTATCATGTGTAAATATGATAAGTAAATAATTCTCTGAGTCATATGGATTTTAAGGGAAGAAAGGAAAGAAGAGGACGACATAGAAAAATATGGATAAATGGAAGAAGGGAAAGAAGGATTTTCCCATATTTGATAACTACAGAAATTATCACCATGGTAAAATCATGAAGTGAATCTAATTTTTTATATGTTTAGAGAAACATGACACCAAGTTCATGTTTTTTTATTAAGAAAAAGGTTTCCAATGTAAAATTATTCAACTTCAAGAAGATGGGACACTATGAAAATTAATGTCCCAATCATTAGTGGAATATACCCTAGATGAGGCTATTGAATAATGATCATATTATGATACAACCACAGATGAAGAGGAATAATTAATAAACCTATTTAATAAATATTTTATTTGAATACTTTATTATAAATTTAATGGTTATAAAAATTATAGAGTTTATAATTAATTTACTATAGTACTATTTCATTAAGGATTTGAGATTTTATGGTACCGAGAAATGTGACTTAGTAGAATGTTAATTTTTTTTGAAAAATAAATGGTTAAGGGAAAGATAACCCTTAATATGGTCCTGATATTGAGATATTGATTTTAGAATAAGAGATAATTTCATTAAACAAAGAAAAATTGGATATTATTTACTACCATGTAATTGATTAATGTTTTTTAAAGTGGTTTATTCCATCATTGTTGGAGTTTACAACATTTTCTGATTTAAGGAGTATGTTTAGTATTCTATATTTTATATAAGTAATAAAGAAGCATGGACGTATTCAATAATGTTTTATGCAAATATAGGTTGTTACAATATTTTTAGAGTAAAAATGATGAAGTTATTCACATGTTTTAAACATGAGAAAAAATGATCTATATTATGTTATGTTGATTTTACAAATTTAGTGACCTTCATTATAAACTTGTGGGCTGTGACTTTGGATAGAAAATTTTTCGATATGTCTAAAGGGTGGAATTGTTGAAGGTGAAAATTTGATTTTATTGTTCAAACTTAATAAAAATTCTACAGTTATTTTTGTAATGTTATTATAATATAGTTTTAAGAAAAGGACAACCTGTATGTCCATCACATCAGATAAGGTTACGAGAATCATAACCACAACAGAAGTGCGATAATGCTTTATCACCTAGCACTGGACTACCAGAAGTCCCTGGTTAATAGAGAATAGTTTTATATATTTAAACATTACATGTTCATTTTTTCAAGAATATATGATTATGATAAATATAATTTTTTTTAATTTTATTATATTTTTAAGAGAAAGATGAGTTTGTGTTAGGAATTAGTTAAAAGTATGAAACTATACTTGTCAATTAAGTATGCTTCCTTGAGTTCTTAGAATATGAAGTAAATTAATTATAAAACTCTAAGTGAAATGATCATGAAACCAAAAATGACATCCAAGTACTTTTTTTGAGTGAATCAAATAACCCCTTATATCATCATCAACTTCTAGCTCTATAATTATTCACTTTCTCTTAATCATATTCTCTATCACACTCCATCACAACATGATGCTTAGAATTTTTATTTCATATCCATGTTCTCATATGGAACCCTAGTATGTATTACCTATGGTAACCTTCTTACTTACCTTTATATATTTTAAAGTGGATTTAATTCCGACCCTTGTTTCAATGTGGGAATGAAATAATGTAATTTTTAATAATAAAACAATAATTACAAAAACCAAATTCAAAAATTTCCATGACACAATTTATTGAAGTAGGGGAGAATGTAATACCCCGAGAATTTATAATATTTTCATTATAAATAAATTTAATTTTATGTTTTAATTTCTTTTTATGCAACACAATGTTAAGCTTATACAATAAACAATAATGCGCTGGCTTGCGTTACGTGCATGGCCCAGTTTTAAAAAATAATATTATATTAATAAAATACTATTAAAATATATAACAGAGTAGTAAAATTAGAAATTATGAATATTATTAACCAAAATTTAAATTTTATATTTTCCATATAATTTTGAAATTTATCTTATGTATTTTATAGACATGATATATGAAAATAAACAAATTTTCAAATAAAAGAAGTATTTTTAAAAAAATGTTGTTTTTATGACATTTGATGGAACACCAATTTTAAATATAGGTTTTTAAATTTTATTATTTTATATTTAAAAAAACAAACTTCTCATATGTAAGAGTTATATAAAAATTTAATAGGATGCATTTTGATATTTTTCTATTAAGTTTTAGGTTTTGATGAATTGTAAAAATGTATTAAATTTCAATTGAAAACAAAATTTTCATCTAAACAATTTATATTTATAAATTTTATTATTGAATAGATTTAATGTAGAAATAGAATATATTTTTTCCTGTTAATCTAGTTTTCTTAATTGGAATTTAATTTTACAATGAATTTTTATGTAAAACATTTCAATCATTTTCAATGTTTTAACTTTGAAAAACTCATTTTTATTCTAGAAAGGGGATTAATTTTAAATTAATTTCTAAAAATTTGGTGTTTTTAATTTTGAAAAATAGTTTCCATATTTTAAATTTTTGAGTAAAAATTATGTAAATTGGTTTCGTTTATTTTTGTGTATTTTTGAATAGTCTCTTTAGTCATTTTTTTATTACCACAGTTAAGGGTAAATACGGTAATTAAAAGTAAAAATAATATTAAAAAATTACCCAAACACAAGTAAAAATACTATTGGATGACTAAATGAGACCATTATCACATATATTAAGAAATTTAATCATTTAATTGACCATTTTCCATGAATATGACATTAATATTATTAAAATTAAGGAATGTGACAAAATTCCACACTCTCATTTCTTATAATTATAATAATTTTAATATAGAGATATCTGAGAGGTAAAATTGATTATAAATAGTCTTTAGAAGTATAAACAAATTACCTACCTCATATAATTTTTTTTATTATTTTTAGAGAATATTAATTACCATTTATGATGACATAATAGTGATGTAAATTTTTTTATTAATAGAAATATCAAATAAATGATATTAAAAACAATAAAATAAATATAATTTCAATTAATTAATGATATAAAAAAATTTAATAGATAACTTAGATATTTTAGGTACATATTGGAATTAATTTTTTAAAGTTATCATGTTGGTTTTATATTATAAAAAATGAAAATATTGAATAGTATCAAAATTGAATTAAATGATATTTTAAAATAAACACACTTTTTTTAAATGATATAAAAGTAATAAAACAATAAGGTTATTATATATAACTTTAATAATGTCAAATATTTTATAAATTATCCAATTGGGGTTATTTTTTTATTTTATAGTAACTATATTAACCCTATAGTGTAACAATACCAGAAGACACTATAAGAGTTTAATAGTTTAACTAATGGCCAAATACAAAATATATTGTCAATTTTATTACATAAAAATATATAAAATTAATTTTTATGGGTTTTCAACCCATAATAATCTTATCCTAGAAATAAATCACATTGGAGATATTTAAAATAGAAAATAAGTTTATAATAAATCAATATTTTAGGATCTTTCATGTGTGCCCCCACCTTTCATATAAAATAGAACTTCTCCTTATCTTTTATTTGCACAACTAAAACCCATTGGATCTGATAAAAACTACCCAATTATTTTCCTATATCCCCTCACATAATAATATTTTCCACACATTGGGAATAAATACATACTATGGAGTTTTTTTTGTGAAAATCAAAAGGAGAAACTCGAAGAAGAGGTAATTGTTTTACTGATTCAATTAAATTTATTTTCTTCTTATACAACCTTCCTATGTTTTTCAATAATAAACTAATATCTATAGTATTATATAAATTAGTATATTTTATTATGATTATTGGAAACCATATTCCTCTTTTTACCCATCCTATGAGAAACAATATCACCATGCGATCGTATGTACAACTTACCATCCCTACACCGTGGTGCAAACTATTCTTCATGTATAGTTTTTTATGGGTATAATTATGATTATAATGGATTTAAATAATGAATATATCATTAAAATTATTCTTTATAATTAACATTCCATCCAATTCCATACCATTTAACCATCATGTGAATGATTTCGTCGCTCGTGCATACGTATGACCCACCATCTCCACGATGCGATGAGATTCATTCTATATGTTAACCATTAAAGAATGATTATAAAATTTATACGATGAGTTAAAATAAAAATTATGATATTTATTTCATTCTGGATATGAATAAAATACATCTTATGCAAAAAAAAACATGACTTACATGACAAAACAGGAATGGGAAAATGAAGTAGGTAACACCCGAAACAATGGTGATACTAAAATATTATAAAAAAAGGATATAATAGGATCATATATGATTTAATAAATATAAAAATGGTTTTGGTATAATATGATAACATGATTTTACCATTATAAAGGTGGTTAAATTACCCTCAACTAATGTAAAGTTCAATGTATGGGTTAATTTCAAAATCTCATTTTTATCTGAGATTATTTATGTATAAGTATTTAGTAGGACATATTTATCATAAATGTTTATGTTTATTAAAAACATTTTCAAAAGAATATTTTTAAGGTTTTATGTAAGGGAATCTTTAACTAAAACATCATTTTAAAATTTTTAATGATTTATTCCTATGAATCATTCTCATTAATTTCCATGTTTTAAAAATGGTTTTGAGGAATTATTTATATAGACAAGAATATTTTAAAATGGTATTTTCTTTATAAAGTTTCAATGTGGAATGGGAATATTTTATTTAAAAATTTCTTTAAAATTTATTCTTTAATAAATTGTGCAACTTTTAATTTTTTCAATGTAAAAATGAAAATTTCTCTCAAAGAGATTAAATGATTTTATTATATTATATTCATCTATGTCAACATCCTTTGTTGAATTTTATGCTTAATTAAAGTTGATTTATTATGGTAGAATATTACATATTATATTGTCTGTTTTATGATATTTTTGACTATGTATGTGATATTTTAATACCATTCAGGGTTTATGTTTAAAGTATTAACATTTGTTATGCTAGTTTTAATATGATATTTTATGTTGTTTATGTTTCCCCCTTTTCAAAAGAGGGATGCATTGGACATAGTAAGTGATCCGCAGGGCCTCATATATCCCCTATATGCATTGGTAGGTATCATGAGACAAAGTGGTGTCTTGGAACAAGGCATTGACATTATGGTTATGTATGGTCTTGGCACGAGGCCTATATGGTATGATTATGAAGTCTGGAAATATGCATTTCCTTATTATGATATGAGTTATTGATATTACATGCGATTATTCGACTAGTAGAATGTCCATGTTAAAGTTTAAATGGAATTATTTTATTTATTCAAGCCATAATATGATGAATATTATGTTTAACTGTCTTGTGTTTCAATTTTTATACCATTCCTCAAATTTTTATGCTTATTTATGATATCTTCCGCTATATTGTTTATCCTTACTGAGCATCTAATATTACCCCTTTTCTTATGTTTCATTTTCCCCCAAGATGCGAAGAATTATATTATGAGTAAACTATAGAGATAGTCTAAGGGTTGTGTGCGTGTTCAAAGAATACACTATGTAGTTTTTCATTTCATGATGTTATGTAATGTTTATGTATGTAATCTATTTTCCAAGACTGCTAAACTGATCGGTACTTTGGGATTTGATTCTTTATAATCATGCCAATGTATTAAAATAATTCATTGACATTAGGAAACTAGGGCCAGGTAATTAAAAAATAGTCATTATAATTGAATGGAACCCACCTTAAGTGGAGGTTTAGGTTGAGGTTGGTGAACTCCCACTAAATCAAATGAAAACTAACCATCCAAACATGTTTTTTTAAAACATTTTTATTTTTTAAATTAAATATTTTAGAAACATTTCATAGAGGGTCCAACATATGGAACTATAGAGAATGATATGAAAAACCAAGACACTAAATGGAAAGGTATAAACCACCTATGCCATGCTTAGTAAGGCATGATAATCCATTATGTAGATTTGATTTGACTTAGAATGATAAAAAACAATGAAGTTGTGAAACATCCTAGAAATATGGTATAAGAGAACACAAGGAAATCTAATCCAATATGATAAGATAAATTACAAATATAAGTTATAGTAAAGATATATTTACCATTATGCTTTCAATTCACTTGATGATGTTCAATTTAGAACTCAAATGAAGTAAATCCATAGAATAATATAAGTTAAGAAGAGGGGAGATCTAGAAGGTTCCTGACATTGAAGAAATTATAGATAATGATGGTGTATTTTTTTAAGAGTATGAAGTAAAAATAATCATTTCCACCACTTTAATGAGATTTCAGGTTTGGTTGCACATTTTTACAAACCGTGTACCAACTGTGAATTTCATTCTTCTAGGATCCACACCCCACACAATTTTTACCCACTATAAAGCACCAAATGCTCCATCATTTTCTTCTATGACTATCTCCCCCACACACCCCACACAAATATGCATGCATTTAGGAAACAATTTTCATACCATGTGGTTCACCTCTATAATAAATGGTGGAGGTCATACATGGATATGTATCATCATGTGCATACTTCAGTAAACAATTTGGCACTGTTTTTACACTTACACCAATACAAAAATATTATCCATCATTTTTAAATTGTTTCAAAAATTATTTCACCCCTACTTACCTCTTTATGAACTATGTTCTCATCACATGACACTCCAAAAACTCATCAAAAAATCTGAGACACCCCTTCTGACTTAAACCCCTTAAAAAATATCACATTTAAGTGCTATAATTATCAAAAATATATTCTGAGGGTCAAATATTAATTGGACCTACCACCAAATTAAATGTTTCAATTCTATTAAATTTCCATCTGGTTAAAAACCTGGGATGTTACAATCTCACCAATTTATAACACCTCATCCCTAAGAATCCTTAGGGAATAACGAAACATTAACTAACCTACTTGGGTTCTTATTTCCCTCTAAAATAGACATATTACATGAATGAATTATCACTACTCCTTTTAAAGATGCATTAAGAATACAATTTATTTAATTACAAAACTCTATTCATGTACATAATCGTCATTGAATTTACTAAAACTACACATATGTTTTCCATTCTAAATCAGGAAACAATCATGTTATTATCTCCTTCATTTTCTGGACTATGGTGCTTCCCACCATAGTTCCTAAATATCAACATTAAATTCTTAGTCATGATACTATTTACATTAGAATATCCTTCCAAAAACTTACTCGGCATTCTAGTGACACTCCTGGTATAAAACATAACTCACTAAAACCAATCATGTGTAAGGATAATATTCTTGAACTCCATTCAATTCGAACTATAATATCCCAAACCTATGATAGGATAGGTCCCATATTGATTTATTTGTTTTATGGATTTTTTTTGAGGAGTAGGACAAGTATCAGGGGTGTATTAGGGGTTTAGGATATGAAACGATGGAAAATAAGTCGAATTGTGCTGAGAGAATGGTTGGTGTATGTTTAGTAGTAACTGTACACCATAATAAAGTATCCTTCCAAAGGGGAATGCATGGTTAGGGAAACAGTGTAGGGTGGCCAAGGAGACCGTGTGGATTAAAATCTCATAAGACTACAATGAATTCATGGGGACTACACGACAAGTTAAACTCTATGGGTGTCTATAAATAAAATCTGTCTTGGATTCCATTTGGATAGAAGAAATTGCATTGTTGGTGTAGGTTTTAGCAAACTGTGCTATTAAACACTAATTCTCATTTAAAGTGGGGGTTTTTATCACTTTTCCCTATAACCTAAAAGGTTTATCCCCTAATATCACCCCCCATTAAAACACTAACATTTTGGGTGATGTAATAGGAGCTCCTCCCTCATCCATTGGTGTTTCTCCATCAATAATTATGTGTTTCGAGTGTCATTTAGTGTAGATTGAAGCTCCAGGTAATCATTTGAATTGGTTTTATTCTGTTTTTTTGGAGATGACTTGTTGAATGTTTTTCTTTTTATGAATCTCTAAACCACCATTTTTAGGGTGTTCTATTTTTTTTTCATTTGAGTTCAATAAAATTTGATTCATGGGTTTCATATAGAAAATTAATCCTCTACGATCATAAGCTAGGTGGTCTTTAATCTCTTACCCATAGTCTTGATGTTTTAATATTGGTATGTTGTTTTTCCAAATTACTACCGTGCTCTATTTTTTTTCTTTGGATAAGGAAGTTAACACGGGCCTTAATGTGTGGTGTGAAACCCCTCACAGACCATTTGGGTCTATTTATGATGTGAGACCAAACCTAGTGCAACCCATGGGTAATAAAAACATTTAAAATGATGAAATGAAGTGGAAAATGTTGAGATAGAATAATTATGAATGGGAATGAGTATGATTTTTCATTTTGTATTCTAGTATGGTTAAAGGGTATAATTGAAAAGTTATATGGTAGATTTTATGAAATTACAAAGTTGTTTTAAAATAGTTTTAAGGATGTGATTTAGAATTTTGACCGAGTCTTGTTTTCAATAAAGGAAATGTTGTTTTGAAAAGGGGTAATGTTTTATAAAGATAATGTTAGCCCCATGCTATTTATAAATGTGTAATTATTATAATATCAATTGGTGTTTTAATTTGGTAAGTGGATTATACTTGTGAAAATTACATATTTGTTTCTTTTAATGACTTAATTTGAATTGTTGTCTATTGTCTATGTTTTCATGTTAAAAAAAAACCTTTTTAAAGGATAGTTACCAAGTGATTTATGTAGTGTCCATGATTTTTTTAAAGGGGTTGGGACTTATTGTGAAAATTTTGGTTGAATTGTCTTTTAGGGTCATGGTAATTATGAATGATTAATGATATTGAAATTTGATAAAGGATGTGATAAAGATGGAAATGATTGAAAATGGAATGGTTGGTGAGGGTCAAACATGATACGTCAAATCTCCATTAGAATCATGGAATTATTATCTATGTATTTTGTCTTATGACTAATAGTTTTAGGTTGTTGGACTATAACTCTACTCCCTAACGCACCATAGTTTTTTAGGGAATGTCTGAATGACCATGAACCTAATTTTATGGAAATGGAATTCTAGATCAATGTTGGGATGGTCAAATATATTTTTCTGAGTCTCGATTGGATTCATGGGATAATAAATTATTTTTTATAACATTTAGCCTATATTTTGGTGGTGGCCAAACATGGAATTATATGTCATGGTTGGATTCAAGGAATGATTCTCTATGTTTCTTCAAATTTTCTCATATTGTTTGGGATGTATGGTAATGACGTAATGAATCCTAGTTGGATTCCTAGATTGAGGCTCCTTGATTTCAAACCAATGAACCCTATTATATATTCCATGGGTACCCAAATTGATGTTATATGGTAAATCCAATCAATGTAATGGATAAATTAATTCCCATGTGAAATAAAATTTCAAATTCCAATAGTGGTGATATCAAAGAAATTAAATATGTGAATATATATTTAATAAATGGTAAATGTAAAAAAAGTTCCCTTATTTCATATTTCATTATTGAACCTTATATAATCCTGATACACTATTGTGTAGGGTAGCTATGTCTTTACATACCATTGGTAGTGGCCTAATAAGTTGTACTCACCCCCTTCCTAGGCCTCTAAGAAACAAGAGTACCTGAGTAGATGCTACTTGTTTTCTGTCCTAGGTTTAAGAAAAGGACCTTGTGGTTGGTTTATTCTTAGGTTGATCAGTTAGAATATAGGGTGTTAGTACTGGGTTGGGAATCTGGGACATGTTTGGGATATATTATGGTTTTCATATTTATGTCTTTATTCAAATGAGTTTATGGAATGTACTATATCCATATATTATTACAGCATGTGTTACATGGTGAATTGATATATTTTTTCATATATTGTCCTTTAATTGATCCTACTAGTTATTGGATTTATTTATAATTATTTTTCAATGGTTTTACACTAATATGAAGATATAGTCTCCCCATATCTCTCTTTAGACCTATGATGCTAGTTGGAATCCTCTAGCATAGGGGGAGGCGTGCCTGAGGTCACATGGATCTCCAACCCAAGAAATATGTTATAGTGGAAATAGGGAAATAATGTTAGAAATTGGTATTAGAGTAGTGTAATTTGTCTTACTATTTTTAGAATGGTGTATATGATATTTGGATCTTTTTAGGGCTTGTTAATGAACTATTATCTAGGTTCCTAAAACCCTATATACTAGGGAAAATCAAAGTTCGCATGGTTGGGATTTGATGTTCTCTTTTGGGATTTTATAGTTGATTGATATTTCCGCTAGATTGATTCACTTGGATGTGATGTTATTGATTTAGGAGGTTTTATCTATTACCCCAGAATGTAAAGAGATTTTGTGGTTGTTCATGCATCATTCTAGGTATATAGGATTGGTAGGGCTTCCATATGTTTTTTTGATAGATCCTTCCTTGGGATTTATATACAAGTACATTACTTCCATGTCTATGGATTATTACTATTGATCATTATTTGGAATTTTTTCATGATTTTTTTATTAAAATTAGAATATGAATAATGTTCATATATTTTAAATATTGGGTAATAAAATGGTTTTTTGTATAAATATGAACCCTTGGGGGTTTTAAAAAGGAGTGCATTTAAATTTGAATTCTTGGTTTTTAATATGGTAAAGTTTAAATTAGGAGGGGGAAATGGGAAATAATGGGATGTTTTGATTTTTAAAATGAGTACCCCAAGTTATATTTATCAGGAGATGTGTATGGGTGGTTTAGGCATGAGGGTTTCCAAATTTGAGACATTATTTATGGGTCCTGTGGCCTTATTAGGTTTTGATGTTTGGTTAAAGAGTGTATTCTTTTTCTATCCATAGTAGTGCTATGCCCATGGGTTTGTGGGATGTTTTCCAATAATTTTGACATGTTAACCCTTGAGGGTTGTGATTTTGTGGGTTGTGTGATGTAAAATTAAATGGGTTTCTTGGTTAGTGATTCCATTCATAGTGGTTTTGCTTCATTGGAAATGGAACCTAATGTGGGTTGTCTGTTTCGATGCATTAGCCATCTTGTTTTGAAGCGGGTTAAGAATTCCTCTTGTGAGAAAAAATTTATTTGAGGTATGATGTGTATGAATTATGGGGTGAACCAGTAGCCTTATATATATGTATCTCTAGTATAGGGAGTTTATATTTTTTGATCTTCCAAGATGACCTATGAGAGAGGTCAGTCATATTTTCATGTTCTTCTGGGTGCATGAGAAATAGGTGGATATTTTGAGATTTATTTAGAAACTTGTAGAGAGTGTTGTGAAGTGGGTTTTTTTTCTAGAGGGTTAAGAGGTAAAATTATTGTTTTTGGAGATGTGTGTTTAGTTGGGGTCATGCTCTAGTGGTTTATGAAAATATGGTGAAAGCATGATGGAGTTTGTCCTAGTGTTTTCTGTTCCTTAGACTAGGAATCTTGGGTGGGTTCTCCAAATGTTGAATTGATGCATGATGGGTACCATCGAATTCAGTTACATTTCATGGATATTCCTTGAATCCTTTGTCAGGGAAGCACCTGAGTTCTTGTGGGTGGTCGTAATGTTGGTTTCCAAAGAGGTAGGGTCATTTTGGGGTCTGACCCATCTGTTTTGATGATTATTAATGAAGTACTCAGTGTTTAAATTGGTAGGATGATATGGGGGAGACTAAATCATGGATGAAAGATTTTGTAAATGAAGTGAAACCCATGGAGAGTGGTGGTCATGTGTTTGATCTTGTTTGTGCAATGTTTTGGGTTTCGGGATATGAATATTGATAATTCCTTAAGCCCCATAATGGTGGTTTACTAGGAAGATTTTTTAGTTGGGTAAGAGGATATTTGAGCCTATCTCTAATGATGCATTTCCCAAGGAATATTGAGTCTTTTTTAGTGAAATACTATAGAAATGTGGATTAATTTAAACCTTCTAATTGATAATGTGTGTGGGGAAAATGGTAGAGATGCATGACACCATTCGGGATATGTAAATAGATGGATTATAAGTAAGTGATTGTCGGTGAAAATGGTGATTCATCAGTAGTGGTGGTACTTGTCAGAGAAATTTTATTATTTTTCCAGACATGAGATGATCATTATCATTATGTTTACATCTTATAGGGTACACCTAGGGACATTTTTTTAATACAATATTCTCCTTATAAATTTTTTTCTTTGGTAAAATTGTGAAAAACTTGGAGGTTACTCTTGGATAGCTATGTAATTGGTGCCTTGTGGTGGGAGGTGAACCATCATACATCACTGTATGAGTTCGTGTGACGATTTTCATGTCAGAGAATATTGAAAGTTCCATTCTCAAAATACATGGATGGGTTGTGCTTTATGTTTCATTTTTTTCACTCCAGTGAGGGTGAGATAGCAACGTACACTTCTTGGGATCTATAGTGAAGGAGGTATGAGATGTATTGGTTGGAATTAAATGAGGGGAATGGTGCTGATGAAACTCATAAGGTGGGGAGTGATGTGAAAGTCATGGGAGTATAACCATTGTGTTGGTTGATTTTGAGTGTTTAGGGAAGGATTTGAATTGGTTGTTGTGTCAAGGAACCTGTGAGGTGAATGTTTGGTGTTTATCTAGAAGGTTAAGTGTGACTCAGATGTGGTTTACGATCGACCCATGCATTGGATTTAGTCTTAGGGTGGTTCTAAAAGTGATATGAATTTCTCATTTTTGGAGGTGTTGATGGTGAAATCAGACAAGATGATGGTTCTTAGGGAATGGGGGTTTTGTCTTAAAACCTCATTGGGAGTTGGGAATAGACTCTGGTACATGTGTTTGTAAGATATTTGTATTCTTTAAGTATGAAGGAGACTTGGACAAGTAAATAGGTGATGTTCCAATTGTGAAAGTTGGGTACCTTTGGGATGAGTCAACCATAGACAGTTCAACTCATATGGGTAAAAGGAAATGATGTGGTGGGTTTTAAGGCACATGTAGTAAATGTTTTGCAATGATAAGTGTGTTTTTAAATTGAAAAAAGGGTTAAGTGAAGAACCAATTTGTATGTAGTTTTTTAATGGGAGGTGGATCCACATCCATTATAGGTAGTTTCAATGGCTTGTTTGGTGGTCGATGTTAGTTGGTGATCTTGTGGATGTTTCTATATGGTAAGTGGAGAAATGCGTCGGGTATGTTATAAAATCTTGAGATTAAAGATATAGTGATCTTTTATAATGGAGGAAGCTTCACACACTAAAAGATAATGTTTTAAAACTAAATCCTATAGTGGGGGGCACCATACCGTGTTAGTGGACGGTAAAAGATGTGATTAGGGTTAATGTTATTTTTGGGTTTGGGAAAAATTCCTCTTGGTGTATATGATTTGTAAATGGGCACTGTATCAGGTTTTTACGGGTTCAATACTTTCATATAAAGGTCAGTATTGAGTTATATTACTGATGTTCAATTATGGAAGGAGGCTGGTGAGCCTTGAGTTTGGACCGACGTAGGTCAGGAGATTTTATTGGTTAATCATAAATTATTTTAGGTTATTCTAGTTATACAAGCATATTCATATTGATCATGTTGTTGATGTTGAGTTTTGATTTATGCATCCTTTGAGGATAATGACATTCGTGTGGTGGATAACAATGGGGAGATTCATTGGCATATGACTGTTTCTTTGTTCCAAGTGTTTTGTTGACATGTCCATGTTCAGAAGAAAATATGGGAGATTGAAGATGATAATGGGGAATATGGTCCAACCATTTGTCTTATAGGCTTGGAGTGGTTGGAGAATGTAGATCAAGGATGAGATCTTATAAGTTGGGTAGTTTCTAAGATCATGGCCTTGAGATATAGTATGTTCATGATTGATTTTGTTTGGATTATGGAATGTTTCGAGGGAGTAAGAAGGGTCATAGAGGATTTACTAGCGATTTGGAACATGAAATATATGGAAAAGATTCAAACTTATGCTGAGATAATTGTTGGAACATGGTTTGTAGTCTCTATTACACATAAATTTGTGGCCTATAGGGGGGGGGGGAATGTTAGTGAAATTGTGTAGGGTGGCATAGGAGACAATTATTCTTAAACCCAACTCATATAGTTTCAAATTCATGGGAGACACCTAGTTAGTCAAACCATGTGGGTGACCCAGAAAACCATGAAACTCTATTTCCTCTTAGATAGAGGGAACTTCATTATTGGTTCATGATTTTGAAAAATTTGTATCTATACAATGATCCCCATTAATAGTGGGGGGTTTTACCATTTTCCCTCCATAACCTAAATGCGTATCCCCAATTTTCTACCTCATTAAACCCCTATAAGATATAGTGATAAACCAGGAGCTCCTCCCTCCTACATGGGGTTTTCCCCTATGATCCTTAGGCATTTAGAGTATCCTTTAATGCAAATAAAGGATCTAGGTAAGTCTTTTACCATGTTTCCTTCCATTTTATAGAAGAGGGTTTTTTGAATTTTTCCCTTCTGAAGCTCTAAACCCTTATTTTTCTAGGGTGTTATTCACATTACAATTTTAGTTCTATTTAGTTCTAATCAAGGTTTTGAGAAGTTAACCGTCTATCATCATGAGGTAGGTGGTCCTTATTCTTTTTACCCACAGTCTTGATTTTTTAATACGTGTATGTGTTTATTCCAAGTTACTACCTCAGTGAGTTTTAATGTGTTATGCTAATGAAATAAAATTATGAATTAATGTAATTCTTGATATCCCTCATAGACCCCTTTGGGTACATTTATAATGTGATACCAACCCAAGGTCTAGCCATTGGGTATGGAAAAACCTATAAAATAGTGAAATTAATTTTTAAATGATGAGATATGATAATTATGGAAGTGAAAGGCCGTGATTGGTCATTTGGTATATGTGAATGTTAAAGGGGATAAATGAAACGTTATATTCTAGTTTTTGGAAAATTACTGAGAGGTTTTAAAATGGTTTCTGTGATGTGATTTGGAATTTTGATCTGATTGGAATATCAATAAGGGGAATTTTCTTTTAAAATAGTGTAATGTATTTGAAAATAGATTTTGTCCTTAAGGTGTTTAAAAGGGTGTTCTTCTTAGATTTGAAATGGTGTCTTAATTGTGTGTGTGTTTTATAATTTTAAAAATTATATTGTCAATTCTTTTAATTGATTGAAGTAATGGTTTTTCATTGGAAGTTTCTTGATTTTTAAAGAGAAAGACCCTTTTTGAATGGTAGTTTCAAAATATATTAAGCCAGGTTAATGAAATTATAAAAATAGTCTAGGTCATATTATGGAATGTGTGGTTTAATGTTTGACTGTGTAAGTGGAAATGAAAAATGATTAATGATATCTAAATTTGATGAATGATGTGATAAATATTAAATGATTGATAATGGAATTGTTAGGGATGTACAAAAATGACCTGTTGAATCCTTTTAGTTTCAAGGATAGAAGATCCATGTTTTTTGACCTCTTACTAATGGTTTGGGGATACAATACTGATGATCCACTACCTAGTTCATTATAGTTTTTCATGGAATATAATGACATTTTTGAACTAAAGGGTATGGATATGAAGTTCTATATCATGGTTGGGATGGATAGACATAGAATTCAGTGTCCCCATTGAATTCATGGAATGACAATTTTCATTTTCCAACATGTTACCTAACCATTAGTAAGTTAAGACATATAATTACGAGTCCTAATTGGATTCATGGACTGATGCTTGATGGTTACTAACTTGTGACCTAGTGGTTGGGTGGTCTAACATGTTGTACCAGATCCTGGCTGGATTATTACATTTAGACTACTTGATTTCCAATAATTATGATTTTTTGTACATTAGATTAATTTAATGGATAAATAAATGACCTTGTGAAACAAATTAGAAAATTACCATGATGATGATATAAAAGAACTTGATGATGTGAATAAAAAATTATTAAATGATAAATTTAAATTATGTTTCGTTGATAATTATTTATTTATTGAACATTTGATTATCTACACACACTCTAGTACATACAAGATATTGATTTTGGAACTATTAGGGGAAAACTAATGAGTTGTTCTTACACCCTTCTCAGGATTACATGGTGCGTGGGTACCCAAGCACATGCTACTTGTTTTCAATCACAAGTTTAGGACATGGACCTTTTGATTGGTCTATGATTGGGATGTTGGGTCAGAGCATGGTATGTCTAGACCAGGGGGCACATGGGACTATGTTCTTGATATATAATGGGTTTGGTATTAGTTTTTTAATTTTTATAACTTCTTGTCATATAGTGTCTCTATAATATTGTTATTGAATGTGTTAATTGGTGACTTGTTTTCTTGTGTTGTATGTTGTCCATTTTTAATAGGTTTAGGGTAAATAACCCATTATTAAAATGAAAATATTGAGAGAAACTTTTGATAAATGGGGTAATAGAGACCATATTAAAAACAATTTAAAATTATAATAAAACCATACCTAATGAAAAAATGGTTCTGAGTGTCCAATGAGAATCCAAAATCATGATTACCAATGGAAACAATTTCATCACCTTCCCAAAAAAATATTATAGTAGTGAAACCAGTTAATGAAAATGAATCACCCCCTTCCAAGATGTTATTCCATTTTGGTAGCACAATAAGGCAGAACATGCCTCTTAGACTAAAAATTTATGGAGGGACTAGATGATAGGTACCAACACACCTAACTCTCTTTCGAGCCTCCCAACCGATGAAGATTGGGAGAGACTCACAAAAAGTCAACCTGATGAAACATAATTCAATCCCAAAAGTATAGTGAAAAATAAATTATGAGTTCCAATCCATCCATAAAGGAGAACATATGGATGAATAATGGGTTTCACCACACCCATCCCTCTATCAAGGCCTCCCACCCAATAGTGAATGGATCATTTTGTAAGGAGACACCATGATTCCCTATATTTTGCATTTAACACCCCTCATAGTTAGTAGAAACAATGTAGTATGGTATACACAGTTTCTAATAATCATGTATTCTAGCTATTTCTTTTGATAGATAGGGTTCAAGGCTTTGAATAAAGCATAAGAACCATATTTTACTCCATAACCATACTAGGAATTCCTAATAGTTCAAAATCCATGAATTAATCCAAATAAATTATTTTTTATCATATAAAAAATCATGTTTTATAATATTACCCCCTTAAAGTAACACTTCCTTATGTTTCTCTTCCAAGGGTGGTAAAGTTTCGTCTGAGAATAAAATTGGCCACTGAGCCTATACGTTGACATCCCGCTCCTACATATCTTCATTTACATGTTTGTAATTCCAATGAACTCATACTAAATGGATAGTCTTTCCTCAAATGTCCTTAATTCTCCGATCAATGATTTCTATGGCATAATCCTCAAAAGAAGCATCAATATCCAATTTTACATCCTTAAAATCAAATGTACGAGATCTGTTAGCATGATAATGATGAAGCTAAGAAAAAAAGACATAGTGCATGAAATGTTACATATGGGGTAATAGAACCTGATAAGATATTGGGTTAACTCTATCTAATATCTCAAATGGACTGAAAAAATGAGGTAACAACTTCCCTTAGATACGTATCCATATATGCCCAAGTTTGGGTGATACCCACAAGAAAACATGATCTTGAAACATGAACTATAGAGGTCATCGATAGAGATCGACATATTTTTTTATCCATACTAAATAGTAGATTGATATTTTATTATTAACTACACATGCTTTGAAGTCTGCTACATGAGATGATGATCTATAAGCACAACCTCCCCAACCTTGAGCCAACATAGTGGAAAAAAACATGGCATACCATATATAGCCTCATTCAAATCCATCATAAATTTTCCATAAAATATATTACTATAGAAAAACTAAACGATAGGGATATATTTATACCAAGAACCTCTAAAATCAAGGAATCAAGCTCAAAGTATTTCCACTAACACATATATAGTCCATTTGGACTGGTCATCTTTCTATTAGAGAAAAGTAGTTCTCAAAAGAACCTGTATATCCAAAGCCTTCTATAACCCCTGTCAAAACCTCGATGTGAAACATGAATCCCTATAAAAAATGATAGTATGATGGAAATCATAATGTTATATAATCTCATGTAAATATAGACTTTATAGATCATCAAAATATACAGTCTCCCAAATAGGAAGTAAGTGGGCTACATTCATCAGTCAATCCAAGAATACCCAAAACTACTTCACTACCTCAAGGCGACCTCAATAATCCATCCACAAATTCAATTGCAACATCACCCATTTTCTATTCTTGGATAGGTAACATCTATAATAAGTTTGTGGACCACATTTCTTTTCCTTCACCTACTAATAAGTGGAACTCTTAATGATAAAACTCAAGATCTGATGTTTCATCCCAGGCTAAAAATACTGGTGAATCATATAATGATACAAGTTAAGGATACATAGATACTGTTACCACTAAGAAGCAAAATATTTTTTGATCATGGCCTCTCACATATTTTTAGGCACCGAAATATTCCCATTTATACATAGGTCTTCATCTCTATTGAAAGACCAATTTAGATAAGGTTCCTCACCTAAAATACTTACATTTAGGATGAAACATTATAGATATAATAACTTCCTTATCATCACAATATCAAGAAATGAATAAGTAAATAAAAATGATATAATAAAAATTCTATTTCTAACTCTCATAAAACTCCATATGAAATTCATAAAATAGTTCCATCAATTTCATCCATCTATGGCTTCTTGAATGGGTTGTGCCATTGTTTTCAAGCTCAATGCATCATCTAGTTGGTTTTCCATTCTAGACATATGGATAAACTAAAAGTCAAAATACAAAAGGTATTTAACCCATATTTTCTTTCTAAGATTCATGTTACACAACATAAAGATACATTTGTGGATCTTGGGGTTCGTATACACCATAAAGTTTTCCCCATTAGAGAGTTTCTTTAGTAGTGTAAGGAATGAAGAACATTTAATGAGCAAGGTCATGAATTAGGCAATTATGTTCATGATGGATCAACAGGAAAGACCAATATATAGTGACTTGATCCTCCTACAATAATTATTATTCATGCCCAATGCCAGATGCATCACTAAACACTATAGGGCCTCTTCTTGGCTCTAGAAGAATTAGGATCAGTTCTTAAGTAGGAATTCCATTCATATCTTGAAATTTCTTCTCTTACGCTTTATACTACAAGAACTTCACACCATTCTTAGTATGAATGATAATATGTTTAACATGGCATGATATGTCTGATATTAATTTCCTAAAATATCCAATTGGCTCTAAGAAACTCTGTATATCAAACATGTTCTTGATATTCTCTAATTAAACCATAGTATTCATCCACTCTAGGTTAACTAAAACTCCAAATTTATAGATAATATGAACCATTAATTGAACCTTTTAAATCCTAAATATTAACATTTTGAGCATAGAATATAACTGAATCTCTTTTATTGTACTCAATATGATCTCAAGATGTTTGGCATGGTGTCTATATGTATGAGAATACACCAAGATGTTGTCCAAAAAACATTAAAAAGGAAGTTAGGTAGGGGTAGAAACACCTATTCAACATGTCCTATAAATAGAAAGCACGATTGTAAGAACAAACATAATAACTTGGTACTCATATAGACCTTATAAAATTTGGAAAGTAGTATGTGGTATGTCCGAAGGCCTAAATAGTACTTGATGAAAGACCATTCTAAGGGCGATATTAAAAAAATTCCCTAGATCCTTGGATATGGTCGAAGAGAACATAGGCTCAAGATAATGGATATTGGATCCTAATTTCAAGCTGGTTCAATCATTTATAATCCTCTCATAGACGTTTTTTCTTATCCACCATCTTAGTACAAAGCATGGGTGAACCCCATCATGAAGCGTTGGGTCAGATAAACCCCTTAGATTATAAATTTTCCAACTACCTCTTTATCTCTTCGAGCATAGTATATGCCATCATGTATGGTGTAATTGATACTAGAACTACCCCTAGATTCAGATCGATCATAAACTCTTCCTATCTCTCATGATTTATTCAAGAGAAGTATTTTGGAATGTTTTCCATAAAATGATCCACCACTAGAGGAAAATATTTCAGATGTATTTCTTACTCCCCCATATAAAGGATATAATACCTAGTTGTGACTGCACCCAGCCCATGCTACTCTGATCAACCACTACATTCCTAGACAATCCACTCACCCTTGTAAAGATAACTATCACCCTATGGTGATAAAAATGATACCCTATAGTAATAGAAATCAACATAAGAATGATAAGGGGACAACTAGTCTATATTGAGGATAAAATTGAATCCCATAATTTTGAGAATAAATTGGTCCCATATGAGACAATTACTACCTATCTCTAAGGGAAATTACTTGAATTTGTGTATTCCCTCTAACTATACAACCAATGATGTGTCGAGGTTCATAACACTACCAAAGTAAAGAATCTCGAGACCAGTACTTTCCATTATTGATATTGAGATAAAGGAGTGAGATTCACCTATATCAAACAATGATGACAAGATAATATAAGATACTTGAATAATATCTCATAAAGTAGATGGTCCCTCCCACTAGTCCCTATGTATATATTTCAATGCATGAAACTGGACTGACCCATGGACCTGTGATACAACGAGACTACCCTGAGATGGTCTGATCTCTAGGAACTAATAATAAGATGTCCGAGAACCCTAGTCTTGATTTCCTCCTCGACATGTTCGTTCGGTCCTACTATAGATTATTTCCTAACATAGAGTAATTAATCATCCTTCTGATGGCGGAGATGGTCAGAGTCCACTTGTAATAATAATATATGGAAATTTAAAAAAAGAAAATTGAATATGAACCATCATTCCTTAATAACATCACTCAAATGTGTCTCTATCACACTGGGGATTCACATTCCCCTAATATACTCACCGATGGCATACAATAGATCTAGATGTGTGGATATTGTGTTTCCATTGATCTAAATAGAGACCGTAAGGATATTATTCCTACTATATGAAGAATTACTTTCCTATCCTAGAATCAAACCTCTATTCCCAGTACTATTAGCTTCCCATTAGTTTTCTAAGTGATAAGAAAATGGTTTATGATCTTAAAAAATGTAAATACTTGAAAAAACACCTATGAGAGGAGAGAATATTTGAAACCATACTAAAATAATCTTAATAGATATATCTCAACAATTATAAGATGTGGTGTGTAACATTTATACTTTCTAAAATACACTAAATAGTTCATAACAATCATAGCACCTGACTCTCAGTGAATTAACTCCCTGAATAAATTTTATCCCCCCATCTAATGGAAAAATTAATCATAAAGGGTAGTATTAAATTCGACCAAGACCTTTACCTAAGGATGACAAGGATGGGTAACTATATCCTACTAGTTCTTGGTGGAATTCCACATCTTATAAGTGGAAATATAGAACCTCCTCTCTAGGGGAATATCTAAATGATCATTAATAGATAAAGTGTAATCTAGTACTGAATCTGTAGCCTAAGTACCACTACCCCCTTTGAAGATGAGAAGATACTAATACTAGAACTCTCGAGTATGATATGAAATAATAGGTACAAGCTGCAGATCACCCTTTATAGACTACATCACACATAAGAAACTCTCTTTCGGTTGAGAGTCCATTCCGAGTTATAGAATACAAGGAGGTATTTTAGGTGGAACTATTGGTTGTAATACCTATGGATTAGATCCCACCACATCTAGATCATGATCATCATCACCCTCCCGATGCACAAATTGAAGATGTTTTGGTGGAATAGATCTCTAAATTCTAAGAACATGCCTTAGAACATGTTACTAATGTAAATATAATTTCTAATGGGTGGAAAAAATAAAAGGGTTCACTACACAAAACACTAACCCAAGATCCCAAATAGAGGAAAAAGGTATTAGTAAGTGTTCAAGTTCTCATTTACATGGGTTCCAGTATATAGAGGTTCAACTAGAAGTTATAGAGGAAAAAACTCATTAAGTCGCACTTGGACTCTTCATTTACTAGAATTTTTTTTCATTTATATGTTAGAATTTACAATTTTTGTTCATATGTAATTTTATACATAGAAAAAGGTTCAATTAAATGGATATTCATTCCCAATTTATAAAGGCCCATACAATTTATAAATTAAAATCGATGATCATTTAAGTATAAACATCCCCTTACATCTCGTCTTAGAAAGTAATTGTTAAAATAGGATGAATTAGTTTTTATGAATTACCCATTCCAATTTATATGGTCCCATACACGTTATAAATTAGAATTGGTAGTCATGAAATCAATCTCATAGACCAAATCATGTTACCAAGGTTACATAGCTTACATGGGTAAAAATTGTCTATTTATGATTCCACTATAAATATACAATGGAAAACACTATTCATGTTAATGTATAAATTTTAAACGACCAATTTCCTTTATTTCATAGAAAGATAGTGGCACGAGCCTATATAGAACTGAAGGCATGCTCAAAAATCATAGGAAACAAAGAAAATGAATAAAATGAAATGCATATATATGGTATGGTATATGAATGTAATGGGAATATAGGTGCCTATAATAATCCATGTAACAATGTTCCTTGCTATTCCAAAACAAGTTAGAATCTCTGTAAAGCATAATAAATACCACAATTCCTGTAAACCACTCCAAGGTGAATGAACGTCTATTGTAATGGGATAAATATAGAGAAATAATTTTTCTTTTCTCGGAACCATGTTGTTTACCCCGAACATTGCGTAGCTACTCCCATGCATACATTATAACCAATTTAAAAAATGTTTCAAATCACCTACCATAATTTCCCTAATACAAAAGGTAAGAATACAAATGCTCTGATACCACACTTTGTTGTCTCATACCAATTTCTTTCCTAGGTAAATGAATATGTTTATCCACATGACCTCAACCACACCTCCCCATATGTGAAATACTACCTACTAGTAGAAAGGGCCTAGGGTGTGATAATAGGGAGACTATAACCTCTGGACAGAGGATATTGGTCATATAACAAGGGAATGTAAGAAGAAGTGGTATAATAATAATTCATAATTTATGTAGTTTAAATAAGTATAGAAATCCATCTAATAAATAATCAAATCAATTGATATAAAATGTATCGTATAAAAAATGAGGATGGAAATTCTCTTTAAAAAAATTAAGAATACATGGATGTTGGTAGATAATACAATACATGAAATACAAACAAAACAAAAAGAAGCCTAAACTATCCAACTATATTCAGATCTGGCATAGTCATATGCTACCCAAATCCAATCCTAAAGTAAGAAAGTCAGGTTACCAAAGAGGGATGCTTCTCCTTGTACACACCTATAATCATATATTCTTTCTGGGTGCCAATGGAAACCTGAATAGGTTGTGGATAAATATCATTAGGCCACCACCGATGGTGTTTATACAAATGCATATTTTTAATATAAATTGTACCTTTTCATTGTATATATAAAATTAAATAAGTTATGAAATAAATATCCCATACCCAGTTCATCCTCATCTAGAAAAGTATCTAAACACATGATCATTTATAAAATTATGATTCATTTTATTATAAAGATATAATATATAAAAGGAATCAGTACTAATGTAATAGGAAATAATTATAACAGTGGATCCAAAGTGTAAACAAGTAATTCTTCACCTCAAGTGTCAAGAAATATTATACTCTTAACTCGTTCATTATGAAAAAAGGGTTTGAGAGTAATATTAAGGGGAAAACCCAACATATTCCACTGTAAATGATGAAAACTGAGTCTACAGATCTCATAATTAGTAATCATAGGCTAAGCATGACTAGTCCCAATGTGTTTAATTCATGGTTCCTCATGTATGAATAAATCAATATGAATCCAATGAGTGTGTCGAAGGAATTATATCATTCATAAAAAATTTCTGGTGAATCATCATTAAAATGATGAGGAATTAACATAATAAGAAAGAAAAAAATTCCATGGTTTATATCTCCCATGAAAATCATCTTAATGAATTAGAATTTCATTATCTGAGTGATCAAATAATTCCCTTGGGAATCCAAGGATGTATCAAATATTACCATTACTATAAATATTAAAAGGTTATAAAGTAATATATACCATACATTCATTCTAATTATTTTATATGTAATCATGAGACTTGTAATACATATGCCAAATAATCATTCAATAGTTTTATTTTGTTACATTTCATTAAACAAGACAAGGTCAGTAAGAGGCACACAACCAATTATCACTTCAATTACAAAATAATTTATTAGGTTTATTCCATTTCAATCCATTAATATTGACAATGTGAGTTAAGAATATTAAAAAAATATCAATTAAATTACATTATCCAAGTCCAAGTGATATATATATATATATTCCATTTAATAATTTAAGATTAATTTTTTAAATTGAAACTCTTAAATTATTAATGTTCAAGTAGAACAAAGATGAATTGTGTCCCAAATAATGTTAATATAGGTTACCAATTGTTTAAAAAGGAAACTACCTATATGAGAGTGGTAAAAATCATTGTATCAACATCCAATAGTGTCAATAGTATTGAATGAGACTTATAAAAAACATAGAAATTTTATATTTTAGGAAATGTATTTTTAAGGAGAAACACATTGTGAAACTAGTATGTGCACAATGAAAACAATATATAGATGGAAAGACATTATGAGATATGTCATTAACCACCTAACTTATGTCTGTAGTAGAAGCCTCATCTAGTATCATCCATTAGTTTTCCCTCGAATGGATGAAAAATAAATAACATAAGAATTCCCAAAATAAAGGGAATATAAGATCATGCCAAAAATATCATTTTTAATAGGATGTCAAATGAACCAAGGATCCGAAGGAGTGAATATATAGCCCATATGAATCCAATGAGATAAATAGAAGTCTATCCAGAGGTTTTATGGAAGAGTTATCAAGAAAAATTTGTTAAGGATAATGATGATCTCTTAAGGGGGTATAGAAGCCTTCTATCTACTAGATATAAGTAAAGAAGAGGATTGTTAAAATTATAATGGGTTAAGGGAAAAATGGAAATTTTACCCCTTTTACCTAAGTCATCTGGTATGGCCACATAGTCAACTAAATTGTGTTCCATCAGCGTATAGCCAACTGTCCAATGAAAGGGATAGAATAGTTCATGTGAATGACTGGAGAAACTATTCACAAAACATGCTATTTTCCACTGTTAAAAAATGAATTGTTTTTTCATGGCCGTGCGGCATGGGTTGCATGGTTAGGGAAAATTGTATAGCCCTCTACTATACAATGAGAACCCACACAATTAATATAAACCATGAAAACATGGAGTAATGGTTTCTAATAACCATGAAACCTAGTTTATACTTACACCATTTGGAGTTACGGGATCTCAACAAGCCCATGATTCCCTCATTTCCTCCATAACCTTACCAATCATTCATATTTGGTCAAAACCATGTAAATAAACTAAAAATAAAAGTTATTTTTACCATATAAATAATTCTAGTATATACACCTTATCCTCCTAATAATAATATGAAAATAAAAGACACAACTTGGGCTTTAAATCAAATAAAAAAATCACATTAAGGTGCTCTAACTCTTATAAATCCATTCCATGTATCAAATTAATATTTTTTCTATCCACCAAATGAAAATTTCAAATTACTTTAAAATATCCATTCAGTTCCAAAACACAGGATGTTATAATTTGTATAATTTTTTTTTCTAAGAGGGTGAAATAGTTAGATAACAATAACACACACACATATTTATTTTTAATAATTTTAATTAATGGTCATTTACTTTGTGTGAGTAAGAATGTATCATTTTGTAAACCTTTGAGGACTCTAAAATTTTACATTTATTTGTTTTTATTATGAAATTTAAGAACACTACATGATCATTGCGGAGTGAATATTTTTATTTCATAACATAATAATGATGTAGAGAAAAATCACAAAATATTGATATTTTTTCAACGGTTTAAACAAAATAAAACATGAAATATTATTAACAAATTTATATAATTTATTATATGAATTCAAAAAATAATATATTTTTAAGTAAAATTATTTTTAATAAATATTTTTCTATAATATGTATGATCAGTGGTAAAACATGAGTTAATTTAAAAATTTGGTTTCATTAAAGTACAATGAGGATTAAAATAAATTTTAACATGTAATCAAAGGTTATAAACACATAAAACACATAATCTAGAAAATAATGAATGTAGTTATTTATATTTTATGTTGTTGGATTAGTTAAAAATAATAAACTAAATGTTTTTTCCTCCACCACACTAAAAATATGCATCATACTTTATGTAAATAATTTAAATAAGAGGATAAGTAAAAAACATTAGGTAAAAGGGACATGCAATCATATAATTACATATGTGGAATATTTTATCTAGAGATACTCTATAAAATGATTCTAAAAATCCTCATTGAAGTTTATAAGCCACTAACCATTGATGATATGAAATTATCTTCTTTAATGATGAAAAAATATTAATACAAAAATTAGATAAAATTTTGTAATGGTATAAGGATATAGACATTAGGATAAAGATTACATAGTAGTGTCTTTAGCCGTAATCATAGATGAGGACATTCTCACAGACATAGAACTATTGTCGTAGAATCCAATCATCATTGACAACCTTAATGTTCTATTTATAGTTCCATGTGTTATAATATGCATCACATTGATTTTCTTACAACTATTTCATTTAAAGTTTGCAATATTTACCAAAACTTGAGAGACAATTATAACATTTTTAATTAAACTATTATAAAAAGTGATGTACCTATATGGGAATGAGTTAATACATTAAAATTAAAGCCTATATGGTGATATTTTTAATGATTTTAAAATTTTCATGGTATTCCCACAACGTATCATATAAGTGTATACTCAAATATATATTATTGGATCATACCCTTATATCTAATATTTGAAAAACATTACAATTTGAAACATCAGAGTGGGTAATATTTTGAGGATAATATATAGCATAAAAATTATTATGGACCCTATAATTATGAATCAAGGAATTTATATTGTGGTAAAAAATGTTAAAACCATGGTTTCTAATGAACACCCTTGGAAAACAAACCTAATAAATATATGAGTTCTCATAAATTCTATAGCCACTCAATATTCAATATCCATGAACCCATTATTCAACCCATTTTTTAGTTATAGTAAATAACTAATAGGATATTTATGAAAAAAATAAATTTTGAGGGGTATCATGAATTCGATGACCCACACATGAAAAATCTTATAAAAGAGAATATTATATTTTGGGAATATCATTTATTGTATAGATATTCCATATATATTTACATCATATATATGATCTATAACATTTATTAGAGTCCCTAAAAAATATACAATAACAAATATTTTGTTTCCAATAGATTTTATGTTTTTCATTGAGAGACTAAGTTTACATTCCATGATAACAAGTTACAAAAAAATAAAATTGATATAAAACCAAGGCTAAGCATACAATCCAAAAAAATATAATAACTATAAATTCTAAAAAACCCAGGACCCCCCAAAAATATATCATTGTGATTCATTTTTAATGATATTTTTTTGGTCGTTTATAAAAAATTAAAAAGTCACGAAAACTTAAAAATAATTAAAAACATCATTATACCCACGAGTGTGGTCTACTACCTCACAAAGGTCATCCTTATAGAAGAACTCTATAATTGGAAGATGTGAATAAAAATTAATTTACAATATTAGGGAAAACCTAAAAATGTGTTTTGTCTTAGAGAGGTTATATGAATATACAAGTGGGGGGGGGGGTTATTGTATATTTTTAAAAAAGTAATCATAATATAAACATTAAGAGTGGAAAGTGACTAGTTCGAATATTAAAAAATTCAACCAAAATGATATAAGGAAATATAGGAAAAATAAAATGAATGAAAGTAAAATTTAAACACATGAGTTTTTATTATATTTTGTATCTAAATGATCCTACATCCACTCTTAAGACACCAACCTAGTGTATTTCACACACTATGGTATATAAATTTAGAAGGAGAGTGAAAACTATTTACATATGCATTTTTGAAACCTGGTGGCTCAACCCAATTCAATTTTCTTTCACAAGTTTAGGCAAAAACACATCATTTATAGGATAAGATCCAACCTATACTTTTATAGGTTCAATCCTAACCTCTTTCTTTATTTGGTTTTAGACAGAACTTGGAATTTTGTTGGAGAAAACCTAACACTGTATTTTATAGGTATAAACCCATACTGCACTATCAAAGGCACAATACCGACCTCTTATTTGTTATTACATAATAGAAACCTAATACTCTATTGGGGAAAACTAAAAAAGACACTTATAATAGAAGTCAATTCCTATTATATTTTACATGTTAAGAGAACCCCAATCTTAAAAGGGGATAGACTAAAACCATTATTCTTAGCGGACATAAAAAACCTTTATGTACCTTTAGTTAGGGTATTATCACCACATACAAGATGCCCTAAGTGAAGCAATAAATACTATAACGTTATCGTTCATTGAAAGGATAAAACTATTTAAGCTGGTGAATTATAGTCTACAGAGATACTGGAATTTGGATCTAGTAATGCTCAGGACCTTCAATATGTTAAAAAAATAATCTTGAGAAACTAACATTTTAATTATGCAAAAAATTGAGCAATAAAGCTTCCATACATAGTTGCTGACTATTTTTCATGTAGAAGATAATGTAGAGTCTCATCACTAATCTTTACTTCACGATTTATGATTTTTATCCACCAAAATAATAATAATAATTACCTTCAATGAAATGTAATGAGTCTCTATCATAAATTCCAACGATAATAACTTTCATGTTGAGAAATATTTTAATTAGATTTGATGAATTGTCAAAATAAAAAGATTTACATTCAAATAGTCTCTTTAGAATAATAAATGATTAAACTAACAATGAATATATCTATAAAATATGAAGTAAAATTTACTGGAATACTCTCATAAATCTTTATAGACTAACTATTCATATTAAAAATTCATATTTTAATATCCCTCATTCTTATTTTATAGAAAAATTATTAGAGAGTATTTTTCAAAAAACATGTAATTAATATCCTTGTGAACTATGTCTTCAAATTCTAGCAGTAATGTAGTTAATAATTAATATTAATATTCTTAAAATACTCTCTAACAATATTCAAGAGAAAATGTATATATTATAATGGATTTGAATTTGAATATCTCAAGTTCTATAAATTCATAATGAATATTAGTTCATGATAAATCCCATGAGAATCATATTTAATCCATTATTTAAAAACATAAAATCTTGTTTAATGGATACTATAAAATTTATGAGTAATTATTAAAAAAACACTCAATATATTTATAGTAATCATTCATTAAAATAATATGTGAATAATAACATAAGATGTATTATATTTCTAGTTTTTATAAAATCCTATAGAATTTCCCAAAAATCACACAACCAAATCCCTATAGGGGATTCATAAGGGATAATATTGTAGGTGAATCATGTAGGAAATTCACATAGGATATTGAAACATTAGTGAATTTATCATGTATCCAAAAATCTATATAGCGGATTTAAATAAGATAATTTACGTCGCCATTTCATGTAAGATAATTCATGTAACTGTTCCTCTCTAATTATCCAATTTATTCATGTTATAAACATATTTCAGATAGATGAATAAATATTTATTAGTTTCTCATGTTAGGGAATATTATGACATCAGAAAAAATAATCATGTAGCCAAATTCACATAAGGGATTTTGGAAGATTGGAAAAAAAATGACTTATCCACATTCAAACATAATATATACCATCTAAATAGAAGGATTGTAATTATATCCAATTGTATAATCATTATAAAATTTTATTATACTTCCAAATAATCAATAATAATTTTAATTGGAGATACGTATCCCATGATATCATCAAAATACAATAGTAAAATAGCTATAAAAATCTATACATTTCATACTAAAAACAATCGATAAATTATAACCTAATTTAAAACATGAAAGAGATTGGTTTATAGTTTTATTTCTTAAAATTAAATATAGTGTTTTAAAATCATTATAACATATTAATAATATCTCAATTTGGATTTTTTTATCCAAATTCATGGTTGAACTACAAAATTTAACTAAAACTGGGAAAATGGCTACGTTGTGAAAATAATCTATGAATATTTTGGCTATATGGGATATTTGGGTACATGGGAACAATACTTTGGCTATGTGAGAATAGTAGAAATCAAGTATAAATGATATTTTATGGTCACAAATGACATTTTTATCATGGTAACACTACACGAGACTTGTACAACATGTCATAAACAATAAAAACATGAAATCTGAAGACAAATTATGTAATGAATAAAAAAATCAATGTTAAGAATTATTTTCATTAATAGTTATGAAAACCTAACTAAAATTATTAATAAAGATATATAAAAAATATAATCAATGAAAAAATGAAAAAAATAATAATTAAAAAGTAAAATAAGATTAAATCATAATAAATCAATGAGAAATTATAATTATACAAATCAAAGTATTTATATTTATTCTAGAAAGCAAGTAAATGTTAGTAAATATCAAAAAACATGTAATAAGATTTTAAATAATTATGTTAGAGGAATAACAAAATAAAAAATTTTATGTTTAAAATAATACAGTGGTTCAAGGGTCCACTCAACATTCTCCCCATTTTTGATAATTAAAAAACCATGTATATTTTTAAAACATCTCCCCATTTTTTTAATTATCAAAAAAATATAAAGATTCAATAAAATATTTGTCTTATATTTCAATTAGTGAAGTTTATTTCTCTATTAATCTAAAATATTATGCGTCATAAATATAAATATTATGAAGAACATTTAAAAACATATATATTCCAAAACATGTGTCAAGGATTCATTTTAAAATGTGAATAATCTTAATACATGTTTAAGTTATTTAAATTAAAAACCCTTTATAAACAATCATTTTATCCAAACTAATAAATTAAACTATGAGATAAAATCATCTGTTATATATGAGAAGTCTTACAATAGTAATATAATAAACAAATATGTATAGAAATCAAAATTAGAAATATGAAAATATAGATTCATGATTTTAAAATAATTTATGGAAATATGAAATTTTCATCATAAAAATAATCACGCTCAAGCTCACCTGAAATTTAACCATCATATCTGATTATCCATGAGTGTAATAAAATAGTTTTTTTATAAAATAAAACTACAGTTGTTTCAGCATACCCAAATGGACTTTAAATATGAAAAACTAAACATATTTTAATTCTATGATAGTTTTGGATTTATTTTTTTAAACATATTTGATAAATTAAAAACATCATATGTTAATCATCCATAAAAGGTTATATTTTAAAACACTTAAAATTTTATCACGAACAAAAAAAAAATAAACATCAAATTACAAAACTCTTAAAATAGAATACTTTTCCAGGGAAAATTAATGAATTGATATATGTTTTTCTCTCTATTAATCGATGAATTCTATATATAAATTAAAATAATATAAATTTAAAATGAAAATTTACACCACAATTATTTATTAGATAAAACACTTAATACACATTTTATGTGCACACATATATATTTATAAGTAATATTTAAGAACACAAGTCACTCCCCCTAAATTGATGATTCCTTAAAAAAATATCAAATCCTTATAAATATATTTTTAATTCTTATTTTGAACACTCTAACAAACAAATTGTTTAATATCACCAGGAACCACTCATCCCATCATAGGATATTCATCAATTTTTAAATTAGACCAAATTATAATATCAGGAATTTTAACCTGATTTTGAAACAAAAATACATATTTACTAGCCACATAATGATATTAACCATATTGACGTTAATGAAAAAATAAAATTATAGTATAATAGAAAAATTTTAAAAGAAATAAATGATAACCAAAAGTGATAATAAATGTATTCAAAATCTAATTCCACTATAACATGGATAACTAAAGTAAAATGAATATAGGAAAAGGGGATATTATATGACATATTACCTGGTTATAAAAAAGGATTAATTATAAAAGATTTATAATACAAACCATTAAGAACCCATGTAGTATATTGTTTTGATTGTTTGACATTGAAATCATATTTTTCCTATAAATTCATTTTCTGTCCAAAAGATTGAGTGAACATCAAAGAGAAATCACATGTAGAGTAACAATAAGTTCCAAATTTAAAATAATTAACTGAATAAATTCATATAGACTTACCTTTCACTAAATTACAATCAAACATAAAAGTAATGGAAGAATAAAAATCAACCATACTCCTTTAATCAATAAATTTATTGAAATAAGAAGTCTTCAAAAAATCAACATTTGAATAACACTAGATATAAATTGGCCCTTTCAAATAAAAAATTTCCTTCAAAACATTATCTAATTAAGTTTTTATAATTTCATTTTCTTTTTGACCAAATTCCAAATCATCCATTTCATTTTCATGTGAGGAAGAATCATTGTTTCAAAGAGTTTAATTTTCTATTTTATGATTATTATATTGATCATAATATTTAAACATGTCATCCAAAAATAAATTAAAACTTCATTTTTCAACTTCATTATTATTAGAAAAAATATATTTAATCCAATAATTTTCTCTTTTATGATTTAACATTTTAGAAATGAAATTCATGTTTATCAAATTTTCAATTTCAATTGATAATATATTGTAATCTTCAATAAAATTATTAAACATATAATATACCATCATTTTATTTTCTCTAACACTTTCACTTTTATCTATTAGTGATACATGTATACAAGTTACTTGTTTTATTTGATCTTTTTATGAATCACACATTTACTTCAGATCTTCAACACTCATCTCATTATTTATAGAATTAAAAGAATAATGATATTTAGAAATAAAATATCCATCTTTAGTTATACTTGTCACAAATATATTTCTTTCTTTATAAGAATATGAATGAATATCACTGGAAATATAATTACAAGGTTAAAATATTAGCTATGAATATTTTTTAGGAAATGAAACATTATTAATTTATTTTGTAATTTCATAATTTTTAATGTGATTGTTAAATAACTCTAATTAATCACACATTAATTTTTATTCACATTATCCTTAGATTTTTTATATTCACACAATTGGTTTTAATATGTCCAATTTTATTTCATACGTAACAAATAATATTGGATAAATCTATATTCAACTTTGATTTACCTTGAGTGATATCTCTTTAAGGAAAATGATTTCCCCTTTTTAAATGTATTTAGACTCCTTTTTCATGTTTCTATAACTTTTATGGTTAATAAGGGCATATTTTATGGAATATGTTCCTTCAAATGATTTTTTCTCAAGATTTTCCAAATATCATAATTAGTGCAAAAACAAAATTTATTGTAAAAAATATTTCCTAAAAAAAGGACAATAATGAATATTCATGACCATATAATAAAGATCATATTTAATGGAATATTATACTTTAAAATAATATGGATCATGTTTTCATAAACCATAATATTTAATAACAATATCCCAAAATATAATATGAATAATCTTTAGATAATATTACATCCATATATTTCACTTACTATACTTAATACCATTGAAATATTATGGTAATATAAAATTTCGAACATTTTTATTATTCAAATAATACATTAATTAAAGTTATATTTCCCATAGTGTTATTATGGGCTATGATAGGAAAGGTATAATGATTAATATTAACAATCAAATAAACCAAAATATATATTCATGGGAACCAAACTGTGATACTAATTTCAACGTATCAAACAAAGTAGAAAAAAATTTCTTACAAAATGGCCTTCCTCAGATACCCAAATGTATGGTATTAGGATGAAAAAATGAGTAAAATTGTCCTTATAAGATCCAAACTCTCATACCCATTCATAGTTCCCAGTGTGGTGATGGAAATGGGAAATATGGAGGTGAAATTTATTTAATTAAAACTTAACCATAGTATAATAATTATGAGTGGAAAGTGATCAGTTAAAATATTAAAATATTCAACCACACCAACATAATAAATGGGATAAAAGAAAAATTAATAAACTAAAATATAAACAATTTTTTTTACAGTAGTTCTGATGTAAATGATCCTACGTCGACTCTTTAGACAACATCCTAGTGTATGGAACCCAACGTGGTATATGACATTTAAAGGAGAGTGAAAACTATTTACATCAACCTTTTTCATAATTTAACTATCAACCCATTTCACTTGTCTTTTACAATTTTAGAAAAAAACCCATCCTTTTAAAGGAGAAGACCCAACCTAAACTTATACAATCTCAATTTTATTCCCTTGTCTTTTTCCAGTTTGTATAGAACCCAATCTTTTATTGGATAAAACCTAACCTAATCTTTTACACGTGGATTACCATCTTATATTTTCAGAGGCTCAGTCCTAGTATCTTCTATGTTATGGGTTAATGAGATCTCAATCCTCCTTGGGGATATACTAAACCTGAAATCTTACAGGATAAGTCATTTTCTATGTAGTTTTATGGGTTAAGAGGAATATAGTATTCTAAGGGGATATTCTAAACCTAGTTTTCTTAGGGGACATACCAAAAATGGATATACCTATTATTATTGTTGTAAAACCCCATTTAGGATTCACTAAGTGACACAATTCATGCTATACTATTATAGTACAATGAATGAATAAAATAGTTTAACCGAGTGAATTATTGAAAATGGATATACTTGCATTAAAATTAGGTAATTCTCAATCCGTTCAAGATTATAGAACAATGAATATTAGCAAACCAATAGTTTACAACATAAAAAAATTGAAGAATGAAGATATAGGATATAATTTTGAATAATGAAGCACCATGTATATAATAAAGATTCATGTCGCTCATATTTACTACATTATTTGGTCCTTTTATCCACTAAAATACCAACAACTTTTTTCTACACATAAATGAAAAAATCTCATTCGAAAATTCAAATGATAAAAAAATTCATGTATAGGTAGGCTTTATATAACTTCAATGAACTATATAAATAAAAATAATTCAATAAAAATTGTCTCATTAGAATAATAAAAAATTAAAACATCATTTTATATATCACAAAAATTTGAAAATAGTTTACGTGGAATGATCCCACAAATCATGTGGGGATTACTGTTCATATTAAAAAATAAAATTTCAACTTTTATCATGCTTATTTTGTAGACAAATGATTTGTAACATCCCTACCCAAACCATAGTGTCTGTGCTAGATTTCCATGTGACCTCATACATGCCTCCATGTATGTAAGAGGCTCCCAAATAATGACAAGGGTCTCATTCTATTAGTGGGGAGACTATAACCTCATTGTTATGTTATATGATCAATAATAAACAATAAATAATATAATAAACAATCATAGATAAAATTTAAAAAATAGAAAAAATGAAATAAATTTCAAATAAATTAATCCATCTCGAGTAAGTCGAATAAATGTATAGATAAAATAACAAAGATAATGTAAATAAATAAATAGTGGATACTCTGAAGGGAATCCCGTCCTACTATAATCTCTATACTCCTCAGCACAGCTATCCACCAAAGGTACCTTTCCCTTCAGCAGACCCCTCATGAAATCTATAAGTGCATCAAAATTCCTGAGTATGGTGTGAGTACATGACTAAGTAGGACACCAACAATGCGTCATTAACCCGATGTGATCAAGTGTACAAGTTTATAATAAAATAATAATAAATGATTAAGTGGCATACTAATAGAAAATCCAAAACTGAGTGTCCATGAGCTAACAATGAAGCCAAAAACCATTGGTCGTACTTTCTTTGACTCTATCCTAGATGGATAATCAAGGAGTGAGATGAATCGAGGATTTGTCATGAGGATAATAAATAATGAAACTCATCATCATTGCACATCAAGAAGGTTATATTCCTCGTAAAATCTATTCATTCTGAGCTACTTGACATACCTTTTCATTGAGTATCATACCCCTTATCATTCTCTTGTAATAGAGTGCATCACAAAGCATCCATGAGGAATCATCATATCCATCACCTATGAATAGTTTCATATTCATCATTTTTAAAATTCATTCACACTCCCACTCTAAGGGATAACATGTCATGATGTTCCACCTATCTTGGGTTCCATGAACAATACTATAAAGTCATACATAACATGATATGATACATGATAATGTCGTTCATATCATCATAAGTAAGGTAGCATGCACAATACATGTAAAAATATATTACATGAATAATAAGATAAAAATTAATCATGGAAAAAAGTGTAACAAAAGTTTCTTTGGTCTACACATCCACTCAAATGAGATAAAAATCTAGAACAATCATCAAAATATTTCTACGCATAATCATATTTAGGAAACATGTGTAAAAAGAGATGAAAAAGGTAAGAAACTTCATACCTTAGAAGTTTTTATGTAAAAAAGGCAAGGATAAACCAGTAAAAAACATATCTTTATAGCCTTATTATTATAGATGTCGACACTCTGGGTTCACTAAGGTTTCCTAGAACTAATAATAGTAAATTAATTTCAAAAAGAAAAAAATATCCAATACGATGATATAATATCTCTCAGGATTTATTTCTAAATTATTATTTAAAAATTATCTCATGATTATTTATCAAAAATTGTCATTTAATAATTATATTCTGATTATTTCTCTTAAATTATAATTTTATAATTATCTTTTGATAATATAACATAAATCAACCTTTCATAATAATTATTTGATAATTTCTCTTAAATTATACTTTTGTAATTATATTTTTATAATTTCTCATAAATTACCCATGAATAATAATTTTTTGGTAATTTCTCAAAACTTATACATTTCTAATTATATTTTGTTAATTTCTCATAAATTATCATTTTATAATAATATTATAATAATTTCTCATAAATTATCTCTATATAATAATATATTTTATAATTTGTGTTAAATAATACTTTTATAATTGTTTTTTGATAACTTATCATAAATTATCCCTTTTTAATTATATATTGATAATTTATCATAAATTAAACATTTATAATTATATTTTGATAATTTTGTCTAGATTATCCATTTATATTTATATTTTTATTCTTTCTGAACAATTATTCTTTTATAATTAATTATTGATATTTTCCCATAAATAATCCATTTATAATTATATTTGGATAATTTCCTGTAAAGAAACCTTTTATAAATATCTTTTTCTTATTTCTAATAAATTAACCTTTTATAATTATATTTTGATAATTTCTCTTAAATAATCTATTAACAATTATATTTTGAAAATTTCTCATAAATTGTCCTCTTATAATTATATTTTGAAACTTCTCTTATTTTTTTCATTTATAATTATCTATTGATAATTTCTCATAATTTATCATTTTATATTTATATTTTTATAATTTCACCTAAATTATCCATTTATAAATCAACATTATCATCCTTTGATAATTTTTATTCCATAAACTATCCTGTGATAATCTAGAAATTATTGATTGATAAATTCAATAATATGGTTACGTAACAATAACCTTATAATTATCCTTTAATAAATTTAATAATATTATCTTTGTTAATCTCATACAATTATTCGTTGATAAATCATTGTAATTATCACTTCATAATTCTTCATTATTATCCATTGATTATTCCTTGTATTTACGTTTTGATAAATATAATAATTAATCATGTGATAATTTTACATAAAATAATCATTTGATATTCTATTCTAATCATCATTAATAATTCGATGAAATTATATATTGTTATTTGTTATAATAATCATCTATTGATAAATTGTATAATATTATCATCGATAATAATTTTTTAATGATTCTCCTCTGATAATTTTATTTTAAGTTATCATTTGATAATATGTGTGATTATCATTGATAATTTGATGAAATTATCATTTGATAATTTTCATAAATTATAATTTTATAAATAAATGTGATTAAAGAAAATAATAATAATAATAAAATTCAAAAATAAACCCATAGTTAAAGTTATCATGAACTATTCTTAATCGTTCCTTATTATTATTATTATTATTATTATTATTTAAATTGAAAATAAATAAAACAAAAGGAAAGATAAAAAATAAAATAAAAGAATTCCAATATAATTTTTGTTTCCCACCCAAAAGAATGAAGGAGACTCACAAAGATGTTTGGAATCAAAATAAGGGATCTCAACCTTTAGAATGTAGGGTTTTAGTGTCTATTAAACTGATCATGATAAAACAATACCAAATGAATAGAATGATCCATCTATTTTAAAACCCAATATCAGATATGTATTAAGAAAAAAATGGAACCCTCATGAATATCCTATTTTTAATTCTCTGACCTCCTGAAAACAGTTATAGAGGCTGTAATTTTACCTGATTAAGAATTTTCATATTTAATCTTGTCGAAACTAATGAAGAGTCAAATCTTTGAAATACTTGGTGCATTTCATTGGGAAAATTATCTTCATATAAACATAAATAAAAAAAAATTCCATAAATAGGGTACTTGGGAAACTATTTCATAATGTACCCATGTTTTCCTATGCATGAAGAAAATATTTCCCAAAATACGTTTGCTTTTCCTTCCTTCCATAAAAAGTTAGGAAACTATTTCCTGATATACCAAATTTTTCATATTCTTAGAGAAACGTTTTCCCATAATACCATATTTTTTCTTCCTCCCATTAATAATTTAGGGTACACTGGGATATAGTTTCCTAAGTACCATGTTTAAGGAATTTGTTTTTTTTTATTCTAGTTATATGAGGAAAATTTCTATTTCAATTGAGTTCATGTGAAAATTTGATGAGAGAATGGGTAGTAAAATGGGTTATTTAAATCAAAAAAATATAATATAAATATTAAATAACTCAATTTAATGACCGACCTGAACAAACACTTGTTTCATGTAAAAGTTATGCCACTTTAAAGGCAAAATGTACATTACAGACCTAAATGTTGTCTCATATTTCTAAAACAATGCACCGATTGAGATATATAAATTATTTAAAAAATTTAATAATAAAGTAATTAAATATTTTAAAAAAGTATTATCATATTCCATGTTGTAAACACACAACAAACATAAAAGATATACCCTCCCTAGGGTAAAAATCATGTTTTAGAGGTAACTATGGAGTCCGATTTCAAAAATGATGCACCATTTTAGAGATATTCAATTAGTGAGGATAAATAATATATTAAAATAAAAAATAAATTATCTTCATGAGTGACCAGACCAAGAATCTGATGAGCATAAATCTTATACCCAGCCTAGGGTAAACTCTACACCCCAAACCTAATGGTGGTATTGGATTTCTCTTATGATGATTGTTTTGAGTGATATTAAATTGTTTTAGATAAATAACATGTTCCTAATTTAATATATATATTTTTCATTTATATTTTTTCTACACTGAGGCTCAATGGGACGTGAAATATCATACTTACTTAGTGCTAGAATCTGAAAATATTCAATAGAATATTCAAGGTTCTGATTGGGATTTTACCTTTACAAAAAATATTTAAAATATTTATGAATTTATTTTTATATAAAAATTATATTTCCTCCCAAAAGAATGTATAAATTATCAACAAGAGGGTATTTATTATCTTTATAACTTCATGATATTAAAAATCACACCTCTGTTAACTTCTAGTCATAGATATGTATATCTAGTAGTCTCGATTGAACAACTTAGGCTACAAAGCTCAAACATTAGACTCATGTTCCCTTGTTTTTTCCTAGATCTATCCACGAAATAGCCAAATCTGATCTAGTGGTAACATCATTCCTCAAAACACATTTTCTCTTTGATCTATGTTCCACACATGATGCTCCTTTTAAAATACATTAGTCTCCATCTCAATTCCTCAAAATCAAAAATATTTTTAAGGGTTGGGTATATTCCTCAAAATATGTGACACATGGTACACATCTTTCATACATAGATAGTGAGAAGGGTGGTCAAGAATATATTCCACTATCATTATCTTATCAGGGATATCAAAGGGTTCTATAAAATGACGTGATAACTTACCCTGCTTCCCCAAATTTTTATGACATAATCAAAGAGTCAGTCCTAAGAAAACTTGATATATCATAGAGAACACATAGGATCTCCTCCTATGGTAGGAATATAATCTCCATATTCATTGAGTGGTGATCAACCTCGTCATAACCAGATGAAATATCTTGGAGTCCTCTAAAACCAAACTAGACCCATAAATTTCACCTCACTAGCATCATTCCAAAAGTGTTGATTAACATTGTCTCCCATAAAGAGCCTCATAACGTGAAAACTGAATTGAAATTCAGTAACTTTTATTGATTATAAAATCATTCAAGGAATGGTTATCATTCCATGCTCCATCGAAGTCTAGCATTCAATATCAAACCATATCATCTAATATGCTTATATTCTACTTGGAAGTTCCATTAGTTTGAGAATGGAAAATCATTCTCAATCTTCGTTCCGTCCCTATCTATTTTTGTAATCCATGCCGTGATATAAAACATGTGTATCAACCCAACACACCTGGATCATGTTTATGTCCCCTTGATAGGATATATAGAGAAGGATATTGTGGTCCATATAAACAATAAATATCTCACCAAAGATATATTATCACCGACAATTCATAGCATAAACCATAACTTTTTTATCTATTGAATGTTTAGGGCAGTTAAAATAAGGTGATCATAGCGGATGAGACCCATAGGATATTACCTACTAACATTCCATCATCACCACTCCCATACTCATTCATGATGCAACATAGGGCACTACATAACTAATACCACAATCAAGGAGTGTTAGTACTAGATCTATTATCAATAATCTAATTATCTCAAGAAAAGCCTCTTCATAATGGTTTAACCACTAGAATTTCAATCACTTATTTTTTAGCACTATAAATGATTCTAAAAATCGAAAGAAGTCTTGGATAAAGAGTTGGTAATAACCTTATAAACCTAGAAATCTCATAATCTCAAACACATGTTGATGTTTCCAATACATGATTGTCTCAACATTATCTATGTTTAAAAATACACCAGTCTCAGACTCCACATGTCCAAGGAAGATTACCTCTTAAATCTAAAATTCATGATTTTATAGATTAGAGTAAAGGTTGTGTTCTTGAAGTGTACTTAGGTCTACCTCTTGGTTCCTAGATTGTATATATGGTGTTGGAGAGTAGTAGAGGATATCATTTGACGAACACCATGATGAATGAGTCCTTATATGTATGGATGATCTATTTCATGTGGGTCATAAACACTATCGACGTGTTCGTCATCATGAATGGCATTAGCATGTGATTATACAATCCACACATTCTCTAAAACACTATATTTTGAATATCCTCCTCTTTAACTATAAATTGGTGAAAGGCCAATCAAGGTTCAATATTGGATTACCACTTGGATCCCCATAGTTTATTGAAAATTTCATCGATCAAGGGAAATGGATAATGGTTCCTAACAGTCACCTAGTTTTACTTCTAGTAATCAATGCATAGTTAAAGACTGATTTCCACCTTCTTATAAGAAAATATGTGATATCAATGGTGAAGTACCCATCTTTATGAATCCATTCATATCTATGTTATCAACCAGAACCTTAAGTATCTATAGCTGAGTTGGTTCCACATGATATATGGTATCAAAATGGTTGCACACCGGACATTATTTCCTTTTAACTTCACCCACCGATCCCTTATAGTTTATACAAGGTAAAAGATCTAAAACAGATTGAACTCATTACTCAATATCCTGATAGAATCTAGTTCCCCGGAAGGATAAAGGATTTTGGAGTGGATGTAAGGGAATATTTGACCATAGATATGAACTCATACACCTATGATAGAAAATAAGTTGTCTTTTGGTTGAATAAACCCCGGTACATATACTATATGACATATGTGGAAGAAAAATCAATGTCATTCTCCTACACATCTAGTGATAATGCTGAAACCTTCTTCTTTATAGGGGTATTTTGGCTTTGTTCCAAAGTATTTCTATAAGACTAAGTTAAAGAGGCATCTTGTATAATGTGAAGGAACATACATATGAAATGAAATAGATTCATTAGGATAAAAATTAACCAGTCTATGAGATCTCCTAATGTTTCTCTTATCCAGTATATAGGATCAAACAAGGTTTTACTAGGAGTCAACCCTTAACCCATGGTATACCCCTCCTATCACTAAACCATGTTTCTATCCCTAGATTTTAGTCACTATCATCATATATATACTAACATATCTATAATATCAATTAAATTAATTAATTTCAACAATGATATATCACCAATCAATGTAAAAAAAATATCACATAAGGAGAAACTATCCAGAACAGATAGCCTAAATCAAGGCATTTAAATAATGAACTACTATAGAGAACAAACATAGGTATATATATTGTGTGTGAGCCTAAATTTCTAGTAATAATGGATGAAAACAACCATATTTCCATAAATCACACATCAATATCATGTGCATCACTCAAGGTGATTTTAATAAATGATTAAAATAAAACATAATTTACTATTTATGAAAACTCATAGGTCCACTACGTAGTGATGACTAGGCACTAACGTAGTTCCCCTTACCTTGTATCAACTATCCTATCTTCTGTATAACTTATCCCAAACAAAGGCATAGAGAAAACATATTAGTGATTCCTGACCCATTGATATCAATTTGAAACTTCCCAACCCAAATCACCAGTTTGATCTGGAATACCATGTGACCACATGTATGTCTCCATGTAAAAAAGAATCTATCGACTAGTAGTGAGAGTCTATGTCCATTAGTTGGGAGAATATACCATCATTATCATGCTATGAGACCAATAATAAAAAAATATGATAAAACACCATAGTAAACATGCAGAAAAACTAGATAAATGGAATAAATGTCAAATAAATTAAAACATACCCAATAAGTGGCAAGTATTTATAGCATAAATAAGAAAAATAATGTAAATAAATAAACATAGGATCCTCTAGAGTCCAACCTTGTATATTAATATCTCTATACTACTCTGCTCAGCTATCCACTATAGGGAACTTTAACTTCACTAAACCCCTCATGAAATCTAGAAGAACATCGAAATAACAAAGTATAGTGTGAGTAAAGACTTCATAGAACACCATAAATGCTTCCTTAACCTGATATGATCATGTATACAGGTGAGTTCTATAATAAAAATAAATGTTTAAGTGTATACTAACACACAATAAAAAATGTAGTGGTCATGCACTAACCAAGCCACCACAAACCCCTAACCATAATTGATTCAGCTAAATTTGGGATGCATAATCAAGGTTTCATAAGAATCAAGGATTATCCTTGTGGCTAATGAATCATGCAACTGTGTAACTTTTAATCACTACAAATCAAGAAGGTTATGTTCTTATCATCACCTTTGAATCAAGAGATACTCTGAATCCCCTAGTCATCGAGTATCAAAACCCTTTGAATTTTGTAGTCACCAAGTGCATCATGTAGCATTCTGAAAGATCAACTGTTTATTTATTTACATTCACTTCATTATTTCTTCCAGACATCATTTCCACTAATGGGAGGTGTTTAAATTTGTTTGACATGTATTCCATTTATTTATTTTCTAAACATGTTTACTATAATTATTTATTATATTTTTTTTTATTTTTGAATACAGATCTTATGACATGATACATAGGGTATAGTCTCTCTAATGATAGACTCATGCCCTCACTGCAATTTTTTACACTAGTGCAAAAAACGTTATTTAAGTCACCATTTTTTACGTCAGTTATATATAACCGACGTGATAATCTGTGAAACGTGGTTTTTTATGTCGGATATTTTATAACCGACGTAACAAATGTGGTGAGTAGATTTTTAACGTCGGTTATTTTAATAACCAATGTTACAAATCGCTCGTGTTCGGTTTTTACGTCGGTTATGTTATAACCGACATAAAAAACCAAAGCGCGGGGGTTTTTTACGTTGGTTATTTGATAACCGACGTAAAAAACCAAAGCGGGTGGGGTTTTTTATGTCGGTTATTTGATAACCAACGTAAAAAATGAGATATCTACGTGTTTTTTTACGTCGGTTATTTTATAACCGACATAACAAACCACATCGCGTGGGGTTTTTTATGTCGGTTATTTGATAACCGACGTAAAAAATGAGATATCTACACGTTTTTGAGGTCGGTTATAAAATAACCGATGTAAAAAACCACAGCATGTGGGGTTTTTTACGTCGGTTATTTGATCACCGACGTAAAAAACGAGATATCTACGAGTTTTTTACGTCGGTTATGTTATAACGGACGTAAAAAACTGTGATTTTTGAGGTCTTTTTTACGTCGGTTATTGTATAACCGACGTAAAAAAAACCCGTATCTGATACATTTATAACGTCGGTTATTATAATAACCGATGTTATAAATGTAAAAAACAGTTTATAACATCAGTTATTAAATAACCGACGTTATAAAAACATTTAAAAAATTAACAACCCCCGAGGATTTTCATTTACAAATTTTCGTTCGACAGTCCGGCGGGTCGACTCTCTCATGCGATAAACCCTAATCGGCTTGTAGATCTCGCTGTAAAACTCATTTTTCCTACAACGTTTATCATCTTTACTCTCCTCAGATCTATCATCTCAACTCGCAACACTCAAGTAAGCCTTCAACGAATTTATTTCGTTCGTTTTTTTCCCAGATAGTCTATATTTATGTTTTGCGATTTTTGTGTGCTTTTTTTCGTTCATTTTGTGTGCTTTCAACTCGTTCGATTTTTGTGTGCTTTTTTTCCCAGATCTATCATCTCAAATTGTTTTGTGTGCTTTCAACTCACAACATAAAAGGCATTCCAAAACCCCCATTTCATGTAAGCCTTCAACTCACAACACTATATTTTTGTATGCTTTTTTCATTCGTTTTTCCTACATCGTATATTTTTTGTGGTCCCAAATTTTTCTTTGATGGATTTGGATATGTCTTTAATTTTATATATTCATTTTATCTTGAAATTGGGTGCTTTTAATGTGTGACTCTTATGTTAATATTTGGGTGTATTTTATAACCTATGAAAGTGATTCATTAATTTTGAAAGGGGAATCCAATTATGGGTTTTTAATTCTTTGTTGTCATGTGGGCCTCAAATGGGGGGTTTTGAATGGGTGTTATGTGTAAAACCTTGTCACACTTCTTGAAGGTGTTTTATGAAAAAGTTTGTTTTTCATGTGTATTGTTTGTGACATTATTTGAGGTAAATTATTAAAATATGGGGGTGGTTTAATAAATGTGTATTGAGATGAAATTTATATTTTGGATTTGTATTGGTATGATTTTTTTCTTGAATGGGGGTTTGGAATGTCTTTTGTGTGCAAAACATGGTTGTTCCTCTGGGGATTGTTTTATGAAAATTGAAAATGATTTAGTGAGTTAAAAAAAGTGATAAAATGGTGTAAATGCAATATTTTGGCGATTTTATTCACCTAATAAGGGTTTTTGAAAGGTAAAGAGGTGATTTAAGATGTCAAACATTTTCAGAATGTTTTTTAAATTGAGGAATTGTTTTATTAAATTGTGATGTTGGTGCGAAACATGTTTGTGGACTATTTTGTGTGACTTTTTTGATAAAATAAATTATGATATTAGTTATTGAGAAACTTGTGATCATTTGACTAGTTGAATATCAATGATTATTTTTAATTATCATACGATCATTTAATTATCCATATTTAATAATATTTATTTCCATCTATTTCATGCTGAAGTATATATTAAATGTATGTGTTTTTCGTTGTTCACCATCCCTAGTTTTATATGTAAACCATTTTTTGGGGGGTTGTCCAGGGGGTGGGGGGCTGTCCAGAGGGTTGGGGGGTGTCCAGGGGGGTGTCCAAGGGGGTGGGTGGGTGTGGGGGGCTGTCCAATGGGGTGGAGGCCTGCCCAGAGGGTATTGGGGGTTATCCAGGGGGTGGGGGCTGTCCAGAGGGTTGGGGGGGTGTCCAGGGGGGTGTCCAAGTGGGTCGGGGGTGGGGGTGGTGTCCAGGAGGGGTGGATGGTGCTGTCTGGAGGGGTGGGGTGCTGTCCAGGGGGTGGGGTGCTGTCCAGGGGGTGGGGGGGCTGTCCAAAGGGTTGGGGGGTGTCTAGCGGGGTGTCCAAGGGGGTAGGGGGTGGGGGTGGTGTCCAGGAGGGATGGGGGTGTTGTCTAGAGGGGTGGGGGATGTCCAGGGGGTTGGGAGTTGTCCAGAGGGTTGGGGGGTGTCTAAGGGGGTGGGTGGGGGGGGGGGGGCTATCCAAGGGGGTGGAGGCCTGTCCAGAGGGTTTTGGGGGTTGTCTGGGGGGTGGGGGGCTGTCTAAAGGGTTGGGGGGTGTCCAGGGGGTTTTGGATTTACCTTGTGATTTTCTCCATCTGAATTTTTAATTTAAATATGATTTGATTCTCAGCTTTACTCCATTCTCTCCAATTTTCTATCAACCATGTAGGCGCCATGGTTTTCTTTTATTCAATGGAATTTAAAACTGTTATATCTAACTATATATTTTTTAATAATAATATTCAAGCATATGTTTTTAAATACGCATAGATTTGTTTTATATTTCAAAATTGTTTTACATTCAAATTATGATTTTTTTCATATAAAATTATATTTTTCTTATCTTAAAAATATATATATTTTTGATATTTGTTATAGGTAATAATGAGTCAAAGTTGGATTACGACACATCGAATGAGAAATGAATATGAGGAAGGTGTTGATGCCTTTTTGGAATTTGTTAAACGAAATGTTCTAAGTAGTGACATTTTTTTTCTCTCCATGCCTGAAATGTTTGAATATGAAGAAGTTGAAAAGTAGAGAGACAAAAGATCATCTGATATGTCATGGTTTTAATCCGATTTACAGCCCTTGGATTTGGCATGGTGAAACTGGATGAAATGTCACTGATGATGATGATGCACAAGATGGTAACTCTGATGGAATTGAAGAAATGATTCACGATATTGTAGCAGAACAAATTGAGATAGAACCGACAGTTGCGCGTCTATATGGTGATGCTGAAAAACTATTATATCCTGTTTGTACAGATTTTTACGGTTTTGTCGGTGGTGTTAAGATTGATTAAACTGAAGGTGAAACATGGATGGAGTGACAGAAGTTTTACAGAGCTGCTACAATTGATGAAAGATATTCTTCCAAAAGATAATGATCTTCCAGATTCACATTACAAGGCCAAGAAAATATTATGCCCGATGGGATTGGGATATAAGAAAATACATTCATGTGTGAATGAATGCATTATATATAGGAAGGAATATGAATTTCTGTCAGAGTGTCCTAAATGTGGGACATCACGGTATAAGGTGAAAGAAAAATCACAGGCTGATGTAGAGATTACAAAGATCCCTTCAAAGGTATTTTGGTATCTTCCAATATTTCATCGTTTCAAATGTTTATTTGCTAATTCAAATGATGCAAAAAGGTTAATATGGCATGCTGATGAGCGGGTATGTGATGGAAAAATACGTTATCCAGCTGATTGTCCACAATGGAAGAAAATTTATGCACAATATTCTACATTTGGAAATGAAATTAGAAATCTAAGACTAGGGTTGTGCACAGATGGAATGAATCCATACCGAACCCTTAGTAGCACACATAGTTCATGGCCTGTTTTATTGGTAATTTACAACCTCTCTCCTGAAGTTTGTATGAAGCACAAATATGTCATGTTGAGTATAATGATCTATGGTCCAAAGAAACCCGACAATGATATCGATGTTTACTTGTCACCGTTGATTGATGATTTGAAACTGTTATGGGATGATGGTATTTGGGTGTATGATTCTTATAAAATGGAATATTTTCAACTGCATTCAGTGCTTCTGTTCACTATAAATGACTTCCCAGCGTATGTAAATTTGTCTGGATACAGTGTTAAAGGGCATAAAGCATTCCCAATTTGCGAACAACAGACGTCATATTGTCAATTGCATCATGGGAGGAAAACAGTGTACATGGGTCATCGAAAGTTTTTGCCTATGGATCACCCTTATAGAAGACTAAAAAAGGCAATCAATGGCTCACAAGAATTTGATACTGCTCCAAAACCTTTATCCCCTGATCTGTATTTTGAGAGGGTGAAAGACCTTAATGTGACATTGGGAAAGAAACAGAAATCTGGTAATGATAGACATATTTGGAAGAAAAGGTCAATATTTTTTGAGCTACCATATTGGAGGTATCATGAAGTTAAACATAATATTGATGTCATGCACGTGGAGGAGAATATCTGTGATTGTTTGATTGGAACATTGTTAGATATTAAAGGAAAGACAAAATATGGGTTGAATGCAAGATTAGAATTACTATCAATGGGAATACGTTTGGAGTTAGCTTCCACTCTTAAAGGAAGACAAACATATCTTCCCCCGGCTTGTCATACATTATCGAAGAGGGATAAAATTAGCTTCTGTTAATGTCTTCATGATATCAAAGTGCATCAAGGTTATTCTTCTAATGTAAAATTTTTTGTCTCATTGAAGGACTTGAAGTTGATAGGTATGAAATCACATGATTGTCACGTCATGATGCAACAAATTCTACCAGTTGCATTGCGTGGAATATTGCCCATTCATGTCAGAAAGACTATAATGAAGTTGTGTTATTTTTTCAATTCAATTTGTAACAAGGAGATTGATGTGAATGCTTTGATCATTTTGGAAAAGGATGCAATTTTTATACTTTGTCAATTGGAAATGTATTTTCCTCCAACTTTGTTTGATATAATGGTGTATTTAATGATTCATCTGGTTCGAGAAATAAGGATTTGTGGACCTGTATATCTTTGTTGGATGTATCCTTTTGAAAGGTATATGAAAATATTAAAGGGGTATGTTAAAAATCCATATCGACCTGAAGCCTCCATTATTGAAAATTATATTTCTGAGGAGGTAGCAGAGTTTTGTACGAGCTACTTGGCTGCGGAACAACACATAAGTTTGCCTCCATCTCGCCATGAACGAGTTAATAATGAGGTAAAGGGGATTCGTGGATTGAAAGTCAAATCATTGTCAGCTGAACAGATGAAGAAGTTATAGTCACACATCTTGAATAATATAGATGATGCTCAACCGTATATCATATTGCATATTAATGAGTTGAAATAATGTCATCCAAAGAAGAAAGAAATGTGGATTTTGAATGAGCACAACAAATTTTTTTTTGTCATGGATTAAAAAGACTTTGCTTGGTAGATCAGATGTATCAGAGACATTAAAATGGATAGTGGGTGGTCCATGTTTAAATGTGATAACATGGTCCGGTTATGACATTAATGGTTATACATTTCATACGAAAGATCAAGACAACAGAAGTGCAGTTCAGAATAGTGGTGTATTGGTGTTTGCAGAAGCGATGCATTTTTCGAGTGCTAAGGACAAAAACCCAATTTCTGCATCAATTGCATATTATGGAGTGATTGAAGACATATAGGAGGTTGATTACTTTAAAATTAAAGTTCCTGTTTTTAACTGTAAATGGTTTATTGGTAACAATAGTGCCAGACATGACGAATTTGGAATGACACTTGTTAATTTGAATAGATTGGAAGACACAACTAATTCTTTTATAAAGGCAACACATGAAAAACAAATTTTCTATGTAGTAGATCAATCAGATATGCAGTGGGCTATTGTTTTACAAGGGAAAAAACAATTTGTTAGTGAGGATGAACTTGATGAAGATGCTTATTTATGTGAGATCCCTACTTCTATGGAAAGATTAGCAGAACATAATGATGAGCATGTTGAAGACATTTTTTGTGCCATAAGGAACGATCACGATGAAGGGATTTGGGAAAATAATCCATTTGTACATTCCTAAAATTACAGGTAACATATGTTTATTTCCTATTTGCATTTATTTTTTTCATAAATGTTAGATATTGTAAGTTATTTATTTATTAAAACATGTTTTAAAACAAAATAAGTATAAGTTTTTGTTTTTTTTAAGTTTGTTTAGTTTACTTTATCATGTTTATAACCATTACATGAATTATATATCTATTATTTTTGTTCAGTAACAATTACTTTACCATGTTTACCATGTTTACTAGGTTTACCATGTTTACCATCTTGACCATCTTGACCATCTTTACCATCTTTACCATTGTTTAACATGCTTACCATATTACCAATGTTTACTATTACATAACTTAGTACACTTTTATATTTTCTGATTACAGTGGTATTAAAATATTTGAATTTGTATATTTGTAAGTTCTTTATTTATTAAAACATGTTTTAAAACAAAATAAGTATAAGTTTTTGTTTGTTTTATGTTTGTTTAGTTTACTTTATCATGTTTATAACCATTACATGAATTATATATCTATTATTTTTGTTCAGTGACAATTACTTTACCATGTTTACCATGTTTACCAGGTTTACCATGTTTACCATTGTTTAACATGCTTACCATATTACCAATGTTTACTATTACGTAACTTAGTATACTTTTCTATTTTATTATTACAGTAGTATTAAAATATTTGAATTTGTATATTTGTGAACTGACGTTTGTTTTTTTGATTTGAAGGATAATGGTAGATTATTCGGTTGATCAAACACATGATTCTGGAGATGATAATATTGCTGGTCATACCTCTGGGGATGAATATTGACATGCTCCTATTAAGACAAAGAGTTCAAAGGTTGGTAAACGTGGGTGCACACGTTTACCAAAATTATCACTTTCCCGTACGCAGGATCAGAGGATAGTCATTGAGTTTGATGATGATGATATTCCTAGAGGTCCGAATGCAAAATATTTTAAGAGTTTTATAGCAACTCAGGCTAAGATCAAAGTAAGCATTCTGTATGATGATTGGAGAAGTGTGGACAAAGCAATAATCTATCAGTTGTGGGAGACGATTTTGGTAAGATCTTTTGTCATTGTTTGACTATTATTTTAATGTTTCTAGTATATATAATATGTTTAAACTCTTCTTTATCAGATGACATTTGATATTCCTGACACTTGAGGAGTCAGGAAGAAATGATTATCATTGGCTGCCAGGAGATGGAGGGATTTAAAATCAAACCTCTCATCTGATTTCATTTATGGTCATAGGAATCATGACAATCCATGTCGTATATATCCTTTTATATATGAAGACACATGGAGACAGTTTTTTGAAAGTAGAAGAAAAGGGTCATTTTTGGTAAGGGCAATGTAAACTTTTATAAACTTTCTTATATAAATGATTTTATTAATGTTTTGTTAATGATTTATTATTCTTAAATTATAGAAAACAAGGAAAGCTCATCAGGAGATCCAATCGAAAAATATATACCCTCATATTTTATCTCGGGGAGGGTATGCATTATTGGAAGAACAAATGATGGCGGAAAAATTTCAACAACTAAGAGCTGAGTCTTCAAGCTCTGGAGAGGTGGCCCCTCCATCCCCTCCATCTAGAAATGAAAAATGGAAGAGAGCACAGAAGGAAAAAAGGGCAATATCTTTCGGAAGAATCGAGAATCATAGCTGAGAGGATTGTGAGATATCTATTTTATTTATTTAAGTTAACTATTTTCTTCATATAATTTCAATCATTACAGAAATGTTCAATTAATTAATACAGGACTCTCTTGAGGAGAAGAGTTCACAGGGGACATTTACAGCTACTGGGAGGGAAGATATTTTATCTGCAGCATTGGGAAGGCCCGAACATCCTGGTCGTGTAAGAGGATATCCGGCAGGTGTATCGGTAAGAAACGTGTTTCCACGATCTTCAACTTCTAACGTTGAGGGGGTTTATAAAAAAAATAGAATCCTTAGAGGCTGAAGTTCAAAATATTAATGCGACGATAGAGGACAAGATTAGAGCGTCAGTGTAGTCTATGTTTGCAGAAATGCAAAGACAATTTCAGACTGCAGCTCCCACTCCTCCACCTCCCCCTGCAGACCCCATTATTTATCCTCCACCTCCGCCAGTAGCTTCCACTCCCCCACCTCAGCCTGTGGACCCCATTTTTAATCCTACTCTTCCGCTGCAGCTTCCTACTTATTGCGAGTTGTATGTTGATGATTCTTAACATCATATAGTAGCATATGGGTTGGTATATTGTATAGGAGATACAGTTCATCATCAACAATTAGAGGTAGAGAATCAGAGGGTCACTGTACAAGATATTATAGATAAATCAGCTAGGGTACCAATACCTACAGATGAGGTGGCGACAGTTGGACAGAGTATCAGCCATTTTTTAATTTGTCCATCCAAACTTCTTCGACTCATTACCATAGAGGTATGAATGTTATATCTTTTATTTTGGTTTTTTATTAAAGTTGTTTTATCATTTGAAAACTAATATATTTTTCAATTTATTTTTACAGGAATACATTAAAGGTAAAGAAATACTGTATAGATAACAACAAAGACAAATGGCTATGACATCAGATACAAATTCTAGTAGTCTTGACAGATTGTCAAGATATTCAAATTTGTTGGTGGGTTATTATGAGTTTCCAATGGAAGATCATGTTTGTGGACGCGAAATAAGTGCGGGGATTACAAACACTGATATCTTGGAACTTGTTACTGGAGATAAGTTGGGCATCAACGTGGTTCAAATTTTTTGCAGGTAAGTCTTAACACCTTTTCCCTGTGTTATATTTATTAAAAATTTATACTTATGTATGTTTTGTATTAGGTATCTTTATAAAATTTGTGAGAGGAATGAGCTGACAGATGTATATGGATTCATGGACCCACAATTGATTTCCCCTGAAGCATGTGCATTGAATGAGGAACAAAGAATGGTTTATATTTCTGAAAGACTTGAAAAGAATATAGTCACACAATTTTGGATGATGCCTTTTTGTGAGAGGTATGAAACACATTTCTCTCATAGAATTAATTATATTTTAACATAAAAAACCACTAACTTTTAATTTCCTTTTATCAGTGATCATTGGATGTTAGGGGTTTTTTTCCTAAGGGAGAAATCACTTTATTGGATATGCTCTGTCCATGGTGATGTGCGGGAAAGTTTTATGAATATATTGGAAAAGTAAGTTTCAATTTCTCAATAGTTTTATATATTATAATGAATTTTAAATTTACCCCATTCGTATTAATTTCTAACAGTGCATGGGCCTACATTTGAAAAAACACAAATAAAAGGAATGCAAATATCAAATATGTAAATGCGAAGGTAAATATCCATTTATAATTTGTACCTTTTGATTTATTACATAAAAATAATATATTGAATTTAAACTCATTCAAACAGAATTTTCATGAACAACAAGGCGTCATCGAATGTGGATACTATTTGTTAAGATTTATGTATGAAATAATAACAACTGGGATAGTTGTAAATTTTGACCTTATACGATTTCCTCTTAAACTTTTCCATAATATTTCAATTTGATTTATTCATTATACACATTAACTACTATCCTTTTCATTTGTAGATTTTTGATGACCCTCAACCATATACCACTAAATACATCAAACACTTACAAGTGGAGTGGTCAAATCATTTTACAGGTTTGATTGAATTTTAGTTGTTTGTAATGTAAAATGTAATTTTTAATATTGTCATTGTAATTGAGTATTTGGTAGTTGTTTAGGTTGGATTTAGTTTTTTTGATGTTGAAAGTGTAAGTTTTGAATGTTATATATCTGAATGTTTAATTTTTCTCTACTTATTGTTTTGGTCTACTTATGATGGTTTTTCTGGTATGGATTTTGGTATGTATGGGAGGGGTTCCAAGGGTATGGGGGTGTGTTCAGTGGGGTTGGGGGTGTCCAGGGGTCTGGGAGGGATGTCTGGTGGGGTGGGGGGGGAGTCCAGGGGGTTGGGAGGGCTGTCCAGGGGTGTGGGAGGGCGGTCCAAGGGTGTGGGAGTGCTGTCCATGGGGTGGGGGGGGGTATACATGAGGGTGGGGGGGGGGGGGGTTGTCCAGGGGTGATTGGGGCTATCCAGGGGTGTGGAGGGGGCTGTCAAGTGGGGTGAGGGGGTGCTGTTCAGGAGGGTTGGGGGGGGGGGGTTGTTGAGGGGTGTTTGGGGCTGTCCAGGGGGTCGGGGGGTAGTCCAGGGGTGCGGTGGGGGCTCCAATGGGGTGGGGGGAGGGCTGTCCAGGGGGTATACATGAGGGTGGGGGCTACAATGGGGTGGGGGAGGGCTGTCCATGGGGTATAGATGAGAGTGGGGGCTCCAATGGGGTGGGGGAGGGCTGTCCATAGGGTATAGATGAGGGTGGGGGCTGTCTAGTGGGGCAAGTTTTATATGTTATCAATGTAAATGCTTAAATTTGATCTCCTTCTGTTTTTTTGGTACGATTTCTTGATTTGTTTTTTGGTTGATTCTGGGGGAGTGCAGATGACTGCAATCAATTTTTTTTTAAAAAATTTTCTTTCACTTCGGTTGTTTTATAACTGACGTGATAAAGAAAACATGAAGGGTTTATCACGTCGGTTATTTCATAACCGACGTGATAAAAAGCCTGGGAAATGGTTTATCACGTTGGTTATTTAATAAACGACGTGATAAAGAAAACGAGAAGGGTTTATAACGTTGGTTATTTAATAACAGACGTGATAGAAGGTCTGGGAAAGGGTTTATAACTTCGGTTATTTAATAACCGACGTGATACAAGGCCTGGGAAATGGTTTATCACGTCGGTTATTAAATAACCGATGTGAAACACATGGGGCTGGGTTTATAACGTCGGTTATTATATAACCGATGTGATAAACCCCCCCGGTTTATCATGGCGGTTATAAAATAACCGACGTGAGAACCCCCCCCCCCAGAACGGTTTATCACGTCGGTTATTCAATAACCGACGTGAAACATGTAGGGTCTGGGTTTATAATGTCGGTTATAAAATAACCGACGTGATAAACCCCCCGCCCCCGGTTTATCATGACGGTTATAGAAAAACTGACATGATAAACCATTCCGAGGGGGGTGGGGGTGGGGGTTGGGTTATCACGTCGGTTAAGAAATAACCGACGTGATAAACGATTTCGCAGGCCTTTTATCACGCCGGTTATTTAATAACCAACATGATAAACCATTTCCCATGCCTTTTATCACGTCGGTTATTAAATAACCGACGTGATAAACGATTTCCCAGGCCTTTTATCACATCGGTTATTAAAATAACCGACGTGATAAACATCCCGATTTTTGTTTTTGACGTCGGTTTTTAAATAACCGACGTAAAAAATGTTATTTATAACGTCGCCCGTATTAACGTCGGCTAGAAACCGACGTAAAAAATGAAAAATAACCGACGTAAAAAACGTTTTCTACACTAGTGTTAGCCTCTTGTGTAAAGGGATTCATGCATGAGGTTAAGTGGTATTCCAACATAGACCTGCTGATTCAGGTCATGATGTTACTTTATTCAAATGTATTTTTTTTCCAGAAAAAAGATAATTAATATCCACATTAATTATATCTATAAATTCTATCAATTTAGTAGTTAAAAATTAATATTAATATTTTTGAAAAACTCCCTAACAATATTAAAGATAAACTCTATATATTCAAATCGGTTTGAATTTGAATATCTCATGATATAAAATTTTGATGTGAATACTTATTCCGGATAAATCATATTAAATTAATGTTTAGTTCATAATTAAAAAAAATTAAAATAATTCATATAAATTCTATATAATTAATGAATTATTTTAGAAAAAAGAAAGTACTAATTATTTCTATAAAAAATAGGAAACACAATCATATTTGGAGAATAATGTTAAAAAGGATATTTATATTTTATAGAAAAACCAATATAATTTCCTAGAATCACATAGAAAAATCTACATAGGGGTTTCACGTAGTATATTAACATAAGATAATCACATAGGTGATTCACATGGGTAATTCGAATAGAAAATTCACTATGTAAGATAATTTATCATGTATTCAGAAAATTGACACAACTAATTTAAATATGGGCATTTACATAGCCATTTCACTTAAGAAATATCATGCAACTATTTATAACTATATATCAAATTTATTTATATAGGGAAAAAAACTTTTCCTATAGCTGAAAAACCACATACGTTTTTTATGAGATAAGAAAATATTCTCACATTGGAAACATTCTCACATAACCAAATTCACGTAAGGGATTTTGGAATTAAAAAATAATAGCGACTTATCAAATTTCAGGAATAATATAGACCATCTAAATAACCTAATTTTCATTAGGTCTAGTTGAATTATATTTATATAATTTCATTATATTTTAAAATAATCAAGAAAAACTTTAATGGGTGTTATGTATCCCAATTTATCATCAATATACTGTAATAAAATGGTGTTGGAAAACTATAGATTTCTGACTAAAACATTTAGAAAATTATAACCCAATTTAGAACATGAAAAAAATTGATTGATAGTTTTATTTATTTCATTTAATTATATAATTTTTTAATATTTCCAACATGATAATAATCACTCAATTTAGAGTTGTGTAGAAAACGTTATGGTTGAAATATATAAGGTAACTGAAACTTGTAAAGTAGTTATGGGGTGAAAATTGGCTATGTGTATTTTGTCTACGTGGAAAAATTTTCTATGTGGGAATAGTACATTAGCTATGTGGGAATAGTAAAAAAAAGTATAAATGATATTTTAAGGTCCAAAATGACATTTTTACTATAATAACACTTCATATTTGCAGAACATTTTATAAACAATAAAAACAAGAAATCTCAAGAAAAATTATGTAAAGAATAAAAATATATAATAAAAGTTAATAATTATTTTGATTAATATATATAAAAATATAAATAAAAAATAAATTAATATATTATAAAATAAAATAATCAATGAAAAAATGAATATCAAAAACTTAAAACTAAAACTAGATTAAAATATAATTATTCCATGACAAATTATAATTACACAAATCAGAGTATTTATACTTACTATAAAAGATGTTTTTTTTAAATTTAAAAAAACGTATTAATATTTTAAATACATATATTAGAAGAATAAAAAACAATTTGAATTATCAAAACATAATGTCATTTAAATATACACATAAATAATAAAATAAACTACAATATTTTATACTCTTATATTGTCACGAATATCTTATTCAAACTTATTGAGAAGAATATTTGACTACATGAGGTGTGACAGAGCCTTAAGATTATTAAAGAAAAAAACAAGGGAGAAATTATTGTAAAAACATTATCTTTGGATTAATAGAGAAATTTTTTTTAAAGAAAAATATATTTGAAATATTTTTTATGAGCGGTAGTGTAGTTTTAGGAAAAATGTATAAGTCTTGTGAGGCATTTTAGTTACATGAGAATTCCGCCAAACCATTTTTAATAAAAAATCCATAACTATATAGTTATATTAATATCAGATAATCTTGATAGGAATATCCAACCTGTGGTGTCAGATAATAGGTGGCCATGTGAGGATAATTTTCTTGTACACTAAAATTATTCATGAAATGGACCATAAACAAAAACCCAACATCATTTTAAAATATTTAGTATAAGGAAAGTTTTATTTTAGTAAATAATTTTACAATTGAGTTTTAAAAAACAACATGAAAAAAGAAATACAAAAAATGAAAAATTAATTTGACATAAGAAAGAGTAAAAATTTATTTCGTTTTTTTCTTCTAATTTTCAATCCCTTATTATAAATGACATTATTTATAACTACCCCCTTTATATAATAAATTTAAATTTTTAATTATTTAATATGAATTTTTTAGATTTTTTTAAGAACTTCATATAGGTATTAAGAAAAATTATCAAAAGAGGATCCATAAAAGTAAAATCATCCTTGAAAACATAGATTTAACAATTTATCTACATAGAAAATAAATTTAATTATTTATCCAATTTTTAAAAAATAATTTTACATACCAAATAGAATTCTATTATATGAAATATAACAAATAGTAAAGTATATGCTTCATTTTTCTCATCCTCAAAGGCTATATTAATTTTTAGATAAATAATTTCAAAATCTAAGTAATAGTAATAAGTATTACCTACCAATATTTATAACAAATTTTTAAGAAAAGATTTAGAAAATTATCCCACTACATTTCTAGATTAATATAATTGTAGTCTAAAAAATATCCTCTTAAAATTTTCACATGTGTATACAACCATTAATTTTATATATTCAATATATAGTGGGTTAATATTTCATTACAAAAATTAGAATTGGGTTAAAATATTTTCTATCTATTCTGAAATAAATGACCTCATATTCTTGTAATTTTATAAAATAAATATTTACTATTCATGGTCAGTGGGGTTTCGTTGATGTTGATATTTCTTTATATTTTTAACCTCAACTTCTAGAAGTATATATTTCATACAAATATAAGTGTTGATACAAATAATCTTGAACAATTTCCATTATGTCCCAATTTTTACACTATATCAATTTGTCAAAAAGTTTTAATTCATGATTGGGGAATATATATTAATAGTAATAAAATAAAATTAGTTTATCCTTTCAGGAAAGACACATTTTAAATATTGGGGAAGAGTATTTAATTCCAAAACTATTTTTTTTGTATTTATGTAGGACATTAATGGATGTTAGGCCAATGAAATTATTTATATACTCATTATTACTATCTATATAATGTGAGTTAATACAAATGAGTTTTTTTAGAAACATCAATTGTAATAGATATCACTTAATAATGAAACTTGTCAATTAATAAATAATAATTACATTTTTAAAAACCATAAAACACTCAAATAATGAATAAAAACCCAATATATTGGAATGCGTTTAAAATTTAGAATATGTGGTTTTTTTATTTTATAGGATTGTATGTCCAATGATCTGGTATAATGGATTACTCCTCTATATGGTTCCTTATTGAATAATTTTTTTGAATTAACTATTTCACCCAAAAAATACATGGATCATGTTCTATTAAAGTCATTTAATTTTATATTTCAATTTTAAGAAATGACCTTCCCAAAAGAAGTTGAGCATGTACATATGTGTATATATGCTCTATTTTTACTCAAACAATAATGACCTCAATTATCCTAATGGGTGTGATTTTTTTAATTGAATAGATTCACTATAATTTCAATTTGTTGAAGCTTTCCAACCTATAATGAAATATACGTAGATTGATTAATTGATTTTCTTAAAGTATAAAAATAAAGTATTTTATCAAAAATTAAATTATCCATTATTGTTTAAGGCATGTTGAATATCACTTTTTGCATTTTTCTTGAATTTCTAGTTTTTTCATTCTTTCTTATTTTTTCCTAATTTTTCCTATCAATCATGTTTGATTTGTGAAAACATAACTAAAATTTTTAGTCTAATGATAAATCTATTTATAATCATTTTAAAAGCAAAAAAACATAAAAAGTATCAATAATATCCTTTTAAATTTATTTATCATTTTTTATATATTTTGAAACACATCTTAGAAAATGGGCTATAATGGTTGGATTAAGGGGATCATCTATTAAAACTCAATTTACTTATATGGTTTATTTTTATTGTGACACAGAAGAGTGATTTGAAGCTGGAAAATATATATTAATGGTTTTATCATATGTAGGAAGAATATGATACCTAAGTTAGGATGTAATCTTAAGTGTAATTGCAATAAAATTTCTATTATATTTTTGTTTACCAAAAATTAAGAATATAAATTAACTAAAACATGCATCTTGATATTTTACAAACCCCTTAATAGTTTTCCTAGTATATTAAAAAAATCATAATTGTGTACTTGGGTAGTTTTTTAGAATTGAAAAATTATTACTACCATTTGTTTCATTATTCCTTCACGAATAGTCCAATATTTTTGTGGTATAAGGGTGTTATTATTGGGTGATATAGGTGGATGATTCCCTTTAACTTAGTGGTACCAATATTAATTAGGGTGAAATAATGTCCCTTAATATATATTGTATTTATCCTTTCCACTCATTATTAGGATTCAACATGAAGTTGTCACTATTAAAATTAGTAGTTTCTAAAATAAACCCCATGAAATATTCTTGTATTTCACTCAGATGGATCCTAAATTTATATGAATTTATTAGTTATGTATATAAATATAAAAAAATAACATAGTGAATTGTTATGAAGATATTAGGACATAATATTTTAAATGACCATTTGTTATAAAATCACAAGAATTTTTATTAGTTAAATGTACATATTTGTTTACTGGGATAAAATGTTTACATCCATCACTCATCTAATGGGTTTTATCTAACATATCCCAAATTTATGTTCATTTTGATTCACATGGTATATAATGTAAGGATCATATGATGGGGTTTTATACCCTTGATAAATACTAAAAACAAAATTTTTCATTTTTTGATATATGGACACAAGCTCCTCACATAATTATTCACTTAGTAATTGATTACTAATCATGGAATAAGGGTAACTTGAAAATTTTATCTTTAATATCTCCCCAAACTGATAAATATTCACTTCTCATGATTCCCTAATATAAAAAATTTAATTTTTAAAGGATTTATTGTAATTAATAGAGAAAAATATCTCTAAATAGTAGTTTAAGGTCTGGACAACCCCTAATAGTGGAAAATAAATAATAATACTAGTGTTTCAAAAAAACATCAATAGAGAAATTGAATTCCAAGAATTATATAAGGTAATAAACCAAAACTTGTGCTTATATTTTAGAGAATAAAATATTTAACTCACTAATTTTTTTGTGTCCATAGTAAATATAATATGGATTTTTTGGGGCACATAAGCTAGTATCTCAGCTCTGTGTTTCCTTCATTTCGGGTGCATTGTTTGGGTGTAGGTTGGTTTATAAAAATAGGGTTAGTTAATGATTTTCAATTATAATAATTACTAGATGTTATTTTAATGTGTTTATTTGGTTCATTCTTATTTTGATAGAAACATTCTTATTAGTATTCCACAATGTATTCCTCAATTTGATTTGGTTCTCTTCTCTTGATTCTTGAATGTAGGTTTGAAATATTTTTTCAATTTCATAATATATTTTAGGAAGCATACCATTATATTATTTTTTCACTCATATAATTATAGAAACATATAAATATTAATTAATATTTAAAACACATTGTTTATAGAAAGATAGAAAAAATTGAAAATAATGAGAAATACTACAATAAATAATAATAAAAATGGAGAAATGGAAAAAATCACAAAAATATGACTATAATGAAGAATACTGACCCAAATTGGTAAGATACCAAGATGAACAAATTATTTAGATATTTATGTGAATCCTTTCCAAAAAATTCCAACTCAATTTGACTATTCAAGTGATTATAAAAATTACACTCTGTGTAAAATAAAAAATAAGATAAATTAGAGAAAACAATAAAAAGAAATATAAATGAAAAGTATTATGATAAATTAATATGTGATTTACTTTGGTTATATGATTTTTATTACCCATAAATGACCCAATTTTTTTTATTATCCTTAAGCATCAAATGATTTATTTATTTCCTTATAATTTTTAGAGTAATGTAGTAACAATGGGTTTTATTCTAGAAAAGGATTTCATAATTGAATTAGAAAACAATTTATTTGAAGTAAAATAAATAGGATTTAATAAAATGGTGGTTACATGATCTCATAATATTATCATACATAGAAATATCATTAAAATAACTAAAAATTTACGTTATGATTAAACATGATCATCTACAAGACATTCCCTATATGCTCACCCATCTGTTCTTCAAGGGATAACATTAAATATTTTAAAAATTTATTTTTAACACCTAAAAATAGTATATTATTGAGTTTATAAAAATAATAATTCTAGGATTTAACTAAAAAATATGATAGCTGAATTTCACTTGTATGTATTTATTTCATTTATACACTTTTTTCCTCAAGGATATTGTACCACAAAAAAATGAAATTTTAGGGACATTGTAAAAAGCATGATTAATAATAACCATGAATCCCAATCATAATGGGGAGAATCATGAGTTTTATGTCATATAAATTGGTTCTTCATAGTTTCCCTAACCATTCATCTAATCCATGTGACCTACACATGTGTCTCGATAATTTTTTGTATAGTTTCCCAAAACATGCATCCGACGATATGATCTATGCAGAAAACATAATTATGAAATTCTCAATTTTAACTTACTTTTTTTCACACATTACCCTAATCCCATCTCAATAAAATTCTGTATAATACTCTCTAGTTTAATCAAACTATACTCTAAACATACATGGTTATACCATTCGTTTCAAGTGATTCCATGAAGATAATATCCAACTTTTTTCATCATGAATTATTACTCTCCTAATATATCCTCTTATTCCACTAGGCTTTTTTTATTATCCATGAACTATCTAGACATAGTGGAATCTTCCATGGAAAGGGAGTTTATTAATGAATATTTTGTGGTTATTGGTGCAAAAAATAGTTATTATCCATCCTAATATTCAGTTATTCAGTGAAAGAATTTTGATTTCCAATAGTGGAGGCAAGTATCTCTACATAATATCCATTAGTTTGGTATATAAATTTTACTTTAATTTTAAATGCATTATTCCTATTAATTTTATCCTTATATCTATTAAAATTGATTTATTTATAATTTTGCTTCATTTTTCTATTGAATGTAAGCATTTATAAAGTGGATATTTCTTTATCATTCATGTGTTAGATTAAAAAAGATAGTTATTTATGTTTATTAGGTGTTGTTAAAATATTTCCAATGTTGTTTTTGTGTTCATACGAATTTATAAATAGTTTTCAAAAGAGTGTAATATTTCTAAATAAACATTTCATAATTTTATTTATGATATGATTGATAATGAAATAATTTAAAGGTAATTATTTGATATTAAATGTTATTTTTTTATTTATCACAGAAAATTGTTTAATATTTTAGGAAGGAGTATTGAGTACAAATGTTATGAGATTTTTTTATTTGATTTTCATAGAGGCCTCCAGTTGTACCATGGGTATTCAAGATAAGTTTTATACTATCTTAGATTACACATTGGATAATAAACATAGAGAAGTTATGTTCTTGATAAGAGGATTTCCTCCCAATAACAATAAGAAGTAAATTTAGGGTCATTGTGTTCCAAGTTCACCATAGGCTGGTAGGTATTATTTAATCAAGGTCCTAGGTCACCCCATTACACTCAATATTGATACCAATAATTGTAAAATTTTCAAGATATGTTTAATCATTAAATGGTTTAATTTATAATACCTAAATGATTTTATTCTTTATATTCATCACATTTTCTATATTTGTATTAATTTTCAAAATGGTAGGTTTCAAATAGAATTATTATTATTTATTTACCAATATAAAAAAATTAATGTATATCGAACATGTGATTTTATATTTCTCTTTAATATGATTTATTTAGATTCATGGTATTATATTACAAGGAATATTCATCCCAACCTATATGTACCCACCAGTTTTGTGTATATCTTATTGTGTCTGATTTAGGAAAAATTTGAGGAGAAAATTTCTTTTTTGATTATGAGGTGATGACATGTGTCATTAGATAATAGATTGTATAGTGTGTTGGGAAATTTTGAGTTGTAAATATATTTCCAAATTATTGATTCCCTTCATTTTTATCTCCTTATATATTATTAATATCATGTAGATCACTTTATATACTACCAATAAAGTCATGTTTGGTTGTTTATTTAGGATTAATTTTAACTTGTGTTGTGTTTAGGTAGAACTATGATCCAAAAAATATTATTCACATTGCATGATTATCAAATGTATGGATATATCCTATTGGTATTACTAGTATAATTCTATTATGTTTTGTTTGATTTATGGTGTGAAATAATTCTCTATGGTATTTTAGAAACCATTGATTCTAATATCTAACATGTGGAAATTGGGAATGTGTTTTTGGTCATATAGAAAGTTGATTTGGGTGAAATAATATATTGACTTTGGTAGGTTCATTAAAAATTATATAAGATACCTATAATTATTTAGGTATTATTGGTAGAAAAAATATAAGACTATTAGAGCATGATAGGTAGATTTGAGGAATGTTTTAGCCAACCCTTTCTTGTATAAAACCTCATGTTACCAAGGGTGGTTGAGATTTTTTCTTTATATTGAGGCCTTCATTTTAAAAATTTTTCAAGACATTTTGATTGTTTTTACCACTGTTATTAGTTTTCTAAAGAACTTATAAGTTATTTTTAGAAACTATTTGTTTTTTAGTTAATTTTAGTTGAAAACCAAGGGTGCACAGTTACTATGAATTTTCTGTAAAACCATGAATCTACTATCCAACCCATTCTATATGACTTATAATGTAATTTTAATATTTTATCCAGGGTCCCCTAATATGTTCATCCATATAATAAATAATTTTAAAAAAATGATGGTTTACATTCCCACCCATGTATGTTATTTTAAACTCCATATCTATTTTCAATATTTTCTTATGAGGAATTGAATAAATGTTGATTTGTATTAGTTTTATTTAAAGTTGACTTGTGTGTTGATTTAATTTTATGTTTCATGTTATTATATATGTTTCCTCTTATAAATAATTTATATTAACCAAATATTTAAATCTATAATTAAATTTTCACAAGGAAACTCTCATATAGACCAAAATCTTGTTGAGTTAGTTATTCATAATATTCAATATTTGGGTGAATAAGGAGAGATTGATCAAGATTATATAGTTGATCATGGTCAATAATTCACCATGAAAAACCCACCATCATTTCATGATGAATGAATATCATAAGAACCTTAATAATGGATGGAGAAAATTGAAATAATATTTGGGTTTATTTAGAAAACATAAATTCTTAAAATCTAGTTACCCATGTATCTGGTGGTTTTTTCAAGTCATAAGTTTTTTAGGTCAGTTGTGTAGGAAAATATATATTAAGTAATCACTTGGTCTAAGTAGAAGGATATGTTCAATCAATAAATTTACCCATACAATTTGATGATGGATAAATCCATGGAGTTCATGACAGTAGAGAAATGGAATAATTTTTTATGGAATATGATTCTATATTTATTGAGTTAGTTATATTTAATTTGAGATTTTTTCTATTTAATTCCTCAAGGATTGATAGTATGACATGGTCTTGAAAACTAATATTAGATAAAAATACCTTTTCATCTTCTTACCTATGGTGTGGTGTTCAATAAGGTGGTGATGTCTGATACTAATATAGTATGTCGTATTGGTCTGGGTGGGTCTCACATTTATATAGGAGGAAGAAAAGGTCCCATGTATGGTTGGAAGTTGAAGAATGAGGAATATTATAGGGGTAGTATTAGGAGTGTTCAATATCCCTATAACCCCACTTCTTTTGATCCATTAGGGCATATGCCTTTAGTAAATTTTTAATATGGGAAGTGTAATCATTATAAACTATATTTACAAGAATATCCAACATCTTGGGAATTTTGGGGTTATATGGGGAATCCAATTTTTTTTTAAATCACATTCCAAATATTATTTAATATTTTTTATCTCATAGTATATGCTCTTAGGTGAAATTTAATGCATTAATGGGAGTAGGTTTTCATTCATAGATATGAAATGATACCAATAAAATGAAAGATAAGTCTCAACTAGACCTAAAATCTAAATGTTTCCCATATTTGGAATCTTATGTACTAAAGATGATGAAACTATAGAATAAGAAGTATGGTGTGTGACATTAATTGCATCTTTTATTGCCTTGGAATTTAATTATATTTGTATAGCAACTTATATTAACTCTTACTAAATGATTGATTCATTGGGAATGCTAAATGAGTTGATTCCTTTTACGATTCAATTTTATACTCCTTTAAATAATAATAAAGAACAAGGTTTAAGTTTGTTTATGTCATGTGATAGTTTTCAATGTTGAAATCAAGTTGAAGTTTATTGTTCTTAAATAAGATACCTTTTATCTTTTTTTGTGTGGATTGTGTGATCAATTCAAAATATTAAATTGATTGATATCCTTATGATAACTTATTTCATTCTCCTGATAGAGATGATCATATCTTTCATGGTGATTTGGATCCTAGATCGAGTAAAGAAGTACATATATTTGTAGAAATCATGTTGATCTCATTTCACTAATCTAGTTTTCTATTATATAATATCAAATAGAATTCATGTAACTTTCTTCTTATAATGGTGGATTGGCATCAAAAATATTTTCATGATGATTTAATTAAGGTAAAACTATAGAGAGATATGTAGAATTATCTTTTATTTTCATTCATGGATAAGTCACATCAATTTTACATCATACCAAATAGATCAACCAAGGTTAAAGGACTAATATTCAAGATTGAATATATTGAGATTAATGGTTCCACACAACCTATAATTTCACTATGTACAACTATGAAAAGCCATATATTTTTAGTAATATATCTAATTAATGGTTTATTAATATTCATCAATATGAATTTATATATTTAAATTAAACGTATACATATATAATTATTTACGGTATAAGGGATTATAATAAACCAATATAACACACACCTAGATTCCCCAGTGGGTCAAGCCTCACCCCTCCCTACATGGAATGGAAAACACCCATTAGACTTATATTATTACAACATATATCATTAATTACAAGGGGGTATATAGGCATTAAAATAAGGGTGGATCAAAGTCTTAGTTTACAAAAAGGATAAATACAATGTTTTCCACCTAAATGAAAATATTCCATCAGATTATGTCACAAGTCTAAAGCCTCTTTCCCATCTGTCAGTAGTAATCACAATATTTTATCATTCAGAAGGTTGTGTTACCCCACCCCTACTAAGTATTGTTGCAATATCATGTCCTCTACCACACTATGGAAGGTAACCTCACTATCCCACATCCGAGATCCTTTAATGAAGTGTAATATATGATAGGTTACATCACAACTAACTCTCTGTATAACCGTCCATGTGATGATGAATACATAGATACCCACTCTATTTCTTACTTGTTGGGTCACACGATATAACTGGTTCTAGTGCATTGATAGTTACAAGGAAATTAACCCATCCTTCCCACATCATAAATCCATGGGGAAGGATAGATGGTTCATTTTTTTTGGCACAGAGAACCCTTTCTCAAGGACATCCACATAGTGGCTCATTTGTGTTGTCATACTGCGTTGCCTACCTATTATGTTGAGTCATATTTATAGTCCTTCCATTTCACAGGCTAACTAGTTATGAAGGATCAAATTTCTCTATGTTCTAAAGGTCTTTGATGAATTGGAGGCCCAAATTCCAACAAAAAACTGACGTGAGGGCCCATTTGGCCTTAAAATCCATTTGGGATGAAAAACACCAATGCTAAAGTTCCCCCTTCTACAATACCTACTACATTACATGAAGAAACTCACACCTAACCAAATTTTAATCTTTTTATTTTAGGTATTATTATAGTCAATATATACCATGTCTCAAAATATATTATTTAATCTTTCAAATACATGATGTTAATTTAAAATTACAATGTTTTATTTATCTCATAAGATATGTTTTATTTAATCTATAAATAAATGTCACTAACATGATTTATTATTTTTATCAATTAATAAATTTATATAATTATTATATCTTTTCTAAATGGATATTTATTTTTATTATATTGATTTATATTGATATTTATTATTATAAAAATCATTTTAAATATTATCAAATTATGTGACTAGAATATATATTTTTTTATTTGAAGTTAAATATTTGTTTTCTAAAAAAATATATATTTTTGTATATAATGAGTTTTTATATTAAATTTTATTCTATTAATAATTAATATTTATTTTTATAAAATGATTATGATATTTTTATTCTTTACATCAAAATTAGGTACAATATATTTTGGTAAAAAATTATAAAGAACAAGTTGTGATGGTAAATATTGAATGTGTTGTCAAAAACAGTTTTCACCTAAAACTTATTATAAATGAATATAAAATATATTTTTATTTAAATTTATGTTATTTTGTTTTAATAGATTTATTAATAAATTCAATATTATAATATTCTGTTTTTATATATTGGGTCATATATTCAAAATTAAATTCATTTTAAAATAAGATTCTAATTCAAGTTACATTTTACTTTTTATTGTTATATTTTTATCTATGATAATTTATAAGATTATAAAAACCTATAGAATGTGTCTTAAAATATGATAAAATCAAAATATAATATGAATATTACCCAATAAATATAAATTAATTTTTTTTTATGATAAATATGAAATCATTTATTGGTGCAGACACAATGCTTATGAAAGAATGAGGAAGTAAAAATTAGTGTCATTGTGATAACATTTATGAAGTAATATATATATATATATATATTAATTATTTATATTTTTAAAATTTAATATTATATAACACATTAATTATAAAAATTAAATCCTAGTTCTTGAGTAAGGTAAAAAAATATAAAATTATTATCTTAAAAATATTATCACGATATGAATAGTAATAAATAACATTTTTAATGGATTTGAATGATTGTATTGATGAATAATGAATTATATTTATGATAATAATAATTTTAACTATTAAATAATAGTTTTTTATAAAACACTTATGCAACATCAATGTATCACTTATACAAATAGGAAAAAAGCAAAAACTTTATGGTTTTAAAAATATTTAAATTGATCAGTTCCTATGAATTATGGGTTTTAATGATGTTTATAGATAATTATGAAATATATGTAATTATATAAATTTTAATTCGTAATTTTTATATTTGTTTAGGTATTTTCAATCTCATATTACAGGAATAGACATCGAAATGACATTAAATACTATTTAATGTTAACAATGATATATAAATAACTATAAAATCATAAAACATTATAATGAGTTTAGTGGGTACAGTTAATCGTCAATAATATCATTTATTTTTCATTTATATGGACCTTTTAAATTTTAAAATTATATTTTTGACACATAATGATTGAATATTTATGAAAATTACAACAATTGTTTCATATAAATGTTGTCCCATTCTAAAATTTTCAAAACACATATATTATTTAGTTTTATTTCTATATTCTTACCAAATACACCTATAAACATCCATCACCATGTTTATAAGGCCTGATTTTTTCCAAAAGTCATTCTCTAATGGATTTACTCTCAATCCAAAGAAAGGGACTCTAATATTATGGTGGGGGTTTCTCATAACAATTTTCTATTATTATTTGTGATTATTTTTGTTGGATCAAGATTGATGGAAATAAAATATTAGAAAATGTTTTATAGACTTTTAAAAATTTTGGAAAAATAATCAATAAGATTAATTTATTATATTAATAAATAGTTTGACATATTATTCAAAATATTGTGTGGAAGAAATAAATAGTTAAACATAGTGTCTATAAAGTGGTTTAAATCACCAATATCTTCTTCAACTTGTAAATATTCTCTACTCCATGAAAATATTGGTACACACTAATGAAAAACTCAATTTTAGAAGTGTTACAACCTTTTATAGAGTCCTCCTTTTAAAATACATGGAGGAAAACCATGACATTGTATTGGATTAACTACATAGTCTTGACCTACCATTTCTTTTAGAGTTACAACCCATAAAGTTCTATTCATGTGGTAGAATAACCAATTACAGACCTTCTTTTATTGGGAAAATCATAAACCAACTTGTACAATTAAAAATAGTTGAATGAAAATTAACAAGATGAAAAACATGAAACATAAAAAAGAAGTAGATATCAGAAGATGGAGATGATGTCACTTGATGAACTAGATAAAATTAGTTGTAAATAATAAAATAGTTTAATTACTTCATGATCATGGAAATGGAATGGTAGTCAGAGAATCTCAAAATCGAATAATATAAATCAGTTTTGAATGTTGTCTAAGATCATCATATCAATAAATTTTATCATGTTTTTTGTAATGAACTATCATTGATTTCATTCCAATAGACCAATTTTCATCATTAATTTTAATTTCTTCATGATTTGGTTGGAGAATCTAAATAACTAATTATGGAATTCCACACATTATAAAATTATAATACTTAATATTACAATTACCACAATTTTGAAATGAGGTTCTCATTATCAATGAATTCATGGGCTATATTATTTCAGAAACTAAAATAAATAAAATAATTTAAAATTTATTTATAAGAATAACAGAAAATTAATTAAGTAATTAGAATCATAAAAATCACTCGCATGGACATTAAATAAATCAATTTGAAAATAAAAATTATTTTTTTTTGAAGTGAATAATTTGAAAATTATTATTTTCATAATAATTTATTTAATAATAATTATTCAATAGTGTGTAACAAATTTGTCGAAATATTTATTTAGTTTACAAATCTATAAAACAATTAAAGTATAGTAAACAGACTTGCAGTTAATCGTATTATTTAAAAAAATTTCAAATAAATTATATAATAATAGCACATAGATTTTTAATTTCAAAAGTATTTCCAAGATATTTTCTCCACTAAATAGTTTATAAGAATTCCATATATTATTTATTTATTCTACACTATATTTCAATAATTAACACAATTTGAATTACTTGATGTTAAATAAAATATCAAAATGTTAAATAAAAAATAGCATTGTATGCCATTTATATTTTTGATAAAATAAATTATAGAACTGAATGTGTTAGGAATATGAATTGAGTTCACTATAATGACCATCCGATCATGTTTGGTCGATATACTTATTATGGGATCATGGTTAGTATATCGACCATGTGAACAAAACAGTTGTGTTGTGTGACCAAATTTTCCACATGATCATATTAGAATAATACTAAATGGTATGTAAAAAAATATTTCATGGTAAAAAAATCATTCAATTAAAAATGACATTTCTTGCTACTATTTTATAAAAAATATGAATATAACATGATGTCATTATGAAATATAACATTAAATACAAAATAATCAATAATAAATTATACATACCGATTATAATAAAAAATACATTGTAGGATGAAAATGATTCAGTCATGGTGGGTAAAACTTTCACTCATGATCACTTCGCCCCAAGGTTTCATGTGGTAGTTATGCTCATTCATGATAACAATAATATTTGGATTCGCAGTATGTATAAAATTGTAATTCATGGTAGGTTGGAATACCTCTTCATGGTTGGTACACAAAACATGTGATATGTACATGCAACCCATATAGTAGGTTGTAAAATAACCACGTGGTAAGTCTTTAAACCAAACAGTAGGTACTAAAATGAATTTAAGAATAAATTGAAGCTGAAGTGGCCTAGACTAAGATGACAAAACACTATTGTCATCACAATATATGGTGAAGTTGATGTTCATATTGGTGGGTTTCCAAGAATTTCACTAAGTCTATGATCCACAGAATAAGGTGGAGTTTCTATCATAAAGATGAAGGTGGGATTGAGAAAATGCATGGATGCAAAAAATATAGAGATGCATTCCTGTTGTTAACACCGTAGTGGTGTTTCATGAACATGGAGATATTTCATAAAAAGATACTAGGTCAAATCACATAAGTCTTAAAATATTCCTAATGAAGTGATATAAGAGAGATTATTTGTGTCGAACTTGTATCACTAAAACTGTGAAAAAAAAGCTGAGATGCATGAAGGCACACACAATATAACCCATGGAACAAGATGATAAATAGTTTAACACACACCAACAAATATATATTTGTATAGTTTTTTTAAATTAATGATATATATATATAATAAAAATATTAAAATTAATTAAAAATAAAAAAATTATTTTAGAAATATAGTATTAACAATAAAAAATGTAATATAAAATTATAATGAAAACAAGATATAAAATTTAAAACATAAAAAATTAAAAAGATAATTGAAAAAATTTAATTAACGCATGTGCTAATCAAATAAAATACTAACACACACACAAACACACACACACACATATATGTGTGTTTGTATATGATCAATATCAAATTTAATGATTAAAATATAAGAGTGACACATGATCACATAAAATAATAAAATTTATATTCACATAAGTGATCTATATAATAAATGATAAAATGTAATAACATATACATATGATATATACATGTTGACATATGTGATATAAAATATAAAACAATAAACATTTAAATTATATGATATTATTAATCATGATAGGGGTTGTAATTCATCAAAAAAATATAGAAGTTCCAAAACTAAGAGTCTCCCCTCTTTTAAATTAAAAAACCAAACATTTATTAAAATTCAAAAAATTCTTCCCCTTTATAAAATTTATCAAAAAGAGATAATTTATTTATATAAAATACTCCCTCTAAAATATTAACAGTATCAGGTACCCCATATTTACAAGGAGGAATATTAAAAAAATATTTAATAACAGTATTGATGTAAAAATTACTCATGTAAGAATTTAAATAAGAATAAATTATAAAATATACTACTATAGGTATTTATTAAAAAACATTTTATTTATTAAGATTTATAACATGGAAAAACAAATAAACTTTCATGAACAGAGCTTCTAAAAATTATTAAAAAATCATATGAAAATTTTAATTAATATTTAATTAAGAAACTCCTCCCAAGTTAACTATCTAACATATCTGTTAAAAATTATATCGATAAAAAAATTAATTAATTTTAATCATAAAAAAAGTTTTACCATTGAGAGAATTATATTAACTTGAGTAGAAATTAATAATTTAAATAACTTTAGTATTTAAAATTTAATTAAATTAGAAAAAATAGATAAACTAACTTATATTTATAAAGTAAATGTTTAAATTAAAAAGAACATCCTTTGATTAGGGGTGTTCGAAAATTTATTTCAATCACTATAAGAAATAGTTTTTTAATGCAGTATGGGTCAACTAATCGTGGAAATAAAAAATTTCCTACACTAATGTGTAAAATCATGAATTCATAAGAAAAAAATCACAATTTTTTTCTTTCCTAAAACATATATTTGTTTTCAAAATATATTTCAAATGGAATAGTAAAATTTTTAACTTTTTATATACTTGACGTTTAAACAAAAACATTAAAAAAAATATACTAGTATAATAATTCCTTTAATAAAAAAGGGGTAAATATTCCTAATTCATGGTTATCTAATGAAAAAAATATTATGCATATTTTTATAAAATGTAAAAACACAAATATACAATATGAAACTGAAATTGTTATTTAAATAAGAAACAAAATGGTTAAATGAAAATACAAAATAAAAGTTAGTGAAAATGATTAATTTTACAAAATTTTATTTATATCATAAAATTATTACATATTTTCCATTCCAAAATTCCTTTTTATAACATAGTAAATAGTTTGAATTCTAAAAAATGAAAATAATTATATGGGAAAGCTAACTAGCTTATATCTAATAGAAATTGAGTAACATCTATTTGGTACACATGTTGTCTTATATTCAAGATAATTTATATAATAACTTTTGGCCAACCAAACTGATTTCAAAAATATATTTCTACATATTTATGAAAATAAATTCTTGGAAAAAATATTTTTATTATGTCCATAATATTGAGAAAATATCAAAGATAATTGATTCCCGTATTTTTTTTCATTCTAATTTTAAATAATTCCACAGTGGAAATACTCCCTTTTGAAAATTTAAAAAAATGGTCATCCTCATGTTTGGTGAGAAGATATTATATCCAAAACCATTCTACTTATAGTCTGGATTTATCATAGACATCATTTTATCACACATCTTTCTTCCTTGAACACATGTTTAAACAGAATCCTTAAGATTACCAACTCCCATTTCAAATTCAAATTCTCATTTTTAATAGTCACTAAATTAGTATAAATATTTACATTAGTGATAGATGTTATGTTTCTCTATTTCATTTTTTATTTCTTATGTTGCATACATTCATTCTCTATTTTAGTTATGTTATCTATAACAAAATAAAATCTTCATTCATTATTTTTAATATTTTCAGCCAGGTATTCATTAATTGGATCGTTTTATTATTTTAGTGTTAACATCATAGAATCAATATTCCTTTTAGATTCACTATTACTGAAAAATGATATTAATATTACCACATTCTTGTTTTAGTTTCTTTATTTTCTTTAATAAGATTTTTATATGGAATTGTTTTTAGTATATTTATTAATAGTTTGGATACTATTATTTATTAATTACGCTCTCCCTTTATATATATTTTTACATTAAAATAAAAAGAATCAAAATAAAAAATAGAAATAGTTTGTTTTTATCATTAGGTATTCAATAATGATCAATATTAGCAATAGTAATAAATTAATTAAAAAACAATTCATGTATCTCACATTCTACTCCCATTAGAGAAAGGTTACCAAATTACATTTCACTCCATGAAGAACTACATGAATCAAAGAGATCTGATAAATCCCATCCTTCAAAAAAATCACATCATTTCTTTTTTAATTTTACCTTCATAATTCTTTGAATGAATGAGTTTGGGGATATCAATCCTGATGTGAAAATTAAACCTATTCTCAAAATAAGTTAATTCTAAAACATCATTATTATTACTATAATTTCACTTATTATACTCTTTTTTAAATTTCCATTTGAAATTCCTTTTACCAAATTTGATTTTCCGAAACCTGATAAACTTCATGAAAAAGTGATCCATCAGTTTTTACCATTCCTTGAACATAGATTCATAAGTGTTAGAGATTTCATTAAAATTATATTTAAAATGTGTATCTATTCTCACTGTAAACTCATCATTATAATCTTTTTTAACTCCAACTCATACTACAACAAAGATACTATTATTTCATTTAAAGTATACACATTAAAATCTATACTCCCATTGATGGAAACCTTCTTTGAATTTTATATTTTTGGTAGAGATCTTTGTACTCTTTCAACTTGAGCTATAATATCTAGTAATTCACTAAGAGAACTCATACCATTTATAAAACATGATAACTAATAGAGTATATGGTTTAATAAATCTTCTTTTCTCATCTTGATGAACATGTATTCTATAGGGATAATTATTATCCTTTTCCTTTTTGTCATGTATTTCCTTCAGTGAGTACCTTAAAAGATTTTATCCATATTGATGGTTGCTATAAATGCTATAACATGGATATGAACACCTCTACCTATAGAAATGCACAAAACTTTCTTAGCATAATAATTCAAAACATAAATGACCATTTCTATACCTAAAAGTGTAACTATATTAGCTTTGGGTAGCAATTATGGGTCCTCCATGATAGTCCAATGATCCAAAATCAACTGTTTCATGTGATAATTCATTCAATCCTTCCCATCTCCACAATTTCTTCCATAGAAAAATGAGGGATTTATGGAATACATCAATATTATGTATTAATACCATGCATCTTATAGAACTGAACATTATTATTTATACGGTTCGATCTTAGATATTCTTTATATCACAACAGTTTAAAAATAAATAATTGAACCATATATAGAAGGATTTAAAAAAATATTGGTTCTAAATAAATAGAGACTACGATATGAAAAAAATGGATCTTGATTGATGTAAATAACAGATAAGAGGGTTCTTGAATAGTATTTAAAATTTTTAGAAAAAATAATAAATCATAGTAATTTATTATATTAATCAATAGTGTAGTGAAATGTTTAAGATATTGCGTAGAAGAAATAAAACATTGGTCATTGTATTTTTATAGAGGTTTAGATCACCAAAATCCCATTCCACTCGTCAAACATCTCTACTCCGCAAGAATATTGGTAAGAAATATTGAAAAACTCACCATTAATGTTGTGAAAATATATTACAAAATCTTACTTTTACAATACACAGATTAATAAACCTGATTTTTTATTAGATCAATAACCTAGTCTAGACCTGACTTTTCTTTAGGACTCACAACACTATAAATTCATTTTCGTTGGAAAAAATAACTAGTTTCTAAACTTATTTCAATATGAAAAATTATAATCTAAATCATACAATTACAAAATGATGAAAAAATTAAAATTATAAAATATAAAACAACTAGACCTAGTAAAGATCAGTAGATGAATAAGATATGTCTCAATGATATTAATCACATTAGTAGTAAATAATGAATTAGAATAAGTGATTCATGATCATAGTAATGGAATAATATCCACATAATCATAAAGTCAAATAACAAAAATCAATTTTCTATTACATTGAATATCATTTTCTAAATAAATTATGTCATGTTAATTTTGATGTTCTGTCCTTGAATGCATTCCAATGGATCAATTTTCCATAATTATTTGAAGATATTTTTTATTTTGGAGGAGGATATAAATCACTAATCATAGAATCCCATGTGTTAGAGAATAATAAAACATGATATTACCAATACTTGTATTTTGAAGTTTTGGTCTCACTATCAGTGAGTTCACACACTCTTCTTTTTGAGCAAGAAAATCTTTAAAAACACTTTGAATATATTCATTAGAATAAAATAAAATAATTCAAGTAGGTATAATGATAAAAATAAATCACATTAATATACTTTAATTCAATATCTCAGAAATAATAAAAGTAGAGTATGAGTAAACTAAAATGAAAATTATTATTCTAAAAAGAAATTTTTTCATAAAAAATTAGTCAGCATCTTCAAACTTGGTCATAATAATATTTATTTATTTTAAAAATCAATAAAATAGTTTAATGACATTAAATGAACACGTATTTAATCTTATTACTAAAATAATGCTAAAAAAAAGCCCAGAATAATAACATATAACTTCATAATTTCTAAAATATTTCGATGAAATTTTCTAAACTAAAATATTTATACAATCTCCAGATATTATATATTTATTCTACATTATAGTTCAATAATTAAAAAAATTGAATAAATATATGTTAAATAAAATATAAAAATATTTAATAAGATGGTCATTATGTAAAATTTATATTTATATAAAAATTAATTTTATAAATACATGTACAATTAATAGGTCTTTCATTCCCTATACGAACTATGTGGTCACATGTGGTATATATACATACACTGCGTGCATGGTCGGTATACTGAAAATGTGAGAAAATAGTTGTGCAGTAGGTATAATAAAAATACAACAAATATTTGTGTGTAGCAACATTATAATAATACTACATTGTTAGTAAAAAAATTATTTAATTGTAATAAAAAAATTCATTTAATTAAAAATAATATTACATGTTGTAAGTATATACAAAAATAATAATATAACATGAAGTAAATATAAAATATTACTTACAGTTATAAAAAAACTACACCATAAAAAAGTATTTTCATACATAAAAATAATTAAAAAAAACTTCATAGTAAGTTGAAAACTATTCTTTCACCGTAGGTAAAAAATCCCCTCACTAATACTTTTTCAAAGATTCATGTTGTTTTTACACCACTCAATCACATTAACTACCATCCCTAGCTTCATGGTAAGTTGAAAATGGTAATTCATGATAGTTTTTAAACTCTATTAATAGTAGTTCCACAAAACACATGGTAGGTACCTACAAGTTGCATGAGAGGATGGAAAATACAAACATAGTATGTCTGTTAACAACAAGGTTGGTACTAAAACGCCTTTAAGATGAAATTGAAGCCACAATTCCTGAGAAAAATAAGATGAACCACTCTAATTAATTTATTATACAACAAAGTCGATGATGATGCTGGTGGATGTCTTGGGGTTTTTCTACTGATGTGATGTTTAAATGAAGGTGGAGATACCATCATGAGAGTGAATCTATGGTTGATCATGTGTGTGGATTCAATGGAGATGGAGATGAACATTGGGTTTCACCACCAAAGTGGGGTTTCTGCACATATAAATTTTTCATAAAATGTGTGGTTAAAGTGGAAAATATCAAGCTACAAGTGTTTAGTGAACATAATAAATGAGAAGTAGTAAATTGCATTGATTCCCTACCAAGATGAGGCATGAGATGCACTCTGTGTAGGATAACTGACATAGATCAAGGATTCAAGAATGATAGAGATATCCCAAGCTTGTGACTAGTATTTTTATAGGTCTATGTGTGAAGAGTTTCCTAGTTGAGTTTTAGAAGGATTCAACGATTCTCAATGAAGCATTGCTTGAGAGATGATTAATGTTGAACTGGTATCAACAATGCCTTGAAGAATTCACTACCTCTCTTTATAGTGCGTATAAGAACACCCGTGGAAGAAGATAATAAAAAGTTCAATATAAACACATAGAGAAACACACACACACACACACACACACTATTTAAAAAATAATAATATATTTATAATGAATAATATAAAATAAAATAAATAAAATAAATTTATTCTTAAAAATTAATATTTTCAAAATAAATATTTTATTTCCAAATTATAAAGTTAACAAGATATAAAATTTAAACCATAAAACATTAAAAACATAATTAAAAAATTTAAATAACACATATGATAATAAGATAAAATACTAACATATAGATAAATATACACACACACATATATATATGATCAGTATCAAATTGTATGATTAAAATATATGAGTATGCTATGATCACATTAAATAATAATATTCACATTACAACAATTGATATATAGTGTTATATGATCAAATTAAATAACACATAAATATGATAAATAAAAAATAATATATGGGATTTAAAGTATAAAAAAATGTAAATCATTTTTCATTATTAAGCATAGAAGGGGTTATAATTTAACATATATTTTCCATCTACTTTCTTCTTTCTTATTTGTGATTTCTTTACTTATGAAATATTTTGAAACAGATATTATTTGAATTACATGTTTTTATTATAATTTTTTTGAAATTATTTCTATCGATAAAGGATTATAAATAAACAATTACCAATTACTAAAATCATTTTAATAATGTATTATTATATCAAAAAATAAAATTTTCCAAAATGGTTGTCGTTCCAATTTAACTAACCTATTACTATTTTATACAACATAAACAATCTTTAAAATTTTACCAAAAACAATAGATTAAATAAATTTAATACTTTATAAAGCTTAAATATTTATGGGGTTTACTATCTTTTAAACTCTTTTGAGAAATATTTCCCACCATAGTGGTTTTATGCCACCTAAGTGAATAAAAATATATTCAAAATCATAAATTTTTGATAAGTGTTAATAAAAATTTACTTCATGATTCGATATGACACTAATATTAAGGAAATATACTATCTATTATTATATAATTGTGAAATATATCATATCAATTAAAATAGAAGTAAATAATTATATACAATTATTATCCTTAAAAACAAGTTAATTAAGGAAGATTCTCTGAATTTTATGTATTTCATGACTTATTGAAATATTTATTTTATGAAATGGAAAAATAAACAAATTTAACCCTATGTATATTATCATAAAATTCAAAAAAAAATATTTTACTATTATCATTTTATTAATGTTGTTTAGAAACATTAGAACAAACTACCTCAACATGGCTAACACAATATAAATTACAACAATAAATGTATAATAAATAATAATAAAGTAAAAAAGGGATAATAAATAAGATTTATTTTATGAAATAAAATAAGTAATATTATTTTATTATTTATGAGTTTTGTGTATATACAACTTTAGTAAATACTTTAGCTAAGGGGATTCTTGTTTCAATTTTTTTCGAAGAAAATTTTGATACTCAAAGATTGATTTGTTTTATAAGATTTATATATTATCTCTAGAACAAGGTTAATATCATTTTATATTCAATTAATGGTAATCTAAATTCCATTTCAAATTATCTCTTCCTTTGGCATTGACTCATACATTACCAAGATAGAAAGGGGTTTCTTTTAAAAATTTATTTCAATTGTATTAATGTCTTCTCTCAACTCACTCATTGTATATTGTTTTCCAGGAATTTTCATTTTCATGTTACTTTTTATATTTAATTTTATTCTATACTTCACTTTCATTTTCAATAGAATAGGGAATTTTTTAACCCATTAATTTAAAAAAAATTAATGGGTTAACTAAAAATTATTTTATTTAGAGGTTAAAATATAAAATTTCGATAATTTTATTCATGAATAAATGAAATAAAATTTCTGGTGTGTTTTAATCAAATAATAGGGCTTTAAAATTATATTGAAAGATGGTTCAACCTAGGATATCCCCTAAAATGCATTGGGTATTGATTTATTCTCTCGAAAAATTATACTATAATTAATTATTGAAGTTTTTCCATTATGATTTATTGAAATTAACTAGAGAAGTTATTCATTAATGTGTTATTAGAATTAGTTTCTGAATTTATTCCATTATGGGTTATTTTAATTAACTATTAAACTAATTTTAAAATGGATGAATATGAATGATTTTGGGTTATATTAATACAATATTCCATGTAACATTCAGGACTTTTAAATTTCCTTAATACTGGATCAACAATTTATTTTATAGATATTTTTAGCAATGAATTTTATTTTATTTTTAAAAGTAAGTTTATGATATTTTATTATCTCTACTGTTTATATTTAAAAATAAGTTTTTCATGGGTTTTCATTTTTTCATAGACCTAAAAAGTATTCTTTATTTTAAACTTGTTACTAAGAAATATATTATCACCATATGTCATTCAATTATTTTCATAGGGTTTATGGTTGAGTAAGATTTTTTATTATTTTTTGTTTGGAATATGATATTTTGTCCTTCAATGAAGAAAGAAAATAATTTAATGTGGTTTTATAGTGGAAGAAATTATAATTTTCTAGACAAATATAGGCTTTGTAATGTAATGGATTTTCCTAATACTATAAAACATTAAACATAAAATTTCATTCATATATAAATGATTAAATATTTACTCTTAACCATTTAATTATAGTATTTCTATATAAAATTCATCATAGTTGATATTAGAGAAAGGTTAAGATAACTATAGAGTCTTGGATGTGATTATATGAGTATAATTTAAAAGGATTAGAAAATTTATTGAGCTTATATATTACACCCACATTATCATTTTCAATTATTATGTTTATTATCTATTAGTTTTTATCCCTACCTTTAATTTTCTATTATTTTTATTTGAAATAAATGAAAAAATGGTCAATATGGTTTTTATAAGATTGGAAAATTCTTAGAGTAAACCATGTGGTTACCATAAAAAACGTATAGTCTTATATGAGTAAAGACTTTCACTATTAGAACATGGTTTGTCTATAAGTGTGGGAAAATGTTGAAAATTTCATAGGTTTATCTAGTGACATCAACATGGTTATTGCATAGTTTAACAAATCATTCATCCAAACTATGTGGTCTACCCAAATTTTAATGATCATGAAAGACCTAAACTACTCTTACCTAAAAAACCTCATAACCCTATTTTTTCTCTCACACAAACCCCAATTTCTCCCTCTTGATTGAGACACCCTCTCGTCCTCTCATAGGTATTGATTTTCAAATTTTTTTTATAGATTCACAAAGAAAACCTATGGTTGTGCCTCCTCCCCTCTTACATGGTACTTCTCCCATCTAATTCATAGTGTTATTTCTTCCCATATGGTCATGGATACATAAGGTTCATGTTTCATATACTTTATGACATGGGTTTTGATGTTTAGGGTTTTTTATTTCCCACATAGATCATTATATCAATTTTTAAGAGGGTTTGAACATGTTGAATGTATTCTCAAGGAATTATAGGAGGTTGTTCCTCATTCCCCCATTATTAGTTTCATATTTGATTATTGGTTTTTAAAATTAAATTTTATAAATGTGATAATAATATTTTATCCCTGATTTATGGATATATTTTTATGAAATATAATTCTTTTTAATTAAACTCTTTAATGTATTAAATGAAAATTGATTTAAATCACGTTTTATGTTAGAAATTAGAATTGGCTATCAGATGTTTAATAATATTCATTTAAAAATAATTATTACGTGGTTTAGTTAAACTTAATAGGAAACATGGGTGATTGGGTGGGAAATCATAAAAGTATTGAAGGTCCAATAGCATTGGTTATGGGTTTCACCATGACTAAGGATGTCATATTTGACGTAAACATGTTGGATGTTGAAGTCATTTTACCTCTATCCCACTACTTGTGGATCATTCCCAAACTAGTGGTGTCGTTTTACTAGGTTACCAATCCTAGGATGAATAACCATGATTTTTGATACAAATTCATGTATTTATCATTACATAAATAAAATTTAATTTATTAATGAAATATAATATAATCTATGATTTCTTAAAAATCATAAAATATTAGTTTTGAAAATTTTCATTCAAAATAACATACTATCGTCAGTCAAAGAAAGGTTAAATATAGATCACTTTTTGGGAACCAATTTTGACTATTATTCTCTGACCATGCATTCATTAATATGTTTATACATACCTTGTTTTAATTCATATTGGAAAGGGAAAGACACCTCTTGGAGGTGATGTTAATTCTTGCAAGCTCAATCGGGTTATAGAATTGAAGTGATGGGATGTTATTTTTCATGTCACATGGTTATGGTTAGAATATTATTTAACTCATTTTTTAAAATGCTTATATAGGATGTTTTATCCCTTATTCAAGTCCAAAATTTCTGCTTTTCATTTTTCGGATTTATTCTATTCTTTATATTACTAATCCTAATGATTTCTTAATTAGTAATGTTCTACCATTTATTTATTTATTTTTATTTCATATAACTCATTTGATTATTAATTTTTTGTAATTGGGTTCATGACTCACTTGTGTATCACATGGTTGTGTTGTGATATTGGTTAATAACCATATGATATTATTATTCCTAGAGAAAAAATGTTATCATATATGTTTTTTATTGATTCTCATGAATTTTTTTGCATCCTTTGGGGATTGGTAATTACCTTTGGGAATTTCCATAGACCAACAATAGTACAAAAGTTGGGGGTAGCTTGGGCAGTTTGTGAAAAAATAGTATTAGAGAAAGTTCATGTAGAGTCTCGGGTCAAACCACTAATGGTGAGTTATAAAGTTGTTATTGCATCATCTATAATATTTTAGTTGTTTGATATTTGTGATTATAACTCATTTATTTTTATTATACTAAATAATTATGTAATATTCCATCCGATCTTATACATTATGTCACAGAAATATCAAATTCCTTTAAAAAGAATAAGGATAATGATTTTTTTTGTCCCTATTACATTATCTCTATATATAAAGTTGAATTGTCTTATAATTTTCTCATCCTTGATATGGAACCTTTTGACATAATTTTATTAATGGAAATGATAAGTAACTATAGGACCCATATCAATTTAAATAATCAAATGGTGTATTTAAATTCTGTGAATGGGAGAATTCATCTATCCCACGAGGATTGAGAACCACGATCTAATTTAGAAGGTCATCCACTAATTGATTTTGGAAGACTTATATGTTTAGTTTCATCCTTATTATAGAGTACAATGAGGGGAGTTATATGAGTGTATTACCTTCCATTTTTTTGTACTTTTTAAGGTATTTTAAAACTATTTATCAATGGTTGTCTTAATCATGATGAAGTGCCCAGATCAGTGTGAATCACTGAGAGGGGGAGGGGGTGAATCAGTGATCCTTTAAAACTTTTTACTAATTGATTCTTAATCAATTAAACCTCTATGGATTGTTAAGGCCTCGATCCACTCTTCTTGTATCTCTCACCTTTCCACGAATGATGTAGTAAATGTAAAGGCACTGGACACAAGGATTTACAAGGTTCGGCACCAAAGGCCTACATCCTTGCCATGCTCTCCCAGCATGGATTCTCCATTATAACCTGTTAAAATTACAATGGTCGATACAGAGTCCCACTGTATCTCTCCTGAGTCCCACAGGAGGGTCTTTATACTGCGTCCCACAGTGTTACCAGAGTCCCACTGGCCTGCTCCAGAATCCCACTGAAGACTTCTTCTCCCTGAGTCCCACAGGGTCTTCTCTTGGCTCCTCGAGTCACACGAGTAGCTCTTCTTCACTTTAAGTTCTTCTTCAAGTATCCTCAGCAGTCTGGGATAAAGACTGTTGGCCTTGCTCTGTACCTCTGATCACTTGTGATGATCAGGGTCTTCTCAATCTACTGAAAACTCAGACAACCAATCTCTTTAACTTCAGTCTGGCTCAGTCTCAGTTCACTTCAACATCATGCACTGAGTGCATGGCAACTATTCAAGATCTTCAAGTCTTGGACTCCTCAGATGCACACCACTGATTTAGCACTGTTCACGTGTGCACGTTCATGCATACATGCATGCACTTTCCCTTTCCTCTTCTTGGTGCAGTAGACCCACAAAGGGTGTAGTCAACTATAGCACACACCTTCTTCACAATCTTCACACACTTAATTCAATTTGCTTACACACTTAGAGTGTGTTCTACTTTAGTGTGGATGTCTTCTCTTCTTCTTAGTGTGTACACACTTTCTTTTGCACACACACTAAGGTTCGGCCTTGTTGTCTTTTTGCACACACTTGTTTCACTTTGCACACACTTTAGACTTGGCCTTCACTTGTTTAGCACACTCACTTCCATGTTCTTTTAGTTGTTCTTCAATAGTGTGCACACACAAGGCTACGGCCTCTTCCACTTGCACACACTTCCTCTCGGCCTTTTCCACTTCACACACAACGTGTGGTATTCCACTTCACTTGGCACACAACTTCACTAAGGCCTCGGGTCTTCTTTGGTGCACACCCACTGCCACCTTCTTGTAATTGCACACACAACACCCGTATGTTATTCTTCTTCACTTTGCACTCAAAGGGTGCAAGGGGCTCGGGTCCTGCTTGTTTAGCACATAAGCACTAAGGCCCTTGGGCTCTTCTCCAATTTGCACATACACGAGGCAAAGCCTCGGCCTTCACTTGAATTGCACTTTGCACACACAATCTCGTAGGGTCTTCTTGTTTCACACACACCCAAGGTTGCGGCCTTTTTATTTCTTTTGTGCACACACACACAAGCCGTAGGGTGTTCTCACTTGAACCCTTTCTACAAGGAGGCGCACAAGATGTCTTGGTGCAAGGGGCAGCCGCGCAAGGTGCCACTGGCCATGGGTCGCGCAAGCACCTGGGTGCAAGGCAGCACGGGCTTCAACCGTGGGCGCGCAAGATGCCGCGGCCCCGGGTTCTTCCTGCCGCGCAAGGGGAAGGCGCGCAGGGTTCTTCTCCAACCTCTTTCGTGCAAGGAGTGCGCAAAAGGAACACCGCGGAGCAAGGGATGCTCCTGGCTTCACTGCCGCGCAAGTGTGCGCGCAGGGCTTCGACTTCGTGAGGCACAGAGTGCTTCTCACGGGACTTCAAATACTCAGCGGATCAGCAACTTCAATGAGGTCTCGGCCTCTCCTTTTATAGGCAGAGATGCCTCAGATTATCCGCGTGCAATAAATCTTGAATCACCGAAGATTTCGGTTCTTTAAAAATCTTCACGAATCTTGCTTTTACTCTCTATTTCACCACGGGCTCTTTCATTTTTATTCCTCCTCGTGCATGCGATTTATAACGCATGCACGACCTCTGTTTTGGCTCATGCATGCAAAGCACGAACACCGAATGGCCTCGCACCTCCGGTTGCTTCGGCCTTGCTCGAAATCCTCCACTAGTTGCATGCATGCCTTTTTTATTGCATGAATGTGATCAGTAGGCTCAGACGATCCTCAAGGAGCTTTCGTCTTCGAAAATGGTGGCCGGGATCTTCAAAACTGTCGTCGGGAAGGCGCCTGGTTCAGCGGAGCTCGCGGGAAGGCGCGGGGAGACCTCTGCCGAGCTCGGGGAAGAGGACGAGGCGGGAGCCGTCGGATCGGCCATTTGAGATAAATCGGACGGCCGCGATCTGGAGATCTCGCGCGGGATTAGATGAACGGCGGAGATCTGGCGCGCGATGAATCGAGCGGCCGAGATTTGCTCCCGGTGAAAATCCCGCGTCCCACATCGAATCGGGGCGCGGTTTTTCCGCAGCTTATTAACTAAGCGCTGGGGGAAAGCGCTCAGTTGAATTCTCTCCCCTCCCGGTGCCGCCCCGCACCGGGTTCTCTCTGCGGGCGCGCTCTGCGCCCACTCTGCCTCCTGCGGGCGCGCTTCAAGCGCCCACTATGCTCCCTGCGCTCCTTCGGGGCGTGCCCCTGGCGCCCTTGCGGTGTCCTTGGGTGCGCCCTGCCGCCCTGGCTCGCCCCACGGGGTTCCCCCGGGCGTGGTTCCCTAGTGCCCATGCCTTGGGGTTGAACCCCCCAAGGTGCCTCGGCTGGCCTAATTTTTTGGCAAAGGATAGAATAAAGACTTTGTATAAAAACCAGTTTCTCCTCCATATAAAATATGCCAATTGCCAAATGCCATATGCCTATCTCCTCTTCTTCTAAGCCATTCTTTCCATTTCTTCTTCATCCTTCTTCCACAAACATCCTCAACTCCTTTCAATCATGTATTCTAGACTTATGAGACATTTGTAGAAGGTTCTTCATCAGCCGAATCACTTGATTCTTCAATGTGCTTCATTGATCTAATCAGAGATCAATTGGATCAACTTCAAATTCACATGCACTAAGTGATAGTGCATGGACTTCATTAGTGCACATCATCCACTTAGTAGTTGTGGATGAAACATCTTGATTCTTCAACTCCTCATGCATTGTGAAGACAATGCATGGTCTTCAATCAATGTTGTGACATTGTATCATCAGGATACAAGTTCTTTGAACTTAAAGATCAGCTCAACAATCGTCAGATTTCCATGGAGAATGTTTCAACCATATTCTCCAATGCCACTTAGTGAATCTCCTAAGTGACATGTCTTTTAGTACCATGGCCACTCTCCATTCATCACCAACACCATCACAACCTTTGTCATTCACATCTTGACTTTCCTCGACATCCATTCATTCTAAGACAACAACATGTCTCATTGACAACAAATGCAACACAATGCACTTCACATGAGATTAAATTATCTATCAATTTGACTCCAGGGATGTATCTGATATTATTTTCATTGTATTATATAGATATATTATAATTTAAGACATTAAAAGATTGAAGGATGATTTTGGTGTAAAAAGGGTTTATCAACCTAGGTGTACATTCATTAGAGACAAATATGTGTTTTCCTTATAAGGTAGATAGTTCAATATAACTGTGGGTTGATTATAGGAAGCTGATTTGGGGCATAATTAAGAATTAATAGATAATTCCCCATATTTATGGTTGTTTAATCAGTTTAATGGTTCATGGTGGTTCTAAAATTATAACATTCCTCGAAGATACCACTAATATATGGTGATGGAATCATACATTCCCAAGATATATTTTTGATGTAAATATTGAAACTATGAGTATATTGTAATTCAATTTGGATTAAATAACTATCGTGTAGCCTTTAAGGAACTAATGATCCAAATATTTTTTTATAGATTCTTGTAATATAGTATATTTTATGGAATTCTGGCATATTTTAAGACTGAAGAGAATCATAAACTGTATTTTAGGATTATCATGGATGTTATTTGGGGTCAAAAACAAATTTCAAATATATCTAAATGTAGTTTATGGATCCAAGATGTTATGTTCCTTGGAAATTTTGTTTTTTTAAAAGGAATTTTGGTTGATCCGTAGAATCTAAAGGTTGTTATTTGTGGGGAGGACCCCAATAATATTTTTTTTAAATATGAATATTTCTAATATTAGTATTTTATTATTAGAAACTCATTATGTAATTCTATAATTAGGAATCACCATTGAACACACTAATTTTAAAAGTAATGAATATTTTAAGACATTAGGTTACCCAACTCATTTTATGAGAAAAATATAGTAGTTGACCTTATATCCCATTTTAAGATTTCTTGTTGTTGTTCATTGCACTGAATTTTTTAATATACAATGAATTTATTTGCTATGTTCCCTCATGTTGGGTGATGTTGTAGTGTCTTATGAATAAAGACAAATTTTATCATAAGAGAGAAACCATCGCATCCATAACCTTCATCCGGAATCATTCATTCATGTGTTTAAGTGTTGGATTCATTACATGATTGGTGATATGTTTGTGGTTTACACATATCATATGTATTTAAGATATATTTATTCTTATAAAGACCTAACTGTAGGGAAATTTTATGGGAGGAATATCAACCATTTCATTGTTGTGATATCTTCTATATACTATGTGAGGGTAATTTTGTCATAAAATATTTATGTAAGAAATTTTCATCTCATGATTTAAAATAATCCAATGAGGAATGAATGCCTATGAGTATTTTTGGATGAGACACATTTGGAGGTGATGGAAGGTAAAGTGGTTACATTCCTTTATAATATTCCAAGAACCCCTTCCCTCCATGATCTCATTTCCTGGGAAATGTTAAAGGGTGGATAATGAAATAATATTTGTGAAACCATATATGCTGGGGATATGACTTATCAGTGGTCATTAACCCCAAAAGTTAGTCCATTCTTTATAGATTGGTATACAATGCCATTTTTATGAGTAAGGAGCTGATTGAGGAATTCCCTTAATATAAGTTGGTCATTCATCCTACTTCCACAAAATTTATTTTGATTTGAGAAGATTGTATTGGTGTTAAACCATGAGGCTATAAATTATTAGTTATGTGTATTAGTGTTATACCTATTAGTGGGGAAAAGTGAAACACTATAAAGCTATGGTTTTCTCCATTCCATTTATATCCCTATCTATAAATGAGATGAGTTTCCAGTATATTTCATTATTTCATTACCTAATGAACATATAGGAATTAATTTTATTAGATTTTTTATTGATCATTTGACCCAATATGAGAAATTCATAATAATCAGGGATAGATAAAAAGTGGAGAAACTCAAAAAAGAAATATATTTTTCAGATCATAAGAATGTATCATGTAACTTATATGACTATTTTTAACATATATTCTCATTTCACATCTTGGTTTTTCAAAGGAATCATATAGGTAATTAGATAACATGTAAAGTTGAGTACATTCATCACTCTAATCAAATTAAAAAAACAATATATTTGTATATTCTAGATCATTTCTTTGAATATATGTTTTGGATTTTGGTGGTTCATGGGATATAAATTTATGAATGTTTTAATTTTATTACAATAATTGTTAAAATTCATCTTTTTTGATGTCTCATTTTGAGGCCATTTATGGAAATCCATACTTCTCTCCCTCATATTATACTAATGAGTATTAAGGTTATCTAGTAGGATCCAACCATGTCAAGAAATTTAATAGAAAGGTTTGAGTTTTCTAGAGGCCTTTAACAATGAACTAGAATCACCATGAATTATATTATAATTATTTAGTAATACCATTGATTTTTATGGTGTACTGGGTGTTTTGGGGAAATCACCCCATTTGGTAGGGGAAGAAAGGAAAACATTATATATTTTTTTATGCCCCTTCATTATTTTTGAATGGATAGGGGAAGTTTCATAGTAGCTTGATTTTTCACCTAAATTAATAAACATTAAAGATGTTTTCCTCATTTCTTTAATAAAGGGGTATTAACCAGATCCTTCCCATGTAATAACTTAATAATATTACAAATTAGAATCAAATTTATCAATTACAAAGATGCCAATTTAAAATTTTCAAAACCAAGACAATGTTATTTTTGGATGTCAATTTTTTTATCTTTTTTTGCATCACATGAATTAATCACATGAGATATGGGAGAAATAAGTGATTATGAGGAATAAAAAATATCTATTATTAAAATATTAAGGATCGAGTTCCAATCTAAGGGTATAAAGTGATATAGTGGGTATAATTATCTTATCAACATAATCATTTTCATGAATCAAATGCATTAGTTAATGGTTTATTTTTATACCTACCCTTAATATGTATTTTATTTGGAATGGATTGAAAAAATTTAGAATTATTATGGTCACATAGTAGGTTCATAGTTTGAGAAAACTGGGAAGAAACCATAAAAATCCTATAGTTTTATAACAATGAAGATTTTCCTAGGTGGGGAATGGTTTAAAAGAACATGATGCTTTACTAGGTGTAACAAGTTTTATTTACATATTTTGAATATGTATTATAAATCCATGCAAAGAAATTATATGGTCTGCAAAAATTATAAGGATTTTTATATACCTAAGAAATCTTCTCACAACCCCACCCCTCCCCTCCCCTACCCACCGTCTTTTTTTCCTCACATGAACCCCAAATTCTTCCATAGGAATAATACACCCTATCCCTATACCATAGGGAATTACTTTGATAATTACTAAGATATTTTTTAAAAATAATCCTAAGTGCATCATATCCTCTTCCTTGGGTCTTCACCCCTTTTCTTCATAGTTTTCTCTCTTACACAATGGTTATGGAGACATAAGATTCATGTTTCTCAGATTTTTTTGGAATGAATTTTGTTGTTAAGTGTTATTTAATTACGTTAGGGGTAATTCTATAACTTTTCATGGGGATTATAACACATTATGAGTATTTAAAAGGGATTAAGGTAGGTAGTTTCATATTCTCACATTAATAGTTTAATATACGATCCATGGTTTTTAAAACTAAATTTCTAGAATGCGATTGATGTTTTATGTATGACATATGAAATATTTTTTTATAAAAATCAATTCCTTTGAATAATAATTCAGGTTTTATTAAATGGAAATTGTTTTAATGAATGAATTGTATAATAATTTAGAATATATTATAAAATTTTTAACAAAATTTATTATTAAATTATGATTGTTTGTTTTATTTAACCATGAAGGGAAACCTGATTCATTGGGTAAGAAATTCTAGAATGGGTGAAGTTCCCTTACAAATATTTATTAACGTCTCCCTAACTAGTGGAGTCAGGTTAGATGAATAATCACTAGCTAGTGAAGTCATTTAAACTCCATCCCACTATTTGAGGCTCCTTCCACAATTATTCATGTTATTTAACTAAGAGATCCTATAAATATTGACTGTAGGGTGCACTACCATGATGCATTTTATGAAGTGATATTTTTTGTTAGATCACAAAAATTTAAGTGATTAATGAAATATTCCATTTTCTATGTTTTTTAAAATTATTAAATATTAATATTAATCAATTATATTCATTATTCATTTTAGGTAATTCTAAAAATGTTTTTATATGGGAAAATTGGTGGGATATTATTAGGAATTTTCTGATTTCACCATATATAGACCAATGGGTGTATACATACCATGTTTTATCTAATGCATGAAAGGAAAACATGGTGTTTGGAGGTGTTGCGTATTCATACTATATCATATACGTTATAGAAGTTATATGGGGTGATGTTATCCCATGTATCACATTTTGATGTGTAACATATTATTTAGTTAATGTTTTATTCATCATTTTTATATCTGATGTTGTACCTCCTATTCATCATTCAACCATCCCCATTTTTCATTTATTGGATTTATTTCATACATCATATAATTCATAATGATGTTATATTAATTACTTACATTTCAAAAAATATTTATTTATTTTTATTCCATGCCATTTAGTTGATTTTTCATGTTATTTAATTGGGATCATGACTCCCTAATGTTGGGAGAGGAAATTTTGGGGCCTGGTGGGGCCCCTGTGATGTTATCATTCGTTAGGTGAAACTATTCCCATAGGTTTCTTCTTTGAAACCCTGTCACAACTTATCATCCCAAGGGATATGTAATTCCCTTAAATCCTTTCCATATACTGGTATGGGTACAAAGGTATGGATAATATTTATTTTGGTACACGAAATATTATATTTTTTTGGGGATCCTAAGATTCAATTTTGGAATAACCTTCGGTGTTAGTATATTAAAGAGAATTCCAGTTGTATTTTTATGGATTTAGAGATGTTAAATTATTAATGTATCCTTATTTGACTCAATAGAGTCATTATTTAAATTTAAGGCATCAAAGGTTTGAATATATTATGATTAAGAAGAGTAGTTTTTTAGTATTTTTTGGGTATACTAACACTACCCATATTGGTTTTTAGTAACTGGATAAAACATAATGAATAATTCTTCACAAACTAACTCATATAATAAATACAGATTATCTTTAGTTGAACTATTGATACATTTATAATCAATTTTTACCTTAAATCATGAAATATTCATCATGGGAATTCAAAATATAGAATATAAATTGAATTAATGGTTAGATATTAGTAAAACATAAAATAAAATGATGAAATTATGTTTATGGAATTTAAATAAATCATGTATGTATAATTTTACATATTTTCTATACTGATTGTATATGAATTCCTCAAAATAAATCAAAAGGAAGATAAATTTTATAAATTTAGGTGTAAAAAATCACCCAACTACTAAAGTACTCTTTTGAAAACTCATTCATAAGCATGACTCTTATAAATCTATATATATGTTTTAAGATATATATTTTTAGAAATAAAAATAATCATATTAATAAAAAATATATTACACTTCATTATGAAATATAAATATGATTTTTATTGATGTTATAATATAATAAATCTTCTGAGGAAAAATTAAAAACGTGATGTTGTAATTTCTTAGAGGGGGAATGTTACAGTCCTGAGTTTTTAATAATATATAACTTTTATGGTTTATTAATGTCCATGGATATAAAATTATATGTATACTTTAAAAATGTATGTATATTTATAACATGTCAAAATTTAAATCATATAATCAATTAGAAAACATTATACATTTGAATTTCATATGTTTACTACATCTCATAAGAGATATTTTATATAAAGTTTAAATAAATTTCTATAATAGGAACTATTTTCCTTTTTTAAATTATTTAATTATTTATTAGATATTTTATAAATTTATATTTATTATATATATATATATATTTAATTTTAGATTTAATTTTTTATTAATATTAAAATATAAAAAATTAATCATGGTTATAAGAAAAGAATATTAATTTTTATTTAGAAAGATATATTTAATGTTTGAAAAATATTAGTTTAGTATATAATGAGTATTTATGTTAAAATTTATTATTTATTAATTTTTTATGGATTTTAATATAATTAATAATTTTTCAATCTTAATGTCAAAATAAGTTGGAAGGAATTTTTCCAAAAAATTATGAGAAATAATATATTTTAGTAGATACTAAATGTGTTGTATAATAATATTTTTTGATTAAATATTATTATAAAATAATATAAAAGATATCATTAGTTCAATATATATCTTCTATACATGTAAATGATATATATTTTTAAATAAATATTTATGTTTAATGTGGTTATATGTTGAGTGATATATTTTAATGTAAATTCCATTTAAAATAAGAATTTAAATTTTACTAAAATTTTACATGAAACTATAATATATTAATCTAAAATGATATAGAAAATAATATAAACATTCTGAATATATATTAAATGATATTATACAAGAAAATAGAATATATATATATATATATTTTGCAATTAACATAAATTAATTTTTATGTCAAGATAAATACGTAAAAACTTATTGGTCTTGATGTAGTGCTTGCACAACATGTGAAAAGTAAAAATTGGTGTCTTTGAGATCATAATTATTAGAGGATAATACTATTATTGGGTTAAAGGATTAATAAGATGACTAATGATGTATATTCATTTATATTTATGAATTATAAAATTTTATAACATGTTAATTATCTGAATGATGACCCAATGCTTGAAAAAGGTTTGAAAAGTCATAATTATTATCTTAAAAATGTTATCATGATATAAATAGAAATTAATAACATTTTGAAAAACTTTAGATGATATTATTTATTGATTAAAAATTATATTTTTCTTGTAATTTATTTTAATATTAAATAATATGATAATTATTAAAAACATTTATACAGTGTCGACATAGTGCCCCTACAGGCCCGAGAAAATTAAAAAATTAATTTTTAGAAAATATCAAAATAAAAAATTTTATACGAATTAGGGGGTTTTATGGAATTTTATTTATAATTATTTAAATTCAGTAATTATATAAATATAAAGTCAATAATTTTATAATTATTATATATTTCTAATTCCAAATTACAAAAAAATAACTAGAAATGAATTTAAATGGAATTTAATTTTAAAAATTATTTTTAAATTTATATAAAATCATAACACATTATCTTGAGTCAATATGAATTTATTAATTATCAATAATAACATATATTTTAATTTTATGAGCCTCTTTAAATTTCTAAATTATTTTCTTCTAACAATAAGATTGAAAATTTATAAAAATGACATAAAATTTTTTTATAAAAGAAAACTTATAAAAAACATTCCAAAACACATATAAATTATGTTTTTGTATCTATATTCTATGAAAATACCTCTCAAAAATTCTATATCTATCTATATAAGGATCAAATTTCACTAAACTTGTTTTATCTGAATGCTTTAAACTTACTACAATAGAGTAGCTTCAGGATAAAAGTTAGGGTTTCTAAGACTCTTTCTCCTTTCATAAAAATATTTTAAACATCAAAATATTTTACTAAAATTATCAAATTATCATGTATCTGGTATCATTTTTATCTATCAATGGTTATATAGAACTTATTTCTATACATAGAACACTTTATCTTAGTCTATTATTTCTATCAAACTATTTTTTTTAAAAATATGACTTGATTTTAATTATCCTCTTAATATGTTCAATAACATAAGTAATCATTAAATTATCCATAAAAAAGTTTTATTATAATGTAGTGTTTTTATACAACTTGGTTATATATTGAGTTTCATGTTCTTTTAAACTCTTAAAAAACACCCCTCACTATTGCGGTTTTAAGTTATCCGACTGAATAATGATGTATTCAAAAACATAATTATTTCATTAGTATTGTTTAAAATATATTTAACGAATTCATATAAAATTTATATTCAATAAATTTCCTGATTATATTTTTATAATTGGAAAATATACATACTAGTAATGTAATTAATAGGAAAAACCATCATAAACATTTTTTACTATAAAAACTAGTGTTTTAGGAATATTCATAGAATTTTAAATATTTTAGGACCTATTGGACACCATTAACTATATAACGACTTTAAAAATAAACTATTGAACCTCTAACTATTATTTAAAAATTGGATAAGGGTATTTTACTTCTACCATTATACTATATATATTTTGGATTTATAGAATGGAAAACCTCAAAATTATTGATGACATAAATATCAATTGAATAAATATATAATACAAGGTAATATGTGAATAAAATAGTAATATTAAATATGATTTTTTTTATAAATTTATTAAATAATATATATAATTATCTTATTCTATAGTCTATAGGATGACTGAGGTGAGTCATTGATTGTGGTAATGGGATTATTGTCTCAAATTCATTTCATTGAGACATTTTCAATATTGTTATTTTTTTATATGATATTTATACATTCCTGTGGATATATTTTATCATACTTTGTGTTTAATGGATAAAAATTTAAATTCCATTTGAATCAATCTCTTTCATTTTCAATGAATCGTATAATATGATGATGATAATGGGTTTTGTTTTAAATCTTTATATTAAATTTTGTGATGTATTTCCCTCAACACTCCCTTTCTCCATTGTTTTTTATGAATTTTATTTCCCATCCCCTAATTAATATTTATATTAATTATATATATTATTTTCATTTTAATCCGAATAGGATATTGGTTAAACTATTCATTAACAAAAATTTCAATAGGTTAACTTAAAATTTTTATTATTACGAGTTTAAAAGTATGTTTTATTGGCTTTAATCATGTTATAGTGAAATTAAAGCTCGTATATTTTTATTCATATTATGTTACTTGGTCATTTTTATGACTATGGGTGGTCTCATGATATATCCCATAAATGCAATGAGTAATTATTTATTCTCTATAGAAATGATGTTGAAGTTAACTACTAAAGATATTCCATTATGCGTTATTAGAATTAACTAGTGAATTTATTCTATCGGGGCTTATTGGAATCAACTGGTGAAGTTATTCAATAATGGATTATTTTAATTAATTTCTTAATATATTACATTATGGATAAATTTGAATGACATTGGGTGATATGAATATGGTGTTACAAGTAACCTTCATGATTTTTATATTACTTTATACTTGATCATGAGTTTTTTATTGAATTTTTAGAGCAAAGAAGAAGATTTCATGTCTAAATGTAAGTTTGTGATCTTTTACATTCTCAGGTGATTTCATTTATAAAGATTATATTTTCATGGGTTCTCATTTTTTCATTGGTATAACATATTTTATTTAGATTTAAACCATTTATGATAATTATATGATCACCCATTATTTTCTAATTATTTTAACATATATTATGGTTGAGTCTGAACAATTATGAAGAATTGTATTGATTATGATATTTGTACATTAAAAGAGTAATTTTATTTTTTAAATAGATTGGTATATTTTAATAAATATCCATTTAGTAGTAAAAAATGTTTTTTATTGGTCTTTATAGATGATCATTTTTTCATTGTAATGAAGGTTGATGAAACTCTCTCACATTTTATTTATTATCAGAAGCTCAACCTGGTGACCATAAAAAATAAATAATCATTATCTCATATTAATGATATTCTTTATTATATTAGGGGGGAGAGATGGTTCTTAATGATTTATCACTAGTTAGGATACCATTATTTAAGATAAAAATTAACTGATGTTCTTAAGAATTATTTCATAAGTATGGTAATTGTGAGTGATATTTTATTTCCTTTGGTACCACTAATTTAGTTGTATTATTTTTTACTTTAATGACCCAAATATTTAGTGGATACCTCGACATATTTTTCATAGTGTTTTTGGATTACATATTGGATTAATCAAGAATGAATGAGGATCAAGAGTGTTATTTTGATTTTGTTTGAGTTCATTAAAGGAGTATTACTTTTATGAAAAATTATATCAGTTACAATTTTTTTTACAATGATTCAAATTCATTGGAAAAGTTATTTCTGAGATATTTTTTATAGATACAAAGAAGATTCAATTAGTGATGTCTTTGTAGTCACTGAAGACTGGGTTTCTGATTAATAGCTTAATGGTATTAGATAGATATTACATGTTAGTTGTTTAGGAATTATACAAGATTGATTATAAATTAATGGAATTAACTTGAAATGGGGTGATAAGTGTTAGAATTACTTTGGTGAATTGATGTATGTTTGATATCTATGCATGTATTTCATTCTTACTGATACAAATGAAGTTTATATGGTGTATTGTGATGCTTTAGGCTTGGTATGTCAGCGTGATTTGTTGAAATGCTACCATGTTATGGCATATGGATCTTTTCATCTATAAAATCAAGAAAATAATTACACCTCTCAAAAACCATAAGCTAACATATGTGATATATTAATTGAAAACATAGTTTCATTACATATTTGGAGAGATATTTAACATGTATACCTATTGTAAAAATATGACATGTATCTTCCACCAAAAGAATATTAACCTCAAAAATAGATTCTAAATAATGCATCTCTAGAAATTTTATATTGATATAGACTATACCCTTGAAAAATAGAATGAATTTAATAATTATCTAATGAAGAAATTCCAAACTCATTTTTTTAAAGATATTGAGGAAGAATAGAATTTGATGAGCCTTTTTCCCAAGAAGCATCTAAGTGTAAACATATAATCTCAATGGATATTCATAAATATAACTCAAGTTAATACTTCATTAGATGATCTAATTTTTAAAGATTCATAACATAATTTTTGGTTTTAACATATAAAAAGAATTTAAATATGTTAGAGACCTTTGTTTGTTGTTCATTGTAATATCTAGAACATCATGGAGGTACATTCTTGTTTAAATATTGGTTTGAATCCTTTATAATTGGTGGATTAAATTTTTACCAAGTGTATGAGAAATATTAGGTGTGTTTTTGGGTTTGATATATGAAAGAAAGGTAATTTGGGCCATCCAGTAGATGTTGCACAATTGGCACATGGTTGGAGTAAACCATGAAAGGGGGAAGTCAAACCGTGTAACCTTGGATAGAGGCATCATGAACGATTGATGATTTTTTTTCAGACCATTTATAATACCTATGTAAGCATGGAACTTGGACCCTATTTTATAGAGGCATGCACATAGTTCTTTAACGATTTTGAAAACTGTACATCTAAAACTTACACCCCAGTAAAAAGTTAAAAATTATGAAATTTTACCCTATAGATTTTATGTTCCTCAACCAATTTTCCCCATATCTTTCTCCTCCTTACCTAATGAAAATTCAATACCCTAAAGACCTACCAATGATCAATATCCTTTGATTCTAGTCCACTTGAAGTGTATTTGTTTATAGATCAAATCTACAGGTATGTCTAATGATTCTTTTTCTTATCTTTACTAACTCAAGGATTGTGGTTTTGTTCTTCTTATTCTGAATCACGAATGAAATATTTTTACGATGTATATTTGGTAGGGTATTAAAATGGTGATTGAATCCATATCTATGTTTAACGTTAAGGGTTTTTTAATCTTTGGATTCAAGGTAGGTGTTCTATAACTTACGTCACATAGTTTATTTTCGATTTGTGGATGTGTGGTAATGATATTGCTTCTCTCATGATGTTATTTTTATTCCTTTACTAAGAGTTGGTAAAATTATTTGAATAAATTATGAATTGAACCCCTCATGACCACTATGGGGTGCATTGAGGTTTACTAGACTGGTTTAGAGAAACCCATGGCATGTGTCAGCATTCCCAAAAATTTAAAATTGTGATGTTAAGCATAAAAATAATTTTTGATTAATGTAGATCCCATTATGAACATGTTTCCAGGTTATTTGAGTTGAAAAATTGAATATATATATATTGTGGGTGTACCCCAATAATGTCATAAGGGGTTGTTTTCGTTATCATGAAGAGGATTAATTCTCGGGATATGATGAACATAGAAAGTGGGTAAATTATTATGAATTGATAAATGTTTTCTCTGGAATAATTTATTGTAATTTTTTAATATTGGATAATTTATTAATTTTTTTAATATAATTATTGTGTTAAAAAATGAGAAATGGAAATTGGGTAAATTCAATATGAAATGTAAATGGTAAATGCAATAATGGGTTAAGTATTGATATTGATTTACATGTTGAATTCATTTCAAATGTGAATGATATATGTATTGATTTTATATGTTTGTGATATGTTATATGTTGTGAATGGATAAATAATAATGTGTTCATGTCATGGTGGTATGTAGGGTATTTAATTGAGGTTCTATTACCATAGGTCAGATTGGACTGAGGCTCTAAACCCCACCACTAGAATGCATGGCTTAGGTTGTCAGACTGAGGATATATTCCCAAAGAAGTTTCGTTGCATAATACTAATTTGAAAAAGGCTCTACGTTATGTTTTATGTAATTAATTTTTAAATGGTTTTCCAATTGAGATAGGGAGTTTGAATTATCCCCTTATGAATAATAGTTGACTGGTTCAGACTATAGTGGTAGCCTATGGATTTGTATTCACACCCTTCTTGTGCTGCCATTTGGTACCTGAGTAGAAATCATGGTAGAAGGTCAGCACAAGGGAAAGGGCCATATTCTAGAATGTTGAGTTGGGATTGGGATGTGCATGGATGATTACCCAGGATTAGAGTTAGGACCTTCTTTGGAGATTCAACTGTTTTTCATTATTATTTGTTTTCATCACTTTTTCTATATAAAAAAAACATGAAATATTTATAACTTGGTTGTGGTTTGTAAACTTCTTTGGAAATTTTTGGTAATTTATGTTTCTAGTAATTTTACCATTTTCCTTTATTCACATGATTTATATTGTGGATTCCTTAGGTAAAAAGTGTATAGTTTCCTAATGTGACTTATTAGACCATCGCCGCCAGTCTACAATCTTTAGCATATGAGGATGCATGCTTGAGGTCATGTAGTGATCCGGATCAGGGCCCCATTTTAGTGGTTTCTAGATCAGGTATATTACAAAGTGGTTTCAAAGAAGGTAAATTATGGGAATTTCTATTTTCAAATGAAAGGCGGTGTATAAGGGAGTGTCAGGACATGCTAATGTGCCCGTTCATGGAATCAACTAACCCATATATGAGGGAATACCCAAGTACCCATTGTGGGAATTTTTTTCTTGATGTATTTTGTTACAATTGTATGATATTTCACTATTTGGTGATGGTCTTGTTGTGTAATATGACTATTTTTATGATATTTTTCTCATGTCCAAAATGTAATAATGTTTTGAATTAATGCATCATTATTGGAACTTAGGGGTATAGGTGGAATGCATCATGATATGAACACATGGGATGGGTATACAGGATACAAAGAATATAGTGCATTTCACTTCCTTGAACATTTAAAGAAAACTGTGTCTAATAAATGAAAAGTTATTGTGATAAGTTGTTTTAACCCATAGGTACTATGACCCATAGTAGGGATAGATAAGGGTAGTGTTTTAAAAGTGATGATGTCTATTGGGATAGTTTATATGAAATGGGTTGTTTATGGATAGTGGAGGATTTTTTTTTGAAAATTGTGGATATTTTATGTCATGTGTCTTCAGATGTATCTTTTTTATTATATATAAACTCTGACAAAACGACATGTTCCACTTGGTTGAAAAGATTTTATAGATGATAATATTACTCCAAAGGTGAATGAGGGTACCCCAGAGATTCAGGGTGACATAGGTGAGAAGCAGTTATGTGAGAAATTCACTTATTTTAGAAAATTGATGGAAAATGAAGTCGGGTGAGTTGTGCTAAATATGTTTGAACTGACTATGGTATTTCAACTATAACACCAATCATCTTTTTCTAGGGATGGTGGACTTGAGTCATATGATTTATTGATAGATTCAATGCTGTTTATTTTTGATCACATAGATACACATCAGGAAAAGAGATTCAAGATGATGGATTACATTTTTTAAGGATAGGAAAAATTTTGGTGGGACATCCTGGTTCAAATTAAGAAATTATAGGGTATTTTGTGGAAGGGATTACAAGAAATTTTTCTAGAAAAATTTTATCAAGATACCTTAAGGCAGTGGAATGATTTATAATTTATGAATTTGACCTCAGGACTGTGGTAGTGGTGGATTTGTTTAGTCATTTCACTAATCTACAACACTTCATTCCACCATTGGCAATGGATGAGGAATATAAGGAATGTTTATTTCATGATGGACTCAAAAATTATAATAATTTCTAGGTGAAAATATTATTCTTAATGATATTTGATGATATGGTGGATCATTCCCTTATTTCATATTGAAATACCAAACATTCTCCTGGTGCTGGACATGCAGTCTCAATTGGGTGATCTAGAAGCATGAATTCTAAGGGTAGGAAGCACAATATTGAGATTTTTTAATTGGGAATTAGTGGATAGGATAGTAAGAAAAAGGAACCGGCCTCTCACTAAAGCAATCGAGTTTTTTGTTACCAGTGCGACATTCTAGGGCCTATGTGTAGTCAGTGTCCCGGACCACCGGTTGAGTGTCGTGCATACTATAGGTTGGAGAATGTGTAGAGGTTCTATAAAAAACCTTGATATATGGGTATGGATTGAGGGTCAATTTTGATGAAAAGTTCAAGAATGGGGTCAACTACTCTATACCAGGAAGGTAGTTAGAGCTTGACTTGTTGTAACGGTCAAGGTGGTGGGCATGCTAGACCTGGGTGAGAGCGTCCATATTAGAAGGGTAGTGTAGTGATAAAATGTAACACCAGAGACTTTTATGAGAAATATTTTGTTTTTATGTTATATAAATCATCAAAGTAATCTTTCACTACACACAACACTAACTTGGATTGATTTACACACAATCGCGGCCTTCCTCGATAGCTTGCATCATACGCAATACCGAGTTTCACTAAACAACAATATGCTATTAAAATATTATTAAAACTAGCCGTTATGAATAGTAATACCCACTTTTTGAAATTTTGAAAATTTTATTTTTCAAAATGGACTTCATTTTTAGATTTGGAATATCGAAATTAGCCTAGGGTGAAATTTTGGTATTTTTATGAAAACTTTCAATTTTTGATGAATAGTGAAAACACTGGGTTCCTATTTAAAAGCCGACTTTTTATTTAAATAATTATTTATTTTATTTAAATTTATTTTAGGTCAAAATTGATAGATAATACCCATATTAGTTCAATGAAATTCATTGGAGTCATTTTATAATAATTTTAGATATATAAAAATTTTATTGAACCTTTCACCGTCTTTTACCCACCTCCTAGGAGAATTTCCAAATTCACATAAAACTTAATTTTACCGCTTCTGTGAATGGAATTTCAAAAATCCGAGAGACACGGTTGATGTTAGTAAGTAAAATTTGGTTCAATGAGATGAAAATAATATTTGATGAATAGTAACTTTTTACTTTTTTTACCATGGTTAAAATTAAATAGGGTAATTAAGGGTAAAAATGATATTATTATTGCCCTAACACAAATCCTAGTTCTATTGGATAAGTGTAATTCGACCAAAAAAACCTTAGGAATATAATATGGCCATTTAGACCCACTTGGATTAGATTAGGACATTTATTATTAATTTATTTAAAGAAGGGTTAAAGTAGTTAAAATCAATGTTTAATAACTAAAACATTTTTAATATAGGGTCATACATAAGATAAAATCGACTATAAATATTAATTATAAATCTAAAAATATTTCCTATATAATGATATTTTATTTGTAATTTTTAGACATTAAATAATTTAATTTATTTATGACACAATGATGATGTAGTAATTATCTTCCTAATGAAATATTGACATAATTGATGTTATAAATAACCAAATAAATGTAATTTGAGACTTTTTATGAATTAAAATAATTTTATAGGTTAATATGACATGTTATTATTAATTTTATTAACGTTTCTCGAACTAATATTTCTGTTATAATTTTCAAAAAAATCAATTACCAAATAGTGTCAAAATTGACATAAAATAGTTTTTTAAAACAAATATTATATTATTAATTGTTATTTTATTGATAAAAATCTAAGGTTCGGCCAAATGACATAGATAAGGTTATATATATTAATAATAAACAACTTGGGGTTCGTTTGGCTTGTTATAGTAAGGTTATTAACCTTATAGTGTAAGAAAACAAGATGACACGGTAAAAGTTAAATTACCTAACTTAAAGTTAAATCTAAATGATAAGGTTAAAATAGATACCTAAACTTGTCTAAATTATATTGGAAGAGAGTATTTCTACCCATACCCACCTTAGCTTCAAAATAAATCAATTTGGAGCTATTAAAAACCGAATATGACTTTATAATAAAATAACATTTTTTGTTTTTCCAAAGGTGCCTCTCTCCTCCCTTATAAAAGGGCACCTCCTCCCTCTCTTCCTCACACCACTTTGAGCATTCAAGCTCGGCAAAACCCTGACAAATTATATTCTCCACTTCCCTAGAAACACCTTAGAGGTCTTGGTCTTCTTTAAAGACCAATTTGAGTGCCCTAAGAGGTGGTCTCAAAGAGGCGCTTCAAAGAAGAGGTAATGTCCGTAACCGATTCTTTCAACTTTATTTCTTCTTCCACTTCTTCTTATTTAGTTGTTTCATTATGAAGTAATAACATCAGTATCACTCATATACTTATATATTATTATAATTATGAAAGAAACCTATTTCACCATCTATCCATCCTACGGAAAACGAAATCACCGCGCGTGCGTATGTACGGAATACCGTCTCCACGCCATGGTGTAATCTATTTTCCACAACCACCTTACTTGTATGGGTATAATGGTACAAATAAATAATTATATATGATTATTGTAAAGTGGTATTGATTCTGAAATAGTATACATACACTCCAATACAATTCCACGATCATGGGAACTACATCATCGCTCGTGTGTACGTACGGAATACCGTCTCCACAATGTGATGCGACTCATTCTATATGATCTTCATTGCATAATGATTATATAAATGAATTGAATGAATAAATATGATATATAGTACACTAATACCATTCTGGAAATGAGGTATCTATAACCTAAAGAGAAGAATAAGAATTTATTCGACAAAACACGCATAAGAACAAAAAGTAATAAACACCCGAATAACAAGTAGCAATGAAATATTACTAATAAGAAGATAATAATATGACCATATATGATATAATAACAATTAGTATGATTCTATAATAAGTCAATGACATTATTTAAATCATTATACAGGAGGTTTGGACACTTACGAAGCAAATCAGACCTAAGGTAAGGGAAAATCTCACAATCTCATTTTCATCTGAGATTGTTTATAATTCAGAACTTACTGGGGAATATTTATCATACAAATACATTTTTCCTCAATATTTAATATTATTTCCATCCACCTACAATTGTTTAAATCCAATTTTACCCTTCGGTGAGTTTTTAGTAAAAGATATGAAAGGAATCTTTTGTCATTTTTCGTACGAGGCACTTTTTGACTTTTCTGGCCAAAGTACGGGAAGAATGTTTTTTTAACTTATACGACATGAATGGATTTTTAAAACATTATTTCCAAGAAGCTTACTTTACAAGTTTTCAAGTTTATTTTCAATCAACTTCTTTATTTTAAAATTGCATGACATATTTAGAAAAGAAAAATGTTTTAGAAAGGATATTTTCCTCAAGAATGGAGTTCAATTATTTTATCAAAATTATTTTCCATCTAAGATAATATAGGGTTATGTTTCTATCCCTATTATTACATTGATTTGATTATGTTGTGATGGAATTATTTTTATAAATTCCTTTATCTTATATGAATTGTTTTATGATGTCACGATGTTTAAGAATCCCATTTTTATTACATGGATTATGCAATGATGTATGATTTTTGATTTTGTGGCACACATAAGAATGATATCATTATGAGATGGGTGGGACCTATATCTACCTCAAATGAATTGGGTAAAGATTTATATCTCAAGAGATAGACATGGCTGGAATGGAAGGTTAAACCGGTTCAGTGAAACAGGACTGGAATGAGAAGTGAACTCGGTTCAGAAATGGACTTTGTCCGCTAAGATAGTCTTGGAAATGAGTCTTGACTACTAAGAAATGATTCTCTATGATTATGTGTGTATGCCAAAAAGTTTCATGTTTTATGTTATGATTATTGGGATTACATTTCACTACTATGATTTATCCCATGTTATGAAATTATAATCTCTTTTACAGGTTAAGATTTCCAAAATGATATGTTCTTATGAATATGATGTTATTGATATTTCTTTTGTTTACCCTTATTGAGCATTTGAGATCAGCCTTTTGTATTTTTTCTTTTCCCCAGGTCACGAAGAAGGATATTAAGTAAGATATGCCAAAAGGGACTCTAGATATGATAAAAATGGAGACATTGTAGATGATTTATGAACCAGTTGTTTATGTTTCTCAGTTTCGAAAGACACTATACCTATAGGGTCCTTTCCTGGTTTTGTTATATGTTTTAATAAGTGTGCTTCAATTCTGAAGTAATAACAATGTATGTAAAGTATGGGTCGTTATAGTTGGTATTAGAGGAAAGGTATAGTCAACCTTTGGAAACTAGGATATGAAATCCTTAGTAAGAACCCTAAGGATAAGTCTAATCATAGAACACAATCTTAGTGTTTTAGAAATGGCCATGAATAACCTATGATAAGACCTTATGTGTGAAATTTTATTCTTGATTATGTGGTTTTCCTATTATAATTAGTGTTACTCACACTATTCTTCTTGGTTTTAGTCAATGGATGGAACCCAAAGGAACCGTGTTAATGCGGAATGCGATAGGCAATGCAATGATTGTCTCTCTGAGAAACCAAACGTTATCGGAGCTGGAATGTAAAATCTTGTAGCCATGCTCACATAACTTTATCAAGCTATGAATCATGCAGGACTTCCAAAAGAGCAAAGGAAGGAGAAATATTCTGTTGAATCATTCATGAGGCAGCGTCCGCCTTCATTCAGCGAGTCTACTGATCCATTAGTTGCTGAACAATGGATTAGTACTATTTAAAAGATATTTTCAGTTCTTCAATGTTCTGAACATGATAAAGTCATCTTAGGAGTGTATCGTTTGGAAGGTGATGTTGATCAATGGTGGAATCATATAAAGAATACGAGGCAAATAGATGAAATTGAGTCCATGGATTGGGACGAGTTAAAGAACATATTTTTCAATAAGTACTTCCCTCGTATTATTCGAACAAAGATGGAGAATGAGTTTCTTGAACTAAAGCAAAAGGATGATGAATCTGTTGGTACCTATGAAGAAAATTTTACAAGACTTGCAAGGAACTCTTCTGGTATTATTATCCAACCTAAGATTAAGATCGATCGATTCTTTAGTGGCTTAAAACCAAGTCTTCGAAGGGAGTTAGCCATAAGGGACTTCAATAGCTACGAGGAAATCGTTCGATGTGCTCTCAAAGTTGAGATGGAGATTGGAGTAACCCATCAGTCATATGGGTTCGATAAGAAGAGGAAAATGGAATTCAAAGGAAAATTTAAAGAGCACACTGAAAATAAGATGAGTTTTCCCTTATGCTCAAAGTGTGGAAAGAAACATGGAGGGAGTTGTCTTAAAGGGACAAGTAAATGTTTCAAATGTGGAAAGGAAGGTCATCGGGCATTTGAATGACGCAATGATGGGATGAAGATGTCTAGTGATGCAAAAAAGAAAAGGCTACACAGAGTGCACCTCCTACACTTAAATGTTACAAGTTCAAGGATATGGGGAATTATTCCAATCAATGCCCAAATCCAAGGGTTGATAATGATGATCGATGTCAACAAACTCTTAAGGCCAAAGACAAAGGAAAGTCACATGCAATTTCTATCAGCAATGTGGAGTATGATAACGAAGTGGTGAAAGGTACACTTACCATCCACTCTAAATTAGAAAATGTTTTATTTGATTCTGGATCCACCCACTCTTTTATTTCGGAAGAATTTTCTATCGGTATCACCGTATTACCTCAACAATTAGATGTTGAGTTAGCTGTGACAACCCCTAATGGCACAACAGTCGCATCAAAAGTTTATAATTCTTCTCCGATTGAAGTTTTTGGGAAAGTGCTTCCTACAAATCTGGTGATCCTTCCTATAGTGTAATTTGATGTGATTCTTGGCATGTATTGGCTTTATCTATATGGAGCTCATATCAATTGCCAAAGAAGGGAAGTCACATTTCATATACCAGATCAATCTATGATCGTCTATCGATGCAAGGATGAACATAACCTTCTACTGGAAATTTATTCCATCTTATGGGTCTTTATTCCACTAAATGAAGGTTATTTATCTCAAATGGTTGGTGAGAAACTCACGATTAAGAATATACCCATTGTAAGGGAGTTTGATGATGTATTTCCGGAGGAATTGCTGGGTCTTCCACCAAATCGTGAAGTTAAGTTTTCAATAGAACTTGTACCGGGTGCTTTACCTATTTCAAAGACACCTTATAGAATGGCCCCAATTGAGTTGCAAGAATTGAAAAAGAAACTCTAAGAGAATCTTGATAAAGGATTCATTTAGGGTTTCATCAATTAAGGGTAAAAAGGGAGGATATACCAAATATGGATTTCCGTACAAGGTATAGACACTATGAATTTATAGTGATTCCATTTGGTATTACTAATGCCCCTTCTATCTTCATGGATTTGATGAATAGAGTCTTTAGAGACTATCTTGATCATTTTGTTGTAGTCTTTATAGATTATATTCTTGTCTATTCAAAGAGAAAGTAATAACATGAAGATCACATGAGAATTGTATTGAAGACCCTGAGAAAGGAGAAGATTTATGCCAAATTTACCAAGTGTGAATTTTGACTTCAAAAAGTTGCATTTTTGGGTCACATAATCTCAAAAGAGGGGATATCTATGGATCCAGCAAAAACAGAGGTTATCGAAAGATGGTCGAGACCAAAAAAAGTAACTGAGATCCAAATTTTTCTTGGTTTGGCTGGATATTATCGACATTTTGTGGAAGATTTTTCATGATAATCTAATCCACTCACCATGTTGACTCGAAAAGGATTTAAGTTCGCATGGATAGAGTAATGTGAAGAGAATTTCAAGGAGTTGAAAACAAGGTTATCCAGTGCACCTGTGCTCACACTTCCTTGTAGTGGAGAAAGGTTTGTGATTTACAGTGATGCATCCAAGAAGGTATTGGGGTGTGTTCTCATGCAAAACGATATGGTCATAGCTTATGCCTCATGACAGTTGAAAATCCATGAGAAAAATTACCCAACTCATGATTTGGAGTTAGCTGTGGTAATCTTTGCATTAAAGATTTGGAGGCATTATCTTTATGGAGAAAGGTGTGACATTTATACTGATCATAAAAGCTTAAAGTATATTTTCACACAAAAGGAGCTGAATATGTGCCAAAGAAGATGGTTGGAGCTGATTAAGGATTACGACTTCTAAATTCATTACCACCCTGGGAAAGAAAACAAGGTGGTAGATGTATTAAGTCAATAAGACCATGCTAGCTTATCCATTATGAGGATCACAAAATATCCAATATTTATGCATTTACAAAGGATTGATCTTGGAATTATAATAAAAGGGGAAAAATCGTATCTTTCTCAAATGAATGTTTAACCATCTATACATGTGAATATTAAAGAGGCACAGAAAGAAGATGTAGAGTTACAAAATAAGGTGATAAATGTTCCTGAATTCAACCTTGATTGTGATGGAATAATAAGGTTCAGAAATCAGGTTTGTGTTCCTCCCATCCCAGAATTAAAGAAGGATCTACTGGATGAGGCTCATAGTTCTTTATTCTCTATTCATCCTGGAAGCACGAAGATGTATAGGGACCTGAAAGAGTACTTCTGGTGGGATGTCATGAAAATAGATGTTTTCTAAATATGTCTCTCGATGCTTGGTTTGTCAGCAAGTTAAGCTGAGAGATAGAAGTATAAGGGGATGTTACAACCATTACCCATACCTAAATAAAAATGGGAAAACATCACTATGGACTTTGTCACTGGACTTCCTAAAACATCCAAAGGAAATAATGCTATCTGGGTCATAGTTGATCATCTTACAAAGTCTGCACACTTCATTGCTATTAGAGAGGATTTCTCTCTAGATCAGCTTGCCAGGATATATGTAAAGGAAGTGGTAAGATTGCATGGAGTACCAATTTCCATTATATCTGATCGGGATCTGAGGTTTACCTTGAAGTTCTGGCGAAGTCTTAAACATACTCTGGATACAGAGTTGAGTTTCGGCTCTCCTTATCATCCTCAGACAGACGGTCAGTGTGAGAGGACGATTCAAACTCTAGAAGATATGTTGAGAGCTTTATCTATGGATTTCAAAGGTGGTTGGGATCAACACCTACCTTTGGTGGAATTTTCTTATAATAATATCTTTCACTCCAGGATTCAGATGGCTCCTTATGAAGCTCTCTATGGAAAGAAATGCAGAACTCCAACTTGCTGGGATGAAGTTAGGGAAAGAAAGCTATTAGGACGTGATCTTGTGGATGAGATGGCAGAAAAGGTCAGATCTATTCAACAACACATAATAGCAGCTCAGAGTCGACAAAAAAGTTATGCCGACAATGGAAGAAAATACTTAGAGTTTGAAGTGGGTGATAAAGTGTTCTTACGAATATCTACTTAGAAGAGAGTAATGAGATTTGGAAAGAAGGGAAAGTTGATCCCTAGATATATCGGTCCATTCGAAATAATGGATCGTGTTGGGAAGGTAGCTTACCGATTTGCGCTTCTACAGAATCTCTCCCAAGTTTACGATTTGTTCCATGTATCTCTCCGGAGAAAGTACATACCTGATCCTTCACATGTACTCATCTCAAAAGTTGTACCGCTGGAGCAAGATCTTTCTCATGAAGAACAACCGATAGAGATTCTGGATCGTAGCGAAAAAGTCCTAAGGAACAAGACCACTCACTTGGTGAAAGTTTTATGGAGGAACCACCAATTATAAGAAGCTACATGGGAGCTTGAGGATATGATGAGGGAGAGGTATCCTCATCTGTTTGTTACAAAGTGACGAATTTCGATGGAAAAATTCATTTTAAGGGGGGGGGGGTAGAATGTTACACCTGAGAATTTTATGGGAAATATTTTGTTTTTATGTTATATAAATCATCAACGGAATCTTTCACTACACACAATACTAGCTTGGCTTTCTTTACACGCAATCGGGACCTTCCTCGATAGCTTGCGTCGTACGTAATACCGAGTTTCACTAAACAACGATATGATATTAAAATATTATTAAAACTAGCCATTATGAATAGTAATACCCACTTTTTGAAATTTTGTAAATTTTATTTTTCAAAATGGACTTCATTTTTGGATTCAGAATATCAGAATTAGCCTAGGGTAAAATTTTGGTATTTTTCTGAAAACATTCAATTTTTGATGAATAGTGAAAACACTTGGTTACTATTTAAAAACCGAATTTTTTATTTAAATAATTTTTTATTTTATTTAAATTTATTTTAGGTCAAAATTGATACATAATACCCATATAAGTTCAATGCAATTCATTGGATTCATTTTATAATAATTTTAGATATATAAAAATTTTATTGAACTTTTCATCGTCTTTTACCCACCTCCTAGGAGAATTTTCAAATTCATCTACAACTTAATTTTACCACTTCTGTGAATGGAATTTCAAAAATCGGAGAGACACGGTTTTTGTTAGTAAGTAAAATGTGGTTCAATGAGATGAAAATAATTTTTGGTGAATAGTAACTTTTTACTTTTTTTTACCACGGTTAAAAGTAAATAGGGTAATTAAGGGTAAAAATGATATTATTATTACCCTAAAACATGTCCTAATTTTATTGGATAAGTGTAATTCGACCAAAAACAACCTTAAGAATGAAATATGACCATTTATACCCACTTGGATTAGATTAGGACATTTATTATTAATTTATTTAATGAAGGGTTAAAATAGTTAAAATCAAAGTTTAATAACTAAGACATTTTCAATATAGGTTTATACATAAGATAAATTTGACTATAAATATTAATTAGAAAGATACAAATATTTCCTACATAATGATATTTTATTTGTAATTTTTAGACATTAAATAATTTAATTTATTTATGACACAATGATGATGTAGTAATTATCTTATTAATGAAATATTGACATAATTGATGTTATAAATAACCAAATAAATGTAATTTGAGACTTTTTATGAATTACAATAATTTTTTAGGTTAATATGACATGTTAGTATTGATTTTATTAACTTTTTTCGAACTAATATTTCTGTTATGATTTTCACAAAAATCAATTACCAAATAGTGTCAAAATTGACATAAAATAATTTTTAAAACAAATATTATGTTATTAATTTTTATTTTATTCCTAAAAATATAATATTCGGGGAAATGACTTATATAAGGTTATATATATTAATACTAAAAAACCTGGGTTTTTTTGGCATGTTATAGTAGGTTTATTAACCTTATAGTGTAAGAAAACAAGAAGACACGATAAAAGTTAAATTATCTAACTTAAAGTTAAATCTAAATGATAAGGTTAAAATAGATACCTAAACTTGTCTAAATTCTATTGGATGAGATGATTTCGACCCATACCCACCTTATCTTATAAATAAATCAATTTTGAGCTATTAAAAACCAAATATGACTTTATAATAAAATAATATGTTTTGTTTTTCCAAAGGTGCCCCTCTCCTCCCTTATAAAAGGGCACCTCCTCCCTCTCTTCCTCACACCACTTTGAGCTTTCAATCTTGGCCAAACCCTAAAAAATTCTCTTCTCCACTTCCATATAAACATTCTAGAGGTCTTGGGCTTCTTCAAAGACCAATGTTAGTGCCATAAGAGGTGGTCTCAAAGAGGCCCTTCAAAGAAGAGGTAATGTCCGTTACAAATTATTTCAACTTTATTTCTTCTTCCACTTATTCTTATTTAGTTGTTTCATTATGAAGTAATAACATCAGTATCACTCATATATGGATATGTTATTATAAGTATGAAACAACCCTATTTCACCATCTATCCATCCTAAGGAAAATGAAATCACCGCGCGTGCGTACGTACAGAATACCGTCTCCACGCTGTGGTGTAATCTATTTTCCCCCACCACCTTAATTGGATGGGTATAATGGTAAAAATAAATAATTATATATGATTATTGTAAAGTGGTATTTATTCTTAAAAAGTATACATACACTACAATACAATTCCATGATCATGGGAATGATATCATCGCTCGTGCGTACGTACGAAATACCGTCTCCACAATGTGATGCGACTCGTTCTACATGATGTTCATTGCATAATGATTATATAAATGAATTGAATTAATTGAATGAATAAATATGATATATAGTACACTAATACCATTTTGAAAATGAGGTATCTATAACCTATAGAGAAGAATAATAATTTATTCTACAAAACACGCATAAGAACAAAAAGTAATAAACACCCGAATAACAAGTAGAAATGAAATATTACTAATCATAAGCTAAGAATATGACCATATATGATATAATAACAATGATTATGATTATATAATAAGTCAATGACATTATTTAAATCATTATACAGGAGGTTCAGACACTTACGAAGCAAATTGGACCTAAGGTAAGGGAAAATCTCACAATCTCATTTTTATCCGAGATTGTTTATAATTCAGAACTTACTGGGGAATATTTATCATCCAAATCCATGTTTACTCAATATTTAATATTATTTAGATCCACCTACAATTGGTTAAATCCATTTTTACCCTTCAGTGAGTTTTTAGTAAAAGATATGAAAAGAATCTTTTGTCGTTTTTCGTATGAGGTACTTTTTGACTTTTCCTACCAAAGTACTGGAAGAATGTTTTTTTAACTTATACGGCATGAATGGATTTTTAAAAAATTATTTTCAAGAATCTTCCTTTACAAGTTTTCATGTTTATTTTTAATCAACTTCTTTTCTTTTAAAATTGTATGACGTGTTATGAAAAGAAAAATGTTTTAGAAAGGATATTTTTCTCAGGAATGGAGTTCAAGTGTTTTATCAAAATTATTTTCCATCTAAGATAATATAGGGCTATGTTTATATACCTATTATTACATTGATTTGATTATGTTGTGATGGAATTAATTTTATGAATTACTTTATCTTATATGAATTGTTTTATGATGTCACGAAGTTTAATAATCCCATTTTTATTACATGAGTTATGCAGTGATGTATGATTTTTGATTTTATGGAACACATAAGAATGGTATCATTATGAGATGTGTGGGACCTATATCTCCCTCCAATTCATTGGGTAAAAATTTATATTTCATGATATAGACATGGATGGAATGGCAGGTTAAACCGGTTCAGTGAAACAGGACTGGAACGAGGAGTGAACTCGGTTCAGAAATTGAGTTTTTCCGCTAAGATAGTCCTGGCAATGAGTCTTGAATACTAAGAAATGATTCTCTATGATTATGTGTGTATGAAAAAAAGTTTCATGTTTTATGTTATGATTATTGGGATTACATTTCACTACTATGATTTATCCCATGTTATGAAATTATGATCTCTTTTGTAGGTTAAGATTTCTAAAATGATATGTTCTTATGAATATGATGTCATTGATATTTCTTTTGTTTACCCTTACTGAGCATTTGAGCTCACCCTTTTGTATGTTTTCTTTTCCCGAGGTCAGGAAGAAGGATATTAAGTAAGATATTCTAAAAGAGACTCTAGATATGATAAAAAAAGGGAGACATTGTAGATGATTTATGAACCAGTTGTTTATGTTTCCCAGTTTTGAAAGACACTATACCTATATAGTCCTTTCCTTGTTTTGTTATATGTTTTAATAAGTGTGCTTCAATTCTGAAGTAATAACAATGTATGTAAAGTATGAGTCGTTATAATTGGTATTAGAGGAAAGGTATAGTCAACCTTTGGAAACTAGGTTATGAAAGCCTTAGTAAGAACCCTAAGGATAAGTCTAAGTATAGAACACAATCTTAGTGTTTTAGAAATGGCCATGAATAACCTATGATAAGACCTTAAGTGTGAAACATTATTCTTGATTATGTGGTTTTCCTATTATAATTAGTGTTACTCACACTATTCTTCTTGGTTTTAGTCAATGGCTGGAACCAGAAGGAATCGTGTTAATGCGGAATGGGACAGGCAATGCAATGATTGTCCCCCTAAGAAAAAAAAACGTTATGGGAGCTGGAATACAAAATCTTGTAGCCATGCTCACACAACTTTCTCAAGCTATGAATCATGCAGGACATCCAAATGAGCAAAGTAAGGAGCAACATTCTGTTGAATCCTTCATGAGGCAGCGTCCACCTTCATTCAGTGGGTCTACTGATCCATTAGTTGCTGAATAATGGATTAGTACTACAGAAAAGATATTTTCAGTTCTTCAATGTTCTGAACATGATAAAGTCATATTAACAGTGTATCATTTGGAAGGTGATGCTGATCAATGGTGGAGTCTTATCAAGAATACAAGGTATAGATATGAAATTGAGTCCATGGAATGGGATGAGTTCAAGAACTTATTTTTCAATAATTACTTCCCTCGTATTCTTCGAACAAAGATGGAGAAGGAGTTTCTTGAACTAAAGCAAAAGGATGATGAATCTGTTGGTACCTATGAAGAAAATTTTACAAGACTTTCAAGGCATGCTTCTGGTATTATTATCCAACCTGAGAGTAAGATCGATCAATTCTTTAGTGGATTAAAACCAAGTCTTCGAAGGGAGTTAGCCATAAGGGACTTCAATAGCTACGAGGAAATCATTCGATGTGCTCTCAAAGTTGAGATGGAGATTGGAGTAACCCATCAGTCATATGGGATTTGATAAGAAGAGGAAAATGGAATTCAAAGGAAAATCTAAAGAGCACACTGAAAAGAAGATGAGTTTTCCCTTATGCTAAAAGTGTGGAAAGAAACATAGAGGGAGTTTTATTAAAGGGACAAGTAAATGTTTCAAATGTGGAAAATAAGGTCATAGGGAATTTGAATGCCGCAATGATGGGAAGAAGATATCTAGTGATGCAAAAAAATAAAAGGCTACACAGAGTGCACCTCCTACACATCAATGTTACAAGTGCAAGGATATGGGGCATTATGCCAATCAATTACCAAATCCAAGGGTTGATGATGATGATCGACATCAACAAACTCTTAAGGCCAAAGACAAAGGAAAGTCACATGCAATTTCTATCAACAATGTGGAGTATGATAACGAAGTGGTGAAAGGTACACTTACCATCCACTCTAAAGTAGAAAATGTTTGATTTGATTCTGGATACACCCACTCTTTTATTTTTGAATAATTTTCTAAGGGTATCACCATATTACCTCAACAATTAGATGTTGAGTCAGCTGTGAAAAACTCTAATGGCACAACAGTCGCATCAAAAGTTTATAATTATTCTCCGATTGAAGTTTGTGGGAAAGTGCTTCCTGCAAATCTGGTGATCCTTCCTATAGTGGAATTTGATGTTATTCTTGGCATGGATTGGCTTTCTCTATATGGAGCTCATATCAATTGCCAATAAGAGAAGTCACATTTCATATTCCAGATCAATATATGATCGTCTATCGATGCAAGGATGAACATAACCTTCCAGTGGAAATTTATTCCATCTTATGAGTCTTTATTCCACTAAATGAATGTTATTTATCTCAAATGGTTGGTGAGAAACTCACCATTAAGAATATGACCATTGTACGAGAGTTTAATGATGTCTTTCCAGAGGAATTTCCAGGTCTTCCACCAAATTGTGATGTTGAGTTTTCAACAGAACTCGTACCGGGTGATTTACCTATTTCAAATACACCTTATAGAATGGCCCCAATTGAGTTGCAAGAATTGAAGAAGAAACTCCAAGAGAATCTTGATAAAGGATTCATATGCCCTAGTGGATCACCTTGGGGAGCACATGTTCTGTTTTTTAAGAAGAAAGATGGCTCAATGAGACTCTGCATTGATTATCGAGAACTTAACAAGATCACAATCAAGAACCAATATCCTCTCCCGCGCATTGATGACTTATTTGAACAACTACGCGGAGCTCAATACTTTTCCAAGATTGATCTTTGTTTAGGGTATCATCATTTAAGGGTCAAAAGGGAGGATATACCATAGACGGTTTTCCGTAAAAGGTATGGAAACTTTGAATTTATAGTGATGCCATTTGGTCTTACTAATGCCCCTGCTATCTTCATGGATCTGATTAATAGAGTCTTTAGAGACTATCTTGATCAGTTTGTGTCAGTCTTTATAGAAGATATTCTTGTCTATTCAAAGAGCAAGGAAGAACATGAAGATCACTTGATAATTGTATTGAAGACCCTGAGAAAGGAAAATATTTATGCCGAATTTACCAAGTGTGAATTTTGGCTTAAAAAAGATGCATTTTTGGGTCACATAATCTCAAAAGAGGGGATATCTGTGGATCCAGAAAAAACAAAGATTATTGAAAGATGTTCGAGACCAACAATAGTAACTGAGATCCGAAGTTTTCTTGGTTTGGATGGATATTATTGACGTTTTGTGAAAGATTTTTCATGATTATCTAATCCACTCACCAGGTTGACTCAAATATGAGTTAAGTTCGTATGGACGACAGAATGTGAAGAGAATTTCAAGGAGTTGAAAAGAAGGTTATCCAGTGCACCTGTGCTCACACTTCCTTGTAGTGGAGAATGGTTTGTGAACTAGAGTGATGAATCCAAGAAGGGATTGGGGTGTGTTCTCATGAAAAACGATATGGTGATAGCTTATGCCTCACAACAGTTGAAAATCCATAAGCAGAATTACCTAAATCATGATTTAGAGTTAGCTGCGGTAATCTTTGCATTAAAGAATTGGAGGCATTATCTTTATGGAGAAAGGTGTGACATTTATACTGATCATAAAAGTTTAAAGTATATTTTCACACAAAAGGAGATGAATATGCGCCAATGAAGATGGTTGGAGCTGATTAAGGATTACGACTGATCAATTCATTACCACCCTGGGAAAGAAAACAAGGTGGTATATGAATTAAGTCGATAAGACCATGCTAGCTTATCTATGATGAGGATCACAAAAGATCCAATATTTATGGATTTACAAAGGATGAATCTTGGAATTATAATGAAAGGGGAAAATTGTATCTTTCTCAAATGAATGTTCAACCATTTATACATGTGAATATTAAAGAGGCATAGAAAGAAGATGTAGAGTTACAAAAGAAGGTGAGAAATGTTCCTCAATTCAACCTTGATTATGATGGAATAATAAGCTTCAGGAATTGGGTTTGTGTTCCTCCCATCCCAGAATTAAAGAAGGATCTGCTAGATGAGGCTCATAGTTCTTCATTCTATATTCATCCTGGAAGCACGAAGATGTATAGGGACCTGAAAGAGTACTTCTGGTGGGATGGTATGAAAAGAGATGTTGCTGAATATGTCTCTCGATACTTGGTTTGTCAGCAAGTTAAAGGTGAGAGACATAAGTCTAAGGGGATGTTACAACCATTACCCATACCTGAATGGAAATGGGAAAACATCACTATGGACTTTGTCACTAGACTTCCTAAAATATCCAAAGGAAATAATGCTTTCTGAGTCATAGTTCATCGTCTTACAAAGTCTGCACACTTCATTGTTATTAGAGAGGATTTCTCTCTAGATCAGCTTGCCAGGATATATGTAAAGGAAGTGGTAAGATTTAATGGAGTACCACTTTCCATTATATCTGATCGGGATCTAAGGTTTACCTCGAAGTTCTGGTTAAGTCTTCAACATACTCTGGATACAGAGTTGAGTTTCAGCACTGCTTATCATCCTCAGATAGACGGTCAGTCTGAGAGGACGATTCAAACTCTAGAAGATATGTTGAGAGCTTGATCTATGGATTTCAAAGGTGGTTGGGATCAACACCTACCTTTGGCGGAATTTTCTTATAATAATAGCTTTCACTCCAGTATTCAGATGGCTCCTTATGAAGCTCTCTATGGAAAGAAATGCAGAACTCCAACTTGTTGGGATGAAGTTAGGGAAAGAAAGCTATTAGGACCTGATCTTGTTGATGAGATGGCCGAAAAGGTCAGATCTATTCAACAACACATAAGGCAGCTCAGAGTCGACAAAAAAGTTAATGCGACAACCGAAGAAAATACTTAGAGTTTGAAGTGGGTGATAAAGTGTTCTTACGAATATCTCCTTGGAAGAGAGTAATGAGATTTGGAAAGAAGGGTAAGTTGAGCCCTAGATATATCGGTCTTTTTGAAATACTAGATCATGTTGGGAAGGTAGCTTACCGATTGGATCTTCCACCTAATCTCTCCCAAGTTCATGATGTGTTCCATGTATCTCTCCTGAGAAAGTACATACCTGATCCTTCACATGTACTCAGCTCAAAAGTTGTACCGCTGGAGCAAGATCTTTCTTATGAAGAACAGCGGATAGAGATTCTGGATCGTAGCGAAAAAGTCCTACGGAACAAGACCACTCACTTGGTGAAAGTTTTATGGAGGAACTATCAATTAGAAGAAGCTACATGGGAGCTTGAGGATATGATGAGGGAGTGGTATCCTCATCTATTTGTTACAAAGTGACGAATTTCGAGGGCGAAATTCATTTTAAGGGGGGTAGAATGTAACACACGAGACTTTTATGAGAAATATTTTGTTTTTATGTTATATAAATCATCAAAGGAATCTTTCACTATACACAACACTAGCTTGGATTGCTTTACACGCAATCGTGGCCTTCCTCGATAGTTTGCGTCGTACGCAATACCAAATTTCACTAAACAACGACATGCTATTAAAATATTATTAAAACTAGCCATTATGAATAGTAATACCCACTTTTTGAAATTTTTTAAATTTTATTTTTCAAAATGGACTTCATTTTTGGATTCGTAATATCGAAATTAGCCAAGGGTGAAATTTTGGTATTTTTCTGAAAACTTTCAATTTTTGATGAATAGTGAAAACACTGGGTTACTATTTAAAAACCGAATTTTTAATTAAATAATTATTTATTTTATTTAAATTTATTTAAGGTCAAAATTTATAAAAAATACCCGTATAAATTCAATGCAATTCATTGGATTCATTTTATAATAATTTTACATATATAAAAATTTTATTGAACTTTTCACCGTCTTTTACCGACCTCCTAGAAGAATTTCAAAATTCACATAAAACTTAATTTTACCGCTTCTGTGAATGGAATTTCAAAAATCCTAGAGACACGGTTGATGTTAGTAAGTAAAATGTGGTTCAATGAGATGCACATAATTTTTGGTGAATAGTAACTTTTTACTTTTTTTTACCACGGTTAAAAGTAAATAGGGTAATTAATGGTAAAAATGATATTATTATTACCCTAACACATATCCTAATTCTATTGGATAAGTGTAATTCGATCAAAAACAACCTTAGGAATAAAATATGACCATTTAGACCCACTTGGATTAGATTAGGACATTTATTATTAATTTATTTAAAGAAGGGTTAAAATAGTTAAAATCAAAGTTTAATAAATAAAACATTTTTAATATAGGGTTATACATAAGATAAATTCGACAATAAATACTAATTATAAATCTAAAAATATTTCCTACATCATGATAGTTTTTTTTGTAATTTTTAGACATTAAATAATTTAATTTATTTATGACACAATGATAATGTAGAAATTATCTTATTAATGAAATATTGGCATAATTTATGTTATAAATAACCGAATAAATGTAATTTGAGGATTTTTATGAATTACAATAATTTTATAGGTTAATATGACATGTTATTATTGATTTTATGAACTTTTTTCAAACTAATATTTTTGTTATGAGTTTCACAAAAATGAATTACCAAATAGTGTCAAAATTGACATACAATAGTTTTTAAAAGAAATATTATATGATTAATTATTCTTTTATTCTTAAAAATCTGAGGTTAGGACAAATGACATAGATAAGGTTATATATATTAATAATAAAAAACTTGGGGTTCGTTTTTCTTGTTATAGTATGTTTATTAACCTTATAGTGTAAGAAAACAAGAAGACACGGTAAAAGTTAAATTATCTAACTTAAAGTTAAATATAAATAATAAGGTTAAAATAGATACCTAAATTTGTCTAAATTCTATTTTATGAGAGTATTTCGACCCATCCCCACCTTAGCTTCTAAATAAATCAAATTGGAGCTATTAAAAACCGAATATGACATTATAATAAAATAATATCTTTTGTTTTTCCAAAGGTGCCCCTCTCCTCCCTTATAAAAGGGCACCTCCTCCCTCCCTTCTTCACACCACTTTGAGCCTTCAAGTTCGGAAAAAACCTGCCAAATTCTTTTCTCCACTTCCCTAGAAACATCCTAGAGGTCCTGGTCTTCTTCAAAGACCGATTTTAGTGCCCTAAGAGGTGGTCTCAAAGAGGCACTTCAAAGAATAGGTAATATCCATTACAGATTCTTTCAACTTTATTTCTTATTCCACTTCTTCTTATTTAGTTGTTTCATTATGAAGTAATAAAATCAGTATAAATAATATAATTATATGTTATTATAAGTATGAAACAACCCCATTTCACCATATATCCATCCTACGGAAAACAAAATCACCGCGCATGCGTATGTACGGAATACCATCTCCACGCCATGGTGTAATCTATTTTCCACAAACACCTTACTTGGATGGGTATAATGGTACAAATAAATAATTATATATGATTATTGTAAAGTGGTATTGATTCTGAAATAGTATACATACACTCCAATACAATTCCACGATCATGGGAACTACATCATCGCTCGTGTGTACGTACGGAATACCGTCTCCACAATGTGATGCGACTCGTTCATATGATCTTCATTGCATAATGATTATATAAATGAATTGAATGAATAAATATGATATATAGTACACTAATACCATTCTAGAAATGAGGTATCTATAACCTAAAGAGAAGAATAAGAATTTATTCGACAAAACACGCATAAGAACAAAAAGTAATAAACACACGAATAACAAGTAGCAATGAAATATTACTAATAAGAAGATAATAATATGACCATATATGATATAATAACAATTATTATGATTCTATAATAAGTCAATGACATTATTTAAATCATTATACAGGAGGTTTGGACACTTACGAAGCAAATCAGACCTAAGGTAAGGGAAAATCTCACAATCTCATTTTTATCCGAGATTGTTTATAATTCAGAACTTACTGGGGAATATTTATCATCCACATCTATGTCTCCTCAATATGTAATATTATTTCCATCCACCTACAATTGTTTAAATCCAATTTTACCCTTCGGTGAGTTTTTAGTAAAAGATATGAAAGGAATCTTTTGTCGTTTTTCGTACGAGGTACTTTTTGACTTTTCCAGCCAAAGTACGAGAAGAATGTTTTTTTAACTTATAGGAAATGGATGGATTTTTAAAACATTATTTTCAAGAAGCTTCCTTTAAATGTTTTCAAGTTTATTTTTAATCAACTTTTTTTAGTTTAAAATTGTATGACATGTTAAGAAAAGAAAAATGTTTTAGAAAAGATATTTTCCTCAAGAATGGAGTTCAAGTGTTTTATCAAAATTATTTTCCATCTAAGATAATATAGGGTTCTATTTCTATCCCTATTATTACATTGATTTGATTATGTTGTGATGGAATTATTTTTATGGATTCCTTTATCTTATATGAATTTTTTTATGATGTTACGATGTTTAAGAATCCCATTTTTATTACCTGGGCTATGCAATGATGTATGATTTTTGATTTTGTAGCACACATAAGAATGGTATCATTATGAGATGGGTGGGACCTATATCTCCCTCCAATGCATTGGGTAAAGATTTATATCTCATGAGATAGACATGGCTGGAATGCCAGGTTAAATTGGTTCAGTGAAACAAGATTGGAACGAGGAGTGAACTTGGTTCAGAAATGGACTTTGTCCGCTAAGATAGTCTTGGAAATGAGTCTTGAATACTAAGAAATGATTCTCTATGATTATGTGTGTATGCCACAAAGTTTCATGTTTTATGTTATGATTATTGGGATTACATTTCACTACTTTGATTTATCCCATGTTATGAAATTATGATCTCTTTTGCAGGTTAAGATTTTTAAAATGATATGTTCTTATGAATATGATGTGATTGATATTTCTTTTTTTTACCCTTACTGAGAATTTGAGTTCACCCTTTTGTATGTTTTCTTTTCCCTAGGTCCGGAAGAGGGATATTAAGTATGATATGCCAAAAGGGACTCTAGATATGATAAAAAAGGGAGACATAGTAGATGATTTATGAACCAATTGTTTATGTTTCCCAGTTTCGAAAGACACTATACCTATACGATCCTTTACTGGTTTTGTTATATGTTGTAATAAGTGTTCTTCAATTATGAAGTAATAACAGTGTATGTAAAGTATGGGTTGTTATATAAAAACTGAGACTAGATCCCATGATAGAGGAATGATTCATCTTCATACAGTTCAGTCTACACCTGGATGTGGTGAGGGTGGACCATCTCCCAATCATAGTACAATTATTTTAGCTTCCACGTGTTACAATGCTTTATTCGATAATGGTGTGACATATTCATTCATTACTCCTCAGTTTTTGGTTATGTTGGGAATATCAGTGGAACTTATGTGCAGGGTTATGGTATTTTATACCCCATTATGGGCGTTGGTGGAGAATATATATAAATAAAAGGGGATTTCTCTTTAATATGGTTAATTCCATTTCCTATAGAACATGTTTATACTTTAGATGTCTGGTTTTGATCATATTTTGGGCATAGATTGCCTAAAAATGTACCAAGACCATATTGACTTTCACCATCATATAGTAACGTCAAATTCTCTTGAGGGAGACACATATGTCCATTGGGGGGAATGGGATGATAGGGAATACTATTGAGGTTTATTTTGATATAATTTTGGAGAAAACTCAACCAAAGTGTCTTGTTTTATGCTTGATGATGGAGGTGTAGAGAAACCTCTATTTCCTCTTATGGTGGATTAGTTTTAGGAAGTGTTTCACAATTAATTATAAAGGATTCCACCTAAAAAGGATGTTGAGTTCAGGATTGATTTTCTACTAAGAGTTAAACCATTTTCCACTCCTCTATATATAATAACACCAGAAGAACTCCATAAATATAAAACCCAGTTAACGGAGATGAAGAATAAGGGGTTTCTTTTTTCAAGTATGATACCTTGGGGATCTCTAGTGTCGTTATCCCAAAAGTCTGGTGGATTATTGTTGTTATGTTTCAATTATAAGACTCTAGATCAATTGAATATTATGATCTAATACCCTCTTCCTCAAATTATTGATGTCTTTGACCAACTAAGGGGTTGATCAAAATTCTCCTAGATTGTTTTGATATCGGGATATCATTAGATGAGATTGGGACCTTCTTATGTACATTTATCTTCCTTCATGATAAGGTATGTATTTTTTTGAGTTTTTGTGTATACGTTCGAGTTAACTAATGAATAGGTAGTGTTTATGGATCTAATGAACCAAATCATTCACCCATACATGTCCAAATTGTAGGTTTATTTGATGATGATATCTTGGCATACTCTAATACTCACAAAGATCATTCCAAAAAACCTGAAAGCATCATGCATACACTAAAAGAGCATGGAATATATTCCAAGCTATCAAAGTGTTTTTTTGCATCGATAGGGTTTATTTTATGGGTCACATCATCTTAGAGGAAGGAAGGTCAATGGACCTAGAGAATGTTCAAGAAGTAATATCTTGGGAGAAGCCTAGGAATCTTTCTGAAGTCTATATTTTTCTTGGAATGACCAGATATTACAAGAGGATCATTAAATAATTTTACCATTTGGAATCAGAATTTTTAGACTTGACCATGAAGGGAATCAAGTTTGAATGATCAAAATCATGTAAGAGTTATTTTCAACAGTAAAGTAATGGGTTGAATACCACATCGATTTTGGTCTTAACCGAGCCAGGTAGGGTGTATACCTTGTTTTGTAATGCATTTGATTATGGACATGGGTGTTGTTAATGCAATGTGATCAGGTTGTCGTGTATGGTTCATGAAAGTTTTTTCCTCATGAAATAAATCACCTAACACATGATCTTGAATTGGTTGCAGTGCTTTATGCCTTGAAGTATTGTCAACACTACTTTTTTGGACAGAGGTTTACCATGCATATAGATCATAAACCCTTATGTAAATATTTTATCAAGATGATCTAAATATTAGAAAAAAGATAATTTTAGTAAATGTAATATTTTCACTTTGAGCTATTTTATACACTGAGAAAGAGGAATAGTGTTGAGGATGTCTTGATTCTAAAGACTCAAAATCAAGATGTTTAGAATTATAGTTTTGAGTATAAGATAATGGAATTGTTTTCTGAGATGATTTTAGAGGTTAAGGATGGACAAGGCTAATGAATCTTGCATCCTTGGTGGTTGAGTCCACACTTCTGAGCCATATCTGTGAGAATGAAAAGAATAGTTAGATTTTTTGGCTTTGAAGGAAAATATTAATAGTGGAGAGCCACCTCCTAGTTTTACCATTAAAGAGGAAGGGATGTTTTATGATCATTGCCATGTTGTGGTGACAATATATTTGTGAAAAGATTTGATTCAGGAGTATCATGCTTTGAAGTTGGAAGTACATCCTTGTTTAACAAAAATATATCATGATCTTCAGAGGCTGTATTGGTGGCTAGGGATGAAGAAAGTGGTTGAAGGATTCATGAAATGATGCTTTACCTATCAACAGGTAAAGGATGATCAATAGAAAACTAGTGGTTTTTTTTACAACCATGTCCCATTATGGAGTGTAAATCAGACAATGTTATGATAGATTTCATGGTGAGTCTCTCGAGGATGCCTCAAAATAATGATGTGATATCGATAGTCGTGTATCACTTGACTATGGTAGATCACTTCTTTCCAATTCAAGATAATTTCACAATGGACCAGTTGGGTGAGTTATATGTTTAAGAGATAGTATGGTTGCACAGTGTACCACAGACTATCATTTTAGATCATGATATGTGTCTCAAAGCTTTCTTATAGAAGGAGTTTAATAAGGTAGTTGTTATTAGGTTCATTTGGTTATAGATTTCCACCCACAGATGGATGGGTAGTCAGAGCGTACTATTTAGGTTTTGGAGGATGTGCTAAATATTTATTTCCTAGATTTTGATGGATCATAGAAAAAGAAGATATCACATCTTGATTTTTTCCTATAATAATAGTTAACATTAAATGATTCAAATAGAATAATATGATTTTATCTATGGTAGAACATTTAGGTCTATGTTTTTTTGGATGAATGTAGGGGAATCAGGGTTTTTGGGGCCAAGTATCATGTAATAGAAATAAAAACAGGTTCAGTTGATTTGGAAACATATGGAAATGGATCAGATTAGGCAGAGTTCATATGTGAATCAGGGTTGTTGACCACTTGATTTTTTGTTGGGTGATTGTGTGTTTCTTTGAGTGTCTCCAAGGTTGTTCCACTATTGTATTTGGAGACATGGTAAGTTGGCATCAATATACATGGGGTTGTTTGAAATTGTGGAGAGGATCAGACCATTTTCATACTTATTGAATCTTCCACCATGGTATAGTGGATTGAACAATATTTTTCAACTTTCACATATTTGATAGTATCAAACTGACCAATATCATGTGTTTTATGTTGAGGATGTAGAGCTTGAGTCTTATGAGTCCTTTGAAGAGCATATGATTTATATTGTGGATCATAGTGAGAACATAATGAGAAGAAAAAATTTTCCTTTTGTTTGCGTTTTGTGAAAGCATAGTAATGTTTTGGATGTAATTTGCGAAAGAGAGTTGAATATACAGTCCTAGTAGCCTAATATCCTAGATTTGTATGCTCAGGGATGCTTGGGATTACATCTCTTAGATGGTCCATCATAATGTGGGGAGGTTGTAAGATCCTGGACTTCATGGAGGTAAGTTATAGTTTAAATTTTGTTTTGAATCTCTTAGAATTTTCTAATTAAATGTTTATTGGGTGTACGAGGAAGCTTGGTGGTGTTATTGGGGTTCAATATACAAAATAAAGGGTATTTGGGCCAATTAGTGCATGTTTCACGGTTGTCGTACTGTTAGAGAAAACCATAAAAGGGGAAACACAAACCACTCGACCTTAGATAGATGCATTTGTCATAGTTGGAACATGGTTTTTCCAACCGTGAATTGTAGCCATGTAAGAATATGATATAGAAACCTATTGGATAGTGACTGATGTATGGTTGGAGCACTATTTTTGAAAACTACACAACCAAACCACGTTCCCCATTTAAAAGGGAAAAATTACAAATTGCCCCTATGGATTTTATGTTCATCAACTAATTTTTACCCCATTTCATCCTCCTCCTACACTACTGACAAAATTAATATCAAAATACCTCGCACAGATAAATCTTCTTTGATTCAAGGACATTTGTGGTGTTTTTGGTTGCGGATTGGAGATCCGGGTAAGCCAAATGTTCCACCTTCTTCACTTTTCCTGATTATGGATTGTGGTTTCTTTCTTCCCCTTATGAGGCCCGAAAACCCGCTTTTTTATTTTATCATTGGTAGGTTCTTAAAAGGGTTCTTTAATTCTGATAAAAGGATAATGTTAAGTGTGATTTCATCTTTAGATTCTAGGGTGGTGGTCTAAAAGTTTTATCTCATATCTTATTGTTGATTTTTTCATGTGTGTTCAAGACATTATATCCCTTTTGATGTGATTTTGATGCATTTAGTAAGATTTGGTAAAATGGATTATCTAAATGATGACTTTGTCCCCTCGTAATCCCTATGGAATGCATCAATCTTAACTAGACAAGTTTAGGGCTAGCCATGGGGTGTCCTGATATTCCCGATCATGGAAATTTTTTTTTTTATTTATGTAGATCCCATGATGAACATGTTTATAGGTTAGTTGAGTTGGAAATGTAAATATTGATAGTGTTTCTATACCTTGATAATATAATAAGTTATCATTTGTGTTAATTTGAAAAGGGCTAATTCATGTGGAATGATGGACATGTAATGTGGGAAAATGCTTGTGAATTGATAAATGTTCTAACTGGGATAAGGTATGAAAATTTATTAAGACATGATAATTCATGAGAAATTGTGGAATATAATTATTGGGATAATTATTGATAGAGGGAAATGGGTTAAATGGGATGTTTAATGTAAATGGTAAATGAATTAAAAGGTATAGTATTGATGACAATTTTTCTATTAAATGATTATGAATTGTGAATGTTATGTGTATTGATTATGTATGATTGTGATATGGTATATGTGGTTATTGGATAAATAATAATTTATAAATAGCTTGGTGTTATGTTGGGTATTTAATTTAGGTTCTACACCCATGTGTTGGGTTATAATGAGTGTAATTCCCCGACCCCAGAAGCCCAGAGTTGGTGCATTATTTTAATACATTGTCATGATTACAAAGAATCAAGTCCTGAAAGACCGACCAGTTTAGTTGTCTAGAAAAATAGATTACAAACTTGAACGTTACATTATACATTATAAAATAAAACACAAAATAAATTATTCTTTGAGAATACCAATAATCCCCAAGCTTAACCCTACTTATCAATCATAATACTCTTTTTGGAATCCTGGGAAAATAAAATATACGAAAGGGGTGACCTCAAATGCTTAGTAAGGATAACAATATAGCAGAAACTTTCACAAATAATAATAAAAATTTAAGGAAATGTATAAAACAAAAACAAAATCCTTTTAAACTTAATCTTTAGTATAATATGGAACAGATAAATAAAATAATTTCATTTACTTATTCACATGGATATTCTACTAGAGAAATAGTCACATGTAATATCAATAGCTAATTTCATAATGATGGAATGCATAATGCAAGAATTAATAACCCCATAGTCAAATGCTTTTTCCAAGACTAGAAATAAGATTTTGTCAAGGCCTTGTTCCAAGACACTAGTTTGTCTAATGAGACCTACTGATGTATCAAGGAGATATAGTGGGCTCAACCCATCACTTACTAAGTCCAATGCATTCCTCATATGAAAAGGTTTAAACATAATATAAACATTCGTACAAAAACTAGCATACGAAATGTCAATACATTATCCATAAACCATGAATGGTATAAAAATAAGACATCCATAGTCAAACATATCAAAAAACCTTCAATACAATATGGGAAATTTGTATCATTATAAAACAACTTCAAACAAGTTTAAAATTCATCAAAGGATGTTGACGTAGATGAAAATTATTTGTAAAAATCTTTGTGAGAAATATCCCTTTTTCATAAAAACCATTAAAAGTCACAAAATTTAGAAAGTAAGACATTTAAAGAAATTTTTCAATAAATTTTTCCTATACCACTTTGAAACTTTTGAAAGGAATTAACATTTTAAAAACATTCATGTCCATATAAATAAATCCTTAAAAACCATTTTGAAAACATGGACATTAATGAGAATGATTTAGCAGAATAAATATTTAAAACATTTAAAATGATGTTTTAGTAAAAAAGAACCTTAAAAATAATCCATTTGAAAACTCTTTCATGAGACATGGACATGGATAATAAATATGTCCCAGCAGATACTTACATAAAAACAACCTCAGATAATAAAGAGATTGAGAAATTAACCCTTACCTTACACTTTCCTTTGGCCGAGGGTATGTTTAACATCCTTTATAACGAACATAGTATGTTATTAAATTATATCAAAACCATATTAATTTTTATTATATCATACATGATTCATTTATGACTTTATAATACCCATTTAATAATGATTTCCATGTTAAATTAACATTTTAGGTAATAATCACTTTCTCTATCGTACGTGTTTTAACTTGTTATTCTTGATCGTATCATTTTGATCATGATTTAAATACTTATAGAATATAAACCTTGATTTATATATCATATATATTTAGAATATAAATATTTATAATAGATAGATATGTTAAATGGAAGACACCGTTTATGGAGATGGTAGGCCGTACATACACATATACTTTATTTCCATTTTCATATCGTATTGAACAGAAGTAAGTAAATAAGATATATGTAAGGACACACACACACACACAAACACATATATATATATATCCAGTAGAATTATTATTTCATATATTAAATACTTATTAATAATATATATTTATATAATCATCGTCGAATGGTGAACGTGTGAATGAATCTCATCGCATCGTGGAGACGGTAATCCGTACGTACGCACGAGCGACAATATCATTATATTGATGATGAAATCATATGTAATTGGATGGTATAACATATATAAATAATCATTAACATGTTATATTAATTATTTACATTAGTTATATTCATTATTATACCCATCCAAATAATAAAGTGTTTGAATAACAAACTACACCACGACGTGGAGACGGTAAGCTGTACGTACGCACGTATAGTGACTTTGTCATTCATGTGATGGATAGAATAATGATTATCATTGTACCATTTTTATAATAAAATCACAGTATATATAAGATACTTAAGTTATTAATTTGTAATAGAAAGAACAAATAAAGAAGAAGTTGAAGAAGAAATGAACTTGAAAGAGGTGATGAAATATTTACCTCTTCTTCGGGTTCTTCCTTTTTATTTGATCAAAAATCTCCATAGGATTGATTTATGAACAATGAAAAGCCTCTATAATGAATGGAGGAAAGTTGGGAGGATATTTGGGAAGGTGTTGTCTGAGAAAAATGGCTTTGGAGGTGTTAAATTAATAGAAAGAGAAGTACTCTTTTATAAGAGAGGTGAGGGTCACTTTATGAAAAGCATGAAATATTATTTTATAATAAAATCATTATCAGTTTCTAATGTCTCCAAAATAATTTATTTAAAGGATAAGTTGGGTATGGGTAGAAAAACTCTCTAATAATAGGTTTTAGAAAAGATTAAGTTACCATTATAACATTATCTTTTAGATTTAACTCTTAGTTAAATAGTTTAACTTTTACCGTGTATCCTTGTATTATTACAATATATAGTTAATAAACTTACTCTAAACTTCCAAGAGAACCTAAAGTGGTTCATTAATAACATATATAATTTTATTTAAGTATTTTGGCCTTATCTTAGGTTTTTAGGAATATTATATCAACCAATAATATATTATTTGTTTTAAAAATTAATTTATGTTAATTTTGACACTATTTGGTATTTTGTTTTTGTGAAAGTCATAACAGCCTTATCACTTTGAAAAAAATTTATCTAATCAACCCTAACATTTCATATTAACGTATAAAATCTGTGTAATTCATTATAAGTCTCAATTATCATTTATTTGGATATTTATAATATCAATTATTTTAATATTTCGTTAATAAGGTAATTACTGCATCATCATTGTGTCATAAATAAATTAAATTATTTAATGTTTAAAAATTATAAATAAAATACCATTATTTAGGAAATAGTTTTATCTTTATAAATAATATTTATAGTCTAATTCATATTTTTTTAACTCTATATAAAAAATGGTTTATTTTTTAAACATTGAATTTAACACTTTTAACTCTTCTTTAAATAAAATAATAATAAATGTCCTAATATAATTCAATTGGACCCAATAGGATAATATTTTATTCCTAAGGTTGTTTTTGGTATAATTACACTTATCAAATTAAATTAGGACACGTGTTAGGGTAATTATAATATCATTTTTACCCTTAATTACCCTTTTTTCCTTTTAACCGTAGTAAATAAAAGTCAAAAGTTACTATTTACAAAAAATTATTTTCATCTTATTGAACCACATTTTAAATAATGATGTAAACTGTGTCTCTCATATTTTTAAAATTAAACTCATATAAGTGGTATAATTAAGTTTAATGCAAATTTGAAAATCCTCCTAGAAGGCGTGTAAAAACGTTAAAAAGTTCAATAAAATTTTATACATCTAATTTTATTATAAAATTACTCTAATAAATTACATTGAAATTATATAGGTATTATATATATATTTTTATATAAATTAAAATAAATTAAAATAAATAATTAATTTAATAAAAAATTGGTTTTAAATAATAACAAAGTGTTTTTCACTATTCATAAAAAATGGATGGTTTTTAGAAAAATACCAAAAGTTTACCCTAAGATAATTTTCATATTAATAATTAAAAAATGAATTCCATTTTACCCAATTAAATACATATTAGTTGCATTTATTAATTTAAAATTAATTCTCGTTGTCAAAACTAAAAAGCGGGTTTTAAAAAAAGTAAAAACTATCAAGAGATTGACATGTGTTTATGTCAACTTTACATGTGAAATTAATTATAATGACCAAAATTATATTAAGTGATAAAAATTTAATCTAATTATACTTCTCAACCAGTCAAATTTATAATTGAACACTATAATTTATTTTGATTAAAAAAGTTGTTTTCATTTAAAATTTAGTAATTTTCACTATTCACCCAAATATGAATGTTATCATAAAAACACTAAAAAATTATCAAAACTAAATTTTTATGTATATATTCAAAATAATAAGTTTATATTGTCAAATTGTATATATAAAAGTGTCAAATATTGGATTTAAAAAGGGTTCTCCATTAAAAGGTGGTAAAATTGCAGTTTTTGAAAAATACTTCTTTTATCTAAAAAATGAATTTGTTCTTATATTATTTATAAGAAACAAATAATATGTATGTTAACATTATATACAGTATATAAGATTCAAAATTAACTTTATACTATTCATAACTGCTTTTTGAACGACTAGTTTGTTAAGTTGTGGTGCGCTCGAACTCAGTGTTGATTATAGCGAAAGCTATTGAATTACTTTAATGAGATAACATACTATAAAATCTTAAGGTGTTACATTATACACTCCTTCAATAAATTTTTTTTCTCAAAATTTGAAATTGTTCTTTGAAAATAAAAGGTTAAAAATAGAGAAATACCTTTGTGGAAAACCCATATTGGAAATTGGGTTAATAAAATTTAGTCTTAATAAGAGGGAAAGGGAAATGAAAAAGTCACCACCAAATTATGATCTTGATTAGGAGAACATTGGTGGAAATTAAAGACACATAATTAGAGTAAAAACCTAAATATTTATAGGGAGTGATTGAGGCCATCAATCACAAAAAGTGCACAATTGAGGGCCTCAAAGCCATCGATCTATGATGATTTAAAATATCATCAGTTCAACAAAACATAAGATATCAGGATAACACATTTTTGGTTTTAAGATCTATTTCCTAAAGTTTAAGAATTAATTTCTTCATAGAATAAGAGAAAAAATATATACTTGACAAGTAGAGTTTCGTACTTCAACTAATTTCTACCACAAATTCATCTTTCACACCAACATATAATAGAATTTAAAAATATTCTATTTATCCTAATCATATGGGGTTTAAAAAATAATGAACTTATAATTCATTTTTTAGAATTTTTTTAAAAAATAATTTATAAAAACCAGGTCATCATGTAGGGTAGTGGTAGGTGATGCACCCTTGTCACCCTTCTGTTGCAGGTTCAAGTCTCGCGGCCTTGCCGGACGTGATGGGATGTCACCCGACCTTCGAGTTGTCCATTTTATAAAAATCCAAAAATAATATTAAGAAATGATCTAACCTTAACAATAGTATCCAATTTCAAACTTAGTCGATTCCAACCTTTCGACTTATCCAATGTAAATCTATCCAAACTCATGGCCCAAAATTTATAAGGAAGTTAAACACAATGAAAATTCATTTTTCATGTAATAACTTGTGAATACCTTCATCATGTATTCTTTTAAAACACTATAACACCATGAAATACCATAAAACCATATTCATTACATTCATGATCCCTTATTCCTTATATAATTCTGGATATACTCCTTTTATCCAAAAATTTTGTATACTCCAATAATGATGGAATATACAAATCATTAATCACTTTCAAGGTAGTCAATAATATCCAATATAATTTATCCAAATCAATCATATATTATTCCAAAATCACTACCTTAGTATCAGAACCATATTATGGTTTATCTTTCTCTCAACCATATTCTTTTTAAAAAATTTAACCTGCTATTAATTCACTTTTCTCAGTTCTACACAATCTCAAGTCCTTAATGAAATACTACGACAATAAAATCCTTTTATACTCTATAATTATTATAAAATGTATATCATTAATAAAATACTCAAATGACATAATACTTTAACAACAACATAAGATATCTAATCATTCCACTTCATCTTTGGTAGTATCATAACATGATTATTATCCAATAGTATCATTTGGGGTATAATCTGATGATTTGGACATTGATTCGCGTAGTGTCCCAACTACTTGCAGATGAAGCATTGTACATTTAAAACCTTTTTCTTACCCATGCAATCACATACTTGGTGTCCTTTTTTTCTACACTTATAAAAAACTCCAATTCCCTTTAGATATTTACCTAGGTGATTCTTTCCATACTTATCACATATGGGAAAATCCTTCTTTCCCCTCTTCTATTTATCAATATTTTTCTCTACCATCCTTTTCTTCTCTTTCTTCCCTTCAAAGCCATAAGACTCAGAAAATTTTTTTACTTATCTTATTAACACATGATACTATTTTTTCATATGATGAGAATACGTGGGAGACTATTTCCCTTTTAAATGCTGGCTTAATACCATGAAATATATGATCCTTCTTAATCTTTCCATCATGCGTATTTGTGGAATTCTCATTCCTTCTACTAGGCACCATTTATAAACAATGGCATATGCTAGGTTAGCTTATGAATCAAAGTGAATAATTCCAAACTTTTAAAATACCTAACATAAATTGAAAAGATTATTCATATAATCTATAATCATAAAATGTTTTCTTTGAGGAAGTATTTACTCCTAAATCCTTCATAATGGATTGTAATGAAAATGTGAATTATCCTAAGCATATCCTCCAGGTCTTTCGTAGCCAAAACTGCAACAAGGCCTGTTGTCATGTACCAGGATACCCTAGGACAAGCCCGAAACTCCTTGTCAGATTTTCACTCCTAGGTACATCTGTGCCAGAGTAACCTCTACCTGCTCGAATCCAGAAAGGGATGTATTGCTTGGAAAATACACAAAATGTCTACATTACCAAAATTATAGGAAGTTCTTCTATACTAATATTCAGAATCCATCTTAGGGTAATGTTCTCTAATTACAGTTTATCTAAATCTAGTTTCCAAGGTTTATACTAAACTTCTTCTGATACCAACTGTAACACCCTGACCCCAGAAGCCTATAGTTAGTGCTTTATTTTAATACATTGGCTTGATTACAAGGAATCATGTCCTGAAAGATAGATCAGTTTAGCAGTCTTGGAAAACAGATTACATACTTGAATGTTTCATTACACATTAGAAAATAAAACACAACATAAATGATCCTTTGATAATGCCATTAATACCCTAGCTTAACCCTGATTATCAATCATAATACTCTTCTTGGAATTCGGGGAATATTAAACATAAGAAAGGGGTGAGATCAAACACCCAGTAAGGATAAAAATATAGCAGAAACATTAACAAATAAGCAAAAACATTTAAGGAAATTTTTAAAACTAAAAAAAAAGCATTTTAACCATAAAATTCAGAAAAATATGGAAAATATAAATCAAATAATTCTATTTACTTATTCACATGGATATTCTAGTAGTCAAATAATCACATGTAATATCAATAGTTAATTTCATAATGATGGAATGCATAATGCCAGAATTCATAACCACATAGTTAAGGCCTTGCGCAAAGACTACAAACAAGATTTTTTCAAGGCCTTGTGCCAAGATACTAGTTTGTCTCATGAGACCTAACGATGCATCGAGGCGCTATAGTGGGATCCACCTATCACTTACTAAGTCCAATTCATTCCTTATCTGAAAATGTTTAAACATAACTTAAACATTCATATTAAAACTAGCATATGAAATGTAAAAAATTTATCCATAAACCATGAATGGTATAAAAATAACACATCCACAGTCAAACATATAAAAAAAAACTTTATTACAATATGGAATATTTGAATCATAATAAATCAGCTTCAAACAAGTTTAAAATCCATCAAAGGATGTTGACGTAAATGAAAATGATTGGTAAAAATCTTTGTGAGAAATATCCATTTTTTATAAAAACATTTAAAAGTCACACAATTTTGAAATGAATACATTTAAAGAAATTTTTGAATCAAAGTGTCCCATACCACTTTGAAACTTTTTAAAGGAAATAACATTTTAAAAACATTCATGTCTATATAAATACATCCTCAAAAACAATTTTGAAAACATGGAAATTAATGAGAATGATTTAGAAGAATAAATATTTAAAACATTTAAAATGATGTTTTAGTAAAAAATTCCCTTTAAAAGAATCCCTTTGAAAACTATTTTATGAATCATGGATCTGGATAATAAAATTTTTCCAGTTGATACTTACGTAAAAACAACCTCGGATAATAAAGAGATTGAGAAATTAACACTTACCATGAACTTTCCTTTGGTCGATGGAACGTTTAACCTCCGGTATAATGAAAATGGTATGTTATTAAATTATTCCAGAACTGTATTCATATTTATTATTTCATACATAATTCATTTATGACTTTATACTACCCATTTACTAATAATTTCCATGTTAAATTAACATTTTAGGTAATAATCACTTTCTTTATCGTATGTGTTTTAACTTTTTATTATTGATCGTGTCAATTAGATCATTATTTAAATACTTATAGAATATAAAAATTGATTTATATATCATATATATTTAGAATATAAATATTTATAATAGATATGTATATGAAATGAAAGGCACTGTTTATGGAGATGGTAGGCCGTACGTATGCATAAACGCTGTTTCCGTTTTCATATCGTATTGAACGAAATAAGTTAATAAGATATATGTATGTAAATAAATAAATATATATATATCCAGTAGAATTATTATTTCATATAATACATACTTATTAATAATATATATTTTTATAATCATCGTTGAATGGTGAATGTGGGAATGGATTTCATTGCGTCGTGGAGACGGAAATCCATACGTACGCACGAGCGACAATATCATTATATTTATGATTAAATAGTATGTAATTGGATGGTATATCATATATACAGAATAATTAACATGTTATATTTATTATTGAAATTAGTTATATTCATTATTATACCCATCCAAATAATTAAGTGTTTGAATAACAAACTACACCACGACGTGGAGATGGTAAGCCGTACGTACAAACGTATGGTGAATTTGTCATTAATTTGATGGATAGAATAATGAATATGGTTGTACCATTTTTATAATAACATTATATTATATAGAAGATACTAGAGTTATTATTTTTTTATGGAAACAACAAAGAAAGAGGAAGTGGAAGAAGAAAGAACTTGAAAGAGGTGATGGAATATTTACCTCTTCTTCGGGTTCTTCCTTTTGATTTGATCAAAAGGGATACATAAGTTGGCTTTATTACCAAATAAAAGCCTCTAGGATGAAAGGAGGAAAGTTTGGAGGATATTTGGGTAGGGTATGGCCGATCCGAATGGATTTGGAGGTGTGAAATTAAGAGAAGGAGAGGTACCCTTTTATAAGAGAGGTGAGGGTCACTTTAGGAAAAGCTTGAAATATTATTTTATAAGAAAATAATTTTTGATTTATAATGGATTAAAAATGATTTATTTATAGACTAAGGTGGGTATGGGTCGAAAAAATTTCAACCGATATGTTTTAGAGAAGTTTATATTACCATTTTAACCTTATATTTTAGATTTAACTCATAGTTAAATAGTTTAACTTTTACCATGTCTTCTTGTATTCTTAAACTATATGGTTAATAAACATACTCTAAACTTCCAAGAGAACCTCAAGTGGTTAATTAATTATATATATAATATTATTTATGTTATTTGACCGAATCTTATGCTTTTAGGAATATTATTTCAACCAATAATATAGTATTTGTTTTAAAAATTAATTTATGTCAATTTTGACACTATTTGGTATTTTGTTTTTGTGAAAGTTATAAAAACTTTATCACTTTGAAAAAAATTTATCAAATCAACTATAACATGGAATATTAACCTATAAAATTAGTTTAATTCATCATAAGTCTCAATTTACATTTATTTGGATATTTATAATATCAATTATTTTAATATTTCGTTAATAAGGTAATTACTGCCTCATCATTGTGTCATAAATAAATTGAATTATTTAATGTCTAAAAATTATAAATAAAATACTATTATGTAGGAAATATTTTTATCTTTATAAAAAATATTTATAGTCTAATTCATATTGTGTTTAACACTATATAAAAAATGGTTTAGTTATTAAATTGTTAATTGAACACTTTTAAGTCTTATTTAAATAAAATAATAATAAATGTCCTAATGTAATTCAAGTGGACCGAAGAGGATCATATTTTATTAAGGTTGTTTTTGGCCTAATTCCACTTATCCAATTGAATTAGTACATGTGTTAGGGTAATTATAATATCATTTTACCCTTAATTACCATATTTACTTTTAACCACGGTAAATAAATGTCAAAAGTCACCATTCACCAAAAATTAGTATCATCTTATTGAACAAAATTTTACTTACTAATGTCAACCGTGTATCACAGATTTTTGAAATTCAACTCATATAAGTGGTAAATTTTTGTTTTATGCAAATTTGCAAATGATCCTAAAAGTTGGGTAAAAACGTTAAAAAGTTCAATAAAATTTTAGACATCTAATTTTATTATAAAATGACTCTAATGAATTAAATTGAACTTATATAGGTATTATATAGATCTATTTTTACTTAAAATAAATTTATATAAAATAAATAATTATTTTAAAAAAAAGTCAGTTTTAAATAATAATGCCGTGTTTTTCAATATTCATCAAAAATTGAATGTTTTCAGAAAAATACCAAAAATTTACCCTAAGATAATTTTGATATTACAAATTTAGAAATGAGGTCCATTTTAACAAATTAAATACATAGAAGATGCATTTATTAATTTAAAATTAATTCTTGTTGTCAAAACCAAAAAGCGGGTTTTAGAAAAAGTTAAAATTATCAAAAGATTGACATGTGTTTATGTCAAATTTAAATGTGAAATTACTTATGATGACCAAAATTGTATTAAATGATAAAAATATAATCTAATTATAATTCAAAACCATTCAAATGTACAATTAAACACTATAAATTATTTGGATTAAAAAAGATTTTTTTAGTTAAAATTTAGTAATTTTCACTATTCACCCAAATATGGAAGTTAATAAAAAAACACCAAAAATTTATCAAAACTAAATATTTATGTCATTACTCAAAATAAGAAGATTATTTTTTCAAATTAAATATATAAAAGTGTAAAATATTAAATTTAAAAAGGGTTCTCCATTAAAAGGTGGTAAAATTTCATTTTTGAAAGATAATTCTTTTATCTAAAAAATGAATCTTTTCTTATATTATGTCTAGGAAACACATAATATAGATGCTAAAATTATATACATTATATGAGATTTAAAATGCAGTTAATACTATTCATAAATGATTTTTGAACGACTAGTTTGGTTATTTGTGGTACGCTCGAACTCGATGTTGCGTGTAGCACAAGCTATTGAATTACTTTAATGAGATAACGTAATAAGAAATCTTAGGGTGTTACACTGAGGATCTAAAAATGTTTCCTATAATGCAAAGGTTAGGGAGTTGTACTAAGGGACTATGCACCAAACTGTTTCATTGGATAAGAATACATTGACTAAGGCTCCAATGTATGTGTTCTATAATTGATTGTGAATTGGGTTTCTTAGTGATATAGAGAGTTTGACATAGAACCTTATGTGTAGTAGTTGATGAGTTCAGACCATATTCAATTTAATAGTAATGCTTAATCCATGGAACAAATAAAAACAATAGTTTAGGTTAATAATGATGACTAATTGTACCCAAGATGTATTTTTTTACATTGTATTTTATTTAAAAATTTCATGAACAATATTTTTAGATAGGATAGTATATAAAAACCATTGGTGGTGGCCTACTGAGATGCACTGACACCTTACTCAAGCCTCCATTTGGTATCGATGTAGATTTCATGGTTTCAGGTCAGGACAAGGGAAAGAGCCCTATGTTAGGAAGTTGAGTTTGTATTAGGATGAGCATGTATGAGGATCTAGAAATGAATCCTAGACATCCTATGAGGATTAATATATTTGTCTTTATTTTGGGTTTTCTTCAATTTTGATACTGTTAGCATGACATGGAATATTTATCATTTGATTGAGGTTTGTACATTGTTTGGGAAATGGTATGTAATGCATGTTTCTGGTTATTTTCTCATTTTGTACATTATTTAATATGTTACATATTGTAGATTTCTCTGCTAAAGAGTGTATATACTGCTCAATTGTCTTATTAGAACCTCACTTCTACACAACAACCTCTGATATATGAGGAAAAACACATGATGTCACATGGTTATCCGGATCGGGGCATCAATTTGGTGGATTCAGAGTCGGGTGTGTCACATTATTGGTCTCCCAATGGATCCTTATGAATCATGAAGATGTTGGGGGTTCATGTATCATTTAGATAAAATGAATGAATGATGAGAATAATTCTAGCTGGGTTTCTCATCTCAGTACTAGAATGTTTTTCTTTAAATATAGGCATCAATATTTGTGGTCATAAATTAAATGATTAATTACTGAATTTGTATATCATTTACATACTTATCAGAAGGTGAAACTATAGAACCAAAATCTGGTGGGGGTTTTCCAGTCACTTATCATTATTTTTTGAAAATGATATGAGATCTCTATTAAATTTTTCTTTGGATTACCTCAGTATCCTAGTCTAATGAATTCCAATTTGGTGGTTATTATTCAATTGAATAAATTACATCATTTTCTTCCTATAATGTAGATAAGAATGGTGGAAGACCTTATATGTTAATATTTAAATGATATTATGATGCTTTATAGGGTTCCAAAAAATATTTTCTCTGATCAATAGAAATTATTTTCTTCCAAAATTTTTAATTGTGTTCATGATGTGATGGGTACATAGTTTAGGTCGAGTATGTCTTAAAACTAAAAAATGAATTTTCAGACTATATTCTAGAAGTTATTCTTTAATCATCTGTTCTTGAATTTTTATGTTCATAAGAAATATATCATTTACTTATTGAATCCACATATAATAATATTTATCAATAACCAATGAATATCTATCCTTTTGAATTTATTTATGGATGACTCTTTTGATCCACTCATTTTTAGAATATAGTGGGCTAAAATTATCTTCTATGAATTTTAATTATTATATAGATGACCTATAATGATTATTTAATCTGAAAACGTTTGTGATGGCTTAGAGTTCTCAGAAATTATATTCTAATCATTGATGGATATTCATTGAATTTTCTCTGGGTGATCAGGTAATACTTAAAATCTATCATCATTTAGGATATAAATTATTGGGGATGAAAGGTAAGTCCATTACATTATATTTCTATCCATATGATAATGTTTAACATATTTGGAAAATGGAATAACATCTAGATTTACAATCCTAGTTGACATATATCCATTATTTATTCTATTTATCTCCACTATATAATTATTTTACGGATTATTCTAATGTGATTGAATTGGAGGATTTAAATTTTTAATCTGAAACCAAAATAGTTGAGCCTCAGTTTATATAATTTATAATCACAATAATATATTATGGTGTATGTATATCCCTTTGTCCCATGTGATATGAATGAATTGAAAAGATATCCATTAGTATCAGGAGATTTATTATTTGATGACAGATCAATGAAATAACTTATTATTGAATTTATCGAGTTAATTAATTTATTGGGGTATAGAGTAACATAATTGAGATAATAATGGAACCCAATGTTAGTGGTATGTCTTTTTTTTATTAATTGTTTTTTCACAAAAAAGTTTGGAGTTTTCAAACCAAAATAAAAAAATTTACGAGTTAGTATATGATGAATGAATAAACACATTTATTTCCAACCATGCAACTAATCCATGTTTGGGAATATATTTAGTCTAGTGGAATATACATGGTTAGAAAATAGTTTCCTGGACCATGTTACTAATCTAAACCACCTTCCCATGTAACTGCGATTGTCTTTTCATTGTTGCCAAAAGTATCCCAAATCATGCGACCAAACTGTATGATCTTCGCATTTTTTTGGAAAATTATTTGGTTTACATTAATCAATTTTACTCTTTTGGACTCCTCAAATATCATTTTAACACCTTAAGAATCATCATTAGTTAACTACTCCTCTCCTCCAAAATTCCATGGAGGTTCCCTTGGGTTTCTAGTGATTCCTTCAAGGAGATCTTTATATTTCTGTTATTTTATTCTTCCTCTCCTCCATTATCACCTTCTTATTATTATTTTTCCATTACTTAACTATTCCATAGATTATCATGGTGTTTACTTCCATTTAAAATTAATTTTTTAATGATGGGGGTTTTGGATTTTTGGGATTAAAAAAGTACATTCCATCCCAATTATCCTCTATTTGAATAAAGTGGATTGAATTACATAGGTTGAGGAAGGTGTTTCTAAATAAATGAAGTATTACTATCTTGGGGTGTGTAAAAACTAATTATTTCCAAATATTAAATGCATTTTAGTTGTTAAACTAGGTTTTCTCTAGAGAGGGGAACCAAATATTCATGTTTTTACTATATATTAGAGGATGGGGGGTATGATTTTGAAATTGTTTGATTATGAAAAAAATGTAATGAAAAAAGATATTTAAAAGATATTTACAAAGCATGTGAATGATAAATGTGGTATGAGAAGGATGGTCAGGACATGTTCAATCTTCCAAATGAAATGTTATCCTAGTTCTTGGTTGTCTAATCATCTTCTACTGAGCTAATTAAAATGGTACTCCACATTTTATTCCTATCACTCCCTTAGTCAAATAGTGATTGTGGGTATAATCATTTCCATAACCATATATAGGTATATTCTCCAGACTATGTGAAAAAATGTTTTAGTGAATAATCAATCAGGTCTTATTTATTTAAAGCAATCAATAGTGTCTACTACCCCTCCCACACATACTAAAAATCACTTATTACTTCGACACTAAAAAAAAGTTCTATTACATCATATATAAATTAGAACATTGCATATTTAGATAATGATAAATAACCAAGTAAATAATATTAACAAAATATAAGACCAAATATGATTGGTAATAATATTAAAAAAATATTTTTGAATATTGAAATCAACATTATTGAAGAATGGAAGGGTTTTTTATCCCATGAAGTGAATGAAATAAATAATTTAAAAATAAAATACTCCCCTTATTTAATAAATTATAATTTCATCACTCCATGTTAAATGTAGCTAGTAATAAGAGAACGAGTATTCTATTAGAAAATCAAGATAACAGAAAAATGAAGAACATAAAATTTATTCTTAGGAATATATTCATTGAAATATTTTATCATTTATTCCCTCCAGAAAACTAAAAAACTCTTAGGGTTATTCTTAATAGTTCTTAAAAATTTCAATGGACATTAAAACTAAAATTTTAAATCCTTTGGGAACTTTTTGAAATATTTATTCCTAAATTACTAAAAAATTAACATTCATTCAAAAGATACACTTCATATTCCTCCATATTAATGTGGGTAATCACTTCTTTAATGATGAAATTTATTGCTGAAATTTAATGTTCATATTTTCCTTAAAAAAATATCATACAAAAATGAAATAACCTCATTTGGTTCCCTTTATCTGATATATGACTCATTTAATTATTTTTATCCAATTATTCTGATAAAAAATAATTTTGACATTGATTAATTTATTTGGGCCCCATGGATTTCGAATGAGTACTGGGTCTAGTTCAAGATATGAATCCGCTAAAGTATAAAAATATAAAAATAATAAATACTATAATAATATCAGTATGAAAAAATTTACTCTCAAAATATATAAGTGATAAAAAATAGTTCAAATTCAAAAATTAATCAACTTTTAAATTTATGTTAAAAAAATTCCTAAAATTAAAAAATTATTCAATTAAAATAAAATTTATATGTTGGTGGGGGTTAAATAATTGAAATACACATGAAAAATAAGGTAACTATTATCTCCATTAATTCCCCCATAATTATCACTAGGACTCCTAGACAAGTAAATATTAAATTCTATTAAAATAAATTTTCAAAACCATAACACTGAAATATAGTAATTTAAAATGAATAAATAAAAAATATCATTCCTCCTAAAACAATTATGTTATATTTTACATTCATCTCATTAAATATATTTCCACTTCATTTATACTCTCATGAAAAAACACTTATATTAAATGAATTTTAACTCATCACACAAATTATAATTTTCGATATGTATTTTCTCATCTAAAACCATGTAAAAGTCACCATAGGGTTGATAAATTCCTAAATATAATCAATATGTTTTTGAAGGATTTTTTTAAAATTATTATATTTAAGTGTTGTTTAGTGCATTTTAGTTGGCTGGTTGTAAATAAAAATTATTATAATGTTTAATTAGGAGAGTTTTCTCTATTTGGTGATAAATTACATGATTCTAATTTTCAATTATATATGGTCTCCTCCTCCCACCCCTTATTAAAAATCATCTCTAATCATCACGAATAGCATAAATGATTTTCACACAATTCAACATTTCATTAGAAAATGATCTTTCTCCTTGTTATTTTTCATATCCTTTAACTAAATAGTTTTTTCTCATAATTATTCTCTTGGGAAGCTCTAGATATGAACAAAATTTTGTATTATATCCTCCATCAAAAAAATATATTCATCATTTTATTTACAAAAAAATCATTAATAATTGATTTAACATTCCACAGAAACATTTACCAACACTTATGTTCAACAAGTTCACACATTTTCTCATCAAGAGAAGTCTTGATATGTAAAATTAGATTTCATATGGATAAACTAATAGCTTCTCCGTGAATAATAAGGGATAAAGGACTAAATTTATAGGGTATGCTTAAAAAAATATTCTCTTGACATTAAGGATTTTAATACCAAATAAATTCCTCAATTAGTTAAAACAAAATTACCCCAAACCATAATGTTTTGTTATAAATAAATAAAATTATTGTTAATGAATTCATGGATTGGTTCTCTCACAAAATGAGGTGATTGCATGGATTTTGACAAAAAGGATTCAGAAATCTCACAAAAAGTATATTTTAAAGATAATGATCAGGAAATGCGTTTTGGGAATTAAAAATCATATGTATTTTAATGATATTATAAATGTTTTCAACATGAAACAATGTCATTTTTACTATTCATTTATGTTTGGTATAATCTTATAAATTTGTTCACTAACTGAATCAAAATATTCAAGTAAGTGTTTTGGAGATATTTGACCTGAATTATTTATTGTGAAATATGTTTTTAATTTCTTAAGTTCTTCCCACTAAAAACCAACATCAAAATATATATAAGAAAACAAAATAAAATTATTTAATGAATATAAAATAAAATATTCTGACAAAGGAAAAAATGATAGATTTTGGATTAAACCTTAAGTGAGACCTAAGTTTTGAATACATTCATATGGGTAGTTTGAGTGGGATTTACATAATCTTATTTTGGGTATATTTTCCTTGATTTGAACCAATAACACTTATTTCCTCCAAAATGTATTCCTTCCTTCTTATTTTTTAGGAATCCATGGTTATAGTACTTAAAAGATCACTTATTGGATACATTGTTTATATTAAAATGCTGTTATTTTGAGGATTTAATTATTAATTAATTCCTATAAACCTAATGATTTTATCATATTTTCTAGGATGTAGAAGATTATGAATGATGATAAAGGAATATAAAACAATAATAATATCCACCTACATTAAGTTTTTTCACAATGATAGATGGTCGTAGGGAACTTCCATGGCACATAACTGAAGAATCAAGTAAAAATGAGTCTTTAAGAGTAGAAAGTTAATTTTACATGTCATGTAACAATGTATGTCATGAAATAAATATATGGTATGAAGTAGAGGAAACAAAAATGAAGTGAAGTTGACATGTTTCATGGAATCATACTTATGTGGAATGTTGTGAAATTTTTTTGAATACCCAAAAATCATATCAGTTTTTAGTTACGTACCCATATTGTATGATTAAAAAATTGTGTAATCACAACATGGTTTGTAATGTTTGATGTGAGCCAAAATATACCATATTTGACGTATCTTGAAAATGATACTTATTCAAAGACATGAGAACCACCTATGACCACCTTTTGACCCATCGTTAATATAATTGAATGATACCTGATCCATCTATATAATATAAATGGAAATATATGATTCTAGTGTTAGGGATGTCTCATGGACCAAATCGTGGAGAAAGAAGCTAGATTGTGTAGGGGCATCACCAGTTTCATCTCTATTTTATTTATTCATTGTTTTTATTTTTTCCTTGATCTCTTATTCTCTCATCAATAGGATGAGGGGGTAAACCGGCCATGTTCTAGTGTTTTGTAGTGGTAGGGGAATATGTCATTGGAGTTATTTTTTATTTGTATTCATGAATTTTTAATTTTTATTGTTTATTGAATCAATTTCAAATATATTTATTTTACATTTATCATGACCATTGGTATTTTAATCTGAAATAAATATTATAAATTGTGAAATTAGTTACCCTGAATCATTGCATGGCCATTTTTGCATTTATGGAAACCTGTTTAAATATGGTATTAAGACAAACTCAAATTAGAAAACCCTAAATTACTAGTGTAAAAGGAAATAGGGTATTTTTGCCTCATGAAGGGGATACCATGACAATTCCACCCCCTGATCACAAATATGACATCAAACATCAATTAATCAATCTGTTTTATAAAAATATTATTACACCTAAATAAACTATAAAACCCTCTAATGATTTTAAATCATATTTTAAACCAAATAACTATCTGATTCGTCATTATTATTATATCATTAAATTAATATAACCAATTTTATTTTGCATCACTTTCATAATCATACTAAAAACAAAATATTTTTAAAACCTAAATAAACTAATTCTTCATCTCTATGGGGTTGACAATGATCTTTCCTAATACTACATTTTAATTAATTGAGCAGTATATTTTGAGTTTTTTTTAATTTGGTATTTTTACTATACCCATAGGGAACTAATGATGCTCATTCATCTTTTCAAAATTGTCATAATTTTAGTTGATGGTTACAAATTAGTTTTTAGGTTTTATTAATTTTTTATTTTATTTTAATTCATGATTTAAAATCATGTATTTACACTTTGTGTGATCATGCTATGGATTTCAGATTTTTAATTTTTAAATGAAAAACCACTATACATGAGAAAAAGGTGAAGGGTTGTTTTATTTCAATCATGAAATGGAGAAAATATTATGGAAGAACAAGGAAGATATAATCATGGATAGTAAAGAGGAACATCTAGCTACTAGAAGAGTTCTACAAAGAGATCTAGGGCTATGAATGCTCACAGAATATGGGTTTCCATTGAAAAAAGGATTTCAAATAGTATTTTAACACCTCCTATTTATAAACCCCAACTTGAGATCAAAATATCAATCATCCAGATGATCTCAAGTATCATTAAACTCATTGAACTACTCCAATAAGGTTCAAACACACATATGAGAAACATTATTTACCTATGTGACAAATTCAAATTCCATGAATTTTTACGTTATGTAGTAAGGAATCATCTATTTGGATTTACATTATGAGAGATAGTTTGGGTGTTGATCCAAATAATTCCTACACATTCCATCACTACTTGGGATGAGCTAGCTGAGAACTTTCCCACCCACTTCCTCCCACCTTCCAAATTAACAGACAAAAGGGAAAACATTCTAAAAAAATTCATTTTTTAAGATTAATATATATATTCATCATGGTAATAATAATAATATAATACAAAAAAATTCCCCCATCATGGTATAGGAATGTGGATTTAAATCTACACTATTTAAAATATTTTTTTATAGGAAAACTGAACAATTATTAACATTGCAGTTGGAGGATCTTTGATTATAAAAATGCATAAATTGATCTAAAACGTTTTGGGGAAGGGACACAATGAAAATTAATTTATGAAATAAAAAATTATGACTATATGACAAAATATTTGAAATCATTTTCCAAGATGATGGACATCATGATGGGATAGTAGATAACCCCCAAGGTATTTATATAGAAGACACAAATTATACTGATTATAATAATTGTTATAAATTTTTGGGTTGGAATCTTCATTAAAAATAATAAAAAAGATATTAAAAAATGTCACATGGTTACCAAAAATAATAATCCCAAGGTCAAACACTAGCAATCCAGGTCTATACATTGGTAGAGACACCAACAAAATTCATGACCACAACTAGGGTTGTACTCAAAGAAATAAAGTAAGAATCATCCAATAAAAATGACTCATCAAATAAAATGAAGCATCACTTCATCCAAATATCTAACCAACTAAAAGAGGAACCAAATGGGGTACTACTAAGATTCCCTAAAGTATGCCCATGTGATGATTTAAAAGCTATGTCATTCAAAAGTGGGAAGCAGAAGGAAGGAAGTGGTATAGAATTTATAGGACAACAACTATGGGAATAAAGTTAAAAGGAGTTGATATAAGTAAGGAAAAAAGTAGATAAACTAGATAAAGAATAAGAACCACCATAATTAAAACTGATACTTACTTTTCTAAAATAAAGTGCAAAAGTGAAGATAAATTAAAAGAATGGTAAATTTTATGAACAATTTAAAAAATCACATATTAAAATTATTTTTCCAAAGTCTCTTGCAAACATTCCGACATAAGAAAAAATTATTAAAATATCCAGTAACCAAAAATAATAATTTTAAAGAGATTGAAACCATTCAATTCACATTTTAGTGTTTAACAGTGGTATCATAGGACCTTCTTAAAAGAAACATGATCCAAATTTATTTTCAATTCCTACATTTTTCAAATATATTAAATGTATAAGTTTTTGGTATGACATTGGTTTGAGTGTCAATATAATGGAATACATGAATTTTAAGAGTTTTGACTAGAATTCAAGAAGCCCATAAGAGTGATTATTTAATTAGAAGATAGAATAATAAAACCCCCACGAGGAATTATTGAATCCATTATGATAATTTTGAAAAGTTTATCTTTCATGTATACTATTTAGTACTAGAAATTGAATATGAGAGAAATTCAATCTTTATAGGGAGATGTTTTTTAGCCACTGGGCATATGTTGATCAACTTTCAAAGTAGATAACCATTTATGAGAGTTGGTTTCTATCATGTAAGATTCAACGTCTACTAGGAAATAAATAACTATGATGTGAGAGAGAGAAATGGGTTTGTAGGAGATAATACAAGCTAAGTTGAGGGTTTCATTGAATGAAAATATTTACATGAGTTAGCTACCATTGTGAAAGAGGATGTTTAACCAAATAAGAAAAAGAAGATGAGGACAAAGATCACTGAGACCAGAAGAGAGACCAAAACCACCACATTTGAGAAAGGAAAATAGGTATGGGTTGTAAATTAAGTTCTTTTTTAGTCCCTAGTATTGATTAAGAAATTGTGGATCTGTCTACTAGTTATTAAGAAGGTACTTACATCAATAACAATTAATTTGTTTATAGAGGAAGAACATGGACAATCTTATGTGGACATGAGAAAACTAAGTCTATTTCTAGACCCCAACAAGTTACAAAATTTTCAATCATACATCACATGAGATGAAGCTAAAATAGTCACATTAATATAAATGATGGTAAACAAATGTTTTTTTGAGGATGAAACCTGATTTTTTTATTTTTTTCTTTATTTGGTTTATAGAAAACCATGGTCTTAATCAAAATATTTCAAAATTCATTATCAATTGTATATTATTTAAAAAATTCATTTTTTATTTGTCAGACTATCAAGACCCAGGCTAGAATTAAGCATCTGGAATCCCATGAAGATGTTGTAGGAAAATTATATGTCATGAATTGGTAAAGGTAGAACTGATACATCCATGTTTGAAGAATAATTCAAAAGTGTAAAAAGTATTTAAATTTTTATTTTTTCCACTATATTCACCGCATTAAATTATTTTAGAGATTTCACTTCCAATTTTATACACTACATTTGATTTATTCCTTAATGAAGTAAACATGTAGAAATAAGACTGAGAAGGATAAATACCATGCCTTGAATTTAATTATTTTTCTGGAAAATTGAATGAGAAGAATACAGAAAATAATTATTCATGATAATAATGTATATTAGGATTTGGAAAATTATGATTTAGGGTTGCATGTTTATCATTAAAATTGAAATTTTTCTATGATTTGGACATGCATTGAATCTATAAAAGTTTTAATAATTGATTTAATTATTAAAATACATTTTCATAAGTGAGTTTTCCAACCATTCATCACATTCCCAATACATCCTCGATCCAATAATGAGCTATATTTCAAATGTATATTTCTTGAAAAAGATAGAAATGTTTTCATCTAGATCGTTCTATGCATATTATCAAAATTATGACTAAGGAAAATCACATTTAAAATGATTTATAAATATTTTGTTAGACCTTATCCAGAGACCCACCTTATATTAATCCATTTTCTGTCATATTGAAGCCATGAAAAACCATTCTAGGGAAGTTCCATATTACAATATCATCTTACCATTTCCTAACATGATGCATATATTTTCTATTATTATCAAAAATAAGGTTCGAACCGATGATGATTTTTAGAAGGGATGAAATTTCTTAATGTGTTAGTGTTGGAGGGGGGAAATTTCATGAGATTTTGGGAATGCACATTCATTGTATTTATTTCAAACCCTCTTGAAAAAAATATGTTTTTTCTTAATAAATTTATAAATCACCATTTAATTATTCGTTATATTATTATAACTATTAAAAATAGTGTTTTGAGAAGATCATTTGGGGGTGCTTGGTGGATGCGCGAGTTTTCCCTCAAACAAACATTAGAAAAATAAAAGAAAATAATAATAATAATAAGGGTGTTTCATTTATTTCATTTTATCTCTTTATGAGACTACTATGGGATACAAGGGTAAGATAAGACCATCATTGAGTTGTTCTTAAATTACCATGCAAAGTAATTTAGTGTAAAAAGTCATTTTCGTTCCTTACATGATTTATATCATTTACCTACCTAACCTAAACGTCAGAGTCATTTTATCTTTAACGGTGAATCCCTTATAGTTATTTGTGATTTTCTATTTACATGGTGGAGATGTGAGATTTATTGAATTCCTATGGTATGTGACATGTTATTGAGTTATGTGCATCATTCTATTTATTAGTACTATGATGATGAGTAGAAATATTCATCTTAGGTAAATTGCGATCAGTATGAATATTAATAGTGAATAGAAAAATAAAAATGGATTAATTAAATGGCTAGGATATTTAAAAAGAGGAAAATTAATATAAATAAAATATTTTTATTTTTTAAAACATCAGTTTTCGATATATTTTCTATGTGTGATGCTCAGACATTTATTTTTCGATTTGACCAAATTTTTTATTGTAATTGTATATAATGTAGTGTAGATTAAGCGTCCATTATAGTATATTGAGATTACATCCATGATGATATATACTAATTAAATTGTGTGTGTGGGGGGGAGGGTTTTGATAATTTCATTTATTAAATAGGTTTTTGATATTAAAATGGATTTTTTATTTAATTTTTAATTTGTGTCTATATACCCTAAAATTTTCTCATATTTTCTAGGATGAATCAGATTATGAAAAATGAGAAAAGGACAGGTAAAAAATCATAATATCCATCTAAATAAGTTATTTACCTAATTTAGGATGATCATGTAGTATTTATAAGGAACATAACTTAAGTACATAATAACAAAAATGATTTCAAAGCATCAAATTAACATTACACATTGTGTACTGGTTCATGTCATGAATGAATTATAGGGTGTGAAGTGGAGGAAATCCAAATGAAGTGTAGTTGAAATGTTCTTGTGAAATATAAGTGTCACATCATGAAACTTTTTATAATGACACCAAATATTATAGGTCATGATTTACAAACATGAGGTGTAGGATTTACTTGTTTTGTAATCACTACAAATAATATAATGTTTGAGTCATGCCATAATTTTCCATTTTTTTTGTTTAAGATTTTTCCAATTTGAAGACCTGAGAGACACATATTTACACCATTTGATTGATCCTTAATGAAATGGAATTTGACATTAACTCATATGGAGTCTTTTATTAGAGATCCATGATGCTACTATTAGGGAGATCCTAAAGACCAAATCTTGGTGGGAGAAACTTAATTATGCGTGGTCCTCACCGGTTTCATCTCTATTTTCATTATGTATTATTTTTATTTTTCAATACCCTGTTATTAAATTATAACTAGAATGATGTGGTTAACCTTATTTATTATAGGGGTTTCTATTTGAAGGGGGAAGGTGTCATTAGATTTATTCAATTTTTTTATTCATTTATTTTAGATTGTTTTATTTTATTGAATTAATTTTGAATCACTTTTTTTACATTTATAGTGAAAATTGATATTTTAATATCAATAACACGTTATAAATTTCATAATTGGTTACCATGAATCAAGGGATGACTATTTTTACATTCAGTTAAATAGGTATTAAAAATGGTATCGAGACAAACTCAATTCCAGAAAATCATAATTACTAGCGTGATAGAAAATAAGGGATTTTTATGTCAAGGCGGGGATACCGGGAAAATTGGATCTCCATCATATCAAATATGACACCAAACCTAGAATAATAATTTTTTTTAACAGAATATGATTTCTTATAAACCTTTAAAATATAAAATTCTATCACGCTTTCAAATGTGATTTCAAAAAAAAAAACAATCAATGTGCTTCCCCATAACTAGGATTTCTTTAAATTAATCAAAATAATATGATTCTTCCCCTCTTTCATCCTCATAATTAGAATCAAATATTTTTAAAACCGAAATAAACTAATACACTTTTTTTTGGTTCGACCACAAACATTCATAATACAACATTTTATTTAATTGAGTATCATAGTTTTACCACTCTTACATGAAATTTTAATTCATTAAGTGAAAAAGGTTGAAGATCCAAAAATGATAGACATAAGGGGGTATGAAATAATTCATCCCAAGAACATCATCCTAAAAAACATTAGTACCCTCAGGGTTAAATGAACCAAGACTATATGAGAATATGATTCGATATTTCGGGGACGCTCTAGAAGAAAGAAAGGCAGCAACAACATTTCCTTCATGCCATGTATGGAGGATGGTCATGTGATTATTGATACGATACTTCCACATTCTTATGAAGTATTCAATGGAACAAAGAATTTGTATCTTAAATGAAATTACATTGTATATTTTTATATTATTAGTCTCAATATCCTTTATAAGAATGTTCCTTTGTTTACAAAGAATCAGAACTATGAGGATAACTTGTTCCTTCATATGAAGGGAGTGACCATTCTCGATGAAAGATGAGAAAGCTTGAAAAACTGATCCATTTAGATCCCTAATCACTCCTCTACCTCGCATATATCACATATAGAATGATCGATCTATTTTTAACTTGTTCCTTGAGAGATTATTCTTCCATTTGAACCATTTTACTTGAGAATTTATGGTGATTTGAAGTGAGGGTTATGAAGGATGTAGTTCCACATGAGAAGGGCCACCCACTGAGCCATTGCATAAACTGAATAAGTCGAGTACAATGTTTCTTATATTTAAAAGGATACCAATGATGGTCCTCAATGAGGACTGATGTGTCATATAATTCCTAGATTTACATAGATCTCATCACCTAGAAGTGAAATATATGGTTCTAGATTTCAATTCATGGTTGGAACTGTTCACACAATGGAACTATTGATCGAGGAGGGTCTCGGTGGAAACAACCAGATCATATCCTACCATAAACTGGATGAATTATCTCCTTAATTAATTCACCCAATCACTATTAAATAATAAGTGGATCATGGACTCGATGCTTAGTTACCTTTAGTAGTAGAATTTATAAGCAACACTGATACCTCTTCATTTGATGCTTGTATCCGTTGGTAGGGAAATGTTCTAGACTCACCATAAACGGAAAAAGAACATAAATGGTATCTCCTTGAACCGTAAAATATCTCCCCAAAATTATTATGGATATGACACATCTTGAGTAATATGAAAGTATATAATTTTGAAAATATTTATAGTAGATCCAAGGAATACACATTAGTTAATATCATTAGTCAGAATAAAGCTATCAAAGATACTATACTAATTATCATCCAATATAGCCCAAATGAAGGTGGGATAGTTCTTAGCCTCTTTGAAACTAATAATAGGGGTGGGGTAGTGTAGGAATAAAAGTTGAGTCTCGGAATAGTTGTGGTTCTAGTATATAATATCAACCAATAAAATTAACAATCTATAATTAATATGAAGATTAGGGATATAGGACTAGATTGTCTTCTAAATTTTGGAAGATTTAAATCAGGAAAAGAAACCATCATTACTATAAGAACTTTTCATGTCATTTCCTCATAATTTTCCCACCTATTATGTCCCAAGAATGGTTTTCATGAATACCCTTCATGGTTTTAAAAATAAACATATGAATAATCCTCCATTCTTTAATTGGTTTGGTAATTTTGAACCAAGAAGCCTAATGACACTTACCATGCATGTGCTCATCCCATAGAAAATAAATCAATGTCTTTTCAATGTTGAAAATAAACTTCTTTGGGACTTTCAGGGTGGATAGAATATGCATGGGAATGGAGGAGAGATTGGAATTGATCAATGTGATTCTATATCAAAAGGATAAGAACCTATTTATCTAGTTGAGAATCCGATCCATGATATTCTCTGTCACAACCCGTCCTCGGGTCTCGTGCTGTGACTAACCCCAAGCCTGCCTTCCATAGGCCAGGGGCTGGTGACTAGCACCATGGTGTAAATCCCAATAAAAAGGGAAGGCATTGCCTTATAAAGTAAATAAACACCACGGAGTAAGCCAACAGAAGTATACACTAAGTAAAAACTGGGTACAATAGTAAGTGCGGAAAAGTAGGTGGGCCAGAATACAAACCCAAACTGAAAGTAAAGTACAACTGGAAAGAAAGTACAACAAATGAAAAGTAAAGCAACAACATCGAGCTTTCCACCGGAAATCCCACATAAAGGGTGGGTACAGATAGTCTCCTCAGCTCCTCGGGTCCAGCCGTCCGCCCCATGTACGTCCCGCCCAGTGGTCCACCTCCAGGTACCGACTTGCTCCACAAGCCTCAACCACGATCAGCGCTGTCCGTCGTCTGCATCCAACACAATGTAGTGCGGGCATAGCTCGTGCAGGGGTGAGTATACGCTACTTATTAGGGACCTCGATACCCCCTAAGGTCTCCCAGAATCCACAAAATATAATCTACAAAGGAAAGATACAATCACGAAGTAACAAACAACACTACTTAGGTATATCCCATACATATACCTAAGTCATCAATTCCTGTTTGGCTCCAAATTCTAAGCCCAAGTTCGATCAAGTCCACACCGGATAGCACAACCGAATCCACACAGGAAAGCACAACCCAATCCACACAAGAAAGCACAACCCAATCCACATAGGAAAGAAAATCAATCATATCGAAGATATTGATTTAAAGTCAAGACTCAGCTCCCATAGGTAGACTTCTTCGTAAGGTGATAGAGATGATAAGATGTAGCCACTGATTCATCTAATCTGGGACCCATGTAGGATACTAGACCAGATAAGCTGTCAGCCCCACGTAGGATACTAGACCAGCCACTCTGTCGGACCCACATAGGATACAAGTACAGAGTCAAATACTGCCGGACCCACGTAGGATACAAGAACAGTAGTCATGTACTGCCAGACCCACATAGGATACAAGAATAGTATTCATCTTAATCGAACCAACAGAGGATTTCAGTATGGTCATCATCGCTGCTGAACCCACGGAGGATCCTAGTACAGTCGTCGTCACTGCAGAACCCACATAGGATTTCAGTGCAGTCGTCGTCGCAGCCAGCACTAGGGTTCCCGCACACAGCATGCTCATTTCCGGGAGGGTCCGCTCCATGATACAAGGGGTCGATACCTCAACTGAAACGTAGTCTGGAGTTGATGTATCCCAAAGTTCCATCTCATCGATAGGAACTCAACACGATAGACGGCGCGTCAATCGGACGCCCGGTCTGAGAGTTATTGGATTTTTCGTCCCAGGGGCCCGGTTGGTTTTTATGTCAAAACCAACCCAACCGTACTCCAACTACATTCAAATCTTGTGCGGAGTAATCCAAAAGGTCTGTATCACTAAGAGGAATCCAACATAGTCGACGACACGTCAATCGGACGTCCGGAGCTCAAGTTATAGGTGTTTCCACTCCGAGGGCCCGATTTGTTTCATGTTCGAACCAACCCGGCGATACCCAAAGTTCTCCAAAACCTTGATTGTAATATACATAAATGACTACCTCGATCCAAGGATCACATCTCAACTGAAGGTGCATCAATCGGATGTCCGTAGCCCAAGTTATGGGCAATTGGATGAACCTATCCGATTTTAGGGGTGTTTGGCCCCGGACAAACCCGGCACAAAACCACCTGGGTCGACCCGACCTGGGTCCAGCCCATTAGGGCGCGGCCCGACAAGGATGGCGCAGGCCGGCCATGCCGACACGGCCCGGCCAGGCGCGGGCAGCTCGACCCGGCGCAGGCGGCCCGACCCGGTGCGGCCGGTCGGCCCGGCGAGGGCACCGCGTGCCGCGTGAGTGCAGAAGGGGGGAGCCGCCACCCCTTCGTACCAAACGGCGGACCCGCGGGGGGTCCGACTTGCCGTTTCTGAACCGAGTTCACTCCTCATTCCAGTCCTATTTCACTGAACTGGTTTAACCTGCCATTCCAGCCATGTCTATCTCATGAGATATAAATCTTTACCCAATGCATTGGAGGGAGATATAGGTCCCACCCATCTCATAATGAAATTATTCTTATATGTGCCACAAAATCAAATATCAGACATCATTGCATAACCCATAAAAATGGGATTCATAAACATCGTGACATCATAAAAAAATTCATATAAGATAAAGGAATTCATAAAAATAATTCCATCACAACATAATCAAACCAATGTAATAATAGGGATAGAAACATAACCCTATATTATCATAGATGGAAAATAATTTTGATAAAACACTTGAACTCCATTCTTGAGGAAAATATCCTTTCTAAAACATTTTTCCTTTCTTAACATGTTATACAATATTAAAATAAAAGAATTTTATTAAAAATAAACTTGAAAACTTGTAAAGGAAGCTTCTTGGAAATAATTTTTTAAAAATCCATTCATTCCGTTTAAGTTAAAAAAACATTCTTCCCGTACTTTGGCCGAAAAAGTCAAAAAGTACCTCGTACGAAAAACGACAAAAGATTCTTTTCATATCTTTCACTAAAAACTCACCAAAGGGTAAAATTGGATTTAAACAATTGTAGGTGGATGGAAATAATATTACATATTGAGGAAACATGGATGCGGATGAGAAATATTCCCCAGTAAGTTCTGAAGTATAAAAAATCTCGGATAAAAATGAGATTGTGAGATTTTACATTACCTTAGGTTCGATTTGATTTGTAAGTATCCGAACCTCCTGTATAATTATTTAAATAACGTCATTGAATTATTCCATAATCATACGCATTGTTATGATATCATGTATGGTCATATTCTTAGCTTCTTATTAGTAATATTTCATTGCTACTTGTTATTCGGGTGTTTATTACTTTTTGTTCTTATGCGTGTTTTGTCGAATAAATTCTTATTCTTCTCTTTAGGTTATAGATACCTCATTTACAGAATGGTATTAGTGTAATATATATCATATTTATTCATTCAATTCATTTATATAATCATTATTCAATGAAGATCATGTAGAACGAGTCACATCACATCGTGGAGACGTTATTCCGTACGTACGCACGAGCGATGATATCGTTCCCATGATCGGGGAATTGTATTGGAGTGTATGTATACTATTTCAGAATCAATAAAACTTTACAATAATCATATATAATTATTTCTTTATACCATTATACCCATCCAAGTAAGGTGGTGGTGGAAAATAGATAACACCACGGCGTAGAGATGGTATTCCGTACGTACGCACGCGCAGTGATTTCGTTTTCCGTAGAATGGATAGATGGTGAAATTGGATTGTTTCATACTTATAATAACATATCAGTATATGAGTGATACTGATGTTATTACTTCATAATGAAACAACTAAAGAAGAAGAAGTGGAAGAATAAATAAAGTTGAAAGAATCGGTAACAGACATTACCTCTTCTTTGAATCACCTCTTTGAGACCACCTATTAGGGCACTAAAATAGGTCTTTGAAGAAGACCAGGACCTATAGGATGTTTCTAGGGAACTGGATAAGATAATTTGGCAGGGGTTGGCCGATCTTGAAGGCTCAAAGTGGTGTGAGGAAGAGAGGGAAGATGTGCCCTTTTATAAGGGAGGAGAGGGGTACCTTTGAAAAAACAAAAAATATTATTTTATTACAAAGTCATATTCAGTTTTTAATAGATCCAAATTGATTTATTTCAAATCTAAGGTGGGGATGGGTCGAAATCCTCTCATCCAATAGAATTTAGACGAGTTTAGGTATCTATTTTAACCTTATCATTTAGATTTAACTTTAAGTTAGATAATTTAACTTTTACCGTGTCTTCTTGTATTCTTACACTATAAGGTTAATAAACTTATTATAACAAGAAAAACGAACCCCAAGTTGTTTATTATTAATATATATAACCTTATCTAAGTCATTTGGCCGAACCATAGATTTTTAGGAATAAAATAACAATTAATAATATAATATTTGTTTTAAAAATTATTTTATGTCAATTTTGACACTATTTGGTAATTCATTTTTGTGAAAATCATAACAGAAATATTAGTTCGATAAAAGTTAATAAAATCAATACTAACATGTCATATTAACCTAGGAAATTATTTTAATTCATAAAAAGTCTCAAATTACATTTATTTAGTTATTTATAACATCAATTATGTCAATAATTCATTAATAAGATAATTACTAAATCATCATTGTGTCATAAATAAATTAAATTATTTAATGTCTAAAAATTACAAAAAAAATATCATTATGTAGGAAATATTTTTATCTTTCTAATTAGTATTTATTGTCTAATTTATCTTATGTATAACCCTATATTAAAAATGTTTTATTTATTAAACTTTGATTTTAACTATTTTAACCCTTCTTTAAATAAATTAATAATAAATGTCCTAATCTAATCCAAGTGGGTATAAATGGTCATATTTTATTCCTAAGGTTGTTTTTGGTTGAATTACACTTATCCAGTAGAGTTAGGACACGTGTTAGGGTAATAATGATATCATTTTTACCCTTAAATACCTTATTTACTTTTAACCGTGGCAAAAAAAGTAAAAAGTTACTATTCACCAAAAAATATTTTCATCTCATTGAACCACATTTTACTTACTAAAATCAACCGTGTCTCTCGGATTTTTGAAATTACATTCACATAAGCAGTAAAATTAAGTTTTATGTGAATTTGGAAATTCTCCTAAGAGGTGGGTAAAAGACGGTGAAAAGTTCAATAAAATTTTTATATATCTAAAATTATTATAAAATGACTCACATTAATTGCATTGAACTTATATGGTTATTATGTATCAATTTAGACCTAAAATAAATTTAAATAAAATAAATAATTATTTAAATAAAAATTCGGTTTTTAAATAGTAACCCAGTGTTTTCACTATTCATCAAAAATTGAAAGTTTTCAGAAAAATACCAAAATTTCACCCTAGGATAATTTCGATATTCCAAATCCAAAAATGAAGTCCATTTTGAAAAATAAAATTTAAAAAATTTCCAAAAGTGGGTATTACTATTCATAACGGCTTGTTTTAATAATATTTTAATAGCATATCATTGTTTAGTGAAACTCAGTATTGCATACAACACAAGCTATCGAAGAAGGCCGCGATTGCGTGTAAAGCAAGCCAAGCTAGTGTTTTGTGTAGTGAAATATTCCTTTGATGATTTATATAACATAAAAACAAAATATTTCTCATAAAAGTCTCGGGTGTTACATTCTACCCCCCTTAAAATGAATTTCACCCTCGAAATTCGTCACTTTGTAACAAACAGATGAGGATACCTCTCCCTCATCACATACTCAAGCTCCCATGTAGCTTCTTCTAATTGGTGGTTCCTCCATAAAATTTTCACCAAGTGAGTGGTCTTGTTCCATAGGACTTTTTTGCTATGATCCAGAATCTCTATCCGCTGTTCTTCATAAGAAAGATCTTGCTCCAGTGGTACAACTTTTGAGCTGAGTACATGTGAAGGATAAGGTATGTACTTTATCAGGAGAGATAGATGGAACACATTGTGAACTTGGGAGAGATTCGGTGGAAGTGCCAATCGGTAAGCTACCTTCCCAACACGATCCAGTATTTTGAAAGGACCGATATATCTAGGGCTCAACTTTCCCTTCTTTCCAAATCTCATTACTCTCTTTCAAGGAGATATTCGTAAGAACAATTTATCACCCACTTCAAACTCTAAGTCTTTTCTTCGATTGTCGGCATAACTTTTTTTTCAAATCTGAGTTGCTCTTATGTGTTGTTTAATAGATCTGACCTTTTCTTCCATCTCATCAACTAGATGAGGTCCTAATAGCTTTCTTTCCCCAACTTCATCCCAGCAAGTTGGAGTTCTTCATTTCTTTCCATAGAGAGATTAATAAAGAGCCATCTGAATACTGTATAGAAAGCTATTATTATAAGAAAATTCCACCAAAGGTAGGTATTGATACCAACCAACTTTGAAATCCATAGAGAAAGCTCTCAACATATCTTCTAGAGTTTGAATCATCCTCTCAGACTGACCGTCTGTCTGAGGATGGTAAGCAGTGCTAAAACTCAACTCTGTATCCAGAGTATGTTGAAGACTTCACCAGAACTTCGATGTAAACCTTGGATCCTGATCAGATATAATGGAAAGTGGTACTCCATGAAATCTTACCACTTCCTTTACATATATCCTGGAAATCAGATCTAGAGAGAAATCCTCTCTAATAGCAATGAAGTGTGCAGACTTTGTAAGATGATCAACTATGACCCAGATAAAATTATTTCCTTTGGATGTTTTAGGAAGTACAGTGACAAAGTCCATAGTGATGTTTTCCCATTTCCATTCAGGTATGGGTAATGGTTATAACATCCCCTTAGTCTTCTATCTCCCAGCTTTAACTTGCTGACAAACCAAGCATCGAGAGACATATTCAGCAACATCTCTTTTCATGCCATCCCACTAGAAGTACTCTTTCAGGTCCCTATACATCTTCGTGCTTCCAGGATGAATAGAGAATGACGAACTATGAGCCTCATCCTGCAGATCCTTCTTTAATTCTGCGATGGGAGGAGCACAAACCCGATTCCTAAACCTTATTATTCCATCATAATCAAGGTTGAATTCAAGAAAATTTCTCACCTTCTTTTGTAAATCTACATCTTCTTTATATTCCTCTTTAATATTCACATGTATAGATGGTTGAACATTCATTTGAGAAAGATACAATTTTTCCCCTTTCATTATAATTCCAAGATCCATCCATTGTAAATCCATAAATATTGGATCTTTTGTGATCCTCATCACGGATAAGATAGCATGGTCTTGTCGACTTAATGAATCTTCCACCTTGTTTGCTTTCCCAGGGTGGTAATGAATTGAGCATTCATAATCCTTAATCAGATCCAACCATATTCTTTGTCACCTATTCATCTCCTTTTGTGTGAAAATATACTTTAATCTTTTATGATCAGTATAAATTTCACACCTTTCTCCATAAAGATAATGCCTCCAAATATTTAATGCAAAGATTACCACAACTAAATCCAAATCATGAGTTGGGTAATTTTTCTCATGGATTTTCAACTGTCGTGAGGCATAAGCTATCACCATATCGTTTTTTCATGAGAACACAACCCAATCCCTTCTTGGATGCATCACTGTAGATCATAAACCGTTCTCCAATACAAGGAAGTGTGAGCACAGGTGCACTGGATAACCTTCTTTTCAACTCCTTGAAATTATCTTAACATTCCTCCGTCCATAATAACTTAAATCCTTTTCGAGTCAACCTGGAGAGTGGATTAGATAATCATGAAAAATCTTTCACAAAACGTCGATAATATCCATCCAAACCAAGAAAACTTCGGATCTCAGTTACTGTTGTTGGTCTCGACCATCTTTCGATAACCTATGTTTTTGCTGGATCCACAGATATCCCCTCTTTTGAGATTATGTGACCCAAAAATGCAACTTTTTGAAGCCAAAATTCACACTTGATAAATTTGGAATAAAGCTTCTCCTTTCTCAGGGTCTTCAATACAATTCTCAAGTGATCTTCATGTTCTTCCTTGCTCTTTGAATAGACAAGAATATCGTCTATAAAGACTACCACAAACTGATCAAGATAGTTTCTAAAGACTCTATTCATTAGATCCATGAAGATAACAAGGGCATTAGTAAGACCAAATGGCATCACTATAAATTCATAGTGTCCATACCTTGTACGGAAAGCCGTCTTTGGTATATCCTCCCTTTTGACCCTTAATTGATGATACCCTGAATGAAGATTAATCTTGGAAAAGTATTGAGCTCCGCGTAGTTGGTCAAATAAGTCATCAATGCGCGGGAGAGGATATTTGTTCTTGATAGTGATCTTGTTAGGTTCTCGATAATTAATGTAAAGTCTCATTGATCCATCTTTCTTCTTAACAAACAGAAAAGGTGCTCCCCAAGGTGACTCAATAGGGCGTATGAATCCTTTATCAAGATTCTCTTGGAGTTGCTTCTTCAATTCCTGCAACTCAATTGGGGCCATTCTATAAGGTGTCTTTGAAATAGGTAAAGCACCCGGTACGAGTTCTATTGAAAACTCAACTTCACGATTTGGTGGAAGACCTGACAATTCCTCCGGAAAGACATCATCAAACTTCTGTACAATGGGCATATTCTTAATCATGAGTTTCTCACCAACCATTTGAGATAAATAACCTTCATTTAGTGGTATATAGACCCATAAGATGGAAGAAATTTCCACTAGAAGGTTATATTCATCCTTGCATTGATAGACGATCATAGATTGATATGTAATATGAAATGTGACTTCCCTTCTTTGGAAATTGATATGAGATCCATATAGTGAAAGCCAATCCATGCCATGAATCACATCAAATTCCACAATAGGAAGGATCACCAGATTTTCAGGAAGCACTTTCCCACAAACTTCAATCAGAGAAGAATTATAAACTTTTGATGCGACTGTTGTGCCATTAGGGGTTGTCACAGCTAACTCAATATCTAATTGTTGAGGTAATACGGTGATACCCTTAGAAAATTCTTCAGAAATAAAAGAGTGGGTGGATCCAGAATCAAATAAAACATTTTATACTTTAGAGTGGACGGTAAGTGTACCTTTCACCACTTCGTTATCATACTCCACATCGCTGATAGAAATTGCATGTGACTTTCCTTTGTCTTTGGCATTAAGAGTTTGTTGATGTTGATCATCATCACCAACCCTTGGATTTGGGCATTGATTGGCATAATGCCCCATATCCTTTCACTTTTAACATTGATGTATAGGAGGTGCACTCTATGTATCCTTTTCTTTGTTTGCATCACTAGACATCTTCTTCCCATCATTGCGGCATTCAAATGCCCGATGGACTTCCTTTCTACATTTGAAACATTTACTTGTTCCTTTAATACAACTCCCTCCTTGTTTCTTTCCACACTTTGAGCATAAGGGAAAAATCATATACTTTTCAGTGTTCTCTTTAGATTTTCCTTTGAATTCCATTTTCCTCTTCTTATCAAACCCATATGACTGATGGGTTACTCCAATCTCCATCTCAACTTTGAGAGCACATCGAATGATTTCCTCGTAGCTATTGAAGTCCCTTATGGCTAACGCCCTTCGAAGACTTGGTTTTAAGACACTAAAGAATCAATCGATCTTACTCTCAGGTTGGATAATAATACCAGAAGCGTACCTTGAAAGTCTTGTAAAATTTTCTTCATAGGTACCAACATATTGATCATCATTTTGCTTTAGTTCAAGAAACTCCTTCTACATCTTTGTTCAAAGAATACGAGGGAAGTACTTATTGAAAAATAAGTTCTTGAACTCGTCCCATTCCATGGACTCAATTTCATCTCTTTGCCTCATATTCTTGATAAGATTCCACCATTGATCAACATCACCATCCAAACGATACACTACTAAGATGACTTTATCATGTTCAGAACGTTGAAGAACTAAAAATATCTTTTCAGTAGTACTAATCCATTGTTCAGCAACTAATGGATCAGTAGACCCGCTGAATGAAGGTGGGCGCTGCCTCATGAAGGATTCAACAGAATGTTGCTCCTTCCTTTGCTTGTTTGGAAGTCCTGCATGATTCATAGCTTGAGAAAGTTGTGTGAGCATGGCTATAAGATTTTTTATTCCAGTTCCCATAACGTTTGGTTGCTCAGGGGGACAATCATTGCATTACCCGTCGCATTCCGCATTAACACGGTTCCTTCGGGTTCCAGCCATTGACTAAAACCAAGAATAATAGTGTGAGTAACACTAATTATAATAGGAAAACCACATAATCAAGAATAAAATTTCAAACTTATGGTCTTATCTTAGGTTATTCGTGGACATTTTTAAAACACTAAGATTGTGTCCTATGCTTATAATTATCCTTCGGGTTCTTACTAAGGCTTTCACATCCTAGTTTCAAAAGGTTGACTATACCTTTCCTCTAATACCAACTATAATGACCCATACTTTACATACATTGTTATTACTTCAGAATTGAAGCACACTTATTACAATATATAACAAAACCAGTAAAGGACCGTATAAGTATAGTGTCTTTCGAAACTGGGAATCATAAAGAACTGGTTCATAAATCATCTACACTGTCTCCCTGTTTTTTATCATATCTAGAGTCCCTTTTGGCATATCTTACTTAATATCCTTCTTCATGACCTAGGGAAAAGAAAGCATACAAAAGGGTGAGCTCAAATGCTCAGTAAGGGTAAACAAAAGAAATATCAATCACATCATATTCATAAGAACATATCATTTTGGAAATCTTAACCTGTAAAAGAGATCATAATTACATAACATGGGATAAATCATAGTAGTGAAATGTAATCCCAATAATCATAAATTAAAAGATGAAACTTTGTGGCATATATACATAATCATAGATAATCACTTCTTAGTAGTCAAGAATCATTTCCAAGACTATCTTAGCAAACAAAGTCCATATCTGAACCAAGTTCACTCCTCGTTCCAGTCCTGTTTCACTAAACCAGTTTAACCTTCTGTTCCAGCCATGTCTATCTCATGAGATATAAATCTTTACCCAATTAATTGGATGGAGATATAGGTCCCACCCATCTCATAATGATACCATTCTTATGTGTGCCACAAAATCAAAACTCATACATCATTGCATAACCCATAAAAATGGGATTCTTAAACATCGTGACATTATAAAACAATTCATATAAGATAGAGTAATTAATAAAAATAATTGCATCACAACATAATAAAATCAATGTAATAATAGGGATAGAAACAGAACCCTATATTATCTTAGATGGAAAATAATTTTGATAAAACACTTGAACTCCATTCTTGAAGAAAATATCCTTTCTAAAACATTTTTCCTTTCTTAACATGTCATACAATTTTAAACTAAAAGAAGTTGATTAAAAATAGACTTGAAAACATGTAAAGGAATATTCTTGGAAATAATGTTTTAAAAATCCATTCATGCCGTATAAGTTAAAAAAACATTCTTCCCGTACTTTGGCCAGAAAAGTCAAAAAGTACCCCGTACGAAAAACGACAAAATATTCCTTTCATATCTTTTACTAAAAACTCACCGAAGGGTAAAATTGGATTTAAACAATTTTAGGTGGATGGAAATAATATTACATGTTGAGGAAACATGGATGTGGATGATAAATATTCCCCAGTAAATTGTGAGATTTTCTCTTACCTTAGGTCCGATTTTCTTCGTAAGTGTCCGAACCTCCTGTATAATGATTTAAATAATGTCATTGAATTATTTGAGAATCATAATCATTGTTATGATATCATATATGGTCATATTCTTAGCTTCTTATTAGTAATATTTCATTCCTACTTGTTATTCGGGTGTTTATTACTTTTTATTCTTATGCGTGTTTTGTCGAATAAATTATTATTCTTCTCTTTAGGTTATAGATACCTCATTTCCAGAATGGTATTAGTGTACTATATATCATATTTATTCATTCAATTCTTTTATATAATCATTATGCAATGAAGATCATGTAGAACGAGTCGCATCACATCGTGGAGACGGTATTCCGTACGTACGCACGAGTGATGATATCGTTCCCATGATCGTGGAATTGTATTGGAGTGTATGTATACTATTTAAGAATCAATACCACTTTACAATAATCATATATAATTATTTATTTGTACCATTATACCCATACATGTAAGGTGGGGGTGGAAAATAGATTACACCACGGCGTGGAGATGGTATTCCGTACGTACGCACGCGCGGTGATTTCATTTTCCGTAGGATGGATACATGGTGAAATAGGGTTGTTTAATAATTATAATAACATATCAGTATATTAGTGATACTTATGTTATTACTTCATAATGAAACAACTAAAGAAGAAGAAGTGGAAGAAGAAATAAAGTTGAAAGAATCGGTAATGGACATTACCTTTTCTTTGAAGCGCCTCTTTGAGACCACCTCTTAGGGTACTAAAATTGGTCTTTGAAGAAATCTAGGACCTCTAGTATGTTTATAGGGAAGTGTAGAAGAGAATTTGGCCGTTTTTGGCTGAAATTGAAGGCTCAAAGTGGTGTGAGGGAGAGAGGGAGGAGGTGCCCTTTTATAAGGGAGGAGAGGGGAACCTTTGGAAAAAAAATATTATTCTATTATAAAGTCATATTCGGTTTTTAATAGCTCCAAATTGATTTTTTTAGAAAATAAGGTGGGTATGGGTCTAAATACTCTCATCCAATATAATTTATACAAGTTTATGTATCTATTTTAACCTTATCATTTAGATTTAACTTTAAGTTAGATAATTTAACTTTTACCGTGTCTTCTTGTTTTCTTACACTATAAGGTTAATAAACATACTATAACAAGCCAAACGAACCCAAAGTTGTTTATTACTAATATATATAACCATATCTATGTAATTTGGACGAACCTTAGATTTTTAGGAATAAAATAACAATTAATAATATAATATTTGTTTTAAAAACAATTTTATGTCAATTTTGACACTATTTGGTAATTGATTTTTAGGGAAAATCATAACAGAAATATTAGTTCTAAAAAAGTTAATAAAATCAATACTAACATGTCATATTAACCTAGAAAATTATTTTAATTCATAAAAACTCTCAAATTACATTTATTTGGTTATTTATAACATCAATTATGTCAATATTTCATTAATAAGATAATTACTACATCATCATTGTGTCATAAATAAATTAAATTATTTAATTTCTAAAAATTACAAATAAAATACCATTATGTAGGAAATATTTTTATATTTCTAATTAATATTTATAGTCGAATATATCTTATGTATAACCCTATATTAAAAATGTTTTAGTTATTAATCTTTGATTTTAACTATTTTAACCCTTCTTTAAATAAATTAATAATAAATGTCCTAATCTAATCCAAGTGGGTCTAAATGGTCATATTTTATTCCTAAGGTTGTTTTTTGTTGAATTACACTTATCCAATAGAATTAGGACATGTTTTAGGGTAATAATAATATAATTTTTACCCTTAATTACCCTATTTACTTTTAACCGTGGTAAAAAAAGTAAAAAGTTATTATTCACCAAAAATTATTTTCATCTCATTGAACCAAATTTTACTTCCTAACATCAACCGTGTCTCTTGTATTTTTGAAATTCCTTTCACAGAAGTGGTAAAATTATGTTTTATGTGAATTTGGAAATTCTCCTAGGACGTGGGTAAAAGACGGTGAAAAGTTCAATAAAATTTTTATATAGCTAAAATTATTATAAAATGACTCCAATGAATTTCATTGAAATTATATGAGTATTATGTATCAATTTAGACCTAAAATAAATTTAAATAATGTAAATAATTATTTAAAAAAATGTCGGTTTTTAAATAGTAACCCAATGTTTTCACTATTCATCAAAAATTGAAAGTTTTCAGAAAAATACCAAAATTTCACTCTAGGATAATTTCGATATTCCGAATGAAAAAATGAAGTCCATTTTGAAAAATAAAATTTAAAAAATTACAGAAAGTGTATATTACTATTCATAACGGCTAGTTTTAATAATATTTTAATTGCATATGGTTGTTTAGTGAAACTCGGTATTGCGTATGACGCAACCTATCGAGGAAGGCCGCGATTGCGTGTAAAGCAAGCCAAGATAGTGTTGTGTGTAGTGAAATATTCCTTTGATGATTTATATAACATAAATAAAAAATATTTCTCATCAAAGTCTTGGGTGTTACAGGTTGGTCCCGCCCTCCATGCGCCTGCAGCCGGCGGTTCCGGCTGCCGCTCCCTGCTCTGCCGTGGCCAAAGGCCACGACCTTGGTCCGACCGGCGCGGCGCGATGGAGCTGTGCCCCTCCACCCTGGCCCGACTCCAGTCACGGATTCTTTCGGCCTCAACGGCGCGACGTGACAACACCACACTTCTTCACCGCATTCCTCCTTGTTTCAATGCAGTGTCGTTGCACCGCACCGCCTTCGTTCGAACCGCAATGAATAAAACAACAAGGGGGAGGAGGATCGGCCGGGTTTGGGCAGTCCAACCTCCTCCCGTAAAATTGATAACACACATCCCAAATATTTAACAAAGAACACAAGGAATAATCAAGAACAAAAAACTAAACCCTTACCTCGATGAAGTCATCGAACGAGGTTTGTCACGGAAAAAGGACGTCGCCGAAGACGGCGTCGCGGAACGAGGCTCCGTAAGCATCATCGTTGTTCTCCCGATGAAGGATTCGACACATCGTCATTCTACGAAGAAGGAGTCTCTCACCGGTTGCGGAGAGGAGAGGAGACGGTATGACAATCTCCCCTTGCGGTGACGGAGTTCTTCGTCATAGACTCGACGTTCTTCACGAAGAAGATGAAGTTATTCAAGGCTCATGTATTTTCTCCCCAATCCTTCTCACACAACAATTACACAATAATAAAATAAGGCTTCCCTTATTTTATTACTCATGCAAACCTTTTCAAAATTCAAAATGAATTCACCGAATTAATTGACGTGCGTTGTCCAATTAATGAGGCGTTTTATTGGCATGAGATTTAATGTGAAGGAGATATAAATTAATGGGGGTGCGGGTGTGTTACACAATTAAATGCACGAGGGAGGTTTTAAGGGATTATAAGGGGTGGGGCTCATGTGGGCCCCACCTCACTATTATCCTACCAGGTGGAGTTAGGATGTAGTCGGTCCCACCTCAACTTCCATGCATAGGTTATAACTACTTAGAATAGAAATAAAAATTGTAGCACAAATTTTTTTTCACTCTTTAGTTAAAGATTTATATAACAACCTCACCCGAGAAAACGCAACTCCAGAAAAGGTCTTCCTAAGAAATTACCAGAACTGCGGTTTCATCGGTGCCCTTGGAGTTCGGTTCCGAGCACCGGTTCAAAAGTTATGAAAACCCGCTCGTTCGTTCACTGAACGTACCCGAGCTAAACTTCTGAAATTGATTCCAGACACAGCAGGCCTCGGAATCATGTGCCGTCAGAAACTATGTACTTGTAAAATACCTAAGAAAATTAAGAAAAAATTTCCCTTGAAATTTACGAGTCTTTACATTCTCAATGACTAAGTCCAAATATTTGATGAGATGGGTGTTGAGGGACATAGGAAAACCAAGGTATTGTATTTATAAAGAAACATTATTAATTCCAAGGAAGGATAAAAAATATCTTATACTCCTCTCAGACAATTTTTTAAGAACAAAGATGTTTTTCTCATGGCTGAAAACATAGCCACTCAAAGAGAAATAATGCTCTAGAGCTACATTAACACCCTGAATCAATCTTAAACTACAATTAAAAAATATAATGGTGTCAACCAAAAACATAAGATGGGATATACCTATAATTGGATTTTTATTATGGTTGGGGTAATTCTTTTCCATAACAATGAAATAGTTAAAGTATCAGCTGATGATATCTTCAGCAATTATAAACAGGGAGGGGGAAAGGAAGTATCTGTACCCTAATTCTCTTATATATTTGAAAAAACCAAACTGTGTTCCCATAAAAGAAGTGGACAACCATGGGGAGAAAATGAAATGAAATAGAATATCAATGTGCCACACAGAAATCCTTGTATTAGATGAATATAAGAATTTAAAACCGTGATTTGCGATATATAAACCATTTTCAATAAAATTGGATGATAATGAGTTAAAACAAATATCATCTCTCAGAAGTTGTCTCAACATCAATTAACTCTTCATTAGAATGTTCCCATTGGAGTATAATTGAATGATATATAGTGGTAGGCAGTTATTATTTTATTTTGGAGAGATGATTTGAGAAATATCATCCAACACTAGTTTCTATTCTAGTTCTAGTTGTTACATATCATAAAATGGAACTGCTTCCTCAGAATTTAACCTTTGATAATCAATTTTGACTTAATTAAACATGACCATTAGTTATTAGAATGAGAAACCTAAAACATCATCATTAAACATATTATTGGCCAAAATGGTGAGTTAAACAACCCATTTTTAATGGGAATAATCATCATTATGAACCACTAATCCACACACCTATGATTGATCTACCCATAAAAAATTATAGTCATTTTCATATATCACGAAAAATGATTTTATAGGTTTTTCAATGAAATAATGAAAAACAATTTACAAAAAATGTGATAATTAGATTGTTTATCACATCACCACTAGACACTACTCTATTATTTTATTTAATTTTGGTTTTAATTTACTTTCATGGCCTTCCCAGGTGTTTCCCCCTAAAAATGGATCATTTAATGGGAGATAAATGGTGAATTGTTGGTGCATCATTAAGGAAAACCATGCTCCAACCTCTCTATAAAACTGCATCCCAAAAAAAGGCAATAGAAAGTCACAGTGGTTAGGATCACATATTCACATACTAATCTAAGAGTCACGTAGAAATAAAATAAATCCCTAAGATCACACATGTTTAGGTTCACCATTCATGAAATAGTAAATCCCAAACCATGGGGCTTCTCCTTGTTGGGATAAAAGCACTACATGGTTCGCATAGGGTCTAGTAGTCAATTAAGAAAAACCATGTGTCCTTGCCATATTTTACAAAAAATATATTTTACTATTTCCATCCTTTTATTTATCAACCCAAAAAACACTTTATTTCCCCATTCAAACCTATCATCCAATAGAGATCCTCCCATGCCTCTCGCTTGGTTCTTCCTTCTTCCCAGAATGAACATTCATGGGTTTTTCATGTTTTTTAGTTTGATCTTCAATTTTTACTTCTCATTCTTTTTACTCATTTTTTTATTTCTACTTTATTCTTATATCTTATTATCACATGGAATTAATGATATATGGATCATGTTTATTTGTGTTTTAAATTGAAGATTTGGTTTTCTAGGGGTTTTCTTGGTTTCTTATTCTTTTTTCGATCTATACGAGGTTGATTTAGGTTTTCATCATTAATGGATACATGATTTGAGGTGGGTTACCTATTTAAAGTCCTTTTAATTGAACTAAATAATTATTTGGGTGTTTTATGGGAGTTTTTAAGTATTATATAATGTTTATATACTACATAAAATTCATGTGGATCATTTAAAATGGTTTTCACATTTATCCCAATTTTCCTAATCTTAAAAAAATGGGTTTATTTCATTTAATCCTCTTTCCAATCCTATTTTTGATTATGTATAATTATAAATGTTCATTTTTTCCAAATGGTTTCACTCATCAAAAATAGTTATTTGAAATTCTTTTCTAGTCTTTCAACTGGTTTTCAAAATGGAACAATTCCATGGGTTCAGTTTCTCTAAGAACCCTTGAGGGGATTCCTAGTTTTTTTTGGCTTGATTGACATGTCTTACATACATATAAATATATAGATATATATAAAGGTACTCTCTTTTAACATATTAAATCATGGTTAGTAGAATATGTTTATTAGAAAAAAGTGTACTTATATATCAGTTAGATGTGTATTTTGTAATAGTGGAATGTTGTTTTGGAACTCAGAATCATTGGGAAATTTTATTTCTAAAGTAAATGTGTTTATTTTAAAGCGTTGAGGCCATCTTGGAACTTTAGAATGTTTTATGGAAAATAAAACCCATCTTAAGTCATTCCCATTTATATTTAAATGTTATGTATTTATTGAATGTTTTATAACTGATATGTTCTTATAGAGGAATCTGGTGCTTGGTTTGTTTGATAGGGAATGAGGTTGTTCTTGATGTGGGAGATCAGAGGTGAGATTATAGATGGGATATTGTTTAAACAATGTGATACATGTTTAAAAAAATTGATAAAAGTTACCTCTACTTATTTTTTATGGGAAGCCCTTGGAACATAGTTCGTATCCCAAGGTACACATAATGTTCTAGTTTAGATTACACGCTAACTAGGGGCCAGGTGATGATAACTTGATAGCCCATGGGAAGATCCCCTTGGTCAATCCAGGGATGGCGTCTCTGAGTGTTTGGGTAGTTTTGATGATATAAAATTCTAGTATTGATTAAATATGTGGGAACTTATATCTTAGTCATTTTTCATCTCAATTATAATATGAGATCCCATGATAAAAGTTTTAAACATATGCATCAGTCCTCTATTGTCATGTTTCAAAATAAAGTGAAATCACTGATTTCCTTTAACATTATGGTACTTTTTTTGGAGCCATTTATCTTTTACTTAGAACTTAAGTAAATTCATTTTATTTTAGGAAAAGTACATTGAAAATTTTATAGATGGTAGTATTTATTAAAATGTAATATCGATACTTTTTTAAAATTAATAATTGAAAACTCTATTTACATTTGTCTTATTTTACAACTAAAATTATTTGGATTTATCTTAAAGGTTTAGAATAGATAATTGTTTATCCTTGGGTATCCCTACTAATAATCTTAGTGCTCACACCTTCATTATCATTTCCAGCTTCACGTTATACCCATAATTGTATCTCTAATAAATCATGCATAGTTCTATGGTTGGTGATGACTTGTGATATCATATTGATGAATGTCTAGTTATTTTGGTTCTTATCAACTACTGGTGTTTTTTTATTATGAAAATTTTAATTTATTTATTATTGTAATATTTATAACAAAAATTATTTATAATTGATTTTAGTTTGATGTCTGGTAGTAGTTTCAATCCTAGGAGGACTGAGAAGGACTCTCGTACCATGTTGTGGGACAACATAGGAGGTTGGTTCGTTATTGACATTGGTTAGATCATGAAAGTATGGTATTCAGGTAGTTTAATTGTTTTTTATTAAGGGATTCCTAGTAGTTCAAATCTAGGATTCTTATAAATCATGTAGTCAGTCACATGTAGGTGGTTAATCAACACTTATTCAGAAGGATGATTGAATTTATATGCTGGTATAAGAATATTTATCATTAAAATATATGTGTGGTTCTCTAATTTCATCCATGGTTTTTAGTTTTTTAAGTGTTTCTTACCAATTTTGAGAATTGATGTATTTCTTTGAGATTATTCTATTTTGAGTGTATATTTGGAGGTAATTATATGGTTCACGCCTATAGGGAATGGTTTAAAAGAACATGCATGAACCAGAGAGATGCATGTGTTTACCTCTAGTGTTCTCACATTATTGGTGCATGGGCTACCTAATAGTGTAGAGAAGTTGGGAATAATATATATTTATTTCTAACTTAAATAAATTTTATTCATTGGGTGTTGAGATTATTCTGTTTATTATTTATATGGGTTTAATTTTTCTTGGGGTTTAATCAATAGATTTTAAAAATTTTGTTTGGTTTATCAAAATTGTTTTTCTGAAATTAAATCATGGAGTTCTTTGTAAATTCAATAGAATTGATTTTAAAACAGAAAGGAAGATGTTTAATATTGTTAATGTTTTTGTAATATGATAATTTGGAAAAGGATCGAGGAATTTGAAAATGTTTTATTATGATAAAATGTGGCTTTCAAAATTTGTTTGGGAATCCCAAATTAAAGTATTGAAATAAAACATTTCTTCTCATAGACCATTGGTATTCTAATTAATTCTCACATATTTGGGTTTATGTATGTGGAAAGTGGATTTTAATTGGAATTTATGTATGAGAGCATGTGCTATAATGAGAATGTATATATGTGAGGCTTCCTATAATGCCACTTTTAAGTTCCAAAATTATAAGATTATTTTTCATTAAAGGAAGGTTTTTTAAAAGTGAATGTGATTTTTTGATAAGTCGGAGTTGTTTAATGTTTCATTTATTGGATTTCAGTTTATTTTATATTGAATTTTTTTAGTTTTATTTTTATTTTGGAGTTTTTATTTTTTATATAGGGAATATTTTGTTAGGGATAATTTTGATGAATTTATTTTCATTTTTTATGAATTCCCCCCACCAAGATTATATGAATCCTAAAGTATATCTGTAGGTGGATCTTCCACTCCATGTATCTGGCTGATCAAGTATCATATTGGTTATTTATTTCATCTATTATGGATATGGATCCCCTTTTTCCTTAGTACCATAAATTTTCAAATATTCTTCAAGAGATGACCCCTTATTATTTATCTAGGTAACCAAAGATTGGGAATGCTGAGTAATAGTTGAAAGTTCTTTAGGATATCTTTGTTTGTATTTATATCCCCATTCTTCTTATGATCAAGTTCACAATTTTTTTTTTAAATTTTTAGAGTAGAAGTGGTGGAAGTTTTTCTTTCATTCTAAACAACAATGAGACCGTTCGTGGGAAATATTCAAGGCATTTTTCATCTAGTGATATTTCCCTGAAGATGTAATGGTACTATAGGATATGGAATTGCATCATCTTAATCAAGATAGTTTAATATTCTTGTAGTATGCTAATACTTGCACTGATCTTATTCCAGATCTACCAAAACATTCTTGAGATGAATCCTTGGAGGCTTGATTCTATGAAAAGGTTCTCAGACTATAACTCTTTCAGAAATCATCCTCACTTCTAGAAAATTATAATGAAGCTATAAGAAATAATATTTAGGATGATATCAGTTTAGATAAAGATCAAATGTTAGTTGAGGTCTTTACTATCCCAGGGAAAATGGTCGTGGTTCTCATTATGGTAACATGAAGAAAGTTGTATCTTCCATATTAGGAAGTAGTATGAAATGGAAATTGTGTTCATTCTCACTCAAATAATCTGAATATATGATCGATTTGTTCTATTATATTTGGAGGATATTGAATAATATGTCTTCATGAATATAATCACCTAAGACCTTATATACCTATTGATTATTTATTCATTTGGGACAATTTTTATGGGGTGTTTCTACGAAGCGACATAGATCTAGATCTACTCCTTTGAAGGACCACCACCCAATTTAGGGAAACATTGTGTTGTTGTGGGGTATACTTAATGTTTATATATTGAAAACATTAAATATTTTATATGTAGTGCATAATGGTGTTCCTTTTTTAGAGTATAGTAAGGTAGTTGTGTATCATTTGGCAATCCTTTTTTAATAGAAGTGTCTTTTGGGAGAATATGAATCTTTTTTTCATGGAGGGATAATTTTTCTTGTTTATTATTTCATATGTCAAGAATTTTTCATGGTTTTAGGTATTTATGTTTTCATAGAGTCCTAATATGGTGGGGAGTCTATTATATATAAAGATCATTTTGATCTTGACCTTGAAAGTGTTCATGACGATAAATTTTTTTCCCTCACCACACCGCCCCAATTATAGTGTCATGCATTATGGGTCATGATATGGGTTCTCTTGGAGATATAAAATAGAAAATTCTGAATTATTATGGTTATTTATATGTTAGGGGATGGGGTATTCCTTTTTGAGTGGTTTTTGGAAAGGTTAGTTTGGAGCTCTTGGTGATTCTTTTTAGTAGTTAGAGTTAGTTTCCTTCATTAGCTACATTTTGGGATCTCAAGATGGATATTTGAGGATGGTATTACAATATTATTTATATTTTATAATTTATGGTTTTGGTAGAATCTTTATTTTTTCATTTTTAGTGCTCTTGTGGTGAAGGTTTCATTTATAGAGGTGTTTTTTCTTTAATTCGTGTCACAATTGATAGAAAATTTAAGACATTCAGGGGGGAGAAAGTGTCATGGTAGAAAGAATTATTACTATAAAACCCAAAAAAATATATTATATTATTTTTTTGACTTTATTATATTTCATGGTCTTTCTAGGTTCATGAAAATTGGGAATTTTGGAGGGATGGTGAATGGCGCATGGTTGGTGCATGGTTAGGAAAAAACATCTTCCTACCCTCTATAGATTTTGTGGACCAAAAATAAGAACTAGTTATCCCACATGATTAGGCATATATAAATTTATCATAATGTAGAAGTCATTCAAATTTCATTGGATGAACAAGTACACCACATGGTTATTGAAGCACGGTTCCCACACAGTTGGAGCATTGTGTGGAAGACCATGAGACCCAACCATGTGGTCTATCCATGTTTCTTAAAAATAGTATTTTACCATTTTACCTCCTTATATGTTTTTACCCTAAACCCCCATTTCATTCCTCGATTAGACACTAATAGCCCATGGATCTCCTCTATATCCTATCCCTTGGTTCATCCTCCTTCTCATGAGGATCCATTATAGTTTATTCAAGGGTTGGAGTCAGATTATCAAGGGAAGACCCTTCATTTTCCATATCCATTCTTCTTTGATTATATTATTGTTTCATCTTCTCACCTGGTTATTTTGGATTAAGGATAATTTTTATATGTGTCTAATTTTGGTTTTTTTTCTTATATGGTCCTTATTGGTCTCTACTACTTTTGTATACTTATTTATGATGAATTTGGCAATCTTTCATCAAAGCTAACATAATATTAGGCAGTTTCCATATGACCAAGAATTTGAATTTAATTCCTTGATTTCATGGGTTCTTTTGAAGGAAAATTTCAGTATTATATAATGTTTATATTTTATTTATTTATTTTTCTTGTAAATGGGTTTTCACTTGTCTTTATTAAGTTTTTTAAACTCCCAAGATAGGTTTATTTAGTTTATGCGTGTATTCAATATTATTTTTAATGGTTTATTATTCTAAATGATTAATTGGTTTTATAAATGTTTTTTATTGTAAAAAATGTTGATGTGAAATTTTTTTGGTTGTTAGAACAATTATTAAAAGGATTTAATGGTGTGGGTTTGGTTTTTCTAGGAACCAAAGAGGGGATTCCCAATCCTATGTCCCAATAGACATAAGTTAGACACACACACAGACACACACACAAAGATATATATATAAGTACTATATTTTCATATACTCACTCATGGTAAGTGGAATATTTCCATTTGGATAAACGTTAATTAAAAATAAATCATCGTGTATATACTATAAGAGTGATATGTGGTTTTGGAACTCAAAAGACCTGGGAAAAAGTATTTTCAAAAGTAAATGTTTTTCTTATAAAGTATTGAGGCCTAGTGAGAACTCTGAAATATTTTACGTAAATAGAAAACCCTTATCAAGTCATATCCCATGAATTAGAAATGTGGTTTATATATTAAATGTTTGATTTTTTTATATTTTCTTGGTGAATAGGATTTATCTTTTTTTTTTGTGACTAGGAATGTTGTTGCACTTAAGTTGGTTGATTAGAGTTGAGAAGGACGATGTGATTTTGTGAATATAATTTGAATCATATTTATATGATACCATGATAAAAATAATATATATTTATTCATTAGGGCATGCTTTGGGTAGGTATGTGGGGACCCTAGGTACCGATGCAACATTTGTATAGATTACGAACTCGTTAGTGGCCCTAAGTAGAAAACTTGTCTCCCTAGGGTATGGGCCCTATGGTGGAATTATTGAGGGGGTCTTGAAGTGTTTTTTTAATGTTTAATGATACCCAGTGCTGGTATAGATTGATTATGTGAGTATTTATAGCTTTTTCTTATGCCCTATTGAACATAATTTGATATACAATGACACCAATTTTACACATATTCTAGTATCCTCTATTCTCAATTTTATTTATAGAGACACAACTTAGTTTTTCTTTTCAAACTGTGATTCATATTTATAACTAGATATATTTGATCGGAAATTTCCTATAATTAAATTGTTTATGATTTTTTTGAAAATTTTATTGATTTTATTATTTCTTATATTGAAATATCTTAACTTATTTTCAAAAATAATAGAAACTCCTATTTCAATATATCCCACTTTCAAACTATAATGATTTTGATTTCTATTTAATGATATATTATAGGGTGTTATATAACCTTCATAATACCTTAAATGAAAATTGGAAAGAACACCTATATTATAATTTTTAGTTTCTTGTTGTCCCTACTCTGGATAACTCATCAAGCGAGTATAGTCCAATGGTTGGTTAAGACCCATGTTTTCATATGGTGGAATGTATAGTTGTTTTATTTCATTTCAAAAACTAGTGATTGTTTATTTTTATTTTTATTTTATTTATGAATTTATTTCTCTATTTATCACATGATAAATTATTCCTAATTGATTATTGATTAATGTACAACACTAGTTTCTATCCCTGTATGATTGAGAATTCCTCTTGGTACTTGTTGTGGGTTGGCATGGGTTCCTAAAAGAGGGATGACTGGGGTAAGTACATAAAACTTTTGGCACAACCTCATGGGAAAATGATCTATTTTTTCACACATTACTGGAATAGTGTGTGGAAAATTCAATTATTTCCAATGATAAAATGCAATTTCGTGGTTAACCTTTGTTGTCTCTAGAGAGGAGTGAACAATAATAATGTTTTTCACTTTAAATAATAGGATAGATAATGTATTTGATTTTTTTTATTTTGATTAAAAATAATGGTATGAAACTATAGATTAAAATTATACTAATAAATAATGTGATTACAATAGTGATAGGAGAAGTGCAGTCATGGTAGGATTGGTCTTCCAAATTCAATTTTATCTTTTTTCATAGTAATCCAATTTTATTCTGTTAGGATGATTAAAGTTATATTCCACAATAACTTCCTCTTATTAATTTTTTAAATATTTATGGTGAAAATAAAACCTACCAAAATATAAAATTGCAATACCCTCCTTACAATGCATGATTTAGTTATAGAGAATACTCTTAATTTACATAGGTAATACGAGATCGTGTCTTGTTTATTTTAAATATTCATCACTATCCACTTACCCTATTATATGTACTAACCATACATGAGTAATTCAACACTATTATCTTCTATATTGCATCATATAAAAACCAAAAACAGTAGATAAATATAATGATAATCAAAAAAATGAATCAAAAATAGTAAAATTGAAGGCAAAAAATGGTCATTCATGAAAATTATAATAACTATAGAATATTGAAACTAACATAACAGAATAATGAAATGGATTTTTATTCTATAAAGTCAATGAACTCAAGAATTAAAAAAAATAAAACCTCTACTACCACAATCACTCACAAGTTTTCTAAACATGTTATGGATATGCAATAATAATGGGAAAGATGAATAAATTATACAAAAACTAAAACAGAAAAAGGAATAATTGAAAATTTATTATCCTGAAATTTTCCATCAAAATATTGCACTGTTTCTACCGAGAATTTAAAAAATACTCTTCAATAAGGCTTCTTCAGATTTGTTCACAACCTTTTTGAAATTTTATCATCAAAATTTCAATTACTTTTTACAAATTTTAAAAAAACTATCACCAAAATACCGAATCTATCTTTTTATAACCGATAAGTCTCTTTATCTTTCTCCATAATAACTAGAAAAATAGATGCCTTAATAAAATAATTTATCTATGAAATATAATTTTAAAATTATTATAAAATTACTAATTCATATAAAACTATAATCACTTAATTTTTTTTCATTTATTCCATGATATAACTCATTTAATATGGATTGGTCTATTTGACCATTAAAAAATATTTTCCACCTTGATTTATTGTTTTGTCCAAATGAAGTTAAAATGAGCACTAGGTTATTTTAAAGAAGGTGAATCCCATAAATAATAGAATAATAATAAAATAATAATTCAATTTTTATTGATATTTAAAAATTTATGATAAAAAGTTATATTTTTTTAAAAAAAGTAAAACTGACAGAAATAAGAAATTTTGTCACTTGCGCTCAAACATCCCTAAAATCCAAAAAATGAGGCAATTAAGAACAAATTTATAAATTTTTCTGGATTAATTCACTGAAATACACATGAAATATAATGGAAATATTATCTATATCACTAAATTTATTTATTTTGGAATACACTTCGTATTTTCATTTTTGAAGTATTATTTCTACGAATTTAGTACCTATATCAACCTAATCATATTGATTTATAATTTTGCTTCAAGTTTAAATTGAATTAAAATTATTTATAAATTGGTGATTTTAATTGATTTATCATGTTATATTAAAATATATTATTTCTCCTATATACTAGGTGTTGTAAAAATATTTCAAAGAGAGTTTTGGATTTACATGATTATATGATTAATGTTTGGAAGGGTGTGTGATTTAAAAAGAATAAAGAAGTCACCAATAATGTGTTGACCACATGAAAGTGGGTTGAATCAGTGGTGATATTTTTTAATATCATTTTGAAAAGAATTTACCTCGGTAACTTGTTATATTAATGATAAAAAAATCTTTATTACTTATCATAACTTGTAAGAAAATATAAGAAAATAAAAAATGAACATAATATTTTACAATGTTTTCCCCAATGTGGGTGAATATGTCCTTTATATGTCTACTCCCATCGGTTCACACATATCCACCATACAATGTCGTGGATATACATGATCCAAACCCAACCAAGTTTTTTCTATATCCAAAAATGAAATTAATCTTTATCACACCTATTATAATGTTTGATTTCAATTCCTAACCAAAATAATATTAAAACATTAAACATTTATCAAAATAAACTTTGTACTAAATTTTCCTATTTAGTGGTTCTCAATCCATTGTACCTCTATTTAATGAACCTAAATCTCGATATGGTATAGCTCCATATACTACACCATAATTTAGTGATCCATAGTCTAATACACATTGTTCTTTAGCTCTTTCATTTGTATCTATTTTGTATATTTACCCGGTGGCTCTTTCTAGTGCCTCTACATTAACCAACTGATACCTTGATGGGATACTAATGCCATAAAAACATTATCAAATTCTCTGTATGATACTTATATCCACAAAATCTCATAAATATATCACTCCATTATATAATCACACTTCCCATGAAAATTATGGAGGATGCAAGATGTATAATTTGAATTTCCCACTCCAATAATTCATTTTCATCCATCTTCAATGCCTATAAAAATTCATTGCCAATAATATTTTTTTTAAAAAAATCATCAATTCTCGATGTTAATGATTTTATTCAAATATTCGTTAGACCTCATTTATATTAATTAATTTATAAATAAAATAGAAGCATCAACACTTCTAATAACATTATTTTTGTTAATGTTTCCCAAGGGTTTATCCATAGTTTCTCTATATGTAAACATTGATAGGAGTTAATCTGTCTAGAACTCCATCAACACTTTTTATCTACTTCATTTAATCAGTTTATTATGGTAAAATAATATCTTAACTATCTATTTCTATCTATTTTTTTATTCTATATAATGGACTTAGATATTCCCTTTTTATGATCCTGTAAACAAATATTAGATTGAATTCAATATCCTATTTTATATGATCTTAAAAAAGTTGGTTTGATTGAACTATATTTCTCATTTCATTGCAACTTCAGAAATTTCTTTATCTAAACATAATTGACCGATAATTTATTTTTTATCTAGAAACTTACTCTAAGATTCACTCTTTCTGGTGGACATTTAGAGAGTTTGTCTAATAGACATATTCACATAGCCTTATTTCCTATTCCCCTGGTAACCTTTTTTTATTTAATATCCTTCAGAAGTTACAATGTCTCTATGATATGTCCAAATGTATCATGGAATTTTCAAGTAATATTCTTACATATTTATCTAATAATTAGTTATTGCTTCACCACTTCATATATTGAAGTTTATACATCCATGTCTCAAATTTTTTAACACAATATGTTTTTATTAATAACCAATTCCACAATAAAATTTACTTGATATATAGATGTATGATATTCATTCAAACATTAAAATTTTTATGGTTTTAAACTTAATCACTTTATAAATTGAGCTAAGTAAAAAAATTATTTATTGACAAATTTCATTATTGATCCATGTGAAATATTTTGTAATAATGATGTTATAAAAAATGATGATCAAAATAGAATTATCTATATTTTTTAGTATTAATGTAACTTCCCGACCCAAAATACCACCATAAATGGTTGCTGAATTGGTTGTTATAGGACCTCAAACGCATCCCCCCTAACTTTGGTGGTTGTAGACTACTAGTGAAGGACTAGGGTGTATCCATAGGTAGACTATACACTCATATATCAGAGTTTAATAGTGGTATTATAGTTAATAAATATAATACCATAGACGAAGAAATAAATAAATAGATAATTGGGCAGTGGAATACTAATACAATAAATGAATTTAATGTGTCCTAAACATGTTTATACAACTAATTCATGTCAATTTGATGATACATATGCTAAATTAGTAAACATATAACATTCCATAAAATAATGAACAGTAGATGAATCAAGTAATAAAAATTTATAAAAATATCAATGCTGATATCCAACAGCATCCTAAGGTCCAGGTGAATTACGTGTTCCTAACTCATCAGGTACAAGCATACATCCACAATAAAAGTCCAAGGTCCTGTAAACAAAAAGGTCTACTTTGGTACCCCAGTGAAATGGTGGCTTGAGTAGTTTTTGAAATATATTTCTATTTAGGTCAAAACCCATGGTGTGAAACCCAATCCAGATAGTGAAATATAAATTATATAGTGTTCCAAATATAATAAACACCGAGAAACTAATTGAAAAAATGACAACACCTTAGTCCGGGTTCCTAAATGGACACCAATCCAATTTCACCTACTTCAACCTAATCCAGGTTTCTGAAATAAGTACACGTGTATGTAATAGCATGAATTAATGTACCAATAGTAAATAATGGAATGAAATCACAAATGAATATGAAATCTCATGAATAATAATAAAGGATGACACTTATTTAATTAAACAATAAATGTGTAGAATCTATAGGTGGATCATGTTACCATTTAAGGAAATATAAAAAGAATCCCATGTATAGAAGTAGGAATATCCAATAATCTAATACCATATAGTCCTTCCATGTAGATCCATACTAAATCCCAAGTATCACTTTAACAATTATAACTATGAGTCTGTCCCATGTATCTCACATAGATGACCGAGTATCACCCGAGGCATGGCGAGGCCATCATGTAAATGGTTCCATCCATGGTTTATCCCCTAAGTAACATGTATCACTCAAGAGTATAATTACCACCACAGAATCCCACTCCTAGAAATTAAAATCATCTCCCCCAGCGCATCGGGTCATAACCCAAATGAGCACAATGAGTCCATCCATGGATCCATAATATAGATCCCATGATTTCTCTCGGCCTTTAGAAAGTGATCAATAAAGAAATAGAAATAACTAGGAAATGATTATATATATATATATATATTAAAATTATATTATGTAAAAATATCACTTTAAAATCTATAAATCTACTCATAATAACAAGGGTAACAATAATGAACCAGAAGTGAAACCATACAATGAATTTGTCAAATATTATGGTTGATGGTGAGATCATCACTAGTAACTTAAAAAGAATAAAAAATATCACTATGGAACATATGATATAATACAATACTATTGTTTCCATCATAAGATATACATAAATATTCCATTGTATTACTTGACGCATCGTCACTCTGGTTCCATCCTACGTATCGCAAATAGGGGACCAAGTATGACCTGAGGAATGGTGTATCCATCTTTCCAAAATTCCCACCCCCAGTTTCTATCCAAGGGTACCAGTATCACACATGAGTATAAGAAACTTTCTAGGAAGACCTTCCCTAGAAAGTCAAAGCATCACCCTTTGCACGTCAAGCTGTAAACCACCAATCATGGAGAGTCCATCAACGAGTCCTTAATACGGAACCCATGTTCTCTCATTGACCCATGTCAATTGAACCCTGAATCCATGATAATATCAAAACATTCCATAAAATTTATATATAATCACATTCCATCAATGAAATTTAATTAATTTAATCTATTAAGTATAATCATTCAAATATAAGGTTTGAGGAAAGTAGCTCAAGCCAACCAACTATGACATATAAATAAAGAAAATTGGAACTATGTCTAAGAAAAATCCAAGGGGAAAATTTTTATGATATTTTGAGGTCATTCCATTAGAAACCAATTAATTTCTTTTATTGAGGTAAAATCATTTAAAATGGCTCAATTGGCACTTAGAAGGTTCCATGGTTAATTGAGCAACAACCTATATGGGCAATCCCGTTAACAAATCATGTTATTCAATTAAAAAACAAGAAATTTATTTATCATGGTTCAAGAGACACATAAAACGTGTCATTGAAATATAGGAATTTAACTACTTGGGTATTCAATTTTATTAACATTTTATTTAAATTATAAAATGGGACATGTACTTATAAGGTTTCATTGGAAAGGGTAAACCACTAACAAATTTAATTGCAATTAAAAACTAGGAAATGAACTTAGAATGGGTCATGATTTATTTAAAATTTATTTTAAAGATGGGAACACCATTTTAGAACATCTATAAGGGATATATTCTAAACATTCAACATTATAGATGTGATATAAATTCCTAAATAACTTCTAATCAATATAGCCATCCAAGCTAAATAATCATTAATGATCACTGTGAGTTTTCCAAGACAACACACCTCAGTCGAAGGGGTTTTATTATTGAAAAAATTACTTTACATTAAAAAATTATTATATAATAACTAAAAATTTATTCTAAAAATCATCTAACACTAATTAAATGTAACAATGTGATAATGGAGATAAATTAACGAATTCTTAAATTTAAAGGAAACTAAAAAGGACTCCATCATAAAGAAGTTGACCAAATCCAAAAACTATATCAATTTACATTTTAACTAAATGGAGATCCTTCCCACCATCAAGTATATGAAACTTCACAAATATTTAAGTAAACATAGCCTCTATTTTAATATTCTCATGGATATGATTATGAATAAGGGGAACCCTACTTATAGTTCATATATATATATAATTGCTTACAATTACCGAGACAAGCATTTATAAAATTTTATGTAACCGCACCTAGCCCCATATATATATATATATAAATATAAATATAAATATATATATATATATATATATATATTCACTTCCATGTATGAATAAACATATAAATAGGAAACATACATATATATTTGACTACCTATACAAGTATGGTTAGTTCGCCTTTGATTCTGGTGACATGAAACCACATAGAATGTTCCCAAACAGTACAAAAGAATTACTAGTAACTCAAAATCCCTAAAAGACCCTAAATAAAATAGGTGAAACTAAATAGTGGATGAAAAAACTTATCACAGATGACAACAAAAAACTGAATTGACCCAATGCAATTTGCCTTCGGTGGTGGATTTTGAAACATGTAAGAAGACATCCCAGGAGACCATTCACACATCCTAATACTGGATATGAAACCAAAAATATAGTTATCCCTAACCCAAGGATTTATCCAAGTCAATAAGGGAGACAAGAATATGATAAAGACCTAAAAAATGAGGATAAGATAAAATAAATTCTCAGCTTGATGGATTATGTGAGAAAATGTGTAGAAATCATAAGAAATCATCAATAGAGAGGAGTTGGGAGAGGGGGGTGTCGCACGTTGAGAGGTAGTGGGGGCAGGGAGTCAGGTGTAGGTCACAATGAGGAGGTACCCCTTTTGGGTCTATTAAGCCTATAAAATTAATAATAATAATATTATTATTATTATCATCATCATTATTTTTATCATTAACTATATTAATAGTAATATTATTATTAAACCATATATTTTTTTTAAAAAATAATTAATTTTAATTCATTTAATTTCTTATAAGATACACATCACAATGTCCTCACTCTTAGAATTACATTCTGAGTCCTGGTTTTAAAAATAGACCATCCAGTAAATGTGAATATTTTTAATTTTTTGGTTTTTCTTTTGGTTTAAAAATGCGAGTCATTACAACCTCCACATCTTAGAACATCTCATCCCTAAGAAGTATCTTGGAAAAATGAAAAATTCACCTGATATACAATGGTCATTCAGACTCAGTGAAAATGTTACATTTCATTTCCAAATTCCCAAGGTACCTTTATGCATTTGTTAGGAATGTGACACTTAAGACATTATAATATGATCCAACACCCATTTTCCAACAAGAACATAGAAAGAATACTTACCTGAATCATTTTAGCTAGTTATATGGCCCTGTATTTGTCTCTAGAAACAACTAACTGGTGGTTCTCCCCACCATAGGTCTTAGAATTGGTGGGGGGGGGTGGTAAAATCGAAGACCTGGAACCTCCACTACTATAATTTCCAACAAAGAATGCCCTATAGTGTTTTAATATTTCTATTTTTATAGTACCAAGATAATCAATAAGTTAGTTCCCACTAGCCATTATCATTGAACAAGAGGAAACATGTAAAGGAACCTCAGGTTGACCATTCTCAGAGACACTTTGCATATGTATTTGGCACATTTCCAACTGAACTATGTTTCCTTCTCCTAAGGAACCCCACATTTTCAAAGGAAAAATTCACCAAAGACATTACTTGACATCTGGTGATGCTAATTGGTGAACACATCACCTTATCATTTTTAAATTGTTTTGAATCAACAAGAACAATTTTATAATCTGGATCTAGCCCCATAGAATCATAATGCCCTTTTTAAACATCAACTCTCAGCCAAACAAAATTCTAGGTTAATCTCAGACATAAACGACTATGATATAAGGGACTAGGAAATGTAGTTTATATTCCATTATTATAAGCAAGGGATTGGTAAAATGCTATGATTCCCACATCAGATCATTATTTAAGCCTATAAGGGAATCTTCTTGAAAATTTGGTCAAGTTAAAAAACGGATGTTCAATAGTCCATCCTAATAAGTCCAATACAAGAACCCCAGTGTCACTCCGAACAACCAAGCCTCAATTATAATGACACATTTAGTGTGAAAAGATGAAATAACAAATCAAAAAGACCAACAACTTTAAAACATCGGTATAATGTATTCTTGACACTCTTAGTGCATCAAGGATGATGTCAAGATATGGGACATGATCATTTCTAAACAAGAGTACATTAAGATGGTTTTAATAAAAAATAATATATTCAAAACACTGTGGTCAAATTCATGAAAGTTACTCGACCTCATCTACAGACACATACACATTAAATAAAATATGATGCCCTCACAAATTGAGGAATCACATGAATGTTAAATTTTGACAAATAGATCCCTCCTGAAACCATCATTTCCTACAAATTTTTCATATATATGAAATTGAAAAACCTTTGTGATGTCAAGAATGAACCATAACTTATAAGACTAAAAACTCTCAATCCCTAAGGAATTTGATAAGGATCAACTATTTCCAGGTATAATATTTATGAGTGTTCCTTCTACCTGGTGGGACCCATTTATTAGAATTGACATGATGCTTCCCACCATAGAAGTATCTCATTCATCAAAGAAAGAGACCGAATGGTATCTCATAAGTATGCTAGATTTTATTCAACTTAAATGAAATCCATATACTTACCTAAGTCAGACTCACAACCATCAAATATTTTGTAATGAATGCCAAAATGAATCCAAATAGTGTGTTAAAATATTAGAATCTTTTAAAGGCATCCCGAGAGTTGGGAAAAACATTATTTTTTTATGATCAGGTCAATATACTCTAGAGATGACCTGTGATCGCACTCAATAGTACAAGGGTAAACAATTTAACAAAACATAATGGGTTTGTTAGATCATTTATCCCTCAACGGGAAGCACATACCTGAACACATACTTCTATGAGGTTTCATAATCAATTGGCACATGATGAATACTATCTACAAGTTATTCACCCTATGGATTTAGGAATCTGATGGTATGTACATGAGATTTAACCCAAAGTCACATTTCCCTATAGAAACATCAATATAGATGATTCCATACAATGTCTTCCATGTATCAGGAAAAGAAAGGGTCATGAACCTTACAAAGTGAATGAACATGCATGAGGAATGTATAAAAAGCTGAAATCTAGCCTTACTCGATGCTCATGACTATATCAAAGGCCAAGAATTACATGACCACAAGTCTGAAAAAGGGTGACATTAAATTAGTAAGATTCTTAGAAGTCAAAATGACACCAAACAACACCAAATGTCATAAAACACATGGAATTTGCAAGGAATTTATATTCTATGGGTGATACCAACCATGAGATATCCCCTTACAAAGAAAAAATATCAACCCTATCACTAGTTCAATCCTAATAGAAGTTATCAACTCAAGATCCAACCATATATTCCATTTCTAAAAATAAGAAACACCTATAGAAAACACACTCATTTCCATTCCAAGGCTACTCATGTAATTATTGAACTACCTGTAAATGACATTTTGAATTAAGGAATCCTCTTTGGGTAACGTTTTAAATCCATTTAATTGATTTAAAGTTAATATTTAAATCATTTTAAATGATTTAAAATTGAGAATCATGTTAATAATGAAAGTGTAAACAAATTAATTTTTAAAATAAACATCCATTTATTTTCATTTCACCATGATTAAGAAATTAATAATTTAAATTACTTTTAACAGATAAGGTGATGTACGAGGGTCCTGGTAATCCAACTTGGCTTCATCATATTGTAACCCAATACCACTTTCTTAATTATTAATGTTTCAATGAACCTAAAATGGGTTATCATATAAGAAACATTCCCCAAATTACCTGCTGGGGTCCATTTATTAACACAGGAGTTAAACAATTTACTTTAAATGAAAATTTAACATCCCTTTTTCATTTACAATCATTTAAAAATAAAGCAACTTCCTTTATAACTTTTCCATGGTACAAGTGTCAATATTCCAATCCTTAAAGGGCTCATAAACTCTAGAGGTTGTTATTTGGATCCCATTAAATTAAAACCAATACACTTTAACCAATGAAACCATTTATATATCAAAACACACTATCATTCCATCAAAAATAACTAATCACTGAATCATGTAAAAAAATTCTAAAACTAAAACACCCAAGCATGTTATCATATGTTTCTAATAATAATGAAACAAGTTGTAACAAATAAGGAATCATATCATGTAATAAACTATGTATGTTACACTATCATGAAAGGATTATTAAGAATTACCTAAGTAGGTATAAATAAACTCATGTTATTAAAAAACATAACATGGAATATATCAGACATGAAAATAAAAAAAAACACATGTCATAAAAGTATGGGACACAACTCAAATTAGTAGGTAACCAATAAATGAATCTAAATAGTTTAAAACATGTATGAAATGTTAATACATGTGTTCCTATAATGATGGATTAAATTCTTACTCTGTACCTTGAAAGGAAAAGGGAGAATTCATAAAAATTAAACAAATTCATAAATTTGTAGGAAGTGGAAAATACACCATTCACTCAAGGTGATATTAAAAACAACTATAATTAAAAATAACACGAACATCGATCCTTGCCCTTACCACTTGGTCATTTCCACATAGGTGGGGTAATTATTCATAGGAATTAATATTGACCATGAACTAACACATTCTTTGTCTTTTGTATACCTACCCAAAATAGTAGGACAATGAAAAAATAAGATATGATACCACATTATTACATCATGACCCGACTTACCATCAAAACCAATAGCTGGACCGGTTTACACATGACCTCAAAAACATCTCCCCGAATTCCAGAGGCACCTGACTAGTAGTGAGGTCCTAGTGAGTTTCCATTAGGAGATTATTACCTTATAGATCAGATTTTCACAGTGTTATAAAAGATAATATATAGTAGACAACATTGATTATAGTAAATAAATAAATAACATAGTAGTATAAGGCTTATACATTAAATGAATTTAAAATGGACAATGCCAATTTATATAAAGCATGCATTTATAGACGATGATACATAAACTAATGTAATAAAATAGTAGAATACATTAAAATATTGAACAATACAAGAATCAAGTAAACAAAATGAATAAAAATCCCAAAGGTGATCTCCATGAGAAACCTAAGATCTATCTCAGTACCGTTCACCAAACACCTCTGGTATATGAATGAAGTAAAAAGAAAATTCCAAGGTCCTATGAATAAGAAGGTATACTTGAGTACTATAATGTAATGGAAGCCTGAGTAGGGTATCAGATATAAATCTCAGTAGGCCGATACCCACATTGTATTACCCAATCCAAAAAGTGCAATATTAATTAAGGAGTGTTCTAAATATAATATACATAGAGCATGTAACTAAAAAAATGACAACACTTTATTTCGAGTTCTTAAATGGACACCCATCCCATACCACCTTCTTTGTTTGGAGCCGAGTGTATGAAAGAGGTACATGTGGAAGGCATAACACGGATAAAACTTATAAATTTAAACAAGTTAAGAGCATCACATATGCATAAGCAAGATGAATAATAATAATAAAGGATGCCACTCATGTAATTTAACAATCAATCTGTCAAATACAGAAGTGTAATCCCATGCCCATCCAAGGAGATATGAAAATAATCCCATGTATCATAATGGAAACATCCGATAATTCAATAATACTGAGGCCATCCAAGATAATCCATAAAAAATCCCAAGTACTAGAGGCATGATATCTATGATTCTTTCCTAGGTATCTAACATATGGGACTGAGTATTACTTGAGGCGCGGTATAACCATAATTCCACACTTCTAATCATGGTTTCTACTCTAGGGAACCAGTGTCACTTAGGGTTATAATAAACACCTAGGAACCCCTTATCTGAAAATCCAAAGAATCTCACCCGACACATGGGATCATAAACCAAATGAGCATGGCGAGTCCATCAATGGATCCTTAAAATGAAACATGTTTTCTTTTTCGACCCATAGAAAGTGATAAGTGAAGAATATTATATTAAATTCAAAGATTATATATAAAATATAATTCCTTTATGTAAAAACCTCATGTCAAAAGATACCAATCTATTCATAACAACAAGGGTAATAATCATGAACTAAAAGTAAAACCATACAAAGAATCCCTCAAATCATGTGGTGGAGTCTAATACCTTCCTTTGTGATCAATAAAAAATCCCATGTATTTATATGGTACATATGATATAATCAAATACTACTAATTCCATCATAAATAATCCAAAAAAGTCCCAAGTATCACTCGAGGTGTGGTGGATATGAGTCTTTGCTATGTATAACACATAGGGGACTGAGTACCAGGGGAGGCATGGTATATCCATATTTCAAAATAGTCCACCACATATGCTTCCTTAGGTAAACTGTATCACTATAGTTTACAAGTAACCACAAGGGATCCCTTTTCTAGCATACCAAAGCATCGCCCCAAGCATGTCGGGCCGTAACCCACCGAGCACGTTGAGTGCATCCACGAGTCCCTAATACATAACCCATATTCTATCCCAGCCCATGTCAGGTGAACCAAGCATCCAAATAGATATCACAAGAGGAATTTTATTTATATATAATCACATTTATTCAATGACAAGTAATTAATTCATGTTATGAAGTATAAGAATTAAAATCTAAGTTGAGAGACATGTAGCTCAATCCAACCAACTATGACATATGGCCAAAGACAATAGGAAATAAGCCTAAGCATATGAAAAGGGGAATGTACATACCATCCCTAGGGTTAATTCAATTCTAAACCGATTAATTCATTTTAGGTAAATAAAATCATTTATCACGGATCAAGATGAACTTTGGGGGTGCCATCCTTAACTGAAAGCATACCTACTAGGGTAATCCCATTAACAAATAAATCTATTTGATTAAACAATCAATGAAATTTATTAATCAAGGTTAAAGAGAAACATAAAAGGTTTCATTAAAAATTATGAATTTACATACATGGATATTCCAATTAATTAAACAAGATATTCGATTTATAATATAGGAAATATACTTAGATGTTGTCATTGGAAATGGGAAACCACTTACACATTTAATTATAATTAAAAACTTGGCCACACACTTAGAAGGTGTCATTGTTCATTTAACTTTTATTTTCAAGGGGGGAAATCCATTAAAGAACATCTATAGAAGATATGTTCTAAGAATGAGACATTTAAAAAATTATAGCAAAGAATAAATAACAACCAAACAATATGCCCAAGAAAGATAAATAGATATAAATTATCACTGTGATTTTTTGAAGATAGCACACCTCCATTAGAGGGGTTTTATTATAAAAACAATGAATTGTCATTGATAACAATTCATGTATCATAAATAATAAATTATTATATAAATCATACAATAATAGTTAAATGCAATAAAGTGTGAAAGGAATTATATTAAAGAACACTTAAATTTAACGGCAATGCAAAATAGATCCTACCTCAAGAAGTTGACCGAAGGACAAAACTTCAACACTATTTTTTTAACTCAATGCATATCCTTCACACCTCCAAGAATATTAACCTTATCATATACATAATAACATATATCACCTCTATTAATATTCTAATGTCCATGAATTCACACAATTTTATCCTTACATAGAGCCTATATATGTATATACACATTAACACTTACCCATTCATGAATTTTACATATTATATGTAAGCACACATATCCCCACACACACATATATATTACCTATCATGGGTGAATATAAATATAATATTGGAAGTTACACATACATATTCTTACTTATGCATGCATGGGTAAGTCACCTTTGAGTCTGGCGACTTGAAACCACAATCCAAGGTCCAACGCACTACAAATAAATTACTAGGGACTCAAAATAACTTAAATTTCATAAATAAAATATATGAAACCAAATAGTGGATGAAAATAATTCCTTATATGATGGAGAGAATATGAATCAACCCAATATTATTCACTTTTTGTGGTGAATGTTAGAATACATAATAATTCATCACAAGAGTCCATTCACACGCCCTAATTCCAGAAAAGAAATAAGAATATGTTTATCACTAAGACTAGGATTTGGATGAGTGAATTAGGGAAACAGGATGACCAAACAATTACAAAAAATGGTTAATTATGGGAGAGGGAGGCTCATCTTGAAGGATTATGTGAGAAAATGTGTAGAAACCAAAATAAATCGACAATGGAGAGGGGGATAGAGAGGGGGTCATCATGCGTCAAAAGGGAGAGGGGTATGGGTGTCGTGCACAGGTCACAAGGATGGGAGACCCATTTTGGGTATCATAAACTAACTAATTAATAATAATAATAATATCAATAATAATATTCATATTATTATTATTAAATCATTGAATTTATTTTTATTTTTATTATTAATTTTATTTCATTTAATTTCATAACATAAATGCATAACATTTTTCCAACTCTAAAAGTTACATTAAAAATTCATAGCTTTAAAAAAACATCAAGTAAATGAGAAAAATGAAATTCCAAAGGTATTTTGTCCAGTTCAAAAACAGAAGTCAATATAATTAACTCAAACATTCATATGGTAAGTATAATATACTTTTTCCTAAAACAAAAATGCATTCATAAATAAGATGATGAAAAAATATACAATAACATTAAAAAATCATGTGAAAGGATCTCCAATACACCCATTTAGATTTTTTATAACATTTTTAAAATTTTAAAGAATACATTTTTCATGTTTCATAAAACTAAATCCTTTTTCATAGAGTTTCCTAGCACCACACTCTTATTTTATGAAATCTTTCTGATAGAATTTAAACTCTCAATGAAAAGAAAATATATGAAAATGATATTTATAAACACCCCCTAAATCATATCAAAATTTTTTATTGTAATTTCCAAACCATTTTCTTCTCCCCATTTTTATGATAACATTATATTTGGATTAAAAAAATATAGAGTATAGATCTTTACTTATTCTCCAACTTTGACATTAGAATCTGATGGGTAGTAGTGGAAACCATAAGAACATTATTATGTAAATTGTAGGGGTCAAATATTTATTTTCACCCTCAATTACTAAAATAATTCCATTGGATTAAAATATGGTAAAACCATAATCATTTGATATTTCATTTAATGAAAAAGAAAAATTACATTTCAATTGATAACATTCTCATTGATGAAATGATATTTAATATCAATTTTATTTGATCAAAATTGTTGAAGATTATTTTTGGAGAGAACAATAAAACCAAGATTATTTGAAAAATGATGCATAGTTTTTCAACATTCACCCTGAAATATTCTAAATCTAATTTATTCCACATCATTTTTGAACATGCATTATTATCAAAAATATATTCGACTATCATTTTTCTCAATGTAATAAAAAATATTTTGTTAATATTCCAACTCACACAACCTTATCCCAAGAAAAAATATTCCTTCATATATTTTCGATCACTATAATGTATAGCCCAATATGGATCAGTTAGACCATGAATAGATAAATCATTACTCCTTCAATGCAATAATCCATAGTTAGATATTACATTCACATTCATAGAGATTGTTTTAGAAAACATCATGAGTGATTCTTTCTAATCACATTGATACCTTGAAAATAGAGTTACTAAATATTAAATATCAAATATTGTTGTAGTAATGTAAATAAATCATTCAATGTAATTACAAAAAACCTTATGTTTAACACTTGAATGTATTCATCTTTTCCCATTAGCATGTAAACAATTATATGTATAGAAGACTCCATTGATTAGTAAATGATAAACTTTTATATCAAATCCTTTTCAAACTTTTCTTATGTGAGGATGACATATCATCCTATATATTGAACATGTAATCCCAAAAAAATGAACTCTATGAGAAATGAAACCTTAATGTCCTTCTTTATTTTAATATAAAATTCATCAAAATATTTATACCTACCACTATAAAAAGTATATCATGAATGTAAATAATGAAAATTAGTGTACCTATTATCTTATCTTTCACAAATAATATACTACTAACATTCCATTTATAAGAGCTAAAATAATTCATTAAACTATCAAGCTTTGAATACCATGCATGAGACCCCTTTTTATCCTATATTAATATTTACTCAATTTCACACCATTGTGCTATCATTAAAATTTATTAACCCACTAGACTAATTAATGTAAGATTATTTATTAATTTATCCATTTAATAATTATAACTTAAAATTAATCTGATTAAATTTGTATTTTTGATGAGTACCAACAATGGAAAACATTCAAATAGTTTTGAAACTTATAATAAGGGATATTTTTTCAAAATAAAAACCTTCCACCAGTGAATAACCCTGAAAAACAATACATGCTTCATTTATAAATAATTATCACTATTTGGTGAGATTATTTATAAACACCCATTCTTCCAAATAATTTTTTTCCTTTTAAAAATGGAATAATATTTCAAGTGTTATTCTTATAAATTTGATATATCTCATAATTTTTCACAATTAAATATTTTTATACGTAACCATATCAGAAATATAATGGGGTTCCTCCTATTAGAAAATTGAAATTTTATTTTCGAACATCAATTTCTATTTTTTATGAACTAGAACATCAGTATTTATCATAATAATATCATATTTTACTGAATTTTATAATTTCTATAAATTTTGTGGTTTTATTCTAGTCTGAATTTCCTCATCACTTGTTTGATCAGAATAATTCAATATAATATTAAGCCCAAAGACATATTCCTACTCATTAACTTATTTAGAAGTCATTATTCTATCTTTCATTAGATCATTCTCATCACCATAAATATTTTTGTTATGGTAGACTAGTTTTCAATTAATTTCATAGAAAATGAATCAATCCATTCATTATATTTGTTATTCTAGAACTTGTACCTTTCTCTATTTGATGAATATCTCATGAAAACACCTTCTGTTTCTTTTTCGTCAAACATTTCTAAATATGGATTTTTTCACATCATAAGAATGGATTCCTAAAAACCATATTGTATTTAACTATATAATTTTTCTTATAATACATCACATAATGAGTCATTTTTCATTCTAGATTAAGAAAACATCTATTTAGAATTTGTACAATTATTCTTATAACTTCTCTCTAGAATAAGTTTGAGAGATTATATTGTTACACAATGATGTTTTTATGAAATATTTTCTCTAAATAAATTTAAATATTCAATAGCTTCCATTTCAAGTAATCATGAGTTTAAACAAAAATTGAGATTTTATTAGTATAAAATTACCATTTTAACATAGTTGTTATGTTAGCGGTAATAAATATAACTAACTTATGAAAATGTATGGTGAAATCTTTCACTATAAATTATTTATAAAAAATATAAATAAATTAGATATTTGTTTTTTTTGAATAAATTTATTGAATTTCTATAAGTAGTAGAAATTAATTAAATATATATGTTTTATACTTAATAAAATACATTTTATATTCACCTAGTAGATATTTTTTTCAGAGTGTATGAATAAACCCTAATTGATGTATAAAAATCTATATTCTTTTAAAAGAGAAATTCTACAATATTTTAATGGAGATCCCTTTTTAAATTATGATTACGATATATTAATAATTTTTATATGACAACATAAACTTTTTGGTTGGAATCGGGATATAAAAATTTACTTTGGATTAATTTTTAATATTTTTATAATAACTTTCAAATTTTGATAAATTGTAAAAATACAATATATTTTAATTGAAAACAACGCTCTTCATTGAAATAATTTTTATGGACAAATTATAATATTTAATGGTTTTAAAATATAAATATATCAAATTTTTATCATTAAATATAATGTATTTCATTAGAATTAATTTTACAATGGATTTATATGTAAAAACATTTTAATCTTTTGCAATGTTTTAATTTTTTAAACTTGTTCTCTCTTTCAGACAGTAGGAATAATTTTAAATTAATTACCATGACTTATGTGTTCTAAATTAATAAAATTCAATTACATATTTAGAATTAGTATGGTCAAATTATCTATGTAGATTTATTTTATTTTTGGGCATTATGAATACTATCTTCGGTAAATTTTATTAATACGCTAAATTAGTAAATCAGGTATTTAAGAGTAAGAATACTAATATAACATTACCCTAATATTTGCTTTAATATCATTTTATGAGTTTTTTCAACATAAATCATCCTTGGGTCGAAAATTTTTTCTTTGGAATCCATATGCATGACATTAAGACATTTAATTTATTTTATTTAAAGAAAAGTTAAATATGGATTACTCAAAATTTAACAACTCAATCATTTCATTATATAAGGTTATACAGAAGATGTTTTAGATTATAAATACTCATTTGAAATATATATATTTTTCTTTTATCATTGTAATTTATTTTTAATTTTTATGAAATTCATAATTACCTTAAAGGCTTATACTTTGATGGTGTAAAAATTAATTAATTGATGATAAATCAATAAAACATTTTTTATTAAAATTATAATAACAATAAAAAGACTAAAAAAATGACCAAATAATACTGGTCAAGTATATCTTGACCATAACCATCCAAGGGTCGATTTATTGACCTTATATAGCCTTATAGAAGAGATTAGAAAAGTTATATTGTTTTATATAAAGTGATATTAAAGTTTTCACATTCATAATTTAATAAGATTGACATTTTAAATGTTAGATTTCTCAGAATATAAATTTGAATAAAAATATTATTCAGAAATATAGTATATTTATATTCATAATATAAATTTATTTGTAATTTTTATTCAAAAAATATGTATAATAAATAATTACAGAATATTGATGTAGTAATTATTTTATTAATAGAGATAACAATTAAATGTTATTAAAATTATTAAAATAAATTAAATTTGTTCTAATTAATATGTACAATTAATTTTATATATTACCTTTACCTATTAGGAATAGAATAAAATAGTTTTTGTTGATGTTACCTTGTTATATTAATATATTAAAAATCAATGAATTGAATAGTGTCAAAATTGACATAGTGGATTGTTTACCAAAATAATGTTTCATTAAATTATTTAAATATCATAGAAAACTTTAAAATATTTATAATAATTATTATATGTTTGAAAATATTCTATGGTATTAATTTATGGTCGCATTAACATCAAATAATATAATATTTCACCCTTTATTGTTGAAATATTTCTTACCCTAGTTAAAAAATTAAATAGAATAACTAAGAATTAATTAATATGATAAGGTTTAAATTGACATAAAAATTATCTCAATTATATTTTTATGAGATTAAAACCATTTATATTTTCGTATTTGATATTAGGAAATTATGGAGGTATTTTTATGGGGTTTTATTTTATTATAAATTACTATTTTTGGAGATCCCAAAAGGCCCCCCCACCTCAATTATAAAAGGGAACCTCCTCCCGCACCTCATCACTTAACTATGCGAAAACACACTCAGATATCTCCTAAAATTTTCCTTTACCACCTTCCTCAGTTACATTCTAGAGGTTCCAGTCTTCTTCGATGACAAAATCTAGATCTCTAATAGGAGATTTAGAGAAACCACGTCGAAGAAGAGGCAATCTCCTATATTAATTCTTTCAAACTTATTTTTCCTTCTTCTTACTCTTCATCGGTTATTTCATTATAAATTAATAATTAAAATATCAATTATATATAGATATGTTATTATAATTAAGAAAAAACTATATTCCACCATCTATCCATCATATGAAAAATGAAATCACCACGCATACGTATGTACATCTTACTCTCTCCACACTGTGGTGTAATCTTTATTTTCACCACCACTTTTATTGGATGGGTATAATTATGTAAATATTAACTATATATTGTTATTATAACATTATATTGACACAAAAATATTATAAAACATTCACTTTACTACCCTTTAACATTTTTTGGACTAATATCGTTGCTCATGCGTACGTACGACCTACTGTCTCCACAATGTGATGTGATTTATTCTACATGATCTTCATTATAGAATGATTATATAGATTAATGAAAAAAATTAATATGAATTATATTTTAATAATACCATTCTATAAATGATTTTACTATAACCTAAGAAGATGATAAAGAACTTATTTTACAAAACATGCGTAAGAATATAATGGAGTTAACACCCGATGGATGAGAATTAATGTTACTAACAATTGGATGAAAATATGATCATAAATGATATCATAAAAATGATTATGATTTTGAAATTATTCGATGAAATTATTTAAATCATTATACACAAGTATTGGATACATACAAATAAAACTGACCATAAGGTAAGGGATAATTGTTCAAACTAATTATTATCCGAGATTGTTTATGAATAAGTATTTTATGGTGTATATTTATCATCCATATCCTTGTTTCATAAAAATTTAATATAATTTAAATTATTATATAATTATTTAAAGTTCATTTTACCCATTGGTTAATTATAATTAAACTGTATTAAATGTATCTTCTATAGTTATCGAATATGAGGTATTTTTTGACTTTTCTGAAAAATGTATGATGATAATGTTTTTATCATCTATGACATGAATGTATTTTTACATCTTTATAATTAATTATTTCCATGAAGCTTCATTTAAAATATTTCAAGTTCATTTTAAATTAATTTATTTTATTTTACAAATGTTTAGCATTTTTAAAATACAAAATGTTTTTGAAGAAGAAAGGATATATTCTTCACGAATTAATTTCAAGTGTTTTATCAAAATTATTTTCCATATAATATAGAATTTTATTAATGGGGTTATGTTTATATCTACATAATTACAATGATTTTATTTTTTTATCATGGTATTCTATTTATTAAATCTATTTTTTATATCGTCTAGGGTTGATTGATGTTTAAGAATCCCACTTTATTCCTTAGGTTGTGATATGATGAATGATTTATGTTTTTGTGGAACACATAAGAATGATTACATTATTATATGGGTGGGACCTATATCTCTCTCCAATTCATTGTGTAAAGATTTATATCTCATGAGATAGACAAGGCTGGATTGAGAAATGATCTCGGTTCAGTAATACAGGGTTGAAACAAAAAGTGAACTCGGTTTAGTAAGGGACTATTTCTTCTATGATGGTATTTTCATTGAGAATTGAATAATATGAAATGATTTTATAGGATTTTGTGTATGCCAAAAAAATATATGTCTTAGGTATTAAATTTTGGGATTATGTTCATCGATTATTTTGAACTTTCATGATTTATCGTCGGGGATTACAATCTTTCATATGAAGAATAATATTTTCAAATGTTTTGTTCTTATATATAATTATTATGATATGATATATATCTCCCTTATTTACCCTTATTGAGAATATGATCTCACCCATTCATATGATTCTTTTCCCCAGTTAATGAAGAAGGTTATTTAGTAAGACATGTCAAAAGGGGTTCTAGTTAGGAAACAATAAGTGGAAGATATGGAAGATGTCTTATGAACTAGTTGCTTATGTTTTATAGCTTATAAAGAAATTATACATATACAGTCCTATCAATGAGTTTTATACTTTTTAATGAACATTTTTCATATTTGATGTAATATAGATTTATTTAAAGTATGGGTTGTTATATATGGTATCATAGGAATGGTATAGTTAACAATTGGAAACTAGAATGTGAAAAACATAATAAGAACCCCGAGGATATGTCAATGTGTAGGTTACAAACATAGAATTTTAGAAATGATCATGAATAACATAAGATAAAAAATAAAGTGTCCTAAATTAAATTTTTATTCTTAATGATGTGATTTCCCATTATGATTAGTGTTTCTCACACTAGGTTTCTAGGTTTTAGTCAATGGATGGAACCTGAAGGAAGAAACATAATACTAAAAATTTTACAGTATTTGTAATGAAAAACTTTATAGCCATGTTCACACATCCTTCTAAAGCTATGAATCATGCAATAGTTCCAAACAATAAAAGGATGCAACAAAATTCTAATGAGTCCTTCATGAGGCAATGTCTACCATCTTTCATAGGGCCTTCTTATCCATTAGTGGCTGAGAAATGGATAAGTACCACTGAAAATATATTTTCAGTTATCTAATGTTCATAACATGATAATTTCATCTTAGAAGTGTATTTTTTGGATGGTTAATATGATATATGGTTAAAATTTATCAAGAATATGATGAAAATAGATGAAATAGAATCCATAGAATTGGATGAGTTCAAGAAGTTATTTTTCATTAAGTAATTTCTTCATATTCTTTAAACAAAGATGGGGAAGGAGTTCCTTGAAATTAATAGAAAAGATGATGAATCTTTTGGTACCTATGAAGAAAATTTTACATGACATGAAAGTTAGTCTTTTGGTATTATTATCCAATCTAAGAGTAAAATTGATCGATTCTTTAGTGGCTTAAAATCATGTTTCTGAAGGGAATTATTTATATGGGACATCAAGAACTATAAGGAAATCTCTCATTGTTCTTTCAAGGTTGAGATTGTGATTAGAGTAACCCATATATACTATAAGTTTAATAAAAAGGAAAAAATTTAAGTCAAGGGAAAATATAAAGACCACACTGAAAAAATACGAGTTTTCCCTTATGCTCAGAGTGCGGAAAGAAACATAGCATAAATTGTCTAAAAGTGACTAGTAAATGTTTTATGTGTGGAAAAGACGTTCATTGGGCAGTTGAATGTCGATGTTATGGAAAAAATATGTCTAATGATGCGGATAAACAAAATGATACATAAAATGAACCTCTTACACTTAAATGTTACACATGTAAGGAAATGGGTCATTATACACATCAATTCCCTAAACCATAGTATATTGATGATGAAAGATGTCAGTAAACTCTTAAGACCAAAGGAAAAGGAAAGTCACATACAATAACTATCAGTGATGTGGAGTAAGATAATGAAGTGGTGAAAGGTATAATAACCAACCACTATAATATAGAAAATGTTTGGTTTGATTATATATCCTCCCACTCTTTAATTTATGAGGAATTTTTTAAGTGTATCACTGTATTACCTCAACAATTAGATAATGAGTTAGTCATGACAACTTTTAATGGAACAACGATCACATTAGAAGTTTATAATTATTATCTAGTTCAAGTTTATAGGAATATGATTCCTACAATTCTTGTGATCCTTCTTATAGTGGAATTTAATGCGATTCATGTCATGAATTATATTTATCTATATAAAAATCATATCAATTCCCATGGAAGGAAAGTTACATTTCATATTCCAGATCAATTAATGATCATCAATTTATGTAAGGATGAGTATGACCTTCTAGTGAAAATTTCTTCCATCTTATGGGTCTTGGTCCATATAAATTTATGTTATCTATCTCAAATAGTTGGGGAGAAACTCACAATTACGAATTAACCCCCTATATGGTAGTTTGATGATGTATTTCCAGAGGAATTACCTAGCCTTTCACAAATTCATGGAGTGGAGTTTTCAATAGAACTCATACCAGGTGCTATTCCTTTTTAAAATCCACCATATAGAATGGACCCAATTGAGTTGCAAAAATTGAAGAAGCAAGTCCAATAGAACCTTGGAAAATAGTTCATATGCCCTAGTGGATCACCTTGGGTTGCACCAATTCTATATGTTATGTAGAAATATGGATCAACGAGACTCTAAATTAAATATTTAGAGCTTTATAAGATCACTATCAATAATAGATATCCTCTTCCCCACATTGACGATTTATTCAACCAAAAACACCGAGCATACTAATTTTCCAAGATTGATCATTATTTAGGATATAATTAATTAAGGGTCAAGAAGAAGGATATACCAAATACATCATTACATAAAAGGTTTAGACACAATGAATTTATATTTATTCCTTTTGGACTTATTAATTCCCCCACCATTTTGATAAATCTAATGATAGAGTATTTAGAGCCTATCTTAATCAGTTTGTGGTTGTCTTTATAGTGAATATTCTTTTATATTTGATGATCAAGGGATAACATGAAGATCACTTTATAATTGTAGTAAAGACCCTAATAAAGGGAAAAATTAATAATTTTTTTTATAATTTGTGAATTTTGGAATGAAAAACTATCATATTTGGGACACATAATCTCAAAAGAGGAGATATATGTGGATCCAGAAAAATAAAATGTTTTTGAAAGTTTGATGAGACCTGCAACAACAACTATCATATGAGGTTTTCTTCTTTTGGAGAAATATTACTGATGTTTTGTGAATGATTTTTCACAATTATCTAATCCACTCACCAAGTTTACACAAAAGGATTTAAGTTCATGTAGACATAGAAATGTGAAGAGAATTTCAAATAGTTTAAATGATGGTTAGGTAGTGCACTTGTGATCACACTACCTTTTAGTGGAGAAATATTTGTGATCTACAGGGATTCCTCTAAAAAGGGGTTGGGATGTCTTCTCAAGAAAAATGATATGGCAATAGATTATACCTCACGATAATTAAAAATCATTGAGAAAAATTACCCAACTCATGATTTGATGTTTTCAGAAATAATATTTACATCAAAGATATGGAGGCAATATCTTTATGGTGAAAGGTGTGATATTTATATTGATCATAAAATATTAAAGTACATTTTCACAAAAAGGAGTTGAATATGAACTAAATAAGTTGATTGGATTTGATTAATGATTATGACTACTCAATACATAACCACCCTGGGAAAGGGAAAAAGGTGGAAGATTCTTTGAGTCAAAAGAAAAATGTTAGCCTATCTATGATGTAGATCATAAAATATCCACTATTTATGGATTTTCAAATGATAAATATTTTAACTTTAAAGGAAGGGTAGAAATATTTTCTTTCTATATTGAATTTATAACAATCTATATAAGTGATGATTAAGGAGGTTAAGAAGGATGATGTTGAGCTACAAAATAAAGTGAGAAATGTTATGGAATTCAACCATGATTATGATGAAATAATAAGGTTTAGGAATTGGGTTTGTATACCTCCAATAATAGAAATAAAGAAGGAGATATTGGATGTGGCTCATAGTTCTTCATTCTCTATTCACTTTGGAAACACAAAGATATATAAGGACCTATAAGAGTATTTCTCGTCTGATAGAATGAAATTAGGTGTTGTTTAATATGTCTATCAGTATGTGGTTTTTTAGAAATTTAAGAATAAAATAAATAATTCTAGGGGGTTATCAGAAACATTACCCATACCAAATTGGAAATGGGACAACATCACTATAAAACTTTTTGTCAGACTTACCAAAACACCTAATGGTCATAATGCTATATGGGTTATAGTTGATCATCTTATGAAGTTGAAACAATTCATTGCTATTAGAGAGGATTTATCTCTTGATAATATTTTTAGGATATATGTAATGAAAGTGGAAATACTTCATGGATTACCACTTTACTCTATATCTATTAGAGATCTGAGGTTTACCATAATGTTCTTGAAAAGCATTTAGCTATCTCTAGATACAGAGTTCTATTTCAACATTTCCTATCATTCTCAGATAGACATCTATTTTGATAGGAAAATTCAAAATATAGAACATATGTTCAGAGCTTTCTCTATAGATTTTAAATGTTTTTGGGGTCAACACATATCTTTGGTAGAATATTCTTATAATAATTTCTTTTTGTCCAATATTTAGATGGGTCCTTATGAATCCCTCTATAGAAAGAATTTTTTAACACCTACTTATTGGGATGAACTTAGTGAATGAAAGCTATTAGGATATGATCTTGTTGATAAAATAACAAAAAGATAGATCTATTTAACAACACATAAGATAATCTCAGAGTTGAAAAAAATGTTATTCATAAAACTGAAGAAAATAAAAAGAGTTTAAAGTTGGTGAAAAGTTGTTTCCACAAATATTTCCTTGGAATAGAGTAATGTGATTTGAAAAAAAGGTAATGATGAGACCTAGGTGTATCTGTCTTTTGGAAATTATGGATTGTGATGTTAAGGTAGCTTACCAATTGTTGCTTCCACCAAATATCTCTCATGATCATGATATGATCCATGTATCTCTGATTAGAATGTATATACCTGATTCTTCACATGTATTAATCTTTGAAGTCATACTGTTCGAGTAAGATCATTCTTATAATGAACAAATGATAGATATTTAGGATCTTAGAGAAAAAGTTTTGCGAAACAAGACCACACACTTGGTTAATGTTTTGTGTAAGAACCACAAATATAAGGAAGCTATATGAGAACCTGAGGATATTATGAGGGAGATATATCCTTATATTTTTTTAATTGAAGTAATGAATTTTGAGGGAAAAATCCAGTTTAAAGGGGGAATAATGTAACAACCATATGTTGTTATGAAATATTTTCTCTAATTAATTTTAAATCTGAAATTTCTTGCATTGCACATAATCTTGAGTTTGAACTGACTGTAAGATTCCCTTTGAATAAAATGAACATTTTATCCTAGCCGTTAGGTTATTGGGAATAAATATAAGTAACTTATGAAAATTTATAGTGAGGTATTTCACTACAAATTATTTATGAAAAATATAAATCAATTATATATTTGTATTTTTGTATTAATAAATTTATTGAATTACTATTAGTAAATGAAATTAATTAAATATATATGTTATAAAAATAACAAATTATTTTTCATATTCACCAAATACACATTGTTTTTCATAGGGTATAAATAATCCCTATTTGATGTATAAAAACTTATATTTTATAAAGGTGTATTTTTACTAGCTTTTAATGTAGAACCACTTTTAAATTATGAATTTGACTCATTAATAATATTTAAATGACAACATAATTGTGTCCTTTTTAAGTGGCATATAAAAATATAATTTGGATGAATTTTTAATATTTTTTACAATAACTATCAAATTTTGATGAATAAAAAATTACACTAATTTTTATTTGAAATTTTTTTTTGTCATTAAAATAAATTAAATTCTTAGATTATAATATTGAGTGGTTTTAAATTATAAATATAATATATTTTTATCATTAAATATAATTTTATGCATTATAATTAATTATGCATTTAATTCAAATGTAAAAACATTTCAATATTTTGTAATGTTTTAACTTTTAAAACTCTTTCTCTCTATCCAACAACCAGAATAATTTTAAATTAATTAATAAAAAATCTTTGTTTTTAATTTTTAAAAATGTATTTCATATTTGAAATCAGTAGGGCCAAATTATATAGATATATTTACTTTATTTATGGGAATTATTAATATTAACTTTGGTAATTTTTATTAATACGGTAAAAGGGTAAATCAGGTAATTAAGGGTAAGAACACTATTATAAAATTAATCTAACACTTTCCTTAAAATCCTTGGATGATTTTTTTACCTAAACCATATTTGGGTCGAAATGGTGTTATTTGGAAGCCACTTGGATGAGGTTAGAAAATTTAATTTATTTTCTATAATGAAAAGTCAAATATGTATCACTCAAATTTTAATAACTAAATATTTCTTTATATAAGGTTATAGAGAAGATTAATTAGATTATAAATATTCATTTAAAGGTAAAATGTTTTTTTATCATGGTAATTTATTTTTAATTATTATGATACAAGTAATCACCTAAATGATTTATGCTTTTAATGATGTAAAAATTAATTAATTGATTAGAAATCCATAATTTTTTTTATTAAAATACTAATAACCATTAAAAGTCATGAAAACTTGACCAAATATTAATTTTATTGTTTTTATTGATCCTAATAACCCAAGGGTATATTTAGTGACCTTTTAGAGCCGTATATAATATATTGTGACACTGATATAATTTATTTAAAGTGATGTTAAAGTTATCACATTCATAATTTAATAAGCATAAAATTTTAAATGTGGTATTTTCTAGAAGATAAATTTGACTAAAAATTTTATTAAAAAATATATTAGATTTATCTTCATCATAGTATTTCATTTTTAATTTTAATTCAACAATTAAGTATATAAGATAATTACACAAAATTGATGTAGTAATTATTTATAAATATAGATAACAAATAAATGTTATTAAAAATAATAAACTAAATATAATTTGTAAAAATTATTATGTCTAATGAATTTTATAGATTAAATTTACCTAATAAGAATATAACAAAATAATTGGTTCTATGTTACCATGTTATCATAATATTTTAAAAAATTAATGAATTGAATAGTGACAAAATTGAAACCTTTGATTGTTTACCAAAATAACGTTTTATTAAATTATTTCAAAATCATAAAACATCTAAAAAATATATAATAATTATGATATGGTATAGAATTTTATAATATATATATTTTTTTGGATTATTGACATCAAATAAGTAAATATTTCACCCTTCTAATTTTTAAATATTTGTTACCCTATTTGAAAAACAAAAAAAGAATAACTATATGTTAATTAAAATGGTAAGGTTTAAATTGATATAATGACTTGTATAAAATCTATTTTCTGATGAGATTACAACCCTATATTATCTAATTTCATATATTGAGACATTTTGGATTTTTTTGGATGGATTTTCATTTTATTATAAATTAATATTTTTGGAGATCCCAAAAGCACCCCTCACCTCAATTATAAAAGGGCACCTCCTCCCTCCCCTCATTACTTCACATTGATTCCTCATTCTTATATATTCCAATATATTTCCCTTATAAACTTCCCTACAATAATTATAGAGGTTTTTTATCTTATATAAAAACCAAATATAGTTCTCTAAGAGGACATTTAGAGGAATCACGTCGAAGAATAGGTAATCTCTTCTACCGATTCTTTCAATATTATTTCTTCTTCTACGTCCTATTTGTGAGTTATTTCATTTTTAAGTAATAAATATAGTATCAATTTTATACTAATATGCTATTATAATTATGATACAACCATATTCCCCCTTATATCAATCCCATGAGAAACAAAATCATCACATGTGCGTACATATCACTTACCATCTCCATGTTGTGGTTTCATCTATTTTTTTACACTACCTTACATGATGGATATAATGATAGAAATAATAACTGTATATGATTATTATAACATAATATTTATTTTTAAATATTATACACCATTCACTTTAATACAATTCAACAATTATGGGAATGATATCATAGATCATGCATACGTACGACCTACTGTCTTCACGATGGGATGCGATTAATTCTATATGATCTTCATTAAAGAATGATTATATAAATTAATGGAACGAATAAATATGATATATATATTTATAGTATCATTATGTAAATTTTATATCTATAATCTAAGAAGATGAACAAGAACTTATCTGAAAAAACAAGTGTATGAAAATAATGAAGTTAACACCTGATTGACGAGTAATAATGTTACTTAAAATCGGATGATACTATGATATTATATGATATAATAAAAATAAAAATTATCTCAAAATAATCAATAAAATTATTTAAATCACTATACAGGATGTTTGGATTCATACAAAGGAAATCAGAACTTACGGTTAGGGATAATTTCATAATCTGATTATTATCTAAGATTGTCTACATGTAAGAATTTACGGGGGTATTTTTAGAATCCACATTAATGTTTCTGAAATATGTAATATTATTTATATTATTTTTTTTAATTTTCATTTTCCCCATTTTTTAATTTTTATTAAACGGTATTAATGGATTCTTTTTTTATTATTCAATACGAGGTACTTTTTGACTTTTCTGGCAAAAGTACGAGTACCATTTTTTAACTTATATGACGTAAATAGATATTTACATCATCATGATGCCTTATTTCAAGAATATTCCTTTATATTATTTCAGTTTTCTTTTAAATTAAATTATTTCAATTTTAAATTTCTTGGCATTTTGAAAAAAAATTACATTTTTGAAGAAAAATGGATATTTTCCTCAAGAATTAATTTCATGTGTTTTATCAAAATTATTTTCTATATAAGATGATATTATCTAACTGGGGTTATGATTATATCCCCATTATAACTATGATTTGATATTTTTGATGATGTAATTCTATTTATAAAATTCATTTGTTTTATATGAATTATAGTATAATAATGTTTAAGAAACCCATTTTATTCTTTGGGTTATGGTACGATGAATGATTTATTTTTTCTGGAATATGTAAGAATTATTTCATTATGAGTTGGGTGGGACCAATATCTACCAATAATGCACAAGGTAATGATTTATATCTCATGAAAATATAAATTCATTGAATGGGAAATGATCTCAGTTTATTAATATAGGTCTAGAATAAGGACTCAACTCAGTTAAGTAATAGAATTTGTCCACTTTGATGGTATTGGGAATTATCCTTTAATAATATGAAATGATTTTACATGAATACATGTATTACACTAAAGCCATGTCTTATATTACAACTTTTGGGATTATGCTCATTTATTCTTATGTACTTTCTTGATATGTCCCATGGCATCATGATCATTCATATGTAAAAAACGATGTTCAAATGGAATGTTCTTATTTCTTTTGATTATTATATGATTTATATCTCCCTTTTTTAACCTTACTGAGAAACTAATATAACCCACTAATATATTTATTTTTCACATGTAATGAATAATGGTATTATGAAAGATATGTCAAAAATGGTTCTAGTTATGAAAAAAATAAGCAGGAGACAATGAAGATTTCTTATGAACCAGTTTCTATGTTTCACATTTTCTAAAGACATTATACCTATATGGTCCTGTCATGGATATGTTATGTTTTTGATGAATTTTATTCAACTTTGAAGTAATATAAATTTAGGTTAAGTACGAGTCTTTATATATATGTAGAAATAATTATTAATAAAATTTAAATTAAATATCAATTTTTGTTTTGTAAAACTCAAATTTTTTATTGATTATATGGCGTACAACAATGGTGTTTAATTCAATGTTTTATGAGATAAGACCAGAATAATTTATTCATGTAATCATATCCTTTACCTTCCCATATATTTAATAAATACAAAAAAAAAATATTTTTCAATATCACTTTTGAAACATCTAAAAAAAACAAGAACCTAGGACTTATGTTTCATGAGAATAACATTATTCATCTGAGTAAAATAACAGATAAGTAAACTAAATTAATAAACCAGATAATATGTATTTATTTATAATTTCACCCCATAGATCAGAGTGTTTGATTTGAAGGGGTATGGTGGATTGAATTTCAAAATTCTTATAAATTCCACTAACCATCATTCCTTTTAGGAAGGTTTTACAAACATCATCATCACTCCTTTTTAGTTGAGGTATGTCTCTTACATCATTATTCTTTGAAATTATTATTACCCCTTTCTAACCAAGATTACAAAGTATTTAGTTCCACAACTTATTTTCATCATAAGTACATAAATATAAATACATACTAGGATATTCAATAAACAATAGATTTCCACTAGTTATCTTTCCTATAGTAATAAAATTTCTATATTTCAAATAACATATTATATATTTAATTCCTTTCTGAAGATAACTTATTTATCATCATCATAGTGCTGGTTAAGACTCAATATGTTCTATTTAATCCCATAAACAAAAAATTATTATTTTGAATTTTTCATCTATGATTCAATATCGGTCATTAAAATTATACCTATTTTGAGGAACTATCATCTCTTAAGGTAACTAATCCTCCATAATTTTCATAAATATTTTTTAATATTTTCAAAAAACTATTCATTTGAGAGGATGAAACATTGTCAAGAATCCATGTATTATTCTCTTTTATTTATTTTATATATTCTTTAATAATAAAATATTTTCCTTCAACTTTCATTTTCCAATCATTAATTTATTTTCCATTATAAGGGACTTTTCCCAGAAGTGTTGTCATTAATTTTTTATTATAGAGACATGGATAGTCACACACCCCAAAAAAATTCTTCTATGTGTTAAATTTTTTTCCCTTGAGAGATTATTAACATCTAATGATTTCACCTTTGTATCCTTGTACAATTTTAGAGAGTGACATATTTTTTATATAATGCTTTTCCCCCTTAGTACTATCTTACATCCAGCGATATAGATGTTGTGATAGAAATAATAAACCATGTTTCCTTATATACCAAAAAATAAAAATATATATTTAAATCCAATAATCTATATATGTATATTATTTATGAGGATAATTTTATTGTGATTAATCATACAATACAATATTTGATTTCCCTTAGTTTGGAAAATAATTATTTTAGAATTACTTTAAACATTAGTTGATGTGTTGTGTTTCTAACCTCCATTAAAAAAATAACATTTCATTTTTGATTGATTAACCCATATGGTTATTATAATTATAATAACTTTTATGTTTAATAGGTATTTATTTTAATTTATTCTTCATATGATTTTTTTGGCAACTTCGGATTTTTTAGCCTCTTCCTTGGATTAATTGATGAAATTATTACTCATATTCAGAAAGGTATTTTCAACCTCATGAAATATTTATTGTGTCTTAAATATCATATATTCCTTTTTTTATTTTTTATCATGATATTTCATCATATTTACTTATTCCACAAAATTCATATTGATTTTACTAAATTCATATGTAAATACGTATTCCTTTTTAAAAAATTATTCTCTTAAATTTTTATTCATATCACTTTAATTTTTCAATATTATATATTATTTATTGAGTTTTATGTTTTTATCAAGACATGATCCATAAATTTTTTAAACTATTTTTATTTTCATCATCTGATGAGTTTTTATTTGAAAATTTTTACTCTTCCCTTTTAATCTAAATACTTATTTCATTTCTTCTAATGAACTTTTTCTTATCTTCCTTGGTTGTTTTTCTCCACTTCATCCTATAAGGATATTCTTCTAAAGTATCATTATGGTGTTCTCAATAATTATTGTTTGGATAGTTCACCGAAAAATATGTGATGATTACACACTCAAAATGTTTAAATGGGAGTTTTACTTTTTATATTCCTCTACCTTCTAGAAATATTTAGGGATATAATGATAAATCTATTATTCACTTGAGCATAATCTTCATTATGTTATTATGAATTGAGTCACATTACCTCCAAGAAATGATCTCGAATAGTCAAATTCATCATATATTAAAAATATATCTCTTTCGTAATCCTATTTTTGGGGATATTATCAATACTCATTTAATATACTATAATAAAATTATTTAATACCTTCAGGGAAGAATCATCATTATCTTATAATGTATATATTTTAGGATCAAAACAACCTAAAAAGATCTCCATTATTATTTTTAACAATAATCGATAATTTAAAGGCATCTATAAGTCCTCTTATATTTCTTATAATTTCAATAACTCTGGTGATATAGTCATCAATAGTTTCTCCAGCCCCCATCCTAACATATTTAAACATTCTTATTCTTATTTGATGATTTAGTTTCACTTATATATTTCCCTAGAATATGATTTTGAGTTTTCCCAAGTTTCCATTTTTTCATGAGACCTATCACATTAATATAACTATTTAACTATATGGAAATAATAATAAAATTATGAGATTTTATATCAACCTTGAGATTTTTTTTCAACAAATGTCATAAGAGAATCTTCTTCATTGGTAGAAACCCTATATTAGTTATATCAATCCCCTCCAGGATAATATAAAGGCTATAGAGTATCATTTTATTTTTACATAAATGGTAATTTGGTCAATAAAATGTAATATTATCTGTGCTATTAATTGAGTAGATATTACCTATGAAAAGGTGTATTCCAACCTTAAAAAGGTAACATGCCTTCTCTAATTCCCTTAAAACTTACTAGGAGTTTATATAACTATTAATGGGTGGATGTTGAATTAGTGGTGGTATTTTAAAGTTTAATTTCTCATGAAATTAACCACTATACCATGTTAGAGTATTTATCTAATCATATTTATAACCCAACCTTGTTCTTATTGAATGATAAGAATATAAATCAAGGCCATGAGATTTGACATGGTTTATACCTAATAAGGGTGACTACATCCTTATCATATCAACTCCCATTTTTCTATATGTATCCATTATATGAGGAAGTGAATATGATCCAGAAAAGAACATTCAGGATCCTTCTATCACCTAATAGGTAATTCTATTACCTCCTACTAATTATAGTGTTTCCTTATACTTTAGAGACAAAATATTATTAAAATCATTTAAAGGCATCTGTAAATTAATTTTTCTAGAAATTATATTTCTCATTGCACATGGTCTATCACACCTATATATGGTGTACCTTATTCTCCACCCAATATGAATCTATCAAGTTCACCTCAATTCAGTTATCCTCATCCTAATACACTCTGTCTGATGAAACTCTATCTAGTAGTACTATCAAGTGTCTTTAATTGGTATCTCTTTCTAGTTGATCTGTCTAGTGAAACTACTTAATCAAATTGATTCTTTGGTTGGATACATACACATTTAATACTTAATCACCTCTTATCTATGAATATTATATACACAATATCTCATCAATATTTCAGCCCTTTATATTAGTGCACAAACTCTAGATGTTAGGAAAGAGAGACATGATACAATTAGAATTTCTTACTCAACTAAAAATTAATTTCAACACATTTATTACATTGGATCTTTATATTAAATATCATTCATAATAATTACACAATTTTATACATCATTGTTATTTTTTAATTTTCATTAAACCTCATCTAGATTTATGATTTTTGAATGAGAATCTCATCTTTGTCACATTTATCGACAAAAAAATATTTTTTGTAATGTTTCTCAAGGATAAATCAATAGTTTTGACATACATTTACATTGATATGAAATCCGAAATAAAAAACTCCATCATCTCTTATTTATCTAATTTTCATCATCTGATTAGTTCAGCCTGGTAAACTCATATACTTTCTATTCAGTGATATCTATATATTTCTTACACTTGATGAACTTTTAAATGAATTCCATGTGATCCTATAATCATATATTGAAGGATCTTAAATATTTTATTTGATGATATTTGAAATTATCTTCCAAGAAAAATGGATTCCATGGTTCGGAAAAAACATCCTATATTTATTTACTCTATAATCATTGACCAAATAGTTGGATTTTAAATAGAGATTTCCTTTAAGTTTCAATATATCAGATAGATATTTGACGAGTTTAACTAATCTAATTGTGATTATATCATTCATTATTATATGCATGATAAGAATTTATACATGTTCATCTATTAAAAATTATAGATTTATTCCATTTCTTGAGTGGAAATTTTTCAGCGTGATATTTCTTTATTAATTAGAATAAATATGGTAATATTTCCATATAATCCTGTGATCATTATTGGTATCTTATGAACATCATCACTTAAGTTTTATAGTCCCATATATCCAAAATTTTAACTCAAAATTTGTTAGTTATAAACACTCCCCCATTTTAATTTTCTATGTACATCTCTTTTGAAACATCTTCACACTTCAAACATTTTAATGTTTGGAAATTCATCACATTATAACTTGAGATATATATAAATTTCCACAGTCAATATAATTCATTTTTTAACAATGATAGCCATCTATAAATTTTGATGTTTTTAACATTCAATATTAGTATAGAATCATCTTACATAATATGTGTAGTAATCTAAAATTTCCACTGATTAAAATAAACTCCTTTTCCCCAAAACAAAAAAAATATTCACAAAAAATTTGTTAACAACAAACTCAACTATATTTAAAATATCAACCAAAAGGATAGACAAATAATTTCATAAGTTGATTTAAGATATTTTTTATTTATAGGTCTTAAATAGTTTTTATTGGATATTGAATGTTATTGTTATTATTTATTAAATGCCTTGGTTTATGTTTTTAGGTTGGAATATTGATGATTTATGTTATGAGATTTGAGTTTTTATTTGATTTAAATTTTATCCTTGGGTAATCACAAGAATAATCATGATAATATATTAAATTTCATAGATAAAAAAATAGATAATGCCCCTAGGAAACTCCCTGCCCATGATAGGGGTCACATCTCAGTGAGGATGAGAGGGTTATTAGAGGTGTTTTTGTATGAGTTTCAATATAGTCTATGTGGTGTTCATTAAGCACAGTCTAAGGTTAACCCATTAGAATTTTTTTTAGAGCCCTTGGTTTGTATTGTTTATGCATTATTTACATATTAATTAGTTATATTTATAATACCAACATAGTGCTTGCCTTTATAATCATATCCTATTTGTTAATATATTTATTTTTAAATTGGTTTCTTTTACTAAATATCTAATTTTTTACTTATGTAAATTAAAGGGTTACATAAAATTTCTTGACAAAATAGTTATTTGAGTTTAAATTATTATATAGGTTATATTGATTCATAGTGATATCCTACTTATTTTTTTACCAATCCCAACATTCACCCACTAGAGGTATATAGTACTATTTGTTTATAATATACTTTAAATTAATTTATACACATAATTTGATGGCATACCATGATTTTTTCTTCATTTAACTCAAGATGTGGTGATCGGGTGGGGGCTATAGGTCATGATATTATGGTTTTAATGGAATTTTGGTATGCTTTAATTACTTTTTCGATATATATATATGAACAATTTGGCCTTCAATTACATTTTAGTTCCTTATATATTATACATATCATGTAAAACACTATACATCATACCTATAAAGTTATGTTCAATTTTTTATTTTTTTCGAATAATTACAATTATTCCATGTTTAGGTGTACATATGCTTTAAAACATCTTATTCAATATCTATAACTACCAAACATAAGGATATCTGGGTGTTTGTCGTAGGATTTTGGTGACCTAGAATGCATTTCAAACTAGCAAGTTGGAAAAATAATTTGACATGGAAGGTTAACTATTTATAGTTTGTTACAAAAACAAAAAATAATTCTCTAGTGATAACAGGGAATCATTTTATTTGTTCTTAACTTCATAACATAAAATCATTAAGAAAATACATGTATAAGTCAGTGTGTTTTAAAACATTTTATAATTTTTAAATTCATTGCTTGACATGTATGTTCAAGGTCATGAGTGTGTTCATATGAAATCATCCAACCAAAATGATATATATAAATAAAATAATCAAGAAAATATTATAATTATGTAATATAATTTTGATTCATTACATAAGTAAGTACCAAAAACATAATTATTTGAATAATAGAGTAAAAAACTAGTAAAAAATCAATAATGAAAATATATGATGAAAATAAAAAGTTGTTAGATTGTTATTAAATATATTTTTCAATGATTATAGGTTTGATAGTTTAGATTATATCAATCTTCCACCTTATTTGATCACTAAGAATTTATTACTATGTAGATGGGTAAGAATAGAAAATAAAAAGTACAATACTCTTGAATATATCTCTATGGTTGAAAAAAATTAATAATTAGGAATGTTCAAATTTTATTCAGAATTCACAGAAAAAAGAAATCAAAACACTGGTATGGTATATGAGATGACCATGATTATTTTATGCCATTATCTATTTTTTTAATTAATTCATATCAACTAAATTCTAGCTTTATATTACTTTTTTATGAGTATTTAAAGTATATTTTATATATTTCTTAAATAATTCCAATTAGAGTCTCCTATGCAATGTGATTTCTAATTTTTCTAAGGTAGGTATAATACATATGTCCAAAGATTTTTTTATATTTTTTAGTTTTCATGGGGACTAATTTGGATGAATTGAACAATTTTTTTAATAAATAATATCCCTCTAATTTGATAAAATTACAAAATTATGTCTATACATTTATTAATGGTGTTGATTGATTATTATTAAAATTTCATCCATTAAATCATTAAAGAAAAAACATTTAATATTTACATCACATTATCAAAGATAAAAACATTTCCATTTTCCACATGATATAAAATAACGACAAGATAATATAAGGAGAAAACAAAATTAATTAGTTATGGGATACACTAAAACCAATAAAAAATATAAAACATAAGTAAGGGTGGAATTATTTAATAAATTTATAAAATATCACATCCTCACACATAAAACTTATCAACATTCAGAAAAGTCTTTCAAGAAAAATATTAAATAATTAATGTATTATAGGTGAAAAAAACCCAATATTATTTTAGATTTTATGATAAACAGCCTTGAAAAATATCATTTAAAAATAAACATTATTCCATTTTGTCCATTTCATTATCCATTGGAATTTAAATCTCATTAATTATTTTAATTTTAAATCCAAAATACGAAATGATTATAGTTTAAATTAACTCACAAGTTAATCATTCCTCTAAATACATTATTATTGTTGTGTATGAACTATTTATCAAATTATTTTCCTATTTTCATACAAAAAGTATTTTTAAGTTAAAAATATTCATCATCCTTGGTTATTTTCTAAAAACCCAATTCTAAGTCTTTAAAATTGACCCTAAATGAATATATTTATGACGTTTAGAAAATGATTATGGATGTCAAAATTCAAGATCCTACCTTAGATATCCCCGCATGATTTGGATTTCATTACATCCATATATATTTATATATATTTATATATTATTATTTTGTACTATTTTTAAATGATGAAAAATATTCAAATAACATATAAACATGTATAAGTTAATTTAAGCCATATTAATTAATAGTCATGTACATAGTCTATGCATGTGACGCCCAATGTAGAAACCTCTTTTATGTCTATTATATATATATATTTTATATAATGATGATAAAAAATAATACACTCTAGTCATGGATATTTGGAAGGTAATATTTAATAATAAAATCATGATGATGTAAAACAAAATACCATTTTATTAAAAACCTAACCATGATTTATTAAAAAACATCCAAAAATATCATTTACTAATTACCCTATTTGGAAATATGACATAAAACTATAATATATATATATATATATATATATATGTCCAGATCTAGACACAAATAATTTACTATCATATGTTTGATGAATTTTAATATACTAATAAATTTCGAAAATACATTTCATTAAATAATAAGGAATGTATCAATTTTATATGAAATGCAATCCATGTTTTTTGAGACAAAAAATAAACTAAACAGAAAATCATAAATAATAATAATAATTTTTTGAATTTGTTTATTTGAATTTTTTGATTGGATTATTATAAAATAATCATAAACTAATCACTGTTTCTCTCTGTCAGGTCTTAAATATAATTATTTCTCATTATAAGTAATTTATAAAAGATAAAATGTAAATAAATAATAAAAATATTTTTTGCAGTAATCTTTATAGAAGAGTTTTATTTATAACTTATTGATGGGATGCCTTTTTCTACTCAACTAATCCAAAATCAATTTTGTAACAAAAGTATAAATATGAGTACAAACTAACCCATAATGATAAAAACATACATATGAGGTTCTATAGAGTATAAGTTTACATTTGGACACTCTATTCATTATTGAACAATCATTTTAGAATAAAATCTTCACGGATGGCCCCATACTTCCCTTTATATATCATGTTGTTATCATATATATATCACATTAAATTACATTAAAATCATGAATATGTAATTTTTTATGGTTTTCTACATATAATAGATCCATATTATATTTTTATACATGGTTCTATAATTACATGGGAAGGTGGAAATAATTTATAAAAATAATATCATGATGTGAAATTATGACAAGAGTTTAAAAAAACACGATTGTCCTATGATTTATCACTTAATCACACACTCCAACCTTTCCTATCATGTAGTTATATTTTATTTAATATTTTCATAATCACTTAATTTATAACTTCATCTTCTATATTAATTTTGGGATGATATGAAAAATAAAAACATTAGGAAATCCCATACTTTTTACGAAAGGCTTACATGTTGTAAATTATGAATGTTGATCAACTATTAACTAATGATAACCTCAGGAAAAACAAACAAACTAAATACTTGAGTTCTAAAAAATTTCAAAACACCTTAAATGTTATATTTCATTATTAATTTTATTGCTACTGATTTTGTAATGAATCTAAAAGATAATATAATTTTTATGTAGCCAAATGAATTGGGGAATAACCACTTGAATTTTATTACTTATTAAAAAAATAATAAATGAAATAAATGGCTTTTGGGGTATCTCAATCTTATAAGTGATAAATTTTTTATTCAAACATCCTATTCAAGAAATAATTTTTTGGTAATTAATATGATATAATAATATTTAGAGTAAATGACTTCTCAATAATATAATTTTGATAGTATCCATTACAATTTAGTGCTCAAAGAATCAAAGATGATTTTAGTTCAGAGTTAGACACACACCAAAAAATAATATAGTCTCTAAAAATATCCCATAAGTATATTTCAACCAAAAAATTTATGATGATTCATTAATAATACATTTCTTTTTATAAATTATAAAAATAAAAAGGGACCATGGATAATAAAAAATTATCAAGTATATATTCATATCAATTAGATAAAGAATACAATGAGGCACCCCAAACCCACAATCCATGGTCTAGTTCTAAAAACACTATCTTAAAACACTATACATGATAAAAAATAATACAAATCGAGATAAACATACATATATTTCACATCAATTTCATATCATAAAAATTAAATCTAAAAATAGGGAAAAAACCCAAGAGAAGAAATATTCTTTATTTTGGGATTATATATATATGAATATTATTTTGTAATATTTTTGAACCTTTTTCTGTAATTAAGCCACCCTAATATCTCTTTTTGAATTCTAAAATAATATAATAATAATTATAACCTTTGTAATATTATCACAAAATGGATGTTCTAATATTTTAATTAATGTAAAATAACTCATCAACATGTCATCAAATGGTATGATCATAATCATATGAGAACACATGAGAAGATGACCAATATATTTGATCACAAGTATATGAGAAAACATGATAATATGTGAAATATATTATTAAAAATAATATGAAAAAATGTTGTTTAAATTTCATGATAGATGGACATGTAATCTCAAATGAATAATATATTCCATTGAAAAAGATTATGGATACTTGAGATTGTAAACTTAAACCAAGGATTATAGTCATAGTTATATGGTATTTAAATGTAACATTCCCATGGATCTTAGAATAATAATTTATGTTAGAAAAAACATAATCACATGGAATAATAATATCATGAGTATATCCTAGAAGGCCATACCAATAATTTGTTGTAATAACCAGGAAGGATAACCATTTAATTTATGTATAAATCCAGGAAGGCTCACCATTTTATTTTAAATCATATACAAGAATTACCAATATATATATTTATTTGATATGAAATACCATAACCAATGCATTGGAGGGAGACATAGGATTCGACTCATCAACAACCATACATGTGTGTGCCATTTTAAATTACTAATTCATCAAATCACAAAGAATACATTGAAAGAAAACGGGTTTCAAATTGTTTCCAAATTGTATTGTATAGACTGAAATCAGGAATTAGATCGATTGATTCTAACATTTAATCTCCCATGATTAGTATTTCACATATTTATTTATAGGGGTATTCATAAAACATAAATCCATAGGTGTCATATATTTTAAATAGGAAAATAGAAACTAAACGATGAAAATGATATTATAGAAAAAACTTTTTAAAAGTGGTGAAATTATAAATAACATTTAAAAATAATTTCCAAAAGTATTACATGAAGACCTTTTTCAAAAAACACTTTAATATAAATCTGAATAATTGATCGTTGAAAAATATATAAAGGTATTCCATAAGAAATGTGGATTGGAAGATAATGTTTTAAAATTGTATGGTAAACAATTCATAATATTTTGAAAATAATTTTTTTAAACCCACATCATAAAGAGGGTGATTAATATTTCATTTTTTAAGAGGTAGAGAGAAAGTAAAATACTAAATGAAATGAAAAATATTTTTATTTCAATATTGGAAATGATAACAGTACATGGATGAGTGAATATGGGCATGGAAGATTAATCTATCATTTGAAGAGGATTGTAATACCTTGAGATTTTTGTGAAATATTTTTTTCAAATTAATGTATCTTTTTGATATTTTTCCCTACACAAGTTAGTGGAAATAGTTATATATATATATATATTAAAATTCTAAGTCAAACATTCCTATCACATGAAATACCAAATTGGATTGTGCTACAAGAAATAATGACATTGCTTTCACTACCCATAACACCTACATTGCATACATTACACACAACACTAGATTGGCATATGGATTGGAATATCTTACAGGAAACACCGACTTATCATACAATGCATGAAACACTATGTTTATATGAAACATATATATATATATACATACAATTATTTAAATGATAAAATTGTAACATAACAGTTAAAAAAAGTTATAGGAATCATAATAACTATTTTTAAAATATTATTTATAATCTATTTATATAAAAAAAATACTGATAATGAATGATAATATTTTCAGTTATTTAATTTTATGTTAAAAATATAATTTTCTTGATGAAACACTTTTTATAATAAAATTAATTTTAGGAACATTTAGAAATTCAATTTGATAAAATAAAATTTATTTTCAAATTTGAATTCTGGGATTTTATTGAGGTAATTTTTTTTTTGATTTTTCTAAGAAACCTCATTTTTTTGATGAATAGTGAGAAATACTACTTTTAGTAAAAAACTGGGTATTTTATAATTATTTATAAATTCTAAATGTTATTATAAATTTATTTTAAGGACACATTAGTTAAATGTTACATATATTAGTATAATGTAATTAATTAGAATTAGTTTCATAGTGAACCTAAATATAAATTCTTAGAAAATGTTTGAAGATTTTCCTACTTTTAAACCCTATTATTTTAGAACGTTTGTGAGATTAGAACTAATATTAATTTTTCCACTTTAATGAAATGAATTTAGAAAAACAAACATACATAATTTCATTCAGTCTATTATTCAGTTTCTAATAAGACCATGTTTATTTTTGTCCAAAATGATTAGTAAAAGTGATTAAAACTAATCAGAAGAGTTAAGGCCAAATTAAGCTTAACAAAGGACTAAAACATAAAATTATGGTCCCAAAAGACCTATAAGCATCTAAAAATCCATTTTATATCCATATATCATTTAAAAAAATCCATTATTGAGTATTTTTGGTTTTTTATGACTTTTAGTATGTAATAACATGTCCACACCAAACATGTTTCTAAAAATTCCAAGTGGGTCCTTTTACTTCACTATAAAAGGCCACCACGTCTACCAATTCAATACACCTATAAAAACTCTTATGTTTGTACAATAAATTCCCAGTCCACTTCCCAAAAATCCTACCTTTTAGCATGAATCCTACCATTGGTCAGAAAGCCTCTCAAGGAATCCCTTCGGCATAAACCAAAAGGAGTTACCTTATTAAGAGGTAACATCTTCTCCCAAGATCCTTTCCTATATATTCCCATGTCAGCCCTCTATTATATTTATTCCATTATTATGTGATAATAAATTATTACACATATACTAGGATTTTATTATTAAAATATTTAAACCTACAATTATACACACATCCATCTAATATACATCAAACAAACTATTTATATGCACAACGAACTACTTCCTCACAAAATGATGATTGTTCATTTTTTCATTACCACCAATAATGGGGGCCATTATGATATAAAATATATTTATATATTTCATATATTATATTTATTACATTCTAATATTCTTTATTCCTTTTACAACACACATCTCTTTACTTTCTATTTGGTGTTTATACGATAATCTCGTTTGAGACTGTGTGGTCTACCACCCCCTCAAAGAGATGAGATTTGTTCACACACCTCATGGAATGTTTTAATATTAGTATAGTTAACTTATAAGATATATATGATATATTAATGATACTATAATAGTGATATATATATACACACACATTCATACGTCATTTACATAATTTCTTCAAATATGACAACATAAATGGAAACAAAGTTCATGCGTACATAAAGCTTACCATCACCATGAATGGTTTATTCCATTATATATTTTATTATTATATAGATTATCATAATATTAATATACTATATATCAATTATATTAGTATAATTATTTACATTATAGAATCATGATATAATTATAGGAACCAATGATATAATAAATTAAGACACATGCGAAAAACAATGAGAATATCATCGAAAGTGAAACCTTAACATATGATCATTAACAATCAGGTAAAATATAGTCATAAAAAAACATACATGGTAATATATATAAGAATTTTATTCAGTAAAATATGTTTAATTAACTTTTATATATTACACAGGAAGATTGTATGAGTATGGAGGGAGCCAAGACACAAGGTAATGAGATTTCATCTCACTTTTAATTTCAGTGAGATTCAAGCCATGTTCTCCCCTCATTCCTTTTTTTGTGGTGTATGTACTTCCAATTATTTTATTTTATGTATCTTGTACATTAAATTATGGTTATTAAAATTCCATTTTTATAATCCATTTTTCACACGGTTTAACTTTAAAATGTTACCAGATCGGTAAAATAGTTTTGTCTCAACTGGCTTTCTTTGAGGATCATTTTTTATTATGCACCTAAACTCTTTTTTGAGGTGAATATAAACTAATTTTTAGTTTTTTATAATGAATATACTTATATTAATTATATATTATGCTAAGTGTAATTTCATTTTCTTAAATGGATAGTGTGATCCCAAATTATCATGTTATAAAAGTTTATTGAGACAATCTCATATCCTCCCAAGATTATTTACATTTGTTATCCCCTTGATGAAATATTATTATCCATATCTGAAGATAAATAATGAGTTTTATTATCCTATATTTTTTCAATATATTCTCATGTTCTTGTAACATTTCTACTCTTTTGTACTTAAGAAAATATTTTTATGTAATATATGACTGTCTCTCTATCCGGTTAGAAATCTATTGTATTCAAGGTCCATGTTTTCAAAATTGTTTCCAAAATTGTTTTCAAATGTTACATGATAAAAAATTTAATAGAAATGGGATTTAATTTTTTTTTACAGTTTTCAAGGCTTCGTTTATAATTTTTCAAATCTACCTTCAAGAAAAATGGTTTTCAAATGGTTTTATGTTATAAAAATATTTTTTTAAAGAAAAAGGATATTATCCTCAAGAAATGTTTCAAAATTATTTTCCATAAATAATGAAATATATTTATGTGATTCATCCGTTTCTAAGAAATGGTCTAAAGGGACTATTCATATTATTTTTTTGAATGGGTTATGCTTAATGACATTGTCTTTATGAAGCATATTTCCCTTTCACAAGTTATATGTTTAAGAAACCCACTTATTTTCACGTGTTATGCTTCGAAAAAATTGTTATGAAACCTATCTATTTTCCATAGGTTATGATTTGATGAAATTTTAATAATACCCATTTTATTTCTTGGGTTATGATTTGATGTTTATAAAACCCATTTATTTTTATGGATCATTATATGATGAATGTTTTATAATTTGTTGGGACATTTATGAATGATTTTATTTTGAGATGGGTGGGAAATATATTTCACCCTAATGAATGGATACTTATGGATGACTAATGAGTATAAATTTTATGTGTGAACATGATTACATGTTAAAAATGTTATTCATGGAACTGGTTTCATGTCCAAAGGTTTATGTATGAACTTGATTACATTTTCACAATGTTATGACCGAACCTTATTATGTGTTCACAATGTTATGCATGGACCTAGTTTCACATCCATAGGCTTATGTGTGAACCTGATTACATGTTCACAATGTTATGTGTGAACCAGATTATATGTTCAAAATATTATGCATAGAACTGGTTACATTTCTATTAGGTAATTCATGAAGTTTATTACACATTCACAATGTTGCACATGGACTTGGTTTAAAATCCATATGGTAATGTCTGAAATTGATTACACATTCACAATATTATTCATGGAATTGGATTAACATCCATAAGGTTACATGTTAAACTAGATACATGTTTAAAATGTTATGAATGGACCTGGTTTCATGTCCACATGTTGATGTTGGGTCTTGATTTCATTTCCTTAACTTAATGAGTGCAACCATTTCTACGTATAAAATTTCACAACGTTATAAACCAATGTACATGCCACAAATTCAATTCAATTTACTGTGTCATGCTTCCTTGGCCTATGTTCTTTATTTAGTTATGATTCATGTACTATGATCATTCATTCTTTATTTTATTCTACAATACACATGACATAATCTTCAAATATTATTCTCAAGTTCCATACCCTGTTTTTTATGTAATGCATTTTTTTATTAACCCTTACTGAGCATCTGAGCTCAACTCATTCTTATATTTCAATTCAATAGGGTATAAAGAATTAATTTAGGTAGAAGTACTAATGGTGGAGGTATTTATGAGAGATTTTGAATATCTTTAACTAGGATATAATATTTTTCCATGATTCCAAAGACACTAAACTATTATGGTCCTCGGGCATGTATTTTTGTAATGTTCTAAATATACATATAAAATGATGTAATATCGATTTATGTCATGCATATATCACTGTAGTTGGTATCAAAGGAAGGTTTTAGTTATCCTTTGGAAACTATTATGGGAGAACATTATTGAGATCCATAGGTATAATTCTATTGATATTTATAGGGATGTCTCTAAGGATAAATATATGTATGAGTTAACATTTTGGAAAATATCCTGGAATATTGGTAAAGTATAGTGTAAGTGGATTCCTATAAATACATCCCTATCAGGATAATACTTGTGGATGTGGATCTATCATAGATATACCTAGGGGTAACAACTCTAACAAGATGTTCTGTGATTGAATTGGGGTAATCTAGTACACGACAACGAGCCTTGCCACACACCTGGTTTGACACTCCCAGGGGATATTCATTGCGAATTAAAAAACCCTTACCAACCCATCATGAATTATTTAATTAGATGTTGTCTATGAATAACCTAAGATAAACATATGGTTTCATAGATTAAGTAATGTTTCATTCTTTAGACATACTATAATTGAATCTTAAAGATTATGTGGTTCCCCATTATGATAACTGTTTCTTGCTCCATGCTTTAAGATTTAGTCAATGGATGGAACCCGAAGAAACCAAGTTAATGGTGATTGTGATAGATAGTGAAATGAATTTCCTCCTAAAGATCAAAACTATATGGGGGAAGGAACTAAAAACCATATTTACATACTCTCACACCCATCTCAATCAATGAATCATGATTAGTTTTTAAATGATCAATAAAGGGAATAATGTTATGTTGAATCCTTCATGAGGCACCATCCATCTTCTTTTAGTGGGTCATCTGATCCACTTCTTGCTAAACATTGGATTAGTACCACTGAAATGATTTTCTATATTCTTATGGGTCTATATCCTTAGAAAGTGATTCTGTATATTTATTGGTAAGATGTTGAAGCATACAATACTCTTCAATAAGTACATTCCTCATGTTCTTCATATAAAGATGAAAAATTAGTTCCTTCATTTTAAGTGAAAGGATGATGATTCTATTGGCACCTATGAGGCTAATTTTACAAGACTTGAAAGGTATACTTCTGGTATTACCATCCAACTCGTATTTAACGTTGATAGGTTTTTCAGTGGATTAAAGACAAGTATCAAAAGGGGGTTGACCATAATAGACATTAGTAGCTATGAAGATATTTTTCATTGTGTGATCAAATTTAAAATGGAGGTTGGAGTTAAATATCAATCACATTGTTTTTTCAAGAATAGAAAGATGGAGTTAAATGTGGAATCTAAAAACCATGGAGGTAATAAAATGTTTCAAACACCTACTAGCCAAAAATATGGGAAAGAGCACATAAAATAGTGACTTAAAGAAACAAGAATGAGTTTCCTGTATGGGAAGCTGGAAAATTGAGAAAAAGAATGTATAAGTGATGATAAGAGGAAATTCAATAAGATTATTAGAGTGAATGTTCAAAAGACTGAACCACCCATAATTCAGTTTTTCATATTCATGGATTTTGGTCATTATGTGATTCATTTCCCCAATATAAGGGCTAATATGAATGATATGACAGAACAACTTATGATGAAAAATAAAAAAGGGAAAGCTTATAAAATCACAATGGATGAAGTGAATAATAATTATTAGGGGAAAACATACCCCACACTATTTGGGGTGTTCATGTTTGATTTTGTATGAATAATCCATATGATAATATTATTGTTCATCCTTTAGTAATGTTTCATGTAATTGTATCCCTCTATGTGGAATTGAATAATTAAATGAAATTTTATGTTCCATATGTTCAAATATAAACCCATGTATCTAATAAAAATGATTTTGGTATAAGATATGATCATATTTTAGGAAGAAAGGATGAATTAAATTTCATAAGGGGTATAAGGTTAACCATTTAAGGTAATATTAGTTAATATTCAGATAAAGTTAGTAAGATTAATGTGTTATCTCTCTATTCAAAAATTTATGCATATTGGATAGCCTATTCAATCTACTCTATATTGATGATAACTGTAGTAAAATGGGATGGAATAACATAGATCATATGATCTGTGAGTACATCAAGAATGAAAAGGTAACATTTAATTTTAGAGAAATAGTTGAAGTGGATAAATAAAATAAAAAGGATGATGTTTTTCTGAGATCATGTATGTATATAATTTCATATAAATTTATTAACTTTTGGAAAAATTTATCTTCATGGAAAAAATGTTGTCCTACTACATTAATTTATGAATAATCAGATGGTTCCTTAATTGATAAAATATTTATGGCTTTTTGATTGGTAACCTTATCCTAAGATTATCCTCTATCCCTCTCTATTAGGACATGATGGTATGATTTCTTTTCCATGTGCATGTTTTCATTTCCAACATATTTTCTTCTATGTGGGAATATCATTATGATATTCATTGGGTAACCATTATGGTTCCAAAATTCTCCTTTTAAAGAATGTTTTAGTATCCATTTTTATGTTGTGGGTTTATATGAATGCAACATTCAAGTATTAAAACATTGATAACCATGCTGAATTTTGAAGGATAAATTCATTTGATGGGTGTAAGAATGTAACACCCTGATATTTTTGTGATTTTTTTGAATTCATTTATCTTTTCTATATTTTTCATTTCACATGAAAATGTAAATAATGATTTATGTATATACATTAAAACACTAATTCAGAAATAACATTCACATGAAATACTGAATTGGATTGTGCTACATGCAATAATGATATGGAATTTTCTACTTGCAACACTAACTTGGAATACCTTACACACAACAATGGATTGGTGTACAACTTGGCATACATTACATGCAACACTGGCTCATCATACAATGAACGCAACACAAAGTTTATATGAAACATCATCCTATATATATAGTTATTTGAATGATTTAATTATAACTTAACCATTAAACATAGTTATAGTAACAATAATAACTACTTTTCAAAAATATCTATAATATATTGATATAAATAAAACATATTGATAATGACAAATATTTTTTTGGTATAGTCATTTTATTTTAAAAATATCATTTTCATGAATGGAAAACTATTTATAATAATATAAAATTGAGAAACATCTAGAAATTTAATTTTATAATATAATATTAATTTTTGAATTTAGACTTCCAAAATTAGCCTAAGGTGAATATTTGGGATTTTGCTGAGAAACATCATTTTTTATAAATAATAAAAAATACTGCTTTTAGTTAAGCACTACCATTTTTCCAAATAATTTATAATTATAAATTATATTATAGATTTTCTTAACATCACATTAAATAAATATTACATATATTAATATAAATGAATTATTTTGAATCATTTTCACTATGAAACTCGATAGAGTGCGATGGTTGGGGGAAATCCCCTTTATTAAAAAAAAGAAAAAAACAACATAAACCTCTTTTTATTTGGGTAAGGGAAAACCCATTGAAAACCAGTAGGTCCAGTGAGATGAAATCCATAGGAAAACCTAGAATAGAACCAATTAAAGAGGCCCTAAGGCCTAGATTCAATAACCCGATGGTCCAGTGGGACAATACCCATTACAAACCAAATCCAAAACACACGGTCCACACACCCGCAGTCCACGTGCACTGTCACCGGTCAGTGCAACAGATCCACGCACAGATCCTCTTCTTGATCTAAGAAATAAGCTTCTCTAGAACAGATCCTGTCATCGTCTTAACCGTTCCTAGCGGTTCTTGAAACTGAATATAAATTCATAACATACTTTAGTACTTTTCATACTTTAAAACCCTGTTATTTTGTCCGATCTGCAGGATTAGCACAAATCATAATTTTTTCTCTAATGTGAATTAAAATTTTAAAATCCAACATATAGCATTGTATTGAGTTTAATATTTAGAGTCTGATAAGTCCAAGTAATTTTTTGAACAAAATTAGCATTAAAAATGATTAAAATTATTCACAGTAGTTAAGGCCAAATTAAACATAAATATGGACTAAACACTAAAAATTAAGGCCCGAAACAACCTAGAAAGATGTCAAACACCCATTTTCATTACAGAGATCGTCTATAAACCTTCCATTATTGATTTTGGATAGTATTTTATGAATTTTTTTAGGTAAGAACATGTCCACACTAAACATGTCTCTAAAAATTCTATGTGAGTCATTTTCCTTCACTATAAAAGGTCACCACCTCTTCCCATTCCTCAAACCGCTAAAACCTATTACATTCATCCATGAACTACCAAATAAAATTCCAAAAAATCCTCTTTTTTACCTTAAATCCCCTCTTTGGTAAGAAATCCTTTTGAAAAAAAGGAATTACTCGATTAAGAGGAAATGTCTTCTCCCACGATCCTTTATTTATTTTCCCATTAACACACTCCACTCTCCTAATTCTATTATTGAATTAAAAAACTAGTATATTAAATATAATTGGATATTTCATGAAATGATTATGATTGATAATTATAGGCACCTCCATCTACTAGATATCGAACATATTATTTATGTGTATGGTGAATAACTACCTCACAAAACAATGATTGTCTATTTTTTCCTTTACCACCAATCATGATGGGAATTATGATAGACACTATATTTATTTTTTAATATTTTATAATTATTATGGTTTTAATATTATATATACCTTTTGCAACACACAACTCTTTACCTTCATTTTGGTGTTAATATAATAATCTCGTTTGAGGAAGTGTGGACTACCGTCCCCTCAAAGCGATGTGATTTGTTCTCCCAAAACATGGAATGTATTAAGGATGATCATAGTGAAATTGTATTATATATATGATATATTAATTATAATTTAATAATTCTATATATATACATGTAAATATATATACATAAGCCATTTACATACCTTCTTTCAATATGACAATTAAAATGGAAACAACGTTCATGCGTACGTACGACTTACCATCTCGATGAACAATGTATTCCATTTCATACTTATTTTTAATACAGATTATTATAATATCACTATAATGGATATATATTATATTAATATAATGAATTATATTCTGGAATCATGATATAATTATAAGAACCAATTATATAACAAATTAACACACATCCGAAAAACAAAGAGAATATTACCTGAAGTGAAACCTTAACATATGATCATTAACAAGAGGGTAATAAAAGGTAATAATCAAACCATAAATGGTAATAAATATAAGAATATGATTCTTTGAATGATATATAATAAACATAATTTTATTATATTAGAATGTTTTATGAATATTTAGAGAGTGAAGACATAATGTAAGGGGATTTCATCTCACTTTTAATTTCTATGAGATACAAGCTATGTTCGCCACACTTTCCGTTTGGATGGTGTATGAAATTAACATTATTTTAATATATTTATAGTGTAATTAAATGTATGTTTATTCACTTTTACATTTTATGATCCTACTTTCATGGGTTTTACCTTTCAAAATTTACCAAATCGGTAAAATAGTTTTGTCTCAATTTTCCTTGTTTGAAAATAAGGTTTTGTTATAAACCTAAAATCTTTTCAAGGTTTTTATATATACATATATCCAGTTTTCATGTTTTTTCATGAATCTCTTTCACTTAATGATAATTTAAGATTCATGTAATTTTATTTTCATACATGGAGAGTATGGTAACATAATACCATGTTATAAGAGTTCATTGAGACAATATCATTTCTTTTCAAGATTCTTTACATTTATGTTTCCCTTGAAGAAATATAATGATCAATATCTCAAGAAAATTCATATGAGTCCTTCTCCCATATTTTTTCTCGATATCATCATGTGATAGTACTATTTTTACACTATTTTGTACTTATGATATTATTTTTATGTAAAATCTGACAGTCTCTCTCTCCAGTGAGAAATCTATTATATTAAAAGACTGTGTTTTTGAAAAAGTTATAAAAATTGATTTAAAAAGATCCTTGATGATGATTTTCAAGGAAAAAGGAATTTACAAATGAGTTATTGTTTTCAAATATTATTTAATATTTCTTCAATTCTCCATTCAAGGAAAATGGTTTTCAAAATGTTTTATGTTATAAAAATAATTTTTCAAAGAAGAAAGGATATTATTCACAGGAAATGTTTCAAAGTTATTTTCCATATAATATGACATCAATAGATATTATTCATGAATTTATATGAAATTATCTAAGTGGACCATTCATATTCTTTCTATTAATGGGTTATTTATAATTTAATTGTCTTTATGAAGCCCGATTCCCTTTCATGGGTCACCTGTTTAAGTAACCCTATTCTTTTCAATGGTTATTCGTCAACGAAATTGTTAAAAAACCTACATATTTTCCATATGTTATGTTGTTATGAAATGTTAGTGATACCCATTTGAATGCATTGGTTATGATTTTATGTTTATAAAACTTTTATCTCTTTATGGGTCATGATATGATGAATGTTTTATAATCTTGTTACACTTGTATGAATGCCTTTATTATGAGATGGGTGGGACATATATCTCCCGAAATTGAATTGGGTAATTATGGATGAATAATGAGTATAAATATAATCTATGAACCTGATTAAAAGTTCACAATCCTATGCATGGACATGGTTTCATGTCCATATGTTTTTTATGAACCTGATTACATGTTCGTAATGTTATGAGTTAACCTTATTACATTTTCATAATGTCATTCTTGAAGATGGTTTCATGTTAATGGGATTATTTGTGAACTTGATTACATGTTCATAGTGGTATTCATGAACCTGATTACATGTTCACAATTTTATGCACTAACCTGGTTACATGTCAAATAGTTAATGCGTGAACCTGATTAGATGTTCACAATGTCATGAATGGAATATGTTTTATATCTATAAGGTAATGTGTGAACTTGATTACACATTCATCGTGATATGCATGGACTTGGTTTCATGTCCATATGGTTAAGCGTGGACCAAATTACATGTTCAAAATGTTATGCATGCACATGTTTGCATGTCCAAAAGATAATGTTGGGCCTGATTTCATGTCCTTAACTTAATTAGTGAACCTATTTCTAATTATACATTTTCACAACATTATAAACCAATGTGACACAACAAATTCTATGTCTTTTCCCGGGTTCTGATTTCATGGATTATGCTCTTTATTTTCTTATGATTCATGTCTTATGAACTATTATTGTTTATTATGTTCTCTAATATTAAGGGCATGATCTTAACATGTTATTATCCAGTTCCATATGTTTTTATGTTATGCATTTCCTTTTTTTACCCTTACTGAGAAAATTTACCCAACACTTTCTTATGTTTCCTTTCCCCAGAGTATGAAGAAAGGTTTTAGGCAGAATTACTAAAGGTGGATATATTTATGGGAGATGCTAATGATTTTTCACTATGATAAAAGATTTTGTTTCTATGTTTCCAAAGAAACTAAATGACTATATTCCTTGAGAATGTATTATAGTAATCTATTGAATAATCATCTAAAATGATGTAATATCAATGTATGTCAATCATAGGTCACTATAAGGATGGTGATTATTATTTACCTCAAAAAATTTTATGAAGAAAGAAAACCATGAATTTAATTCCTCATTAAAACATGAGGAAATTAATTATAATATCATATATGAAAAAATTTAAATAAATTTTGTATGATAATATTCAAATTGGAAAATTTTCAGTTGAATAAAAGTATTGACCTAATAAAAACCCCTTACAAATTAAGAAATTTTTTAATAAAACCACATTGAAAGAGATATCTTGAAAATTAAAATTAATTAACATTAATAAAGAAAATTAATGATATTATATATCTAGTAGGTAATATATAGACCATTTAAATAAATTTGGGTGCATGGAAATACATATATCAAAGAGGGAAATTTAGATGAAACACTTTTACTATAATTACTAAATTTCATGATTGAGATTTAACATCATGTATAAAAATATTAAATATCTTAATCACATAAGTGTTGATTATTGTCTATAGGTTCCAATTTATTCATCCAAATATCATTTAAGGTATTTTAATATAATTTTTATTATTATTTACAATGTTATAATATCATTTCAAAATCATTTTAATTAAAATAGGTGACGATAATATCTTTCACAAGCTTGTTTCAGAAATTTTTAATGGAAAAAAGTGTGGTACACTACTAATATGTAAAATTTTCAATTAATATTCATAGAAATAAACAATAAAAAAATTCTCATTAATTTCTAATAACACCCATATTTACATTTCTATAGTCACTATGACATAAATTTATTACATTGATCAAGTAGTTTGTTAAACCGACCCTTACAAGAATAAACTATAATCTATGCATGAATATGGTTAAGTAAGTTGTTATAATATCATTATCAAAGAATAAAAATTATTTTATTTATATTATTAAGGTTCTGAATTATATTTTAATAGTATTAGATAAATTAGAAAATTCTAGATGAAAAACAAAATTTATTGCCTCATGGACGGGTAGTCCGCATGTATACACATGCATAATTCTCATTGGGCATAAATTAAAACTAAGGTAGAAATTATTACACATTTTAATAATATTAATAATTATTTAAATATACTATTTATTCATTAAAAATCCACTTTTAACTATCCACGTAATGAAACTATGAAAAATGGGTCACGCCACTTATGGTAGTGAAACATCACACATAACAAAAACAACATTTTTGTTTTTTTAATGGTTTAATGGAGTAAAAAAAATATTTATCCAATACAAATAATAAAATTTCAATGTAATTTTGATACTGATGGAATTATCTCAACATTTTTATACTTGATTCAGAGGATTAATAAGAGTAAATAATGGAAAAAGGAAGAAAAAATAGTAATTGATAATTTTACCTCACTCCTTAGATCTTTGGAAAATTGGATTAAGGGTTTAATAGGTGGTATTTTAATATAAAAAATTCTTATAAGACATGGATAGTGGTGTTTTTAGTAACTTTTATAAATGTTGTTTGATACTACGAGGAATGGTGTCTAAATAGAAGTGGGTTGGTGATTCATCCTTTTATAAGGGAGAGGGGTGACATTTTTATAGTACTATAAAAGGTATCATTGATTGAAAGGTAAATTGGATCTAATGATGGATAATAATTTATTATACGAAGTTAAAATTCCATTAAATCCTCATCCAAAGAGTTTCATAAAAATTATTTATCATTTTTATATCTTTTACTCTTATATTTTTCACCATTACATTTTATTATCATTATAACAAATTTTACTAATTTAATTTAATTTTAATTACATAAAGTAAAATGTTATTTAATACAGAATTTGTATCTAATGGTTTTAAATATGTAATGTATTTTCTTAACAAAATACAATGCATGATAGAAAATTGTTTTAATGACAATGAATGTGACATGTACATATTTTTTTTAGAATAAGTGCATTTTATGGATAATAATAATTATTTTCATAAAATTTAATTTTTTTTATTTATATGAAATTAAATGGTAGATTATTAACCATATAATATTTTTTCTTTGAAAACAAGGGAAAAATTAATTCTTACTTATGAGCACTTATTTAAAAGAAAGTGATCAAATTTTTTTTATCAAAGTAAATTTTTTCTTAAGTTTCCAAAATTCTAAATATGGTCTTTATAAATTCAAAGTTATATTTTATACTATTTATTTTAATTTATAAATATATTTTTTTTATAAAAAAATGGATCATAAAATATCTAATTAAACTTTTATTATTACACATTCATAAAATTGATAGTATTTAAAAAATAAATATTTTTCAATATTCATTTAATATTAATCATTTTCGAGAAAATATGAAAAAATAATTATATGATAATTTTGAGATACCAAATTTAAAAAATAGGTCAATTTTGATAAATTAAAATTATATCCTATATATATATATAATTAAATTAAAAAATATAATGAAAAAGTGTTTTTATTAAAAAATAGGGATTTTATGTTTTCTTAATATCATTTTTATTAGTTTAAAATTTAATGAATATTAATATATTAGTTTATGTATTATAATATTTTAAAAGTGTTCATTTTAATTTTTTAGGTTAAAATATTAAACATGATTATAAATAGTTACTTTAGAAAGAACAATAATTTTCAATATTAAATCATATTAATTAATTTATCCCATAAATGTACGAAATTTTAGTCTAGTACTATATTTTTATTTTCTAGAGGTTTAATTATTCATATTATTTTTTTAATAGTATTCATATAATATATAGTAACTCATTTTCATTCATTGTTGTGTGTGTGGGAAAGGTATCAAATAAATATTGGGTTGTTACATCCCCCCTTAAATAAATTTCACTAAAATTTCTAACTATAATTTATTAATAAATAAATCTATGGTATCCATAAGAAAATGAAGATATATTTTCAACTATGATATCAACCATAGAATATTAGATACTAGAAGAATTATCATTTCCTACATAATAGGAATGTCTTTATATTTTTCTTTTATCACAACAATTTGTAACAAATTTTCATTATTTGTTGGTTATTATAGTTCCTAGGGACATATATTTTATAGATTTATTTTCTTGATCTTATTATGAGACAAATATTGAAACCAAAATAGTTATAATAATATAGTGTAAAATCTTATTAAATGATTGTATGAATATGAAAACACATTCTTAATATATTTTATCCAATGAAACCCCTATTTTAACCAATTATAATTTTTTGTTAAAGTATGATATAATTTGATCATCCTATAATTCCTTCATCATAACCTCAATTATCCATTTTTATCTTCCTATTATGGTTTTTAACCTAACTAGTTATATGTTACATCTGAAAATTCCATTTAAATCATTCATAATGGTTCGAAAAGAGTATGTCAGGAATTAAAGAATATATCCCAGGAGTGTCAAACCAGGTGTGTAGTCTGGCTTTGTTATTGTGCCTAGAGTTATGATAAATTTAAAAAGAAATACTCCCCTTTTAGGGAAACTACCCTTAAATATTTTTATATTAAAGACTCTATCTTCTTGTTGTATCTTGACATGTATGTTATTTATAGGGAACCATATATTCCCTAAATTACCTATGTTTTTGGATGTTATCCTATGTTTTGTCTTGCTTATAGGTATTTCAATAAATTGATCTCATCATAATCTCCCAAAAACACTAAACTAATCCTCATAAATTACTAAACTCTACATTGCTACATATTGATGAACCCTACACCAATACTCTAGGGTCGAGTTCTGAAAAAATATATTTAAACAAAAGCATTAATACAAATTGAGTTTACCCATGATTAACATATATATATTTTACTTCATTTTTATATATTAAACATTATATATCACATATAGTCACACAATCTTAAAAATGGATTATTTAGTGTCTTTTATAATTTTCAATATAAGAAACTTATTTTAAAAAAATTGCGAATATTTTTATATAATTGAGCCACTCAGACTCCCTTATCATCTTATCACAAGTTATACTAATCCTTATAACCATGGGAATAGAAAATGGAATGTGGTTAGTTCATATTCTTAGTTAGGGAGAAAAAAAAATAAAACATCATCAAAGGGTTAGTTCATAACCATATATTAAATCATGATCATAAGAAATATATCATATTAAAAATAATATAGGAAAACAAGAGTTATTAATAAGTTATGATAGAAGGACATGCAATCTCAAATGAACCACATATACCCTAAAAAAGAGTATATGTTAATGATATAATAAACATAATACATGGATAATAATCATAAGAGAATGGTCTAGAAATATATTTTCTCCCTATAATATATCATAAAAGAAAAATTGGAACAAACATAATCACATTTAATAATAATATTTTGATAATATGCCATATGTCCCACCCTATAGTTTATGAGAACATCCAAGGATGACCACCCATCAATTTTTAAAAATATCTATGAATGCTCAAGATTTGATTTGAATGATTATCAGAAAATACCATTGATATAGTATCTCATGAGATATAAAAAATTATCAAATGCATTAGAGGGTGATATTGGATACCACATTTTAATATCCATTAATTTGTGTTCCAATCACAATCAATCATTCATTTAATCATAATGAACTCATCGAATGAAAATGGGGTTCTTATCATTTCCAAATGGTATCACATAAAATAAAATTAATGATTATATCAATTAATACCAAAAATTAGTCACACAAATGGAAGATTTCATAGAGGAATATATATCTTGATTCATAATTAATAACTCCCTATGAGATATAACTTTTAAATAATAAAATTAAAACAAATCCATGAATAAGATATTTTAGAAAAAGATTTTTAATATTATCAAAAATAAATAAAATTTAGATTAGCATCCAAATATCATTTTTAAGAAAGAATAATTATAATATTTAATGAAATTAAAATAAATTTATAATATATAAGCATAAAAAATACATAATGGTTTTCAATAATACATTTGGATTGGAAGATAATGTTATGAACTTGAAAGAGAAATCATTTTTAATATTTTAAAAATAATTTTATTTAAACCCATATCATAAAGAGTGAGATTTATCATCAAATTTGAAACTAGGATAAGGAAATTTTAATATGGAATGAAATAAAACTTATTATTATTTTAAGATAATAAAGGAAAACATTTTTAGGAATTATGAATAAATATGTGGAAGAGAAAGAGATCATTTAGAGTGGATGATAATTATTTCTTAATAGAATTTTATGAAGAAATAAATTCATTAATTTAATCCCTTAAAAAAGGAGTAACTAATTTATAATATCTTAAATTTATATAATATATCAATACTGTAAAATTTATTCAAAGGTAAATAATTATGATATAAGAAAAAAAAATTGGGTCATCAAAAACACCATACAACTTAAGAAATGTATTAGAAAAAATAAATTGAAAAAGTGGTCATGAAATTGAACAAAAAATACCAGGAATAAAATAAAATTCATTATATTATATATACAATAGGTAGTATATACACTATTTAAAAGAAATTATGTTTATTAAAAAAATATGTCTTAAAAAAGGTATTCAATATAAAACACCCTTACTATAATTTAAAAATTCCACAAAAGTACATTAACCTACTATATAGAAAAAATATATTAATAACCTATTTTAGAAAATTATTCATACTAATAACCCATTTAAAAATTTTGTTTACAATCATTTATTACCAATATATTATTTAGATATACTTTATTCTCGTCATCAAATGTTGTTAGCTTTGATTTTTTATTTTATACTAGGTTCTTAATGTTGAATTTGATTATTGTTTATAGGTTAAATTTTCATTATTTAAAAATATTTTTAATTATATGGATGGATGTTTTAAAATGATATATAATATTCTGATTTAATTTCATAAATATTTTAATTAGGATTCATGATGATGATGTTGGTAATGTTATTGTTTATATAATTTTAATCAAATTAAATAGTTGTATAATAATTATAAGATAACTATAAATATAATATTTACAGAACCATAAAATATAATTCTTTTCACATTAATGTAGAATAACACCAATTGCTATGTTTCCATTATCATCCATTATATAAATTTATACCACTGTTTATGTACGTCGTTAAACCGACCCGAAAAATAACAAGCTATAATTTATAGGTGACTATGGTTAATAAGTTATTATAATATCATTGTAATAGAATAATAATTATATTTGTGATATTTTATAAGGTTTTAATTTTTATTTTATGATATTGGTATAAATAATAAAATAAAACATGAAAATTTAAATTTGTTGGTTCATGGAGATAGTAGTCTACATGTACCCACAAGCATCATTCTCATTATACCTAAAATGTGAGAAATGTAAGATTTTATTTATTTATTAGAAATAATAATAATGTTTTAAATAGTATATTTAATTATTAAATACCCCATTTAAGAATTTATGTAATGAAATTATGAAAAATGGTTCATGCCACTTATGGAAGCGGTAGTCTGCACATTACACAAGTGACATTTTCATTATTTGAATGGTTGAGAGGAAGTTATAAATTTTTTAAGATAAAAATAATAAAAAAAATATTTTTAATTTTGGTACTTATATATTTATTTAAACATTTTTATATTATACTATATGGTGTTTTATGATGATAGAAAAAATAATAAGGAAAAATGAGAAATTTGGAATTTCACCAAACTCTTTGAAAAACATATATAGCAAATTAGATAAAGGGGTTGAGATGTAGACTTTTGATAATATTATAATCTCTATGAAATAGAGTTGTTTATTACAAAATTATTTGCTTATATTTTTGTTGAATATTAGATTTAATGTGCTATGAAGAGAAGTGAGCCGCTAATGTCTCCATTTATAGGGGAGTGGGGTGACATGTTTATAACAATATAAATAGTAAAGTAACTATTAAAAGGTAAAGTGGATAAAATAACAGGAAATAATCAATTATAAAAAGGTTTATAGTTTTTAAATCATCATTAAAATGTTTTATAGCATACTTGTAACTTGTTGTTAAGTCTTTTACTCTTTGATTTTCCACTTTTTTTTTTATTTTTTTGTTTTTACCATTGTAACTAATTTTTTGCAAAGATAATTTACTTTTAATGCCTTAAAATGGGACTTATTAAAAATAAGTATGGCCTAGTTTTTCCATATATTAAATTATATTTACCAAATAAAATTTCTAATAAGGATAAAAATAAATTTTAATGTTAGAGGATATAGAGCATAAAAACCTGATTTTTGAAAAAGTTTATTATTATTATTGAAAATTATCATTAATATAATTTTTTTAATTTTGTGATTAATATTAAATTAACCAGATAATTATTAACCAAATAAGATTAATTTTCCATTAAAAACAATCTAAAAAACATTTCCACATTATGGTTACTTAGTTAAAGGAAATAAACTGGAAATAGATTTTATTAATGTAAAATATTACATAATTTCCAAAAATATTAACCATGGATTTTAGAAATTATTAATTTTATTTCAAAATTCATTTTTTAATTTTTAAAATTATATATTTTATATAAAAAAGGTTTCTTAACATATTAAATCATTAATATATTCTGAAAATGTCATAAAAGTGACAACATTTACAAAATTGATATTTTTCACTATTCCCAAAAGAATCTATAATTTATGAAAAATCTCAAAGATTTATCATAAGATAATATTTTCAGAATGAAAAAACAAATTTATTTCATTTTATAAAATTAAAAATTAAAATATATTTTTTTAAATAAAAACACAAAATATAAATACAAACATAATTTATTGAAAAAATGACATTTTTTCTATTTTCTGAATATTATTTCATATCAATTTAAAATTTAATTTAAAGTTAATATATTATTTAATGCATAAAAATATGCTAATTTATTTCAATATAATTTACTATGCTAAAATATATATATTTTTTAATCAATTACTTGAAAATAAATGTTCCATTTTAATATTAAATCAAATTAATTATTTTGTTCTCTAAATAAAAAGAATTTTTTCTTGGGTAATAAATGATTATTTAATATTGGTTTTATTATTTTTATGACATTATTAATAATAATCATCTCATATTCCATGACTAGTTTTCATGGGTTTTATGTGTAGATAAATATACGTTAAATGATAGATTGATTTGAAGGAGAGAGATATTTAAAATTCTTGGGGTGTTACATTCTTCCTTGAAATAGTGTTCATAAGAGATGAAATATATAATATAAAGATGTAACATCCCAAGTAAGTAATGAATAATAGATATTTTTATCTATGTCTATTAATGATTAAGATAGTGTTATAGAGTCTTAAAATGAAAATAAATACAATCTTATGCATGAAATACACTAATATTCTTAAAAGATTGTTTTACTGCCTTTTGATGGAAAACCATTTTTGAATCTATATTTTGACAATTTTATAAACTATGTTTGTCAAAATAAACTTATCCTTTATGATTGGGACATCAAAATTTACCTTGTGTGAATTTTTGGTATTTTTCTGACAATGTTCATTTTTAATGAATAGTGAAAAATACTGCATTTTACATCAAAACTGCTTTTTAACCTAATTTATTTATATGATTAGATTATGTTTTAAATTGGGTTTAAATTGAAATTAGAATATATTTTTACCATTTTATCCAATGGTGGTCAATGGAATCAATTTCACTTTGAAATTAGACTTAAACTCGTGTCGATCTTTTGATACTTATTGTTTTGTAAAAACACGCTTTTTGCTCTGGCAGCGGGAATTAATTATTAAATTAATTAATGTGACTTATATGATTTGAATTTTGTAAAATAGACTTCATTTTTGAATTCGGAATATCAAATATAGCTTAGGGTGAATTTTTGGTAATTTTCTGAAAAACTTCAATTTTTGATGAATAGTGAAACCACTATGTGGTAATCAAGCAAACTGATTTTTCAGTTAAATGAAAGTTCACCACTAATGTGTATTGAATTTTAAAAATACGACATACATGGTTGTCATTAGTATGTAAAATGTGGTTCAATGAGATTATAATAATTTTTTGGTGAATAGTAACTTATTAAGTTCTTAATCACGATTAGTGGTAATTAGGGTAGTTTAAGGTATAAATAATACTTTAATAAAATGAAATGACCTAGACACATGTCCCAACCTCATTGGTTGTGTCATGGCCGACCATGAAATTCCATGGGTCAACTTGGGGACCCCATGGATCCACTTTTGTTGGGAAAAGACATAAATTACTTTTTATTTAATGTTAAAGTGAAAATGACACAAACATAATATGTTTTACGAAAAAAAATTTAAGTGGGGTTATACAAGTACAAATTTTGATTATAAATAGTCATTGGAAAGTTAAAAATATTTCCTACATCATAGTATTTTTTTTATGATTTTTAGACATTAAATAAATTAAATTATTTAGGACATAATAATGATGCAGCGATGACATCATTATTTGACGATTTAAATAAAATGGGAAGATAATGTAAACTCTATGAACTACACATGGCCAAAACCAATTGGATGAGTTGATTTCGAACCCTTATCACCTTATCCACGAATTATATCAATGTGGGACCTTTTAAAACCGAAACACAATTTCAAATAAAGTAATATATCTTTACTTTCCAAAAGTGCCCCTCCTCTCCTCTTATAAAAGGCCCCCACCTCTACCTCATTTCACACACTCCTCAAGCCTTTGGCTCGGCCAAACCCTGCCCATTTGCTCTCTCCACATCCCTCTCCTCATCCTAGAGGATTCCCTTTGGGCAGAATCCTTTCAAAGGAAGCCTTTAGGCTAAAATCAAAAGGAGTTACACTTTTTAAGGTAATTCATTCTCTCATGTTCATTTGTTTTATTTTGCTTCTCCAACCCCCTAAATTCTTTTTATTTACTTCTTTTGTAACAACACCAGTATCTTTAATATACTAGGATGTTGTTATAAGATATATTTGAGCTACACACTCACACAACTACATCAAATGGTTAAAGAACATACGGTTTCCGTGGATGGCGAAATTCTGCCTCCCGAAATGATGATTGTTCAACACTCATTTAACACCTTCAAAGGTGGCCATTATGATGTCAATATTTTTATATATGATATATAATATGTTTATGTTTTCCTTAAGCTTCTGTGTTTTTCATTTTGGGCATACCTTTATGGATTCCATTATGGGTAAACACGATATCTTCATTTTAGGAAGTGCGGACTACCGCCCCCTCAAAGTGATTTGATTCGTTAAATACCATATGTGGGACATATAAAGGATGGAACTATGATATTATATATGATATTATTCTGGAATTATAGTATACCTTTATATCATTATGATTCCATTCTATAAAATACGAAATAGAAATGAAAGTAGCGTTCATGCGTACGTACGGCTTACCGTCTCCATGAACGGTGCATTTCATTTCTTACCTCTAAATGATTATGTAATATTATAAATGCATGTATGTACTGGATATATATGACATATATGATATCTACATCATGAATAACATTCTGGATATAATGAACCTTTGACCAAATTAACAACATGTAAGTGTAAGAAGTCTATTTTTGACTTAAGAACCAAATACCGACAAAATGAACATTATTAACTTAATTGATTACATGATGTTCATAACATGGTATAAAAGGAATAATGAACTTGAAAAAGGTTCATAAGCTAGTAGATATTAACTCAAGTTTATTATTCAGGAGATTAAAGAACGGTCGGGTCAAGTCGGATACGAGGTATGGGACTTCGTCTCAATCTCCTTTCGTTGAGGCATATTTTATTTTATTCACAACTTTCTTTTATACGGTGTATAAACCCCTTTGACTTTTACGTTTATTCAAAAGGAATCTTTTTTATACGAAGCGTTTACTAAATGACAAAAGGGAATGTTTTTGTCGTACGTATGCGGCGACAACGACTTCTCCGCCGTCATGACCATTATTTGAGTTTCGGCTTCCTCTACAAGCCATACCTTCTTTTTAAAAGAAAAATAAATACCATGTTTTACTTTTCTTTTATTTTGGTATTTAAAATGGTTTTCATAATGTTTTTATATCAATGTGATGTATTGATATCTCGTGATTGAAATGTGGAAATTTTATGTTTCCTTTATGCATGTTTTATGTGATATGATTATGTTATGGTTTTTGGGCATTATTATGAAGACGGGTGGTTCCGTGATAAACTAAGGGCGGGTGAGCCTGTTATAGCTCTCCAATGCATTGGGTAACGCGAAGGAGTGAAACGTTAAGGTTTCTCTGATGAGATTTTAGGGAATATACTGTGATGGGTATTCCAAACGTAACCAAGAGGGTTACTCCCTACGTAAGAATGTTATGAATGCCTCAAGTTACCTTTATGTCTTATGATTTCTATGATTTATTCATGATTTAATGAGGTATGTTAAAGTGATTATGTTTTATGGGTAAAGTATGATTTCACTCTTATGTATGTATGTACCCATGTTTCCTTTCCATGTTTTTATAACCCATACTAAGTTTTTATGCTCATCCCAAGTTTTTGAAATGTTTTTCACAGGTTAAGGGAAAGGTACATGATAAGATGATAGAGTCAAGGATGTGTCAAGAAATAATCCATGTTTTATTTTAAATGTGTTTCCATTGATTGGAATTAAGAATACTATCTTTATGTAACCACTTTGTTTATATGTGGAATGTAATGCAAGTTTTATGATCTAATTCTCTAAAACTCTAAACACAAAAAGATCCTCAATGTGTAATCTTGTAATAACTCAATATTAAGTAAGGTTTAAGGTTGGGGACTTATAGTCGGTTTCAAAGGTCGGTTTAGATAACTTTAGGAGTTAGAATTATATTAAATAATTATCCAAAAAATATTTTTTTTAAATGGTATAGCATTTAAAGATTACCATGTTGCTTCATCTAAGACATGTTTGTTCAGAATGGTTTTCCGCAGAGGAAACAGGGAAGCAGTGCTAAGAAGGCATACAGAAGGAAGTAACCTTCCGAATCAGCATCCTGAGATGGTCGGAATTGGAACTGAACAATTTGTTGCAGTAATGGCGCAGTTGACTCAAGCGATAAATGGCGGTGGTATCCATGCACGAGATCAGCCAGATCAACCGCAGAGGAACATGTCAGTGGTGGAACATTTCATGAGGCAACATCCACCATAATTCAGAGGATCATCTGACCCTGTGCTAGCTGAAGGGTGGATTAAAGCACTGGAAAAGATTTTTGATGTCATGGGGTGTTTAGACAATCAAAAGGTTAGTCTTGCTATTTACCGTTTGGAGGGTGAAGTAGATCAGTGGTGGTCTATGGTTAAAAATATCAGGGACGCTGATGAGATTGATGCTCTTGACTGGGATGAATTCAAAGGTATGTTTCTTGAGAAGTATTTTCCTAAGGCTGTTCGACTTAGGATGGAAAAGCAATTCTTGGAATTGAGGCAAGAGGAAGACTCAGTGGCTGCCTATGAAGAAAGGTTCACTCGATTGGCAAGGTATGCTCCAAATTTTATCCGGGACCTTGATAGTAAAATCAATCGTTTTTACTCAGGATTAAAGCCAAAATATCGAAGGGCATTAGCTTCTCGTGAGTTTAAAAGTTATGAAAAGCTTGTTCGATGTGCTGAGAAGGTGGAAATGGAGTTTGCCGATGACCATGTTTTCTATAACAACCAGCAGAAGAAGAGACCGAGGTGGCAGGAGAAAGGTAAGAATTATTCAAAAAAGTCTGATGGTAAGAGAACTAAGTTTCCAGTTTGTGATAAATGTGGCAAAAGGCATGCTGGGGAATGTCTTCTGAATTCTGGGAAGTGCTACCGATGTGGTAAGATGGGACATAAGGCTCGTGATTGCACTGAAAAGGATCAAGGTGAAGGTAAGAACAAATTTGATTTACAGTTAGTGAAATGTTATAAGTGCAATGAGATGGGTCACTATGCAAACGAGTGTCCGACAAGGAGCTTGAGTAATGGGAAGCAGTTAGACTACAAGCAGAAAGGGGTGGTGAAATCCTTTGCAACTACTTCAGCAGATGTCGGGCCATCAAATGAAGTGGTATCAGGTACTTTGTTTGTTTTTTCAGATTATGCCAGTGTGTTGTTTGATTCGGGGTCTACACATTCTTTCATCTCTGAAACCTTTTCTAGTAAAATGGGAATACCATCTCAAGAAATGACTCCTGAACTTTTGGTAAAAACACCTGGGGGAAGTGTCGAGGCAAAAAGAATTTATAAGAATCTTCCTATCCTTATCTGTGGAAAAAACCTACTTGCAAACCTTATTGTTCTACCTCTAGTAGAGTTTGATGTTATCCTGGGTATGGATTGGCTCTCTATTTACCATGCTAAGATTGACTGTAGAGCTAAAGAAGTTTCTTTTCAGAAAGACTTTTAGTTTGTTTACAAGAATGAACCCTTACTTTTGATAACATATCAAGAGGCCGAGAAACTTGTAAAAGATGGAAATGAATGTTACCTTGCACACGTCGTTGAAAATAAAGGAACTGTTCAGATTAATGATGTGCCAGTGGTAAATGAGTATCCTGATGTTTTTCCTGATGAGTTGCCTGGAATAATACCAGATCGGGAAGTTGAGTTTACTATTGACTTAGTTCCTGATGCTAAACCAATTTCAAAACCCCCTTATCGAATGGCACAAATTGAACTTTTAGAGTTGAAGGAGCAATTGCAAGATTTATTAGAGAAAGGTTTCATTAGACCTAGCACATCACCATGGGGTGCTCCTATTTTATTTGTTAAAAAGAAAGATGGTTCTATGAGACTTTGCATTGATTATAGATCCTTGAATAATATTACTGTTAAGAACAAATATCCTTTGCCTCATATCGATGATTTGTTTGATCAGCTCCAGGGAGCTCAGTTTTTTTCAAAGATTGACTTGAGATCGGGGTACCATCAGCTGAAGGTAAAGGAGGCAGATATTCCGAAGACCGCGTTCCGTACGAGATATGGCCATTATGAATTTGTAGTAATTCCTTTTGGGCTAACCAATGCACCTGCTGTATTCATGGACTTAATGAATAGAATTTTCCATGAGTTCTTGGATAAGTTTGTGGTGGTTTTCATTGATGATATTTTGGTGTTTTATAAAAGTAAAGAGGAGCATGAAAAACATTTAAGGGTTATCTTGCAAACCTTAAAAGAAAAGAAACTGTATGGGAAATTCAGCAAGTGTGAGTTTTGGTTGCAACAAATTTCTTTCCTTGGTCACATTGTTTCTAAAGATGGAATAACTGTTGATCCTGCAAAAACAAAAGTTGTGGAAGAATGGCCAAGACCCACAAATGTAACCGAGATTCGTAGCTTCCTTGGTTTGGCGGGCTATTACCGAAGGTTTGTTAGAAATTTTTCACGGTTATCTATTCCAATGACTAAGCTAACTCGGAAGGGTGTTAAGTTTATCTGGACAAAAGAATGTGATGATTGTTTTCAGGAATTGAAAAGAAGATTGGTGAATGCTCCAGTTTTGGCACTACCTTCCAGGAATGGTGAGTTTGTTATATACAGTGATGCTTCATTGAAAGGACTTGGTTGCGTCCTAATGCATAATGATCAGGTAATTGCTTATGCTTCACGACAGTTGAAAACTCATGAGGTAAATTACCCTACACATGATTTGGAATTAGCTGCTGTTGTTTTTGCTTTAAAAATTTGGAGGCATCATTTGTATGGAGTAAAGTGTGAAATATATACCGATCATAAAATTTTAAAGTATATATTCACTCAGAAAGAGTTAAACATGAGACAAAGGAGATGGCTGGAATTAGTCAAGGATTATGATTGTACAATTCATTACCATCCGGGAAAAGCAAATAAAGTGGCTGATGCTTTGAGTCTAAAAAGTAATGCTTCATTAACAATGTTGCGTTTGGAACATGATCCTTTGGTTAACAATTTGATGAACTTTGGCATAGAAGTTGTTGGTGCAGGAAGTCCTTCTATTTTGTTTCAGGTATCAGTGAGATCTTCTCTATCAGATAGAATCAAGCAAGCACAGAAGCAAGACAGTGAGTTGCAGAAAAAGGTAGAGCTGGTTCAGAAAGGTAAGTTGCCTGAATTCAACATTGATAATGATTGCCTTTTGAGATTTGGGAAGAGATTGTGTGTGCCTTGTGATTCACAGTTGAAGAGAGAGTTGTTATGTGAAGCTCATAGTTCTCCGTTTTCAGTTCATCCGGGCAGTACTAAGATGTATAGAGATCTGCGAGAGTATTACTGGTGGGATGGAATGAAAAGAGACATTGCTGATTTTACTGTGAAGTGTTTGACTTGTCAGCAGGTTAAAGAAGAGCGGCAGTTAATGAAAGTGATGCTTCAGCCTTTACCAGTACCAGAGTGGAAATGGGAGAATATATCCATGGACTTTGTTGTGGGATTACCGAAGACATCTCGAGGTAATAATGCAATCTGGGTTATTGTTGATCGCTTGACCAAATCTGCTCATTTCCTTTCTATACGAGATACTTTCTCTCTTGATCAACTTTCCCGTTTGTATCTTAAAGAGATAGTCAGGTTACATGGAGTTCCTCTCTCCATTGTATCAGATCGTGATCCCAGGTTTACTTCTAACTTTTGGAAAGGCCTTCAGAAGTCGTTGGGTACTGAATTAAATTTTAGTACAGCTTTTCATCCTCAATCAGATGGGCAGTCAGAACGAACAATTCAGACATTAGAGGATATGCTACGAGCTTGTTCTATGGATTATCAGGGATGTTGGGACCAACATCTTTCTTTGGTTGAGTTTTCATATAACAACAGTTTTCATTCCAGTATACAGATGACACCATTTCAGGCATTATATGGGAGGTGGTGTCGAACTCCAGCTTTCTGGGATGAAGTGGGTGAAAGGAAGTTGATGGGACCAGAATTGGTAGAAGAGATGGAAGAAAAAGTTCAGCTGATTCAGAAACACATGAGAACAGCTCAAAGCAGGCGAAAGAGTTATGCGGATAACCGGAGGAAGGATCTATCTTTCGAGGTAGGTGATCATGTTTTTCTCAAGGTTTCTCCTTGGAAAAGTGTGATGAGATTTGGTAAGAAAGGAAAGTTGAGTCCAAGGTTTGTTGGACCATACGAAATTCTGGAGAGAGTTGGATCAGTTTCATACCGAGTGGCTTTACCTCCGAGTTTATCTCAGGTACACAATGTTTTTCACGTTTAGATGTCGAGAAAGTATATGCCAGATCCATCTCATGTTTTGAGTCCATAGGTAGTTCAGCTGGAAGAGAACCTATCTTATGAGGAACAACCGGTCCAGATTATTGACCACATGGAGCAAGTGTTACGGAATAAAGTGATTCATCAGGTAAAGGTTTTGTGGAAAAACCACATGATTGAAGAGGCAACATGGGAATCTGAAAATGCAATGAGGGATAAGTACCCCCATTTATTCGATAAGTAAATAAATTGCGGGGACGCAATTTTCTAAAGGGGGAAGGATGTAACATCCCAAGTAAGTAATGAATAATAGATATTTTTATCTATGTCTATTAATGATTAAGATAGTGTTATAGAGGCTTAAAATGAAAATAAATACAATCTTATGCATGGAATACACTAATATTCTTAAAAGATTGTTTTACTGCCTTTTGATGGAAAAACATTTTTGAATCTATATTTTGATAATTTTATAAACTATGTTTGTCAAAATAAACTTATCCTTTATGATTGGGACATCAAAATTTACCTTGTGTGATTTTTTGGTATTTTTCTGACAATGTTCATTTTTTAATGAATAGTGAAAAATACTGCATTTTACATCAAAACTGCTTTTTAACCTAATTTATTTATATGATTAGATTATGTTTTGAATTGGTTTTGAAGTGAAATTAGAATATATTTTTACCATTTTATCCAATGGTGGTCATTGGAATCAATTTCACTTTGAAATTAGACTTAAACTGGTGTCAATCTTTTGATACTTATTGTTTTGTAAAAACACGCTTTTTTGCTCTGGCAGCGGGAATTAATTATTAAATTAATTAATGTGACTTATATGATTTTAATTTTGTAAAATAGACTTCATTTTTGAATTCGGAATATCAAATATAGCTTAGGGTGAATTTTTGGTAATTTTCTGAAAAACTTCAATTTTTGATGAATAGTGAAACCACTAAGTGGTAATCAAGCAAACTGAATTTTCAGTAAAATGAAAGTTTACCACTAATGTGTATTGAATTTTAAAAATCCGACATACATGGTTTTCATTAGTATGTAAAATGTGGTTCAATGAGATTATAATAATTTTTTGGTGAATAGTAACTTATTAAGTTCTTAATCACGATTAGTGGTAATTAGGGTAGTTTAAGGTATAAATAATACTTTAATAAAATGAAATTACCTAGAAACATGTCCCAACCTCATTGGTTGTGTCATGGACGACCATTACATGCCATGGGTCAACTTGGGGACCCCATGGATCCAGTTTTGTTGGGAAAAGACATAAATTACTTTTTATTTAATGTTAAAGTGAAAATGACACAAACATAATATGTTTTACGAAAACAATTTTTAAGTGGGGTTATACAAGTAAAAATTTTGATTATAAATAGTAATTGGAAAGCTAAAAAGATTTCCTACATCATAGTATTTTTTTATGCTTTTTAGACATTAAATAAATTAAATTATTTATGACTTAATAATGATGCAGCGATGACATCATTATTTGACGATTTAAATAAAATGGGATGATAATGTAAAATCTATGAACTACACATGGCCAAAACCAATTGGATGAGTGGATTTTGAACTCTTATCACCTTATCCACGAATTATATCAATGTGGGACCTTTTAAAACCGAAACACATTTTCAAATAATGTAATATATCTTTACTTTCCAAAAGTGCCCCTCCTCTCCTCTTATAAAAGGCCCCCACCTCTACCTCATTTCACACACTCCTCAAGCCTTTGGCTCGGCCAAACCCTGCCCATTTTCTCTCTCCACATCCCTCTCCTCGTCCTAGAGGATTCCCTTTGGGAAGAATCCTTTCAAAGTAAGCCTTTAGGCTAAAATCAAAAGGAGTTACACTTTTTAAGGTAATTCATTCTCTCATGTTCATTTGTTTTATTTTGCTTCTCCAACCCCCTAAATTCTTTTTATTTACATCTTTTGTAACAACACCAGTATAGTTAATATACTAGGATGTTGTTATAATATATATTTGAGATACACACTCACACAACTACATCAAATGGTTAAAGAACATACGGTTTCCGTGGATGGCGAAATTCTGCCTCCCGAAACGATGATTGTTCAACACTCATTTAACACCTTCAAAGGTGGCCATTATGATGTCACTATTTTTATATATGATATATAATATGTTTATGTTTTCCTTAAGCTTCTGTTTTTTTCATTTTGGGCATACCTTTATGGTTTCCATTATGGGTAAACACGATATCTTCATTTTAGGAAGTGCGGACTACCGCCCCCTCAAAGTGATTTGATTCGTTAAATACCATATGTGGGACATATAAAGGATGGAACTATGATATTATATATGATATTATACTGGAATTATAGTATACCTTTATATCATTATGATTCCATTCTATAAAATACGAAATATAAATGAAAGTAGCGTTTATGCGTACGTACGGCTTACCGTCTCCATGAACGGTGCATTTCATTTCTTACCTCTAAATGATTATATAATATTATAAATGCATGTATGTACTGGATATATATGAAATATATGATATATACATCATGAATAACATTTTGGATATAATGAACCTTTGACCAAATTAACAACATGTAAGTGTAAGAAGTCTATTTTTGACTTAAGAACCAAATACCGACAAAATGAACATTATTAACTTAATTGATTACATGATGTTCATAACATGGTATAAAAGGAATAATGAACTTGAAAAAGGTTCATAAGCAAGTAGATATTAACTCAAGTTTATTATTCAGAAGATTAAAGAACGGTTGGGTCAAGTCGGATACGAGGTATGGGACTTCGTCTCAATCTCCTTTCGTTGAGGCATATTTTATTTTATACACAACTTTCTTTTATACGGTGTATAAACCCCTTTGACTTTTACGTTTATTCAAAAGGAATCTTTTTTTATATGAAGCGTTTACTAAACTACAAAAGGGAATGTTTTTGTCGTACGTATGCGGCGACAACGACTTCTCTGCCGTCATGACCGTTATTTGAGTTTCGGCTTCCTCTACAAGCCATACCTTTTTTTTAAAAGAAAAATAAATACCATGTTTTACTTTTCTTTTATTTTGGTATTGAAAATGGTTTTCATAATGTTTTTATATCATTGTGATGTATTGATATCTCGTGATTGAAATGTGGAAATTTTATGTTTCCTTTATGCATGTTTTATGTGATATGATTATGTTATGGTTCTTGGGCATTATTATGAAGACGGGTGGTTCCGTGATAAACTAAGGGCGGGTGAGCCCGTTATAGCTCTCCAATGCATTGGGTAACGCGAAGGAGTGAAACGTTAAGGTTTCTACGAAGAGATTTTAGGGAATATACTATGATGGGTATTCCAAACGTAACCAAGAGGGTTACTCCCTACGTAAGAATGTTATGAATGCCTCAAGTTACCTTTATGTCTTATGATTTCTATGATTTATTCATGATTTAATGAGGTATGTTAAAGTGATTATGTTTTATGGGTAAAGTATGATTTCACTCTTATGTATGTATGTACCCATGTTTCCTTTCCATGTTTTTATAACCCATACTGAGTTTTTATGCTCATCCCAAGTTTTTGAAATGTTTTTCACAGGTCAAGGGAAAGGTACATGATAAGATGATAGAGTCAAGGATGTGTCAAGAAATAATCCATGTTTTATTTTAAATGTGTTTCCATTGATGGGAATGAAGAATACTATCTTTATGTAACCACTTTGTTTATATGTGGAATGTAATGCAAGTTTTATGATCTAATTCTCTAAAACTCTAAACCCGAAAAGATCCTCAATGTGTAATCTTGTAATAACTCAAGATTAAGTAAGGTTTAAGGCTGGGGCCTTATAAAAGAGGTGATTAAACATAGTTTTATAATAGAGGTTAAATTGAATAAATGTTGTTACCTACCAAATTCCATACTTTTAGTTTTTATAAATATCCAGGTCAAACTTATGAATAATGATCATCCACAATATGAAGTAGATCTTAGACTCCAGATTATAAAGTTGAATATGAAAGTAACAATGATTATAATAAATAATGAACATTCAAATAATTTTATAATAAAAAAATTTATCATGTAAAAATAGAATGAAATGATAATATTTATTAATGGTATTTTAGTATTATTATTTAGGGAATAATGTATGTGATTTATATTCTTTTTCATGGGGATACATCTCATCCCATTATAATAAAACTAGCCCAAGATCATAGTTAGAATAATTAAACATAATGTTAATGTGACTATCCAACATCAGTGGATGGATTATGAGTGGTAATGCAGGACTCCTTTATAGTTCATTGAAAGAATCCATGAAATAATCATTAAATAAAAACTCAATATTATTTTTTCAATAACTAGGCTAAGGGAGTAACTATTTCCCTAAATAACTTAATGAATCAGTAGTAAAAACAACCTATCCCTAGAAATATTAACCTATAAAAATTAATTTAGAATATAGATTTTGGTAAAATATATTAATTCTTATCTAAAAACATTTACTCATTCCCAATAAGTAAAATTCTTAAGAAGTATCCATTTCTTAACCCAAGATTTTCATTTATAATAATTTAATATGACTTTTCTTGTATGGATCAATGGATGACATCACCTAGGTATCAAAAAAACTCATCAAAGATGACTAATAAATAGGAAATTCATCCATGTAAACATTTTTTAAACTCTCTAGGTACTGATAAATCATTCTCTTATTAAAATATTAGAATATAATTGTAGATTTTCATATACAAACATACAACATCTTACAATAAGATATGTAAAATAAGTAGGTGAATAATGAATTTTACCAATTCAAAATGGATATGTATATATATATATATTTGTAAATAATATTAATACCCATTTAGGAATCAATAATGAGGAATTATTTCTATTATTTATAATAATTATTTATTGGAATTTAGTAGAAACTAGTTCTACCATATTATTAGATTAATTCAAAAAATTATCTCTAAGCAATTTCCATATTTTTTTCATATGCATAGAAACTTATTCACTATATTCCATTTCTCATTATAATGATTCCATATTTATTTGAAATAATTTGAACAATTTATTCCATTTCACTATGATATACAAGATATATGATTCTAATTAATAGTAATTTTATCACTTTATTTAATACCTCTTCACAAAGGGTGAGGTTTTTAATACTATGTTATTTCTTTATATTTTAATTCTCTTATTAAGAAATTATAAAATATATATAAATGAATAGGTTAATCCTGAAAATATCAACTGATGTTAACTTTATCATCACACACTATCTGAAATAGAGAATTAGTTTTAGCTCACATTTGGGGGAGATATAACTAACAATAAATATATCAAATTCTTTTTTCAATCAATATACATTTTCTAAATCCTTAGGAAGGTGTTTTCATTCCAAAACTAGGTTTTTATATATTTTGGTAGGGGAATTTCATGGAGTGGGATCATATAAACATTCTATAACATAATAAATAACATTTATAGAAATAGAATCAATAGAAATTATACTTCCATAATAAATAACATTCATAGACACCTCAAAATAAAGTCACTCATCAATTATTGGATAAGTATTAAAATTTTCCATACAAATAAAATACACAAAGTATGAATTATAAAAAAGTGTGTTTATATAAGTTATTATAATTTCACACTTTTTTTAGTAGTATGGTAACAAAAAATGTACAAAAAAGAAGGTGGAAAACTAGTACTAAAAACTTGTAGGATTAAGTTCCTCTCGGAAAATGGGTAAATTTTTATTCACTTCTACTATGTGTCAAATATCGTAGGTTCATCATTAATAAAGCATCAAAGAGAAATTGAGTGACCATATTTTTCCTTTTTTTAGATAACATCTTATTAAATATCTCTATAAATTCAGTATCTTAATCAACATTGAAGAGATGATGAAAATTAACAAAATTTACCATTAATATTGCATAATTCATTATCCAATCTCCATGAACTTAAGATTACTAGAACCCTTGTGAAGGAGTACTATGTATAGGGACTATTACATACATGAATCCATTGGATGAAAATCCATAAAAACCAAAATAAATGTGTATTAATGAACCTATATTGATCATAATTAACAGTGAACACTTCCTTCATACCCTTAACTATATTGAACTCAAGTTCATTAACATCGAGTCATACCGACATATAATGCTCTACGGTGTCAAATATTGTATTATTCACAAAACACTTATTCTGAACTACCCAGGTAGAAGTTCCTTCTACTAAATTTGATATCAAATAACCCGTATTCAAACAATATAGCATTAATTATTCATAAAACCTCTTAAATACCTATAGAAAAACCAAAATTCTTCCAATATACAAGAGAGATCTGATTAATAAACTAGTGGTTTCATATCTTAAACCATCCTAGACCATTTCCTCCTTTAACAAACCTAGTCCAAAAATAAAATATGGTAAAGGAAGATAGCATAAAAATATTCCCTTTAAGTGGTCACACCAATAAGGAACTAGGGTTAACCTCTATTGTTGGAAAAAAACCTACTGACGACCACCATCCTTCAACTATATATCCCTTGGTAAAACAGATAATGAAGGATGTATGAGAAATATTTAATCCTAGAAGTACTACAAACCTTTGTATTGTTGGGTCATGAAAATTGCGAAATTAAGTCAAGGTACACATGTAATGTTTTTGTGAATTTAGGGATTCAAACCATCTAATGAATAAAAAGAGTGGATTCATTCTACGTAGGGTTATTTATAAAAATAAACTATTTGAAATGCATCATTTCCAAGAACACAATTTATTATGATCAATTATGATAATTTATAATTTTTTTATAACAATAATAAATTTACAATCTAAAAGGAGTGTATCATATATATGAAGTTGGGTATCCAAAATATTAAAAATATAAAATAACTTATAGATATTAATGTTCTTCACTATTATATTGTCAATATTAATTACCCATGTTTAGAGTGTTTTATCTAGTTATAAATTTCACCAAAAATATTTTTTGTTGAATATAACATCTCATTACGTTAACAACCTATATATATGACTATAAAAGATAGGATTTCACATTTTTACATTTCTATTAATTGCTCAGTTTATAATTTTATATAATTATGAAATAAATATATAAAAATGTTTAGACTTCCACATAATGTAATTTATTCCCCATAAAACATGTCTATATTTTTACTTCCATTTTAATTCAAGGAACTTTTTATTATTTTAAGATGATCCCAAATGAGAATGATTCACCATTATATAGTTCTTATATATCATTATATCATATTAATGACATTTGAAAATGTGAGATTAGCATAAAATACATATCTAGTTACTTAAAAATGAAGTAATATCATTATTCAAGTAGAAAACATGAAATCCCATGAAAATGTTTATCTTTTTCACAATGAAATATTGAGAATATGAATAAATAACTTCCCCATATAAAAACCAACCTTTTCTAAAATAAAAAATTTGAGACCAATTAATAATCATAGGAAAACCCAGAATCAATATTGAGACATCTGGGAAATCATAGAACCATTTTTTTTGAAAAAAATTTCACTGTCAAAAGTTCATTAATATTATTTACCACATGAAATAAAAGGATTTCCATAGAAAACTATTTGAAAGAATAATTTTTGTGTCTTGGAGTATCATATTTATAGCCCATGTTCAATCATTTGTAACCGATTTCAGAACCAAAGAAGCCCATTTAATTCCATATGAGTATCGATCATAGTTATTTTTCTAAAAGTTTTCCCTTAAAGACTAAATAATTTCCTAATTTATTGTTGTTATATTTTTGGCTCACACATTATCATGGTCAATATATTACTCACCTTTCATAATCTATAACTCTTAAGTACAATATAATTAATTTTTTTTAATATTTCACTTGTTCATCATTATAATTTAGAAAAACTCATTTTAACCTATAAAGAAAAACATATTCTATTTAGTCATAATCATAAGAAGAAATATAGATTTTACTTGAAAACCCCTAAAATAGAAAAATTACCAAAAGAAAGAGAATATTATCTACAATAAATATGATATACTCTGAAAACCCAAGTTAACTGGTAGATAATTATTAATAACAAATAGTGTCTATGATGGTGGGAACATTTGGTCAAGCGACGTACATTAAAAAACATTTTTTCCCTTAAGTAAAAAGTAATAAATAAACCATATAGAACACATATAAAAGATGCATATTAAGAACTTTATAAAAAATTAAAATAATTGTGAAAATTAACATTATATACATTTGAATCATAAAAATCATATTTTGAATCTTTTAAAAGATCCACAACAAGAAACAAAAAGAGTTCTGAGGAAAGCATTAAAACAATATTTTAAAAAGAAATTATTTTACTGCATGAACTGTCACATACATAACTTATTTTAAAGTTATTTTTAATTTATTTTCCATTCATGCTTTTTTTGGGGGTTTCCAAAGGTTTTATGGAGAATATGTGAGTTTTCAAGAATTGGGCCAAACCGTGGGCCCAATTCCAGATTTAAAAATAAATTTTTGTTTCTTTTATAACTTTTTCATTTTTTTATATTTTTCATTAATTAAAACTCATAAATGTCCTCCCCTGATATATTAACACCAAATTTAAATTTAGAGCCTTTATAAATCCATAATCATGGGGGATTTGGGGTTTTATTTGAGAATTGGGCCAACCCGAAAGCCCATTTTCCAGTTTTAAATTGTTTTTTTAATTTTTTAATATCTTATTAATTATAATGACTTTTTAGGTGATTCCACCTCCCCCTTGACCCTATGGAGCCCAGCCGCGCTCCCATTCATTTTCCGCCTCTTTGGAGCTCGTTTGCATCGCTATGGAGTGCTGATATTCTTAGAGTTTCGAAATTCGGGCAGATTTGAGGAGGTAAGTTATTTTCATCATAACTCTCTCAATTCTTACTATTTTTCCCCCATTATAGTTCTTATATGATCTCATAATCCCTATTTAAACATCCCATGAATTGTTGGATGTTTTCAAATTCATATTCTAGTGGATTTGGAGTCGTTTTCTTCAAGATTATTTTGGGTATGTGTTTCTCTCTTCAATTCCTTCCTTCTCTTTCGGGTTTCCTCCCACTTTCATAAATTTATAGAGTGTCCAGATTTTAGGGTTCATACCTAGGGTTTTATTTGGGGTATTTTTGGTGAAATATTAGGGTTTAGGGTTTGTTTTCACATCCTTGTTGTGCGGCGGAGGTGCGGTTGAGGTTTCTCACCAAGATTCAAGGGTTTTGACTCAAAAGGTAGGTGGTTCCATGTGTAAACAATTAGTGATGAGTTAGCTTGCTGTATTTAACCATTTTTAATATTCCTCATATGTTGGGTGGGGTGCAAAAACTGTTTATGATTGATTTGGTTATGTGTTAAATTTTATAGTCGCTTTTTATCATGAAATTGGGTGTTTTCATGTGTAACTCATGGGGTTTTATTTGGGTGTGATTTATAACTTATGAAATTGGTTCATTAAATATTGTTTGGCCTGGAAATTATGGTTTGGTAATTTAATAGTGTCATGTGGTTCTAAAAAGAAGGGTTTTGAATAGATTTGATGTGTAAAACATTGTTATACTTCTTGAGGTCATTTTAAGAAAATGTGTGTTTTCATTTGTATCTTTTGTGGTATTATTCAAGGTTATTTTATAACACTTGAATGTGTTCTTATAAATGTATCTAGGACTGCAAATTCTACTTTTGATAGGAATTGGTATGGTTTTGGTCTTAAATGGGGGTTTTTAAATGGGTTTTGTGTGCAAGACATAGTTACACCCCTTGAGTTGTTTTTTTGAAAATTGTGAATATTTTGTTTGGTTAAACAAAGTGGATAAAAGAGTGTATATGTACTGTTTGGGGGGTGTGATCACCTAATATGAGTTTTTTAAAGGTATGGTGGTTATTTAAGATTTCAAATATTTTTATTAGAATGTTTTATAAAGTGGAGAAATGTTTTAGAAAATGGGAAGAGAGCTTCAAAACATGGTTGTGGGCTGTTTTGTGTGAGTGTGTTGTGAAAATTGAATTTTGTTGATGAAAGTGGTATTATATGGTATTTGAGTGGGCTTTTATGTGAGTTATAATGTCTTGGTATGGTTTATAAAAATGGTTTAAAGGATTTGTGGAAGTGTCCATGTAATGTGGAGAGTGTTGTGGGCTATTTTTGTATGAGTTGGATTTTAAAATCAATTTGAATGAAAAGTGTACTTTTGTGACTTATGTGGTATACATGTGGTATGTTTGGTGAATTTTGGATATGGAAATGATATTTTCATGTGCAAAGTATATATCTTGACTTTTTTAACTTGTTTGAGCACAAAGGGAAAACTCGGGTATCTAGGTGGGTGGACGTGTACTAGTATGCTAGTGAATCTGTGAGGTTTGGCCTCAGTTTCACTTAGCAAGATTGATGCTTACAACTCTAACTAAACTATGATGATGATTATTGGGGACCACTAGGTTATGGTTATGTTCCCAACTATTGGCTCGTGCACGATAATGGATATTTGTGATGGTTACTCTCACCGAGATACGAGGTACCTGGGACCAACAGCTAGCTAGTGCCTAGGGGTTATTTCCCATTGCTTGTGCTCACTGGATACTTTGTTATTACTGTCGGTATACGGTATGAGAGGCTGAAAAATTCAGTAGCTATGGTATTTATTTTAAATGTTTTTATTCTTTAAATTATCCCACCTAAAAATTGTTTTTATTTAATGTTGCATCTTTTAGAAATTTTAACTAGCATCTCATGTCTTTGAAAACTTGCATGCTTTTCGCCATTAAATGTTTATCACATGGAATCTATTAGTGGTGGTATCCTATTGGGATTTGGGTCACACCCTACTTACACCCTTGGGTGTAAGTAGACTTGGTTATTTTTGTTGTCGCTGGTTGGGTACAGTTTTTTTGTTCTAGTGGTTCGGGTTTCTAGCAGGTCCTTGGTAGTGAAGTCTTGTGGAGATAGCATAAGGGTGGTGCCCCTTGAAAAAAGGGTTCTTGGGATGCCCTTATTTGTTTTTTGTCCTTTGTAATGGTCTTTAAATGTAGTTTTAACTTATGTAATTCAGTTCTGAAATTTTGTAAAAGATGGTTTTAGTTGAAAAATCCAGATTTTCTTTATTGAGTTTTTTTGTTGTCTAATGTTTATAAAATCGGGTAAATCGTTCCCAATTATCATTATATGATACCCGGGAACTTGTGCCAGCCCTTGGGGATTGGGAACGCCCTTCGGGCCTTGTAACGGGCTGGGTTTGGTGTCGATTTTGGCGGCGACCAGATTTGGTTTGTGACATGAACCATATTGATTAGTAAATTATCTATATCCTATATAGTAAAAAATATTATTCATTTAGATTATTAATAACCTTTATTTTTTTCCTTAAATTATCATTATTTTGTTTATTAAATTGATTATAATGTTTTATTTAGTTAGTAAAATGGCTAATTTCACATTGGTTGTTTTTGGGGTTTGTTTAGTTTATAACTCCAAAAAAAAGTTGGTGCATTGACTGTGTTAAAATGTTTTATTATTATATTACAACCATAATATTTAAAATTTTATAATTATAATATACATATATAAATTCAAATTTAAAACTATCCATTCTAAGTAGTCATGAAAATTGAATCACATTATTTCATAGAGATGGTAGTCATTGGTATTCATGAACAACCTTTTCATTTTCTTAATGAGTGGAAAAATTATATAATTATTTTCTATTCCATAATCATAAATATTTTATAAAATTGATATATATTTTTTATTTCAACCCTTGGGATAATCATAATATGGTTTAAATGAAAAAAAATCAAATTACATTGTAGAGTTGGTAATACAGAAATAAACATGAGCGATATTATTATTTTCAATTGGATGGAAGATGGGATAAAATAGGTTGTTTCATCAAAATAAAAAAACATAAGTATATGGATTACATTTATATTATTTAGTCAATATTGTTAAATAATATTTTAACGGTAGGTGAATAAATAAACAAGGATCACCCAGTTAAGAATTATACACCTTCATTTGGAAACCTCATTTGGAATATAACTTATGTAATATAAGGTTCGTCTTTTGATTAGACTAGAAACTTTGGAAAATTGGTTTTATTTCAAGGAGGTATTTTTGTAGGTATTTTTCATGATAAATGGATCAATATATATGAATAAGTATGGATGAGATGTAACATTTTATATGCGAGGGGGGTGTCACACATTAAGTACTTGAATATTTTTAATAGATTATATATATTTATCAAAGTCGTACATAAATCAATTGACATATTTCGAATTTAGGATGAATGTTTTGATAAATACACTCATCCAATCAAATTTTATTTAGTTTTTATGATATTTTAAACATTATATCCTTGTTTTAACCCATCCTGAATTTTTTTAACCATTAATTTGAGGACAATATTTTACAAATTATATTATTCATAATGACTAAAAAAGAAATTATCATTTTTAGAAAATATTTAAATCCTTTTTTGGAATATAAAATCCATTTTTTCATATTAAATTTTGAAAATTTTAGAAAATAAATGACAATATAGATATGAAAACCACAACCGAAATATTTTTATTGAAAAATTAAATTTCAAGAATAGATATGATTTTATACCAAAATAAAGTATAATTATTATTACTATAGAATTAATATGATTTCCTTGATTAAAATTATAAAAATTTAACTTTTAATACAATATAAAATAGGATGTTAATTTTTAAATACATGATATGAATTGAAAATATTAATAATAATTTCTATTTTTAACTATTCCCCCATAAGTCAATCTTTTTTGAAAAGTCCAAAAATATCTCCAAATTATACAATTATTATGATAAAAGAAAAAATAATTTATTTTATAAAATAAAAAGTAAAAAATTTATAAATATATATATTTTAATGAAAACTATGTAATACATGTAAAAACAATTTATTTTAATAAAAATATTCCTTTTTCTTTCCCCCCATTATGAGATTGTGTCCTTATAATTCCATTAATTAGTTAAACAAGAAAGTTTAATTTTCCCTCATAACATCTTCAATTTCCCATTTATATTCCTCAATCATGTAATTCATATATAAAACCATATCTATGTGAATCAAATTAGTTTATAGTACTTTATATCTATTATCTATAATTTTTACCAAATTTTTTGCATAAAAAATATTCTCCTACAAAAAACTGCTTTATGGATTAAAACATGACATTAATCATGTAAATTTTCCTTATAAACAAATCATGAAACAAATCATTTACTAGAGATAAAATTAGAGGTAGGTATAAAAAGTAAGAAAATGATCTCATTTTTTCTATAATTTCATAGATTTATTATAGCACATACATTAATTTCATTTTTTTACAAAAAATGCATCCCACTTTACCGATGATATTATTTAAGAAATAATGATCTCTTAACACAACTAAGAGATCACTCCAATAATTACCTAAATATGTTTTATACCTCCCATATACTACCCTAATATAGTGTTGAATCATATTTACCTTATAAACCATCTCTTCTATCAACTATAGTACCAAAACATCCATTAATCAACTTCAAACAATAATGATTGAGTTTGACACCTCTTTCTATATAATGAAAAAAGGCGTCATCTATTTATTATAAAAAAATATATTAAAATAAGAAAATAATACTGATGGAATATATTGACCCACATCCCTGATAATATAATGAGTAATCTATAATCATATCTTCCAAAGTATGAATTTTTTCTTTAACTATCCATCATATTAATGACAAAAAATTTCACTAAATTTTAATTTAGTAAGTAAGGAATTTTGAATTCTTTCCCATAAAAGAAATGTAGATTTAAAATCATGATAAGATACAATAAATAGAGGGACTCCATGTGATCTTATTATCTCATTATAATAATGACAATCTTGTTTCTATAAGTATATAGAATTTCAAATTAGACCAAAATATGTAGATTCCTTAAAATAAGAAACAATAACAGAAATTGCATTATTACCTCAATATTTCTTTGTTAATCCTACCCTAAAATCCATTAATATATTATATCATTTTCATTTATCTATTAGAAATAGAGTAATCATCCACTTATATATTTTCAATCAAATTTAACTTTTACAAGTTAAATATATCGTATTAAAATTTATAATATATGTATTCATTCATATTTACCAATACTACACCTAAAGGTATATATATATTAGTTTTTCTATAATATATATAAGATAGATAATGATGAGGTTCACATAAAAATTCCTACTTCAATTAGAAATCACTTTACATATATATCTTCTTTACAATTCTCAAAACATCTTCTTTTAAAATTTAAAATTTAGAAAAATTTACCTTCTTAACTAATTATGGAATTTCTTGAAAATAATGATCATATATTTGATATTTCATAATTATATATAAAAAACATGACTATAGTGGATCTTAAATCAAATGAGAGGGTTTTACTATGAAAAAAATCTAATGGAAAACATTCTTCAAATCAGTAGCTAAAGAATCATGTTCCAAACATAACATGGTTAATGATACATTATCTTTTCATCTCAATTAATCAACTCTCATGTTTTCATTAACTAGATTATATTTAATCATGTAGTTATTATACTTTATCAATTCAACCATATTAAATGACTCACGTTCAAGTCATTTTCAATGAATATGTACTTAAAATATTTATGGTCAATTTATATTTCAAATTTTAACCCCATATAATAGATGCCTCTAAATTTTGAAATAAAATCCCACCAATAAAAGGACAAGGTCATGTGTAGCATAATTCATTTAATGGTGTTTTAATTGACATAATGTAAATACAATTACCTAATAACCTCGTATCAAGTCACAACTAAGTACCTTCAATGAAGCATAAATGAAAATAAAAATATAAAACTTTCTTGATGGAAAAGATAAAACAAGATTATTAACCAATATTCATTTAAATTCAAGTGAACATTGATCATATTACTTTATTCAGATTAATTTATCTCATTTTCAAGTTGAATTATTTACCGGGCTAGAAAATGAAAAATACTTTTAAAAAATACATTGTGATTAACCCACTAATCAAGATAAAATTAAATCTAAATGTCATTTTTATATACTTTATAATCTTCAAAAACATTATTTTCAGTAGGTTCAATAGTTATTTTATCTTAAGAAATAATATTCTCAATGAATTAAATCTTCTGCAACCAAAATTCATATTTACTAAATTTTTTATATAAATTATTTTCATTTAATTTTTGAAAATTAATCTATATGTGTTTCTCATATTAATAATAAATATTTTAATAAAAAATAATTTATTAAAAATAAACCAAAATTTTTTATCAAAACCTTAAAAGAAAACTCTATTCAAAAGTTTCATAAATAAATAAATTACATTTTTCAACCCAAAATTCATAATCACAAACTCACAATTACAATACATAGTATGGAAAATTTTCCATGTAATTTATTCCTCCTTAAAAATTAGCTACTAATACTCAATAATGAGATCAATATTTGAAAAATATCATGTACCATGGATTTCATCAAAAAAATTATTGATATTTGGAAATAAACACTTATTCATAACAATGATGTTATTGAGTTGTATATAATTAATGAAAATTATCATAGAAACATACTTATTTTTTTAAACAAAATAAGAGCACACTATGATTAATTTATAGGGTAGATGAAACCCTTATCAAGAAACTATTGTAACTTTTTTTTTCAATTTTGAGCGTTCCACTGGAGCAAATTAATAATTTTATTTTCAAATTGGAATTTCACTAAGAACGAATACATTAGTAAATTCAACCTCATAATCATAAAAATATCAGTAATTCCATTTGAATATAAATTAAAATATTTATTGACTACTAGAACATAACTAATTTAAACATATAATTTATATTCAATAATATTTGTATAACTTTCACTTCCATATTTTATCAGTTTTTCTCCTTCTTGTTGTGTTATCCTATCCATGAATACATTAATATATAAAATAAAAAACTAATTCAAGTAAATAAATTTTTATATTGACAATATATCATAACATGATAAAAGGAATTTCATTTGATAACTAGAAAAACATCAAACTAAACAATGGGTAAGAGATAAAGGTTTATAGGAAAAAACATTCCATATATGATAACTAGAATATTTTTATTAATTTTTATTGCCTTTATGGTACTCTTGGGAGGTTTTTAAGGATTTATTGAAAAAAACTTTTCCAAGCCTTTGTTTTTATGATCAAGATAATTCCCATCATGGGTTAATAACATAGGGAATGTGTTATATTTTTGTCTAATAGAATTGTAATAACAACATCATACTACTGGCCAAATATATTTATTCACATTAATTTTATAATAATATATTTTTTACTTACTATCACGAGCTACATGATTGAGGTTACCTCAATATTAAAACATTCCCAATCCTATAAATAATTTATTAAAATAAATTTTACATAATTTGGAACATTTGGTGAGATTACCTCTATATTTCTAGGTTAGATGGTTCTATATTTTTCTGAAACCTTTTTCATACCAGTATTCATAGAAATTATATATGTGTTCGCATACTCTATCACAATGATATTATTATAAATAACATTAAAATCAAGATAATCCTACAATATTTATAAAATCTATTTAATATTTGGGTAAAATCAATCAATTTTATTCTCATACTTAAAAAAAATTCATGCATACATAGTTAGTTTGGTAAAATTTACATCAAAGAAAACCAAAGAGTCCTCTTCCTTTTTAGTTGACTAAAAAAACTAATTTCAATTATATTTTAAGGAAAATTACAAAAATAATTCTCATGAAAATAATAATTAATGATAGTCCACCCCATGGAATCAATCTAATCCTTTTCAATTATATATATTTTTAAAGAGTACCATCGATCAACCACACTTTCAAAATAATAAATAAAATAAGTTAATTTTTGATGTTCTGTAAAATAAACAATTCCAAATATATAATCTAATTAATTTTATAATATTTCATATTAAATAATTTTTTATTATCCATCAAAAGTCATAGGTTTCTGTTTCATGAAATTTTCATCTACATACATGTTCCTCTATAGATAATTCAGTTCTTTTCTTTCATGGGATGCACATTAATAACATGTTTCAACTGAGATAATACTATAATAAATTATTCTATTATAATAATTCTATATTAATAATTTGGGAAGATATTATACTCTATATTCTTTCCAAATACAATTTTAACATCCCATGTTTTTAAAAAGGAAACACCATGTTCGATAGCGTACATGATATTCCATATCAAGCTTAAATGAACAAATAAATATTATTATTTAAATGTTACGATTATAACATAGACATTATAATGAAGGGAATGAAAATTATTACCTAAATTTTTAAAATTGGGTCTACACATTTAAATAGAATGAATTATATTAAGACCAATTAATTATAAATGCAGATCAAATCGTTTACAAAATAAAAGTAAAGGTTTTTTCCAAAAAAACTACTTAAATGTAAACATGTGTGTTTTAAAACAATAAAATAAATAAATAATAATTTTTTATTTTCCTTATGTAATATATTTATAAAATATTCAATATAATGTATAACTAGATAAATTTATTATTAGTTAATCATGTTTATAAAATTTTAATCAATTTCACAATGAATTTTTATATATAAACAAATTTGATTTTTTTAAACATTTTCAATATAAAAACTTATCTCACCATTCAATATATTGGATCAATTATGGGATAATTTTATAAACTTAATTGTTTTGAATTTAGAAAAATGGAGTATATATTTGGAATAAAATAGTACATATTTATCAAATAGTTCCCATTTGTTTTCAGACAATATGAATAGTAACATTAGTAACATTTTTAATTTCCACAATTAAGTATAAATTCAGTAATTAAGGGTAAGAATAAAACTATAAATATTATAAGAGTATATAATACATGTAATAATTTTACTATATGAGTGATTTTAAACCAAAATCATCCTTATCAAAATTTTAGGAAATATTTTAGCCACAATGATAACTTTAAGCATTTTATAATATTTTATTTTTTGAAGAGTCAAATATATCATACTCATGTTTTTAAAAAGTATTGTATTTTTAATATGTGGTTATTTGCAAAATATTATTGAATATAAATACTAAATTTAAAGCTATAATTTTTATCTTCATCTTGAAAACTTATTTATAATTTTTAGGGAATAAATATTTAAATAAATAGAGAGCACAACAATGAGGCATTAATTGTTTAATTAATGGTTATGTCAAATAAATGTTGTTAAAAATATTAATATAAATATATTTTTATATAATTATGTTTTTAAATTTACATAATGGAAGACCTAGACATATTTAGTATTTATAAAAAGTTTTTTCCAAAGATATTATGTTGTTATGATATTTTAAACAATTCATTTAATAAATGGTTTCAAAATTGAGATTAATGTTATTTAAAAAAAGTAAAAAAATGATATAAATTCATAAAAATATAAAATTCATCCATCATATTTTTATAAGTTTTAAAACTTCATCAATTTCCCATTTAAGTTTCTATTGGGAATTTATAGTAACTATGTTAACCCCGAATGAGTAAAATTCTATGTTGCCACGGTAAGAGTTAATGAGATTAAATAAGGGTTAATAAAAAAATAAAATATAAGAATGTGACCTAAACCTATATAAAAATTTTTTATTGAAAGGATTTCGTAACATAAACAATTTTTCATTTAATTCACTCTCATTTTAGTCATTTTAATTGAAAATTAATTTATATGAACTTATTAAATTTAGAGTTTCCAAAAGTGCGCCCATGTTAATTATAAATGGGAACTTCCTACCTCACGTATTCAATCCAAATTGAGACTTCTATCTTTAACAAACCCTAATAATTTCTCTTCCAAATATCTTTATCCACATTATGGAGATACCATTCTTCCAAAAATACCAACCGTAGATCACATAAGGAGATATAAAAATATTGTCCACCCAGGATGAGGTTATCATTTTTACCAACTCAACAAAGTTCATTTATTATTCTTAATAAACTTCATGTGTTGTCTCTCTTATAATGTGATAAATTATGAATCATATATATCCTAATATTTATTTATGATTACGGTAAAAAAATAATCACTGATTTATCAAACCTATAAAAAATAAAATCATCACGTATGCGTATGTACGACTTAACATATCTACGTCATGGTGTAATTTGGTTTCCATCACCACATTAAATGGATGAGATTAAGGATAGAAATAATGGATATATACATTAAACATAACATGAAATTTATTAATTATAATTAATATACAATCTAATTACTTACCCATTCACCACTAAGTGAATGATATTATCGCTCATCTGTACATATGACCTACCCTATTGACGATGTGTTGTGATTAATTATCTATTTTAGCCATTAAATATTTATTATAAAAGTGTATATAATGAATAAATAGGAAATATATTAACATAATATAATTATATAGATGAATAAAATATATTATACTCGTATGAAATAAAAATTACATTATAAAATATGCATAGGAAAATGGAGAAGTTACCACATAGAACAAGAGTAATAACAAAATATTATTAAACAAACTCTATAATAGGATCATATAAGATGTCATAAATATGTATATAGTTCTTGTATATATTAATAACAAGTTATAAACATAATAAAAATGTATAAATTACATTAACCTAATAGAATGTGCTTGATAAGGGCTGTTTCATAGTCTCATTATTATTTGGGATTTTTTATGTTTAACTCTCCACTGGAGAATATTTTTTTCAAGGTCAATGTTTTCTAAAAATAATTTCAAAATAATTTTTAATTTTTTCCTATGAAACATTTTTCTATTTCATCCATTGTATGAATTTTTATTAATTTTTTAAATAAATCTTTTTTTTCTAAATTATGAACTTTATGACATTTTAAAGAAACATTATGGAATGAGTGATCCTTTAACTTATACATCATTAGATTTTTTTTTGTATCCATCATGAACCATTAATAATTTTAAGAATAATTTTAAATATTAAAAGTTTATTTTGAAATTATTATTTTTCTTTTATAATTGTTCGAATTTTAAATAAATGATTTCAAAATAAAAAGGGCATTCCTCTCAATAAATTTATAATGATTGTATTACTGTTTTTCATGTATGTAAAAATCAACTATTAGACATTATTTTTGAGAGTATTCTCTCTTATGAATCCATATACCATATTTTATTGACGGTTTTATGATAAGTTTGATTGTGGATGTTTTATTTTGACTCACTTCAGGGTTTATAGTTAAATAATTCACATCTCATGGGATTTTTTCTCATCACTAGTTTTTATGTTATTTATGTTTCACCATTTTGAAATGAATTGGAATTAGTATGTGAGGGTTGGGGCCTACAATATCCCCTTGATATATCTGTGGGTCTCATGAGAAAAAATAGTTTAGATATTGGTCGAGGACTTACTTATTTATGTATAGTGGCTTGGCCAAATCCTTGACAGTATGTTTATGATGTTAGAAATTATAGATTCCCTCATTATGAGATTATTTATTAATATTCCATGTCATTATTTGATTATTATAATATCCATGTGATTATTTATAGGTAATTATTTGATTAAATGTTATTCTATCCATATTATTCTCATGATTTTGTTTGAACATCTTTTGTTTCAGTTATTCATGATGTCTTAATGTTTATTCTTATTTATTAATGATAGATTACATTGTACTCATTTTCTAAATGATCATATGATCCCACCCCATTATTTTTATTTATTTTTCAAGGATTAAATGATATATATTTTCATTTAAATATATTGATATGATAATATAATAATAGTGTTTTTAATTGAATCATTATAACATTTTTTACAATTTCAATTATATTTTTTTCAAGTATGAATATAGTTCTACAAAACTACTAAACAAGTTGGTACTATGGGATGTGATCTCTTGTACCTAGTACCAATGCAATAATGTAACTAGAAACTTTGGGATAATATAGTTGGGGACTTTCTAGTTAGTGTTAGAGAGTGTATAATATAAACATTCGGAACAAGATTGATTATATAATGAAACCCTATAATAGAATTTAGAAATGTATCCAAATAAACTAATATTATGTTTAATAGATTAGTTATGCATAAATTTTAATTTTTGGTTTTGTGATTCACTATATTTGAGATTATACATTACGTTTCATAATGTTGTGATCCAATATTTTGTATTCCACTATATAGAATTGGACCATAATGGAAGGAATGGAAATTGTATCAATGTACATTGTACATGTATGGATTTTCTTACTATTCATGATAATGATGATGAAGTTGGAGATACAACTAGTTATAAATAATTTATAACTATACTAGGATAACTGAATCAGGTTATGAGAAATAATCGTGCCCTTATGGACTAATCTGATCTATAATACAAAGGAACAATGTTAGACTTCTTCATGAGATAACAACATCTACAAAGCAATATGGATAAAAATTAATTTGTAGTTGGGAAATAGATATGTTACTTAGAATAGATATTTCTCACTTAGGTATGTAATGAAAGAGAAATATTATCATTGATGTTTATCATCACTATAGATATACAGATTAATGGAGGTAATTTATCCACAAACCCAAGGGAGATTAAGAAATATAAAATAAGAAATTGAATAATTTTAAGGATAATTTCATGGAATATATATATATATATATATCATGAGCTACGAGAAGATATGGAGATACCATTCTCGAGTCAAAGACAAATAACTATTGATAATGTTTCTATGTATAAATCCATGTTTACAATATTATCAAGGCATACTATAGACTACATACATAACCCATGGAGTAAGATTGATGATTTATTTGATGGGTTAAGTCCATTTCTCTAAAAGTCACATGTATCCAAAACTATCTAATCATATGAAGATATAGTCTCTTGTTATATCAATACAAAGAATGAATTATCTAAGTATTAAAAATATAAGGAAAATTAAGAGAAGAAATGAATTGTGGAGAAAGATACATATAAAAGGAAAAAGGGAATGAATTATTTTCCAACATGTGATAATTGTGGTATTAAAGGAAAAGTTACCTACCTAATGGGAATGTGAGGATTTTAAAAGTGTGTAGTGAAAAATCACCAAGCACATTATTTCACGGGAAAGAAAGAAGAAATAAATTTTCATTGCATTAGTTTTAAGAAAATTTTAAACAATGAAAATTAATGTCCCACACATCCTTGAAATATACCTCAGAAGAAAAAAAGGGATTATGGTCACGATTATGTTGTTACTACAGTCAAAGTGAAATAACTAATGTGATTTTATTTGGATTCAAGAATTATTTCAAAATGTTATATTACCAAAGTTATTATTATTATACTAATCATGAGATATATAATGATTGTACTTTAGTACTTCTTCTTTGATAATTAGAGGGCATATGTTAAATAGTACTGATGATCAAGAAAATTTATTCCGTGTAAATTTTATATTTTGGAACATGATTGTGGGAAGATAACCCTTAATATATTTTTAATATTGACGTAATAATGAAAATAATATATTCATGGGATAGTTTAATGACTGTGAATGTGTTTAGTGATTTGATGGTTTATTTTATCTTTTTTGATTTTACAACATGTTTCAATTTAAGAAACATACATGAGAATTTATTATATAAGTATGAATGTTTTCATTAAAGTTTAATGGTGATACATGCATTCATATATTTGGTAGAATGATATGAATTATTTTGTTTGAGAAAATATGAATTTAAAATGATATTGTAAATTTTGTGACCCTTCCTCTAAATCATTGATCTTTGAATTTGGAGAGAAATATTTTGGATTATCCTTAAGATTAACTAGTTATGGAATGAATTAAGTAAAAAATTTGATATATTTAGTTTTGGTTAAAATATTATTTATCTTTTTGGATAACGCGAGCTAAATATTTTGGTTTTGATAATATTTAAAGGTTTAAGGAAAGATATATGGATCATTTGATAAAGTTGTTTCAGGTATATAATTCATCTACAATACCCAACTCTTGTTTTATGAAATAAAGTTAAAATAGATCAAAAAACAAAAAAATTATGATATATATCTCATGATATGAAATGTAATCAAGAATGTTTATTTTCTCAAGTGATTATCTGAAGGAGTCCCATAACTACAGTGAAAATATTTTGAAAAAAATGTTACCTTCTTACCTTTTTACTAAAAAATAAATGGGATTCTTAACCCATCAAAGATTTATAGTTTTTTGATTATTAACATTACCATAAAAATTATCACTAAAGCTCTCCCATAGAAAATGATAGTTAGTTTTCTATTCCATTTCCTTATTTTCCTATATGAAACCCAAGTTAGTGTTATCTGAGGTGACCATTGTACTTCCCTCCCTAATTTTTAATGTGGAAGATTCATTTATTCTTTTTCAAATGTGGTATTTCCAAAATATCATTTTTTAACGTAAAACCACTTGTTTTTTATCCTATATTTAAATTGTGAGGAAAAAATTTATTAAAGCGGGATAATGTAACATCCCATGTTTTTATGTGGAAACAAGATGTTTGATCGAATATATGATATTCCATATCAAAATTTAACAAAAAACTAAATATTCTTATTTAAATGTTACCATTATAATATAGACATTATAATAGAAATAATGAATATGATTACATTAATAATAAAAAAATGGATTGAAATTTAAATATAATTATTTATTTTGTGACCAATTAAATATAAAGGAAGATAAAAACTTTTTAAAAATAAATAGATATATATTTCAAAAAAATAATTTAAATGAACACAAGTGTGTTTTATAAAATTAAAATAAAAAATTAATACTCTTTTTGGATTATATTATTCTAATATATATATAGTATATTCAATATGATTTTTAACATTCATTCTATTTTTTTTCGTGACATGATATAACAACAAATAAAATTTCATTCATAAAATATGTTTTTTTATTAAAAAATATTTTTATCGACTATTGTTGTTGATATTATTTTAAATCTAGTTTTTGATAGTGTAATAAATTATATTTGAAAAAAAATTCTTATTTTGAAGACAATTATAAATATTTACTATGATTTGTTTGGTAATTTTTTGATAAGTTCAATGTTTTGGTGAATAGTTAAAAAATATTAAATTTAAATTGAAAATAGATTTTTTATCTAAATAATTTATAGTGTAAATATTTTTTAAGTATGATTAGAAAAATTTTATATTATTTAATACAATTTAGTTTATTATAAGCAATTTTACATTGATTTTGGATATAAAAACATTTCAATATTTTAAATATTTTCACATTAAAAACATGTCTTAGCGTTCTGTCTGTGGTATTTATTATTAGTTAATTTTATCCAATTATATATTTTTATTTTTTTTAAAATAGATTCCTTATTATTAGTCATAAGGAAAATATTTAGTAAATATTTACCTTTTATTTTTGGATAACATGAATAGTAAAAGTAGTATTTTTTTAATTACCATGGTTAACAATAAATTTGGAAATTAAGGGGAAAATAAAATTAAAAATATTATAAAATTAACCTAAAACATGTCATAATTTTATTGGATGAGTGATGTTAGACCAAAATAATCATTTGGTCAATTTTACGAGCTCTTGGAGCCACATGGATGAATTTAATCATTTTATAGTATTTTATTTTAAGGAAAATAAAATATGTTGTACTCATGTTTTTAATAAGTATTACATTTTTCATATGAAGTTATTTAGAATATTTCATCCACTATAAATAGTAATTTCAAAAGAAAATATATAAGTTAGTCATTATAATTTATTATTATTATTTTTGGATGAAATAATTAAATTCAAGGCTGTGACAATGATAATGAAAAAAATGTTTAATTAATGGACATATCAAATAAACTTTGTTAAAGATGTAAAAATAAATATAATATTATATAATTAAGGTGATAAATGAATTTTCGAGATTATATTGACATATTTATTATTTATTAAACGTTTTGTTTCAATGATATCATTTTGTTATGATATTTTAAAAAAGGTATGTAATGAATAGTATCAAAAATGAAATTAATGATATTTTTACATAAATAATATTTTATTAAATGATATAAAATTTATAAAGATATATAATTAATTCAAATGATTTTTATATGACTTTATAAATCATCAATGATCCATTTATGCTTCTTTTTTAATTTTATAACTACTTTATTAACCATGAATGTGTAAAACTCAATGTTGTCATGGTAAGAGAAAAATGTATTATATAAGGGTTAATGCCAAAAGATAGGGATACAAATGTGACCTAAACTTGTATAAAAGTCATAGTATGAGAGGATATCAAACCATACTAATATTATATTTGAAACAACTCACTTTTAAAACATTAATACTGAAATTCATTTATATTAGTTTAATATGTTGAGAGTTTCCAAAATTTCACCGCACCTCAATTATAAAAGGGATCTGCCTACCTCCCATATTCACACCACTATGAACTTTATAGATCATCAAAAACATTCCCATTTATCTTACTGACATCCTTATATATATTTTGGAGATACTAGTATTCCAAAAATTTCAACCCTATACTCTTAAAAAGAGATATAAAGGAAGTCCATGAAAGAAGAGGTAATTGTTTTTACCAAATCATCTAAGTTCATTTTTTCTTCAAAATTCATCCGATTTTTTTCCATACTGAATTAATAAATCCTTTATAATATATATTACTAGATGTTATTATGAGTATGGGATAACCATATTCTCAGATTTATTCTTTTAATGAAAAATAAAAGCATCAAGTATAAGGACCTGACCTTATTACATACATAATATTGAATTTAGTCTAGAAAACACTTCCTTTTACATTGAGGATATTTTCACGTTTAGAGATTTAGAGAATTAGGAAAACACATTCATAACATTACACATTATTACAGAGTGAATACCATAAAAACAGTTTCCATTTTTTTCATAATATAAAACATTAAAACATAAAACAAGACACCGTGACAATTCTACAACATTTATCATGACTTCCTTCCTTGTCTTGCACATCCATTAACCTATGAAAATAATTTAAAAACTTGGTATGATCACAAAATATTACTAAGGGATGGAAAATAAGGGAAGATCACATTAGTCCATGAATACTTGTAACGCATGAAAGCATTTTCAAAAGACATTCTTGTCACCCATATATACTAAATTTGTGTAACATCAGATTTAAAAAATATCCAAAAAAACACAAGAACATAAATATAATCATAAAGTTATATTGGGGCATTACTTACATAATACTTTAACCATTCTTGGCTACCTTATAATTTGCAACCCTCACGGCTACCTTACTTTGTGTAACCATCACAATTACACTTGGAGTAACTATACGACCAAACTCTAACTTACTCATACCAAATGAATTAGAAGGAAATATAGGTCCCAAAATTTATCATAAACAATGCCAAAGAACCAAGACATAATCATTCAACATGAATAATTCCACAAAAACATTTCTTTGTAATTTCGTAAAACCGAATTTTAAAAGAGGTTTTTAAAAAGGAATGCCACTTATAAATTGCATACAATTGAAGAGAGACTTAATATAGTGGATGTAGTATATATATATATATACATTAAATACACATAAGAAAACATAATATACACAGAAACCATCACAAAAAAAAAATTAAATATCACATAAATAATGATGTAGAAGGTTAACCAAAAGAATGGAAATTGGGTTAAGAATTCCCTTACCCCAGGTCTGTCTTGCTTAAAACTTGTTTAAAATTCTTGTATAATGGTTAAAAAAGTGTTATTATTATTTTAAATAAAAATTTTAATGTTTATAAAATCTTATATTATCATTTAATATCATCATTTCACCTATCAATTGTTAGTATTTTGCACCTTGCAAAATTTTTGGGTGAGATCTTAACATGATTTCCATGATTGGTTCATGGTGGATGTTCTTGTTGATTGGAAGTGAAATTCCAGAATTGGAATGGAATGGTATTTACATATTTCCAATACCATAATTATACCATTTATATTTTTTAATTCTTATATGAGGATGATTCAAAAGTTATAACATTAATGATGTTCATTTAGATCATTTTAGTGGTTCTTTGATAAAAATGAACTTATTTCATTTTATAAATTAAAAACATGTGTTAAAAATAATTCCAGAACCATGGATGAGATATAATAAATATATTATAACATGGTTCAACCATAAAAATGGTTTCATAACCATACTTTAAAGACTTAATTAAAATTAAAACCACATCATCCACGATGTTGGTAATTCGACACATCACAAACAATGTTTTAATTATTTGAATAAGTGGGTGAGGAGAAAAATAATGATGATGAATTTTGCATGAACACGAGAACACCCAGAATATAAATTATTTCTGGATATTTAATGCCTATTGTGAATGAATATATGACAAATGAATAAGAAAATAATGGAACTGAAATTAAAATAATAATTGAGAAATCCCTTATAAAAATTCGGCAGCCTAACGGCTAGAAAACATGGTTTTAGAAAATATTAAAAAAAGAGGGGACATGTCTCACCCATCTAGAAATGAATCATATTATAGATTAGATCAAGAATAATAAGGAAATAAGAACATGGTATGGAAACATGAAAGTTATACCACATAAAGAGAGCATGAATGGAAAAAGAAGAAAATTGAGAAATTTCTTACCCTATAGAGTAACCCGAAAAACATGAAGGTTGTGAACTTGGGGGATTGAGGAAAACATGGTAGGACTCCAATAAAGGTAAGGAGGCTAGAGCTTCATTGATGAGGAATTGGGAATGAAGTTAATGAAGGAATGGGTTGGTATTTATAGGAAAAGTAAGGGAATATTTTAATAATTTCCAAGGGACACGTCATGGGTGGTATTTGCAAAACCATGGGCTTGACCATGGTATACGCCCATGGTATAATCCACTTGCGATACCTCACATATTATTTAACTATACACAAGTCAACCAGATTTATGACATCATTATTATATCATAAATGTTGTCATTAACACACTGAAACTAAAAACTGTATTTTTTATTATTCACTGAAAAATCAACAATTTCAGAGAAATTCTCAAAATACACCCTAACAATTTATAGATGTTTAGATTTCAAAAATGAAGTCCTTTTTTTAAAATAATTTTTTATATAATTTTAATTTAATTTTTAAATAAAATCATACTTACGCAAAAAATTAATTATTTAAAAACAATAACAACATTTATATCACATTGAAAAATTAATCAAGATGTCATTATCTTAAATCTATAATAAAATAAAATAATAATAAAATTTACTATTCATTAGGTTCATATTACTATTCATAAGGGTATGTTACTATTCACCCAAAAAAACAAGTTGGTTCCAATAGACTCCAAATAACATACTGAACACAATTATAGATGACAGTTTCTTAAAATTCAAAACATATAAGTGGAAAAGTTTTGTTTTAAATTCTAGTTTTAAATATCTAGTTAAAATAAAGTTCCATACATTTCTATTTATTTTTCGAAAAACTTGGGGTGTTACATTATCCCCACCTTCTGGAAATTGCTTCCTCACAATTTTATTTACTTATTAAACAACTGAGGATACTTTTCCCTTATAGCATTTTCATATTCCCATGTTTCTTCTTTAACCATGTGGTTTCTCCACAAAACCTTTACATGGCGGATTACCTTATTCCGCAATACCTTTTCCCTTAGATCAAGAATCAAAACTGGTTTCTCTTTATAAGAAAGGTTCTCTTCCAGCTGAACTACTTATGGGCTCAAGACATGTGATGAATCTGGAACATACTTTCTCAACATCGAAACATGAAAAGCATTGTGTACCTAAAACAAGATCGGAGGAAAAGCTACACAGTATGCAACTATTCCAACTTTCTACAAGTTTTCTAAAGGACCGATGAATTGTTGACATAGCTTACCTTTATTACCGAAATGCATAATACTTTTCCAAGGATGTATTTTAAGGAAAAAATGGTCACCTACCTCTAAAAAGAAGTCTTTATTTAGTTATCTGCAAAATATTTCTACCTACTCTGAGCTGTCATCATTTGCTGCTAGATCGTCCTCACATTCTCATCCCCTTCTTATACTAATTATGGCCCCATAAACTTTTTTTCACTAACTTTATCCCAAAATGCTGGAGTCCGACACCACTTCCCATACAAGGCCTCAAAAGGTGCCATCTAAATACTGGAATGAAAACTGTTATTATAATAAAACGCAACTAAAGAAATATTCGAATCCCAAATTTCCTAATAGTCCATTTAAAAAGCATGAAGAATATTCTCCAAAGATTGAATCGTTCGTTCTAACTTCCCATCTGACTGAGGATGAAAATTTATACTGAAATTTAACTCTGTGCCCAACGACATCTGATGTACCTTCCAAAAGTTATAAGTGAACCAGGGATCTCGGTCAGATACAATGGAAAGAGGAACTCCATGTAACCTGACAATATCTTATAGGTACAATTGAGAAAGCTGATCCAAAGTCATTATATCTCTAATAGAAATAAAATGTGTATACTTTGTTAGCCGATCAACAATAACCTAAATTATATTGTTACCTTGATAAGTCTTTGGTAGTCCCACCACAATATCCAGGGATACATTCTCCCATTTCCACTCTGGGAATTGAAAAGGCTGAAGCATCCCCTTCGGTAACTGCTGCTCTACTTTAACTTGTTTACACATCAAAAATTTCATGGTAAAATCAACAATATCTCTTTTCATTCCATCCCACCAATAATACTCCCGAAGGTATCTATACATCTTAGTACTGCCAGGATGAACATAAAATGGAGAACTATGTGCTTCGCACAAAAAATATTTCTTCAACTTCGAATCACTAGGAACACGCAACCTTTTTACAAATATTAAAACACAATCATTATCAAGATTAAATTCTAGCAACATACCCATTTTAACCAATTCTACCTTTTTTGTAGCTCGTGGTATTTTTTCTATGCTTGCATAATTCTGTCTTACAATGAAGACTGCACTGAAACCTGAAACAAAACATAGGTATTCCCTACACCAACATCTTCTAATCGAAAATTCATCAAATCATTAATCAAGGGATCATGTTCCAAACATAGCATGGTTAATGATGCATGATGTTTCTGACTTAAGGCATCCACCACTTTTTTTGCTTTACCATGATAGTAATTGATCGTGCAGTCATAATTCTTTATCAGTTATAGCCATCTTCTCTACCTCATGTTTAATTCCTTATGAGTGAATATATACTTCAGACTATTATGGTCACTATATATTTGACATTTGTTTTCGTATAAATGATACCTCCAAATTTTCATAGCAAAAACCACAGCTTCTAATTCCAAATCATGTGTGGGATAATTTATCTCATGAGGTTTAACTTTCCTCGAAGCATAGGCAATTACCTGATAATTCTGCATAAAAAAACACCAAATCCCTTCAATGAAGCATCAGTGTAGGTGAAAAACTCACCATTTCGGGAAGGTAAGGCCAAAACTGGAGCATTCACCAATCTCATCTTCAGTTCCTGAAAACAAACATCACATTATTCTATCCTAACAAATTTAACCCCTTTCTGTGTTAATTTAGTTATCAGGCTAGACAACCGAGCAATGTTCTTAATAACCCGCCGATAATAACCTACTAACCCAAGAAAATTACGAATATCTGCAACATTTGTTGGCCTTGTCCACTCATCAACTACTTTTTTGGACAGATCAACTGTTATTCAATCCTTATTTACAATGTTCCCAAGAAAAGAAATATCTTGCAACCAAAAATTACACTTTTTGGACTTTCCATACAGTTTCTTTTATTTTAAGGTTTGTAAAACAACCCTTACATGTTTTTCATGCTCCTCTTTATTTTTAGAAAATACCAGAATGTCATTAATAAATATAATCACAAACTTATCCAAGAACTCATGAAATAATCTATTTATATGATTCATGAATACAACATGTGCATTAGCTAATCCAAATGGCATAACAACAAATCTATAATTCCCATATCTTGTACAAAAGGATGTTTTTGGGATTCCATCCTCCTTCACCTTCAGCTGATGGTATCAGGATCTCAAGTAAATCTTGGAAAAGTACTGAGCTCCATGGAGATGATCAAACAAGTCATCGATATGAAGAAAATGATACTTATTTTTAATAGTGATGTTATTCAAATATCTATAATCAATGCAAGGTCTCATGGAACCATCTTTATTTTTAACAAACAAGACAAGAGCTCCCTATGGTGAAGTGCTAGGACAAATGAAGCCTTTGTCAAGAAAATCCTACAACTGATTTTTCAATTCAAGAAGTTCAATTAGAGCCATATGATAAGGGGGTTTTAAAATTGGCTTAGCATCAGAAACTAATTCAATTGTGAATTTGACTTCCTGATCAGGTGTGACATCGGGTAACTCTTCAGGAAATACATCAAGGTATTCATTTACCACTGGCACATCATTAATTTGAATAGTTCCCTTGTTTTCAACAATATGACCAAGATAAATTTCATTTCCATCGTTCAGTAGTTTCTCAGATTCTTGATATGTTATCAATTGTATGGTCTCATTCTTGTATAAAAACGAAAAATCATTCTAAAAAACAACTTCTTTAGATCTACAGTCAATCCTAGCATGATAATAAGAAAACCAGTCCATCCCCAGAATAATATCAAACTCAACTAAGGGTAATGAAACAAGGTTTGTAGGTAAAGTCTTTCCACATACCACAATAGAAATATTCTTATAATTCCTCTTTACTGTAACAATTTCCCCTGGTGTTTTAACAATAAGTTCGGGTCTCATTTGCTGAGGTGATATTTCCAATTTACCAGAAAATTTCTCAGAGATGAAGGAATGTCTAGACCCTGTATCAAACAAAACATTTGCAAAATCTGAGTGAACAAACAATGTACCTGATACAACTTCATTGTATGGCCCGACATCTACTGACATAGTCGCAAAGGATTTAATTACACCTTTCTACTTTTAGTCTGGATTCATTGAATCATTCAGATCTCTCTTTGGGTAGGCATTTGAATAATGACCCATTTCACCACATTTAAAACACTTTACTGTCTTAGGATCATTTTCATTTCAATCTCGAGCCATATATCCAAACTTACCACATTTAAAACACTTCTTAGTTTTTCTAGGACATTCTCTAGGGTGTTTCTTGCCACACATTTCAAAAACTAGAAATCAGATTTTCATACCATTAAATTTCATTGGATGATTCTTACCCATTGCTCACCAACTGGACCTCTTCTTCTCTTTGTTTCCAAAATGCACGTGATCATCATCAAACTCCATATCTACCCTCTCAGCACATCGGACAAGATTCTTATAACTTTTGAATTCACGGGAGGCCAACACCCTTTGATACTATGGATTCGGTCTTGAGTGAAATCGATTGACCACCACTGATTAGCTTCCCCTTCAAAATGATAAATGGAAAGACATACCTTTCGATTGTCTAAATATCCCATAACTTCAAATATCTTTTCAAGGGCTTTGATCCATCCTTCAACTGGTACTGGGTCAGAAGATCCACTAAATGCAGGAGGATGTCGTCTCATAAAATTTCCCACTACTATCATGTTCCGTTGTGGTACTTCTATTAGTTCTCTTGCATGGATGACACCACCATTTATTGCCTGCATTAGCTGATCCATTACTGTTACAAACTACTCGGTTTCAATCCCTACCATTCTGTGATGTAGTTCCAGAAGGATGTCATTCTATAAGTGCCTCTCCTCCTCAGCATCCCTGTTCCATCTGTAGAAAACCATTACGAACAAACATGTCTTAGATAAAGCAACATGGTAATATTTAAATTCTATAACATTTCAAATTAAACATATAGTGAAAATCATTTTTGGTATTCTATTAACATCACCCTAACCCCTAAAGTTATCTAAACCATCATCTGATACCAACTATAAGGACCCGACCTTATTATATACATAATATTGAATTTATTGAAGAAAACATTTACTTTTACATTGAGGATATTTTCAAGTATAGAGCTTTAGATAATTAGGACAATACATTCATAACATTACACATTATTACAGAGTGGATACCATAAAAACAGTTTCCATTTTTTTCAAAATATAATTCATTAAAACATAAAACAAGACTTCTTGACAATTCTTCAACATTTAACATGGATTATTTCCTTTTATTACACATCCATTAACCACTGAAAATAATTTAAAACATGGGATGAGAATAAAAGCTCAGTAAGGGACGAAAAAGAAGTAAAGATCACATTAGTCCATGAATACTTGTAATGTATGAAAGTATTTTAAAAATACATCCTTGTCATGCATATATACTTACTTTGTGTAACATGATATTTACACAAGATCCAAAAAAAACATGAGAACATAAATATAATAATAATGGTATCTTGGGGAATTACTTACATAATCATGTAACCATTCTTGGCTACCATATAATTTGTAACTGTCACGGCTACCTTACTTTGTGTAACCGTCACAGTTACACTTGCAGTAACCATACGGTCGACCTACAACTTACTCAGACCCAATGCATTGGAGGGAAATATATGTCCCACACTATATCATTAATAATTCCCGAGAACTAAAACATTATCATACAACATGAATAATTCCATAAAAACATATCTTTTGAATTTCTTAAAACCCAATTTTACAAGAGGTTTTTAAAAAGTAATGCCACTTATAAATTACATAGAATTGAAGAGATACTTAATAGAGTGGATTAAGTATGAATATATACTGTAAATACACATTATAAAACATTATATAAAAAGAACCCATCACAAAAAAATTGAAATAGCACATAAATAATGAAGTAGAAGGTTAACCCAAAGAATGGAAATCAGGTTAAGAATTCACCTACCTCAAGTATATCTTACTTCAAACTTGTTTAAAATTCTTGTATAATAGTTAAAAGAGTGTTATTAGTATTTTACAGAAACATTTTCATGTTTATAAAATCTTATATTATCATTTCATAACATCATTTCACCCTTTAATTGTTAGTATTTTGCCCCATGCACTGTTTTTGGGTGAGTTCTTAACATAATTTCCATGATTGGTTCATGGTAGATGTTCTTGTCGATTGGAAGTGAAATTCCAGAATGGGAATGAAAATGTATTTACATATTTATAGTACCATAATTATACCATTTATCATTTTGAATTCATACATGAGGATGATTCATAAGATAGAACATTAATGATGTTCGTTTAGATCATTTTAGTGGTTCTTTGATAAAAATGACCTCATTTCGTTTTATAAATTAAAACCATATATTAAAAAGAATTATAGAACCATGTATGATATATAATAAATATATTATAACTTGGTTCAACCATAAAAATGGTTTCATAACCATACTTGAAAGAGTTAATGAAAATTGAAACCACATCATCCACGATGTTGGTAATTCAACACATCACGGACAATGTTTTTATTCCTTGAATAAGTGGGTAATGAGAAAAATAATGATGATGAATTTTCCATGGGATGAAAACTTCTAGAATATAAATTATTTCGTGATATTTCATGCCTCTTGGGTAATAAGATATGAATAATGAATAATAAAATAATGAAACTCAAAATAAAAAAATAATTGAGAAATCCCTTATAAAAATTCGGCACCGTAACGGCTAAACAACATGGTTTTAGAAAATATTAAAAAGAGAGGAAACATGAGTCACCCATCCAGAAATGAATAATAACATATAGTAGATCAAGAATAATAAATAAATAATAACATGGTATGGAAACATAAAAGTTATACCACATAAAAGAGAACTTGAACGGAAAAAGAAGAAAATAGATAATTTTCTTACCTTGTAGAGTAACCCGTAGAACTTGAAGGTTGGGACCTTGGGGGATTGATGAAACCTTGGGATGACTACTATTAAGGTAAAAGGGCCATAGTTTCATTAAGGAGGAATTGGGAATGAATTTAAAGAAGGAATGGGTTGGTATTAATAGGAAAAGTAAGGGAATATGTTAATAATTTCCGAGGGACACCTCATGGGTGGTATTTGAAAAAACATGGGCTTTCACATGGTATAAGACACTTGGGAAACCTCACATATTATTTAACTATACACAATTCTACCAGATTTATGACATCATTATTATATCATTAATGATGTCATTAACACACTAAAACTAAAAACTGTATTTTTTACTATTCACCGAAAAATCAACTATTTCAGAAAAATTCCCAAAATTCTCCCTAACCATTTATTGATGTTTATATTTAAAAAATGAAGTCCATTTTTTGAAAATAATTTTTTTAAAAATTTTTAGGTTAATTTTTATATAAAATCATACTTAATTCAAAAATTAATTATTTAGAAACTATAACTGCTTTTATATCACATTGAAAAATTAATCAAGATATCATTATCTTAAAGCCATATGAAAATAAAATAATAATACAATTTACTATTCATTAGGGTCATATTACTATTCACATTACTATTCATAAGGGTAAGTTACTATTCACCCAAAAAAACATGTTGGCTTCAATTGAACTCAAATAACATACCAAACACAATTGTAGATGACAATTTATTGAAATTCAAAAAATAAAAGTGAAAAAGTTATTTTTTAAAGGATAGATATAAATATCTACTTAAAACAAAGTTCCATGCATTTCTATTTATTTTTAGAAAAACATGGGGTGTTACATTGAGTGTGTATACGTACAAGTTACCTTCTCCACATCGTGGTGTATTTTTTTCATCACCAATTTATATTGATGAGTATAATGATGTAAATAATGGATATATATATATATAAGACATGTGGCATGAAATTTATTCTGAATAATTAATATTCCATCTAAATACATTAAACATTCACAATTAAGTTAATGATATTGTCACTCGTCCATACGTACGACCTACAGTCTCCATGACGCGATGTGATTCATTTTTCATGTTAACTATTTCATAATTATTATAAAAATTTATATAATTATTAATATGATATCTATGAAATTAATATAATTTTAATTGTCAAATAGATACATTTTATTCAAAAGAACTATGACTTATATGACAAAATATTCATAGGAAAATGAATCAGTTTAGACCTGAAAACATGTTAATAATAAAAAATTATCAACAAAACGATATAAAAGGTTGATATATGATATCAGAAATATGGATAAGGTTGAGGTAAAAATTAATAATATTTTTTTAAACTATTTTAATGGAGGTGAAATCATGATCAACTAATGGAATGTGAAAGGTATGGGTTATTTCACAATCTCATTATTATTAGAGATTGTTCATGATTAAGCTTCTACTATAAAATATTTTTCTCTATGGAAATTTTTTCTAAAAATGTTTTAGAATATTTTTTTAATATTATCATACAAATTATTAATATATTTTTATCTATGTTTTAATTTTCAAAAAATGCTTTGAAAGGAATCTTTATTTCATTCTTTAAATGAGCTATATTTTGAATTTTTTCAAAAAAAAATATGGAAGGAATGTTTTTTAAAACATATGTGGAGTAAGAGGTATTTTTTCCTCCATTATTTCACTTTAATGTTTTGGTTCTTCCTTTTTATTGTTAGAAGTTTCTTTTCAAATAAAATTTTTTGTTTTATAATTGATCATATTTTAAATAAATTATTTCAAATAAAAAAAATTATTTTCCTAAATAAGTTATTAATGATTTTATTAGAGGATTTTCATATATGTTTAAATCTTTTAATGGATATTATTTTTAATTTAAGATTATATATTATGGTAATATATACAATATTTTATTGAATGGATTATGATTTGTTTCAATGTGGATATACTATTCAGACACCATTTATAATTTAAGTTTATTGTATTTATATTTTGTTTATTATATTCTCAATACAAGTGTTTATGTTATATAGGTGTCACCTATTTCATAAGAGTAATTCATTGGAATTGGTATGTGGAATGTAGTCCCCAATATATCCCCTCGATTCATTATAGGTATTATGAGAAATAAATGTTTTTGTATTATCTCAGGCCTTAACCATTTATGTATGAGGTCTTGGCCAAATAATAGATAGCATGTTTATGATGTTCAACATTATACTTTTCCTCATTATGAGATTAATTATTAACATTCCAGGTGATTATTATATTATTATAATATCAATTGATTATTTATATGGAATTATTTTATTGTAATTATTTTATTGTGCTCATGATTTTGTTTAAATGGATTGTGTTTTAGTTATTCACACTGCATTAATGTTTATAATTATTTATTCATGATATCTCCCATTTTACTCTTACCCTTAATGATCATATGAGATCTCCCCTTTCTTTTCTCTTATTTTTCTTAGTATTCCATGTCTTATATTATGATTGATAAACATGGATAAGATAAGAGAATAATAGTGTTCATAAATAAATAATTATATTTTATCATATAATTCCAATTATAATGTATGTTTAAGTTATGTATCTAGTATTCAAAAAGTATCAAAATATTTGGGGATTTGGGATGCCATATATTCCACCTAGTACCAATGTAATAATGTAACCAATAACTGTGGACTATTGGGGTTTGGTTCTTTATATCATCTATCATTTTTTATATATGAAACAAAATTCTATATAGACATGGATTAGATGAATCAATAGTGAGATCTTAAAAATCTAACTCATGATAATATTAATATTAATATGAATCTCTTATGAGTTTTTAAAAATATTTTCATAAAAAAAATATATTTAAACCTTTTCCCCATCCTAAATAATGAATTTTTATAATAAGAACCAACAAATATGAGTTTAGAAGCATGTATTTCATATTTTTACAATACCATAAATTTTTTTGTTTAGGTTTTTAGAGAATAAAAAATAAATAAATAAAAAATTGGAGAATTCAATTGATTTTACAAATTACCCACAAAATTGGGATTTAAATTTACACACTTAATTTATTCAAAAAAATTCATTATTTCAAGATGAGACCAAATTTGAACATTTTAGCTTTCTATACTTCATACTCATCCTTATATCAGGGGAAAAAATAAAAATAGTGGGATATGGATAAAAAAACCCTTAAGGGACCTAAAAATAATAGAATCTATTTAGTCTAGTTAAATGTTAAAAATACATGAAATATTTAACTTTTCCCAATATAAATTTAATTACATAATAAAAAATTCCCCATAAAAATCATTCTTTACTAACATAATGAATTTGATACCCTGTCACACCCCAACTGAGTTTGCTAGTTTTTTTTATTTTTCTAGGTGATTTAACTCTTGGTTAAGGATTGGGTTGTGTTTTTAGAGATATTTTTCATGTTTTATAGGATTTGTGTAGTTTTTAGCCTAATAAACTATTTTTTTGCATGGTTTAGGGATAAAATATATGGCATGTTGAGAACGATGATGTTATTAGTTTAATCACTTTTTGCCTGATTTACCTAGCACGACTTCAATAGTGTTCAGTCCAAACCCATGCAAGGATAAAGAGAAATTGTTTTTCTCTTAGGTAGTGTTTAGGACAAGGCTCATAGATTGCACATAGTTAAGGGAAACCATGATGACATAATGAGATAGCCCCTACAATTTTAAAATATGTGATTTTCATGGTTCCCAAACAATGTGGCCAACCCATTATAGTGTATTCCCCTTCCAGCAGGGTGTAGATGGTTAGTTCACAGTTTGAAAAACCGTGTGACCAAACCATTTTACATACCAATATATCTTATTACTAGATATTCCATGTTTTCTATCCCCTAATTATAACCAATTTTGGGTTTCTCACCCTCCTTTCTCCATATGGAAACATGAATGGTCTTCCAAACCACATGACATTGCATTATCCTTCTCTCTTTGTGGTCGTCCTTCCAATATAGGTAAGTTATTATTTGTTTTCTATAAATTTTACCTCTCTTATCTTCTCTCTCTCTTGAGATATTGGTTTATTCTTGGTGGGTTATCTCTTGGATGAACCCTAGAGGTAGAGTGTTGATGTTTTTATTGTATTTTTTGAATGTTAGGGTTTGTTGATGTTATCTTGAGTCCAAAATTTTCTGCTATGATAATTTTATTCCATTCACACATCATTGAGGTAGGTGTTTCATTCCTTTTATTTTCCATTACATTTTATTAATGCTTGATCATCCTTAAACATATTCTTAAAGGTGTTATTCATACCTATAATGTGTTTGTGTATTTGTTTTGGGATTAAATTTTCTAAATTTTCTGTGATTTGGTTTTATTATGTTTCTTAATTATTCCTATATGTATATATATTCATGGGTTTTTTTAAAAGTATATGGAAATATATAAATTTATTCATGTGTTTTGAGATAATTATTTTCCTTGTTCATGTGTTGGTAATTGGTTTTTCATTATGAATTAGGATTGATTTTGGGTTCTAAATCCTCTTGTGGTTTTGTTGAATTGTGTGAATTTTTGTGACTAATTGGTATTTCTAGTGGTGACTCATTTAATTGACTTCTAGATATATCTATTATTGTTTACCTTTGTGGTGCCATTGGATGTTGGCATATCCAAATGTTCATGGGGTGAACATACATATATGATAAAAAATTATAGTGGCCTTATATAAAAAACAAGCCTCTTAAAACAAATTTCGAAAATGCTTTAACTCCTTTTTTTTCTTCCCCAACCCCTCATCAAAAATGGTTCCTTAAAAACTCTAAGTGTTTTATAAAAGGATCCTTGGGTCTAAATGATTTGAAAATACGTTTCTAATTTTTTTTCTAAATCATGGACCATTTTATCACCTTAGAATGTGGTCTGGTAACTAAAGGAGATAAAGGCCCATTTGAAACCTTTCGATCATTTTGTGTTCTTTTGTCTTAGTTTTGAACATGATTATGGAAATTTAATTAGATTTGTAAATAATCAGGACCTGTTGGTACATTATGGTTCTTGGGAATGTGGTCTTGAAACTCATGTGATAGTAGATATATTTTTCACCTTTGTATAGATTAATATGTCATGGGAACCTCTATGGTTATCCCATTGAGGAGAGGGTCTCCACATAGTTTAAGTTGGAGTTTTTGAAGGGAATGCATGGTGGAATTTGTTAGTGGTTGGCCTATGTCACAAATGTGATGAACTCCTCATTCTTTATGTATTATTATGATTGGATGCATAGAAATTATTTAGAGGGTTGATTGATGGTTTCTTGTTGTTCCTGATTAGATGGACTTGTACCCTTAGATTTTTGGAGAGGCTAGGTAGGTTTTTCTACCAGTGAGGCTAGTTTAGAGCAGCCAAGTTCATTATTGACTATAGAGTTTCACCATACAAAAACTTGTGAGTAAAAATTTAGAACATCTAGAGATTTATTCTATAGATGTTTATGAAATGAAAATGAATATTATCTATATATAAAACTTTTATTGTTTTTTCTCATTTGATATTATCCCTAATAATTTTTTTGATGGTCTATTATGCTTCCTTTATCTTATGAACAATACTTTTTATCACTAGGTATGTATTCTTATTTGGGATTTAGTTTTAAAGCTTGGGTTTGAAATAGAAAAAAATATGAAATGTGGGTATTTTTTTAGTTATTTTTTATTATATAACCCAATTATGAATATTTATTTTAAACTAGAATTTGTGTAATGTTTCATAAAATTAAATTTATGGATTCTATGGAGCTTACCTACTAAGTTGTTTCTTTATCACACCCTATATTCCCCACTCATCATTAGTAGACCCATGCTGTTTTGTAGGATTAATGTTCTGGTTTAGGATTTTTTTCATTTGGAAAATTTTTTTATGGATGGTGGTGACCATGAAGTCACATGGAGATCATTTCATTTCTTGTTTGAATTTAGTTTTGTTTTTTAGATTCTATTTTGTTTCATTTTTTTTATTTGGACCATGTTGGCATTTTTATTTCATTTAGTGTCCATAGATTCTCTATATTTTTCTTCATACTCTTCTTTGGTTATTTATATTATATTATCATTGGATAAACCATTCCAACTATGATATCATCGATCCTAGACACTAGTTTTAATTATAGAATGATTGAGAATGCCACTAAAGAATCTCACAGGATAGTTCGGGTAGTGGGTTGGATGGAATCCCAGCCTTGTTTGTGACTAAATTGTGTTAGAGAAACACTTTATTGTTTTTGAGTTCCTTGTGGTATAGAGATTAGGATTTTTTGGGAATCGATTAGTAGTTTTGGGAAGGAAGAAATGAACCCTTTCTCATAATGACCATAAAATTTCCAAGGGTACATTGTTACTTTAGACTTTTGTTTGGACTATGTGGTTTAAGAGATGATAATAGAAGTGAACTAGTGCGATATAGTGAAATTTCATTGAGTAACAACCCATGTTGAGACCTATTACACAATTCAAGATGCTTCTTATGGTTTGTTCTTGATTAGGAAATGATCTTCTAAACCATATCTTTAGGTTATTTATGGATACAAGATAACTATTCCAAGGGATGTGGTGTGAGTTTTTTCATGGATTAGTTTAGGATAATGTGATTGGATTTTAAGAATGAAATGGTTTGGGGAATAGGGGTTTTCAAAAGGAAAATGATTTTAAAACATGGTTTTAATTTAAAAATAGGATTGGGTATTTGAATTGGATTTGAAAACATTGTCATGTTTTCGGAAAGTGGAATTACAGAAAAATGGGGTTAAATAGAAATAGAAATGGTGGTTTTTGAAAGGGGATTGTGGTGTCATTTTGTATTTTTTGGTATATGAAGTTGGTATTTTTTTTGAATGTTCATTTTTGTTTGAATTATAGGTTGATATAGATTTGGTTTTACGTTTATTATGTTATTTAGATTATGTGACCAAGAATCACCCTTATGGTTTCCAGGGAGCCTTATTTGGTCCTTTTCCCTCCCCATATACCTAGTGGGGTAGAAAAGTTCAGATATAATCAGTATTTTCTGGTCTTATATGGAGATTATGTCCTATTATAGGTTGTACAGTGGATTTAGAAAGTCAAATGTGTCTTCAAGTCATTGATAACTTTTGAATTCATGAGAGTGTGCTATTTTGGGCTCGTTTGAGGGAGTGAGACTGGATAAATGGGATGTTTTTTTTAATGTAATCATTGAAGTTTGGGATGATGTGGGAATTATATAATATCACATTTACCCAATGGTTCATGATTGAGTTTTTGAAGGTGTTAAAATTAATAGATCTATTGGATATTTAGCAAGACCAATGGATGGTGAAAGACTATGTTGACTACTTGAAGGATTTGGTCTTTTCTTCTCTATAGATAACTTTGGAAAATTTTTATAAAGACCGTCTATTATTCTAGAGACTAAATTCAGAGATTTAGTTCTTATTTATTTCTTCTAGGGATATTCAATTTGAGAAGTTGGTGGATGAGACATTTCTATCCGAGTTGGTTCCCATAGCGCAGTTGGTAGCAGAGAGTGAACTGATTTCTCTTGTCACTCATAAAGGTTCACTAGATGGTGAGAAGTGTGTATCAGAGGATACTATTATAGAAGAACCTTATTTTGTGTTTTTTACTCCAAATTTATCAGTCCCTTTATTTGTGTGCTTCCAATGTAGTCAGTTTGGGCATTCGAATCTGTCTTATCTTAATCCTTGCAAGTCTTGTCATAGATGTGTCTATTTGGGTCATCGGAAAATGTTTTGAAACTATTGTTTCGAGAAGAGGAAGTATCAGGTGGTAGTTTTCATCTCTTCATTGTGGTTAATTAGATTCTTCAAGACATTATGGATCTAGAAATAGGTTTTGGGGTGAATATTTTCCTATATTTTGGAATCATTGTGTGTGGGGTTGTTCACCTATTAGTATATCCAATATTGGAGTGGAGAGAGTATAACTTCCTATATTTTATTTTTCCAATTATTTGTATGTTTATTCTTCTTGTAAATGGATTGGTGGTTCTGTTTTTTTAACACACTATTGTTTTTCTTTATGAATGTGGATCTTCAAATGGTTATCCATTATGGATCATATTTGGTTTTTAGTTGTTCTCATTTTGGATACATTTTGTTCTTACGTAAATAATGAATTGAAGTTTGGTTGGGTTCATGTTTGGAGTAACTCCATGGGTTTCCACTTGTGTTGAGGGTTCATTAAGGGATGGATGTATATATATTGATCTATCATGGGAGTTATATTTTGGATTATGTGGTTTTATCTAGTTTTGTGTGGTGGGGGAACCCTTTAAATTTATTACACTATGGTTCTCCTCATTTTGGTTTTCTTAAATATATTCATTTTCGACTTGTTGAGTGAAAGGTCCCGTCGATGATCATGGTTTCATTTGGCCTCATTCAGATTGAGTTTATGTTTTTCTACCCATTCATCTGGGTGAATTTTTGGGGGCATAATGTTTTCCTAGTTTGGATAATTTTTATACCCATACCATTTTTTTATTTTATTTTATTTTTTTAATGGTCATTGGTCACTTGGTTGAGGTTCAAGTAATGTTTCATGGTATATTTTTCATGTTTTATTGGATTTTTGTGGGCTTTGGGAATGCGAATGGTTTATGTGCATGATTTTGTTGTAAACAATGTGGCCTACTAAATCTAAGGGAATTTAAATTATATATCTCCAATAATGGGTTCTCTGGTATGACACTAGAACTATTTGGTTCAAATTTTGTGAGGCCAAATAGAAATCAATCACAAATTGAATGTTGTCTATGATAAGGTATATGACTTGTGCATAACATGGGGAAACTATGTGAAAAGTGTGTAGGATCCTCTAAAATATTAATAGAGGATATATTATAGTTTAGTGCATTGTTTCCCAAACCATTCAGCCTCTTCATGCAGGTTTCCTCCTCTCCCAGTAGCACATAGATGGTTGGTGGACAGTTTGGAAAATGTACAGTCAAACCGTGTTACATGCCCATATTTCATAAAACTAGAAATTCCATGTTTTACCTCTCTTAATTAGAAACCACTTCTGATTTCTCCCCCACCCATGCTAAATTTGGATGCACTACGGGGCTCCCAAACCCCCTTCCCTTGGTTCATCTTCCTTCCTTAGTTTTATTACATCCAAAATAGGATTTTTTTCTTTTTTATTTTAGGTTAGTTTTAACCTATATAATCTTATCCCTCTCTTGGGATTTGTTTATTTCTTTGTGGTTTCACACTTGGATGAAGCCTATAGGTATATGATTGTGTTTTATTGTCTTTCTTTGTTATTAGGGTGTGTATATGTTCTCTTGATTCTTTTTATTCCTCCCCTAAGAGTTTCATTGCATTCACACATCATTGAAGTAGGTGTTTCAGTCATTCCATTTACTAGAACATTCTATTTATTTTTTATCTTTCTTAAATATATTCCTAATGGTGTTATTCATGATTTTATGGGGATTAGTGTAATTTTTTTGCGATTTAGTTTTGTTTATTTGGTGTGAGTTGGTTTTCCCAGGGTGTTACTAATTATTTCTATATGTATATTTATTCATGGTGTCTGTTAAAATTATAATGGACTTATAAAAATTTATTTTGTTTTTGTTTTGAGATAAGGATTTGACTTGGACATGTTTTAATAATTTGGATATCATTGTGAACTATTTTTTAGTGTTTTTGTAAATCCCCACGTGGCTTAGTGCTCATGTTTTATTTTTTGTGATTAATAGGTATTCCTATTAGTGAATCTTTGAATTTGTTTCTGTATATTTATTTTATGTTTTACCACTGATGTGCCATTGGATGTGGAGATATCGATATGGTCATGGGTTAAAAAGATGGATAGTCTCACAAATGATACTATCCTTATGTAGGAAACAACCCTCCTGAACTCGATCATCAAATTGCTTCTCCTCCTTTTCTTCTGTTCCCTAGCCTCCTCATCCCAAATGGTTCGCTCAATCCCCTAAGAGTTTTAAAGATGTCTAATTGGGGACAAATTATTAGAATAGTGGCTTCTAAAAGTGTTTTATAGGTCATGGAATGTTTGGAACCCTATAATGTCATTCTGTAACAAAATGAGATAAAGTCTTATTTGGAACCTTTTGACCACATTGTATGTTTTTATCTTGATTTTGAAAATGGTTTTTAAAAAAGGGATGGATTTTTAAATACATAAGTCTGGAAGGTACTTTGTGGTACTTTGGGAAGTTGTTTTGAAAATTATATGAGAAGTAGGCCCATTCTACACTTGTATATGGTTCAATATGTGATAAGAACCACTATTGTTTTCTCTCTACTGAGATGGTCTCCACACAGTTAGTGTCGAATTTTGGGAAAGTCATGAATGGTGGAATCTGTGGGTTGTTGGATTATGCCACACATGTGATTTTCTACTCATTCACTATGTAATATTACCATGGGATTCCAAGATGTTATCCGGAGGGTCAAGTAACGGTTGCATTATGGTCATAATAAGACAGATTTGTACCCCCGGATTTGTTGAGAGGATTGGTGGTCTATGCCACGAGTGAGACATATTAAGAGTAGTATGGTTAGTTACTGGCTATAGAGATACATTGTACACCAAATGGGGACCCTGAAATGTATACGTAAATTGTTTTCTTCTAGATATATTTATGAAATTCCCAAGATTATTATCTATATATTCCTAATTTATTTCTATTTCACTTTGGATATTAGTCTTTCTAGTTTTATTTTTCATGTTTATTTCGTTTCCCTTGTCTTCCGCATAACCATTTTTATCACCATGTATGGATTTATATTATGGTTTTGGTTTTAATGATGGGTTTAGAAATGGAAATATAATTTAAAATGGAAAATTAATGTTTGGTTCTTTAAAATGATAAAATCATATCTTATAAAAGTATTTGAAACTAATGTTTGTGGACTATCTTAGGAAAAGACATGTATGGATTATGTAGTTCTTACCTATTATAGTGTTTCATTATCACACACTACTTGTTCTATTCAACGTCAGTAGGCCCATGTTGTTTTTTAGGTTCATGTTTCTAGTTTGGGGTTTTCACTTTAGAGTATGTTGGTCTTATGGATGGTGGGGACTAAAAAGTCATGTGGAGATTAGGTTGTTTCTGATTTGGTTATAACATTTTTTTGTAGCTTTGGTTTTAATTCGATATTTTTGTATTGGGATTATATCATCATTTTTATTTTATTTTATGTATATGTATTCACTTAGTCTTTCTATGTACTCTAATTTGGTGTTTTATATTTCTTCATCATAGGCTAAATAATTTCAACTGAGATATCTATTCTTGCATGCACTAGATTATATGCTAAGATGGTTTGGAATGTCTCTTAGACCTTATCATGATCCAGGTTAGGGTTCAAGTTGGTTTTATTCCTTCCCTAGTTCATGAAAGACCAATTATTAAGCATATGAGAACGATGAAGGAATATTTAGGCATTAGGAACTCATAAAACATTTCTTTTAAAAAAAATCCTCCACCGATAAATGTTCATAAACATTCATTAACTCATGAAAGAAAATGATTTCCATAAAAATATTTTCTTAATCATAATATATCTATCATAAAGTATCATATTCATAACTAGTGTTGACACATTTTTAATCAATGTAAAAATAACTAAATCTTGTTAAATTTCATATGATTATCCAACCATGTTATTTTTATCATTTTTACCTTCAAAGACTAAATCAATACCCAATGCATGGGAGAGATATATTAGGCTCACCCATCATCATGAGATATTTTAGGATCACCTATCATCATCTATAACATGAATTTACTATATCATAATTTAAATATTTTTAATCTTATATGTTTTGATCATAAATGCCTATATCCTGTAAGAAAAAATAGTTTCAATTGTCAGATAATCATAAAGAGAAGTACCATTTTTATTTAGAAGGAGGTAAAAGTGAAAAATTAAAATATATAGAGAATGTGATAGACTTTAAAAATATATATTATATTATAAAGGATTTTTTATTAAAAATAGTTGTTATGAAATATGGAATGTGTGGTCAAGCCATAAAAGTTATAAAAATTAACTTTCCCTTTCTAAAAAAGTAAAAAATTACCAATATTAAAAAGGATGAATATATTACATCAAATACCACTATAATAAAGTAAAATATATTTGAAAATGTCCATAAAGAAATATTTGAATAATAAAAAATTATATAATTGAAATATTTAAAATAACCTAGGCATGAAAGAAAAGAGTTGGGAGGAAAATGTAAAAACATGATTTCTAAAAGAATTCCTCTTAACATAAGTCTATTAAAACATAATATCCTCTCTAACATAGAAATACTAAAATTGTATTAGATATATAATTTATATTTTTTTTCCTTTTTCATGTTCATTCAATTTCATTATCCAATTTATTTCATTATTTACCATATTTTATTTAGTGATTATAATATGTATATTCACATTGGATGTTTTGTGATTGTTTACTTTTTGACATCAAAACAACATCGGTGTGTTGAACATTCCCAAAGGGTCATGGTTTTTATATAATCCAATCAACATGAATTTTTTTTATATTTTGATCCTTATCACTTATTTTTATCCCCATTATGAACTCTTTTAACCATTACCATGGTGAAAATGTTTTATTAAGATTACTATTAATAATGACCAAAAATCAAGATATCAATATAACTAGATTTGAAAATACTAAATCCAAAATGAAAACCACTTTATAATATTCAATTTTCATAAGGCATAAAATTTTATTTTAATATAAATATAGAAACTCCAATGAAATGATTTTTTTTTAAAATCCCATTTTAATCATAAAAATGATTATATTCAATAATCAATTATAATCTGATTGTTATGGAATTAGTTAAATTAAGTGTTTAAAAAAAGAGGTATAATTTAACTATAAATTAAATACAAAATATAATGATACTTTTTAAATACATTATAATAAATGAAAGTTTTAATAAAAATCTATATTTTTCACTATTCACCCAAAAATCAATCTTTTCCAAAAAATATCAAAACTGAACCCTATGATGAATTAGATATATTGGATAAAAATGATGCATATTTATTAAATTAGAACTATAATATTTTTTATTTTATATTTTAATTAAAATATTTTTATATATGGATAAATAAATTAGTTAAATAAAACTATTCATTTTTTATTGAAACATTATATAAACGAAATATAAAAACATGATGAATATAAATCTATAAAAATGAATAATTTTGGAATAAAAAGATTGATTTTTTTCTAGGATTACCTAGGTAGTCATATTAAAACTCTTCAATATGAAAATTAGGTAAGATATAACAGGCCATTGTGTAAATAAAATGACCAAAATACATCAGTTAGTTAGAAAATAATGTCTCACCTATTTTGTGAGGTGTTGTGAATGTTCATGGAAGGTAGAATTTGGATGGAAACAAAATAAATATCAAAATTGGAATGTTTCTTCCCTAGTTGATTCTATTATTACACATTATTTTTTCCCAAGTGTATTCAATGATCTGTTAAAATATTAACATAATAATGAAACTATTTAATTTTGTCCAAAAGAGGAAAAGTCACATTCAACTTTTTAAAAGTCTCCATGTTATCCTTATCAAGATTAATTTCAAGAATTTTCATAATTTTTGGAAAATATTATAGTAATTGAGAGTGTTATAGTATAACCAAGGGAGTAATTAATGAAAAATATCCCCTATTATCAAAATTATATGTGATGTTATCATTAATTGATAATTTCAATGGTTGAGAAGAGTGATTAAAGGATAATCGATATTCATAACTAATTATTTTTTGGTCTATCATTGTACGATACCTAATTTAGGATCCACTATTAAGTGTTATATAACTAAAATTCCTTTTTTATTTTGGAATCATAGTAATTTGAGAAGGCAACTTATCTGAACCATTCATCATAATCATTTCTTGACTATTTCCTAGAATTATAACTTGAGTACTAAGGTTAAAAATAATTTTTGGGTAGTTTTTTATAATTTAAAATTATTTTTTTCATATAAAAAATTGGGTGTTCAAAACTATAAATATATTTGTGTGGTAGAGGAGGCCTACTCTGAGGTGGAAGAGGAAAAGGATTACCAAGACAATATAGGTGTAAATTTTTATTAAGGGGTTTCAAGTTTCCTCTGATCATTACTATAGTTTTATTTACTATCCTGAATTAGTATTATGGTTCAAGATACCTATACCTAAAATGAGATGTTTTCTCAAATGGATACACTAGAAATATTCTTATAAAATACTCATATCGTGTAAATATTTCTTCATATATCATAAAATTTTATATGAAAAAATACCATCTAGTGTGGGAGTACGTGGATATTGTTTCGTACCATTAAATATAGATGTTTTTATATAATGGTATTCATATTATCAATATCTCAGTCCATTATTTATTCTAGGGGATAAACTTTTACCTCTTTCACACCGTTTGTTGGTGTTATCGCTCTATGTATTTATTTTTTCTGAATTTTGATCCATGTGAGCTTTCATTTCATTATAAAAAAGTAGAAGTCTTATCAACTAGTGAACTATAAACCACAACATTGATCATGTAATGTTTAATGGGGAAGATTATCTCCTAGAATTTCTTCATTATCAGATGGAAACTAATTTGGTTATGTGGGAAACTAGTTTTAATTGTTTAGAATCTATCATAATATCCATGAATTGTGGGTCCTTGTGATTACTTCAATTAAACATACATACTTTGTAATAAATACATAAAATGACTTTGGGAATAAAATCTTTTAAAATTTATTTTAATTTTTAGCAAGCCCATAATAATGGTTGGTAGATAATTTATGTAGTGTTTGGTTATACCATTTAAAAAGAGAACGGAATATACCAATATTAGATAAGGTTATATATCAAACGATGGGATTTAATTATAGAGTAAATAAAAAAGAGATACTAAAGGGTTTCATGTGAGTCATTATTGGAATGATAATGGAATCCTGGAAGGAATAAAATAAGAACTGTTATCATTTTAATGTATAATGCCTCCTTGTGGTATTAGATATATAATGGTTTGTATATCACATGAAGGATAGTCAATTGTTTTATATCCATATTATCACAATATTTTATTTCAAATTCATGATTATAATGAAACTTAATTTAGTTAAAATTTATTTATTTCCATTCTAAAGGTGTTCATATTTATGATTTTATGAGTTATTCTAGAAGTCTAAATGTGTGTGTGTGAGATGTTTCTTCAAATTTTTGGATCAATTTCAAGAAACATGTATGTAAAATATCAATCCTCGATAGAAATGATAGAAATTAGGAAATTAATATTTCTATTTTGAAAAATAATATATAATGAAACATAAGAAATAATGTTAAAAAATTAATTCATAAATGGATAATAAAAATAAAATATGTTAGATTTAATACAGTTGAGATCAGTTTCTCAGGGGTAAAAACCAATAATTTTTTCTTACCTTATTATTCATATTTATTATATTTATTATTGGTTTTATATGTTTTATTAATTAATATATGTATTTATAGAAGTTTCTATAACTTTTTTGGTAAATGGAGTTGGTGGGGGTATTATTAGGGTGTGGGAGAGGCCACCAACTATATTCATGGGATCACTAGGTACCTGGTGTAGCAAATAGAGAAAAGGGGAAGTTTTAGTAATAACCACATGGAGGTATGTGGAATGAAATTAGGTGGTTGGTGGTCATTTTGTATTAGTGATATCAATATTTTTTTATAGTGAAGCTTCAATCAGGATTAATCAAGGTGGTTGCAAATTTAATATTCCATGAATTTTATTTTTTCATGAGGAGTGTGGAATGAGAGAATATTTAAATAATCCAAGTATACATGAATGAGAGCCTATAAGGTTCAACATTATATGAAATAATAGATAGATCAAAATATTATTAGAATGGGTTTTCTAAATAAAGGAGGTGATTATAAGGGTGAATTTGTGATAAATTTTCCATATTAGTTATGTACTTATTTTTTGATAGTGATCCATAGATTTTTTGTTCTAAGGCAAGGTGTTAAAATCCTAGAGTTGGACCCTTTTGAAAAAACTATAATGTTTTGTAGGAGTGGACTATGTGATAATGGATTTATTTATATATTCTCTTTGTGGGACAACATTGAAAAATGGTATCAGTGTTGTTTATATACCTTAAGAGTTAAATTTAGAGATTAATTTTTGTATTCATTCATGATAAAGTATGGACTGATTTTTACGGTTTAGTGGGGCTATTAGTGAAATAATATCATATTTATATCTATAGTTTGACCACTGATAAATGAAAAACAATTGGGGTTCAATATTTGTCCTAAATTATTATTTTTTATGTTTTTAAATTTTAGAGGGAATTTTAATAAATTTATAGATACGGGTCAAATTAATAATTTATGGTTGAAAATGGTCATGGATTTATTTAACGTTCTATTAATATAAGAACTATAAGTTCAACATAAAGTTTAATTATTGTATGAAATAGAAGTCTTTTTAATTATGACACATTTATTAATTAAATATTTAAATATTTAAAAGTTAATGTATGCTTGTTTTTTATGTTTTTAGGGGAAAATATTAGTTAACATGTAGAAATATTCTCATTATTTCATTTTTTAAGAATAAATAATATTCAAAATAAAATTAATTCAGGTGTTTCAAATAGGGTGAACGATTTTTAGAATTTTTATTTTTTTTGAAGATTATTAGAGTTTATTTTTGTTGTTTTTTATTATTTTGAATGTAGGTAAAACAAATTCCATAGTGTTAAAAAAACTACATCATGGTTCATATCTATAATAATATATTCTAATGGAAAATAGAAAATAACCCAATTGATGACCAAGGTTTAAAAAAATATCATAGTTTTTCTTGGAAAAAATACACCAAATTTGATTTTTAAACTATATATTATAGTTATTTGAAAAAATAAAAATTCCCTTGTGAAGTGAAATACCTATGGTTCAAAATCATGTTTATATAATGGAAAATTGTAACACACCATGTTTTCTTGTATCAATTATGGATATTGTCATTAACATGGGAATTATTACTTCTCTATACTACATAAAAATAATGGTCATGGTTTTTTAATGAATAACAATAGATATTGATATTGTTTTGGTTTCATTGTAATTAATATGGATTCAATTAAGTTGATAAATTATGAAAAATACTATCTATGTACCACCTTATCGTGTAATGTTTTAATAGAAAATCTAAATTTCAGAGTTTTTCTTTACAGTAATTTTTGTTTCCAGATATGATACTCTATCAAATAAACTTTAAATATGTAGATTATTTCAGAGGTGATTTAATGATAGGATTTGATACAATTTTTTGAGGTTATAATTAGAGATTATGGAGGTTGAAAATATGTTTATATTTTTAATTAAATTTTAACATTTAAAAGACAAAGAAGGTTGTGTGCTACTCTATGAAAATGTATGAAACAAAAAATCATTTTATAAGGAATTAGATATATTAGAGAATGTAGATACACACATGGGATAGGAAAAACAATTCTAACCATTCCTAGATACATATTCTTGTTGGGGATACTTTATAAAAATTAAATATCCAAGGCATACATCAAATAAAAAGAACTACTTTAGTTTTATGGTGAATGTTTGTGTTTATTATTATATTTTTATGAAAAAATATTTTTCTATAGTTTTATAAAAATCCATGTAAAATTTTAAAGAAGCTAGTTATTCTAAAATAATTGTCTATTTATGAAACATTATAGTTTCAATGATCAAATAGAAAAATAAGAGGAAATACACTATTGAAAACATTTTTTAGAGACTTTCATCGATGGTTAAACACACTATCAAAATATAAATATTGAAGAAAAATCATTTAATTTTGAGGGGAACAAAATATTTATTGATATAAAATTGTAAATATATATGTTTAATTGAAAACACTACTTGTATTTACTCATTATATTTTAGAGGTGGATCATTTGGAAATTCATGTTATCATGCCACGCTAATGATAATCCAATTAAATTTAAATGATAAACCTTCGACATAATTGTGTTTTCATTGGTTTTTTGGATGTGTATATGAAATCACTGAGATAAATTTATTAACTTCATATTTTTTTTAAATGAAAATAAATATGGAAGAAAACTATTTTCTATGATGATAACCATTGAACAATGTTTACTAGTGAAGAATGATAAAATATTTTTATACATTGAATCACCCCATTATTAGTGAATACTTAGTTTGTAAAATAACTAAATTTCATGTAAGTGATTCTATAGTTGTTATTGGAGTTGTTTATAGGTTTTCCTTAAATAAATTAATGATTTTTGGAGTTTAAGTTTTTAATACTCTATTTTTTAAATGATTCTATAAGTTTAATTTCTAGAGAATAAATGGATAATATTTATTTATCAAATAAGAAATAGTTATAACTTATTTGGAGAAAAAATAAAATGTATGTAATAAAAAAATGTTGTTTTAATTTCTCTTAAAATTTAAATAATTAGTTAAATTTTTTAATGATGTTCATACTCTAGTCACAAAAGGTGTTGTGATGACTCTAATTGGTAGAAATAATGTTCGAAATTTGTAGACATAAATGGGATACAATCATAGCCTCAATTTTATAGAAAATTTTTATTGAGTAATTTGGGACCAGGATTGTGAAATTAAAAAATTACAAGACATGAAATATTTTTGAATTTAGTGATAGAGTAAAGGAAAAAATCAATATATTTTTAAATCTCAATTTGAATTAATTTATATTACTAATAGAGTAATAGTGGATGATTTTTATATTAGATTTAATTATATTATAATATTTATAGAGTATTTAAAGAAAATCTTAACTATATTATGATTTTAAGGTTCCATTTTTTTGTTTGAATCATTTAATTTTTTTGTCAAATATTTATTATTTGGGTTTTATTTCATTTAAAATGAGTTTGATGACCCTATTTTTAGGGTGGGTTAGGGGTTTAAGGGGTGTAATGTGAATAACATGTGAGTTATGATTACAGAAAAAATCAATGTCATAAAACCAATACATGATGTGAATTTATTTTCGGCAGAACCTATGATTATAATTCCGAGACAGAATTAATTCACACCATAAAATATTTTCACATTATTTAAATATGATTTTCCCTATGTAGTCATGTCATGAAAATATTTATCACCACATGTAAATGTGTCCTAAAAATATTTTTCAACACATGTAAACATGTCATGAAAATATTTCTCCCTATGTATAGACATTTCATAAAATTATATTTAACCACATGTATAAAATTCATGAAAATAAATTTCACCCAGTGTAGAAATTCCACCAAAATATATTTCATCACATGTATACATTTCATAAAAGTATTTTTTAATACATGTAATAGGTCACAAAATAATATTACACAACATGTAATAATATTTTTAATTTTTTTAAGGGAGGTGATGGACTTTTTGGGTAAACTAGTAAAATATGGGATATGAATTTATAATGAAATAAAATAAATACACTTCATTTATTTCCCATCCCATTACAATCCCCACCACCTTGACATTTTCAAATGCCTTCACTCTCCACTTTAGAGCCCATGTGGATACCCTCCACTCTATTGAATATTTCCTATGGACCACCACCATTGACCGAAAATCCTTTCACTTACATTATTCATTGAATGAACACCTTCCAGGGATTATTTTTTATAATATTATTTGAACATGATGATATAATATGTCAGATCACAAATCTCTAGACCTATATTTTTAAGGTACTACAAATGGTTATTATTTGGGTTATCGATCTATTGCTAATGGGTTTTTGAGTTCTCATTGAAAGAAAAGAAGAGGTCAATTTCTATGGAGGATATTGATTTTTTTCATGGCCTTCTCTTACTTCAAGGTGTGTGGTAAAAATAGAATCCCAATTTTTTTTGATTTAATATTTACATTGTATATACATTTGGTTGGATTTTTCCACCATGTCATGTCCAAGAACAAAAAAATTTACTAAACCCTATTATATAGTAATTTATTTTTAAAACTGCTTGTGGATCTCATTGGGATCCTAGATATAGTGATTGAGACCTATGGTCTCCCAATATGTGTTTTATACTTAGAACTTGTTTTGACTTGGTTTTCATTACTTTAAAACCCTATGATAAACTGGAAAAAATTTATTACTTTTTTTCCAACATATGATTTTAGCAGGAAATATTTTTCAGATGAATTCTTGTCATAGAATCACTATGAAAATGGATTAATTATTTTATTCAATAAGTGGTTAAATAGTAAAAAAGGTAATTAAAAAAAATTAAAAAACTGGTCTTGTGCGATTGTATTCCTATATACTTATTATTCTAATATAATTTCTTTTTTGACATAAACTTTTGAGACATGCTGTGATGATTTTATATCAGGTTACACCATGACACATGATGCGATGCTTATATACTAGGAAATACCCTAACACATCTTGGGATACACATATATTAGACTAGTCCATGATATATGTTGTTAGGAATATATACCAGGATAATCCTTGGCACATGGTGAGATGCTTATATAAAAGGCTTGGGCAAGTGATATGTTATATCGTGTGTATGCAGTTTGGTTTTTCATGGTTGTGCTACATGTTAAGAGACATTGTGTAATGGTGCATAAGAATTTATGTTTTGTTTCATGGTTTTGGTTGGAATGTCTAGGATACATGCTTAGAGACATTCATGTAGGGTGTTGAAGAAGGTTAATTGATGTATTATATTAACTGTTGAATTAATTAATACCCATGTTACTCTCTTTCTTGCATACACTATTTTTGTTAGACTGGTTTTGTTTAGACATGGTAGTGTCATCCTACTATGTTTCAATCATACCCTACTCAGGCCACCATTTCATACCAATGAAGATTACATGGATATAGGATTGGACATGGTCAAAGTACCTCAGAGGTAATTGATTTCTTGCTATATGGTTTGGTGTTTGGAGATGGGACAAACATGAGGTTCTGGACTTGGGCCTTCCATGTATTTTTTTTAGTATACATATTCTTTTATTTGTATGATATTTAGGACTCATTTAGAATCATTCAACTTGTCATTATTTTATTATATGGATTTATTCAGTTGGTATTTTCTCATCTTCAGTTGTATGATTAATTATCCATATTTTTCTATCAATTTTCACTCTGATTTTTTTCTATATTATATCTCTATACCATGGGGGTATAGTCTCTCCCTTATATTCAAAACATTCATAATGCAATTTGTTATACTCTAGTATATGTGTATGTGCGCTTAGGGTCATGTAACCAACCTATTTTAGCCACATAATAATGTGTCAGACCATAGGACATTACAAATAATATCTGAGTGTCAGGATTCATTTTCAATTTCTTTACTATTTGAGGAAGTCAAAAAGTAGACTAGGATGTGTCATGGATTTATAATGATATTTTGCATGGGATTAGTTGACACACGAACGAGTTAAAATCTGAGATCCCATGGATGAGAATGTTGATCATTATGTTTGTTAGGGTTTGATGTTATTTCCCCTTGGATGATTCACACATTGTGTGATGTTATTGATTCTTGAGATTTATACTCATGGCTTAGTATGGTATGAGAACAGTATGCATGAATTAGGATAGGAACATATGGATATATACTTACATGCATTTTTCATGATAGAGACATATTAGTTTCGTGTGACAAATTTATCTATATAAACTATGAAATGAAACACCTTTTATATCTGACAAATGAAATAAATGGATTTTCATTTTGTGCAAAATAACTTATTAATCCATGTTGAGAGAGACCATGATCTAGTGGTTCTCAATTGTTGTCACGTTTTGAGGTTGACCTTGTTATTACAATGTGTTCTAAGAGTTTTTTTTGTCTGTTAGAGAAAATTCATCAACATCATCTTTGAATTGAGCATCAGGAGAGTGGTAATCAAAACACTCCTAACATAGATGTTACAAATATTCCAGTATCTCCAGAGGTTTATATAGATTTTTAGATTCATAACATATTTCTGAGGGTCATGAAATCCATGGGGAGGGAGACTACTCAAACTGTACCTTAAATGTTTAAAATGATTTAATTTGTTCAACATCAGAATTCACCTATATTTATATGGGAGTTTTTCCCTCATTAGTATGATTTGTAGATTGAGTCAACCCATTATATTTTCAAGTACCTTAATACATAACAATCAAAAAGGAGAATATTTATTCTTACATGATTTGAGTACTATCCAAAATTGTTGGGGCCTTATTGAGAAATATGGGTAGCAAGATGAGTTAAATTGGAAAGAAGTAGAGTTAATGTTAATGAGACACCTATATCCATAGATTTTGAGGTTTCAAAAGGCTTACACGTTCCCCTAACTAGAATATGAGCTCATGTTAGAGATAAAATATTCTTGATTCTTCACCAACTTGCAGTGATTTATGAAATCCTTATATTCTAATGATAATTCTCAGGAAAAATGTTTTCTGAATGGGATTTTCTATGAGATTAGGTCACTTGTGGACATATTCAGTTTGATCAGATTTGAGTATTTGATGAAAAATATAGTCAACAAACAATGGAATATAATATAGGTACTGAGTAGTGGCCATATCATTTCAACACTGTGAACCGGGAGCTCTTCATCTGGTAGAAATAAGTGCTTCTATGATAGTTTTCCTCATGGAAATAGTGGAAAGAATAGTCAAGGTAGTCAGAAACTATCTCAAGATAATTTTCCATTGCATTTCTATCCGTGTCAAATGGTTTTCAAAAAGAATCCTTAGTTTCTGTACCGTACTTTAGTGTGTCATGATTGTGGAAGACTAGGTCATCCACAAATGTTTTCTTTTAATATTTAAAATAAGTGTATATGATGGGGATTAGGACAGACACATGAGTCATGGATGCGATTAGATAACCCTCTATATATATTTTTTCTGATGATCTACAAGTCATTCTAGCCAAGGTAGGGGATTTGGTACCCTAGAGAGGAAGAGGATATACCACTGAGATAAAATAGTTAAGGGGAGTAAAACTAGATCCTTAGGGAGAAGGGAGAGTGAGCTACATACTATAATGTTTGCTCTAACAAGTTTGGATGAAATATCTTCTACTATAAGAGGTATGATTCTCATTTCATCCACCTTATCTTGCATATTTTATGATGTAGAATCATTGAGTTCCTTTATATCTATTATTTTAAAAAATGTTTTGGGTTTGTCTGTAGAGATCATATATGGTGTCATGACTATTCACACACATTTGAGAGTGTGGTCATAGGGTATCAAAAATGGAAAAGAGTGTTCTACCGAAATTAGTGGCTATTTTTTTCATTGAGATACTTGTGTGTTGGAAATTATTATATTTTATTTGATTATTGTTATGGATTTGATAATTATATATCAAAATCATATCAACTTTTATTAAAGGAGGGTTACCCATCTGTATCTATATGGATGTAGCTATACTGAATAGGGTGAGTGGGATCTTTAGGCTCATCGTAAAGGACATGTTTAGTGTACGTTGAATTATATCATGGATTAGATAGTATTCCTTGTTCTGGATATTGTAAGAAATTATCAAGATATTATTCCTCAAGCAGTGGACCATTTTCAAGATTTCTTTCATAAAGAGTTATCTTGATTACCACAAGACCAGGATATGGATTTCATGATTAAGTTGGTTCTAAGAGATAAGACAATATCCATCCAAACATACATGATGGAAGTGTGATAGCTTCTTGAGTTGAAATTTCATTTGGATTCTCTCAATGAAAAGTGTTTTATATAGACAAGTACATCTTCCTGGGGTTCTCTACTTTTTCTAAGAATGCTAATGGGAATATTTACGAATGTGTTGATTATTAGAAACCAAAATGGATGATGGTCATGAAATGTTATAACCTTTGGGGTATTGATGGTCTCTTCTATTATTTTTTAGGTACCTTGATTTTCTCCAAGATCAGCATGAGATTGGGGTATCATCAATTGAGGGTGAAACCAACAGACATATCCCAAACACATCTCAGGAGAAGTTATGTCCTATATGAGTTCTTAGTTATTTTGTTCGGTCTGAAAAATACATTGGTAGTATACATGGATATGATGAATTGAATCTCATAATCATTACTATATTGGTTTGTGGTAGTTTTTTTGTTGATGAGATCTTAGTGTAATCCCAGTCGGTAGATGATCACACACAACACCATGATATCGTTTTATGTATGTTAATGGATAATGATCTCTATGATAATATATCAAAATGCATATTATAGATTGGTAGAGTAAAATTAGTGGGCTATGTTATCTTAGATGCTGGTTTCTCAACTAACCAATAGAATGCTTCAATTGTTCTACCTTAGGAGAGACCCAAAAATTTCATTGACATTCGGGGTTTTCTTCTTCTATCGGGTTATTATAGGAACTTCATCCAGGGAATACCCCATTTAATAGAACTAATTTCTAGGATGACCAGTAATGGAGTAAAATTTTTTGGTCTAATTATTGCGAGAGTGAATTCCAATAGCTAAAGAAAACGTTGTTCTCAACACTAACCCTCACCTTACCCAAGTTTGGTAAGAAGTATAGTGTATTCTATGATGCATCTATAGTTAGAAGAGGAGTAATTTTGATGTAGGAGGACCAAGTGGCTTCTTTTGTCGCTAGAAATTTCCGACCGCAAGAGAAGAATTATCACACACATTACCTACAGTTATTGTTGGGGGTTCATTCCATGAGATGTTGAAGACACTATCATTTGAGTGAGAGGTTTTTGGTGTACATAGACCACATGAGTATCAATTATTTATTTTCTCAGTGAGACCAAAACATTTTTCATAGGATGTGGGTTCAGTATTAGTAGTATTTCAACTTCAATTTTCCTGCAACAGTAGGAAAGGAAATCATTATTGTCGATTTATTGTTTCAGATGATGCATATAGAGGTAGTACAAGAATATTACAGTGAGTGGTGGCTAATGACCATCTATGAAGATATGAATCATGTTGTTCATGAGTTATAGGGGTGATTAGATCTAAATATTATGTCCATTATACCCATGTTTCATGACCAAATCAAGATATAGAAGATATTAAATTTTCATGGAATAGGATTGAGAAAAATCTTATGTGGCCGGGAGACACCATCGAGATGGTCTATTCCTAGTAGAAATTATCTTCTTTCCTATATCTGGGTATGGTTTTTTATAGGCTTGTAATAGAGATAATGATAGAGTTTCATTCTTATATATGGGTGGTACATCTTGGTTTGATAAAGATATATCATGATCTCTATAGAGAGTACTGGTGGATAGGGATAAAAAGAGAGAGAGAGAGAGAGATTTGTGGGGAGATGTTTCACTCATCAGAAGGTGATGATAGAGAATTAAATTCAGTATAGGATATTGTAGATTCTACCCATTCTAGAGTGGATGTGGGATGATTTCACTATGGATTTTGGGAAATAATTATCAATAAAACCTTGTAAGAATGATTTAATATGGGTGATCTTATATTTATTGATGATGGTATCCCACTTCTTATCTATAAGAGATAACTTCAATAGTTATGATCTAGGTAGTCCTTATATGGGTGAGATATTTTAGCTTCACTATGTTATGAGGATAATTGTTTCTTTCCAAGGTCCACATATCAAAACCTTGTTTTGTAATGGTCTTTAGAATGCTTTGGGATCACCGTTTACTATCATTATAGATACCCATCATCAAACTAAAGGCTAATATGAGCATATCAGGTATTGAAGTATATTTTTTTGGTAAGCAATTCAGATTTTAGTGGTTCTTTGGATAATCATTTGGATGTTAGGGTGTTAACCTATAATTATATGTTGTAGACATCAATCCAAATAGATCATTTTGATGCATTGTATGTTGCGAAAAACCATTCACCTCTTTTTTGGTTGTTGGTAGGAGAGGAAGAAATTTTTAGACCTAGTCTCATTCAAGAGACGTCCAAGTATGTTCAACTAATCAGAATGTGGTTAGTGACCTCAAAATATTGATACAAAACATATATAGACCGTTGGAGATGAAATATGGGTATTGAGGTAGGTTGAAGAGTTTTTGTTTTGGCGCCACCTAGACTACAAATATGCAGTATATGAAAACAAGGGAATCTAGAACACATAATTTTTAGGATGTTTTAGATATTAGAAACGGTTGGTCCAATGGAATATCGTTTATCGCTTCTACATCATTACAGTTACATTCTTTATTTTTTTATTTTTCCATAACATTAGAGATACTATTTTGACCCATTTAACATGATATACATTTATTTTGTAGATGTGGATGTTGATGCATCATATGAGGGTAATCTAATTCGTATTATTGACCATAGTGAGAATAATCATTAGGGTAGAACATGATTCTAGTAAAAGTATTTTGGTATCATGGTTGTGTTCAAGAGGATTTCTTAGAGAGGGATTATAATGTGTGAGAAAAATGGCTATACATGTTCACTAATAACCCATAGACAATCATGGAGACACTTGAGGGTGATATATTATATGGTTTAGAGGTTATATGATCCCATATTTTTCAATTTATGATTTATTTTTAAATTTTTGTTTAACTCTTTTTGAGTTGGGTTGTATTTTGGTTAAACCGAGTTTGATGAGATTATGTTTGGGGTGTGTTAAGTGTCTCATGGCGTGCAATAGGAATAATAGTTGAGTTTTCTGTTGAAAAAAATACACATCATGATCCAAATTCACGACATGATTTTTTTGAAGAACATGTGAATATAATTTAAAAAATAATTCATTCACACCCTTGGAAAATTAAAAATCATGTTAATACTTTATTTCATGTGTATACAAGTAAAAAACTGATTTTTTAACATAAGAAATGTTTTCATGAATATATTTTTCACCACATGCAAACATGTCATGAAAATATTTTCCACCATTTATAGACATGTCATGAAAATATATTTCACCACGTGTATACATGTCATGAAAATATTTCTTACCACAAGAAGTAATGTCACAAAAATATATTTCACCATGTATAAATATGTCATGAATGTATTTCTCACCACAAGTAACATGTCCCATAATCATATTTCACACCATTTAACATTATTTTTAATATTTTCAACGGATATGATAGGATTTTTTTGGGAAAATAAAAAAATATGGAAAACAAAAGTTTTATGAAGAGAAATAAATACATGTCATGTATATTTTAATCCCAATATCAGTATAAACACATATTGTGTTGATTTTTCTAATGGCTTCACCCTCTCTAATGTAGGGTATGTGTAGACACCCTCTTCTCTACTGTAGATGATCAACACAACAATATCATTGACAAAAAATAATTCTTTCACCTCTATATTTCACTGAAGTCATTTTTTTAGGATTATTTAAGAGATTCCTGTTTGATTTTAAAGCCAGTCCATGTAGGATCTTAGATCTTTAGACACATATTTTTAGGTATTTTTTCTAGTTCTTCATCCTATTCTTGATCCATTGCAAATGGATTCTCTGGTTCCCATTGAAATGAAGGAAGATCCAAATTACAATGGAAGACGTGGAATTTTGTCACCACCTTCTTATGATTCACAATGGGTTGTCTAAATCTAATCTCTATTGGTCAGATTTAATTTCTCCATAGTATATGAAATAGGTGAGATCATATCGGCACATCATGAACATGACCAAAATAAATTTATAATCCTTATTAAATAATAATTCATTTTTAAACCTAATTTGGGTCATTTTGGGTTCATAGTCATAGTGAGTTAGATCCTCACCTACCCAATAGGCGTGATGAACATGAATATTCTTGAAACAAGGTTTTCATTACTTTAGAGACGTGTGAAAAACATAGATAAATTTTATTATTTGTTGGATTATATATTATTTTATCATGAAATTTTTTTAGGAGATTTCATGTTATATGATCTCCTTGTAAAATGGTTTATGTAATTAATTTCATAAATGGATAAATTGGAAGTCAAATTGTAATTATCAAAATTAACCATTTAATATTATGTATATATATTGTGATATAGTCACTATTATGATATACTTGTTGTTTTTTTACATTTTCTTTTGTGATATATACTTGTGACACATGTTTCAATTCTTATATACTATGCAAGGCCATAAAACATACTATGGTGCTTATGTTTTGGGATAATTGATACCAAATGTGGTGATACTTATATATTGTACTAGTCCCTCACACTTTCTATGAAGCTTATATACATGTCTTGACCATGGAACATGATGAGATGCCTATAAAGTGGGATTTTACAAGTTATATGTCATAAAATGTGTATACAATTGGTGATTTCTTTGTTGTTTTATATGCTTTGTGATATTCATGCATGGTGCCAAATCAAGCTGTTTAGTTTTATGGTTGTGGTTGGAATAGTTATGCTACATGCTGGAATATCTTCTAGATGGGCACCAAAGTAGGTCGATTGAAGTATTTTATAAATTTTTAATTTAATTAATACACATATTATTCACATTATTACATACAATGCTTTTATCAGATTATATTTGATTTAAAATAGCGGTGTTTATATATAGAATTTTACTCTTTTAAATAAACTATCCAATTATTTAATGCTATAACAGTGAAATATTTCAATAAAACCAACCTTTTATCCAAATCCATTTTTCCAATAACAATTTCAATAAAACCAAAAAAATTTCAAAAACCATTTTTATATGTATCAAACCATATCCCTATTTTAAAATCATCATTTTAAAATTGTGATAATAAAATCAATTTATTCCAAAACACCTAATTTTTCAAAATACTGAAAACACTCACCATTGAAGGTTTTAATTATCATCTCACCAAAATTCCAAAATCAATTTTACAAAAAATAATTAATTTGAAATTAATCCTTCATGTTCTAAATAGGGTACTTGATAGTGAAGAAACCAACCATGGAATTAATGGATTAAATGAAGAAAGTCACAAAAACACCCACAAAAAAACCTAAAATATCCAAAAAACCACCCTATATCACTTATACTATATTTAAAATAGTCAAATATAGTAATATTTGGCATCAAAATACTTTTATATATTCAAAAAATAAGTATATAGAATAAAATGAGAAAGTAATAGAAGTACATATAAGGAAATTTAAGAAAATATACAAAAAATGAAAACTAGCCAGAAGAATCTGGCTTCAACGCACCAAGGGAATCCTTCAGATCATCTCTAGATTAATTGGAGAAGCCTCTAAATCCATTAGGATGTGAAAATCACGAGTCATTCCTGTTTTCTGAAAAAATGAGGGGTTAATTTTTAATCCCAAACTAGATCCACATTTTTTATCTTGTTTTTAAATCATTCATGATTAGTTACACATTTAGGAATACCATGCAGTAATCATGATGTTGCCTCTACCTCAATAGAGACCTTACACAATTGGATCATATAGTTATAAAAATCACGCACCAATAGTGAAAAATCCCACTATATCAAAAATCATGATTTCTCCTAGGATTTTGTATAGTTTTTACAAATTATGCACCTTATTGTGCACCTTCCCCTAAGCCTCTTTCTCACTATGCATAGTAACCAATAAGATTTTTATGATTTCCCCAAACCATGCAACAACATTACTCCTTTATAAAAACCCCAAAACAATCCATAATATCTCCTACCCCTCTTAAACATCACCCAAACACATTATATACATAAAATATAAAAATGAAGGGTTACATAATTGAAACAGGGGTTGCTACATTCTCCCAATCATTGGGATTTTGTCCTCGGAATACAGAAAACCATCACTACTCTGAAAGAGTTCTGGACATTTATGTTTCATTTCATTCTTATGTTCCCAAGTCTCTTCTTAAATATGACCTTGTTTCAACAAAATTTGAATTGGACCGATGATTTTCCCATTAAATACTTTCTATTTCCTATCTAAAATCATCATTGTCATGTATCAGATAGAGTAACATTTTCATAGCCAAGATAATATTTTTTCAACCAAGATATATGAAACACATTATGCACTTTAATGAACCTTGTTGGAAAAGAAAACCGATTCTCCACCTCAATAAATCATTCCACTATCTCAAAATGGCCTATTTATTAAGGAGATAACTTTCCTTGCCTTTCACCACCAAATTTAAATTTTTATAAGACAAAGACATTTTAAGGGAAAATGGCAACCAAGGTTCACAGCCAAAAGCCACTACGTGCTAAAAGATCTCACAAAATCATTGAACACCAAAGTAAGATTACATGACTCAGCTATTCTATATAGTTCCTAGTGAAGTGAACTAACCTGGGTGTCCAGATCCTTGCTAATGAGCTATTAAAAGTGAGAGATCAACCGTTCCATTGTATGAATGAATTCCTCTAAGTTGAATTTATTCTGATTGAAGCCTTGGGCCACAATGCGGTCCTGTTTATCTATCCACGCTATTTTCTCCTCATTGATCTCCACTTGTATCTTCCGGTCATCCATTTTTCTGAGATACTCTTCTAAGACTTTGGGCCATACCTCTTGTTCAAGCATTTCTTCCTTACTGTGCAAGATGAGCCCCATGCTCTCCCCATCATCTCAATCCCTGTCTCCTGAAGTCCTTACCACTAGTTTAATCCCCCCTTTTTGAGGGATTGTGCTTTCCTTTTCCATACCCTTCTTGGCCGACCTGGTCTCCATAGGTTTTGGAAGATGGGAGTAGTCTTTGCGGGCCTTATATTTTTTACCCTGCACCACAATACAATCCCCTAGGTCCTGAGCTCCTTGTTTCCCTTTCTCCCTCCTAACGTTATGAGGTCTTTTCCCTTGAAAACGATCCAAGCTATCCATTGATGAGTGGAAAAGCCTGTCGTCACTTGAAGAAAACTCCTCATGAGACAATGGTGATTCATCAACCTCCAAACTAGCAAAACGGTTCCCCAAAATTAACTCTGAGCCTTCATTGAGCGGGTTGTGGGCACTAGAGGACATCCCCATACCATCCTTTTTCTCCAAGCCGTAGTGAAGAGAAACCTCCTTGGAGGAATTCCCCTGAACCATGTCAACACCATCAAGCTGGTCATATCCACGACCCATAAATTGTAACCACTTGATATTGTCCTCCCGTCCATAACCTTGCGGGCCACCGGGACCATGATCACTACTCACTGGCACCTGCCCTTTCTGCAAGCTGCCCTCCTTAACTATTTCAGCAAAGGAGGGAGCCACCGAAGGACTGCATTCACCCTGTAGCTGAACAGGTTTGGGAGGATCCAAACCACATTTTAACCTAACAAATATTTCATCAACCCTTGGATCAGAGTGCACGGACTTTGTCTTGGAAGTGGGGGGGTTCCAAGATGTGTCCATTCACTGGAGGCACCCCAGCATTCTCAGAAAATGTAGCTGCCACAACATAGGAAGTGCGGACTTCCCCCTCACTCGCCTCCGGACCATTCGCCTTTGAGATAGGGATATATGGTGGTTCCTCCAAATGAAGTTGATTACCACTACTGGAGGGGTCAAAACTCGTAGAACGTCCCACCACATGTGCCAAACAGGACGAACGACATGCATTCTTAAGGTGACCTAGACGAGAGGAAGAACTACAGAAGTCTATCCAGCTTTCAAAAATCACTGATTGTTTGTATCTGAAATCAACTCCAACCTCAATCCAGAAAGAGTCCACAGGATCCTTCGAGACATCAACCTCTACGAAGATCCGAGGAGAAATCGGGTGGCCAAAGGACCTTGAACTCTAATCAAAAGCCAGAAACCTCCCGACGAGATTACCCAACATCTTCAAAATAGAAGTATTCTGGAAAGGGAGGGGGAGATTCGGAAAACTAACCCAGATTTCCGTAGAGGGTGGTTCGTGATTCCAGTGGAACTCATAACCCCATCTGAAGAGGAAGCAGCGGGAACCGTCACAAGCACGCAACCCTTTGGACCAAGTAGAGGCCGGATCATTAGCACTATCGAAGCAGAGAAGAAAATGAGGCGGGTCCAATAGCCCAACCACGATGCGAGACTTCAGGGGCCAAGTGTTTTTGAAAAACCTATAAAAGCTATCAAGAGATGGCCTTAGACATCCAAAGCGGGAAACGAGGGACAAATCGAGGAGCGAAGAAGCCTCTGAGAATTCCTGGAAAGAAATCGGGAGTGAAGCAGAGTCTTGGAAGAGATCAGGGACTTTAGGGGAGAGTTGGATATGGGGGAAATCGGGAAGGGAAGCCGGGGAGGTGAAGGGGGAGAAGGCCGGGGTGGCCATAGCCACCGCCCGAAGGCCGAGCACCCCAGCTAGGGTTCCAATCGATCTCCGCCTGAAGCCGACGGTTTCCTGTCAACCATCTCTTTAGTTCACTAATTTTTTTCCTTTCCTTACCTTCCCAAATGATGATTTTCAAGCCTTAGTGAGATTCCCAAGAATGCATGACAACTCACCTCAAATGACAATGGCCATAAATTTATGACCAAAATATGATTTATCATGGAACTAATCCATCTCCATCCTTTTGTTGATCAACTAAATAATTTCCATTGTTTCTTAGACAAGGCTTTGACCAGCTGGAGAAGACAGACCCATTTCCACCCATGAAAATTGAGAATCAAAAGGAGGCCCATAAAATTCTTCAAAAGAGTCCTATATATCAATGATTTATAGATATTGTAAAATGATAACTCCACAAACAGTATGGGCTCTAACAATGAGCCACTAAAATCATCACACAAGCCCACATCATGTCTTACAATGTATGTATCATTTATTTGGATGGTTTTTACTTCTAAGGACAATACACCGTACTCATAGCCAATTAAGTCACAATTTATTCTATAAGGATTTCTAAAATTGAGACATGAACCGCAGATCTCTACCTCATAATATTGAATCTTGTATATCGGGCCTCTTTACCACATCTTGGATATAGATTTTTGAAAATTCCTCCACCATATAAGATTCATGTATAGGGTTTAAATTAGCTGACATTGTGAACTAATCCTCTATCACCCATATGGAATCATGTTTCTGAACCATTATTGTGAGAACTATTACATAATCTATAAATATATACTCCAATTTATAAATAGGGATAGGTAAATACTACAAAATACCTACTGTTCGTTGATGTTATGAGCTAATATACAGACAAGTTAAGCATCTCGAAACAAAATCATCCACCTTCTTTTTTGTGACGACCATCCAATAATTTTCTTTCAACGCCTTATAATTCTTTTTTATACTAGGATGATAAAACCATTTTGAATGGTGGTAATCATGAAGGAGTTTTTCTAGATAATCAACATGTACAACCATTCAATTTATAATATGCAACATTGATCTCTAATCCAACTTCCAACCCCCAATGGACTCCCCACTATTGAGTTTTTACCTCATAGAATCACATTAAGAATTAGATGTTTGTGCCTTTTTAACCATCATTACAAAATCAAGAACCACCAAAACTAGAAATAAATCAACAAAATGACCTTTGTATTCTCCTTCCATATAAATATTTTCAAGGGCTGACATAAACATCCACTCATTTAAAGCTACTTTTTCTAACTGATCATATGACTTTCTGCTTAAGGCATCATCCAACTAATTTTACTTCCACAGTGTGTACATCAAGTACATGTAAAGAAATTATATATAATACATCCAAATTATTTTCCTTGGGTTCAAAAACATTTGCTATAAAATATGTTTCATGCTCATATGATCTGTAAACACAATAAATTCATCTTCAAATAGGTAATGATGTAATGCCTCCAAACAATGGACCCTGGTAGAAAAATCTAAATCGTGCATTGGGTAGTTCATATAAAGGAACCATAACATTCTTTATCCATAATAAATAACATGATCTCCCCACAAGAGGACACATACTAGCCCTGATCATGAAGCATGACAATAAAACATGTACCCATGTCTTAATTATGGATATTTTAATATTGGAGCTTATGTAAGGTGAACTTTATGCTCTTAAAAGAAATTCTGGAATTCCTAATTCTATTTGAATGGAACATTATTCTTTTTAAATGTTTTCATAGTTGAGTCCAGTCATGAAAAATCATAAACAAAGCATTAGTAATAACCACCTTGGCTAAAGAAACTGCATATCTTGAAGACAATATTTGGCAGTTCCCAAGAGATATTAGCCTCTATCTTTCTTGGATCAAAATAAATGATTTTTTTAGATATTAAATGGATAAGGAAACATATATGTAGAATCCAAAAATCACACATTGATATTTTTACACACAAAAGATTATCCCCATGATTCCCAACAATGGATCCAAGTGTTTATCATTCTCAATCCTTTTCCTTGAACAATCCAATATGACTTTCAAAAAGACAAGAAATAATGGATCCATATTAAATTGAAATATCTTATTACTCCCTTACATAAATACTTACAGTGAATTCATATGAATGAAAGGGATTAACTCATATTCATAATGAAAATATATACTCCTAAATGATGTTATAGGACAATCCTCTTTTTGAACCTGCAACTAGTGATATCTAGATTAGTGTTAAATATTGGAAAAGCACTAGGATCCACTCAATAAATCAAACAGATCATCAACGCAAGGAATTTGATACCTATTATTTATTGAAACATAGTTAAGATTGTGATAATCATCACATTGGTGAAGATTTACATCCTCATTTTTTATTAAGAATACTAGTGCTTCCCCTGGAGATGTACATCGTCAAATGAACCCTTTAATTTCTAGATCATCCAAGTGAAATTTCACTTCCATTAATTATGTGTGTGTCAATTGATAATACCGATGTGAGATATAAATGGTAACTAGTAGGATATCAATCATAAACTCAACTTTTCTTATTAGTGGTAACACTAAGTAATTATTGGTAAAATATCTAGAAACTGATCAACAATTGATCAAAAGCTACTATTATATATCTCCTCCATAAATTCAAAATTCAATGCTACTATATGGTGTTAGATCATTTCAACTACTCGTTCTAACAATCCTATTTCGACAACCTTTACATTCGAGTCCCCTCTAAAGATATTATTTATTCTATAATCTATTTTGAAACTTACCAATTGAGTATAACAATTGATGTGATCCATGAATGTTTTCATCAAATCCAATACCAGGATTATGTCATTGAAATACATCTCGAGCATAGAGAAATCACATATCATCTTATCTCCATCAATATTTATAGAACATTATCTACAATGAAATGATCTACATTCTCTTTTACTAAATGGATTTTACAGTTTCAACACTATTTGAATCAGATTATCTTTTAGACTCAACAAATCAACATCAAATGACGACATGAAGGAATGAAATGCACATATATCATAAATATTATTATATAAGGGTAGAATTAAAAAAAATCATACCTTGCACTATCAGTGGTCCAAATTAATCATCCATTATCCACTGTTAATATCCATATAATTAATTTCTCATTACACTTTGTTCCTTTTTGACCTGTTGAAATTTTCCTGTCTAAGAATTCATGTTGTTATTAGAATCACCATGGTTTCCATTGTTCTGATGAAGAGAATTTTTCTACTACTCTCATCCCATCAAAGCATATGATGCCTGCAACACTTCATATGTGTCCCAAACACAAATACTTAGAGCACTACGATAATATCACAGATGATTCCCCATCTGATTTGAATTAAGGCATAATATAGTTGGTTTCGTAAATTTTCTCTTCATGTGGTCCAAGTAACCACATTGGAAACTTCTTGGTTTGACGTAGGGTCTTGGAGAAAGAATCATCAATCCATACATCTAAATATGATTCATTCTCCCAATTTATAGATTTTTTATCCTCTTCCTCCTTCTTCCATCATTATATTTCCCACTATTTCCCATAGGCATCAACATAATTACTCCTCACATTTCTCATGAGATGTCCCTTTCTAAAATTTTTACTCTATAGAACATATCTATATAATATGTTATACAGAGAAGAAAAATTTTCAATAAAATCTCCTTCCACATCCCCAATTCATATATTCATGACTCCAAGAATGCACTATCAGTAAATTGGGGTGTAAGTAGCACTAAATTAATGAATTTATCCATATACTCTATTGATGTGTGGCTCCCTTTCCCTATGTTGAAAAATTATTTCGTTGATTCAATCGTGAACCTAGGATCATTGATTTTTTAAAATCTTCAAAACCTCATATAAAAGAATTTTATTTGATATAGCTTAGACATTTAAATGACACCATTTTCATGCAGTATCCTCCATCATATGCATCACAATATTGGATATCAGCTCTACCAATGTGCCAAAGAAAATCAAAGATATAATTCATCCTATTTAGGAAAACCTTTTCCTTCTATGGTTTTAAATCACCCTGAATTGTGGGAGGATTCTACTTTAAAAAATAGAATGATCTACTTCCCTAGGTTCTTCCATTATATTCCCATATCCGAAACTTGAAAAGTGATGACTATAAATTGAACCATCTTTGGGTTCACCTGTCTCTCATGTGAAACCACATTCTCATCATATTCTTCTAGTTGGTTTCTATAATTCCTACCAGGTTTCATTTTCTATACCCCAAACAATATCAATAAGCATTACTCTCTAGAAACTAAATTCTTAAAAAATTCAAAATCTACTACAAAAAAACTATAAAAAAGTGAAATCCAAAATCATCCTTTTCAATCCTGAACCATTTCAAAAAAAAATCAACTTGATTATGAAAATATACTATTTTACTAATTCCAAAAACTATGGACTTTTTCACAATATTTCATTTGGAAACAATTTTAACAATATTAAAAAATAAAAATATCACTCCCAATCATAAATCATTTATAGAAATGAAATATTTACTCCTAGTTTGATTTCATTTCCCTATAGCTAGTCATTCTTGTCACATTAGCTAAACCCATGATAATGATATTTCTAATCTTATAAGTGTCTCCAAAAACACATGTACACAACTCCCTGGTAACTTGATGATCAACATAAAAAGGTTATCTATGTTTTTTAATTCTCTAAATTTAAATTTGTGAAAATAATACTCCTTTATACCATCAAAACATATGAAATGAAATATAATGAATTTTAGCTCAAAGACCAATAAGACTGATGAATACATGTTAGTCATAGACTGAACAAGTTAATAATAATTATTACACAAAGATATTTGAAAGGTCTAAGACTAATACCACTTGTAGCATCCCGCCACTCCTCATTGTCTTGAGATAATGGAAGGACATTACTTGGATTTAGGTGACATCCCCAAGGGGATAAAGGCTAAAAATAAATGTAAGGGGATTCAATAACTAATGGGAGAAAATTTTCTAATTGAATGTAAATAAAACAATCCAAAAAATACATAATAAAATACTACTACATGATGCATGGTAATAAATGAAAAACAACTCAATGTAATACCATTTATTTCAGAACCAAAATATAATTGAGTACCACATTGGAATTTGGAAAAGAAACAAGTACACAGTGGATGAAAACCAATAAAAATCAATGACAATTAAATAACTCCAAGCTGCAACATGATCAATTATCCACTCCAAAAAATAGAGCATGTATCGCTATGCACCACAAGTTATGTGTGATACTTTACCTTTTCCTATATCTCAATAAAAAATATCTACCAAAGAACCAATATTCCAAATAAGGGATTAGTAATGAAACTCAAAAGGTTTTCCCCAAATGAAATCCCTACTCCCACCACTAGGATAGAAGATGTTATCCCATTTATATAAAAAAATTTATGTAAAACATTTGGAAAACAGGTCAACAATTTATCCCAACACCAAAAATTTCCACATCAAAGCATTTTTTTAAAATAAACTAAATTTCTATGGAAAGAAACCAAAAATGTCCTTCTAACCATTTCATGAATTTAATTCGAATTACCCATTCTATATCACCTCACCCCTCACAGCCACACACACACGATTAGTGAAACTATTAATGGTGGGAATTCATGTCATAACATGTCCCCCTTTGGAGGAAGTACTTCACACACAATATAAATCCATTTTAAACACACTTATCCATTTAAGACATATCATATTACAATAAAAACATTTACAAACCCATTAAATCAATACAATAAACAATAACATTATTGAAATCCATAACAAAAGATCATTTTAATAAAAGAAAACATTTATTGAAATCAAATTTTCTAAAAAAATTCAATAAAAAAAACTCTTTTATTAAGAACCATTTTTCTATCCCTCAAACCAAATAACCATTCTGAAATTATCATTTTAAAATCATTATACTAATATCCACTTTTTCTAAAACACTTAATTTTTCATAATACCACAAACTGTCCCCAATGAAGGTTTCCAATAACCATTTTACCACAATTTCACAATCATTTTTACACAAAAAAACTGATTTAAAATTAAGCCTTCATGTTATCAATAGGGGAATCAATAGTGAATCATCCTACCACTGTATTTATGTTTAAAATATTGAAACATAATAATTAAACAAAAAACTAGGTAAAATTTTCAAAACCTGCCTTAGATATCTTCCCCTATCACAAAAAACCGAAAATATAATCATATTTGGCATAAAATACCATAGATATATCTGAAACAGAAAAATATATAAGTAAATGAGAGAGAGGGTGAGCTGTATATATAAGGAAAACCATGAAAAACAACAAAAATCGATGAATTAATACAAAAATTTGGATTCAACACACAAAGAGATTCCTTTGAATCACCTATGGATCACAGGGATAAGCCTCTACTACTATTGGGAGGAGAAAATATTGAGTTAGGGCCTTTTAGGAAAAAACATAGGGTTAATTATGAATTCCGATGAAGGTAAATTTTTTTTCTTCTTGTTTTTAAACAATGAACAATTAGTCCCAGGGTTAAGAAGACAATATGATAACCATGTTCTAGCCTCTTCCCCAAGAGGGAACTTACATGATTAGCTCACATGATTAAAAAAACTGTACACCAGACATAAAAAATCCAACTATCTCAAAAAGAAATATTTTTCCTAGGATTCCATGATGTTTAGAAAAATGTGTGCCCACCCATGAACCTTCCCTATAGCCTATGTATCAATGTGAATAGTTTCCTATAATAGATTCACGATTTCACCAAACCATGAACTAACCATTAACCCTTATAAAACCCGCAAATATAGAACAAAACGTCTTCAAACCATCCAAAACATCACCCAAACACATTATATACTAAAAATACATAAATATATGGTCATTTACTTGAATCCAGGGGTTCTACATAAGTGGTGAGAAAATTAAGAAATATTTTTTAAAGGACATTCTAATTTTGTAAGAATAGAATTTAATCATATATTTTCTATATATTTTTAGATTGAAACTATAAGGATATTTATTATTATCATTACTCAAAGAGGATAAAACACTTTTCAAATGGATTTCAAGTAATATTTTCTGAATGGTAAAATTAAAGGGGAAATATTCAGTGAGAAACTTGAAGGTATATATTAGAGGATTTATTTTATGTGTTTAGTGGTTAAATTAGATTATTTAAGATTAAAAAATATATTTTATATCATGGTATTTGAAGATGGATTTCTCTATACTAGTGAATATATTTATTTATAAAAAAGAGTGGAATATAATTTCTACATTAAATAAAGAAAAAGGTATCACCCATTATTATAATATGTTTTGATGATATTATCATGGATTGAAATAAATATAGTATTCCCAAGAAATATACTACTTAATTAAAAATGATATTTAAAATTTTGGGGCTTGGAGAGAGAATTTACATCATAGGGATTTAAATTTATCAATTTATAAATCACATCTTTTTTCTACAAAACTATGACTAATAATAGATGACAAATTTTTGAATGAAGGATGTTAAGATAGTTTTTCAAGTAATTTCAATAGAAAACATGTTCTCAAATTATTAATTTGAAAAGGAGGTTAGTAAAAAGGATATTATAAAACAAATCAAATCTTTCTTTATATGAAAAATTCACGGATAGATATTATCTATGTAGTAACATTATGTTAAATGTATCAATTTGATCCCAGAGAGTCTAATTTTACTGGAGAACAGATAATTATAAGGTACATAAGTGGTCATAAAATATATGGGTTATTATATAAATATAATGGTGATACTATGATTCATTTTTATATATTTTTTAAATAAATCTTGTTTATGGATGAGTGGTAGCTGTAAAAATCATGAATAAAAACAAAATCAGCATTCAAACAAACAACTATAGAAATATGTAATTGAAAAATATGATCAAAACTCAAATAAAAATAAAATAACAAGAACATACCTATCAAAATACTATAATTTTCCATAATATGTTAATCCTTTAACTATAATATGTTTGATAACCAAACACTAACAATCATCTCCAACATAGTACCCTATGCACAAACATAATTGATTTTTTCCTCCCATATTCTTTAAACTAGTGATAGTGGTTCCACTACCATAGTGTATTGATGGATTCTAATAATTGATTTTTTATTCATTTTTACAGAAAACCTCTTTAATGAAATGTGATAAGGAGTCCAGATAAAAGATTTTCCCTAAATAAAAAATTGTTATCCCTCCAAATGAAATATTATGTTATCAGAATCTTGTAACCAGAAGAGTCTATAAATGATAGGTAAGTTATCCCACATAAGACTATCATATAAAAACTATTAAAAATAAGGAATCCATTATAACCAAACTTTAAATGAAATATTTTATAATTATTTTATTTTTTTATAAATCCATAAATAAAAATGTGGGACTGAATATTAATCCATGTCATTTGCTCATTGGTCTATATTTTAAAACTCTGTATTTCATCCACATTGGATATTCCTTAATTGATATTTTAATGAATTCACCTTTCACTTTTTTCTCTTTATAGTTCATGAGGAGTATCATATAAATATATTTTACACTCACTTATTATTCTAATGGTCCTTGTGGATTTCTACAAATAGAGAACTCAAAATTATTTCCTTACTCCCTAATATTACCTACCGGGTTGAAACCATTCATTACATCCACTTGTCTGTTTTTTATTGAAGACAATGTTGATAGAGGAAGGTCATGATATGTTACAATATAATTATGATCTATACCATATTCTATACCTGTAGTGGAAAACTATAGAGGTTCCTTATAAAAAATACCCTTACCTGCAGATCTTCGTACCATATGTTTCAAAATATTTGATTACTATTTATGAGTAATTGCTTTCTTTCCTTTATAAAATGGAAGATCACTAACATTAGTGTCCCTTTTAATTAATTTCATAATTTAATTTTGGTGTATAATTTAAGGCTTCACATCCACCTTATACTCTGATGGAGTTTTATAATTGTTTAAGGATTAACTATATGAAGCTAAAACTTTGTATATTTCTCCACTTTAGAATACCCATCCTTCTTCACCTTTATTTTATCAACCCTAAAAAATACCCCATATGAACCACCATATAATACCCCATAAATTGATTATAAGAACCTTATACAATGGGAAAATCCCTTGGAACACCTAGAGTTAAGAGATGTGGAAAGGCCCTACAACATAACAATGGAATCACCTTCTATTAGAGAAAATAGAGACTAGTCTATGGAGGGTTTCTGACACCTCAGGAGAACCCAGATCCATCTTGTTTTCCTAAAATTGTAATAAAGTGTTAGATATCTAATGAAACTCCCATGAAACATCCCTCCACTCATTATGTTTAGAGACTATAGAAGGATAAATTCCATTATTCAGTAGTATCTCAATACTTCCTAGATTCTTCTCATTAGAGCCCCAATTTGTTCCCTCACATAATGCATGTTCATGAAGTATACAGAACATTGAAGACACTACATTCAAATAGTATCTCTTACCATGTGATGATGGTCTTAAATACATAGAAATGTGTAGAGAAATGTTGGTCCCCAAAAGCCATGCTATTATAGATCTTTCAACATCACCCCCATTCCAGGCCTCCACTTCATCCATTGTTTGAATGATTTTATGAGATGATTATTTATCTACATGATATGTGGATGATCTAACATTACCATGGGAAAGTGATAAAAAATTAGATCAACCTATTAGTTAATGACTATGATGATATTTAAGCTGACCTAGATGATTACAACTAAAGAAGAAGCCCACCCAATTTTCAAAGACCACCACTTTCTTGAACATATATTTTCATTAAATCATATTATATGAAAAAATCACAAAAGGTTCTGAAACATTTGCCTCTATGAAAACATAAATATTAATTGGATCATATATGTCTTGGGATTTATTATCAAAACACAGAAATATACTTACAAAACTTAAAATAATATTCATTATGGAAAGGTATTTAATTTAAATAGGAAGAAATATAAAACTATACCCAATAAAAGATGATGGAGAATTATGATTCCATTGAAAACCATAGGACCAATCAAATAGGGGGAACTAGAAGTCATTAAAGGGGCTCTTTTTATAAGACCATGGACAAATTTTTTTTTCTCAAACTAGATAAAAATTACCAGATGTCGAGGACCCAAGAGTATTGTGATCATTTCATCCTTCAAATACCTTAAATAAATGAAGAAATATTTTATGGAGTAAACCATAGGATGATTTAGATCAATAATCAGAACCTGACAGAAGTTAATATTTTCTATGACTTTTGTTGAATGGACTATAAGTGTGGATTATTAGAAGTCCAATACCGATAGATTATTTTTCAGGGAAGAATATTTACGTAAATTGAAAATGGAAAAGGTAAATTTTGTGACATTTGGCATAGGTAAATTCATATATATTTCTACCAATAAATAAATTAATTTCAATAAGAAAATACCTAATGATCTCAATGATGAAATGAGTCAATCCTTATTGGTTGGTGGTGACAGTGAATGTTCTATTCATATATTATGAAATCCACTTTTGAATACATGATCATTTTTCATTAATATCAGTTACCTTTTTAAAAAGAAGAAAGTATAATATGGTTTTCTTATTGATAGAGTGTTGAATTTCTAAGGAATAAGTTCTTGATGTTTTTACCATCCACTGTCAGTGAATTCATTTTTTAAATTCACGATGGTGATGGTAATTGAACTGAACCATCCTTAAGGATAACGTATGGTGTGTTTTCCCCTATCATAATTGTGTTAATATTTTCTTGTTAATGGAGGATAAATATATAAAAATAAATCTAAAGTTATAAATATTACTTTTTTGGGAGAAATCCATTTTAAGAGGGATTTTATAATTAAGGGAGTTTTTTATAAGTGAAAAGTGTAATATCCTAATATTTTAAAAGAAATATTATGATCGATATCATATATGAAACACAACAACGAGCCTAAATGAACAATAAAATATTATTATTTAAATATGAATTTTATAACATAGCTATTATATTGGAATGTATGAATGGGATTAATTTTTTTAAAATATATATAAATGATATAATAAATAAAAATTTAGTTATTAATTTTTATTAAATTAGTACATAATTTTTAGATAAACCATTTTATTATTCAATGATATTTTTTCTTGAAAAAATATTTCTTATTGTTTATTTAGAAAATGAAATAAATAATTCCAGGAACATTTTGAAATTTTATTTTAAAAAGTAAGTATCATTTATGAAAATAAAATTTTAAAAATATCCCTTAGTATAATTTTGAATTTTTTCTAAAAGTATAATGTTTTGAATGAATAGTGAAAATAATAAATTTTATTTAATATTTTTTTAATGTATTTATAATGTAAAATAATATTTTGGGTTAGTTTTAAAATTGCATCAGTCTATTTGTATTGAAAATAAAATAATTATGGTTTTTGAAAGGAAATTTATATATTAATTTTTTATAAAAATATTTTATACTCAAAATGTTGTTTTTCCTGCAAAAAATAATCATTGTAACACCTTGAGATTTTGTGAAATAAGTTTTTTGAATTAATTAAATCTTTTTGATATTTTTCATTTCATGGAACACTAATTATCATTTTTTATATACAGAGGAACTATATTTGGCTTACATTATATAAAACATAATGTTAATTATACACTACACGAAACCCATAGATTAGATTATGGTATAGGCAATACATTTTTTATTTTATGCTACACACAATTCTGAGTTCTTTCAATAGCTTGTGTCACACGCGTTGCTGAGTTTCTACCAAACAATAATATTCCATTAATATGATTATTAATATATTCTTATTTCTACCACCTAGCCTTTGATATTGAAATTACGAATAAGAATAATTAATTATTGAAAAGATAATTTACACATGTGTATAACATGAATCAATGGATTATCAAATATTATAAGTTAATGTAATAACTATTTTCAAAATAAGAAATTACTTTTCTAAGAAACTATTTTTCTATGTAAAAACACAATTTTATGCCAATAAATTAAATAAAACACTTTTGATTAATGTTTTGAATATAATTTATATATTATATATTCAATAAATATATTTTTTGTATGAATTCAATATATTTTATAGTTATAGAATTAGAATAAATAAAATTTTATAATAAAAGATGAGTTTTTATAAAAGAAAATTTTAATGATTTTTAATGGAAATTCCATTTTAAATATGATTTCTAACAATTTTAATAATATTTATTTGATGAAATAAACTTTATTTTAGAAAATTATAATCTGAATTTTCTTTTGGATAATTTTTTTCTGAGAAGTTTTATTTTTTGATGAATAATGAAAAGCACTGAATTATAATTCATGACTACATTTTCATGTAAATAATATATATAGTTAAATTAGTTTTTAAATGGTTTTTAATGTTTATTATGAAATATTTTATATCAATTAATCAAATTTATGTTATTATTATAAATTTAAAATTGAAATTATTTTAAAACATTTCAAATATATGAACATTTTTACTTTACAAAACTGCATTGTCATTCCTACTGTAAGATTAATTTTAAATTTATTTCCACAAATTATGCATATAAAATTTCAAAAAATTTATTATATATATTCAATAAGAATAATATATTATGTCTAATATGGTCGACATATTTTTTTACAAAAAAATATTAGTGAAAGTGATTAAAATTAATTACAATGACTAATGTAAAAGAAATATTATTTAATGGTTACAAATTAATCTATAAGGGAAAAATGAATTGAAAACATGTTTCAAAAACATTGGATGAAACTATGTCTACCAATTCTAAATATTTCTCTAATTCCACCCATTATTGGAGTCACATGATGTAAGGTAGACCTCCCAGTAGTGTTTACCTTTTTATATTAACAAGAATGTCACTGCACCTCTATTATAAAATGCCACTCACCCATCCCACATATTCAGGCCTCTAAATTACTTTTTATCAGCCAAAATCTACCCAATATACTCTCAAAATACCTCCCACTATACCATAATCCTATATTTGGGCATAAATTCAACCAAGTATTTCCTTTGGTGAAAACTTAGAGGAGTTACCCAAAAAAGAGCTAACATCCTTCCTCAAGATCTTTTGTTTTATTTTCATTCTCAAAACCCTAAAATATTAGTATTCCATTATTATATAATAACCTCAATTTCAAAATTATACATTTATGTTTTTATTTTATGGGTTATAACAAAAATTACACACAAAACCATCTAATGGGAAACTAACTTACCGTTCTTGTGTATGGAGAATTATCACTTAACAAAATGACTTTATTTGTTTTTCCATTACACCTCTCATTGGTGTATAATATGATGGAAAAATCGTTTCATATAATATTTATTCTATATTTATGATTATTTAATTATCATATAACACAAAACTCCATTCTTTCCAATTTTTGTAAAAATGATAACCTAGTTTGTGGATGTTTGGACTATTGCCTCCTCAAAGCGATGTGAATCATTCACTATTTACGTGGAATGTATTAAGAATGAGTGTAACGACCTGACCCCAATTTCCCAGAATCGGTTCATTATTACATAAAATTGGAAAGATACAAGGAATCATGTCCTAAAAGACTAATAAGATTAGTAGCCTTGGAAGTACTAGATACATACATAAGTTTTACATTACATCCTGAAATAAAAAAAACATTCTGTCCCTTTTGAACACTCTTATATTCTTTAGCCTATTCTTTCATGTTAATCGTAATATACTTTTTTCATCATGGGAAAAATAAAACATAAGAAAGGGGTGAGGTTAGATGCTCATTAAGGATAACAATATAGATGGAACATTAATAAATAAGTATAAACATTTAAGGCAATGTATAAGACTAAATCAAAAGCCTTTTAAACTTAAACATCATCATAATATAGAAAATATAAATTAAAATAATGTTATTTACTTATTCACATGGTTATTATACTAGTTGAATAATAACATGAAATTTCAATAGATAATTTCCTAATGATGGAATGTATAATTCCAGACTTCATAACCACATAGTTAAGGCCAAGTGCCAAGACTAAAAATAAGATTTTGTCAAGGCCTTAGGCCAAGACACTAGTTTGTCTCATGAGACCTACTCATGCCTTGAGGAGATATAGAATCTTATACCCATCACTTATTAGATCCAATTTATTTCTCATATGATTAATTCTTAAACATAACATAAACATTCATATTAAAACAATCATACGAAATTTCAATACTTTATCCATAAGCCATGAATGGTATAAAAATAACACATCAATAGTTGAACATATCACAAATCCTTTAATACAATATGGAAGATTTGTATCATAATAAATCAACCTCAATCAAGAATAATATCCCATAAAGGATGTTGACATAGTTGAAAATGATCTGTAAAAATCTTTGATAGAAATATCTTGTTTTCGTGATATCAATTAAATGTCACATTATTTATAAAGTAATTACTTTAAAGGATAGTTTTGAATCAATGTTTCCCATACAAATTTGAAACATTATAAAGGAATTAACATTTTAAAACATTCATGTCCATATAAATAAATATTTAAAACCATTTTGAAAACATGGACATTAATGAAAAAGGATTACAATAAAAAATCATTATAACATTTTAAATGATATTTTAGTTAGAGTTCTTAACCAAATGAGAGATGCTTGAGTACAAATAATTGAGGAAATAAAAACACTATAATATCATTATAATAAATGAATTTAGGATATAATATGTCAAAGTATAGTATATGAACCAAATAAAAGTGAATTGGTGCATAACAATAAAGAAGTCTCAATGGAATGTATGTTGAGATGAATTCCTTTATAAAGACTGTATCATTATGTTAAAGATAAATCAATGAAAAATTTATGTGTGAAAGATATAAATACACACAATATAATTGGATATTCAGTGTAAATCAATCAGAGGACATTCACACATATTCTTGTAAAAATAACACCAATGACTTGGATATTTAACTCAATGAAAAGAAATTGAGTTAAAATTACTCTTATCAAGTTTATATCTATGAATTGAGAATTTATCAACTAAGTGATTATGTGTATAAAAATTATATCCACAAAAAGAGGAGTGGAAATTACTACATAAGTAAATAAATATTGATTTCACACATAATCTTGGAGTATAGTAATAAATGATGTTTGTGTAAAACTGAATGAGTGGAAATTGAAAATTGAAATTCCCTTACCAATTTGGTATCTTACGAAACATACACCCCATGGAAAAATGATCAACCAATTATGATTTAAATACCCATAAAATAAATTATATTATGAAAAAAATACAATCATGGGTAGTACATACACCACAAAAAAGGTAATAGAGGCAAATATAGCATGAATCTCACGGGAATAAAAGTGAGATGAAAACCCCGTTCCTTGTAATTTTATTTAGTATAGGGTTAGTTAACCTCCTATATAATGGTTAAATAATTGTTATTAAATTATTAAATAACCAAATATATAAATATGATATAATATATGATCTTCTAATATTGAATTGTTAATGATATTTTAGTAGTATTATTATTTTGGTTGTTAACTGATTTGTTTTATTTTATATGTTTTGTTACGTATGTAAAGTTTGTTATGTATAAGCTATATTTGATTAATATCTAAAATTATATTTAGTTCTTAAAAATTATTTTTAATCATAAAATAAAAATTATTCCTGAATGATTACAATGGGGAATGAATCTCATCCCATTCATGAAGATAGTATGTCGTACGTACGTACGAGCGACAATATCATTATATTGATGGTGAAATCATATGTAATTGGATGTTATATCATATATATAGAATAATTAACATATCATATTTATTATTTACATCAGTTATACTTATTATTATACCAATATACATAATTAAGTGTTTGAATAACAAACTAAACCACGACGTGGAGACGGTAAGCTGTACGTACGCATGTACGGTGAATTTTTCATTTATAGGAAGGATAAAATAACAAATATGGTCATACCATATTTATAATAACATAAAAATATGTAGAAGGTGATGAATTTATTATTTTTTTATGAAAGAAAAAAATAAAGAGGAAGTGGAAGTATAAAAGAACTTGAAAGAGGGTAGTGAAATTATTACCTCTTCTTTAGGTGTTTCCTTTTGAGTTGATCAAAAGGGATCCTTAGGATTTCTTTCTGACCAAAGTAAGGAATCTATGTTGATGTGAGGGAAGCTGGGAGGATATTGGGGCTGGGGTTGGTCGAGACAAAGATATTTGGATGAGTGATTTTGAGAGAAGGGGAAGTTCCCTTTTATAATAGGGGTGAAGGGCACTTTAGGAAAAGCTTGAAATATTATATTATAATAAAATCATTTTTGGTTTCTAATGGCTCCAAAATTATTTATTTCAAGTATAAGGTAGGTATGGGTAGAAAACATCTCAACCAATAGGTTTTAGATCAGTTTAGGTTACCATATTAACCTTATATTTTATATTTCACTCTCAGTTAAATAGTTTGACATTTACCATGTCTCTTTGTATTTTTATATTATATGATTAATAAACTTACTATAACAAGAAAAGAGAACCCCAAGTGGTTCATTATTAATATATAACCATATCTAAGTCCTTTTTCTGAAACATATATTTTTAGAAATAATATATCAATTAAAAATATTGTATTTGTTTTAAAAACTCAATTATGTCAATTTTTACACTATTTAGTATTTGATTTTTTTAAAAGCCATAAAATCTTTATCACATAGAATAAAATTTATTTAATGAAACATAAAATTTAATATTAACCTATAAAATTAGTTGAATTCATCATATGTCTCAATTTACATTTATTGGGATATTCATAATATCAATTATTCTAATATTACATTAATAATGTAATTACTGCATCATCATTGTGTCATATATAAATTAAATTATATAATGTCAAAAAATTATAAATAAAATTCCACTATATATGAAATATTATTATCTTTATATGGAATATTTATAGTCGAATTTATCTTATGTGTAACCCTATATTATAAATGGTTTAGTTATTAATCTTTAAATTTAACACTTTTAACTCTTCTTTAAATAAAATAATAATAAATGTACTAATCTAATCCAAGTGGACCAAAAAGGATCATATATTATTCCTAAGGTAGTTTTTTTGTCTAATTAAACTTATCCAATAGAATTATGACTTGTGTTAGGGTAATTATAATATCATTTTTACCCTTAATTACCCTATTTACTTTTAATCGTGGTAAATAAAAGTCAAAAGTTACTATTCACCAAAAATTATTTTCATCTTATTGAAACACATTTTACTTAATAATGATAACCGTGTGTCTTGGATTTTTGAAATTCAAACTCAAAGAAGTAGTAAAATTATGTTTTATGTAAATTTTCAAATGCTCATAGAAGGTGGGTAAAAGACGGTAAAAAGTTCAATAAAATTTTATATATATAAAATTATTATAAAATGACTCCAATGAATTAAATTGAAAATATATAGGTATTATGTATCTATTTTGACTTAATATCAATAAAATAAAAAATTACTTTAATAACAAGTCGATTTTAAAGAATAAGGGAGTGTTTTTCACTATTCATGAAAAATTGACTGTTTTAAGAAAAATACCAAAAATTCACCCTAAGATAATTTTGATATTCTGAATTGAAAAATTATTTATATTTTACCAAATTAAAAACATATAAGTTTCATTAATTAAATTAAAATTAATTCCCATTGTTAAAACCTAAAAGCGGGTTTTTAAAAAAGTAAAAATCATCAAAACATTGACTTGTGTTTACATCAAATTTAAATGTGAAATTACTTATAATGACCTGAAGTGTATTAAATGATAAAAATATAATCTAATTATACATCGAAACCATTCAAATGCTTAATTTAACACTATAAATTATTTTGATTAAAAAAGTTGATATCAATTAAAATTTAGTATTTTTTAGTATTCATCAAAATATGAAAGTTATTAGAAAAGTACCAAAAATTTATCCAAAATAAAATTTTATGTCATGATTCTAAAGAATAATTTAATTAAATTAAATTTAATATATAAAAGTTTCAAATATTGGTTTTAAAAAGGGTTTTTCATTAAAAGGTGGCAAAATTTCATTTTTTGAAAAATACTTCTTTTATCTGAAAAAATGAATTTGTTCTTATATTATGTCTAAGAAACACATAATATGGATTAAAAAATTAAATGGAGTATATAAAATTCAAAATTCAGTTAAAAATATTCATAAATTCTTTTTGAATGGCAAGTTAGGTAAGTCGTGGTGCGCTCAAACTCGGTGTTGCGTGTAGCGCAAACTATTGAATTACTTTAAAGAAAATAACATACTATGAAATCTTGGGGGTGTTACAATGAGTTTAGAAAAAATATAAGTAAAATATATATTAATAATTATACTATAATTATAATATATATTTATATATATTTTATTTACATTTTTTCTTTCAAAACAATAATAAAAAGAAACCAACGTTCATGCGTATGTACTACCTATCGTCTCTGTGGAAGGTGTAAATCATTTTTATTTATACCATATATATTTTTATAAATTATTATATAGGAAATATTAATGATATTTACATCATGTTTTATATTCATTGAATATGGATATCATGATCTATGTAAGATTATCAAAAATAAAAAGTCAAAAAACAATGTTAACACAACCCAATACATAATGTTAATGTGAAAATATTAATATTAATATAATATAAATTCAATAAAAATATATAGAATTATATATATAAATATGGTTTTGTGAAAGATTAAAAATAAACATATATTTATTATACTAATGTTTGGTATGGTTAGAGCGATATTAAATCCATAAGTTATGGAAACTTCATCAAACATTTTATTTTTGTGTGATACATGCAATATCCACCACTCACTTATTTGGTGTTATATATTTACTTCCCCATGTCATTTTATATCATTATTTTTATTTATTGAATGATTTTAAAATATTTAATTGATTTTATTGTTTCATGGGGATCATGATTCGAAAGTGTCTAAAATAGTAAGGGTTATCTCGTCTCACTTTTATTTCTATAAGATTAATAGTTTTTTCACCCATAATTTAACTTTTCTGGGGTATATACTACTAATAAATATATTATTAAAATATAATACTAAAATATATGATTATTTAAATACATATTTTATGACTTATATTCATTGGGGTTTTATAGTTCAAATGATTCCAAATCAGTAAGGTAGTTTCATCTCTATTTTCTTTCTTAGAGGCCCATGTTTTTTATGAAACTATATTATTTTATGAGGTGTATATACTTCTAGTTGACATTTTATATTATTAATCACATTAATTTAATTATATTTAATCATTCATTTAATTTAATTTTCTTAAATTGGGAGTATGATTCAACATTTCCAGGTTTTAAGTTATTTTTGCAACAACCTAATCATTTACCCGGATTTTTATGATTATGATTCTAAAGATAATATCATACGATCAATTTGTCAAGAAAATTCATGAATTTTTTTCTCCGATTTTTATTCAGGATGTCTTCATGAATTATTAAAATCTTCACACTCTTTTTTACTAAATATAATTAATAAAATGTTTCTAACAAAATATGATCTCATTCCTCTTTTCAGTTAAAAATCTGTTTATTAAAAAATCCTTGTTTCTAGAAATGTTTTTAAATTTTTTTTTCAAACTGAATTTTAAACATACTTTTGAAGGAAAAAGTTCCAAAAATAATGGATGGTTTTCAATGCCTCTTTTATATGTTTTAAAATATATTTTAAAATAAAAATTTAATAAAAATTTTATCAATACTTCATTTATAAGACTTCAAAGATATGTTCAAATAAAGAAGGTTTTAAAATTTTTTTCATGCTTCTTTTATAATTTTATAAAGAAAACAATGATAAAAAGTTTTTTTAATATGATTTTATATTCATTCAAGGAAAATGGTTTTCAAAATTTTAAATGTTTTTTTTATGTTTTCAAGGAATACAGTTTTCAATTTTTTTTCATGATTCTTTTAATCATTTTGAAGAAAAATGATATTTCAAAGGTCTTCAAGTTTATTTAATGCTTTTTTCTAGTAAATTTTTCTTAAATTTATTCAACATTAATTTATATGTTTTCAAGGAAAATGGGTTTCCAAAAATTTTCAAGCTTCTTTTCTATATTTTTTAGGAAAATGGTTTTCAGTATGTTTTCACACATCTATATGTTTTATAGGAAATTAGTTTTAAAATATTTTCAAAATTCTTTTTTATTTTTTCATGGAAAATAGTTTTCAAAATATATTCAAGATTATTTTAATTTTTTTCATGGAAAATATTTTCCAAAATTATTTTAATCTTATTTTTTATGATTTCCTAGAAAATTTCTTCAAAAATGTTTCTAGATTCTTTTATAAGTTATCAAGGAAAATTTTCATCAAATTGATTTCAGAATTATTTTATAAGTTTTCAATGAAATATTTTCTATAAATTTTTTCAAAATTCCACTAATTATTAAAATTTATTTTCAAGGAAAATTATTTTCAAAATGTTATATGTTTTGATTTATTTTTTCAAAATAAAGAGTATTTTCCTCGAAAAATGAATTGAAAAAATTTCTCAAAAATTATGTTCAAACTAAGATGACATCTCCTAGTGTTACGTTTTACTTAATGTGGAAATGTTTCAATGGTTCTATTAATATTATTTATTTTAATGGTTTATTTTTCATGGAATGATTTTTATTAAACTATTTTCTATTTCATGGGTTATATGTTTATGAAACCCATTTATCATTCATCTGTTATATGTTTATGAATCACATTTATATTTCACTAGTTATATGTTTATGAAACCCATTATTTCATGTTTTAATTTTTTATGAAACTTAGTTCCTGTCACAAGTCATTCTATGTTGAAATAGTTATGAAACATATCTCATTTTCTTAGTTTATGGTACTATTATAGGTTTATGATACCCATTTCATTTCATGTGTTATGATATGATGAATATTTATGATCTAGTGAAAAATGTATGCATGATTTAATTATGATATGGTTGGGACAAATATTTCTCTCCAATTCATTGAATAATGCTTTATATCTCATGAGAGAGACGTGGCAGAACTAGGGAGTGAAATCAGTTCAGTAATGGAATTTATCTACTAAGATGGTTATAGAGACCCAAAGCTTGACTTACATGGACATTATATTAATTTTTCGGAATACTTAATACATAACAATAACCAACACTGAAGGACCGTAATAGTTTAGTGTCTTTGGAAACTCGGAACATAATCTTCTAATCGTGATTAAAGATCTTCAACATCTCCTATAAAGATCTTCCCCATTTTGTTTTCTTACCTAAACACTTTCATTAAATCTTGGGGAAATGAAAACATATAAAAGGGTGAGCTAAAATTCTCATTAAGGGTAAGCATGGATAAAATAAAACAAACCATATACATTTTAACTTCAAAACATGAACATAATGTGTACACATTAAAATCATGAGTTGTGAAATAAATCTTGGCAGTACGTAAGGCATAGGTCATAAAGGAACGTAAATCAGGATAAAATAGCATGGGAATAAAACATTTACTTGTGGAAAACCATTAAGCACATGATATTATTTCCATAGTAACCAAGACATTGCTTCCAAGACCATCTTAGTGGACCAAGTCCCTTTCTGAATCGAGTTCACTCCTCGTTTCAGTCTTGTAACACTGAACCAGATTAAATTACCATTCTAGCTATGTCTATCTCATGAGATATAAATCTTTACCCAATGCATTTGAGGGGGATATAGGTCCCACCCATCTCATAATAAAATCATTCTTACTTGTGCCACAACATGAACATAAATCATTCATCATTACCCAAAGTATAAAATGGGTTTCATAAACATCATCCCATGATAAAATAATCCAAAAAATGGATATTATTCCATCATAAGAAAACTGAAACCATATAAATCATAGATAAATTATACTTAAAACATACACATATAAAATTATTCCATCATATATGGAAAATGGTTTTGATAAAACACTTGAAATGAATTCTTGAGGAAAATATCCTTTTTTTCTTCAAAATCATTTTTTTTTCACAAAATTCCATGCAATTTTAAAAGAAAAATATTTAGTTGAAAATAGCCATTAAATCTTGTAGAGTAAGCTTCATGAAAATAAGGTGTTATGAAAACCATAAAAATCCATTCATGCCGTATAAGTTAAAAACAACATTCTTCTCGTAATTTTGTCATAAAATTCAAAAAGTACCTCGTATGGTAAACAAAAGAAAGATTCCTTCCATACGATGTGGTAAAAGTAAAAAAAAGGTAAAAATGACTTTAAACATACATGGAAGAAAAGTAAAAATTTTATGAAAACATTTTGAGAACATATGGACATGGATAATAAACATAACCCAAGTAAATACTTATGAATAAACAATCTCGGATAAGAATGTGATTGGAATAATTATCCCTTACCTTATGTCCGATATGCTTCGTATGTATTTGAACCTCCTCTCCCTCGATATTCCTCCTTTAACCTTCATATTATGTTAATAGAGTTGGTATTTTGAGAAGACCAAAACCTTTAATATGTTTTTAGGGATGTTTAGAAGTGAAATGGGCATGTGTAGGCCGAGCTTCAAGTCTCAAAAGGGTGTGAGGAGGAGATAGAGGAGGTGCCCTTTTATAAGGGAGGAGAGGGGCACCTTATTAAAAACTTAATATATTATTTTATAATAAAGTAATATTCTATTTTTAATAGCTCCAAATTGATTTATTTCGAAGATAAGGTGGGTATGGGTCGAAATCCTCTCAACCAATAGATTTTAGACAAGTTTAGGTTACTAACCTTATCATTTAGATTTAACTCTAAGTTAAATAATTTAACTTTTACTGTGTCTTCTTGTTTTCTTACACTATATGGTTAGTAAACTTACTATAACAAGCCAAACAAACCCCAAGTGGTTAATTATTAATATATATAACCTTATCCAAGTCATTTTTCCGAACCTTAGATTTTTAGGAATAAAATAACAATTAATAATGTAATATTTGTTTTAAAAACTATTTTATGTCAATTTTGACACTATTTGGTAATTTATTTTTGTGAAAATAATTACAGCATTATTAGTTCAAACAAAGTTAATAAAATCAATATTAATATGTCATATTTACCTATGAAATTACTGTAATTCATAAAAAGTCTCAAATTACATTTATTTGTGTATTTATAATATCAATTATGTTAATATTTCATTAATAAGGTAATTACTACATCATCATTGTGTCATAAATAAATTAAATTATTTAATGTCTAAAAATTATAAATAAAATACCATTATGTTGGAAATATTTTTATCTTTCTAATGAACATTTATAGTCAAATTTATCTTATTTATAACCCTATATTGAAAATGTTTTAGTTATCAAACTTTGATTTTAACTATTTTAACCCTTCTTTAAATAAAATAATATTAAATGTCCTAATCTAATCCAAGTGGACATAAATGGTCATATTTTATTCCTAAGGTTATTTTTTATCGAATTAAACTTATCTAATTGAATTTGGACATCTGTTAGGGTAATAATAAAACCATTTTTACCCTTAATTACCCTATTTACCTTTAACCGTGGTAAATAAAAGTAAAAAGTTACTATTCACCAAATATTATTTTTATCTTATTAAACCAAATTTTACGCTTTGATATTAATCGGGTCTCTAGGATTTTCGAAATTCCACTCACAGAAGTGGAAAAATTAAGTTTTAAGTTTTATGTAAATTTTCAAACTCTCATAGGAGGTGGGTAAAAGACGGTGAAAAGTTCAATAAACTTTTTATATATCTAAAATGACTCCAATGAATTACATTGAACTTATATAGGTATTATGTATCAATTTTTACCTAAAATAAATTTAAATTAAATAAATAATTATTTAAATAAAAAGTCGGTTTTGAAATATTAACCCAGTGTTTTCACTATTCATCACAAATTTGAAAGCCTTTACAAAAATACCAAAAATTCACATTAGGGTAATTTCGATATTCTGAATCCAAAACTGAAGTCCATTTTGAAAGTAAAAAATATATAAAATTTCAAAAATTGGGTATTAATATTCATAACGGCTAGTTTTAATAATATCTTATTAGCATATCGTTGTTTAGTGAAACTCGGTATTCCGTACAACACAAGATATTGAGAAAGGTCGCGATTGCATGTAAAGCAAGACAAGCTAGTGTTGTGTGTAGTGAAATATTAATTTGATGATGTATATAACATAAAAACAAAATATTTCTCATAAAAATCTCAAGTGTTACATTCTAGCCCCCTTAAAATGAATTTCTCCCTCGAAATTCGTCACTTTGTAACTAAAAGATGAAGATACCTCTCCCTCATCATATCCTCAAACTCCCATGTAGCTTATTCTAATTGGTGGTTCCTCCATAAAACATTCTCCAAGTGAGTGGTCTTATTCCATAGGACTTTTTTGCTACGATCCAGAATCTCTATCGGTTGTTCTTTATAAGAAAGATCTTACTCTAGCGGTACAACTTCTGATATTAGTACATGTGAAGGATCAGGTATGTAATTTCTCAGTAGAGATACATGGAACACATCATTAACTTGAGAGATATTCGGTGGAAGCGCCAATCGGTAAGCTACCTTCCTAACACGATCCGATATTTCAAAAGGACCAATATACCTAGGGCTCAGCTTTTCCTTCTTTACAAATCTCACTACTCTCTTCCAAGGAGATATTTGTATGAACACTTTATCACCCACTTCAAACTCTAGGTATTTTGTTCAGTTATCAACATAACTATTTTGTCAACTTTGAGCTACTCTTATGTGTTGTTTAATAGATCAGACCATTTCTGCCATCTCATCTACAAGATCAGGTCCTAATAGCTTTCATTCCCCAACTTCATCCCAACAAGTTGGAGATCGACATTTATTTCCATAGAGAGCTTCATAAGGAGCCATCTGAATACTGGAGTGAAAGCTATTATTATAAGAAAATTCCATCAAAGTTAGGTGTTGATCCAAACCACATTTGAAATCCATAGATCAATCTCTTAACATATCTTCTAGAGTTTGAATTGTTCTCTCAGACTGACCATATGTCTGAGGATGATAAGCAGTGATGAAACTCAACTCTGTATCTAAATGATGCAGAAGACTTCGCAAAAACTTCGAGGTAAACCTCAGATCCCGATAAGATATAATGGAAAGTGGTACTCCATGAAATCTCACCACTTCCTTTACATATATCATGGAAAGCTGATCCAAAGATAAATCTTCTCTAATAGCAATGAAGTGTGCCGACTTTGTAAGATGATCAACTATGACCCAGATAACATTATTTCCTTTGGGTGTTTTTAGGAAGTCTGGTGACAAAGTCCATAGTGATGTTTTCCCATTTCCATTCAGGTATGGGTAATGGTTGTAACTTCCCCTTAGACTTATGTCTCTCAGCTTGAACTTGCTGACAAGCCAAGCATCGGGAGACATATTCCGCAACATCTATTTTCATGCCATCCCACCAGAAGTACTCTTTCAGGTCCCTATAAATCTTCGTGCTTCCAGGATGAATAGAGAATGATGAATTATGAGCCTCATCGAGCAGCTCCTTCTTTAACTCAGGGATGGGAGGAACACAAAACCAATTCTTGAACCTTATTATTTCATCACAATCAAATTGAAATTCAGGAACATTTCTCACCTTCTTTTGTATCTCTACATCTTCTTTCTGTGCCTCTTTAATCTTCACATGTATAGACGGTTGAACATTCATCTGAGAAAGATAAGATTTTCCCCATCCATTACAATTCCAAGATCTATCCTTTGTAAATCCATAAATATTGGATCTTTAGTGATCCTCGTCATGGATAAGCTAGCATGTTCTTGTCGACTTAATGCATCTACCACCTTGTTTTCTTTCCAAGGGTGATAATGAATTGAGCAGTCATAATCCTTAATCATCTCTAACCATCTTCTTTGGCGCATATTCAGCTCCTTTTGTGTGAAAATATACTTTAAACTTGTATGATTAGTATAAATATCACAACTTTCACCATAAAGATAATACCTCCATATTTTTAATGCCAAGATTACTGCAGCTAACTCCAAATAATGAGTTGGGTCATATTTCTCATGGATTTTCAACTATCGTGAGGAATAAGCTATCACCATATCTTTTTTCATGAGAACACACCCCAATCCCTTCTTGGATGCATCACTATAGATCACAAACCTTTCTCCACTAAAAGGAAGTGTGAGCATATGTGCACTAGATAACCTTCTTTTTAACTCCTTGAAATTCTCTTCACACTCCTCTGTCCAAGCGAACTTACCTCGTTTTTGAGTCAACCTGGTGAGTGTATTAGAAAATCTTGAAAAATATTTCACAAAACATCGATAATATCCATCCAAACCAAGAAAACGTTGGATCTAAGTTACTGTTTTGGGTCTCAACCATCTTTCGATAACCTCTATTTTTGCTGGATCGACAGATATCCCCTCTTTTGAGATTACGTGACCCAAAAATGCAACTTTTTGAAGCCAAAATCCACACTTGGTAAATTTGTCATTAAACATCTCCTTTCTCAGGGTCTTCAATACAATTCTCAAGTGATCTTTATGTTATTACTTTATCTTTGAATAGATAAGAATATCATCTATAAACACTACCACAAACTAATCAAGATAGTCTCTAAAGACTCTATTAATTAGATCTATGAAGATAGAAGGGGCATTAGTAAGACCAAATGACATCACTATAGATTCATAGTGTCCATACCTTATACGGAAAGCCTTCTTTGGTATATCCTCCCTTTTGACCCTTAATTGATGATACCCTGAAAGAAGATCATTCTTTGAAAAGTATTGAGCTCCACGTAGTTGGTCAAATAAGTCATCAATGTGTGGGAGAGGATATTTGGTCTTGATAGTGATCTTGTTAAGTTCTCGATAATCAATGGAGAGTCTCATTGATCCATCTTTTGTCTTAAAAAACAGAACAAGTACTCCCCAAGGTGACGCACTAGGGTGTATGAATCCCTTATCAAGATTCTCTTGGAGTTACTTCTTCAATTCATGCAACTCAATTGGGGCCATTCTATAAGGTGTCATTGAAATAGGTAAAGCACCCGGTACGAGTTCTATTGAAAACTCAACTTCACGATTTGGTGGAAGACCAAGAAATTACTCTGGAAAGACATCATGAAACTCCCATACAATGGGAATATTCATAATTTTCAGTTTCTCTCCAACCATTTGAGATAAATAACCACCATGTAGTGAAATTAAGACCCATAATATGGATGAAATTTCCACTGGAAAGTTATGTTCATCCTTGCATCGATAGACGATCATAGATTGATCTTGAATATAAAATGTGACTTCCCTTCATTGGAAATTGATATGTGCTCAATATAAATAAATCCAATCCATGCCGAGAATCACATCAAATTCCACTATAGGAAGGATCACAAGATTTGCAGGAAGCACTTTCCCACAAACATCAATCGGAGAAGAATTGTAAACATTTAATGCGACTGTTGTGCCATTAGGGTTTGTCACAGATAACTCAATATCTAACTACTAAGGTAATATGGCGATAAAATTAGAAAATTATATAGAAATTAAAGAGTGGGTGGATCCATAATCAATTAAAACATTTTCTACTTTAGAGTTGATGGTAAGTGTACCTTTCACCACTTCATTATCATACTCAACATCGCCGATAGAAATTGAATGTGACTTTCCTTTTTCTTTAGCATTAAGAGTTTGTTGATGTCGATCATTATAAAAAACCCTTGGATTAGGGAATTGATTGGAATAATGCCCCATTTCCTTGCACTTGTAACATTGAAGTGTAGGAGGTTCACTCTATGCAGACTTTTCTTTGTTCGCATCACTATACATCTTCTTCCCATCATTGTGGCATTCAAATGCCTGATGACCTTCTTTTCCACATTTGAAAAATTTTATTGTCCCTTTAAGACAAATCCCTCCATGTTTCATTCCACACTTTGAGAATAAGGGAAAACTCATCTTTTTTTCAGTGTGGTCTTTAGATTTCCCTTTGAATTCCATTTTCCTCTTCTTATCAAACACATATGACTGATGGGTTACTCCAATCTCCATGTCAACCTTAAGATCACATTGACCGATTTCCTCATATCTATTGAAGTCCCTTATGGATAACGCCCTTCAAGACTTGGTTTTAAGCCACTAAAGAATCGATTGATCTTACTCTCAGGTCAGATAATAATCCCAAAAGCGTAACTTGCGAGTCTTCTAAAATTTTCTTCATAGGTACCAACAAATTCATCATCCTTTTGCTTCAGTTCAAGAAACTCCTTCTCCATCTTTGTTCAAAGAATACTAGGGAAGTACTTATTGAAAAATAAGTTCTTGAACTTGTCCCATTCCATGGACTCAATTTCATCCCTTTTCCTCGTATTCTTAATAAGATTCCACCGTTGATCAGCTTCACCTTCCAAACGATATACTGCTAAGATGACTTTATCATGCTCAGAACATTGTAGAACTCAAAATATCTTTTTAGTGGTACTGATACATTGTTCATTCACTAATGGATTAGTAGACCCAATGAATAAAGGTGGATACTGCCTCATGAAGGATTCAACATAATTTTTCTCCTTCCATTTCTCATTTGGAATTCCTGCATGATTCATAGCTTGAGAAAGTTGTGTGAGCATAGCTACAAGATTTTTCATTCCAGCTCCCATAACGTTTGGTTGCTCAGGGGGACAATAATTGCATTTCCCGTCACATTCCGCATTAAGACGGTTCCTTCGGGTTCCAGCCATTGAATAAAACCAAGTAGAATAGTGTGAGAAACACTAATTATAATAGGAAAACTACATAATCAAGGATAAAATTTCACACTTAAGGTCTTATCATAGGTTGTTCATGGACATTTCTAAAACACAAAGATTGTGTTCTATACTTAGATAGATCCTTAGAGTTCTTACTAAGGCTTTCACATCCTAGTTTTCAAAGGTTGACTATACCTTTCCTCTAATACCAACTGTAGAGACCCAAATCTTGACATACATGGACATTAAATTACTATTGCAGAATACTTAATACATCACAAGAACCAACACTCAAGGACCATAATAGTTTAGTGTCTTTGGAAACTCGGAACATAATCTTCTAATAATGGTGAAATATCTTCAACATCTCCCATAAAGATCTTCCCCTTTTTGTTTTCTTACCTAAAATATTTCATTAAATCCCGGGGAAACAAAAACATATAAAAGGGTGAGATCAAATGATCATTAAGGGTAAGAATGGAAAAAATAAAACAAACCATATACATTTGAACTTCAAAACATGAACATAGAGTGTACACATCAAAATGCTGAGTTGTGAAATAAATATTGGTAGTACGTAAGTCATAGGTCATAAAGGAACATAAATCATGATAAAATAGTATGGGAATAAAACATTTAATTGTGGAAAACCATTAAGCACGTGATATGATTTCCATAGTAGCCAAGGAATTTCTACCAAGACCATCTTAGTGGACAATGTCCCTTTCTGAATTGAGTTCACTCTACATTTCAATCCTGTAACACTGAACCCAATTAACTTACCGTTCCAGCCCTGTCTATCTCATGAGATATAAATCATTACCCAATGCATTAGAAGGAGATATAGGTCCCAAAAATCTCATAATCAAATCATTCTTACTTATGCCGCAACATGAATAGAAATCATTCATCATTACCCAAAGTATAAAATGGGTTTCATAAACATCATCCCATCATAACGTAATCCAAACAAAAAAAATGGATATCATTTCATCATATGAAAAGTGAAACCATGTAAATCATTGATAAATTATACTTGAAACATACAAATATAAAATAATGCCATCTTATATGGAAAATGGTTTTGATAAAACACTTGAAATGAATTCTGGAGGAAAATATCTTTTCTTCTTCAAAATCAATTTCTTTTCAAAAAATGCCATGCAATTTTAAAAGAAAAGGATTTTGTTGAATATTGTCATTAATTCTTGTAGAGTAACCTTCATGAAAATAAGGCATTATGAAAACCGTAACAATCCGTTCATGACATATAAGTTAAAAAAACATTCTTCTTGTACTTTTGTCAGAAAACTCAAAAAGTACCTTGTATGGTAGACAAAAGAAAGATTCCTTTTATACAATGTGGTAAAAGTACAAAAAGGTAAAAATGACTTTAAACATACATAGAAGGAAAGTAAACATTTTATGAAACATTTTGAGAACATATGGACATAGATAATAAACAAAACCCCAGTAAATACTTATGATTAAACAATCTCAGATAAGAATGAGATTAGAATAATTATCCCTTACCTTATGTCTGATATGCTTCATATGTATCTGAACCTCCTCTTCCTCGACGTTCCTCGTTTAAACATCATATTAATTTAATAGAGTTGGTATTTTGAGAAGACAAGAACATCTACTATGTCTCTAGGGATTTTGAGAAGGGAAATGGTTAGGGGTTGGCCAAGCTTCAAGGCTTAAAAGTGTGTCAGGAGGGGAGGGAGGAGGAGCCCTTTTATAAGGGAGGAGAGGGGCACCTTAGGAAAAACTGAAAATATTATTTTATAATAAAGTCATATTCGGTTTTTAATAGCTCCAAATTGATTTATTTTGAATCTAATGTGGGGATGGGTGGAAATCATCTCATCCAATATATTTTAGACAAGTTTAGGTTACTATTTTAACCTTATCATTTAGATTTAACTCTAAGTTAAATAATTTAACTTTTACTGTGTCTTCTTGTTTTCTTACACTATATGGTTAATAAACTTACTATAACAAGACAAACAAACCCCAAGTTGTTCATTATTAATATATATAACTTTATCTAAGTCATTTGGCCGAACCTTAGATTTTTAGGAATATAATAACAATTAATAATATAAAATTTGTTTTAAAAACTATTTTATGTCAATTTTGACACTATTTGGTAATTGATTTTTGTGAAAATCATAACAGCATTATTAGTTCGAACAAAGATAATTAAATCAATACTAATATGTCATATTAACCTATAATATTACTTTAATTCATAAAAAGTCTCAAATTACATTTATTTGGGTATTTATAATATCAATTATGTAAATATTTCATTAATAAGGTAATTACTGCATCATCATCGTGTCATAAATAAATAAACTTATTTAATGTGTAAAAATTATAAATAAAATACCATTATGTAGGAAAACTTTTAATATTTCTAATTAACATTTATAGTCAAATTTATCTTATTTATAACCCTATATTGAAAATGTTTTAGTTATTAAACTTTGATTTTAACTATTTTAACACTTCTTTAAATAAAATAATATTAAATGTCCTAATATAATCCTAGTGGACCTAATTGGTCATATTTTATTCCTAAGGTTTTTTTGGTCGAATTAAACTTATCTAGTTGAATTAGGACATGTGTTAGGGTAATAATAAAATAATTTTTACCCTTAATTACCCTATTTACATTTAACCGTGGTAAATAAAAGTAAAACGTTACTATTCACCAAAAATTATTTTTATCTTATTGAACCAAATTTTACTCCTTGATATTAACTGTGTGTCTCAAATTTTTGAAATTCCACTCACAGATGTGGTAAAATTAGGTTTTATACAAAATTTCAAACTATCATAGGAGGTGGGTAAAAGACGGTGAAAAGTTCAATAAACTTTTTATATATCTAAAATGACTCCAATGAATTTCATTGAACTTATATAGGTATTATGTATGAATTTTTACCTAAAATAAATTTAAATAAAATAAATAATTATTTAAATAAAAATTGGTTTTTAAATATTAACCCAGTGTTTTCACTATTCATAAAAAATTTGAATGCTTTTACAAAAATACCAAAAATTCACCTTAGGGTAATTTCGATATTCCGAATCCAAAAATGAAGTCCATTTTGAAAGTTAAAATTTATAAAATTTCAAAAAGTGGGTATTACTATTCATAACAGCTAGTTTTAATAATATTTCAATAGCATATCGTTGTTTAGTGAAACTCGGTATTGCGTACAACACAAGCTATTGAGGAAGGTCGCGATTGCATGTAAAGCAAGCCAAGATAGTGTTGTGTGTAGTGACATATTACTTTGATGATGTATATAACATAAAAACAAAATATTTCTCATAAAAATCTCAGGTGTTACAATATAACCCCCTTAAAATGAATTTCATCCTCGAAATTTGTCACTTTGTAACAAACAGATGAGGATACCTCTCCCTCATCATATCCTCAAGATCCCATGTAGCTTCTTCGAATTGGTGGTTCCTCCATAAAACATTCACCAAGTGAGTGGTCTTGTTCCGTAGGACTTTTTCTCTACGATCCATAATCTCTATCGGTTGTTATTTATAAGAAAGATCTTGCTCTAGCGGTACAACTTCTGAGCTAGTAAATGTGAAGGATCAGGTATGTAATTTATCAGGAGAGATACATGGAACACATCGTGAACTTGAGAGAGATTCGGTGGAAGTGCCAATCGGTAAGCTACCTTCCTAACACGATCTGGTATTTCAAAAGGACTGATATACCTAGGGTTCAACTTTCCCTTCTTTCCAAATCTCATTACTCTCTTCCAAGGAGATATTCGTAAGAACACTTTATCAGCCACTTCAAACTCTTGGTATTTTGTTCAGTTATCAACATAACTTTTTTTGTCAACTCTGAGCTACTCTTATGTGTTGTTGAATAGATCATACCATTTCTACCATCTCATCTACAAGATCAGGTCCTAATAGCTTTATTCCTCAACTTCATCCCAGAAAGTTGGAGTTTGAAATTTCTTTCCATAGAGAGCTTCATAAGGAGCCATCTGAATACTGGAGTGAAAGCTATTATTATAAGAAAATTCCATCAAAGGTAGGTGTTGATCCAAACCACCTTTGAAATACATAGAGCAAGCTCTTAAGATATCTTCTAGAGTTTGAATTGTTCTCTCAGACTGACCATCTGTCTGAGGATGATAAGCAGTGATGAAACTCAACTCTGTATCTAAATTATGCAGAAGACTTCGAAAAAACTTCGAGGTAAACCTCGGATCCCAATAAGATACTATGGAAAGTGGTACTCCATGCAATATCACCAATTCCCTTATATATGTCATGGGAAGATGATCCAAAGAGAAATCTTCTCTAATAGCAATGAAGTGTGATGACTTTGTAAGATGATCAACTATGACCCAGATAGCATTATTGCCTTTGGATGTTTTTAGGAAGTCTGGTGACAAAGTCCATAGGGATGTTTTCCCATTTCCATTCAGGTATGGCTAATGGTTGTAACTTCCCCTTAGACTTATGTCTCTCAACTTTAACTTGCTGACAAGCCAAGCATCGAGAGACATATTTAGAAACATCTCTTTTCATGCCATCCCACCAGAAGTACTCTTTTAGGTCCCTATACATCTTCGTGCTTCCAGGATGAATAGAGAATGAAGAATTATGAGCCTCATCCAGCAGCTCCTTCTTTAATTCTGGGATGGGAGGAACACAAACCTGATTCTTGAACCTTATTATTTCATCACAATCAAATTGAAATTCAGGAAAATTTCTCACCTTCTTTTGTAACTCTACATCTTCTTTCTGTGCCTCTTTAATCTTCACATGTATAGATGGTGGAACATTAATTTTAGAAAGATAATATTTTCACCTTCCATTATAATTCAAAGATCCATCCTTTGTAAATCAATAAATATTGGATCTTTTGTGATCCTCTTAAAGGATAATCTAGCATGGTCTTGTCGATTTAATGGATCTACCACCTAGTTTTCTTTCCCAGGGTGATAATGAATTGAGCAGTCATAATCCTTAATCAGCTCTAACCATCTTCTTTGGTGCATATTCAGCTCTTTTTTTGTGAAAATATACATTAAACTTTTACGATTAGTATAAATATCACAACTTTCACCATAAAGATAATACCTCCATTTTTTTAATGCCAAGATTACCGCAGCAAACTCCAAATCATGAGTTGGGTCATCTTTCTTATGGATTTTCAACTATCATGAGGAATAAGCTATCACCATATTGTTTTTCATGAGAACACATCCCAATCCCTTCTTGGATGGATCACTATAGAAGAAAAACATTTCTCCACTACAAGGCAGTGTGAGCATAGGTGCACTAGATAACCTTCTTTTTATCTCCTTGAAATTCTCTTCACACTCCTCTGTCCAAGTGAACTTAACTCATTTTTGAGTCAACCTGGTGAGTGGATTAGACAATCGTGAAAAATATTTCACAAAAACGTCGATAATATCCATTTGAAACAAGAAAATGTTGGATCTAAGTTACTATTTTTGGACTCAACCATCTTTTGATAACCTCTGTTTTTACTGGATCCACAGATATCACCTCTTTTGAGATTATGTGACCCAAAAATGAAAATTTTTAAAGCCAAAATTCACACTTGGTAAATTTGACATAAAACATCTCCTTTATCAGGGTCTTCAATAAAATTCTCAAGTGATCTTCATGTTATTCCTTTCTCTTTGAATAGACAAGAATATCATCTATAAAGACTACCAAAAACTAATCAAGATAGTCTCTAAAGACTCTATTCATTAGATCTATGAAGATAGCTGGGGAATTAGTAAGACCAAATGACATCACTATAAATTCATAGTGTCCATACCTTGTACGGAAAGCATTCTTTGGTATATCCTCCCTTTTGACCCTTAATTGATGATACCCTGAAAGAAGATCAATCATGGAAAAGTATTGAGCTCCACATAGTTGGTCAAATAAGTCATCAATGCGTGGGAGAGGATATTTGTTCTTGATTGTGATATTGTTAAGTTCTCGATAATCAATGCAGAGTCTCATTGATCCGTCTTTCATCTTAACAAACAGAACAAGTACTCCCCAAGGTGATGCACTAGGGAGTATGAATACCCTATCAAAATTCTCTAGGAGTTACTTCTTCAATTCATGCAACTCAATAGGGGCCATTCTATAAGGTGTCTTTGAAATAGGTAAAGCACCCGGTACGAGTTCTATTGAAAACTCAACTTCACGATTTGGTGGAAGACCAAGAAATTTATCTGGAACGACATTATCAAACTCCCATAAAATGGGAATATTCTTAATTTTGAGTTTCTCTCCAACCATTTGAGAAAAATAACCATCATTTAGTGGAATTAAGACCCATAAGATGGATGGAATTTCCACTGGAAAGTTATGTCCATCATTTCATCGATAGATGATCATAGATTGATCTTGAATATAAAATGTGACTTCCCTTCATTGGAAATTGATATGTTCTCAATATAAAGAAATCCAATCCATTCTAATAATCACATCAAATTCCAATATAGGAAGGATCACAAGATTTGCAGGAAGCACTTTCCCAAAAACTTCAATCAGAGAAGAATTGTAAACATTTTTATGTGACTGTTGTGCCATTAGGGGTTGTTATTGCTAACTCAATATCCAACTACTGAGGTAATATGGCGATAAACTTAGAAAATTCTATAGAAATTAAAGAGTGGGTGGATCTAGAATCAAATAAAACATTTTATACTTTAGAGTGGATGGTAAGTGTTCCTTTCACCACTTCAATATCATACTCAACATCACCGATATAAATTGAATGTGACTTTCCTTTTTCTTTAGCCTTATGAGTTTGTTGACGTCGATCATCATAAAAAACCATTGGATTAGGGCATTGATTGGAATAATGCCCCATTTCCTTGCACTTGTAACATTGAAATATAGGAGGTGCACTCTGTGTAGCCTTTTCTTTGTTCGCATCACTATACATATTCTTCCCATCATTGTGGCATTCAAATGCCCGATGACCTTCTTTTCCACATTTGAAAGATTTACTTGTCCCTTTAAGACAAATCCCTCCTTGTTTCATTCTACACTTTGAGCATAAGGGAAAACTCATCTTCTTTTCAGTGTGGTATTTATATTTCCCTTTGAATTCCATTTTCCTCTTCTTATCAAACACATATGACTGATGGGTTACTCCAATCTCCATGTCAAACTTAAGAGCACATTGAACGATTTCCTCATAGCTATTGAAGTCCCTTATGGATAACGCCCTTTGAAGACTTGGTTTTAAGCCACTAAAGAATCGATCGATCTTACACCCAAGTTAGATAATAATCCCAAAAGCGTACCTTGCAAGTCTTGTAAAATTTACTTCATAAGTACCAACAGATTCATCATCCTTTTGCTTCAGTTAAAGAAACTCCTTCTCCATCATTGTTCAAAGAATACGAGGGAAGTACTTATTGAAAAATAAGTTCCTGAACTTGTCCCATTCCATGGACTCAATTTCATCCCTTTTCCTCGTATTCTTAATAAGATTCCACCATTGATCAGCTTCACCTTCCAAATGATATAATGCTAAGATGACTTTATCATGATCAGAACATTGTAGAACTGAAAATATCTTTTCAGTGTTACTGATCCATTGTTCAGCCACTAATGGATCAATAGACCCACTGAATAAAGGTAGACACTGCCTCGTGAAGGATTCAACATAATATTTCTCCTTCCTTTCCTCATTTGGAATTCCTGCATGATTCATAGCTTGAGAAACTTGTGTTATCATAGGTACATGATTTTTCATTCCAGCTCCCATAACGTTTGGTTGCTCAGGGGGACAATCATTGCATTTCCCGTCACATTTCGCATTAAGATGGTTCCTTCGGGTTCCAGCCATTGACTAAAACCAAGTATAATATTGTGAGAAACAATAATTATAATAGGAAAACTACATAATCAAGAATAAAATTTCACACTTAAGGTCTTATCATAGGTTGTTCATGGACATTTATAAAACACAAAGATTGTGTTCTATACTTAGATATATCCTTAGAGTTCTTACTAAGGCTTTCACATCCTAGTTTACAATGGTTGACTATACCTTTCCTCTAATACCAACTGTAGAGACACAAAGCTTGATTTACATGGACATTACATTACTATTGAGGAATACTTAATACATAACAAGAACCAACACTCAAGGACCATAATAGTTTAGTGTCTTTGGAAACTCAGAACATATTATTCTAATCTAGGTGAAAGATCTTCAACATCTCCCCTAAAGATCTTCCCCTTTCTGTTTCTTTCCTAAAACCTTTCATTAAATCCTAGGGAAACAAAAACATATAAAAGGGTGTGCTCAAATGATCAGTAAGGGTAAGCACGGAGAAAATAAAACAAACCATATACATTTGGACTTCAAAACAAGAACATAAAGCGTACACATCAAAATGTTGAGTTGCAAAATAAATATTGGTAGTACGTAAGGAATAGGTCATAAAGGAACATAAATCATGATAAAATAGAATGGGAATAAAACATTTAATTGTGGTAAACCATTAAGCACATGATATGATTTCCATAGTAGTCAAGGCATTTCTACCAAGACCATCTTAGTGGACAATGTCCCTTTCTGAATTGAGTTCACTCCACATTTAAATCCTGTAACACTAAACCCGACTAACTTACCGTTCCGGCCCTGTCTATCTTATGAGATATAAATCATTACCCAATGCATTGGAGGGAGATATAGGTCCCAAAAATCTCATAATCAAATCATTCTTACTTGTGCCGCAACATGAATAGAAATAATTCATCATTACCCAAAGTATAAAATGGGTTTCATAAACATCATCCCATCATAACATACTCCAAACAAAAAAAATGGATATCATTTCATCATAAGAAAAGTGAAACCATGTAAATCATAGATAAATTAAACTTAAAACATACACATATAAAATAAGTCCATATTATATGGAAAATGGTTTTGATAAAATACTTGAAATGAATTCTTGAGGAAAATATCCTTTCTTCTTCAAAATCAATTTCTTTTCACAAAATTCCATGCAATTTTAAAAGAAAATGGATTTTGTTGAAAATAGTCATTAATTTTTGCAGAGTAAGCTTCATGAAAATAAGGCGTTATGAAAACTGTAAAAATCTATTCATGACATAATTGTTAAAAAAACATTCTTCTCATACTGTTGTCAGAAAATTCAAAAAGTACCTCGTATGGTAAACAAAAGAAAGATTCCTTTCATACGATGTGGTAAATGTAAAAAAAAGGTAAAAATGACTTTAAACATACATGGAAGAAAAGTAAACATTTTATGAAACATTTTGAGAACATAAACAAAACCCCAGTAAATACTTATGATTAAACAATCTCGGATAAGAATGAGATTGGAATAATTATCCCTTACCATATGTCTGATATGCTTCGTATGTTTCTGAACCTCCTCTTCCTCGACGTTCCTTGTTTAACCTTCATCTTAATTTAATAGAGTTTGTATTTTGAGAAGACCAGAACCTCTACTATGTTTCTAGGGATTTTGAGAAGGGAAATGGTCAGGGGTTGGATGAGCTTCAAGGCTCAAAAGGGTGTGAGGAGGGGGGGGGGGGAGGAGCCCTTTTATATGGGAGGAGAGGGGCACCTTAGGAAAAAATTAAAATATTATTTTATAATAAAGTCATATTCGGTTTTTAATAGCTCTAAATTGATTTATTTTGAATATAAGGTAGGTATGGGTCGAAATCCTCTCGACCAATATATTTTAGACAAGTTTAGGTTACAATTATAACCTTATCATTTAGATTTAACTCTAAGTTAAGTAATTTAACTTTTACTGTGTCTTCTTGTTTTCTTACACTATATGGTTGATAAACTTACTATAACAGGACAAACTAACCCCAAGTGGTTCATTATTAATATATGTAACCTTATCTAAGTCATTTGGCTGAACCTTATATTTTTAAGAATACAATAACAATTAATAATATAATATTTGTTTTAAAATCTATCTTATGTTAATTTTGACACTATTTGGTAATTGATTTTTTGGAAAATCATAACAGCATTATTAGTTCGAACAAAGTTAATTAAATAAATAATAATATGTCATATTAACCTATAAAATTACTGTAATTCATAAAAATTCTCAAATTACATTTATTTGGGTATTTATAACATCAATTATGTTAATATTTCATTAATAAGGTAATTACTGCATCATCATTGTGTCATAAATAAATTAAATTATTTAATGTCTAAAAATTATAAATAAAATACCATTATGTAGGAAATATTTTATAATTTCTAATTAACATGTATAATCAAATTTATCTTATTTATAACCCTATATTGAAAATGTTTTAGTTATTGAACATTGATTTTAACTATTATAACTCTTCTTTAAATAAAATAATATTTAATGTCCTAATCTAATCCAAGTGGACCTAAATGGTCATATTTTATTCCTAAGGTTGTTTTTGGTCGAATTAAACTTATCCAATAGAATTAGGACATGTTTTAGGGTATTAATAAAACCATTTTTACCCTTAATTACCCAATTTACTTTTAACCGTGGTAAATAAAAGTAAACAGTTACTATTCACCAAAAATTATTTTTATTTTATTGAACCAAATTTTACTCCTTGATATTAACTATGTCTCTTAGATTTTCTAAATTCCACTCATAGAAGCGGTAAAATTAAGTTTTATGTAAATTTTCAAACTCTCCCAGGAGGTGGGTAAAATACGGTGAAAAGTTCAATAAACTTTTTATATATCTAAAATGAATCCTATGAATTACCTTTAACTTATATAGGTATTATTTATAAATTTTGACCTAAAATAAATTTAAATAAAATAAATAATTATTTAAATAAAAAGTCGGTTTTTAAATAGTAACCCAATGTTTTCACTATTCATCAAAAAATTGGAATGTTTTTAGAAAAATACCTAAAATTCACCCTAGGATAATTTCGATATTCCTAATTCAAAAATGAAGTCCATTTTTAAAGATAAAATTCATAAAATTTCAAAAAGTGGGTATTACTATTCATAACGGCTTGTTTTAATAATATTTTAATAGCATATCGTTGTTTAGTGAGACTCGGTATTGCATACAACACAAGCTATCGAGGAAGGTTGTGATTGTGTATAAAGAAAGCCAAGCTAGTGTTGTGTGTAGTGAAATATTCCTTTGATGATGTATATAACATAAAAACAAAATATTTCTCATAAAAATATTGGGTGTTACAATGGTCTTGAGAGAAAACATTGATTACTAATAAGGACATGGAAGTGAACCATCTATACCAATAAGGTATGGGTATTAGACTCATTATACTAACATGGACTTGTATGTTATTCCTTGAATAATATGGAATACATTTTATAGGTTAATTGAATGGTGATATCATGGGTGCTCTCAAATTATATTCGGTTTTGGGTTATTTTGGTGTAGTAAAGTGGATGTCCATGGTCTTCCCTCAAAGTAGAAAATAATTTAAACCAAAATATTAATGGTATTTTTAAAATAATATAAATTAATATAAACAACATTGATGTATGGAGGGGGGAAGGTTATAAATTTTTATAAAATAAGAAGAAGATTTATGTTAGAAGAAGACTGTATTTTTTTGAAATGACATTTTATTAATAAATCACAATGAGAAAATGTTTTTTTAGAAAATATTTTAATAGGCGTAATCGATTTTACTCTACCTCTTCACATACTTATTAATAATTATCATTTAAATTAATATAAACCTTTTTATAATCCCTTAATATCTTAATACTTGAACCCTACAAGAAATAACATTACCACAATGATGAAATGAATTAAATCCTAGGCTAGATTTCCAAAATGCTATAGTTGAATCCTACATTGATTGACATTCTACGTTGAGCTTATGGTCAATGAAATATCCGGGCACATATAGATTCTAGAAAATGTGGTTGAATTGTTTTTAGGGATTATATTTTAACTATACAAATTTATCCTGTGCGATATTGCTTCACCGATTAGATTATGCTCTCACAATGCAGACATTACTTAACCTCACATGTTTTGTTTAAATTATTCAATTTCATTATTATTTATTTTAATTAATTTTTTTTATAAATTATAATAAGTGAATTAAAATATCCCATTGATTCAAAATAAATAAATGAAGAAGGTATGATGTAGATCAATTACTGAGAAAACTACTCTTCCATGAGTGGTCTACTTATCATAGTAGTTAATGGGATTTGCAACAATTTTGAATTGGAATAACCAAATCATGATTCTAATCTTGAGTTTTAGACAAATATAGAATATTAATGAAGAATAAAAAAGAGAGAAATAAAATAAAATAGAATAAATATAAGAGGAATTATGTATTTTATTATGCAAACACAAATTTTACAAAAATGAAGAATAAAATGAAGATGGCTTCAAATAAGGGATATGTAAGAACCCAGATCTTCGTTTGAGGTATGTCTTTCCTTTTTAAGGAGTTTTTGAAAAAATGGGGTTTTCTAGAAATTTTTGAAGTACACACAGTGTACTTTCTGAGTACACGTCGTGTACTGTTTTCCGGCTCGAAGCCGTGTGCTGGCCATGCCCGAGCCACACACATGGGGTGTAGGGGTGACATGGAGGCTGCTTAAAGTGGAGTACAAAAAAACCTAGTACACTCCATGTACTCTAAAAGTAAACACCATGTATTTTTTTTTCATTAAACAGACCAGGGTTGAGCCTAATCGAGGAAAACGTCTTCTTCTCCAGCTTCTTCATCCGAGAGTTCTGGGAATCCGAAGATCTTCGACGAGCTTCTGTTCATCCATCCGTTCTCCGAATTGATCGCCGTTGATTGCGTTGGAATCACAGTAGTGAGTTCTCTCTTCTGTTTATCCTTGTTTTATGTTTCCTCCTCATTTCCAAGTTATCGTGTGTTGAGCGTTTTTGGCGTTTTCTCAGATCTTCACTGTTCTAAAGAGAATCAATCATCGTGGTTCACATATATCGATATCCTAGCACCAAGGTAGGTGTTTTGTGCCTTTCCGTAAGAATTCTGTGAATATTTTGTGCAAATTCCACCAATTACCTTGAACAGGGAATTGTGGATTTCCTGTTTTCCCCTGACGTTTGTCTTCTTTTCTTGATTGCTTGAGTAGAGATCATTGCTTGAAAAATTGGATAATCTATACTGTATTCTTGTGCTTCGCCTTTCATGTTTTTCTTATTGGAAGTTTTTCCAGTTGCCATGCCTAGTTGTAGGATAGTAGAACTATTGTACTATTATGCTGTTGTGCCTCAGTTTGATAGCCAAGTAGTTCTTGAGGTTTACATGGGCCGATACGAGCGCTATGCATGTTTATTTCACACAGGACTGCAAGAACCTAGTGTAGTAGACCATAAGGAGAATGGACGTAACGGCATCTCCAGAGTGTCTTTTAATACGATGCGAGACCACAGGGGGAATTGATGATGAGTGCTTCCTCAAAGAGTCTGTAGTTCCTCGAAGCGGGCCACAGGGGGAATGAGATGTTGAGTGCTTCCCTAGAGACCCTTTAGTACGATATGAGACTATAGTGGGAATTGACGGTGAGTGCTTCCTCAGAAAGTCTACTCTTAGCTGAACCAGAGGGGGGTGACTGTGTGTGCCTATTTGAGGGTTGCTAGTGCTTGTAGGTTAAACCATAGGGGTTAGGCTGTGAGAGCTACCCATAGGATTACATGTATTCTACTTGTTGTTGGTTGTTTACTTGTGTACTTTATATGCTAAAACTGTGGATTGTAGCTGCTATGTGATTCTTTGTTTACCACTTCAAGTACTTTTACTTGCCTTGTATTCATTGACTGTTAGGCATAGAACTTTGGGTGATTTCCTACTGGGATTGTATCTCATACCCTGTTTGGGCCATGTTTTTGGGCCCAATAAGACTTTGTTATTGTAGGTATAGATAAGGGCAGGAGCCCTTCTACTTCCGGTACTTAATTACTTAGAGATGGAGAGCAAGGGACCAAGCTTAGGCTTGTGATGCTGCAAGAATTGATGTTATTTTAGTACTTTGTTTTTACATGTATTTCAGCACGTTTTTGTGTTTGTTGTGTTCCATAGATACTTGTACCTGCTGCATCATTATCATTATTACTATATATTCATTTATTCTACTGTTTGGTTTCAGTTGTTGCGTATTGTTTACTGCTTCCGCTATTTTCTATTAATTTCTTTTCTTTTCTTTGTATACCTTACCAAATGAGGGAATTTTTTCCCCAATAACTTACCAAGGCCCTCGCTGCTAGTCGGAAGCCTTTGGCGTTTGGGGAAGTTCTCTTGAGGTCATGTGACCATCCGGGCACGGGGCACCTCTGGGTGGCTTCCGGAACCGGGATGTTACAAAGTTGTATCAAAGAAGTTCTTTTCTCTTGATTTACTATTTGTATCCTTTAGCTAGGGATAGGACGGATTCAATACTTGGTGTTAAGCTATGCCCGGGAGTATCTAACCCGTGTACAATGAAAAACCATACTACCTCGTTTATTGCAGTTTTCTGGTTTTGAGTTTTACGGTTGATATGATTTCACCTAGAGTGATGCACATGATTGTGTTGTCATTGTTGTTGCTATTTTGGTTCTATTTCTATCACAACCTAATGAGATGAGGGTATTCCATCTCATGCATCATATAGGCACTTGTTAGAAATCACATTCTATGCATTATTGTCATTCCATCTAGTGTGCATTAGCAATTCCATGTTGTTGTGATAGACCTTGTGTAGATTATGCATGATGTTGTGATAGATTCCTTGTTAGAATCTCTGCTGATTTTTAGCGGATTTTTTGTATTGTACTTTTCTTAAATGGACGCCAAGATTTGATTTTTGGGGAGTATGGACCCTCAAAAATCAGAATTTGTCCCCTTCTTTCACATTTTTCAGTGTTTTCTAGGCTTCGTTGCAGTTTCAGTGCTATTGCCCTGAAAAACCCAGAATACATGGCTTGTACTTTATATATACATACCGTGTAGTTCTAAACCATGTGACTGACTGTGTGAGAAGAAACACGGGTTGTGAAAATCGCCAGGAACATGCCGTGTATGGTAGGTACACTCCATGTAGTAGTGAGTGTGTACCCAGCCATGTAACTGACAACATGGGTCAGGGAAGCTCGAGTAGAACACGCCGTGTTGGATAGAAAAATTCCGTGTAGTCTTGTTCCCGGTTCCCGGCCGTGTCACGAGCAACACGGGTCAATGTTATCTTCTTCTGTACATCCCGTGTTTATTCGGAACATGTTGTGTAATGGTCATCCATGTACTTGGCCGTGTCGCCAACAACACGGGTCGGGAAAAATCTTCAAGTACACACCGTGTTTGTTCGGAACATGCCGTGTAGTCTCAGCCGTGTAGCCGACCGTGTAGCTAGAAACAAGGGTCATTTAAACCTTTTATACTACATGCCGTGTCCACTAGGCACCCGCCGTGTAGTCTCAGTTTAAGAAGACCATGTGGGTTAGCCGTGCAAGGAGACACGGGCATGGAAAAAGAGTCAAGTACATGTCGTGTATATTTTATACACGCCGTGTAGTCTTGTTTTGTGAATCTTGGGTGTTTCTTTCCCTTGTTTCTATTTTGTACTCCTTTGTTCTCTGTCCATGTTTTTCTAATCAAAGGCATGCATTTGGCCTTTCAGATCTAGGACTCCGAGACGTCCTCCAGTTGTACGTCATTTGTCAGGTAGCGATCAGACGCCAGAAATGGCTGATCAGGGACTTCCTGCCGATCCTCCGGTCGGGCCAACCTTGGCACCGGCTGTCATACCAGTTGCAGGCACTAATGTGCAGTTTGGGGAAGATTTTATGAGGATGATTCAGACCTTTTAGGGAGCACCGCCTCCTTCCACGTCTATGGCAGACTTGAAGTGGGTTTTCCAGTAGCAGCATCCTCTTACTTTCTCGGGGGAAGGAGGACCACATGATATAGAGTCATGGATGGAAGCCATGTTGACTATCTTTGAGCATCTGGAGACACCTCCAGAGAGGTGAGTCAAGCTCGCTACCTACATGCTCCGAGACTCTGCCAAGAGGTGGTGAGACATGATCTCACAGGCGGGTCATCAGTAGGTTATGGATTTGGAGGAGTTCCAGTGCATGTTCTACAAATAATTATATCTGGAGACCCTGAGGGCTGATCGAGCCCCGGAGTTCATGAGTCTAGAGTAGGGTACTCTTTCCGTCATGGATTATTCCTCTCGTTTCACCGAGATGCAGCATTTGAAACCCCTCTGGGGTGGGGATGGGATGTACCTAGCGAGGAAGTTTAAGGATGGTCTTAGGCGGGAGATCCGATCACAGGTGAATCTATGTCAATTGACTTCCATCACTTCCATTGTCAACCATGCACTGATTGCGGAGCACAATTTGAGAGACTCCGGAGCTGCGAGCCAGGGCAGTTCTGCTTCCAGAGCTAGTTTTCCTCCAGATGACAGCAAGAAGCGTCGTAGGGAGTCTAGGCGTGGTGATCCAAGGAAGCGAGATACATCATCAAGTAGCTAGGTGATATGCAACCAGTGTTGCCGGTCAGGGCACACAAGGCCTCAGTGCCAGAGAGACCTCATGGAGTGCCGATCTTGTGACAAGATGGGTCACCTTCCGAGTTTCTGCCAGGTTTTCTCACCAGCAGCTGGCGATGGGAGTTCTTCTATGACTCCTCATTCAGGAGAAGCACCACCTATTTCTCACCAGTTGGGGAACTAGAGTTCTTCCTGCCGTTCAGGCCAAGGTGGTGGTCGAGTCCTTGGCGGTCAGCCACGAGTCTTTCAGCGTCAGTAGGGTGGAACAACTCAGAGCAATCAGGAAGGGTCGTCGGGCCGTAGTGCAGGACAATCTTTCACTGTGGAACAAACCTATCAGGAGTAGGTTCCCGACCTTCTATCATTAAAGGTACGATTTTAGTAGCCTCAATCTTATATTCAGCTCTTTTCGATATAGGTGCTACACATTACTTTATCTCTGTTGCTATCATGGAGAGCCTTGGGCTCTGTATTTTTTCTTCTGCCGACTCGTTGACACTAGACACACCTTTGGGGACAAGGACATCAAGTGTACGCTAGTGTAGATAGTGCCCTCTCGAGGTTGCATGGCATCGTTTCTTATGATATATCTACGCCCTAGAGATGACAGACTATGATGTCATTCTCGGGATGGACTGGTTGGTTCCCTTCTAGGCATTCGTCGACTGTTATCGCTGCATGGTGAGTTTCATTTCACCAGAGGGTGAATATTTTATTTATAGAGGCGAATGGGATGTTCAGGCGAGTCGACTAGGACTCGAGCATCATGGTGTAAGAAGGGTGACAACCCTGATTTCTAGTCTTTATCTGGATGACCAGGGGACTTCACAGTTGGACTTTTCTCCAGTGGTGAATTGTTTCAGGGATGTCTTTCCAGAGGAATTTTCAGGTTTTCCTCCAGAGCGTGAGGTGGACTTCTCTATTGAGATCGTGCCAGGAGCGGCACCGGTGTCCATTCCTCACTATAGCATGGCTACACCTGAGTTCCAGGATCTCAAGAAGCAATTGGAGGGGTTAAAGACAAAGGGTTTCATCCGACCCAATACTTCTCCTTGGGGTTCGCCTATCCTGTTTGTGAAGAAGGCAGACGATACACTTAGGCTCTGTGTGGATTATCAGAAGCTGAACCAATTGACGGTCAAGAACCGGTATCCCTTGCCTATGATTGATGCCCTTTAGATCATCTTAGAGGAGCCTGTGTGTTCTAGAAGATTTATTTGAGGTCCGGTTATCATCATCTACGCGTTAGACCATCAGATATACCTCTGAAAACCTTCAGGAGCAGGTATGGTCTCTATGAGTATATGGTTATGCCATTCGGTCTCACGAATCCACCAGCAGTTTTCATGGAAATGATGAACCGAGTGTTCCATCCTTACATGGACTCCTTTGTCGTGGTCTTTATGGACGATATCTTGGTGTAATATCAAACTCGAAATGACCACACTAACCATCTTGAGATCGTTCTGAGTACACTGAGAGAGCATCGACTTTATGCTAAAATCTCGAAGTGCAACTTCTGGTTGGATCAGATTCACTTCTTGGGTCACGTCATCACAGTGGCAGGAGTATTTGTGGACCCAGAGAAAGTGAGAGTTGTAGTCTCCTAGGAGCAGCCGAATAACGTTTTTGAGGTATGGATTTTCATAGGGCTGGCTGGATACTACAGATGCTTTATTCAGGACATTTCATGCCTAGCATCACCTTTGACGGGTCTGACCAAGAAGGGGTCTATGTTCTTATGGTCAGATTATTTCAAGTCATCCTTTCTGGAGCTGAAGGGAAGGTTGACGTCAGCACCAATACTAGTATTTCCAGAGCCAGTAAAGAGTAAAAATATTTATTGTGATGCCTTAGGTGTCAGGATAGGAGCCGTGCTTATGCAGGGAGATGCAATCGTTGCGTACATGTCTCGGTAGTTGAATACAAATGAGAGGAACTACCCAACGAATGATCTGTAGTTGGCAGCTGTCGTTCATGCCTTACATTTTTGGAGGCATTGCCTTCTAGGAGAGGAATTTTTGGTTTTCACCGACCACAAGAGTCTCAAGTACGTCTTCAATTAGTGTGATCTGAATCTGAGATAGCACAGGTGGGTTGAGTATCTTCAGTATTTTGATTTCGAGCTTGACTATACACCAGGAAAGGGAAACATAGTGGAAGATGCGTTGAGCAGGGGAACTCAGATTCAGGTAGTTCAGGAGGCCATCAATGAGTGGAAGCTTATGGCTCTATTCTCTGAGATGCATCTGGAGGTGCACGACAGACATGGACAGAATTTTCTATCTTTTGTAGCTTTTACCTCTACACTACATGATCGGGTACAAATAAGGTAGCTATTAGACTCAGAAGGCTTAGTCTTGTGGGAGAGTGTGTCAGGAGAGGACCCTCTTCCTGGATGGACAATGGGCGAGGATGAGATCTTGCATTTCTAGGGACACGTATGGGTGGAAATTGACATATGTGAGGAGCTGATGCAGGATTTCCATTCCTCAGTTTGGGCAGTTCATCCTGGCATCACAAAGATGTATTGGGATCTTCATCTCTAGTATTGGTGGAAAGGTATGAAGAGAGATGTTGCTAGTTTCGTCTTAAGGTGTTCTACTTGTTAGCAGGTGAATGAAGAACATCAGCGACTAGCAGGCCTTTTACAGCAGTTACCCATTCAGGAGTGGAAGTGGAATGATGTTGCGATGGACTTCGTGACCGGATTTTTGAGGTCACCTCGAGTGACCGATGCTGTTTAGGTTTTCGTCGATAGGCTTATGAAGGTTGCTCACTTCTTACTGATCAAAGATACCTTCAGTGCTGATGATCTGGGACAACTGTACATCCAAGAGACTGTACGTCTGCATGGAGTTCCACACTCCATCATCTCGGACATGGATGCACACTTTACATCTCGGTTCTGGTAGGGTATTCAGAAGGCATTGGGTACATAAGTACTTTTGAGTACAACATACCATCCCAAGATAGATGGCCAGTCCGACCGTACGATCCAGGTGCTAGAGGATATTCTCAATGATTGCATTCTAGACTTTGACAGTTCTTGGGAGAATCATATTCATCTTGTTGAGTTCGCCTACAACAACAGATTTTAGGTGACTATTCAGATGGAACCTTACGAGGCTTTGTACGGTAGGCCATTCCAATCACCCTTATGCTGGCTGGAGGAAGGAGAGGCAGCTTTGCTGGGACCTCATCTTGTTCAGGAGACCTTAGAAAAGATTGAGTTGATTCGGAAGAGGATGGCTACAACACAGTCTCAGAAGAAGTCTTATGCTGATAAGTGGAGATGACTTCTAGAGTTCGAGGTGAGGGATCAGGTTTTCCTGCGTGTCGCACCGAGGTTGGTACATAAGAGGATTCATAGACAGGGTAAGCTTTCACCATGGTACATTGGTACGTTTGAGTTTTTGGAGAGAGTTGGGCCGGTCACCTATCAGTTTCAGCTACCTCAGAGGTACTGGGCTATGCACGACGTCTTCCACGTCTCCCAGCTCCGACGTTACTTTTCAGACCCGTCTCATGTATTTCAGCCCAAAGAAGTTGAAATCAAAGTGGATGCATCATTTGAGGAGCATCCTATCCAGATTGTTGATCGTAATACGAAGGATCTTCATGGGTGGTCTGTTCCTTTAGTACGGGTGCTATGACAGCATGGGTGACTATAATACGAGACCTGGGAGAGGGAGGCCGATGTACGATCGCAGTGGCTGGAGCTGCTCCAGGATTCTTCTTCCACACCTCGCTAGGGAAATTCGGGGATGCATTTATTTAAGGGGGAAAGTTTGAAAAAACTCGGAACTTCGTTTGAGGTATGTCTTTCCTTTTTCGGGCGTTTTTGAGAAAAATGGGGTTTTGTGAAAAAATTTTAAGTACATGCCGTGTACTTTTTGAGTACACGCCGTGTACTCTTTTTTGGCTCAAAGCCATGTGTTGGCCATGCCCAGGCCACACACACGGGGTGTAGGGGTGACATGGAGGCCGCTTAAAGCGGAGTATGGAAAAACCTAGTACACACAATGTACCCTAAAAGTACACGCCATGTATTTTTTTATTAAACGGACTGGGGTCACGCCAAATCGAGGAAAATGTCTTCTTCTCCAGCTTCTTCATCCGATAGCGCCAGGAATCCGCGGATCTTCGACAAGCTTATGTTCCTCCGTCCATTCTCTGAATCGATCGCTGTTGATTGTGTTGGAATCTCAGCGGTGAGTTCTCTCTTCTCCTTTAGCCTTGTTCTATGTTTCCTCCTCGTTTCCAAGTTATCATGGGTTGAGATTTTTTGGAATTTTCATAGATCTGTTATGTTATAATGAGAATCAATTGTCGTGGTTCACGTATATCAATCTCCTAGCACCAATGTAGGTGGTTTCTGCCTTTCCGTAAGAAGTCTGTGAATATTTTGTGAAAATTCCACCAATTCCCTTGAACAGTTAATTGTGAGTTTCCTATTTTCCCCTATTGTTTGTCCTCTTTTCTAGATTTTTTGCTTAGATATCATTGCTTGGAAAATTAGATAATCTATACTGTATTCTTGTGCTTCGCCTTTCATGTTTTACTTATTAGGCATTTTTCCAGTTGCCATGCCTAGTTGTAGGATAGTGGAACTGTTGTGTTGTTGTGCTGTTGTGCCTTATATTGATATCCAAGTAGTTATTGTGGTTTACTTAGGCCGATACGTGCACTATGCGGGTTTATTTTACACTGGACAGCGAGAACCTAGTGTAGTAGACTATAGAGAGAATGGACGTAAGGGCTTCTCCAGAGTGTCTTTTAATACGATGCAAGACCACAGGGGGAATTGACGATGAGTGATTTCTCAGAGATTCTGCAGTTCCTCGACGTGGGCCACAAGGGGAATGAGACGTTGAGTGCTTCCCCAAAGAGCCTTTAGTATGATACAAGAATATAGGGGGAATTGACGATGAATGATTCTTTATAAAGTCTACTCTTATATGAACTAGAGGGGTGAGACAGTGTGTGCCTCCAAGAGGGTTGCTAGTGCTTGCAGGATGAACCATATGGGTTAGGCTGTGAGATATTCCTAGAGGATTACTTGTATTCTACTTTTTATTGGTTGTTTACTGGTTTAATTTATATGATATAACTATTGATTGTAGCTGTTGTGTGCTTCTCTGTTTACTACTTCCTATACTTTTACTTGCCTTGTAGTCATTGACTGTTAGGCATAGATATTTGGGGGATTTCCTACTGGTATTGTATCTCACACCCTGTTTGGGCCATGGTTTTGGCCCCAAGAAGACTTTGTTGTTGCATGTATAGATAAGGGAAAGTGCCCTTCGACTTCCAGTACTTGATTGCTGGGAGCTAGAGAGCAAGGGACTAAGCTTAGGCTTGTGATGCTGCAGGAGTTGCTGTTATTTTAGTACTTTGTTTTTACTTTTATTTCAGCATGTTTTTGTGTTTGCTGTATTCCTTAGATAATTTTACCTACTACATCATTATCATCATTACTATATATTCATTGCTTTCACTTTTTGGTTTCAGTTGTTCCGTATTGTTTACTACTTCTGCTATTTGCTGCTAATTTCTTTTCTTTTCATTCTATACCTTACCAAATGAGGGCATAGTTTCCCCAATAACTTACTAAGGCCCTCGCTGCTAGTCGGAAGCCTCTATCATTTAGGGAAATGTACTTGAGGTCATGTGGTGATCCGGGCATGGGGAACCTCTGGGTGGCTTCCGGAACTAGGACGTTACAGGATACTTGTTTCAAGAGCTACTCTTCATGAAAACCTAAGAGAATTGGATTTGAAATGCTTCACCCTTTCCCTAAAATTACCAATTCATGTTTCAACACCTCAAAATTATAGAAACATCAATTTAAAGAATGAAGGGGTGCCTATGTTTTCAAAGGTTTCATGTGTCAATGGAGAAATTTGTACAAATAAATTAATCCAATTTACACCGCCTATTTGACTACCAAATGCATGAACCTATTGTCCTTACAGAAAGATTAATTTTTAGAAAATTGGTTCCGAATATTCTCTCTATATTTTTCCCTAATGCAAGAAAGTATGAAGATGTTATAGCCCACATATAAAAATGATGTCTATTCTGGAGAGTCCCACTCATATTGACTTTATGGCCCTTTTACACCAATGAAATCCCTAATTTAACTCTCATTTCCTAAATGGAAATTGTATCCCATAATGTTAGAAACACATTTAAAATATTTTAACATCAAATAATTTAGTAAAAAATAATTATTTCTGAATTACTACAGTGCACCTTAAAGGGTAAAACTGGAATTTTAATCAATTTTTCAAATAAATGATCAAATCCCAAATATTTTACAGATTATCACCTTGAACACATTTTGATGAAATTATATCATTTAATATTAATAAAATATAAAAAAATATATATTTTTTTATCAACTCCCCCACACTTACCCTTTTTCACTCCTAGGAAAAACCTCATAAAATGTAATCTAGAAAATTAGGACAAGATGTGCATGTTTATATTTCTCACTCCATAATGGAAAAATAAAAATGTAAGAATCTCATAAAGTATCAATATTAATAAATTTAAATTTTATTTTCTCATTAATTATGTCAAAACAAAATCCAGTGAGATTAATAACACTAATAAGAGGAAAATAAGTCACGATTCTACTATGCCACTATTTCCCCACATGTTTGTGCATACAAATTATTTCAACATTGACTCTCCACCCTTTATCCAGTATATTAAAAACATTGAAAACAATTATTCTTACCTGGTTTTGTTCAGCGAACTTATTCTAAATTCAATTGAAATCGTATTTCAAGACCCACTCACTTAAGAATTCCCAAAATTCAAACCTTAAGCTCCCAATCTCGATATCCCCATGTGTTTTACATTTCATCATTCCCATATTTATGAATATACATATATATACATATATATAATATTATTTGACTTGATTTTTTGATGATTTTTATGTTTTTATAGGGTGTAGAACTTTTAGTTATCAAGTACACACACATAGGTAATTTTAGTAGAGGTATGAAATTGATCACAAGAGAAACAAACATATGATCCAACCATTTATATAACATGAATTTTCTTACCTAACATGGATAAACCCTCAATATAGTTGGAAAAAATTCAGAAGACCTGATTGTGTGAAATGATATGTACAGAAATCAATTACATAATTTACAATGAACAATAATTAAAATGATTAGTTTCAACATCTAAATGTTTTTATTATGATATAAACAATCAGAGAATCATCAACATCAATTATTATAAAAATCATCACTTGATGATGAAATATATCTCATTATTATCATAGAGCCAATAAATTTTGAAAACATGGATTTTCTATATATTCCATATCAAAATGTTCATGTTACATTATATTTTTCTTTTTCTTTTCTTATGTTTTTTGTTAGTTTTGTTTTTTAAGATTTAATATCAATCCTAATAGAAAACACTAAAAAACACTAAAATTAAAACCCTAAATATATAACCCAAAATGTTGTCTTGTCCCCACACTTAATATTTCATTTTCCTCAATGTGATCATATGAGAATATATATGAATATGAAATGTAGAATTATAAATAGGAAGACTAATATAAAAGTGAAAGGGTAAGGAACAACCTCATATTATCAAGTGATGATGGGGTATGCAGTGTGATGAAATCAACTGCATCAGTAGGAAGTCCCTTAATGTTTTGCTTCAAACATTGATCGTTGACTGTAAATATCCTTCCAGTGTTTTCTTGTGTGATATTCACTGTAAAATATGAAAAAAAAATTAGACAAAAAATAAGGGACCAACTATCTGGAATGGAAAATACCATGCCTCAGCTATAGTCAAGAACTGTAGAGTATACATTTGTCTCCTAAATGAAACTCCTTTTTTGGATCATTATTCTTTAAGAAAAATTTTACCTTTCTTTGTAGAGGCTTGAGTTCTCAAATAGTGATAATCAAATATCATCAAACTCTTCAATTTAAATAATCCATTGAATTCCAACATGGACCAAATCCATGTTACATTTCTTTATATCCCAATAAGCCTCATGCTCGACCTCCACAAGGAGAACAAAATCTATCCCAAAAACAATCTGAAATGAGGACATACTTATGGTGGTCTTGTATGTTTTCCAATAATCCCGCAACATATCATCCAAGTGAATGCTCCATTCCTTCCTATTTGGCTGCAAAATTTTATCCAAAATTTATTTCAACTCACCATTTATAATCTCACCCTGACCATTTATTGGGGGTGGTATGGTGTTGATGTTTTGTCTGTCACCCAATAATTCCAAAGGATGGAATCCACATTTCGATTATAGAAGTGTGTCACTTGGTCACTGATGATGTCCATGGTACACCAAAACTAGAAAAAACATTTGTCTTAAAATAGTCTACTAAAAATTGAGAATCATCAGTTATAGTGGACATAGCCTCCACCCACTTACTCACATTATTAATAGTTTCCATATTATAAAAAAACAAATGAACTAGGAAAAGGACCCAAAAAATAAATTCCCCAAACATCACAAATCTCAAAGAATAATATTGGTTGTTGGGGCATCTCGTGTCTCCTTAGAAATTTTCCTAGCGTGGTAGGAATTTGAGCATGACTTGTAAAACACATGAGCATTGTATAATAATATAGGGAAATATAATCTAGAGTATGAGATATTCGTAGCAACCCATTGGGGTCGAAAGTGTCCACCATAAAAAAGTTTATGAAAAAAGTAAAACAAACTAAAACTCATGATGAGGAACACACCTCCTTATAACATGGTCACTACACATGCGCTATTATTAGAGATCACCCCACACATAAAATATAGACTCACTCTTTTAATTTTTGGACATGATGTTTCATTAAATTTTTAGGGATTTTAGAGGCCAAAAGGTAGTTATTGAAATCATAATACCAAGGTTGCGTACCTGATATGGAATAAAGATTCTAATCAAGAAAAGTGTTCCGAAGTGGTACCTAGTCCAAGGTTTTGTCTTCTATTGTGTGATTAATCTTACTCATGTGGTCCCCCATCAGGTGTTCTAACCCCTTATTTTCGGTAATCTCAGTATCGAATTATTGGAGCAGGAGAATCTGTCAGATAAGCCCAGGCATTGCATCTAGCTTCATCAAGAGGTATATCAGACCTGCATAGTCTGAAAAAACAACTACACTATATCCCAACATATATGAAAAAATTTATCTAAAAAAAATATAATAGAAAAACTCATTTTCAGAGGTTTTTTAGTTTTATTGGGATGAATTCAATTTCCTAGATGCATAGGCAATCACATGTGAGAGTCCCCCACCCTATGAGATAAGTCAGCTTCGATCGTGAAGTTGGAGGCATCACACATAATCTCAAAAGGATGCTTCCACTGTGGGGGTGTGTGATTGGTGGAGTGGTCAGACACATCATTATATTATCAGTGTATGTGCTTCAGGAATCATCAAACACAAAATCAGAATCTTTTTTATGCAATCATGACATTGGAAGAGCAATCTTACTAAAATCATTGATGAAGCACTGATCAAATTTTGAATGCCCTAGGAAATATCTAACATCACACACACATGATGGATAGGGAAAGACTGAAATAATATCTACCTTATATCTATCAACCTCTATCCTAGGTTTTGATACTACATTCCTTAAAAATATTCCATTCTCTACAATGAAATAAAACATTTCAATATTTAAGACTAGATTCTTTTCAATATAACAATTCCAAACCTTTCCCAAACTATAGATACAATAATAAAATTAAGACTCATACATAGTAAAATCATCAATAAATACCGTCATGTAGGAATCATTAAAAAAACTCTCCATCCATATCTGAAAGGTAACTGGGGCATTGAAAAGTCCAAATGACATCCTCTGTTAGGAACATTTTCTGAATGAACAAGTTAATGTTATCCTATACTAATCCTATAGGGCTATAGGAACCTGAAAGTATCTATAAAAACCATCAAAGAAAAAATATTGTGTCTTTCAAGTTAGTTTCTCAATATTTGATCAATAAATGGGAGGATAAATGGTCTTTATGAGTGGATTGATTTTTTTCTAATAACCAATACACACAGACCAACTATTTCGTACCTTTACTGGAACTAAATCTTCTCTCTCATTTGTAAACATAGTGACACCACTTATCTTAGGCACAACCTGATTAGGACTCACCCAATACAAATTTAAATGTGATAAATTATACATTCCACGATCAATTTTTGTAATTTTTTTAACAACTTCCAAAACAATTTGATTGAGTCTCTATTGTGTCTACCTAATCGGTTTAAATTCGTCTTCCAAAAGAATAATATGCATATAAATAGAGGGGATAATACCTGATATGTCAATCAAGGTCCACCCAATTTCCCTAATGTTATCACTCAAAATATTCAAATGTTTTTCTTCATGTTTACAATGGAGATTGTTAACAATTATAACAGGTAATTTCTCACCAATTAACATAATGAGTATTTTAGATTATGTGGAAATGGATTGAGTTCCAATGAAGGGGGGTGATGTATGGATAAAGACTTTTAAGGGGAAAAAATATGTGTACCATGAATATTTGTACCATTATTACCATCATCAAAATCTAATAATAATGCATCAAAAGCATCACCATATTCAACAACCATGTCATACTCATAGTGAACATGATAAAAATATGAATCCATTTAAAAATAAAATATACTAAAACTTTTTTCATTCAAAATAGGTGTAGATTTTATCTTATACATCAAATTAGAAGCAATACTCATAATCTCCCTAAGCATAGGACAATCAAATTCCCTGGGGTTTTTATCTGGTGGTTAAAAATGGGTAATAGAAAATGCAGAATGGTCCTCTAAGGGGTAATTTATGGAGTTGATAACATTATATTTATATACTTTATCATCAAGATCAATGGAATATATACCCTCATGGAAATTTATGATAGTTTTTGTAGTTTTGAAGAAGGTCCTACCAAAGATAATGGGAGAATGAGAACATAAATAGACATTATCCATGCTAAGAACATAGAAATCTACTGGGAAGATCATGTCTCTTACCAAAACAAGTACATTGTCAAGGACTCCTTCTATATATATTGCAGCTCTATTCTGCAACTAAATCACTACTGTCATCAGATTCAACTCACCAATATATAAAGAAAATAATATAGAGTGAGGCATCACATTAATTGAATCTCCTAAATCATATAAAGCATCCGAAAAGTATAACTCCCCTATGGTTCATGGGATGGTGAATGTACACAGATCCTTGCACTCTATTAGAATTACAAGAGTTAGTGTAATGAGTGATGAAATAATCCTTCCAAGATTGATCCTCTCATTTCCATTGAGACCTCTTCAATTTTTACAATTTTCTTTTATGAATTTAGCATACCTTATGATTTGATTGATGGATTCAAGTAGAGGGATTTTGATCTCAACTCTCTTCAATCTATCCAAAACCTATTATTGAATATTATATTTAGCCAAATTTTTGGTTTGAAAAAGTATATTTGGAAAGGTAAGGGGTTTATAAGAAACATCATCAATCATTTTCTTACCTATTTCCTTCTCCTTGGGTTTCTCACCAGTAGTTATTGAATGGGGATTATCTGAAGATGAAGTGAATCCCATTGGAATGTTAGGTGTAGAAGAATTAGTTTTTTTCTTCTCTTTTCTCAATGTGATGGCATTGAAATTCCCATTAGGATTTGGTGTAGGTTGGTAAGGAGGATTTATGGAGATCTTACTTACCAATTCAGGGATGATGATGGAAATTTGGCCCATTTGAGTCTTTAACACTCTCAAATCCAAACCATGACTGTTCAAATGATTCTGTTGATTAATAAAAATGTGTTTCAAAATGTCTTCAGTGTTAGAATCTACCATTGGTTAGGGGTTCCCATGTTGTGGGATTCTTGATTCTTGGGCATCAAATGTTCTTTGGGTTTACTGGAATCCCTGTTGGTAAGGTAGAGGCTGTTGGAAATTTTATTGAAAAGGTGGTATTTATTATTGTCCAAAGACATACCTCATGTCTAATTGATCCTTCCAACCATGGTTTTATATTGGAGAAAAGAAATCATATTTCTTCTTGGGAGGTGGCTGTCATTGCGGTTGATATGGTCACTTAGGGAATACTACTACACAATCCTATGACTGTTGTAATTGGGGGAAACTGTCAGTTGGTTGGTCAATTTCAGTGAAAATGCCACATGTCCTCATATGAGTGGGTTTGGATGTCTTTTGAGCCAAAGTAATATTCCACACAATAGTGCTCAATTTTTTCAACTTAGACTCAATAAAAAAAATTTCAAGAGAGGAAAGACTTACCTGATGTACTCCTTTAACATGTGGTGTACCTCAATCACCACATTGTTGGGGGTTGTGTTCCATTTTATTGATCAACCCAGATTTAATTTCTAGTGGTTTGTAAACCAATGCCCCTATAGTTATAGAATAAACCATGATTCCTTCCAAAGGTGTGTGGACTTCGTAGTAGTGATGGATGAGAAGTTTTTCACTGATTTGGGGTTTTGGACATCTTAAAAAAACATCATGAATCACTCTCAGTACTCATAAATTGACTCCCTATGTGCTTAATTGATCTATGAGATATACTTATGAATGGAAGTGGTCCTTGATGCTGGAAAAAATATTGGCAAGAATATACATTTCAAATCGTTCAAACATATTAAATCATTAGGTTGTAAATAATACATCCAGTCTTTAAGATCCCCATCCTGTGAGAATAAGAATGCGTATATGATTGTTTTATCTTCAAATACATTTCATGGTTTAAAGGTTGATATAACCACATCATATTATTTTTAACTTTTTTTTGGATCCTCACCAGATAACCCATGAAATTTTTGACATAGGTGAATAAAAAAAAATTTATTCAATGTCCTAATCGATATTTTTGTATGCAATACAATTTTTTTTATAGTTAATGTCTAGTGAAGCCAACTCTTGAATGGTTATATTAAGTTCATTGTTATTTTTTAGCTATTGGTTCTTGTTTGATGTTTTAATTAGAATTTATTCCAATATAAATGTTACCTGAATAGAGGAATTTCCCAACTAGTTGAATGTTGAAACTTCCCATAGACTGGGAATATCGTATTCAATCCCTAAGAATGTACTCAATCTTAGGGAAAACATATAAGAGTTTATTGGAATAATTTAATTTCATAAATCAAATAAAAATTAAATGATGAAAATTTGAACACAAAAAAATGAGATGTTTGAGTTAGTGTTCCAAAAAAGAAGAAGAAAACAATATAAGAAGAAAAGATAAAAAAATAAGATTTAGTAAAGAAAAAATAAAGAATAGAGGAAGAAAATTAAATTAAAAATAAAATAAATACATATAATTGGTTTAAATAATTAATTTTATACACAAAAAATATTCCTATTTAAAATCTGCTGCCATGGGTGCTCTCAAATTGTATTTGTTTTCGTGTTGTTTAAGTGTAGTAGGGGGGCTGGCCAGGGTCATCTCTCAAAGAAGGAAGTAATTTAAAACAAAATATTAAATTTATTTTGAAAATAAAATATAATAAATAACCTAAAAGGATGTGGGGTTTCAATTTTTATAAAATAGAAATAATGTGTATGTTTGAAGAAGATTTCATTTTTTTTTTTCATTTTTTAAATGAAATTTGATTAATAAATCACAATGGGAATATGTTTTTTTAGAAAATATATTAAAAGGTGTAATTGATCTAAATATACATATTCACATAATTATTAATAATTATTATTTAAATTAATATCCCCTTATTTATGATCCCTTGATTTTTTAATTCTTGAACCCTATGAGAAATAACATTACAACAATGATGAAGTGAATTAAACCCTAGGCTAGATTCAGAACATGTCATCGTAACACACTGATTTGATTGAAATTATAAGTCTATATTAGGGTTAGTGGTAAATTAAGGAATATATCCATTCAATAAATTAAGGAATAATTGTTTTTAGGGATTATATTTTAAGTCTACAAATTTATACCGCGTGATTTTGTTTCACTTATTCGGATTGGGCTCTGACAATTCACAAATCACTCGACCTCACGAGATTTGTATTAATTCTTCAATTTATTGGTCAGTTTATTTTAATTTAGAACCAAAATTTATAAATAATAATTTTTGAATTAAAGTATCCTATTGATTCAGAATAAATAAATGATAAAGGTAAGAGGTAGATCAATTACTAAGAAAACTAATCTTCCATGAGTGGTGTAGTAATTGTAGTAGTGAATTGAATTTGAAATAATTTAGAATTGGTATATCCTAATCATGCTTCTACACTTGAGTTCCATCCCAAAGAGGATGACTAAAGAAGAATAGAAAGAGTGAAATAGAATAAAAATGGATAAATATAAGAGGAACTAAGAATTTTATTTTTCAATCACAAATATTACCAGATGAAGAAAATGAAGAAGGATTCGATGAAAGGATTTTTTATTCAAGTGAAACCTTTCTTGAAATTCATATAGAATTGGAGTATATCCTCTTCTATTATTCCCTAAAATTTCCAATTCACCTACTAACCCATACAAATGAGAAAAACACCAATTTATAGTGTGGTGGGAGGCTAGGTTTTAAGAGGATTCAAGTTTGAATGGGGGAATTCTACCAAAGAAATTAATTCAAATTTCACTGCCTATATTACCTCAAAAATGAATGAACTATATGTTCTTAAAAAAGTTTATTTATGAGAAAATGGGTCATATATTTTATCTATAAATTTAGTCCTAATACAATCATGGATAAAGATGTTATGGCCCAAATATAGAACTATTGTCCATTCAGGTGAGCCCATTCCATCTTTGACTTCATAGCCCTTTTACACCAATCCAATGCATGATTTAGATCACATTCCTTGAATAAATGATATATCAAACTAACTTATGATCACATTTAAAAAATTTTAAGTTCAAATAATTTACTTAAAAATATTTATTTCTGAGTTACTACAGTGAAACTTAAAGGGTAAAACTGGAATTTTCCTAAAATTTTAAAATGAATGATCTAATACAAAATATTTTACAAATGAACACAATTAAAACACTCTGAGGAAATTATATTATTTATTAACAAAAAATTGTTAAAGAAAAATGTGTTTTATCACTTATGTGTCCTCCTAAAATTTTATGCCATATTCCTATGTTTTGTTTTCATGGATTATGGTCTTGATTCCCTTATGATTCATGTCTTATGAGCTCCCAATATTTACAAAATGAAAGACGTATATGATCTTTGTTATGTAGGGTATGATATTCATATGTTATTAACATGTTCCCATACCCTTATTCTACTATTATTATTATGTATTTAACTTATTAAACATTACTGAGCATCTAAGTTCATCCCTTTATTAAGATTTATTTCCCCATTTTAGGAAGAATTGTTTTAAGTAGAAGTACTTAGTTAGAATATATTTTTGGAAAAAATTGATGATATTTCACTGCGTTAGAAGAATTTGTTCCTTGTTTCTAAAGACACTAAACTATTACAGTTCCCAGACATTTATTTTTGTGATGTGCTGAATATTTATCTAAAATTATATAATATCCACGTATTTTAATCCATGTTATTTTTGGTTCGTATCGAAGGATAGTTTTCCTCATCCATTGGAATCTTGGATGAGAAAATATTAGTGAGATCCCAATATATATTTATAAGTATATTTCTAGTTGTGGATTTAAGGATATGCCTATGGTGTCCTGGATTTAAAATAATTATTCATAATTTATGCATCATATAAGTGATTTTTCATGATTATGTATCTCTCATATAAAATAATTGATGTTCACACAATGATATTCAGTTTTAGTCATTGGAGGGAATAAAATTGGATTGGTTTAATGAAAAATGTGATGGAAAATTTCTTGATGAGAATTCAACTAGGATGATCACTAGAGTAAAGGATGTTTTAATCATTTATAATCAGTTTTAATGGAACATGATTGATAATTTTTACCATAAGGAACTATTGAATTCACCAAATTAGAGAAAAAAAAATTTCATAAGCGTTCGAGTAATAAAGGCCATGAAATAAAGATGATTCACCTTCCCATGTGTCAATATTGTGGATATAATTACAAAATAAAATGTACTAAAGGAACTAAAATATGTTTTAACTATGGAAATTAATTACACAAATCAAGTAATCGAAAATAAAAAATCAAGTGTTATGTCAATGCAAGGGTTGTTAATATTAAACTACTAAAGATATCATCTAATGATAAATTAATTAAGTATAGAATGAATGGTTATTATTAAAATTGATTTCCTATGTGGAAATATCACGAAGAGAATAGGATATGTCATATAAGTAATGGTTATAATACTGGTGATGTTGATACTAAATGTGAAATTTAAAAGGAAAGAGGTAATAAGTAATAGTATGTGGATTCTTTGTTATTGACTTATAGATGAAGTATTATAATCAAAGTGTTCATGTATTTGGATTCAAGAATTATGAATTTTAAAATATATAAGGATTGTTCAATTTACGTTTTCCGCTAAGGGTTTACAATAATATGTTGAATGGTTCTGATGGACTAGAAATGTGATTTATTAGTAATGTTAGGTTCATGGGAAACACATTATTAAAGGAATGATAACCCTTTATATATTCTGAATGTTGTGATAATGATGTTCAGAAAATGATGTGTTAGATATAAATAAGTCTATTTGATGGTACTGAATACCTTAGAACTGATAATGAATATATGAAAAAGTAGTTGTGCTATAAAGGATGGAGTTTAAAGAATTATTTTATTCAATGAATATATATAATAAACTCTAGAATAAGTAAACATGCATGTTTTCAGAATAGATATATTGTAATTCAAGTTATCACTATGTTTTAAGAGAATAAATGATGAAGGTATTCACTTATATGGTATGTGACAAATATGAGCTACTATATGATATATGTGGGATCAATGTGATGTTTACATTGTAAAATTTGGTGACCATACATATAATGTTTAGAAATTTTATCTTTTTGAAGGGTTATAAGGTTGATTATTTGTGGAATATTTTATGTTGAACTTCATATTTGGTTTTATATATTAAATTATTTTCTCTCCAACTATGGATTTATAAATATTTAATAACATGTGATAAAATTGCATTGTAATAATTAAAGACATATGGAATAACTTATCATTATATTTTTAGAACTCATGATCTATTAATTCTTTAGGAATAACAAATTGACCATCATTTCCGGAAATAATAGATGATGTGGAAATTGATCGAGGAACAAAAAAGGGTGTGGGTGTCCTGAAACCATGTAAGTATATCTTCTTATGAAAACTCATAACATTTAGGAAAACAGGTATTGAACTAAAATTTTGTTATTTTATCATTAATTTTTATGACTTAAAGAACCCTTTTTATGACACTTTGGGCTATATCTTTGTGATTGTTAACTTTCTCCTATACATTTTCTCTATCACCCTCCATTTGAAAATGATAGTTTTTTATCTTCCTTGTCCATGTACTAACATTCCAAATAAGTTCTCTTATGTGGAAAATCTGTTATGAGTTATTTTGGGTAACCGTTATGTTTCTAAATTTTACCTATTAATGATTTTTTAGTATTCATTTTTACTATGTGGGTTTCTATGAAAGTAAAATAAATGTATTACACCTTTAATAATTGTGAATAATTATTATGGAGAAATTAACTTTAAGGTGGGTATAATGTAACACCCTAATGTTTTGTGAAATATTTTTTTCTAATTAATTTAATATTTCTGATGTTTTTCATTTCACACAATACTGAATATATGGTTTTTATATCTAAAAGCACTAATATTGGCATGATTTATATGCAACACCATGTCAATATTTCAATAGAAACAATATATACATTATATTTTAGCACAAATAACACTATTCTTGTCATGTGTTACATCAGAAGGTCTTTTTATATCTTTTGTTACACGCATGGATTAGTTTTTACAGAAATACAATACACCATTAATATAAATATTAATATGTTATTATAGCTACAACCTAGACATAAAAATTGATTATACAAATAAGTTCAATTGAATTGTAAAAATATTATTTACACATGTGTATAAAATTTATACATTGGTTATCAGTTAGTATATGTTCACGTATGGACAATTTAAAATAAAAACAATTACTTTTATAAAAAAACTTTTCTATGTAAAACACAATTTTATATCAATAAATTAAACAATATACCTTCAATTAATGTTTTAAATAAAATTTATATATTATATATTCGAAAAATATTTTTTATAATCATCTTATATATTTTATAGGTATAAGAAATGAATAAATACAATTTATTAATACAAAATGTATTTTTATAAAATGTACGTTTTCCGATTTTAATGGTAATCCCATTTCTAATTCAAATTTGAAAATTTTATAATTTTTATTTTAAAAAATAAATTTCATTTTTTAATTGGAATATAAAAATTAACATCGGGTGATTTTTTTTTCGAATTTTTCTAAGAAGATTCATTTTTTTGATGAATAATAAAAAACACTCAATTATAATTCAAAACTATTTTTAAAATGTATTATTTTATAGTTAAACTATGTTTTAAAGTTTCATAAAATTTAAATTAGATTTTTTTACATAAATTAATACAATTTAGGTAATTTTCATAAACTTAAAATTAAAATTGGATATAAAATCATTTCAAACTTTTGAAAATTTTTACCTTAAAAACCTGCATTTTCATTCTGAATGTGGGATTAATTTTAAATTAATTTCTTCCTTTTCTGTGTTTATAATTTTGAAAATTGGATTCAATATTTGTAATAATAATTTATAATATCTCAAATGGTAAAATTGATTTTTTACCATAATCATTAGTTAATGTGATTAAAATTATATACATCGATTAAGGTAAAAACAAGATTAGTTATTGGATACAAATTAATCTTAGGAGGTCAAATGACATAGAAACACATTAAAACGCAATTTTATAGACATTTTTTTGATAAATTACCCTATTTTATATACTTTTATATAATATTTTAGTCACATGATTTAAGGTATACCTATCAATAGTTATTATGTTTTTATATTTAAAAAAATGTCACTCCCCCACAGAAAAATTACACCCCCACTTGTACACACATATCATTACCTTTAACTTAGAAAAAATATGAAAATATCTCCACCCAAAATCAATCAAATCATCCTATAATCCTGTCACTTTTCATAAATCATAACAAGGACGCCCTTTGGTGAAAACAAAGAGGAATTACCCAAATAAGAGGCGACATTCTTCCTCATGCTCCTCTGTTTTATTTTTCATTATCCACCCCAATAACTCCTCTTATAACATGATTATATAATAAATTTAATATCCTAAATATAATTATCTGTTGTTTTTTCTATGGGTTCTACCTAAAATTGAGCACAGATTCAACTAAAGGATAATGAACATACTATTCTTATGTACGGTGAACTACTACCTTGTGAAACAATGCTGTTAATATTTTCCTTTACCACCTCTCATTGGTGGGAATTATGGTTAACACTAAATTTTTATTTTTTATTGAGTATAATTATGATTTATTTATTCTTATATAATCATTATATAATACATACCTTCATTTTTTCCATTTTTTTAAAAACAATAACTTTATTTGTTGATGTATGGACTACAACCTACTCAAAAGGATTGATTAATTCACTATTTACATGGAATGCTTAAAGTATGGATTTTTTAAATTTATATGATAAATAATACATAATAATGGTACTATAATTATATTATATGTATGTATGTAATTTTTACCTTTTTTCCTTCAAAAAAACAATTAAATTGAAATAGTGTTCATTCAAACCTATAACCTACCATCTCTATGGACAATGTATTTCATTTTTATTTATTTCATTTATATATTATAATAAATATTTATATAAATAATAAATAATATATTTATATCATTTTTTAAAGTCATGAAATAATTTAATTATGATATAGGAAATATTATCAAGAATAAAAATTCTAAACATATATGAAAAACAATGTAGATATTACTCAAAACACAAAGTTTTCCTGAAATTGTTAATAAGAGGGTAATATAAAGTAATAATCAAATAATATGAGGTATTATAAATAATCATATTTTTCTTTTACATATTCATTATCAAATTATATTTATTACATATGTTTTTAGTATGAGTACAATGAGAGTCAAGACATTGGGTAGAAGAATTTGATCTCACTTTTTATTTTAGAGAGATCTATTCCATATTCAACACTCGCTTCTTTTGTTTGGTGTATATATTTCCCTATGACAAGTTATTTCATTAATTTAAATTATTTATTGAAATTAAAATAATTAATTTACTTTATTATTTCATTGGGATCACGATTAAAATTTTACTGTAGTCGTAAGGGTTTTCTCGTCTCACTTTTATTTTTGTGAGATTTATGCTTTATTCTATACTAATTTCAATTATGTGGTATATATAATGACCATGAATATAATATATAAATTATACAAATAAATTTATTGGTATTAACATATTCATTTGATAATATTTCTATAATGGAGTTTTATTTTTCAAATGCTACCAAATTAGTAAGCTAGTTTTGTCTCAATTTTCCTTCTTGGAGGCACATGTTTTGTTATGAAACTATATTCTTTTTAGAGGTATATATACTATTATTTGACATATTTTATCATAAATAAACTTATATTAATGATATTTTAAGCTCTATTTATATCATTTTAGTACATGTGGATAATGAATCAAAGTTTCAAAGTGGTAGGATTTTATTGAAAAGATCTCATCATTTATTAGGATTATTTATGTTTTCACTTCAATTGATGAAATATTATGATTCATCTACCATGAACAATCATTAATTTTATTATCATATTTTTATTTATGATTTATTCATGTATTAGTATCACTTTTAAACTATTTGGTATTTAATAAAATTAAATAAATGTTCTTAATAAAATCAGATCACATTTCTCTTTTCGAATATATTTATTTTTTTTCCAAAATACAATGTTCTCAAAAATGTTTTCGAAATTTTTTACAAAATTATCTTTAATGATAATTATAATGGGAATATAATTTTAAACATATTTTATTCTTTTAATATCATTCTTTTTTAGTTTTTAAAGCTATTTTAAAATAAAACGGTTTTCAAAATTGTTTAGAGATTTTTGAAGTGTTTTTAAGGAAAAAAATTTTCAAAATGCTTTCAAGATTAATTTATATTTTATCAAGGTAAATTCAATACATATATTTTCAAGATTTATTTATATATTTTTAACAAAAATTTATGTCAAAATATTTCAAGTTTATTTAATATTTTCTCATAGTAAATAGTCTTCAAATTATTCTATTATTATTTTATTTACATTTGAGGAAAATGGATTTCAAAATATATTCAGGATTATTTTATATCTTTCCATGGAAAATGGTTTTCCAAATGTTTCTAGACTTTATATGTATTATTTCATGGAAGATGGGTTTCAAAATATTTTATTCTTCTTTTTTATGTTTTCAAGAAAAAAAGATTTCAAAAGTTTTTCAAGCATAATTTATCTGTTTTCAAGGATTTTTTTTTAAAAAATTTTTAAGCTTATTTTATATATTTGCAAGGAAAAAGTATTTTGAAATGTTTTTGAGATTCCTCTCTATGTTTTTAGTGTTATTTTAAAAGATAATTATTTTAGAAATGTTTTATTTTTAAAAAAATATATTTTTCAATGTATAAACGGTATTTCCTCAGGAAATGACTTGAAAATATTTATAAAAAATTATATTCTATATAATATGACACTTATCAGGGTTACTGATTAGTTTTTTGTAAAATTATTCAAAGGATCAATTCATATTTTTCAAATGTTTATATTTTTATGGAATGAGATTTATGAAAACGATTTCTCTTTAATGGATCATGTTATTATGAAACCCACTTCTTTTAATTAGTTATGCTTTGAATAAATAGTCATGAAACATTTCTCTTATTAACAGGTTATGATATTATTATATGTTTATGATACACATTTCATTTCATCTATTATGATATGATGAATATTTAGGATATTTTGGACTATGTATATGTGATTTTATTATGATATGGGTTGGACCAATATACACTTACAATTCACTGGGTAATGATTTATATGTTATGAAATTCACATGGCTAGAATGGGGAGTGAAATCGGTTCAGTAAAGGAATTTTTCTTCTAATATCGTCATGGGAGTGAACCTTAACAACTAATATGGCCATGAAAGTGAACCATGACTACAAAAACTTTTTGTGGAGTAAAGTCATACTACTAATATGGACTTATAAGAGATGACTTGATTACTATGGAAGTAATTTTATATACACATGTGACTACCTCAAATTCTATTTATTATTCATATGTTATTTATTTATGACTTATGTGCTTGATTCTCTAATGATTCGTTACATATAAACTATCAATATTTATTCAATTACTCATTTATATGATCTTTCATTTTCATGGTAATATCTTCAAATATTATTCTCATGTTCTCATACCCTTATTCTCATGTTATTCTTATGTATCTCTTTTGTTAACCCTTTCTGAGTATCACATCTCACCCCATTCTTATGTTTCTTTTCAATATGTTACAAAGAATGGCCTTATGTATATGTACTAAAGGGTAAGATATTTTGAGGAGACATTGAATATCTTTCCCCAGTTAAAAGATTTTGTTCTACACTTTCAGATACACTATGAAACCCCATGATATTTAAATAGTAATTTATTTTAATTAATTATATATTTGATTTTTTATATATCTAATAATGCTTTCATGAATGGTTTTATAAAAACAAAATATTATATTAACGAAATATTATTTTACTTTGAATAAATGTTTTTAATAAGTTAAAATATATTCGTTATTTAATTTTTTGAATATTCTATTATTATATATAGTATTTTTTTAATAAGGTATTAATTTATTTACATTTACTTGGACATTTTTGAAAAAATATATGATTCAAATAATTATATTTGTTTGAAACTTAAAATGACTAAATTTGAACAGATAAATAATGAAATGTGTGTGTATATATGTATTTAATTACTATTTATGATACTAATTATAATCATACAATTATTTGGAAATAAATATAATTTTTTAATATTTAAATGATAATAATAATAATAGTAATAATAATTATGGGTGAAGCATTATTTTAAGATAAATTATTATCAATATTTATAAAATAATATATTTTTAATATATCAAAATATATCGTCATTTTTTAAATTATAAATATATATAATTATATTATTACTAAAAAACAAAAAATATATATATATAAATAAATATATATATATTAAAAAGTTTTAAAAAACAATATATATATATATATATAATGTTTTCCAAAAATGTGATATTTATTAAAAAAATGAAATACGATAATTAAAAAAAGAGAAATAAAAATTCAAATGATGTAACAAAATATATAAAAAACATGAAATGAATAAAACACAATTAACGGTGAAATGATTAAATGTGATATTATTAAAGTCAAATATTATCTATTTTTTGGAATAAGTAAGAAAAGGATCCAAAATAGGAAACTTGTGTCATGTAAAAGAGATATAATCATTTTAAATAAAAAACACACGAAAAAATGTAGAAAAAATCGGGGTCCTAAACTAAAAAAAGGAATGAAATACCCATTATTTTTTGTGTGATTATTAATAAAAAACTCATCTAATTTGAGAATATTATGAAACTCATATATATATATATATGGTAGTTAAATGATAACCACTTCATCATGGATAGAAGACCCGACCCTCTTCCTCTAAAAACATCAATTTCTTTCTGCTTGAATAATTTTTCCGCTTAGTTCATCGTTTGATCTAATCATAGGTAAGGGATCTATTATAATTTTGATAAAATTTATTATGTAAGTGAATTATTATTATTTTCAATTATTGAAGTTCCCAGTTAGTATCTACATATCATTTGGAGGGGGAGGGGGTGAATCAGTGATATCTTTTTCTTTTTATGTTTCCTTATTTTTGAAATAACTTTCACTTTCTGTTCAAGATTTTATTCCCTACTAAAAACACACAACCACAAGAAAACTATATTTACAATGTTCACTACTCAACAAGAGTAGCTACATCTTTGGTATGGTACAAAAATAATCCATTTCCACACAATCCACTAGAAAACAATACTTTGATGTGGAATAAAATGGGTATGATATTCCCTTACACTCATGTAGCACTTGGAGTGAAATCCGCAAGCACATGTGCAACCTCTTAGAAAAAATAGGGAATTACAGTACTTTAGTGATTCATTAAAATTGAACAGGTGTATTCCCTAAAGTACAAATCTTCAATTTCCTACCCAGAAGATGGTAAGAACTATCTTATGCACAACTGAATACGTGCGAAGAACTGAAATCGTTTGTGCACCCTTGTTTATGTCTTGCACACAAATTTTATTCTATGCACGAAATACTTGACTTTTTTCACGAAACACCTCTTGCGCGCAACTTCAATCTTGCGTGCGACTCTCTTCTTGCATAAAAATTCTTTTTCTTGCATGAAACGATAATTCTTTCACACACTCTTTTTTTCATAATATTTTACCACACCTCAGAGCTCGGGATTTCTCTATGTGTTGAGATTTTAAAATGTGAGGGGGTCACCTATTATTTAGAGACCTTGTCAACCCCTACGTGAAAGAACTGCAATTTTTTCACGCAAGATTCCGATGCGTCATACAAAACCCCATTTGACGTCATATTGGGTGCGTAAGTATCTTTCACACCAACCTCATCTTTCGCGCACTTCTTGAATATTTCGCGCACCTCATGACTTTTCCATTTTTTGATTTTTGGACCTTGAATCATGCCTTGCGTGCAAGATTCCAAACACTCTTCAATCTTGCGCGCAAAAACAAATCTTGTATGGAAAAACCAATCTTTCGTGAAAGCCTATCCTTTTCCAAATTTTGATGTTCAGATAATAGAACTCCACTTGCACAAAAAATAAAAATCCATATTCAAAAATTTGTGCTACATCCTTTTCCAAAAACACATTTCTTCATCTCCCAATTTTCAAGACCTAAAATTTGGCAAAACTGGAAGACAACACCACCTTAAAATATTCGTTGGTGCCGCCTCCAGATTTTCCATTCCTTTTTCGTTTCTCTATTCACTACATCTAATAACCATTCTTTAGATTTCATCATGAAATCCACTATCGTGATATGTATCCCTTGACCGAACAACTTTAGTATCATCAGATTTCCAATGGGAAGTACTGAAACTTCCCTATCTTCCAGTATCATCAGTTTTTCCAATCAAAAAATGTATATGAATGGAATCATCGTTTCTCCGCTATCCTTCATATGGATTTAATCACAAGTCTCTTAACTTTTAATATTTTTTAAATACATATCAGCAAAGCATCTTTTGATTTTAAATTCCATTATAATGTAAATTGATTTATCTTATTTGACAACAAAAGACAACACTCTGTAATGACAAACTCTTCTTCTTTCCTTATCCATCTAACTTGGTCACAACCATCTCCCCCTTTGGATATTTTTTTCAACCAAGATTTAGAAATCATTGAACTTTGTATCCTCATGCAATGGTTTACTTATCATCAATTCTAAGCCTATGTGAGCTAACTAATTTTAGGAAACAATAATTATTGACAGCCAAAACCATGCTGTCTAAAAGCAGTAACTATGAAATTTCATGATCATATCTCATAATCCTTCTTCAGAACATCTTTCAAGCTTATACTTCATCATTCTTAACTTCTTCAACGTTCATGGAAGACAACAACATTGTTTCCTACAACCACTCCAAAAATCAGTCAGAATTGTTTACACACATACATGCTAGATTCACAGCTTACCCAAAACTCCCCCTTTATGCATGCTTCCATAAGGATAGATTTATGAAAAAACATTCCCATTTGACAAAAGTATCCAAAGGTAATATGAGAGTGGGTATAGAAACACGAACATCAGCCTTAATGAGAAGGAGGTTGGACACCCATGTTCAATCTCAATTTAGAAAATGGTTCCTTTGGTAAAGTTTTTGTGAATATATCAGAAACTTGTTCAGATATAAGAGTGTAATCCAAAATCAATTCATTCTTCTCCACCTATTCTTTGATAAAGTGGTACTTTATTTCAAAGTATTTTGAACAAGTATGGTGTATCGTGTTCTTTATAAGAATTATTGCACTCTGATTATCACATCCCAAGAGTAAGGGTAACTTGACATGAACAAGTAGATCTTCCAACCGAGTCTTCATCCACATAAGTAGGGTAGTAGCTTGAGTGTTAGCAACACACTCAGCTTCAGCCATGCTTTGAGTCACTGAATTCTATTTCTATGTATTCCAACCAACACAACATTTCCTCAGAAAGAAAACACCACAAGATGTGGATCTTATATCATCAACATTTTCTGCCCAATAAGCCTCTAATAGCCATATGGATCAGTATTTCATGATCCGTCATACCTGATTCCAAAATTAGTTTTGGATTTGATATATATGAGAATTGTTTTTCTATAAATATAATGTGATTCCTTAGGAGCGCTTCTAAATCTGCACATAAGGTAACAACATACATGATGTCGGGTCCTGAGGCAGTCAAATATAACAGACTTCCAATCATCTTTTGAAACTCTTTCTGATCGACTTCTTCCTTCCTCATTTTCAGACAACTTGGTTCCCAATGAAATGTGTGTAGACACTTGTTTCGAATTTTCCATGCCAAACTACTTCATATTTTCATTATCACACTTTTCTTGAGACTGAAAAATGTGATTCCTCTTCTGTGAAATTTGTATCCCATGAAAGTATTTCATTTATCCCAGTATAGACATCTCAAATAACTTCTCCATCTCCCATCACATCTTTTACAAGATCTTTCATCATTCCAAAAAAAGATAATGTCATTGACATAAAAAATTACGATTAGTTAAAACTCATGACAATTCTTGACTTAAATATTGTTGTAAACTCTACCTTTCTTAAAATTCAAGTTCCTCAAGTAAGTATCTAATTTAGAATACCATGAACTTAGAGCCTATTTTATCCCATACAAATCCTTCTTCAACCTGAACATATAACTTTCATCATTTCTAATAACAAATCCACAAGGATGATCATTGTAAACTTCCTCATCAAGGTCACCATTCAAGAATGCTGATTTTACATCCATTCGAAAGATTTTGTAACCTCATTGTGAAACAACAACAAGAAATATTATGATTGTTTCTAATATGTCTACAAGAGAAAAGATTTCATCAAAGTCAGTGCCTTCAATTTGTGAATACCCTTTGCAAACCAATATTTCTTTGTTTCTTATTACTTTATCTTCTTCATTCAGATTGTTCCAGAAAACCATCTGTGTACCAATAAGGTTCTTGTTATCCGACTTTCGTAAAATTTCCCAAGAATCATTCTTCTCTATCCGATCAAGATCTTCATTTATTGCATGAACCAATTCTTGATTCTCAAATGATTCATTTACATGATTCGGTTCAACTTTCAAATAAAGAGAAGTATGTGTTATAGAGTATTTTGTTCTTCTGGTTTGAACCCTCAGATGTTGATCTCCAATAATGTTCTGAGCCTCCACTTGTTTCCTCATCTTAGGATGAGTTGTTCAAACTTCATCCTCATCAATCGAGTTTGCTGATTCAGATTCCACTTATTGATTAATATTAACATAGTCTACAACATTATCAGAATCGTAAACAAATTCTTGTCTATCCTACTCAACTTCCACATAAACATATGACTAATTTTCTTTATCAAAATTTTAAACAACCTTTACATTTAGAGAATCAATAATTATTTTAGTTTCTTTTTTATGAAATCTATATCTTTTTCCTTCTAGATTATAGCCAAGAAAAATTCCATCATCTCCACTTTTCTCAAACAGTCTAAGGTTTCCACCTTTTTCTTTATACTGTATGGACTCCCAAAAAATCTTAAGTGTTTCAGACATGGAGCTTTCCCTAGAACATTTTGTATGGAGTCATATCTGAGTTTGTTCTACAGAATCATCGATTATGAATATACAATTTTGTTCTCATGGCTTGCCTATAATAATAATAATGATAATGACTATGTTCAAGTAACATTGTTCTCTCCATTTCCACCAGACTTCGATTCTTTCTTTCTGAAACCCCATTTTGTTGAGGTGTGTATGGTGAACTAAACTCATGCGAAATTCCATGTTTATCAAAATAAATTCCATAATATTAATTCTTATACTCTCCACCATTATCATTTCTCAACATCTTCCCGGAATACTCACATTCCTTCCCTTCTTTCCTCCTAAAACTCTTAAACATTTTTAGAGAATCTATCTTTTGTCTCATGTACATAACACAAGTAATGTGAGTAAAGTCATCAATGAAAGTAATTAAGTACTTATTTAAATTTTTTAATTTTCTTCTCATTGGACTACATATATTATAATGTATATGTTCTAAGTGTTGTTTTGAATGAATGTCAACTCTCTTATTCATAGAGTTTGTAATCTTTCTTTTTTCACAAATAGTGCAGCACCAATCTATTATTCTTTATAAATCACGTATATCTCGAACACTGTCTCACATTGATATCTTACATATGTTTCACTGACACATATGTCCTATCCTTTTATTCCATAACTGACTTTCACCCACCATGGCCATGTAACAAGAATTTTTCACTTTACTAACTTGGAACAAGTTCCCTCTTGTATGTTGGCCTCTTGTAACTACCTTTCCATCATTTTCACGTTTCCTAATGAATCCATATTTTCTAAAGATAACATTGTTTCCCTCATCATAGAGCTTTGAAACACTCAAAAAATTATGTTTCAACCCATTAACATATAATGTTTTTCTAGATTTCATTTTATTCTTTCCCGATGATGGTTGTTCCAAAACCATTGATCCTTATAGATTCATAATTTCTAAATGTTACTATTCTTTATTTGAAGTCCTTCACATTCTTCAGCAACTTTATGTCTCCTGTCATATGAGAATAACACCCACTGTCAGGAATCCATGGACTTTCTCCTTTTGTAGCTTTCAAGGAGGTTTCAACAACAAGAGTATTTTGTTCTTTCTCTTAATTATTTGCCTCTAGCTTCTAAGATTTGTTAATAACCTTTTGTTTTGATGGAAATAAAACAAGACATACATTAGCAAGATTTCTAGATAGATCACATATTTCAGAAATATTTTCCAATGGTAGGAACCTATTTTAAATTTTCATACCATCCTTCTCAATTTTTTTAGAACTTCCTTTTCTTACTTCCCTTTTTGAGAGTACTGGATACCCCTCAATCCTTGTATTCTATAACTTGTGGAATTATATTAATGTTAATGATTGAACAAACACATGTTTATAGTGTGTATGAATCTACCACAATACTAGCAGTAACCATAAAATAATTATTTCCCTCTGAAACTTCAATTGTGACCGGAGTAGTAAACATGCTTCTCATAAATTTTCTTAATAGAACTTTGCTGACCATCAAACTTCCTGTTTTCAATCGTAACATTCTTCTTCAGCTATGATTTTTGTTCAGAATTATCAGTACCATAATTATAAGAAATCTTTCTGGAGTCAATATTTTAATGTACTTCTGATTTTTTAGTATTACTGAATTTATCCACATACAAAGTCTTTTCATCTTTGTTCTTATCAGAACCAGTTCTATCTTTCCTTTCAACCATTGGAGGTAACTTCTGTGGATCTTTCTATGGTCTATTTTAACTAGAAAATTCACTAACATCTAATATAGATGGTTTGAAACTGATATTTACTTATTTATCTTTATAAGGTTTATGTTGGAATAGTTCTATATCTTCTTCTTTTGCATTCAACTTTACTTCAAGATGATCATTACGATTCTTTTCATTCTCAAGAGAATTATTCAAATCATCAATCTCCTTTTCCATCGTTATTTTCTCATCAGGAAAAACTTCCTGATTGTTTAATGTGGAATATTCATTTATCAACTTTTTTTCTTCCTTCTCAAGCCTTCTAATCTTCCTCAAACATTCTTTCAACTATTCTTTCAGATGATATTCAAGTTTAGTTTCTTATTTTTGGAACTATTTCTCTCATACTCTTCATTATTTACTACAGAAATAAAGGCATTATTGCTATTTTTTCAGAAAATTATTTCTCGGATTCATCTTCATTATCTTCTTCATCTTCATGTTTAGATAAAAAGCTTCTTCGTTTTGATTTGAATATGTTTTTATCCTTCCCCTCTGAAAAATATTGTTCTTTGTCAGCTTGTTTCTTCCACAAACTTCTTGGCCTTTTATCATCATCATCACTAACTTTTCTTTTATTATATTTAAGACAGTTATCCGCAAAGTGACCAACAGATCCACACTAAAATCATTTCAAGGGAAGTTTAACCTTGTATTTCCCTATACATCTTTTCACATTCTTAGAACAAAGGATAGAATTTCATCGAAAATTTTACATAGCTCATCTTCAGAATCAGATTCACCAGCATTATCTTCAATAAGAGTCTTCTTTAAATTCTCTCTCTTTGCAGCCATGAATGACATTTCATTATCAGCTTTTGTTTTTCTCTTCATAGTGTTCTCCCTTCTCATTTCATAATTAATGAGAGTTCTATTAAAGTCATCCATATATAATGTTTTAGGGTCTCTATCTTCTAATGAAGACACTATCGCATCAAACTTGTCAGTCAGAATTTTCAAGATCTTTTCAACAAATATAGAATCCTCAAACGTTTCACCAAGAGATATGATTTTACATACAATATTATTCATCCTAGTAAAGAAGTCCCCAACAGATTCATATTCTTCATTTTTCATGTCTTTATACTTGAGCCTCTAGATTTGTAGTTTTTCATTCTTTAATTATGTATTTCCTTTATAGATGTTATTCATCTTATCCCCGGTTCCTTTATCTATAACGAAACCTTTCACACTTAAAATATCACTCTCAGAAATAGATGAGAGTAATGCATTTTTATCTCTTCCATCATTCTCAAGATTCTTCTTATCAGTAGGTGTAAGAGGAACCTTGCCATCAATAGGAAGAAATCCATCAGTTTTATTTTCAAGAACTTCATACCAAAGAGACATAAGATAAGGCATCATTATATCTTTCTAGATATGATAATTATTTCTATAAAATATTAGAATCCTCTTACTATTCATGCAGTTCCAATTTTCCATCACAACTTCTCCTCAAAATATCAGCAAATAACAAATGATACTACCTAGATGTAATATCAATTGAAGTTCCCAGTTAGGATCGGTGTATCACTATGAGGGGAAGGTGTGAATCAATGATATATTTTTCTTTTTATGTTTCCTTCATTTTGAAATAACCTTCACCTCCTATTAAATATTTTCTTCCCTACTGAACACACACAACCACTTGAACACAAGATTTACAAGGTTCACTACTCAACAAGAGTAGCTACATCTATGGTATGGTACATAAACAATCTAGCACCACAAAAACTACTGTAAAAAATTCCTTAGATTTCGAATAAAATGAGTTGGAAATACCCTTACACTCATTTAGTACTTGGAAAAAAATCTGCAAATGCGTTTGCACCCTCTTAGCACAAATAGGGAATTACAATATTTTAGTGCTACATTACAATTGAATAGGTGTATTCTCTAAAGTACAAATCTTCACATTCTAGACTAGAAGCTGGTAAGATCTATCTTATGCGCAATCGAATATGTGAGAAGAACCCAAATCTTTCGCACACCCTTGTAGGTGTCTTGCACACAACTTTTATTCCATGTACATAATATTTGAATTTGGTCATGAAACTCCTCTTGCAAGAAAATTCAATCTTACACGGAACTCTCTTCTTCCGCGCAAATTGTTTTTTTTTTGCATGCAACTCTAATTATTTCACAAACTCTCATTTTATTAATATTTTTCCATCCCTCAGAGCTCAAAATTTATCCAAGTGTTGAGAATTTCAAGTGTGAGGGGGTCACCTATTATTTATAAACCTCATTGACCCTTGCACGCAAAAACCCCCATTTGTTGCGCAAGATTATTACGCATCACGAAAAACACCATTTGACATCGTATTGGGTGCATAAGTCTTTTTCATGCCAACCTCACCTTTCTTTCACTTCTTGAATCATTCGCGTACTTCAATCCTTTGATATTTTTTGATGTTTGGACCTCAAATCATGTTGAGCACGTATCATTCCACACTCCCTTCAATCTTGTGCCCAAAAACCAATCTTGTACGCAAAAACCAATAATTCACACAAGCCTCTCATTTGGAAGATTTTTATGTTTTGATCATGGGACTCCACTTGTGCACAACATACCAATCCATCTTCAAACATGCGCTCAACATCCTTTTCCAAAAACACATTTCTTCATCTCTAGATTTTCAGGCCCTAAAATTTGGGAAAACTGGAAAACAACGCCACTTTAAAAAATTCTTTTGTGCTGCCTCTAGATTGTCCATTACTTTTTCATTACTCTATTCACTGCATCCCGTAATCAGTCTTCATCTCTCATCAAGAAATCCACTATCGTGATATGTATCCTTTAATAGAACAACGTTAGCATTGTCAGATTTTCAATGGGAAGTACTCAAACATCCCTATATTCCAGCATCATCATTCCTTCCAATCAGAACTGTATATGACTGGAATAATTATATCTCCCCTTTCATTTATAAGGCATACATAACTAGTTCTCTTAACTAATGATATTTGTGAAATACATATCAGCAACGCATCGTCTGATTTTCAACTTCTTTACAAATAAAATTAATTTATCTTCTTTGAAAACAAAAGACAACACTCTATAAAAATGAACTCTCATTACTTCCTTATCCTTCCAAATTGGTCCCAAAAATTATATTTTGTATGGGTGTATTTATGTTTCTTGTAGTTATTGTTTTCTATAATGAAATTATGTGAGGGAAACTACTTTACATAAAATATTTTTTTATCAGAAATTTGATTTGTGTAAGGGAAATAGTTATATTCAATACATATGTATATATATATATATATATATATATATTTATATTCATATGAAATAATATATTTCTAATTCAATTTTCATACATGAAATTTTTATCTTAATGCAATAGATCTACTTAAAAAAACCTTTTTGTGGAAGGGTGTAATTTAATTTATTCGCAATTTTTAGGTCATGATATTTTTCAATTTGAGAAAAATATGCATCAATTATTTATTTTTCGAAAAGTATTATTTAACATTACAAAAATATTAAATGATATTAAATTTAATTAATTAAAATAGTGTTTATTTTTTTGGAATACATAAATATATATATATATATATATAGATAATTGTGTTGTTATGTAAGGGTGTATATATTCTACCAAGTATTGTATAATATTAATTTATTATGGTATAATGGAATGTTTCATTAAAAAACTAATTACTTTAAAAAAAATATTACTTTCAATAATTACACATACATAAAAGTATTTAAAAAAATTTATGTTTTAATTAATTTTATCAATGAATATTTTCATTTATTGTTGTTCTGCTCATCCATGTATTTAGTCTGCGATGATGAGTGTTGTAATTTAATACCAATACACACACACACATATATATATGGATGAAATGGTTTTTATCATGTTTATATTTTTATTTTCAATTCATCAATATAGTTATAAAAAATTCACATTACATGTCATCATGTTTTATCAATATTATTTCCATCACACTTGCACATATACATGGAGATGTGTTGTGAAAGAAATCGACATACGATCTATCCATAATAAATATATGATTTAAATTTAAATTTTATGGTTTAATTCCAAAAATAATAACATGTGCATGAATATTAATGGAATATTTTTTATATAAAACCTTCATTAATTCATTAAACATTTTATTTATGAATCCAAAATACAGATGTTAATTTCAATATTGTGATTTTCTGAAAATTGGTTTTCAGAAACTCTAGAATTTTTTTTGACAATGTGTGATAAGAATGATCATATTCTTTAAAGAAAATAATAATATATTTTTAATATAAAACAATATTGTAAAAATATTAGAATGGTATTACTATGAGAAAAAGTTTTAAAAAATGTGGCACTGGTGGTATAATAGATGACATGAGGAGTGAACTCGAAAGTCTATGTTATGACTTGTGGCCTTATGTAATGGTTTGTAGACATGGACTGAAAAGTGTTGTTAATGTCCTCAAAAAACTATTTTAAAAGGAGAATCACCAATCGATTCTCAAGTATAATGATTTCACGGAATACTCTTTTTGAATATATATGTAATAAAGTGTTTTTAAAAATATGTTTTTATGTATGTTTATAAAATTTTCAAAAGATTACAGAAAGGGTTTTTATCATTTGTTTTAGAAAACCCCTTACTGGGAATTTTGTGCTCATCCTACATTTTAGAAATATTTTCACATGTATTAGGAATGTTTGTTGGGTGTCATCACCTTTAGAGTTAGCGCAATTGAAGTGTCTTAGTTTGTTTTATTTTTGTATAGTTTTTTAAAATGTATGACTTGTATCTAATTCAAAATAACCTATACTAGTAAAAGTATATCAAATATGTAATTTTTATGGTTGGGTTCTTATAATTGGTATTAGAGGAATGGTCTAGACAAATTTTTGGATTATATGTTGTTAGTATAGTATAAAAGTTTATCATTCTTATTTTTTCCAATTCTAAAGAAAAAAATTAATAATTTTTATAGATTCTGAAAAAAGAATTGCGGTGATGAAATTTTTTTTAAGGTAGGAATAATTTGACACCCTGTAGGGTCCTAAAAAATCCGCAAAGAGGAATGGGAATTCCATTTAATTTGAGAAATGATTCTACCCAATTTCCCTCAGAGGATCGAGCAAAAACATGAAGAATACTAAAAAATTGACAAAGGACCGACCGAACCGCATACCGGTTCAACATCGATGGTACGCGACCGGTTCAGCGAGCTGCCCCCTCTGCGGACCAGCGTCGTTCGTGAAACAGAGGTGAGAACCCCTCCGTGGGAGTGATGTAGGACAAGCGCCAGGCCAGTTTACCGTCACAAACCACCCCAGCTGTGAAACATGCCAACTGGCCCAGACCGCACACGCTGTTGTTCACGGAATAGACGCGGAGCCCTTCACGGCCGCAAAGCACCCCCCGGACCAATTTGGTTCGCGGGTGAGGTGCATTCAATTCCCCCGTGAGTTGCAGATTGACCAACTCATACATAAACCGGGTTTTCAGTCATGGGCCTCCGCAAAAGGTGCCACATGACCACAGATACGTCATTTCCCCCCTCTATAAAAGGACATCGAGGGGGAGGAGTAGAGGGGATTTGGATAGAATGATCCGGAGAACAGGTGATCGACTGGTCGGACTCCATCGACGAGAAGGTTGGGAGATCGACTTCTGAAGGAAGGATTCCGGTGGAAGGAGTTTAGGGTTTCACAAACAGTGATGTTCAAATTCACGAACTAGAACAGGTATAAAACTGGAAATGAATTGATAAGGAACTAAAAAACGCATATCAAATTGGTGAACCGTGAACTTAAAATAAAAATAGCGATCCATGGACCCTTCGCGGATGTACTCCCCATGGAAAAGGATGTTTATGCCCCTTTTTGGATTCGAAACACCACATATAACCCTCATATACGGAAAAATCCCTGACCGGAGAACCCCCGACTGGCGTCGCCCTTGGCCGCTACTGCTCGCGCGGACTCCACCACATACCAACCTGGTACGCGGGCCGAACCCGAAGCCGCGTACCTCCCTGGTACACAGGATGCCTATCAGTTTGCGTACCACCTTGGTATGTGGATTACCTCTCTAGCAGCGTAGCACCCCCGCCCTATGTAAAGGGTTCCACTCTTCATGCACCCATGTGGCTCGCCAAATCCTTCAGTGTTTCCATTCCCCGAGCCAGATAAAACCCTTCCAATCTGGTCTGATTCTCTGCAATCCATTCTCTGTCCTATTCACCGGCCCTGAGCCAAGGCCTCTACCGATGCCACTAGACCCATATGATGAAACCTTCAGGCGCATCATCGTGAAACTTTAAGGTCACAAACCCATGTAGGCTAGGAGAAGGGGTTAATCTAACCCTTGACCGGATTCATGAAGTATTCCTGGGTTCACATTCCCATGGTAGAGTAGGGTCCGATCCCAGGAGTCCCCTTTGTGCCTCTCTGCTTACCATGATCGAGGCATCCCGCTTGGTTTTCTGTGGACGATCACCAGCGGTGAGCACTTCTCCCCTCTCCTGGGAGTTGTAGGGCATCCCTCCTGGAGTAATCCCTACCCCATCCTCGTCGGAAGCCAATGTCCTTCCCCTCCATTTAAAGAATGTTCATTGCTCCCTCACCTCACCCATGGTCCTATCAGCACTAATTCTACCTTATTCCAACATCGGGAAGGAGAGTCTTACGGTTCTGGCCACCTTCCCCTGAGGAGGAAAAAATGCGGGGCTTTCCAAGTCTATCACATTCTCTTGTTTCTCACACTGAGCATGACTCACGTGGGCTTAGAGATTTGTGATGGCCTCGAAATCCGCACAACAATGGCGATTAAACGAACTACTTGGGTTTTTATCCCTATCTCCTAAGCATGGTATGTAGGAATCCTCCTCGAGGATCAATACCAACAACATGCAGCTCTCATGTGTAAGCCTCAATATACCAGAAGTACGTGGATTTTGATTCCCGATCAACCAGGATACATAGGAAACCTCCTTGAGGTGAAAGCCTCATATCTAAGTCTGATAAACATCCATCACTTTTAGACCAAGTCCTCATGACCCCAGTATGACCACTTCTAGGCCCAGGAAATCGCTTCTCTTGGGTCTTCCAGGCCGCTTCAGCGTAAGTCCCGCACCAACATTGACTGGGCATCTCTCGCCCGGGTGTCCTTACCATAAGATGTTAAACTAAACTGTCTATTCCTTGTCACATGACCTTAAAAGGTGATGTGTCCCCTCAAGTGTCACCTAACTACATGGATTATGATTCCTCTCATGAGGATACGTAGGAATCCCATATCACGGGTTCAATCCAAACACTCATGTCATTATCTGTCCCCCCTGGATGAAAATAAACTCCAGAGAACCCATTTATGAGGCCTCAAACTAGTTCCATCTCAATGAGTCCAAACTCCTCGAAGTCATCAATCAAATGAGGGATGGTAAACCTCTGGTTTAAATGATTTTGAATCCCTATGTTCAGCTGACCATTGCCAACCAGGAGTGACTTGTGGATACTATGCTTGGGTATAAAACATTGATTCGCGAACATATGAATACGTCTTAAATCTATAAGAGAGTCCCAGAATAGGTAATAATTCCCCCCAAAAGGGTGTGATGAGCCTAAATTCCCAATCCTCTCGACCAATGTGAGTTCCTAAGTGCCGCTGGCCAAATCACCCAACGAACGCCTACCTTTGGAAAGAAGGTCCACATATCATTGGATATGGAACCGTTGGGCGTTTTGAAACAAAAATGGTGCACCTGATATGAGTGATTAAACAAAACCCAACCTTCTCTAATCAACCTTCGGGCATCACACATTTTTCCCTTAACCAAAACAAAAATGGTGTACCCGACATGAATCTTTAACCAAGCATGATAGATTGAACCTAATCCCACTATGTACCACCTTATACTCACAAGGAGGGCCATGAAAGGTCATTAATTACACATGGGATCATGAGATGCTACTTTGATAGGTTTTATGTTTGTATTTTTTAAAATATTTTACAAGTACCAATCATAACTCCCTTCGATCCAATGGCATCACAGAGGAACTCACAGATTCATACTTCAAGAAACACAATGACCGGACATCCTCACCAACGAAGGACCCCATCACATACTCAGCATCTTCAACGATGGGTCTTGGATGCGTTGACCTGAGAGTAACACTTGAATGGTACTCTCCCTATGGTGGAGGTGGCCATGCACGCCCTCCAATTCGCCAAGACCCACCGGTCGCCTGCCCAGCAGCGGCCGCGAAAGACGATCCAGACGACTCTTGTTGCCCTCTCATACCATTTTGAGATTCTATCCCCAGAATGAGACAATGCGTACCTCCCTTATTTTAGGGAGGCGAATGAGGTCGACACTGAGGAATTCATCCCCAATAAATGGGGGTTCCTCTCTAAGGCCCATGCTGGAAGACGTCGTCGCAGTTACGCCATGAGTCAATCTCCTCATGCTAAGGAGGATGTCGCCCCAAGGATCCAGGCCTACTCTCCCCGAGCTCCGGGCCCCCGGACCACCCTACGAGGGCGGATAACGTAAAACCAAGGACCGATGATCACCCTTGTCCCTGAGGAGAAGCTCCGCTGCCCATTAACAGAGACATATTGCGAGCTAGAACAGACACTTGTCCTCTCCTCCAAAGTCCACCATCCAGACATGGCAGCATCATACGAGCAGGCACGCATCCCCGCCACAATCCATCAAGCTCGTCACTCATACAGGATGGATCCTACCCGGTAGGAACCACTCCCAACCCAGGGTCATAAAGCCCACCAACCAGACGTGTTGGCAGCCCAACGCCTGAAGGACCATATCCTAGAAAATGCTCTTAACGCCTACCATCCCGATGTGGTGGTGATCAACAAAGCCCACCATCCAGATGTGGTGGCAATTAATAGGTGGGAACGTATCCCTGCCAACAAAATCCACCGACTCTATATGGTGGGGAACCAACATAAGGAGGTACAGATCCCTACGGATGCATGTAAAGTCTACCATCCTGATGTGGCGGCAAACAGAGAGATAAACTGGCATATCCCAGCATAGGGGCATACTCGTTCACCTACCCCGACATAGGAGAATTATCTGTACCCACAGACCACCGGAGGACCGGAGCACGATATTCCTACTCTGATATCAGAATGATCCTTCATACCTGTTCCAACCAAAGTTGTCTCTCTGCATATCCTAGAAATGATGGAGGAGTAGGTATCGACCCCAGATCATATCTTGCAAACCAGAATGAAGTTGCATCAGCGGTAAAAGCAAGGACTCGGGCCCATGAGCCCATCTCCCAAATTGAGGCGACTTATCTAAGAGAAAATATTGCAGCCTCGGAGTAGATCTGTATCCCTGCTTCCACCCAAGAGGGTCGTCAGTCATATTCCACGAAACAAGGGCAACCCAATCGAGCAGATTCACTCATTCCAATTGGGGGACACCCGTCCATCATAGTGAATACTCCAGAGTAGGCATATATCCCTGCTAAAATTCAAGATGTTCGTCAGAATATCCCGACAGCATCACCAGACCCAATTAAAAAGGGACCCAAAGGTGAAGGCCATTATCAACAGAAGACAGTCCCCGCTGCCCGTAAGAAATCACCCCGAACGCACCGAAGGAAACTAGAAAATAAAGAGAGGGTTCATGACTCCACTCTGCTAGAAGCAGCGGTTACCAATTCAGCTAAGCACATATCGAAGTCTCTGAACCCTACCCACCCATAACCATATTATGGGAGTGGTAGTAGAAGTTGCGAAGGTCCTCCCCGCAATGTCGCTACCAGGAGCTCTGAAGGACCTCCCCGGAGCACCCACGCCCCCCACGGGAATATAACGATCGATCATGAGATATTATATTTTGATTCGAGTCACAGAATTCCTCCACGTGACCAGAAGATCGAGCAGAAATAAGGTCCTCCACTTGCTGCGGTCCACCCTGAAGGTCCTTCCCAGGGTATACACTGAAAACACTCTCCATGCAGTGGGACCACATATTATGATAGTTGTCCTCGCTATCGTAGTCGCAACTGCAGAGGCCCTCCCCACAGTGAAATCTCATCATGACAAGAAGGACTTCCCCTTGTCGTGGCCTTCCCTGAAGGTCCTCCCCAGGTGTTACATTGCAACGACACTCCGCACAGCCAGGCATAAGATCACGATGGTAGTCCTCACCACTATGATAACGGAGGTCCTCCTCGTAGAGACATCAAGGGACGAGAAGTCCCTCCCCTTGTTTTGGTACATTCTGAAGGCCCTCCCCAGGGTGTACCCCATAGAAATTCTCCCTGTGGTAGTTGATTTGGTATTCCTCACCATTGTGGCAGCTGTGATGGTAGTCCTCACCACCATGGCTTCCCTTGCGAAGGTCCTTCCCACAATGGCCCCAAGCAATGAGAAGGTCCTTCCCTTGTCGCAGTGTTTCTTGAAGTTCATCCCCAAGATACACATCGAACATCAAACCATGATTGTCATCCTCACCATGATGGTAGCTGTTGTGAAGTCCCTCCCCATAACAACGCTACATGACTTGGAGGTCCTCCCCAGGGTATGCACTGAAAAAGTACTCTATGCAGTGAGGTGTCAAGAAGTAATGGTATCCCTCACCATTACGACATGGATAGAAGGGGCCCTCCCCGCCTAGATACTGAGCAATGAGAAGGCCCTCCCATTGTTTCAGTACATCTTGAAGGCCCTCCCCAGGGTGTACCTTGCAGGTTCTCTCACTGCGGCAGCTGTAATGGTAGTCCTCTCCATTGCAACCACCATTGCGAAGGTCCTTCCCACAGTGACATATCATATCAACAAGAAGGTCCTCCCATTCCAAATCAAGCACATAAAATCCCTCATATGTCAAGGCACTCAGAAGGACAGGATCAAGAATGTCATATTCCCATCTAGTCGCTAACGACACCCTTCTTCAATCAAAATAAGGTCGGGGGCCACGTTCATCTTCTGTACCACCTTGGTACCGCCCACATGATAATTAAATAACTATCGGCCCTACTTCCCCCAACCACATGATTAGTGAGAATCTCACTTGGGCCGACCAGGTAGAGGAATCACTAGCAGAGGAGTATGATGACATGTTGCACCTGAGGAAATGATTGGCCATAGATGATGTATTAGTCATGTTTTGGCCCATGACCACCTCTCAATTAGACATACCCAGAAATTCTACAGAAGAATGTGTGTACGACATCCACTCCAATATATGGACAAACCTCCGCTGGCGGAAATCAGTCTTCCTTCCCTACGATTGGAATGTAGACCATGTCAAGAAAATAGGAGACCTCCTGTGTTACATCGGCCTGGATTCCCTTCCTTCGATGCGGAAATCTCGACCTGAGAGGCGTAAAGAAATCCTTGAGTTAGCCTGCCTCCGTGCACTGCACCAGTTTCTCCGCCTCATTGGTGACGCCCCGATGGGTGTCCATATCAGAGGTTGGGGAGAACATGGAGCTTTGCATTTCACTCCGCTCCCCACCCAGAAGAACCCATTCAACATAATGTCTTGCAACATCATCACGTCAAGACAACGATCGAGTGAGGTACCTATTCAGGAAAGGTGACACACCCAACAGAGACATGCCTCGAGTAAGTCCCAGAAGTTTTAGGCCCAACAAGAACAATCCATTCACAAACTTTTGAATCAGGCCACCAAAAGCATACAACAAGACTCTCGCCTAAGAGGGGCCAAACAGCAGTCATTTATTGCCTCCATAGAGGGGATTGATTCAAAGGTGAACTCAGCATCAGATCTAGTTCACCCCCGAATGGGGGAATGCAAGATTAGGCAGGTTGTGATATAAGTAGCCACTGCCGTAATTTAGGGTCAACCCCAACCTGTAGGGAAGGGTGCATTTTTAACAACAAATACCCCAGTTAGACCAATAAAAATAGGAAGAGACTCAATGTCCATGGAACAGAGCCAAACCCATCCTTCAGGGCTGGGGGCATTTTTACCACCTCAACAACATCCTCCCCCACGAGAATCATTATTCACTTGTCTAGGGAGGGCAGTTAGAAGAGGTGGTTCCTGCCCTATCCCGTCCTTTGAATCATCATCCCCTTTAAGAGGGAGGCACACCATAAGGTCGCATCAAATAACTCTCCGCTCCACCCTTCTTTAAGGAGTCCAAAAGAAATCCTGGGATAGGAAGGGGAAGACTAGTAAAAGGCGTGGGAGATCCTCTTCCTATTTGGAAGATGAAATCTCCTCCACCACATGATATGAATCCATCAACGCCATAGATGTTAACACCATGGGTGACACCGAAGATGATGCAAATCTGGATGGATCGGGAGACGACGATTCTGTTTTGGCTGTGATTCAAAACAAACCATCTTGTGTGCACACCTGGAACCAGAGGGCCAACCTAAATATGGCCACCCCTATAGCTAACCCTTCTCCACTTACCCTACGAACTTACAAATAGGATAAGAACAAAGGACTAGCTACCCTTAACCCACCTCTTTCTCTCAATAAAAATGAGCCACTTATGATCGAAGAGATATTTTCTCGATAGGAAGAGGAAAGGAATGAATTAAGGCGGCTTAACACCAAGCTACTCCATAAGAACCGTTTTATTGAAAGTGCATCCCAAGAAGAGCCACACCTTGCACTCCCAGCAAGTGAACCTCAAAGACCAAGGTTTTCCCCAGCAAACAAAGAACGGTCAGGGCCCCCGCCCAATGTGGTTCCCGACTCGTCCAACTACCTAAACATGGATTCAGATGAATATCAAAACTTCCCTCTACTCAGGAAAAAACTGGAGTGAGTACGTCTGAACCATATGAAGGTGTCATAAATGACATATGCACCCTTGGTGCCAGCCGAGCCGGATCCTCAAGAAATGCCTCGGGAAACACCTACCCAAGACTGGGCCCAACAGGATGTAAACCAAGGTATCACCAACACCATCGAGGCACTGAAAGCTCAGTTGAAAGTAATGGAAGGTTAACGCGCTCCGGTACAGCCAGAGAAAAATCCCTACCCAGATTGGGTGAGCAACACGCGTCCTCCACCCAATTTTGGGAGCTCAATATTCCCTATTTTCAATGGATCAGACAATCCAGAACAACATTTGATGCACTACGCATCTTATTGCGACCCTATGATGGGAACTATTGAACAACAAGAAGTACTAAAACTCATATGCTTCGTGCAGAACTTGTAAGGATATGCCTTCATCTTGTATACGAGTCTGCCAGCTCAGTCAATAAAAAGCTGGGAAGACCTTCGGCAGTAGTTCCTATTCCAATTTAGATCAACGCTTCCTAAAACAACGGTCATCGACCTCATGAATTGCAAACAGAGGGAGAATGAGAGGGTCTCAGATTTAATCGCCAGATGGAAGGGTCTGACCTACTCCTTGAACAGGACAATTCCCCAAGATGAGATGCTTGCCATATGCATCGATAACCTTCGAGATGAGATGCAAACAACACTCATACCAGAAGAGTGCGCCACTAGCCTCCGTAATTTCTCTTACATTACCCAGAGAATTGAATACTCCCTATAGAGTACTAATCTGATGTCCCGAATATCCTCACAGGCTCCTACAAAGAGAGCAGTTAGAGATGAAGCATCTTCGGTCACGCTCAAACCATCCCATGTGCCTGCTCCACCACCTAGGCCTCCACCAAATCATCAAGGTCCCCCCCGTATATTAGCGGCCACCTCTGCCCAATTGGGATGATCAGAGTGGATTTAAGTGGAACCAGTTTGAGAAATGAATACACAATTTATACTCATTCCGATAGGACCATGTCCATGACTACATCATCGCCGTCATGAGTTGCAATTTTCTCCACCTCCCAGAGCCAAGGAAGCCCAATGAAGTCAGCCACGATGATAGGCCAGATTATTGTCCCTACCATCGAATGTTGGGGAACAATATCCAGGAATGATTTGTCTTCAAAGACCTCCTACAAAGGATGGTAGACACCGGGTAGGTCTAGCTGGGACCACCCCTAGAACATGTGATGTATATTTCTACCACCGACTCTGAAAAAGGGGAGGGGTGGAAAGAAGTCACCAGCAAGGAGGGGCAAAAAGTTGATGACCGGATGACTTGGAATACTATAAATCGAACTCAGAGCATACTCCGAGCTCAACTACAGCAGTCAGTGTTGCCACCAACAACCCCTAATGCTGCACATCTGAAAATATTGGCCCCACAACCCTCCACGATCCAATCGTCCAGGCGTAATCGAAAAGGGAGGAGACAAGAGAAAGAGGAGCAGTTCGCAATGAGGCCAAAGTTAGCCCTGACACTCTTGGATTTTATGCCCTCAAACTTGGCACCATGGGCACCGACCCACCAAATGACACCATCAGGAACAACCGACCAAGTTGACTTGTCATAGGATGAGGAGCTAATCTTTGGTTCCATAAACGTCGTCCATCTAATGGAATCATTCCCTGACAAAGGGTATGGTTACAAACCAAAGTTACCAAGACAAGGGGTAGGGAGGAGGAATCACCGATGTAGGGGATACCAGTAGAGGCATAGTCATGGCCGAAACAAACCATATGTTTGGAACCCATCCCAAACCATTAATATCACAGAAACCTATGGAAGAGCCCTTCAAAGGACTCAGCTGGAGAAAAAACATTCCTCCACCTCCACAAGCAGGCACTATGGCCCCGTTATTCTGTGGTACCCATTAGAGGAGGAACAAGTGTCTAGCCACCTAGTGCGCACAAACAAACCAGCCGAGTTGAGTCCCCAGAATGTGGGAACACCGTCGATATCTGACCCTGCAGTCGGTCCCTCCTCGTCAAATACTCCAGATCCCAAAGTGCCTTCTAAAACTCTCCCACCAACGAAGAAGCATCGGCCGCTGGAGCAGAAATATGATATCCTTAAGCATCTGGCATCGGTACCAGCCAAACTGTCAATCCTGGATGCCCTGAGTTTGTCACCAGATATTAGGGAGGCACTTATAGAATCCTTGCTTAGCCCCCAGGAGTTTCAATCTGAGGTAGCCGCCGCCAAGATATTCCGGACGGAGACTGGCCCCACTGAATACAATGCGGTGATTTCCTTCATTGATCAGGATGAAGATTCTGTCATGAAAGGACACATCAAACCACTATATGTGTTCGGTACGCTAAATGATGTTCAGATCTAGAAATTATTTATTGACAACGACTCTAGAGCTAAACTCCTTCCCCTACAAACACTTCGTAAGTTGGGATATAATGAGGATGATATAGTAACCTCATCCACAACTCTGTTGGGTTACAATAAGAGTGAACTGAAGACAATGGGAAAAATCAAGCTAAAAACCCATTTTGGTGACCTTGTGGCCTACATAGAATTCCTAGTGGTCCGGTAGAACACAGCATTCAATGCCCTTCTAGGAAGGCCGTGGCTTCATAACCACATGTCTATTCCTTCATCCTACCACTAGTGTATCGAGTATTGTGTCATTGGACAAGGTGGGACATTGCACGCTGACAAGGCCCCTTTCGAGCTCTCTAAGTCACACTACATTGATGCCGGGTTTTATGAGAAAAAGCAAAAGAAACCCTCAATTGATGGTATCGACTAGGTTCCCGCTCCAAACGGCCGGGAAATGGTTCATGATGACCCCCTCAAGTAGCTCAGTGAAAACTACGTACTACCCATAAACCCTGTTGAGAGCAGGAGTTCAAGTCCAGACATGAACTCACCTATCCTCATGACTTCAGCCATGACACCCAAGCATAGAAGTATAGAAACGCATGATAACCCTCAATTTGGGGGAGAATACTTGAGTGAGGATTCCCACAATGCCTCGCATCCAGACTCCCAAGAGACCATGCTGAGAACTCTCCCCCCGTCAGATCAAGAAGATGAGAATGAGGGGGAAGAAGAGGAGGAAGATCTCAGGGATTCACCTCCCACATTTGACGAAGGTATCTCCACCACTGTGGACGAGCTCAGGGAAATAAACCTGGGTACCGAGGAAGACCCAAGGCCCACTCTCATTAGTATAGCCATGTCTCCCGTGGAGCATGAGGTATATACCTCTTTTATAAGGCAACATCGAGATGTATTTTTCTAGAATTACACAAGAATTCATGGGCTCAATCCCGAAGTGAAGACGCACCACTTAGTTCTGCCAGAGGACCACCGGGGCTATGAAAAAGCTGCCAGAAGGATGCACCCCACAAGTGCTGCCAAAATAGAGGCTAAAGTAGATAAGCTTATTAAATCAGGCTTCATTCAGGAGGTCCAATACCCCATCTGTCTATCCAACATTGTCCCCATCAAGAAAAAGAACAGACAAACCCACATCTTCATCGATTTCAGAGATCTCCATCGACATTGGCTGAATGATGATTTCCCTGTCCTGATCACCGAGTTACTTATCGATGCAACAACTGGGTATGAGGCTCTCTCCTTCATGGATGGTTACTCTAGGTATAATCAAATCAGGATGGCCTGAGAAGATGAAGAAGCCAATGCCTTCAGGGCCCCTCAAAGAGTATTCTATGACAGGGCCATTCCCTTTGGTCTCAAGAACACTGGCGCCACATATTAATGTGCCATGCACTGTATCTTTAAACCATTCCTAGGGAGATTCTTTGAATGTTATGTGGATGACTTGGTGGTCAAATAAAGACAGTGATTGCATTACCTATCAGACCTTGAAACCGCCTTCAATAAGCTTCAACAACATATCCTGAAGATGAACCCCTTGAAATGCGCCTTTGGGGTTACCTCAGGGAAATTCCATAGCTTCGTCGTACGCCATCGTGGAATCGAAGTCGACCCTGAAAAGACAAAGGTTATCCTTGGTTTACCACCTCCCCAAAATCTCACTAAGTTGAGATGATTCCAAGGAAACCAGGCTTACATTAGGCGGTTCATAGCCAACTTGGCCGGTAAATGTTTTCCCTTCACCAGGTTAATGAAAAAGGGGGTTACGTACCAATGGAAAGATGATTTCCAAGAGGCTTTCAACATCCTAAAGAATTAACTCTTATGCCCACTATTTCTCATGCCCCCGGTTGAAGAAAGACCTATTATCCTATACGTGAAGGCCCTAGAGCGGTCATTAGAAGCCTTCCACGCCCAGAAAGATGACGCCGGCAGTGAAAACAGTCTCTATTACCTCAGCCGAACTATGATCGACACTGAAACTCGATACTCAAACATCGAGAAGAGTTGTTTGGCCTTGGTATTATCAGTTCAAAAATTTCAACATTATTCGTAGCATCATGAAGTCTATTTGGTCTCGTAGATTAACCCGCTCAAGTAAATCCTCAGGTTCCCGATGCTAACTAGGCACCTATCCTGATGGGTAGTCATCCTGCAATAGTTTGACATCCAGTTTCTGCCTCAGAAAGGCATCAAAGGCCAGGAATTAGCATATTTTTTGGCAGGGAGACCCTCGACAGGGACCACCTCACCGTACGTCGAGCTACCTGATGAAGACATCTTCTCAGTTCAAGAAGAGTTCCCAACATGGGAAATATAATTTGACGGCGCATCCTGACGCCCGATACGGAAGAGGATGGAGGATCCCAAATTTAACAAGGTGGGTTTGGGGATCATACTCATGTCCCCAGAAAAGGTCGTCTTTCCATATTCCTTCCTCCTCTCAGAAGGATGTATGAACAATGAAGAGGAGTATCAAGCCCTCATTACAGGCCTGGAGATCGTACTCCAGGCACAAGTACAACACCTTAAGGTAAAAGGTGACTCAGAACTGGACATCAAGAAAGTAAATGGTGACTATGATATTAAAAAAGAGGATATGATTCCCCTGTTTGTCCATGTACATAGGTTAATGGTGGAATTATCTACAGAACCAACATTGACATATATCCCCTGGTCTCAGAATGCCCAGGCCGATTCATTAGCTAATGCGGCCACAACCCTAGCTGACCCAGTCTGGGATGAAAGAATTATCAGTATTGCTCATCGTCGAATTGCCTTGTATTTTGTTCCAACTAATATGGAAGAAATCAATGAAGTCAGTCATGTCCCTGAGCCATATGCTCCTACCACAGGATGGATGACCCCCATTGCAAACTACATTTGAAGGGGAAAAATTCCATCAGACAGGGCTGAATGAGAGAAAATATAGAGAAGCGAAATCAACTTTGTCCTATATGGTGGCACGGGCCGGCAAGAGGTCCTCTACAAACGAGGGCTTGATGGAGTCCTCCTCAGATGCATTGATGGATAAGAAACAACTGCTATCATAGATGAAGTACATATCAGAGTATGTGGAGCACATTAGTCGGGGTCTAAGCTTTCCCATCATGTTCAAAGTCTTGGGAACTATTGGCCCACTATGGCATAGGATTGCGAGCATTTTACCGCAAAATGCCACTCCTGCCAAATTCATGCCAACTTCATTCAGCAACCCCTGAAGTTACTTCATCAGGCCAAGTACTCCTGGCCATTTTCCATTTGGGGAATGGATTTCATGGGACCATATCCTCCCACCACGACCAAACAACTGAAGTATATCCTCATAGCAACCAACTTCTTTTCTAAATGGGTAGAATCTATACCCCTCAAGGAAGTTAGTGCAGGAAACATTTTCAGCTATGTGAAATCCAATATCATCACCAGATTTGGCGTCCCTCATACCATACTGATGGATAACGACACCAACTTCTGCTCTACTGAACTGGATAAACAGTACCGAGAATATGGTATCAAGGATAACCACTCATCCCGCTACCATGCAGCAGCCAACGGACAAATAAAGGCTTTCAACAAGACCTTGTCCAACATTCTCCAAAAAATGGTGGAAAAAGACAAGAAATCATGGTCGGATAAACTCTTTCATGCATTGTGGGATTATCGAACCACAATCCGCACCACTACTCATGCTACTCCATACTTATTAGTATACAGAACAGAAGCGGTCCTACCCATTGAGCTCCAATTACCCTCACTCTATGATTCTATTTTTGATCAGTTATCCAACAATGAGCAATCGGAAAAATGGCTAGGTTAATTGGAAAAGCTGGATGAGAAGCGGTTGCACAGTTTGCACCATCTGGAAGTATATCAGAACTAGATCACATGAGCCTTCAATAAAAAGGTTCTTATTCGGTATTTCATGGATGGAGAATTGGTGTTGGTCCTCCAAACCCCAATGATAGCTGGAAAGAAATATCCAAAGTTGGTGCCCAAGTGGGAGGGACCATATGTTATACACAAGGTCTACTCCAACAGAGAATATTCCATGATATCCATGGATGGGTAGTTCACTACCGCTCCTACGAATGCTGGATTCTTGAAGAAGTATTTCGAATAACCAAAACCAGTTGCCATCTAAGCGGCAAGACGTTAAACTGCCAATCCCCACTAGTCCAAACTCTATGACCCTAAAATCAGAGTATTTCATCCTCAACACATGATGTTAGACTACATGAATTTTAGAGAACTACATAAATCTTGATTCCTACCCTTGCAGGATACATTGTGACGCCATGATTCCACATCCTAGCCCAGTCATCCCCAAATAAAGTTAAAAATGCCCTTTTCTCCCGTGTACAGACCAGACCTACACATGGTGTATTGTCTTCGAGAGAACTACGTATGGATTGATTCCTGCCCATGGAGGATACATAGTGACGCCAGGATTCTGTATCATGTCCCAGCCATCCCCAAATAAAGTTAAAAATTCCCTTTTTCCCCTATGTACGTACCAGACCAGCACGGGGTGTATTGTCTTCCAGATAACTACGTACGGATTGATTCCTTCCCTTGTAGGATACGTAGCAACGCCATGATTCTATATCCTAGCCCAGCCATCCCAAAATAAAGTTAAAAATTCCATTTCCCCCTGCGTAAGGACCAGACCTAAACGGGGTGTATTCCTTGTCCTTACCACAAGACGTTAAACTGCACAAATAAGGATTTTTTTCCTTTCCTTCATACAGACGAGACCTGTACGAGGTGTGTTCCCCAAAAGAAATACCTGTGGATTGATTCCTACCCTCGTAGGATACATAGCGACACTGGGATCTTATCTCCTAGCCCAGCTTCCGATAAAATAAAACACACGTATGTCTACCCATCGTCTTTACCACATGACGTTAAACTGCACGGAATCCCCCATTTCACGTCGGTTCATCTTCATCCTCACCACATGACATTAAAACTGCACGGACATCATCCTCACCGCACGACGTTAAAACTGCATGGACTTCATCATGACCCACCCAAGATATACGACAAAATGGGGTGAGAATACTCTTTGCGCATTCAGATGCATTCTCTTTATACATCAGACACCACGACCCAGATAATTTCGGATCTTCATAACCACCCATGGCCATTAGAAGTGGGAAGTTATCGACCAGTGGACACCTTTTTATGGCTATTCATACCATGATCTCAGTCACTCTGCATACTGATAGCCCCTGGCCAGTCTACCAAAGGCAAGATTTCCTCAGGCGATACTCTTCCTATCTCTGTACGCTTACCGGCCTCAGAGCCCCCACATCATATCTCTCGATCCAGAAATTTCTAGGGCAGTGGTTTAAAAGTTCATTCCCGTCTCACATCCAAACGTTGTCAGGGTATCCCTACCAGGTTAGCCTATGTATCCGTCCGTGGTTCACATGACGATCTCCATCTACAAACATCAAGCCAGGACTAGGCTACTTTGACTCAACGTGCAATTGCGGTGAATATGTTTCTTGTATGCTAGGACACCATTATCCCCATATGCCGAAATTTGTGCTATGATCAATCATGAATTTTCATAATCATCCATGGCCATCAGAAGTGGAAATTCATCGACCCGTGGACACCTTTGCATGACTATGCATACCATGCCCTCAGTGACTCTTCATATTAATCACCCCTGGCTCGTCTACCAAAGGCAATATTTCCTCAGGTTATACCCTTCCTATCTTCGTACGCTTACCAGCTTCAGAGCCCCACACCATTTCTCCTGATCTTGGAAAACCCAGATTTATTGTTTACACCCTCGATGCCCCATCCTATTCAGACTATACCAGAGCATGTTAAATCAGTTATCCTTCTAGTGACTATAGAAATAGTCACCCAATGGTCCAAACTCTACGACCTTTAAACTAAGAGTACTTCGTCCTTAACGCATGACATTAAATTTCATTTAGTAAAAGTACACCTCATGAATAAGATAAATCAGCTTAGAGAACTCTTCGAGTTTTAACAGCAACCAGGGACGAACATCCCTGAAATGTCCAAATATTTCCTTACCACATGACAGACTTCGTGGCCCAGACAATCGCAGATCCTCATAATCATTCAAGGCCATCAAAAGTGGAAAGTCATCGACCCGTGGATACCTTTGCATTTCTACACAGACCATGCTTTCAGCGGATCTTCATATTGATAGCCCCTGGCCCGTCTACCAAAGCCAAGATTTCCTCAGGCGATACACTTCCTAGCTCCGTACGCTTACCGGCCTCAGAGCCCCCATATCATATATCCTGATCCAAGAAGACTCGGAACTACGATTTACACTATCAACCCATCTCCATGTCTTGGACATGCTGAGATATTCGAGCCCAGTTACATTCTAATCAAGAGCGGACTTTGAAACTATTTCCTTACCGCATGATGATTAAAACTGCACGAAACCTGTCTTTTTCGCATGGCATGAAGGTACAAAGACTAAGAATTAAACATCCAGGGAAATGCCTCCAACTACAAGAATTTTCACGAATTTAAAAATTCCCCCTCCCTCGCTGCATGACGTTTAACCGCATAATATATTTAAAAATGCTCCCCATCTTTATCGCATGAACTTAAACTGCATGGAAGCCATCCTTACCACATGACGTTAAACTGAATGGAATTTAAGATTCCCTCTGTCCTCGCCGCATTACATTAAACAACACGGATTTAGTAATAATAATAATTCCCTTTATCCTTGCCGCATGATGTTAAACTGCATGGTTGAAATCTTCACGTGTTCAGTTAGGAATAAAGGTTTTCCTCCTTCCCTCAATGCACGGGCCAGACATGCACAAACCCCCATCTCACACCAGCATGAGATGGGATGACTTTACCCATTCCTAGGAAATTTAGCCCAGTTGTTTCTCCTGTATCCAGGCACCCTCTCCTCATGAATCACACTTTGTACCCAGTAAGAGACATACCCTTGTAAGCCACCCCTGGTGGTCTCAAATCTCAACTCCCCTAAAGCTGCTCAGCTATTGGGAGAATACAATCATTGACCTAAGAACACCTTTGCATGAATATGAATACCATGACCTCAGCGACTCTGAATATTGATATTCTCTAGCCCGTCTACTAAAGGCAATATTTCCTTAGGCAATGCTTCTACCCATAAGCCTCTTGGCCTTTGAGCCCCCATATCTTTCCTGGGATTCAGAAACCCTCTGAGATGCAGTTTACCAACCTCTTCCACAACCCTTCCTGAATATGGTGGAACGTCTCTAACGAGATTAACGAGAACTAGGAGAAGACGTTCCATTTTATGATATGTCCCAGCCGCCTGACATTAAATTGCGCCAAGCTCCAACCATCCTTTACGCTAACTAAATGTATATGAAATTGGATTCTCGACCACATTCCTGATTAATAAAGATATTCCCAAGCCCTTTCAGAAGTCACATACCCTTTCCCAGCCACCCCTGGTGGTTTTCATAATTTTCCAAGACACCCATGGTGTTTTCCATAATCTGGACTTCCATGAAGACCTCAGGCCATCCAAAATGGGTGGTCATTAACTTAAGGACACCTTTGATCGACTATGCATACCATTCCCTTAGGGGATAAATATATTGATCACCCCTAGCCCATCTGACAAAGGCATGTCTTCCTTAGGCGATGCTTTTCCTACCTCTGTACGCCGATATGGCTCCCATGCCTTGTGACATGCCCTGCATGTTATTCAAATCTAAACATGTTCCCCCACGTACGTCTGAAAGGTATTGAGACATATTTTAATCAACCAAACCTCATCGGAGCCCTCTCCCCACCATATCTGGTTAAAGCTGTTTGACCTAGAGCATCAGTAATGATAGTCTTGTTGGACGAACTTTAAACTGCTCACAAAAAGAGGCATATGACCCGTTTGGTCAAAAACCTGAAAATAGAGATCTAAAAAAAATCCAGGCTATACCCACTAGGTCCACACTAAATGGGCCTAGGCAAGACATATGGTATTGATGGAAAAGAAATTTTTTTTAGGGGTTTTCTACAAAACCCTAGAAAAAGTTGAACTCTGCTCACTGAGTCCTTGGCTCCGAAAAAATTTAGAGTATTGTCCAATCACTCATCGATTTTCAGGACCACAGTACATTGGAATAGCCTCCTCTTCCTTCCTATCAGACCCCATTCCGATGGGGGGAATTTGTAGGATCCTGAATAATCTACAAAGAGGAATGGGAATTCCACTTAATCTGAGAAAGGATTCTTCCCAATTTCTCTCAGAGGATCGGGAAAAATCATGAAGAATACTCAAAAATTGACAAAGGACTGACCGACCTGCATACCGGTTCATCATCGATGGTATGCGACCGGTTAAGCGAGCCTCCCCCACCGTAGACCAGCATCGTTCGTGAAACGGAGGCGGGAACCCCTCCGCGGGTGCGAAGCAGGATGGGCGCCAGACCAGTTCACCATCACGAACCTCCCCAACTACGAAACGCGCCAACTGGCCCAGACCACACGTGCTGTCATTCGTGAAACAGAGGCGGAGCCCTACGCAGCCGCAATGCACCCCCCGAACCGATTTGGTTTGCGGGTGAGGTGCATTCAATGCCCCAGTGAGTTTTGGATTGACCAAGTCATCCATAAACTGGGTTTTCGGTCATGGGACCCTGCAAAAGGTGCCTCATGACCACAAATACATCTCTTTCCCCCCTCTATAAAAGGACATCGAGTGGGAGGAGGAGAGGGGATTCAGAGAAAAAGATTCAGAGATCAGGGGATCGATTGATCGAAATCCATCGGTGAAAAGGTTGGGAGATCGACTTCTGAAGGAAGGATTCTGGAGGAAGGAGTTTAGGGTTTTGCGAAGATCGAAGTTCCAATTCGTGAACCAGAATAGGTATAAAACTGGAAACGAATTGATAAGGAACTGAAAAACACATAACCAATTGGTGAACCACAAACTTAAAATAAAAACAGCGAGCTATGGCCCCTCCGTGGATGTACTCCCCGTGGACCAGTGATTTTATGCCCCCTTTTCGATCCGATGCACCGCGTAGCACCCTCCTACGTGGGCAAAGCCCTGACCGGTGAACCCCCGACTGGCATCTCCCCGAGCCACCGCTGGTCACGCGGACTACACCGCATACCAACCTGGTACGTAAGCCGAACCCGAAGCCATGTACTACCCTGTTATGCGGGATGCCTATCAGTCTCCGTACCACCATGGTATGTGGACAGCCTCTCCCGCTACGTAGCACCCTCTCTACGTGAAGGACACCACTCTTAATGCACCCATGTGTCCCACCAAATGTTTCATTGTTTCCATTCCCCGAGCCAAATAAATCTGGTCTGATCCTCCACAATCCCTTCAATGGTCTATTCACCGGCCCTGAGCCAAGGCCTCTATTGAAGCCACCAGACCCGTATGATGAAACCTTCAGGCACATCAGCATGCCGCTTTGAGGTCACATACCCATGGTAGGTGAGGATAAAGGGGTTTCCCCAACCCTTGAGTAGATTCCTAAAGCATTCCTAGGGTAACATTCCCATGGTAATGCAGGGTATGAGCCCAAGAGTCCCCTTTTTGCCTCTCCGCTTACCAAGATCGAGGGATCCCACTTTGTTTCTGTTTGACGAGCTCCAGCAGTGAGCACTTCAACCCTCTCCTAGGAGTGGCTGGGAATCCCTCCTGGACTAAGCCCCACACCATCCTCACCAAAATCCAATGGCCTTCCCCTCCATTCCAGGAAGGTTCATTTCTCCCTCGCCTCGCCCAAGGTCATGTCAGTGTGACTTCTACCTTCCTCTGACATCAGGAAGAAGAGTATTACGGTTCTGGCCACCTTACCCCGAGGAGGAAAAAGTGTGAGGATTTCCAAGTCTATCACATTCTCTTGTCCCTCACACCGATCATGACTCACATGGGCTTAAAGAATTTTGATGGATGCGACATCCGCACAACGATGTTGATTAAACAAACTACGCAGGTTTTGTTCCCAGTCTCTTGAGTAGCATACGTAGGAAGCCTCCTTGAGGTTCAATCCCAACAACATGCATCTATCATGTTTAAGCCCTAATCTTCCAGAACTACGTGGATTTTGATTCCCGGTCAACCGGGATACGTAGGAAACCTCCCCAAGGTGCAAGACCGAGATCTAAACTTGATACACATCCATCACTTCCAGACCATGTCCTCATGAAAACTGTAGAACCGTATCTAGGTTTAGGAAATCGCTTCCCTTGGGTCTTCCAAGCCGCTTCAGCGTAAGTCCCGCACCAACATTGACAGGGCATCTCTCACCCGGGTGTCCTTGCCACAAGACGTTAAACTAAACGGTCGGGTCCTTATTGCGTGAACTTAAATGGTGATGTGTCCTATCAAGTGGCACCGAACTACGTGGATTCTAATTCCTCTCATGAGGGTATGTAGGAATCCCGTATCCCAGGTTCGATCCAAATGCTCAAGTCATTATCTGTCCCCCATAGATGATAATAAAATCTAGATCGCTCAGTTATGAGGCTTCATACCAGTGTCATCTCAATGAGTCCAAACTCCTCGAATCCATCAATACAATGAGGGATGGTAAACCTCGAGCCTAAATGATTCCGAAACCCTACGTTCAGATAACCATTTCCAACCAAGAGTAATCCATGGAAACTATGCTTGGGTATAAACCAAATATTTGCGAACATATGAATACATCTTAAATCTATAAGAGAGTCCTAGAACATGCAATAATTCCCCCCAAACGGGTGCGATGAGCCCGAATTCCCATCCTCTCGACCAATGTGAGTTTTTATGTGCCGCTGGCCAAATCACCCAACGAACATCTACCTTTGGAATGCAGGTCCACGTATCATTGGATATGGAACCGTTGGGCATTTCGAAATGAAAACGGTGCACCAGATATGAGTGATTAAGTAAAACCCAACCTTCTCTAATAAACCATTGGGCATCACATGTTTTCCCTCGTCCGAAACACACCCCATGATATTAAAACAGAGATTTAATTTAATATTTATTTAATTAAATTATATATATTAAAATAGGTTTTAATGAATGGTTTTACAAAACTAAAATATTATATTTAACAAATATCATTTTACTTTAATGAAATGTTTTTTAATGAGTTAAGATATATTCATTATTTTATGTTTTGAAAATATTTTTTATTATACACAATATTTTTTTAATAAGGTATTAATTTATTTATATTTACATGGTCATATTTTTAAATAAATAAGTTTCAAATAATTAAATTGGTCTGAAACTTAAAATAATTACATTTTAGCACATAAATAATGAATTGTATGTGTATATATGTAACCAATTACTATTTATGATAATAATTTTAATCATACCATTATTTTGAAATTAATATAATTTGTTTTTATATTTTAATGATAATAATAATAATAAAAATAATAATTATGTGTGAAACATTTTTTTAAGAAAATTATAATTAATATTTTAAAACTAATTTTTTTTAAATGTATCAAAATATATTGTGTATTTTTTTAAATTATGAATCTATATAATTATATTATTACTAAAAAAATAATTCAATATAAATATATATACTGAAGCATCTTAAAAAACAATATATATATATAATTTCTTTTTTCAAAATAACTTTTTTTATTAAAAAACAGAATTCAAGAATAAGAAAATAGAAATAAAAAGTTAAACTATGTAACAAATATATATAAAAATTGTTAAATGATTAAAAAATTATTAATGGTGAAATGATTAAAAGTGAATTTATTAAAGTCAAATAGAAGAGATTATTTAGAAGAATTAAGAAAGGGATCCAAAAAAGGATACTCTCATCATGGAAAATAGATAAAAACTTTATAAATAAAAAAATTGAAGAGAAAAATGTAGAGAAAATTAGAGTCTTAAAGTAAAAGAAAAAAGGGAAAGAAATACCCATGATTTTTTGGGTCTTTGTTAATAAAAAACTCAACTTCTTTGAGAAGCTTATGAAACATATTTTTATATATATATGAGAGTTAAGGGAGAACCCATTCTCCATGGATATAATACTTGACCCTATTCCTCCCAAAACATCAATTTATTTCAGCTCGAAATTTTTTCCCCTCAATACATCATTTGATCCAAACCATGGTAAGGGATCTATTATAATTTTTTTCCAAAATTTATTATATAATGGAATTATTATTATTTTAAATTATATTTTCTATGTGTGTATTTATGTTAATTTCAATTCTTGTTTCTCTCTATGAAATTTTGCGGGGGAAATTATTTAACTTCAATCATTTATCTATCAATAATTTTATTTATGTATGGAATTTAACTATTTTCAATTGATATATATATATATATATATATATATATATATTTATATATATGTAATATATATATATATAATCATTTAAAATAATATATTTATAATTCAATTTTAATATATAAAATGTTTATCTGGACGTAATGGATCTGCTTTGTAATATATTTTTGTGTAAGGGTGCAATAAATTTATGTCCCGTCATTAGGTCATGATATTTAATAAATTTTTGAAGGATCTTAATCAATTATTTATTTTTGAAAAATTAATTTTTTACATATCAAAAATTTTAAGTGATATTACATTTATTTATATCAAACTATGTGTATTTTTTGGTATATATATATATAAATGTGTTGTTAGGTAAGAGTGTTTCTATTTTTTCAAGTACTATTTAATTTTATTTTTTTATTTTATAATGGATGGATTCATTAAAAACATAATTACTTTCATGAATTATTACTTTTAACAATTCCACTTACATATAAGTAGTTATCAAATTTTATATTTTAATTAATTATTCAATGAATATTTTCTTTTTTCGACATTTTTATCAACCAAGTATTTAATCTGCAATGATGTGTATTTTAATTCAATCCCAAAACACATATATATGGATGAAATGGTTTTTTCATGTTTATAATTTTATTTTCAATTCCTAGTCATGTTTCTAAAAAGATGCACGTAACATGTCATCACATTTTATCAACATTATGGGCATTGTGTTTTCACATATACATGGCCATTCATTGTGTATGACATCGTTGACCACAACATTTATAAAAAATACATGGTTTTAATTTAAATTTTATAAATTAATTCCAAATAATAATAATAATATGTGCATGAATATTATTGGATTCTTTTTTATGTCAAATATAAATTATTTCATTTATCATTTTACAAATGATTCAAAAATAAGATCTTAATTCCAAAAATTGGATTTTCTAAAAATTGGCTTTCAGAATCTTTAGAGAATTTTTTTGACAACATGTGATAAGAAGGATTATCTTCATTAATGAAAATGATAATATAAATGTATTTTAATAATGTTTTGCGACAAAGATGAGAAAGGAAGTACTATTTCAATATGTTTTAAAAAATATAGCATTAGTAGAATAAGAGATGTTACGGGGAGTGAACCCTTAAGTCTATGTTATGATATGTGGTCGTATATAATGGTTTTTAGACATGGACTACAAAGTGTTGATAATGACCCAAAAAATTAATATTTTTAATGGATAATTCCCAATGGATTTTGAAGTATAATAATTTTGTGTAATTTTGTTTTTGTATATATATGTATTCACATTTTTTGGAAAATACGTTTTTCTATATGTTTATAAAATTTTCAAAATAATGTAAAACCATTTTTATCATTTTTTAGAAAACCGTTTACTGGGCATTTTTTGCTCAGCCTACATTTCAAAAAAAAATTACACGTATTAGGTATGTTTTTTGGGCATCATCACCTTCAGAGTTAGGGTATCTGAAGCATCTTAGTTTGTTTTATTTTTGTGTATTTTGTTAAAATTTAAGTCATGTTTGAAATACTTCAGAACCTAGACCAATAAACTGTCTTCTTTTATGTAATTTTTTAGGCTGGGTCCTTATATACAATAATACATTATGGCCACCAGGAATTTATTTTTGTAATGTGCTGAATATTCTATCAAAATGATGTAATATCCAAGTATGTTAAACCTCAGTCTCTATTGTTTTGTTTTTCTAGATGAATTTTAAATTAAACAATTCGACTTATTTGTTTTAATATTTTCAAAAATGGTGACAATATTTTGATTTTTTAGTTATAAATTTATTAAATAGATATATTTTTTAGACATAATGAGTAATTTTTTTTACCATGGTAATGATACATTAGATAATTATCGAATAAAAATAACATGATAAGGAATAGAAAACGACACTAAAACTTTCCGTGATTTTATATTATGTTTATTTTTCATCCATAATCGTCCAATACTCTTTTATATAACTTTTAAACCATTTAGATGTGATTTTGACCTTTAAAATATATTATGTGATGAAAATTGAAAAATTACACACTTTTTTAAAATATATTATATTTAACCAACTTATAAAAGAAACTATATTTAGTTTTAAATACTATTTTAAAATATTATTGATTTATATTCTTCATGGTAGTTTATTTTTAAATTTTTTTGAAAAATAATTACCTTAAATTCTTATATAATATCGACACTTTAATTATTAAATTAATTTAAAAAAATAAGTGATAATAAAAATATTAAAATTAATAAAATATGAAATAATTAATAATATAAATTAAATTTAAATATAAATATATCATTTTAGGGTTATATTAAAATATTTTATTCTAACTTATTTTATTGTCCTGATGTTATTAAATCCATTGTAAATGACTAGTTCAAAAATTTAAATTATTGATATTTTATAAAAATAAAATATTATTAAATAATTATAAAATTCCTAAAAATAATATATTAATAAAATTTATAAATCAACATCTTAATAAATACTATATATTTCATTTATTGGTCATATTTTTATTTATAGTAACTATTTTGAGCCTTAATGTGTAAACAATATTGTTGTCACATTAATTGTAAAAAGTGTTAGAAAAGAGTAAAATAAATTAAAAATTTAATAAAAAAAATATATAAAATTTATTTATGAGGCTATTTTTACTCATATTAATCTCATATTTTAATATTATAAATTTTATTTTATTTTTAAATATAAATAAATTTATTTTTACATAATACTATTTGAAATTCCATATGTACCCCTCCAGTCTTTCAAAAAAAAAAAGAATCTATTCTTCTCTTTTCATCAGAGATAAAAACCTATTTGTTTTATAGAATCTATTAAAAAATAATATAATTTAATATATCCTCAAATCGATTATTTATAATCAAAAAAACAACATAGAAAATCTGTTATTGTAAACAAATAGATGTTGTCCCAAAAAGGTATCGTTCTTTACTGAAATTTTTTGTTTTATTTTTATATTCCCTCAATTAAATATTCTTAAAACATGACATGATAATGAATCATGTATCTTCTATATATATATATTATAATATTATAATATATCTATCTCCATCATCAATCAAATTTTAAAGGAATCAATCTTTTGTGTGTACAGTGGACTACCACCTAATAGAAAAATGTATTTTTTCTTCAATCACCACCATTCAAGGATGTTTATAATGATATATATTGTAACACACCGAGATTTTATGAAAAATATTATTTTAATTTCATTAATTTCTTGTGTTGTATTCTACACCAATATTACCTTACGCTATACGCAACACCGTATTAGCTTGTAGTATACGCAACACTAGTCTTGGACCGTGTTACACACAATTTTGATAATAGTTATTCTACGCAACCTTGAGTATATATATACATATATTAAATGTATAAATGAAATGTGGTTGGATTCTGTTATACGAAACAACAAAGGATTCTTTCACAACACGCAACCCTGACTTGGCCTGCATTACACGCAATCGCGACCTTCCTCGATAGCATGTGTTGTACGCAATACTGGGTTTTAATAAACAATGATATATTATTATAATATAGTCATGAACTAGCCTTTATGAATAGTATTAACTAAAATTTGAATTTTATAACATTATTATTCATCTTACACATTTTCTAGAACATGGTATAAGAACAAAATAAATTTTTCGGGTAAAATAAGTATTTTTCAAAAAATGCAGTTTTTCCGCCTTTTGATGGCGCACCCACTTTAAATCTAGTTTTTTACATGTTTATATGTTCAATTTGACAAAATAAAATTCTTCTTTTGAATCAGGATGTAAAAATTTACATTAGATAAAGTTTTGATATTTTTCCGATAACTTTCATATATTAATGAATAGTAAAAACACGCTATATTTTAATTAAAAACAACTTTTTTCATCATAATATCTTATGTGGTTAAATTATCATATTTAATGGTTTTAAAGTATAAATAGAATATATTTTTACCATTTAATATAATGTATGTCATTAGCATTGATTTTACCTTGAATTCGTAGGTTAAATCAATTCAATCTTTTGCAATGTTTTAAATAAAAACCCGTTTTTATTCGACAACGAGATTAATTTTAATTTAATTTCTGAAACTTCTGTGTATTGAATTTTAGAAAATGGATTCCGTATTTGGAATCAGTGGGTCCAAATTATGTTAATATGCTACTTTTTATTTTTGGGAATTATGAATAGTAACTACGGTAAATTTTATTTACCATAGTTAAAGGTAAATTGGGTAATTAAGGGTAAATATAATATTATAAAATTACCCTAACACATGAAAAAATTCTATTTGATGGCTAAAATTAAACCCATATCAACTAAGGGTCGGATTAGATTCATTTTATGGACTTTTGACAATGAAAATAATTTAATTATTATTAAAACCAAAGAAAGTGACAACATGTCACTTTCTTAAATATTATAAGTATAATAATTTTAACTTAGTGATAAAAATCATAAAACTTATAACAAGAATAGTATCCCAAAATCTAACAAAATTATCTACATCATGAGAATTTATTTAGAATTTTTTGGGATTAAATAGTTATCATTAATTGTGACACAATAGTGATGCAGAAATTATTTATCTAGTGAAAAATCAAGAATATAGTTTTTATTAAACTAATAGTGACCATAAAAGGCACAAAACCCTAACCAAAACATATTGGTCATGTAAAGTGAAATTATAATCATCCAATGGTCCAATATTTGACCATTTGGAGTCTTATACAAGCAATTATGACACTTATATTATTTTATTTTAAATAATGCCAAAGTTTTCACCTTCATAATTTAATAAATATAACAATTTAAATATTGTGATTTTAAGATGATAAATTCGAGTAAAAGTACTATTGTGAAATTTAATATATTTATCTTCATCATAGAATTTTATTTTAAATTTTTATGCAACAAATAAGTATATTAAATAATTATACAAAAATGATGTAGTAATTATTTTATTAAGAGATAAACCAAATAAATGGTTTTACAAATAAGAAAATAAATATTATATGAACTATTTGATGTGATACACTAATTTTATAGATACATATGACCTTTTATTAATATATTAAATCTTTTATTTTGAACAGATCTTCTGTATATATTTTATTTAAATTCAAATAAATGAATAGTGTCAAAATTGACACTATTGTTATTTTATAAAAATAACATATTATAAAATTGTTTAAAAATCACAAAAATATTTAAAAATTATAAATTTAAATTTATATGGTCTATAATGTTATAAAGTAAAAAATTATGGAAAATTCACAACAAATAATTAATTATTTGTTATAATTTAAAATTTAGAATTTTATTACCACAAATAAACTTAAATAGATTAAATAAGGCTAAATCAAAATGATAAGGTTTAAAATAAGATCGAAACATGTCTAAATTTGATTGGTTGATGATATTACAACCCTATATCATCTAAGATTAGAATATGAGTCATTTTTGGAGGTTTTTAAGTTGGGTTAGATTTATTATAAATTAATATTTTTAAGAATTCCAAAGGTGCCCCTCTCCTCCCTTATAAAAAGGCACCTCCTCCCACTCTTCCTCACACAACTTTGAGCCTTCATGCTCGGAAAAACCCTGCCAAATTCTCTTATCCACTTCCCTAGAAACATCCTAGAGGTTATGGTCTTCCTCAAAGACCAATTTTAGTGCCCTAAGAGGAGGTCTCAAAAAGGCGCTTCAAAGAAGAGGTAATTTCCGTTACCGATTCATTCACCTTTATTTCTTCTTCCACTTCCTCTTATTAGGTTGTTTCATTATGAAGTAATAACATATGTATCACTAATATACTGATATGTTATTATAAATATGAAACAATCCTAATTCACCATCTATCCATCCTACGGAAAACGAAATCACCGCGCGTGCATACGTACGGAATACCGTCTCCACGCCGTGGTGTAATCTGTTTTTCCACCAACACCTTACATGGATTGGTATTATGGTGTAAAGAATAACTATACATAGTTATTATAACATCATAATGATTCTGATATATTGTATCATCCACTCCAATTCAATTCAATAATTATGGAAATGATATCATCGCTCGTGCGTACGTACAGACTACCGTCTCCACGACGCGATAAGATTCATTCTCCATGTTAACCATTTAAGAATGATTACAAAGTATATATAAGCAATAATAATGAAATATATGACATTATAAAGCTACTTGATTTATGTGTATATATATGTATGTCATCTACTTATTTCCACTCAATTCAATAAGGAAACGAAAACAGCGTTCATGCGTACGTACGACCTACCGTCCCCATGAACGGTGTATTTCTTTCCATTTATCGATCCATTATATATATGTATATTCTGAATATATATTATATATAAATCATGTTTTATATTCTATAATTGAGTAATAATGATCTAAGTAATCATATGAATAATTACAAGTTAAAACACGAACGACAAATGAGACGATTTTACCCAAAACACTACTTTAACATGAATTTACAAAAGAACGGGTAATATAAAGTCATAAGTGAACCATATATGATATAATAAAAATGAATATGATTCTTTAATAAGTCAATGACATTATTTAAATCATTATACAGGAGGTTCGGACACTTATGAAGCAAATCGGACCTAAGGTAAGGGAAATATCACAATCTCATTTTTATCCGAGATTATTTATACTTTGGTATTTACTGGGGTGTATTTTATCATCCACATCAATGTTTCCTCAATATGTAATATTATTTCCATCCACCTACAATTTTTTAAATCCAATTTTACCCTTCGATGAGTTTTTAGTAAAATATATGAAATGAATCTTTTGTCGTTTTTTGTACGAGGTACTTTTTGACTTTTTCCGACAAAAGTACGAAGAATGTTTTTTTTAACTTATACGGCATGAATGGATTTTTAAAACATTATTTCAAAGAAGATTCCTTTACAATTTTTCAAGTTTATTTTTAATCAACTTCTTTTAGTTTGCAATTGTACGACATGTTAAGAAAGAAAAAGTGTTTTTGAAGCAGAAAGGATATTTTCCTCAAGAATGGAGTTCAAGTGTTTTATAAAAATTATTTTCCATCTAAGATAATAAAGGGTTCTGTTTTTATCCCTATTATTACATTGATTTGATTATGTTGTGATGGAATTATATTTTTATGAATTCCTTTATCTTATATGAATTGTTTTATGATGTCACGATATTTAAGATTTCCATTTTTATTACATGGGTTATGAAATGATGTATGATTTATGATTTTGTGGCACACATAAGAATGGTATCATTATGATATGGGTGGGACCTATATCTCCCTCCAATGAATTGGGTAAGATTTTATATCTCATGAGATAGACATGGCTGGAATGGTAGGTTATATCGGTTCAGTGAAACAGGACTGAAACGAGGGTGACTCGGTTCAGAAAGGGACTTTGTCCACTAAGATAGTCTTGGAAATGAGTCTTGACTAACAAGAAATGATTCTCTATGATTATGTGTGTATGCCAAAAAGTTTCATGTTTTAAGTTATGATTATTGTGATTACATTTCACTGCCATGATTTATCCCATGTTATGAAATTATGATCTCTTTTGCAGGTTAAGATTTCCAAAAGTTATGTGCTTGTGTATACGATGTGATTGATATTTTTTTTTGTTTACCCTTACTGAGCATTTGAGCTCACCCTTTTATGTTTACTTTTCCCCAGGATATAAAGAAAGGTTTTAGGTATAAAAAAAATAAGATCTTTATGGGAGATGTTGAAGATCTTTCACCAGGATTAGAAGATTGTATTCCGAGTTTCCAAAGACACTAAACTTTTACGATCCTTGTGTGTGTGTTTTTGTTATGTACTAAGTATTCCGAAAATTTAATGTAATGTCAATGTACGTCAAGCTTCGGGTCTCTACAGTTGGTATCAGAGGAAAGGTTTAGTCATCCTTTGGAAACTAGGACGCGAAAATGTTAGTGAGGTCCCTAGAGATATTTCTAAGGTATACCTAGGGATGTCCCTAAGGATAAGTGTACATATAGGATATAGTCCTAGCACTACGGTAACGATCTTAGAATTTAACCTAAGATGTTAGATATTGAAGTTACTCCCCCTTTATTGTGATTTTTGCATCTCACACTATTCTTTTTGGGTTTTAGAAAATGGATGGAAACAAGATGATTCACGATAATGGAGGATATGATGGACAATGGAATGATATTCTTCATAAGAAATCAAATGAAATGGGATTTGGAAGTCCAAACTTCATTATTATGCCGAATCAGAAATCTCATAATATGATCAATAAAGTAAAATTTGGTAAGTTTCCTGACTCGGCTAATAAGAGAAAGATGGAGTTTCATGATGATCATAGAGGAAAAAAAGTTCAATTTCTCCTATGTAAATCATGTGGGAAGAGGCATCAAGGAGAATGTTTCAAAGGAACTTGAAGATGCTTTGGGTGTGGAAAAGAAGGACACAAAGCCAATAAGTGAAAAGGAAAAGGTTCAGTTAATAGTAGGGATGAGAATAATGGTATTGCTACGACATCAAAAATGGTTAAATGTTTTAAATGTGGAATGTACGGGCATTATGCAAACCAATGCCCTAAGGGAAATTTTCATGAAGAGAATTAGTATGGCCGTATGGGTAGTATTTATGTTAACGATGATGAAGAGACTACAAATGATATGTGAGATGAAAGAATTTTTGAAGCTTGACCAATGGTTTAAGAATGTAGTGGAATGATTACATGTTTATCATGTGTAATGTTGTATAAGTAATCTCATGGTACTATGGAATAAAAAGACATCTAAGGATTGTTACACTATTGTCTTTCCTTGAGTTTTGAAAGTGTATGATTAATGGTACCAGTATCCATGAAAGATTATTCAGATATTTTTGGAATGTAGATGATATGCGCATAATGAAGGGATAAGGAGAAAATTAAATGTTTGATAGTATTCATGAGCTCATGACTGATATAAGGAAATAGCTATATCATGGTCTGAGTATATAGAATTTTGGGTTTTTGGTATGTGGAATGCGTTAACTTTTGGTAGCACTCATGTTTTTACTAAGATTCAATGGGTATTCAGGAGAGTACATGATTAAGGACTTTGAATGATTGGAATGTGACCAACAAGATAGGAATGCAGTATTACGATATATGGGGATCAATGATGGTATTAAATCTTTGGTAATCGTTTTCACTATGTTATGAGAGTGGACCAAAGTATTTTAGATAAGCCTAAATATTGGAATGGATTATGTTGGACATAAGTTAGTATTGTTTAAGGATAAAACTTTTTTTTGATATTATTGATGGGATGTTATAGTAATGTAGTTTTAGAAAAAGGACAACCTGCAGGACGGGCGACAGCCCATCACGTCGGACAAGGCTGTGGGAATCGAACCCACAACCGAAGTGCGACTGGCCTTTATCACCTACCACTGGCCTACAGGAAGTCCCTGGTTAGTAGAAACTAGTTTTATTTTATTAAGCGGTATGATATATGAAGTATAAGTTCATTTTTGGAACCATATACGATTAACCATAAGATGAACTTATAACTTTTTCTAACCTTTTGTTTGAAAGAGATGGAATGACCCATCATTCTATCACATGATCTGCTAACACTTCACGAATAAAAAATTCAACTTCATTTATTTAAGAGATGAAGTGGAAATTGTTCAAGGCACAAACAACAGTGAGATTGTACCAAAATAAAGTAAGTATTTATTCTAATTCAAATTCTTCATCTTTAGGGAAACGATCTTGAAAACCAAAAATGTTGTCCTAGTGCTCTTATATCTGATTAATCAGATGGTACCTTAGATCGTCACAAATTTATGGATTTGTGATTGTTGGCTTTTCCATAGCCATGTCCTCTACCACTCTCCATCAGAACATGATGGTTAGATTTCTCTTCCATGTCCATATTTTCACCTATGTTCTCTTATGTGGATACCCAGTGATTAGTTAACTTGGGTAACCATTACGTTTTATACTTTAGTTTTTAAAGATAAGTTTTGGTATTCCTTTTTAAAATGTGGGTTTCTATCAAAGAAACTTTCAAATAGTAAACTATTTATAACCCCGATGAATTTCAAGGGCGAAATTCATTTTAAGGGGGGTAGAATGTAACACCCAGAGATTTTATGGAAAATATTATTTTAATTTCATTAATGTCTTGTGTTGTATTCTACACCAAGATTACCTTGCGCTATATGCAACACCATATTAGCTTGCAGTATACGCAACAGTAGTCTTGGATCGTGTTACACACAATTTTGATAATAGTAATTCTACGCAACATTGAGTATATATATATATATATTAAATGTATAAATGAAATGTGGTTGGATTCTGTTATACGAAACAACGAAGGATTCTTTCACAACATGCAACCCTGACTTGGCTTGCATTACACGCAATCGCGACCTTCCTCGATAGCATGTGTTGTACGCAATACCGGGTTTTAATAAACAATGATATATTATTATAATATTGTCATGAACTAGCCATTATGAATAGTATTAACTAAATTTTGAATTTTATAACATTATTATTCATCTTACACATTTTCTAGAACATGGTATAAAAACAAAATAAAATTTTCGGGTAAAATAAGTATTTTTCAAAAAATGCAGTTTTGCCGCCTTTTGATGGCGCACCCACTTTAAATCTAGTTTTTGACATGTTTATATGTTCAATTTGACAAAATAAAATTCTTCTTTTGAATCAGGATGTAAAAATTTACATTAGATAAAGTTTTGATATTTTCCCGATAACTTTCATATTTTAATGAATAGTAAAAACATGCTATATTTTAATTAAAAACAACTTTTTTCATCATAATATCTTATGTGGTTAAATTATAATATTGAATGGTTTTAAAGTATAAATAGAATATATTTTTACCATTTAATATAATTTATGTCATTAGCATTGATTTTACCTTGAATTCGTAGGTTAAATCAATTCAATCTTTTGCAATGTTTTAAACAAAAACCCGTTTTTATTCGACAACGGGATTAATTTTAATTTAATTTCTGAAACTTCTGTGTATTGAATTTTAGAAAATGGATTCCATATTTGGAATCCGTGGGTCCAAATTATGTTAATAAGCTACTTTTTATTTTTTGGAATTATGAATAATAACTACGGTAAATTTTATTTACCATAGTTAAAGGTAAATCGGGTAATTAAGGGTAAATATAATATTATAAAATTACCCTAACACATGCCAAAATTCTATTTGATGGCTAAAAGTAAACCCATATCCACTAAGGGTCGGATTAGATTCATTTTATGGACTTTTGACCATGACAATAATTTAATTATTATTAAAACCAAAGAAAGTGACAACATGTCACTTTCTTAACTCTTATAAGTATAATAATTTTAACTTAGTGATAAAAATCATAAAACTTCTAACATGAATAGTATACAGAAATATAACAAAATTATCTACATCATGAGAATTTATTTAGAATTTTTTGGGATTAAATAGTTATCATTAATTGTGACACAATAGTGATGCAAAAATTATTTATCTAGTGAAAAATCAAGAATATAGTTTTTATTAAACTAATATTGACCATAAAAGGCACACAACCCTGACCAAAACTTATTGGTCATGTAAATTCAAACTATAATCATCCAATGGTTGAATATTCGACCATTTTAAGTCTTATACAGGCAATTATGACACTTATATTATTTTATTTTAAACAATGCAAAAGTTGTCACCTTCATAATTTAATAAATATAACAATTTAAATATTGTGATTTTAAGATGATAAATTCGAGTAAAAGTATTATTGTGAAATTTAATATATTTATCTTCATTATAGGATTTTATTTTAAATTTTTATGCAACAAATAAGTATATTAAATAATTATACAAAAATGATGTAGTAATTATTTTATTAAGAGATAAACCAAATAAATGGTTTTACAAATAATAAAATAAATATTATATGAACTATTTAATGTGATCCAATAATTTTATAGATACATATGACCTTTTATTAATATATTAAAGCTTTTATTTTGAACATATCTTCTGTATATATTTTATTTAAATTCAAATAAATGAATAGTGTCAAAATTGACACTATTGTTATTTTATAAAAATAACATATTATAAAATTGTTTAAAAATCACAAAAATATTTAAAAATTATAAATTTAAATTTATATAGTCTATAATGTTATAAAGTAAAAAATTATGGAAAATTCACAACAAATAAGTAATTATTTGTTATAATTTAAAATTTAGAATTTTATTACCACAAATAAACTTAAATAGATTAAATGAAGATAAATCCAAATGATAAGGTTTAAAATAAGATCAAAACATATCTAAATTTGATTGGTTGATGAGATTACAACCCTATATCATCTAATCTTAGAATATGAGTCATTTTTGGAGGTTTTTAAGTGGGGTTAAATTTATTATAAATTAATATTTTTAAGAATTCCAAAGGTGCCCCTCTCCTCCCTTATAAAAGGGCACCTCCTCCCTCTCTTCCTCACACAACTTTGAGCCTTCAAGATCGGCGAACCCCTGCCAAATTCTCTTCTAAACTTTCCTAGAAACATCCTAGAGGTTCTGGTCTTCCTCAAAGACCAATTTTAGTGCCCTAAGAGGAGGTCTCAAAAAGCCGCTTCAAAGAAGAGGTAATTTCCGTTACCGATTCTTTCACCTTTATTTCTTCTTCCACTTCTTCTTCTTAGGTTGTTTCATTATGAAGTAATAACATCAGTATCACTCATATACGGATATGTTATTATAAGTATGAAACAATCCTAATTCACCATCTATCCATCCTACGGAAAACGAAATCACCGCGCGTGCGTACGTACGGAATACCGTCTCCACACCGTGCTGTAATCTGTTTTTCCACCAACACCTTACATGGATGGGTATTGTGGTGTAAAGAATAACTATAAATATTTATTATAACATAATAATGATTCTGATATATTGTATCATCCACTCCAATTCAATTCAATAATTATGGAAATGAAATCATCGCTCGTGCATACGTACGGACTACCGTCTCCACGACGCGATGAGATTCATTCTCCAAGTTAACCATTTAAGAATGATTATAAAGTATATATAAGCAATAACAATGAAATATATGACATTATAAAGCTACTGGATTTATGTGTATATATATGTATGTCATCTACTTAATTCCACTCAATCCAATAAGGAAACGAAAACAGCGTTCATGCGTACGTACGACCTACCGTCTCCATGAACGATGTATTTCTTTCCATTTATCGATCCATTATATATATGTATATTCTGAATATATATTATATATAAATCATGTTTTATATTCTATAATTAAGTAATCATGATCTAAGTAATCATATGAATAATTACAAGTTAAAACACGAACGACAAATGAGACGATTTTACCCAATACGCTCATTTAACATGAATTTACAAAAGAACGGGTAATATAAAGTCATAAGTGAACCATATATGATATAATAACAATGAATATGATTCTGTAATAAGTCAGTGACATTATTTAAATCATTATACAGGAGGTTCGGACACTTATGAAGCAAATCGGACCTAAGGTAAGGGAAATATCACAATCTCATTTTTATCCGAGATTATTTATACTTTGGTATTTACTGGGGTGTATTTTATCATCCACATCAATGTTTCCTCAATATGTAATATTATTTCCATCCACCTACAATTTTTTAAATCCAATTTTACCCTTCGATGAGTTTTTAGTAAAAGATATGAAATGAATCTTTTGTCGTTTTTTGTACGAGGTACTTTTTGACTTTTTCCGACAAAAGTACGAAGAATGTTTTTTTAACTTATACAGCATGAATGGATTTTTAAAACATTATTTCAAATAAGATTAATTTACAAGTTTTCAAGTTTATTTTTAATCAACTTATTTTAGTTTGCAATTGTACGACATGTTAAGAAAGGAAAAGTGTTTTTGAAGCAGAAAGGATATTTTCCTCAAGAATGGAGTTCAAGTGTTTTATCAAAATTATTTTCCATCTAAGATAATAAAGGGTTCTGTTTGTATCCCTATTATTACATTGATTTGATTATGTTGTGATGGAATTATATTTTTATGAATTCCTTTATCTTATATGAATTGTTTTATGATGTCACGATATTTAAGATTTCCATTTTTATTACATGGGTTATGAAACGATGTATGATTTATGATTTTGTGGCACACATAAGAATGGTATCATTATGAGATGGGTGGGACCTATATCTCCCTCAAATGCATTGGGTATGATTTTATATCTCATGAGATAGACATGTCTGGAATGGTAGGTTATACCGGTTCAGTGAAACAGGACTGAAACGAGGGTGACTCGGTTCAGAAAGGGACTTTGTCCACTAAGATAGTCTTGGAAATGAGTCTTGACTAACAAGAAATGATTCTATATGATTATGTGTGTATGCCACAAAGTTTCATGTTTTATGTTATGATTATTGTGATTACATTTCACTGCCATGATTTATCCCATGTTATGAAATTATGATCTCTTTTGTAGGTTAAGATTTCCAAAAGTTATGTGCTTGTGTATACGGTGTTATTGATATTTTTTTTGTTTACCCTTACTGAGCATTTGAGCTCACCCTTTTATGTTTACTTTTCCCCAGGATATAAAGAAAGGTTTTAGGTATAAAAAAAATAAGATCTTTATGGGAGATGTTGAAGATCATTCACCAGGATTAGAAGATTGTATTTCGAGTTTCCAAAGACACTAAACTATTACGATCCTTGTGTGTCTGTTTTTGTTATGTACTAAGTATTCCGCAAATTTAATGTAATGTCAATGTACGTCAAGCTTCGGGTCTCTACATATATAATGTATATATATAAAATTAATAAAATATTTATAATTATGTGATGATAAAATAAAACATATTTTACTACCTTTTCATTCACTGAAAAATTATAACATCGTTCCAACGTTCTTGTGGACTACCACCTCTATAAAGTGATGTGACTTGTTTTTAATCCTCATATGAAATAGCTTATATATTTTAAAATTTTAAAATAAATAATAAGAAATTATTTTATTTTTATAATAATGGAAATAAAATTTAATTCCTAGTATTTTCTATAATTATCATTGAAAAAGAGATCTATTACTCATGCATATGTATGACCAACCGTCTCCACAATTGTAATGTTGTACATTTTTCATAACAATATTTCATGTTGGGATTTATAATTATAATTTATGTATAATAATTATAATCATTTCATCATTATAATTATATATATGATAGAATATTTACCTCTTTTACCATGATCAACACACATAAGTGGTTTTTAAAATTATGAACCAAACATCCTCAAAAAACCCAATAATCACTTAAATGAATATGTAATTAAATAAATCAATAAAATAAATGAAATAAATGTATTAATGATAATGGAATAATACAATTAAATTCTTCTTAATAAATAAAGTAATTTATATCTATTTATTATATATGAGTGAAATTACCCATATGTAAGTTTAGAATCAAATTAATGGATTTGGTCTTAATTTCCTTTCATTGAAGAATTTTTTTATGAACATGATTTATTTTACATGTAATATATACTGAACATTATACATTTTATATCCTGAAATATAGGTACCTCATGAATTATTTTATCTAATATGATTTGACATGAGATTTATAGAGTGGTGAAGGGTTTAATAACTCAATTTCCTTTTATTATGTTATAAATAATCTTTTTTTAATCATTATGACTTGATTTTATGTAAATCAATACGTAAATTATTTTATTTTTAATTTAAATAATTTTATATTTATATATATATTTTACACATTATATCTCCATTGGTTAATTCTCAATTCAATTATATGATCTTTGTAAGGGTATTTTTTATAAATTGTTATTTCATTAAGATGAAACTTTATAATATAGACCAATATTATTTTATGAGGTTTTTAGGTATCCCATTTTAGTTTTTATATTATAAATATTCATATTTTTATGATAGTTAATGTTTCATTTAAATTTATTCTATCATGGGGCCTATGATTGAAATGTTACCAAAGTGGAAATGGGTTTATGTTATAATTTCCATTATTTTCTATATTTTCAATGTTCAATGACACTTATGGTGAAATTATATGATATTATTTTAATAAAAAATATATATATTATATTCTTATATGGATATCAATGTATTTTACATGACTAATTTTCATTTTCTACCTTTTTATTAAATAATAATCAATAATGTTGTTTGAAAGTGATACTAATCTTATATCTTATTTTAGATTTGGAATATTTCACTTCCATTTACACGTTTTATAAGATGTTTTTAATTTTTTTTTATAAAAACAAATAATTTCGAAAAACAAATCACATGGTGTTTTAAATTATTTTAAATTGTTTTAAAAGGTTAATTTTTTAATGTTTCCCAAAACGGTCACTTTAGAATCCCTTTACAATGTGTTTGAAAAGGATTTTTATTTAAACATTTACAGTATAAAATTAATTTCCCACCATTATTATCATTATTTTACTTCAATATTACATTAAATTATTACAATGTTAATTTGAAAAAAATGATTTTCAAAATATTTTTTGAATTTTGAGTTTTTAAAAGTTATGTATAATGTGTAAATAGGTATTTTTATTTAAGAATGTTTTTAATGATATTTAATGGTATTTTAATTCATTAATTTCAATAACCCTTGATGTTACAAACACTCCCGTATGTATAGGTTATAATGATAAAATCCTTATTCTTTCTCTGTATGAATTTTGAGTTTGATAGGGAGACTATTACCTTTTAAATGGTGAATCATGCAACGAAATAATAATTTTTATATAAATATGGAAATGTATAAATTCATAACATTTTATTCACAAATGGTACATAGAAAATACTCAAAAATAATGTGCTAGCCCAATATAAGTTGTACAAATTGATAATGTCCATTATAACTCATGATGAACGTGTGATCCCAATATATCTTATATGCTCGGTGTGCCTAGAAAGTGCTCTAGTGAATTGTGTAGTTTTGTTTGTCTTAGTAATAAATATAAAGGGATTTAGTACAAGTTTTATTCTAATAGTTTAACTATTCTTCATTTATTTATCACGTTGGTTTAAAAAGGGACATGAAGATAACTTTTTATGATAACAACATGTTTTTCATTATGAAGGACATCTTTTATAAATGTTTTATTTATTTAAAATTAATATAACATGGATCAAGATTATTGATTACAACTACTCCAACCTTTTTTAAAGAATATTTACTTTCTTCATGATTTATTATTTAGATAATAGTAGATATAAATTGACTTATGTTATTCTTATTCACCTCTATTATTCCATCATACCAATTTAATAATTTTATTCCCACTGGCGACATTAATTGTAAAAGCTCATGTTTACACTAAATGAGAATTTGAGATTACCCTTCTTATGATTTTCCCATGTAATAATCAATAATGAAAAATAATTTGAGTCTATAAAGGATTTATATTTAATAATTTGGTGGGAGTTTTTAAGACATAATATGGAATATGGAATGTTATGTATAGTTGGAAAAATAATTTCTTGAACTCGTGACTATTTTATGTATAAGATTTTATCATAATTTTATAAATAGAATCATTAGGTAGGTAATTGACACATTATTTCCTTTTGTTTTTTTATGTTTTATGGAAAAAATTGGGTCACATTAATTGGTATCATAGAAAGAAATGTAATTTTTATGCTTTTAGCACTGCATCCTAGAGTGCGGGTTTAAGGATCTTACATAAATTAATGAGTTTAAATTATATGTGGATTTTTTGGGTGTAAATATTTTATTTTAGTATGATATTATTATTTTGTATTTAAACTATTCTAATTGGTTTTTAATTGTTTATGTGAATTTTTTTGTCATATATACAAAGATAATTTTTAATAAAATATATGTTTTTAATGAAAATAATGGAGGTGAATATAATTTAATCTTAAAGAAATATTTGAAAATAACAATATTTTTTCACACACTATGTTCAGTTATTAAGGATTAGAATAATTTAATAATGAGTCATTCATATTTTTGATATTGATTTATGTATATTTTTTTATATAAAAAAATAGCGAGATTTTGGTTACCAAAGAATGTGATTGGGAATTTATTTTATCCTAGTAGGTATTTAATATAAAAGGGGATATGTAGGATGAGTAAGAAGAAGTGTAATTCCATGGAGTTATTTCTATTTTTGTTTTATTTCATCAAATAAATCTTATAAAAATTCAGGTGAATTTATGTGTTCTATTTGAGGTGAAGGTCATTCACAATGTTGGAATTTTTTTATGGACATTAGAGTTAAAGACTAATATTTGATGTTATTTGGATAATGGCTAAGAAAAAAAACCATGTTAACCAAAACACGTCTTGGTTCATTCCAATAAATAATATCTTGTGAAATATCATGTAAAATAGATATAGCTGTTATTATGACTTATGAAAAATAAATATTCAACTTCAAGAATATAAAATAAATAATGGTTTTTATTACATGTTATGGAGATTAGAAAAAACAATTATGGACCAATGATGTGGAAGACTCATGGTTCTACTCCATCATAAGGAATTTAAAATGGGAAATTAATTAATCCATTATGTATCCATCATGGTCATAATAAATAAATATAGAAGTTTTGGTTCTCAGAACAATATCGAATAAGATTGTGTAATTTTATTTATATAAAAACATTATTACTAAAAATTTCACAGTCCTACGGTATTTCTAATTACTTTAAAATAGAGTAAATATAAATTAAGTGTTATGACAAAACAACCCATGGTCTAATATTGTCATTCATTTTTTTTAAAATATAGATTTAAGTAGTTTCGAATATGTTGATGGATATTTAAGAAATGGGATACTCTACCTTAATCATTTTAATCCCAATATCATGTTAATAATAATATAATGGATTTAATTTAAAATAAGTTATGGAAATATAGTTTATAGATGACCAAATTTTAAGATGAAATATAAATTTTGAATTTCTTTTTTAAAAATAAAATTTTAAAATATGTTTTTGTGTTTATGTGTGTATAGGGAAAAAAGGAGGGGAAGTTTTATAGAATAAGGAAGAGTAGAGAAAATAGAGACACCAAAGTACAATGTAGAATAATTTTTTCCATTAATAAATATAAATTCGTGAAGGAGTAATCCTTAAAATTAAAATATTGGCAGTCATGTTTCAAATGTAATAACTTGTTTATTTATAGAGTGTGTTACTATGATTCTTATTATTGTTTAGTGATCATATATTCATTTAAAATTTATGTTCCCCATGTAAAATAATGAATTTAATAGGTTTTCAATAAGAAATTTTAGGTGGTTACACTTAAATGTTTTGATGGTGAAATAGAAGAAGATGATGTGATACATAGTTGATTTCATTTTTTGAGACTATCAATGAATGATGAATATGATATATATATATATATACTAAATAGTTATCTAGTAGTGAGTATAAGGAAACATTACTAGTAAAAATACATATGAACATACATGAGTTCATGGATAATCCCTACATTTTCTACCGATTAGATTATTATATTTGATCATATTAAAATAGAAGATATTGTTTCATGCTAAGAGTATAGAGATGCATTCTGAATTGTAAAACATATAAATAACAATATTATTTTTAATATCGTGGGAGTGTAAATGAAATCAATGAAATAAATTAATTAACATCACAAAGGACATTGTTGAAAATGAAACCTAGATGATGGATTTTTTGCAATCATCTTAACTAGTGATGAAGGTTAATTGGTGAATAATCAATGAATATTTTTTTTCATAAACATATTCACGATTACTTCAATTGAATACTTAGTTTGGGTCACTACTAAACATTGGGTTCATTATTTTATAGGGTGGATATAATATTTTAAAGGAAGAATTTAAATATTCATAAAGGAAATATTGTTTTCTTGTATAAATATTTCTATTATGTCTACTCATTTAAGTCAATTATAATTCAATTCTATGATGTGATTTTAATAGTTGTTATATTATATAATTTCTACATTATATTTAATAATTGTTATATTATATTAAAAAATTCTCTATATGATTTTTAATACATATATTTGTTGAATAAAATAATATTATTTCATTATTTTTTTATTAATAAAATGTTTAAAATTTTTCATAAAAATTATTTCATGGATAAATAAATGGTCTTGATAGCGTTCAGATGTGACCAACACTCTTTACCACTATATTTATTTTCCTCGAATACTTAAAAAAATATTAAAAAATTTCATACCAACCAATATATTTATATAGTGAATGGATTTTATGTTATTCTCAAATGATCTCTAAGAAGACACCAAATATTTTTTCAGGTTGTAATGAGAGTTGTGGGTTAAACAGATGGTTTTAGATTACTATGGTTAAAAAAAGTATCCTGTGATGTAGAAGGTGAAAAAATTAGTAGATTAAATGGAATGAGGTGGTCTTTCATTATTTTTATGATCAGAAAAAGAGATAAAAGGATCCAAAGGTCATGAGATAGGGTGAGAGTGAAAAGTGGGATGTGAGGGATGAAATTGTGGCTGAAACAATGTTATGTGATGGAGTATGTTGTAGACGTGAACCATTAAATGTTTTGGTTTAAATTATAAAATATTGTAGAAATGTTAATTAACAAGATATTTATGTAGTTTCACTGAAATCAAAGATGATATAAATGGAATGTTTCTTGATTTATAACTTGCATAAAATAAGGTTTCAAAAATAAAATAATAAATGAATTAATGAAATAAAATATTGTATGTTTTATTTAATGGGGTAAATAATTTGATGATGTTAATATTTTAAGTATATATATAGGAAGGTGTGAGTGTGAATATAAATTTTAATAATAATAATAATTATTAAATGGATGTGGTGATGTGGACTAGCTCATACTAGCACTTCATTTCCCATTTATTATATGATAATTATATGATAAGATATATATATATATATATATATTAAATCACATAAACTCATAGATAAATATATATATGTATAAATATTTAGATACATTAAAATTTACATTAATAATAAAGTAACGTGTTATTATTAATTTCTTATTCTATTATTATATTAGTGAGAATAAAAATAAAAATATTATTATTTTTCTTATTATTATTATGGATATCAAAATTAAATTTCAGAACAATATTGTATTTAAACAAAGTATGAAAATTGAAAAATTAGTAGTTAATCATTTTTTATTTACCATTTATATTATAATCAATATAGTATCAAGGATAATAGAGTTTTAAGGGGTGATTTTGGATATTTTTAATTATTTTTATTTGGGTTTGGGGATTACCTCTCCCATTTTTTTAAGAAAACTAATTTATTCATTTTCATGTGTATACCATGATGAGATATTTTTTCAATGAATCAGGATATTAATTATTGATAAGTTTTTAATTATAATAAATAGTTTATCATGTGTACGAGAGGGTTATGGCTTCAATAATGATAAAAAATCCCAATGAGATTCTGGTACAACCCATTATCATGATTATAATTTAAATAAATCATTTAAAATAGTTATCTGATAATATATATGTATTTAAAGAACACACTAGAAAAAATAGATGACAATGAACCCTTAAAATGCATTTTTTTTCAGGAATATATTGTACTGAAATTGATATTAATAATGAGTTTGAAAAAATATACGTTTCTACAATACATTTTTTTTCCACTATTATAAAAATTACAAACGTACCCTAGATATGAGTTGAACTTGACATAGTGACAAGCTAACCTCATCTTTCTATTGACATGTGATTAAAAATGATGCATTTTGATCTGGGAATAGGGATAAAAACTTTTCTATGGCGAAACAATAAATTATCACTTTATATATTTTCCTAAAATTATTTATTATTAGGGAGTAGTGTAATCAGAGGTTAGTTCCTTGATATGTGGGGATAGATCGAAAAACATTTAAAGTGGCCATGATTTAATGACCAATGTTAGTTTAGCATTTCACCAATAAACTTATATGACAAAAGAAGATTATCCTAGTTAGAATTGTATCCACTAAAAATCCTTGGGGTAATGACATAGAGTACTTGTAATAGCGACACACATATAAATTATTTCATGAGATAACATGGGATGCTATTGGAAAAGGAACACAAGAAAACATGTGAAATACTCAAGGAAAAATTATGATCACCCTAGAATTGAAACAAGTGTCATGGTACCATAAAAATTATAATGGGTATGAATTAATCATTAAAATATAGTATCCACAACACGCAGATCCCACAGTGAATTCATTCCAACCAATACTGCTAAATCGATAGATCAAAAATAAAAAAACAAATCAAAGTGCATCATAACTATAAAAAATAAATAAAAATAATATATAAACATGAAAATGTAGAATAAGAATAATTATAAAAACAATGCATTATATGATACAAAGATAAAGAAAATATGTTTGTTTTATCAATGCTGATACAAAACCATCCCCAAATAAAACCTAAAATCAAAGAGCTACCAACCATCCTTATATAAACCCTTATTCAATCCCTATATCCCATTCCAAAAAACATTAATATCCCAAAACATATAGGATACTAAAGTTATATCACATGAAAAGAAAACCATGATAGCTATATAGACTAAATGGAGCATGCATGGTATGAAAAACACTAGTCAAGTTGTATCCCAAAAATAATTATATAAAATACGTTAAAAATATATATTTCATTTTTTCCATTAAAAATATTGTTGAAAATATTATTTTAATTTTTTAGGTAAATGTGAATCCAATTTCACCATCATAAATATTAAATAAATTTTTATTTATTTATTTTTAATAAAAAATTTAGTAGGAAAATTTTCATGTGACCATTTTTTCTATTATTAAAATATTCCATATAAAATCACTTCCAATAGTTACATTATAAACACCATTTCAAAGTCATTTTTAATAACATTAAATAAACTTATTAAATGAAGTAATGATAAAAAAATTCTAAGAAACCACATAACCAATAAAATAATATCTCTAAAGACTCTAATCGAAATAGGGAACACAAGATGTGGTCTATATGGAGTATCAAGTAGTATCATCAAAAACACACTAGGACCAATGGAATGATGATCCAAAACATTAAAAAACACGGAGCAATGGTCAGAATATTATTCATACATCACAAAAGTGGCATAACTATCCTGAAAAAATTATAGAATTGAGGAACTCCTCACTAGCCAAAATAGTTAACTAGGATCCACTAGTAGTCTGTGTCTTTAAAAAAAGAATACTTGAACACATATTATTATATGATGTTTAAAAAATATGATAAATATAACTTAATGATAAGAAATAATATTTTATTTGGAAGTATTTTTTCATAATGAATCAAAGTTAGAATAAATGAATTTATTTTAATATCAATTTTTAGATTCAAAATCCTTTTGATATACTAAAAATACATAGGATACCTTGGGGAATAAAAACAATATATGACCTAAAATCATAGTAAGGGAATAAAGATGATAATTAATAATAACTTGTGAGTAAAATGACATAAAATTACATCATTAAAGTGGTTGATCAAGGCTACCTCCAATACAACATTACATACCAAAAGTGTGTGTGTCATAAAAAGAGTTATATAGAGAAAGAGAATAATCTAATTAAAAAGGGGGGTTTTGAGAGTTCCATGGCCTTAGGTTCTGGAATTATTAATCACATATCCTAATATCTTAGTGTTTAAAAATAAAAAAAATTAATCACATAATTTATAACATTATATAGACAATTTTTATTTATTATAACATTATCACATTCATTTACAACCATTTTGGCTATTTACAGACCATCAAGAACAAGTTTATTTCATAACACATTTTGTATATATATTTATTCCAGAATGTGAAACAATATACAATATACATTTTTAGTTTATTTTAAACCATGATTAATAAATATTAACCTACCATTAAGGGATGTAGTTCTAAATGGAAACTCACCCTTCATGATGGTAATAAACTGAAAAAATATAGACAAAAATTTCAATTTTTTGAATAAGAGGTGGCGATAGATGGGTGGATGATAGATATTCCATTATCAATATAGAAAAAATTTATATATTTGATTTTTTTTGTTATACCTTTTTTAACAAGGGAGTTATAGATAAAGTAGATGAAAAAACAATTTAGAATATGTAAATTGGGAATATTACCTCTTGAATGTCTAATCCTTCAAATAATCTTTATGAAAATTGTAATTGGTATATTGGAAATACTAGTAGTTAAAATAATTATGGGAGTGTTTTGGGGAGAGGTTTGGGCAGAAATATTGTAGCCAAAAAAGATTTGATTTTTTGAGGAGAAAGGTTTGTGAGTGCTATTATTTGTAAGGGGAGGAGATAGGTGTTCTGAGTATAATAATCATTAGCTTATTATTTTGGGTAAAACACCCATAGTATTGATTCTTGTTAATATAAAATATAAATGATTTATTTTAGTTTGAACTAATAGTTTATTACATAAACCGTGACTCAAAAAATCATGTATTTATTTTACAGTGTTAAATACCATATTTCACCATATTTCACCATAAATTACTATTTCTAAAAAATTTTAATTTTTTTTAAAAATACAAATAATGCACCCAATAAATTTATGTTATTTAGATTTCTCAAATTAAATCCATTTTATTAATATAATTTTGTAAATATGACATCATTACTTTGTAAATAAAATCTCCATTTATTTAAAAAATTAAAATATAATATTATGATCAATTTTATAACCCTATGAAATATTACATATAGTCTCATAAAAATAACTTCTCACTATAATAAAAATTAATAACAATTTATAATTCCATTTTATAAAAATAAAAAATAAAAAATTGTTAAATCTTTTATAAAATAGAATTTAAAACAATTATGTTTTTCAAAAATACAAACACATAATTTACCATTTTAAAAACATTTATTTCCTTAAACCATGATATAAATATATATATTTCCTTTTATAGGTTACTTATTAATTATTTTCCACTTTCATATTTCATTTTACTATTCTAATTGTCATATTGTGATTTATAATGGTTAGATTACAATTCCAATCGTCATGTTACTATTCTATATTCCAAGATATAATTCCTCTTATCAAATTTATAATGGTCGTATGGGTTCTCTACATTCTAATAAATAAATCATATTTAATTCATTATTTATTTCATTATATTTTATCTTAATTATATATATATTTTTTCAATTTTAAAATAAATATTTCATTACTAGTATTCAACATCATTTTTATATAGTTGTTCGAGAGTGTGGTTATTTTGGGGGATCCAGTAGATACAAATTTAAATAATGTAGTTATCTTATTGTATATTTTTTATCCCATTGTAATATATTCAGATATTAATCATATTTTTATTATCTAAATGTAATGTTCTAACTGATATAATAAAAAATTTATTTTATCATGTGGTGCTTCTGCTCTACACTACATTTGTAAATATTGAACTATTATAAGAAAGGAAAACCGTTGATAAAATTAAAGGTTGTTACATTCTAATTCCCATAATATATTTCACACCCAAATAATCATTTTACAAACTAATCTTAATATAAATGTTGTTACTTTCTCTTAATGGATTCCCCAAATTCCCATGTCACTGCCTCATAAATATGATTTCTCCATGGTAGATTAACTGTGGGGTTTTTCATATTGTGCAGAACATTATATCACTGAACCAAGATCTAAACTGGATACTTATAATAAGAGATATCATATTCTAGTAATACCACCTCCGAATTTAGTACATATGTAGGATCTAGTATGTAATTATTTTATAGAGACATATGGAATATATCGTGACTTGAGATTGGTTTGGTTGGGGGGCCAGTCAATATGACACACTCTAACCAAATCTATAATATCAATGGGTTGATGTGGTAGGGTATTATATTTCCATTCATCCCTATTATAATTATAGTCTTCAGTAGAGATATGCATAAGAACAATTTATCTCTAACCTCATTCTCTGGGCCTAGTTGATGATTTCCATCATATCTCTTCTCATAACATTCAGGTGCCCTGATGTGACACTGAAGAGTCATGAAATATTTACCATTTCTTAAATCCTTTTATGGAATAGCTATTTTTTTCACCAAATTCATCAAAACACATAGTTTATATAAATTTTTTCTATTATATTAATTTATATGGATCCATTTGGATTCATTAGTGGATACTATTATCGTATGGAAATTTTTCCAAATGAATATGCTAGTTTATATTTCTTTTAAATTAAATTTACTATACTACAAAAAGGTAATATGGTGTCTTGAAATTCTGCTCATATTTTACATCAGTTTAGAGGTGATAATACATAGTGATATTCAAATCATTATTTATAAAATTTTGGATACCATTATATAACATAGAGGTAAATATCATATATTGATCTTATATAATCCAGAATGGTGTTCCATGGATCCTCTCCAATTCTTTGATGTATATCCTTGAAATAAAATTTAGTGATAATTACTCTACAATTGTACTAGAGTGAAAAGTCTTTGTAAAGTAATCCACCACAACCCATATGGAACTATTTTTTATTTATTTAATTGGAAGTCCCATAAAAAATTCCGCAGTTATGTTTTCCAATTTATATGTAGGTCTGGGAAATAGTATCATCATTCAGTCAGATGTTTTACTTTCAGCTTTCACATTCCCATATACCATGTATTTTTATTTATATTTTGAGATCTTTTTATACATATTATCCCACTAATAATTCGCTTGGATATCTTGATACATTTTGATACTCCTTAAGTGAATGGAAAAGGGTGATCTATATAAATAATTTAATAACTCTACATTTGTCATAGGATTTAACGGAATACATAGTCATGACCCAAATATTACAACAACATATTCATAAATTTTAAACATATATGACTTACATTTTCTTATAGCTTCCACCTACTTCTAAATTTCTACATCATATCTTTTATTAACCTTTATCATATATTGAAGGGACGGTTGGGAAACCATTTGAGAAATTAATGATGATGTTCCTTGCTTTAATATTTCTACATCCATCCATTCCAACTCTAAGAATATTATTTCCTCTAAATTCACATCTGTGATAAGGATTTTAGATCCATTATACATAGATATTATATCTTATTATTGGATTTCCCAACATAGTGGTGAATTTATTGGCTATAGTCTTTGGTAGGATCTAACCATCTTCTCTGGTTTATATTATTCCCTATCTATGTGAATATTTATTTGTGACTCTTATGATATATATAATATTATCCATTCTCTCATAGAGATAATTCCTCCATATTTTCAATTTTACGATCATTTTAACCAACTCTATATCTTGTGTTGTATAGTTGTAGTCTAGAAATTTCAATGCCCTTGAGTTATAGGTTACCACTTAATAAATATTCATTAGTTCACATTTTAATCCCTTCTTGAAATAATTACTCTATTACATGTAATGTTTTCCAATTGAGGAAAGTATGAAGATTTGTGTAGTGATAAGACTATCTTCTAATTCCTTGAAACTCTCTTAACATTAATTAATCTAGAATATGTTTACACCCTCATGAGTTATCTTAGTTAGTCATGTTTATAATTTTGATATGTTTCTCACAAATATTTGATAAAATCCATATATTATAAGGAAACAATGGGTCTCCATTGCAGATATTGTTCAGGTATACTCCTCAATTTACATTATAATATAAGGGTATATATATAACCTTTTGGTGATAAAATGCCCCAAAATGAAACTTCCTCCACCCATAACTCACATTTACTATAATTTATATATATCTTATAAATTAAAAATGTTTTTATAAATTGATTAAATAATTTTCATGATCATTCATGATTTTTTTAGTTTATTGGAATATCATATATAATTACTACAATATATTTGTTGAGATAAACTCTTATGACATCATTAATTATATTTATTAGTTGTGTAGGATCATTATTGAGTCTAAAAAGAATCACTAGGATCTAATGGTGTCTATACCACATTATAAATACATTCTTAGTAATATATTATACATTCTCCTTTAATTGTTGATATCCTAACCTACTATCAAACACAGTGAAATATTGGTCCCAAATAGTTGATTGAATAAGGAATCTATCCATGGAATGGGATAGTTTTTCTTTGTTGGTATTTTTTGAGTTCCAAATAATCAATTCAAATGATAATTGAACCATCCTTTTAAAAGAAAAAGAATACTAGAACACCCTAGAGTAAAGAACTCAAGCATATAATAACCTTTTCCAGATTCTCTTGTAAAATATTATTTTGTTCATCCAACTCAATGGTGGATATTTTCTAGGAATTCAGGTATACATGATGTGATCTAGGTATAACATCAATAAGTAACTCTACCTTTCATTTAAGAGGATTTCACCTTAACTCTTGGGGGTACATGTCAGAATAATTCATCAAAATGGGAATATCATCAATAATGATTATATCCATTGTTTTAATAATTAGATATAGAAATGTTTTATCAAAATGAAATAATATCAACACTTTATATTATGATTCCAAATGAGATACATCCTCCTATAAATCCTTGTACCAAATTTGAGGATAACTTAGGATGTAATGACTGGTCTCCCAACCTTGACAGTTGATGTTTTTTAGGTCATGAAAATCAACCCACAAAAAATAAAACATTAAAGTCTACTAAAGTAAATAATAAAATGCTTTCTTGAAGGTATTTTCCATAAACATTAACCAAGGAGTAGTTACATACTTAGGATAAAATAATTACGTCATTTGATTTTGTTACAGATTACTCCACCCATACCTTCTAAGTTAGTGTTTGACGACTTCTACTACACATGAATGATATGAAGTAATAAAACAAAATATTCATAGTTATTGAAGGAAAGAATTGTGTCCCTGTGTAGAGACCTGAAGCTTAACGTACATGGACATTACATTACTTTTGCAGAATACTTAGTACATTACAAAAACACACACACAAGGACCGTAATAGTTTAGTGTTCTTGGAATCTCGGAATATAATCTTCTAATCGTGGTGAAAGATCTTCAACATCTCCCATAAAGATCTTCCCCTTTTCTTACCTAAAACCATTCATTATATCCTGGGGAAAATAAAACATAAAATGGTGAGCTCAAATTCTCAGTAAGGGTAAACAAAAGAAATATCAATCACATCATATTCATAAGAACATAACTTTTGGAAATCTTAACCTGCAAAAGAGATCATAATTTCATAACATGGGATAAATCATAGTAGTGAAATGTAATCAAAATTATCATAACTTAAAACATGAAGCTTTGTGACATACACACATAATCATAGAGAATCATTTCTTATTAGTCAAGACTCATTTCCAAGACTATCTTAGTGTAAAAAGTCCATTTCTGAACCGAGTTCATTCTTCGTTTCAGTCCTGTTTCACTGAACCGGTTTAACCTGTCGTTCCAGCCATGTCTATCTCATGAGATATAAAATCTTTACACAATGCATTGGAGGGAGATATAGGTCCCACCCATATCATAATGATACCATTCTTATGTGTGCCACAAAATCAGAAATCATACATCATTGCATAACCCATGTAATAAAAATGGGATTCTTAAACAACATGACATCATAAAAAATTCATATAAGATAAAGGAATTCATAAAAATAATTCCATCACAACATAATCAAATCAATGTAATAATAGGGATAGAAGAATAACACTATATTATCTTATATGGAAAATAATTTTGATAAAACACTTGAACTCCATTCTTGAGGAAAATGTCCTTTCTACTTCAAAATCAATTTCTTTTCACAAAACATCATGAAATTTTAAAAGAAAAGGATTTTTTTGAAAATAGTCATGAAATATTTTGGAGGATGCTTCATGAAAATAAGTCTTTATAAAACCGTAAAAAACCCTTTCATGTCGTATAAGTTAAAAAAACATTCTTCTCGTACTTTTGTCGGAAAAGTCAAAAAGTACCTCATACGAAAAACGACAAAAGATTCCTTTCATATATTTTACTATAAACTCACCAAAGGGTAAAAATGGATTTAAAAAATTGTATTTGGATGGAAATAATATTACATATTGAGGAATCATGGATGTGGATGATAAAATACACCCCAGTAAATACCAAAGTATAATCAATCTCGGATAAAAATGAGATTGTGATATTTCCCTTACCTGAGATCCGATTTGCTTCGTAAGTGTCTGAAACTCCTGTATAATGATTTAAATAATGTCATTGAATTATTCCAGAATCATACCCATTGTTATGATATTATATATGGTTCACTTATGACTTTATATTACCCGTTCTTTTGTAAATTCCATGTTAAAGAGCGTTTTGGGTAAAATTGTTTCATTTGTTGTCCGTGTTTTGACTTGTAATTATTCATATGATTACTTAATTACAGAATATAAAACATGATTTATATATAATATATATTCAGAATATACATATATATAATAGATTGATAAATGGAAAGAAATACACCGTTCATGGAGACAGTAGGTCGTACGTACGCATGAACGTTGTTTTCGTTTCCTCATTGAATTGAATGGAATTAATTGGATGACATAAATATATATATACATAAATCCAGTATCATTATTATGTCATATTTTTCCTGATTACTTATTATATATACTTTATAATCATTTAGGAATGGTTAATCATTGAGAATGAATCTCATCGCGTCGTGGAGACGGTATTCCGTACGTACGCACGACCGATGATATCGTTCCCATGATCGTGGAATTTTATTGGAGTGTATGTATACTATTACAGAATCAATATCACTTTACAATAATCATATATAGTTATTATTTACACCATTATACCCATCCAAGTAAGGTGGTGGTGGAAAATAGATTACACCACGGCGTGGAGACGGTATTCCGTACGTACGCACGCGCGGTGATTTTGTTTTCTGTAGGATGGATAGTTGGTGAAATAGGGTTTTTTCATACTTATAATAACATATCAGTATATAAGTGATACTGATGTTATTTCTTCATAATGAAACAACCTAAGAAGAAGAAGTGGAAGAAGAAATAAAGGTGAAAGAATCGGTAATAGACATTACCTCTTCTTTAAAGTGCCTCTTTGAGTCCTCATCTTAGGGAACTAAAATTGGTCTTTGAAGAAGACCAGGAAATACAGGATGTTTCTAGGGAAGTGGAGAAGAGAATTTGGTAGGGTTTGGCCGAGCTTGGAGGCGCAAAGTGGTGTGAGGAAGAGAGGGAGGAAGTTCCCTTTTGTAAGGGAGGAGAGGGGCACCTTTGGAATAACTAAAAATATTATTTTATTATAAATTCAAATTCGGTTTTTAATAGCTCCAAATTGAGTTATTTCGAAGATAAGTTGTGGATGGGTCAAAATAATATCATACAATAGAATTTGGACAAGTTCAGTTTACTATTTTAACCTTATCATTTAGTTTTAACTTTAAGTTAGAGAATTTTACATTCACCCTGTCTTTTTGTGTTCTTACACTATAAGGTTAATACACTTACTATAACAAGCCAAACGAACCCCAAGTTGTTTATTATTAATATATATAACCTTATATAAGTCATTTGGCAGAGCATTATATTTTTAAGAATAAAATAACAATTAATAATATAATATTTGTTTTAAAAACTATTTTATGTCAATTTTGACACTATTTAGTAATTTATTTTTGTGAAAATAATAACAGAATGTTTAGTTTGAACCAATTTAATTAAATCAATACTAACATGTCATATTGACCTGGAAAATTAGTGGAATTCATAAAAAGTCTCAAATTAAATTTATTTGGGTATTTATAAAATCAATTATGTCAATACTTCATTAATAAGATAATTACTTCATCATCGTTGTGTCATAAATAAATTAAATTATTTAATGTTTAAAAATTACAAATAAAATTCCAATATGTAGGAAATTTATTTATATTTCTAATTAATATTTATAGTTGAATTTATCTTATGTATAACCTCATATTAAAAATGATTTACTTATTAAACTTTGATTTTAAATATTTTAACCCTTCTTTATATAAATTAATAATAAATGTCCTAATCTAATCTAAGAGGGACTCAATGGTCCTATTTTATTACTAAGGTTGTTTTAGGTCGAATTACACTTATCCAATAGAATTAAAACATTTTTAGGGTAATAATAATATCTTTTTACCCTTAATTACCCTACTTACTTTTAACCGTTGTAAAAAAAGTAAAAAGTCACTATTCACCAAAAATTATTTTCATTTCATTGAACCACATTTTAGTCCATGATATTAACCGTGTCTCTCGGATTTTCAAAATTCCACTCACAGAAGCGGTAAAATTACGTTTTATAAAAAATTCAGTTTTTTTTAACTACCACTTAGTGGTTTCACTATTCATCAAAAAATGAAAGTTTCCAGAAAAATACCAACAATTAGGCCTAATCTATATTTGATATTATGAATTCAAAAATGATGTCTGTTTTATAAAATTCAAAACATATCAGTTACATTAACTAATTTAAAAATTAATTCCCGTCTTCAAAACAAATAGCGTGTTTTTAAGAGATAATAACTACCAAAAGATTGACAATTGTTTATAACTGGTTTAAATGTGAAATTACATCCAATGACCAACATTGTATTAAATTGTAAAAATATATTCTAAATATACTTTAAAACCACTCAAATTAATAATTTATCACTATTAATTATTTCGATTAAAAAAGTTGTTTTTAATTAAAATTTAGTAATTTTCACTATTCATCGGAATATGAAAGTTATCCGAAAAGTACCAAAATTTCACCCTAAGCTAATTTCGATATTCCGAATCCAAAAATGAAGTCCATTTTGAAAAATAGAATTTACAAAATATTAAAAATTGGTTATTACTATTCATAACGGCTAGTTTTAATAATATTTTAATACCATATCATTGTTTTGTGAAACTCGGTATTGCGTACTACACACGCTATCGAGGAAGGTCGCGATTGCGTGTAATGCAAGGAAATTCAATGATGCGTGTTATGCAAGCTCTTTTTGGTGTAGAGTACAACACAAGACATTAATAAAATTAAAAAGAATATTTTTTCATAAAATCTCGGGGTGTTACATTCTTCCCCCCTTAAAATGAATTTCGCCCTCGAAATTTGTCGGGGTTATAAAGGGTTTACTACTCGAAAGTTTCTTTAATAGAAACCCACATCATAAAAAGGAATACCAAAACCAATCTTTAAAAACAAAAGTATGAAACGTAACGGTTACCCAAATAAACTAATCACTGGGTTTCCATATAGGTGAAAATATGGATATAGAAGAGAAATCTAACCACCATGTTCTGATGGAGAGTGGTAGAGAACATGGATATGGAAAAGCCATCAATCACAAAGCCATAAATTTGTGACGATCTAAGGTACCATCTGATTCATCAGATATAAGAGCACTAAGAAAACATTTTTGGTTTTCAAGATCATTTCCCTAAAGTTGATGAAATTGGAATTAGAAGGAATACTTTCGTGATTTTGGTATAGTCCCACTGTTGGTCATTCTTTGGAAAATTTCCACTTCATCAATTAAAGAAATGAAGTTGAATTTTTCATTCGTGATGTGTTAGAAGATCATGTGATAGAATGATTGGTCATTCCATCTGTCTCAAACAAAAGGTTAGAAAAGTTATCAAAAAATACATAAGTCCATCTATAGTGAGATTAATCATATATGGTTCCTAAAATGGACTTATACGTCATATATCATACTTCTTAGTATAATAAAACTTGTTTCTACTAAACAGGGACTTTCTGTAGGCCAATGGTTGGTGATAAAGGCCAGTCGCACTTCGGTTGTGGGTTCGATTCCCACAACCTTGTCTGACGCGATGGGATGTCGCCCGTCCTGCAGGTTTTCCTTTTTCTAAAGCTATATTACTATAACATCCCATCAATAATATCGAAAAAATGTCTATCCTTAAACAATACTAACTTATGTCCAACATAATCTATTTTAATCTTTAGGCTTATCTAAAATAGTATAAAGAAAACGATTACTTGAAATGTCATCAACCAAGCATGTGAATACCATCATTTATCCCCCATATATCTTGTTGGTCACATTCCAATCCTGTGAATACCTTAATCATGTATTCTCTTGAAAAATGAATACCCATTAAACCTTAATGAAAACATGAATGCTGTCAAAATTTTACTCTTTCTTCATACCAAAATCCAAAAATTCTATATACTCAAACCATGATATAACCTTCTCCTTATATCAGTCATGAGCTCATGAATACTATCAAACATTTAATTTTATCCTTATCAGTTCATTATGCGCATATCATCTACATTCCAAAAATATATGAATAACCTTTCATCGATACTGGTACCATTAATCATACTCTTTCAAAACTCAAGGAAAGACAACAGTGTAACAATCCTTAGATGTCTCTTTATTCCACAGTACCATGAGATTACTCATACAACATTACACTTGATAAACATGTAATCATTCCACTGCCTTCTTAAACCATTGACTGAGCTTCAACAATTCTTTCATCTCACATATCATTTGTAGTGTCTTCATCATCATCAACATAAATACTACCCATACGACCGTATTGATTCTCTTCATGAGACTTTTCCTTAGGGCATTGGTTTGCAATACCATTATCCTCATACATGGTGTTAACTGAACCTTTTACTTTGCACTTACTGGCTTTGTGTCCTTCTTTTCCACACCCAAAGCATCTTCCAGTTCCCTTGAAACAATCTCCCTGATGCCTCTTCCCACAAGATTTACATGAGGGAAATTGAACTTTCTTTCCTCTATGATCATCATGAATCTCCATCTTTCTCTTATTATCTGAGTCGGGAAACTTACCAATGTTGAGATTATTGATCATATTATGAGATTGCTGATTAGGCATAATAACAATGTTTGGACTTCCAAATCCCGTTTCATTTGGTTTCTCATGAAGAATATCATTCCATTGTCCGTTATATCCTCCATTATCATGAATCTTCCTGTTTTCAGCCATTTTCTAAAACCCAAAAAGAATAGTGTGAGAGGTAAAAATCATGCTAGGGAAAACAACATAGTAAAGGGGGAGTTCCCTCAATATCAAACATCTTAGGTTAAATTATAAGATCGTTACCATAGTTCTAGGACTATATCCTATACGTATACTTATCCTTTGAGACAGCCCTAGACAAACCTTAGAAATATCTCTAGGGATCTCACTAATATTTTGCATCTTAGTTTCCAAAGGTTGACTAAAACTTTCCTCTGATACCAACTGTAGAGACCCAAATATTGACGTACATGGAAATTACATTACTTTTGCAGAATACTTAGTACATTAAAAAAACACACACATAAGGACTGTAATAGTTTAGTGTCTTTGGAAACTCGGAATATAATCTTCTAATTGTGGTGAAAGATCTTCAACATCTCCCATAAAGATCTTCCCCTTTTCTTACCTAAAACCTTTCTTTATATCCTGGGGAAAATAAAACATAAAACAGTGAGATAAAATGATCAGTAAGGGTAAACAAAAGAAATATCAATCACATCATATTCATAAGAACATCACTATTGGAAATCTTAACCTGCAAAAGAGATCATAATTTCATAACATGGGATAAATCATAGTAGTGAAATGTAATCAAAATAATCATAACTTAAAACATGAATCTTTGTGGCATACACAAAAAATCATAGAGAATCATTTCTTATTAGTCAAGACTTATTACCAAGACTATCTTAGTGGACAAAGTCCATTTTTGAACCGAGTTCACTCCTCGTTTCAGTCCTGTTTCACTGAACCGGTTTAACCTGCCGTTCCAGCCATGTCTATCTCATGAGATATAAAATCATTACCCAATGAATTGGAGGGAGATATAGGTCCCAACAATCTCATAATTATACCATTCTTATGTATGCCACAAAATCATAAATCATACATCATTGCATAACCCATGTAATAAAAATGGGATTCTTAAACAACATGAAATCATTAAAAAAATCATATAAGATAAAGGAATTCATAAAAATAATTCCATCACAACATAATCAAATCAATTTAATAATAGGGATAGAAACAGAACCCTATATTATCTTAGATGGAAAATAATTTTGATAAAACACTTGAACTCCATTCTTGAGGAAAATATCCTTTCTACTTTTAAATCAATTTCTTTTCACAAAACATCATGCAATTTTAAAAGAAAAGGATTTTGTTGAAAATAGTAATCAAATATTTTGGAGGAAGCTTCATGAAAATAAGGCTTTATAAAACCGTAAAAAAACCCTTTCGTTCCGTATAAGTTAAAAAAACATTCTTCTCATACCTTTGTCGAAAAAGTCAAAAAGTACCTCGTACGAAAAACGACAAAAGATTACTTTCATATCTTTTACTATAAACTCACCAAAGGGTAAAAATGGATTTAAAAAATTATAGGTGTATGGAAATAATATTACATATTGAGGAAACATGGATGTGGATGATAAAATACACCCCAGAAAATACCAAAGTATAAACAATCTTGGATAAAAATGAGATTGTGATATTTCCCTTACCTTAGGTCCGATTTTCTTCATAAGTGTCTGAAACTCCTGTATAATGATTTAAATAATGTCATTTACTTATTCTAGAATCATACTCATTGTTATGATATTATATATGGTTCACTTATGACTTTATATTACCCGTTCTTTTGTAAATTCCATGTTAAAGAGCGTTTTGGGTAAAATCGTTTCATTTGTCGTCCGTGTTTTGACATGTAATTATTCATATGATTACTTAGATCATGATTAATTAATTAAAGAATATAAAACATGATTTATATATAATATATATTCATAATATATACATATATATAATAGATTTATAAATGGAAAGAAATACACCGTTCATGGAGACGGTAGGCCGTACGTACGCATGAACGTTGTTTTAGTTTCCTCATTGAATTGAATGGAATTAATTGGATGAAATGGATATATATATATACATAAATCCAGTATCATTATTATGTTATATATTTAATTATTACTTATTATATATACTTTATAATCATTTATGAAGGGTTAATCATTGAGAATGAATCTCATCACGTTGTGGAGATGGTATTCCGTACGTACGCACGAGCGATGATATCGTTCCCATGATCGTGGAATTTTATTGAAGTGTATGTATACTATTATAGAATCAATATCAATTTACAATAATCATATGTAGTTATTATTTACACCATTATACCCATCCAAGTAAGGTGGTCGTGGAAAATAGATTACACCACGACTAGGAGACGGTATTCCGTACGTACGCACGCGCGGTGATTTCCTTTTCCGTAGGATGGATAGATGGTGAAATATGGTTGTTTAATACTTATAAAAACATATAAGTATATGATTAATACTTATGTTATTACATCATAATGAAACAACCTAAGAAGAAGAAGTGTAAGAAGAAATTAAGGTGAAATAATTGGTAACATACATTAGCTCTTTTTTGAAGAGCCTCTTTGAGTCCTCCTCTTAGGGAACTAAAATTGGTCTTTAAAGAAGACCAGGACCTCTAGGATGTTTCTAGGGAAGTGGAGAAGAGAATTTGGCAGGGGTTGGCCGAGCTTGAAGACTCAAAGTTGTGTGAGGAATAGAGGGAGTAAGTGCCCTTTTATAAGGGAGGAGAGGGGCACCTTTGGAATAACTAAAAATATTATTTTATTATAAAGTCAAATTCGGTTTTTAATAGCTCAAAATTGAGTTATTTAGAAGCTAAGGTAGGTATGGGTAGAAATAATATCATCCAATAGAATTTGGACAAGTTCAGTTTACTATTTTAACCATATCATGGAGTTTTAACTTTAAGTTAGATAATTTTACTTTTACCGTGTTTTTTTGTGTTCTTACACTATAAGGTTAATAAACTTACTATAACAAGGAAAACGAACCCCAAGTTGTTTATTATTAATATATATAACCTTATACAAGTAATTTGGCAGAACAGTAGATTTATAGGAATAAAATATCAATTAATAATATTATATTTGTTTCAAAAAATATTTTATGTCAATTTTGACACTATTTAGTAATTGATTTTTTTGAAAATCATAACAGAATTATTAGTTCGATCCAAGTTAATTAAATCAATACTAACATGTCATATCAACTTGGAAAATTAGTGGAATTCATAAAAAGTCTCAAATTACATTTATTTGGGTATATATAACATCAATTATGTCAATATTTCATTAATAAGATAATTACTACATGATTGTTGTGTCATAAATAAATTAAATTATTTAATGTATAAAAATTAAAAATAAAATACCATTATGCAGGAAATTTCTTTATTTTTCTTAATGAATTTTTATAGTCGAATTTATCATATTTATAACCCCATATTAAAAATGATTTACTTATTAAACTTTGATTTTAACTATTTTAACCCTTCTTTAAATAAATTAATAATAAATGTCCTAATCTAATCCAAATGGGCCTAAATGGTCATATTTTTTTCGTAAGGTTGTTTTTGGTCGAATTACACTTATCCAATAGAATTAGGACATGTTTTAGGGTAATAATAATATTTTTTACCCTTAATTACCTTATTTACTTTTAACCGTGGTTAAAAAAAGTAAAAAGTTACTATTCACCAAAAATTATTTTCATCTCATTGAACCACATTTTAGTCCTTGATATTAACCCTGTGTCTCAGATTTTCGAAATTCCACTCACAGAAGCGGTAAAATTTAGTTTTATGAAAAATTTAGTTTTTTTAACTACCACTTAGTGGTTTCACTATTCATCAAAAAATGAAAGTTTCTAGAAAAATATAAAAAATTAGGCCTAAGATATATTTGATATTATGAATTAAAAATGATTTCTATTTTATCAAATTAAAAACATATTAGTTACATTAACTAATTTAAAAATTAATTCCCGTCGTCAAAACAAATAGCGTGTTTTTAAGAGATAATAACTACCAAAAGATTGACAATTGTTTATAACTGGTTTAAATGTGAAATTACATCCAATGACCAAAATTGTATTAAATTGTAAAAATATATTATAAATATACTTTAAAACCACCCAAGTTAATAATTTATCACTATTAATTATTTCGATTAAAAAAGTTGTTTTTAATTAAAATTTAGTAATTTTCACTATTAATTAGAATATGAAAGTTATCCGAAAAGTACCAAAATTTCACCCTAAGCTAATTTCGATATTACGAATCCAAAAATGAAGTCCATTTTAAAAAATAAAATTTACAAAATTTCAAAAAGTGGTAATTACTATTCATAACGGCTAGTTTTAATAATATTTTAATACCATATCATTGTTTTGTGAAACTCGGTATTGCGTACTACACACGCTATCGAGGAAGGTCGTGATTGCGTGTAATGCAAGGCAAGTCAAGGATTCGTGTTATGCAAGCTCCTTTTGGTGTAGCGTAAAACACAAGACATTAATGAAATTAAAAAGAATATTTTTCATAAAATATCGGGGTGTTACACCCTATCACCAAATCGTGGTCAGGATCCACCTTAATAGTAGTGATAGCATGCATCGTTCCTTACTCTCTAGTTCTTGGAGGATTTTATCATTGATTTTCCCTAATAAACCTTGTATTTGGGAATTTGTTCTAAAATTTATATTTTTAATTATATTTTAAAAAACTAATGATAGGGTTATATTTAATTGGAACAATATTTTCTTGTATTTCATAGTGGGATGCCCATATCTTTTTATTATTGATTTTCCTTGTTCCCCTCTCATTATGATTTGAATAATATTCTTATTCCATTGAATTAGTTCCTAGGATTATTATTCCCACAATTTTTATATATGTGAAGATGATATTTCATATCTAAATTGTATTTACTTATTGATCCTCCCAAGGAAAACCTCATTTTACACATTTTCTCTCAAGGCCCATGAGGCTATTGAGAGTCACTAATCTCCATATAAACCTTATAGTCACAATTAAAAATATCATTATAGTTTTCAAAGTCTATAATTTATAATAATTTATATATAATAAGATTAAAACGACAAGAAATCCGGCCACCTTACTCTTGGTATTAATGAAAAATCTATAGTTGTATCAAGAATTCCTTTTCATGTTTTAATCATACTTCCTGAGAGATTCATATTGATTTTCATTAGTCTAAGAAACCACCTCTCTATTTTAACATGGATAGTTCTTGGAAAATATTTATTGTGAAATATTTTCTTTAATTCATTCAATTCCATTGACTTAGTTTCTTCTCTTGATTTTTTTTCATTGATTAGTTCCCACAATTGATCAACTTCCCCTTCAAGTTGATAGATTCAAAACATGAGTGTATCTTCATCTGAATATTTTTTCATAAAGGACTCAACCTCATCATTCACGTTCTTAAGAGAATGAGGACAGTCTATATGATTTATGTTATTATTCATAAAATTAATAATCTAGGCTAGTACATCCAATAAGTTATTAGATCCATATCCTATAAGGTTATTCATATCATTAAGAAAATCATCACATTACTTATCACATTATTATTTTGAATTATCCCCCTATTTACTACTTGTAACATAAATAAAGGAAAAATTGGATTAGAATACATTAACTAGAAAACAAATAAAAGGTAAACTATTAAAACAAAATAAATTACATATATATGACATATAAATCATGAATTTTGAGTCTCTAGGTTTAAATATAGGTTATCTATTGAGATTTACATATTAATGTTTTTAAACTAACTATCTACTTACGTCCATCATAATTGTTTATAACATGTTTTTTAATTTTCTAGTGCATGTTCCCAAGAGTACCGAACTAGGCGTGCAATAAGGCCACTTTTCATGCAAAAATTAATGTTAATGTCAATTCCCAATGTGTCCTTTTGGGGAATATTACCCCTGGGTAAAACTATACAAGATCAATATGAACTTGTAGTATCTAGTAATAGAAGTTATTTCTTAAAAAATTATCACTCAACACATTTCCAAAATTCTATTATATTTTCATTTAGCCAAACTTATCTCCAGTGTTCCCCCAAAAGTATTCTAGTAATAATACCTAAACAATATCTAGACTATCCCTATGATTCCGAAAATATTATTCCAATTATTTTACATATATTCTTATAATATTTTTAATATAAACTTACATTAAATAAAACTAAAGGATCAACAAGACTAGGGTCATTTCAAGACAAGGTTCATAAGATAAAAAAATGAAAATAAGAATAATATGTTTTAATAATTATAATTAACTCTTAGGTACATCTGATATCCAAAAAAACATTTATATCTTATGCCTATGTTGGATAACATAGGTAATACATAGAAGACATGGGTGCGCTAAAAAGAGCAGTAAGTGTATAAACATGATAATGGTTCATAAAACGTGAGTAAAATGACATAAAATGATATCATAATATACAATTCTTAGGAATAATTAAACAGGAGAATAAAATAATAGATATGGTAACATATGATCTTGGAAATATAGGAATGTTGAAGAAATATAAAACATGACATAAGAATAATTCATGTCTAACCTCCAAGACAACATCCCTTGGAGGATAGAGTCCCAACATGGATTGGGTTCACTCCCTGAACCCATTAATATAGCCCTATAAGAAAAATCAATTTCCTAAATAATTGGAATGATATCTAGTCACACCCTCCATGAAATGTTCATGGTTATGTATTCCCCAAAATTAAATCAATCAAAAAGAATAAAAAAATTACTCATCGAATGAAATGTGTTACATTTGAGAAATGAACATATAGAATGTATTAGAATATAAATGGATGGTATAATTATCTAGGTATATTTGAATGAGATTTATATACTACACTTATAATCATTTCATAACATAAAATTGAGATATATAAATAGAGTTTTATATTGAAGGATAAAAACCAAAAAAAGTGGGTTTAGAGAGATCCCTTACATTATGTTATAGAAATGTTCTACACATGAAAATAATGTCTTATATAATAAAATTAGATTAACTAATTACATAATTAATATCCTTTTACATCTATATTTTAATTATTATTATTTTATTATGTTCATGTATAGTCATTTAAATGAGATATAATGTTTAATTTCTCTTTCCTAAGGGAATTCTTTTTTTGGTTCCATGGTCGGATCACTTGTGGGTAATTATGAAATTTCTTATAAAATGTTAATATATCTATAAAAATTAAATTCAATGGAATTAATTTAGATGAATATATTTAATTGTTTTAAAATACCCACAACGATTCCCACATAGGGATGATTCTGTTAGTGAAAATGTTATCTTTATACAGTTAGTTCATCTTAGTGATTATAGTAACTCTTATAAACTAGTTCCATTGAATTTAATATTATGGACATGTATTCATTAAAAATTGTGAAAAATGTATAACATAAATAATTATATAGTTTTTAAAACATTACATGTTAATTACAACCAGTCTTGTAGGTTTTTGTAGAAACTGAGAAATCGTCATCCATAAAGGCGGTGAACTGACATAATGTGGACAAAAATAAATTTTTTAGAATAAGTGGATATAAGAAATGGGTGGATGGTATATATTCCATTATAAATATAAATATTAAATTTATATATGATGTTGGAGTTATTATTCCATTTTGGATGATGGGGGTAGAATAATTTATATGAACAAATGAATTTGGAGGTAAATTAAGAATATTACTACTTAAATGTCACCTCATTTAAATACTCATTTTTCACATGGAATTCATATTTTGTTAAGAAAAGTAGAACTAGGTTTTGGGGAATAGGTTTGGGAATATATTTCAGTAAAGATATTTAAAGATACAAGGCTTAGAAAATGGGAGGGTAAAGGGTTTTGAGGGGTGGTATTTATAAGGGAATGAGAAAGGTGTTTTTGAATATTATAATCATTTGTTCATTATATTTTTTCAAGATTAAATATTTAATTGTTAATTGGGACTATATATATTAATTAGTTCGTTTTTTAGAAAACTATTGGGTTCTGACATCATCCATAATTGAAAAAACCATTTGTTTCGTTTATAATTCTAAATATCACCTTTTAGTGTATTTCACTATTAACCAAAAATTATACTATTTTAGACAATTACAAAAAATTTAATCTAATAATTTTTAAATTTTTATATTATAAAAATGAAATCCATTTTATGAAAAAATTATAAATATGGTAAATTTTTTTAAATTCAAAATCCTCATTTATTTGAACAAAATACAATTTTAATATTACGACCAATTTTTCGACGCTTTTAAAAAATTACTTATATTTTTATAAAATAATCTCATTGTTATAGAAAAAATTAAAATTAATTTATAAATCCATTTAATGAAATATAATTTCTCTCAAATCATTATATTTTCTTTAAAATCTCAATGATAACATTTACGATAATAAACATACAAACACATAATTTATTATTTTTAAAAAATCAATTTACATGTACTATGGTTTAAATCTAAAATATTTTAATTTTATAGGATACCTAAATAATATTTTACCCATCCATCTGTGGGGATACTATTATAATTTTCATATTTATATTTCTATAATTATATAACTATTCTAATGTCTTGGTTACTATTATGATTGTCATATTACTATTCTAACTGTAAAATTTGTAATGGTGTAATGGGTTCCCTACATTATATTAAAACATCATATTTCATTCATTATTAATTCACTTAAACAATATCTAAGGTTTATATATATTTTTAATTTCATGATGAATATTTCATTTCAAAAATTCTCCTTTACTTCTATAGTGTTGTTTGTGAGTGTGGTGATTCTGGTGGATTGAGTAGATCTAAATTGTCATATTATTGTTAACATTATTTTTATTTGTTAACACGTTGTCATATTTTCAATTATAATGGATAATTTTATTCTCTAAAAGTAATTTTTAAATTTATATAATTAAATGTTTTTTGGTTTCATCCTTTCATTTATTTTCATTATGCTACATTAGTAAATATTAAATAATTATATGATGGTAAATTCCATTGATAAAATTATAGGTCAGTAAATTTTTATATCCTTATGATATTCCAATCTTGAAATTTTATTGTACATACTTAGGTGAAAATAGGTAAGGGTACTCTGGCTTCATAAATTCTTATAGTTATCATGTTTCAACCTGATAATTATAATTTCACTATTGTACTTTGACTTGACGAGTTTTCATATTGTGTATAACATTATCTCTATGGTCAAATAACAAGACTGACTTATTATCATATAAGAGATAGTTTTCATACTCCACCACCTCTAAATTTAGTACATGTGAGGGATCTAATTTGTACTTACGTAGGTGGGATACATGGAATACATCATGTTCTTTAGAAAGGATTAGTTGGATGGATATTTGATAGGTCACAACACTTATATAATCAAGAATCTCATAGTGGATGATGTACCATGGGATTATATATAAATTATTCCCAAATCTCATGACTCTATTAAATGGATATCTATGGAGGAACACATTATCACCAACCTTGAACTCTAGGCCTCATCGATAGTTGTTAATATATCTTATATATATACTTTGTGTATCTTTCATGTGTTTATAGATGGTATTGAGCATTTTTTCCATTTCTTTGACTATTTCATGACCCATATTCTTTCACACACCAACTACATCCTATAAAGAATTTTTTTTCTATATTTCATCCAATAAAGAGCTTCATATGTAGTGAGTAAGTTTATTGAGTGGAAATTATTATTGTATTAGAACTCAACCAAAGGAATATACTAGTCTTATATTCCCTTTTAGTCCATCAAGAATGCTCTCAACATTACATCAATTGTCTAGATAGTCCACTCAATTGGGACATTAGTTTGGGGGTGATAATTCATTGTGAAGTTCAAATCAATGTTTAGATAATGTTGATGAATTTTCATGAACGTGGAGTAAAATATCATATCTCGGTCAAATACAATCGATAATGGTTTTCAATATAACGACATTACTTCTATGATGTATATCCTTCAAATATTATTTATTGATAACATCACTCTAACAGAATTTATGTAAGCAGTATTCATATTGTGATCCACCAATACCCATATAGATTTATTTTCTATTTATGTATTTGGAAGAATGAGGACAAATTCCATGGTTTTTATTTCCCATTTTCATATTTGTATAGATAATGGTTTCATCACCCCCTTTTTTTCCCTCTCTTCATTCACTTAAGGGAATACCCATAATTTTGGATGAATATTCTATGATATCCATTTTCAAATTCTCTTATCAGTAGTGCTATCAGTGATCTTGATACATCTCTCCGATCAATGAGTGGATGGAAATGTTTCAACTATGTGAATCATTCAATAACTCTTTCTTTGTCTCATGATTTTATGATACAGATAGTTGTTACCCAAATATTTGAAATTGTTCTACATAAAATTTTATCAACAAGTATTTCTATTTTCGTATAGTGTTCGCCTTATATATCCAAATAATATCTTTGATAATCCTTTATCATCTACCTAATGGATGGTTGAGATATCATTTCATAAATAAATGTTCATGTTAATTTCCTTTACGATTACCATATCTATCCTTTGAAACTCTATGACTATTTTATATTTTCAATTACCAACATTGATAATCTATTGAGATCCTTTCTTCTATGAGAATTTACCACAACATTTTTACTAATATGGGAGTGTATTGAGTAGTCATTGTCTTTGATCAACACTAACTATCTTCATTAGTGCATGTGAAGCTCCTTATTTGTGAACAAATATTATAGACCCTTATGATCCTTATATATTTAGTACTTATCCCGATAGAGATATTTCCATCATATTTTCAATATAGAGATCACTACAGCCTACTCCAGATCATGTCTTTGATAGTAATATTCATGTAAATTAAACACCATAAGACCTATTCCCTAATTTTTTCTAATTATATTAGTACAAACCCAACCATTTTTTAAAATCATCATGTATACCAATAAATTTTCCTAACATGAGGTTAGTGTGAGGAAAAATACAGAGAGAAAAAGTTTTCTATTTCCTAAAATTTTTCATCACATTCATTAGTTCAGAAAATGTTTTATCCCTTCCATGTCATATTGGTTAATGGGTTACACAGTTTTGATATATTTCTAAAAAATCATCATTGATACTAAACCAGTCCAATGGAACTATATATCACCATTATATATATATATATATATTCCACTCTTTAATTTCATTTTTTAGAAGTGTATATAGATATATCGTTACCATTTATAAGATTCCCCCCTGAATGGAACTTCCTCTATCCAAAACTGACATTTACTATACTTTTCATACAACTTATCCTTTTATATTGTTTTAGAATCGTTTTCAAGTGGTACTCCTTCTTTTTTTTATATCATAATGTCTTCCCTAAATACTAGTATGATTTTTTTAAGGTAACGTCTATATATTTTATTCATCATATCTATAAAGATTATAGGAGGATCAAAAATTCAATAGAGTATCAATGTGATCATGTAGTTTATATACCTCATTTGAATGGGAGTATTGGGAATATAATCTTTTTTAACCATTAATTGGTGATTTTCTAACCGAAGGACCAACTTATTGAAATATTTTAAGTCCATGTAGTTGAAAAAAAAATTATATATCTATCGTAGGGGATACTTGTTCTTTATAATTTTTTTAGTTAGCAGTAATCAATTATGGGGTTCATTGGCCCCTCCATATTAATTAAAAATAGGACTAGCACACCCCATGGTGAATCACTCTATTGCATAAAACCATTTTTTATATTATCTTGTAAATTCTTCTTTAATTATTACAACTCATTTTTGGCCATTATATGTGGAGTTCGGAATATAAGGAGTGATCTAGGCATAATTTCAATTGAGTAATCAACCAATCAGTCAAAAGGATGACCAAAAATCTCTCAATGGAATATATTATTATATTACCACATAATGTGAAAACATGAAACATGCATCTATACTGTGTTTCAATTATTTTATTTTGATATTATTTAACATAAGTCAATAATATCCAATCATGAGGTGAATATTTTGAAGGAGAATCAACCTCCACCTTACAGTTTTATAGAATCATATGATGACTTGGGATGTGAGGATTAATCTCCCTCTCTCGATAGTTGATGTTGTATTTTTACAATTAATAACAATCCATGCCCAATATAAAATCAAAAACCACTAATGTAAGTAGAATTATGATTTATTGATGGTCCAATACATCTACATTTACTATGGAGGACTATTATACTTGGGATGAAATATTTTCTTATTTTTATGTTCTTATTGAAAAGTAAACCTTTATGTTTTGGTGTGGTAGTTTAATTGTTATATTAAACATGAATGATATAGAATAATGTATAGAATCATAATAAAATAAGTTTTTTTAATTCTAAAATAAATTAATAGTGTAACTATAACCAAATAAAAGTCATGATCCACCATATCAAAAGTGATAGAACAAGCTCATACTTGATCTTTAGGACATAAAAGTTATTTTAATAGATTTTATATAATAAACCATTAATTAAGGTATTGGTTGGTATAATTCAAATGTTACATGATGTTGAAATGTTATATAAAAAGTTAATCATTGTCTTGAACCTTCTTCTCTTCTATCATTTTAGTTGATTGTATGTATCCCTTGGGAATTGAAAAACTTTGTAACCCTAATATCCTCATTGGTAAAACCTATTGGTTCCCTTTAGATATATTTTTGGATGTATCTTCCCCCAAATTTGAAATGTCTAAGGATGATTTTTTTGTCACCCCATTAGATTTTCCCATAAATCATCTCAAACAAAACAATATTTCATTTTTCTATCTAGGCCCATGAAACCATTCAATAATTGTGATTTTTTATCATATACCATGATATAATCATCTTTTTTTCTTCCAACTGAGCCACTCCCTATCACTTTAATGAAGAAAATATTATGGAAAATAGTTATTGAGAAATAGTTTCATGTTTTCTTTTCATTCCATTGAATAAATATCTTTTTTGGACTTAATGTTCCTTATTAGTGTCAATCACTGATCGAATTCCTCTTCAAGATGAGGGATTTATTCCATGATATTATCTTCCTCCGAGTATTATAAGACATAGGATATAACCCCAATAGATTTAATACATTGTTCTATGATGAGACGATCATAATATATGCTCAATGTAGGAATACTTTTTTATATAAATGAATGAACCTCAACTTTCTCATTCCTAGGATAAAGTGGTTATTCAACTGGATTCAAATTATTAATCATAGAATGAGTGATCTATGATAGTATTTCCATTAATTTCTCAACTACGTATCCCATAACATTAGGTATATCATTAGATAAATCATTAATTTTTCCCCTATTGGTTTATCGTATGGTTACTCTTATTTCATTCCATTAACTTATATAAAAGAAAAATGGTATGATAATACATTACCAATAAAACATATAAAAGGGAAAATATGAATGCAGAAGTAATAATATATAAATTACATTTAAATAATACATCTTGAGTCTCTAGGTTTCAATATATGTTATCTATGGTAATTTGTTTATTTCTTTTTCTAACCTACAAATCAATTTAATCCTTCATAATGGTTTGTAAAGAGTTTGTAAATTAGACAAAGAATATATATTGAGGGTGTAAAATGAGGTGTACATTATCTCATATTTTTTCATTCAATATTTTATGATGGATTCAATTCCCAATGCTCTATTTTTTACGTTATTTTCCATGGGTTCAACTTTTCTCGAGCCATATCCACTTTTAGTATCTAGACATGGATGCAATTGCTTGGAAACCAATTTCTCTATACTTCACCAAAATTCCCTGATATATTCTGATATTTTGAATTATAACAGGTGTTCATAAAAAATTATTATAGTGATAATACGAAAAAATAATTAAACTATTGTCTGATGTCAACTATAAAAACCCATGCCTTTTACACATATTATTACATGTTTTTTTTAATGTAAATGTCCATTAAATACAACCAAAGGATCAAAAAGCTATGTTTATTTTGAAGAAAATATTCCTAATTAATGAAACAGAAAATGAAATGAAATTATTTCATTCTCCATAGTGAGGTCCCAAATCGTTTTGAACTCCTAAAAGTATATAAAATAACCTCGGGAATTTATTAAAGAAATGGGTGAGCCAAAAATTATAGTAAGGGAATAAACATGATAATGAATCATAAAATGTCATTAAAATGAAATAAAATGATACCATAAAAGGTGAGGATCATGAATAATCACATGTAATCATTAAATAATAATATTACTATCTTATGGTAATCTAAATATAATAATTTTTAAAAAATATAAAACATGACATTTGCAAATGTCAGGGCTAACCACCAAGACAACATCAAATAGTGGAAAAAGACCTATAATAGATTATGTTCACTCCATGATATCAATTATTACTCATCATGACAACAAAAATTGTGAAATAAATTGTATAATTTTCTAGCTTCACCCATCATAACATGTACATGAATATGTGTGGAATAAAAGTGAAAAAATCATAAGGAATAAACATATGAATTACCCAAGGAATGAAATGGGTTGAATCTGAGAAATAAAAATATGGAATGTATTAACCAATAAAAGGAAGTGATAATAGGCTAGGTATATATTTAGTATATATTTATATTATTTAAAATCACTTCACAACATAAAATATAGACAAAAGGTGAGTTTGAGGGATAAATACTTTAACCCAAAGAAATGGGTGGTCAAAGGGATCCCTTACCTTCTATTCCATAGTTATTCTCCATATTCACGTAATTTTATATATAATATAATCAGATTAAATAATTACATAATTAGGAATATTTTCCATTAATATATATTTTAAATAATTTTATAAAATTTATTTATAACCATTTTAATGAGATATAATGTTTAATTATTCCTTCTCAAGGGCATTCACTCCATGGTTCTATGATCAGATCACTTCTGTATAATAACGGATGTTCAAGTCAAATGGGTATAAAAATATAGAAGTGATATTCAATTTTATTAATGTGAACCAAACACTTTAATTGTTCACAAATACCTTCACATGTTCCAATGTAATTTCAATTCATTTAGATAAAATATCAGTATTATATAACTTGTTCATTGAGACAGTTTTACCGACCAACATGAAGATGTTTGGAATTTTTAAAAATTATGGAAATATATTTATTCCTTAATGTGAATATATATATATATATGATATATAATTTTTTTATTTTAATCCATTATATTTGAAAGTAAATCCTTAATTAAAGTGATAAAGGAAAAATAAATCTAATTATCCAAGAAGGCGGTGAACCAACAAAATATGGGCTACATTTTATTTTTTTAGAATAAGATGAGATGATAAAGGGTTGGAGAGTTGATATTACACTATAAATATAAAATTATAGTGTATATATATAGTATTAGAGTAATTATTTTATTATGTGGTAACCGATGAGAAGGAATAAGATGAAATGATATTCAAAGAGGTAGAGTTAGAATATTACATCTTAAATGTCACCTACTTGAAATACTCCTTACGAAACATCAAATTAATATTTTAGGGAGAAAAAATGGATACAGAGGGGGTGTTTGGGAAGGTATTTGGGTATAAATTTTTTAATCCCCAAGGCATTGAAGCTGTGGGTACAATGGGTTGGGAGGAGTGGTATTAAAAATATGAGGAAAGGTGTGTTTGGAGTATTATAATCAATAGTTTTTTTATCAAGATTAGTAATAGTATTAAATTTTTAATAGATACAACATACCATTTATGTGAGTTTGAAATAATTGGTTAATACGTCTTCTATGACTAAAAAATTCATTTATTTATTGGATAATGTTAAATACCATATTTTATCATATTTCACCAATCACCCAAAATTCAACTATTTTAGAAAAATATTAAAAATACACCCTATTTATTTTGGAAATGTAAATTTAAAAAATGAAATACATTTTATGAAAATAACATTCTTAATATGATAAATTTTTATTTTAATTTTAAATATTCATTTATTTGGAAAATTTTAATTTTAATATAATAATCAATATCTGGCCCATTAAAAAATTAATTATGGGATAAAAAAATGTCTTAAAATTATAATAAAACAAACAATTAATTTTTAAATATGTTTTATGGTAATTTTTTTATTTAAAATCATTATATTTATTCTATATATTTAATTATAATGTTTGTGTTTTACAAAAATAATAATAATTAATATCTCATTTTTTAAAAGAGATTAACCATATCATGGATTGAATTTGTATTTTATTTTATTTTATAGGATACCAACATAATATTTTACACTTATTTAGGGGAGGTTTATATTCAAAACATTTTTTAAATATTTCAAATGGTCATCATTATTATAATGTCCAGGTTACTATTCAAACGATCTTATTTCTATTCCAATAGTAAAATTTGTAAGGATAATATAGGTTAAAAAATTTCTCTAAATATATAATATTTATTTAATAATTCCTTCAATTATATTTTCACTCAATGTTATATATATTTTCTATTTCAGGATGAATATTTCATTACCTATATTATTCATTATTTCAAAATAGTTATTCATGAGTGCAGTTATTCTGGTGAATCGAACTTATACAAATTTTTAAATTTTAGCAATTTCATTTTCTATTTTTAACCCCATTTACTATTTTTAATTCTTATAGTCATTTTTATTATATAAACGAAATTTTAAATTAATATAATAATTTTTTAGCTTCATCATGTGGTCTATTTAATATATTCTTCATTTGTAAATATGAAAAAATTATAAGAAGGGAAATTCCCATGATAATTGTTTTGGTCATTATAGTTACTATATGGTGTAAAATATCTCTAGACCCCTAACTCTGATAGTAGTGTACCCATGATAAAAAAAATTGGGGTTTGAGTAATGAATAAGTCAAATTATTAATATATCAGTGCAAAATATAAATGTTACCGTTTCTCCAACACCCTCATAAGAAACCACAACTATGACATCTTCCATGTCACAATAAAAATAAATATCCCCCACATGGTGAAAATTTATTTCAAGAAAAAAATAAGGGATAAAGTTGATTTAAAAAACCTAAATGATATGGAAATTTTTTAAATGTTACTATCATGATTTCTTGATAACTAACTCTATATTATAAAGTCGTTTTACCAATTTAAAATAATTTTATAATAGTCTTTCCATCAAATTAGTTGAGAATAAATTAAAATAATCCACTAAAACATTATGAAACCTATTCAAGGAGTAAAAAATCATCCATTAGGTCATCCCACAACACATATGGGTCAAATAAAATTAACAATAAAATTGTAGTTATGTAAAACTATATAAACACTTTTACGACACTTTGAAATCATGAAAATTCTTCAAAACCCAAAAAAAAAATTTATAAGATTTATTCTAAGCGATAATTCACTATAAAAATCCATAATAATCATGGTAACATTGACATATGATTATAATTTAATAATAAATCAATTTATAGAATTATGAAAAATATAAAATGTCAATTAATGAATGTTCACAAACCCTTACTTCCATTCAATGTTAATCAAGATATAATTCTTCCACTATTCTGTAGAATGATTTAGCATGAAATGATAAAAATTTTATAATACATGCCCATAAAAAATCCATGAATAATCTACCATGATCCATATATCCTACCCTATAATCACATAGGGTTCATGGGAGAGGGAAAACCAAAGAGTAAAGGGAAGGGGGAGAGAGAGGAAAATGAAATGAGAAGGGATCATGGTTTCTATCTGAAAAATCATTTTTGGGTGATGATGGCGGAGAAGAAAAATTGAAGGAAGATAGATGAAGAACCCTCACTTAGTTCACCTAGGCTCAATGGATTGCACATGGTCAGAAGTAAGGGGGAAACCCAGTTTAATTTGAGAGGGGGATCTGAAAGACCACATTTCCCCATAACTGGGTAGTTCACATGGTTAAGATTAGAGGTTTGGAAAACCATGTTCCAACCACTGTAGCTTCCCTAGAGAACCAAATTACACTCTCACAAGATTCTAACATGTTTAAAAAAATCTTGCGGTAACTATGTGGTAACTTTGTGAAACACCTCTGAAATAAATTATAACACATATGCACCCTTTAATCATAGTTTCTACTAATATTATGCTAGTGTGGAATCAAACCCACAAGGAATAAATAGATTTCATGGTTTCTACAAGGTTTAAAATGGTTTGGAACAAACCTATAACTATCCATAAGACTAAACCAAACAAAAAAAAAAATGAATCGAAAAAATACCTATGTATGGTTCATTCTATGTTTCATTGTATGGATTCCCCCAAATCATCTGATTTATCCTTAAAATGATGGAACACTACACTTTTTTAAAAAAAATGATTACAAAAATCTAAAAATATAAGGATAGAAGTAAAAATAAACAATAGAATAAAATAATAATGAAATAAAAGGTCATAGTGAGAAAATTATCCCCACCAAAATGTGTTTTGTCCCCAAAAATCCTTTAAGAAGAGTAAAAATACAGGGATATCCCCTCAACAATACCCCTAATAAAGTAGAATTTTTAGGAATGAATTTCAAGTATAAATAAATAAAAAATAAAAAATATCAAAATAAGAACATCCTTTCAAATCTAAAAAGATGAACCCATAAACATCAAATAATGTGTCCAAGCACCATATGACATCAAAAACCAATCAAGAAACCTAAAATTTATGGAGACCTAGCATAGGTTACCCTAAACACATAAAATTAATATATAATATATTAACATGGGAGGGACACAACACATTTCTGAAATAATACCCTTGGTAATGAAACATTAATAATTAAATAAGAGTCATTAATTTAATTAATTAAAAACAACCACCAAACAACTATATCATACTCTCAAAATAAACAACCCCCAATGGGAATACACTATCCATAAATCTAAAAACATAAAAAATATCAATTAAATATCTCATCTAAAAACTCCAAGATAAAAATTTCACAATCACGAATCAATAAGAAACATCATGGACAATGAACATGGGTAACTCTACTCAGAAGTGAAATAGGGACCTCAATCAATAAAATCATCTCACAATGATTTTAATAAAAAAACCAACATCATCATATGCTGATATGATTGAAGGAAATTTTTATCCATGTTACTCATGAACCGAACCAAAGTCATCCATGACCAACCTTTCTATAAACTATCCTCATGGAATACCATTCATGAAATATGTCCCTGGAAATAGATCTCACAGTAATCCAACATCATTCAAAAAAATTAAATCAAGACCTAAATGACCTCTAGAAAAGAGTCACAAAAGAAAAAAACTCCCAAAAAATATTAATCCAAATACATACACCTCTTCAAAATCAACTTTAAAGCCCTCTTATGGTGTCCCATGAAACCACACAAATGACAAGCCCTTGGAGCTTCCAAATGAGAGATCTTAAATAATCAACAGAACTAAGAACACATCCTATTATCTTTAACCACTACACTACAATGAAAGGATCCTAAACACCACATACCAATGGGGGAAAATTCATTAAATCCATGAGAGGATCCCTGATAAATGGTAATATTAGATATACAACTGCATTATGTGCTTAGGAAGTGTCACAAACTATGAGAAATTCACCTAAGAAACAAAGGACATCATTATGAGGTTCATCACCTGAGACATACCACTCTATCCTTTCCTCGATGAAATAATAGGATGTATAAAATATATAAAACTAAACATAAACCCAATCCATACATAATCTCAAATCATATCACACAATTCTAAAAATAAAGCCAAAATATGTTAAAAAGTAATTTTTTTTCAAAACCATCATTCTTTAATGAAATACACACTTTGAAATACGTTACAAATTTATTTAATAAAATAAACGAGACTTACATTTTTAAAAAAAATAATCTCATTATATTTAATCATAAAATCCAATCCATTTATAACAATTTTTTCTCAAAAAAATACGTTTTGTTTTATTTCTAAAAAAACTAAAAACAATTCAAGGATATTGACCAATATTTATCTATAAATAATTTCAATAATCAAATTATTAATTAAAAAAATACTAAAAATTCTAAATAAGAAAATTTAGAACATCACATAATGATTTATAAAATTACAAAAATACTCATAATGTTAATTTACTTAAAACAATCATGGTTCTCAAAACATAAAAAACCCATTTAAAAGTTAATCAAAAATTAAAATCCATAAATATAAATCAAATTTAACTTTAATAATATAAATTCCCCAGTAAAAAACATAATTACTTATATAAAGACAATAGTAATTTCCATTGGAATATTTTAAAAAAATATGATAGATAAAAAATAAGATCAGATTAGAAATTTTTCTAGGCCCAATTTGGCTTCATTGGATGGTAAACCATGTTCCAACTGTGCAACAAGATCTATAATGGTTTCCAAACCATTTGCATAGTTTACCAAAACATAATTTCTAACCATGAATCCATGTTTCTGTCTCCCCTTACACTTCTACAACTCAATGATACCCAATAAATCACTAATTAATTCATCAGATAACAAAATATCCTAACTAAAAATCAGAATACCTTAAATACATACAAAACCTAACAAAAAAGCAAGACTCAAATCTCAAAAACCCATGGAAAGTAATGAATCAACAGAAAAAATGTTGATTAGAAGCATACTCATGATCTAAATATAAATTTATAAAGACTATCCTCATCATTAAGAGACCTAGAGACACTAGAAATTACAATATATCACTCTAATACCATTTTTTATCAACCAACATGGGATTCCCCATAACCGAGCACCCAAACAAACTGATTACATACCCAAGGTATGTTCTCAACAACCGGGAGTTGGAAACTAGTGTTGGGGTATCCAAAAGGTAATATTTGGAATGATTTTTCCTCAGAATAAAGTACCCACTACACATGAAATCCACATAAAATATATCATGCCACATCAATAAGATATATGTCAACACCACCAAATAGACATATCATAAATAATGAAAATAATAAAACACCAGAGTATAAAATATCCAAAATAAAAAAAACATCCCATAAATTTAATAATGAATAATAATCATCAACATGTAAATAATTACTAAAATGAGAAAAAAATTACCAAAATATGTTCCTAACATCAAAGCAATGACATGATAATCCGAAAATAAAATCCAAAATAAAATTAATACTAACCATATCTATGTTACCCGTGAGTCACTATCAACACCAAAAGTTAAACCACATGAACATATATATTTATTAATGACACAAAAACTAGTGAACATTATAATATAACCATATGATATTTGTCGGCCCAAAGGAGATTATTGTCCACCCTATCTGGTTTTAATAATCGAAAATTATGTCAATTATTATTAATCATGTCTAATCATTACAATCATATGAATTTTAGTTTCTAAATGTGTAGTTATGCTTTTCTATGATCACATATATGTTTAATAAATTCTAATAATATTTTTATTGTTATACTGTCCCAGAAGAAATATTTTCTATATATGACAGACTAACATCGACAGAATAAATGAGACACTGACAGTTCAACTGATTCACTGACATTTGAAAATGACTCATTAATCGATTAAACACCGAAAGAGCAATTAACACACCGACATACTCACAGTATCAATGATAGTTCAAACAAGTCACTAATAGTTCAATTGACTTTTATACATAAGTACTTACTGACACATGGAGCTAGTGATGCATTGTGTTACCAATGCAAGGACTCACTGATGCATGGATAGATTGAAATAAGTAGACACAGATAGAATGAGACACCGATACATAAAAATTAATCACTGATGGAATTATTCATTGATATAAATAGATACTGATAGAATCCTCACCAATAGACTTTTTAAATTTTTTTTATTTAATATTATTTGAAACAGTCACAGTTTTCATGTTTTAATGAGACTAATTAATTTAATGCATTCTGTGAAAATTATTAATGATGATTTCATAAATAGAGGGTATATCACCTACCTCAAACATGAACATTTTTGGGCTGTTAGAATATAAATGATAAGGACTTGAGTTGAATTATATCTAAATATTGGTACATAAAATAGATAAAAAATAAGATACACATAGACAGAAAATTAGAAGAAAAAAGTAACATAAATAAAGGAAGAACACAAGAGGAACTCATCATTACTTCTTATTGTGATCCATAGAACAACTTTTCGTCAAAGTTACAACATCTTTGCAGCATTCAACAAAGCATACGGAGAATAACATCTCATCTTCTAGGAAGACATTACAATGTGCTCCATGACACTCTGTTTCAGTGCCTGCTTCAAAATGTGGACTCCAGCTTCAACTCTGATACATCAAAGAGTCTAGAGTTGAACTACATAATAAAAAGAGAATTATAAACCCTATCTAATCTTTATTTCTTGGTCTTGTTCCCTTTTATTACATTTTGAGTAGTCATTTAATCTGTCTCTAAAACACACACTATCTCTCACACTAAACTGGAGGATACAAGATATCCTCACACATCTATCGTTTTACACTTGTTTATCCCATAAATAAATATGGAAGCAGTCTGATGTGAACTAGTTTTATATTGTGTCCACATAGAACTATGGTATAGTTTAGGTGACCTGGATAGTTTTAAACTATTGTGTAAGCCCCGATCTAGTGTGTGGGTCAAAACCATTATCTATATTGATTTATTAGTTCTAGGAGATAACCAAGTGGAGAGGAATAAGGAATGGAATGTTACTAAACCTCATGTTTTTCATCTGCTTTGTTTTCAATTTTTTTTCTTATTCATACCTACATTTCAATGAAACAGAATATCACATTGATAGATAGTATTGGAAAGTGTTTATAGATTATTATCAAATGATATTACAATAGTTTATAATGTTATAGATGATAAATAATCCATCTTATGAGATATTAGTTGAACAATTAAATGATTATAAATTCCCTACTTTGAATAACAAGATTTTTAGTTTTAAATTTGGGGAACCTTTTAAATAAACTTTTCAACATAAATTTTAAAGGAAATCAATTCACTCCAATTTGAGTTTCCTACTCCGACCACCATTTTGTATCATAGGATATTTATAATATTTTTAAAATATTTTAAACAGTGAGTTAGTTGTGTTTGAAATATCATAAAATATATGTTACTTCTAAATTTATAGCACTTAAAAAATATTTTCATTGATATGGATAATTGATTAGAAGGTGCTAATGAAAACAGAACACTATACATTAATGGAACAAACTATGCCTAGTGGAATCTTAATATCAAAATTCATTTATAATTTAATATATTTTTTATTTGTCAAGTTATAGAATATCAATATGAAATATGAAATACTTCTTGTAATACCTAGAGTGACACCGTAAAGACTTCTTATAATAACAATTGTAAAGCAATTAATTCTCTATTTTGTGAACTAGGAGATGAATAATTCAATAGAATATCTTCTTGTACAGATGACAATGAGATTTGGGAATCTTCACATAAGGTAACTTATAATGATAATGAAATGAGATATAACACATATACTGTTAAGTATGATAATTTTATGATGAAGCCTAATGATCCTAATTTTGACATGTATCTCTGGTTTAATGATATTTGAACACCATGATCTCTCTGGGAAGAGCTGTTACAACCAAGGATAAAATCATGAGAATACTTAAATGACTACTAGATAGATTGGGATGGACTTCTGTATTAATAAAAGAATACATGACCACAACACTTTTACAGTAAATGAGCTAATATGTAATTTGATGATGTATGAGGAAGAACTTAAAGTAAAAAAAGAACAATATGATTAAACCAAAATAAAATCTATTTATTTCAAATATAATTCCTCTAAATAGAATGAGAAATATAAATATGAAACTAAATTTTCATGTTCTGAATAATATTTAATAAATAGTGACGAAGATATTGCTCAGATAACCAGTAGGTTTTGGAAATTTTATTGAAAGAAGAAATTATTCAAAAATCCAAACTAAAAAGGAATTTATAATCATAAGGGCCATTGGAAAAATAATATAAAAAGAAGTGACAGTTCAAAATAAATCATCTTTTATTAATGAAAATTAAAGGGAAGTGTAACAGATGACTTTCCCAAGCTAAAAAACAAGAATAAGTATGATAATAAAGACATAAGTATAAAAAGAAAATAAAGGAAACATGGAGGGATTATAAGGACTTCTCAAGGGACCATGAATCCTCTCTTGATTAAATGCCAAATATGAAAAATATATGTTTTATGACAAACACATATAAGGTAACACTATACTCTTAGGAACATATTGATTACTATTTGGGAGATAGAAGTGACTCTGAAAATATGAAAAATGTGAAAAATATTGAATGTTAGAAAATCACAGATCACACTTGTAATGAAATAAAATATAAATAAAAATATTTAATTAATAATCATTCCTTGACTTCCATTGTTAAATATAATGTTTTTGTATAAATAGAGAATAATGTTCAACTACTTAAGGAAAAAAATCATAAATTATCAAATGATAAATTGAAAGAAGAATTAAATAAGTTTACCAATGATAAAGATATTTTGTTTTATATTCATGTTAATCAGGTAGCACCTAAATGTACTACTAGAATATTATTCCATCAAGGAAAGAGGAATATAACTAAAACTCATTTCCTATCAATATCTAGAAAATCCATTTTAATTCCCATTCCTTGAAAATATTCTACAATTTCCAGCCATGACACATCATCTACTATTTCATGTTTTTATGGCCCAAAAAAATTCTATTTTTCAAATAGATTACATGATTCTTAAAGGGAACCCATGAAGAAAATGTGGGTTCGTAATGCTCTTATTACTAATTTTATTAGCCCCAAAAAAATCTGGGTACCAAAATCTTTTCTTTCAAAATATAGTTTTTATAGGAATGCTATTTGAAGATCCCCTGTAAAAGATTATGGTAATTTTATAGTTGATGTTCAATACACATTACTAAATATTATACTTACTTCAAGAATATGATTTTTATTGGTAGTGGGCATGTCAACATTGGTGTCAATGCCAAAGGAAAAATCATTGGCCTTGTCTATATTGGTAACTCTACCTTTATTTTAATTTCTAATCTACTTTTTTATGGATTAAAATAAAACCAAATTAGTATAAAAAAGTTATTTGATGATGGTTTTAATATAAAATTTGAGAATTATTTTTGAAATGTTTCTAAATATAAAAATGAGTTAGTATTTTCTAGTTTTCGAAATTAAAATATTTATGTTGTTGATTTAGATTCTATAATTTATCAAAATGTTTCTTGTTTAAGTGTTTTTCATAAAGAATATTTGAATTGGAATAAGAGATTAGGTAATTTCAATATAAACTAACTTATAAATCTTACTTGAAAAAGGTAATTCAATGATCTACCTAAACACGAGTTTCAAAATGAAAAAGTCTGTAATCCATGTCAAAAGTTAAACAACACAAAATATCCCTCAAACTAAAGAACGATGTTTCATCTTCTCAACCTCTTGAGTTGGTTCACATGGACTTGTATGGACCTTCTAGAGTATCAATTCTAAGTGGGAAGTAAAATGTATAGGTTTTTGAAAATGACTAATCTAGATATACTTGGACCTTCTTCTTGTTTGGTTCACATGGACTTGTTTGGACCTTCTAGAGTATCAATTTTAAGTGAATCTTTCAATCATTTCACCATGTATTCTTGGACTATAGAAAATCATAGTGGTATTAGAAATAAAAACCTAAGAAGCTACCATGGCCATGAGTTAGAGAAACAAGAGTTTGAACCCTTTTGATCAAATTTTTTTTATAGTCATAACTATGCTTCTCTTAGGACACCCCAGCAAAATGGTGTTATAGAAAGAAGAAATTGAACTTGGATATAAATTTCCAGAACCATGAATAATGAGTATGACATACCTATATACTTTTTTGAAGAAGATATCAGTACATAATTTTATATAATCAATAAATTCTTGATTAGACATGTCATTTAGATAATTCCTTATGAGTTTTTAAACATTAGAAAACCCAAGGTTCACTACTTCAATGTTTTTGGTTAAAAATTCTATATTCATAACCCTAATTATATTATGGACATATTTGACTTAAAGAGTGATGAGGGAATTTTCCTAGTTTATTCAATATCTATTAATTCCTATATAGTTTTCAATAAGAGAACCAGATGTGTGGAATAATCTGTGCATGATAAATTTGACGAGACAAATCCACTTGAGTCAAATACGCCTCTAAACATTCATGAGGATGATATGTTAAATGTTGATATTAATACTAAATCTTCTAACCATCTAGTTAATGAATCTGTTAAAAACTCTTGTTTTATAAAATCTCTAAACTCTAATAATATTGAACTTGAACCTATAGAATAAATTAAAATCTCTATCACTTTTTTCTAGATCTCTTAAAACTCTCAAGAACCATTCTTTAGGTTCTATAGTTGGATATTTATACAAAGGATCCCAAACTAGAGATTATCTAAGATATCCAGTTGAAAAAAATTCTTTTTGTCACATAATGATCCTAAGAAAATAAATGATTCTATCAATGAATATTTATTGGTGATGTCTATGTAGGAAGAATTAAATCAGAATGAAAGAAATAAAGTCTAAAAACTTTGTAGATAGACCCGAATTCACTTTTACTGTAGGCACCAAATAGGTGTTTAATAATAAATTAGATGCTCTTGTAATATAGTTTGAATCAAATCTATATTGTTTGTCCAAGGTTATAGTCAAGAAGAAGGGATTAACTATAATTAAACCTTTCCAGTATTATCTAGAATTAAAGACATTATAATCTTTCTTTCCTATGAAGCACATATATATTTCAAAATTTTTTAAATAGATGTCAGTAGTGCATTATTAAATAGTTAAATAATTTAAGATTTTTTTGTTGAGAAACCCCCTAGTTTTACCATTCCCCACATTCAAAAATAATTTTATTAAATTAACAAACCATTATTTGATTTAATGAAAGATCAAAGATCTTGGTATGATAGGATCTACACTTTTTTTATTTTAAAAGGTTTTACAAAAGGTTTTTTTGATCCTTCCCTTTATATAAAAGTTTTTTAAAAATATGTTTTTATTATTGAAATATATGTTGATTATATTGTTTTTGGATCTTCTAAAACTTCATTGTTTGTTGATTTTTTAAAATGATGGAAAGATAATTTGAGATGATTTTTATGGGGGAACTAAACTTCAATCGTGGATTTAAAATATTCCAAACAAAAGAAGGTATTGTTATGAATCAAAGGAAATAAACTAGGGATAATTTAAAAAGTTTTGTCTTTGAATGAACTAAAAGTAGTGAAAATTCAATGAGTACCACTTGTATGATAGACCTTGATAAATATGGTAAGTCTGTAGATCAAAACACCTACAAAGGAATGATTAGTAGTTTACTCCAATTAACTGCTAGTAGGCATCATATTATGTTTAGTGTGTGAAAGAATGCACGTTTTCAAAAAAACCCAAAAGAACATTATTTAAATTCTATTAAAAGGATTATTAAAATATCTCCAATATAAAACTAATTTTGGGCTATTCTATCTGAGAGGAGAACCTTATCATTTAGTGAGTTATTCAGATGCCGACTTTGTTAGTTTTAAGTTGAAATAAAGAGAACACTTGGGAAATCATACTTTTCGGGAAAGTAACTAGTTTTACAGTGCAATAAGAAACAAACATATGTTTCATTATCTTATACTGAAGCTAAATACATAGCTTCTAGTAGTCGATGACCAAAAATCATTTGGATGATACAGACATTACTAGACTATCTATATCAATTCTGACATGTCTCGATAAATTTTGATAACAAAATTTCTATTAATATTTCTATGAATCTTGTTTCACATTCAATGAAAAAACATATTGATGATCGACATCACTTTTTGAGAGACCATTATCAAAAAGGTGATATAACATTTGAGTTTATTGGCACTGAACATAAGTTGGCTGATATTTTCACTAATCCATTGATCACTAAAATAATGAGCTACATCAATCATGATTTAGGGAGGATTAATTTATAGGACCTTATATGGTTACCCCTTTGATAACTTTAACTGAAGTTGTCATAGAAAAATTTGAAAAGTCATATAGATAGTGTCATCCCGACATTGATAGTATGAAGCTAACAATGCCATGCCGACACCGATTATTTATCATATCGATTCCCTGTCATTCCGAAACCGTTAGTGTTATGAAAAATCTGTTATGATGACACTGACACCTTATCATGCTAACACTGAAACCTTTTCTTGCCGACACCATTAGTTTTATGCATAATCATTCATACCGATACTAATAAAGCATGGTTTTTATCTGTTTTTTGTTATTATCATAACAACATTGTTTCATTTATTTTAATGAATTTGGTTCAGGATTTTGTGATTTCAAATTTGAAAAATGATATAAATCCAATTCGATCTACTCTACTCCTTTACCCTTACAATAACTTAATCGTTTCTCTTCCTCTACCTCTGACCATTCACCTCCTGAGCTTCAAAACGAACTGTTGGAATGGTGTTTGTGAATTGAGCTCTTGATCGTGGTTCATGCTAAAATTCTCATGTTGCTATGAAACAAAAAGTGGATTAAATAAAATATCCTAGACCTATAAATCATACTCTTGTTAACTGTGTAGTGACTCTAGAAAATGAGGTTCTTATAGAATGGTTGTTGGAAATCATGTCATTGCTGCTCAGGGTGTTACAAGATCAAGGATGTCGTAAGTGGTTCTTAGATAATGTAATAACCTTTTACCTGATGTTAGTTTATGAATTTTATATGAATGTAGAGTTTATTCTAGAAGGTAGTTATTTTTATTGGATTAAGTGTATAGTGAAGGGAAAGAGAATATTTTTTTTCATCAAGGTAGTGGGATAAGTGTCTCAATACCCCTCATGAAGGTGTTTTTGACGATTATAATGGTATATCTCCACCTAAGAGTGACTTCTCCTTATTTGAGATAGCTCCGAAGTAGCTCATATATAATGAAAAGCACATGGGACCCATTTCTATGAAGTTAGATTGGGAGTGTAGAATTTTTTTCAAGTTTATATAGTATCAGATCTGTCATAAGAAATAGGGATTTGTATTACTAAATGTCATGACCCCCTCCCACCAAATATTCCCCTCCTGAGCTGGCAATGGTGAAAGCGAGAAAATGAACCCCGATTCCCGCCTCCAGTAGGCCCCGGGGTGGCGACTAGCACCAAGGGTATGAGTTTTCATAAATATGGGAGGCATTACCCTTTTTATTATTTAGTATTGGGAAATAGGATGAGTCAACCACTAAAAAGGAAAAGAACACGTGTATAGAAATAAACCCAAACCAAGCCCACATGCATGTTTAAACAATTTTATAACAAGGTAAAAGTATAAGAATGCTCAATGTACAATACCAAAAGAAAACAAAGGTACAACAACAGAAAAAACTCCAACTATCTGAATAGTAGGGTCCCGCAAAACCCTAGTAGTCCTCCTGGAAAACTGAAAGTAAACTAAGGGTGAGAATACAAGTATACTCAGCAGGGAAACCTAAAGCTCTTGTGCACAAGTGGGGAGACATCCTAATGTCCCGTGAGAACAACAGAAGAACTTAGCAAGGAATTCTATCCACCCAACCTCACCAGCCACACTCACTAAAAACACAATCACAATAGGTAGTAGTATATAAGAACAATTATATTGGGTACCCCACACAATTTCCCTTGAGTTAGCTGCTCTTCCTAACGACTAACATCCTGACGCTGCCACACTCTCCCTGTCCGCACACACCTGGGCCTCACAACCACACATCCTACCCGCACACACGTGGACCTCACAACCACACATCCCGCTCACACACACCTGGGCCTCACAACCATGCATCCCTCCCGCACACACCTGGGCCTCACAACAACACATCCTGCCCGCACACACCTGGGCCTCACAACCAAGCATCCCGCCCGCACACACCTCGGCCTCATCCTGAAGATTCTTGGGAAACAGTAGAACTTTCCTAAAGAGTCTTGGGCTAAAACCATCCCAATCAAAACCTACCCGAAGAGGCTTAGGTGTAAGGTCGCCTCAAGCCATCACATCCTAGGGGAGAAGGAGCAGGAAAAAGCTAGTAACTAAGGGAAAAACACCCTCTCCAATGAAATGGGAGTATTTGAAACTAAGTGATCAACATGGGTGGGGTGAAATAAAACACAAAAGATACAGATATATATATACCAACCACACAACCCAACCTAAGGCTTCTAAACAGAGAAACTGAGCACGTGCCTCGACACTTCTACTACGAATCATGCATACAAAAAACAACCCCAACCCTATTTAGGTTTTCACATTTCAGAAGAAATAAGTTTATCAGTTCCTTAACTACAGGGAAACTATTCTAAACTAACCACATCGATAGTTCATGAAACATATCCCTTCCATCGAAAAATCAAGTTAGGAAAAAAGAAGCAGCACAACAAAAACCCTTCTTATCTAACAACCAACCCTATTGATTATTAATCTTGTTACATTACCATGACCCGCCATTCATTAAATCTTCCACTTTTATTTATTATTCACAACCCACTGTTCGTTCACAAATAATCCCATCCATGCGGCCCCGCTTCCAAACACCATAACCACAACACACTGAAACCCGTACATCAGCATCCCTTTAACACCCTTATCTCAACCCCGCTGCCCATTACGAACATAGAATTCACACTGACCCACAACTAAGTCAACCGCAACCCCGCTGCTCACCCGATCCACAACAACCCACAAACACCCCCATCACATGCCATGTATCAAAGAAAACACCCACATGTTCATTATTCCATTTTGTTCAACCGGGGTGATCACACAAGAGTTCCATATTTTAAACAGCGAAATTTATGTGATTAACCAATTTCCACATTCCACAAATTTTGCATCCATAAGAAAATCCAGAAGGAGAGGGAAACATTTAATTGCGTAAGAAAAGGCCCCCAACGACCAAGATTTTCAGTAGGCAGAATCTCATTCAATTCAGAACATAATATCACATGATATAAATAATGTAACTGCATTCACAAACTTCCCATCCCCATTATATATGCCATTTATTATCATTATTTATTGGTTCAAACATATATCATGAAAACAAGTGGATACCCACCCTGCATGATGCACAAAAGAAAGAGACAAAGGTAAGATCCCTACCTCAACAGGTTCCTATCGCAACGCTCCCCCGAATCAACTTTAGAAGACGTCTGTCGGCATCCGTCACTTATGTCGGGTCCCAAAAAAACATCCTCAGGTGGAAGTAGGAAAGGAAAGGCTGAAGGAAAGACAACAGATCCAAACTCGGATGTTCCGCCTCATCATTAAGATCCCGTGGCCGCTGATGGATCGTAAATTGGAGCTCGGACAGAGAATTTATGGAAGAAAGACCCTTCGAGTCTCTTGGGAGAACTCTGCTTAGAGGAAAGGGGAGGCGAGGGGTGAGTTTAAAGGAGGAGGGTACCCCTCCTTATATAGGCAAGAAAAGAAAAAGTACACGGCGTGTATTTTATGGTACACGGAGTGTACTCCGTGATTTTACACGGTCTCCACACGGCTTCCAACACGACACCGCGACCGTTGACTAGTCAACACATGGTTTGAGGGTAACACATACATGGGGAAGGACTAAAAGGTGTTTAGATTGGATACACAACTTGTACTCATTTATTGCACACGGCAAGGACATAGCTCCAACATGGTACACGACCATCGACTGGTAATGCGTACGCGGGGAAGGACTACACGGCGTGTAGTACTGGACACACGGCGTGTACCCATTTACTTCACACGACGAAGACACGGCCTGCAACACGGGGTATACCCAGCAAGGGGGTACACAGCGTGTACTCAAACTACACGGCGTGTAGTTTCAAAATTCTGGAAAGTGTGGGGAAAGTCCATTTTACCCTCCAGAACACTTCGTGGCCTTTTTTGACAAAGGAATGGGCTGGAGAGGTCCAGACCATTACATCAGATACCTCATAAAACATTCTCATCACCGAGAATTCAAAAACCAACCCATAGGAACCCAATAAGATACCTCTTAGGGTTCTCGTTATAACAGGAACCCAACCAACAACCCTAATTACAGGTGTTAGGAATTTCCTCTCCTATGTCAAGATATTTTCCTCTTTAGGCTGCACTGACTCGCCTGCACAGGTTTAATCGCATCCTCATTAATGCATCTTGATTAAGGATTGGGCCTTCCCACTTCCGTATATTAGGATTTTCCAACTTACACTGCCCCCAACACCGCACAACCAACACACTGCCCGAACATGTGGTTTGGGGAAACTACATCTCCTATGTCAAGATATTATCCGCTTTGGGAGGCAATGACTCGCCTACACATGTTTAATCGCATCCGCATTAATGTGTCTCGATTAAGGAACATGTTTTCCCCTTTTTCCCACACATCTGAACATGCTACACACTTCCAGAGAACAAGGAAACAAAAGGTCTCGCAACCTGACAATCCAAACATTCCATAAATCAAAGGTACATAGTACAACATCAACACAAAGCTCAGAATAACAAGGGAAAAGCACAAGTCAAAACAACTCCGGGTACTGAGCGTGCATCTGGGTCTCCCACTCCCATGTGCTCTCCTCGAGGCCTCCATGCCTCCACAACACACGAACCAATAGAATGGTTCATCCACGGAGAACATTCTCTTTACAATCCTCGATTCTGACTGGTCGTTCCTCAAAGGCCGCATCATCTCCCATATCTAGCTCTCCCCAGTCGATAACGTGGGAGTCATCGTGTAAGTACCGATGAAGCTGAGAGACGTAGAAGACATCAGGAACCTTCTCCAACTGAGGTGGCAGGGCCAGCTGATATGCCACCTCGCCGACTCACCTCAGCACCTCAAATGGTCTGATGAACCTAGTTGAGAGCTTGCTCCCTTTCCCAAACCTCCTCTGCCCCCGTCATGGGGAAACCATAAAAAACACATGATCTCCCACCTCGAACTCCAAGGGCCTTCTCCGACGATCAACATATGAATTCTGTCGGTCCTGAGCTGCTTTCATCCTCTCACATACAAGCTGTACTTTCTCTATAGTGCTCTGTACTACCTCTGGCCCAATAGAACCTATCTCACCAACCTCTGCCCAGCAAATGGGTGATCGACATGGCCTTCCATAAAAATCCTCAAATGGTGCCATGCCAATAGTAGTGTGGAAGCTGTTGTTGTAGGAAAACTCTAATAAAGGAAAGTGTCATACCCATGATCCTCTGAAATCCAGAACGCATGCTTGCAGCATGTCCTCCAACGTCTGGATAGTCCGCTCCGTCTTCCCATCGATCTGAGGGTGGAAAGCAGTGCTAAGGCATAGCTGGGTCCCAAAATAATGATGAAACTCCCTCCAGAATCGTGAGGTAAACCGAGTATCCCGGTCTGAGATGATAGTCTTTGAGACTCCATGCAACCACACAACCTTGTCTACATACCTCTGTGCTAAGGTACTCACCGGCCCTGACTCCTTAATTGCTAAGAAGTGAGTTGATTTCGTCAGTCGATCCACCACTACCCAGATATCATCATAACCACCATGAGCTCTGGGTAGTCCTGTGACGAAGTCCATTGAGATGTCATCCCATATCCACTCGGGGAAATCTAAAGGATGCAACAAACCACTGGGAACACGGTGTTGAGCCTTAACTTGCTGACACACTAGGAATTTAGCCACAAACTCCGCCACTGCCCGTTTCAACACGGGACACCAAAAATGATCCCTCATGCCTCGGTACATTTTTGAAACTCTTGTATGTACCGCCAAGGATGAGCTATGGAACTCACGGAGAACTCCCTCATGCATCACCTCTGGAACAAACAACCTTCCATGGAAAAGCATCCGATGTCGGCTGTCCTCTGACCATCCTTCTGGAGCGTTCCCCTGATCAACACGACCCCGCATAACTTCTTCCTCGGAGTCCTCCCACTGAGACTCTTCCACCTACTGCAACAAGGAGGACTGTACCATCATCTGAAACAAATAGCCTCTCACACCTTCTACCCTTGCATCCAAGTGCTAGGCAACCAACTCTCCCATCGCCTTCCAAGTATCAGTAGATTCCCGAACTACTTCCTGATGCGACTTCCTGTTCAGGGAATCATCCACAACATTTCCCTTACCTTCAGTGTAAGAGATCTCAAAGTCATAGTCTTGGAGAAACTCGACCCATCTCCACTGCCGTAAGTTCAGGTCACGCTAGGAGAAGATATAACGCAGGCTCTTGTGATCTGCGAAGACAAAAAAGCGCTCCCCAAAGAGGTAATGTCGCCACAACTTCAGTGCGAACACTACTGCTTCAAGCTCTAGGTCATGGGTGGCATAGTTACGATCGTGAGGGCGTAACTTCCTAGACCCATAAAAGATAACTCCCTTCTTCTGCATCAGCACACACCCCAGACCAAGGCCAGAAGCATCACAAAACACCTCATACAATAACCCTTCCTTTGGAAACCTGAGTACGGGTGCACCGACCAACTTCTCCTTTAGGTAGTCGAAAGCTTTCTGGCACTGATCGCTGCATTGGAAGACCTGGTTCTTCCTCGTCAAAGCTGTCAATGGAGAAGCAACTCGAGAGAAGTCCGAAAGGAACCTATGATATTAACCTACTAACCCCAGGAAACTACGAACTTCTGCCACGCTCTTGGGTGCCGCCCAAGAAACAACTGCCTACACCTTCGACGGGTCCACTGACACTCCATGCTGAGGTACCACGTGCCCAAGGAAGTGTACTTATTGTGTCAAGAACTTACACTTCGACAATTTCCCATAAAGCTGGTGGTGTTGAAGGACCTCCAAGACAGCCCTAAGATGCTCAACGTGCTCCTCCTATGATCTTGAGTAGATCAGGATGTCATCGATAAACACAATGAAGAACCAGTCCATAAACTCTCGGAAGAAAAAGTTCATAAGCCCCATGAACACAGCTGGTGCATTCGTAACTCCAAACGTCATTACTGAAAACTCGAAGTTCCCATACCGGAACCTGAAAGCAGTCTTCGAGATGTCACTGTCTTTTACCCTCAACTGATGATATCCAGATCATAGATCAATCTTGGAAAACCAACCTGCTCTCTTCAGTTGGTCGAAGAGATCATCTATCCTTGGAAGGGGGTAGTGGTTCTTGACCGCTACCTGGTTCAACCTTCGGTAGTCTATAAATATCCTGAGACCACCATCTGCCTTCTTCATGAACAAAACTGGAGAACCCCATGGCGATACGCTGGTTCGAACAGAAAACCTTCTCCATCAGATCATAAATCTGAATTCGCAACTCCCGCAACTCTGAAGGTGCCATCCGATATGGGGCCATCGAAATCGGAAGGGCACCAGGCTGTAAGTCTATCCCGAACTCAACGTCACATCAGGGGGGTAGAGTCACAACCTTCCCAGGAAAAACATTGAGGAACTCCCCAACAACCTCTGGGATATCCATCATCTCTGTATCAGCTGGAACCACTGATAACCCACCTAACATAGAAAGGAGAGGCTCCACCCACCAGCTTCCTACCTAATAGCTCATCTCGCCAACAAAAGATACGCGCTGCACATCCATGTTGGAGAACACGACTCTTCTCCGGAAGCAGTCGATAATGGAACTAATAGAAACTAACTAGTCAATGCCTAAGATGACATCGTATGGCTGCATCTGTAACAGAAGAAGGTACCCACTAGATCGATGTGGTCCCAACGTTAGCCCACATCCCCAGAAAACACAAGATACACTGGTCTGGCCTCCAACTAGTGTACTCAGCACCAGTGGTACGGAAAGTCTCTCTACGTCTAGTCCCAAAGAACGAGCTAGTCTAGGTGAATCAAAGGAGTATGAAGCTCTCGAATCAAACAAAGCAGAAACATGAGTGCTGAGCAAACAAATCGTACCTCACACAACCTCTGGTCCTACCGGAGCTACCAACTCTGCTGCGTGCAACTGTCCACGCCCAACTCCTCTGCATCTCTGATGTCGTCCACCTCCCCAACCATGCCCTGGTTGAGGTCCCTGAGGAGCACCCTGAGGTTGGCCTCCTCCCACAAAGTCTGCCATCGGAGGAGCACGGTTCTGCTACTGCTGGAAGGGCCTCGCCGGAAACTGGTGCTGCTGAGGTGGGCGCTGAACCTACCCACATCCACCGTACTGAGCTCAGGTCGGGCACCGAATCTGAACGTGCCCAAAACCTCCACAAGAAAAAAACATCGGTCATGGGCTTGTGAAAAAGGGACGAGGACCCGAAGATCTGAATTGGAACTGTTGGGGCCTGCTCCCCACTAGCCTGAACCGGGAAGGTCCCATCGCAGGAGACCTGCTGCTAACTGCCTTCCCCTACGACATGCCTGATTGGATCCCCTCTTGGGTTGCACCTCCCAGCGAGTGCATAATCTCTACAACCTATTACTTCTTCTATACCGCCATGTACGTTGGAAGGGTGAAGGTGGTGACAGCTTACTGAAGGGAAGGACGAAGCGCCTCCTCCAAATGTCTCGCCCGAGACTCCTCATCCGGAAATAGATCCAGAGAAAAGCACAGGAGATCCTTGAACTTGATCCCCAACTCTCATACTGAAATACTCCCCTTCAGAATAGAGAGTAACTCCTGTCGCTTCTCCTCCTTGATCATGGAAGAAAGGAATTACTCTCATAATTCCTTTTCAAAGTCAGCCCATGGAACCTCTGCCTCTATCCTCTCTCCGAGGTAGAGAGTCCACCACTGCCGTGCCGCACCTCTCAGCTGACTGACTGCTAGGGGGACCCAATACTCCCTCAAATCACGGATCAAGGTAAAAGTGATCCCTAACTCCTCAAGCCACCCCTCTGTCTCCGTATCTATAGTAATACCTTCGTACTTCTTGAGAGTCTGCCGTTGGAAAGAATGAAGAGTCTTTTGCCACTGGCTATCTTCCTCCTCTCGGTCAATCCTCAACTGATCGACCGCCTGAATCTGCTGGGCCTCGGCCGTCTGAGTCTCCTAGGGACGACGTCCAGGTGCCATAGCTGTACGGTAAACAAGGATCACCTAAGCTCAAGTAGTAAAGAAAAACTCAAGGTTTTATTTTATCATTTTATTCCAATTTCTTTCCCCAAACACCCAAATCAAGTAAAAAACAATCATGATGATGCATGTACCTTACCTAGGGTCTCTACCCTGCAATCAATGTAGCCTCACTTGGTCGTTCGGTAGGCTCAGAGTCCTTGCATCGGATCACGAGGGGCCCTAAAATCCCGTGTCCTAGTCGTTCTTCCCTGGCCTATGTCACACACCAAGATTAACTTACATTGTCTCCCTACCATCCCATGCAATCCTCACTGTTCCTAACTCTAGACTCCATCCTATCTCTCAACCATCACCTCTGATACCATTCTGTCACGACCCTCTCCCACCAAAGATGCCCCTCCTAAGCTGGCAATGGTGAAAGGGAGATAATGACCCCCGAGTCCCGCCTCCAGTAGGCCCCGGGGTGGCGACTAGCACCAAGGGTACGAGTTTTCCCAAATATGGGAGGCATTACCCTTTTTATTATTTAGGATCAGGAAATAGGATGAGTCAACCACCAAAAAGGAAAAGAACAAGTGTGTAGAAAGAAACCCAAACCAATCCCACATGCATGTTTAAATAATTTTATAACAAGGTACAAGTATAAGAAAGCTCAATGTACTATACCAAAAGAAAAAAAGGTACATCAATAGAAAAAACTCCAACTGTCCGACTAGTAGGGTCCCGCATGGCCCTAGTAGTCCTCCTGGAAACCTGAAAGTAAACGTAGGGTGAGCATACAAGTATACTCATTAGGGAAACCTAAATCTCTCATGCACAAGTGGGGAGACATCCTAATGTCCCATGCGAACAACAGAAGAACTTAGCAAGGAATTCTATCCACCCAACCTCACCAGCCACACTCACCAAAAAAAAAAATCACAACAGGTAGTAGTATATAAGAACAATTGTATTGGATACCCCGCACCATTTCCCTTGAGTTAGCTGCTCTTCCTAACGATGAACATCCTGACGCCGCCACACTCTCCACGCCCGCACACACCTGGGCCTCACAACCACGCATCCCGCCCGCATACACCTGGGCCTCATCCCGAAGATTCTTGGGAAACAGTAGAACCTTCCCTAAGATTCTTGGGCTAAAACCATCCCAATCAAAACCTACGTGAAGAGTCTTAGGTGTAAGGTCACCTCAAGCCATCCAAGCCTAGGGGAGAAGGAGCATGAAGGAGCTAGTAACTAAGGGAAAAACACCCTCTCCCATGAAATGGGAGTGTTCGACACTAAGTGATCAACATGGGTGGGGTGCGATAAAACACAAAAGATACAGATATATATACCAACCACACAACCCAACATAAGGCTTCTAAACAGAGAAACTGAGCACGTGCCTCGACACTGCTACTACGAATCATGCATACAACAAACAACCCTAACCCTATTTAGGTTTTCACATTTCAGTAGAAATTAGTTTATTAGTTCCTTAACTATTGGGAAACTATTCACAACTAACCACATCGATCGTTCGTGAAACATATCCCTGCCATCCACAAATCAAGTTTGGAAAACACAAGCAGCACAACAAAAACCCTTCTTATCAACCAACCAACCCAATTGATTATTAATCTAGTTAAATTACCATGACCCACCATTCATTAACTCTTCCACTTTTATTTATTATTCACAACCCACTGTTCGTTCACAAACAAGCCCATCCCTGCGGCCCCGCGGCCAAACACTATAACCACAACACACCGAAACCCATACATCAATATCCCTTTAACACCCTTATCGTAGCCCCGATGACCATTACTAACATAGCATTCACACCAACCCACAACCAAGTCAACCGCAGCCTCGATGCTCACCCTATCCACAATAACCCACAAACACCCCCATCACATGCCACGTACCGAAGACAACAACCACATGTTCATTATTCCATTTTGTTCAACTGGGGTGATCACACAAGGGTTCCAGATTTTAAACAGCAAACTTTATGTGATTAACAAATTTACACATTCCACAAATTTTTCATCCATAAGAAAATCCAGAAGGAGAGGGAAACATTTAATTACGTTAGCAAAGGCCCCCAACGACCAAGATTTTTAGTAGGCAGAAGCTCATTCAATTCACAACATAATATCACAGGATATAAATAATGTAACTGCATTCACAAACTTCCCATCCCTGTTATATAAGCCATTTATTATCTTTATTTATTGGTTCAACCGTATATCACGAAAACAAGAGGATACCCACCCTGAATGATGCACAAAAGAGATAGACAAAGGTAAGATCCTTACCTCAATAGGTTCCGATCGCAACGCTCCCCCGGATCAACCTTAGAAGACGTCCGTCGGCGTCCTTCACTTCTGTCGGGTCCCGGAAAATCCTCCTCGGGTGGAAGTCGGAATGGAAAGGCTGAAGGAAAGACAACATATCCAATCTCAGAAGTTCCGCCTCATCATTATGATCCTGTGGCCTCTAACAGATCATAAATCGGAGCTCATAAGGAGAAGTTATGGAAGAAAGAGCCTTCGATTCTCTTGGGAGAACTCTGCTCAGAGGAAAGGGGAGGAGAGGGGTGAGTTGAAAGGAGGAGGGGACCCCTCCTTTTATAGGCAGAAGAAGCAAAAGTACACGGCATGTATTTTATGGTACATGGCGTGTACTCGGTGATTTCACACGATCTCCACATGGCTTCCAACACGGCGCCGCGACCATTGACTGGTCAACACAGGGATGGAGGGTAACACATACACGGGGAAGGAATACATTACCTGTAGATTGGACACACGACATGTACTCATTTATTGAACATCGTAAGGACACGACTCCAACGCGGTACATGACCATCGACTGGTAACGCGTACGCGGGGAAGGACTACACGGCGTGTAGTACTGGACACACATAGTGTACCGATTTACTTCACAAGATGAAGACACGGCCTGCAACACGGGGTATACCCGGCAAGGGGGTACACGACGTGTACTCAAACTACACGGCGTGTAGTTTCAAAATTCTGGAAAGTGTGGGGAAAGTCCATTTTACCCTCCAGAACACTTCGTGGCCTTTTTTTGACAAAGGAATGGGCCGGAGAGGTCCGGCCCATTACAATAAAGTATCATGATGTCTATTTTATTTAAGTTTCAAAAAATTGAATTTAGTTAAATATATGTAGATACCTTTCTTTGAACATAAATGAAATGATCAACCCTTCTTGGAAAAATATTTACGTATTTTATCCAAGGTTAATCTTAGCCATGTTGAAAGAAAAATGTTGTGTTAGTGAAGTCAATGAAGCTATTTCTGAGTAAAGTGGGATTTGACTAGGAAAATAGATCTGTTAAAGGATAAAGATCAATTGGAACCCATGGAATAAATAATGGTTTGGGTATGATGATAAGATTCATGACAAGTTCAATATACTGTATCATGAAACTAGGACAAAGAATATGGTTGATCCAGATCTAGAAAAAGATGATGAAGATATTTACTCTTTTGATGTGGAAGAAGATCCTTCCACACCAGTCAGAGATCAAGGGTCACATATCGATAATAGAATTGATCTTGACACCACTGAATCCCGCAATGATTTTTCTTTTGGACATTTATGTTCACCAGATGGTTCACCATTTGATTAACCGACACATAACAGTAATTGAGAAAAGGAGGCATAAGTCTTAGGCAGTGTATAGTATGTTAGAAATTATGTTAGCTCTAGAGATCAATCAGTATAAGAAGAAGATGATACAGAATAATAATCTAGTAGTGATAAATGAGGCAGTGGCAGTGACAGTTGTAGTGAAAAGGAACAAGGTGAAGAATATGTTGAAACAAATGGAAGTGAAGAGCATGCCTCATGAAATTATGATGATGGTGAAAGATAAAGTAAAGGTTGTGAAAGTGATGGTGAACATCATGAGGATGATCAGGGTAGATATGTAAAAATAGTTGATGCTTTGGTTCCTTATTTTCTTGTACACCCTTCTATAGTTGGTGTTAGAGAAAGTGAAAATGATGATATTTATTATGATGTGGAAGTTAAAATGATCCTTTCACCTAAATTATAAAATGAAATATAGAGACCTCATGTTGAGGAGGAGCTTCAAGATAGAAGAGATCAAGTTGAGAGGGAGCCTCATGAAAGGAGAGATCAAGATGAGGGGGAGCATCAAGCTGGAAGAGTGAGACTTCACACTCTCACCCATATGGATGATGATGTTATGCCTTTAGGGGAAAGGCATCCCGGATATGTAGCACTCATTTTGGACTATGAAGAATTAGATAATGAGGTGTTTACACCTATTTCCAAATAATCAGTAGGTGAGACCCTTCCTAGTGACTCTGTCACTAAAGTAGTATTTGAATGGTTTAAGGATGAAATACGTTCATGGGTGAGTTTATTATTCAAATATCAAATGTCCCTTAATATTCAAAAAGATAGAATGGAAAACACTCTGATGAATAATGAAGAACACCCTCTAAAATATTCAATAGAATAGATGAAGTTGTCTGTGTAAGATGCTCCTACTCCAGTTCAGATAGTTCGTGTGAAGGAGGCTGATGCAGTCAAAATTATAAAAAAAATTATAATTGAAATTAAACCATACATAGTCATAAATCTTTTAAAAAATGATGAAAACACCACAAAAAAGAGAAAATAAATGATTTTACTTGTCTCTAGCATAAAAAATTAGAACATAGAGTATATAGTCTATTTAGAGATGGTTCTAAAATCATTAAAGACTTATAACTCATCTACTACTATTTCTTCCACCTATGTCCTTTCATCTTAGCCATTGGACATTTAGGTAGTTAGAAATGTTGTAATTGAATAACTTTAATCTCTATTTGATTCTTCTATATTGGACAGTCTTTCAAAAATGGAGACGAATAATGACTATGTTCAGTGAGGCTCTATTCTAAGAGTACTGAGACTTCCAATGGTCAAATTATAGAGAAGGTGGATTATTATTTTAATAATATTATTACCAATCATCAAATGAACTTCCTTTTTAAATTTTTGACAGATAATTTGACCTTTCCTCTAGTGACCAGAGTCTTCAAATACCATGTATAGAAATAGGAGTACTTCCCACCTCTTCTTGATATGTTCATGGAGAATAAAGATAACTTTGTGAAAGTAATGTAGTATGGTGCTGAAATAATTGAGTACTTAATCAAGATATTGAATTCATACCTTCGTGTGTAGAGTGAAGCTATTGGGGTTCCTACTGCTGCAACAATTAGATATACTTGATTAGTTCCTCCACATCAGATGACAATTTCACAGGCTTTCAGTCAGATTCGACTAGTGATCCAAGAGTAGACTCAATATCTTGTGTTATCACATCACAAACCAATCCTTTCACCTAATGTTCTAGAAGGATTCATCTTTCCTCCTCTCAATATTCTTTCAGACCCCTAACTTCTATGCCACCAACTACTATTCCTTGAAAAGATCTATCTAAGAAAGGGAAGGAAACTCATGATCCTGAGTAGTAGTGTAGATAACTCTCTGATAGGGATGATTGGATTTCATTAGTTGTCTTTACAAATAAATTTTAATATCATATACTTCATTGATTAATGAAATGCAGTGATCCATCTTTTCATATATCTGTTTTATATCTACTATTATCTAATACATCTTATTCCTTTGACATTTGTTTCATTCTTACCTTATTTCTTTGATTCCATTTCATTAGTTATTTTATACATTACTACCCTTCCACTTTTTGATAATCCCAAAAGGGAGAGAATAATTTTCGATTACCATATTTATTTTATTTATGATACCACTCTTATGTATTTTATTTTCTTTAACTCTCATTACATATTTGAAGAAAATGTATTATTTTTTGATACAATTATTTTTGTTTCCTTTGATACCATTACAATTTACTTTACCTTGGAGCCTTATCTATATATTGAGAAAATTCATCAGTAACGGGAGATGATAAGAAGAGTGATTATATTACAATTCAAATGATTTTAATTTTTAATGCCATTATTTGAGATCATCAATATGGGGAGATTATTGACCCATAGAATATTGTTGTCTACCCTCTCTGGTTTTAATAATCACAAATCATTTCAACTCTTATTAATCATGTCTAACAATTTCAATTAATTTTATTTATGATTAAATATGTGTAATTATGATTATCTATGATCACATATAAGATGAAACCATTCTAATAATATTTATGTTGTATGATTGTCCAAGAAAAAATATATTTATCTGTATAATAGGCTAACACCAACAGAAGAGATGAGACACTGATAGTTCAACCGAGTCACTAATATTGCAAATTGACTCACGGATAAATGACTCACTAAAAATAAAATTGGCCCACTGACAAACGGACTATCTCATTGAAATTTAAAATGGGTCACCAACTATAAAGTTGACTTATCGACACATGGTTCTAGCGATGCATGGTGCTACCGACACAAGGACTCACTGATGCATGGACAAACCAATAGAAGTAGACCCCGATAGAATAAGACACTGATACTGCTAGAAAGACTCGCCAATGCAATGAGTCCCCAATTGAAGGAGATACCGAAATGGGAATCACCAAAAAAATTGTTCAAATGATTTTTTATATAATATTATTTATAACAATCACATTTTGAGTGTTTTAAGGTGACTAATTAAATTAATTCTTTTTGTAGACACCTTTAACGTGGAAGTCTAAAATAAAAGGTACATCACCTACATCAAACATGAAAATTGTCAATCTACAAGAATATAAATGAAAATGGCTCGATATGAAAGATATATACAAAGTGGTTCATGAAGGATATAGAAAAGAAAATACACATAGAAAAACAAGTAGAACCACATGAGAAATATATAGAATGGAAGAAAACACAAGGAACTCATCATTACGGCTTGTTGTGATCCATAGAAAAACTATTCATAAAATTTCAATCATCTCTACTACATCCAACTAATCATAAGGAGAAGAACATCTCATTTTCCTAGAATATTTGAACCAGTTCTCCATGACAATCTGACACATCAAAGATTCCAGAGCTGAACTGTAGAAGAGGACTCCAGCTTCAACTCTGATATATCAAAGAGTCTATAGTTGAAAAACATACCACACATATACTTCTAAATCCTATCTAATATTTATTCCTCTATAGTGTTCCATTTTATTACATTTTCAAATAGTTTTTAAATCTGTCTATAAAACACACACTATCTCTAGAACTGAACTGAAGGATACTAGATATCAAAAATAAACTATCTCTTTACATTTGTTTATCCCACAAATAACTTTGTAAGAGGTCTTGTGTGACCTGGTTGTATTTTATTACTTCATAAAACATAATTAGATGTCTGGTGACATTGAAAGTTATAAAATGTTGGGTAAACCCTCATCCAGTGTGTGGATCAAAACCTTTAGCTATATATATTTCTTGGTGGAATATGATCACCAAGTGGATAGGACAAAGTATCATCTTGAGACTGAACCTATTGTTTTATACGAAATGTTTTTCCAAATATAGTTTTCTTTATTCTTACCTGTATTTTAGAAAAACAGAATTTCACATTGATAGTTAGTCTTAACTAGTGTTTATAACTCTTTTGACTTATTAGATTTGTTCCAAAAGTTATAACAATATTTCATATTTTTACAGTTGATAAATAATCAATCTTTTGGGAAATTAGTTGAAAAGTTATACTATTATAAATTCATTACATTGACTAACAGACATGTTTTTTTTCTAAATGGGGGATCTTTAGAAAAAATTAACATAAATTATTTTAGGATCTCAATTCACCCGCCTCTTGAGTGTCCTACTATGATTGAAAATATCATGCAGTAAATAGTGTATGTTGTGTGTAAGAAAAACCAATCCCAATGGGATCCCACCGTATAGTAGGTGGAAGTCGTTGAAAATAAAATTCATTATTTATAGTTTGAAACACAATTGGTAAATATATTTTTCATCTATAGTCATATTCAATGTCAACATCCCATTAATAAATATTTAAAAAATTTAAATTTGTTTTCCTTATGATACAACAATTAGTCTGAAATTTTCAAGACAACTTATGCCACCTTTAGTAAAAAATTAATTTAGAAAAAATTCCAATTGTCAATTTATATACATCATTTCAAAGATATGTAAATGGACATTAAAAAACATGATAAATGTAAAAATGAGAAAAAATATTGAAGTCCTACATCAACAATAAAATAAAATCATACATTGTATCATAGATCTCAATGGAACTATGTATGATAAGAATACGTACTTATGTTGCATACATTTTACAAGACACCAAACTAGCATTCAACTATCATTGAATCATGGAAACTCAACACTAGAACTAAAAAATAAATAGTGGACACTAATATTTTGTGACTATAAATTATTTTACAAATAAAGACCCCCCACTCAGTGTCTACTGTAACCATGAATGTATTAATTAGAGGTGAATAATCAATATCTCACATTATTAATATATCAGTAGAAATATCACATCACCTCCAATTACCTAATAGGGAATACTCCCAATCACATCATCTATTACAAAAAAAAATCAATATCCCCCTCAAGTTTATAATATATATTAATCATTGAAAAATATAGGATCAAAAGGGTTTAACACACCCACACAATATGAAACCCATTTAAAAGTTCCATATAATAATTCTTGAAAACTAACACAGGATTCATTGACAATCATTTCCATTGAAATAAAAATATAAGACATATTAAAAAGACATACCCTTAAAAAAAATCCAAAAAAAATAATAAACCCAATATGACTTTAATAAGCATCTTAATTGCTTTGAAATTATCTTTTAGTTTATCTCGTTACCGAAACATCGATAAATAACATTAAGAATAATATTTTAGTTAATAAAAATCATTTAAAAAAATCTAAGACACATAAATATCAAAAAAATCCTTTAAAAACTGAAAACAGATAAAATTAAATTTATTAAAAATTATAAATCACATTAAAACATTTATAAAACTCATTGTAATAATATAATTTCATTCGAATTTGATAGAAAACCACTTTAAAGTAGTAGGAACAAAATTAAATGCTAAACAAAAAATTACATAAAAACACCAACCTAGATTAAATTAAAATCAATCTAGGAGAAAATTCTATTAATAGACAATGGTCTATAAAACTAGAAGAGACCCCACATATGCCCAATCCTGAACCCATTACTAAATAAGCCATTCTGAGCCCTAAATTCAACTATAGAGACCCCTAGGGTGTTGAAAGCGGCTATAAAATCCTTGAATTTGATGAAAGTGACTACCACCTATACTATTGAATGGGTTTTCCTCATTTATGATTCATAATATAGATCATTTCTATTGTAATATGTGTATGAATATTTTTTTTTCAATTAATGAACCATAAAGAGATAAAATTTTTGTGTTCCATCTGATGGAACTCGAGCCGTTATGTATCGCTGATCATATTTATTAATGATGAGTGTTGAGGATGGTTATATAAAGTGGGTGAAAACTTCTCCTTTTTGGTGAGAGATATTTTTTTTTATCAAATTTCAAAACATTACTCTCCTAAATTATTTTTATTAGTCTCATTGATGGAATTATCACACCATTAATCTTTTGAGTATTCTCATAATGTCTTTATGGATCCAGTAGATGGGTTTGATTTTCTCTATCAAAATTATCTTCTTCATGAATGTCTGTTCATCATTCTCATTTATGGTTTTATCATCGATTCATATTTTTTGTATACTAACAAAGAGTTTATGGATCTATTACATAGTGTTCTTCATATGTGGTAGAAATCATTTGTTTACCTGTTTAGTGATATTTATCCTAAATTCTATTTTTGATGAGATTAAAAAATCTAATACAATGAATGAATACTAGGTATTCCATTTTAATGCACTGAAATAAACCAATAACTTTGAGTGGGAGATCTATAATATCATCTATGTGCCTCCATATATGAAAGAGGTTCTTGACTAGTAGTGATGGTCCAAATTATATTAGTTGGGATACTGCACCCTAAGTATCATACCATATCCTTATAATAATCATAAAAAATAATATAATAATCATTGTAACCTATTGTAGACTCATTAATATTAATATAATTACACATAGAATATAAGTCATAAATATAAATAAATTTACTTTCTAATTTGGAATGAAAAACCGATATAATAAGTGAAAGTCAATAAATAATGAAATAATGCATTTTCATACAGATTAAGTCTAGGTTCCATAACTCCCTCCATTCCCCTCAGCTAAACCATTTTCCATTGGAACCATTCCATTATCTGGATCCTTATACGTGATGTATGAATTCAGATCAATATGGTTTTGTTGGGTGCGAGTAATAAAACGTGTAGGAAACCATGATTGTGTCATTCACACATGTGTATAGGTATAAAAAAAATATTCCATGACGAAAATAAATGTGAATGAAATCATAATCTATAAAAAACTAAGAAATCATATAATAAACAAGCCACCATGAGCCACAGTCATACATTTCTCAGATCCATTCCAGAAGGAACATCATGATATCAGAAATAAAATAGAACTATCCACAAGTATAATATACTAATTACGTATAATCCTCAATAAATCATGTTAACATGATACTCAAAATCCTCTAGGAATCAGGTAAATCATGTTACTCATCATCAATTATGAATTTAGTGATCAGGGTACACAGTAACCACTATAAATTCAGTAAAAATTCTAGTTGGAGTCTACTAATAATCAAGGGAATCACATGAAATCCATACAGCATCATCATATCCCTAAACTATGCCCATGTAAATCCTCTCCATCTTTTCAAGTTGTTCACAATCCCCCTTCATTAGATAACCATGTCACGATATTCCACATATTCCAAGTATCATGAACAATTCCTCTAAAGGCATGGTAATACACATAAAATGGTAATGCATACAATGGAATTAATAACATATCATCACTAGAAAATAGTATCAAAATACGAAACATTTGATCAATATCAAACATGATCAAACATCCTCCATACAAAATAATAAAAACAATTATAAAAAACATGTCTCATAGGCTACTCACGTACCCACACACAATCATAATCAAGAAATATCATCAATGTAATCTAACATAAGAAACATACCAAGGTAAGATTCGAATACAAATCCTCAAATGTAAAGGAACATCCTACCTTAAGGTTTTATATTAAGAACTCCAATGTTCAAAAAGTATTAATGTTCAAACCATGTCACAGAGCCTCATAGAACTTGCTTGTAAATCAATGATACCTAATTTGGGTTCTTTTTCATCAAGAATGAGGTTTAGAAAAGTGACTCAATCAGATTCTATATCAAGAAAGGTGGTACTTGAATCACATAGAATAGGGATTCCATCAATGGAACCAATTATGAGGAATTTCAAAGTAGTGGACACAATTCAGTTGATTCATTATTTATTGGGGAATGGATCATGAAATCCTCATCGATTATAGAAGAGAAAATTAACTCAAGATAGTGAGAATTTATCCATCATCAATCCATTAATGTAAAATAGATTCACTATTATAATCAATAAGAAGTGGATCCTAAGATGATCGATCTATATAAATATAAAAAAATATCCACTGTTCACAAGGACATTAGAATTGGTAAAAAAAGATGTTGTGGTTATATAGAAACCACCACCGATATAGAAATGATTTCTGTGTACATACTTATTTATCATTGGAATTCATAGATCTAGAATTATTATTCCAATATTATGAATCATCAAAAGACAAAAGAGGTAGATAAAGGAAAAATATGAATACTGGACTGTTTTACAACTAATAACTCAATTATAGTTCTTCAGAACACTTAGATTAACATGAATCGAACTTTAGGGGAGAGTAATTCACTAAGGATGGCTAGAGGATTCATAAAAATAATGAGATCTTATGATAAATATAATTATTGGTAAAAATAGACTATAAATGATTGTTGATGATGATTTTAGATCATTACATTCGCATGTTCATAGTTTTGCTACTTGGTTTAATAATCCATGTCGTAGCCATAAGAACTCCATAGGATTTTAGGAAAGCTATATAGTTTTGCCTCATTGTTTATTAAACCATGTTAAAATCATGATGTTTTCCACTAAATCATAAACATTGTTTTCCAAGTGATTGCACTTTTTTTTTCAAAACCATTCAACACCCTTAAGCCTCTAATAATTTTTTTGTAGTTCCATATATAATCCATACAATTTATGAATACCATGAAAAAACTGTGAACGCTTAAAAAGGCCACAATAAAATTCATAAACCATTCATTACCCTTACAAATCATCCAAAAATAATTCATATCTTAATTAAAAATTATAACGCTATGAAATTTACTCATAACACAGTTGACAATTCTGAGGCTATTCAACCCTCCCCTGTAAGTACTTATCACAACCAATAAAAATATTTAGGTATCCTACTCAAACTATTCTTGTAAATGATCTTAAAAATATACCTCCTGGTCCCATGTATCCTTATAGTTTATCTCATTCCTCTTAGAATCAAGAAAAGGGGTGTTGTCATTCATCATTGCAGTTTATTACTCCAGTCTTAAATCCACATATAGTGTTCCATATATTATGTGTCTGGCTCCAGCTCACCATTTTCAAAGAACATCCAATGTCCAGAAGGCCTTCAAATTTTTTTATTATATGATAAGTCCCCATTTTAAGGGAATAAGTGGGAAACCCGAACATACTTCATGGAAAAAGGACCAAGCACACCTGAAACAAAAAAGAGTGAAAACATAATGAAAAGTGCAGATTCCACTCCATAGTATTTTATTATGATGAATGTCTCCACCATTGAAAGGTTCATTGGAAATCTAGTGTCCTCTATTAAAGAACATGCCAGATCTGATTGCTGATTCCATACCCTCTCAAAAAACCAAATATGAAAATCATTGAAAGGATAAATCTCTATCTCTAGATCATCCTCTTGATCTAGTTCCATGTAGCCATGTCCAGTTACATATAATTCCCACCTTTTTCATAAAAACATATCCACAAAAACAGTTCCACCATTTCAAAAAATGAAAAAAATTCACTAATCAGAAGTCATTACCACTGACCAACCTTCTGACCCAAGAAGAACCCTGTCGAATTCCAACCCACCGCCACCATAACTAAAAAATCATGAAAGATGATCCAAGGGATGTGATGCAGAACCATTGACACCTAGGAAAGAATGGACCAACACCACCCCAAGGGAACATCACCAATGCAAGTAAATGGGATTCCATGAACTAGAAATGCTTCTCTAGGCAAGGATCTTGTCAGGGAAAAACTGCAGATGCACCCTAACTTGGTTCCGAAACAAGCCAGATACGATAAGCCAGTGAGAAGACCAGCGAGAGGGGTAGGACCAACATATCATGAACAATTAACAGAATAACCAATCCTCAAATCTCAGCCAGAACAACCATTAGAAGTCTTGAAACCAATCAATGTGAAGAAACCCAAAGCCTCAAAAACCTATCCAATCAAAAAACACAAAAATAATGAAACCAAATAGCTGATAAAACTTACAGAATCACCGAAAACCAAATACTCCCCCAATGAGAAACTCTATATCTATCACCAAGAACACTAGAGTCATGCCGGAGATATCACATGGCCGTGGAGGACTGAACATACAAGACAGATCTACTGGTGCTGTGTTGTCGCCAAAAGGGCTGAGATGCATCAATCCAAGCATCCACACCATCCATGTCGATGCTAAAATTATAAGGCACACTGATCCAGAAAATGAAGTCAGTGATCTTACGATCTAGATGAGCCTACTTAGGGACCAATAAAGGCTAGAGGGGAAAGGAACATGAAGCCGAAGGAAAACCTAGTCTTCGCTAGTGGCAGAGGAGACACCGCTCTGAGGAAATATTTTCAAAGTTGATAACATATGTGGGATTATAAAAGTACAATTAAATTATAGAAACATGAAATAGAAAGTTAATAAATTGGTAATGTTTATTAATATTCATAAGGAACACAACTTTTACAACCCATTGCGTGATCTCAAAGAGTCAATTAAATATATGGATATCATCCATTTCTTCATTAAATGTTGGTGGCTGAACTATGTAGTAACTCTCCTAAAAAAATATTGTCTATAAAAAAATCCCAAGGTATCATCCTAATGTTATAATAACACTTGTTCCTATAATGAACTATGGTCAACATCTTCTGAAATAGAGGAACTCCCTGAATGGTCTTTGGTAACATAATAGGCGAAATAACTAATGCCACACTAGCATTGGTCCAACAGAGCACAGAAATACATGGACAAACATATAGATCCACCTAATGTTCTGTTTGAATGAATAACTTATAAATATTTTCATATGTGAATTAAAATAATTCTAGCTAATCATCTCATGCTCCACATATGTATTGGACATAATATTGATGCATGTACACTGGTATTCAAAGTATTCACTCTGACTGACTGTCTGTCTTGAGATAGTAGGTTATGGTAAAACTCCAATGAGTCTATAAGGCGTTTTAAAATCTATTATCAAATATAAATGTCAAAAATATGTATATATTAGATATAATAAACAAATTAAATTCTTGTAATTGTACCATCTCATGGATTTACAAATGTCCAAATAGTAACACTTTGTGAATCTCATAGATCAGTAAGATATAAGAATTTTTTTATAGATATATAAAAATTAATCTAATAGTTTTATAGTTCCACATAATAATAGATAACCCCAATAAAATTCCATCATGACATCCTCCAACTTCCACAACTGCATGGGATGTGGATGGAGTAGTCCACCAAGACTTCAGTGCTCGACCATTATCCTATAGCATATAAATCTACATAAAACGATTCTAGCAATGTTCCTAATCATCCATGGCCTCCCAAAAGGTACCTAAATTCATTATACATGTTTTTTTTCCACAAGATACACCACCCACATATATTTATAGTCATATATATTCATTCCATACATAACGAAATAAAGGACTATCACTCTCCCCTAATTTAGGATCATATAATCATTATGCAATGACCACCCTGGTATCGGGTATCCACTAACTAATTGTTCTCATATCACATCACACTCTAGTTCAAATTCATAACTATACTTTACATACTCTACTATAGATTATGTGATCACTAATGTGGAATACATCATCAATCCCAATTCCGTGGAATAATCCATCCTCTAATAAGTAAATAAGATCCTTATACATCATTGTTCCTATGAAGTCCATTCACCAAGATCTTGAGCTACCGGTATCTTACGACCAAGGGAATATTTAATATTGACACCATTACTTGGTGTATATTCTATCTCAAATATGAACATCAATATGTACAATACTCATTGCCTCTTCCAAAAATTAACATCCCACTATATGAAGATATATCAATTGCTCTTGTGGTTAGGGTAGAAAAAATACACTAGAAAAAATTATACTGACACCAAAAAATTAAAGCATAGAACACAACTACTATATAATTAGTGGGAAATATATACTCATGAGGTAATAACTATAAATGAACCAAATATACTACTATATCCATATGAATCATCAATACCCATAAAAACACCAGATGAATTACAATACATAGCATAATCAAGACCTTGGTCAAGAAGAATCAACATTGAATCTATATTCAACCTCCAATTCCACTGAAAAGATGCATTTTAAAAATCGTTAGACAACTAGAACTTTGTCTCTTATTTATAATTGTAGTCATTAGTGATGATAAATGGGACAATTCATGCATAAAATTCTAATATTATCTCTTTAAACGGATAATTGCTTTGATATTGATCATGTTCTACGTATATATCCATGAAATCACTACCTCAACAGTCATTGGTTCCATAAAATTACCTTTCATAGACACTACATGTACAAAAAATGTAAACTTCTATATCCAAAATATATACTTATATAGCTTCATTTAAAGTCGATGTGCTCAAAGTGTTATCATAAATATCTCTAAATAACAAGCATGCTACTATAGTGTTAGTGAGTATATGAGGATATAAAAAATGAAAAAAATAATGAAAAGGTCAATATATTAATTAAATATCATTTTAATGAGTTCCATGAACACTTTTTATACATTTATTTTACCAAAAATAATTTCCAAGTACTCATATATCTCATACCTACTCTAAAATTCCATCATTAGGATGTCCTTCTCTCCAACCTGAAAGTGGTGATAGCCTAATTATTGATCAATCACAAGGAACCATTGGGATCCTTGTACCTGATCGAAGATATCATCATTCATGGGAAAATGATATCTATTATTCACCATCAATTAATTAATCATACATTAGTCGATGCAGAGTCCACAATTTTATCCACATTTTTACTAAATAGTATAGGTGCACCCACAAATAAAGTACATAGTCTAATAAGAAAAAAAAGCTCTAATTCTTCAAGTTGTTCCATAAACTCCATTAACTCTATTAATACAATACAATAATGTGGTGTTGAAATAGTATGAACTCCTATCATAAGATATTTCTTTAATACTACTTATATATTTGGCAGATTTCTTGTGAATTCATCTACAAAAATGTCTTCAAAGAGATCCACAACTAGAGGAAAAAAAGATGGAGTTTAAATTGATAAAAATAAAAGAGACATGAATTTAATATATACTATGATATTATAAATTTGGATAAATTCCAGTCAAACTATACATGCTTTCAACTTCCACTCTTTGGCCATCATGAACTTATCTCCCTTGAGCGATGTAAATGTTACCCATATTGGATTAAAATCAATGTGTGCTTAGTATTTTGTGAACTAATAAATATAATGAATCATATAGAATATCATTATCTATAGAATCATGAAGTCCCACAGATGTCTGGGACTGTACATGTCTACAAGACAATATTGGAATCACTGAAGATGGTCAGCATTTATGTTTAACTTTTTGTCAAGGAAATGTAACCCAGAAGAAAAATTGACCAGTAATTCAAGTCCTGCAAAAACATGTGTATATATAAAATCATTATAAGCACCAATTTCAAACTTATATGTAATTATTCGATCTATATTTTCCCTATTATAGATGCTTGAATTGGACCACCACTATCTTTAAGAGAATTCCTAATATCTATTGACTGGAAACTATTACATTGGTGTCTCAGGAACACACATGGGAATGGATTCACCTAATAACCATAATAAAATATAATACAAGGAATATAAATAATATAATTTATAACCCGTATGTATATCATATTTAGTTTCTAGATAATGGTAAACAAAAAAAATCCCAATATCAAAATAATGAATAACAGTAAATAATAGTGAGCTCTTAAAAAACATCCCCACCCTCTAGTCTCCATCTTCTCGAAGGAATATATTCCCCTCTAATGGATTTTCGGTTCCCACAATAATATATAGTTACCCTTAATCCATAGAAATAATTACTATCATAAACGGATAGATTAAATAAAACAATGTCCACACACTTAGTATTCTGTGATATGTAAATATATATAAGACTAAATCATGGATTGGTAACTGTCAACCGAATGTGATAAAATATAACTAAAATGGAAATAAAACAACTCTCTCTTAGTGGTCAGAAGAAGAAAAAAGATCCTAAAACTTGGATTACAATATCTATGCAAGCATATAAGTACATAGTAGGCCACTAGAACATGCTGAAACTAAGTAGTAACTTTTGTATTATATGTTAATCATTCTAATAGAAAAATAAAAAAACTCTAAAATGTAATCAAAATTAAGAAACAATCCATCACAACTATGTTATAAAATATTTTCAAACATATTAATTAAATAAAAACAATCACTTTGAAAAAAAAATATTCCCATTCCAAACTACAAGGAAAAATAAAATTTTGATGTCTAACTTTAAAATAACTTTTTAAGAACCACTTATAGAAATATACTTTTTAAAAATCAAATATTTTTAATTTATCCATTGATTTTCAAAAACAATATAAAAAATCAACTATTTATCAATCAACACAAAACATCTAAAAAACCCTTTTCAAATCTTTTATACATTTAATGAACAAAAAAACTATTTTCCAATTTTCCAATAAGAGAATAATTTTCAAACACATTTCTAAAAACAGTTTGAAAAAAAATTATATTAATGATTTCATTTTCCTTGATTAAAAATATAAAACAATACATTTTTAAATAATTTTAAATAAAACCATAGAAAAAGGATGAAATCAAAGTATCAGGAAACACAATGTCAAGTCACACAATAAGGAGAAAAAAATTACAAGTACATATGTTCCAAGAAAAAATACGCGAAGTAGGGGATACAATTGAATCATAATTTAAATCCACTAAACGATCCTAAATATAATCCTAGTGTCATGGGATCTACCAAAGATCCTATAGTGAGATAGTCCTAGACTTTACTCATCATTGACTAACACACTAGAATACGTTATGAACTAATAAAAACACCCAACAAGACTTCACCCATCATTATCAAAATGGAACACCCTATCTATGCCTATCATTAAATATAAGGGACACTTGTAATTTTCGGAAACCTAGTACCATATTGTTATAAACTTCCATATACATTCCATGGATTCCAAAACCCATAAAAATAGAGGTGAACACAATCCCACATTCCTTTACTGAAGGATAAAACATTTATCCCAACACATGTATCACCTCTTACCCAAAAAAATAATCACGACAATCAAAAAAAAATAAAATAAGAACAATTTATGAAAATAAACATCCAATTATGTGATGAAAATTCATCACAGGCATAAAATAATTATAATGGGATCAATAGTTTTTCACATCATTTATGAAAACTCATTTTCCATTAAATTACATATAGAAAATATACATAAAACATACATGGAATTCCAATCCATTTTATCATTCACTTTTGAAACTCAATGGGAACTCACTCTTTGGTTTTGAAAAACTCCATTGTAAAATATTCATGTCCATGATGAGATTCAAAATAAAATCTATATGGAATAAAAGAACCTTTTTAAATCATCCAACTCATTTGAAAATCATAAATTTTTTAGAAACCTCATCCATGGTTTAAAAAATCTCATTTAAAACACCTAACCCCAGTTAAACATTTTAAAAAAGATTATTTCAACGAACAATTGGTTTTAATGGAATTTTAATTTTAGAACAGTTTTTAAAACAATAAATTGATGCTTTCTATTTCTTTAAAAAACCACATTCCATAAAATATAATAAATAAATTTTAAAAACACATTAAATGGTCTCAAATTACATTAAAAGTTATAAAAAACATTTATATCAAATGGAATCACATAAGAAATACATATAAGAATAAATATAAATATAAATATTTTTAAACATCAAGAAATTAATGGAATGTAATAGATTGCATGTTCAAAGAACGACCTACCTCATATCAATGAGAATCAAGATGAAGATGTGGTGATCCAAAACATGTCCCCTTTTAAGAAAAATGATCCTAAATAAATGAGAGAATAACTCTTCACCCTAAACACCCAAACTGGTTTTTTAAACAAATTTTAATCCTAATTTGATATTAGGGTTCATGGGAGGTTGAAAATATCGTAAGGGGGTGAGAAAACATAATGTAGTTGAGGTAATGAAATAATCACTACTCAATATTATAGATACGAAATCCTAGAATAAAAAAATGAATGATGATAACCTAAAGGAGAGTTTCACTATGTGAGTGAGAGGAGGAAGTTTCCTAGGGGTGGTGCTTTATGGTAGAGAGTGAAACCCAAGAGGCGTCATGTGAGAGATGAATAAGGTGAGTGAGGGTGTTTATATTCGATGTTTAAATGAGGAATAAAAAATATAAAAAACCCAAAACATTTAAAAATCTGGAAAACTATATGGGTATGCTACACTGTTTTCCTAACTGTGGGCCAACGGTGTGCATTGAATTACCTATGATAGCCCAACCCCACTCAATTTTCCCTATACAATACATAGTTGGACTAATTATTCTTTAACTATTCAATTTGTGTCTTCCTCTACAGAGATTTTATATGAATAATTTTGTTATGTTTTACCTAGTTGTGTTTTAGTCGTGAGTATCACCACTTATTCACCATAATCCCCACATTGTTTCTACATGGCTTCTCATAAAAGTGTTGAACCAAAGTAATGTAAAAACATTTACTAAAACAATATTATAAATACAACCCTAGGATTTAGAAAAATTAAATAACCCAAAATTAATTAATTTATTAAAATTAATTAATGTCACAGTAATATAAGGGGTGTCATAAATTAAATACAAAATGTATGAGTGATTAGTACCATAACTTGAACCGTAGATGATCCCGCACCACTATCATATATATTATAAACCACTATATAAACATATACTACCGAATATTTATAATCCTTACCCTGAGGTACATGACTCACCAATGAAATCATTATTTCATGCTGTTACTGAAGACTACAGACAGATCCTAGGTTACCCAAACACATCTTCCTCGATTCCCCATGGAAACATGTCCCCAAAACTTGAGTTCATAATTGATCATTTCATACCATATTTTCACATTCCTAACACTGAATCTGTGGTACTATGTAGACCCTGAGGTAATGAATGACCATCCCAATGTTGAACTGTTGTGGTACACATCGTAATGGAATAGAAGAAGTCGATCTTCCTCTACAACCATATTGACACACAAGGACTTTCATAGATAATTTGGGTATATTGTTAGGTAAAACTCTAAACTATTCATCTGATGTAAAATTTTAGTCTCTTCATGAATCTATATTCATTTTTTTCTATATTTATAGCTGAGAGGGATAAAAATAAAATTATTTCATGTGAACCAATCGGTGTATGTGGATACCATCACGAACCCCTATTGTAACTCTATAAACCCATGTGGTTAGTCTAGATTGAGTGTATTTGGAATTAATTCCCCAAAGAATGGTTTTGTTAAAGTCTCCCATGTGAGACCCCAATGCCTTTCATTCTATCCCATCACACCCCATTACCACAAGGAAGGTCCCTATTTCATCAATGATTCCACCTTCACATTCATTTCCTTATATGTCTCCATGTTTTGAATGTCATCCTCAATGATGTCAATCTTGTCCATTGAATCTTGTGACCCTTATATTCATTGAAAGGTTGGTGGATGCTATATTATTATGTCTCTAGAATAGCTATCCATGAACCTTAATGCCACTTATCTCAAGGAAGGAACAAGAAGAAACACTCCTAGTTGTAGTGGCCCGAATACCTACTACACCAAAAGAGATATGGAAGAAGTCATGGTTTTACCCTTCGGTATAGAAATTAGTGGAATAGGTCTATCCTTCCTTGTATGAGAATCCTAGACCCTGTTAGAAGGTGGTCCCGTATTTCTCTTCTGAGGTAGCATCCTCTATAGCATGAAGAAAAAATTAGAACATCATATCTATTAAGGAAGTTCCTAATCAATCTAGGGGATAACCAAATGTTCTACGAGTCTATCCGTAACTCAATGTATATCCATCATAGCACAAACAAAGTTTTAAAAACTTTAAATTATGAATAATCACCCACCCACACACCCACCCACCCACCCACACACAGACCTACACATATATAATAACATCATTAGGTTCAACTAATTAATTTCAACTATTATATCAAAACTACAAGGAAAACTAATAAACCACACAATCAATGAATACATTTTTACCCCAAATAGATATTAAATATCAAGGTATTAAAATATTTTATTACACAAAACATGAAATATTTTTGTCTTGTAACCCTATATACCAAATCATGATGAGTGAATAGACCCAAATCCCATTAAATACAACCATAAATATCATCATTGGATAATCAGTGGTATATTACACATGAGTTATCTAGAACTATCCAAGATAACTAGGTACAGTAAACCCCATGTTGGTCTTGACATGGACGAAATTATATTCTTGATCTCCAGGGGTTGGTGACTGTCACATGTAATTATAAAAGAATCAAAAGTGTACACTTTTTTCCAAAATATAATTGAATAAAAAAGTCATATTTTAATATGATAAAAACTCATCTTGGATAAAGTACCATAAAAGATTATGTAAACAAACTCAAATAATACATGATCATGTGACACAACAATTTCTAAGATAAGTCTCAAAAATATCTCATGTAAAAAGTAGATCAAATCTCCACAAGTCTTATAAGTAACTCAGATTCCCAAGGTTATGATAATCCACCACCTCCATGTAGTGATTCTCTTTTGCTTGTTCCTAGCATAAGATAATATACAAACACCTGAAGGAAAAGGAATAATGTGTAATAAATAACTTGCACGGTCTCTCCAATTTTTCAATAATCCATTACATAATAATTATACCAAATATGATTTAGATTTAAATAAAATAAGTCATGGAATTGAATTTACATATTTTAAGAAAACATACTTTTAAATAAAAAGATAATATATATATATATATATAAATATAATGGACTAAATGAACATTTTATTAAAAATAATTTTTATAAATGAATTCACATTAATAAAACTAATCAAATGAATTTCATGTAATAATCAAATACAAACATTTGACATCATCAGGTAACAAAACCTATAGTTTAATAGTTTATAGTAATATATTCCTTATGTTACTCTATCAGTGATAATTGCTCAATGTTTTCATATGTCCCTTAGCTCCAGCGGTTTAGACAAAACACCCCATCCTGAAAAATGATGCCACACTATGTTTATATCAATGTTGTCATCATTAATCCATGTATAGGGTCACATCTTACCATTATTTTCCAATATACTCACCTTTTACCTAGGATCACATTTCCTTCAATAAATTATAGGAAATTAAATCATTTCAAATCTATTAAAAATAGAGACTCCTAATTTCAGTATTCAACATACATTTCTCATTAGAAAACCAAATCATTTATTAATTCATAACCCTTTAAAATCAACCTCCAATTTAAGGTAGTTTTATCATGATTATACATTAAATCATTTAATTTTCTAAAATTAATCAAAAAAAATAAATTTACCATTTCAAACTATGATTCACAATTCCATCCCATAATTTCAAATTCATTGAAATTGATGGGTTTAATAAATTTTCATTGAATTTAAAATCACACACCAAATCATTTCAATTACATGATTTTAAATATTTTCAATACTCATCAATAAACAATCAATAAATTTAAGGTTTTAATTTTACAGAAAAATCATATGAAACACCTACCATTAATCAAAGAATCAAATGACTAAATCAATACCTACAACAAGAACATCATTGATAACATATGTAAAGGATATCAAGAAATACTACATAGAATCAAGTTCCACAAAACAAAACACTATATACACCAATAAAATAATTATATAACACCAAAAAAATTAGATAGAAGAATAAGATCAAAAGAAACCACTTAAAGGATATCCACTTACCAAATAGATATCAAACCAGATCACCAAAACTCTGATCTGTCAAGAGAATGGTTTTTAGAATTAAAAGCTACATAATGAAGACCTACAGGGGGAAAAGATTCATTTTATAGTTCAATGGATGTGATTAGGGGATAAATCAATGGTCTCTATATGAATAATTAAATTTTCAATGGATTTAATATATTCACAAATTGTTCATTGTATGGGTTGCATGGTTTGGAATAAATACGCACCTTAATTGAGCACTCATACATGATTTTATGATGGGATTCATGGTTTGGTTGTATAGTTACCTTAACAATGCACCAACTATGAAAACCATCATTATTTTACAGTGCATAGTTTTGAAGGGTTATCCACATGGTTTGGAAAAACAATGCGCCCCTCCTAGTGGATCAACCTTGGACACATGATTTCCTATGACAAACTGCATGGTTTTCCATTACCATGTGCTATCCATGCCCATCCCCTTTGGATTTAAATTTTAATATTAATCTCACTAAATGACCCCAATAAATACCTATCCAAGAAATGTCCAATCAAGGTCTAATAAATAACTAAAAATGTAATGGGGTGTTACATCCTCACAAAACTAAAAAATTATTATCCCTAGAAATCCATTGCAAAAGATTATATATCAATGATTTGAGGCCACTACTATCTCATAAAAAACTCACACTATAAAATGTCATGTGAATAAGAAACCTACTATCATTGAACATGGAAAAAATGTATGACATTCTCACAAAGAACCCTTGTATCAGAATAAATAAACTTAACTAGATACTCAGTCATAGCTAAATCAGGATCAACATAAGGATATTCCAAGCTCAAACACAAGAAGTTTTAGAAAATTTTTATGGTATTTATAGTGTGTGAAAAAATTATTGGATAGAGGTAAACATTGGTGGAAGTTCTATACGATAATCCACATTACCCACCCACTCAACAATCTCAAAATGAACCATAATACTCATCACAACATTTCCCTATTCCCTAATATTTCAGTGACCTAACCGAGGTGAAACACTGAAAATACCTAGCCACCATTAGAAAACTCTTATGGTATTCGATGATGATCATAAAAACAGTTTTATTGCCTCTCTGCTATCACCATTCTCTGAAAAATCGACTAAATATTCTTGATCCTCTATTAGACGAAGGCTGGTCCAACCATGGATGTTTCCCCAATCACCATCTAACATAACAAAGATCTATAATGATGTTTATACATTTAATAAAAGGATCAATTCTGATAGTGGAAATGTAAATGTTGTTTAATGAAAACTAAATCATCCCAAAATGGTAATCTAGATCCCCACATATTCATTGATGTTGTCTCATAGAGTTTCCTCAAGAATATGTATAGTTCCTTCTATATGGTTATCCATCTATGGATGATATGGAATGATCAAATGTACCTAGGATCAAATTACATCATAAGGCCTATCTATAAGTGTAAATTGAAATAGAGATACTCACCAAAGACTACCAAATATAGGACTCCATGCAATATGAAAATATCTCAAACACACAGACGTCACAATTCTTCAACTTTGGTTGAATCTAGAAATGGTATAAATTTACCCGATTTGATCAACCTATCAATCAAAGCCCATATAAAATTTTTCCCTCAAGGGGAATGTGGAAACCCATCCAAAAATACCATATAAATATCATCCAATGTACATTCTAGCATTGGATGTGTTATAAAAAAACTAAAAGGTATCTAGTGATCTGCTTTGACATGTTGGTAGGTATAACAATGAGAAACAATTTTAGTGATGCATCATTTCATACAAAACCACTAAAATCACCATTTTCATATCATATATCATATTATTGTTTCTTGGTCAACCACCCACCAGTAATTATGGATGTCCCCCATCATTAATTTTATCAATAAAAAAGTACAAAAAATGGTTTTTGGAAACATAGTATAACATATGAATAAAAAATTCACATGATAATGGTCTCTCCACCATAGAGTACCTTGTGATAGTAAATTTATCATCAAATTGATTATATAATGAATAATCTTGATGAGAGTGGAGGTAAACTGAAAATTTCTTAAGAAAACATTGGTTATATAATCTAATACTCCAAAATGAATCTGATCAAATATATCAATTAGATTCCAATCTTCTAATGATTATTTTATGGAATGGGTTGGAAGATTCCTACTCAAAGAAACAAAAATGAATACCCCCTTAACATGGGTGTAGTAAATTTAGAAATTAAAATAATATTGGTAATCCAAAAAACTCCTCTATGGGAGGTTCAAATATTTTTGATAGATGACATAAGTCAGACTTTTGGGTTCAAAACAAAAGTCAAACCATTATCTAATTTTTATTACAATCCTTAATAGAATCCATCACAACATTGATCTTGAGATCATGGTTCAAATAATTATTTTCATTTAGCCTATGATTTATGGAATCATAGGCCATCAAATGATTACCTTGCATGATGATGCAGTCGAAACCCAATCTTGATGTGTAAAAAATGGCCATATAATCAAACCCAGTATCTGAAAGAGTCAACATTGGTGTATAAATCAGAACACATTTCATATATATTAACAAATCTATTTTTTTTACCCCACATGAACTTTTCTACTTTCCAAGTGACAATTGACTTCTTAAAATACATCTTTGGGATGTTTCAATCAATTCTCTGTTAATACCTTTCCAAAACCCAAGAAATGTAAAATTTTGAAAAAATTATGTGTTTTCACCCATGTTATAGAAACATTCACCTTATCATGAACAACATAAATACCATTTTACAAGACCATGTGTCCTAATAAACTCACTTACCAAATCTAGAAGTCACATTTTAATAACATTAAATAATGTTAGTGATTTCTCAACATTCGTAGACGATGCAGATGGTCCTCCTTGGTTAGAGAGTAAATTATGATTTCATTCCCATAAACCACCTAAAATGAGTCAATGTAATCAATAAATTCCATATTCATCATATGAATAAATACCATAAGATAATTTTCAAGAGAAAATCTCATAACAAGAAAATCATAATGGACTAACCTACTTCTAAAGGCTATATTTTGAATTTCAGATTAAATTAATCTCAAATAGTGATAAGGAGCTAAAAAATCAATATTTGAGAACCACTTTTCCACTTTCATTTAGTAGAATACATCATATATACATGGGAATTTATACATGTTCTTATCTATTAAAAAATATATATTCAGTAAAAAATACACATGAAAAGTTTTCCATTCGATTTCTTCACAAATAGAACAACCACCACCCATGTTAACACACACAAAAGTATGAAACCATTCAATAAAAGTTCATCCAACTATGTTTTTTACTATTTTAATTAATTATGTTTCATATAGTAAGAAATAATAGACACTCACTGATAACCATGTACTAAATTAATATAAAAATCTACCTCTCATATTAGTGGAGTGATATAGAAATCCAAAGTAAAAATATAGGGAAAATTAATGAAAAAAGACGGGAGTTCATCAAATAAAAATTCTTAGTAAAAGTTGAAATAAAAAACTAATATTAGACTACAAAACTATAAAAATGAAGGTTTTTCTATAATTGACATCAGTCTCCCATTATCCCTAAAAAACATGGAACACCCCAACAAGAGATCTAAATGAGAACCACAGAAGAAAAAATTCATTTCAATCCATATAAGAAATCAAAAAATCAATCTTGAAAATGATTATGAGAGGTTTCATTTATAGAACCATACAATTCTACGTAAACTAAATTTAAGATAGAGTTAAAAAAACTGAAGGAAATTTATTTCCTTTATTTTTATTAATCTCATTGGGTGTATAAGTATCCATAAAAAGAAAAAATCGCTATTGGAAGGTTTATTAGGTTCATAAAATGAGTCTATATAAGTATGTTATATGAAAATATTTCAGAAACACATGTCACTAATGATGATCTTATAGATATTTTATATCTTAGAGTCATTATACCTACATTATCTTCCTCTATAGACTCATCCACTGCATAATAATTCTTTATTTTAGATGTCAGTGGCTAGAATTACCTATTTATTGAATAATATTATTGAGACAACATACCTTTTTGTTCCAATGAACCTATTACATTGCATAAAGAATAAATGATATTCCATAACTTATGTAGGTGTCCTGAGCAACTACGCAATCAAAAGACCATGTGTGCCTTAGTGAAAACCAATTATGAATATCCATCCTTGGCACCCAGAAAAAAAAGATTAAGGGACTCTTCTAGGAATTTATTTAGGTTAATATAACACTTGATACCGAGATACTCCATGAGACTCATCACAATTTCACTTTCCATTAAAGTAAATAATAGAACATTCACTAGGATATAAAGGACCTCTTTTCAACCCAATCAAACCATCAAGATCATGTTTATCAATCAATTCTCTATCAAATATGTCAATATTAGATTTGGGCATAAATATGATGAATTGCAATCTGGTGTCTGAATAAAGACCCATCTCAAATATTTAGGTGTCTGCCCTCCCAATTTTCACTAATATAGGTGAAAACAGACTGAGCTCATTAATATGGTTCTCATAATTTTTCACCTTTCTTTAAAACTATTAGAATTGGTGAAACTACCCATATTGATTCATGTCAATCGAATCTGCATAGAACTAATTAGTGAAAATGAATCCTCTTTAATTCCAATCCAATAAATCATTATTTTTCACCATCACTAATTAATTCCACTATCTCTTACTACATCCCTAAATCTTGATGGTAGAACATTTCACATTAATTAAATAATTAATGTCCAAGAACTCAAAAAGCTGCTCTATCTTTTTTCAATTAATTTTATTCCTCTTGAGAATTATTATATACATTGATTTTTTTTGTTTTATAATGAATAAAATATTTAGAATTATCTCTCAATTTCTTCCTTCAAGGTTTCACAATAAGATAATGAATAATAATTGGTACATTTATCTGTTTCAATGCATGTAAAACATGAACCACTTTCTCAACACCATTCTCATCCCCTAAAATATTTTTTATCTATGGTTCACCAAAATCTCCCTCTTGTAGAATATCCAAAACAATTTTCATAAGCATTATGATACATAATATTAATAGGAAAAAAAGAAAAATTATCTTGGATATAGAGATAAATATCCCTATCAATAGTTATAGGTAAATCAAAGAACTCATATCAACTGGGAAAGTACTAGAATCACAATAGACATTCCTCAAAGAAATTGTTCCACCAACCACCCATGGTGGATTGAGGGTCTTTACAATGATATTTTTCCATGAAATCTATTATAACTATCTCCTAGGACCAAATGATCCTATGTCACTTCTACCAAGAATAACCAAATTGTATACTAACATTAAATAAAGATGCATAGTTTGTACCTTTGATGCAACTTTTTCATGAACCATCCCAAATACCATAGTATAATGATAACCGATCTATCCTTGAAATGGAACAAAGGTAAATCATGATCCTTAGGAGTTGGTGATAGACACCAAGCATCATAATAATGTCAGTCACTCCAATAATTAAAGGTTCCATAGTTAGAACATGGTTAAGGGACACATGGTTAGAGTGATTAGGTGACCTAACCATGTGCCCCTAATGGAATTGTGGAAGGGGTTCATGGTTTGGACATTTGGTCACCTTAAACATGTTTTAACTGTGGAAACCAAAATTATCTGAGGGTGAATGATTTGGAGGGGATGGATGCAAGGTTTAGAGAAACCATTCACCCCCTCTCCTAGCATATCAACCTTGGAAGCATGAATTAATAGGACAATCCACCCAATTGTTCATTACCATGAACTAACTCTTTGGATTATTATCTTTTTAAACAAATGGAATGACCCCAAATCAATACATATCCCTTAAATATTATATCAAGGGTCAAGGAATAATTGAATAGAGGTAACTATATGTTACATGACATATCCATGCACATAGAAACTCTTATTCAGGAGTCCCACTTAGCCTATATAATCTATACCATGTCATAGGACACTCAAATGGAAAGAATTAAATTATTATCTAATACCGTTTTGTTTTTCCCTAACCCAAAGAAATGGGTTAAGTCTAGAGAGAAATAATACCTCATGTGAAAATCCTTGTATGAAAATTATTGGTCGGAGTAGAGTACTCAAGAGGATGGGGGGGGGTCCATTGAGTATCTATATAAATATTCTGTTAAAGTTCACTTAATAACATTCCCAATTGAAATGAATACAACCGAGTTAATCAAGGTAATATAGTTAAAATAGATAAACTATGAAAATAAATTCTTAGAAGATTGATTAATTCTCAGTAATATCAATTTGAGTTATTGAAAAAAATTGTGAAGCTATTATAATATGGTAAAGTAGTTATAACTTATATCCAAGAATAACTATCAAATTAAAATCTAGTTCTTTCTAAAATATATAGTAATGAATAGAAAAACTAAATTAAAAGGGCCGATGGAAAAAACTAGTGGCCAGTCCCAATATGAGACCTAATCCACTCCACATGGTGATCACCTACCACCGAAAAGTTTATATTAATAAACATTATCTACACACTAGATTGGGGTAAAAAAAAGTTAACAAGAATATATAGGTCACACGACATCATCCATTGTTCTTCGTGGTTATAAAGTACAGGGTCACATAAGGACCAATTCCACACTTATCCATGGGAGTAAACAATTGTAAAAAGTGATGATAGGAAGGATATCTTATATCCTTCAGTTTAATATAAGTGAGTGTGTGTTTTTAATATAGTCACACACACACTGCTCGAAGTTTAAAAATAGTTCACAATAGAGAAATGATGATGAGAAAGGGTTAGAAGTGCTCTGAGTTTTATTCTATGAAACTCTAGGCTTATAGGATGAAGTAAATGGAGGTATCGAGTCTTCTAGTGAAAAATAGAGTATCGCAAGTCTGGTTCTCTAGTTTCTAGTTATATCTATCTCGTGTTATTCTTGGAATTGGTATTGCGAAAATGATTTTGATTCTGATCTATATTAGTCCATCCATTTTTAATCATGTCTACTTAATGTATTCATTAGTTGTATCTTGTTGCATGTATTAGTTCCCTTTATAAATAACTCACACTTTTTCTTCAATGTCTATTTATATTTTTCTTCATAGATTATCTTCCTTTTCAAATGTGGGTGTACACATTGGAATAGAGAAGATGAATGTATTCTACACCTCATACCTCATACTGTCAGGTGACATGTCTACAAAGAAACATTTAGAATTCCACTGCCTTTAAATGGATCAAATATGATCGTTAAAAATTAAATTGAAAAAAAAAAGATTAAATAATGGTGTCACAGTTTGTCTTGAAACAGTATCCCTTGGAAATAGTGTCACCACAAAACAATGTCTTCATCTTTTAAATTGAGCAGTGAGATAGTCATGATGATATAGTTACATTGAGATCAGGAACCAGTAGCACATATTCGGTGTTAGGATCATGAGGTCTAGTACTTTTCCAAACATTGAATGTTGTCTCAGTGATGGTAGAAAGGAACCTGTGCCACCGACATTATTTGATGTGAAACCGGTCAATGTGTTAGGGTCACAGTGTCTGGTTCATAGTGTATGGGTCACGGTGTCTGGGTCATGGTGTCAGGGCCACGGTGTCTGGATCATGGTGTCTTGGTCATGGGGTCTCGGTCATGGTGAATGGGTCATGGTGTCTATGTCACAATGTCCGAGTCATTTCCAAAAATCTAGAACCTATGTATGACTCATGGTTTCTCATACTTAGGAAAATATTTTTAAATACTCCTAAGTAGTAATATTCCTAGAATTAATTAGTGAAAATCATTGATAAAAACCTGATTAATACAAGTGGATTCCGACAATATACCCCTTTTTTATGATAACAAATCATATGAATTAGATTCTTATTATTAGGGTGTGTTTGCTTCCCCTTTTGGGATTATAAAAAAGGGGAAATAAAGATATAAAATAAGAGAATAGACAAAAATAGTTCACATTGTATTATATAAAAAGATATGTTTCATTACAAGAAGTAAGTAAAAGTGAAGAAAATCCCTATCAATATACATTTTTTCAATTTAATTCAGCACTAGATGTCTATTAATTTCCCTTTTCAGCACCATCATAAAGAGCCACTGGAGTGGAAGTAGAGGTTGAAGAAGGTAGTTATCCATCTTTCATAGAAGGAAGAGGTTGGAATTCAAAAATAGAAGATACCAAAGTGGGATTGGTGGAAGAAAATGGCAGGTTTTGTTCAAGGACAAAAGGTCTGATCTAGATCAGAGCCTGAGATATAGGCATCGAGGTAGAATAAAAGTCATTTGATGAGGATGGAGTTAAACCAATCTATAAGAGTGTAGTTGTAGGAGCCACAATATTAGTTCTCTATACATAAAGATAAGGCATCAAAAACTGAACGTAATCAGTAATGATCTCACCACCATACTGCATTTCTTTCTCAAAATCATATTTGTTCTCCATGGACTTTTTTAATAGAGGAGTGAAGTATTTCATCTTTTGGACATGATTCTTGAATCCTTGAGTGATAATAGGTATTTTTAAGTTCTCTATAATATATTTGAAATGATTGGTCATGTCATGCATAGAGAAAATCCTATTAAAGTATATATCCACTTTCTTAGTAATTTATTCATGAGCATCATTTAAAATCTCTAAATTAATCCTCACTAAATCAAGGACTCTACCTTTATTCTTTTCAAATGCAGATAAACACACCTTGTAAAATCTATTTAACACTTATTGACGTTCATCCTTAAAAACAATTCTGAGATGACCACTGTCAATGGCCTTGGATGATTTTCTTGAAGCTATAGATGTTGTAACAGCTAATGTTTGGGACTAAAGATGATTGAGAACATTTTTTAGACATCCCTTTCACTCATAAGTTAGTTTGTTGATACCATGAACAATATCATGCATCTCATGGACTATCTGGATGTTTCTCTATGTGAATTTTCCAAATAATGAAGTCAAGTCTAGTTGAATTAGTGAGGAACATTTCTGTGGAATTCGACCACTAGCATCCTCAACAGAATGACCAGAGGGATCTTGGCATGATTGTATCTAGTTTTTCATACCTTCAACCCTAGCATAGAGATACTTCACCTCATCACTCAATTTCATGTTTTCAATTCAAACATTTTTTATTTCATGAATAATTTTCTGTTGAATCTATGATATTATTTTCTCTAACAGAAAATCAGCTTCTCTTTTACTATGATTTTTTATGGGAGCAAGTTTTGTGTTCATGATCTTTTCAAAACCATCTAATAATGTAGCTCAAAAATATTTCAAATAATTGTGACTCACAAAAGTAAAAGGTTCTTGAGAAGGTTCAGGAACAGAAATTGAAACAGGTTTAGGTTCTTCCTCATATATTACTTATAAAGATAAAACCAGTTTCAATTGAAACATAGTGTAAAGTTCTATGCTGTGAACTGAGGAATCCTAAGCATTATCCACATCAAAGTAGCTGGGAAACATATACCAAGTATCCATATATCTTTTATCAATAGGATTAGAAACCTCAAAAATTTCTAGACTAGGTTGTTTCTCCCCCTCAATAGGTGTATCTCTCACAGGATGAATAGATTCAGTTTTTTGTTCAATTTCAAAAATTTAATCTCCAATATCCTCACCCATTTCTTTTCTTTCCAACTGGAAGGCTTGTTCCCTTCTTTCCTCATCAGATATGATATGTTCACAATAAAATTGTTCCTCTAAATGATCCTCAATAGCATCCTCTTACTCAATAATTAGTTATTCTCCTAGTTTCTCCTCAGGGAAAAAATTTTCTTTTACACTATCAACATATTATTTTACAAAAAAAAGATTCTACTTCAAAATTAGAACTTTATTTCTTAATATGTGATTCCTTCTCAACTAATTTTTGTATATTAGGGAGAAAATTGTCTTCCTAATCCGAGACAGTTCCTTCCATCAGAGAAATAACTGCCTCTTATTCTTCATCAGAATAATCAGAAAATCCTTCTAGTTCTAAACCATGGTCAAAAATATTCTTATGTTTTGAAGGATGATCAACCAGATTAAACTTTTCATATATCATTTAATTTTCATTTACCCAAGATATTTTCCAAGGATTCCAACTTCTTTTCATCCTTTGGAATATAAACTTTGAGATTCAGAACTCATGGTCTTTTATGACTTCTTCATTCGGTCCTACTTTTCCATTAGAATAAAACATTGTAGAGATAAACATTAAATAGAACAAAGAGGTAGACTTTAAAGTTGTCTTAATTAATTCATAGAAGTGATGTATAACAAACTTACGTATATTGATATTGTGTCCATTTTTATAATATGTATCTTGAATACATGTTGATACTTGAGGGTAGAAAAAACTCCTTTCCATGGACTATTAAAATTCTAGATAAACTAAAATAGCAATCGCAACTCATCATACAACTAAAAAATAATTTATATTCTATTTTTCTTGTTTCAAATCATGATTCCTAAGGCCTCTTCTATGAAAAAATATCACTATGAGGAGGAGGACCTCTCTGGTAGACTTCAAAAATTCCATCATGTTGGATCCCAATGTAGGACGAGCATATCCTTGATGAAAAAGTACATATTTTTTTATTAATACAGCTTCTTAAAACAAAACCATCTTCTGTATCAAATGAGAACTTGATAAACTAATAAAACTGAGCAATATGTTTTGGATAAATCGACCTTGTCTCTTTTGTGAACCAGTTTATCCATCCTTTCTTTTCTAGTACATTCAAAACCAAGTACTTAATTTTCAACAACCACTTTGGATAATTTTATATTTATGGTACTACTATTCTATCAAAAAGATTCAGGTTCAACGGTCCTTTAGGTGTTACCTTTGGTTCTATTTTTTACATTCTTCTGAGATCTGAGCATCTCTGGAGTTGATGAATATGGGAACTTCCTCCTTGTAACTAAACAAGGATTTGAGAGAGAGAGATAGAGAGAGGGAGAATAATGTAAAGGGATGAAATATGACAAACAATTTGAGAGAAGGGATTCAGTTTCAATAGAATAAAGGTCGGGTGATGAAAAGAGTGAAGGATATTTCGTTTTTATCATTTAGGTATTTCAAGAATCACAAATTCATAAGCGCAGAATAAAAACAATATAATAATCAAAACATCGATACAGGTAATAAAATACAAATAAAATGAAAATGTTTCAATATGGTGTGACCAAAACAAATAGTCCCAGTGACATATTTATGGTGTGTCTCCAAACGGTGAGACCACATCATTTGAAATAGTATGTGCAAGACAGTAACTGAGAGATAGTAACTATAAGACTGTAAGCATGAAATAGTATCTTTAAGACAGTAATATGAAGAACTATTAGAGTTAGACTGTAATTATATGATAGTGAATTGTGAAACCATAAATCATGAAACTGTAAATTATTGAATAGAAAGGTATAAAACAACACACTTTTTTCTTGATATTTATCATTCCAAATTCATGAATGATGTAATCTATCCTTTGAGAATTTAATGCTTTGGTGAATATATCAGGAAGTTGATATTCAGTTCCAATGAATTTGAAAGTGATATCACCTTTTTTATAATGGTATCTCTAAAAAGTGATGTATTAAATTAATATGTTTTATCTTGGAATGTTAAAAAAGAATATTTGAAATTTTAATAGAACTTGTATTGTCACAATTTATGGGTACATTCTTGAATTGATATCCATAATCTAGTAACATGTGTTTCATTAACAAAATTTGTGCACAACAACTTCCACCAGCTATGTATTCAACATATACAGTAGGAAATGAAACAAAGTTTTGTTTCTTACTACACAATGATATAGAAACTTGTTTAAAAAGAGACATGTTCTAGAGTTTATTTTTCTTTCTAACTTACAATAACCAAAATCAGCATCAAAATAGCTAACTAACTATAATTATTGTCCTCTAGGGTAGAATAGTCATAGATTACTTGTATGTGTGAAGTATTTGAAAATCCTTTTAACATCATTTAAATGAGATTCTTTTGGATTTTTGTGAAAATGAAAACACATACATACACTAAACCTAATATCATGTCGGCTAACAGTTATATAGAGTAAGCTTCCAATACTTCATCTGTAAGTTGTTTGATCAACAGATTTTCACTCTTCATCAAGATCCAACATACAAGAAGTACTCATTGGAGTGTTACTACTTTTAGTTCTATTGAAGCCAAAAAAATTTAGAAGATATTTATTATATTCTATTTGATTTAAAATAATACCATATTAATTTTTAATTATTTGAAATCCAAGAAAGAATTTTATTTCACCCAATAATCTCATTTCAAATTAATTTTTCATAATTTTAAAAAACATAGTACATAAATTATTTTTAAAGATACAAAAATAATATCATCTAATTATATTTTAACTACTAAAACATCATTTTAAATTATTTTTATAAAAAGAGTAGGATAATCAATACCTTTTGTAAAACCAGGGGAAATAAGAAATGTACTTAATCTATCATGCCATGATCTTGAAGATTGTTTTAAACCATACAAATCTTTTGACAATTTGAAAACCTGACTTGGAAGTTGAGGATTTGTGAAACTAGGGTGTGGTTCAACAAAAACATCCTTATATATATACTCATTTAAGAATGAACTATTGAAATCCATTTGATGTAGTTTTAAATATAGATTGGTAGCATAAGCAAGAAGGAATCTGATATCTTCATGTTTAGAAATAGGTGAAATGGTCTCCTTGTAGTCAATTACTTATTATTGACTATAGCCTTGTGCAACCAATCTAGCCTTGTTTCTAACTATGTTACCAGGTTCATCTATCCTATTTATAAACACCCACTTAGTACCTATGGTAAATATGTCTTTTGGCCTGGAAACAAGTTTCTCAAATTTGTTCCATTCAAACTGATTACATTCTTCTTACATATCCATCACCCAAAAATCTTCATTTAAAGGATCATTAATGTTTTTAGGCTCATGTTATGACAAGAATACATTACATTCAACCTGATTTCTATGAGAATCTCTAGTTTGAGTTACTTTATCAAAATCTCTTACAACAGCATCTAAAGGATGGTTTGTAATGGTTCTAACAACACTATAAAAAGAGGGGATAATTATTTTGTGTTATTCAATAAGTTCTGGTTTATAATGAATTGAATCTAGAGAATTTCCAAAACTGGAAGTTTTTATAGATTTCTTAACAAAAAAATTGAAGGGTTTAATATTGATATACATATTTGACATATCATCCTCAAGTTTCTCTAGAGAGGTCTTATGCTCTTGCGGATTTGTCTCATCAAACATGACATGGAAAAAATCCTCTATAAATTTACTTCATTTGTTAAACACTATATAGGATTTACTAGAAATTGAATATCCTATAAGGATTCATTCAACACTCTTGGATGAAAATTTCTCAAGATTTTCCTTAGTATTAAGGATATAAACTGTACAAAAAAAGACATTGAAGTATCATACTTTGGGTATTATATTGTTTCATAACTCATATAGAGTAATTTTTAGAATACGTAAAATAAATAATCAATTAATAATATAAAATGTTATATTTACAACTTCAACCCAAAAGTAAATAGTTATGTCATATTCACTAATAATAGTTCTAGAAATTTCATGGAAGGGCCTATTTCTTATTTCTACATCTCTATTTTGTTGAGGTGTTCTAGGGGTAGAGAAATTATGACTGTAGCCATTTTGTGAGAAAAAGGATTCTAACTCTTGATTTCCAAACTCTTGGCCAGGATCACATCTTAATGATTTAATTATAATTTTACTAAGGGTTTCTACAGTTCTGGAATATTTGGTGAAATGATAGAAGAATTCACATTTTTTAGATAAAAAGAAACTCCAAGTATATTTAAAAAATTCATCTACATAAACATAAACACAGTGCTTCCTATTTAAACTAGAAACTCTAGATGATCCAAACAAATCCATGTGAACTAACTCGGGAGATTGAGAATTTGAAACATCTTTGTTTGGTTTGAAAGAAACTTTTTTTTTCTTTCCCTTTGGACATCGATTACACTCTTTATCATTTGGAAACTCTAGTTTGGCTAGATCATTGACTAAACATTATCTAGTTAGCTTTCTAAGGGAGTGAATATTATAGTGTCCTAGCCTTCAATTACAAAACCATGATTCTTTGTTAAATATAATTAAATCATAAGCATTTTGATAAACTAAATAATCTACGTTAACAGAATATACATTTTCATTTCATAGTGCAGAAAATACTAACTAATTTTTGGAATAAAAAACATTTCAAACATCATTCCCATATTTAACATGTAATCCATCATCACATAGCTATGAAATACTAAGAATATTATATTTTAGACCACCAAAAAAAGTAATTTTAAAATTAAAACTGAGTTAGAGTTACAGATTTGGCCAAGGCCAATGATTTATCATTTTGAATTGTCACCAATGATGACATGTCGACCACCAATATTAGATAGGTTCTTGAAGCCTGAATAAACTCATATCATTTGTTTTGAACACCTATTGTCCAAGTACTATAATATTTTATAGGATATCTTTAAAAAATTCTCATACAAAATAGTCAAATAAAAATAGACTATGGTAACATATTTGGTTGGGTCCAGTAATATTAGTAATAAGTGATTTAGGAACCCACATCTTCCTCATAGGATTCCCAAAAGAATTATGTAAAGTATTTGATAAATAAACATGATTTGGTTCAGAAAAACTTGAAACAATAGAGATTGTATCATTATTTGAACTTGCAGAATGATTTCCTGCACTAGGTGTAATATTATATGTTATAGATTTAGAAACAAAATTGGTTTTTCCAAAAAAATATTTTACTGGATTGATAGCTCATACCATTAGTGAATTTTGGGGTAATCTATTTACCTAGAATTTGTACCAAGGTATCTTTACCAATAGTAAACCATTCAAGATCCGTTTTCAGTTTCTTATTAGATATTTTTAATTCATTATTTTCTTTTAGTAATTGAAATTTTTTCTATCTTTCTACAGAAAGTTCATATTTAATAGTTGAGTTATGAGCATACTATTTCATTAAAGACATGTATTTTTATTTTAGTTCATTACATGTCTCTTAAATCATATTTAAATACTCAAAATTTTGTTTTTTAGACTTATTTCATAATCAATTTCATATCCAAAATAATAGAAATTTTGTAAAGTATATTTCAGGGTTACCTTAGATGTGTTTTTTCATGAAACACATATTGTCTTTGTTAGTTTATTTGTCATTTAAAGAGTCTCAGTCACTTGAACTATCCTCATGATCACTCCATGTTACCTACATCACCTTTTTATAATTTCTATCTTTGTCCTCATATTTCTTTTTATACTTATGCTTGGGACAATCAGCCTCTACATGTCCCTTTCACTTATATTCATAACATACTATCTACTCAGACATGTCATTTATTTTATAATATTTGTTACAGCTTCATTTTTGATTATATCTTCCTTTGAAGGTAGTCTTTCTGAAAAATTTATTCAGTTTGTAAAATTTCTTAAACCATCTGGATAAGTGAGCCATATACCCATCACTGTCAGGGGAAAATTATTCACTACTGGAACATTCTATAGAGACGTGTGATTTCTCTTTTACTTTGTGTCTAGAGGTAGTGTCCTAGAATGCCACAAATTTTCTTTTGGGTTCATCCTCATCTTACTTGTTGACTTTTGGCTCCTCTTCATACATCATTAGTTTCTCAATGAGTTCTTTTACATGTATTTTTCTGATGAAGCATGACTCTTTAATAGAGACAGAGGTTCCTCTCCATCTATGAGGTAGGAATCATAAAATCCTCATGATTTGTTCTTTGGTAGTAACTTGTTTTCCATGAGAAATCATTGTCTTGAAAATTTAGTTGATCTTGAGAAACATGTCAGAAATTGGATAATCAGGATTAATTTTAATGTTAAAAGTATAATTATTAAGTCTCATTTCTTTAACACTATAAGTTAATTTATGTGAAACAAAAAATGTATCCAAAATTTCATGGGTAGTTTTACAAGAAAAAATTATATTAAATTCATCATCTCCCAAAGAGATATATAAGGCATTCATGGCATTGCAATTGTTATTGTAAGCAGTCTTGGTTGGGTCATCCAAAGTAATTCTATTAGAAGTAAGAATCTTATCCTCAACTATAATTGAAGACTAGATTTTAAAACTTGTACTTTATAAATCAATTTTCATTTCAATTTTCTACTGGGCATAATTAGTTTCATTAAATAATAGTGGTCCGTTTTTTTGTATCACCATCCAGTCTATTATCTATCATAATGAAATGGTATTAAAGATCTAGAAATTTAGAATTAATAGGAATTAACAGATCTTTTAAGTACAACTAAAGTCACAGTTGAACAGATATAAAAGTGGATACTTAATAAGAATAACATCCGCTGATACCAAATGTAGGTCAGAGTAGACTACTCAAGAGGGGGGGGGGGGGTTAATTGAGTTTCCAAAAAATAATCTGTTAAAATTTCACTTAAAAATACTTCCAAATAAAAATGAATACAACATAGTTAATCAATTTAATAAGTTTATAATAGTTTGATTGTTCAAATATCTTCTACGAAGATTGATTAATTCTCAATAATATTAATGTGAGTTATTAATACATATTTTGAAGTTATTATTATAAGAAAAAGTAGGTATAACTTTTTTCCAAGTCTAATGATCAATTTAAAATCTAATGTCTTCTAAAATATACAGTAAAGAAGAGAAACACAAAATTAAGAGACACAACAGATAAAAATAGTGGTTCAGTCTTAACCTGAGACCTATTTAATTCCACTTGGTGATCACCTACCACTATGAAGTTTATATTAATAAACATGATCCACCCCCTAGTTTGGGGTAAACTACAGTACACATGACAGTCTAGGTAACACGACCTCTTCGAATATTCTTCATGGGTATAAACTACCAGGTCACACAAGTAACTCTTCCACACATATCAGTGGGAGTAAAAATATTTAATAAGAGATGAGGATAATAATATCTTGTATCCTTTAGTTTAATATAGAAGACAATGTGTTTTTTTTAATACACACACACACACAATCACTGCTCGAAATCTAAAAATAGTTCACAATAGAGAAAAGATGATGAGAAAGTGTTAAAGGTGATTTGAGTGTTATTTAATGAAGTTCTAGGATTCTATGATGAATAAGATCTATGTATCGAGTCTTCTTCAGAAAAAACAGAGTATCACAAGTTTGGTGCTCCGGTTTCTAGTAAGATCATGCTCATGTTCTTCTTGGAGTTGGTACTACAAATATGATTTTTATTCTGATCTACAGTAGTCTAGACTTCTTGAATCAAGTGTGCTTTGTGTGTTATTTGTTTTATCCTATTGCATGTATCAATTCCCTTTTTCAAAAACTTACTCTTCTGAATCAATGTATGTGTCGTTTTGTTGCCTGACTTATCTTCATTTCTAATTGTGGGTGTACACATTAGAAATGACATAACACATATATTATGAACCTCATACCTCATACTATTTGGTGAAATCTCTACAATGAAACATTAAGTATGTCAGTTTCTATAAATGACTCAAATATGACCGTTATAAATTAAATTGAAAATGGAAAAATAGATTAATGAAAGGTGTAACTGTTTGTCTTGAAACAATATCACTTGGAAACAGTGTCACCACGAAATAGTGTATTTTTCTTTTCCTTTGAAAGGTGAGATAGTCATGATTCTATAGTTTCATTGAGATCAGGAACCAGTAGCACATATTCTTTGTTAGGATCATGGTGTCTGGTCCATTTCCAAACATTGAATGGTGTCTTGGTGATGGTAGCAAGGAACCAATGTCACATACATTATGAGAGCTGAAACTGGTTACACTGTCAAGGTCACAGTGTCTAGGTCATAGTATCTGGGTCACGGTTTCTGGGAATTTTCCAAAAAACCAAAACTAGTGGCAAACTCAGGGTTTCTCAGACATAGCCAAATATAAGTAAATAGTCATAAGCATCAATATTCAAAGAATGGATTAGACTTACTCATTCATAGAATAAATCACTATAAAACAAAAATTAAATATAGTTTACAATAATAAAACATGATTTATAGGATTTAGGATTTGTGAAAGCTTATTTAATTAATAGGGAAACCAAACTATCTCTACACATGATTTGAGATAGATTAAACAGGGTTAACATGATTTGTGATCATTAAATCATGATTAACACATGAGGAGTCCAACACAAGTGACTGGTGACAACTAGTCAGGGTCTTAATGACATTAGTGGGGAATCTAAATCCTCCATATCTTATCATACACATAAAAAACACTAACAAAAAGATAATATAATAATAAGAGTAACATATTGAATACTAAATTATCAAAATTTAAAAACCCATGGAACACAATTAATACAAATAAATAAACTGATGTCCCAATGTGGAAAACCAAAACATGATAATAAGTGTAAGGAGATAAATAAAGAAACATTATGGATTCCTATGTAGTACATCCTAGTACCAATACCTTTTCCATGATCCTTAGATCAATTATCTTCTTATGGGCCCCTTAGGCTTACGTGGATCCCAATATGTGAAGTTTGTGCACCCAACAGGATTCCCATGTAGGGTGTGAGTAATAAAGCATAGTAGGAAACCACCAATATACCCTTGAAATGTGTTCACGGGTATAATATTTTTATTATATGATAATAATAAATTCCCAGGCATGAATAAAAAATAATAGATCAAGAAACCATGTGCTAACCAAGCCACCATGATCCCCAAACGTAGCTCATTTAGCTCTATTATAGAGGGAATATATAGATTTTAGAAATGAATAAGAACTATATAAAATGAATGTAATCATACTTCTCGACATCCGCCATGCATCATGTGAAAATTTAACATGACATCCACTAGAAATCAAGTGAGTCATGATACATGGAATCAACAAGGAATCAAGTTATCATGCTACTCAACATCCACTACGTATTAAGTAAACATGAGACTTAGTATGAAATATGAATTGATGGAAACATAGTGAATCCATGTGGAATTAGTTAATCACTACCCTTTGTTCAGATCCATCATTATAATTCATGCACTCTCCCCTGCTGAGGGATGACTAATTCATGATTGTCCACCTATTTTGATCACCATGAGTAATACCACTAAAGGTACAATAATAAACATTATAGCGTACATAATAAAAATGTATAAAATAGAATACTATCATTATAAACTATTAGTAAAATATAATAGATGTTATTAGTATCAAAACTGACCAAATAAGCTACAAACATATTCACAATAACAATTTTCAAAAACAGATATCACAATCTTTGAAGACACCGAGATGCGATCAAAATCAAGAATATTCATAAAAGTATGCCAATATGAGAAACACACCATGGAACCATGGGCATAAAATATCCCCAAATATTAAGGAACATCATACCTCATGTTATTTTATGAATACTCCTTGGTTTTTCAAGATTCAATGTGCAAACTATATCACACAAGCAAAAAGAACTAGCTCACATAACAAAGATTCATATTTTTGGTTCTAGGTCCTCTTAAAATTCATTTAGAAAATAAACTCAAGGAGATTACATGTTAATAATAGTATTTCAATAATCATATACCTCATGAATTCTATCAAAAAAACCTGTTATGAGATATGTCAAAGGAGAGGATGCGAATTCAGTGGATTTATTGTCAATCAAAGAACATATAATTAATTATCCATAAAATCTTGAATGTAATCTTGACCCATATAAAATAATAATGATCTATCATGAATACTTCAATGGGAAAGAGATTCATGATGTTAATAAAGAAGAAGATATTTTCAGGATAAATGATCGATGGAAATTTACATGAAACCATTCTATATTCATAATGAATGTAACTCTGGGAATATGGGATGTCATTGACATGTCAAGAACACTATTGATCTAGTAACAATTCAATAATACATTTCTAGATTGAATAATAATTCATAAATACATCATCATCATTCCAAATTAATGATTATTCTTTATATAAAATAGGATTATCATGTAGAAACCCAAAGAAAAGATATATTTACATCACATACCTCAATACAAGATCTTCAACCCACTTGGATCCTACATAATCACATTTTGAAGTAGTTTAAACAATTAGGGAAGGCCATAGGAGTCTAATAAATTGGTATATATCCCTATACAAATAAGAATGAATCAAAATGGTTCCAAACATACTATTATGTAAGAATTTAAATCATTAATTTAATGTGTGCATTGGTTGTATGCAATCTTTGGCGATAAATATTATTAAACCATTCCCCGAAAAAATCATTGGTTGTATGGTCCTGAATCAATCATGTCTGTCCATATGTCTGTTTTCAATTCACATGTTTCAATGGGGAGTCCTAGAGTAGATCTGAAAGGGTTCAGCTACTAAAATCAAGATGTATGGAGAATTGACGAAGTGTGTGTGCTTTACATCATGAATGTGTTATTTATGTATTTTTTTAGGTTGGTTTAACGTATTCATCATGACATGAAATAAGTTGGGTTAAATAGTTTGACTTGTATACTTTTGCAATGAAATAGAAATCGCAATATCTATGTGATGTGAAAGGGTTTCACACCATGAAAATTAATTATGTAGTTAAGATTTATATGATTCAATGCCTCCGGTTTTCTAGAAACCTATACTTTTCTCCCATACACCAGGTGGCCGAGAGATATCCCTCTATATATCTTGGAATCCCTTCAATGAGGATCAATTATTGTCCTTCCTTTTTTGATTTGTGGTTGTATGAGGTACATTATACCTATTATCTTGTAATCATTAAATTCAGATCCTCCCACTTATTCATTAATTATGATTATGGTTTCTCTCCATCAATCTAATTTATTTTTCTTCGTTTTTTGTTGCTGTGGTTTTGGGGTAGTTTCCCTGGAGAGATATAACTTGTGTGGGATGGTTAATCGGTATCTACAATGTTGGTATGTTATCTAGTGAATAACATTAATTCTTATGGGGTATGTGATTCATTTTTCTTATTTTGCAACATGAAATCATATTTTTGTAAATTTTTAATCCCTTTAGATGGAAAGGGTATTAACATTATAATTATTGAAACAGATTAATAATGATTTTTTAGTGATCGCTTGTCATTTCTTTCTACTATGATAACAGATTGCCTCTTTATTTTCTAGATAGTGTATTATTTATGTTATTATGGTTTTCATGTATTTTTATGAAACTGGTTAGAATGTTCACATTGAGGAAAATTTATAGAAAAACAAAAAAATAGAATTAGTTGATTAATTTGATTAAGAATTAATGAAGTGGTATTTTTGAATCTAGTGTTTCTTATAATTTGATGAATAAAAAATTGATGCAATGTGAGTTCTTAAAGATATGTGTTCTTCCATAATAAAAGTGTAGAAAATGAATGTGAAGCATGATAATTATTGATGAAGTACTATAAGGCTTATCTCGACCACTTGAGGTACCAGAATGGAAGTGGGATGGTGTCTCCATGGAAATGAGACAGGGCTACCATGTATGTCCAGGGGCCACGATTCCATATGGGTGATCGTTGACTGACTCACCATGTAGGCCCACCTCCTACCTTTCCTAAATAATATGTCAATGAGGGCTTGGGACGTCTCTATGTACAAATGATTTTATGAATTCATGGGGTTCCATCGAAGATTATCTTAGATCACGACGCTCGTTTTACATCCCTCTTGTGGAAGGGATTGTAAGAGGCATTTGGGACTCAGCTATGCTTGAGCACCACCTTTAATACTCAGAAAGATGGTCAAATGAAGCAGACCATATAGACACTCGAGGACATGCATTGTTCTTGTGTCCAATATTTTGGTCGTAGTTTGGAGGACCAACTTCCACTGGCGGAGTTCGCATACAACAACTGTTATAACTCCACCATCAACATGGCTCTGTTTGTGGCCCTGCATGGGCAACCTTGAAGATCTTCTCTACGATGGAAAGACCCAGGGGAGTCAACACTTATGGATCCAATGTTGGTACAAGATACCGTAGAGAATCTGTAGATCATCCAATATTGGTTAAAGACTACACAGAGCCAACAGAAGTCTTATGATGAAAGGAGATGAAGATGCTTGGAGTTTGAGGAGGGAGACCATGTATCTATATGATTATAACCTTGATGAGGATTACAGTGGTTTGGCTAGGGTGGAATGCTATCTCTGAGGTTCATCAGAGCTTTCCAGATCCTCAGTAGAGTAGGCGAGGTGGTGTACCATCTAACTCTTCCCCCACAGATGCACCGGGTGCATAATGTTTTCCATGTGGTGGAGATGAGAAATTATGTGCATGATCAATCACATGTTATCGACTGGGGTGAGGTAGAAATCGATGATGGGGAGACATTTTTGGAGTTACCAATGGATATAGTGGATTGATAAGAGCGGGTACTTCATGGGAGGTTGATTTCTATGGTGCGAGTCCGTTGGTAGCACGAGAATCTCCAGGAGAGAACACGAGAGCGGGAGGCTAATATACATTCTTAGTACCCCCATTTGTTTTCTTAGTTTTGTTTTTTCTCTCGAGGATGAAAACCCTATGGTGGGGAGAATGTAAAACATAGAAATTCCATATAATTGTTTTTAATTATTTGGGATTGTTGACCTCACCTGTTTTGATAATCCCAATCTTGTATTCATATGTTTTGACAATCCCAATTATGTGTTCATATATTATGATATTCACAATTACTGTTGATCTACACTTTAATTCTTTCCAATCGATGATCAAGTTAATAATAATTTTAAAATATTTTCTGATTTATATTAATCTCGATTATCCATGTTTATATAAGTTTTGAAATGATTCTAAGTGAATTAGATGTGTTTTGCATAAGACAGTCAAGTGTAAGTATCACTGACTTGAACAGAGCTACTGATAGACGGATAGCTACCGACAGCCATAGCTACCGATAGACGGATAGCTACCCACACCCAGAGCTACCGATAGACGGATAGCTACTGACAGCCAGAGCTACCGATAGACAGATAGCTACCGATATGCATAATAGCCAGAGCTACTGATAGACACAGAGTTACCGACAGCTAGAGCTACCGATAGACGAATAGCTACCGACATCAAGAGCTACCGATAGACAGATAGCTACCGATATTCATAATAGCCAGAGCTACTGAGGCATAAAGATACCGACAGCCAAGAGCAACCGATGGAACTAAGTTCATCGAGCTACCGATAAGAGCTACCGATAAGAGCTACCGATAAGAGCTACCGATAAGAGCTTCCGATAAGAGCTAGAGCAACCGATGGAACTAATTTCATCAAGCTACCGATAAACCGATAAGAGTTTGAAGAGCTACCGATAGAAGATACTACACAGAGTCAACCGTACACGTGTACAAACAAACGGCTACCTATAATTAACTGCGGAGTCAAATCCTATATCCTCGACACTATTTTTTTATTACACTAATGGATACATTTGTTGCTTTTGATGCATGTAATGTTATTAAATGATTTCTGTTGCCATTTCAGGAAACCGTACCAAGTACGATTGAAAAGGATAATCATTCCTTCTTATCAGCAAAAAAGGCATAAAAGACAACGCGTATGTATTAGTGAATTAAGACAAGAGACTTGAAGAGATTGAGCACACAGAACACACTTGCGATAAATCTCAAAACATGCCAAGAACATTTGGAGAACTTGCACTCACAAGACTACTACTACCAGACTCTAGAACACAGAGCATACATTGAGCAATCTATGCTAAAGAAGAACTACACAAAACACTTCATTTTCTTGAGCTGATAACCAAGCTGAACCTGGAAGCACTGAAAGATGAAACGATACACTGTTTTTCAATCAAATACCAGAGAAGGACTCAGAACCATTTCTGATCAAATCCAAAGGAGTCTAGAGCTGCACTGCAATCACTAGAGCCATTCTAAACTCCAAATCTTGATCTAAGTGATTTAGTATTTGCATTACGAACAGTGTGTGTAGCCTGTTAATTATTACACACTCACTGTCTCCTGAAACTTAACTGGAGGATTTGTAAATCCTCACTCACAATCTTTACATCCTTTATTTCCCACTGTGGATAGTGGTAGAGGTCGAGTGTGACCTGGATAGCTTTGATCTATTGTTTGTTATCCCACGTATAACTGTGGTAGAGGTCTCTTGACCTAAACAGTGTGATCACTATTGTTAACCCAGTTCCAGGGTGTGGCTCACTTTATATAAATTTTGAGAGGACTAAGTCTCAGCTTGAGACTGAACCTCTTGGTTAACTCTTGTGTTTTTAGTTGAAACCTATAACCATACTATATATATTTATTTCATATTCCGCTGCTATTACTTTGAAATATAATTTATTTTCAAAGCTACTTTGATAGTTAAACTCGTAAGTTTTTATATTTATTATAAACCGGTAAGTTAGTTTCAAAAGTTAATTTAATCATAAGATTAAGTTAACTGAGAATTAATCAATCATTGAGAAACTAATTGAACCTTTATAATCTGTATAAATTCACTACAGTTTAATTTGCATTTGAAATTGGGGGATTTTAATAGAAATTGTTTTTAGTAGAAATTTTAATTGGAACTCAATTCACCCCCCTCTTGAGTGTCCACTCTGACCAACATTTGGTATCAGAGGTTGTTGTGTGTTTTGCAAAAAAATTATTTACTCTCTGATTTTCAACTGTGATTTTAGTTGTATTTTAATGTTCTTAAAATTTCTGTTATTTCTAAATTTTTATCTCTTTAAATTTTGTTTACAATGGATAATAGACTTGAGGGTGCTGCTACTAACCGACCACCTTTCTTTAATGGAAATAACTATGCTCAGTGGAAATTTAAAATGAAAATTCATCTAGAAAGAATGAGTTTTGATATTTGGACTGCTATTGAATCTGAATACAAAATTCCCACTACTGATAGATCTACTTGGGATGAACCTACAAAGACTGCTTACAATAATAATTGTAAAGCTATGAATGCTCTGTACTGTGCTCTAGGAGATGAATAATTCAACAGAATTTCTGCATGAAAAACTGCTTTTGAACTTTGGGATACCTTGGTTGTTTCTTATAAAGGAACAAATAATGTTAAAGAAATGAGATTGAATAATTATACTATTAAGTATGATAATTTTAAAATTATGTCTGATGAACCTATTTTTGACATATATCTCAGGTTTAATGAGATAGTCAACACGATGAATTCACTCAGAAAAGTTGTTCCACCAAAGGAACAAATTATGAGAATCTTGAGTTGTCTACCAGACCAATGGAGAGTTACATCTGTCTCAATCAGAGAATCATGTGACATTGATGCTCTACCTGTCAAATAGCTTATTGGAAAATTGATGATGTATGAAGAAGAGCTCAAGGTAAACAAAGAGGAAGATGATGAACCGAAAAGAAAATATGTAGCTTTCACGTCTACTGCTTTGAAGAGTAAGGAGAAGGAGAAAATACAAATGGAGGATGAGAGTTCAACAAGTGAAAACTCAGAGTATGACAGTGATGCAAAAATGGCTCAGATAGCCAGGAGACTCAAGAAGTTTTATAGGAAAAATAAATTCTTTAGGAAAACAAATTACAAAGGAAAGTATGATCAACAAGGCAAATGGAAAAAGGATTGGAAGAAAGCTGACAGGACTGATGAAGTTGTCTTCCACGAATGCAAGCGAAAAGGACATATCAAAGAAGACTGTCCAAAGTTAAAATTCAAAAAGAAATATTATTACAAAGACAAAAAGTACAAGAAATCTATGAAGGCTACCTGGAGTGCTTCAGAAGACAGCACAAGTGAAGCCGAATCTTCGGACTCTGAAAGGAATCGAGCCAACATGTGTTTCATGACAAATACTTCTGAGGTAACATATGACACTCCTATTTTAAATTCATATTATTCTGGAGATGATTTTGATTCGGAAAACATGTCAAAATCTGAACTATTTGAATACTATGATATGTTAGAAGAAACCTGTAATGAGCATAAAGAGAAATACAAAGGTTTAAAGAAATAATATGCTTTAAGTGTTAAGCATAAATCTGATCTTGATATAGAAAAGGAAAATAATGCTCAACTATTAAAGGAAAATACAGAACTGAAACTGTCAAATGAGAAACTCAGAAAGGACATAGAAAAATTCACAAATGGAAAGGATGCTCTAACTCAAATGCTAGGAAAGCAAGTTTCACCCAGATATGCTACTGGTTTAGGATACCAACCTGGACAGAGACAGTTCACCAGAACCCGATTTATTCCTAAGTCTGGAAAAAATATTGCTAGTTCTAGTTTTGGAAATTCATATTCTTCAATAGGATATTCATATGGCTATAGACCAAATAAAGTTTATCTTTCAAAATCTGTTACTTCTGTTAATTTTATGAAACCAATAAAACAAATCTGGGTACCTAAAGCCCTGATTGCTAACCTATCTAGACCCAAGAAAATCTGGGTACCAAAGTCACTTCCTGTTTAAATCTGTTTTATAGGAGACCTACTTGAAGAGCTGTCACAAGAAGATATGGTATTTAGGCAGTGGGTGCTTAAGACACATGACTGGAGATAATTCTTGCTTCAAGAGCTTAATAAAGGTTGATGGAGGTCATGTCACCTTTGGTGAAAACTCTAAAGGAAAAATCATCAGCCTAGGCCAGATTGGTAACACTGACTCAGTATTAATTTCTAAAGTTTTATTCGTTGATGGACTTAAATATAACTTGCTTAGTATATCTCAATTATGTGATGATGGTTTCAATGTCAAGTTTGGAAATGATTCCTGTGATTTTTTTAACTCCAAAAATGCTTTAGTATTTTCTGCTCTAAGGAATGAAAATGTTTATGCTGTTGATTTAAATTCGTTAGCTAAACAAAATATTCCTTGTTTGAATGCTTTTCATAAAGAATCTTGGCTATGGCACATGAGATTAGGACACTGCAACATTCACTCACTTAGAAAACAGGCTAGGAAAAACTTAGTTAGAGACTTACCTAATTTAGAATTCCCAAATGACAAAGTGTGTAATCCCTGTCAAAAAGGAAAACAACACAAAGTTTCTTTTAAATCAACGAAAGAAGTCTCAACTTCTCAACCACTTGAGTTGGTTCACATGGATTTGTTTGGGCCATCAAGAGTTTCTAGTTTAAATCGAAAGCACTATGTCTATGTTCTAGTAGATGACTTCTCTAGATATACTTGGGTATATTTCTTAGCTCACAAAAGTGAAGCTTATTCTTCCTTTATTAAAAACTCCAAGTATGCAGAAAATCTTAGTGGACTCAAAATTAAGACCCTGATAAGTGATCATGGTCGTGAGTTTGAAAATCAAGACTTTGAATCTTATTGCTTACACAATGGCTACACTCATAACTTTTCAGCTCCTAGGACACCTCAGCAGAATGGCATAGTATAAAGGAGAAACCAAACCCTTCAAGAAATAGCTAGAACCATGCTCAATGAATATGAACTGCCTATTTACTTTTGGGCTGAATCTATAAATACAACTTGTTATGTTATCAATAGAGTCTTGATCAGACCTGTTCTTAAGAAAACCCCATATGAGTTGTGGAACAATATGAAGCCTAAGGTTAATTACTTCAGAGTTTTTGGTTGCAAAGTCTTTATTCTTAACACAAAGGATAATCTGGACAAGTTTGCTTCTAAAAGTGATGAAGGAATTTTTCTGGGTTACTCTACTTCAAGTAAAGCTTATAGAGTGTCCAATAAGAAATCCAAATGTGTGGAAGAATCTGTTCACATCAAATTCGATGAAACTGATCCACATGAGCCTAAAACCTCTCTTGAGAATCTTGAAAAATATTTGTCTGTTCTGGACCTTAATGATAAATCCAAAGAACATGTTATAAAAACTTCCAGTTCTAGACTTTTTCCAGAATCTGTTTCGGTCGAACCCGAACCTACTGATGAACCTGAAGTGTCTAGTCCTACCTTTACTAGATCAAGAAGAATTATAAAGAATCATCCTTTGGATGTTGTTGTTGGTAATCTTCATAGAGGAACATAGACTAGAGCTTCTCTAAGAAATCAGGTTGAACATCAAGATTTTCTCTCCCAGCTAGAACCCAAAAATATTAATGATGCTATCGTTGATGAATTCTGGGTAATGGCTATGCAAGAATAGTTAAATCAATTTGAAAGAAACAATGTCTGGGAATTGGTTGACAGACCTAAGGACACACTAACAATAGGCACTAAATGGGTTTTTAGAAATAAAGTTGATGAATCAGGAAACATAGTTAGAAACAAAGCTAGGCTAGTTGCACAAGGATATAGTCAAGAAGAAGGCATAGACTATGAGGAGACCTTTGCACCTGTAGCTAGACTAGAAGCCATTAGGATTTTACTTGCATATGCTGCATATCTAAATTTCAAGTTATATCAAGTGGATGTCAAAAGTGCATTTCTAAATGGTTTTATAATTGAAGATGTTTTTGTAGAACAACCTCCTGGATTTACAAACCCCCATTTTCCAAATCATGTTTTTAAACTTTCTAAAGATTTATATGGATTAAAACAAGATCCAAGAGCTTGGTATGATAGACTCAGCAACTTTCTTATTTCAAAAAATTTTACTAAAGGGATTGCTGATCCAACTCTTTTTATTAAAAGAATTTATAAAGATGTTTTAGTTGTACAAATCTATTTTGATGATATTATTTTTGGATAGTCTAAACAATCATTATGTACTGATTTTTCAAAAAGTATGCAAAATGAATTTGAAATGAGTTTAATGGGAGAACTTAAATACTTTCTTGGATTTCAAGTATTTCAAAATGAAAATGGTATTATTTTGAATCAAAGTAAATATACAAAGGATCTTTTAAAACGTTTTGGTTTGGATAGTTTTAAGGAGAGTGAAACTCCTATGAGTACAATCTGTAAATTGGATACAAATGAAACTGGGAAACCAGTGGATCAAACCAATTATAGTGGTATGATTGGTAGTTTACTTTATCTTACTGCTAGTCGACCAGATATTATGTTCAGTGTATGTATGTGTGCAAGATTTCAAGCTAACCCAAAAGAATCTCATTTTCCTGCTGTTAAAAGAATTTTCAAGTATCTCAAACATACTGTTAACCTTGGTTTATTTTGTCCAAGAAGACAATCCTTTGAGTTAATGAGTTATTCAGATGCTGACTTTGCTGGTTGTAAATTAGACAGAAAAATCACTTCAGGAACATATCATTTATTAGGAAAATCCTTAGTATCTTGGTGTGGTAAAAAGAAGAATTCTGTAGCTCTATCCACTGCCGAAGCAGAGTATATAGCTGCTGGTAGTTTCTGTGAACAAATTCTATGGATGAAACACACTCTCTTGGACTATGGATATGATTTTAAGCATGTTTCGATTAACTGTGACAACACTAATGCAATAAACATATCGAAGAACCCTGTAACTCACTCAAGAACCAAACACATTGATGTAAGGCATCATTTTCCGAGAGATCATTATCAAAAGGGTGATATTTATCTTGAATTTATTGGCACTGAACATCAATTGGCCGACATTTTCAGAAAACCCTTAAGTGTGGATAGGTTATGTTACATTAGTCACGAGCTGGGGATGTTTAATCTTCACCGATAGAAATCCTCACCGATAAAAATCCTCACCGATAAAGCGCTATTTTAAATCTCTTTGTCTGCCGCCAAAAATCTGAACCATTTTTTTATTATTTTATTTTTATTCATTTAACTTATGATTCCTAAATGATAAAACTAAGTCTAAGCCACTTATCACTCCGCCGAACCCAAAACCTTTTACCTTCGAACCTTAGAACCCGAACCCTCTGCGAACCTGAGATCCCTTGAACCAGCGATGGCAAAAACCAAAACTCATGTCATCCGAGACGACTGTGTTGAGCCTAAAGCAAAAAGGCAGAAGTCTGAGCCAGAAGCGAGTAGTGCTGTTAGAACCAGGTCAGGAAGGAGACCAGTAAATCCTCATCTGCAAAATAGAGATATTGTGATCGAAAAAGAGCTATGTGTAGACTGGTTGCTGCCCAGCAAGTCCTTGGTGCTCGAAGTTCTGGAAGCTCAGAGATGGGTAGACTGCTTTTCAAATAACAATGGTCCCTACTACCCAAAGTTGGTAAAACAGTTTTACAAGTTCGTAAGCTTCGAGCCGTTATAGAATGAGAACCGAGTATCTTCGTTTGTAAATGGTAAAGTGATATCATTTTCATCATTAGAATGGGCTGATTGCTTAAAATTTCCACAGGAAGGTGTGTCTTGATATGTATCAAGAGCAATGCCACCTACTAGTGACATTTTTGATCATGAGACCGCGTTGAAAGAACCGACTGGTGATGGAACTCCAAGGAAAGTGGTTGCTGTAGAAATGGATGGAGAGAACAGATTACTGTTCAAGTTTCTTCAACATGTGTTGATACCAAGGAGAGGAGACTTCGCTAATTTGAGATATCAGGATATCTATCTCTTACGTCTTTTGAGACATGATGTCAAAGTCAATTTGTGTAGATTGGTGATGAGTCAAATGGAAGATATGACAAGTCCGAAATCAAAGACTAACGCCCTATTCTTTGCTAAGCTGATTTCTATAATGATCAAAGTGAAAGGGATAGCTGAGTCTCAAGATGAGATAGTTGTAGTGAAGAGCAACTTTTGTATCACTACTACAGTTTGCAAATATATAAATATTAATTGGAATCCGTGGAGAGGAGAATGGTTCAATGATGACCAAAAGTTATATGATAAATTTAATCCTGTGGATTATCCTTCAAGGCCAAAGGATAAAAGAGATCCAGGTCTAAGACCTGATGAAGAGGAACCTGAGTACAGTGATGAGTCAGAAGAAGAGGAAGAAACTCCTATGGATGATGGAGGAGATCCTGACTTGCCTCCAAGCCCTGTTGCTGAAATTATGTCTTTAGAAAAGTATGTGCTAGGAGAAGTGGAGACACCTGCTAATGAGGAAGACCAGTCGGTCTCTGAGCATGTAGAGGAAGAAAAGAATGTCTCTCAATTATATGATTCTGCTGAATTGAGTTTGAGTCCAGTTATTGGAAGCTCAGTTGTACCTTCTATGGATGAAGAAAGCGAAAGAGGAGAAGATGTACCTATTCCAGAAAATCATCTTGCTGCTGCAGAGATGGAAGTTGTTGTGGAATATTCTGATGAAGAAAGACCAGCAGAGAATGTAGTTGCTATATATGAGAATGCACTCATTGAGGGGGAGCATCACACCAAGTTTGGAAATGTTACAGTGACTATCAAGTCTGAAGACTGGGTAGAAGACCCAGGTTTTATAGTCTTTGGTTTGGAGTATCCTCATTCGGATAATGAAGTATCTTTGAATAGACCAAAGATCAGCTATGACATCAATCCTGAGTTATTACCTGCTGATGTGGTCCGAGTACATGATTTAGATGTGCTGAAAGAAAATCTCAAAGCCAGTTTTGTAGAAGAAGTAAAGACAATAGAATCTTTTTTAGTATCCTCGATTCAATCAGTCATGGCTGACTCTGTAGTCAGTTTAGCTTCTGAAAGAGTATCTACTACAGTTGATCCTAGTGATTTTGTTACAAAGTATGACCTCGAATCCCTAAAGCATGAGCTGAAGGAATCCTTCAGTGCCTCTGTTGCTGAGATGAAGCACTGTTTTGGTGAAGAAATGAAGATGTTAGAAAGGTCTTTTGAGATTTCTCTTTGTTGCAATCTGTCAACTTTTGTGGGTGAGCTAATGGAAGAAGTCAAGGAGTGCCACACTCAAACTTCTAGGCTAGAAGCAGATCTTGAAGCACTACGGATATCTGTTGTTGCCTTAGACTCTTTCATGAGTTCAAAATCTCAAGCTGACAAGGATTTAGCTTATGTGAAGAGTGTCGTAAGTCAGCTGGTCTCATTGTTTGAAGCATTCAAAACATCTATGAAGGATCATGTCAAAAATCAGGACTCTCAAATGCAAAATCTGATTAGTGGGTTGACCAAAAGCTTCAAAGAACTGTATCCTTCTCTGTTGGTCCTCTAGTTCCAAAACCTACAATTGATCTGAATCAATTTCGTGCTCTGATGAAGGAGGAGCTTGGTTCTATTTCAACCAGTGACTCTGTGGACTCATCAGATTTAAGTCGAGTTGTGCTGTCTACCAAGGATTCAGCCCGAGAAATAATGAAAATCTTCCAGGACTACATGAGAGAGGCCTCTGCTTCTCAAGAGGCAATCAAGAATAAGGTGGATACTTATTTTGAAAAGGTTTATACCAAGCAACAACTGACCAACCATTTCAAACTTCTGCTTGACAATCTAAAGTTACCTCCAGTGTCTCAGGCCTTCAGAGAGCAGGTCAGTAAGCTCAGGGAGCTTACTCCTGCTTTGGATAAATTCATTGAAAATAGATATGATTTTGTGTCTGCAATGGAGAGAGGAGAAAGCATTATAATGGATTTCAGAAACCTGTTGCTGTCTTTCCTACATGTGGATGCCAGACCGGTCATTGTACCTCCTGCTTTGCCTGCCTCTGCCTCTACTGCGTCTCCAGTTCAGATGACTCCTGCTAAAGCCATAAGAAGTCTTACACCTATGATCACTCAAAGGACTTCCCAAAACAGGCCTGACACTGTATCATTTGCTTAGCCTTCTCTGATCATTTCTGGAATTCCAAAGTCCTCCCCAGTATCCTCCACACCTGAATTCTCTTCTGATCCCAAGGGAAAATCTCACATTGAAGACGTGGACTGATAAAGTGTCAAGGATGTTTGATAGGAATCATTTTTTTCTTCTATTCTGTTTATGTAATTTTTGTCTGATCTAATACAAATGCCTTTCTTTCCACTGTCTCAGTTTATCAGTTTTTTATGTTTGGTTTCCCACTTTTTGATTATCACAAAGGGGGAGAAATATGTTCAAAAGGGGAGAAAAGGGGAGAAATATAAAAGGAGAAATATAAAAGGAGAAATATAAAAGGAGAAATATAAAAGGGGAGAAATATGATCAAAGGAGGAGCCTTTGATACTATTTCTTACATTTCCTTCTTTGGTACCAATTCTTTCAAACCTTATCTCTGATACTATTGTATTTAATTCTACCTATGATAATTTTTGATCTATATCTTTCTATTACTATTTTCTCTTCCTTCTGATACTATTTTCTTTGAGAAAATTGAATATTAATGTTATACTATCTAATACTATATTCTCACTATCTTAAAATGGCCATATCAAGTTGTGATTATCAAAAAGGCGGAGATTGTTGACCTCACCTGTTTTGATAATCCCAATATTGTATTCATATGTTTTGACAATCCCAATTATGTGTTCATATATTATGATATTCACAATTACTGTTGATCTATACTTTAATTCTTTCCAATCGATGATCAAGTTAATAATAATGTTAAAATAATTTCTGATTTATGTTAATCTCGATTATCCATGTTTATATAAGTTTTGAAATGATTCTAAGTGAATTAGATGTGTTTTGCATAAGATAGTCAAGTGTAAGTATCACTGACTTGAACAGAGCTACCGATAGACGGATAGCTACCGACAGCCAGAGCTACCGATGGACGGATAGCTACCGAAATCCAGAGCTACCGATAGATACAGAGCTACTGACAGCCAGAGCTACCGATAGATGGATAGCTATCGACAGCCAGAGTTCCCAATAGACAGATAGCTTCCGATATGCATAATAGCCAGAGCTACCGATAGACACAGAGCTATCGACGGCCAGAGCTACTGATAGACGGATAGCTACCGACAGCCAGAGCTATCGATAGACAGATAGCTACCGATATGCATAATAGACAGAGCTACCGATGCATAAATCTACCGACAGCCAAGAGCAACTGATGGAACTAAGTTCATCGAGCTACCGATAAGAGCTACCGATAAGAGCTACCGATAAGAGCTACCGATAAGAGCTAGAGCAACCGATGGAACTAATTTCATCGAGCTACTGATAAACCGATAAGAGTTTGAAGATCTACAAATGGAAGATCCTACACAGAGCCAACCGTACACGTCTACAAACAAACAGCTACCTATAATTAACTGCGGAGTCAAATCCTATATCCTCAACACTATTTGTTTATTACACTAACAGCTACATTTGTTGCTTTTGATGCATGTAATGTTATTAAATGATTTCTGTTGCCATTTCAGGAAACCGTACCAAGTACGATTGAAAAGGATAATCATTCCTTCTTCTCAGCAAAAAAAGCATAATAGAAAATGCGTATGTATCAGTGAATTAAGACAAGAGACTTGAAGAGATTGAGCAAACATAACACACTTGCGATCAAGCTCAAAACATGCCAAGAACAACTGAAGAACTTGCACTCACAAGACTACTACTACCAGACTCCAGAACACAGAGCATACATTGAGCAATCTATTCTAAAGAAGAAATACACAGAACACTTCATTTTCTGAGCCGATAACCAAGCTGAACCTGGAAGCACTGAAAGAAGAAACGATACTCTGTTTTTCAGTCAAATACCCGAGAAGGACTCAGAACCATTTCTAATCAAATCCAAAGGAGTCCAGAGCTACACTGCAATCACTAGAGCCATTCTAAACTCTATATCTTGCTCTAAGTGATTTAGTATTTGCATTACGAACAGTGTGTGTAGCCTGTTAATTATTACACACACACTGTCTCCTGAACCTTAACTGGAGGATTTGTAAATCCTCACTCACAATCTTGACATCCTTTATTTCCCACTGTGGATAGTGGTAGAGGTCAAGTGTGACCTGGACAGCTTTGAGATGTTGTTTGTTATCCCACATATAATTGTGGTAGAGGTCTCTTGACCTGAATAGTGTGATCACTATTGTTAACCCAGATCCAGGGTGTGGATCACTTTATATAAATTTTGAGAGGACTATGTCTCAAATTGAGACTGAACCTCTTGGTTAACTCTTGTGTTTTTAGTTAAAACCAATAACCATACTATATACATTTATTTCATATTCCGCTGCTATTACTTTGAAATATAATTTATTTTCAAAGCTACTTTGATAGTTAAACTCGCAATTGTTTATATTTATTATAAACCAGTAAGTTAGTTTCAAAAGTTAATTTAATCATAAGATCAAGTTAACTGAGAATTAATCAATCTTTGAGAAACTAATTGAACCATTATAATCTGTATAAATTCACTACAGTTTAATTTGTTTTCGAAATTGGGGGATTTTAATAGAAACTATTTTTAGCAGAAATTTTAATTGGAACTCAATTCACCCCCCTCTTGAGTGTCCACTCCGACCAACGGGGATTATTACGAGTCTACAAAAATTTTTGGCACATCATTTGGAGGCCCGAAGAGCCCAAAATATATTTTTGAACTTTTTTAGGTAGGTTCAGTAATTGTGTGGGATAGATATTATATCTTTTGAAATGGTGCTCATATTAAATATCATAGGGTACCATTGAATCTACAGTGCATAGATTCACTTAAGGGAAGATTAAATTTAACCAACAAGGGTCGAAGAAAGAAATTATTTTAATGGACATTACAAAAAAATAATAAAATAACTAAAGGTTATTTTTTTCCTTTTTTGCAACCATTGGACAAATGGCGATGGGAATACAGGGAAAAATCAAACTATTTAATAACTTGACCCTTAGGTTGTGTAACTGAACTAATGGGGGAATTAATAGGTTGAGTAACCACACATTTGGAAGAATAAATAAGTACATTAATTAAACTCATTAATGAACCCCATTAACTGTGTGGTGCGTTGTTCCCCTATATTCTTATATTTAATCAAGGCTCGGGCTTGGGTTTTGGGAGAGCTACGAGAGGAAGATATGATGAATTGCCAGTGAATTCCTACTCCGATGAGGAATGATGATCAATTGACAGTCATTGGAAGAATCGAAGGATGACAACAAGTTCCAATGAATAATTTTGGATGCAGACCCTACTTCTTCATCTCCAGTGCCTTCCAACAAAAACATGGTAGGGGGTTTTGTTTTTTACCTATGATTTGTTTCCTTCTTGAAATTATTCGTGTGTCATTATGATAATTCAAAGGGTGCAGGACAAAATAAAAAGGCCCAGACCCTCCGCCAAACTTGGTTATTGTTGCGTTCCTCGTGGGAAACCGGAAGATATGGCAGCAAGGTGGAACCAAGGTCCATGTAGTGGAGGAATCACCCAGGGAGGCCCATAGGCATGGATGAGAATAAAAACGAACACCAGAGTTTCACTGGTGGCCCGTAGAAGCTACTTCGGCATAAGGATGTCAGAGATTGGGGTAGGCGGCGACCATCACCTACAGGCTGTGAAGGAAGGGCGACGCCTAAAGGCGCCTACGGTGGACAAATGAGTTGTCGACCAACACTAGCTGTGTTGATGTGGGGAGGCACGCTATGGAGCCGCGCCATGAAGGAAGTTCGCAACATTGAGTTGCAACGGGGGGAGGACCCACGCATATGAAATCAATGCAGGCTGATCCGAGTGGAATAGAAAGATGGTGTGGTGCCATCCGATGTCGCTACTAAGCCAGAAGGCACACTACGGCAGCACACCATTTAAGAGGGCCACATTATCAAGCCCCTGCAGAGGGTGAAACCATGCACATGGGTCTGTAATGAGCTAGTCCACACTGACGGTCCAAGAGGTGTGGTGCCAACTAGTGCTGAATCTTTGAAGACATGAATTTCTGATGCTATTCGGGAGGGGATCAAACACCCCCTGTGCTCGCCAGTGGGCCGAACGGTTTCGTGACCCAGTGTGCCCCGCCTAGCCTGGTGGTCCGGGCCAGACCCGTGGTCCAGTAGGCCTAGCCTGCTTCCATCGGGCCAATCCCATGGCCCAGCATGCCGGACCATGACCAGTTGTACCAGGCGGAGCCTCGCTCCCTTCAGGCCAGGTTGGGTCGGTCCGACCGGGTCAAACCATACCTAGACCCCATTTTTCCCTGTTACGTTTAAATGAGTTTATCTCAAAAACCAAACATTCATTTCACGAATAATATGCGGCATTAGAACCCTAGGGAAAATATGGTCCTTTTGAGATACTACATGAGAGATTTGGAGAATGTTGGATTTTGACCAGGTTGGATCGTACGGGAATCCAACCGAGCCCTTGACACTAAAATAACTATAACGTATAGACCAGACATTCAGTTAACGCACCGTTTATTGCGATGGAACCCTTATGACATGTCATATCATTGGGTTACATCCTCATGGGACTTAGTGAAATTTGAAATATGACCGATGTCCTGAGTAGCGGTTCTCCCAACTGTGCTATGTGAGGAACCATGCGACTCACTGAGACCTAAACAGAACTGAAATTTGACTATGTGTGACTCGATGGATTAGTGGGAAGCACCTCTGTGTGACTTTTTAGGCCCATGGCGGGGAGAAACTTAGTGTGACCTAACAGACCCACAGTACTTGACTAGAGGAGTATATCATCCGGCCATGGTGGGGAGAGGCTATATGTGCCCTGATAGACCAATGGTACATGATGGGGAGGAGTACCTAAGGATTTCAAGGTCAATGGGAAGCACCTCTATATGACTTGGAAGGCCCAATGTACTCGGTAGAGGAAGAGTTATCCATTAGCAGAGGTGTTCATTGATGTGACTGATGATGCTACTATTATTAACCTAAATATACCTAGTGTGAGCTGTCTTTTTCTTTGTACTTTGGGATTGAGATCAAGCATTGTGGTTTTTCTATTTTGGAATATTGAGAGACCTTCAGGGTTCTTGAGGTCCCTACTGGGTAATGTTATACTCACCCTGCACGGGCTTCACCTGCACATTATACTATCATGTGCAGATGATATACAGCTCTGAATGAGTCTCGAGGTGCTCATACATGACAGTGTATGGAGGTGACCGGTGGATGTGGAGAGCCGCAATGATGAGATATACCTACCCTTTAGGTATGATATTTAGTGGATTAACCCCGGAGTTGTTATCCCTTTTTGTTGTATTTCCATATCTATGGGGCTTGTATTCTAGACCCTTTACTTTAGTACTTACTTTAACACTATGTGGTGGTTTTTAGTTTTGGTTGTACTTTTTTCATTCTTTTGTGTTTTACTCGTGCACATTGTTCCCTGTTTGTGTGTGTACAGGTTTTGGGGTAATGCCTTTCCATTTCAGGTAAATGCCTTTCCGGTGCTAGTCACCAACCACTGGCCTATGGATGGTGGGATTTAGGTAGTCACAGAACGGGCCCCATGGGACAGTTCATGAAATTAAACTAACATAATTGTTATCTCTATTTACATATTTGATATAATATCATAAAGTGCTTGAAAAATACAATTCTTGAAAAATCAGTTTGGACATATTTTTTGGGTTTTTTTTAAATTATTATATGTCACTTCAATGAATTTAATTTTATAAAATGAATTATATAATTTTATCCATCATAATTAATATTATGTATTATTTTTGACATAGTTATTGGTCATAATTAATAATTAAAAGAGTAAAAATTAATTATCGCAGTCATCGTTAAAATGGGGTTACTATGGGGTTAAACCAATAGATTTGGGAATGTTTCCCAATAAAAATTATATAAATACTATTTTATGGCCATATATCAACATTATAAAATAATTTTTTTTATTCTATTTCCATTTCCAAGAATTTTTCTTGCAAATCACTTTATCATTTTGTATTCTTTTAAGAAATATCCTAGTGGTTAGTCTCCTCTACATATAAAAAAACATGCTCCCTATTATCCTATCCCAAATTTAATAACCTTATATTTTAGATATTACCAACTCAAAAACATTACATAAATTTTTATCTACATTATATAGTCCTTTTTATGAATATAATAGTATCCTAGGGAATCTTTTTTGTATAATCTATAAGAGGTTTTTTGAAGAGGTATATTCCTAATATTTTTTTTCATTCTTCTTACACCTTCATAAAATAATAATCAACAATGATTATATAGTGACACCTATATTTAACATATAATAATAAGTTATTAGCTTAATTACATAACCTAAATTGATATCCTCTTCTAAAAAAATGAGAAATTGAACCCTCATTCTTATGTATGGTAGACAACCACCTCACGAACCTATGTAATTTGATTTACATCATGTCCAAACATATATATTTTAGAAGATGTATTTAATGTATATATATATATTATTCATGACATATTTATCATTTCAATAAAGTAATATATCATACAATTTTTATTTATAGAATAAAATAATGACATTTGTGTGTATATGTGGATTAACACTGCAATAAAGTGATGTGATTTGTCTTTCATTACCATATTTATTAGATTATTTTAATATAATAATTTATTTATAAAAATGATAATTATTTCATTATTTTTTTAAATAGGTGATAAAATGTGGAATTATTTTATCGTAGTCAATTGACTAGTGTCATTTTAGACATATGAATTTATTATCATCCAAACATTTGAAGTTAACATAATTGATTAAGTAAATTTAACATAACATGGTAATAATAAAATAAAAGGAATTATAAAATATAATAAATTTCTTATGTAATTCAATAATTAACATACTTTTTCATCTGTAAGATAATTTTCATACGTGACGATTCCAACTCAAGGTAAGGGGTTTCTTAACAAAATTTCTATTCAATAGGTCATGCTTCTAATTTATTGGCTCTCTTATGCCATGGTTTTGTTGGAAAACTCATATGAATATTTTATATTGTATTTACACTTTTTTTCACTATGAACTTAATTTTTTACACATAATCACATCATTGATTAATTCTCACCTAAATGATATGATCTTGGTAAGAGATATCATCTTGATTTACCTTTATTGAGGCATATTTTAATGTTGTGCACATAATTTCATTAATATAGTGTTTAAGATGACCCTTTTACATGTAATATCTTGAATCCATCACACTTAATGACATTTTATGTTAACATTCAATTTTATTCTTCCAAGAGGATTTCATTCTAATGTTACCAATGTGGTAATAGCTCTATATTACAATCTCATTACATTTAATGACTATTTGTGAACAAGGTTACTTTTGGGGAAATAATATAAATTTCTTTTTCTTGAAACACATCTCCTATCTTATAATCTACTCATGATTTTGGATTATATGTTTCATTTCTATTACCTCTTTTATTTAATAATATAACATTATGAATGCTCTTTGAAAGTAATATTGGCCTTGTATCTTCTTTTGTATTTGAAATATTTTTATTCCATGTATATATTCTCCATAATAAATTTTTTTGATTTTTTTTTAAATTTATAAAATAATTTATTAAATATATTATCACTTATATTTTAATATTCTTACAAAATGATTTAAAACTAATCTTTCAGACATTTTAGTAACCAGGTACATTTTTAATTTTTTACAACTGTTTAAATGGAATATTTCATTTTTAATGAAATACATTTTATTCCATGATGGACACTTATTTTTAGGAATATTACATTATATGTTTGAATTTTTATTTTTCAATGAAAAATATTTCTATAATATTTTGAAATTTTTGGAATTTAAATACGTGAATTTAATGTGAAAAGGGTATTTTCATTAAGAAATATTCCATGTGATCTTATAATAAGATTTTCACCAACAAAAACCAAAAATGTATATTATGAATTTCTTATAAATTATATATATATTTATCTTACATATATTAATAACATATTGTCCCTTAATTTTATGGGTTAATACAGTCTTTATGATTCCGTTATCAAATACCTTCTTTATTTAACATCCTTTGATTACGAAATGAGGAAATATTATTAAAATAATTATTTCTTGGGATAATTAATATTTTTATTTCATATGATTGATTTAAATTTGTGGAACACATAAATATAAACATGTAAAGATGTGTACAACCATATATAACTCCCATGAATTGGGTCATGTTTTTTTTCATGAGCCGTTATTTATGGGATTAGGTAGTAAACCTAATCCATTATGGGACATCGTCCACCATGGGATATTGTAACGAAATATATCCTTAAATATTGTTTATTTAATGATGTAATTTTCCTACACATTTTCTATTATTCAATGATCTTATGATACAATGTTATTTATATTATTCTTCCATGTGATTACTCATAATATTTATCTTTTATGATATCATTTTATATGTTTATCTCGTGAATTATGTTAAATTATTCTATTTAATCACCTATATGGTTTTTTTCACCCCGTATTTTATGAATTCCCTTAATCAACCTATGTTATTTTAAGATCTATAATTTTTTTAGGATCTCAATAGTAATAATAGAAATAAATATATTTCATTTTAATTAATTTTTATAGTTTACATACATAGTCTCCAAAATACACTAAACCGCCTAATTATTAGGTTTTGATTAACATATGATTAGGATAAAATTAATAACAAAATATGTTTAAATGTATTTGATATCTACAGTTAGTATCATATTATGGAATTTTTTTTGGAAAATAGGATTAATAACATTAGAGAAAACCACAGGAAAAATTCTTATAATATGATAAAATACTAATGTTTTGGTAAGAAAATGTTGATGTTTTTTTCGAGAAAAAAATAACTATTTGGATACTAAAAGTGGGAATTTTTTTGGGAATAGATTCTTACAGGGGAAAAAACATTGAAAATAGTTTTTTCACTATATCTCAACCATCATTCTTATTCATGTTGAGTGTGACCTTACTATTCATGTAGTTAAAAATTCCCTAGGGATATGATTGGATTAATTCACATTTTATTAATGAACCATCCAGAAGGAATTTAAAAGATGATAATCAAAGATGTCCTATGTTAGAGCTAAGGATTCATTGATTGAAAACAATGTATCATGACTTATACATCGAGTAAATTATTTTTTATGATTAGGATTACTATTTCTCACACAATTTTTTTTGTATTGTTTAATGGATAGAACCAAGGGGAATGACGTGAATTGTTGAATGTGATAGAAAATATGATTCCTATAAGAAACCAAAAGTAATAATGACTGAATTGAATGATATTTGTATTATTAATAATGATATATCATGATAAATGACTAACATCTTATACCATAACCAACACACATACACTCCAAAGACAAGATGTATAGATTCTTCTTGGAGCTCGAGTGGAAGAGACTATGGGGGAAATATGGTTTATAGAAATATTTTAATCAATGAATATTTTAGTAATACTATTCTTGATACATATACAGATTTTGTTAATTTTTTAAATTATAAGTTATTTTATAGTATCTTTATTGATATTTAGGTCATTTATAAACATAATTATCTTATAATATTAAGAAATATAAATTTAATTAGGAGACTTTAATATTGATTTATTTTATTTGGTGAAAAATGTTAAATTTATTTTGGAGGAATATGTGATCATATATTTCTAGTATATTGTTTTAAATCTCAATATAGAATAATCTAAATAATTATATGATTATTTATTTATCAAATAAGTAGAGTTTATTTTTTTGTTGTTATCATTAATGATTTAGGGTTTAATGTTATATTTTATTATATGAAGGTTATTTATTTTTAAAATCATCTTACATTTTTCAAAAAATTTAATTTTTGTTAATATTTATAGACTTGTAAATAACATATTATTAGTTTATAAATCTTAATATCCCGTAAAAGTTAATTTTTTCTTTTTTAATACACAATTATAAATGGATATTAATTCCTTGGTGTAAGATATGTAGTAGAAATTGATCAAATCAAAAAAAAGTTGCAATTGTGCTAACTAAATAGAAAAATATCTAGTAAGTATTTTTATTTATATTTTTAGTTAAAATGGAAAATTTATTCATTACATATTGTTAAAGTATTTTTAAAATAAAATTTCATCATATTATGATCATTTCTATTGAATTGATGGTCTTTTCACCAACACAGAATTATAGATTTATGGTCATAGAATTTCTCATGATCATTCACTTTATTTTGATCAATGATCTATATCATTCTCCATAATTATTTGGGTACAAAAAATTTCTTTCATTTCTATATTTTCATATCCCACTACTTTTTCCAAAATTTAAACCATGTTTTGTGTAATTTTGGATAAACTTCTTACGTACCCTTTTCTCTTTTCAAGGGGAAGTTTTGATAACCTTTTTTAGGATGTTTGAACACAAGAACTGTACTTTCAAATGTAAAACAATTGATTTTAATGATAAAGTTAAAATTGTGAGGATAAAATTTATTATTGGTAAAATAATGAAACACCCAGATATTTTAAAAAACAAATGTTTGCTAGCATATACAACATGAATCATCAAGCCAAAATGAAACCTGAAATATTATTATTTATATAAGACTATTATAATGTAGCTATTAAATTGGTATTCATGACTAGGATTGACTGATTTATAATATATATATATAAATATCCTAATAAATTTAAATGTATTGATTAATTCTTAATAAATAAGCATTCAATTTTTAATGAAGACATTTTATTCTTCAAAAAATATATATTCTTAACAAATGATCATTATTGATTTCTGTGAGATAATTTTATAATTATTTTTAGGTAACTAAAGAATATTTATTTTAAAAAATGAACATAATTTTTGAAATTATCATATAAAAATTAATTTATGTTGAAATTTATCTATTTGCTTAATTTACTTATTTTTAATGAACAGAAAATATTATAGATTTTTAAAATTCTATCATTTCATTATAATAAATCAAGTAATAGAAAATTACAATTATACTATGGATTTGTTCTTAAATTGAAATATGAACTATTTTATTTAAAATGATATAATTTACTTTATTTAAATAATCATTTTTCATTGTTTTGGTATTTGATTGTTTCTATGCTTAAAAACAGGATTCTAAACATTTATTTTTAAGTGCATATTATTTCCACATATTAATTTATTAAAATTACCCAAAATTGGAAAATATTTAAATTAAATTTTTATACAATATATTATTATTTTTAATTTAAATTCATAATATTTTGATTACTAGTTATACGAATAACATAAGATGATCATATTCATAAAAAATATATTTCTTTAGAAACCCTATTTTGAAAAGTTTTAAGAAATCATTAATTAAATTATCCACTTATGTGAATTTAATTTTATTAAATATATTATATATTATAAACCATGACAATTAATATTTTTAAATATGTTAAACATAATTAATTTCCATAACTAATACAAAAACAAACAAAACTCAATTATCATGGTTATGGTTAAAATTGTTTTTTAGGGGTTAATCCAAAATTTAAGGGTATGATTCCAATTAGACGTGTAAAAATAATATATTTTAGAAATATTTATACATTATCCTATCCCAAATTAGAATATATGACCATTTGTAATCATTTATCTTGAAACTGAATTTATCATTTTGTATTCTTTTAAGGAATGGTTTAGTGGGTCCTTGCCCCAAATTATAAAAATAAACCTCCTATGCTATCATATATACAATTAAATATACATTTGGTTATGAAATACCTACCAAAATACCATCTTTTAATCTATACCCATGTCATAGAGACCTTGAATTTATCAGTGAATAAACCTATAAGGACTTTTGAAATAAGCCTTAAGAGATTATTCGAAGATGTATTGTTCATAATCAAGAATTTTTTTATTTATTCTTCCACATACATAAAATATTAATCTATCCTGATTATATAATAACACCAACATATACCATATAATAATATTACATCCTGATAATTTCATAACCTAAATTCATCTAATCATCTATAAAATGTGTATGTAAACCATCATTCATGTGAACGAAAGACTACCTTCTCAAGAACCGATGTAATGTTTTTTCATCATCGCCACTGATGACTATTTGTGAGGATGTATTTAGTGGATGTACATTATATATATGATATATTTTTAATTTTTTAAATGTAATATATATTATATTTTATTTCATTTCAATTTATAGAAAAATGATAAAATCGTCCATGAATACCTATGAATTACCACCTCCACGATGTAATGTGGTTTATTTTTCATTATCAAATCACATTGATGGAATATATATGTAAATTTAAAGAAATAATATTATAGTTATGATATATATTGTTATGGTATGATAAAATAATTCTTACCTTCTTTCCATCATGATCTTTGAACAATGTAAATGTTGCTCAATTAATAGGTACGATCTATTGTCTCTATGATTATAACATATTTCATTTTTCATAACCATGTTTCATGTTTTATTTTAAAAGTATAATTTATTTATAAAATTAATAATAATTTCATTATTATTTTTATTCATTAAATTATGAATTAATTACTTATTTACCATAGTCAGCCTAATGAATTAATTTTGGATATATGAACTGAATATGTTAAAAAAATAAGGTGATCTTATTTAACTATGAAAAAATTAACACGGTAATAAATAAAATAAAATAATTAATAAAAATTAAAATGGGTCTAAATAAAGTAAATGAATAACATTTTTTAATTTTTTGGGATAATAAAGTGCATTTTTGTCGATTCAAACACAAGGTAAGAGGTTTTTTAAATTAATTTCCATTCATTATGTTATTCTTCTATTAGATTGACTATTATATTCCACAATTACTTATTAAAATACTAATGATTTTATTAGGTTGTATTTCAACATTTTTAGGGATTTACATTGTTTACACATAATCACTTTCTTGATTGATTCTCACATCAATGATATGATCATTGTATGGGATTTTTTATCAATTTTTCTATATTAAGAAATATTTTAATAATTTACACCAAATATCTTGTATACGGTGTATTTGAAAACCTTTAACATATTATATCAGGAATACTTCATTATTAATAATATTTTATGTTTCAATTCATTTCATTAAATCAAAAGGGATTTGATTTTAATTTTACCAAAGAGGTAATGGATTTATGTTACAATAATACTCTATTTCATGATTGTATTTTATCAAGTATACATAAGGGGAAATAATATATGATTATTTTCCGAAATATAAAATATTTAATTATCCTCTCATCATGAATTTGGTATTTATATTTGGTTCCCATTTACTGTCTTACTGAAAAATGAAACATCATGAAAGTTGATTGAAAGTAATATCGATATTGTATATTCTTTTAGATCTGGAAAAATTCTATTCCATGTCTATATGTTCCTTAAAATAATTTAAAGAATACATTTACTATTTATAAATTATTTATAAAATACATCTTTATAAATTATTTACTTTTCTTACTAGATGTTTTAAAAAGAAATTTTTATCATTTTTCGATCAAAGTAATTTTAATGAAATATTATAAAATTTTTAATGGAATGTTTTTTAACATAAAAAGCATAAATAGAATTTCCCACTATCTTCATAGATAAATTATTTTAATCTTTAATGAATTATTTCCATTGATTTATTTTAAAAAAAATATCTATATTATTTTAAAAAAAAGTATATTTTAAAGTTGTGTTTTCAAACTAAAATGGGTATTTTCTTCAAGAAATATTACATGTTATCTTTTAATAAAATTTTTATAAATGAAGATAACCTATGTTGTTATGGATTTATTCTAAATTATATATATATATATATAGATAATTCATACATACCAAGCTCATATTACCATCCATTAATGATGGAAAATATGTATTATGGTTTATTTATCAAATTACTTATTTATGAAATATCCATTGATTACAACACAAAGAATGATTATGAAACCCATTTGTTTACTTGAGTAATTATGAATTTTATATCTTATGATTTATTTTCTTTTTTTGGAACACATAACATGTACAAGTTATGATGGGTATGACAAGATATTACTACAATGGATTGGGAAAATAATTTATCTCAGGAGATGTTATGTTTGGGATTTAGGGGTAAGTATAATCCATTAATGGACCTTTTTCACCCTGTTATATTATCTAAATAGTTAGAATTTGTTGTGTTTTATGCCATGTTATATGTTTCATCCACATTTACTATGTTATTATGACCTTATTATACCATGTTATTTATATTATCCATCGATGTTATTACGAAGGAGCCTTCACTTTTATGATATCATGTTATATCATTGACTCAAACTTAATGTTTCCCTATCATGTTTATTCCATTATTGGTATTTTTAGCTCAGACCTTTAATTTTTGTAATCCATATATAATATTTTTTCATTTTTGGATCTCAATTTGTTTTATGATCTAACTAAAGATAAAAAAACCTAGATATTATGTTTTATATTGTTTTGATGTCTTAAATACCTAGTCTTAAAAAGAATCTTGGCCTCCAGATCATTGGGTTTTAATTAATGTATTTTTATCTAACAAATTACATAATAATATATGCTAATGGATTAGGTTACTATAATAAATATCCCATGGTTATAAAATTGGTTTTCATGAAATTTCCAAATTGTATTACTACATTATTTAAATAGATTGTCATTGAAAACATGGTCAAATAAAAAAAATCTCAAAATAGAATAAAAATGGTTGGTGAAACATGAAACATAAATCTTTTGGATATTGATCTTTTTGAAGATATATATGATGATAAAAAGGGTCAAAATATTACTTTTGAAAAAAAAATCAGTAATCATAAATGTAAAAGTTATAATGACTAGAATATATTGAAAATATTAATATGTTTTCTATAAAAAGTTAAAAGAAAAATCATCATGTAAGTGTTTCATCATTAAAAACTATTTATATCCCAACATAAAATAAGTAACATAATTTATAAAGGAAAATAAATGAATTTATTGATAATAGGAGAAATAAATTCTAGAATAAGTCATGTTACTCAAAGGAATATATTTGAGTTATTGAATCTCTTACATTAACTCACAACTTGTAATAATGTTGTTTAGAATCCTATGTAAAAAATTTAACAACCTTAATCACCTATTTCTTAACTATATTTATATATGTTCCCTTTTATAAAAATAATTTATCATTATTCACTACATGTATATTAGTTAGTTCTTTACTATTTTGAATTTTGAGTGTGAGTAATCTTGATTATTTTTAAAAAAAAATCATAATCACAGTGTTGTTTTTTTATCTTATCCAAAATGTAATCATTCCAATAAAATAAAAGATACATGAATTGATTATTTTTAATAATTTTTAACATTTTGATTCCATTTTTGGGGAGTTTTCATTGTGACCAATAAACAAGAAGTTTTTGAGAAACTTGTTTTGTTGATTTTTAAGGAAGGGGTGATGGTAAATTCATTTTGGAGTTCCATATTAACTTTGCCTCTATATAAATAATATAAAATTATTATTTACTTTTTTATGTTCTTTATTATCAAAAACTATGTTTCATATTTCCCCATTATACCAATTTATAGAATCTCCCTATTAGATGGTCAGACCGATCCAAAAAACTAACATTCCATGATTAATGGATGATTATAATATAATTTAGTTATAATATCATTATAATAGAATAATAATTAATATATATTGTGTATATTAGTGTGATATATCATAATTAAAAGTAAAAACTGAATATGAAAACCTATATGATGTTATTACATGACATAAAGAAATCATTTTCTTATTTTAGAATTCTCATTTATACGTCTTAATTTATAATGGTTGTTTATTAGTAATATGGTTTAAAGGATGGTCAATTAGATTTATCAGATGATTAAAAACATAATAAAAATAATATTTATCCTTCAAACCAACTCTTAGAACCATCAATTATTAGAGATAATAAAACCTGGATTACACCATTCCATGGGGGAAGTAGTCTGTACGTATGCTTTGATGGTGATTTCATTTCCCATAGAATAAGAGAAAAGAGTAATATTGTATATTATTTTAAAACATTATAAATATAAAAATTATATATTATAATTCTTATTAGGGACATATTTTTAACTAGGTGAATTAAAACGAAACACAGAGAATCATAGAGATAATATTCCACACATACTCATGATTAATATTTTAAATTTTTTTAAGGTAAAGTGAGAAATGATAGATAATTTATATAAAACAAACATAAGATATATTAATTATATAGTTAATAATTATATTATTATTTAATAATGAGTAATATATGCATATTTTTTGTTGATATAGATGGAAAAATATTAGTGATTGATAATGTAATAAACTAACCCTAGCTACTACAAATCTGGAACCCAACCTAGCCTGCCACAACACCTAAAGTGAACTCATGATCCCCATGATATGGAATTTAGTTCCTATTACATGAATCCCTTAAGAAATGATTTCACTAAAATAATTGAAAATTACATTTGAATAAATAATTTCAACATCTAGACTAAATGAACATTTTTGAATGTTTTAACCAATGACAATGATCTAACCCATCTGCATAAATAAATACATCATCCATAAATATGATGATTAAAAAAGGTAGTAAATACACCACTAACAAAAATAAAACAACTCATAACTAACTCTAGTGGATCCCAAACCATATCTGTGTAACTTTTAGTTGATCACCACAAACAAAATCAACCAACATCATCTATAAGGGACAAATGATTGATCTAACTGAGAACCTGGAACCCAAAATATAAGAGCTAAAATACCAGTAGGTCCCTAAAACCCACCTAAATTATAAAATTAATTTTATTAATAAATTTATCAATTATGGTTTTAAAGTAATGATAAAAAGTGAGTTTTTCATATATAACTTATGGAGAACCAAAATGATAACATAGATATATTCAAAACCATTCTCATTAATTACAAAATAGAAAAGAAATATTTAAATAATTTACACTAGAAAAATACATTTAAAAAAATCGTGTATAAATTTTTCAAAAACAACCCAATTATTTCATTAAATGAAAATGTTCACTTTAAAACATTAAACCAGTTGATTCAATATTTATACCTAATTTACCATTTTTAAATCCAAATTTAAGAACACACACATGAGTATTTTATTTCAAAATAGTTTTCCAAACATATTTGAAACCACATTTTCCATATAAAATGATCCAAATTAGTCATGGTTCAAGCACATAAAATAAAGAACCAAAGAATATATCAATATAAAGAAAGATGGTTTAATAGTAATTAATGTAGTGGACATAATAGAGAAAGAACTAGATCAAACTCTCATTAAAAAACAACGATTTAAAAATTGAATGTGTCATGGTCTCTACCCTAGGGTCCATAATTTGTGAATTACCTATATGTATATGAGTATACCATCTCACAAAACATCAATTGGCATGTTCTGATGTTCCATCCAAAAATATTCCAACTATCCCAAACATGAATAAATTACATAAACACCCCCTCATAGACCTTTCTTCATAGAAATAACGGTGGGTCACTAGTAGCCTTTGAAACAACTAAAAAAACACACCCAATCTCCCACTTAGTACTAGATTTTGATAGAATAATTAATGAATTGAGGCATATAAACATGAAAGAAAATTCTAACATGTAATTTATATACATAGTTACCCACACAATTAACACAAAATAATTAATATCCCCATATCACAAGCATCCATAGTATAAATAATCCCATTACCACACAAGATGAGAAAACAAGAATAACATAGTGATATATAACCCATACAAGAGGTAAACAAAACAATGGGGAAACCAAAACAAAAGTTAAAAACCAAAGTGTCAAATATTCCTTTAACACCGAAACATGGCATGAGATTCAAAGTCCTTTGATATTTTAAAATATCTTATTCCCAAAATCAGTTAAAAATGATGCAATTCACCCACACATTCAAAAAATTGTAAATCCACCATTTAAATTAGGAGTCTTTATCATTGAAAACTGAAATAGGACCAAAGATCATCTATATCCATAAATCCATTTTAATGAAGTCGTCATGAAGAATTAATAAGGGGAAACCAAAAACACACATTTCAAATCACCATATGAAATAAAATCTAGGAAAAAATTTTAAGAACTTTAGAGGTCAACACCTCACCTTAAAACAAACCACTCATTAAATCAATGTTTTTACTCCCACAAAACCTAAATTAGGATAAAATTTAAATAACATCATAAAAAAATTTCAAAACCCATACAAGAATTCCATAAATATTATCGTATTTAAAAATTCCATTTCAAACATGAAATCACTGGATTTAATGGAAAACCCATTTATACCATGTTAAATAAAGAAATTATTTTAAATAGAACTATGATATCCCATGTATTCAGTCATTTGAAAATAATAATTTAGAAATAAAAAGAACATTTTTAATTCTAAAAAGTATTTTTTATAGAAACACCTACTTGTAAAAAGGAAAAACAGATTTGAATCACTTCAGAAAAAGTCTCCCATAATGTAAGACAAATATACAATGATAAAAAAAGACATATAATAACCTTATAAACCACGAACCACAACATCAGATCCACCTGGAACCCAAAAATTAGACACAATAAATATCGGTTTCCTTGGGGAAGCCAAATCCAACAGGAAAGAGGGGGAAGGTAAGAAGAGAGAAATGGAGAAATAAATAACTCAATACTCTTGTAAATAACCTAAGAGAAAAAAAAAAATCAATGGTGGTGGAGATTTTAGTTCCTCTTTGACCTGCCAAGGTTCTAATGATGCAATTTGGGATAACAGGATTGAAAACAAATTCAATATAAATAGTGTAATATAATAATTACCCAAATATTAAAAACCTGTATAGAACAAACTATTTTTGAAATCATGCACCAACCATATACAACCTAATACATAGACATATGGAATCCGCATGGTTTGGATATATAGTTTTCTAAACCACGCTCCAACTACCCACAAGCCTCTACATAATTCAAAGAGGTAACAACGTTTCTCATGGGGTGCCCTATGGTTTAGAAAAACTATTTTCCTAACCTCAAAGAGAACCAAAATCCTTGAATAGATTCTAGGGAGATCCATATAGTTTGAGAAACCATGTGTAATTGATGAAAAATAACTCTTCAAAATGACATGCCCACCAGTATGGGAACCATCTGGTTATTCCTAACCATGTATGATAATATTACTCCCCCCCAAAAATGATCCAAAAAACATGAATTTTTTTCCTAAAACTTACTGAAATTCATATCTTCTTAAGAAAACCTAAAATAATAAAAACACCAAAGCACCATGAAAAAATGGGTGCCACAAACTTCCCATCATTCCACATTCTTCCCCTAGATAGTCCACTTGTTTAATGTAAAGATGTTATAAAAGTAATGGTCCAATAATTGTCTTTTTAAGAGAACCAATCAACATTCTTCAACCATAAAACCAATAGTCATGATAATAAAAATGATTGAATTGATTAACCACAGGGTTTCAAAACATATCCAAGAACAACAAAAATGGAACCATCAGCAAGAAATCCTAAGTAAAATTAAAGACCCAACATGGTCTCTACTGTATTTACAATTCTTCAAACATGGTGGAAAGAAAGATAACTACTGAGAAAAATATTCTCTTGCAATCTAGAAACCATGAATGAAACTCAATCTCAACCTAATTGTACAACCAAACTGAAAGGAGGGGAGAAAAACCTTAAGAAACCAAAACAAGATGACATGAGCTCTAACCTTGTGTCACAACACATGCAGATAACCTATTGTAAAAACATGTATCACTATCACATACGTCATTACAAATGGCCACAAGAAATTACCTTCTAATATAACAAATAACTACTAGTAAATCACACACCCTAGTCACATCAATCATGCATCCAAGGCTTCTCTAATATCTAAACAATGTACACCTCTATGGCTCTACATAAGAACGAGTGAAACTTAAAATCTCAATGAATGTTCATGCAAACAATGAGGATCATTTAAAATGAACTCACATAAAACTATAAAAAAGATCCTATTAGGATAGAGTGGGGTGATAATTCTAAAAATGAAATAAGGAACTACAGAAAATGACATCAAAAAGAAAAATCCCAAGGGAACCATCACCAAAATTCCAACAACCACAGACAAAACTCAACAACAAATATTATAGTCACTAATGAAAGGTCCCAAAAACAACACCTATGAAAGGGATCAAACCCATGGCCTATTCTGGAAGACCATCTTACAAAACATATTATGTTGAACACAATGGGCACAAGAAACTTTATAAATGATGGATTATCATTCCCCATAGACCCACATTAGAATCACATGAGGGATCACATCTTACCATATAAAGGACACTTTTCCCTAAGCTATAGCTTATCATTATTCTTCTCCTTACTCAATTTTATATCCTTATTACAACCATGATTCTTATTTACATTATATATAACAAAGGAAAAACCCACATAGGTTCCATAGAGTGGTCATATTCTATTGGAATAGCCTCATATAGAACCTTCTAAAAAGATGACAGTCTTGATAAAAGTATAGATGAAAATAATCATGGTGAATGACACCATCAAAGAAAAAATATTCATCAAGACTTTTTAGCACCATCATTAAATATAGTATGACAATATTTAGAATGTGGTTAAAATATTTCCTCAGTGATTGGTTAATGGGAAAAAAACCCCCAAACTCCAGATCCTTCTCCACTTTCATAACCTCATGGACGAACCAATAAGAAAATTCCATCTTGAATGATTCCAAAGCCATAACCTCCCATAAATTAGATGGTACTATCTACTCCACCCAAACATGGATAAGAAAGAAAAATATATGAACATATCTCACCCATGAGGCCTCAAGTGACCCAAGATAATTGTGGACTCCTCACTCTCTCCAAAAACCACACTTCTGAGACTAACCCATGATCACCATCGAATGAGGGTGTAATATGATTCAATATGTCCAATACAAGGTTAGATCTGAACAATCATTCCACATCCACCACTCCAATCTATGTATAGATATTAATTGAACCTGGATAGACTCTATTAAACATTATGGGTGGTATAATACAAAAAAATAATGACATGAACATCATTATTTCATGACTTAATTAATAGACTAACAAATTCCTTCACTAGTATAGAAGGAATCCAAGAAAAAATCCGTAAAATTATGCACAAAAAATTCATACTATAAAAGAAAATTTCTTTTTAAACAACCATTATTAAAAATGGATATTTATTTCATCCCCCTATGGTGTTTATAGAAAACAAATATAAAATGTTCTTTAAAACCAATAAAAACATGGTGGAACAAACCCACACATTTACCACAATAAGGATACTCAAAAACACAGATTTAAAGATTCTATTTCACATTGAAAACCATGCATCCAAGGGTTTTTAATGATAACTAATTCCATTTACAAAGAAACATCCAATCTTTTTAAAAAAATCATATATTTACCATAATGATCTTTCAAAACAAAATTTTGAAAATAATTACATTAAATAAATCTTAGGGAAGTTGCTTTGAAACACAACATAAAAACATGCTTTTAAAATAAACCTCATGGAAAATTACACTCATTTTCTAAATAAAGATTCTAAAACCATGTGAAAAAAATCAGTATAAAACATCTCAAAAAAGGTTTCCAAGAAGCCCATATAAAATTAAAAAAAATATTTATCAACCCAACTTTACAAATGGGAACCATTTATGGAGAAATATTGAATCAAGAGGATTTAAGATAGCCTATCTGGGGGAGAAAAAGTGCTTTTTTTTTATTTTAAAACACGGTTTGGGAATCCATGTCCCAACTATGATACACACTCTATAAAGGATTAAGACTAAACCACATGGTCACCACATGGTTTCTGAAGTCATGCTTGTTAAACATATACCTCTAGTTATCCCCCATTCCACCAAAAAACCAAGAAAATATCCCCAATATCACATAAATACTCAAAGGGTGTTAAAATATCTAATAAATAACAAATGTAAAACTCAAATAATCAATAAAAAACGAAAATTATTCAAAAAAACATGAGGTTCCAGATAAGAAATAACAAACTAGACTCTATTCATTCATATTATTCTCTAAAAACGTATTCTTCTTTCTACCAAGACATTCAAAAATAAAAAGGGACACAAAATAATCATAAGAAATTACAAAATGAATAAAAATATGTTATACCATGTCTGAATGCACCATCCAGGGCTCCCAGTGTCCCAACACATAACCTTTCCCACCATATGGATCAAAGAGAATTCCCATTCCCTATATACTAGAAACTAGTTATTGGTCATTGTAGAAGTACCTTTGATAACTATTTCACCAAAATAATAGATAAATATATTTGAATAAATAAAAATATGATCTAAAATAAATGAGAATGCCAATATTTCATCCCCAACTACAATGATACAACAAATTTTCATAGAGAAAATCATCATTTATAAATATAAATTTACAAAAATGATGATGGTAAAACAGTAACTAAAATAAAATAGCTATATATCAACAAATGTTGAGAAAACACCATCTCCATACAACCTCCATTAGCTCACCACGACCCAACACATATCACATCAACTACAGGGAATAATCGATAGATCCATATAGAACCTAGAACATAAAATATATTAGAATGAGCTAAAATACTAGTAGGTCACCACAACCCACCAAAATTCATAATTTAATTTTATAAGTAATTCAACAATTTTATTTTGAAAATATATCTATAATGTATAATTTACATGTATAATTTATGGAAAACCAAAACAATACCATATAAATCATTCAAAACTATTCTATTATTTTACCGAACTGAAAAATGGTTAAAAATATTTCCACAACTTTAGAAAGTTCAAAACTAAAATCCCATTTACATTTAACAAAAATAAAACACTTTCTTTGTTTAAATGAAAATGGTCACCTAAAACATTTATCTTGTTGGAGTGTTCTTTAAAATAAAACATCTATTTTGAAATTCAATTTAATGAACTCACAAAATATTAAATTTTCTAATGGTTTTCCAATCATCTATGAAAACTCATTTTCCAAATAAAATGAAACAAATTTTATAAGGTTTAAGAAAAAAAATCTGGAACCATGCATACCATATGGAATAGAAAAATATAAACAAAGAAGTTACCATGAAAATAAAGGTATGGTAAATGATACAAAAATCAAAAGATCAAGCTCCCCTAAATCGATAACCAATTCCAAAAATATAATGTGTCGTTGGATTTACCTTGGAGTTTATAACATGGGAATCACCCCAACATTCAATAGTATACCAACATGTGAACCATCCATCAAAATTCACTAATTTTCAATACACTAGTCATCCAACTAGTCCAATAAAGAATAGTTGTGATGATAACCTCCTCTATGGACATTGTTCCTAGCATTAATCGAGGGACACTAGTGGCCTATGAACCAACAAGAATAGAAAACTAGATCTACCACGTAGTACATGGGTTCCCTTGACAAAGAAAGGATGTGAGGCATTAGAACATGCAATATAATTCTAACATGTAATGAATAATCACAAATACCCTGAAGTGCATTGTGTTGCATTTGTTGTCAATGAGGCATAAAGTTGTCTTGGAATGAATGGATGTCAAGGAGTCAAGATGTGAATGTCAAATGATGTGATGGTGATGGAGATGAAGGAGAATGGCCATGGTACTAAGATGCATGTCACTTAGGAGATTCACTAAGTGGTATTGGAAATTGTGGTTGAAACATTCTTCATGGACATCAGACGATTGTTGAACTGATCCTTAAGTTCAAAGAACTTGTATCCTGATGATACAAAGTCACAACAATGATAGGAGACCATTCATTGTAGTGACAATTCATGGGGAGTTGAAGAAGATCCATCCACAAGTCCTAAGTGGATGAAGTGAGCTGAAGAAGTCCATGCACTATCTCTTAGTGCATGTGAATCAGAAGAAGATCCAACTTGATCTCTGATTGGATCAATAAAGAACATTGATGAATATGTTTGATTCAAGAGTTCGGTTGATGAAGAAGAACCTTCAAGAATTCACTCCTAAGTAATGAGTATATGTTGAGGAGATTTGAGGAATTCTAATGAAGAAGAGAAGGGAAGAAATGGAGAAGAAGAATGAATTGGCTTGGCATCTAGAATGGGCATTTTTCATATGGAATACTTTGTTTATGACAAAGTCTTATTCTATACTTTGCCAAAAAATATGGCCAGCCCGTGAGCACCTTGTGGGTTCAACCCCAAGGCTCATGTGGTCCTAAGGCGCCACGCCCAAGGGGGAACCCGTGGGGCGAGCTCAGGGCGGCAGGGGCGCACCCGCAGACACCACAGAGGCGCTGGGGCACGCCCGGAGGAGCGCAGGGGGCCGTGTATAAGCCCCCGAGGGCACGCGGTGGTGAAACCCGCGCGCCGGAGGAGTATAGTGGGCGCTAGGAGCGCGCCCGCAGGAGCAGAGAGTGGGCGCAGAGCGTGCCCGCAGTGAGAACACGGTGCGGGGCGGCACCGTGGAGGGAGAAGATTCAACTGGCGGGTTGAGGCAGTGCCAGGGTTATAAGCTGCGGCAAAATCCCGCGCCGTTTCGATGTGGGACGCGTATTTTTCACCGGGAGCAAATCTCCGCCGTCCGAGCAATCGCGCGCTCGATCTGGACCGCTCATCTGATCCGCCGCGCCCCCGATTTAATCCGGCCATCCGATGTCTTTCGATCACCTGATCCGACGGCTGCCGCACCATCTCCTTCCTCCAGCCATGCCGAAGCCACCCGCGAGCAGCCGCTGAACCAGAGCACTCCCGACGACCTATTTCGAGTTCCCGGCCATCTCTGATCAAACCGAAGTGTCCATTGGAATCGTCTGAGCATACCGAACACAACCATGCCTTAAAATGAGCATGCATGCTACCAGATGATGAATTCGATGAAGGCCGAAGCAAACCGAAGGTGCGAGGCCACTCGGGTGTTCATGTTTTGCATGAATTGGGTTTAAACAGAGGCCGTGCATGCGTTATAAATCACATGCACGAGGAGGAAGAAAATAATAAAAGAACCCGCGTGAAACAGAGGAGCAAAACAAGATTTTGAAAGATTTTAAAAGATCCTAAATATTCGGGAGTTTAGATTTGTATCCCGCGGAAGAGGTGCAGCATTCCTTGCCTATAAAAGGAGAACCCGAGGCTCTCTGTTTGCTTGCTGAAAAACTTGAAGATCCGCGTAGAGCTTTCTCTGCCTCGCGAAGAAAGAAGCCACCGCGCAAATACTTTGCGCGGCTATTGTTCTCGGTACCACCCGAGGCCCGGAAGAGATCCCTGTGCGCCTCCCTTGCGCGACAGGAAGACCCGTGGCCGCAACATCTTGCGCGCACACGGTTGAAGCCCGAGGTGCCTTGCACCCGAGGCCGTGTGCGGCCCTTGTGCCCGAGACATAGGTTGCTCTTGCACCCCTGCGCGCTGGCCACAGTCTGGTGCCTTGCACCTTTGAGGAGCCCGCGCGACAGAACCTTTGCGCGGCCGATTGCACCCGAGGCCTTGTGCACCCAAGTACCTTGTGCTCTTTGAAGAAGAAGTGGAAGTGGCCGCACCCTTGCGTGCCTTCATTTGATATTCGGGCCAAGTGTGTGTGCTAAGTGGAGAAGAAGTACCCGAGGCACTTTGTGTGCAATTTGAAGAAGGAGGCCGTAGCCCTTGTTGGGTATGCACACTTGAAGATTAAAAGAGAAAGAACAAATTGTGTGTGCAAAGGAAGTGAAAGGCCGTAGCCTTGTGTGGGTGAAGTGAAGACCACACCTTAGTGTGTGTGTGCTAAATTGAAGAACCACCTATGGGTTAAGTGTGTGCAACAACAATAAGAACACACTTTAAGTGTGTGCATTTGAAGAGGCCGAGGGCTGTGACCTTGTGTGTGCATACCTTGAAGAACAAACTAAAAGAACACTAAAGTGAGTGTGTGCAACAAGAAGAGGAGAATAGGCCAAGTCTAAAGTGTGTGCAAAGTGAAGTACTTGTGTGTGCTTAACAAGTGAAGGCCGAACCTAGTGTGTGCACTAAAAGTGTGTTCACACTTAGAAGAAGAAAGAAGTGAAAGACCCACACTAAAGTAGAACACACTCTAAGTGTGTAAACCAATTGGATAAAGTGTGTGAAGTTCAGTGAAGGTGTGTGCTTAAAGTGACTACACCCTTTGTGGGTCTACTGCACCAAGAGGAAGAAAAGGAGAGTGCATGCATGCATGCATGCACGTGCACACGTGAACAGTGCTAAATCAGTGGTGTGCAACTGAGACTGGACCAGACCGAAGATAAAGATATTATTTTTCTGAGCATTCAGTAATTGGAGAGAAGCCGGGGCATCCTTAGAAGAAGGTGATAAAGCCCGAGCAAGATGAGAGGACCTGTTCACCACAAGTGATCAGAAGAAGAGCAAGGCCAATAGCCTTTATCCCAGGCTGCTGAGGATACTTGAAGAACTTAAAGTGAAGAAGAGCTACTCGTGTGACTCGAGGAGCCAAGAGAAGACCCTGTGGGACTCAGGGAGAAGAAGTCTTCAGTGGGATTCTGGAGCAGGCCAGTGGGACTCTGGTAACACTGTGGGACGCAGTATAAAGACCCTCCTGTGGGACTCAGGAGAGATACGGTGGGAAGCTGTATCGACCATTGTAATTTTAACAGGTTATAATGGAGAATCCATGCGGGGAGAGCATGGTAAGGATGTAGGCCTTTGGTGCCGAACCTTGTAAATCCTTGTGTCCAGTGCCTTTACATTTACTGCATCATTCGTGGAAAGGTGAGAGATACAAGAAGAGTGGATCGAGGCTTTAACCAGCCATAGAGGTTTAATTGATTAAGGAATCAATTAGTAAAAAGTTTTAAGGGATCACTGATTCACCCCCTCCCCCTCTCAGTGATTCACACTGATCTGGGCACTTCAATTGGTATCAGAGGGAGGTTACCTCTAAAAGATCCAAGGGAGTCTATATGGAGTGCAGATTTGAGGAAATGAAAGAACAGCCTCAAATGGAGATATCTGCCAAGACTCTGAAAAACAGAATGAAGAAACAGGAAAAGAAGATGAAGAAGAAGGTTGCTACAATCAGAGAAACTCCTTCTATGGAAAGAAATGTGAAAGTCACATCAGATGACAATTCCTTTTATCATTCTTCTGATGAAGCCTGCTCTAGCTGTGATGAAGATGGAAGGAACAATGATCTTTTAAATGCAATCAAATATCTTCAGAAGATAGTCCCCAAGGAAGTGGCAATGTGTATAGCTACAGGCCTCCTTGATCTTCAAGAAGAAAAATTACAGCTAGAAGATGAAGCCAATTCTCTAGAAGTCCAATTGGCAAAAAGGGTTGGCATAACCAACACTCTCAGAAAGCTGGTGAAGGCTAAAGATGAAACTGTTTCTCTTTGCAATGAAAGATATTAAGACACTGCTGAAGAATTGCAGAGAAGCCTTTCTGAGAAAGAATTCTTTAAAGTATTGGTCAAAGAAGTTTTCCATGCACTGGAAAAGAGGCACAAAGTGTCAATGGTTGTCAGAGATGCTCAACTAGAAGACAAAGTCAAAAGGGTGAAGGAGCTGGACAATTCATTGCAAGAATTGAAGAAGGTGCATGAAGACCAGATGAAACAACTGGTGGAGAATTGGGAAGGAAAGCTAAGAACTGTTGAGGATGAGAAGAACTCCCTCAATATGAAATGCTTAGAACTGGAGGTGATATTGAAAAATCAGCAATCACCTAAAGCTGAATCCTCCTAGTCAGCTGAAAGAAGTCATGTTGCTACTCAAGTATGCTTTGAGCAGGATGATTCTAAGAGAAAGACATCCTCCAATAAAAGTGCAACATCTTCTAGAAAGAAGGTACCATCCATACCATCTTGTACTCATGCTTCTAAAAGTGTTTCTACTAAAAGTGCAGGATGGAAGAATAATTCCAAACAAATATGGATGAAGACACTAAAGAAGCAGAGCTCTCCTGAAACAGCACAACAGGTCAAGAAAAGTACCCTACAATCAGAAGGACTGAAGAGGTCAAGATTCGTGGGACAATGCTGGTGTTGTAACAGGTATGGGCACTGTGCAAAGGATTGTTGGTACAATCCACTAAATGTCAAAGCACAAAGGAAGCTCATGCCAAGGGGGAGCAAGCCAGAAGAAAAGAAGCAGCATCCACAGGTCCAGAGACATATGTTTACTGCAAATAGATTTGGATTACTTGATAACATCTGGGATGTGTGCAAAAGTGGTCAAAAAGATACATGTCAGTCTCCAACTGTATCCAGAGCTCAAAGGAAGAAAAGATCACAGAACCTGGCTCAGAAAGATTCCTTGGGAAGCAAGCAGAAGGAAGTGGAAGATACTCCCAAGAAGATTTTGAGAAATGAAGAGAAGTCCTTGGAGTCTGAATCCAAGAAGGGTGATGCATCAAGAAGAGACACCAAGAAGACATGCTTCTACTGTGGGAAGAAAGGACATATCATGGATCTTTGTAAAGAAGCCATGAAACTAAATAGAAGCCAACGGAACTCCAAAAGACAATCAATCCAGAAGAAGAAGGGATTGATTGAAAATAAGTTGCCTAAGAAAGGTAGCTTAACAGCATCAAAAGAACCATGTGGAACTTCCAGAACTGGGGCCACCCTTCCAAATGATTTACTTGTCATATGGCCACATCAGTTGCAACTTGCCAAAGATCTGCAGAGAGCTGAAGATGAAGTTCTGGCAATTGCTAAAGCAAAAGGGAATAAGAAGGTTTCACATGAAGATGTTTTGAGAACCACACCAGCACAATCATCAATGAAGATCAAATGTGCAAGTGTGAAGAATGGTGAAAATGGGACATCTCGGTTGAGAGAATCTTCTCAACCTTGTTGTTCACATTGATGAACCAAGGAGGTTCCATCTTATTCCCTTATACTATTGGTATTTACATGTGCTGACATTGCAGGGAATTGAAGATGATGATCATTCTCAAGTAAAGGATGGTTTGGAAGGAATGGAGTGCACCCCTTGAGGGGGAGCCAATCTGGAGAAGATGATGTTCTAAAATTAATATCATCTTGAGAAAGTGAAGGTATTCCAATCATGCTTTCATCCCTTGTTTCTTAATTGAGTTTATCTTGTCAATTAAGGGGGAGTATGGATTGAAGACAAATGGATGAAAGGGGGAGCTTTATCTTTGCACCTGAACTTTCAAATGAGTTTTGTGAAGTATGTGCAGGATTTAGCAATTCATTGATATATCTAAAAAATTCAACCCCTAAGCATGATCTCACATGTATTGTGAATGTTGGACAGCATTGTGTACCTTGGTTACATCACTCTTGTTTTCTACACCGGGTTAGCCCAAGTAGACTTAGAGATGATTTACTAAAGGTTCTTTGCTAAAGAGAACATGTGACATCATCCCTCTCCTTGTGTTTTTTAAGAAGATACTATTCAAAGGGAGGAAGATATTTTTGAAAGAGAACCACACCACACCTTTGCATTTGATTGCCAATAAGGGGGAGAAAATATTGGCACACATATTGACCCATTCATATGTGCTGAAGTGGTGTATTGACAACAAATACAAAGGGGGAGATTGAAGTGCATTGTGTTGCATTTGTTGTCAATGAGGCATAAAGTTGTCTTGGAATGAATGGATGTCAAGGAGTCAAGATGTGAATGTCAAAGGATGTGATGGTGATGGAGATGAAGGAGAATGGCCATGGTACTAAGATGCATGTCACTTAGGAGATTCACTAAGTGGTATTGGAAATTGTGGTTGAAACATTCTTCATGGACATCAGACGATTGTTGAACTGATCCTTAAGTTCAAAGAACTTGTATCCTGATGATACAAAGTCACAACAATGATAGGAGACCATGCATTGTAGTGACAATGCATGGGGAGTTGAAGAAGATCCATCCACAAGTCCTAAGTGGATGAAGTGAGCTGAAGAAGTCCATGCACTATCTCTTAGTGCATGTGAATCAGAAGAAGATCCAACTTGATCTCTGATTGGATCAATAAAGAACTTTGATGAATATGTTTGATTCAAGAGTTCGGTTGATGAAGAAGAACCTTAAAGAATTCACTCCTATGTAATGAGTATATGTTGAGGAGATTTGAGGAATTCTAATGAAGAAGAGAAGGGAAGAAATGGAGAAGAAGAATGAATTGTCTTGGCATTTAGAATGGGCATTTTTCATATGGAATACTTTGTTTATGACATAGTCTTATTCTATACTTTGCCAAAAAATATGGCCAGCCCGTGAGCACCTTGTGGGTTCAACCCCAAGGCTCATGTGGGCCTAAGGCGCCACGCCCAAGGGGGAACCCGTGGGGCGAGCTCAGGGCGGCAGGGGCGCACCCGCAGACACCACAGAGGCGTTGGGGCACGCCCGGAGGAGCGCAGGGGGCCGTGTATAAGCCCCCGAGGGCACGCGGTGGTGAAACCCGCGCGCCGGAGGAGCATAGTGGGCGCTAGGAGCGCGCCCGCAGGAGCAGAGAGTGGGCGCAGAGTGCGCCCGCAGGGAGAACACGGTGCGGGGCGGCACCGTGGAGGGAGAAGATTCAACTGGCGGGTTGAGGCAGCGCCAGGGTTATAAGCCGCGGAAAAATCCCACGCCGTTTCGATGTGGGACACGTATTTTTCACCGGGAGCAAATCTCCGCCGTCTGAGCAATCGCGCGCTCGATCTGGACCGCTCATCTGATCTGCCGCGCCCCCGATTTAATCCGGCCGTCCGATGTCTTTCGATCACCAGATCCGACGGCTGCCGCACCATCTCCTTCCTCCAGCCATGCCGAAGCCACCCGCGAGCAGCCGCTGAACCAGAGCACTCCCGACGACCTATTTCGAGTTCCCGACCATCTCTGATCAAACCGAAGTGTCCATTGGAATCGTCTGAGCATACCGAACACAACCATGCCTTAAAATGAGCATGCATGCTACCAGATGATGAATTCGATGAAGGCCGAAGCAAACCGAAGGTGCGAGGCCACTCGGGTGTTCATGTTTTGCATGAATTGGGTTTAAACAGAGGCCGTGCATGCGTTATAAATCGCATGCACGAGGAGGAAGAAAATAATAAAAGAACCCGCGTGAAACAGAGGAGAAAAACAAGATTTTGAAAGATTTTAAAAGATCCGAAATATTCGTGAGTTTAGATTTGTATCCTGCGGAAGAGGTGCAGCATTCCTTGCCTATAAAAGGAGAACCCGAGGCTCTCTGTTTTCTTGCTGAAAAACTTGAAGATCCGCGTAGAGCTTTCTCTGCCTCGCGAAGAAAGAAGCCACCGCGCAAATACTTTGCGCGGCTATTGTTCTCAGTGCCACCCGAGGCCCGGAAGAGATCCCTATGCGCCTCCCTTGCGCGACAGGAAGACCCGTGGCCGCAACATCTTGCGCGCCCACGGTTGAAGCCCGAGGTGCCTTGCACCCGAGGCCTTGCGCGACCCTTGTGCCCGAGACATAGGTTGCTCTTGCACCCCTGCGCGCTGGCCACAGTCTGGTGCCTTCCACCTTTGAGGAGCCCGCGCGACAGAACCTTTGCGCGGCCGATTGCACTCGAGGCCTTGTGCACCCAAGTACCTTGTGCTCTTTGAAGAAGAAGTGGAAGTGGCCGCACCCTTGCGCGCCTTCATTTGATATTCGGGCCAAGTGTGTGTGCTAAGTGGAGAAGAAGTACCCGAGGCACTTTGTGTGCAATTTGAAGAAGGAGGCCGTAGCCCTTGTTGGGTATGCACACTTGAAGATTAAAAGAGAAAGAACAAATTGTGTGTGCAAAGGAAGTGAAAGGTCGTAGCCTTGTGTGGGTGAAGTGAAGACCACACCTTAGTGTGTGTGTGCTAAATTGAAGAACCACCTATGGGTTAAGTGTGTGCAACAACAATAAGAACACACTTTAAGTGTGTGCATTTGAAGAGGCCGAGGGCTGTGACCTTGTGTGTGCATACCTTGAAGAACAAACTAAAAGAACACTAAAGTGAGTGTGTGCAACAAGAAGAGGAGAATAGGCCAAGTCTAAAGTGTGTGCAAAGTGAAGAACTTGTGTGTGCTTAACAAGTGAAGGCCGAACCTAGTGTGTGCACTAAAAGTGTGTTCACACTTAGAAGAAGAAAGAAGTGAAAGACCCACACTAAAGTAGAACACACTCTAAGTGTGTAAACCAATTGGATAAAGTTTGTGAAGTTCAGTGAAGGTGTGTGCTTAAAGTGACTACACCCTTTGTGGGTCTACTGCACCAAGAGGAAGAAAAGGAGAGTGCATGCATGCATGCATGCACGTGCACACGTGAACAGTGCTAAATCAGTGGTGTGCAACTGAGACTGGACCAGACCGAAGATAAAGATATTATTTTTCTGAGCATTCAGTAATTGGAGAGAAGCCGGGGCATCCTTAGAAGAAGGTGATAAAGCCCGAGCAAGATGAGAGGACCTGTTCACCACAAGTGATCAGAAGAAGAGCAAGGCCAGCAGCCTTTATCCCAGGCTGCTGAGGATACTTGAAGAACTTAAAGTGAAGAAGAGCTACTCGTGTGACTCGAGGAGCCAAGAGAAGACCCTGTGGGACTCAGGGAGAAGAAGTCTTAAGTGGGATTCTGGAGCAGGCCAGTGGGACTCTGGTAACACTGTGGGACGCAGTATAAAGACCCTCCTGTGGGACTCAGGAGAGATACGGTGGGAAGCTGTATCGACCATTGTAATTTTAACAGGTTATAATGGAGAATCCATGCTGGGAGAGCATGGCAAGGATGTAGGCCTTTGGTGCCGAACCTTGTAAATCCTTGTGTCCAGTGCCTTTACATTTACTGCATCATTCGTGGAAAGGTGAGAGATACAAGAAGAGTGGATCGAGGCTTTAACCAGCCATAGAGGTTTAATTGATTAAGGAATCAATTAGTAAAAAGTTTTAAGGGATCACTGATTCACCCCCTCCCCCTCTCAGTGATTCACACTGATCTGGGCACTTCATACCCTCACCCTTAAAAACCAATGATGAATATCCCTATATCACATGTATATATGGAATAGAAAATAACATTCCCACACAAGGGTGAAAACACATCACATTATTATCCAAAATCATCACAAGAGGTAAACAAATAATGGGGTAGTGAAGCAGTGTCTTTCCCAAGTAACATTAAAAAACAATATTTTCAACAATTACTTTAAAAGCAAACACATTATTGAGATTCCAATCCCATCCAAATTTTTAAAAAACTCCTTTCTAATTTTTTTTAAAATAATGAAAATCAAAGACACATTCAAATCATTTCAAAGACACCATTTAAATCGGGGGTTGTTTTACTTGAAAACCAAAATAAGGATAATGAGAATCCATTTATATAAATAAATTTGAAATAAGAATTCATTGAATATAAATATTTTGACACCACACACACTTTTAAAATAAAAATATTATATAGATTCATGAAAAAAATTATTAATGGTTTTGAGATCAACATTTCACTTGAATACAATACCATCATTAAATCGATGTTTTTACTCCATTAACCTATAAATTGAGTTAAAAAAATTATAATCATAAATTCCATTTCGAAAGAGATATAAGTATTCTAAAAATCAAATAATGTATTTAAAATCGATATAAAACATAAAAACATGGAATTTAATAGGAACCACAATTTATGCCAATCTCAAAACACCAGAAAATTCTTTTAAAAGACCAAAAAAATATATTATTGATTTCATTAAAAATCTATTTACAAAACAAACAAACCATTTTAATTAAAAAATGAAACAATTTCATAGAAAATATTAATTGGAAGAATTAGAAACTAAGACAAAACTCTTCAAAATATGACACCATCAACAAGGATGACAACCAAAGGGATAAAAAAAATATTGAGTGACCATAGAAAAACAATACCCAAACATCAAATTCACCTAGAACCCTAAAATCTCCCGAAAAGATCTAGTGTTATTGGGGAAGCTAATGTTAATTGAAAATTGAGGCGAAGGTAAGAAGAGAGAATGGGGAAAAAATACCTCAAAGACTCTTGGAATTTTCCAAAGAGAAGGCAAGGCTCGATGGAGGAGGAGATCGAAGATCCCCATTGAGCTACCTAGTGTAACAAGAGGAAATTATGGGAGAATAGGGGTTAAACCCAATAATATTAATACAGAAAAAATTTGGGATTTCTCAAAATTTTATACACCTATAAATAGAACTGGGTTTTTGTCACATTGTTTTCCAAACCACGCACCAACCCTTAATGTCCCACTTCATAGACATAAGGTACTCACATGGATTGGACATATTTTTTTGAAAAAATAACCAAACAATTTTCTATCCTCATTCCTAGCTAAATATGTTGCTTGGTTAGTCTTGGGGTGTCACATAGTTTGGTTAACCTGTGAGCCTCACCTCAAACATACCAAAATACCCATATTGCTTATAGAAAAATCTATATCAATTGGAAACCCATATTCTTCCTGAGAGACATGCTTGAAACCATATTAATCATTCAGGGAGCTCCAAAAAGTTTATAAAACATTTAGAAAACCATGAAAAAGGATTTGTCAAAAGGAAAGGGCCACATATATAGGAATCATACTGTTAATTGTTAATAAACATTCATACCATTATAATCCCAAAAGCCTCCAAAAAATTGAATTTTTCTTAAAAAACAAACTGAAACTGAAAATTATAGGGTAAATATAAAAAATATAGATACAAGAATATTTTTATACTAGAGGATTCACATACAATAACTTACATTGTGATTTTTAACTCTCTCTTTATGTACTTCTCAGAAATTGATGAATTAGGAAAATTACGTATCACCAAATGATTAAGATATTAAAATAGTTTTTAGGGGAAGTAAATAGGGTATAATTTCATGTGGAAACTACATTTTTATAGTTTTCATGATGTTGTGGTGATTGGACCCTTTTATATGTGTTGAGAATGTACGTTTTGTAAATATAGCCACTTTATATAATGTGAGAACATGTTTCACATGTTAAGTAGCTCAAAAAATGAAAAATAATGGATTAAATGATGAGATAAGTTCAATATTATTTCATGAACTCCATTGGAAACACGTTATTAATGTGTTTTAATCCAATTACCCTAGTATTTATTAGTTTTATTATTTTATATTTTACAATAATAAATAGTTTCTGCTGAGATAATTTTTTAATGTGTGCAAAATAATAAATTACAAATTATTAAATAATATAGATCATATATTTTCAAATTTAAAAAACATTTTATTATGTTCAACTTATAAAATATATATAAATTAATTTTAAAATAACAACTGTACAATTTATTTAAAACAATATTAGGGAAAGATAACATACATGATTCAATATCACATATTTGTTAGTAAATATAGAACCATAGTTTTAAATTTATAATTTCTCTTATAAAATATATATTTGGTATTTAAAATGGTATTATAAAAATATACATCCTACTTTTAAACTAATAATGTCAAAATAGTAATGGTATTGGAAATATATTATTTTTCAATAATAAAAAAAATCAAATGCTTCAGAAAAATACCAAAACTTCACTATAAGAGAGTTTGGTCATTAATAATTGAAAATTTATGGTTATTTTTTCAAATTAAAATTATAAAAATTATATATTTATTGTTAGAACTGAAATAATATATAAAAGGAAAAACTCCCTTTTTTGAAAAATTATATTTTAAAACATTATGTATTCATGATAATATTTTATATCAAGTTATAATTTAATTAATTTTAATATAGTTATATTTTAAAATTTATCAATTTAATTTATTTGGATAAAATAAAAATATATAATAATAGATTTCTTCAAAAAAAATTCTTTAATAATAAATACACATTAACCAATGCCATTAACAATTTTTGTATATATTTTAAAATTCAATTTTAGTACTCCATTGATATTAAAATCACTATTTAAATTTTATATATACATAATGTAAAATTTTAATTATATTAATATTAATACTTATACAGAACATGTAAATATATTTATATAAATATTAGCATAATGTTTTTAAAACAATTTTTTTATTCTAATTTATATTATTTTAAATTTATTACTAAACAACACATTACATAAGATTACCTACTTGATGTATATCCAAAGACCATATTCTTAGAAACAATATTTCTGAAAACCATTTTAATAATGGATAATGTTTACTCTCATCTATATATATATAGACATACTAAATTACCCAGTCATTCAACTCTCATAAAAAAATGAATAGTTCTTATTTAATATTATATATTTTTTATAATTTGTTATCCTTTTTTGTTGTTATTTCTTATTATAGGTTTTATTTGAATATTGGTGATCTTGAATGATTAAGATGGTCCATGTGATTTTATAGTTCAGATGATTTTTTTCTATCTATTTTCCACTATAAATTTATGTAATTTTAAAGGATTTATTCATCTATAGTGAGTAATAAACCATGATTTCAATTCCATTTTTTTATGTCATTTTATTTTTATGTTTCAAATTATAAATGAATAATGTTTTGATAGTTTAATTCATATGTTGTATGAATTATTTCCCACACAATTTAAAATCCGTTTAAAAAATAGTTTAGATTTATAAAGATATAGTTTATAAAAAATAGTATTCCTAAAAACCCTATGTCCTTATAAATAAAATTCATATTTTTTATTTTATAATTATATGTAGTTATGAAGAACTAATATATGAAAATTTAATCATGATAAGTATTCCCCCAGATCAGATAAATTATTATTTATTGGTTATCCTAAGGAAACTATGGGATATTGTTTCTAAAACCCTACTGAAGGAAATATAATTGTGTCCAAATGAGATAGTTTGCTTTAACAGCAACATATGAGTCATGGTGTTAGTGGGAGAGAACTCAAAATTGGAGAATTTAAATGACACCAAACATGAATTGTTCCTCATATAGAGGTCAAGTTAGTTCCATAAAATGTTATAGAATATGATTTGACTCAAACTACATTAGAACCTTGATTTTATGATATGATTCATCAAGAACCAGGGATATATATATTTTTCATATATAATTATGATGCATGAATTTTAATATGTAATGATCCCACCAAAAATATGGAGTCCATTAAGAGTTCTATTTTATAGAGATGGTTAAAATCTATTGAATCTAAGATGGACTCCATTCAGAATAACCAAATTTACAACTTAGTGAATTCATCTAAAGGGGTAACATTTATAAACTGTGAGTGGTTCTTCATTATGAAAACTAATAAATATGGAAGTGTTTCTACCTATAAATTTCACATAGCCACAAAGGGTTATAAAAATATTCTAGGTATTGACTATGAAAAGGCCTTTTAACATGTTTCAATGACAAAGTCCATTAGTATTTTTCTAACCATAGAAATCATTTTATCTATGAGATATATGAAATGAAAGTTTAATCTATATTCCTTAATTAAAATTATTAGGATTAAATATATATGATATAGATTAAGGATCTTGAATTTTCTGTTGTGTATTCTAAGGTTCTCATATTGATATGGTCCATTTCTGGATAGAAGAAAGCTATTTAGAGTTGGAATATGTTCTTTTAAGATGTAGTCAAAGAGTTTTGTTTTGTCAAAAACATGGACGATTCCAGTATATATAAGAGGTTTAGTGGTATTATGGTAGTATTTCTAATATTATATGTAGATGAATTCATGGTTATTACAAATAACATCCCAACACCTTAATCAATGAAGTTGGGTATGGGTAAATGTTTCCGAATGAAATACATGTTTGATGCAATTTTTATACTATCTATGAATATCTATAAAGGTATATCTAAGAGGATTTTCAGAATAAATTAGAAAAAATATTTTGGTAATGTGCTTAAGTGCTTTATAATTGATAAATCTAATTCCTTTTATTAAAATAATTCAGGTAATTAATCTTATAAATACAAAGGATCCTCAAAAAGAGTTTGAATGTATATTTAGGATTTCTTATGAGTCATCCATAGGATTTAGGATATATACCTAGTTTTGTACATGGGATGATGTATCTTATGATTTAAGGCTAAAAATTATATTCTAATCTAATCATGGTGATGATAAATGGATTGATATGAATAAAATTATTATTTACATGAGATGGAATATGGATATTTATTATCTATTTGGTGTCTAATATGGGCTTTGTATAAATGGTTACACAAATACTAGTTTTTTATCTTAATGATGATATAAAATCCCAATCTGGATTCATCTATTTCAAAAATGGTAAATCTGTAAGTTGGAAGAGTTCCAAAATATACATCATATAAGACATGTAATTTAGATCAGAGTATATCACAATATTAGATGCTATGAAGGAAGATATTTTGATCAAGATGTTCATCTCCAAATGTTGATTGGTTCAAAGAATCAATGGAGAAATTGAGAAATACTGTGGAACAATGGAGCTATTTTTCTAGATAAGGAACCCTAGTCTCACCAATGGACCAAAAAAATATTTTGAAAATACCATCTCATATGTTAGATCATTGACAGGGGTGGTGTAATGATTAATTGAGTGGCTACTAAGGATTATTTATTATACTCTTTAATTAAATAATTATCATATTATAAGAATTATAGTCTTGTTGAATCTCTTGGTATATGATACATGTTATATTTATGTAAAGGTAATATATGCCTCTTGTTATTATTATAAATGGAAATTAAATTTTCATTGGAAGGTCCTTGGAGTAGTGCCGTACACTCTCTCTTGAGCGTTAGGGTTTCAACCAAGGGTTTTCTCCCTTCCCTCCTCTGGCCTCAGTCGGCCCAACTTCCGTGTCCATTCATCGGCGATCCTTGGTTGCTATGTTGTCTTCATATTCTCATCTCGATGGGATAAGGCTTCGGTCTGGTGGGTGGATGTGTCTTGATGGAAGATTTGGGCTTACTGGCTTCGGGCGACGAATTCGGTCCTGAGTGGCTCAGTGTCGGTCCTAGTATGGCATAGAGGGGGCAGGGCCTTTGATGGTTTCGTTTTTCCAGGTTTTTTGTGATGCTTTGCTGGAGCTCTTGTGGTGGTTTCATTTTCGGTGTACCCTTCTGCATCCTCAGTTCCTCTTTATTTCCATGGATCTTTGTTGGGGAATCCGTTGAGGGTTCGTTTATGGTAGATATTTGTCCGACTTCAGCCAAGAGAGGCGTCGAAGGATCTAATATGCTTGGATTCCTTCAATGGAGACTTTCCCTTGAGGTGATGTCAGTTCTTCTAGTCCTAGGTGATGAATACCTGAATTCTTTCTCCTTGGACCATCTTCTTCATCAGGTTACTACTGATTTGGATGGAGGAGATCATGGGTGTGGTGGGGTGATTCCCAATTTGGCTCTGGATCTTGGGCGTTGTGCTATTGATGGATAACTTGTTTGGGCTCGTGAAGGCACTGTTTATGGAATGGAAGGCTGTTGATTTTCATTTAGAAGTGTTGAGAGTGGATTGTTCGCATTTGATTTTGAATGTAGTGGACGATTCACTTTTGGTTTTGAAGACATAGGAGGATGTTTGTGCAGCGTGGGTTTTGTTTTCTCATGGTCGGATTTCTGATCTTTATGTCGACCACGTTCTACTGGATTTGGGTTTTCTCTACTTCAGTAATGATGGAAAGGGGTCAGCGGAGTGTCGTTTGGTATGAGATTTCACTATGGTTTCCTATGGAGTAGGGTTTTGCATCCGGATGTCCTGGTCATCCTCGTTCTGGTTTCTTTGTCTCCCTTTATGGATGCGCTCTTTCCAGGGTTCGTCTCACTTAACTAGAGGGTTTGGGGGAACTCATACAGGAGTCCGCCGGTGAGATTGTGGTTTGGGACTGGTGTTGTCGGTCGCACTGGTGAGCATTTGAGGTGACCGGTTCTGAGGTTTTTCCAGCTTTCCTGATGCTCATACTCTCTGGTTCGCGGTACCTCGACCTTCTCTTAGTGATTTCAGCTCCAGCTATGATGGTTTTTAAGTTTGAATGCTTGAATGAATTTTTCAACCATTGTGCTTGTATTATTTAATGTGGCGAAGTGGTAAATTGGTGATGTTGGGAAGTTTTGTATGGTTTCTCACTTTTTCCTTAAATTTTTTTTCTTAATAAAAAAACAATTTTTAGTTATTCCTTCATATGTGCTATAATGTATTTTATATTAACAATTAATTGATAAATTCCCTTAAAACATGACTTTAATATTCCCCTAATCGATGATTATCATAGGGTTTTATGTGTTGTGATGAAATATAAATATTAACATGAATATAATATTATATCAATAAAGTTGTTATATAGGTATGAATACACGGTTACAGGGGAAATATAGAGGACTTTTTACTTGGACTAATCCACTGAATCATATCTCATGTAATTTCATAAATTCATCGATATACTTAGCGATGTATGCTTATTATCAGTCAATATTACATAAGGTTGGAATGATAACATTCATGTGAAGATTATTTTATTTATAACCAATATACATAGTTCAATATATAAACATAGAAAATTTGGAGGAGGTCGAGTATGTTGTTGATGCTGTCATCGGTTAGAAGAAAACCAATTTGGGGTATGTCTATTTATATGAAAAAAAGCATTTTCTCCTCGAGTGAATTAGTCAAATAAAATGAATGTCTAAGAGTAGTTGATTCATGTATGATTTTTTCGACTACATGGATGAGGGGCATGTGATTTACTCATCTATTAAACGAAGGACCGATGATATACTCATGGACTTGGTAATTTGTTTTTAAAGAATGAAGAAATGATGAGAGGTATATAATAGACTGAAATGGTCCATGTTTAGAGGTAACTTGGTAATATAGAAAAATTATTATGTTGCAACAAAAATGTTTAAATGATACATGTTGTAGTTGACATGTTCATATATACATGTTATTTTGTTAGATAAAGATAACAATATACACATTAATTACATTCATACAATGGATACATTACAATAGTCTTCTTTTTTCTTATATATATGAAATAGGGATTGCATGTTTGCTGTCAGAACGACTATGGTACCTAGAATCACACATTTAGGCCTTCAGATAAAAAATGAAATTTGGGATAAAGTCTATTTTCAAAATGGAGAATATTTAAATCAAACCTATATCTAAAATAGTTAGTATAGATTCACAAGTAGTAGTAATGTTTTATATAATTTTTTTATTAGATTTTAGTGAAAATAAGAGATTATTGGATGTATTATAAAATTCATAGATGAGATGGATAGAAAACCCATGTATATGACGCATGTTGGGACCACATCTACTCTTAAATAGTTTTATATAATTTATGATCCATAATATGGATCATTTTGGTTGGAATATGTATATAAATTATTTTTTTTCATTAAATGAACAACAACAAGATAAAACCCATGGGTTTCATTCGATGTCACACTAGACATTGCATATGGAAAATGTTCTTCAATTGTGAAAAACATCATGGATTGTTATTTAATAAGGATTTCATCCTCCCTTATTGGTTTATTGATACTTGTGAGCCACATTATATCTTCTTTTCTTCGTAAAAGGTTGTTCATAAATTTTATCAAAATTGTTATTACCCCTTCTGTTATTATTCACCATCATGAAGTGTTTATGGATCAATCAGTTCATGTTTTATTTTCATTTATAAACATATATTATTCTCAAATGGTATATCATCATTCAAATTGAATGAAATAAAAATATTTAACTTTCATGTATCCTTATGAAGCGTTTGTGGATCTATAGACTATGTACTCTCTTAGGTGAAAGAAACATTTTATTATTGCATTCAGTGATATTTATCATGCATTCTTTATAAGAAGAAAAAAATAACATTCCATAATGATGGAATAACTATTATTCCATATAAATATATTTTAAAATATAATTATATTTAAAAGTTAATGAATAAATAATAGAAAATTATTGGATTTTTTCTACTACCTATAATAACTATATGACAAAAAACACAATCATAAGGTTCATGGGAGTGGGAGAAAGCAACGAATAAAGGGGAAGGGTGAGAAAAGGGAAGTAAAAGTGGAGGGGGAATGGTGTAATGTTAAAAAATATATATTTAATGGTGATAGAGATGTTAAAAAATAGAGATGAATTATTTAAGATCTCCCACTTCATTATCCAAAGTTTGATTGACCAAAATTTTGAAAAAAGGGGATACCCCATTTAATTCAAGAAGGGAAAATACAAAATACTATATTTTACCAAAATGGTCATCTCACACTATTTTGTGACTCGGTTTGGACATAAATGTTTTGAAACCACAATATCCACTATAGATCCACTACAAAATCTCATAATTAGGATACATATTTTGGTCAACAAAGTTCTAATACAAAAAATATCATCTAAAACAAACATTATAACTCCCATATTTATTCTACATTGATTCTTTATGCATTCACAAGTTCTATAACATCTTTAATAAGCAGAAAGGATTCAAAAATGTTTTATAGGTTTTGTTATAGTTTTGACCTAACCTATGTGATGAACATATAAAATAAATAATACAAGATGAAATAAGTATAAAAAGGCATTACGTATGTGCCAGTTTAACTGTCATCACATGGTATCCCCCAAAATATATGAGACAAACTTGTGAAGTGGAAAAATTAAAAAATATTAACAATTTGAACATGAAACTCTAGAAACGAATGGAAAAGAGAAAAAATAAATCAATGAATAAATTTATATGGAAATTAAAGGATAGGTTGTATTAGTTCCCCTTGAGGAGTCTTCCTATATATATGGTAGTTTCATGAGAACAGAAAAGAGTATATTAACCTTGGGAAAAAATATATTTCAATTTGATGATAATATGGATTTTCATGGAGAATAGTTGTCATAATCATTGTTTAATTAGGTGGACTAATGAACTCAAATAAAAAGAAAGATTTAAATACTTGATAATGAAGATTAACTTGGGGGTTATATAAAATTTATTTCTTGATTGATTAGATCATTTCATGTACTAATAGAATTATTTTACTGATTAATCATTGGGACTACTGTGATATACACTATTTAATATATTTTATAATTATTTTAGTGATGCTAGTATCATCACGAGGATTCTAACCACTTGATACATTCATGTTAGGTGTCACGCAGTATTTGGCTCACATGTGGAAACTGAATGGACATTTTAATAGATTATCCCACACCCGAAATAAGTGGTTTGTAATGGATATAGATTCAGTTCATTCATGTAAATCTTATATGATGTGATTATTCGTCCATATTTCATATGTAAATTGGATTCCATTTTTTAGGATGGCAGGTTGGTCACATGAGAATTGAGGGAGTACATGGAAAAAGCTTGTGGGATTTAGTTTATTTAGGACCTTATATATTATAATTTTTTATGCATTATAATAAATATAATCTATCATTTTGTGAGTGATTCATTCAGTGATCTTTTGAATGGGATAAATAATTGAGTTAGTCATATGAATAAGGTGACATAAATTTTTATAATGAACTAAACTTGGATATATTATATTCTGAGTCTAAAGTGTAAGGTAGTTCAGAAGTTAAGGTTTGGTCTTTTTTACTAAAGGGTGTTTTTTTCATGAAAAAAATGTATATATTCTGAATATACTATATTTATTATAATAAATACATGATATTGACTTGGTATCTTATCCTTAGTGGTTGGCCTATCTTGTTTTTGGATATACTCACCACTACTTTTATATAATGTCATTAGGATTGGGTTGTCGTAGTGTTTTCAGGTGGGAGTAGCTTTATAACTAATATTTATAATATAATCATGGATTTTAATGGTTGATCTGAACACTGATGAGTTATAATGGTTGACTGGATTTATTTCATTGATGAGATTTATTGATTTTTTTATCATTATAATAACTATTTTACATATTTTTCAATTTTATAACATTTAGCCATTATAAATTATTTATGATATCATTAGATCATGAAATATTTATTGATTAAGGTGTTTGACATTCGAATTAATTTTATTGAAATACATGTTTTTCATAGAGAAATATATCCTATTTGTATGATTATATACTCTATGTACTAATCACTAGTGCCTATCATATTGGAGGATGGTTTTAAGGGTCACTATTTGTTCTATCATTGACCTTAGGGGTTGTGGAAGAATTTATTCATCCTAGTATTAATTTATGGAGGGGTTAGATAAGTTTCATTGGGGTTATGTATCTACATGAGAGTAATTGTGTGTGGGAAAACAAATAAACAAGTAAAATACATGGGGCTATAACAAACTATCTACCAAATTTATATCGGTGTAAGGGTGGATCATGGATGTATTCTATAAATTATACAGTACTATAATTAATTAATTAAAAAAATGGTGGATGGGGTCAAATGGGAAGGGTAAAATGGTTTGTACCATGTTGTCTCTCCTTTTGGAGAAATTCATTGAGAACTAATATGTATATTATACAGGTATGGTGACAATGAGACTCTTAAATTGGGTATAACATTTATACATGATATGGAATTATTATATTGCTAAAAATTTAAAGTGAGATAATACTAGTACTAATTAATTACCAATTTTATTTTAGTGTATCAATGATTGAACATTACATTTTCAAATTTTTACAGTGAAATTAATTGATCATATCCACATATTATTATTAAGCTTGGGGTTTTTGATGTATTATTATTAATTCATGTAATTTGGGTGGAAATGGTAAATAATTTTTCCCTTTGATTTTAGACATATATATATATATATATATATGAATTTTTAGTAGAAATTTCATATTTGTAATTTTCTAAACTTCACTTTTATGTATTTTAATTTTAAATAGAAGGTATTTAAAGGATCCAAGTAAGACTACGTAAATTTAGAGAGTGGATTGTTTAATATATTTTTTCTTAATTTTAAGAAATATTCCTTAATGAATCAAATAAAGACTTCCACCCAAATGAAACATATCACTTCCAGCCAGTAGCACCAATTTAATATGAATTTAACACAATCTTGCATCACATAGCTATCACCCAATCTGGAGAACACTTCTTCCACTAAAATACATCTCTTCCATACCCCCACCATATTAATTCATCTAAAATATCCTCATGTTGATCACTTTACCTTCCACACATATATTGTGTCCCTAGTCTGTAGATCCCCATGACCAGGTCCCAGCCCACACAAAAAAATATGACTTAACATCTTATTAAATAGATCTGATTCTTGAATAAAAGAATGTTCAGTATAATTCTATCCTTTCAAAATGGTATCCCATATCCACTCATCCTATGATATCCTATGTATTCCACCATATGATAAAAAATACCCACTACACCACTACACAACTAATTTTATTTGAACATGATCCATTCGACATGGTGAACCAAGAAACTACCTTGAAGAATAATTTCATCCTTCTCAATTGTTCATGATGAATTACTCGTCAACATCATTTTTTTCAATTATTTCGATTAATTTTATGATTATGTCACGTATATAATGTATATAATTAGAGTGATCATATCAATTTAATATTACACATTTCATGTGTTCATCTAATTGTCAAAATGATCCAATAAAACCTTATAGCATCCCTTCTCCATCAAACATTCTAGTATTATAAGGGCATCTTCACATGGTCTATTAATTTTAGGCCACGATGCATTATCTCTGTTAGGTAGATTCCAATATAGTGGATATCTATACACAGAACAACACACAAAGATACATATACAATCTATCTTTAAATTCAATACTCAAATATCCCAGATCCCCATGGCTCTATGAAGTCATCATGAGTATATTCCTTTGAGATGATTGGGAAATTTTTAAACCAATATCGATAGAATCCATTATATATGTCATGACCACCATATTCATGATCATATTGAAAGACAACAACACGAACATCCCACTTAACTTCTCTTTCATTGGTTCTAGACCCAATTTCACTGTCTCAATCCTAAGATAGACTAGACCCAATACCGAGTACATCAAGACCAGCTAGTAATTTACTAACTAATTAAAAAACATGAAGCATTAATACCCTTCTCACATAGGGATTAATGTAGTGACTCCATAGATTAGTACCTTCCTTTAACCATAAAATAATGTCGAGAAGCACACTAGCTCAATATTCTTCTCGAAGTTGTATGAATCTGGGTTATTTGTTGTATACTAACCTTGGATTCTAATAAATGGATATTAAATATTTATAGGTGAATATTCATTAAATTAAAAAAACATTTGGACCATAAAACTGTTTTTACATTGGAATAATAGAACAATGTCATATTATTTCATGAAACATCTCCAATATGTCACATACTGATCTTTTATCATAGTATATTTCTTGGGGATTTCCTACCAAAACCATTATTCATAACATGGGAAAGGAAATATAATATAAAGATAATCTATGATTCTTATTTAGGGTAAACCTATGAGATATCTGTTTTTGATCATATGAAATAATAATATAATAATAAGTTTGTTTTATCATGAACATAACTTAAAAATTTCAAACCCAACCTGTCACGGATCATTAACACATCCTATGGAATAAAATGTTTTCATTTCAAAAAAGATCCATAAGAATAATAAATCATTAAAAATCAATGATGAACTATAATATCATGTCATAAAAGTGTGTCACAATAATAAAAATAAAAAACCATTTCATACAACATGGTTAAAGGCAGAGACCATTAATATAGTGCATTAGGACTTATCACCTATTTCCCATCATGGACTAGGATGAACTTATTTCAAATTATAGATCCTAGAAAAATTGTTTCTTATAATGGAGGACACACTTATTTACCATAATGGATCAGGACACTCCTATTTCACAAACTGGATCAATTTCAATAAATTTTATCCAATTATTATCTCATATGATATAATTTCTTTCCCAATGAAATAGAGGGAGATTTATGTCCCACAAATCACAAAATGAAAATAATAAAAATGTGTTCTATAATACCATAAAGGTTTCATATTATCATAACCCATGAAATGTTATAGGGATCATAAACATATCATCACATCATAACCTATGAAAAAAAGATGGGTTTCCCAATTATTTCCTCATTTCATAATTTCACGACTAGTGGTGAAAGTAATGGGTTTTATAAGAATTATATCACAATATAACCCATGAAAGATTAAAGGGTTTCATAAACATATTGACATCATAATCACAATCCATCAAAAGAAATAATAACAATATTATGTTCGGCTAAAATCCCTATAAAATAATAATTAATACCAAATGATTCTATCTTACATTGATAATTATTTTGACGAAAAAATATCTCCTAATTATTCTTGAGAAAAATATATTTTTGTTGAAAATATATTTTTTTAAAAATAAAACATTTTGTAAATATATAATTTCAAATATTCATAAGAAATTGATAATGGATGTACTGGTCGGAGTGGATACTCAATAGGGGGGGGGAATTGAGTTCCAATTAAAATATTGTCTATTTAAAGTCCCCCAATTTATAAAACAAGTTAAACTGTAGTGAATTTATATAGATTTTAAATGTTCACATAGATTCTCAAATATTGATTAGGTCTTAGTTAATTTAACCACAAGATCAAATTAACTTTTGAAACTAACCTACTGATTTACAATAAGTGTAAACACTTTCTAATTTAACTATCAAAGTAGCTTTAAAATAGTTTTGTATTTCAAAGTAATAGTAGTGGAGTATAAAAGATATATGTAGTATACTTTAAACTTAACCTAAAGATACACAATAGATGTAACAAGAGGTTCAGTCTCAAGCCGATACTTAGTCCTCTCAAATTTATATAAATTTTATCCACACCCTAGATCGGGGTTAACAACAGTTCACACAACTGTCCAGGCCACGCAGGGACCTCTACCACTGTTCTTCGTGGGAAACAAAATAGAGATCAGGCCACACAAAGACCTCTTCCACAGTTGACATGGGTAAACAAGAGTTAATAGTTTTAGAGTGAGGATTTTGATATCCTCTAGTTTAGTGTAGGAGACAGTGTGTGTGTGAGATATACAGATTATACCACACTGCTCGAAAGTAAATAAAAAATCACTTAGAGAGAATAGATAAGAGTTTAGAAATCTCTAGTTATTAGCAATGCAGCTCTGGACTCATTGGATTCAGCAGAATTGCTTCTTAGTCCTTCACTATTTTTTCTGTTGAAAAACAGAGTGTCGTAGTTTAGCTTGTGTACTAAAGGAGTGAAAATGATCTCTTGATTTGTCGTGTGTTTTTTAGTGGTGTTGGATTGCACTCATGAGAGTTCTTGGAAATTCGTGCAATCTCCTTCTTAACCAGGATTGTTCCTTTTGTTCAGCACAGTACTCTCGGGCGTATGTATGTTCTTATTGTATCATCACAATTTTCTCACTTCACCACCTTTTTGGTGTACTGCATCTTAATCTTCCTTATATTACACGAGTTCTGGCAGTGTGAATGATTCAATTTTCATAGGTATGAGATACGTTTTCCAAACATGCCAAAAACTATCATTAAATAACATTAATTGTATTAAAAACATCAAATATGACCTTTAGTATTATTTAAATAATATTGACAAAAAGTTAAGAAATTGTGTCACAGTGATTATTTAAACGGTGTCTTCTTCACAGTAGATGGTTCACGGTATGAGGTTCACAGTATGAGCTTCATGGTATGAACTTCACGGTATATCCATGTCACGGTGTCTAGATCATGGCGTCTCGGTCACGGTGAGTCCTTTAGGGTGTCTGGGTCACGGTGTCTGGGTCATGGGGTCTGGGTCACGGTGTCTGGGTCACGCTGTCTGGGTCACGCTGTCTGGGTCACGCTGTCTGGGTCACAGTGTCTGGATCACGGTGTCTAGGTCACAGTTTGTCCTTCACGGTGTCTCCATAATTAGACAAATATCTGTATTTATACTTAAACAGTAATATACATAGTATGGATTAAGCTTAATCATTAGAGTGTAAGAAACCTTGAATCATAAATATAATGTCTTGATTATATATGTGAGATTTTTAATCATGCATAATATTTGTAAATAATAAAGGGAGTAATTAACATCCATAATATTTGTTATCATTAAAACATAATGTGTAGTTATTATTGAGATTGAAGAGAATTAGTAAGATGTTCAATGTAGAATGAGATTAATCAGTAATAGGATTTGTGATCATTAAAACCTGATTAACACATGAGGAGTCCAACAGAATGTTTCATATAAAATAATGATCATGATGATAGGAAGATTCATTATTCTCATACATGTTAAAACAAAAATTATTTTCTCATTTTATATAAATTCCAAATGAACATTGATTGGAAAATTATATGAAGATTCATTAAAAAAACTAAAACATGGTTAAAAATTATCTTAAAAATAATAGATTAAATAATATACTAATATTAAAAAAAATGATTTTAGAGGAAAATGGATTTTCGACCGAAGGGAGAAGTAACATCAGATTTTTTAAAAGACTTTCCTGATTATTTTATATACCAAAGAGTAGGGAAATTATACTAAAAATATCAATAATAACCAATGTAAAATAAAAGAAATTATTTTATTAATATATAGATAATAATATCTTATCATATGTAAGGAAATCATAAACAATCTTGATAAATAATAAGATAGTATCAACAAATCATTACAAATTTGGAAATATTAAAACGTAACCACCATGAAGTAACATTATGCAATGAAACAGTAAATATCATAATAATAATAAAATACGTAAGGATACATGAAAATTGTGATTTATATTCACCTTGTAAAATCATATTGGCGAATAACTTAACAAATATCATAAAGAAGTTAAATCGAGACGATGTGTATGACCCTATCTAACTTCTTGTTCTTTATTATTTTCCTTTTATTAATAAAAAGGGCTATGCCCTAATCTTTGAGGTAAGTTAAATTGAGAAAACAAATACTTATAGATTTGGTATCTTTTGAACAGTAGTCCCCAAGAAAGAGAAATCATAAAATGGATATGTAAATAAAAAAAAATATTATTTATAATCATTATAAAATAAATTAATGGGAAGTATATAAACCCCATAATAGAAACACAAGTTGAATTTGTAATTTTTCTAAGAGAAAAATAAATGTCATACATAAATCCACTTCTTTAAGTCTTGATATATATCATACACGTTAAATGCACATTTTGTTTGAAGAAAATACTTTGAATTTATTATTAAGGACCATAGTTTTGGTATTTTCGAAATATTAGTATCATTTTAACATGATTTAGGTTGTTGAGGAGAGATTATGGCAGAGTTGGGATAATCTAGAAGGCTTGAGAGGTGTGAATAAGTAGGTGGTAGTTGTGGTCTTTTATAAGTGGGGGAAAAGAACCCTCTTCGAATCTACATGGAAGATTCCTTAAAGAGTAAAAAAAACTCCATTCCTAAGAAAAAATCATCTGAATGACCATATATTCTATCATCATAAGGATAATATCAAAATATGGTGTCAAAATAGAAAATTTTCAACTCTTATAGAAATTTTATCCCTTTTATTATTAATTTAACCCTTAGTAACCCCATTTTTACCATAATTAATGTTATTAATTTTGACTAATTTTACTATTAATTTTATTAAACCATTAAGATTCAATTTTTAAATTATAAAAAGTATTATTATTCTTAATAAAAAAATTCTGTTTTTCGAAATTATATTTATATAATTTGGTAAACATAATGCACTTAAAAAAAATTCAGAAAAAAACACTTTTTAAAACCCAAAAATAATCTTCTTACTGAAGTATAATATGATTTTGATGCCAAAGAAATTAATTTTATTTAATACAAATAATTATTAATTATTAGAATTTATATAATAATGGGGAATTTAAATTACTAAATTTATTTAAAATAAATGATAGTTTGATAAAAATGGTATCATCACTATTAACTAAAAAATAAATATTTTCTCCAAAATCCCAAAACGTCACCAAAATTTTATTTTGATATGTTGATTTTAAAAATTATGTTGAAATTATAAATTCAACATTATAAAATATTTAGAAATTAATGTAATAATTTTATTTATAAAAAAAATTAAAATATTTATATAGGAAATCTTATTTTTTAATACACTTACATTACTAAAAAAATGATTGATTATTTACTAAGAATTTATAAATATATATATATTGACTGTGAAATTTTTATTTATATTTTAAAAAGTATTAAATAACAATAATTTCCATATATTTAATGGATATGTAATAAATTTCAAAAATATTATAATATTACCGCACAGTTAGTTGGAGCTTTGTGTCACATGTCTTACATGCTATCGAAGAAACTCATTATTTACAATAACAAAAGACAAAAATAGTGTTTCATATAACAAAATATATGAAAAATAGTCCTAAAATCATGATATTTTACATTATAAACTTCTTAAAATTAATTTCTCTCCTAAAATCCTTATCGGTCATCAATTGTTTAACATTTGGAAACTCTTTCCTAGAAACCCACATCGTAAAATTGAATAACAAAACATCCCTTAAAAATGGATGTTGGAAACATTAAGGTTACATATAATAAATCATAACTTGGTGTCCATATACGATAACATATTTGGTATTTGAAAACATGGATATAGAAGAGAATAATAACACCCAAACACTAGAGAACACCGCCTAAAGAATATTAATTATAAAAAATCCATAACCAAAGAGCCATAAAAAAGTTAATTGATTTCATAAAAATGATTGCAGGAGGTTAAAATTTTATTTTAAGATACTTTTTCTAATGTTGACGAAATTTCTCAATAAAATATACTTACTTTATTTCATTAAATTTCAAAAGTATAATCTCACAATTTTTTTGTGCCATTATTAGTTTCCTGTTCATCTCTTTCCCCAAAAAATAAAGGTGAATTTTTTAGGCCTAAAAAAGTATCAGATCATAAAATCTATAAATAGAATGACAATTCATTTAATCTTATATTTATTTATAATCATAAAATAAGTTTATAACAAGTTATTCAACATTAATAAATCATAATATGGTGAAGTAATACATTAATCTCTGAGAACTAATCTAGTGTTGAATATAAATCATTCCACTAATGGTTCACCTTATAACCCTTAGAAAAATTAAAATGAGTGAAAATAAATTTCTAAAAATAAAATTTATATTAATCCCCCAAACAATATGAATTAGCTCTCAATCATCACATACAAAAATGTGAATACCTTCATCACATATTCTTTAAAATATGGTGATAACATGAATTACCCTAAAAGGGTTGTGAAAACATACATTATTCCCCATTAATTGAATAAAAAAAATGTATAATTGGATATATTCTGTATATATAATATTGACATAAACATCATCGATGATAACCTAAACCATGCTTTCCACATATAATTTATTAGTTCATAGGTCCTCATTACTATCCAAATTACTTTATCCATATCAATCAACTATTTATCAAAATAACATTATATCAATATCTAGAATTCCACTTAAGTAATTTTGAATTTAGTTATTCCATTTATAATTTTTTTTACTATAATTATCTCATTGGTTATCTGTGAGTTTTTGGATAAAAATTGAGTTTTGGGGCTCAAAAGCAGGTGGCACACGGTTCGGGCATGGTTATGGAATATTGTGCTCCAACATAAAAGAAACCATGTAGCTGGGATAGTGGGACAATGTAGGTCGCATGGCTAGGTTCATGGGAATTTTCACTCCCATAACTATGAATATTCATTCTTATTGGATATTGAGGGATTGATGGTTCAACATAGTTCAGAAAATAATCTAGGAATACTCTACAACCTATCTCAATCATTAAAAAGTTGAAAATTACACTTTGTCCCTCCTCCGATTTAACACTAAATCCACTCTAATCCATACCATAAGGGATTTTCAACCATTAAAGTTTCCTAAAACCATTTATGGACCTCTTGAGCATCAATACTTTTGTGGGATTAGCCTTAGATCATCAATGAATCATCAAGTAATTATCTTTCTTCATGTTTTCTTCCTTCTTTTAGGTTACCACTTAACTCTTTCTTGGTTTTTTCTTTTCTAGTGGGTTATTTGATCTAATAATGGGTCAATATTGTGTTTTTAGTGAAATAATGATGTTTGTTGTCTATTATTTCCATTATATGATTTCTTGTGGTTCGGTTTTGCTTTTCAACTGGTTTATGAATGTTTTTAATTTGAAGGTCGATTTTTAAATTAATATAAATTATTAGATTATTTTATGTTTCTTCATTGGTGATAAAAACATGTTATATGGATTATTTGTGTTTCTAGAAATATGATTTGAATTTTTTTGAGATATATATGTGATTGAAGATCATTTCCTAAAGTAAAGTGGTTATGTTTTATGTGTGATTCGTTACGGTGCTTCATAAATGTGTGTTATGCCTTGAGTGAAATGTGGAAAATGTGTTTTCAAAATGAACTAATGGTTAGACTATGGTGAATGTTGGTTTTCTAAAGGAAAAGTATTTTTTTGTTTATTGGATTCTTTTTTCACATTAAATGTGTTTTTTGAATTTTGAATGTGATGTGATGCATTTTAAAAAATTGATTGGGTGTGAATATGTCTTTGAATTGGGGTTTCCTATGAAAATGGATTGATTTAATATATTCAATAGTTTTTGTGTTAATAAATAAGATTTTAGAATTGTGAATGTGGTGAAAAATGTGTATCCAAATGATTTTTGTGTGCGTGTAAAATGAAAATGGTTTCGTTAAGGAATTTGGTGGTTCCTCTATTAGATATGATCATTGGATCCTTGTAGATTGTGAAAGTGGTGATTTAATATCATGTTAATAATTCTTGGAATTTTTACAATAAAGTGATTATTTATTTGATATGTAAAATGGAATTTGAGAACTAAAGGAATCCCAAGTATCTAGATGGGCTAACTAGAACCTGTACTCTAGTAGATTATGTGGGGCTGAAGCCTGATTTCTTCTAGCAGGATTGATGCGAAAAAACCAACTAAACATCTGATACGATTATATAAAATAAGTCCTTGTTATGGGATCCCCTATAATAAATTTTTCATGGGAATTATATTTGTATTGTCTTATTATTTAGGGACCACTAAACATTGGGTTTTATTCTAATCTAGTGTCTCGTGCATGAGATTGCTATTGGTATAGTTTGGAAGATATTATCACTGATATACATGGTTTCTAGGGTCCCACTTGTGCCAGTTTACCATAGGTATTTCTCCTGGTGATCTATTTGGTTACAATATTCTTGTGTGATGTAGTGCTATCCATATTCCTATGTTGTACCTTATTTATATTTAGGTTAAAATAATAATTCTTTTGAGAAATTATTTCCTTTAAAAGTGTTTCCATGAAAATGGATTCCTCAAAAAGTTTTCTTGAATGTGATAGAACTGTCCTTATAAAAATATGAAATTAATTTATCTTCTGTAGTTATATCTCGTAATCTTTCTTTTCATTATCATCCTACTAGCTTTGGCTAACACCCTACTTACATCATTCTGTGTATATTGATTTGTTTTGTTTGATCCATGTAATAGAATGTTATATAGTTGTGGTGATGGTGGATCCGATTTATAGACTTCAACTTCTAGTAAGTGTTGGTGGTCGTGGCTTGAGGGTGATGCCCATTTTCATTCATGGAGGTTTCTTGGATGGCTTAGTTGTTTCCCCTGACGTCTTGGTGTTTCTATTTTGCTTAAAGTTGTAAAACATTAAATATAAAAAATTATTGTACATCATTTGATAATGTTTACGAATTGTGTGATGTTATTTTCTTTTAGTTTTTATTGTTATATAAATGGATAAAATGGTTCTCAATGTTTATTTTTGGTACACATGAACTAGTGTTTGGCCTATGGGGATTGGGAATGTCTTTTGGGAAATAACATGGTCTTGGTAGGGTGTCGGGTTAGATGAAAAAAATCTTGTTTTATGTAAAAATATTTTCAAAGTATGGTTTAACTCTATTTGGGTCATGTTATTTGGGAATATTTATGATATAATGGAGCAATGATTGTCAGGGATTGACATTCTGCCTGTTAGTAGGGTGTTTCCCACCACCGATCATGATGGGACTCTTTTTCCCAATGGATGTTTGGAATTTGTATTGACATATCCTTTAGGAGAGACATACATTATTTTGACTATTCATGGACACCTCAATGGGGAGAATAAATTTGGCTTGTTATTTTTTTGATATGATTTTGTCCCGATTTATGGAAGTGTTCACGATTTTCATTTTCACTAAAACATTTCTGGATGTGCATTAATGGTTTTGTTAATGGTCTTCCTTTTTTATTGTTTATTGTTTTAGAAATATTACTCCTAATATAGTTTTTTGTAAATCATGGGAATAAGATGTAGAGAGTTCTATAGAACCAATTGATAATAGTTTTTTGGGAGAAGTGGTATGAGATTTCTATGATTTGTGACAAGGAATGGGCTCTTTTCTTGCTCATGCCAGATAAGTAAAATCAGGTATTGTAAGAAACAAATCCCAAGTGTTCCTCATGAACAATTCTATTTCTTTATAAAGTAGCATGAAAGCTTAGAAAGAAGAGGAGTGGATTGAAAAAATATAGAAAATTGTTGAGTTTCATGATACTCTTAAGGATATCAGAGTGAAGTGAGCTTTGAACATGTTGGGAGGTCCCAGTTAGAAGTGGTGGGACTCAATTGTTAAAAAAGGGAATTATGAGTAGATGGGTTGGAAGAAATTATTTGTAATCATCCACAAGAATTAATTCCTTAAGATTTTAGCCATCCCCTTGTCCCAAAAGATTTTAAAGCTTCACTAGAGAGATTAGACTATGTGGATTATTCTAATCACTATTTATTGTTAGGTTATTTCTCACCCGATGATGTTTCAATTGAGAACATGTAGGTTCTAAAGTTTGATTTTTGGTCGTTGAATGAAATCTAATATTGGGTCTTTTTGTTCAATATTAGAAATTATGTTGAGGTAGTTAATCATCATATGATTGTATAAATTGATTGTAAATGAATTTCAGGTTTCTATGGAGTTGTTTCAACAGTGGATAGTGGTATTTTATCATAGAATAATAGAATGTGGGATGATTAAGAAGAAGGGGGAGGTGGTAGTTTAGGCCATCATTCTCGATTATCATCATTTGTGGCTTTAGGTTTTAGGTTAGTCATACGCTCTCATTGTGGGAATCTAGGTCACATGTTTTTTGTGTGTTCATCTCCACCCATGCATTTCTTCTAGTGTGGGATCATGTGGAACTCTCAGTAATTTTTAAAAGTGGCGCACCCATGCCTGAGTGGTGCATGATCTATATCTTTCAAAGGGATTTTAAATCATTTAAAACAATTTAGGATAGTGGGTTTTGTGTTCAATTTTCACTACTGTAGGGTTGAATAATCTTATAAGTAGTGTCTTCTCAACTTAGGGTCGTAGGCCAATAGTAATTCACACACTCAATAAGAGATGGGAAAACTATATGTGGTGGATCGAGCACTAGTGGAATCAGATGTAATACATATGATAGAACGAGGTTCCCTTTTAATTATACAATCATTAGTTGTTATACTATTTTACACTAGTGCCTCTATTTCATTTATTTATTCCCATATTTTGGATGTGTTAATGTTTTTTAATGAGCATATGATGTATGCGATGGTTATGATAACACTTCTTAGTAATAAGTGATTGCAGGGTTTCCGGTGACCATCTTGTGAACACACCATGTTAGGGGTCGAGTTCGAATGGGATTTCCTTGTTTTGGAAATGATCCTCTTTGACATGATCCTTGATATGGTTTGGATGGTTAATTTCTATGTGAACATTTATTATTATTGATGGTGACTATGTTTTTGAGAACCTGATTTAAGTAATGATTTTTTTCAAGATGAGTTGGATCCTCAGTCAGGATGTTCTGGACCTCCACTTCCAAAAATAGGATATCTAATTTTTCATATCATGTTGCTCACACTGGAGGACTGTGACAGTACTTATGTGGTGGATTACCTCATGTGGTGGATAAGTTCCCATTGGTTTTTTTCCAAAGGATTTGTCATGTTTTCCTCAGGATTGGGATGTGGAGATATCCACTGATTTGGCTTCAGGAAGACATTTAGTAGCCCTTCCCTCATACCATATCCCCCTAATGAGTTTGTCGTGTTAAAAGTTCAACTAGATGATTTTTAATCCAAAGGATTCAATTTCTTGAGAATTTCAACTTAGGCCACCCTAGTTATGGTTTCAATGAAGGATTATGGATATCTTCAATTGTGTATTGATTACCAAATGTTAAATAAGGTGATTATTTAGAAAATTTTTTTCCTTTCCCCCACATTTATGAACTTTTCAATTAGCTTAAGGGGGAATGGTGGTTATCTAAAATTGAATTCTATTCTAGGTATCTCTATTTCATGGTTAGGGAGACAGATGTTATATAAATTTACATGAAAATATAGTATTACTATTTATGTATTTAGTCTTTCTTTTTGGATTTAAAAATGATCTAACAGTCTTTATGTAACACATGAAAATGGTGTTCCACCATTATCTTGATTCCTTTTTCATGTTATTCATGGATGAAATATTATTCTACATAAAGACATAAGATAAGCATGATTAAGATTTGAGGATTGTGTTGGGAACTCTTCGGGATCTATGTTTCTATGAATATATTTCATAGTACTCCATCTGGATGAGAAAGGTGATGTTTCCCGGACATGTGATTTCAGAACAAGTGGTTTCTATGGACCGCGATAAGCTCATAGTATTAATTTCATGGGTACAACAAAATAATTCATTTGAAATCAGAATATTCTTTGTCTTGAAAGGGTATTTCAGGCAAGTTTTTTCATTTCATATGTCAGTATTAATCCATGAAATCTTTTACCAGGAATGATATAATGTTTGAGTTGATCTATAATACCAAAAATATTTTGGCAAGCCAAACTAGTAGTTGAAAATAGCTACTGTTTTGATCTAATTAGAGTCTATAAAGGAATATTTGGTCTATTTTTATGATATAGGTATGGTTCCCATGTGTATGATGATACAAGAAGACTGTGTGGTGGCATATAGTTTCTGATCACTCTAACCACAAGGAAATATTTTCTTTCCCCATTTCCTGGAGCTCGTAGCTGTGATTCATACATTAGAGAATGGGTACCATTATCTTTTTGGGGAGAAATTTGTGTTTTATTATGATCATAAGATATTGGAGTAAATTTTATCCTGGAATGATATGAATTTAGTGCCGCACGATTGGGTTGAGTTCCAGCAGGGTTTAAATTTTTGTTTCTTATATACCCCATGAAATGGAAATGTAGTAAGAGATGATTTGAGCATGAAAGTCCAAGTGAAATCGTTGAATGAGTCTTGGGATGAGTGGATTCTTATGAGAATATTTTCTCATATTCACTTAGATAGCAATGGAAATAGTGGAGGTTTGTTCTTTCCCATTGTTTACCTAACACCTTCCACTTAAGAGAAGATCCAGTGGGAGATTCCTGCTGATAAGTTGTTCCAGTCACATATACAGTTCCTAAATAGTGGAGAAGTGTCTTGGGAATTTTCATTGTCTCCTAAGGGATCTTTTTTATTAGGGATATCTTTATGGTGTTGTTGTCATTGTAGAAGGTGTTAAGGAAGGATATCCACCAATCTCAATTGGTCATTCATCCTAGTGCCCCCCAAAATGTTTTATTATGTGTGTCGATTGTTATAGTGGAAAGGTGTGATGAGGGATTTAGGTAACTTTGTATCATAGTGTTATACATGATAGTAGGTTAAACCAATATACAAAAGGCCATCTATTTTTATTTATCCACTACCCATTCTTAACTAGACATGGTATGATATATCCAAGGATTTTATTGTTGTAAATAGGCATACATCTCAGGGGAAGAATTATATTTTAGTAGTGAGAGACCATCTCACGAAATTATCCAATTTCAATCCAATTAAGGATTAAGTAAAACTGGAATATCTAGGTTTTTTTATGTTTTGGAGTTAGTGTGGCTTTGTGGAGTTCTATTGGAAATTTTTTCTTATAGGGGCCCTTGTTTTACCAAATGGGTTTTTCAAGGCTTTCATAATGCATTAGGTGCGTAGGTCATGTTGTGTATGGAATACCACTATCAAAGGGATGGTCAGATGGAGTAGGTGAATCATGTATTAGGATATATGATTCTAGAATGTATTTTGTTTTATTGGGGCTTGTTGTATATCTATTTGGGGTTGGGGAAATTTTTATATAATTTGAATTTCCAAACATCAAATTGAATTCCCCCCTTTGAGGTGCATTATGGTTTGTCATGTCGGCCCATTTTTGCATAGAGGTGGTGTGTGAGACCTCATTGTTAGGGAAAATCCTTGTTTAATAAAATTTTGATAAAGATAGGTTGATCAAGATGTCTTTTTATAGAATAGAGTAATCACTAGTCTTATGCTCATTATAGGTGCCGATCTTTGGGGTTATCTATGGGTGATCAAATTTTTTAGATAGTGGGCCATGGCATGGGTTATCGTAATTTGGATATGAAAGGGAATATAAGGCTGATGTATGTCAAACCTTTTGAGATCACCAAGGGGATCAGTATGGTGGAATATATGTTATATTTTCTTTCATAGATGTTGTCAATCCATGACGTTTTTCATGTCTCCCAAATGAAAATATTCAATCATGATATGTACCATGTTTTGAAATGGGAGGAGTTGGAGTTAGATCTTGATTTGTCTATGTCAAAGTGGCTAGTACAGATTCAGGATTCTCAAGAGAATTTCCTCAGTTAAAAGACCATACTATTAGTAAATGTTCTTTGAAAGTGTGTTAGTGATGTACATGAGAAAAAGGAGTGGAATTATTCGGTTTAAGAGGAGTATCTATTTTTGTTTTCAAATCAACAATTGGAATAAATTTATGAGTCCAGAATGTTTTCATGATGTGGAGATTTTTCAAATATGTGATTGGGTATTCAATTATTCTATTTATTATTTTGGTCATACATTTATTCATTGGTTTCCCTATGAGTTTTTAAATAAAAATTGAATCTTTGGGCTCTATAGTAGGTTTCACACGGTTGGTGAAAAATTAAGAGTAACTATGCTCCATCCTAATGAACCCTATATGCCTATGTTAGTTTCATTATCCAAGATTCATTGCAAGGAGAATGATCATGTTCCCTCCCCAGTTAACCATGCAGTTTTGTTCATCTAGACCAATGAGTGAATCATGGTTTCCACACGATATGGAAAACCATGCAGGCTTAATGTGTATCATGTCCAGGTCATTAAAAGTGATAAATTACTCTTTAAACCACCTTCGAGTTACCTCTAAATACCATATAATACAAACCCTATGGTATTTTCATCTATGTGATCATCCTCCACACCCCATTATAGCTATTTATCATCAATATTTGGGTGGTTTTATGATTGGATCTTCATGGAATCATTAAGTAAGTCTCCTTCCACTTGGTCTCTTCCTTCTTTTAGGGTTCTGCTTCCTTCTTTCTATGGTATTCCATTTCCAGTTAGTTTTTTACCCAATGAGGGGTTAATATTATGTTGTTCAGTGAAATCATGATGGTTTTTTTGATATTTCCTTAATAGGGTCTTTTTTGTGGTTTTGTTGAGTTTTAACACCGATTTTTAGAAGTTTTTAAACTTTAGGTAGGTTGTTCCAGTCATTTACATTGTTAGATCAATTTTAAGTTATTCTATAGTGATATAAATGTGTTTGATGGATTATTTTTGTTGTTGTAAAATAAATTTTCAATTTTTTATATGCATAAGTGATAAAATTTTATTTTCTAATGGAAGGTGGTTATGTTTTATGTTTCCTTATTGTGGATCTTCTTAAATGTGTTTTATGCCTTTCGCGAATTATTGGAAATATGTTTTATTAAATGACCTGAGGTGAGAATTCATCAAAATTTAGTTTTGAAAAATAAAGGGCTTTTATTTCATAATGGATATTTTCATCTTAAATGTGGTTTTTGAATTATGAAATTGATATGATGGATATTATAATATCGATTTGGTGTGTGTATATATTTGAAATATGATTTTACTAATCAAATGGAATAGATTTATTTTATACACTTCTTGTTTTTTTTAAATGGGTTTTATTTATTTTTCCTGCTGGAAAAAGTGTGTATCCAAATGGTTTTGGTTTGAGTGGGAAAATGAAAATGGTTTTGTTAGAGAAAATGGTGGTTTCCATGTGATATTTGATCAATGGATGAATATTTATTGTGAAAGATGTGATTTACTGGTGTGTTTATGATTCTTGAAATGTGTTTGTGAAATTTATTATTTATGTGATATAGGAAATTTAATTTTATCATTAAGGGAATTCGGGGTATTTAGATGGGAAAAGTAGAACTAATAAGAAGACTGATTTGGTTCGGTAGAGGCCTAGTTTATTCTTATTAGATTAACAATACAATACTAACAAAACATGTGATGTGATCAAAGACCACATGACCATGGGATGAGATCCTCTATAGTTTCTCCTTCATGTAAACTCCACTAATATAGGAATATGATTATGGGATACTAGAACATAGGATGTGATCCTCTATAGTTGTTATTGCACAAGAACATTGTTGGTATTGGTTGGAGAATATTTTCACAGAGGTTTGAGGTTTCGTGGGCCCCACTTGTTCTAGATTCTTGTAAGTATTTACCATTGTCTTATATTTTGTTACATGGTTCTATCCAACTGCATATGGTGGGGCTAGATTTTTTATTTTGTTCAAATAATGTTTCTTCTGATAAAATGTTTTCCATTAATGTGTTTCCATGAAATTGGGTTTATTAAAGGATTTCTGGAAATAATCACCAATGATCATAAGAAAAAGTCCATGTTAATTTATATTTTATTGTTATTGAATGGAATTTTTCATTTTTCTAGTCATACAACTATTATTTGGCTCACATATACATACAAATTTGGTTGTATGTAATCTTTCTTATGTATGACTAAGGTAAAGGCAAGATGTTTCATGGTGGTGATGGTGGATCTATTTTCTAGTATATTTCATAATATAGGTGTTAGTGGTGGTGGATTGAGGTTGATGAGCCTTCAATTTCATAGAGGCTTATAGGAAGGTTTAGTTGTTCTACCATCTATTGCGGTGTTTTTGTTTTGGTTAATGTTGTAAATATTCAAAACTGAAAGAATTGTTCTACCACTTTTTTTTGATGATTATCAGTTGTGTGTTGTTTTTTATTTTTGGTTTTTTATGGTTATATAAATGGGTAAAATATTTTTGAATGTGTATTGTTGGTACCCAGGAACCATTTTCCTACCTGTAGGGATTTAGAATGCCCTTCCAGCAATGCCACGGTCCTGGTTGGTTGTCATAATAGATGGAATCTTGGATTGGTGTGTGAAACTGAATATATTAAGTGTTATCATCCCATAGTCATGTTTGTTTTTTAAAATATCACATTTCTATTAAATCACATTTATATATCATTATAATGATTAAACATATTATTTAAAATCTTTAATAAAAAACACATAATTAAAAATAATTTATTATTTCATAATTCTTGAATTCCAATACATAAATTTTTCAGACATCCAAACTGGTTTTCAAATCATTAAAAAGGTTTCATTACCTTATTACCGAATACTTGTTGTCATTTATATGGCATTCTTAGTCTCTTTATTATTTTCAATATATCCATTACTAATTAAATCATTTCAATTTCTGTTATGATCATTCCTCCTAGAAAATTTACTTTCATAATGTTTATAATTTCCACATTTAAAACATTAATACATTAATAATAATCTAGGGAGACCAATATTTCCATCCATTACATAAATATAACTCTTCATTTTTTCATTAGAAAATAACTTCTTTGTGGATTTCTTTTCCACGCTTATTGATTCTTCTCGTAACTCTCATAAAATTCATTGAGTGAATCTTCCAACATTATCAATATATAATAATCTAAATCATCTTTATTATATGGTCTCCCCCACTAGAACTCTTTAAAAACACTATCCTTCTCTTCTTTGGTGAGACAAATAGTTTTTACAGGTTCATTATGTTAATCATGTTCTATGATAACAAATTACGAGTAATCACAATACCATTCACTCTATTCATCATCCCATTTTTTTACTCATTAAAACAATTTTCCAAAACATTCCATGTTAAACTAGTTTCTTCTAGTTCCTACCATTGACCAAAACAAAAATAATAGGTGTTTTATCAAGACTAATCGTAATGGAATAATAAAGAAACATGAAAAATAAATTACATCATTTCTAAATAATGAAACATTTTTTTATATCTAAGATGCCATAGATTTTTCCTATGTCATTAATATTCATCATCTTTTTAAATTATTCATGAATGATTATAAAGAGTTTTTTAATATTCAAATAATATCCTCTAGAAGTGTAGAACTAGGTGTCCACAAGGAAAATTGTCATGAAGAAGTTGATGACCGAGTCCATCTAAATATGCCCTTTTTAGAGTTATTACCTCTAGGTAACTATGTATAAAATCCACATCAAAATTTATTATCTATACAAGAAGGTATTTTCTTGTAAACCACTTTTTCTATATTTTACCAAAATTCTATGTCATTTCCTATACATTAACTCATCCTTAGACTTATCCATAGTGAAATCACAATAAATATTCATAGAAATATTTATAAGGGTCTCACTAAAATTTTCTCATCATAGTGTACAAAGGTTAATTAAAATATCATCTGGTACTAATTATAGGGACTCAAGATTCTCATACACAAATATTACATATTTTTAGATGAATATTCATTACATTACACTAGAAAATACCCGAGGACTATAATAGTTTATTTCTATTGGAATCATGTAACACAATATTCATATTTCATAAATGATCTTTAACATATGATAAAATGATATTATCACATATTAATTTACTTACGAAATCCTCATCAAACCATCATTCATAACCTGGGTAAGGAAACATAAGAAAGGGTGAGCTCATTTTCTAAATAACATTAAACATAAGAGATATAAAACAATGATCATATGAAAGAATAAGATATTCATAAGGTTATGTGGTCATGACTGTAACATTAAAATTGTATACCCATCATATCATGGATCATAAACATGAATCATGGAATAAAACATTTTCATTCTAGAAAACAAGGGCCATAAGAATGATAAATGATCGTAAATAAATCATGAACAAAAAGCTCATTCCAAAAATGTATGGAACCATAAAAATGTAGAAAATTGTATAATATATGTTGGTTAACTAAAAATACCATCAATATAGTGGATAAGGACTTATCATATATTTCTTATTATGGAATAGGATACACCTATTACCCATTGGATATCAAGACACACTTATATCCCATTGTGTATTAGGACACACATGTATCCCATAGTGGATGTTGCACACCTGTTTCCTATATTGGATTCAGATACACCTTTTTCCATAGTAAATCCAGGCCATTGAATTGATTCCTAGTATTATATCATGAGATATAAAGATTTACTAATTCATTGGAGGGAGACATAGGAATTATAAATCACATAATGAAAATCATATATATTTGTTCCATAAGATAATAAAAAAGTCATCATATCATAAACCATGAAATAAAATGGACATCATAAACATTTATTCCTACCATAACCTATGTAAGAGGAGACATGTTGCTGATTCATTTTATAATTACATGAACCATGGAGAATGAAGTGGGGTTCAGATGATCATGGTATAAACCATTGAAGGACAAATAGTTTCATAAACATCTTATCATCATCAAAAAATAATGTATCAAAATAAAGTGTAATAATTTTATCCTTTCTTCATATCTCCAATAAATCATAATTAACATCACTTTATTTCATATTAGATAAAAAATATTATAAAAAAAAATTCAGTTGGAATATTTCCTCAAGAAAATATTTTTTATAAAAAATATTTTTCAAAACCATAAAAAGTACGATAATACTATTCTTTGAAAATAACCTTGATAACAGATAATGCATGATTCCAAAAAATCATCACAATGAGAAATAATGTAATATTTTATTAAAAAATAATGATTATTATAATTAAAAAAGAGTATAAAATTGGTAAAATTAATATCATGAATAACTCGAGAAGAAGAATTGTCATTATTTGTTAGAGATATTGATCCTAATATTTTATCATCCAAAAATATAATCATAAAAAATCATGATAAAGGGTGAGACTATAATATAAAATCATTACATCTTTTGAAACATTGAAACATATGAACCATAAAAGAACATCATTAAATAAAACTTCAAATATTATGAGGATAAATAACTTCATGATTTTTCATGTAAAATCAAGTTTATGGACATCTCATATAGGATGATAGGATTATAAGATAACATCTATCTCAAAGAATGAAAACTGAGAAAAAAACCCCTTACTGATTTGGAAACAATTGAACCAAAAAACCCATGAAATAGAATTCGTAAAAAGGATATATAAATTCCAAAAATTGTTATTATAAAAACCATAAATTATATTATTAGGATGTATATGAACAATATAAAAGAAAAAAATGGTGAAGATCTAATTTTTATCATAGAAAAATAAATTTTATAAATAAATCCCATGCAATTAATCTTGACTTCTATCATACACATTCAAACCTCATTCTCTTAGAAGAACCTCATTTTTATCACTTATTGTGGACCTGATTATCCATATTTTGGGAGTAATAGAAGCTTTATAAAAGTGCTAGGGATGTTAGTGATTCATTTTTTTAAGGGTGGGATGAACTAGTTTCTTTAGTGGCTTGAAAAAGTAGAGGGTGATGGTGGCCATTTATAAGATGGGGAAAAGAACCCACATGGAAACTACATGGAATTCCCCAAATGAATCCTAAATAAACATGTCATTACTATGATAAAGGAAAAAAATACCATATAATTGAACATGAGATGAATAATATTGAAATATTATAGAAATTAGGAATTTAAAAAATGTTATAGTAATTTTGTCACGACCCATCCTCGGGGCCCATGCCGTGACTACCCCAAGACCATCTTCTATAGGCCAAGGGCTGGCGACTAGAACCAAAGGCGTAAATCCCTAACCTGGGAAGGAATTACATTTATAAAAGTAAACAAACACAACAGAGTACGCAACATGAAGTAAAAACTATGTAAAACCGAATACAAAAGTAAGTGATGAAAAGTGAATGGGCCAGCATACAAACCCATCTGTAAAGTACAACACCTATGAAAAGCTAGTACAACTGCAGTAAATTAAAATAGAAACCATTGAGTCATCCTCCATGAATCCCACATGAAGGGTGGGTACAGATGACCTCTTCATCACCTTGGGTCTGGCTATCCACTCAGTGTACGTCTCGCCAAGTGGTCCACCTCTGGGTACCATCTAGCTCCACATGTATCCACCTCGATCAGTGATGTCTGTCATCTGCATCCAACACAACGTAGAGCAGGTATACCCCATGCAGGGGTGAGTATATGATACTCAGTAAGGATCCTGAGACCCCCGAAGGTCTCCCCGATTCCATGAAGGATAAACCACCGAGGAGAGATACAATCATAAAGTCTCAACCAAACCTACTTAGGTATATTCCCATGCATATATCTACGTTATCAATCACAGTTTGGCTCCAACTCTCGAGCCCATTCACAACCCAGTCCACAAAGGAAAAATTCAATCATATTGATGATAAAGATTGAAAGTCAAGACTCAGCTCACACATGTATAATTCTTTAATATAGCGATAGAGATGATCAGATGTAGTCAATGATTCTTCTAAGCTGAGAGATCCTCAAAGGATACTAGGACAACTAAGCTGTCAGACCCACGTAAGATACTAGACCAGCTACTCTGTCGAACCCACTCAAGATACAAGTACAGAAGTCAAACTGTCGGACCCACTTAGGATACAAGTACAGTAGTCATCGCTGTCGAACCCACGTAATATTCTAGTACAGTTGTCTTCATCGTCGAACCCAATGAGGATTCAAATACGGTAGTTGTCGCAGTCGCAGCCAGCTCTAGGGTTCCCACACACTGCACAGTCGATTATGGGAGGGTACGCTACTCGAGCCAAGGGGTCAATAAATCAAATATCAAGAAATCATGTTTTGATGCATCCCGAAGTTCCGTCTCGTCAAATGAAACTCAACGCGATAGACAACACGTCAATCAGATGCCCGGTCTAATAGTTATTGGCTTTTCCGTTCCAGGGGGATCAGTTGGAATTACGCTCATTCCAAACCCACCTGTTTCCAATGTCGTCCAAAACTCACTTAGAGTATCAAAAAAGGAACTCTTCTTCACGAGGGTCCCAATGTCGTAGACGGCATGTCGATCTGACTCGCTATCTTAATGTTATTCACGTTTAAGTGAAATGGGCCAGGCCCGTCAAGCCCGGTGGGCTGGCTGATCGACCCGTCCTAGCTCAGCGGGTCCTACCTAGCTAAGGGGTCGGCCCTGCCTAATGGGGCATTACCCGACCCGGTGGAGCGCGGCCCGACCCGGCCCGTGGTAGGCTGTGGCTCGACCATCTGTTCAAGCGGATTGGGGGGGGGGGGGGGTCGCCCACAGTTTTTCAAAATGGCGGTGCCGAGCGGCGCCGCCCTCCTATCCGGCGCGACGAAGCCGACCGGTCATCCCAGCATGAGCGGACCATGGTTACGGGCCACTGTTTTTTGCATGCGGTGCCAGGTGGTGCCACAACCTTCAACCCAGCCGGCAGGCGGCCGACCAGTTCACCACCGAAGCGTCCCGCGGAGCGCGGCCCGCAGTCCTAAGTAGTGCGGAGCCCATTGTGGCTCCACAGTCTCCTTGTCCAGCTAGCTATAGCCGGTCGGTTCTTCTTTGGACAAGCGGCACGTGGATTGTAGGTCGCGATTCTTCCACAGCTTTGCGCCCTCGTGGCGCCGCAGTTCTTTCAGCCCGGACGGCTTTAGCCGGCCGGTTCTTCTTCAGCCGACCAGCCCACGGATGCGGGCTTTGTTTCTTCTCTACGAGGCCGGCACAAGGCCGCCGCATCCTCCGGTCGCCATCACCTCCGATTGCCACTACCAAAATAGTCAAGGGCCATCGGAGGGTCTTCGGGCTGTGTTTTTTTGGACCACTCCCTCTGCGTTAGGCGATAACATAAGGCCAGAGACAATCCATGGTTTTCAACAAGGAACAAAGTACAATTTAATCAATTTAAAATAATAAAAACCCCCTACCTCGATTTCAAGAGCAGAGCACGTCAAGGAGTTGTGGAAGACAAGCATCGCGGATGACAGTCTTTGCTGAAAAAGGATATCGATTTCCTTGACGTCAGGGTGCATCCAAAGAAGAAGCGTCATTGGTGACTTCACCTTCTTCGTCGAAGATATCCTTCGATGAAGAACGATATTCTTCACCGAGAGAGGAACACCTTTTTCTAATTCTCTAGAGTTTTCTCCACTGAAGTATTTTCCAAGACAATATTATAAATGCTACCCAATTTTAATAGAGTAGCCATGCAATTCAAATTGGTTCAAATGAGAGGTACCAAATAATTAATGATGTTATTAATTAGATGGGTTGGCATAATCAATCAGTGGGAGGTGGAGAGGCTCCACCATAATAAATGAGAGGTGTTGTCAAAATAATTAAAGGGGAGTCAGTTGGGAGTTTAAGGGAAATTGAAGGGTTAGGGGCTCGTGTGGGCCCCAACACACATTATCCTATCATGGAAGGTTATGTGGGAGTGGAACCTACCTCTAACTTCCACTTGTAGGAAATAACCACCACCAAACAAGAAAATTGTATACAACAATTTTATTTAATTTAATATAAATCCTCAAAAATTAACTTCTCCTCCCAAGAAAAAGAATCTAAGGTAAAGGTCCCCTTAAGCATATACTAGTGTTCTGAGTTCTTCGGTGACCTTAGATTTCAATTCTGAGTAACAGTTCAAAAGATAGAAAAAACCGCACGTATGTTTACTGAACGTAACCGAACAAAACATCAGAAATTGATTCCGGGCACACTGGGCCTCAGAATCAGGTGCCTTTAGAAACTGAAGACCTATAAAATTCTTATGTATTTATGAAAAAAACTCCTTGAAATTTCCGAGTCTTTAAATTACCCCCACCTCAAGGTGTTACCTCCCCGTAAAGCAACAACACACACTAGGGAAAAAAATATGGTACCTAGCAGGAATCTCAGCCTCTAACTCTCATGTTCTCTCCTAGAGGTTCTTGTGCTGCCAGCGAATGCGCATTAGAGGAATCAACCATCCACGTAGGACCTACTCCTGTCGATCCTCGATCTCCACCTGGACCTCTGTGAATATTGCCCCGTCATCTATATCCATCTCCCCATGGTCGATGATGTGAGATATTCGTGCATGTATCTCCTCAACTGAGATACATGGAAGACGTCATGCTCCCGGTGCAATTGAGGTGGAAGGGCTAGGCGGTAAGCCACCTCGCCTACTCTGATGAGGACCTGGAATAGCCCGATGAAGCGCAGAGATAACTTGGAACCCCGACCAAATCTCCATAGACCTCGTCGAAGTGAGACCCGTAGGAAGATGTGGTCTCCACCCTCAAACTTTAGTGGTCTCCATCTCTTATCAGCATAAGACTTATGTCTGCTCTGTGTAGTCTTCATCTGCTCCTGGATGATCTGAACCTTCTCTGTTGTAGCCTGAACCATCTCTGGTCCTAGAAGTGCTGACTCCCCTGGGTTAGTCCATCACAGAGGTGATCTGCAAGGTCAGCCGTACAGTGCCTCGTAAGGGGCCATCCGGACGGTGGAGTGATAGCTGTTTTTGTACCCAAACTCCACCAAGGGTACATGATCCTCCCATCTATGAAAAATGTTGAGGACACATGCACGGAGCATGTCCTTGAGAGTCTGAATGGTCCTCTCAGTCAGACCAACCTTTTGAGGATGGAAGATGGTGCTCAAGCGGAGCTATGTCCCGAAAGTCTCCTGCAATCCCTTCCATAGTGGGGAAGTGAACCAAGAATCTCAATCGAAGATGATAGTCGATGACACTCCATGAAGCCATACGATCTCCTGTATGTATAGGAATCCCATGCTCTCTACTGATCCCTATTCTCTGATCGGTGGGAAGTGGTCCGACTTGGTGAATCGGTCTACGATCACCCAAATAGAGTCGTGTCCTCTTGAAGTACGTGGAAGCCCCATCACGAAATCCATGGATATTCCATCCCACTTCAACTCTAAGACATCTAAGGGTTGTACCAAGCCTGTTGGTACCTGGTGCTCCACCTTCACTTGCTGACAAGTGAGGCACCGTGAAACAAACTCTACTATAGCCTTCTTCATACCCGGCCACCATTGCTGTCGTCTGAGGTCCTGATACATCTTCACCACTGCTGGATGTATCACTAGAGGGGAAGTGTGGAACTCCCTCATCACCTCCTCTTGTAGTGAAACTGGTACCATGGTACATCCCCTGAAGAGGATGATGTGATCCCCACCATCAGAAAATCCTATGGGTGCCAGCCCTGAGGATATTTTAGCACGTCATGTCTCACAGTCAGCGTTCCCATGCTGCACCTCTATGACTCGCTGAAGAAGTGGGGGAGTGACTGTGAGAGACTGTAGAAAAGCTGCTACATCTATATCCACAAAGGATATATGCAACGTGGCTAGATTCTCCATTGCCTCTCCTAGCATCTGAATTCCTGATATCCTGCTAAGAGGATCTGCAACACCGTTCCCCTTCCTAGGAGTATAGATGATCTCAAAGTCATATTCCTAGAGGAACTCGATCCAACGTCATTGTCTCAGGTTCAAGTCCTTCTGCGAGAAGATGTACCTGAGACTCTGGTGGTTAGAGTAGATTGTAAAGCGCTCGCCCACCAGATAGTACCGCCACATCTTCAAGGTGAAGACCACTATTGCTAACTCCAGGTTATGGGTATCATAGTTCTGCTCGTGCTACCTCAACTGCTGTGAACTATAGGCGATCACCACTCTATCCTACATCAGAACACACCCTCATCTAGTCTCTTATTTGTCGTTGTAAAATATGTACCCAACACCCTCCTCTGGTAGCCTCTTGATGGGCACACTGGTCAACCTCTGCCTCAGCTCCTGAAAGCTCTACTGGTATCTCTCTGACCACATGAAGGCCTTCTCCCTTCATCGTCAATGTTGAAAGAGGTGCTAAAACTATAGATAATTCTGGCACAAATCTCCTATAGTAACCAACTAGACCTAGGAAACTCTGCACCTCCATCACACTCCTGGGTGATCTCAAGCAAGCACGGCCTTGATCTTCGCTGGATCCACTGCTACCCTAGCCTCCGAGATGACGTGTCCCAAGAAGTGAACCTCTCGAATCAAGAACTGGCACTACAAGATTTACCTTAAAGCTTGTTATCTCGGAGTGTATCCAGTATAACCCACAAGTGGTAGGCATGCTCCTCCTCAAGAGTCGAGTAAATAAGTATGTCATCGATGAAGACTATGAAAAATTTATTGAGGAAAGGCTGGAAGATCCTGTTTATGAGACTCATTAACACTGCTGGAGTGTTGGTTATGCCAAAAGGCATAACTAAGAACTCGTATTGGCCATAACGACACTTGAAGGCCATCTTCTGCACATCCTCATCTCGAACTCTGAGCAGGTGATATCCTGACCTGAGGTCTATCTTTGAGAACCATCATTCTCCCTTGACCTGATCAAAGAGGTCATCAATCCTCAGGAGTGGGTACTTGTTCTTCACGGTCACCTGATTCAGGCGACGGTAGTAGAAAAATAGTCAAAAGCTACCATCCGACTTCTTGGTGATCAAAATTGGAGATGCCCAGGGTGAAACACTAGGTCGGATAAATACCTTCCCCTATAAGTCCTCCAGCTATACCCACAGCTCACGAAGCTCAAGGGGGGATCCGATATGCTGGTGTAGATATCGGTGTTGTCCCAGGGTACAGGTCTATGTAAAAGTCTACCTCTCTGCGAGTAGATAGTCCTAGAACGTCTTCAGGAAAAACATCCGCATACTGATCCACCACAACAGGAAAACTCAGACTCCGCACATATACCACTCTGAGGATAAGACTAGCCAAATAATGTGTGATCAGTTTCCCTCTCCTCTGTGAAAGTCCATCCTATACGAAAAAGGCTTCCTTCTCACCGGTGAAGGTGAACCTAGTCCTATCCATGAAAACACACCACAATTTGTGCCTAATATAGTTGATATGAGCATAGACTGTAGATAACCAGTCTATACCCAAGATGATGTCTTAAGGACTCGATGTCGCTACAAGAAGATCCTCGCCGAAGCTCTCGCCTCCTAGAGTAAGATCACACTACCAGAACTAGTGTGTAATCATCGAGTATGCTTCCGTATGAGTCTCTAGACATAAAGATCGAGCCAAAGGCTCTGTCAGAATCTCCGAGATTCAAATAGGGGAAGCAGCAATAAAATAAGGACTCGCTTCTGTGTCTATAAGTAATGCAGCAAGGGTTGAGTAGACACAGATAGTACCTTGAATCATCTCAGGTGCACAGTGGTCGTAGGCCTCGACAGCTTGGAGCTGAGCCTTCCTCTGTCTGCCAGCTCCCTGTGGCCGGGGTGGACCTCCTGTTGGTGGTGTTGGTAGAGTCTTGGAACATTGTCCACCACCCGTTGCTCGACCATCTCCTCTGCCTCGTCCGCCCGCTCCTGGAAGACCACCACAGTCGACCCTCTGCCTCTGCCTGGGAGGTCCCTCTACTGTATGTTGCTCGTCCGCATGGATAGTCGGACAGTCTTGAGCCATGTGACCCTACCCACCGCATGCATAGAACTACCTTCTCCTCTTATAGCTGGCTCTGTTTCATGTGCCCCGCACAACCAAACCTGTATCCTGAGGTTGCCCACCTGATGGCCGGGTCGGCTTGGACCTCTGTGTCATCTTTCTACTGCCAGCTGCAGAAGACTCCGCTACGTGTTGTCCTACGGTGGGTCTCACCGCTGGTGACTGCTCATTGAGAAAGCTCTCCACTAGAAGGGCTTGCTCTAGCACCCCTTCCTGCGTTGGGTTGCTGAGGGGAATCATCGATGCCCTGATCTCATGTCTGAGTCCCTTCTCAATGGTCTAGGCCCAGAAGAATGGGTCTCGTACCATGTTCATGGAGTAGAATGAGAGTTCGGTTAACCTCGCTGAGTACTGAGCTACTATCATGCTACCCTGCTGCAGATGAAGTAACTCTTTAATCTGCACTGCATGAAGAGTGGCTGGAAGAAACTCCGAGCAGAAGAGACTCTTGAAGTCTATCCATAGTAAATATGCCTCATCATGCACCTGAAGCATCAGGATCCACCATCTACTTGCTGCTGTGTGCAGGAGACTCGCAGCAAGGATAAACATAAGGTCGGATGGTGTCCCTTCCAATCTAAAAACAATGATGACAGCCTCCAACCAGTCCTCATATACCTGGGGGTTCGTCTCTCCACGGAACCTGGGCGGCCTCTGTCACTGAAACTTTTGCAACGCACTCAGGCGGCATGCACTCTATGCTGCTGGGGCTGGTGGTATCGGTTGTCCAGCAGGTAGTGGTACCGCTGCTGCCTCCACTGTGATGGGGCCCTGCACCGAGGCCTCGTCGCTCGGTAGGCTACCATCCCGTACATAACTCGAAACCCTACCTGGTTGCCTTAGAGGGGCCATCCTGAAAAAAAAATGGTGCGCCCTGCTCAAAACAGTGTACCTGGTGAGTTGAAACAAATTAATCTCAAAGAAATCTTTTCAATGGAAACACACGGGCAATTTGATTTTTCATGTACTGAGTCAATAATCAGAGGCCAGGGTCCTGGTATATGGATATGTCGACTTCCGCACCAACACTAGACTCCAAGGACTGAAAACCACACTCAATACCCTTAACAATATTGCTTCATAGAAAAGTATGATCAGAGTCCTATGTTTTGCGGTAGAACTGACTCTTTTGATACCAATTTGTCACGACCCATCCTTGGGGCCCATGTCGTGACTACCCCAAGTCCACCTTCCATAGGCCAGGGGTTGGCAACTAGAACCAAAGGCATAAATCCCTAATCTGAGAAGGCATTTCCATTATAAAAGTAAAAAACACAACAGAGTACGCAACATGAAGTAAAAACTAAGTAAAACTGAGTAAAAAAGATAGTGTTGAAAAGTGAATGGGCTAGTATACAAACCCAACTATAAAGTACGACACAACTAAAAAGCTGGTACAACTATAGTAATGTAAAACAGCAACCACTGAGTTGTCCTCTAGGAATCCCACCTAAAAGGTGGGTACAGATGGCCTCCTCAGCACCTTGTGTCTGGCCGTCCACTCCGTGTACGTCTCGCCAAGTGGTCCACCTCCGGGTACCATCGAGCTCCACAAGTCCCCTCCTCGATCAGTGATATCCGCCGTCTGCATCCAACACAATGTAGTGTAGGCATAGCCCGTGCAGGGATGAGTATACGATACTCCGTAGGGACCTCAAGAACCCTGAAGGTCTCCCAGAATACATGAAGGATAAACCATAGAGGAGAGATACAATCACGAAGTATCAACAAACCATACTCAGGTATATTCCCATATATATACCTTAGTTATCAATCACAGTTCGACTCTAACTCTCAATCCCAATCACAACCCAGTCCACACAGGAAATAAGTCAATCATATCGATGATAAAAATTGAAAGTCAAGACTCATCTCACACAGGTATACTTCTTTCATATAGCGATAGAGATGATCAAATGTAGTCACTGATTCATCTAAGCTATCATAACAACATAGGATACTAGGCCAGCTAAGCAGTCAAACCCACGTAGGATACTAGACTAGCTACTCTGTCAGACCCACTCAGGATACAAGTACAGAAGTCAAACTGTTGGAACCACATAGGATTGAAGTACATTAGTCATCACTATCTAACCCACAGAGGATTCCAGTACAGATGTCATCGTCGTCGAACCCACGAAGGATTCAAGTACGGTAGTCATCGCAGTCGCAACCAACTCTAGGGTTCTATCACATAGAATTCTCGATTCTGGGAGGGTCCACTCCTCTAGACAAGAGTTCAATACAACAACTATTATAAAGTCCAGTGTTGATGTATCCCAATGTTCCGTCTCATCAAAAAAAATCCAACGCGATAGAGGTCGCGTCAATCAGACGCCCGGTCTAAGATTTATTGGATTTTCCGTTCTAGTGGCTCAGTTGGAAATATGCTCGTTCCAATCCTGGAAATTTTTAATATTTGTCCAAAACTCACTTAGAGTATGGAAAAAGAACCGATTCGTTGAGAGGGTCCCAGTGCTGCAGACGGCGCGTCGATCAGACGCGTGGTCTTAATGTTATTCGCGTTTAAGTGAAACGGGCCAGGACCGTCAAGCCCGGTGGGCTAGTGGGTCGACCCAGCATGGTGGAGTGCGGCATGGCCCGGCCAGGTGTTGTCTGTACCGTGGTAGGCCACATCTCGACCAGCTGGCCGAGCAAATTGGGGCGCGACCCCTAGTTTTCCGAAAAGGCAGTGCCGAGCGACGCCGCCCTCCTGTCCAGCCGGCCGAAGCCGACTCGTCTTCCCAGTGAGAGAGGCCCGTGGTTGCAGGCCGCTATCCTCTGCATGTGGCGCCAGGGTGCGCCGTGACCTTCAACCCGACCAGCAGGCGACCGGCAGGTTCGCCGCCAAAGCGGCACGCAGAGCGCGAGCTGCGGTCCTCCGTAGTGCGGTGCCACTTGTGGCTCCGCAATATCCTTGTCCGGCCGGCTACTGCTGGGCGGTTCTTCGTTGGCTGAGCGGCCGACGGATTGCGGGCCACTGTTCCTCTACTATGCGGCGCTCTCACGACGTCGTGGTTCCTTCGGCCTGACCGGCTTTAGATATATAGTTTTCATTCGGTTGAGTGCCCTGCAGATGCGGGTTGCGGTTCTTCTCTATGCAGCCGGCACACGGCCGCTACTTCCTCCAGTTGCCATCACCTCCGATTGCCGCTGCCAAAATATTCAAGAACCATCGGTGGGCTGTCTGGCCATGTTTGTTCGGCTGGTGCCCTCCGCGTTAGGCAATAACATAAGGCCGGAGATAATACATGGTTTTTAACGAGGAACAATGTACAATTTAATCACTTAAAAATAATACAAACCCCTACCTCGATTTAAAGAGCAGAAGAAATCAATGAGTCGTGGAAGGCAAGCATCGTGGAGGTCAGGCATCTTGGAAAAAGGATTTCTATTTCGTTGACATCAGAGTGCGTCCAAAGAAGAATCACCCTTGATGACTTCACGTTCTTCATCATAGATATCATTCATTGAACAATGGTGTTCTTCATCGAGATAGGAACACCTTCTTCTAATGCTTCAAAGGTTTCTCCATCGAAATATTTGCCAAGCCAATATTATAAAAGCTACGAAATTTTAATAGAGGACCCATGCAATTCAAATTGTTTCAAATAAGAGGTGCCAAATAATTAATGAAGTTATTAATTAGACGGGTTGTCATAATCGATGGGTGGGAGGTGTAGAGGCTCTTCCCTAATAAATGAGAGGTGTTGTCAAATTAAATCAAGGGGTGTTAATGGGGAGTTTAATGGAAGTTTAAGTGTTAGGGGCTTTTGTGGGCCCCACCACACATTATCCTCTCATGAGAGGTTATGTGGGTGAGGGCCCCACCTCTAACTTCCCCTTGTAGGAAATAACTACCACCAAACAATAAAATTGTGTACACTAATTGTATTTAATTTAATATAAATCCCCAAAAATTAACTTCTCCTCTTGAGCAATCGCAACTGCAGTAAAATTCCCCTTAAGCGAATAGTGATGCTTCAAGTTCATCGATGCCCTCATCTTTCAATTCTGAGTGCCATTTCAAAAGATAGAAAAAACCCCACGTATATTTACAGAACGTACCCGAACAAAGCTTTAGAAATTGATTCCGGGCACACCGGGCCTCGGAATCAGGTGCTGTCAGAAACCGCAAACTTATAAAATTCCAAAGTATTTATGAAATAAATTTCCTTGAAATTTCTGGGTTTTTACTAATTTTAACAGTTATCTTCTTAGTATAATCCCACGATAAACCGATTTTTAACATAATAAGTTTAATTAATTGTTCTTTTTTTCAAAATTAAATTTTCCTAATAATTAAGTTGAACTTATTTGTAAATTCAATTTAATTGGATTCCAAATATCGAATCTGTTTTTGCCATATTAGATTTATAAAATTTTAAAATTTTAATTTAAAATTAATCACACATAAGAGACTAGAAAGCATGTTTTCATGAGAGAGAATGTTAAAATGATTAAAAAAATTTATATCCCACTTTAATATGAAATGGATTTTCATGACATTAATTGGATTAGAAGATATATTATAGAAGATTTTTTTTGTCTAAAAACAAATTAAAATATCATTTAACATTATAAATAATTTTAATGAAGAGGAAACTTTCAATTAAATTTCAGTATTTTATAGTACTCATCAAATAAATAAATATATTCCTAAATAACTCTAAAATAATTTTTAACTAATGAAATTAATTTTTTTTATTTTATCAAATAAAAATTTAAAATTTTAAAAAATTAATCTAAAATAACCCACGAGGGTATGATGAAAAAGTGGGGTTTTGAGAATTGTGTTTTTCAAGAACATGATGATTTTACATCAACTCTATGTTTTGCAATAATAATTATTTGAATAAAAAATAATTTTATTCAATATATAATATATCCATTTTATTTAAAACCATTATCATTTAGAATTATTTTATTTATTTAAAATGTGTATACATTATGTATATTAAAAATGTTTTTAGATGAAAACATCATTTTTAAAACCCAGAAATAAACTTATACTAATGTATAATATAATTTTGATTAAAAAGGAATTGATTAAATAAATTTTAAGTAAATAGTATTTGGGATAAATTAAAACATAATGGGGAATTTCAATTATTTATTTTTGTTGAGAATAATTTTTTTGGTCAAGAATAATTTTTTTTTCATTATTCACTGAAAAAAATAATTTCTGAAAAATCTAAAAATTCCACGATATGATAATTTCAATATGATGATTTATAAAATGAATTTAATTTTATATGATAAATTTTCTAAATTTTCAAGAAATTAATGTTGATTTTTTCTCATAAAAATAAATTAAAATCATATCTGAATAAAATACATTTTTTATGAATATAATTACATTAATAAAAAATTGATTTATTATTTACTATGAACGTAAAAATAAATTCATATTGGATTGGAAATTATCATATATATTTCATAAAATGAATAATAATATTTATACCCATCAATTTAGTAGCTAGGTTATAATGGCCATATTTAAAATAAAATTATACCATTCTTTGTTAAAGATCAGTGTTGCATGCCATGCACGCTATCGAAGAAAATCATTATAGGTAACATAAGCTAAAATTAGTGCTTCATATAACACAAGGAATCAAATATATATAAATAATTTCCAAAAACCTTCATATAATCTTGGGTTGTTACAGTTTTATTACCTTTCATGTGTATTATTATTTCAATTCGTTTGAGAGGGTTTAGACCATGATATTAAAATGGTATTGAGAATATAAGAATAATAAAATTTCCAATATAGTATTATTTTTAATTCTTGTTTTTTTATTTTTTATTTATATTTGGTAAATGTTTAGTGAAGTGGAATTTTTTTATTCTTCCTTTATTTTTTTTAGGTTTTAAATTTTTCTTCATTCAATAAACATTATCTCTGAAATCTATAGTAATGGAGTACTCACCCAATTAAAAGTCGTACAAGAATAATGAAGATCCTTCCCCAAGATTCCTTTAGAACTTCCCTAGACATAAAATAAACTCTATTCTAGGTTTTCAAAAATTCTATACACAAGGACTGCGATTTCCTTTTAATCACCAAAAACAATGAGAATGTGTTATAATAAATATTAAATTTTTAATCACACTTTGTATATATTTTAATGTCTTAAAATTCATATATAAAATATAAAAAAATTAATTTTTTTGACTCACCCATACCAAATTATGATATTTTTTAAAAAATATATATGTATTAGAGGAGGGATATAAATACCTCAAGTAGATTTAATTTTATATATATCATTACAAATTTAAAAAAGGATATTGAACCATAAATAATAGTAACCATATATAATTAACATAACAATATACTACAATACTTCTATAAATTCAATTAATAATTATCCACGGAACACAATTATCTCATCCCACTATAATTTGATTTAAATCATTTAGAGAAGGAAAAATAATTTCATAACTCTAATATCCTATTAATTTTAAATTTCTATATTATATAATTACAAGAGGAACATGGTATACTAATTGATTCATATAAAGGATGTTTGACATTACTAATAAATCATATTTAATTCTATCTCAAACTGAAATGATGACTAAACCCTCTTATGAGGAATATTGTAATAAAAAAGTGTTCTAACATGTCTTGGATGATTAATTAGGTGATTTTGGAGAGAAATTTTCTTTATATGGAATATTTATGCTAAATATTAAGTGAACCCTTGACCGTAGTTCAACTGTGCAACTTTATAGTGGGTTTTAAAGTGGAAAAGGGACTACCCAATGATACTTTTGTGGGATATACTATTAATTTCAAGCAATTTTACATTAATTAATTATAATTAATTTTTAAATTGATTGTATTTGTTTTATCAACATATTATCATTACTAGAAAAATATACCCTTGAACAAATAATAAAGGAATCCATAGAATTATTGGATAACACAAAAGATAAAATAACATTTTTCACATTTATAGAAAAAGAATGACCTGTAAAAAATCATTGTAACATTGGTTATAAATGAAAATTTTCATTCAAGCCACTTCCCACCCCCATGAACAACAAAATTAACAATAAAATTAAGATAGAAAATATACACTATCAATAAGGGATCCTTAAAAAGGATATATATAAGAGTTGTGGGAGAAAAAACATGTATGTGTAAATTTATATATTATATCAATCTATAAGTATTAGATATTATGAATTTAATGTATTTTATTACCTCATGTCATCTGTATGTAATATGTTAGTACTTATTTTTACTATTGATTTTAATCTAAAAATATACATGGATTTGAACATGAAATTTCACATTTTATTGATACTATACATTACTTGTTTATATTTGGAGTTATTATATAATGGATTAAAAGTATCTAGGGAATATTGTACGACATTGGAGACCAAGATAATTAATATTAATTTTATTTAGCCCAATCATATGGATTCCATAAAAACAAATCACATTACTTTCATTTAGTTCCCTAAATTTCATATGAATTTACCATAATGACTCTTCAATTAGCTACAATCCTAGCCCAAGAACCAATATTCCTATTAAATATATCTCCCGCATCCCCAGTATAGAATTTATATATCAGCTCTTTAACACATGAACATATCCATCCAAAAACACATTCTGTACTATTAAATGTATATTGTAATTCCAATGAACCATCATAAAATATCCAAGGTTTACTGAGCTTCTTGTAGTGTAAAATATATCCATGAATACGTGTAAGATAATGAAATTCAGGCCTTGTACCATGGTAACCCACAAAACACATCCCGAGCTCAACAAATAGATTAAACTCAAGATGGATAAGCCTTATTATAGTAGTACACCACTAAATCAATTTCAACATGAGTTTTCAAACCTAATGAAATAAGAAAAAAACATAATTCTACATTTTCAATAAAACTCACCTACTCATGTCTGCATCAAACCACACCAATAGATCCAATATTTTCTATTAATTTCTTATATGTTATTTATAGTTGACTAGACTATGTATAGAATAATTGTGATTACTTCTAAAAAATATTTTGTATTCTATGTTTTCATCCAATTGTCACAAATATCCATTATATCACTCTAATAACACTTTTCTGTCAAACATATTATTCATTTTAGACCTACTTCAACAGGTTTTCCACTTTATAGACAAGATGTAGCAACCCTCTTGATTTTATTTTAAAACCATTAGTTTTATATACCTATAAAAACCCCAACCGATAAATTCAAATTCTATCTTTACTTTTATGCTCAAATATAAAAGATATTGATAGCTCTACGTAGTCAACTTGATTATACTTCTATGATATGGCTAAGAGAATTTTTTATCCATTATAGGTGAACTACACCCTAGAGGTCATGGTAAATGTAGTGGTTTGTTGAGTCCATTTTCTATGTTGTATACATTAAAAAAATGTTTCCCTTTACATGCACTCCTTCCACCTGACTTTATAGTTGGTTTAAAGAATGAAAAATTATTGAATGGTTATAAATTTGATAGAGATACCACTACTTTGATCATGTGTCGTTTTGAATTTATCAAAACTAGTTTTAAGAATAATTTTAATTGTTTTATCCATACAAAATCTACACTAGTAAAATATAAAATTTATGAGGGAATAAAAAAAGCAATATAATATGTTACTAAAATTGAAGATAACATAATACTTCACATTATTGTGAACCGATGTAAGAAAAATGGTCTAGATGGGGTGGTGAATATACTAGTTTAAAATTATTTTTATTTTAAATAAATTATAAATAAATTAATGTTATATTAATTTTTTCTTAATTTTATCATCATGATGGATATTAAACATAAAAAATTAAAATAATGAACATCGAAAAATTCATAATAGTATAGTCCAATGTGGACATACGACTCTTACTACTTGAGAGATGTGAATTCAATAATGAACTTATTTTTTAATGGGATTCATAACATGATAAAAAACTATTTTTCAAGTGGAGTCCCAACCTAAATCACCGATTTTTATGTGTGGAGACATAGACCTTACAACACTGTATTTAGAAAAAGGGAATCATAACATAAATTACATAGCTTTAGAATATGAGATTCACATCCTAAGAAGAAAAAATATCTTAGATTCAAAAATAATAAAACACTATTTTTGTCTAAGAAAAGATAAAAAGAATTAAACGAGTTTAAAACATAACTATATATACAATCTTAAAGAATAATGATAAATCACAAACACTACTCTGTGATTAGTATATTATTATATATCTTCATGTTAGTACTAATTGTACTCAAAGATGATTTTGGTTCCTCTTTAAATGTCATTAAATATATGTAAAATAGATTACACAATATTACCTTGTATTTTCACACTATAAAACCACATATGTTAGAAAAGGATCAATATATCTCATTTTGTATCATATATGTATTTTTACTTCTTCCACATGTATCCTCAAGACCATTATATAGGATTAGTATTCACTATACACTCATTAAAACCATTATAATATTTAATAATAATAATTTGAATGATATTTAGATTTACCACAGAATGATAAGGATGTTTCCCAAATACTATATGTATTAAAACAAATTTGAATTAATTATTTAAATAAAAAAAAAAATAAGAAACCAAATATAAGAAAACCATTCAAAATATTTATAAATTATTTATCCAAATACATCCAATGTAAATTTCATGGATGTTTTCTATAAAATTAAATTTTCTATACATATCACATTTATGCATCAAGACAAGTCAAACAGAAATAATAAATTAAACATAATAAAAAAATAAATTGAATAAGTTTGATAAAAATATACTTATTTAAAAAAATTTAAATAAATCAAATCAACTAAATATTTTTGAACTTCCATAATATATGTATTATGTTATTTTAGGAATAATGAAGAAATTAAATCTATATATAAATCTATAAAAAAACATAAAAAATTATTTCTTATCATTTCTATATAATTTATTTGTATTAATGTATCAGAAAATTAATGAAAAAATATAAACATGTATTAATTCCAAATAAAAATATGAAAAATAGAACATACTGAATAAAAAATAGATTTGAACTCCAAATATAGGTCTAATAACCATTATGGTAAAATGGGGGAGGATAAACCTACTGTGAGTTTCAATTAATCATGAGTGGTGTAAAAAAAGAAATGAGAAAAATATGAACTGGTTGTGAGAGTTATAATGTCTACCATATAAATAAATAATAAGCTATATGAACAAATAATCATGTTTGCGAATCCCACCATGAATCTTATGTGTGTTGAAATTCAAGTGATCACATGAATATAAAATTCATCCATATATACAAAAAATAATTTTCTATTTTAAAATTTTGGTCATTTTAAGTTTTTTTAGGTTTCCATACATTCATAAGGGTAAACTATAAAAATATAACACTACATAAACATAAATTGTGAGTTTCAAGACTTGCATAAAGGTAAGATACAAACTCATAAATAACATAATTGTAATGAGAAATACATTGGGTCAATGTCTATAAATATCTCATGTAAATGAAATATGTGTCTATATAATTGTAAAAATTATATGTTTAATGTTATGTAAAGTTAATGCATGATTTATATAAGATAAAGATCAGTAAAAAAATAATTATTATATTTACACAATATTAAAATAAAATTCATATAAACGACATAAAGATAATATATAATTTTTTTATGTTCAAAATCAGATTCCTAGAATTATATAAGGGTAGAAAGATACATGTATTTAATAGAGGATAATGAATAAAACTATCTGTATAAGGGTAAATTAAACTGGTAAGAAATTAATTTATCCTAAAATATTATTAAAATACTTATAAAGTTAAATTTGAATAATAATAATTATGAATTACACATAACAAAGGCAATGATGTCAGAAAATGAAGTTATCCATTAGAATATTTTGGAGGACACTGTGATATTCATAAACATAAAAAATAAATAAATATAAAAATAAAAATATAATATTAAATCCTAGTATTAATGATCCCTCCCTTATTATAAAATAATAAACCAAACCATTATATATCAAAATTATTCCCGTATTTGAAATATAACATATAATTAAAAATATAGTGCGATTTATACATAGTTAATGAAAATATAAACGCTAATAAATGAATGTGAACTAAATATTCATCATACCAAGATCAAATTTCATTTTGCAATATAGAACTCCAATTAAATACCTAAGGGATATATATGATCGATTACTATAGAATTATGTTGAATGAATGTTTTTAAATTTATATTACATATTTTTATGTTTTTTGAAGTTTCCAAATGTTGAATTAAAATTAGTATAAATACATTGTATTTTTTTGTAAATTTTATTCTATCACTATGATAATTATCAATAACATTATTATTATTCTATATAATTATTTTAATAGTCTGAATGAGTGTTTAGTATATATTTAACCTATATAATGCACTCAAGGATAAATGGATAAGTAGTAGAGACACATAAATGATTCACAACGAGGTAATGCAGTTCTTTTTTAAAATATATGGTGTGATACTATGAAAATACAAGTGATCATTTTGTGATATATTTTGCATATTTTGATAAAAATATAAAGGGAAACCAAAACATTCTTCGACTAGTACTACATAGTTCTGGAGACATATATATGTATTACACAAAACTAGTGGATATTCTTCTTTGTTATTATATGAATTTATATTCTTGGTTCTATTTGAGGATTCTTTAGTCAATTCAATATTTTTTTATACTGAAACATTGGATAATTCATTTACAACCTGAAACCATTATTTGTCTTAGGTTTTAAACACTATATTATAAAATAAAAATATCTTAGGTGTTTCTCCCATACTCTTAAGTCAGTTTTGTATAGGTTGTGACTACCCACACATAGTTCAATATGTCCCATTCTTCTACTACATCATAAGACCAACAATTGTTTAAAAAAAATAATGTTTCCTAAATTTTCATTGTCTATAATATACTTATTAAATTCCATGACATACTTTATATTTTATTCATTCAATTATTTTTACATCACAATACCCCATAAAACATATTTTTGAACTTTTTGGTTTTCTTAAAATATTTCAGCAAAGTTGTAATGATCAGTGTCAAAATATTACCCATAATTAGAATCTAAATTATTACTAGATATTTTTATATTTTTATCCATCAATTATTGGTTTTCTAACTCATTTTCACTTCTAGATTTATCATAAGAATATATTGTCTCATTAAAGCTTCATCCACCATTATATGCACACACCCATTTTGGAATTTCTGGCCTCTTTAATCTAGTTCTACATTTAAACAATCTGATTTAATATACCCCTTATTCAAGAATTCATTAAAAATTTGTTTTCAAATTCAACTATAATCAGTTTTGGTTCATTTATTTCAATTTTTTTCATCCTTCTAATCCTTTTTAGGTATCTTCTTTAACATTCTATATTTATTAATTAGACTAAAAATACATTTTCATGTATTTTTAATTTTTCATTTGACATTTTCTCATGCCTCATAGTAAATAAAGATTGAAGAATTTTTTTTTTAAGAATTGATAGGGATATCATTATTTTTTTATGTCTTACTTTGACAATATTATTTAAATCACATACATATTGAAATAATGATATTATGAGTTCATCTTATGTGACCTATTTGAAATTTTTTACATTCATTAATTTCAACATTATTTTCATTTGAACAAGTAATATATAATTAAAAAATTAAACTAAATAAAAAATATTTCAAATAATTTAGATATCAATTATCACTAATTTAAAAACATTTAATTTTAATAGATAAACTCATACTAAATAGATTTGAACTTTTGAAAGATATATTTTATGAGCATACATGCATGATAAAAAAATTAAACCCATATTATAAACTATTTAAAACTTTTCAACACTATTTTTAGTCATTTATATATGACTTATACTTATTTATAAAACCATAATATCAATAAAAATATTTAAAATAGTGGTTATTAAAATTATAAATAGATATGAATATATGATCACAATATAAAATACAGTATTTTTTGTCAAATGATTGGTCTACATAAGATGGGAGTACAATAGAGAATGATAAAACATTTTTTAGGTTCAATAACTATTAATAAGAATAGGAAACCACATTATGCATATATAAAATGATTGTGAGATGTAGAAAACTGACATCATGAAGAAATAGACGGACACATAAAAAATTAATCTACCATGAGGAAGATATTATGTGATATATGTGTGAGGAATATCATGTGACCACACGAACCCAAAAAAAATCATAACAACAAGAAAACAAATAAGAAATTTTACACTTTCATGATGTTAATTTTTTTGGTTTCACAACAATCATAATGATATATGATAAATACATAACATCTTATAAACTTAAACTGTCTGTTTCAAGACTTTCATAAATTCATGTTCGTAACATAAAAACCATATAAATGTATTGATATATACACTATTAAAATGTAATTAGATATCTCATTATAATATAATACACAGAAAAAAATGTAAAATTATATTTATAATGCATAAAATTGGAAGGTCATGGTTTCTATAAGATATAATATTTTAAATATTCTAATATAATAGTTAAGGAAATGTAAAATTAAATTTCAAAAGATTAAGGAATGGTGATAAAACAATTTATATATTTTTTAATTCTAATTTATTTTATTATTTGAGGTTAACAACCACATTTACATAGAGTTAGATAAAAAATAAAATTGTCTATTAACTGGTAAATAAAAATTTTATAATATAAAAAATATAAAAAAAATATAAAAAAAGTTAAAAATAAAAAAATGAAAAACAAAAAATCTTTATTATAAATAATTTATATGATATTATTATAAATTATATTTATATAATAAATTTTTATTGAGTTAATTGAAATATAAATAAAATTAAATAAATATATAAAATAATAATAAAATATTCATTCATCGAACTAACAAAGACGTTTTTGATAAATGAGGATATGTAAAACATTATCTCACCAGCTAAACCCGAATTAAAAGACAAATTACACCTACTTATCACACCCATGAACTATAAATTCATCAACAATCATAGGATGTATTTAATAAACCATAAATAAGGTATCCTCAAAATTGATAGAGTAAGATATGTAGGAGAGTAATATATGATGGTTCTTACCACTGAATTCTAACTAGACAAATCAATTTAGGATAATTCAATATCTCACCAACTATATATAGTATAAACTGATGCACCTCTGGGGGGGGAGTTCAAAGATTCTTACTTTATTTTCATTACTTTTCTTTCTATTTTATTTCTGTGTTTTATATTTTAATAAAAATAAAAAATATTTTATTTTTTTATAATTGGAAAATGGTGAAATATAGATGAAAACCTATTTAAGGATCACTCAATGATAAAGTAGATCATGTGAATCACTTCTTCCTAGTTATTTCTATAATGTAATGACAACACCCTGTTTAAATCCTACCATTTTACTTTAGTATACGTATTATTATTAAAAATAATACTGAATTATGCATAATAACTACACAGTTCCTTTGAGGATTAATATAAAACTAAATTAGGGGAAGAGGGAATTTCATAAAAACCATTTTTTTTAAATAAATTTTTTTATTTCATGAATTTTTAATTATTTAGTTTTAAAAGATAAAACTTATTAAAGGAATAATCTATTTTAGAGTACTGTAAAAATATTTTTTAAATTACATCTGGTGTTTTTTCCCACATTATCTAATATTAAATGGGAAATTGTAAGTACATTTAAACTCCATATTTATTGATAAGAACAGATATTGCTATTGAACATAAAAATATCAAATTATTGATGATTTATATTAGTTTTCTTATAATGTATTTTTAAAAAATTATCATAATTTTCAACTGGAAATTGAAATTCAAAAACCACTCGTCAATATTAAATATTTTAATTCTAGTCTAGAGATATTTACAAACCACTTTGAAATCATCATTATAATACCCTCACTTTTTTATAGAAGCATTGTAATTTTGTATGAACTTAAACATGTGTATATTATCATTAAATCATATTAATTTACGATATACATTCAATATGATTATGGTATTCAACTAGATATCCCCTTAAATATCATTGAGACATACAATTCACTTGGACCCTTGTTAATCCCCTGATAGCCATGAATATACTTACATGATTATACATATTTAGTAACTTAATTATCCCTTACCTTCTATCACTCAAAAAATACATTTTCATTTCCAATTAAAGGATACATCTATGGTGAAGGGGCTTCCATGTGTTTTTTTGGGAATCATTAGATGTTATATGAGATACTAGGAGTTTGTCATCAATTTGGGTATTTGAGAGAGGGAAATGTGCATGAGTCTTTCTCATCCATCAAATTACATTTTTTATTATAATCATATAATTTTAAATATAAAAATATTATATATAAAAAAATGAATAAATTTGAATTTGACATTAATTATTCATACTTGTTTGATCCCAGACCATAATCAATAAAGGTCCATTAATCACTATTAACTCTACTTAATTGAAAACTCATTATCCAATAAAAACTATTAATGCACATATATTAAAATTAAAATAACATGAAAAAATGTGAAAAAATATAAAATCATTCTCCATATTCATTTTAAATAATCATGTCTTAAAAAATAATATAACACATCTTGTGTGGGGGTAATTGAATAAAAGGGATCTTCACCGCATAACAAGATAAATAATTCATTGTTTTAAACCAGTCAAAAATTTCAATTTAAATATTATAATTTTTAAAAGACTTTCCCAAAAACACAAAATCCACCAAAAACCCTTTTCATGCCATATTAATTTGTTTTATTCTCATGTCTCATAGTGTGAATAAATGATAACATTAACAAGCCATTAGTAAATATTCATTTCCCAATTTTGGTCATATATATACAGAAATACTTTCTATTATTTTAAAATTGACATTAAAATTAATTTTTAGTAGGTGATGAAATGATTTTAGATTGAATAGAATGTTGTATTTTATGTGCATAGAATAATTTCATTCATTTGAAATTAAATTCATTAATGAATCATAATAGAATTTTTGGAGAAAATAAAAAACTTTCCCTTATTCTTTTAAAGGTAGCTATAATCTCATATTAGTATATATTTCCATATTAACTAAATCATTTCAATAAATAAATACAATATAACATGACTTAAAAAATAATATTTCTTCTCAATTTTTCATGTATATGCATGAATAATATCCTGGTATTTGATTCATGGATTTTAATTTCCTAGTTTAGTTTAATTGAGGATTATTGTGAATTTTTTAAAATATTTGAATAATAATACTTTTTTATTAAGATAGTTTTTATTTCTAATATAAATTTTTAATTATCTTTTTAAAACACATTTTTTTCTATACATAGCTACCCTTAATATATATATATATATATATATATATAAGATGCATGCGGTCATGAGCTATATTGATATAAATAGATTTGATTTGAAAACTTAAACTCAATGGTTGATCTCATTTTTATTGCAAGATTTGCATGACATATGTTTCAAATATGAATTGTCTATAGAAAATATTTGGTTGTGAAATTAAAACTAAATCATGTTCTTATTAATCTATTTATATTGATTTAGGATTTTGAGTTACCAGATACATGAATTTTATGTTTTTTATCTAATCATAAAAATGAAATATTTGGATAAAATAAGATATTTTTAGATGAAAGCAATTTTTATGTTTGATGAAAAAATTTAAACCATTAATCTTTTCTAGCGTGAATCTTTTTATATCTCTATTGTGAACTCAAATTGGGAAACTTGAATAATAGTGATATGTAATAAACTATGAACTATATTGCTCTAAAATTGAAAATAATGTCACTAATGTTTTAGTTTCATAGTGATTTAATTTTTTTTATGAATTTATAGTAACTTGTTAAAACCTGAAATGTGTCTCATCATTAATCATTTATCGTAACATACATAAATTTTAGACCAAAATTTATATAATCTTCGATAGATTGTGTCATATGAAACTTTGATGTTACCCAAAGCAAGAATAAAATGAATAGAAAAATATTAAAATTAAATTATTATTATAATCATTATTATATAAAAAGTTATCAATCAATTAAAATAATTTATTTTTTCTATTTTTTATTCATTAATATTTTAAAATGGATGTATATTGATGAATTTTTTTTAAAAGGTAAATTATTTTGTATTAATATGTTAAATTGATTATAGTTAAAATTTTATTATTATAGCTAATATTTATATTTATATACTAAAATTTAAATATTTAATTGTTTATCAATTTTTATTAAACCTTATTAAAGGGACATGAAGTTTTTGAAGGTCTTTTTTTAATAATATCAATTTTTCTTTATACGTTTTATTTTCATTTAAAATTTTAATATATAAATCTTATAAATTAAAATTTAAATTATCATTTTTTTCTATATTGAACATGTAAATTATATTTTAGGATTATTATTTTTTGTTTTTACTACAGTAATTTATTTTTTCGTTAATAATGAAAAAATATTGATTTTGATAATACTATCACTTTTATGAAATAATCATAACACAAGAGTGTCTTAATATTTTTATAATAACTATTTATATAAATAGAATATTAAATAAATAATATAATTTTTTATGTAGATGTAATTAAACCAATTTGTAATGTTTTTGAAACATGTGTCATATTTTACTCTAAAAACTATTTTGTTTTTTAATACTAAAAATTCATTTCCATCACATTTAGTAATTAAATATAATAAAATCGATTTAATATTTTAGGTAAAAACATTCAAATTATTTAAAATGAATAATATCTATCTTTTTTATAAGTTTTATATTAAGAAGATTAATGTTAATGACCACGATAATAATGAAAATGTTATTTTTAATGAATTGTTTTATTAATGATGTGTAATTTTCTATCTAACAAATTGAGTATATATATATATTATGTAATGAATTTTATATGAAATTTAAACACACATATAAATATATGGTCACTCATTTAATTGGTAATAAATTCTATATAATATTATGAATATATAATGGTGAACATAACCTTTTCCCTTCAAAACAGTTTTCCAATACGTTAAATATCTTAATTAAAAAGGAAATTTTATATTATTTATGAGTAGAATTATATTATATGGGGTATTAATTTATATTCCAAATACAAAAATTCTTTAAGACTTACTATGTAAAAATTTTATTTTATCTTAGATTTTGGGGATGAAATCAAGCTACCATAGTTAAAAAAAGTAAAACTAAAAATACAGGAATAAATTAATTGAAAAATGTTCCAAAAATGTGTGAATTTTTTTACAATATTTATTGAATATATATAGTCCCACACTACTATATTTATCACTTTGTTAACCAATAATCCTTGAATATTTTTTTCATTATTGAAAAATAATATTTGTTCAAAAAACTATTCTTTTTCTTTTATAAAAGGGTCTCACATGCACATTATTAAAGTTAAACATTTCCTCAAAATTTTTATTTAAACCATGAAAAATATACCTCACCTCTAATTTTATCTCACAAACTAAATCACCCATTTACCATAAGTTTTCTTATTCCCATTATTTCAAATGAGACATTCAAGAAAAAATTTAATGTTCCAATGTGAGAATTACATAATTATTTTCCTTTTCATTATATTATTTCTCCTTCATACATAACAAATAAATAGTGATATAATGTAATATGTATACTTATTCTACTATAATATATTAATTTATATATAAAAACCATTATTTATTCATTTATATCCAATTAGAACAACTAATGAATGTCAATCATGAGTATGTGGGGACTACCACCTTTATGTGATGATGTATTTCATTTTCCATCACCACCTAACATGGTTTATTTTTAATGGAAAAATGTATTTTGTTATCACTATAAATATTATATATTGAAAATATTATATATGAATTAAATGATATTGACAAAAAAATCAATGTAAACATAACCACTATAAATAAACATATTGGAGTATCCTTCCTAATATCAGTTCATTTCATAAAAACCTATTTATATAAATATGTTTTATTCTCAAATAATAATAGTGGAAATATACCCCTACAATTATTCATTTAAATATGTTATTCTATAAAACATTTTACCATGATCAACATACTAAAAATTTTACATATAAATTGGGTGAACCACCTCAAATTACCAATATATAAAAAAACAATATAATTAATAAATTTCATAAGATAATAAATTATATAGATTAAAATAAATATATTTGAATAAAGTTCCTAAGAAGGTATCTAATAAACTCAATTTTATTATTTTGGATGTTCATTCCATTCATATAGTGAATCAGCACAGAGGTAAGGGTTTGTGAAAACTCAATTTTCTTCCATTGAGTTACAAAATTTCTCATTGAATGGTTCCATTATAGGTTTGATTTATTAATACTAAGGAATAAATTATGTTATGTTTCCTTCTTATGTTATGTGTTTCGAAAATTAAACCTTTTAGACGATATAAAAAATGGGTTTTAACAAAAATATTATGTTACATGTATGGGTTTTTTGACTTAATTTCCATTCTTAAATACATGATTTCATGTTTTACACGTATTCTAATATGAAATTTTATAACCATTTTCCATTAAAGTATTTTGTAAAAAAACCTAATGAATTTTTTTAAGAATTTATTTAATTTTATCACATTCAAATTTTTTCAATCTAGTTGCTACTCATGTTTTAAGGGGTTCGTGTTTCAAATTTAATTTCTTCAGTAAATATTCATATTGTTCACAATATTGTCTTAATTTAGGTGGTATTAACACCTAATGAATTTATTTTACTATATTCATGTTAATTTTGTTTTTTATGAGACATATCAATTTCTTCATTAAAATGAATTTTGATTTAAAATATGATTTTTTACAAAACTTAACTCCATTGAGATACAATGATTCCCATTAAGATCATTTAAAAAACGATTGTTTTATTCAACAATAATCTTTTATTTCATGGAAACTTATATTCATCTTAATTGGTAAATTACCATTAAATTCAAATATTTTACACTAAATATTTTCATTCTAGAAAATTATACAATTATGGAGAATAATTTCAATCCACTTTAATGATGATTCGCTATCCTTGTCCATATATTCCATCATAAAAATGTTTTATCTCCCTTTTGGAACTCAAATAAATAGTATATAACATTAACCTATTAATTAACATCGCCGTTTTTCAAATGGAATATTTATTAACTTGTTTACTATTTTGGATTCAAATAAATGTGTTTCAATATATTAAATGGTTTTTTCTATCATGGAAATATATTTTATCATTCAATACATGATTTCTAAATATATAATTCATGTAATTCAAGGATAGAATATTGTTAATTTTTTAAAAAATTAATGTGTTAATATATTTCATAATTTATCATTCCATTTTTTTGAAATAACATTTCACAAATAACATGTCATTTTTGGCATAGACTCTCTATAGAAAATAAGAAATATAATTATTTTTTTAAATGTTTTCACAATAATGGATTTTCTTATAATTTTGAAGTATTTCCACATGTTTAATTGCTTTAAAAAATTTGATCACATTTTCATTTATCTATGACTTTTATTTAAAATGGATTATTGGGAAAACAGTTATTTTTATCTTTTTTTCAAGTTTCAAATTCTACTATTCCTCTAAAAGTATTATTTATCCAACAGTTTATTCATTATGTATGTTTTGATCAATGAGAAACATTATTTCTATATAAGCCTAATGACTAGTTATTTACTATTTTATTCTTTCTCATATTTATTATATAACAATAATTTTCCTTTTATTTAATTTTCATAGTGAATACAAATTTTTTTGAGTCTTTATATTTAATATTGTTCACCTAGATACATATAAATCGATTTACTATGGAAATTATTGACTTAAAATATACCCTTTATAAATAAAGTGTAAAAAGAATATGAGATTTTATAATAATTAAATAGTATTTACATATAATGTCAATAAATAACTCTGGATACATATTTATTTCATATGGGTACATCATTATATGATTATTAATGGAGCTATGAATATTTTACATAAATTATTCAAGATGAAAATATAATTCTTGATTTATTTCTTATATGAATTTTTTTAAGGATAATGATAAATGAGGCCCTACATCACTAAAAAATGCATTGGATTATGCTAATATATCATGAGATACTCCGAAATAGAAATAATAAATATTTTACATAAGTGTGCACAACGAGTTTCCACATATTTTTAGGCATGTAGATAATGAGTTGCTTTACATTGTCATAGTTAAAAAGAGTTTTCTCATAGGGTTTTTATTATTATATTTACTCCAAATATCCATGTTGTGTCTAATTTTATTTTATAATTATATGATTTTTCTCATTTCAAGTATTTTCTAAATATCCATGTTTTTGAAAGATTTTCTATCTTTTTCCAGACTTTTATGTTATTTCATTATTTATTCCAAGATTTTTGTTCCATGATTTATTCTGTATAACTATATTATGAATCATTATTATAATCATTTTCTTAATTGATTCTCACTTATGATCATTGATTGAAATTTCTAATATATACCATTAATGTCTTTTTGATCTCATCCCTTTATTTTATTTTTATTTCCCTGAGTTATGAAGAAAAATAAAATGTACAATATGTTTAGAAGAGAATAATTGGTAGAGAATTTGTATTATACGTATATTATATATTATCAATTAATAGATCCTTCATATAGTAGATAAATATCCATTATTTTAGAAATTAATGGTTTATTTATTTATTTATTTTTTCTGAAATATCCAAAAATCGTAACCAAAATGATCCTAGGAATGTACTATAAGGAAATATTTTCATTAATTCATAAAATTATTATGATCACATCTATATGACGTTATAGTTTATTTAAAATCAAATTTTAGATTTCATTAGGGTCTACAATGCAAATGGATGGTTATTCCAATGTGCATATGTTTATATTCGTTAAAATATTAAAGGTATATATAGACCTTTAGGTTAGATGAGGTAATACTTTATATTTTAAGGATATGGGTAAGAGAAATTTAGTGAAATCCCAAGGGATAAATTTAAAAGATAAGTCAATGTTTATGATATCATCCAAAAGGATTAGAAAATTTAATATTTTTAGTTCTACTAACAATTAAATCATTCTCTAAAAACTAAAAGTGGTTGCAGTTATAGTAAAAATGCATTAAGAAATAACCACCTTAAAAAATGCTGGCTGCGTATTAACTCAATATTCTCCTTGGTGAATGATAAATGGGAATGAGATATCCCATATAGCTAGACACTCTTTGGGGATATTCTATAGTATTGGAAATTCTATTTTATAAGTCATTATCAATGTCTTAAGTATAATTTTAAATTATTATTTTATAGAAAAAAAATAAAAAAAGATATTTTTTAACCATATATTGAAAAATGACTATCATAAGGTGAAACAAATGTATAATATGTTACAAATAAATGTGGTATAGCGGAATAATTATTCATATTAATGTTTCCATAATTATATTTATGATATTATAATTCCCTATTTTTTATTGGTATTTAGTCAAAACATGATCATGGAAATGAAATTGAGAAATGTACGTATCTAGAAACCAAAATTTATTATAACCAAAAAAGGGTGAATTCTTAAATAGTTAAGAATATCATTATATTCATATTATTAATGAAAATTATTGTTTCCTGTTATTACCTAAGGCAATGTGGTTGTTATCTTAATAGAAATTAAATATTCACACTCTTAGCTATTTTCATTATAGATAGATAATTGTTGATAATATTTGGGAATATTAATTTTGTAGGATTATCTGAAACATATAATTAAAGTTATTCATTTGTTTTTCTTTAGTGTTTTGGAATCATACATTAAATGGTATTAATAACATTGAAATATAATTTTATAAAAAGGTTATATTTTTTTGATAACTATTGGAGAACATGAGATTGATGTATTAAATCTCTTACATTTAATAAATTCATGATGTTGAGGGAATAAAGGGATTAATTATTTGGAGAATAATTAATTATATACTATTCATAGAAAAATATATTTTTTTGATAAAAAATTAAAAGTGGTCCATGAAATTTTCTTCAATTTTATCACATTTTTTGGATTATGATATATGTTTACCAGTGTATCAATTTATAATCTAGTGGATGATGACAAGAGTTAATTTGTTTTCTTATTATATGATTTAGATGTTTTTCAATGTCTTTTATATTCATATAGTTTTAGGAAAAATATATTATCAAGAATATATGATTAGGGTATATACAAATTAGAAAACATCATTATATGAGTTATTAATGTCAATTGAAGAATTATAGGGAAGTTGGTATAGCCTATGTGAGAAAAGAATATTTCATAATAAGAGTAATATCTAAAATGATGAAAATGTTAACAATAATGTCAACTATATAATTAGTGTTTAATAAATTAAATTGTAAAAACAAAATTTATGTTAGGGTGGTAAATGTAATAACATGAGATTTTGGACCCTCTAAATTAATGTTATCTAAAATACCATGGTTCAAAAAACACTAAATTAATGAAAAAGTGAACTAAAAATATCTAATATATTATAATTACATGAATAATATAATCATATATAGATAAAAAGAAAATAATAACCTAAAATAATTATATAATTTTATTTTACATTGGTTAAAATGTAAAAAAGGGTGCCTTTGGAAGAACCTTATAAAAATGGTATTATATTTTACCGTGATTATTTAGTATAATGGTGATTAAATACCGATTGAGTTAATACCATTAATTTTTTTGAATATATCATAACACAAGACTGACATAAATGATTTTAATATATTTTTTATATAAAAAATTATATTTAATAATTCATTTATAAATGCAATATTTAATTTTTATAACCTGTGTAAAATTATTTGTAATCTTAAGTGATATGTCACTATTAAGAACAGTTTTTATTCACGAATAATAAAAATTATTTATCATTAGTTGTATAAATTAAAGATCAGATAATTTATTTCATATTTTATATAAAATTTTATTTATTTTGTTATAAATAAATAATATTTTTAAGCACAAAATTATTATTATTACAATTAATGATTATTATAATTATAATAGTGAATGTGTGTTTTTCAATTAATTATATTAATAATGGTGTGTAGATTTTACCTAATAAATTATAATGATCTATTTTATATTATTATTTTTATATTAATTTTAAATATATAAAAAAATATATTATCACTTGTTAAATTGGAAATCAATTTCATATACGATTAAGAATACTTAATATTGAAAGAAACATTTTCCCTACAAAAAAATTTCTCTCTATATAAAATGTTTTAATTTAAAAGATAATTTTATCCTATATATGTATATATATTTATAATATATGGTTCCTATATTTTTATTCAACGAAACTGAATTTAGTAATAGGGGATATATTTTATTTTAATGAAATCAGAAATTACATGGGGGAAAACTAGTAACCACGGCAAAAAATGTAAAAGATAAAATATAAGAATAAATGAATTGAAACATTTTTAAATCATGTTAGAAATAAATATTTATAGGATTTAATTACTTCATATCATTTTTAAATCAATTATTTATACCTTTTAGACACACTAACCCATGTATAGATTAATTCTTTTATTAAAAAATAATAGCTATTCAAAAAAGATACCTTTTCATTATCTATAAAAGGGAACTACTTATAGCCTATCAAATTTACGCATACCCATTAAAATTTAATTGTATCTTACAAAACATTTCTATCTTCTATAATTTTCTTCAAATAATTAAATTCTTTTTCACCATTACCATGTATATACCCTTTATTTCCAAGGAGAATTTCAATAGGAAGATCAAGGTCCCATGTGAGAAAAACATTATCCAAATCATTTACATATTAATCATTCCCTTCCTAACCTACTCTGTCCATTTTAATATAATGATCTCAATATCATTATTATAATAAAGTTTTATTTTATTAATGTGACAACAATTAATAAATACTTTCCATCCACATATAATGAAAATATAACATCGATCATGTGTATATATGGACTAAAACCACTATGAGATGATGTATTTCATTTTTAATCACCACCTAACATAGATTCCTTTAGAAATGTATTTAAGTTAAAAAATGAGATTTATTAATATATTAATATTATATTAACATTTTTTTGGAAATTCTATGAATTATATTAATGATAAACAGATGTAATTCATATAAACACCTAAAATGAACATATTATAGTATACTTCATAATCTATGTTTATTTAATAAAAACTTGTAACACTATATAAAATTTATTATAATATAATAATAAATGAAAAAAATTCCTATCATTTTAATGATTTTAATGTTAATAAACAACAACTTTATTCTTATCCAACATATCAAAATTGTTTTATTGAAATTGGTTGAACCACATCAAATAACCAACAAAATAATAATCTATATATAAATAAATATATTATAAAATTATATGGACCTTATTAAAGGAAATATAGATGAATATGTTCATTAATAAGTTCTATAATAAACTAAATATGATTATTTAGGATGTTTTATATGGTCACATACTTAAACATTACATAATCTTGTGTTTTAGTTATGATTTTACTTTCTCTCACTTTTAGGATCTTTTTTAGGTTTAGTATTTTTTAGAATAAGTCGAAAAATAATAGATTACAAAACCATACAATAAAAAGTTCCCACTTCTAATAAATATCTATTTTCCACCATAAAAACATTATATATTTCATGAAAACTCTTCATTAATTTCAATATTAATTCATCATTTCTATTCCCCATCATGTGGAAAACATTTAAAAACATGGGATGTGTCTGAAAATCTATGTACCTGATATAATATAAAGGAAATTATTATTCTAGTGAAAACATAAAATATCATGTATCTTTTACCATTATCTTAAAATTAATAAGATAATATAAAGTAAATTTTATTATTGAGAGTGACAGACACACATTTGTATCATTGAAATTCTATAGAATCTAAAGAATTAAATTGAAACATCTTTCGTTGACAAAGAGAATCATACAAAAAATCCCCTTCAAACCCATTTTAATTGGAATGACTATTCAACCAATATCTAGCATTTTCATTACCCAATGCATTGGGTTACTGTCATGGTAAACCCATCTCTTAATCTATTACGACCTACCTTATGATATCAATGAATCTCCATGTTATGATATAATAGACATACGAGGCATTATCTTGGCCACCACATGTTCAGTTGTAATGGGCTTACCCAGTATTATCTAGTTTTCCCTAGGTTAAGATGTAAGATGCTTACCTGGTATCATATGAGCCATCCCATTTCTCATGTATAATTATGAAGTGAAAAAAATGAATAATACAATTATTTTTTTCAATTTTTCATCATAAAAAATTTCCAATACTCTTTTCATCTCATATGAAAATAACATTTTGATATCAAAATACCATTTTCATTTAAAAACACATTTTTGATACAATAATGCCATTTTCTTTTGAAAACCGAATTAAATTCCAGAATAAAAATAATAATAAAAGGGTTCCTCTTAAATAAAACATGAATTATTTTAATGGAATATTAAAATAAAATATCATTCATAGCGGTGAAAATTTCAATGTTTTTGAGTATGTTATGAATAAGACATTCATTTTTTCATTTGTAAAAAAATTCCATACCATACTTTTAAAAAGATTCCATTTGAAAAACATTTAAATAATGTAAAAGATAAAAAAATATTAATTTATAAATACCATACATCCTTATAAATACTATCATAAAATACTTTAAATTCTTAGACATGGGAAATGAGAGAGGTCGAATGAAAGAATTTAAAGGGACTTTTTTTAAAGAAATGTGCCTTATTACATTGGAAATATTTGAATCATTATAACCATGAAAGGATAGCATTAAAAAATATTAAATATCCTAAAAATATATAAATTAAATATATTTCATGTCAAAGGGACTGCAATACACCTCTTGATACATAATATGCATATAAAAAAAATATTCCTCAATGAAAGGAGGTTAAGAAAAAGTCCCTTACCTTGAATCCAACATGAACTTTGTGTATTTATATTCTTAAATAATATATATGGTCACTATTTAATTTCTGGAGAACCTTTTTCAAGTCTATTGTTATTATTATTATTTCATCTATTAATATATTATGTACAATTACTTAATCAATTAAATTTAAGATTTTTTTTATAACAGTATTTTTTTTACAAGTCAAAAAAGGAATTTGGTAGGTCTACTATAGTAATAGGTGTCAATATTTCATCATATCCAAAAATTATAATAAAGAAATAATAATTGAATTTATACAACATCAATTCTTTTAAAACCAATCATGGAGTATGGTTATGAAAAATAAACTAGCATTACGATCATCAAGATGGTAGGTCATAGATAGACCTGAGTAACAATTCCATTCTTTAATGATCATTATGGAATGAACGTGTATAATATTTTATCTTAATATAATGATAAATATCTCATAAATAAAATTCTATTTAAATTTTTAAACTTATATATATCATTATTTTGATGTAAATGGAATCACATCACTTCGAGGACGTTGTATCCCACACGTCCTCAAATGACATTGTCACATTTTTAGTATATGAAAAGGTAAGAATAAAATTATATATTATATTTTAAAAAATATATAATTATTTCATTAATATCATAATTATTTCATTTATTCCATATATTTTATTTATATTTTCCATGATTTCTTTCCATGTAAAACATCAATGAAAAATGCTTCACAACGCTTTTTTAGGTGGTAGTCTATTTTACACTTGAGTAATGTTATCGTATCAATTATGGTATGAAATATTAAAAGGATTTATAATATATAATGTATAAAGAGGTATAAATATGATATAAAGATCATAAATATCAAAAATAAATATAATTTTCATCATTATTCCTAAAAATTATAGGTTGTTATCGAAGAAATAACAACATCATTTCAAGAGGTGGTAGTATTCCATACAAAGGAACGGTGATTTTGTAACCCATTTGATGGAAATGTTTGGGGATATAGGTTATAAAATTATCATAAGTACTGTAAGAACTCAAATCTTTGTTCAGGTATGTTTTCCTTTTTCTAGAGTTTTTAAGAAAAAAATAGAGTTTCTGGAAAATTTTGAAGTACACGCTGTGTACTTTCGGAGTACAACCCGTGTACTCTTTTCCCACTCAAAGTCATGTACTGTCCGTGTCTGGGCCACACACATGGTGTGTAGGGGTGACATGGAGGCCATTTTTGGTGGAGTACTGAAAAACCTAGTACACACCATGTACTCTAAAAGTACACGCTGTGTAATTTCTTTTTTTTCATTAAACAAACCGGGGTCGCTCCTGATGCATAGAAACGTCTTCTCCAAGGTCTCGTTTGTCCGAGAGCACCGAGGATCCACAAATATTTGATGAGCCCTTGCCTCTTCGTCTGTTCTCGGATTCAAGCATGGTTGATTACATTGGAATCGCATCGGTGAGTTTTCCTTATGCTTGAGCCTTGTTTTCCAATTCCTCCTCTATCTCATGATATCGTGGTTTATGTGTTTCAGGAGTTTTCTCAGATCTACGACATTCTAAGGAGAATCTGTCATCGATGTTCACGTATATCGATCTCCTAGAATCGAGGTGGGAGGTTTGTGTCTTTCTGTAGAAAGTCTTCGATTTTTTTTTTCAATTTCACCAATTCCCTTGAACGGTAAATGTGTGCTTTCCTGTTTTTCCCGTGATTGATTGGCTACTTGATTTATTTCTATAGTAGAGGTTTACCATTGTGAATAAAGTATTTTTCGTTGTACTTTGATTGTTTCCATGCATGTTTTTCTTGTTTGGAGTCTTCCAGTTTCCAAGCCTATTTGTAAGATAGTGGAGCTATTTCTTTGTTATACTGTTGAGCCTTAGAATGATAGCGAAGTATTTTTGATGTTTACTTGGATGATACTCGCGCGATGAGCATGTTTATTTTCACTCAGGACTGTGAGAACCTAGTGTAATAGAAAATAGGGAGAATAGATGTAAGGGCTTCTCCAGATTTTATTTTAATTCGATGAGAGAACACCTGGCGAATTGACGATGAGTGCTTCCTCAGAGAGTCTGTAGTTCCTCGACGCGGGCCACATGGGGAATGAGATGTTGAGTGCATCCCCAGAGAGGCATTAACACGATACGAGACTATAAGGGGAATTGACGGTGAGTGCTTCCTCATGAAGTATACACTTAGCTGAACCAGAGTGGTGAGACTGTGTGTGCCTCCTAGTGGGTTTCTAGTACTTATAGGATGAACTATAGGGGTTAGGCTGTGAGAGATACCCAGAGGGTTACCTGTTTTTCTTTTTTTAGTTGGTTGTTTACCTGTGTATTTTTTATGCTAGAACTGTTGATTGTAGCTGTTATGTGCTTTTCTGTTTACTGCTTCCTACTGTCTTACTTCCCTTGTATTCATTGACTATTTGGCACAAATCTTTGGGTGATTGCCTAATGGGATTGTATCTCACACCTTATTTGGGCCATGATTTTGGGCCCAAGAAGACTATGTTGTTGCAGGTATATATAAGGGAAAGCGTCCTTCTACTTCAGGTTCTTGATTTCACTAGAGCTGGAGAGAATGGGACCGAGCCGAGGCTTGCGATGCTGAAGAGTTTCTCATCTATTTTTCTTTTTCTTTTTCTCTAGTACTTGTGTTCAGTTGTTTTTCAGCACCTTGTTGTGTTTTCTGATTTCCTTAGATACTTGAACCTACGAAATCATTATCATCATTACTATATTTTCATTACTTCTGCTATTTGGTTTCAGTTGTTGTGTATTTTTTACTGCTTCCTCTATTTACTATTGTTTTCCTTACCTTATGTACCTTACTGAATGAGGGCATAGTTTCCCCCAATAACTTACCAAGGCCCTTCCTGCTTGTCGGCAACCTCTGACGTTTGGGAAAATGCACTTGAGGTCATGTGGCGAACCGGGTATGGGGCACCGGTGGAGGGGCTCCAGATTTGGGTCGTTACAAAGTGGTATCAAAGGGTTTCTTTTCTATTTATTTACTATTTGGAGACTTTAGCTAGGGATAGTATGGATTCTGTACTTGGTATTAAGCTGTGCTTAGGAGTAGCTAACCCGTGTATGGGAAATATTCATACTACCTCGTTAATTGCAGTTTGATGGTTTTGATATTTTACGGTTGATATGATTTCACCTAGAGTGATTCACATGCTTTGTGTTGTTATTTCCTTTCCAATTGTGGTTCCATTTCTGTCGCAACCTGACGAGATGAGGGTATGCCATTTCATGAATCATATAGGAACTTGTAGAAATCACATGACATTCATTCTTGCCATTCCATATACGGTGTATGAGCGATTTCATACTGTTGTGATAGACTTTTTGTAGATTATGCATGTTGTTGTGATAGATGCTTGATAGAATCTCTCTGCCTTGTTAGAAGATTGTTTGTTTCCTACTTTTCTTAAATGAACGCCAAATTTTGATTCTTGAGGTGTTATGGGCCCTCAGAAATCTGAAATTGGCAACTCTTTGCCTTGTTTTCTGTGTTTTCTGGGCTTTTGTGCAGTTTCAGAGCTACGGCCCAGAAAAACCACGAATACACAACGTGTACTTGTGACTACACAATGTGTAGTTTTTAGACCATGTCACTGACCGTGTGAGAAGGAACACGCTATTGTGGAAGTAACTTCAGGAACACGCCGTGTACGGTAGGTACACGTCGTGTAGTTCGAAGCCGTGTACCCAGTCATGTCCCTAACAACATGGGTCGAGAAAGCTCGTGTAGAACATGTCGTTTTATAAAAGAATAGGCCGTGTAGTCCTTTCCAAGTACCCGACCGTGTCACGAACAACATGGGATGGCGTTACATTCTCTTAGACATGCTGTGTTGTTTTGGAACACTCCATGTAGTCTTGTCCAGGTACCTGGCCATGTCACGAACAACACGAGATGGTGTCACCTTCACCTATACATGTTGTGTTTATTCGGAACATTCCATGTAAGGTTCATCTGTGTAGACGACTGTGTAGTTAATAACACGGGCCACCGAAGCCTTGTCTTGTACACGCCGAGTGTGATAAGAACACACCATGTAGTCTCGTGTTAAGTCGGTCTGTGTGGGTTAGCCGTGTAAAGAGAATCGTGAAGGGGATTAGTTTTCGGGTACAGGCCGTGTGTGGGGTCAACACGCCGTGTAGTTTGAGGTGTTACACGACTTGTAGGGAAGGGGTACATGCCCATGTCAGTGAATTATGAAAACACGCCATGTAGTTTTTATACATGCCATGTAGTCGTGTTTTGTGAACTCATGTGTTTTTTTCTTCCCCTGTTTCCATTTTGTACTCTTGTGTTCTCAGTCTTTGTAAATTCTGATCTAAGGTGTGTTTTTGATCTTTCAGATATATGCCTCCAATATGTCCTCCGGTTGGGCGTCTGTCGTCAGGCAGTGATCAGACGCTAGATATGGCTGATCAGGGACTTCCTACCAAACCTCCAGTCGGGCTAGCCTTGGCACCGACTGTCATACCAGTTGCAGGCGCTAATGCGTATTTCAAGGAAGGTTTTATGAGGTTTATGAAGACCTTTTAGAGAGAACCTCCTCCTTCCTCGACTATGGACAACTTGATGCGGGATTTCCAACAGCAGCATCCTCCCACTTTCTCGGGGGAAGGAGGACCTCAGGCTACAGAGTCATGGCTGGAAGCCATGCTGACTATCTTCGAGCATCTGGAGACACCTCCAGATTGGAGGGTCAAGCTTGCTACCTACATGCACCGAGACTCCACCAAGAGGTGGTGGGATGTGATCTCACATGCGGGTCATCAACAGGTTATGGCTTGAGAGGAGTTTCAGCACATCTTTTATGGAAACTACTACCCGGAGACACTGAGGGCCAACCGAGCCGAGGAGTTCATGAGAATAGAGCAAGGTACTCTTTCTGTCATGGAGTATTCCTCTAATTTCACCGAGCTGCAGCATTTCACACCCCTTCGGGATGGGAGTGGGGTGTTCTTAGAAATAAAGTTCGAGGATGGTCTCAGGCGGGAGATCCGCTCGTAGGTTAATATCTTCCAGTTGACGTCCATCACTTTCATCGTCAATCAGACACTGATTGCATAGAGCAATTTGAGAGACTCCAGAGCTGCGAGCTAGGTCAGTTCTGTTTCCAGAGCTAGTTTTCCTCCAGATGACAGTAAGAAGCGCCGTAGGGAGTCTACTCGCGGTGATCCGAGGAAGATAGATGCATCGTCAGGAAGCCAAGTGGTATGCTACCAGTGTGGCCGGTCGGGGAACACGGGGCCGCAGTTCCAGAGAGACCCCATAGAGTGCCGATATTGCGGCAAGATGGGTCACCTTCAGCATTTCTACTAGGTTTTCGCACTAGTATCTGGTGACCGGGGCTCTTCCATGACTCCTTGTTCAGGTGCAGCACCACTAGTTTCTCACCAGTCGGAGAACTGCAGTTCCTCCAGCCATTCGAGCCGAGGTGGAGGTCAAGGCCAGGGAGGTCAGAAACCAGTCCCTCAGCACCAGTAAGGTGGATCAGCTCAGAGTGGTCAGCCAAGGTCACAGGGCCACGGTGCATGCCAGTCTTTCACAGTGGAGCAGACCTATCAGGAGTAGGACCCCGACCCTTCTACAGTTCTAGGTACGATTTTAGTAGCCTCAATTTTATCTTCATCTCTTTTTGATACTGGTGCTATACATAGATTTATCTCTGTTGCGGTTGTGGAAATCCTTGGGCTCTATGTCTTTTCTTCTGCCAGCTCGTTGACACTAGACACACCTTTGGGGATGAGGAAATCTAGTGTACGTCAGTGTAGAGAGTGACCTCTCGAGGTTTCAGGGTATCATTTTTCATGGGACCTCTATGTCCTAGGGATGACAGGCTATGATGTCATCCTCGGGATAGAATTCATGGTTCTCTTCCAGGCAGTCGTCGACTGTTATCGCCGCAGAGTGAGTTTCGTTTCACCAGAGGGAAAGTCTTTTCTTCATAGAGGAAAATGGGGCGTTCAGGCGAGTCTAGAAGGACTTGAGCATCGTGGGCTAAGAAGGGTGACAACCCATATTGCTAGCCTTTATCTGGATGACCAGGGGACTTTTCAGTTGGGCTTTCCTCTAGTGGTGGATCGTTTCAGGGATGTCTTTCCAGAGGACTTTTCAGGTTTTCCTCCAGGGTGTGAGGTAGAATTCTCGATTGAGCTCGTTCCAGGAGCAGCACCGGTGTCCATTCCTCTTTATAAGATGGCTACAACGGAGTTACAGGATCTCAAGAAGGAGTTGGAGGAGTTGCAGGCAAAGGGGTTCTTCTGACCCAGTACTTCTCCTTGGGGTTTGCCTGCCCTATTTGAAAAGAAGGAATACAGTACCCTTTGACTTTGTGTGGATTATTGGAAGTTGAAACAGCTAACAGTCAAGAACCGGTATCCCTTACCAATGACCGATGACCTCTTTGATCAGCTTCGAGGATCCTGGGTATTCTCGGTGATCGACTTGAGGTCCGGTTATCATCAATTGTGTGTTAGACCATCAGATATACCTCTGACAGCCTTCAAAAGAAGGTATGGTCTATAAGAGTATACAGTCATGCTATTCGGTCTCACGAATGTGCCTGCAGTCTTCATGGAAATGATGAACCGATTGTTCCATCCTTACTTGGACTCCTTCGTCGTGGTCTTCGTGGTCGATATCTTGGTGTACTATCACAATCGACACGACCATGCCACACATCTTGAGATCATTCTGAGTACACTGAGATAGCATCGTCTCTATGCTAAACTCTCTAAGTGCATCTTTTGGATGGATCAGATTCACTTCAAAGGTCACGTCATCTTAGAGGCAGGAGTATCTGTTGTCCCCGAGAAAGTGATAGTTGTAGTCTCTTAGGAGCAGCCGAAGAACGTTTTTGAGGTACTGAGTTTCTTAGGGCTGGCTGAGTACTGCAGACGCTTCATTCAGGAATTTTCACGCCTAGAAGCCCCTTTGACAGGTCTGACCAAGAAGGGGGCAATGTTCTTATGGTGATATTCTTGTGAGTCAGCCTTTCAGCAGCTGAAGGGAAGGTTGTCGTCGACACCGATACTAGTCTTTCGAGAGCCAGCCAAGAGATACACCATTTATTTGTGATGCTTCAGGTATCAGGCTAGGAGTTGTGCTTATGCAAGGAGATGGATTCATCACGTACGGGTCTCGGCAGTTGAGGCCACATGAGAGGAACTACCCGACGCACGATCTGGAGTTGGCGGCTGTGGTTCATGCCTTATGCTATTGGAGACACTATCTTTTTGGAGAGCACTTTGTGGTCTTCACTGACCACAAGAGTCTCAATTATATCTTCACTCAACGATATCTGAATCTGAGGAAACACAGGTGGGTATAGTATCATCAGTATTTTGATTTCGAGCTTGCCTATACGCTAGGAAAGGGCAACGTAGTGGCAGATGCATTGAGTAGCAGAACTCAGATTCAGTCGGTTCAGGAGGCCAGAAGTGAGTGGAAACTAATGTCTCTATTCTCTAAGATACATCTGGAGGTGTAAGACACACATAGAAAGACTTTCCTATCTTCTGTAGATGTTACCTCGATACTACTTGAACGAGTACGAATAAGGCAGCAATTAGACTCAGAAGGATTAGTCCTGCGGGAGAGTGTGTCAGGAGAGGACCCCCTTGTTGGATGGACAGTGGGCGAGGATGAGACCTCTAGGTTCCAGTGTTGTGTATCGGTTCCAGCAGAAATACGTGAGGAGCTGATGTGATATTTTCATTCCTCAGTATGGGTAGTTCATCCTAGCGTCACCAAGATGTATCAGGATCTTCATCGCCAGTACTGGTGGCCAAGTACGAAGAGGGATGTTTCTGGTTTTGTCATGAGATACTCTATGTTTTAGCAGGTTAAGGCAGAGCATCAACGACCAGCAAGCCTTTTACAGTAGTTACCCATTATGGAGTGGAAGTGGTACGATGTTGCGATGGATTTCATGACCAGGTTTCCAAGTTCTCCTCTGGGGAACGATGTTGTTTGTGTTGTCGTCGACAAGCTCAAGAAGGATGCTCACTTCTTTCCGATCAAGGAGACCTTCAGTGTCAATGATCTGGGACGACTTTACATCCGAGAGATTGTATGTCTACATGGAGTTCCACACTCTATTGTTTCAGACAGGGATGCACGGCTTACCTCTCGGTTCTAGCAGGGACTCTAGAAGGCCTTGGGTACATAAGTACTTTTGAGTATAGCATACCATCCCCAGACTGATGGCCAGTCCGAGCGCAGGATCCAGGTGCTTGAGGATATGCTCAGATCTTGTATCCTAGACTTTGGCATTTCTTGGGAGAAGAATATCCCTCTGGTGGAGTTCTCCTACAACAATAGTTTCCAGAAGACCATTCAGATGGAACCTTATGAGGCTTTGTATGGTAGGCCATGCCAATCACCCTTATGCTGGCAGGAGGTAGGAGAGGTAGCTTTGCTGGGACCTCATCTTGTTCAGGAGACATCAGAGCAGATAGAGCTGATTCGGAAGAGGATGGCTACAACACAGTCTCAGCAGAAGTCTTATGCTGATCAGTGAAGACGACCCTGGGAGTTCGAGGTCGGGGATCAGGTTTTCCTGCGTGTCGCACCGAGGTTGGGACACAAAAGAAATTTGAGACAGGGTAAGCTTTCAATGCGGTACGTTGGGCCATTTGAGGTTTTGGAGAGAGTTGTTCTGGTCGCCAATCGGTTGTAGTTACCCCAGAGGTACCAGGACATGCATGATGTCTTCCACGTCTGTCAGCCTCGGAAAAACTTTTCAGACCCGTCTCATTTTTTTCAGCCTGAGGAGCTTGAGGTCGAAGCAGATGCATCGTTTGAAGAGAATCCCATCCGAATTTTCGATCGTAGTGCGAAGGTTCTCCGGGGGTTGTCTGTCCCTCTTGTATGGGTGCATAGGCAACATGGGTGTGAACAGGACGCGACCTAGGAGAGGGAGGCTGATGTATGGTCACAGTGGTCAGAGCTGTTCGTGGTTTCTCCTTCTCTGCCTCATTAGAGAAATATGGGGACAAATTTATTTATGGTGGAAGTATGTAAGAACCCGGATCTTCGTTCAGGTATGTTTTCCTTTTTGGGGAGATTTTAAGGAAAAAATGGATTTTTTGGAAAGTTTTGAAGTACAGGCCGTGTAATTTCTAAGTACACTCCTTGTAATCTTTTACCTGCTCAAAGCTGTGTACTGGCCATGTACAGGCCATACACACGGTGTGTAGGGGTGATGTGGGGGCCGTTTTTGGCAGAGTACGAAAAGACCTAGAACATGCCATGTACTCTAAAAGTACACACCATGTTCTTTTTTTATTAAACGAACCGGGGTCACGCCTGACGCACAGAAACATCTTCTTCTAGTTTCCGTTAGTCTGAGAGCACCGAGGATCTGAGAATCTTCGACGAGCCCCCACCACTCCGTCCGTTCTACGATTCAAGCACGGTCGATTGCATTGGAATCACAGCGGTGAGTTATTCCTTCTGCTTGAGGCCTGTTTTCCAATTCCTCCTTCTTATCATGTTATCATGGGTTATGTGTTTCAGACATTTTCTCAGATCTACGATGTTCTAAGGAGAATATGTCATCTCTGTTCACGTATATCGATCTCCTAGGATCAAGGTAGGTGGTTTGTGCCTTTCTGTAGAAAGTCTTTGAATATTTTTTGTGCAATTTCTCCAATTCCATTGAACGGGAATTGTGTGTTTTCCTATTTTCCCCTTGATTGATTGCCTTCCTTCTTGATTGATATTGTAGAGGTTTACCATTTTTTAATAGAGTAGTTTTTACTATACTCTGGTTGTTTCCATGCTTGTTTTTCTTATTTGGCATTTAACAGTTGCCATACCTAGTTATAGGATAGTGGAGCTGTTGTTTTGTTATGCTATTGAGCCTTAGAATGATAGCTAAGTAATTTTGAGGTTTACTTGGATGATACTCCGGCGATGAGCATGTTTATTTTCACACAGGACTGTGAGAACGTAGTGTAGTAGACCATATAGAGAATAGATGTAAGGGCTTCTCCAGAATTTCTTTTAATATGATGCGAGACCACAGGGGGAATTGAAGATGATTGCTTCCTCGGAGAGTCTGTAGTTTCTCGATGTGGACCACAGGGGGAATGAGATGTTGAGTGCTTTCCCAGAGATCCTTTAGCACGATACAAGACTATAGGGGGAATTAACGGTGAGTGCTTCCTCATAAAGTCTACTCTTAGCTGAACCAGAGGGGTGAGACTGTGTGTGACTCCTAGAGGGTTGATAGAACTTATAGGTTGAACCACATGGGTTAGTCTATGAAAGCTACCAAGAGGGTTACCTGTTTTTATTTTTGTTGTTGGTTATTTACTTGTCTATTTTGTATGCTAGAACTGTGGATTACAGTTGTTATGTGATTTTATTTTTACTACTTCCTGCTCTCTTACTTTCCATTTATTCATTGACTGTTAGGAACAAATAATTGGGTGATTTCCAACTAGGATTGTATCTCACACCCTGTTTGGGCCATGCTTTTTGGCCCAAGAAGACTATGTTGTTGTAGGTATAAATAAGGGCAAGCGTCCTTCTACGTCAGGTTCTTTATTGAACCGGAGCTGGAGAGCATGGGACCAAGCCGAGGCTCGCGTTGATGAAGAGTTTCTCATCTGTTTTTTATTTTTCTGTTGCTTTAGTACCTATTTTCAGTTGTATTTCAGCACATTGTTGTGTTTGCTGCTTTCCTTATATACTTGTACCTGCTGCATCATTATCATCATTACTATATTTTCATTACTTCTGCTGTTTGGTATTATTTGTTGTGCATTGTTTACTGCTTCCGCTATTTATTATTGTTTTCCGTACCTTGTGTGTCTTATCGAATGAGTGCATAGTTTCCCTAATAGCTTACCAAGGCCCTTGATTCTAGTCGGCAGCCTCTGGAATTTGGGGAAATGCGCTTGAGGTCATGTGGCGAACCAGGTATGGGGCACCAGTGGAGGGGCTCCAGATTCGGGTCGTTACAAATAAAAATTAGAATTTTTTGGATATTGATACGGATTTTATTATATAATCATGTATAATATTAATTTAAGGGGGTGGATTTGGAAATAATAACATATTGATGAACATTAACTATTCATTTTAACTACTTTTGGTTTGAATTAACAGACATACACAGTTTGATTTTAGACCAAAGGATTATAGGATGATAATAGGGGTGTTTTGAAGTTATTTTTAGGTCATAGTGGAGAAAACGTTCCTTATTGGTGTGAATACAGTAGAATAGGGAAGGCATTTTATAAGTGATGCGGGTGGAATACTTTTCAATTTTTCAAAGAGTGAATTCCGCCAATATTTTTTCCTTGAAATATGGGTATGATAATGAAACATTCAAGATACTCGAAGATATATGGTCCAAAGAGGTACATAAATTGTGTTCTTTTCATGTTTATAGGAATTTTGTACCTTTAAGAATAAATTTTCATCACTTGGTAATTCTTATTTTTATCCTAATCATTGCAATTAATAGTATCTATTTTCATTAATCACTTTACTAAAAAAATATATTTATCATTGTTAAACAATATAAATTATGATGCTTCCTAATATGGATTATATTTTACCAAATTCAATTCACATATGTAGAAAATATTAATCTAATATTAATCTCATAGTTTCTGCAAGATTGCACGTTTTTAAGAAGAATATTTTTTTCATAAAAAATGATTATATATTAATACATTTTTTAAAAAAACTGACTTTAAACCCAAATGTTTAATATGTTAAAAATAAAGGTGATATAGGGGAATAATTATTCATATTAATGTTTTCATGCTCATATTTATGATATTATCATTCCCTATTAATTTTTGGTATTTAGTCAAAACAATATCATGAAAATGAAACTGAGAAATGTACGTATCTAGAAACCACATTTTATTATAACCAAAAAAGGGAGAATTCCAAAATGGTTAAGAATATTATTATATTCATATTATTAATGAAAATTATTATTTCTTATTATTACCTAAGGCAATGTGGTTGATATCTTAATAAAAATTAAATATTGATACTCTTTGCTATTTTCATTATAGATAGATCTTTATCGATAATCCTTGGGAATATTTATTTAGGATTACGTGAATCATATAATTATATTTCTTCATTAATTTTTCATTAGTGTTTTAGAAACATATATTAAATGGTATTAATAACATTGAAATATAATTTTATAAAAATGTTATATTTTTGTGATAAGTATTATAAAACATTATATTGAGGTATGAAATCTCTTACATTTAATAAATTCATGATGTTAAAGTAATAAATGGATTATTTATTTTGAGAATAAATAATTATATACTATTCATAGAAAAATAATTTATTTTTGATAACAATTAATAGTGGTCCATGATATGTTTTTCAATTTTATCACATTTTTATGATTATGATATATATATTGACTAGTGTATCAATTTATGATATAGTGGATAATGACAAGAGTTAATGTGTTTTATTATTATATTATTCAGATGTTTTTCATTGTATTTTATATTCATATGGTTTCAGGAAAATTATATTATGAAAAATATATGTTAGGGTTTATACAAATTAGGAAACATCATTGTATGAGTTATTTTTATCATTTGAGGAATGTTAGGTAAGTTGGTATTGCTCAAGTGAGAAAAGAATAAGTCATGTTAAGAGTAATATCCAATATGATGAAAATGATAACAATAATATTACTTACATAATTAGGGTTTAATAAATAAAATTGTTAAAATAAAACTTATTTTAGGGTGGAAAAATGTTACAAACTGAGATTTCGGACCCTCTAAATTAATGTTATCTAAAATACCATTGGTCAAAAAAGCACCAAATTAATGAAAAAATGAACAAAAAAATATAATATAATATAATTACATGAATAAAATAATCATCTATAGATAAAATGAAAATAATAACCTAAAATAATTATATATTTTTATTTTACATTGGTTAAAATGTCAAGAAGGATGCCTTTTGAAGAACCTTATAAAAAAGGACGTTATATTTTACCCAGATGAATTAAATTTATCACCCTTAAAAGTTTATCATAAGGTTTAATATTTATATTTATAAAATAATATGTAAATATTAAATTATTTATAAATTTATATGAAATAATATAAAACATACTTGATGTTTAAAAATTTCATCTTTAAATAAATCCATTTATTATATATATATATATATATATTATATTTTCATTCAAATGATAAATTTATAAAGTTTAAAATTTTAATATACTAAAATTAACTAATTTTATATATTATATATTTCTAAATTATCTTAACATATGTCTCGATTTTTTTCTAAATTAATTGATTTTTTAGTATATTGGTGATGAAATACAGATTAAGTTAAAATTGTTATTTTTTTTGAAAATATCATAACCCAAGAGAGACATAAATTATTTTAATACATTTTTATATAAAAAATTATATTTAATAAATCATTTATAACTTCTATGTTTAATTTTTAAAACTTGTGTAACATGATTTTGAATCTTAATTAATATTTTCATATTAAAAACTTTTTTTATTCACAAATAATAAAAATTATATTTCATCACTTGTATAAATTGAAGATCACATAATTTATTTAATATTTTATATCAATTTTTTTATTATGTTATAAATAAAATATTATTTTTAAGCATACAATTATTAATATTAAGATTAATGATTTTTATAATTATAATAGTGAATATGTGTTTTTCAATTAATTATATTATTAATGTTGTGTAGATTTTATCTAATAAATTATAATGATCTATTTTATATAATTATCTTTATATTAATTATTTAAATATATAAAAATATATTATCACTTATTTAATTGCAAACAAATTCCATATAAGATAAGAATACTTAATATTGAATGAAACATTTTCCCTACAAAAAAATTTCTCTATACATAAATTTTTTTAATTTAAAACATAATTTTTTCCTTTATATATATATTTATAATATATGGGACTTATATTTAGATTCAAAAAAACCAAATTAAGAAAGAGGGGATATCTTTTATTTTAATGAAATCAAAAATAACATGGGTAAAAACTAGTAACCACGGTAAAAAAAGTAAAAGATATAATATAAAAATAAATGACATGAAACATATTTAAATCATGTTTGAAATTGATTTTTATAGGATTTAATACTTCATATTATATTGAAATCAATTATTTCTTACTTTTACACCCACTAACCCTTATAAAGATCAATTCTTAAATTGGAAAATAATAGGTGTTCAAAAAATAGCCCTTTTCATTACCTATAAAAGGGGACCACTTACAACCTTTCAAATTTACACATACCCATTATAATTTAATTGAATCTTATAAACATTTCTTTCTTCTATAATTTTTTTTAAATACTTAAATTCATTTTCACCATAACCATCTTTATGCCCTTTATTTCCAAGGGCAATTTCAATAGAAAATCAAGTTCCTAAGTGAGAAAAACATAATCCTAATCATTTATATATTAATCATTCCTTTCATAACTTACTCTATCCATTTTAATATAATGATATCTGTATCACTATTATACTGAAGTTTTATTTTATTAATGTGAAAACAATTAATAAATCATTTCCATCCACTTATAATGAAAATATAACATCGATCATGCGTATATATGGACTAAAACATCCATGAGATGATGTATTTTATTTTTAATCCCTGCCTAACATAGATTCCTTTATAAAATTTAAGATAAAAAATTAGATTTATTAAAATATTAATATTATATTAATATAGTTCTGGAAATTCTATGAGCGATATTAATAATAAACAGATGTAATACATATAAACACCTAAAATGAACATACCATAGTATACTTCTTAATCTATGTTCATTTTATAAAAACTTGTAACACTATATAATATTTATGATAATATAATAATAAAGTACCTAAATTCCTACCATTTTAATGATTTTAATGTTATTATAAAACACCTCAAATCTTATCCAACATATCAATAGATTCTTATTAAAATTTGCTGAATGACATCAAATAACAAAAAAAAAAGAATAATCTATATATAAATAAATATATTATAAAATTATATAAATCTTATTAAATGAAATATAGATGAAGATGTTCTTTAAAAAGGTATATTGTCACGACCCGCCCTCGGGGTCCATGCCGTGACTACCCCAAGCCCGCCTTCCATAGGCCAGGGGCTGGCGACTAGCACCAAGGCGTAAATCCCGGTAAAAAGGGAAGGCATTGCCTTTGTAAAGTAAACAAACACCACAGAGTAAGCAAGCAGAAAGTAAACACTAAGAAAAAGCAGAGTACAACTGAAAGTGTGGAAAAGTAAATGGGCCAGTATACAAACCCAAACTGAAAGTAAAGTACAACTCGAAAGGGAAAACAACAACTGAAAAGTAAAAGCAGCTACACCGAGCTGTCCACTGGAAATCCCACCTAAAGGGTGGGTACAGATAGCTCCACTGCTCCACGGGTCCCGTCGTCCGCTCCGAGCACGTCCTGCCCAGTGGTCCACCTCCAGGTACCGTCCTGCTCTGCAAGCCTCAGCTAAGATCAACGCTGTCCGTCGTCTGCAACCAACACAACGTAGTGCGGGCATAGCCCGTGCAGGGGTGAGTATAAGCTACTCAGTAGGGACCCCGAGACCCCTGAAGGTCTCTCAAATCCACAAAGGATAAACCACGAAGAAAGGTACAATCACGAAGTAACAACCGACACTGCTTAGGTATATACCCATACATATACCTAAGTTGTCAATTTCAAATACGCTCCAACCTCCGAGCCCAAGTACAACTCAGTCCACACAGGAAAGTAAACGTATTCCACACAGGAAAGCAAAACGTATTCCACATAGGATAGCACAACACAATCCACACAGGAAAGCAACAGGATTCAGCTCACACAGGTATACTTCTTCAAAAGACGATAAAGATGATCTCTGATCCATCTAAGTCGTCGGAACCATGAAGGATCGATAGGTAACTAACCCCCGCAAAGGACCCACACAGGATCGGGCCCACATAGGACCTGTAGGCGCTGGTTCACAGAGGACCGCTGAGCGCAAAGACCCACACAGGATCAGACCCACACAGGATCAGGCCCAGACAGGACCTGTAGCATTGATCCACGTAGGATTGTTGAGTGCTATAGTCGTCGTCGTCGAATCGACACAGGATCTCTGTACTGTCGTCGTCGCAGTCACAGTAGCAGTAGCAGTAGTAGTAGCAGTCACAGTCGCAGCCAGCACTAGGGTTCCCGCACACAGCAAGCTCGTACAGGAGGGTCCGCTCCACGAGCCGAGAGGCTGATACATCAACTGTCACAAAGTCCAGAGTTGATGTATCCAAAAGTTCTGTATCGTCAACAGGAACTCAATGCAACAGACGGCGCGTCGATCGGACGCCCGGTCTGAGAGTTATTGGCATTTTCGTCCCCGGGGCCCAGTTGGTTTTTAAGGCAAAACCAACCCGACAGTACTCCACCTGCGTCCAAACCTCAGGTAGAGTATGCCAAAATATCCGTCTCACTAAGAGGAACACAACAAAGCTGACGGCACGTCAATCGGACGTACGTAGCTCAAGATATGAGCGTTTTCGCTCCGAAGGCCCGGTTGGTTTCGTGAACGAACCAACCCGGCCGAACTCAAAGTATTCCGAAACATTGAGTACGATATACCGAAACGACCGTCTCGATCCAAGGATCGTGTTTCCGCAGACGGTTAGTCAATCGGAGGTCCGTGGCTCATGTTATGGCCAAAAGACCGAATCCGTCTCGAAAACGGGAGGTCCGGGTCCGACCCGACCCGGCCCGAACCCCCCTGGGTCGGCCTGAACCGGGACGACCCGACCCAGGTCCGACCCGGCCCGGCCGGCGGCGGTCGGGTGCGGCGGCGCGGCCCGGCCGGCGGCGGCGCGGCCCGGCGCCGCTAGGGTCACGCGCGAGGGGCTAAGCCCCCGCTTCCAGCAAGAGGCGGCGCGACTTTTAGCCGCGCCTTTTGGAGAACCGGCCCCCCTCGTGGGGGCCTGCTTGAGGAGAATCGGGGGGCCGCCTTCCCCCCCTCAATTAAACCGCCCCCCCCCCAATAAATGTGGGGGCTTTTGAGAGTTGACCGAGGGAATTTAATCCCCCGGTCTCTGACCTTCCGGCCGGCCACCTGGCAGGCCGGTTTTTCTCCAACAGGACCGGCAAAGCCGGTCCCCTTCCGGTTTCTGATGCCGGCGGCCCGACGAGCCGCCGGTCTTCCCGTCTCGCCGCGGCCCGGAACCGGCCGCGGTGTTCGTCGTCCGGCGCGGTGCGACGGCACCGCGTCCCTCCGCCGCGGCCCCGCTCTGGCCGCGGCGCCTTCGATTCCCTTCGACGCGGCGCGACGGCATCGCATTCGTGATGATTCTTCCACGGCGCGACGCGACGGTGCCACGCAATATAATCGTGCGAATATCCGCATGGTGCGACGGCACCACGCCATCTTGTTTCATCCGCAAGATAAATCAACAAGAACAAAGGAGGGGGTTTGGCCGTGTTCATGCGGTCCGGCCCCCTCACGTTAAATGATTACACATATTTAAATATCCTCGCGTTAGTCATGCTAGAACCACGAACAAGAATAAATAAATAAACAATTAACAACAACCCCTACCTTGGGTATAAGCTCGAAGATCGTCAACGACCTGCAGAAGACAACGTCACGGAGGTCGGGCGTCGCGATAGTCGTTCATCAAATCCGATGACGAAGAGGTACGTCCGAAGAGATACGTCGTTGGCGAATCTTCGTATGCCGACGAAGGAAGTCCGAGGAGGACGTGGCGTTCCCTTTCGTTGACACGGAAGACGAAGAAGAGAGGAGCGGCATTCTTCGTCAAAGCTTGAGCATTCTTCGTCAATGTTTGAAGAAGAAAGAAAAGCTCTCAAACCTCTCAAGATGGCTAAACCAAACTAACCAAATAAAATAAGCTAAGAGCTTATTTTATTAACTCAACCATACCTTTTTGAATTTCAAAGGTTTGAAAAAGTTAAACAACTCAACCTAATTAATAAGCTCAGTTGTCAAAACATTTAAAGAGGGGTTAAAGGGAGTTTTGAGAGAAGTTGAAAAGTTGGGTTTGTGTGGGCCCCACCACACTTAATCTTCCCAAGGGAGGTTAAGTGGATGTGGGTCCCAACTTTAACTCCCTTTGGGAGAAGTTAACTAACATAAAAATAAAATAAAAAGTGTTCCACGTTTTTATTCAATTTCTTTATAATTCTCCCAAAAATTAACTTTCGTCCCGCAATAAACGCAACTTCGGAAAAGGTCTCCTTAAGAGAATATCGGTGTTGCGAGTTCATCGGTGTCCTCGGATTTCAATTCCGAGCACCGGATCAAAAGATAGAAATTCCCGCTCGTTCGTTCACTGAACTTACCCGAGCCAAACTTCTGAAATTGATTCCGGGCACTCCGGGCCTCGGAATCAGGTGCCGCCTGAAACCACGCTCTTGTAAAATTCCAAAGAAAATTAAGAAAAAATTTCCCTTGAAATTTACGGGTCTTTACATTACTCCCACCTCAGGGCTTTACGTCCCCATAAAGATACATCAAAAACTAGGGAAACAGATGAGGGTACTGAGCACGCATCTGAGCCTCCCGCTCCCATGTGCTTTCCTGGAGGTTCCCGTGCTTCCATCTGATGCGCACAAGAGGAATCGATCGCCCACGCAGGACCCGCTCCTGTCGATCCTCTATCTCCACCGGGACCTCCGTAAAAGTCACCCCATCGTCAACGTCAAGCTCCCCATGGTCAATGATGTGCGTCGGGTCGTGCATGTATCTCCTCAGCTGAGATACGTGGAAGACGTCGTGCACCCGGTGTAACTGAGGTGGAAGAGCCAGGCGATAAGCCACCTCGCCAACCCTGCTGAGGACCTGGAAGGGTCCGATGAAGCGCGGAGATAACTTGCCGCCTCGGCCAAATCTCCGAAAACCACGTCGAGGTGAGACCCGCAAGAAGACATGGTCGCCATCCTCGAACTCCAGTGGCCTCCGCCTCCTGTCAGCATATGACTTCTGTCGGCTCTGAGCTGTCCTCATCCGCTCCTGGATGACCTGGACCTTCTCTGTCGTGGCCTGGACCATCTCTGGTCCCACCAGTGCTGACTCCCCAGGGTCTGTCCAGCACAAAGGAAATCTAAAAGGTCGGCCGTACAACGCCTCATACGGTGCCATCCCGATGGTGGAGTGGTAGCTGTTGTTGTACGCAAACTCCACCAAGGGTAGGTGGTCCTCCAAACTACGACCAAAGTCGAGGACACATGCGCAGAGCATGTCCTCGAGAGTCTGAATGGTCCTCTCCATCTGACTATCCGTCTGAGGGTGAAAGGCTGTGCTCAGACGTAGCTGCGTCCCGAACGCCTCCTATAACCCCTTCAAAAGCCGGGAAGTAAAGCGGGCATCTCGATCGGAGACGATATATGATGACACACCGTGGAGCCGCACAATCTCCTGAACGTAGATACGTCCCAAGCTCTCCACTGAGCCCTGCTCTCTAATGGGTAAGAAGTGTGACGAATTGGGGAGTCGGTCAACAATCACCCAGATGGAGTCGTGACCTCTGGAAGTGCGTGGAAGTCCAGTCATGAAGTCCATAGATATGTCGTCCCACTTCCACTCCGGGACCTCCAAGGGCTGTACCAAGCCTGCTGGTACCTGATGCTCTGCCTTCACCTGCTGGCAGGTGAGGCATCGAGAAACTAACTCTACTACTGCCTTCTTCATGCCCGACCACCAGTTCTGTCGTCTGAGATCCTGGTACATCTTCACCACTCCCGGATGTACCACCAAAGGAGAAGTGTGAAACTCTCTCAGCACATCCTCTCGCAAAGCGACTGGTACCATGGTACGTCCTCTGCTCCAAGGGAGAAACCATCAGGTGCCTGTCCCGAGGATATCAGTACACGCCGTGTCTCACAGTCAGCGTCCTCACGCTGTGCCTATCTGACCCGCTGCAGTAGTAGAGGGGTGACTGTGAGAGACTGGAGGAAGGCTGCTCCATCTCTATCCACGAAGGATATCTGTAAAGAGGCTAGCTGCTCCGTCGCCTCCTCAAGTAGCTGAATGCCCGTCCTCCTGCTGAGGGCATCGGCTACTACGTTCCCCTTCCCAGGAGTATAGACTATCTCAAAGTCATAGTCCTGGAGGAACTGGAGCCATCGCCGCTGTCTCAGGTTCAGGTCCTTCTGCGAGAAGATATACCTGAGACTCTGATGATCGGAAAAGACTGTAAAGCGCTCGCCCATCAGATAGTGTCGCCATGTCTTCAGAGCGAAGACCACTACTGCTAACTCCAGGTCATGGGTAGCGTAGTTCTGCTCATGCGGCCTCAACTGACTTGATCCATAGGTGATCACTGCCCACTCCTGCATCAGAACACATCCGAGTCTGGTCCCTGATGCATTGCAGTAGACTACGTAACCTACTCCCTCCTCAGGCAACCTCAAGATAGGTGCGCTAGTCAATCTCTGTCTCAGCTCCTGGAAGCTCTGCTGACATCTGTCTGACCACATGAAGGGTTTCCCCTTCTTCTTCAAAGCTGTGAGTGGTTCCGAAACTCTAGAGAAGTCTGGCACGAATCTCCGATAGTAACCAGCTAGTCCCAAGAAACTCCGAACCTCAGTCACGCTCCTGGGTGGCTCCCATGCTAACACAGCCTCAATCTTCGCGGGATCCACTGCAACTCCCGCCTCAGAGATAACGTGTCCCAAGAAGTGGACCTCACATATCCAGAACTGGCACTTCGAGAGGTTACCATAAAGCTGGTGCTCTCGGAGTGTGTCTAGTATAACTCGCAAGTGATAGGCGTGCTCCTCCTCAGTCGTAGAGTAAATCAGAATGTCGTCGATGAAGACCACGACAAACCGATCGAGGTATGGCTGAAAGATCTTGTTCATGAGAGCCATGAACACTGCTGGAGCATTGGTTACACCGAAAGGCATAACCAAGAACTCATTGTGGCTATACCGACATCTGAAGGCCGTCTTCTGCACATCCTCGTCTCTGACTCTGAGCTGATGATAGCCTGACCTGAGGTCTATCTTCGAGAACCACCGTGCTCCCTTGAGCTGATCAAAGAGGTCATTAATCCTCAGTAGCGGATACTTGTTCCTCATTGTCACCTGGTTCAGGCGACGATAGTCAACACAAAGCCGCCGGCTCCCGTACGCCTTCTTGGCGAACAATATCGGGAAATCCCAGGGTGAAACACTGGGTCGGATGAACCCCTTGCCCTGCAAGTCCTCCAACTGCACCCGTAGCTCTCGAAGCTCTGCGGGGGCCATCTGATATGCTGGAGTGGATATCGGGGCTGTCTCGGGGTACAAGTCAATATAAAAGTCTACCTCTCTGCGAGGAGGTAGCCCTGGAACGTCGTCGGGAAAAACGTCCGCAAACTGATCCACCACTGCAGGAAAACCAGGACTCCGCACGTCAACTGCTCCAAGGATGAGGCTAGCCAACTGATGAGTGATGGGTTGTCCTCTCCTCCGCGGAAATCCATCCTGTGCTGCAAAGGCTCCCTTCTCGCCGGTGAAGGTGAACCTGCTCTCGTCGGTGCGTACACATCGCACCTTGCGCCTAAAACAGTCAATCTGTGCATGGACCGTAGATAGCCAATCCATGCCCAAGATGACGTCAAGGCCTCGACGCTGCTACAAGAAGATCCCAGCCGAAGCTCTCACCTCCTAGAGTAAGCTCACACTGCCGACACCAGTGTGTAATCGTCGAGTCTGCTCCCGTAGGAGTCTCTAGCCGTAAGGATCGAGCCAACGACTCTGTCGGAATTTTCGAGCTCCGAACAAGGGTAGCGGCTATGAAAGAGTGACTCGCTCCTTTGTCTATAAGTACTGAAGCAAGGGTGGAATAGACATAGATAGTACCTCGAATCATCTCGGGTGCGCCGTGGTCGTAGGCCTCTACTGCCTGGAGCTGTGCCTGTCTCTGCCCGCCAGCTCCCTGTGGTCGGGGTGGACCTCCTGGTGGTGGTGGTGGCAGGGCCTCAAAGCGTCGCGCACCACCGGCTGCTCGTCCAGCTCCTCGGCCTCGTCCGCCTCCTCCCTGCGGACCGCCACGGTCGACCCTCTGCATCTGCCTCAGTGGTCCATCAACCGACTACTGCTCCTCAGCACGGCGGGTCGGGCAGTCACGAGCCATGTGGCCCTGCCCGCCGCACGAGTAGCACTGTCTGCCTCTCGAAAGATTGGCTCCGTGCTGTGTGCCCCGCACTGCTGAACCAGTGCCCTGAGGTCGTCTGCCCGAAGGTCTGGTCTGTCTGGACCCCTGAGTCATCCGTCGACTGCCTACTGCAGATGACTCTGCCACGTGCCTCCCTGCGGTGGGTCGCTGCGCTGGTGTAGACTCAGCAAGGAAGCGCTCGATCAGGAGGGCCCGCTCCAGTACCACTGTCTGAGTCGGTATGCTGAGGGAGATCAGTGATGCCCTGATTTCGTGTCTCAAACCTTGCTCGAAGGTCCGGTCCCGGAAGAATGGGTCCCGTACCATGTCGGTCGAGTAGCGCGAGAGATCAGTAAATCTCGCCGAGTACTGAGCGACCGTCATGCTGCCCTGCCGCAGCTGAAGAAGCTCTTGGATACGCACCGCATGAAGGGTGGCTGGGACGAACTCTGAGCGGAAGAGGCTCTCAAAGTCCGTCCAAACTAGAGATGCCTCATCGTGCACCTGGAGCATCAAGCTCTACCATCGTCCTGTTGCTGCGTGTAGTAGGCTCGCAGCGAGGATCACCATGAGGTCTGCTGGTGTCCTCACTAGCCTAAACACACGTACCACTGCCTCCAGCCAGTCCTCGGCTGCCTGGGGATCCGTCTCCCCGTGAAACCTGGGTGGTCGTTGGCGCTGAAACTCATGCAGTGCGCTGAGACGACGTGCATCGTCAGCGGCTGGTGCTGGAAGTATCGGTGGCTCGACGGGTAGAGCTACCACTGGTGCCACTGCTGACAAAGGGCCCTGCACCGAGGCCTCGTCGCTCGGTGGGCTGTCGTCACACTCGACTCTCGGAACCCTAGCTGGCTGCCGTCATGAGGCCATCCTGAAAAGGAAACAGGTGCGCCACGGTCAGAATAGTATACCTGGTGAGCTGATATAAGTAATCACAAAGAAAACTTTGAAACACACACGCAATCAATGTTTTCGTGCATTAAGTCGGAAATCAGAAGTCAGGGTCCTGGTGTACGGATACGTCGGCCGCCGCACCAACACTGGACTCCCTGGACTGATAACCACACTCAATACGCTAAACATTATTGCTTCACATAGAAAAGATAAGAGCTCGCGGTAGAACCGAACTCCTCTGATACCAATTTGTCACGACCCGCCCTCGGGGTCCGTGCCGTGACTACCCGAAGCCCGCCTTCCATAGGCCAGGGGCTGGCGGCTAGTACCAAGGCATAAATCCCGGTAAAAAGGGAAGGCATTGCCTTTGTAAAGTAAACAAACACCACAGAGTAAGCAAGCGGAAAGTAAACACTAAGCAAAAGCAGAGTACAACTGAAAGTGCGGAAAAGTAAATGGGCCAGTATACAAACCCAAACTGAAAGTAAAGTACAACTCGAAAGGGAAAACAGCAACTGAAAAGTAAAAGCCGCTACACTGAGCTGTCCACTGGAAATCCCACCTGAAGGGTGGGTACAGATAGCTCCACTGGTCCACGGGTCCCGCCATCCACTCCGAGCACGTCCTGCCCAGTGGTCCACCTCCTAGAACCGTCCTACTCTGCAAGCCTCAGCTAAGATCAACGCTGTCCGTCGTCTGCAACCAACACAACGTAGTGCGGGCAAAGCCCGTGTAGGGGTGAGTATAAGCTACTCAGTAGGGACCCCGAGACCCCTGAAGGTCTCTCAAATCCACAAAGGATAAACCACGAAGAAAGGTACAATCACGAAGTAACAACCGACACTGCTTAGGTATATGCCCATACATATACCTAAGTCATCAATTTCAAATACGCTCCAACCTCCGAGCCCAAGTACAACTCAGTCCACACATGAAAGTAAACGTATTCCACATAGGAAAGCAAAACGTAATCCACACAGGATAGCACAACACAATCCACACAAGAAAGCAACAGGATTCAGCTCACACAAGTATACTTCTTCGAAAGACGATAAAGATGATCTCAGATCCATCTAAGTCGTCGGACCCACGAAAGATCGATAGGTAACTAACCCCCGCAAAGGACCCACACAGGATCAGGCCCACATAGGACCTGTAGGCGTTGGTTCACATAGGACCGCTGAGCGCAAAGACCCACACAGGATCGGACCCACACAGGATCGGGCCCACACAGGACCTGTAGCACTGATCCACGTAGGATCGCTGAGTGTTGTAGTCATCTTCGTCGAATCCACACAGGATCTCTGTACTGTCATCGTCGCAGTCACAGTAGCAGTAGCAGTAGTAGTAGCAGTCACAGTCGCAACCAGCACTAGGGTTCCCGCACACAGCAAGCTCGTACAGGAGGGTCCGCTCCACGAGCCGAGAGGCTGATACATCAACTATCACAAAGTCTAGAGTTGATGTATCCAAAAGTTCTGTATCGTCAACAGGAACTCAACGCAACAGACGGCGCGTCGATCGGATGCCCGGTCTGAGAGTTATTGGCATTTTCGTCCCCGGGGCCCGGTTGGTTTTTAAGGCAAAACCAACCCGACCGTACTCCACCCGCGTCCAAACCTCGGGCAGAGTATGCCAAAATATCCGTCTCACTAAGAGGAACACAACAAAGCTGACGGCACGTCAATCGGACGTCCGTAGCTCAAGATATGAGCGTTTCCGCTCTGAAGGCCCGGTTGGTTTCGTGAACGAACCAACCCGGCCGAACGCAAAGTATTCCGAAACTTTGCGTGCGATATACAGAAACGACCGTCTCGATCCAAGGATCGTGTTGCCGCAGACTTTTCGTCAATCGGTGGTCCGTGGCTCATGTTATGGCCAAATGACCGAATCCGTCTCGAAAACGGGAGGTCCGGGTCCGGGCCGACCCGGCCCGGCCGGCGGCGGTCCGGCGCGGCGGCGCGGACCGGCGCGGCGGCGTGGCCCGGCCGGCGGCGGCATGACCTGGCGCCGCTAGGGTCATGCGCGGGGGGCTAAGCCCCCGCTTCCAGCAAGAGGCGGCGCGGCTTTTAGCCGCGCCATTTGGAGAACTGGCCCCCCTCGTGGGGCCCTGCTTGAGGAGAACCGGGGGGCCGCCTGCCCCCCCTCAATTAAACCGCCCCCCCCCCCCCCCCCAATAAATGGGGCGGGCTTTTGAGAGTTGACAGGGGGAATTTAATCCCCCGGTCTTTGACCTTCCGGCCGGCCACCTGGTCGGCCGGTTTTTCTCCAACGGGACTGGCAAAGCCGGTCCCCTTCCGGTTTCCGACGCCGGCGGCTCGGCGAGCTGCCGGTCTTCCCGTCTCGCCGCGGCCCGGAACCGGCCGCGGTGTTCGTCGTCCGGCGCGGTGAGACGGCACCGCGCCCCTCCGCCGCGGCCCCGCTCCGGCCACGGCGCCTTCGATTCCCTTCGACGCGGCGCGACGATGTCGCGTTCGTGATGATTCTTCCACGGTGCGACGCGACTGCGCCACGCAATATAATCGTGCGAATATTTGCGTGGTGCGACGGCACCACGCCATCTTGTTTCATCCGCAAGATAAATCAACAAGAACAAAGGAGGGGGTTCAGCTGTGTTCATGCGGTCCAACCCCCTCACGTTAAATGATAACATATATTTAAATATCCTCACGTTAGTCATGCCAGAACCACGAACAAGAATAAATAAATAAACAATTAACAACAACCCCTACCTTGGGTATAAGCTCGAAGATCGTGAACGACCTGCAGAAGACAACGTCGCGGAGGTCGGGCGTCGCGATAGTCTTTCGTCAAATCCGATGACGAAGAGGTACGTCCGAGGAGGTACGCCGTTGGCGAATCATCATATGCCGACGAAGGAAGTCCGAGGAGGAAGCTGCGTTCCCTTTCGTTGACACGGAAGATGAAGAAGAGAGGAGCAGCGTTCTTCGTCAAAGCTTGAGCGTTCTTCGTCAAAGTTTGAAGAAGAAAGAAAAGATCTCAAACCTCTCAAGATTGCTAAACAAATCTAACCAAATAAAATAAGCTAAGAGCTAATTTTATTAACTCAACCATACCTTTTTGAATTTCAAAGGTTTGAAAAAGTTAAACAACTCAACCTAATTAATAAGCTAAGTTGTCAAAACATTTAAAGAGGGTTTAAAGGGAGTTTTGAGAGAAGTTGAAAAGTTGGGTTTCGTGTGGGCCCCACCACACTTAATCCTCCCAAGGGAGGTTAAGTGGATGTGGGTCCCACCTTTAACTCCCTTTGGGAGAAGTTAACAAACATAAAAATAAAATAAAATGTGTTCCACATTTTTATTCAATTTTTTTATAATTCTCCCAAAAATTAACTTTCGTCCCGCAATAAACGCAACTTCGGAAAAGGTCTCCTTAAGTGAATATCGGCATTGCGAGTTCATCGGTGTCCTCGGATTTCAATTCTGAGCACCGGATCAAAAGTTAGAAATTCCCGCTCGTTCGTTCACTGAACGTACCCGAGCCAAACATCGGAAATTGATTTCGGGCACTCCGGGCCTCGGAATCAAGTGCCGTCTGAAACCGCACTCTTGTAAAATTCCAAAGAAAATTAAGAAAAAATTTCCCTTGAATTTTACGGGTCTTTTATATATATAATGAAATAAATATTATTCTTTCGGATGTTTTTATATGGACCCATCCATAAAAATTACATAATATAGTGTTTTAGATATGATTTTACTTTCTCTCACTTTTATTATTTTTTAGGTTTAGGGTTTTATAGAATAATTTTAACAATCATAAATTAAAAAACCATAAAATAAAAAGTTCCCACTTCTAATCAATATCTATTTTTTCCACAATAGAAACATTATATATTTCATGACAATTCTTCAATAATTTCAATATAAATTCATCCTTTCCATTATCCATCATGTTAAAAACATTTAAAAACATGGGAAGAGTCCTAAAATCTTTGAACATGATATAAGATAAAGGAAACTATTAGTCTAGTGAAAACACAAAATATCATGTAACGTTTACCATTATCTTAAAATTATTAAGATAATATGAAATAAAAAAATTTATAGAGAGTGACAGACACACGTCAATATCATAGAAATTCTCTAGAACCTAAAGAATGAAATTAAAAAATCTTTCGGTGACATAGAGAATCATATAAAAAAACCCCTTCAAATCCATTTTAATTAGAATAACCATACAACCAATGTCCATAATTTTCAATACCCAATGCATTGGGGAGCTATCAAGGTAAACCTATCACTTAAGATATTATGACCTTACCTATATATTATCAAGGAATCCCCGTGTTTTGCTACAATAGACATACTAGGCATTATCTTGGCCACCACATGTTTAGTTGTAATGGGCTTACCCAACGTTATCTAGTTTTCCCTATGTTAAGATGTAGGATAATTAACTAGTGTCATATGGGCCATCCCATTTTTCATGTATAATTTTGAAGTGTGAAAATGAATAAAAAATGGTTTTCTTCAATTTTTCATCATAAAAAATTTCCAAATCTCTTTACATCTCACAAGATAATCACTTTTTTATTTCAAAATACCATTTTCATTTAAAAACTCATTTTTGATACAATAATTCCATTTTAATTTAAAAACCAATTTAAACACCATAATAAAAAAAATAAAAGGGTTTTTCTTCAATAATACATGATTTATTTTAAAGGAATCTTAAAATAAAATAGCATTCATAGCGGTGAAAATTTCAATGATTTTGTGTATGTTAAGAATAAGTCATTACTTTTATCATTTGTGAAAACATTCGACACCAGACTTGTAAAAATATTCCATTTGAAAAACATTGAAATAATGTAAAAGATACAAAAATATTATTTTATAAATACCATACATCCATATAAATACATTCATAAAACAAATTAAATTCTTTGACATGGAAAACGAGAGAGGTCGAATAAAAGAATTTAAAAGGACTTTTTTTTAAATAAAAGTGCCTTATTACATTGGAAATATTTGAATTATTATACTCATGAAAGGATATCATTAAAAAAACTTAAATACCATGAAAATATATAAATTAATGTTATTTCATGTCAACGGGACTTCAACACACCTCATGATATATAATATGCATATAATAAGAAAATATGCCTCAATAAAATAAGATTAAGAAAAAGTCTCTCACCATGAGTCCAACATGACAGTTGTGTATTTATATTCCTAAATAATATATATGATCAATAGTTAATTTCTATAGAACCTTTTTCAAGTCTAATATTATTATTATTTCATTTATTAACATTTTGAATACAATTACTGGATTAATTAAATTTAAGATGGTTTTTATAACCATATTTGGTTTACATGTCAAAAAAATAAATTCGGTAGGTTGACTATAGGAATAGGGTTAAATATTTTATCATATCCATAAATAATAATAATGAAATAATAATTGAATTTATACATCAATTATTCTTTTAAAACCAATCATGGAGTATGGTTATGAAAAATGAAATAAAATTATGATCATCGAGATCATAAGTCATACATAGACATGAGAAACATTTCCATTTTTCAATGATCATTATGGAATGAACATATATAATAATTTATCTTAAAATAAAGGTCAATATCTCATAAATGAAATTATATTTAATTTTTTATACTTATATATATCAATATCTTGATGTAAATGGAATCACATCACTTCGAAGAGGTAGTAGCCCACACGTCCTCGAACGACATTATACAATTCTCAGTATATGAAAAGGTAAGAATAAAATTATATATTATATTTAAAAATTATATAATTATTTCATTAATATAATAATTATGTCATTTATTCTATATATATTCATTATATTTACCCTGATTTCATTCCACATAAAACGTCAGTGAAAAATGCTTCACATTGCTTTATGAGGTGGTAGTCCATTGTACACTTGAGTAATGTTATCATATCAATTATGGTATGAATTATTAAAAGGATTTATATGATATAATGGATAAATAAGTATAAATATGATATAAATATCCTAAATATCAAAAATAAATAAAATTTTCATCATTATTTCTAAACATTAGAGGTTGTTATCGAAGAACTAACAACATCATTTTGAGAGGTGGTCATCTTCCTTACACAAGAATGATGATTTTGTAACCTATTTGATTGAAATGTTTGTGGATATAGGTTATAACATTATCATAAAAAAATTATAATGTTTAGGATACTGATACTGATTTTATTATATAATCATGTAAAATATTAATTTAAGGGGGAGGATTTGGAAATTATAAAATGTTGATGAACATTACCTTTTCATTTTAATTACTTTTTGTTTGAACTAAAAGAACTAAATAGTTTAATTTTATACCAAAGGATTCTAGGATGGTAATAGGGGAGTTATGAAGTTATTTTTATGTTATAGTAGAGAAAACCTTCCTTATTGGTGTGAATGTAGTAGAAAAGGGAAGGCATTTTATAAGGGAGGTGGGTGGAATACTTACCAATTTTTAAGGAGTGAATTTTGGCAATGTTTTTTCCTTGAAATATGGGTATGATAAAGAAATATTCAAGACACTAGAAGATATATGGTCCAAAGAGGTACATAAATTGTGTTCTTTTCATGTTTATGTGCTATTTGGACCTTTATGAATAAATGTTTGTCACTTGGTAATTCTTATTTTTTTCTTAATCATTGCAATTAATAGTGACTATTTTCATTAATCAGTTTACTAAAAAAGTTTATTTATCCTTTTTAAAAAATTTCAATTATACTACTTCGGAATATGGATTATATTTTTTTAAATTCAATTTAAATATCTAGAAAAATTAAATCTAACATTAATCTCACAGTTGCTGCAAGATTACATGTTTTTACGAAGAGTATTTTTTTTTAAAAATGATTCTATATTAATACAGTTTTTAAAAAACCTGAATTTAAACCCAAATGTTTTATAAGTTAAAAATAAATGTGATATAGGGGAATAATTATTCATATTAATGTTTTCATATTCATATTTATTATATTATCATTCCCTATTTATTTTTTGTATTTAGTTAAAAAAAGATCATGAGAATTAAATTTAGAAATGTACGTATCTAGAAACAAAATTTTATTATAATAAAAAAAAGATAATTCTTAAATAGATAATAATATTATTATATTCACTTTTTTAATGCAAAGGATTGTTTTCTATTATTACCTATGGAAATGTGGTTGATATCTTAATAAAAATTAAATATTCATACTCTAGCTATTTTCATTATAGATAGATCTATTTCTATAATCTTTGGGAATATTAATTTTTTTAGGATTGTTTGAAACGTATAATTATAGTTCTTTATTAGTTTTTATTTATTGTTTTGGAAACAGATATTAAATAGTATTAATAACATTGAAATATAATTTTATAAAAATGTTATATTTCTGTGATAACTATTAGAGAACATTAGATTGAGGTATTAAATCTCATACATTTAATAAATTCATGATGTTGAGGTAATAATGGGATTATTTATTTTGAGAATAATTAGTTATATACTATTTATAGACCAATTATTTATTATTGATAAAAATTTAAAAGTGGTCTATGATATGTTTTTCACTTTTACCACTTTTTTATGATTATGATATATATTGACAAGTGTATAAATTTATGATCTAGTGGATAATGATAAGAGTTAATTTGTTTTATTATTATATGATTCATATTATGTTCAATGTCTTTTATATTCATATGGTTTAAAGAAAAATATATTATGTAGAATATATGATTAGGATATATAAAAATTAGAAAACATCATTGTATGAGTTATTAATGGAATTTTTGGAATGTTAGGTAAGTTGGTATAGCCTAAGTGAGAAAATAATATGTCATATTAAGAGTAATATAAAAAATGATGAAAATGTTTACAATAACATCACCTACATAATTAGTGTTTAATAAATAAAATTTTTAAAACAAAATTTATTTTAGGGTGGTAAAATGTAACAAACTGAGATTTTGGACCCTCTAAATTTATGTTATCTAAAATACAATGGGTCAAAAAAAGACCAAATTAATGAAAAAATGAACTAAAATAATATGATATATTATAATTACCTGAATAATATAATCATCTATATATAAAAATAAAATAATAACCTAAAATAATAATATATTTTTATTTTACATTAGTTAAAATGTAAAAAGGGGTTCCTTTTGGAGTACCTTATAAAAAACGGTATTATATTTTTCCTTGATGAATTAAATTTATCACGGTTAAAAGGTTATTATAATGTTTAATATTAATAATTATAAAAATATACTTAAATATTAAATTATTTATAAATTTTTATTAAATAATATAAAATAGACATGATGTTAAAAAATGTCTTGTTTAAATAAATCCATGAGATCTTAATGTATATTTTCATTAAAAAGATAAATTTATAAAGTTTGGAATTTTAATTCAAAAAAAGTAACTAACTTTTTTTAAACATTTCAAAATTATCTTAGGATAAGTTTCAAATTTTTTCTAAATTAATTTATTTTTTAGTATAATGGTGATGAAAAACCGATTGAGTTAATACCTTTATTTTTTTTGAAAATATCATAACACAAGTGTGACATAAGTGATTTTAATACATTTTTTTATTCTATTATAACAAAAATATTATTTTTAAGAATAAAATTATTATTATTAACATTAATTATTATTATATTTATAATAGTGAATGTGTGTTTTTCAATTAATTATATTATTAATTTTGTGTAGATCTTATCTAATAAATTATAATGATCTATTTTCTATAATTATTTTTATATTAATTTTGAAAATTTATAAAAATATATTATCACTTGTTTAATTGGAAATCAATTCCATATAAGATTAAGAATACTTTATATTGAAATAAAATTTATCCCTACAAAACAATTTCTCAATACATAAAATGTTTTTATTTAAAAGATAATTTTATCATATATATATATATATTTATAATATATGGGGCCTATATTTAGATTAAACAAAACCAAATTTATTAATAGGGGATATCTTTTTTTAATGAAATCATAAATTACATGGGTGAAAACTAGTAACCACTGTAAAAGAGTAAAAGGTAATATATATGAATAAATGAATTGAAACATAGTTAAATCATGTTTGAAATGGATTTTTATAGGATTTAATTACTTCATATCATCTTGAAATCAATTATTTCTGACTTTTAGACCCACTAACCCATGTATAGATTACTTATTTTGTTGAAAAATAATAGGTGTTCAAAAAAAAGAGCCATTTTCATTATCTATAAAAGGGGACCACTAACAGCATATCAAATTTAAACATATCCATTAAAATGTAATTTAATCTTATAAATATTTCTGTCTTCTATAATTTTTTTAAATACATAAATTCTTTTTCACTATAACCATGTTTATAACCTTTATTTCCAAGGATACATTCAATAGAAAAATCAAGGTCCCAAGTGTGAAAAACAAAATCCTAATCATTTACATATTAATCATTCCCTTCCTTACATACTCTGTCCATTTTAATATAATGATCTCAGTATCATTATTATACTGAATTTTTGTTTTATTAATGTGACAACAATTAATAAATCCTTTTATCCACTTATAATGAAGATGTAACATCGATCATGCGTATATATTAGCTAAAACCTCCATGAGATTATGTATTTAATTTTTAATCACTGCCAAAAAAATATTCTTTGAGAAATGTATTTAAGGTAAAAAATGAGATTTATTAAAATATTAATATTATATTAATCTTTTTTTGGAAATTCTATGAGTGATATAAATGATAAACGGATGTAATACATATAAACTCCTAAAATGAGCATATAATAGTATACTTCCTAATCTATGTTCATTTATAAAAACCTATAACACTATATAATATTTATGATAATATAATAATAAAGGACATAAATTCATATAGTTTTAATGATTTTAATGTTATTATACAACACCTTTAATATTATCCAACATATGAAAAGAGTATTATTGAAATTGGATGAACCACATCAAATAACAAAAAAAGAATAATCTATATATAAATAAATATATTATAAAATTATATGGACCTTATTAAATGAAATATATATGAAGATGTTCATTAAGAAAGTATATAATAATCTAAATTTGATTATTTAGGATGTTTTTATATGGTCCCATCCATAAACCATACATAATCTTGTGTTTTAGTTAGGATTTTACTTTCTCTTATTTTGATGATCTTTTTAGGTTTAGTGTTTCATAGAGTAAGTCTAAAAATCAAGACTACAAAACCATAAAATAAAAAGTTCCCAATTCTGATCAATATTTATTTTGTCTACCATAAAAAAATTATATATTTCATGAAAACTCTTCATTAATTTCAATATGATTTCATACTTTCCCTCACCCATCATGTGAAAAACATTTTAAAACATTTGATGAATACGAAAATCGCTGCATGTGATATAAGATAAATGAATATATTATTATATTAAAAACATAAAATATCATGTAACATTTACCATTATCTTAAAAATTTTAAGATAATATGAAATAAAAAAATTTATCGAGATTGACAAGCACACATATTTATCATAGGAATTCTCTAGAACCTAAATAATGAAACTGAAACATTATTCGGTTACATAGAAAATCATTTAAAAAATCCCCTTCAAATCCATTTTAATTGGAATAACCATACAACCAATATCCAAAAAAATTTATTACCCAATGCATTGGGGAAATATCTAGGTAAACCCATCTCTTAAGCAATTACAACCTTACCTTATGTTATCAAAGAATCCCCATATTATACTACAAAATAAATACTAGGCATTATCTCGGCCACCACATGTTTAGTTGTAATGGGCGTACCCATCGTTATCTAGTTTTCCCTATGTTAAGATATAAGAAGCTTACCGGGTTTTATATGGGCTATCCCATTTCTAGTGTATAATTATAAAGTGCAAAAATGAATAAAAAGTTTATTTATTTTTTCAATTTTTCATCAATATTTTTTTTCAAAATACTTTTCATCTCACAAGAAATTCACTTTTTGATTTCAAAATACCATTTTCCTTTAAAGACACATTTTTGACACAATAATTCCATTTTCTTTTAAAAACCAATTTAAATACCAGAATAAAAAAATAAATAAAATGGTTATTCTTCAATAAAACACGAATTATTATAAAGAAATCTTAAAATAAAATAGCATTCATAGCGGTGAAAATTTCATTGTTTTTGTGTATATTAAAAATATAACATTGCTTTTTTCATTTGTAAAAACATTCCATACCAGACAGCTAAAAAGATTCCATTTGAAAAACATTTAAATAATGTTAAAGATTCAAAAAATATTAATTTATCAATTCCATACATCCATATAAATACATTTATAAAATACATTAAATTCATAGACCTGGAAAACAAGAGAGGTCGAATGAAAGAATTTAAAGGAACTTTTTTTTAAAGAAAAAGTTCCTTATTATATTGGAAATATTTTAATCATAATACCCATAAAATGATAAAATCAACAAACCTTAAATACCCTTAAAATATTGAAATTCAAGATATTTCATGTCAAAGGGACTACTGTACACCTCGTGATATATAATATTTGTATAACAAACAAATATGCCTCAATGAAAGAAGATTAAGAAAAATTCCATTACCTTGAGTCTAACTTGACACTTTTGTATTTATATTCCTAAATAATATATGGTAATTATTTAATTTCTAGAGTACCTTTTTCTTTTCTATTATTATTATTTCCTCTATTATCTTGTTATATACAATTACTTAATCAATTAAATTTAATATGGGTTTTATAACCATATTTTGTTTACATGTCAAAAAATGAATTTGGTAAGTCAACTATAGTAATAGGGGACAATATTTATTCATATGTAAAAATAATAATAATGAAATAATAATTGAATTTATACATCAATTATTATTTTAAATCCAATCATGGAGTATGGTTATGAAAAATGAAATAGAATTACGATCATCGAGATGGTAGGTCATACATAGACATGAGTAACATTTCCATTTCTCAATGATCATTATAGAATCAACATATATAATATTTTATCTTAAAATAATTATCAATATCTCATAAATAAAATTATATTAAACTTTTTATACTTATATATATCATTATTTTGATGTAAATGGAATCACATCACTTCGAGGAGGTAGTAGCCCACACGTCCTCGAGCGACTTTATCAAATTTTCAGTATATGAAAAGGTAAGAATAATATTATATTTTATATTTAAAAATATATATAGTTATTTCATTAATATAATAATGATTTCATTTATTCCATATATACTCATTATATTTACCCTTATTTCCTTCCACGTAAAACGTTACTGAGAAATGCTTCACATTGCTTTGTGAGGTGGTAGTCCATTGTATACTTGAGTAATGTTATCGTATCAATTATGGTATGAAATATTAAAATAATTTATATGATATAATTGATTAAGAGGTATAAATATGATATAAATCGCTTAAATATGAAAAATAAATATAATTTTCATCATTATTCATAAACATTAGAGGTTATTATTGAAGAACTAACAACATTATTTTGAGAGGTGATATTCTACCATACACAGGAATGGTGGTTTTGTAACCCATTTGATGGAAATGTTTGTGGATATGGTTATAAATTTATCACAGAAAAAAATTATAATATTTAGGAATCTGGTACTGAATTTATTATAAAATCATATATAATATTAATTTAAGGGGTGGATTTGGAAATAATAAAATTTTGATGAATATTACATATTCATTTTAACTAATTTTGGTTTGAACTAACAGACTTACATAGTATGATTTTAGACCACAGGATTATATGATGATAATAGAGGAGTTTTGAAGTTATTTTTAGATCATAGTAGGGAAAACCTTCTTTATTTGTGTGAATATAGTAGAATAGGGATGGTATTTTATAAGGGATGTGGGTGGATTACTTGTCAATTTTGGAAAGTGTGGATTCTAACAAAGTTTTTTCCCTAACATATGGGTATGATAATGAAACAAACAAGATAATAGAGGATATATGGTCAAAAGAGGTACAAAAAATTTGTTATTGTCATGTTTATAGGAAATTTGGACCTTTAACAATAAATTTTCCTCACTTGGTAATTCCCATTTATATCTTAATCATTGCAATTAATAATATCTATTTTTATTAATCACTTTACTAAAAAAATTATTTATCCTTATTAAAAAAATATAAATTATTTTGCTTCATAATATGGATTATATTTTTATAAATTCAATTCACATATGTGTAAAAATAAATCTAATATTAATCTCATAGCTGCTGCAAGATTACAAGTTTTTAAGAAGAGTTTTTTTTCAGAAAAAATGATTCTATATTAATACAGTTTTTAGAAAACCTAACTTTAAACCCAAATGTATAATATGTTACAAATAAAAGTTATATAGGGGAATAATTATTCATATTAATGTTTATATATTCATATTTATGATATTACCAATGCCTTTTTATTTTTGTTATTTAGTCAAAACAAGATCATGAAAATGAAATTGTGAAATGTACGTATAAAGAAACCACATTTTTTAACCAAATAAGGGGAGAATTCTTAAATATTTAATAATAATATTATTATTTTCATATTATTAATGAAAAATATTGTTTCCTATTATTACCTAAGGCAATGTGGTTGATATCTTAATAAAAATTAAATATTTATACTCCTAGCTATTTTAATTATAGATAGATCTTTATCGATAAAATTTGATAATAATAATTCTTTTTAGGATTATGCGAAACATATAATTATAGTTCTTCATTGTTTTTTTATTAGTGTTTTGGAATCATTTATTAAATGGTATTAATAACATTGAAATATTATTTTTCAAAAAGGTTATATTTTTGTGATAACTATTGGAGAACATGAGATTGAGGTATGAAATTTCATACATTTAATAAATTCATGATGACGAGGTGATAATGGGATTATTTATTTTGATAATAATTAATTATATACTATTCAGAGGCAAATAATATATTTTTGATAAAAATTTAAATGTGGTCCATGATATGTTTTTCAATTTTATCACATTTTTAGGATTATGATATATATTGACTAGTGTATCAATTTATGATATAGTGGATGATGACATGAGTTAATTTGTTTTATTTTTTTATGATTTAAATGTTTTTCAATGTCTTTTATATTCATATCATTTTAGAAAAAATATATTATGAAGAATATATGATTATGGTATATAAAAATTACGAAACATCACTGTATGAGTGATTTATATCATTTGAAGAATGTTAGGTGAGTTGGTATAGCCTAAGTGAGAAAAGAATATGTCATATTAAGAGTAATACCCAAAATGATGAAAATGTAAACAATAATATCACCTATATAATTAGTGTTTAATAAATAAAATTGTTAAAAGAAAATTTATTTTAAGGTGGTAAAATATAATAACCAGTTATTTTGGATCCTCTAAATTAATGTTATCAAAAATACCATGGGTCAAAAAAACCAAAAAAATGAAAAAATGAAAAAAAATATAAAATATTATAATTACATGAATAATATAATCATCTATAGAAAAAAATTAAATAATAACAAAAAATAATTAGATATTTTTATTTTACATTGGTTAAAATGTAAAAAATGAGGCCTTTTGAAGAATCATATAAAAAGGGTATTATATTTTACTTTGATGAATTAAATTTATCACGTTTATAAGTTTATTATAATTTTTAATATTTATATTTATAAACGTATATTTAAATATTAAATTATTTATAAATTTATATGAAATAATATAAAACACAGTTGATGTTTAAAAATATATTTTTTACGCTAATCTGTTTACTCTTTATGTATTATATTTTCATTCAAATGTTAAATTCATAATGTTTATAATTTTAATTTAAAAAAATTGACTAACTTTTTGTATTATACATTTCTAAATTATCATAGGATACACTTCAAATTTTTTCTAAAATAATTTTTTTTAGTGTAATGGTGATGAAATAACGATTAAGTTAAAACCATTTTTTTTTTGAAAATTTCATAACACAAGAGTGACATAAATGATTTTAATACATTTTTATATTAAATATTACATTTAATAAATCATTTATAAATGGTATGTTTAATTTCTAAAACCATTTTAAAATGATTTTGAATCTTCAGTAATATTTTAATATTAAATACTGGTTTTATACGCGAATATTAAAAATTATTTTTCATCACTTGTATAAATTAAATATCACATAATTTATTTCATATTTTATATCAATTTACTTTTATACTGTTATAACTAGAATATTATTTTATGCATAAAATTATTATTATTAAGATTAATGATAATTATAATTATACTAGTGAATGTGTGTTTTTCAATTAATTATATTATTAATGTTGTGAATATTTTATGTAATAAATTATAATTATATATTTTATATAATTATTTTTATATTAATTTTGAAAATATATAAAAATATATTATCACTTGTTTATTTAGAATTCAATTCAATATAAGATTAACAATACTTAATATTGAATTAAACATTTTCCCTTCAAAATAATTTCTCTATACATAAAATGTGTTAATTTAAAAGTTAATTTTATCTTACATATATATATTTATAATATGTAGGCCTATATTTAGATTCAAAAAAACCAAATTTAGTAAGAGGGGATATCTTCTATTTTAATGAAATCATAAATTACATGGGTGGAAACTTGTAACCATTTAAAAAAAGGAAAATATAAAATATACAAATAAATGACATGAAAGATATTTAAATCATGTTTGAAATGAATTTTTATAATATTTAATTACATCATATCATCTTGGAATTAATTACTTCTGACTTTTAAACCCACTAACCCATGTATTGATTAATTCTTTTTATAAAAAATAATAGGTGTTCAAAAAAGACCCCTTTTCATTATCTATAAAAGGGGACCACTTACATCCTATCAAATTTACACATACAAATTAAAATTTAATTTAATCTTATAAACATTTCTATCTTCTATAATTTTCTTTAAATGCTTAATTTCTTTTTCACTATAACCATGTTTATGACCTTTATTTCAAAGGATACTTTCAATAGAAAGATCATAGTCCCAAGTGAGAAAATCATACTACTAATCATTTAAATATTAATCATTCCCTTCCCAACCTACTTTTTGTATTTTAATATAATGATCTCAGTATCATTATTATACTGATGTTTTATTTTATTAATGTGACAACAATTAATAAATCCTTTCCATCCACTTATAATGAAAATATAATAACGATCAAGCGTATATATGGACTAAAACCTCCCTGAGATGATGTATTTAATTTTTAATCACCGCCTAACATAGATTCCTTTAGAAATGAATTTAAGGTAAAAAATAAGATTTATTAAAATATTAATATTATATTAATATAGTTTTGGAAATTTTATGAGGGATATTAATGATAAACGGTTGTAATACATATAAAAACCTAAAATTAACATATCATAGTATACTTCATAATATATGTTCATTTTATAAAAACATGTAACACTATATAATATTTATGATAATATAATAATATTGGACAAAAATTTATACAGTTTTAATGATTTTGATGTTATTATACAACACCTTTAATCTTATCAAACATATCAAAAAAGTTTTAATAAAATTGGCTGAACCACATCAAATAACCAAAAAAGAAATAATCTATATATAAATAAATATATTATAAAATCATATGGACCATATTAATTGAAATATAGATGAATATGTTCATTAAAAAGGTATATAATAAACTAAATTTTATTATTTATGATGTTTTTTCTATAGACCCATCCTTAAACATTGTATAATCTTATGTTTTAGTTATGATTTTACATTTTCTCACTTTTAAGTTCATTTTTGGTTTAGTGTTTTATAGAATAAGTCTAACAATAATAGATTAGAAAATAATAAAATAAAAAGTTCCCTCCTCTAATACATATCTATTTTCCACCACAAAAAGATTATATATTTCATGACAACTCTTCATGAATTTCAATATGACTTCATCCTCTTAATTACCAAAAATGTGAAAGATATTTAAAAACATGGGATGAGTCCAAAAATCTATGTACTTGATATAAGATAAAGGAAAATATTATTCTAGTGAAAACATAAAATATCATGTAACATTTACCATTGTCTTATAATTATTAATATAATATGAAATAAAATTTTTTTTCCAGAGTGACAGACACACATTCGTAACAAGAAAATTCTCTATAACCTAATTAATGAAATTGAAACATCTTTCGGTGAGGTAGAGAATCATATAAAAAACCCCTTCAAATCCCTTTTAATTGGAATTTCCATACAACCAATATCCATCATTTTCATTACTCAATGCATTGTGGAACTATCATGGTAAACCCATCACTTTAGCTATTATGACCTTACCTTATGTTATCAAATAATCCACATGTTATGATACAATAGACACATCAGGCATTATCTTGGCCACCACATGTTCAGTTGTAATGCGCTTACCTATCGTTATCTATATTTACCTACGCTAAGATGTAAGAGGCTTATCTGGTGTCATATGGGCCATCCCATTTCTCATGTAAAATCATGATTGCGAAAATGAATAAATTTTTTTTTTCAAATTTTCATTATAAAAAATTTCCAAAACAATTTTCATCTCACAAGAAAATCAATTTTTGATTTCAAAATACCATTTTCATTTAAAAACACATTTTTGATACAATAGTGACATTTTCTATTAAAACCCAATTTAAATACCAGAATACCAAAAAAATAAAATTGTTCTTATTCAATAAAACATGAATTATTTTAAAATAATATTAATATAAAATAACATTTATAGCGGTGATAATTTCAATGTTTTTTGTATGTTAAGAATGGGACATTCCTTTTGTCATTTATAAAAACATTCCATTCTAGACTTGTAAAAAGATTCCATTTTAAAAACATTGAAATAATGTAAAAGATACAAAAATATTATTTTATAAATACCTTACACCCATTTAAATACATTTATAAAATACTTTAACTTCTTAGACATGGAAAACGTGAGAGGTTGAATGAATGAATTTAAAGGGACTTTTTAATGAAAAAGTTCTTTATTACATTGGAAATATTTGAATCGTAATACCCATGAAATGATAACATTAACAAACCTTAAATACAAGGAAAATATATAAATTCATGATATTTCATGTCAAAGGGACTACAATACACCTCGTGATATATAATATGTGTATAATAAGAAAATATGCCTCAATGAAAAGAGATTAAGAAAAAGTCTCTTACCATGAGTCCAACTTGACAGTTTTGTATTTATATTCCTAAAAAATATATATGGTCATTATTTTATTTTTGTAGAACTTTTTTCAAGTCTAATATTATTATTATTTAATCTATTAACATGTTATATACAATTACCTAATCAGTTAAATTTAGGATGGTTTTTATAAACATATTTGGTTTACATGTCAAAAAATAAATTTTGTAGGTCGACTAATGTAATAGGGTTAAATATTTTATCATATCTAAAAAAATAATAATGAAATAATAATTTAACTTATACATCAAATATTCTTTTAAAACCAATCATGGAGTATAGTTATGAAAAATGAACTAGCATTACAATCATCGAGATGGTAGGTCTTACATAGACATGAGTAACATTTCGATTTTTCAATGATCATTATAGAATAACGCATATAATATTTTATCTTAAAATAATGATCCATATATCAAAAATAAAATTATATTTAATATTTAATACTTATATATATAATTATTTTGATGTAAATGGAATCACATCACTTCGAGGAGGTATTAGCCCACACGTCCTCAAAGGACATTATTAGATTTTCAGTATATGAAGAGGTAAGAATAAAATTATATATTATATTTAAATAAAATATAAATATTTAATTAATATCATAATGATGTCATTTATTCAATCTATATTCATTATATTTAACCTGATTTATTTCCCTGTAAAACATCAGTGAAAAATGCATCACATCGCTTTATGACGTGGTAGTCCATTGCACACTTGAGTTCTGTTATCATATCAATTATGGTATGAAATGTTAAAAGGATTTAAATGATATAATGGATAAAGAGGTACAAATATGATATAAATATCAAAAATATCAAAAATAAATATAATTTTCATCATTATTCTTAAAAATTAGAAGTTTTTATCTAAGAACTAACAACATCATTTCGAGAGGTGGTAGTATTCCGTACATAAGAATGGTGATTTTGTAACCCATTTTATGGGAATGTCTGTGGATATAGGATTTTACATTATCCTAAAAACAAATTAGAATTTTTAGGATATTGATACTGATTTTATTATACAATATTGTATAATATTAATTTAAGGGGGTGGATTTGGAAATAATAAAATGTTGATGAAAATTACTTAGTCATTTTAACTACTTTTGGTTTGAACTAACAGACTTACACAATTTGATTTTAGACCAAAGGATTCTAGGATGATAATAGGGAAGTTTTGAAGTTATTTTTAGGTCATGGTTGAGAAAACATTCCTTATTGGTGTGAATATAGTTGAATAGGGAAGGCATTTTATAAGGGTGGTGGGTGGAATACTTATCAATTTTTGAAAGAGTGAATTCCACCAAAGTTTTTCCCTGACATATGGGTATGATAATGAAACAATCAAGATACTAGAAGATATAGGGTCCAAAAACGTACATAAAATGTTTTCCTGTCTTGTTTATAATAATTTTGGACCGTTAAGAATAATTTTTCGTCACTTGGTAATTCCCATTTTTATCTTAATCATTGAAATTAATAATAACTATTTTCATTAATAAATTCACTAAAAAAATTATTTATCTTAATTAAGTAATATAAATTATGCTGATTCCAAATATGGATAATATTTTTCCAAATTCAATTCACATATGTGGAAAAAATAAATCTAATATTAATCTCATAGTTTCTTCCAGATTACATGTTTTTAAGAAGAGTATTTTTTCAGAAAAAATGATTCTATATTAATACAGTTTTTAAAAAACCGGACTTTAAACCCTAATGTTTTATATGTTACAGAAAAGGTATATACAAGAATTATTATTCATATTAATGTTTTCATATTCATATTTATGATATTATCATCCATTATTTATTTTTTCATATGTTTTCAAAACAAGATCATTAAATTGAAATTGAGAAATGTACATATCTAGAATCCGAATTTTATTATAACCAAAAATGGGAGAATTCTTAAATGGTTTAGAATATTATTATATTAATTTTATTAATTAAAAGGATTGTTTTATAATATTACCTAAGTATATGTGGTTGATATCTTAATAAAAATTAAATATTGATACTCTTAGCTATTTTCATTATAGATAGATATTTATCGAAAATATTTGGGAATATTAATTTTTTAGGATTATGTTAAACATATAATGTAAAGACTTGAAATTCCAATGTATTTTTTTAATTAAATGGGAATTTTACAAGTTTGTGAAATTTGATGGCGCATGATTCAGAGGCCCAGTGTTCCTAGAATCAATTTCTAATGTTTTGTTTGGGTACATTCAGTAAACGTACATGCGGGTTTTTCTAACTTTTGAACCAGTGCTCAAAATTGAAATCTAAGGACACCGTTGAACTCATAGTGCCGATATTATCTTAAGAATACTTTCACCTCGACGGTAGTTGGTTGAGGGTGAAAGATAGTTCTTGGGGGTTTTTCCTCGAAATAATAAAATAAAATAAATGCACGTTTTATTTTATTTTATCTTTTATAATGACCTAACTGGAAGTTAGAAGTGGGGACCACCACACCATAACCTCCCATGAGAGGTTAGGTGGTGGGTCTCACCCAAACCTAATCTCCCACGAGAGGTTACGTTGTGGGGACCACCTGGGACAAAACCCCCAAATTATTTAAGGAAAACCTCTCAACTCCCTCAAAAATGAGGGAGAGTCTCTTGACCTCCCTTAACATAATGGTTCCACCACCCCCTCTTTTAATGGTGTCAACCCTCCCCCTTTAATTAATTGAGCCATCTCATTTAATTAAATACTTTAATTTGAATTTTAAACCCATCAAACTAAATAATATATAATCTATTATTTGGAGGGGAAATCTATTCATTTGTTGGAAAAGGTTTTCCAAGGAGGATTAGGGATATTGAAAGGAAAGTATCCAATAAAGAATGCTTCCTCAATGAAGAACGGTCCACCTATGAAGAACATCGACCCCGACTTCGAACTTCTTCCTTGGGACTTCCTCTAACGTAGGACATCATTGACTACGATGAGTCGACATACAAACCGACGATCGAGGAAAATGCCGACATATGACTTTTCCCAACGATCCATCTTCTTCCCCATGAATCCATCAGCGAACAACAAACAAGGTAGGGTTTTTTATTAAGTATGATTTTATTCACTTTATTTTCATCCTTCTAAAAAAATAACTCGGAACAACTTACTATTAAGTTGATCTATGGATTTTTTCCTTATAAGATGGGAATATTTTTTTGCCGGAAGTTGTAGGGGTTTTAATTAAATATGATTTTATTCCCTCAAATATTTCCTTTTAAAAACAAATAACACTAATCAACTTATTATCAAGTTGATCCCCGGATTTTTTCCCTGCAGGATGGGAATATTTGGTCGTGGGAAGTTGTCGGGGTTTAATGCTATTTGATTATCACTCCACAAGTAGACCCCTTATTTTCTTTTGTGGGTTGGGAAGAATATTTATGGGAGGGTTTGATGTGGTATATTCTTGTGAACTGCTTGCTACCACTCTAACACGGAGGGTGTGGGCCAAACAAGCATGGCCTGACCGTTCCGCAAACCCTGGTGTTTTTGTTGAAATTATTGCGACGGAGGGAGACAAAAACCAGAGGTCGGCCGCACGACGAGAGTGGTGGTGTACGTCTGCGCTGCTCTGCAAAAAAGGAGCCAAAACTTGTGCCACATTGACAAATGGAAGAAGGCTGGCCATCCAGCCAGCCGTGGTGGAACCCTACCACACCGCGACCCTCATGCCAAAAGAGGGACTTACCTGAGTAGAACCACCATCGATCCACTAAGATACTCCTTTGATTTGCCTTCAAATCGAGCTAAGGAGTTTCCCTACCCTCTGAAAACCATAACATATTCATGAGCCTCAAGTGGGAGGAAGTATGAGGGAAAAAATGGGAAATCATGAGTGGCCCGGGACATAAGTGGTCGAACGGCTTACCCACATGGTTTGAAAAACCAAGTTCCAACCATGTGGTTGCTACAATCTCACCCAGGGACGTCGCACGTCTTACATGAATGGCCTAAAAAACCTTGCGCTGCCCGTACAGAGCCCACTGTCAAGGCTAATAACATACGTGACCGAGTCCCCAAGACCAAAAGTCTAAAAACTAACAGACCGGGCATCCGATTGATGATCCATCTGTTGTGTTGAGACCCCTATGATGTGGAAGAACTATGAGATACATCTTCATGGGACTTAATAATAGTAGGTGTATAGACTAGTAGCTTGTGGAGCAGGTTATTCTAGTGATGAGTGAGAAGAGTGTAGATGCCTAGTAGCTGGCTGAGACCTGAAGACTGATGTCTGTTTGGCTTGGAGTGACTCTACTTTCCCAGTGGGGTGCAAATGGTTGAAGTAGCAGACCCACGACAGAGGAGCGCCTGTTTATGGTGGAAAATCCACAGTACTCGGTAGGAGGAGTACCTCTGCAGGCTATAAGGGGGAATGCCTAGTTGTGGCGGAAGACCCACAGTGGGGTGCACATCTGTGTGACGTAGTAGACCCATGGTACTCAATAGGAGGAGTACCTCAGTAGTACAAGGTTAGTGGGAAGTGCACTTGGTGTCGTGGCAGGCGCACTGTACTTGATTGAGTAGGAGTTCTCCAACAGCCATGGTTTCGATAATGTGAATAAAATCCTGGTTGAGCTGAGTCAGTTATTCTGTGTTTTCATCATGATTGATATGAATCACTTTATAAATTAGGTATATGTATGGGCATATACCTATGTAAGGTTATCTATTGATTTCATATTTTTTTTGGTTTATCCATATTGAATTTTTTGAGACCTAGAGGGTCTCGGGGTCCCTACTAAGTATCGTTATACTCACCCATGTACGGGCTGTTATCACACCTTGTTGTGTTGGATGTAGATGATTGAAAACATTGACAGAGGCTGAGAGTACTAGGACTGGACAGTACCTGGAGGTGGACCAAATGCCATGTCAGTACATTGAGGAGATAGATAGACGTGTAGTGCCAAGGAGGTGATCTGGACCTACCCTTCATGTAGGAACCTCAGAGGATGACCCACTAGTTATTTTTACTTTTTCAGTAGTTATACTTTTACGATTAGTTTCTTGTACTTTCCAGTTGGGATTGTATTGTGGTCCCTTTTTACTCACTATACTCACTTGTTGGTTATATAGTTTACTTGTGATTATATCTCTTGTGTGTGTTTACAGGTTATAAAGGAAATTCCTTCCCAGTTATAGGGAATTACACCTTTGGTGCTAGTCTCTAGCCCTAGGCCTATTGAAGGCGGGCTTGGGGTAGTCATGACACGGGCCCCGAGGGACGGGTCATGAAAAATTGGTATCAGAGGAGTTAGTTTTACCACATAACATAGGACTCTGATATTTTCTGTGAAGCAATATTGTTATGTATAGTGAGATTGGTTTTCAGTTCTGGGAGTCCAGTGTTGGTGCGGTGGCCGAAGCATCCATACACTAGGACCCTGAGTTCTGATTTCTAGCTCAGTGCACAAAAACATTGGTTGCGTGTGTGTTTTCAAAAGTTTTTTTTTATGTCATCTCAACCATGTTAGCTCACCAGGTATAACATTTTGACCATGTCACATCTGTTTCGTTTAGGATGCCTCTATACAGATGACTAGATTGATTCCCAAGAGTTGTACACATAGATAGCCCACTGAGCAATGATGCCTCGGTGTAGGGCCCTTTTCCAAGGAGGTACCAGTGAGTCCTTTATTCACTGGGCCACCGATGCCACCAGCCCTAGCAGCAGACGGTGCAAGCTTCTTGAGCATGTTGCATGAGTTCCAGCACTAGAGGCCACCCAGGTTCAGGGGAGAGATGGACCCACATGAGGCTAAGGTTTGGATGGAATCTATACTGAGAGTTTTTTGACAGGTAGGGACACCATCAGAGCTCATGGTGATATTTTTTTCCAGCCTTCTACAGGCAGCACCAGGTAGATGGTAGAGCATGATTCTCTAGGTCCACGATGAGATTTCGCTTCTCTGGGCAGACTTCGAGACCCTCTTTTGGGAAGAGTTTGTCCCAACGACTCTTTTCATAGAGCACATACATGAGCTATTTCATCTGCAGCAGAGCTCCACGATTTTAGATTAGATCTTAGTGTGGTTCACATACCTCTCACGCTACTCCATAGATATAATGCGAGACCCATTATTTAGGGCCCAGACCTTCGAGCAGGGGCTCAAACGGGAGATCAAAGCTCTGATGATCTCACTCAGTATCCCGACACAGTCATGGGTGATAGAGATAACCCTATTATTAAAGAGTTTCCTTACTGAATAGTCTCCAATGGTGTGATCCACCACCAATCGACACGTAGAAAATTCTTCTACAGCTGGCAACATACATTTGTCATAGAGGTCCATGAGGACCGAACCTATAGGTGGATGACCGCATGACTGAGGATCAGTTTTTCGGGGCACCCACCATCGAGAAGGACATGCCAGGAGTGGGAAATGTTACTCATGTGGTGGGCAAGGTAACATGGCTCATGACTACTCGACCCGCCGTTCGGATGATCAGAAGATGGTTGAAGGTACGCCGAGAACGAGACAAAGAATCGATCTAGGCGGTTCACAAGGAGCAGGTAGACGTGGTAGAGGAGTTGGCCGTGTAGTTATCGGTGGGCGGCGATTCGAGATATTACCACCACCACCACCAAGAAGTCTACCCCGATTTCAGGGAGCTGGTGGACAGAAAAGATCTCAGCTCCATGAAGCTGAGGCTTATGATCACGGCACTCCGGAGATGATTTGAGGTACGATCTGTGTCTACTCCACCATAGTTATAGTACTTATAGGCACAGGTTATAGTCATTCATTCATTACCACTTACCTAATTTGGATCTTAGAGATTCCGAAGGAGCCATTGGCTAGATCATTACAACTAGAGACTCCTACGGGAGTAGATTCAATGATTACGCACTGGTTCCAGCAATGTGAGCTTACTCTAAGAGGTGATATCTTTTGATATGATCTTCTAGTAGTGGCATCGAGGCCTTACGATGTCATCATGGGTATGGAATGGTTATCTACATTCCATCCTCAGATAGACTTTATTAATTGCACATTGCAGTGTGTCCGCATGGATTGGACCAGGTTTACCATCACCAGTGAGAAGGGAGCCTTTGCAGCACAGGATGGACTTTCTCGGAGGAGAGTGCAGCCGATCACTCATCATTTGGATAGCCTTACTCTTGGATATTTTTATGTGGAGAGTCTGACTTATCCTATAGTGGTCGACCAGTACTTGGATATTTTCCCTGATGATGTCCCAGGTCTACCTCCTTGCAGAGAGGAGGACTTTTACATTGACCTGTACCCTGGGACGACACCAATATCTAGAACAGCGTATCAAATGGCTCCTACGGAGCTTCCTAAGCTGCGGGTACTGCTAGAGGACTTGTAGGGGAAATGATTCATCTGGCCTAGTGTTTCTCCCTGGGCATTGCCGATTCTATTTTCCAAGAAGGCGGATGGGAGCTTGAGGATTTGTTTTCGACTACCGGCACCTAAACCATTGACTCTGAAGAACAAGTACCAACTCTTGAGTACTGACAACATATTTGATCAGCTAAAGGGAGCACGGTGGTTCTAGAAGATCGAATTCAGATTAGGCTATCACCAGCTCAGAGTTCGAGACATGTATGTGAAGAAAACGACATTCAGATGTCCGTATGACCACTACGAGTTCTTGGTTAGTCCATTTTGCATAACCAACACTCCAGCAGTGTTCATGGGACTCATGAACATGATCTTCCAGCCACACCTCGACCACTTTTTTATAGACTTAATCAATGAATTTCTAATCTACTCGACTACTAAGGAGGAGAATGACTACCATCTACAGGTAGTACTAGACATACTCCAAGAGAACCTTCTTTAGGGAAAGCTCTCGAAGTGCCAGTTCTGGATCCAAGAAGTTGAATTTATTGGACATGTCATCTTAGAGGTTGGAGTTGTAGTGGATCCAATGAATATTGAGGCGGTATATTCTTGGGAGCCACCCAGGAGTGTGATAGAGGTACGATGTTTTTTGGGTCTGGCTCGATACTATCAGATATTTGTTCCAAATTTCTCCAGAGTTGCAGCACCACTATCAGCTTTTAATAAGAAGGGACAACCCTTTTTGTGGTTGGAGAGATGCATGTAGAGCTTTCAGGAGCAGAGGTACAGGCTGACTAGTGCCTCCATCTTGAAGCATATAGAAGAGGGCGTAGGGTACGTAGTTTACTACGATGCATCATGGACCAGACTCAAATGTGTACTCATGTAGGAGCGAGTGGTGATCACGTATGGTTCTCGGTAGCTAAGAAAACATGAGAAGAACTATTCTACCAATGAACTGGAGTTTGCAGCAGTGGTTTTAGCCTTGAAGATGTCGTGAAACTATCTGATGGGAAAGCACTTTATAGTGTACTCTGATCACAAGAGTGTCTAGTATATCTTCTCCTAGAATGACCTGAACCTGAGAAATCAATGTTGGCTTGAGTTACTCCAGGACTATGACTTTGAGATAGTATATACTACGGAGAAGGGGAACGTTGTGGCAAATGCACTCAGTAGGATATCAGGTATACAGATGCTAGGTGAGGCGACGTAGAAGCTAGCCGATTTGTAGATATTCTTTGTGGATAGAGATGTAGAAGTTTTCCTCAAGTCTCTTACAGTCCCTCTCCCACTTCTTCAGTGAGTCAGGGAGGCACAACATGGGGATACTGACTGTGAGGCATGAAGTGCTCATATATCAATAGGACATGCACCTAGTGGATTTTCTGAAGGTGGGGATCATGTCATCCTATTCATAGGAGGTACCATAGTACCAGTGTCACTTCAGGGGGAAGTTTTGATGGGGTTTCACACATCTCCTCTAGTGGTACATCCAGGAGTGGCGAAGATGTATGAGGATCTACGATGACAACATTGGTGGCAGGGAAAAAAGAAAGTAGTTCAGAGTTTGTCTTTCGGTGCCTCACTTGTTAGCAAGTGAAGGTGGATAATTATGTACCTAAATGCCTGGTTCAGCCTTTAGAGGTCCCAGAGTGGAAGTGGGATGGGATATACATGGACTTCATGACAGGACTTCGACGTACATATGGAGGACATGGCTAGATTTGGGTGATTATTGACCGACTCACCAAGTCAGCCCACTACTTACCGATCAGAGAGCAGGGTTCAGTAGAGATCTTGGGATGCCACTGTGTGCAAGAGATTGTGAAGCTACATGGAGTACCATCGACGATGATATCCGATCGTGAAACATGATTTACTTGTCGGCTATGGAAGGGGTTTTAGGAGGCTTTCAAGATGCATCTTCATTTGAGCACCGCCTTGCATCCTCAGATAGATAGGAAAACTGAGCGAACCATTCAGACCCTCGAGGACATGCTGTGTGCTTGTGTCCTTGACTTTTGTCACAAGTGGGAGGATCACTTAGCTTAGGTGGAGTTTGCATATAACAACATCTATCACTCCACCATTGGGATAACACATTTTTAGGTGTTATACGGGTGATCTTGCAGATCACCTTTCTGCTGGACTGACCGAGGGGATTCTGAACTAGTGGGACCAGAGATGAACGGCTACCACGGAGAAGGTGGAGATCATGCAGGAGTGAATGAAGACTCCACAGTGTAGGCAGAAGTCGTATGATGATAGGAGACAGAGAACTCTGGAGTTCGAGGATGGAAACCATGTCTTTCTATGGGTCTCACACCGATGAGGTCTACTGAGATTAGGCTATGGATTAAAGTTATCTCTGATGTTCATCGGACCTTTTCATATCCTCAACAGAGTCAGCGAGGTTGCATACCGCTTAGCTCTTCCACCTCAGTTGCATCGGGTGTACGATGTCTTCCACATATCCTAGCTTTGGAGATATGTCAATGAACCTTCGCACATCATTAACCATGGTGATATGGAGGTCGACGATGGGGTGACTTTTATGGAGGTTCTAGTAGAGATTGTGGATCGACCGGAGAGAGTCCGTCATGGATAGTCAATACATCTGGTGCGTGTTTGCTGACAACATATGAACCTCCAGGAGAGCACATGGGAGTGGGAGGCTCAGATGCGTGCTCATTACCCCCATTTGTTCCCTTAGTTGAGTTGTGGCTTATGGGTACGTAGAGTCTTGAGGTGGGGAGAATGTAATGAACCAAAATTTACAGGTAATTTTTTTTAAATAAATGGTAATTTTATGAGTCAGTGAATGTTAACGACGCCTGATTCCAAGGACCGGTGTTCCCAAAATCAATTTCTGAAGTTTTCTTCGAGTACGTTCAGTAAACGTACAAGTGGGTTTTTATAACTTTTGAACCAGTGTTCGGAATTGAAATCTAAGGAAACCATTGAACTCACATCGCTGGTATTTACTTAAGAAGACTTTCACCTCGACGACTGTTGGTCAAGGGTAAAAGTTAGTTTTTTTGGGTTTCTCATGGAAATAATAAAATAAAATAAACGCATGTTTTATTTTATTTTATCTTTTATAACCACACAAGTGGAAGTTGTAGGTGAGGACCACCACACCTTAGCCTCCCATGAGAGGTTACAGTGGTGGGGCCCACCAGAACCTAACCTCCCACGAGAGGCTATGGTGTGGGGACCACTCGTGACAAAACCCCCCAATTAATTGAAGAAAACCTCTCAACTCCCTCATAAATGAGGGAGAGTCTCTTGACCTCCCTTAACATAATGGTTCCACCACACCCCTCTTTTAATGGTTTCAAACCTCCCCCTTTAATTAATTGAGAAATATCATTTAATTAAATGCTACAATTTGAGTTTTAAACCCTTAAAACTAAATAACAGATAATCTATTATTTGGAGGGGCTATCTATTCATTTGTTTGAAAAGGTTGGAAAAGTAGTATTAGAGATCTTGACAGAAAACTATCCAATGAAGAACGCTTCCTCCACAAATAACGCTCCACCGATGAAGAAAGTAGACCCCGAATTCGTCCTTTTTCCTCGGGACTTCCTCCGACATAGGGTGTCTTCGACTACGTCGAGCCGGCGCACAAACCGACAATCAAGCAAAATGCTGACATATGTCTTTTCCCAACGATCCGTATTCTTCCCCACAAATCCATTGGCGAATAATGAACAAGGTAGTGTTTTTAAATAAGTACGATTTTATTCCCTTTATTTTTTCCTTATAAAAACAAAGAACACAGATCAACTTACTATCAAGTTGATCCGTTGATGTTTTCCTTGATGGATGTAAATTTTTTTTGCAGGAAGTTGTAGGGTTTTTAATTAACTATGATTTTATTCCCTTGATTATTTCCTTCTAAAAACAAAGAACACGGATCGACTTATTATCAAGTTGATCCACAGATTTTTTTCCTTGGAGGATGGGAATATTTTGTTGCAAGAAGTATTTGGGGTTTAAAGTCGTTTGATTATCACATCAAAAGTACACACTTTCTTTTCTTTTGTGGGTTGGGAAGAATAATTGTGGGAGGTTTTGATGTTCTATATTCTCGTGAACCACTTGCTACCTCTCTAACTTGGAGGGTGCGTGCCAAACAATCATGGCCCGACCTCTCTGCAAACACTTGGCATTTGGTTAAAATCATTGAAATGGAGGAAGATGACAACTGGAGGTCAGCTGCACATTGAGAGCGACATCATAAGTCCGCATCACTCGATGAACAAGGTTCCACAACTTGTTCCATGATGACAAATGGAAGACAGTTGGCCATCCGGCTAGCCGTGGTGACACCCCACCACACCGCGGCCCTCGCGCCAAAAGAGGGACTTCCCTTAGGAGAACCGCCTTCAATCCACCAATAAACCCCTTCTATTTTCCTCCAAATAGAGATAAGTAGTTTTCCCAACCTTTGAAAACTAGAACATCCACGCGATCCTTTAGTGGGAGGAAGGATGAGGAAAAAATTGGAAAACCCATAGGAGCCAGGGACATAAAACCCTAACATTATCTGGTCGCAATGCTTACCCGCACGGTTTGGAAAACTGTGCGCCAACCAAGCGGTTGCTACTGTCTCACCTAGGGACTTTGCATGACTTGCACGCACATTCTGAAACACCATGCACTGCCCTTGCAGAGCCCACTGTCAAGGCTAATAACATACAGGACCGGGTCCCCCGGACAAAAAATTAAAAACTCATAGACCGGGCGTTCGATTGACGAGCTGTCTATTGCGTTGAGACCCCTATGACATGGAATACCTTTGTGATACATCTTCATGGGACTTCATGATAGTTGTAGTATCGACCAGTAGCACATAGATTGGATCCTTCCAGTGATGAGTGAGCAGAGTTTGGAGACCAAGTAGCTGGCTGAGACCTGATGACTGCTGACCGATTGACTCGACGTGACTCGACTATACTAGTGGGGATAGACTAGTTGTGGTAGAAGTCCCATGGTGGAGGAGCACTTTGTTGTGGCGGCAGACCCGTGGTACTCGACATGAGGGGAACCTCTGTAGGCTATGAGGGGGAGTGCCTTGTTGTGGTGGTAGACCCACGGTGGGGAGCGCCTCTGTGTGACATAGCAGACCCACAATACTCGACAGGAGGAGTACTTTAGCAGACCAAGGTAATTGGGAAGCACACTTGGTGTCGCGGTAGGCCCACTATACTCGATTGAGTAGGAGTTCTCCGACAGCCATGGTTTCGATATTGTGAATAAAATCCTAGTTGAGAAAAGGCAGTTATTCTTTGTTTTCCTCATTATTGAGATAGATAATTTGATAACATTGTTATATGTATGTTCATATAACTAAGTAAGGTTATATCTTGATTTGATATTTTTTTGGTTTATCTTTGTTGGATTTTGTGAGACTTTGAGGGTCTCGGGGTCCCTACTGAGTATCGTTTTACTCATCCCTGCACGGGTTATGCCCTCACCTCATTGTGTTGGATGCTGATGAAGAAAAACATTGAAAGAGGCTGAGAGTACTAGGACTGGGCAGTACCTAGAGTTGGACCATACGGAATGTCAGTACACGGAGGATACAGAAGGATGTGGTGTGCTGAGGAGGTGATCTGGACCTACCCTTCGAGTAGGAACCTCGGAGGTTGGCCCAATAACAATTTTTTTCCTCAGTTGTACTTATACTTTTTGTTTCTTGTACTTTCTAGTTGGGCTTGTATTCCGGCCCCTTTTTTACTTATACAACTCACTTATTGGTTATAATGTGTACTCATGTTCATATCTCTTATCTGTTTTTACAGGTTATAAAGGCAATGCCTTCCCAGTTTTAGGGAATTACTTCTTTGATGTGAATATGAGCCTCTGAGCGGCGTTTTCTCTCCCCCGCGTCGCGATCCTAGGGTTTCTCTTTTTAGTAGTCTCCTACCCTCCTCCGGCATGGCCCAGACTCGGCGACGACCTTCTCGTCTTGGATAGGCGTCGATGGGTGGCAGATCCTTGTGTTTCGGCTTCGATCATGGCTCGGCGGTGGCTTCGTTGCATCTTTCGGCTTTAGGATCTCATCTCGTTTTTGTTGTGCTCGGCACCGGCTCCGGTTATCACTGTGAAGACTATGCCGTTCTTGGCTTTGGATCCGCTCGATCTTGGCCTGCATTGAGGTCGAGTGGTCTAGCTTTGGGATTCAATTTTCCTTCCAGTTCCTGGCTGCTCCGGGTGTTTGGTGTCACCGCCGGATTGTAACACCCCGAGATTTTATGAAAAATATTCTTTTTAATTTCATTAATGTCTTGTGTTGTACGCTACACCAAAAGGAGCTTGCTCAACATGCATCCTTGACTTTCCTTGCATTACACGCAATCGCGACCTTCCTCGATAGCATGTGTAGTACACAATACCGAGTTTCACTAAACAACGATATGCTATTAAAATATTATTAAAACCAGCCATTATGAATAGTAATAACCACCTTTTAAAATTTTAGAAAATTTTGCTCTCAAAATGGACTTCATTTTTGGATTCGGAGTATCGAATTTAGCCTATGGTGAAATTTTGGTACTTTTTGGATAACTTTCATATTCTGATGAATAGTGAAATTTACTAAACATTAATTAAAAACAACTTTTTCAATCTAAATAATTAATAGTGATAAATTATTAATTTGAGTGGTTTTAAAGTATATTTAGAATATATTTTTACAATTTAATACAATGTTTGTCATTGGATGTAATTTCACATTTAAAACAGTTATAAACAAGTGTCAATCTTTTGATAGTTATTATCTCTTAAAAACACGCTATTTGTTTTGACGAAGGGAATTAATTTTTAAATTAATTATTGCAACTGATATGTTTTGAATTTGGTAAAATAGAAATCATTTTTGAGTTCATAATATCAAATATAGCTTGGGCTTAATTTTTGGTATTTTTCTGAAAACTTTCAATTTTTGATGAATAGTGAAACCACTAAGTGGTAGTTAAAATAACTGAATTTTTCATAAAACATAATTTTACCGCTTTTTTGAGTGGAATTTCAAAAATCCGAGAGACACGGTTGATGTCAGTAAGTAAAATGTGGTTCAATGAGATGAAAATAATTTTTGGTGAATAGTAACTTTTTACTTTTATTTACCATGATTAAAAATAAATAGGGTAATTAAGGGTAGAAATGATATTATTATTACCCTAACACATGTCCTAATTCTATTGGACAAGTGTAATTAGACCAAAAAACAAACTTAGGAATAAAATATGACCATTTAGGTCCACTTGGATTAGATTAGGACATTTATTATTAATTTATTTAAATAAGGGTTAAAAGAGTTAAAATCAAAGTTTATTTAATAAAACATTTTTAATATGGGGTTATACATAAGATAAATTCCACTAAAAATATTAATTAGAAAGATAAATATATTTACTACATAATGGTATTTTATTTGTAATTTATAGACATTAAATAATTTAATTTATTTATGACACAACAATGATGCAGTAATTATCTTATTAATAAAATATTGACATAATTGATGTTATAAATACCCAAATAAATATAATTTGAGACATTTTATGAATTACACTAATTTTCTAGGTTAATATGACATGTTAGTATTGATTTAATTAATGTTGTTCGAACTTGTCATTCTGTTATGATTTTCACAAAAATCAATTACTAAATAGTGTCAAAATTGACATAAAATAGTTTTAAAACAAATATTATATTATTAATTGTTATTTTATTCCTAAAAATCTAAGGTTCGGTCAAATGACTTAGATAAGGTTATATATATTAATAATAAACCACTTGGGGTTCGTTTGGCTTCTTATAGTAAGTTTATTAACCTTATAGTGTAAGAACACAAGAAGACACGGTAAAAGTAAAATTATTTAACTTAATGTTAAATCTAAATGATATGGTTAAAATAGGAACCTAAACTTGTCTAAATTCTATTGGATGAGAGGATTTAGACCCATCCCCACCTTAGCATCGAAATAAATCAATTTGGAGCTATTTAAAACCGATCTTGACTTTATAATAAAATAATATGTTTAGTTATTCCAAAGGTGCCCCTCTCCTCCCTTATAAAAGGGCACCTCCTCCCTCTCTTCCTCACACAACTTTGAGCCTTCAAGCTCGGCCAACCCCTGCCAAATTCCCCTATCCACTTCCCTAGACACATCCTAGAGGTTCTGGTCTTTCTCAAAGACCAATTTTAGTGCCCTAAGAGGAGGTCTCAAAGAGGCGCTTCAAAGAAGAGGTAATTTCCGTTACCGATTCTTTCAACTTTATTTCTTCTTCCACTTATTCTTCTTAGGTTGTTTCATTATGAAGTAATAAAATCAGTATCACTCATATACTGATATGTTATTATAAGTATGAAACAACCCTATTTCACCATCTATCCATCCTACGGATAACAAAATCACCGCGCGTGCGTACGTACGGAATACCGTCTCCACGCCGTGGTGTAATCTGTTTTTCCACCAACACCTTACATGGATGGGTATTATAGTGTAAAGAATAACTATAAATAGTTATTATAACATCATAATGATTATGATATATTGTATCATCCACTCCAATTCAATTCAATAATTATGTAAATGATATCATCGCTCGTGCGTACGTACGGACTACCGTCTCCACGACGCGATGAGATTCATTCTTCACTTTAACCATTCATGAATGATTTTAAAGTATATATTATAAGTAATCATGAAATATATGACATAATAATGATACTGTATTTATGTGAATATATATGTATGTCATCCACTTAATTCCACTCAACTCAATAAGAAAACGAAAACAGTGTTCATGCGTACGTACGACCTACCGTCTCCATGAACGAAGTATTTCTTTCCATTTACTGATTTATTATATATATGTATATTCTGAATATATATATATATATATATCATGTTTTATATTCTGGAATTAAGTAATCATGATCTATGTAATCATATAAATAATTACAAGTCAAAACACGGACGACAAATGAAACAATTTTACCCAAAATGCTCTTTAACATGGAATTTACAAAAGAACAGGTAATATAAAGTCATAAGTGAACCATATATGATATAATATGATTCTGTAATAAGTAAATGACATTATTTAAATCATTATACAGGAGGTTCGGACTCTTACGAAGCAAATCGGACCTAAGGTAAGTGAAATATCACAATCTCATTTTTATCCGAGATTGTTTATACTTTGGCATTTACTGGGGTGTATTTTATCATCCACATCCATTTTTCCTCAATATGTAATATTATTTTCATCCACCTACAATTGTTTAAATCCAATTTTACCCTTCGGTGAGTTTTAGTAAAGGATATGAAAGGAATCTTTTGTCTTTTTTTGTACGAGGTACTTTTTGACTTTTCCGACAAAAGTACGAGAGGAATGTTTTTTTTAACTTATACGGCATGAATGGATTTTTAAAACATTATTTCCAAGAATCTTCCTTTACAGGTTTTAAAGGTTATTTTTAATCAACTTCTTTTAGTTTAATGACATGTTAAGAAAGGAAAAATGTTTTTGAAGAAGAAAGGATATTTTCCTCAAGAATGGAGTTCAAGTGTTTTATCAAAATTATTTTCCATCTAAGATAATAAAGGGTTCTGTTTTTATCCCTATTATTACATTGATTTGATTATGTTGTGATAGAATTATTTTATCTTATAAGAATTTTTTTATGATGTCATGATGTTTAAGATTTCCATTTGTATTACATGGCTTATGCAATGATGTATGATTTAAGATTTTGTGGCACACATAAGAATGGTATCATTGTGAGATGGGTAGGAAATATATCTCCCTCCAATGCATTGGGTAAAGATTTTATATCTCCTGAGATAGACATGGCTGGAATGGTAGGTTATACCGGTTCAGTGAAACAGGACTGAAATGAGGGTGACTTGGTTCAGAAAGGGGACTTTGTCCACTAAGATAGTCTTGGAAATGAGTCTTGACTAACAAGAAATGATTCTCTATGATTATGTGTGTATGCCACAAAGTCTCATGTTTTAAGTTATGATTATTGTGATTACATTTCACTGCCATTATTTATCCAATGTTATGAAATTATGCTCTCTTTTGCAGGTTAAGATTTCAAAAATGTTACGTTCTTATGAATATGATGTGATTGATATTTCTTTTGATTACCCTTACTGAGCATTTGAGCTCACCCTTTTATGTTTTCTTTTCCCCAGGATATAAAAAAGGTTTTAGGTATAAGAAAAAGGAAGATCTTTATGGGAAATGTTGAAGATCTTTCACCACAATTAGAAGATTATATTCCGAGTTTCAAAAGACACTAAGCTATTACGATCCATGTGTGTGTGTGTGTTTTTATTATGTACAATGTATTCTGAAAAAGTAATGTAATGTCCATGTACTTCTAGCTTTGGGTCCTTACAGTTGGTATCAGAGGAAAGGTTTAGTCAACCATTGGAAACTAGGATGCGAAAACGTTAGTGAGATCCCTAGAGATATTTCTAAGGTATGTCTAGAGATGTTCCTAAGGATAAGTATACATATAGGATATAGTCCTAGAACTATGGTAACCATATTAGATTAAACCAATAATGTTAGATATTGAAGTTACTCCCCCTTTATTATGATTTTTGCCTCTCACACTATTCTTTATGGGTTTTAGAAAATGGCTAGAAACAAGATGATTCACGATAATGGATGATATGATGGACAATGGAATGATATTCTTCATGAGCAACCAAATGAAATGGGATTTGGAAGTCCAAAAATCATTATTATGCCGAATCAGCAATCTCATAATATGATCAATAAAGTAAAATTTGGTAAGTTTCCTGACTCAGCTAATAAGAGAAAGATGGAGTTTCATGATGATCATAGAGGAAAGAAAGTTCAATTTCCCTCATGTAAATCATGTGGGAAGAGGCATTAGGGAGATTGTTTCAAAGGAACTGGAAAATTCTTTGGGTGTGGAAAAGAAGGACACAAAGCCAGTAAGTGCAAAGGAAAAGGTTCAGTTAACACCATGGACAAGGATAATGGTATTGCTACGACATCAACAATGATTAGATGTTTTAAATGTGGAATGTACGGGCATTATGCAAACCAATGCCCTAATGGAAAATCTCATGAAGAGAATCAGCATGGTCAAATGGGTAGTATTTATGTGAATGATGATGAGGAGACTACAAATGATATATGAGCTGAAAGAAGTGTTGAAGCTCAGTCGGTTGTTTTAGAAGGTAGTGGAATGATTGTATGTTTATCAAGAGCAATGTTGTATAGTTAATGGTACTATGGAATAAAGAATCATCTAAGGATTGTTACACTATTGTTTTTCCTAAAAGTATTTGAAAGTATATGTTGAATGGTACCAGTAACCATGGAATGTTATTTAGATATTTTTGTAAAGTAGATGATATGCGCATAATGAAGGAATAAGAAGATAATAAAATGTTTGATTGTATTCATGAGCTCATGATTGATATAAGGACTAAGTGATATCATAGTTTGAGTATATAGAATTTTTAGGATTTTGGTATGTGGAAAGTGTTAACTTTTAACTGCATTCATGTTTTCAGTAAGGTTCAATGGATATTCATTATTCAAGAGAATACATGATTAAGGTATTCAAATGCTTATAATCTGGCCAACAAGATATATCTTATGATATATGAGGGATAAATGATGGCATTCACGTGATGATTTTCTTTATACTATGAGCTTGGACCGAAGTATTTTAGAAAAGCCTGAAGATTGGAATGGATTATGTTGGACATAAGTTAGTATTGTTTAAGGATAAAACCTTTTTGATATTGTTGAAGAGATGTTATAGTAATATAGTTTTAGAAAAAGGACAACCTGCAGGACGGGTGACAGCCCATCGCGTCGGACAAGGCTGTGGGAATCGAACCCACAACCGAAGTGCGACTGGCCTTTATCGCCTACCACTGGCCTACAGGAAGTCCCTGTTTAGTAGAAACTAGTTTTATTATATTAAGCAGTATGATATATGAAGTATAAGTCCATTTTAGGAACCATATATGATTAATCTCACTATAGATTGGCTTATGTATATTTAATAACTTTTGTTAACCTTTTGTTTGAGACAAATGGAATGACCCATCATTCTATCAAATGATCTGCTAACACTTCATGAATAAAAAATTCAACTTCATTTATTTAAGAGATGAAGTGGAAATTGTTCAAGGCACGAACAACAGTGAGATTGTACCAAAATAAAGTAAGTATTTATTCTAATTCAAATTCTTCAACTTTAGGGAAACGATCTTGAAAACCAAAAATGTTGTCCTAGTGCTCTTATATCTGATTAATCATATGGTACCTTAGATCGTCACAAAATTATGGATTTGTGATTGTTGGCTATTCCATATCCATGTTCTCTACCACTCTCCATCAGAACATGATTGTTAGATTTTTCTTCCATATCCATATTTTCACCTATGTGGGAACCCAGTGATTAGTTTATTTGGGTAACCGTTACATTTCATACTTTTGTTTTTAAAGGTTAGTTTTGATATTCCTTTTTATGATGTGGGTTTCTATCAAAGAAATTTTCGAATAGTAAACCATTTATAACCCCGACGAATTTCGAGGGCGAAATTCATTTTAAGTGGGGTAGAATGTAACACCCCGAGATTTTATGAAAAATATTCTTTTTAATTTAATTAATGTCTTGTGTTGTACGCTACACCAAAAGGATCTTGCTCAACACGCATCCTTGACTTGCCTTGCATTACACGCAATCACGACCTTCCTCGATAGCGTGTGTATTACGCAATACCGAGTTTCACTAAACAATGATATGCTATTAAAATATTATTAAAACTAACCGTTATGAATAGTAATAACCACCTTTTAAAATATTAGAAATTTTAGCTCTCAAAATGGACATAATTTTTGGATTCGGAGTATAGAATTTAGCCTAAGGTGAAATTTTGGTACTTTTCGGATAACTTTCATATTCTGATGAATACTGAAAATTACTAAATTTTATTTAAAAACAACTTTTTTAATCTAAAAAATTAATAGTGATAAATTATTAATTTGAGTGGTTTTAAAGTATATTTAGAATATATTTTTACAATTTAATACAATGTTGGTCATTGGATGTAATTTCACATTTAAAACAGTTATAAACAAGTGTCAATCTTTTGATAGTTATTATCTCTTAAAAACACGCTATTTGTTTTGACGACGGGAATTAATTTTTAAATTAATTAATGCAACTGATATGTTTTGAATTTGGTAAAATTGAAATCATTTTTGAGTTCATAATATCAAATATAGCTTAGGCCTAATTTTTTGTATTTTTCTGAAAACTTTCAATTTTTGATGAATAGTGAAACCACTAAGTGGTAGTTAAAAAACTGAATTTTTCATAAAACATAATTTTACCGCTTCTGCGAGTGGAATTTCAAAAATCCGAGAGACACGGTTGATGTCAGTATGTAAAATGTGGTTTAATGAAATGAAAATAATTTTTGGTGAATAGTAACTTTTTACTTTTATTTACCACGGTTAAAAGTAAATAGGGTAATTAAGGGTAGAAATGATATTATTATTACCCTAAAACATGTCCTAATTCTATTGGACAAGTTTAATTAGACAAAAAAAACTTAGGAATAAAATATGACCATTTAGGCCCACTTGGATTAGATTAGGACATGTATTATTAATTTATTTAAAGAAGGGTTAAAAGAGTTAAAATCAAAGTTTATTTACTAAAACATTTTTACTATGGGGTTATACATAAGATAAATTCGACTATAAATATTCATTATAAAGCTAAAACGATTTCCTGAATAATGGTATTTTATTTGAAATTTTTAGACATTAAATAATTTAATTTATTTATGACACAACGATGATGCAGTAATTATATTATTAATGAAATATTGACATAATTGATGTTATAAATACCCATATAAATATAATTTGAGACTTTTTATGAATTACACTAATTTTATAGGTTAATATGACTTGTTAGTATTGATTTAGTTAACTTTTTTCGAACTTATCATTATTTTATGATTTTCACAAAAATCAATTACTAAATAGTGTCAAAATTGACATAAAATAGTTTTAAAAACAAATATTATATTATTATTTATTATTTTATTCCTAAAAATCTAAGGTTCGATCAAATGACTTAGATAAGGTTATATATATTAATAATAAACAACTTGGGGTTTGTTTGGCTTCTTATAGTAATTTTATTAACCTTTTAGTGTAAGAACACAAGAAGACACGGTAAAAGTAAAATTATTTAACTTAATGTTAAATCTAAATGATAAGGTTAAAATAGGAAGCTAAACTTGTCTAAATTCTATTGGATGAGAGGATTTCGACCCATCCCCACCTTATCATCTAAATAAATCAATTTGGAGCTATTTAAAACCGAACTTGACTTTATAATAAAATAATATGTTTAGTTATTCCAAAGGTGCCCCTCTCCTCCCTTATAAAAGGGCACCTCCTCCCTCTCTTCCTCACACAACTGTCAGCCTTCAAGCTCTGCCAACCCCTGCCAAATTCTCCTCTCCACTTCCCTAGCAACATCCTAGAGGTTCTGGTCTTCCTCAAAGACCAATTTTAGTGCCCTAAGAGGAGGTCTCAAAGAGGCGCTTCAAAGAAGAGGTAATTTCCGTTACCGATTCTTTCAACTTTATTTCTTCTTCCACTTCTTCTTCTTAGGTTGTTTCATTATGAAGTAACAACATAAGTATCACTCATATACTGATATGTTATTATAAGTATGAAACAACCGTATTTCACCATCTATCCATCCTACGGATAAAAAAATCACCGCGCGTGCGTACGTACAGAATACCGTCTCCACGCTGTGGTGTAATATGTTTTTCCACCAACACCTTACATGGATGGGTATTATAGTGTAAAGAATAACTATACATAGTTATTATAACATCATAATGATTATTATATATTGTATCATCCACTCCAATTCAATTCAATAATTATGGAAATGATATCATCGCTCGTGCGTACGTACGGACTACCGTCTCCACGACGCGATGAGATTCATTCTCCACTTTAACCATTCATGAATGATTATAAAGTATATATAATAAGTAATCATGAAATATATGACATAATAATGATACTGGATTTATGTGTATATATATGTATGTCATCCACTTAATTCCGCTCAACTCAATAAGGAAACGAAAACAGCCTTAATGCGTACGTACGGCCTACCGTCTCCATGAACGGAGTATTTATTTCCATTTACTGATATATTATATATATGTATATTCTGAATATATATATATATATCATGTTTTATATTCTGGAATTAAGTAATCATGATCTAAGTAATCATATGAATAATTACAAGTCAAAACACGGACGACAAATGAAACAATTTTACCCAAAACGCTCTTTAACATGGAATTTACAAAAGGACGGGTAATATAAAGTCATAAGTGAACCATATATGATATCATATGATTCTGTAATAAGTAAATGAAATTATTTAAATCATTATACAGGAGGTTCGGACACTTACGAAGCAAATCGGACCTAAGGTAAGGGAAATATCACAATCTCATTTTTATCCGAGATTGTTTATACTTTGGCATTTACTGGGGTGTATTTTATCATCCACATCCATTTTTCCTCAATATGTAATATTATTTTCATCCACCTACAATTGTTTAAATCCAAATTTACCCTTTTTTGAGTTTTAGTAAAGGATATTAAAGGAATCTTTTGTCGTTTTTCGTACGAGGTACTTTTTGACTTTTCCGACAAATGTACGAGAAGAATGTTTTTTTAACTTATACGGCATGAATGGATTTTTAAAACATTATTTCCATGAATCTCACATTATAAGTTTTAAAGTTTATTTTTAATCAACTTCTTTTATTTGTATGACATGTTAAGAAAGGAAAAATGTTTTTTTAAGAAGAAAGGATATTTTCCTCAAGAATGGAGTTCAAGTGTTTTATCAAAATTATTTTCCATCTAAGATAATAAAGGGTTCTGTTTTTATCCCTATTATTACATTGATTTGATTATGTTGTGATAGAATTATTTTATCTTATATGAATTATTTTATGATGTCATGATGTTTAAGATTTCCATTTGTATTACCTGGGTTATGCAATGATGTATGATTTATGATTTTGTGGCACACATAAGAATGGTATAATTATGAGATGGGTGGGACCTATATCTCCCTCCAATGCATTGGGTAAAGATTTTATGTCTCATGAGATAGACATGGCTGGAATGGTAGGTTATACCGGTTCAGTGAAACAGGACTGAAACGAGGGTGACTCGGTTCAGAAAGGGGACTTTGTCCACTAAGATAGTCTTGGAAATGAGTCTTGTCTAACAAGAAATGATTCTCTATGATTATGTGTGTATTCCACAAAGTTTCATGTTTTAAGTTATGATTATTCTGATTACATTTCACGGCCATGATTTATCCCATGTTATGAAATTATGCTCTCTTTTGCAGGTTAAGATTTCCAAAATGTTATGTTCTTATGAATATGATGTGATTGATATTTCTTTTGTTTACCCTTACTAAGCATTTGAGCTCACCCTTTTATGTTTTATTTTCCCCAGGATATAAAGAAAGGTTTTAGGTATAAATGTAAAGACCCGTAAATTCCAAGGAAAATTTTTTTTCTTAATTTTCTTTGGAATTTTACAAGATCGCAGTTTCTGTCGGCGCCTGATTCCGAGGCCCGGTGTGCCCAGAATCAATTTCCGAAGTTTGGCTCAGGTACGTTCAGTGAACGGACGAGCGGGTTTTTTCTAACTTTTGAACCGGTGCTCGGAATCGAATTCTGAGGGCACCGATGGAATCACAGCACCAATACTTGCTTAGAAACGCCTCTTCCGGAGTTGCGTTTTCTCGGGTGTGGTTTTTAATTTTCGGGCTTAAAGTTAAGAAATAAAATAATTTTACGACAAATTTATTTTATTTCACTTAAGCCACTTTGAAGCCACTTGAAGCCACTTAAAAGCGGATTAAAATGAGTTGAACCGGATAGGGTACTATCCTGAAATATCTTACCCTCTTGGTAGGATATTTGTGAGGTGGTGCCCGCACGAGCCCCGCTGTTTCTTTCCGCTAAGTAACGCACCAGTGAAAACCCGTATTTATGAAAGTCAACTGACGTGTTTTCTTAATTTCTTAACAGACCATTTAATTGGGCGGTTTATTTCGTAAATTAAATGAGATGTTTCTATCGTTGAATTAATTCTACGAATTAATGGTTCGTTTCTTATCTTTTGAAATTCAAATGTTTAGTTGTGTAAATAAAATAATGCTTAAGCTTATTTTGTTTTGAAACGTGTGGCGTGGAGAGGATTTGGAGGAAAGCGTTCTTCTTCGACGAAGAACGCGAAGAACGCGAAGAACGCGAAGAATGCGAAGAACACCAAACCTGCGGAGATCGACGACGTGAAGCCTTGTACCGCGACGCCAACGGATCTCCCTTCGCAACGCTTCTTCCGCGACGATCCAACCCCGCAACAGCCTTCGATCGACAACAACCAAGGTAGGGGATTGCGCTTCTTTTTATTTTCTTTTTGGATTTCAACAAAAACATGGATTTAATTATTATTAATTAAATCCGTATGTTCTTGGTCCTCAGAGATCGTCGACGCGACGCCCTTCCGCGGTGTGACGATCACCTCCTTCCGTGACAGTCAATTCCGCGACGACCTCGCATCCGACAGCGACGGCGAGGTAGGGATTTATTTTGGGAATTACCCCCCTTTTCTTTTTATATTCCCGTAATAGTTTCTTTAAAAAGTTAAATAACTGGATTTGTGAACAATTTTAAAATTATTAAAATTGTTGTTTCCGTTCAAATAAGGAACCCATTTTTATGAAACAATTTTATTTCATTAAAAATTGTTTCGGATATGCGTTCATGTGTTGAACTTTAATTTCTCCCGTTGTTTATATCTAACGCGGAGGGTGCGGGCCAAACGAATACGGCCCGACAACCCTCCGCCGTTCTTCGTTCTTGTGCGGATTTGATGGGCAACGACGGAACGTGCCGCAACGGATGTTTGATGATCCCGCAGTAAAGAACGGAACCTGGGAGGAACAACGGCGCAGACGGGAAGGAAAACGGGCCACCGGAGCGACTCCGGCGGCCGGAGGTGGCGGCACCCCGCGAGTGTCCAGCGCGACACCCCGCGGGTGCCGCGGGGTTGTCACGCGGCACCCCGCGGGTGTCCAGGGCGGCACCCCGTGGGTGTCGCGGGGATGTCACGCGGCAAGTCCGACTGTCTGGCCGACACCCCACGGGTGCCGCAGGGGTGTCATGCGTGGCGGCGGCTTTCCCCCGCGTCGGCCGCTCGGCCGCTCGGCCAAGCCGAGCCGGACCGGCCCTGGCCGGGCCGGGTCGGCCCGGGCCCGGACCCCCCCGTCTTCGGACGACTTTCGTTCAAACGCCCGTAACTTGAGCTATGGGCCTCCAAATGACTCACTGTCAGCGGCAACACAATCCTTGGAGCGATTCGGTCGTTTCGGTTTATCGCACTCAAAGTTTCGGAATACTTTGGGTTCGGCCGGGTTGGTTCGTACCCGAAACCAACTGGGCCCTCGGAGCGGAAACACTAATATCTTGAGCTACGGACGTCCGATTGACGTACCGTCAGCTTTGTTAGTTTCCTATTAGCGAGACGGATCTTTTGGCTCACTCCGCCTGGGGTTTGGGCGTAGGTAGAGTATGGTCGGGTTGGTTTTTCCTTAAAAACCAACAGGGCCCCTAGGACGAAAAAGCCAATAACTCTCAGACCGGGCGTCCGATTGACGCACCGTCTATTGCGTTGAGTTCCTCTTGACGATACAGAACTTTTGGCATCCTTCGCCAGAGTTTTGGATACAGTTGGTAGTGGCCGGGTTGGATCGCACCCGAAATCCAACTGGGCCCCTGGAACGGAAAAGCTGATAACTTTCAGACAGGACGTCCGTTTGACGAACCATCAGCGACGTTGACGATCACGTTGAGAAATGGTCCCTATGAGTATACCCTATGAGAGATCGGGGTACAGTTGAGATACGGCTGGGTTTGGTTCGCTCACGAAACCAACCGGGCCCCTGGGACGAAAAGGCTAATAACTCACAGACCGGGCGTCCGATCGATGCGCCGTCTGTTGCGTTGAGACCCCTTTGACGAGGTGGTCCTTTGAGATACTTCTTCGTGGGACCTTGAGATACTTGGAGTATCGACTTGCAGCTCATGGAGCGGACCCTCCCAGAGACGAGCGTGCGGAGTACGGAGACCGTGTAGCCGACTGAGACCTGACGACTGCTTGACCGACTTGACTTGGAGTTAGTCGACTAGCCCAGTGGACGGAGCACTACTTTGTTTGGGTGCAGACCCATGGCGGACGGAGCACTACCTGTGTGATAGTGCAGACCCGCGGTACTCGTCCGGAGAGTACCTCTGCAGGCTACTAGGGGGTGTGCACTACTGTGTTTGAGTGACATACCTCGGCGGGAAGCACTACTGTGTTTGGGTGGCTGGCCCGCGGTACACGACAGGAGGAGTACCTCAGTAGTCTTAGGTTAGTGAGCAGTACCTCAGAGTCGTGACAGGACCACTGTACTCTCTAGAGACGGAGCTCTTCGGCAGTTACGGTTTCGATAATGAAAATCATGTTTTGAGCTGAGACTTATTACCTTTGTGTTTCCTCATGATTGAAATGGGTTACTTGATAACTTAGGTATATGTATGGGAATATACCTGGGTAGTGGTTATCCGCTGATCTCATGATCCTTGTGTTTCCTCGTGATTGAGATGGGTTACTTGATAACTTAGTTATATGTATGGGCATATATCTAAGTAGAGGTTATCTGTTGAGATCTTCTTTGTGGTTATCCTTGTTGGTTTTAGTGAGACCTTGAGGGTCTCGGGGTCCCTACTGAGTATCGTTATACTCACCCCTGCACGGGCTATGCCCGCACCTCGTTGTGTTGGTTGCAGACGACGGCCAGTACTGACAGAGGCTGAGTGTTCGAGGACTGGACGGTACCTGGAGGAGGACTATACGACGAGACGGTACCCAGAGGTGGACGTGACGACGAGGCGGTACCCAGAGGTGGACCACTGGGCGGGACATACTCGGAGTGGACGGCGGGACCTGAGGAGCAGAGGAGATGTCTGTACCCACCTTTCAGGTGGGATTTCCAGTGGACAGCTCAGCGTAGCAGTTTTACTTTTCAGTTGTTGTTTTCCCTTTCGAGTTGTACTTTACAGTTGGGCTTGTATTTCCGGCCTCTTTTTACTTTCCGCACTTACTATTGTACTCAGTTTTTACTTAGTGTTTACTTCTTCTGCTTGTACTCTGTGTGATTGTTTACTTTACAAAGGCAATGCCTTCCCTTTTTACCTGGATTTACGCCTTGGTGCTAGTCGCCAGCCCCTGGCCTATGGAAGGCGGGCTTGGGGTAGTCACGGCACGGGCCCTGAGGACGGGTCATGACAAATTGTTATTAGAGGTGGTCGGTTCTACCGCAGACTCTGATCTTTCTTTCTGTGAAGCAATAGTGTTAAGGGTACCGAGTGTGGTTTTCAGTTCAGGGAGTCCAGTGTTGGTGTGGGCGGCCGACGTATCCATACACCAGGACCCTGACAACTGATTTCCGACTTTGTGCACGAAAACACTGATTGCGTGTGTGTTTTCAAAGGTTTCCCCCCTTAAAATAGCTCAAACCAGGTCAGCTCACCAGGTATAATTGTTTGACCGTGTTACGTTGTTTCTTTCAGGACACCTTTTCTCGGACGACCAGTTAGAGCCCAGAGGGATGTGCGTGCTGACAGCCTGTTGAGTGACGAGGCTTCCGTACAGGGCCCTCTTGCAGTTGAGGCACCAGCGGACGCACCAGCGGTACTACCATACGTTGGGCCACCGATTCCACCAGCCCCAGCAGTAGGCGATGCCCACTACTTGAGAGCACTGCATGAGTTCCAGCGCCAGAGGCCACCCAGTTTCGGGGGAGAGACGACCCGCAGGCGGCTGAGGATTGGCTGGAGGCTGTGGTGGGAGTCTTCAGGCTAGTGGGGACGCCATCGGACTTCATGGTGACCTTTGCTGCCAGCCTTCTCCAGGCAGCAGCAGGCAGGTGGTGGAGCCACTTGTTCCAGTTTTGCGATGGGATGGCTTTCACATGGGAAGACTTCAAGACCTTCTTCAGGGTGGAGTTTGTGCCAGTAGCTTTACACCCCGAGCGTGTTCAGGAGCTGCTACCTTTGCCGCGTGTTTTTCGATCAGAAGCCGAGTCATCTGTGGGCAGTAGGCAGATGATGCAGAGGTCCAGGAGGACCAGACCAGCAGTTGGGCGATCTTGGGTTTTAGGACCGGTGGTGCGGGGCACCCGGGGTGGGGTTAGAGCAAGGCGTGCCAGAAGTAGACTGTGTTACTCGTGCGGTGGAAAGGGGAACCTGGCACGTGACTGTCCGACTCCTCGTACAGTTGATCCATAGGCTTTTGAGGAGCCACCGAGGCATAGGCAGTGACGAATGCTTGAGCAACAGTAGAGCAGTGGACAAGGCAGTAGAGCTCCTGGAGCTGGTGGACAGGAGCGGGACTAGTGGATACGTCTCTTGTACTTCTAGTTCCATGTTGATGTTGATGTTGTGTCTTTGTACCATGAGCTGCAATAAAATAAAGACACTTATCTTGTGATGTTTTCTTTCCTGTCCTCTTTTGTAATGTTACTATGTGGTCCTGGTTAAGACTGTTGACTTGACCCTCACTTTCGAAATTCCTACTGGAGGAGACCCAGTGACCTCACACTGATGCCGACAGTGTGACTCGACCCTTGGAGGCGAGAGTGACAGATGGATCTATTAGTAGTTGCGTCGAGGCCTTACGACGTCATCCATGGCATGAATGCATCATTTATGTCAGGATTGACTGTATTAGGAAACAAATGTGGTTCATCCAGGGGATGAGACCAGATTTCTCTTATCGGCAAAGAAGAAATCATAGAAGCTATTGTAAGGCTAAAGGAGGTGCAGTTCATCCAGGAGCGGATGAAGACTGCACAGTGCAGTAAGAAACAAGGAACAGGTGCCAGTCTTAGAGACTCTGGCGTGATAAATGTTTCAAGAAGAGGTATATTTAAATAGAGATGAGTCTGCGAAGCGGCAGACGTGGAGGCAAAGCTAGTAGAGCAGCATGAGGTGGTGTACATCTTAACATGCTACAACCACCCGCCTTAGTTATTCCCGCCAGGCTCAGGGAGTTGGAGGGCGGAGGAAGAGTGCGGCTGAATGCGGTCAAGGAGTGTAACCCAATGGCTCTAGAAATGATTCAAGGGACAGTCTATGTCCACTACTAGCTGCTGTAGTAACAGACGTCGATATGAATCATTCCTCGCATCCACAAATCTTGTTCCAGACCTAGAGTTTCCGGTAAGCCGTGGACTTGACCCTCACGTCTGGAGATACCTTGGGAGGAGACTCGATAATCACAATTACGCCGACGGTGTGGTCAGACCCTCGAGGCGAGAGTTCTGGTTGGAATCTCTTGGTGGCAGCGTCGAGGCCTTACGACGTTAGTTTGAGTATGGAATGGGCAATAACTATTCATACTCAAATTGACGGTTTTAGGAAAACGTTGGGATGGGGTTTCCTTGGTCGGTGGAAAAGGATACCCCAGGCAGTGCAGGGTAACTCTTGCACAGGAGGGTGCGACCGATCACTGTTAAGTCGGTCAACCTTACCCTCATAGCAGCAGACGTTTTGTGTTTCAATTCGACGAGGTTTACAGAGATGTGGCCTGGGAGGCAAGTTATCTCTGAGGTTCAACGGACCTTTCTAGGTCCTCAGCTGGGTAGGCGAGGTGGTTTACCGCTTGGCCCATCCACTTCAGTTGCACTAGGTGCACGACGTTTTCCACGTATCCCAACTGAGGAGATACGTGCTCGACCCCTTCGCATATCATCGACCATGAGGAGCTAGACGGTGGCGATGAGTGTCTTATACAGAGGTTCCTGTGGGGATCGAGGATCGACAGGAGCGGATCCTAGGAGGATGGTCGATTCCTCTTGTGCACTTTCTTTGGCAGCGCGAGAACCTCCAGGTGAGCACATGGGAGCGGAAGGCTCAGATGCGTGCTCAGTACCTCTTTGTTTCCCTAAGTTTGTGGTGAAGCTTTACGGGGACGTAAAGCCCTGTGGTGGGAGTAATGTTAAGACCCGTAAATTCCAAGGAAATTTTTTTTTCTTAATTATCTTTGGAATTTTACAAGAACGCAGTTTCTGACGGCGCCTGATTCCGAGGCCCGGTGTGCCCGGAATAAATTTCCGAAGTTTGGTTCGGGTACGTTCAGTGAACGGACGAGCAGGTTTTTTCTAACTTGTGAACCGGTGCTCGGAATCGAATTATGAGGGCACCGATGGAATCGCAGCACCGGTACTTGCTTAGAAACGCCTCTTCCGGAGTTGCGTTTGCTCGGGTGTGGTTTTTAATTTTCGGGCTTAAAGTTAAGAAATAAAATAATTTTACGACAACTTTATTTTATTTCACTTAAGCCACTTGGAAGCCACTTGAAGCCACTTAAAAGCGGATTAAACTGAGTTGAACTGGATAGGGTACTATCCAGAAATATCTTACCCTCTTGGTAGGATATTTGTGAGGTGGTGCCCGCACGAGCCCCGCTGTTTCTTTCCACTATGTAACGCACCCGTGAAAACCCGTCTTTATGAAAGTCAACTGACGCGTTTTCATAATTTCTTAACAGACCATTTAATTGTTCGGTTTAGTTCGTAAATTAAATGAGATGTTTCTTTCGTTGAATTAATTCTACGAATTAATGGTTCGTTTCTTATCTTTTGAAATTCAAATGTTTAGTTGTGTAAATAAAATAAGGCTTAAGCTTATTTTTTTTTTGAAACTTGTGGCGTGGAGAGGATTTGGAGGAAAGCGTTCTTCTTCGACGAAGAACGCGAAGAATGCAAAGAATGCGAAGAATGCGAAGAACACCAAACCTGCGGTGATCGACGACGCGAATCCTTGTACCGTGACGCCAAGGGATCTCCCTTCGCAAAGCTTCTTCCGCGATGATCCAACCCCAGGACAGCCTTCGATCGACAACAACCAAGGTAGGGGGTTGTGCTTCTTTTTATTTTCTTTTTGGATTTCAACAACAACAGGGATTTAATTATTATTAATTAAATCCCTATGTTCTTGGTCCTGAGAGATCGTCGACGCGATGCCCTTCAGCGGTGTGACGATCACCTCCTTCCGCGACGGTCAATTCCGCGACGACCTCGCATCCGACAGCGACGGTGAGGTAGGGATTTATTTTGGGAATTACCCCCCTTTTCTTTTTATATTCCCGTAATTGTTTCTTTAAAAAGATAAAGAACTGGATTTGTGAACAATTTTAAAATTATTAAAATTGTTGTTTTCGTTCAGATAAGGAACCCGTTTTTATGAAACAATTTTATTTCATTAAAAATTGTTTCGGATATGCGTTCATGTGTTGAACTTTAATTTCTCCCGTTGTTTATATCTAACGCGGAGGGTGCGGGCCAAACAAACACGGCCCGAAAACCCTCCGCCGTTCTTCGTTCTTGTGTGGATTTGACGGGCAACGACGGAACGTGCCGCAACGGATGTTTGATGATCCTGAAGTAAAGAACGGAACCCGGGAGGAACAACGGCGCAGACCGGAAGGAAAACGGGCCACCGGAGCGACTCCGGCGGCGCCGGCGGCCGGAGGCGGCGGCACCCTGCGGGTGTCCAGCGCGACACCCCGCGGGTGCCGCGGGGTTGTCACGCGGCACCCCGCGGGTGTCTAGGGTGGCACCCCGTGGGTGTCGCGGGGTTGTCACGCGGCACGTCCGGCTGTCTGGCCGACACCCCGCAGGTGTCGCGGGGGTGTCACGCGTGGCGGCGGCTTTCCCCCACGTCGGCCGCTCGGCCGAGCCGAGCCGGACCGGCCCTGGCCGGGCCGGGCCGGGCCAACCGGGTCGGACCCAACCCGGTTCTGGCCAACCAGGGGGGGTCGGGCCGGGTCGGCCCGGGCCCGGACCCCCCGTCTTCGGACGACTTTCGTTCAAACGCCCGTAACTTGAGCTACGGGCCTCCAAACGACTCGCCGTTAGCGGAAACACAATCCTTGGAGCGAGTCGGTCGTTTCGGTTTATCGCACTCAAAGTTTCGGAATACTTTGGGTTCGGCCGGGTTGGTTCGTACATGAAACCAACCGGGCCCTCGGAGCGGAAACGCTCATATCTTGAGCTACGGACGTCCGATTGACGTACCGTCAGCTTTGTTAGTTTCCTCTTAGTGAGACGGATCTTTTGGCTCACTCCGCCTGGGGTTTGGGCGCAGGTGGAGTACGGTCGGGTTGGTTTTGCCTTAAAAACCAACCGGGCCCCTGGGACGAAAAATCCAATAACTCTCAGACCGGGCGTCCGATTGACGCGCCGTCTGTTGTGTTGAGTTCCTGTTGACGATATAGAACTTTTGGCATCCTTCGCCCGAGTTTTGGATACAGTTGGTAGTGACCGGGTTGGATCGCACCCGAAATCCAACTGGGCCCCTGAAACGGAAAAGCTGATAACTTCTAGACAGGACGTCCGTTTGACGAAACGTCAGCGGCGTTGACGATCACGTTGAGAAACGGTCCCTATGAGTATACCCTATGAGAGATCGGGGTACAGTTGAGATACGGCTGGGTTTGGTTCGCTCATAAAACCAACCGGGCCCCTGGGACGAAAAGGCTAATAACTCACAGACCGGGCGTCCGATCGATTCGCCGTCTGTTGCGTTGAGACCCCTGTGACGAGGTGGTCCTTTGAGATACTTCATCGTGGGACCTTGAGATACTTGTAGTATCGACTTGCAGCTCGTGGAGAGGACCCTCCCAGAGACGAGTGTGCAGAGTACGGAGACCGTGTAGCCGACTGAGACCTGACGACTGCTTGACCGACTCGACTTGGAGTGAGTCGACTAGCCCAGTGGACGGAGCACTACTTTGTTTGGGTGCAGACCCATGGCGGATGGAGCACTACCTGTGTGATAGTGCATACCCGCGGTAGTCGTCAGGAGAGTACCTCTGCAGGCTACTAGGGGGTGTGCACTACTGTGTTTGAGTGACATACCTTGGCGGGAAGAACTACTGTGTTTGGGTGGCTGGCCCGCGGTACTCGACAGGAGGAGTACCTCAGCAGTCTTAGGTTAGTGAGCAGTACCTCAGAGTCGTGAGAGGACCACTGTACACTCTAGAGACGGAGCTCTTCAGCAGTTACAGTTTCGATAATGAAAATCCTGGTTTGAGCTGAGACTTTTGACCTTTGTGTTTCCTCATGATTGAGATGGGTTACTTGATAACTTAGGTATATGTATGGGCATATACCTGGGTAGTGGTTATCCGCTGATCTCATGATCCTTGTGTTTCATCATGATTGAGATGGGTTACTTGATAACTTAGGTATATGTATGGGCATATACCTAAGTAGAGGTTATCTGTTGAGATCTTCTTTGTGGTTATCCTTGTTGGTTTTAGTGAGACCTTGAGGGTCTCGGGGTCCCTACTGAGTATCATTATACTCACCCCTGCACGGGCTATGCCCGCACCTCGTTGTGTTGGTTGCAGACGACGGCCAGTACTGACAGAGGCCGAGTGTTCGAGGACTGGACGGTACCTGGAGGTGGACTATACGACGAGACGGTACCAAGAGGTGGACGTGACGACGAGGCGGTACCCAGAGGTGGACCACTGGGCGGGACATACTCGGAGTGGACGGCGGGACCCGAGGAGTAGAGGAGCTGTCTGTACCCACCCTTCAGGTGGGATTTCCAGTGGATAGCTCAGCGTAGAAGTTTTACTTTTCAGTTGCTGTTTTCCCTTTCGAGTTGTACTTTACAGTTGGGCTTGTATTTCCGGCCCCTTTTTACATTCCGCACTTACTATTGTACTCAGTTTTTACTTAGTGTTTACTTCTTCCACTTGTACTCTGTGTGATTGTTTACTTTACAAAGGCAGTGCCTTCCCTTTTTACAGGGATTTATGCCTTGGTGCTAGTCTCCAGCCCCTGGCCTATGGAAGGCGGGCTTGGGGTAGTCACGGCACGGGCCCTGAGGACGGGTCGTGACAATAAAAAAAAGGAAGATCTTTATGGGAGATGTTGAAGATATTTCACCACGATTAGAAGATTATATTCCGAGTTTCCAAAGACACTAAACTATTACGATCCTTGTGTGTGTGTTTTTATTATGTACTAATTATTCCACAAAAGTAATGTAATGTCCATGTACGTCTAGCTTCAGGTCTTTACACAGATGCTCGGTGTCGGCCTCTGCATTTTCGGATATTGTGGTTGATTTGGTCTGCTCGTTGTCATCCTGTCTGCTTGGAGCCGACTGCTCGGGTTCCAGTTGCGGATGTGGTGTGTTCAGCGTGGTCTTCGGTCGGCCTTGGCATGCCTTCCAGCTTCACGATCTCAGTGCGTCCTCATCCCAGCTCGACGACGGCTCTGAAATGCAATGGTGTGCTTGGGGTCAGATCCCGTGCTCTAGAGGGGGGAGGTCTTGCATTTTGGTGCTGCTGTTAGTTTTTTCAGGTTTTGGTTTGGTTAAGGTGAGTTTTTGTTTGATTAGATGTGAAATTTGTGGTATGGTGGTGGTGCTTTGATGGGGTTGAATCTGCTGGTTTTCTACCTTTTAATTGTTGATGGAGGAATGGATGTTGTGTTGGGGATCCCAGACATTCTGCACGGTTTTTCCTTAGGGGAGGATATAGCTAGTTGTATTCATCATGTATGGATTTTCAGATTTGGAAGGATGAGAGGGTATGGCATAGCCATCGGTACCGGGCCCGTGAATCCTTGCACGGGATAGATTGCTGATCAGACAAACTTTGGTGGAGACGTGCCTTAAAGATATTGATGCTGGGTAGAGGCACTTCCATGTTGTCTTGTTCTGGGTTACAACCCTTTTATTTTTCAAATCTTGTTAATGTCATTGTCTTGGTTTTTCCCCTTTACCCTTAAAAGGGCTTTATCCAAAATCAATAAAAATTTCGGCCTTCGGGCCATTCAGTCAGTCAGCCTCCTTTGGTGCTAGTTTCCAGTCCTTGGCCTATGGAAGGCGGGCTTGGGGCAGTCACATCACGGGCCTCGGGGGACGGGTCATGACATATAATTATATTTTTTCATTCATTTTCATTAGTGTTTTGGAAACACATATTAAATGGTATTAATAACATTGAAATATAATTTTATAAAGAGGATATATATTTGTGATAACTATTGGAGAACATTATATTGAGGTACGAAATCTATTACATTTAATAAATGCATTATGTTAAGGTAATAAAGGGATTATTTATTTTGAGAATAATTAATTATATACTATTCATAGACAAATAATTTATTTTTGGTAAAAAATTAAAATTGGTCCATGATATTTTTTTCCAATTTTATCACATTTTTAAGAGTATGATATATATTGACTAGTGTATCAATTTATGATCTAGTGGATGATGACAAGAGGTAATTTGTTTTATTATTATATGATTCAGATGTTGTTCAATTTCATTTATATTCATATGATTTTAGGAAAAATATATTATGAAGAATATATGATTAGGGTATATACAAATTAGGAAACACCATTGTATGAGCTATTAAAGTCATTTGGGGAATGTTAGGTAAGTTTGTATAGCATATGTGAGAAAATAATATGTAATATTAAGAGTAATATACAAAATGATGAAAATACTAACAATAATATCACCTACATAAATAGTGTTTAATAAATATAATTTTTAATAAAAAATTTATTTTAGGGTGGTAAAATGTAACAACCTGAGATTTTTGACCCTCTAAATTAATGTTATCTAAAATACCATGGGTCAAAAAAACACCAAATTAAAGCAAAGATGAACTAAAAAAATCTAACATATTATTATTACATGAATAATATAATCATATATAGATACAAAGAAAATAATAACCTAAAGTAATTTTATATTTTTATTTTACATTGGGAAAAATATAAAAAAGGTGGCATTTTGAAGAAACTTATAAAAAGGGTATTATATTTTACCTTGGTGAATTAAATTTATCATAGTTAAAAGTTTATTATAATGTTTAATATTTATATTTATAAACTTATATGTAAATATTAAATTATTTATAAATTTATATGAAATAATATAAGTCACACTTGATGTTTAAAAATGTTTTTAAATAAATGAATTTATTATTTATGTATTATATTTTTATTCAAACGATAAATTTATAAAGTTTATCATTTTAATATAAAAAAATTAACAAAATCTTTGTATTAAAGATTTCATATTTATCTTAGGATAAGTTTCAAATTTTGTATAAATTAAACAATTTTTTATTATAATGGTGATGAAATACTGATTGAGTTAATACCGTTATTTTTTTTAAATATCATAACACAAGAGTGATATATATGATATTAATACATTTTTATATAAAAATAATATTTGATAAATAATTTTTAAATGCAATGCTTAATTATTTAAACCTGTGTAAAATGATTTTGAATATTAAATAATATTTAACTATTAAAAACTGTTTTTATTCACGAATAAAAAATTTTTTTTTTCATCAGTTGTATAAATTAAATATCTCATAATTCATTTCATATTTTATATCAATTGTTTTATTCTGTTATAGCTAATATATTATTTTTAAGCATAAAATTATTATTATTAAGATTAATGATTATTATAATTATAACAGTGAATGTGTGTTTTTTAATTAATTATACTATTAATGTTGTACATATTTTATCTAATAAATAATAATGATATTTTTTATATAATTATTTTTATAAAAATTTTGAAAATATATAAAAATATATTATCACTTGTTTAATTTGAAATCAATTCCTTATAATATTAAGAATACATAATATTGAAAGAAACATTTTCCCTACAAAAAAACTTATCTACACAAAAATTGTATTAATTGAAAAGATAATTGTATCCTATATAAATATATACATTTATAATAAATGGGGTATATATTTAGATTCAAAAAAACCAAATTTAGTAAGAGGGGATATCTTTTTTTAATGAAATCATAAATTACATGGGTGAAAACTAGTAACCACATTAATAAAAGTAAAACATAATATATACGAATAAATGACTTGAAACATATTTAAATCATGTTTGAAATGGATTTTTATAGGATTTAATTACTTCATATCATCTTGAAATCAATTATTTTTGAAATTAGACCCACCGACCCATGTATATATTAATTCTTTTATTGAAAAATTATAGGTGTTTAAAAAAGTTCCCTTTTCATTATCTATAAAAGGGGACCTTATACAACCAATCAAAATTTAAACATACCCATTAAAATTTAATTGAATCATACAAATATTTCTTTGTTCTATATTTTTTTAAATACTAAAATTCTTTTTCACCATAACCACGTTTATGCCCTTTATTTCCAAGGAGACTTTCAATAGAAAGATCATGGTCCCAAGTGAGAAAAACATAATTCTAATAATGTACATATTAGTAATTTCCTTCCTAATCTACTCTATCCATTTTAATATAATGATCTCTGTATCATTATTACACTGAAATTTGGTTTTATTAATGTGACAAAAATTAATAAATCCTTTCCATCCACTTATAATGAAAATATAACATCGATCATGCGTATATAGAGAATAAAACCTCCATGATATGACTTATTTCATTTTTAATCACTGCCTAACATAGACTCCATTAGAAATGTATTTACGATAAACATGAGATTTATTAAAATATTAATATATTTTTGTAAATTCTATGAGTGATATTAATGGTAAACTATTGTAATACATATAAACACCAAAAACGAACATATCATACTATAATTCCTAATCTATGTTCATTTTATAAATACTTGTAACACTATATAATACATATGATAATATAATAATAAATGACAAAAATTCATACCATTTTAATGATTTTAATGTTATTTTCCATCACCTTTAATCTTATCCAACATATCAAAAGCGTATTACTGAAATTGGATGAACCACATCAAATAACAAAAAATGAATAATCTATATATAAATAAATATATTATAAAATTATATAGACCTTCTTAAATGAAATATAAATGAAGATGTTCTTTAACAAGGTATTTAATTAACTAAATTTGATAATTTATGATGTTTTTATATGGACCCATTCTTAAAAATTACATAATCTTGTGTTTTAGTTATGATTTTACTTTCTCTCACTTTTATGATCTTTTTTGGTTTAGTTTTTTATAGAATAAGTTTAACAGTCATAGATAAAAAAACCAAAAAATTAAAAGTTTTCAATTATAATAAATATCTATTTTTTCACCATAAAATCACTATATATTTCATGATAACTCATCATTATTTTCAATATGAATTCAACCTTCCCCTTACACATCATGTAAAAAACATTTAAAACATGGGATGAATCTAAAAATCTCTGTACGTGATATAATATAAAGGAAACTATTAGTCCAGTGAAAACATAAATTGTCATGTAATGTTTACCATTATCTTAAAATTATTAATATAATATGGAATTTTTTTTTATAAAGAGTGACATACACACATTTGTATCATAGAAATTCTCTAGAACCTAAATTGGGAAAATGAATCATCATACGGTGACACATTGAATCATATAAAAAAATCCCCTTCAAATCCATTGCAAATGGAAGAACCATACAACCAATATGAAGAATTTTCATTACCCATTGAATTTGGGAACTATCAAGGTAAACCAATCACAGAAGTTATTAAGGCCTTACCATATGTTATTAATGAATCCCCATGTTATGCTACAATAGACATACCGGGCATTATCTTTGCCACCATATGTTCAGTTGTAATGGGATTACCCAGTGTTATCTAGTTTCCCCTATTTTAAGATGTAAGAGGCTTACCTGGTGTCATATGGGCTATCCCATTTCACATGTATAATTATGAAGTGAGAAAATGAATAATTTTTTTTTTCAATTTTTCATCATAAAAAATTTCCAAAACTCTTTTTATCTCATAAGAAAATCACTTTTTGATTTCGAAATACCATTTTCATTTAAAAACATATTTTTGATACAATAATGCCATTTTATTTTAAAAACCAATTTAAATACCTGAATACCAAAAAAAATAAAGGGTTCTGCCTCAATAAACTATGAATTCATTTAATGGAATCTTAAAATAAAATAGCATTCATAGCTGTAAAGATTTCAATATTTTTTGTATGTTAAGAATGGGACATTTCTTTTGTCATTTGTAAAAACATTCCATACTAGACTTGTATAAAGATTCCATTTGAAAAAAATTAAAATAATGTAAAAGATAGAAAAATATTAATTTATAAATACATTACATCCATATAAATACTTTAATATAATTCTTTAAATTGGTAGACCCGGAAAACAAGAGAGGTCGAATGAAAGAATTAAAAGGGGATTTTTTTAAAGAAAAAGTGCCTTATTAAATTGGAAATATATGAATCATAATACCCATGAAAGGATAACATTAAAAAACCTTAAATACCATAAAAATATGAAAATTTAATATATTTCATGTCAAAGCGACTACAATACACCTCGTGATATATAATTTGTGTATAAAAATAAAATATGCCTCAATGAAAGAAGAATATGAAAAATTCCCTTACCTTGAGTCCAACTTGAGACATGTGTATTTATATTCATAAATAATATATATGGTCATTATTTAATTTCTGTAGAACCTTTTTGAAGTCTAATATTATTATTATTTCATCTATTAACATATTATATACAATTAATTAATCAATTAAATTTAAGATGGTGTTTATAACCATATTTGGTTTACATGTCAAAAAAAAATTGATAGGTAGACTATAGTAATAGGGGGAAATATTTTATCATATCCAAAAATAATAATAATAAAATAATAATTGTATTTATAAAGAAATTATTCTTTTAAAACAAATCACGGAGTATGGTTATAAAAACATGAACTAGTATTACGATCACCGAGATGGTAGGTCATACATAGACATGAGTAACATTTCCATTTTTCAATAATCATTATTGAATGAATGTATATAATATTTATTCTTAAAATAATGATCAATATCTCATATATAAAATAATATTTATGTTTTTTATTTATATATATCATTATTTTGATATAAATAGAAACACATCACTTCGAGGAGGTAGTAGCCCACATGTCCTCAAATTACATTATCACATTTTCAGTATATTAAAAGGTAAGAATAAAATTATATATTATATTTAAAAATATATATAATTATTTAATTAATAGACTAATGATTTCATTTATTATATATATAATTATTATATTTACCCTTATTTCCTTCAACGTGAAATGTTAGTGAAAAATTCTTCACATCGCTTTATGTGGTGGTAATCAATTGTACACTTGAGTAATTTATTGTATAAATTATGGTATGAAATATTAAGAGGATTTATATGATATAATGGATAAAGAGGAATAAATATGTTATAAATATCATAAATATCAAAAATAAATATAATTTTTATCATTATTCCTAAACATTAGAGGCTGTTATCAAATAAATAATAACATCATTTCGAGAGGTGGTAGTCATCTGTACACATGAATGGCGATTTTGTAACCAATTTGAAGGAAATGATAGTAGATATAGGTTATAACATTATCATATAAAATTATAATACTTAGGATACTGATACTGATTTTATTATATAATCATGTATAATATTAATTTAAGGGGGTGGATTTGGAAATAATAAAATTTTGATGAATGTTTCCTATTCATTTCAACTACTTTTGGTTTGAAACAATAGACTTACATAGTTTTTTTATACCAAAGGATTACAGGATTGTAATAGGGGAGTTTTGATGTTATTTTTAGGTCATAGTTAAGAAAACATTCTTTATTGGTGTGAATATAGTAGAATATTGAAGGCATTTTAAAAGGAAGGTGGGTGGAATACTTGTCAATTTTTGAAAGAGTCAATTCTGCCATTGTTTTTTCCCTGACATATGGGTATGATAATGAAACAATCAAGATACTAGAATATATATGGTCCAAAAAGGTGCATAAAATTAGTTATTAACATGTTTATATACACTTTAGACCTTTAAGAATAAATTTTATTCACTTGGTAATTCCCATTTTTATCTTAATTATTTCAATTAATAAGATCAATTTTCATTAATCACATTACTGAAAAAAATTATTTATCCTTTTTAAAAAATCTAAATTAAGATACTTCCTAATATGGATTATATTTCCAGAAATTAAGTTCACATATGTGGAAAAATTAATCTAATATTAATCTCACAGTTGCTGCAAGATTATAAGTTTATAAGAAGAGTATTTTTTCAGAAAAAATTATTCTATATTAATAATGTTTTTTAAAAAACCGACTTTAAACCCAAATGTATAATATTTTACAAATAAAGGTGATATAGGCGAATAATTATTCATATTAATGTGTTTATATTCATATTTATGATATTACCACTCCCTATTTATTTTTGGTATATAGTCAAAACAAGATCATGAAATTGAAATTGAGAAATGTATGTATCTAAAAAGAACATTTTATTATAACTAAAAAATAGAGAATTATTAAATAGTTAATAATATTATTATATTCATATTATTAATGAAAATTAATGTTTCCTACTATTACCTAAGGAAATGTTGTTGATATATTAATAAAAATTAAATATTAATACTCTTAGTTATTTTCATTATAGATAGATCTTCACCAATAATCTTTGGTAATATTAATTTTTTTAGGATTATCTAAAACATATAATTTTAGTTCTTCATTCGTTTTTATTTAGTATTTTGAAAACATATATTAAATGGTATTAATAACCATGAAATATAATTTTAAAAAAGTTATATTTTTGTGATAATCATTGGAGAAAATGCGATTGAGTTATGAAATCTCTTACATTTAATAAATTCATGATGTTGAGGTAATAAAGGGATTATTTATTTTACAAGTAATTAATTATATAATATTCATAGACAAATAATTGATTTTCGATAAAAATTTAAAACATTCCCATGATAGTTTTTTAAATTTTATCACATTTTTAAGATTATGATATATATGGACTAGTGTATCAATTTATGATCTAGTGGATGATGAAAAGAGTTAATTTGTTTTATTTTTATATGATTCAGATGTTGTTCAGTGTCTTTTATATTCATATGGTTTTAGGAAGAATATATTATAATGAATATATGATTAGGTTATATACAATTTAAGAAACATCATTGTATGAGTTATTTATGTCATTTGAGGAATGTTAGGTAAGTTGGTATAGCCTCTGTGAGAAAAGAATATGTCATATTAAAAGTAACATCCAAAATGATGAAAATGTAAATAATTATATCACCTACATAATTAGTGTTTAATAAATAAAATTGTTTAAACAATTTTTTAGGGTGGTAAAATGTAACAACCTGAGATTTTGGACCCTCTAAAATAATGTTACCTAAAATACCATGGGTCAAAAAAGACCAAATTAATTCAAAAAGAATCTAAAAAAATCTACCATATTAAAATTACATGAATAATATAATAATAAATAGATAAAAAGAAAATAATAACCAAAAATCATTATATATTTTTATTTGATATTAGTTAACATGTAAAAAAGGAGGCCTTTTGAATAACCTTATAAAAAAGGGTATTATATTTTACCTTGATGAATTAAAATTTTCATGGTTAAACGTTTTTATAATGTTTAATATTAATATTTATAAACATATATGTAAATATTAAATTATTTATTAATTTATATGAAATAATATAAAACACACCTGATGTTTAAAAATGACTTTTTTAAATAAATCCATTTATTCTGTATGGATTATATTTTCTTTCAAATGATAAATTTATAAAGTTTATAATTTTAATATAAAAAAATTAACTATCATTTTGTATTATACATTTCTAAATTATCATAGGATAAGTTTCAAATTTTTTCTAAATTAATTGATTTTTAGTATAATGGTGATGAAATACCGATTAAGTTAATACAATTATTTTTTTAAATATCATAACACAAGAGTGACATAAATTATTTTAATACATTTTTTATATAGAAAATTATATTTAATAAATCATTTATAAATGAAATGTGTAATTTTTAAAACCTGTGTAAAATTATTATGAATCTTAAGTAATATTTTACACTTAAAAACTATTTTTATTCACAATTAATAAAAATTATTTTTTATCACCTATATAAATTAAATATCACATAATTTATTTCATATTTTATATCAAATTTTTTTATTCTGTTAAAAATAAAATATTATTTTTAAGTATAAAATTATTATTATTAAGATTAATGATAATGATAATTATAATAGTGAATGTGTGTTTTTCAATTAATTATATTATTAATGTTGTGTATATTTAATCTAATAAATTATAATGATCTATTTTATGTAGTTTTTTTATATTAATTTTAAATATATATATAAATATATTATCACATTTTTAATTGGAAATCAATTCCATATAGGATTATGAATACTTAATATTGAAAGAAAAGTTTTCCCTACAAAACAATTTCTCTATACATAAAATGTTTCAATTTAAAATATAATTTTATCATATATATATATTTATAATATATGAGGTCTATATTTAGATTCACCAAAACCAAATTTTGTAAGAGGGGATATCCTTTATTTTAATGAAATCATAAATTACATGGGTGGAAAGAAGTAACCATGGTAAAAAAAGTAAAAGATAAATTATACAAAAAAATGACTCGAAACATATTTAAATCATTATTCAAATGGATTTTATAAGATTTAATTACTTCATATCATCTTGAAATTAATTATTTCTGACTTTTACCCCACTAACCCATGTATAGATTAATTATTTTATTGAAAAATAATAGGTGTAGAAAAAAGATCACTTTTCATTATCTATTAAAGGAGACCACTTATAGCCTATCAAATTTAAACATACAAATTAAAATTTATTGGCATATTATAAACATTTCTATCTTCTATAATTTTCTTTAAATACATAAATTCTTTTTCACTATAACCATGTTTACGCCCTTTATTTCCAAGGAGACTTTCAGTAGAAAGATCAAGGTCCTAAGTGAGAAAAGGATAATCCTAACCATTTACATATTAATCATTCCTTTCGTAACCTACTCTGTCCATTTTAATATAATGATCTTAGTATCATTGTTATACTGATGTTTAATTTTATAAATGTGACAATAATTAATAAATCTGTTCCATCCACTTACAATGAAAATATAACATCTATCATGTGTATATATGGACTAAAAACTCTAGGGGATGTTGTATTTCATTTTCAATCACCGCCTAACATAGATTCTTTTAGAAATTTATTTAATGTTAAAAATGAAATTTATTAAAATATTAATATAGTTTTGGAAACTCTATGAGTGATATTACTGATAAACGGATGTAATATATAAAAACACATAAAATTAACATATCATAGTATACATCTAATCTATGTTAATTTTCTAAAAACATGTAACACTATATAATATTTATGATAATTTATTAACAAAGGACATAAATTCATACCATTTTAATGATTTTTTTTGTTATTATACAATACCTTTAATCTTATCGAACATATCAAAAGAGTTTTATTGAAAATGGATAAAACACCTCAAATAACCAAAAAAAGAATAATATATATATAAATCATTATATTATAAAATTATATGGACCTTATTAAATTAAATAGAGATGAATATGTTCATTAAGAAGGTATATAATAAACTAAATTGGATTATTTAGGATGTTTTTATATGGCCCCAACTTTAAAAATCACATAATCTTTTGTTTTAGTTAAGATTATTCTTTCTCTCACTTTTAGGATCTTTTTTGGTTTAGTGTTTTATAGAAAATGTCTAACAATAATAGATTACAGAACCATAAAATAAAAAGTTCCCACTTCTAATCAATATATATTTTTCCATAATAAAAACATTAGATATTTCATGACAACTCTTCATTAATTTCAATATGAATTCATCCTTTCCTTTACCAATCATGTAAAAAATATTTAAAAACATGGGAGTAGTCCGAAAATCTCTGTACGTGATATAATATAAAGGAAACTATTAGACTAGTGAAAACATAAATTGTCATGTAACTTTTTACATTATCTTAAAATTATGAATATAATATGAAATAATTTTTCTTATCGAGAGTGAAAACCACACATATGTATCATAGAATTTTTCTAGAACCTAAAGAATTAAATTGAAACAACTTTTTGTGATATAAAGAATCATATAAAAAATCCCCTTCAAATCCATTTTAATTGGAATAACCATACAACCAATATCTAGCATTTTCATTACCCAATGCATTGTGGAACTATCAAGGTAAACCCCTAAATTAAGCTTTTACGGACTTACCTTATATTATTAATGAATCCCCATGTTATGCTACAATAGATATACGGGGCATTATCTAGGCCACCATATGTTCAGTTGAAATGGGCTTACCCAGTGTTATCTAGTTTTCTCTATGTTAAGATGTAAGAGGATTACCAGGTGGCATATGGGCCATCCCATTTCTCATGTATAATTATAAAGTGCGAATATGAATAAATCTCTTTTTTTTCAATTTGTCATCATAAAAAATTTCCAAAACTCTTTTCATCTCCCAAGAAAATCACTTTTTGTTTTTAAAATAGCATTTTCATTTAATTTTTTTTTGATATAATAATTCCATTTTATTTTAAAAACTGATTTAAATACCTCAATACAAAATAAAATAAAAGGGTTCCTCTTTAATAAAACATGAATTCATTTAAAGTATTCTTAAAATAAAATAGCATTCATAGCGGTGATAATTTAATTGTTTTTGTGTATGTTAGGAATGGGGCATTCCTTTTGTCATTTGTAAAAACATTCCATACCAGAATTGTAAAAAGTTTCCATTTCAAAAACATTGAAATAATTTGAAAGATACAAAAATATTAATTTATAAATACCTTACATTCATGTAAATACATTCATAAAATACTTTTATTTCTTAGACATGTAAAATGAGAAAGGTGGAATGAAATAATTTAAGGGGACATTTTTTAGAGAAAAATTGCCTTATTACATTGGAAATATTTGAATCATAATACCCATGAAAGGATAAAATTAAAAAACCTTAAATTCCCAAAAAAAATTATAAATTCATGACATTTCATGTCAAAGGGACTTCAATACACCTCGTGTTAAATAATATGTGTATAACAAGAAAATATTCCTTAATGAATGGAGATTAAGAAAAATTCTCTTACCTTGATTCCAACTTGACACGTGTGTATTTATATTAATAAATAATATATATGGTCATTATTTAATTTCTGGAGAACCTTTTTCAAGTCTAATATTAATATTATTTCTTCTATTAACTTTTTATATACAATTAATTTATCATTTAAATTTATGATGGTTTTTATAACCATATTTGGTTTACATGCCAAAAAATGAATTTAGTAGGTCGACTATAGTAATAGGGGTAAATATTTTATCATATCCAAAAATAATAATAATGAAATAATAATTGAATTGATTCATCAATTATTATTTTAAAACAATCATGGAGTATGGTTCTGAAAAATGAACTAGTATTATGATTATCGAGATGGTAGGTCGTACATATACACGAGTAACATTTCCGTTTTTGAATGATCATTATGGAATGAACATATATAATATTTTATCTTAAAATAATGATCAATATATCATAAATAAAATAATATTTAACTTTTTATAATTATATATATTATTATTTTGATGTATATGGAATCACATCACTTCGAGGAGGTAGTAGCCCACACGTCCTCGAATGACATTATCACATTTTCAGTATTTGAAATGGTAAGAATAAAATTATATATTATATTTGAAAAAAATATAATTATTTCATTAATATCAAAATTAAGTCATTTATTCCTTATATATTCATTATATTTACCCTGATTGTTTCCGTGTAAAACGTTATTGAAAAATGCTTCAGATCGCTTTATGAGGCGGTAGTCCATTGTACAATTGAGTAATGTTATCGTGAAAATTATTGTATAAAATATTTAAAGGATTTATATGATATAATGGATAAGGAGGTATAAATATGATATAAATACCATAAATTTAGAAAATAAATATAATCTATATCACTATTATAAAACATTAGAGTTTGTTATCGAAGAACTAACAACATCATTACGAGAGGTGGTATTCTTCCATACAAAGGAATGGTGATTTTTTAACCCATTTGATTGATATGTTTATGGATATAGGTTATAAAATTATCGTAAAAACACATTATAATAATTAGGATACTGATTCAAATTGTATTATATAATCATGTATAATATTAATTTTAGGTGGTGGATTTAGAAATAATAAAATTTTGATGAATGTTACCAATTAATTTTGACTACATGTGGTTTGAACTAATAGACATACATAGTTTGATTTTACACCAAAGTATTCTATGATGATAATATGAGATTTTTGAAGTTATTTTTAGGTCATAGTGGGGAATAAATTCCTTATTGGTGTGAATATAGTAGAATAGGTAAGGCATTTTATAAGGGAGGTGGGTGGAATACTTATCAATTTTTTAAAGAATGAATTCCGCCAATGTTTTTCCCCGAAATCTGGGTATGATATTTAAACAATCAAGATATTAGAAGATATATGGTCCAAAGAGGTACATAATATGTGTTTTTGTCATGTTTAAATGCATTTTTGAACTTTAAGAATATATTTTCATCACTTGATAATTCCCATTTTTGTCTTAATTATTGAAATTATTAATATCTATTTTCATTAAACACTTTAATGAAAAAAATTATTTATCCTTATTAAACAATAAAAATTATGCTGCTTCCAAATATGGATTATAATTTTCTGAATTCAATTCAAATATGTGGAAAAAATAAAACTAATATTAATATCACAGTTAGTGCAAGATTATATGTTTTTTGGAAGAATATTTAAAAAAATGATTTTATATTAATATAGTTTTTAAAAAACACGACTTTAATCCCAAATGTTTTATATGTTACAAATAATAATGACATAGGGGAATAATTTATCATATTATTGTTTTCATATTCATATTTATGATATTATCATTCCCTATTTATTATTGGTATTTAGTAAAAAAAGATCATGAAAATGAAATTGAGAAATGTATGTATCTAGAAACAACATTTTATTATAAACAAAAAAATTAGATAATTATTAAATGGGTAAGAATATTATTATATTCATATAATTAATAAAAAATATTGTTTCTTATTATTACATAAGACAATGTGGTTGATATCTTAATTAAAATTAAATACTGATACTCTTAGATATCTTCATTATAGATAGATCTTTGTCACTATTCTTTGGAAATATTTTTTTTTAGGATTATGTGAAACATATAATTATAGTTCTTTAATATTTTTTATTTTGTGTTTTGTAAACATATGTTTAATGGTATTAATAACATTTAAATATACATTTATAAAAAGGCTGTATTTTTGTGATAACTAATGGAGAACATTAAAGTAAGGTATGAAATATCTTACATTTAACAAATTCATGATGTTGAGGTAATAAATGGATTATTTATTTTGAGAAAAATTAATTGTATACTATTAATAGAAAAATAATTTATTTTTGATAAAAAATTAAATGTGTTCCATGATATTTTTTCCATTTTATCACATTTTTAGGATTATGATATATATTGACTAGTGTATCAATTTATGATCCAGTGGATGATGACAAGAGTTAATTTATTTTATTATTATATGATTCAAATGTTGACCAATGTCTTTTAGATTCATATGGTTTTAGGAAAAATAAATTATAATGAATATATTATTATGGTATATACAAATTAGGAAACATCTTCGTATGAGTTATTAATGTAATTCGAGGAAATGTTAGGTAAGTTTGTATAGCTTATATGAGAAAAGAATACGTCATATTAAGAGTAATATCCAAAATTATGAATATGTAAACAACAATATCACCTATATAATTAGTGTTTTATAAATAAAATTGTTAATAAAGATTTATTTTAGGGTGGAAAAATGTAACAACCTGAGATTTTGGACCCTCTAAATTAATGTTATCTAAATTACCATGGGTCAAAAAACACCAAATTAAAAAAATGAACTAAAAAAGTCTAACATATTTTAATTACATGAATAAAATAATAATCTACATATAAAAAAGAAAATAATAACCAAAAATAATTATATAGTTTTATTTTACATTGGTTAAAATGAAAAAAATGACTCCTTTCAAAGAACCTTTTAAAAAGGGTATTATATTTTACCTTGATGAATTAAATTTATAACTGTTAAAAGTTTATTATAATTTTTAATATTTATATTTAAAAAAATATATGTAAATATTAAATTATTTATAAATTTATTTGTAATAATATAAAACACACTTGGTGTTTAAAAATGACTTTTAAAAAAGGCCATTTATTCTTTATTATTATATTTTTATTCAAATGATAAATTTATAAAGATTAGAATTTTAATATAAAAATATTAAATTACATTTTTGTATTAAAAATTTCTAAATTATCTTAGGATAAGTTTCAATTTTTTTTAAAATTAATTCATTTCTTAGTATAATGGTGATGAAATACTGATTGAGTTCATACCATTATTTTTTTAAAATATCATAACACAAGAGTGACTTAAATGATTTTAATACATTTTTAATATAAAAAATTATATTTAATAAATCATTTATAAATTCATTGTTTAATTTGTAAAAGCTGTGTAAAATGATTTTGAATTTTTTGTAATATTTTACTATTAAAAACTGTTATTATTCGCGAATAATAAAAATTATTTTTTATCATTTGTATAAATTAAAGATCACACAATTTATTTCATATTTTATATCAAAAATATTTTATTCTATTATAACTAAAATATTTTTTTTAAGCATATAATTATTATTATCAAGATTAATGATAATTATAATTATAATAGTGAACGTGTGTTTTTCAATTAATTATATTATTAATGTTTTGTATATTTTATCTAATAAATTATATTGATATATTTTATATAATTATTTTTATATTAATTTTTAAAATATATAAAAATATATTATACTTGTTTAATAGGAAATCAATTCCATATAAGATTTAGAATACTTAATATTGAAAGAAAAGTTTTCACTACAATAAAAAGTATCTATACCTAAAATGTTTTAATTAAAAAGATAATTTTATTCTATACATATATATTTATAATATATGAGGCCTATATTTATATTCAACAAAACCAAATTTAGTAAGAGGGGATATATTTTGTTTTAATGAAATAATAAATTATATGGGTGAAAACTGGTATCCACGGTAAAAAAAAGTAAAAGAAAATAAATACGAATAAATGACATGAAACATATTTAAATCTTGTTTGAAATGGATTTTTATTGGATTTAATTACATCATATCATCTTGAAATCAATTAAAATTTAATTGATTCTAATAAACATTTCCATCTTCTATAATTTTAATTAAATACATAAATTGTTTTTCACCATAACCATGTTTATGCCCTTTATTTCCATGGAGACTTTCAATAGAACGATCAAGGTCCCAAGTGAGAAAAACGTAATCCTAATCATTTAAATATTAATCAATACCTTCCTAACCTACTATATTAATTCAAATATAATTATCTCAGTATCATTATTATACTAAATTATTTTTTTATTAATATGAAAACAATTAATTAATCCTTTCCATCCACTTATAATGAAAATATAACAGCAATTATGCATATATATGGACTATAATCTCCATGAGATGATGTATTTACTTTTTAATCACCCATAACATAGATTCCTTTATAAATGTATTTAAGGTAAAAATGAGATCTATTAAAGTATTAATATTATATTAATATAGTTTTGAAAATTATATGAGTGATATTAATGATAAATGTATATAATACATATAGACACCTAAAATGAACATATCATAGTATACTTCCTAATCTATGTTCATTTTATAAAAATGTGTAACACTATATAATATTTATGAAAATATAATAATAAAGGACATAAATTCATACCGTTTTAATGATTTTAATGTTATTATACAACACCTTTAATCTTATCCAACATATCAAAAGAGTATTATTGAAATTGGCTGAACCACATCAAATAACCAAAAAAGAATAATCTATATATAAATAAATATATTATAAAATTATATGGACCTTATTAAATGAAATATAGAAGAATATGTTCATTAAAAAGGTATATAATAAACTAAATTCCATTATTTAGGATGTTTTTATATGACCTCATCCTTAAACATTACATAATCGTTTGTCTTAGTTTGGATTTTACTTTATCTCAATTTAAGGATCTTTTTAGGTTTAGTGTTTTATAGAATAATTCTATCAATCAGAGATTACAAAACCATAATATAGAAAGTTCCCAATTGTAATCTATATCTATTTTTTCCACCATAGAAACATTATATATTTAATGACAACTCTTCATTGATTTCAATATAAATTCATCCTTTCCCTCTCCAATCATGTGAAAAACATTTAAAAACATGGGATGAGTCCAAAAATATTTGTATGTGATATAAGATAAAGGAAACTCTTAGTCTAGTGAAAACATAAAATATCATGTAAAGTTTACCATTATCTTAAAATTATTAAGATAATATGAAATAAAAATTTTTATCGAGAGTGACAGACAAAAATATGTATCAAAAATATTCTCTAGAAGATAAATAATGAAATTGAAACAACTTTTGGTGACATATAGAATCATAGAAAAAATCCCCTTCAAATACATATAAATTGGAATGACCATACAACCAATATACATCATTTTAATTGCCCAATGCATTGGGGAACTATCTAGGTAAAACCATCGCTTAAGCTATTAAAAACATACCTTATGTTATTAATGAATCCCCATGTTATGCTACAATTGACATACTAGGAATTATTTTGGCCACCACATGTTCAGTTGTAATGGGCTTACCCAGCGTTATATAGTTTTCCCTATGTTAAGATGTAAGGGGCTTACCTGGTTTCATATGGTCCATCCCATTTTTCATGTATAATTATTATGTCATAAAATGAATAAAATAAATATTTTTTTGAATTTTTAATCATAAAAAATTTCCAAAACTTTTTTCATCTCACAGGAAAATAACTTTTTCATTTAAAAATACCATTTTCATTTAAAGACACTTTTTTGATACAATAATGCAATTTTCTTTTAAAAAAAAATTTAAATACCAGAATACCAAAAAAAAATAAAAGGGTTCTTATTCAATAAAACATTAATTATTTGAAAGGATTATTTAAATCAAATAGCCTTTATAGTGGTGAAAATATCAATGTTTTTGTGTCTATTAAAAATATGACATTCCTTTTATCATTTGTAAAAACATTCCATAACAAACTTGTAAAATGATTCCATTTAAAAATCATTGAAATAATGTAAAATATACAAAAATATTAATTTATAAATACCTTACATCCTTATAAATACATTAATAAAATACTTTAAATTCTTAGACCTGGAAAATGAGAGAGGACGAATGAAAGAATTTAAAGGGACATTTTTTAAATAAAAAGTACCATATTACATTGGAAATATTTGAATCATAATACCCATGAATGGATAAAATTAACAAACATTAAATACCCTAAAAATACATAAATTCAAGATATTTCATGTCAAAGGGATTTTAATACACCTCGTGATATATAATATGCATATAACAAAAAAATATGACTCAATGAAAGGAGATTAAGAAAAGGTCCCTTACCTCGAGTCCAACTTGACACTTGTGTATTTATATTCATAAATAATATATATGGTCATTATTTAATTTATTGAGATCCTTTTTCAAGTCTAATATTATTATTATTTCATCTATTAACATGTTATATACAATTACTTAATCAATTAAATTTAAGATGCTTTTTATAAACATATTTGGTTTATATGTCAAAAAATGAATTCGGTAGGTCGATTATAGTAATAGGAGTCAATATTTTATCATATCCAAAAATAATAATAATGAAATAATAATTTAATTTATACATCAATTATTCTCTTAAATCCAATCATGGAGTATGGTTATGAAAAATGACATAGCATTACGATCATCAAGATGGTAGGTCGTACATAGACATGAGTAACATTTCCATTTTTCACTGATCATTATGGAATAAATGTATATAATATTGTATATTAAAAGAATTATAAATATCTCATAAATAATTTTTTTTTATACTTATATATATCTTTATTTTGATGTAAATGGAATCACAGCACTTTGAGGAGGTAGTAGCCCACATGTCCTCGAACGACATTATCACATACGAAGAGGTAAAAATAAAATTATATATTATACATAAAAATATATGTAATTATTTTATTATTATCATAATGATTTCACTTATAACATTTATATTAATTATATTTACCCTTATTTACTTCCATGTAAAACGTCAGTGAAAAATGCTTCACATCGTTTTATGAGGCGGTTGTCCATTGTACACTTGAGTAATGTTATCATATCAATTATGGTATGAAATATTAAAATGATTTATATGATATAATGAATAAAGAGGTATAAACATGATATAAATATCATAAATATCATAAATGTATATAATTTTCATCATTATTCCTAAACATTAGAGTTTTTTATCGAGGAACTAACAATATCATTTGGAGAGGTGGTAGTATTCCGTACACAAGAATGGTGATTTTGTAAACCATTTAATAGAAATGATTATGGATATAGGTTATAAAATTATCATAAAAAATAGATTATAATATTTAGGATACCAATTCATATTTTATTATATAATCATGTATAATATTAATTTTAGGGGGTGGATTTGGAAATAATAAAATGTTTATGAACATTACTTATTCATTTTAACTAATTTTCGTTTGAACTAACAGACTTGCATAATTTGATTTTATACCAAAGGATTCTATGATTATAATAGTGGAGAAAAAATTTCATATTGGTGTGAATATAGTAGAATAGGGAAGTCATTTTATAAGGGAGGTGGGTGGAATACTTGTCAATTTTTTAAAGAGTGAATTCCAGCAATGTTTTTTCCATAACATATGGGAATTATAATGCAAGAATGAACATAATAGAAGATATATGGTACAAAGAGGTACATAAAATGTGTTCTTGTTATGTTTATAGGCATTTTTGACCTTTAAGATTGAATTCTCATCACTTGGTAATTCCCATTTTTATCTTAATCATTACAATTAATAATATCTATTTTATTTTATCACTTTACTGAAAAAATAATTTATCCTTATTAAACAATATAAATTATGCTACTTCCTAATATGGTTTATATTTTTCCAAATTGAATTCATGTATGTGGAAAAAATAAATCTAATATTAATCTCATAGTTTCTGCAAGATTACAAGTTTTTAAGAAGAGTATTGTTTTCAAAAAAAATTATTCTATATTAATATAGTTTTAAAAAAACCCTATATCAAACACAAATGTATAATACGTTACAAATAAGGGTGATATAGGGGAAGAATTATTCATATTAATGTCTTCATATTCATATTTATGATATTACGATTCCCTATTTATTTTTTGTATTTAGTCAAAACAAGATCAAGAAAATGAAATTGAGAAATGTAGGTATCTAGAAACCACATTATATTATAACCAAAAAGGGATAATTCTTAAATAGTTATGAATATTTTTATATTAATATTATTAAGGAAAATGACTGTTTCATATTATTACCTAAGGCAATATGGTTGATATCTTAACAAAAACTAAATATTGACACTCTTAGTTATTTTCATTATAGATAGATAATTATTGATAATCTTTGAGAATATTAATTTTTATTTGGATTATGTGAAACATATAATTATAGTTCATCATTTGTTTTTCATTAGTGCGTTGGAAACATATATTAAATGGTATTAATAACATTGAAATATACTTTATAAAAAGGTTATAATTTTGTGATAACTATTGGAGAACATGTGATTGAGGTATGAAATCTCTTATATTTAATAAATTCATTATTTTGAGGTAATAAAGGGATTATTTATTTTGGGAATAATTAATTATATACTATTCATAGAAAAATAATTTATTTTTGATAAAAATTTAAAAAAAAATTATGATATTTTTTCAATTCTTTCACATGTTTAGGATAATGATATAAATAGACAAGTGTATCAATTTATGATCTACTAGACGATGATAAGAGTTAATTTGTTTTATATTTATATTATTCAGATTTTTTTTCAATTTATATTATATTGATATGTATTTAGGAAACATATATTATGATGAATATATGTTTAGGGTATATACAAATTTGGAAAATCAATTTTATGAGTTATTTATGTCATTTGAGGTATGTTAGGTAAGTTGGTATAGCCCGAGTTAGAAAAAAATAAGTCATACTAAGAGTAATATCCAAAATTATGAAAATGTTAACAATAATATCACCAACATAATTGGTGATTAATAAATAAAACTGTTAAAAAAATATATTTTACGGTGGTAAAATGGGACAACCTGAGATTTTGGACCCTCTAAATTAATGTTATCTAAAATACAATGGGTCAAAAAACACCAAATTAATGGAAAATGATCTAAAAAAATATAACATATTATAATTACATGAATTATATAATCATCTATAGGTAAAAAGAAAATAATAACCTAAAATAATTATATATTTTTATTTTACATTAGTTAAAATGTAAAAAAGGATCCCTTTTGAAGAACCGTATACAAAAGGGTATTATATTTTACCTTGATGAATTAAATTTATCACGGTTAAAATTTTATTATAATGTTTAATATTTATATTTATAAACTTATATGTAAATATTAAATTATTTATAAAATTATATAAAATAATATAAAACACACTTGATGTTTAAAAATGACTTTTTTTAAATAACGCCATTTATTCTTTATGTTTTATATTTTTATTCAAATGATAAATTTATAAAGTTTAGAATTTTAATTTTAAAAAATTGACTATCTTTGTGTTTTATACATTTCTAAATTATCTTAGGATAAGTTTCAAATTTTTTCTAAATTAATTTATTTTTTAGTATAATGGTGATGAAATACCGATTGAGTTAATACCATTATTTATTTTTGAAAATATCATAACACAAGAGTGACATAAATGATTTTAATAAATTTTTTATACAAAAAGTTATATATAATAAATAATTTATAAAAGCAATGTTTAATATTTAAAACCTGTGTAAAATGATTTTCAGTCTAAAGTAATATTTTACATTTAAAAAATGTTTTTATTTGCGAATAAAAAAAATTATTTTTCATCACTTGTATAAATTAAAGATCACATAATTTATTTCATATTTAATATCAAATTATTTTATTCTTTTATAACTAAAATATTATTTTCAAGCATAAAATTATTATTATTAAGTTTAATATTAATGATAATTATAATAGTGAATGTGTATTTTTCAATTAATTATATTATTAATGTTTTATAGATTTTATCTAATAAATTATAATGATCTATATTATATAATTATTGATATGTTAATTTTGAAAATATATAAAAATGAAATATCACTTGTTTAACTGGAAATCAATTCCATATAAGATTAAGAATAATTAATATTGAAAGAAACTTTTTCCATTCAAAAAAATTTCGTTATACATAAAATGTTTTAATTTAAAAAATAAATTTATCATATATATATTTATAATATATGGGGCCTATATTTATATTCAACGAAACCAAATTTACTAAGAGGGGATATGTTTTATTTTAATGAATTCATAAATTACATGGGTGAAAACAAGTAACCACAATAAAAAAATTAAAAGATAAAATATACAAATAAATTACTTGAAACATATTTAAATCATGTTTGAAATGGATTTTATAGTATTTAATTACTTCATATCATCTTGAAATTAATTATTTCTAACTTTTAGACCCAATAACCAATGTATAGATTAATTCTTTTATTGAAAAATAATAGGTGTCCAAAAATAAACCCTTTTCATTATCTATAAAAGGAGACCACTTACAGCCTATCAAATTTACACAAGCTCATAAAAATTTAATTGAATCTTATAAAAATTTCCATCTACCATAACTTTCTTTAAATACTTAAATTATACTTCACTATAACCATGTTTATGCCCTTTATTTACAAGGAGTATTTCAATAGAAATATAAAGGTCCCAAGTGAGAAAAACATAATCCTAATTAATTACATATTAATCATTCCCTTCCTAACCTACTCTGTCCATTTTAATATAATGATCTCAGTATCATTATTATACTGATGTTTTATTTTACTAATGTGGCAACAATTAATAAATCATTTCCATCCACTTATAATGAAAATATAACATCAATCATGCGTATATATAGACTAAAACATCCATCAGATGATGTATTTCATTTTTAATCACCCCTAACATGGATTCCTTTATAAATGTATTTATGGTAAAAAATTAAAATTTATTAAAATATTAATATTAAATTAATATTGTTTCAGAAATTCTATGAGTGATAATAATGATAAATGGATGTAATACGTATAAACACCTAAAATGAACATATCATAGTATACTTCCTAATCTATGTTCTTTTTACAAAAACATTTAACACTATATAATATTTATGATAATATAATAATAAAGGACATAAATTCCTACCATTTTAATTATTTGAATGTTATTATACAACACCTTTAATCTTATCCAACATATCAAAAAGGATTTATTGAAAATGAATAAATGACATCAAATAACAAAAAAGGGAATAATCTATATATAAATAAATATATTATAAAATTATATGGACCATATTAAATGAAATATAGATTAATATGTTCATTAAGAAGGTATATAATGAACTAAATTTTATTATTTAGGAGTTTTTATATGGCCACATCCTTAAACATTACATAATATTGTGTTATATATACTATTTTACTTTCTCCCACTTTTAGGATCTTTTTAGGTTTAGTGTTTTATTGAATAAGTCTTGGAATCATAAATTACGAAACCATAAAATAAAAAGTTCACACTTCTAATCAATAGCTATTTTTTTCACCATAAAAATATTAAACATTTCCTGAAATCTCTTCATTAATTTCAATATGTATTCATTATTTCCATTACCCATAATGTTAAAAACATTTAAAAACATGTGATGATTCTAAAAATATCTGTACATGATATAATATAAAGGAAACTATTTGTTTATTAAAAATTAGAATATCATGTAATGTTTACCATTATCTTAAAATTATTAAGATAATATGATATAATTTTTTCTTATCAAGAGTTAGAGAAACACATTTTTATAATAGAAATTATCTAGTACCTAAAGAATGAAATTGAAATATCTTTAAGTGACATAGAGAATCCTATAAAACCCCCCCTTCAAATCCATTTTAATTGGAATAAACATTCAACTAATATCCCTAATTTTCATTACCCAATGCATTGGGGAACTATCTAGGTAAACCCATCACTTAAGCTATTATGACCTTACCTTATGTTATCAAGTAATCCCCATGTTATGCAACAATAGACATACCAGTAATTATCTAGGCCACCAGATGTTTAGTTGTAATGGGATTACCCAGTGTTATCTATTTTCTCTTATGTTAAGATATAAAAAGCTTACATGGTGTCATATGGGCCATCCAAATTATCATGTATAATTTTGAAGTTCGAAAATGAATAAAAAAATTATTTTTTTCAATTTTTAGTCATATAAAATTTCAAAAACTTTGTTCATCTCATAAGAAATTCACTTTTTTATTTCAAAATACCATTTTCATTTAAAAACACATTTTTGATACAATAATTCCATTTTATTTTAAAAACCAATTAAAATACCACAATACCAAAAAAATAAATAAATGTTTTCTTCTTCAATAAAACATTAATTCATTTAAAGGAGTCTTAAAATAAAATAACATTCATATCGGTGAAAATTTAAATGTTTTTGTGTATGTTAAGAATGTGATATTTCTTTTTTCATTTGTAAAAACATTCCATCCCAGAGTTGTAAAAAGATTCCATTTGAAAGTCATTGAAATAATGAAAAGGATACAAAAATATTAATTTATAAATACCTTAAATCCATATAAATACATTCAAAAAATAATTTAAATTCTTAGTCATGGAAAATGAGAGAGGTAAAATGAAAAAATTTAAAGGGACTCTTTTTAAAGAAAAATAATCTTATTACATTGAAAATATTTCAATCATAATACCAATGAAAGGATAACATTAACAAAACATTAATACCCTGAAAATATAGAAATTCATGATATTTCCAGTCAAAGGGACTGCAATACACCTAGTGATATATAATATTCATATAACCATAAAATATGTCTCAATGAAAGGAGATTAAGAAAAAGTCACTTAATTTGAGTCCAACTTGACACGTGTGTATTTATATGACCATGTGATATTTATAGTCATTATTTAATTTCATAAGAAAATTTTTCATGTCTAATATTATTATTATTTCACCTATTAACATGTTATGTACAATTAGTTAATCAATTAAATTAAAGATGGGTTTTATAACCATATTTGGTTTACATGTCAAAAATGAATTTGGTAGGTTGAATATAGTAATAGGGGTTAATATTTTATCATATATAAAAATAAAAATAATGAAATAATAATTTAATTTTTACTTCAATTATTATTTTAAAACCAATCATGGATTATGGTTATGAAAAATGATCAAGTATTACGATCATCGAGATGATAGGTCATACATAGACATGAGTAACATTTCCATTTTTCAATGATTATTATAGAATGAAAGTATATAATATTTTATCCTAAAATAATTATAAATATCTCAAGAATAAAATTATATTTAATTTTTTATACTTATATATATCATTATATTAATGTAAATGGAATGTCATCAATTCGAGGAGGTAGTAGCCCCCACACCCTCAAAAGACATTATCATATTTTCAGTATATGAAAATGTAAGAATAAAATTATATATTATATTTTAAAAAATATATAATTATTTCATTAATATCATAATGATATCATTTATTCCATATATATTCATTATATTTACCCTTATTTCCTTCCACATAAAATGTCAGTGAAAAATGCATCACATCGCTTTATGAGGTGGTAGTACATTGTACACTTAAGTAATGTTATCTTGACAATTATGGTATGAAATATTAAAAGGATTTATATGATATAATGGATAAATAGGTATATATATGATATAAATATCATAAATATAAAAAATAAATAAAATTTTCATCATTATTCATATATATTTGAGGTTGTTATCGAAGAACTAACAACATCATTTCAAGAGGTGGTAGTCTTCCTTACGCAGGAATAGTGATTTTGTAACCCATTTGATGGAAATATTTGTGGATTTAGGTCATAAAATTATCATAAAAACAAATTAGAGTATTTAGGATACTGATAAGGAATTTATTATAGAATCATGTATAATATTAATTTATGGGGGTGGATTTGGAAATAATAAAATGATGACAAGCACTACCTATTAATTTTAACTACTTTTGGTTTGAACTAAAATAGCTACATAATTTGATTTTAGACCAAAGGATTATAGGATGATAATAAGAGAGTTTTGAAGTCATTTTTATGTCATATTAGAGAAAACATTCCTTATTGTTGTGAATATAATTGAATAGGGAAGGCACTTTATAAGAGAGGTGGGTGGAATACTAATCATTTTTTGAAATAATGAATTCCGCCAATGTTTTTTCCCTAACATATGTGTATGATAATGAAAAAAATCAAGATAATAGAAGGTAAATGGTTCAAAAAGTTACATAAAATGTGTTCTTGTCATGTTGATAGGTATTTTGGACCTTTAAGAATAAATTTTCATCACTTGGAAATTCCCATTTATATCTTAATCATTGCAAATAATAATATCTATTTTCATTAACCACTTTACTGAAAAAAATTATTTATCCTTGTTGATACATCTAAATTATGATTCTTTCTAATATAGTTTATATTTTTCAAAATTCAATTTACAAATGCGGAAAAAGTAAATCTAAAATTAATCTCAACATTGCTACAAGATTACATGTTTTTAATAAGAGATTTTTTTTAGAAAAAATTATTCTATATTAACATAATAACTAATAATAATAATTATATAAAAATAATGTAATATTTATTTTCACATATTATATAAATTTTAGTCTAAAAACCCAGTTAGTTATTATATTAATAAATTAAAAATGTATAACATTATGCATTTTAATATGATTTTTGAAAAACCTGACTTTAAAACCAAAAAACAAATATATATTAAAAAAATATAATTTTAATTAAAATCAGATTAATTGTACTAAATATAAATAAATAATACATAGGATAATTAAAAAATTATTAAAAAAACATATTTATAAAATTAAATTTTTAATTAATTAAATTGAAATGAGAATTTTTTAAAAATTGGTATTTTTCACTCTAACCCTTATAAATTAATATATTCCAAAAACTCCCAAAATTTCACTAAATGTAAATTTTGATATTATAATTTAAAAATAATATACATTTTATAGAACAAAAATTATAAAATTTTGAAATTATTCTTTTAAATATAATATTATTAGAAAAAATCTTAATTAAACAATTTCAATTTTGATCGAAAATTATATAGTATTTTAATAACTAATGTAACTATATAATTCATATTAATAAATATTAAAATGTTTTATTATATTTTTTACTAAGAAGTTATATCCTCCCCCCATCTATAAATTGCATCGTCTTGATTTTTTTCACCTAATAAACAAGTGGGGATTTCGCACCCTTATAGCATTTCTAGATTCACATATTTCTTCCTCAATTATATGGTTTGTCCATATAAAATTAACATGATAAATCATATTATTTCAAAAAAATATCTGTAATGTAAATACTAATAATACGCTTTTACTACTAATAAATTTTATCTTCTGACATATCTACATCGATTCTCATAACATGAGATGTATCTGGAACATCTTTCCCTAACATTAAAATATGGAATACACAGTGAAAATGAGATAAAATCTATGGTAATGTCACTCAGTAGGAAACTGTTCAATCATTACCCAATATCTCATACATTCCAGTGAACTATGGAATCATATTGTACTAATTTCCAAAACATATGGCATTTTTCCATAGAGAAACATTGAAAGTACATTATCACCTACCTCGAAATAAATATCTTTCTTCTAGTTATCCAAATATCTTATCTTCCTAATCTATGATGTCCTCATGTGTCCATTAATCAATTGATATTTCTATTCCATTTCCTCTAGCAATATTGGTTTCATCATCATCCTTTCTCTGACATCATCACAAAATACTGGTTGATGACACCAATTTCTATATAATGCCTCAAATGGCTCCATCTGTAAACTGAAATGAAAATCTCTGTCATAAGAAATCTTTGAAAGAGAAATATGAAAATTGAAAATTTCCTGGTAATAAATTTGGAAATTATTATGAATATATTCCAAGATCTAAACCATCCCCTCATACTATCTATCATATTGAGGATGAAAATTTTTACTGAAATTTAATTTCAAGCCCAATGGCTTCAAAAATCCATTCCAGAAATTAGATGTGAACATGAGATAATGGTCTTAAATAATAGAGAGATGATCTCCATGTAATATGATTATCTTTATTACTTATTGTCAATATCTTTTTTTAAATGATATCATATCTCAAATGGGAAGGAAATGTGTACATTTAGTTGATCAATCAATAATAACCAAAATAATATTATTACTTTTGGAAGAGAATAGAAATCCTACAACAAAATCCATTGATATATTATCCTATATCTAGTATAGAACTAGAAATGTTTAAATATACACCTTATATAACACCCATTATTTTTTAACATGCTAACACGTCAAACACTTCATGCTAAAGTCACAAATTTCTCTTTTCATTTCATACCACCAATAATACTCTTAATGGTATTTGAACATCATAGTGTTTCCAAATGAATAGAAAATGGATAACTATGAGCTTCGGTCAACAAATCTTTCCCAACTGGGAATCATAAGGAAAACATAATATTCTTCCAAATCTTAAAAAATATTCTTCATAAATATTAATATTTGGATGATTACCTTTCTTAATGGATACCACCTTTTCCTACAAATGACGATCCGCCTTATCAGATCACATAACTCATTCTATCATGTTTTATTACTATAAAACCTATAATAAAACAATAGTTATCCCTATATTCATAACTTCTGGGATAAAAATTTTCAAATAATCAAGCAAACTTTCACTTTCTAAAGATAAAATTGTTAATGTATCATTAATTTTAGAATAAAATCATCAACTAATTTTTATTATTTTCTCAGATGGTAATGAATCAAGAAATAATTATTCATGATTAGTTCTATCCATCATCTCATTCTCATGTTTAGTTATTTTTAAGTGAATATATAGATCAAAAAATTTTCATCAGTGTATATTTTACAATTTCTTCTATTCAAATTATTCTTCCAAATTTTTAAAACAAAAACAACAGAATTTACTTCAATATCATGTTTAGTGTAGTGCAATTCATGATTTTTCCTCTTTCATGAATATTAAGATACTAATTTATTATAATACATTATAGCACAACCTAGACAATTTAATGAAGCAGAAATATTTGTAAAAAATCTCCATTTTAGAGGGAATATCCAAAATAAGAAAATTCGCCAATCATCTTTTCAATTCCTAGAAACAATCATCACAATGCATTTTCTAGATAATAATAACTCCTTTTCGAGTAAAATTATTTTAAAGGCTAGACAACTGATCAATGGATTCAAGAAACCTCCTATATCGACCTACTAATCCATGAAAATGATGAATCATTATTTTATTTTTGGGTCATAGAAATTCATCTACAAATTCATTTAACAGGGTCATTATAAATTCCCTCTTTAGAAACAATATTTTCATGAATGAATATTTTTTGCAACCAAATTTCACACACGATGAATTTTCCATATAATATAATATATTTTTATTTTTTTAAAAACCTTTGTTTACTTACATGTTTCTCTTCACTTTTGCAATATACTAAAATTTCAACAATAAACACAACCACAAACTTGTCCATGAGCTCATGAAAATTATATTCATGTGGTCCCAAAATATATTATGTTTATTAGATTACCCAAACAAAAAAACACAAACTCATAGTTCCCATATCCACATTGAAATACTGTATTCTGACTATCTTCTTCCTTTAATTTCATCTAATAATATCCCAAAATCTGGTAAAGCTTTCAAAAATACTATTCTCTTTATACTTGATGATTAAAAACATTAATATGTCCAAAAATTATACATATTCATTAAAATGATGTTATTAAAGGATCTATATTAAATGAAAACTACCATTAAACTATATTTATTTTATAAAAAAATAGAATATTCCCATGGAGATGTTCTAAGTTAGATGAAACCTTTATATAATAACACACAAAACTACTTTTTCAATTCTAAAAGGTCCACATGAGACATTAGAAAAGGGGGTTTAGAAGTAGTCTTATCATAAAAAACTATGTCAACAATAAACTCAACCTCTTGATCAGGAATAACACTTGAAAAAACATACCGATAAAAATCCTTGTATTCTTATACTATTGAAATATCACTAATTTTAATTGTATCTTCATTTTAAAAAATATGATCATTATAACTTTCACTAGCATAAAAAATCAAATTCTCAGCATCATAGTAGGTTATAAACGACATGAAATCATTGAACACATCATTATTATATATAAATTCTATGTTTTAATGATAAATTAATATCCAATTAACAAAATTAATGTTATAAACTATACTATATCATGTCCAACAATATTCGTTGGGATGATTACCCTACTTATAACAATTGGATGATTCCTATAAATCATGGTTTATTTTATAGGTCCACCATGAGTTTTCAAAAAATATTATGTCTTAATTTCATGAGGTAATATTCCCAATTTACATGAGTATTTCAAAAAAATTAAACAAAGTGTGGATCTAGAGTCAAAGAGGGTATTGGGCATCTCACAACATTATTCAATAGACCAACTCAACTGTTGTAGTAGATAATGGAATCCATACACCTTCGAATTTCCAATTATGTTGATTTCCATCATTTGAAACTATCATAAGAAAAGAATTAGTATAATAACCAAACTCATTGTAACTAAAACACATCACTATTGGATTGATTTTTGGTTACACAATTCTTTATTTTTTCAAGTATCTATTTTTATAGTTAATAATACTTTGGCCTAAATGACGACACTAAAAACACTTCTCATATCCTGTAAATAATTCATTAAAATTTGATTTTCAAAAGATAAGAAAATTTGGGGGCTTAACTCTAGAATTTCTATCAGACGGAAACTTTATTTCTGGACACATTTAATTTTTCTTAATTTTGTCATCTCAATGAACATACATGTTACAACCTCTATCCAGGATATCTCTACCTAATGAACCACTTTTTTGTAACATTAATTTTCTTGTGTAGAAAATTATCTCTGTACACTTGGTTTTAACACTATGAGAAAATATTAGTATTTTTATAAGTGTCGTAATTAAAATTTGACAAATTCATTTATAATCAAGTGAATTTTACCTTATATGCTGATACTGAATCATTATCTTTAATCTTCGATTCCATGATTTTTTTTCCATCTAGTATAGAAAAACTTTAGGGAAATATTTCCTAATGAAAATATTCTAGATTTTTTCTCATTACATTGATTAATTATCATATTTATCATTGTTATTATCACAAAAATACCACCACTGACTAACCCCACCTTCAATAAAATACATGTAAAGGGTTGATTTTTAAGGATTTAAACACCCCAGGACATCTGATATATTTTCTTGAGAATTAATCCATACTTTGACTACCATTGGGTCATATGATCAACTAAATGATGGACATCTGTTGATACTGCCACCATTTTTAACCTTTTTCAACTAATAGATAACTATGAAACAGGTTTTTTTCTAATTCCAACTATATTAGGATACTGAAATAGAAGGATATCTTCATCCTTGTTATTTCCCACTATAGAATCTATGTTTCCTCTAAAAAACGTTCTGGACATACATAGTTTCGTAAAGGAGACATGGTGATCATCAAATTCTATAACATTATAACTTGACAACAAGATAAAAAATTTCAAGGGCATACTGTTAATATTACACTTATTTATAAAGTTATCTAAAATGACTTTACATACCACTTATAAGGCCCCGACCTTAAAAATTAAATAATCTTTTGTTATAGTCAATAATTTACATTCTTTCACTTTTAGGATCTTTCCATGTTTATAATTTATGATAACTAAGACATACCTCATACATTATATGACCATAAAATACAAGGTGGACACTTCCGATCGGTATCCATTTTCTACCATATTAAACCCTTTAAAAAAACATTATTTCATTCATCAAAAATCATCATGGATTTCAACATGAAATCAGAAATTCCCTTACCAATCCTATAAAATAATTTTAAAATTATTGGATGAGAACAAAAATCTATGTATGGGATATTAAATAAATGAAATTTTTTGTCTAGTGAAAACATAAATAATCAGATAAATTTTACCGATATATTCATTTTTTATTGAGAAAATTAAGTAAAACAAATTATGCAAAGAAACAAACACATATTTTTGTCCAATATGATCATAAAACCTATATCATGAAATTAAATCCTATTTTTGTGATTTAGGGCATCATATTCATAATATACATTCAAAAATATTTGAATTGGAATAATTATATGGTATACATACAACATTATCATTTCCCAATGCATTAGAGTGATATCATGATGTGCGCATAATTTTAGGTATTATGGGATTAGCCATCTCTATCTAGTACTCCCCATATTAGGTTGTGAAGGTTTTACCTAATACTATATAGGGAACCCCATGTTATATTGTAACGTGTTTACCATGTGACACTGGGGACAAAAACATGTTAATATAAAATGGGAATACCTTACCCGATCCGACCACATCATTTTTCATTTATAATGATGTAGTGCCATAATTAAAAAACCATTTTTATGTTTTCAATTTTTCATCAGAAATAATTTCAATAACTCTTTTCAACTCATAAGTAAATCACATTATGATATTAAAATTCCTTTTCCTAGAAAAATTCATTTTCAAAAACATAATACCCTTTGTAACACCATAGGTTTTTATGGACCATTTGTTTTGAATAAATTAATTTTTTATTTATATCTTGAACTACACTATTTAAAACATTTATTTAACACAAAACCGACTTGTCATGTGTTACATGCAACACCGAGTCCGCGTACGATTCACACAACACTCAGTATATATATTTTTCAATGTAGAACTTAAATAGTTTAGGATTATGTTATATATAACACTAAAGAAAGCTCACACTACACCCAACACTGACTTGTCTTGTGATACACACAAGAGCGACCTTCCTCGATATCTAGCATTGAACACAATACATAGTTTCACTAAACAATGATATATTTTGAAAATATTATTTTTTAATGGGATATAAACTAGTTTTAAAAACAATATTAACCCAATTTATAATTTTATATAACTTTATAATTAATATTATATATATTTTGTACCTAATATAACAACAATTTCAATTTTTTGGGTAAAATACGTATTTTTCAAACAATACAGTTTTTTTCACCTTTTAATGGAACACCCATTATAAATTAATGATTAAAAATATTATATATTCAATTTTACATAATAAAAATATTATTTGAATTTGGGACATTAAATTTATCTTTGGGATAATTTTTGGTTTTTTTTTGAGAAATTTCATATTTTAATGAATAGTGAAAAATGATCCATTTTAATTCAAACCTACTTTTTCATATAATTTATTTACATAGTTAGATTATCATTTTAATTAGATTTAAAGTGTACATGAATTAATATTTATCATTTAATCCATTTTTTGTCATTATATGTAATTTCCCATTTAAATTGGATATAAACACATGTCAATCGTTTCATAGTTAATACTTTTTAAAAACCCACTTTCTGGTTTTGAGAACATTAATTAATTTGAAATAAATATTTCTAGTTATGTGTTTTAAATATTTCTAGTAATGTGTTTTAATCAGAAGTTCCATGTTTTTTAAATTTATACCCTTTTATTTTTGGACCTTATAAATAGTAGTTTTGATAATTATTTTTATTTACCGCGGTTAACGGGTAAATTCAATGAATAAAGATAAAAAATATAAAAAATATATAAAATAACCCTTCCATATTTCCAAATAATATTTAAGGAGTCATTTTTTACCAAAAAATCATATGGAATAATATTTGGCATTTTTGATCCATTGGGGTGTGATAATGGCACGATATAAAGATTAATTTAAATAAAAGAGAAATATAACACAAACATGTATCTTTCTCTAAAAAATATTTAATGTGGGGTAATTTAATTAATCTATTTTAATAAATTTATTCAATAGAAAGATAAAATATTTTCTAAATCATGGTATTTTATTTATAATTTATATACATTAAATAAATAAATTTATTTACCACACAATGATGATGGAGAAATTTCCTTATTAGTGAAATATTCAATTAAATGATATAATAAGTATTAAAATTAATGTAATTTGAAATTTTTTATCGAATGAAAGTATTTAATAGATGAATATGACATATTATCTATGTTTCAACGTATCTGGTTTAGAAAAATAATCTTGTTATAACATTAACTAAAATCAATTTATAAATAGTGTCAAAATTGAAATAACCAAGTTTTTAAAACAAATACTATTTTCTTAAAGGAAATAATAGTCTAAAAAATATAAAATTTTTCCAAAGGAATTATATAACATTAAATATTTCATTGATTATCCAATTTTGGTTCCATTGTAATTTTATATTAAACATAGAAACAATATATTATGAAAATACAAGAAGACATGGTAAGAGTTAATGTTTTTTACTAAGAGTTAATACAAAAGATAAGGTCGATTTGATGACCTAATTTTTTTTTAAACAAATTTTTTGAGTGTACTTAAACCCATATTTATCTTATATTCGATAAAAATGAGTTTGGGACCATTATAAACCAAAAAATCAATTTACAATAATTTAATATTTTTTGACTGCTAAACTGCCCCTCACCTCTCTTATAAAAGGGAACTTTTACTTCTCTTTTAATTGCACCTCTAAAGCCCTCTTACTCGGCCAAATACAAAAAATTTCCTCTCCCAAGTTACCTCAATTAATATTAGTCGCCACACTATGTATAATTCCATCCTAGAGAGTCCTTTTGTTAAAATTAAAAGGAGATACTCGAAAAAGAGGTAATTGTTTTATCACATCTTTCAAAATTATATTCATATTATACATCCTCTTATTAGGTTGTTTCCATAATAAATAAATAAATAAAGTATACTATACATGATGATATTTTATTATATGTATTTTACAACCTTATGCCTCCATTTATCCATCCTTCAAATAATAATATCACCATACGTGCGTACATACGACATACCGTCTCCACGCCGTGGTTTAATTTGTTATTAAACAATAGTTAATTTGGACAGGTATAATGATGAGAGTAATGGATATAAAAAATGAATATAACATGATAAATATTCTATATAATTAATATACCAATATATTAAATACAATTTAATCATTTATTGAATGATATCGTCGCTCATGCGTACTTACGACCTACCATATCCACGACGCAATGAGATTAATTCTCCACATTAACCATTTAAAAATGATTATAAATTATATATAATAAATAACAATGAAAGATATTACATAATAATTCTATAGTATATATATATATCATTTAATTTCTTCCATTCAATTCAATATGGAAACGAAAACAACGTTCATGTGTATGTATGACCTACCGTCTCCATGAATGGTGTATTCCAATGCATTTTTCTATCTATTATATATACTGAATATTTATGATACATTAATCATGTTTTAATTTATGGATGTATATAAATCATGATATACATTTTAACATCACGAATAATAAGTCAAAACACATATGATAAATAAAATGATCATTACCCAAAACGTTGTTCTAACATGGAATTGTTAAATAAATGGGTAATATAAAGTCATAAGTGAATAATATATGATATCATAGATATTTATATAGTTCTATAAGAATTTAATAATTTGTTTAAACCCACCATAAAAAGTTCCATACTCAAAAGGTTGAAATCATGCCTATGTTAAGGGATAATTTTTCAATCTCATTTTTTCCCGAGATTGTTTATACGTAATTATTCACTAGGGGTATATTTATCATCCATGTACATGTTTTATAAATATGTTTTAATAATATTTTTACAATTATTCTATGTATATTTGAATAAATTTTTCCTCATTTTATAATTTTAGTAAATGCAATCATAGAAATCATTCTTTTATTTTCCATATGAGGTAATTATTTATTTTTTGCGCAAAATTATTCGGAAAATGATTTTTTAAATTATACGACATGAATGAATTTTTAAAATTTAAAGACACCTTATTTACCTGAATTTTATTCTACATGATATTAGGATTTTCTTCAACTAAATACATTTTTTTTAAAATTGTGCATGTAGAGACCCGTATCTTGACGTACATTGACATTACATTACATTTGCGGAATACTTAGTACATAACAAAAACACACACACAAGGATCGTAATAGTTTAGTGTCTTTGGAAACTCGGAATGTAATCTTCTAATCGTGGTGAAAGATCTTCAACATCTCCCATAAAGATCTTTCTATTTTTTTTTACCTAAAACCTTTCTTTATATCTTTGGGAAAAGAAAACATAAAAGGGTGAGCTCAAATGCTCAGCAAGGGAAAATAAAGGAAATAAAAATCATATCATATCTTTTTGAAAATCAAAAACCTGCAAAAGAGATCATAATATCTTAACATGGAATAAATCATAGAAGTGAAAATGAGATCCCCATAATCATAACATAAAACTTGAAACTTTGTGGCATGCACACATAATCATGGAAAATCATTTCTTGTTAGTCAAGACTCATTGCCAAGACTATCTTAGTGGACAAAGTCCCTTTCTGAATCGAGTAACCCTCGTTTCAGTCCTGTTTCACTGAACCGGTATAACCTACCATTCCAGCCATTTCTATCTCATGAGATATAAAATCTTTACCCAATGCATTGGAGGGAGATATAGGTCCCACCCATCTTATAATGAATCCTTTCTTATGTGTGCCACATAATCATAAACCATACATCATTGCATAACCCATGTAATAAAAATGGGATTCTTGAAACATCATGACATCATAAATTAATTCATATAAGATAAAGGAATTCATAAACATAATTCCATCACAACATAGTCAAATCAATGTAAAAATATGGATAGAAACAGAACCCTTTATTATCTTAGATGGAAAATAATTTTGATAAAACACTTGAATTGAATTCTTGAGGAAAATATCCTTTCTTCTTCAAAATCAATTTCTTTTCACAAAACATCATGCAATTTTAAAAGAAAGAGATTTTATTGAAAATAGTCATGAAATGTTTTAGAGGAAGCTTCATGAAAATAAGGCTTTATAAAACAGTAGAAATCCGTTCGTGCCGTATAAGTTAAAAAAAACATTCTTCGTACTTTTGTCGGAAAAGTCAAAAAGTACCTCGTACGAAAAACGACAAAAGATTCCTTTCATACGTATTACTAAAAACTCACCGAAGGGTAAAAATGGATTTAAACAATTTTAGGTGGATGGAAATAATATTACATATTGAGTAAACATGGATGTGGATGATAAAATACACCCCAGTAAATACTTACGAATAAACAATCTCGGATAAAAATGAGATTGTGATATTTCCCTTACCTTATGTCCGACTTGCTTTGTAAGTGTCCGAACCTCCAGTATAATGATTTAAATCATGTTATTGACTTATTACAGAATCATATTCATTTTTATGATATCATATATGGTTCACTTATGACATTATATTACCCGTTCTTTTGTAAATTCCATGTTAAAGAAGCGTTTTGGGTAAAATCGTTTCATTTATCGTAGGTGTTTTGACTTGTTGTTCTTGACATCATTATTACTTATATCATGATTTACTTACTTCCAGAATATAAAATATGATTTATATATCATATATATTCATTATATATATATATATATAATAGGTAGATAAATAAAATGAAAAACACCGTTCATGGAGACGGTAGTCCGTACGTACGCATGAACGCTGTTTTCCTTTCCTTATTGTCTTGAAATGGAAGTAAGTAGATGAAATAAATATGTATATATATACATAAATCCAGTAGCTTTATAATGTCATATATTTCATTATTATTTCTTATATATACTTTATAATCATTCTTAAATGGTTAACATGGAGAATGAATCTCATCACGTCGTGGAGACGGTAGTCCGTACGTACGCACGAGCGATGATATCATTTTTATAAATATTGAATTGAATTGGAGTGAATTATAAAATATATCAGAATCAATATGATGTTTTAATAAATATGTATAGTTATTCTTTACACCATTATACCCATCCATGTAAGGTGGTGGTGGAAAAGAGATTACACCACGGCGTGGAGACGGTATTCCGTACGTACGCATGCGCGGTGATTTCTTTTTCCTTAGGATGGATAGATGGTGAAATAGGGTTGTTTCATACTTATAATAACATATCAGTATATGAGTGATACTGATGTTATTACTTCATAATGAAACAACCTAAGAAGAAGAAATGGAAGAAGAAATAAAGATGAAAGAATTGGTAACGGTAATTACCTCTTCTTTGAAGCGCCTTTTGGAGACCTCCTCTTAGGGAACTAAAATTGGTCTTTGAGGAAGACCAGAACCTCTAGGATGTTTCTAGGGAAGTGGAGAAGAGATTTTGGCAGGGTTTGGCCGATCTTGAGTGCTCAAATTGGTGTGAGGAGGAGGGGGAGGATGTGTCCTTTTATAAGGGAGGAGAGGGGCACCTTAGGAATATCTCAAAATAATATTTTATATTAAAGTCAAAATCGGTTTATAATGGTTCCAAAGGGTATTATTTAGAAGATAAAGTGGGGATGGGTCGAAATCCTATCAACCAATAGGATTTAGACAAGTTTAGGGTATTAGTTTAACCTTATCAATTAGATTTAACTCTAAGTTAATTAATTTAACTTTTACCGTGTCTTTTTGTTTTCTTTCACTATATGGTTAATAAACTTACTATAACATGCCAAACGAACCCCAAATTGTTTATTATTAATATATATATCCTTATCTAAGTCATTTGGCCGAACCTTAGATTTTTAGGAATAAAATAACAATTAATAATATAATATTTGATTTAAAAACTATTTTGTGTCAATTTTGACACTATTTGATATATGATTTTTGTGAAAGTCATAACAGAATTATATGTTCGAACCAAGTTGATTAAATCAACACTAATATATCATAGTAACCTAGAAAATTAGTGGAATTCATAAAAAGTCTCAAATTACATTCATTTGAGTATTTATAACATCAATTATGTTAATATTTCCTTAAAAGGGTAATTACTGCATCATCGTTGTGTCATAAATAAATTAATTTATTTAAAGTCTAAAAATTATAAATAAAATATCATTATGTAGGAAATAGTTTTATCTTTATAATGAATATTTATAGTCTAATTTATCTTATGTATAACCCCATATTAAAAATGTTTTAGTGAATAAACGTTGATTTTAACTCTTTTAACTCTTCTTTGAATTAAATAATAATAAATGTCCTAATATAACCCAAGTGGGCCTAAATGATAATATTTTACACTTAAGGTTGTTTTTGGTCGAGATACACTTGTCCAATAGAATTAGGACATGTGTTAGGGTAATATTAATATCATTCTTACCCTTAATTACCCTATTTACTTTTAACCGTGGTAAATAAAAGTAAAAAGTTACTATTCACCAAAAATTATTTTCATCTCATTGAACCACATTTTACTTACTGACATAAACCGTGTCTCTCGGATTTTTGAAATTCCATTCACAGAAGCGGTAAAATTAAGTTTTATGAAAAATTCAGTTTTTTTAACTACCACTTAGTAGTTTCACTATTCATCAAAAAATGAAGGTTTTCAGAAAAATGCCAAAATTTCATCCTAAGCTATATTTCATATACCGAATTCAAAAATGAAGTCTATTTTACCAAATTCATAACAAAGAAGTTGCATTAATTAATTTTATAATTAAATCCCGCTGTTAAAACAAATAGCGTGTTTTTAAGAAACAATATCTATCAAAAGATTGACACTTGTTTATGTCTGGTTTAAATGTGCAATTACATCCAATGACCAACATTGTATTAAATTGTAAAAATATATTCTAAATATACTTTAAAACTACTCCAATTAATAATTTATCACTATTAATTATTTCGATTAAAAAAGTTGTTTTTTAATTATAATTTAGTAATTTTCACTTTTCATCAGAATATGAAAGTTATCCGAAATGTACCAAAATTTCATCTTAGGCTAAATTCGATACTCCGAATCCAAAAATGAAGTTCATTTTGAAAAATAAGATTTACAGAATTTTAAAAAGTGGTTATTACTATTCATAACGGCTAGTTTTAATAACATTTTAATAGCATATCGCTGTTTAGTGAAACTCGTTATTGCGTACTACACACGCTATCGAGGAAGGTCGCGATTGCGTGTAATGCAAGGAAAGTCAAGGATGCGTGTTGTGAAAGCTCCTTTTGGTGTAGCGTACAACACAAGACATTAATAAAATTAAAAAGAATATTTTTTATAAAATCTCGGGCTGTTACATTCTACCCCCCTTAAAATGAATTTCTCCCTCGAAATTCGTCGGGGTTATAAATGGTTTACTATTCGAAAGTTTCTTTAATAGAAACCCACATCGTAAAAAGGAATATCAAAACCAATATTTAAAAACAAAAGTATGAAACGTAATGGTTACCCAAATAAACTAATCATTGGGTTTCCACATAGGTGAAAATATGGATATGGAAGAGAAATCTAACCATCATGTTCTGATGGAGAGTGGTAGAGAACATGGATATGAAAAAGCCAGTAATCACAAATCCATAGATTTGTGATGATATAAGGTACCATCTGATTCATCAGGTATAAGATCACTAGGACAACATTTTTGGTTTTCAAGATCATTTCCCTAAAGTTGAAAATTTGAATTAGAATAAATACTTACTTTATTTTGGTACAATCTCACTGTTGTTCGTGCCTTGAACAATTTCCACTTCATCTCTTAAATAAATGAAGTTGAATTTGTTATTAGCAGATCATGTGATAGAATGACGGGTCATTCCATCTGTCTCAAACAAAAGGTTAGCAAAAATTATATGCATAAGTCGATCTATAGTGAGATTAATCATATATGGTTCCTAAAATGGACTTATACTTCATATATCATACTGCTTAATATAATAAAACTAGTTTCTACTAAACAGGGACTTCCTGTAGGCCAGTGGTAGGCGATAAAGGCCAGTCGTACTTCGGTTGTGGGTTCGATTCCTACAGCCTTGTCCGAAGCGATGGGCTGTCGCCCGTCCTGCAGGTTGTCCTTTTTCTAAAACTACGTTACAATAACATTCCATCAATAATATAGAAAATCTTCTATCCTTAAACAATACTAACTTATGTCCAACATAATCCAGTCTAATCTTTAGGCTTATACATAATACTGCAGTCCACTCTCATAATATAGTGACAACGATTACCAGAGATTTAATACTGTCGTTGATCCCCACATATCATAAGATATGTCTTGTTGGTCACATTACAAACATTCAAAGTCCTTAATCGTGTATTCTCTTGAATACCTTAGTGAAAACATGAGTGCAGTTAAAAGTTAACACCTTCCACATACTAAAATTCTCAAAATTCTATATACTCAAACCATGATATCACTTAGTCCTTATATCAATCATGAGCTCATGAATACTATTAAACATTTCATTTTCTCATTTTCCCTTCATTATGCGCATATCATCTTATTTCCAAAATATATCAATCACTTTGAATACCACATCAATAAATATTGCAATACTCAATGATACAACATTATTTTGGAATCCCATTACATAAACACTTAATCATTCCACCACATCGTTGTCATATTCAACATTGCCAATAGTGATCGCATGTGATTTCCCTTTTTCCTTTGCCTTCAGTGGTTTCTCATGTCGATCATCACTAACCCTTGGATTAGGGCATTTATTAGCATAATGCCCCATTTCCTTGCACTTGAAGCATTGAAGTGTTGGTTGTACGTTCTCTGCAGTGTTTGCTTTATTCACTTCATTAGAATCCCATTTTCCATTACTTCGACACTCAGCTGCTCGATGAACTTCTTTTCCACAATTAAAACATTTTCTAGTCCCTTTAAGACAATCTCCACCATGCTTCTTTCCACACTTTGTGCATAAGGAAACATTCATCTTCTTTTCACCATTATTCTGAGTTTTCTCCTTGAACTCCATCTTTCGTTTCTTGTCAAAACCATGAGATGGATATGTAACACCAACTTCCATTTCTACCTTGATAGCACAACGCACAATTTCTTTATAGCTACTGAAGTCTCTTATAGCTAATGCCCTTCGAAGACTTGGTTTTAAGCCACTGAAAAATCGATCAACTTTACTTTCAGGTTGGATGATAATACCAGAAGCGTACCTTGCAAGTCTTGTAAAATTCGCTTCATAGGTACCAACAGATTCATCATCCCTTTGCTATAGTTCAAGAAACTCTTTCTCCATCTTTGTTCGGAGAATACGAGGGAAGTACTTATTGAAAAATAAGTTCTTGAACTCGTCTCATTCCATAGACTCAATTTCATCCCTTTGCCTCGTATTCTTAATAAGATTCCACTTTTGATCAGCATCTCCTTCCAAACGATACACTGCTAAGATGACTTTATCATGTTCAGAACATTGAAGAACTGAAAATATCTTTTCAGTAGTACTGATCCATTGTTCAGCCACAAGTGGATCAGAAGACCCACTGAAAGAAGGTGGACATTGCCTCATGAAGGACTCAATAGAATATTGTTCCCTTCTTTGCTCATTTGGAAGTCCAGAATGATTCATAGCTTGTGTAAGTATAGCAATAAGATTTTGCACTCCATCTCCCATAACATTTGTTTGTTCAGGAGGGCAATCATTGCATTGTCCATTGCATTGATCAACACGGTTCCTTCGGGTTCCAACCATCGTCTAAAACCCAAAAGAATAGTGTGAGAGGCAAAAATCATGCTAGGGAAAACAACATAATAAAGGGGTAGTACCCTCAATATCTAACATCTTATGTTAAATTCTAAGATCGTTAGAGCAATTCTAGGACTATAACCTATACGTATACTTAACCTTAGAGACATCCCTAGACATACCTTAGAAATATCTCTAGGGATTTCACTAACGTTTTCGCATCCTAGTTTCCAAAGGTTGACTAAACCTTTCCTCTGATACCAACTGTAGAGACCCGTATCTTGACGTACATTGACATTACATTACATTTGTGGAATACTTAGTACATAACAAAAACACACACACAAGGATCGTAATAGTTTAGTGTCTTTAGAAACTCGGAACGTAATCTTCTAATCATGGTGAAAGATCTTCAACATCTCCCATAAAGATCTTTCTCTTTTTTTTACCTAAAACCTTTCTTTATATCCTGGGGAAAAGAAAACATAAAAGGGTGAGCTCAAATGCTCAGCAAGGGAAAATAAAGTAAATAAAAATCATATCATATCTTTTTGAAAATCAAAAACCTGCAAAAGAGATCATAATATCTTTACATGGAATAAATCATAGAAGTGAAAATGAGATCCCCATAATCATAACATAAAACTTGAAACTTTGTGGCATGCACACATAATCATGGAAAATCATTTCTTGTTAGTCAAGACTCATTGCCAAGACTATCTTAGTGGACAAAGTCCCTTTCTGAATCGAGTAACCCTCGTTTCAGTCCTGTTTCACTGAACCGGTATAACCTACCATTCCAGCCATGTCTATCTCATGAGATATAAAATCTTTACCCAATGCATTGGAGGGAGATATAGGTCCCACCCATCTTATAATGAATCCTTTCTTATGTGTGCCACATAATCATAAACCATACATCATTGCATAACCCATGTAATAAAAATGGGATTCTTGAAACATCATGACATCATAAATTAATTCATATAAGATAAAGGAATTCATAAACATAATTCCATCACAACATAGTCAAATCAATGTAAAAATATGGATAGAAACAGAACCCTTTATTATCTTAGATGTAAAATAATTTTGATAAAACACTTGAATTGAATTCTTGAGGAAAATATCCTTTCTTCTTCAAAATCAATTTCTTTTCACAAAACATCATGCAATTTTAAAAGAAAGAGATTTTATTGAAAATAGTCATGAAATCTTTTAGAGGAAGCTTCATGAAAATAAGGCTTTATAAAATAGTAGAAATCCGTTCGTGCCGTATAAGTTAAAAAAAACATTCTTCGTACTTTTGTCGGAAAAGTCCAAAAGTACCTCGTACGAAAAACGACAAAAGATTCCTTTCATACGTATTACTAAAAACTCACCGAAGGGTAAAAATGGATTTAAACAATTTTAGGTGGATGGAAATAATATTACATATTGAGTAAACATGGATGTGGATGATAAAATACACCCCAGTAAATACTTACGAATAAACAATCTCGGATAAAAATGAGATTGTGATATTTCCCTTACCTTATGTCCGACTTGCTTTGTAAGTGTCCGAACCTCCTGTATAATGATTTAAATCATGTTATTGACTTATTCCAGAATCATATTCATTGTTATGATATCATATATGTTTCACTTATGACATTATATTACCCGTTCTTTTGTAAATTCCATGTTAAAGAAGCGTTTTGGGTAAAATCGTTTCATTTATCGTAGGTGTTTTGACTTGTTGTTCTTGACATCATTATTACTTATATCATGATTTACTTACTTCCAGAATATAAAATATGATTTATATATCATATATATTCAGTATATATATATATATAATAGGTAGATAAATAAAATGAAAAACACCGTTCATGGAGACGGTAGTCCGTACGTACGCATGAACGCTGTTTTCCTTTCCTTATTGTCTTGAAATGGAAGTAAGTAGATGACATAAATATGTATATATATACATAAATCCAGTAGCTTTATAATGTCATATATTTCATTATTATTTCTTATATATACTTTATAATCATTCTTAAATGGTTAACATGGAGAATGAATCTCATCGCGTCGTGGAGACGGTAGTCCGTACGTACGCACGAGCGATGATATCATTTATATAAATATTGAATTGAATTGGAGTGGATTATAAAATATATCAGAATCAATATGATATTTTAATAACTATGTATAGTTATTCTTTACACCATTATACCCATCCATGTAAGGTGGTGGTGGAAAAGAGATTACACCACGGCGTGGAGACGGTATTCCGTACGTACGCACGCGCGGTGATTTCTTTTTCCTTAGGATGGATAGATGGTGAAATAGGGTTGTTTCATACTTATAATAACATATCAGTATATGAGTGATACTGATGTTATTAATTCATAATGAAACAACCTAAGAAGAAGAAATGGAAGAAGAAATAAAGATGAAAGAATTGGTAACGGTAATTACCTCTTCTTTGAAGCGCCTTTTGGAGACCTCCTCTTAGGGAACTAAAATTGGTCTTTGAGGAAGACCAGAACCTCTAGGATGTTGCTAGGGAAGTGGAGAAGAGATTTTGGCAGGGTTTGGCAGATCTTGAGTGCTCAAATTGGTGTGAGGAGGAGGGGGAGGAGGTGTCCTTTTATAAGGGAGGAGAGGGGCACCTTAGGAATATCTCAAAATATTATTTTATATTAAAGTCAAAATCGGTTTATAATAGTTCCAAAGAGTCTTATTTCGAAGCTAAAGTGGGGATGGGTCGAAATCCTATCAACCAATAGGATTTAGACAAGTTTAGGGTATTATTTTAACCTTATCAATTAGATTTAACTCTAAGTTAATTAATTTAACTTTTACCGTGTCTTTTTGTTTTCTTTCACTATATGGTTAATACACTTACTATAACATGCCAAACGAACCCCAAATTGTTTATTGTTAATATATATATCCTTATCTAAGTCATTTGGCCGAACCTTAGATTTTTAGGAATAAAATAACAATTAATAATATAATATTTGATTTAAAAACTATTTTGTGTCAATTTTGACACTATTTGATATATGATTTTTGTGAAAGTCATAACAGAATTATATGTTCGAACCAAGTTGATTAAATAAACACTAATATATCATAGTAACCTAGAAAATTAGTGGAATTCATAAAAAGTATCAAATTACATTCATTTGAGTATTTATAACATCAATTATGTTAATATTTCCTAAAAAGGTAATTAATGCATCATTGTTGTGTCATAAATAAATTAATTTATATAAAGTCTAAAAATTATAAATAAAATATAATTATGTAGGAAATATTTTTATCTTTCTAATGAATATTTATAGTCGAATTTATCTTATGTATAACCCCATATTAAAAATGTTTTAGTGAATAAACTTTGATTTTAACTCTTTTAACTCTTCTTTGAATTAAATAATAATAAATGTCCTAATCTAACCCAAGTGGGCCTAAATGATAATATTTTACACTTAAGGTTGTTTTTGGTCGAGATACACTTGTCCAATAGAATTAGTACATGTGTTAGGGTAATATTAATATCATTCTTACCCTTAATTACCCTATTTACTTTTAACCGTGGTAAATAAAAGTAAAAAGTTACTATTCACCAAAAATTATTTTCATCTCATTGAACCACATTTTACTTACTGACATCAACCGTGTCTCTCGGATTTTTGAAATTCCATTCACAGAAGCGGTAAAATTAAGTTTTATGAAAAATTCAGTTTTTTTAACTACCACTTAGTAGTTTCACTATTCATCAAAAAATGAAGGTTTTCAGAAAAATGCCAAAATTTCATCCTAAGCTATATTTCATATTCCGAATTCAAAAATGAAGTCTATTTTACCAAATTCATAAAAAAGAAGTTGCATTAATTAATTTTATAATTAAATCCCGCTGTTAAAACAAATAGCGTGTTTTTAAGAAACAATATCTATCAAAAGATTGACACTTGTTTATGTCTGGTTTAAATGTGCAATTACATCCAATGACCAACATTGTATTAAATTGTAAAAATATATTATAAATATACTTTAAAACTACTCCAATTAATAATTATTCACTATTAATTATTTCGATTAAAAAAGTTGTTTTTTAATTATAATTTAGTAATTTTCACTTTTCATCAGAATATGAAAGTTATCCGAAATGTACCAAAATTTCACCTTAGGCTAAATTCGATACTCCGAATCCAAAAATGAAGTTCATTTTGAAAAATAAGATTTACAGAATTTTAAAAAGTGGTTATTACTATTCATAACGGCTAGTTTTAATAACATTTTAATAGCATATCGCTGTTTAGTGAAACTCGTTATTGCGTACTACACACGCTATCGAGGAAGGTCGCGATTGCGTGTAATGCAAGGCAAGTCAAGGATGCGTGTTGTGCAAGCTCCTTTTGGTGTATCGTACAACACAAGACATTAATAAAATTAAAAAGAATATTTTTTATAAAATCTTGGGCTGTTACAGTGCAGAATTTTGAGAAAAGAAAACATTTTATAAAAAGAAGAGGTATTTTCATCCGAAAATAAGCTCAATAGTTTTATAAAAACCTATTTTCCATCTAATATGATTTTATTTAAATAGGGTAATGTTTCTATACCTATTATTACTATGCTATTATTTTTTTCATTATGGAATTATTTTTTATATGGATTATGTTGTGACGGATTGATGTTTAAAAAACCCATTTTATTTCTTGGGTTATAGTATGATGAATTATTTATGTTTTTTTGGAACATGTAAGATTTATTTTATTTGGAGATGGTTGGGACATATATCTCCATATAATTCATTGGTTATTGATTTATATATCATGAGATAGACATGATTTTAATGGAAAAGAAATCTAGATCAGTAATACAGGGCTGGAACAACATGTAAATCTAGTTCAATAATACATGGGTAGAACAAAAAGTAATTCCAATTCCGTAATATACATTCTCCAATATGTTGGTCTTAGAAAAAATTACTTGGATACTATATAAATAATAATATGTTATTATTTTATTTCCATATTTCCAAGTTTCATTAAAATGTTATTTAATCATGTTTTATCTTCATTCATGATCTATTCCTTACGAACTGCCATGATTTAGTGCATGAATCACAGTTTTAATATTTAAACATTATGTTAATATTTTTACATTATTATGCTTATTTTTTCTTTTATGTTCTCAATGTTTCCCTTACTGAGCATTTGAGCTCACCCGTTTTATCTTTTCTTTCCCCTAATATAAAGGAATGATTCAAGAAGGGAAAAAGGGGAAGATATTTATAGGAGATGTTGATGATCTTTCACAGTGTTGGAATATTATGGTTCATGTTTCAAAAGACACTAAACTAATATGTCCCTTGGGAATATATTTGTGTAATGTATTATGTATTCTACAAAAGAATGATTATGTCCATGTATGTTAATCGTGGGTTGATATAAACTTTTCAATTGATTACTCATTTTCAATACAAAATTACCAAAAAAAGAAAAATAGATTAAATTTATAAAAATATAAAAAATTTAAAAAGACATTTGAAATAAAATAATGGTCATGGAAACAAAGATGTCATTGTTTTCATTTATGTTATGAATATATCATTTTTTTCATTTGTCATAATTTTGAAGATAATAAATATATAATGTTTTTATTTTAAAATCTTTAACATAAATTAATATAAAAAAATATATACATCCTCTAAATAAATATAAAAGCATTCAATAATTTTTTGTAAATACATGGACCTAGAAAAATGAAGAATTGTAAGGAAAATAATAAAAGATAATTTTCTTAAAATAATAAATATTTAATTATTTAATAAATATTTGAATCATAAAACCCATGAAAGGATAAAATTAATTTTTTTTATTAATTTGATATAGATAATTTCATGAAATAACATGTCAATGTGGATGTATATACACCTAATAAAATATTATAAGATTACAATGTCATAATATGATGCAAATGAAAGGATACTGAGATGAACTCCCTTACCTTGAGTCCCACTTGATATGTGTCTCTTTATATTCTAAAATAATAATGTTATATAAATTATATAAATTATTTAGGATATTTTTAATGTTTATTATTTATTTTATTTATTATATTATCATGTTATGTACAATTATTTGATCAATTAAGTTTATGTCAGTTGTTTCAACAATATTTGTTTTATGAATCAAAAACAAATTTGGTAGGTAGACTATTGTAAATGGTGTTTTTATTTAAAATTTTCCAGAATAATAATTAGGAAATAAAAATATTTATACATAAATTATCATTTTAAAACAAATCATAGAATATTTTTATGAATAATGATGCATCTTTACGAAGACAGAGATGATAGTTTCTACATACACATGAGTGACATTTCAATTCTTCAATAATCATTAAAGAAAAAAGGTATGAAATATTTTAACATTAAAGAATTATTATAATATAATAATTAAAATATATTTATTTATATATATTTATATATATAATTATTATTATGAAAAAGGAATCAAATCTCTTCGAGGTGGCGGTAGTGCACACATCCACGGACGGTATTATCACTTTTTCTGTATGTGAAAAGGTAAGAAGAAAATTAAGTATAAAATTTAAATAAGGATAATTATGTCATGAATATCATAATAATTTCATGAATAAAATTTAAATTCAATATATTTACCCTTATCATCTTATATAGAATATTATGGTGAATAATTATTCACATCGCATAGTGAGGTGATAGTCAGCCATACACATGAGAGATGTTATCATATCCATCACGATATGAAATGTAAAAAGGATATAAATAATATAATAACTACAAAGATATAATAATGTTATAAATATCATAAATATCATATATAAACATAATTTACATCATTATTCCCAACCATGAGAGGTGTTAATGGAAGAACGAACAACAACATTTTGCGAGGCGGTAGTCCACCTTACACATGAATGATTATTTTATAACCCATTGGATGGAAGTGTGTGGGTGTATATTGTACCATTATTATAATAATATAAATGTATTATTAGGATAATAATGTTATTATTTAGTCCTGTTATATAATTAATTGAAGTGGGTGTAGTAGGAAATAAGAAAAACACATGTCAATGGATGTTACCTCTTCTTCATGTGACTCTTTTTTGTTTACATCAAAAAACATACTTGGTTGTATTTATTTACAAATTAAGAAATCTAGGATGATATAAGGGGTGTGGAGAACTGATCTGGGAATGTCTTGCCCAAGACTATGTGATATAGAGGTGTTACGAGAGGATTATTAGGTGGGCCTTTTATATGGAAGGTGAGTGGTGAACTAGTACATTTTTTAATGAGGGAATTGAACCGATATTTGTTTCCCCTAATGTGGCTAAAATACTAAACCAAAATAGATAATAGAAGGTATATGTTCCAAATATCACTATCCAATGGTTTTTTAATGGTTTCTACGTTATTTGGACCCTTAAATTTAATGTTAAGTAACATAGTGATCCTCATTTTTACCTTAATCATTGTGATTAATCTTAATTGTTTTAACTAAAAAATTGGGAAGAAATAAATATATTGAAATTATTAGATATTATAAATATCACCGATTCTAAATATGAAGAAAATTATTCAAAATTCAATTCAATAAAGTAGAATACCTAATTTAATATTAATCCCGCAACTACAACGAGACAATGAGTTTGTACTTGGGAAATAATTTTATATAGAAATACAATTTTAAGGGGTGAGTGACAACCCTAAAAAACTAGAGAAAATAATGTTTTAAACCCGGAAATATATTTAAAAGCCATTCTAGAAAAGAACTACAAAAATTATAATTATTTACTTTATAAAGGCTTCATTCAATAGAGGTTTCATGGATACCTATATCTCTTTTGACAAGATCTTTAAATTGATGATCCATCTTATCCTATTTCATGATGTAATACTGAAATATTATTTTCCTATCATTGAATCATAAAACCAAATTATGTAATCATTCATGTTATTTATATCCACTCATATGATTATTCTGAACATTTTGGCACCATCATCCTTTGAAATGCTGATTATAAAGGACTGATGCAGCATCACTTACTTTGAGTGAAGATGATGCTCCCAGAAATTTCATATTTCATTTTACCATTTGAATATCTCCTTCAAAACAGTAGCATATGGTTCTATCATTTGGTATGGATCATTTTTCCTATTTTTCTATGCTTCCCCCCCACCTCATCATAAGTGGGGAGTATTGTTCCTATATAAAATTGAGATCATGGAACATTCTTGTGGTAGGAGCCAAAGAAGAATCTTTAACCTCAATCTCAAGGAGCATTGCCTTATAAGAGGATCTATTTTCAATGGGTTTTGGAAAATTATATGAATATTTTCACAGTCTTTTTCTCTTCCCTTTTCTCATTGGATAATATCCAAATTCATAGATTCTTTTATTCCCTTTCCTCGATCAAGAATCAATAATCATTTTTAGGTGATAGACCTAGTACCTATCATAATTAGCTTCGTATTCTTATTTTAAAAACCCAACTTTATTTAATATAGGATCTTATGTATGGTTTAATTAATTTTCCTACATTGAATGAAATTCATACACCCTTATAAAATAGTATCTTTATCTATTGTTTTATTGATATAGTTAAACTAGTTGTGGAGAAGTTACAAATCAGGGGGGAGAAAGCAACTTATGAAATACATAGTGCTACATTCATACATATTAATTATTAAGGATAGAACTATAGACCATATTTTCACACTAGACTATAGAATAAGGGAAAATATTTACGTTCATTATAAAGGATTATCATTCCAATGATGGAGCCTATGTGAACATCAAGCACATGCCCATTACAACCAGTATTAGAAGACATTATCTGATCATGGGAGGAAACCATTGATATTAACCTTCTATTCTCCTTGACCACACAATTTAAAGCCATCATAACTACTTATAGATCATACCTCAAACTAGGATATATTTCCGCATCCCTAGGTTTTAGTTTCTTAGGTCTTACCCCCTTCAAAGGAGGTTCACAATTGGCTTCCAAGAGCCCAGCTAAGAGGCTCACCCGATAAAATAATTTCACCCCATGTTGGAAAACTGAAGAATATAGAACTAGATGTTTTTAAGGGGTACAAAAATAGACCCATGATTCATAGAGTACCTAAAACTTCCATCAAATATCCTCCTTGATCTCAATGAAAATAGCCTCTTCTGATGCCTTAAAGACATCAATTTCAACACAAATCTGCGATGGAATGGGGTGACAGAGAGTGTGGTTTTGATAATAAAAACATATAAACCATCCAAAAATTTTATTATTCAACCACATAATCCCCATATTTTAGAGTAGATGAGGTAGTCAAGGAGGATTAATCTAAATCGGTTCCATCGACAGATCTCGTTTCAGGTGAAACTCAAACGACCAATGAAAAAGTGTGATGTAGTAGCTAGAAAGTGCATGAGGAGTGGGAGAATATGATGAGATTAATTTTTTTATCATTCTCAAAGGAATTATTAATTGGAGATGGTCCAAATTACATACAATTGTCTGGTCACGTAAACTAAAAAATTGATATTTTTTACTATTCACTAAAAAATACAATTTTTTAAAAAAAATACCAAAATTTCATAAAAAGAAAATATAGATATTATGATTTATAAAATGATATTAATTTTATGAAATTAAAATTAAAAAATTTATAAATTATTTTTTAAATATATTCTTATTTGAAAAGTGTTTAATAAAATTATTTCCTCTTTTATTAAAATATATTTACAATTAAATAAAAAAAGTAGTAATCTAATTCATATTATTTATTTATTGAAATTATTTATTCCATAATTAAATGTTTTTATAATGTTATTCTCATTCATAGAGTGAATCTTTCTTATGGTAAAGATTTGTACAAAATTTATTTTCTTCCCATGAGTTACAAAATCTATTATTCAACTATACCATTCCATGTTTGATTTATTCTACCTAATGAATAATTTTTATTATATTTAATAATTTCATAATGTAAAATAATTCTTCCATATAACCACATAATCAAATTATTCTTACCGAAAGGTTTATGTTACTTGTGAGTGTTAGTTGTCTCAGTTTCCTTTTATGAGGGCATGCTTTCATTTTTGTATGATAATCTTATTTAATATGGTGTAACCATTTCACATTAAATTATTTCATAAAAAATCACCCTAAATCATGTGTTTTTAATTTTAAAATAATAGTTTATCCTTCACATTCTTTCAATCCACAAACTAATCACATTTCTAGGGGTTTTTGACCCACATTTGATTATTGGAGACACAATTCTTATTATGCACTATGATTTTTTTAATATTGTCTAATTTCTAACTAATGAATTTCTTCTACCATATTCATATAATTAATTGGTTTTATAGATCCATATTATGTTCGTTGTTGAAATGGATTTAGAATAAAAATATGAGATGTTTTTTGTTAACTCAACTCCCTTCATTGAGTTATAATATGTCTTAATGAAATTATGTCTTCCAATAATTGTATATTACACTATAAAATTTCATTTCATGGTAACCCATCTTCATCTATAGAGGAAATATACCTTTTAAGTTAAATATTTTTCTGTGAAATATTGTTTTTCCAAAATTATACCATTTTTTAGAATAAATATTTTTTACACAAATTATGGTATCAACTTTTTTCCATCTTTCCATTCCTACCAATATTTTACTCATTTTAAGGGGTATAAAAAAAAGATTAATTCGTGTTATCTTATCAATTATTAATTACACTTCTGAAATGTTAATTTTGATTCTATTTATGATATTGATTTTCAAAAATCGTGTCTTAAAATATTAAAAGGTTGTACGTATAATAGATATATATTTTGTCTTCCAATTATTATTTACTATATACAAGAGTTATTTATTTTTAGGACACCATTATTAGAGATTACATAAAGATTAATATTTTAATATATCTCAAAAATATTTATCCCAACCATTTTAAAAAATAATTTTCAATAGAAATTGGGTACTTTTTCATATGGCCATTAATTATAAAAATATATAATGAATCCTCCTTTTAAATTGATAATAAAATAATCAAAATCCCAATAATTTTGAAATATTTTTCACATGTATTAAGGGTTTTAGGAATTAAATTATTTTTACATTATACTATCAGTTTCATTTAATAGTATTTTCTTTAAAAAGAGTCAATTTTATCATGCTTTTCAAAGTAATATTCTATGCATTTAAATTATTCATTATCTACAAGTTGATTATGTAATAATGTATTAACAAATTATAATCATTTAATTTATATAAGATAAGTGATCCATCACTACCTTTGTCCTATGTAATATTTTTTATTGTATAACGATCATTTTTCTCTTAATTTGTTTTCATTATGAATAACCTATTTTTTATTTTATTAATTGATTGGTTTTCAACAAGATACCTATACATAGATTTATTTGGAAAATTATAAACTTGAATGTATTCCCTTTATCAATAATATGTTAATAATATATGATTTATTATATTTATTGATGTGTTTTTCCTAGAAAGATACTATATATTAATGGATACCCATTATTTTGCATGGGTATATCAGGTTGTGATTATTAGTATAATTATTAATAGTTTCCAATATAATTTCATTTTAAAGGGATAAGATGCGCATTTTCAATCATTATAAAAAAATGAATTTCTAATGAAAAATGAGGTGTTCAATTGAGATAAATAAAATTAATATTAGAGATCAATTTATAATTCATAGTCTTAAATATGGGGAAAATGGGCATTATCTGGGTAAGTTCATTCTTCTAAAGGTTAACCCCTAATCCAAGGATAGAACTATGTTATACCAATAATTAAACTAAATGTATTTACGTATTGGTATTTAATAATTATGTTGTAGATGTATTTTTATCAATGGTTTTTTAGTTATAATAATAATTAAACATGTGTTAATTTTTGGAAGAATATGGAATTCTATAGTGGATTTATATTGAATCAGGTTATTTATATATATTATTACATTTCATTTGGGATTGTAAATTTTTTATAAGACATTAAGAGTGATTAATGTCATTTAGAGTTTAATGATAAATTTATGTTTTTATGAAAATGTGATCAAATATTTAAAATCGTTCCATTACAATCATAGTTTGGGAAATTAAGAATAATTTTTCATTTTATTATTAACTTAATGATTTATGTCAAAAATTGGGGGTTATTGTTGAGTCATTTGCGATTAATGTTGTATTAAATTAAGTGAAGGATTTTTCATTCTTTGAATTATCTTACATTTTACTAACCATTTATGTTTTGGTTAATATTTAATGATTATAAGAATATCATAATATTCATTTATGGATCTTATAATCTATTACAACATAATTTTAGTGATTTAGTCATAAGGAATTTATAATGGATATTCATTCTTTCACATTATAGATGAAGTTGAAATTGGTCAATGCATAGCCAAAGGATGAAATTGCACTTATGAAATTGAAAATAGCATTTATATATATATTTCTTTATATTATTAGTCAATGATGTAACAGAATACATAAACACTATGAAAAGAATATTGAAACAAAAATTGTTTCCCTTCTATAAACATTAATGATTAATTGATTGTATTTTCACCCATAAACAATTTACGGTTATTTGTTATTAATATTATCATTATCATTAAAATTATTATAATTAGTGATCTATATCACTCTATATTATTTTTGGGAAATTAATATTTTCTTCCATGTCCATAATTTCACTTCCCAAAATTGTTTTCCAACTTGAAAACCAAATTATGTTTTATTTTGGATGAGCTTCATACATCCCTTTCCCTTTTTTCATGATGATGTTTTAATAACCCAAAATATCAAAAAATTTATATTTATATAAAAAACAATTAATTAATGAGATCATGTTAAATTATGATGAAAAATTTATTAAATTATCAAATAATGTTTTACCAAAATATTTTAAAAAATAACTCTATATTCAATAGCATATACAACACACAACATTGATAGTAAATGAACCGTGAAATATTATTATTCAAATACCACAGTTATTACTTAGTATTAAAATTTTCAAGATTTAATAAGATTAAGGATTTTAGGATATATATTCAAATATCATAATAAACATAAATATATTGATAAATTATTAGGAAGCATTCAGTCAACTACAAATAAAGACATTTTATTCGGAAAGAAATTTATATTATCAAAAAATTATCTTTATTTCATTTTGTGTAAATATAAAATAATTTATTTCAAGATATTTTTGAAAATTTATTTGAAAAAATGAAGTTAAATTTTGAAATATTATATCAAAATTATCATATGGTGAAATTTTGAGATTTCTTAGAAATGACTGAATTTTTAGTGAATACAGAAATTACTGATTTTTTAAATATTTTCATTCAATTCCACCGAATTAATTAATTTGAAATCCCCAATATATTATATATTTTTATAAAAGTGAAATTTGAACTATTTTATTTAGAATAATTTAATTATTTTCTTTCTAATTATTAACTTTCAAGATTTTTTATGTTTATTTTTATTTTAAAATGATGTGTTCTGAAAACTAATTTTAGGTGATCAATGGTTATCCATTTTAACTAATTAAAATAATCCCAAATAAAGAATTATTTAAATTAAATATTTAAATTAAATATTATATATATTAATTTAAATTCAATTAATGATGATTATTGTCTTGGATTTAAAATAATTACATCATATACTTCAGAAATACAATTCATGAAAAAAATATTCGTCTACAAAATTTACATGTACATTTGTTATATTGAATTATTCCAATCCTATGAATTTAATTTTATAAAATATATTCAATATTTTGAACCATAATAATGATTATTATATAATAATTTTAATTTAAATTTTGGCCCTAATTAATAGTAAAAATAGTAAAAATTAATTACCACTGGTAAGGATAAAAAAGGATTACAAGGTGGTTAAACCAAAAGATAAGTGTATGTTTTTAAATTAAACATGTATAAATAATTTTTGGTTGACATATTTAAACATTATAATTTCTAAAAACATATTCTATTACCAATTGGATTTGGAATTACTTTTTTTATATTGAATACTTTTGAGAAATTATCTAAGGCATCTTCTCCCCCACTTATTAAAAGAGATATCATCTCCTATACTCTCTACATGTAAAGATATTGGTTTTGCCCAATCCTATAAAAATATCATTCTTAAAACCATCTCTATTTATTATATGATGTTTTTTATCAGAAAAAAATTATAGGGAATCCCTTGGTGTAACACATAATTTTGTTTCAAAAGAAGATGTATAGTTCACAATCAAGTAATTATTTATTTATTCTTCAGCCACATTAAAATATTATTAAACTGTGATTATATAATAAAAATATTATCTCCCACAAACTAATACATAATAATTTTATATACTAACCAAAATCCATATCCTCTTCAATAATATGGGAAACAAAACCACCATTAGTATTTATCATGATGAATCACCTCACGAACTAATGTAATTAAATTTTTATCATTGCCTCTCAAAGAAATTTAGGATTATGGACTTAATGTATATATATAATATTAATGAAATATTTTTCACCATTTATAATTAATTTAGTATATACATTCTCACATTTCCATTTATATTAAAAGGATAATGTCATTCGTGCGTACATGTGGATTAACACACCCACAAAGCGATGCAATTTGTTTTCTATTACCAAATAATATATATGATATATATATATATATATGTGTGTGTGTGTGTGTGTGTTTTGATAAATGTTATAATATTCATCCTATAATAATATTTTTGATATATTAAATATTAAATTTTTTATTCTCATCATGATTGTTGAGAAATTGAAACGTTTCTAATGCATACATATGGTCTATCATCTCCATGATTATGATATAGTTTAGTTTTAAAAAGAATATTTGATGGATGATTTTAAAAGTATAATTTTTGTATAAATGTGATAATTATTTAATGATTTATATTTTTAAAATTTTGAATATAATTCAAACAATATAAGTGAAATTAAATTATTATATATATAAATATAACATGATAATAAATTATATAAAATGAATAATAAAATGGAATAGATTACTAGAAAATTTTATAATTAACATACATTTTTTATTCAGAAATAGAGAGAATATATGGGACAAGTTAAACTCAATGTAAGAACTTTCTAATCAAATTTTCAATTCATTGGGATATGATTCTAATTAATTGAATATATTCTTATATGATTATGTGTGAAAACACTTCTGACTAAATTATGTTGTATTTCCACTTTTTTTGGGTATTTAAATTTAATTCGCATAATCACTTCAGTGATAAATGTTCACTTTAATGATATAATATTTTTAAGGGATTTCTTCTTATTTTCCCTTCATTGGAAAATATTTTAATGTTATTGACCTAATTTATTTCATATAGTGTATATTCTACGACTTTTATATATTATATTATAAATCTTTCATACTTCATGGGATTTTATGGTATGATTAATGTCACGACCCGTCCTTGGGGCCCGCGCTATGACTACCCCAAGCCCGCCTTCCATAGGCCACGGGCTGGCGACTAGCACCAAGGTGTAAATCCCGGTAAAGGGAAGGCATTGCCTTTGTAAGGAAACCACAAACACCACAGAGAGAGCAAGCAGTAGAAGTAAACACTATGTAAAAACTGAGTACAACAGTAAGTGCAGAAAGTAATTGGGAAAGAATACAAACCAAAACTGAAAGTAAAGTACAACTCAAAGGGGAAAACATCAACTGAAAAGTAAAGCCGCAAAGTCGAGCCGTCCACTGAAAATCCCACCTGAAGGGTGGGTACAGATAGCCTCCACAGCTCCTCGGGTCCAACCATCCGCTCCGAGTACGTCTCACCCAGTGGTCCACCTCCAGGTATCGTCCTGCTCCGCAAGCCTCAACCACCATCAGCGCTGTCCTTTGTCTATAACCCACACAACGTAGTGCGGGCATAGCCCGTGCAGGGGTGAGTATAAGCTACTCAGTAGAGACCCTGAGACCCCTGAAGGTCTCCCAGAATCCACAAAGGATAATCCTCAATGAAAAGATACAATCATGAAGTAACATCTGACACTGCTTAGGTATATGCCCATACATATACCTAAGTCACCAATTCTCGTCTGGCTCCAACATCCGAACCCAAGTACAACCCAGTCCACACAGGAAAGCAAAACGTAATCCACACAGGATTGCACAACACAATCTACAAAGGAAAGAAAAACAGGATTCATCCCACACAGGTATACTACTTCATATGACGATAAAGATGACCAGATATTGCAACTGATTCATCTAATCCATCAGACCCACAAAGGATTGTTAGGTACTAACCCCCGCAATGACCCACAAAGGATCTGACCCACACAGATTCGATAGGTAACTAACCTCCGCAATGACCCACAAAGGATTTGACCCACACAGGATCGATAGGTAACTAACCCCCGCAAAGACCCACACAGGATCAGACCCACACAGGATCTGTAGGCGCTGGCCCACACAGGACTGTTGAGCGCTGACCCACACAGGACTGTTGAGCGCTGACCCACACAAGATCGGTAGCAATGACCCACAGAGGATCACTGAGTGCTGTAGTCGTCGTCGTCGAATCCACTGAGGATCTCTGTATAGTCGTCGGCGTCACAGTAGCAGTCGCAGCCAGCTCTAGGGTTCCCGCACACAGCAAGCTCGTTTTGGAGGGTCCGCTCCACGAGCTGAGAGGCTGATACATCAACTGACACATAGTCTATATTTGATGTATCCAAAAGTTCCGTATCGTCAACAGGAACTCAACATCGCAGACGGCGCGTCAATCGGACGCCCGGTCAGAGAGTTATTGGCTTTTTCGTCCCAGGGTCCCGGTTGGTTTTTAAGGCAAAACCAACCCGACCATACTCCACCTGCGTCCAAACCTCGGGCGTAGAAAGCCAAAAGAATCATCTCATTTAGAGGAATTCAACAAAGTTGAAGGCATGTCAATAGGACGTCTGAAGCTCATGTTATTAGCGTTTCCGCTCCGAGGGCCCGGTTGGTTTCGTGTACGAACCATCCCGGCCGAACCCAAAGTATTCTGAAACGATGAGTGTAATATACTGAAACGACCATCTCGATCCAAGGATCACATTTCCATTGAAGGCACGTCGATCGGAGGCCCGTAGCTCAAGATACGGGAAAAAGACGAAAAGGTGCCGAAAACGGGGGGTCTGGGCCCGGATCGACCCGGCCCAACCCCCCTGGGTCGGCCCGTACCAGGTCAACCCGACACGAGTCCGGGTCTAACATGGACGATGCAGCCTGGCCCGGCTGGGTGCGGCCCGGCCCGACGGTCCGGCCAGGCGGCTCGGCCGACGCGCTGGCGCTGGCCAGGCGCCGCAAAAGGCAGCTGCGGCCCCCCGCGCGGGGGCCGCTCCGTGACACCCGGACGCAGCTTAAGCCGTGTCCCTCCTCCGCGGTCCCGCGCGGCTACGGGACTGGCCTGTGCCGCCGTGGTTTCAACCGCGGTGGGTCTTCCCGGCGGTGCGCCGGGCGCCGCCGCATCCTGGCGGCCGGCCATTGCATGCCGCCGGCACCGCCATGCCGGCGTGGCGCGCCAGCGGGGGGGTTCCGCGGACCACCGGACGTGCTCCGGTGGTCCGATTTGTGCACGGTCTTTGCCCGTGCTCATCCCAGGACTAATTCTTCACTACAAAGCCTTCAAAATAAACTTGCGGTTCTGTTTGTCATCGCCCGCAAATCAGCTCATAACAACAAGAAGGGCGGTGGGTTCGGACTTGTTCGTTGGTCCGCACCCACCGCGTTAGCGGTTTTTAAAGTCTCACAAAAATCATATTTAACAACCGGGGAAATAAATCATGAAGATTTAAAAATAAACAACCCCTACCCCGTAATAGTCGTCAAACGTGGGTTCTTCGCGAGATTGACTTTTGCGGAAGAAGAGGATCATCGCGTCGCGGAAGGGGCATCGCGTCGTCGTTGTACACGGCGTCGCGTCGACGATCTCCGAGGGTTAAAGAATACACACAAGTTTAATTTCATGAATTAAATCCATGTTGAGGATAAAATCCACAAAGGAAATTAAAATATTTGAAATCTCCTACCTCAAGCAGTTGATCGAAGATTTGTCGCGGGGAAAGAATCATCGCGGAAGAAGCGTCACAGAAGTATAATCTTTGGCGTTCTTCGTCGCCTTCGTGTTCTTCACGTTCTTCGCGTTCTTCTCAAAGAAAGATAAAGATCTTCTAGTTTCAGAGATTTCTCCAAATGCTCTAAACAAGACACCATTCAAAAGACAAGTGTTGGTCTTATTTTTTAATCTCATGCCAACAATTGATTTCAAAGATATGTAACAAAAAAATTAATTTATAGAATTAATTGAAACGAATTATCCACCCAATTAATAGGGGAGTTAAGAATTTAGAAAACGCGTCAGTTGGCTTTCATAAAGAGGAGTTTTCGCAGGTGCGTTTCTTAGGGGTAAAGAAACGGCGGGGCTCGTGCGGGCCCCAGCTCAGAAATATCCTACCAAGAGTGTAGGATATTTTGGGTTCCACCCCATCCGCTTCAATCAGCGTAAGTAGCTTTAAGTGGCTTTAAGTGTATTTAAGTGAAATAAAATAAAGTTGTCGCACCACTTTATTTTATTTTCTTCACTTAACCCCAAAAATTAAAAACCACACCCGAGCAAACACAACTCCGGAAGAGGCGTTTATAAGCAAAAACCAGCGCTGCGATTCCATCGGTGCCCTCAGAATTCGATTCTGAGCACCAGTTCAATAGTTAGAAAAACCCGCTCGTTCGTTCACTAAACGTACCTGAGCCAAACTTCGGAAAATGATTCCGGGCACACCGGACCTCGGAATCACGGGCCGTCAGAAACTGCGTTCTTGTAAATTTCAAAGAAAATTAAGAAAAAAATTTCCTTGAATTTTACAGGTCTTTACATCACACCCACCTTAGGGATTTACATCCCCGTAAAGATAAATCATAAACTAGGGAAACAAATGTGGGTACTGAGCATGCATCTGAGCCTCCCGCTCCCATGTTCTCTCCTGGAGGTTCCCGTGCTGCCATCTGATGCGCACTAGAGGAATCGACCATCCACGTAGGACCCACTCCTATCGATCCTCGATCTCCACCAGGACCTCTGCAAAAGTCGCCCCATCATCAACGTCCAGCTCCCCATGGTCAATGATATGCGTCAGGTCATGCACGTATCTCGTCAGCTGGGATACATGGAAGACGTCGTGCACCCGGTGCAACTGAGGTGGTAGAGCCAGGCGATAAGCCACCTTGCCAATCCTGCTGAGGACCTGGAATGGTCCGATGAAGCGTGGAGACAACTTGCCGCCTCGGCCAAATCTCCGTAAACCACGTCGAAGTGAGACACTTAAGAAGATGTGGTCGCCGTCCTCGAACTCTAGTGGCCTCCGCCTCCTGTCAGCATAAGATTTCTACCGGCTCTGAGCTATCCTCATCTACTCCTGGATGACCTGGACCTTCTCTCTCATGGCCTGAACCATCTCTGGTCCCACATGTGCTGACCCCCCAGGGTCTATCCAGGACAAAGGAGATCTGTAAGGTCGGTCGTACAACGCCTCGTACGGTGCCATCCCGATGGTGGAGTGGTAGATGTTGTTGTACGCAAACTCCACCAAGGTTAGGTGGTCCTCCCAGCTGCGACCAAAGTCGAGGGCACATGCGCGGAGCATTTCCTCGAAATTCTGAATGGTCCTCTCTGTCTGACCATTCGTCTGAGGGTGAAAGGCGGTGCTCAGACGTAGTTGCGTCCCAAACGCCTCCTGCAACCCCTTCCAAAGCTAGGAAGTAAAGCGAGCATCTCAATCAGAGATGATGAATGATGGAACGCCGTTAAGCCATACAATCTCATGAACGTAGAGATGTCCCAAGCACTCCACTGAGCCCTGCTCTCTGATGGGTAAGAAGTGATCCGACTTGGTGAGTCAGTCGACAATCACCCAGATGGAGTCATCACCTCTAGATGTGCGTGGATGTCCAGTCACGATGTCCATAGATATCCCGTCCCACTTCCACTCCGGGGCCTCCAAGGGTTGTAACAAGCTTGCTGGTACCTGATTCTCTTCCTTCACCTGCTGGCAGGTGAGGCAACGAGAAACGAACTCTGCCATAACCTTCTACATGCCTGGCCACCAGTGCTATCGTCTGAGGTCCTGGTACATCTTCGCCACTCCAGGATGTACCACCAAAGGAGAAGTGTGAAACTCTCTTACACCTCCTCTCGTAATGCAACTGGTACCAAGGTACGTCCTCTGAAAAGGACATTGTGCTCTACTCCAAAGGAGAAACCATCGGGTTCCTGAACTGAGGATATCTGTGCACACCGCGTCTCACAGTCAGCGTCCCCAAGCTGTGCCTCTCTAACCCGCTGTAGTAGTGGAGGAGTGACTGTGAGTGACTGAAGGAAGGCTGGTCCATCTCTATCCACAAAGGATATCTGCAAAGCGGCTAGCTTCTCCGTCGCCTCCTCAAGCAGGTGAATGCATGTCCTCCTCCTGAGAGCATCAGCTACTACGTTCCCCTTCCCAGGAGTATAGACTATCTCAAAGTCGTAGACCTGGAGGAACTTGAGCCACCGCCGCTGTCTCAGGTTCAGGTCCTTCTGAGAGAAGATGTACCTAAGACTATGATGGTCAGAAAAGACTGCAAAGCACTCGCCCATCAGGTAGTGTTGCCATGTCTTCAGAGCGAAGACCACTACGACTAACTCTAGGTCATGGGTATCATAGTTCTTCTCATGCGGCCTCAACTGACATGATCCATAGGCGATCACTACCCGCTCCTACATTTGGACACATCCGAGTCCGGTCCCTGATGCATCGCAGTAGACTACGTACCCTATCCCCTCCACCGGAAACCTCAAGATAGGTGCCCTGGTCAATCGCTGTCTCAGCTCTTGGAAGCTCTGCTAACATCTGTCTGACCACAAAAATGGTTTCCCCTTCATCGTCAAAGTTGAGAGTGGTGCTGCAAGTCTGGAGAAGTCTGGCACAAATCTCTGATAGTATCCGGCTAGTCCCAAGAAACTCCGCACCTCCGTCACGCTCCTGGGTGGCACCCAAGCTTGCACTACCTCGATCTTCGCAGGATCCACTGCAACTCCCGCCTCAGAGATGACATTTCCCATGAAGTGGACCTAACGTATCCAGAACTGACACTTTGAGAGATTTCCATAAAGCTGGTGCTCTCGGAGTGTGTCCAGTACAACTCGCAAGTGGTAGGAGTGCTCCTCCTCAGTCGTCGAGTATATCAAAATGTTGTCGACGAAGACCACGACAAATCGATCGAGGTATGGCTGAAAGATCTTGTTCATGAGGCCCATGAACACTTCCGGACCATTGGTTACGCCGAATGGAATAACCAAGAACTCAACGTTTCCATACCGACATCTGAAGGCTGTCTTCTGCACGTCCTTGTCCCGAACTCTGAGCTGATGATAGCTTGACCTGAGGACTATCTTCGAGAACCACCGTGCTCCCTTGAGATGATTGAAGAGGTCATCAATCCTTAGTAGCGAATACTTGTTCCTCACTGTCACCTGGTTCAGGCGACGATAGTCAACACAAAGTCGCAAGATCCCATCTGCCTTCTTGGCGAACAATATCGGGGAAGCCCAGGGTGAAACACTGGGTCGGATGAATCCCTTGCCCTGCAAGTCCTCCAACTATACCCGTAGCTCTCGAAGCTCGGCGAGAGCCATCCGATATGCTGGAGTGGATATCGGGGATGTCCCGGGGTACAGATCAATATAAAAGTCTACCTCTCTAGGAGGAGGTAGTCCTGGAATGTTATCGGGAAAGACATCCGCATACTGATCCACCACTGCGGGAAAACTAGGACTCCGCACGTCAAATGATCATAGGATGAGGCTAGCCAACTGATGAGTGATGGGCTGTCCTCTCCTCTGCGGAAGTCCATCCTGTACTGCGAAGGCTCCCTTTTCGCCGGTGAAGGTGAACCTGCTCCCATCGGTGCATACACATGTCACCTTGCGCCTAATACAGTCAATCTGTGCATAGACTGTAGATAACCAATCCATGAACAGGATGACGTCATAAGGCCTCGACGCCGCTACAAGAAGATCCCAGCCGAAGCTCTCACCTCCTAGAATAAGCTCACACTACCGGCACCAGTGCGTGATCGTCGAGTCTGCTCCCATAGGAGTCTCTAGCCGTAAGGATCGAGCCAACGGCTCTGTCGGAAACTCCATGATCTGAACAAGGGTAGAGGCTATGAAAGAGTGACCCACTCCTGTGTCTATAAGAACTGCAGCATGGGTGGAATAGAAACAGATATTACCTCGAATCATCTCGGGCGCTCCGTGGTCATAGGCCTCCGCCGCCTGGAGCTGTGCCTGTCTCTGCCCGCCAGCTCCCTGTGGCCGGGGTGGACCTCCTGGTGGTGGTGGTGGTAGAGCCTCAAAGCGTCGCCCACCACCTACTGCTCGGATAGCTCCTCTGCCTCGTCCACCCACTCCCTGCAGACCGCCACGGTCGACCCTATGCCTCTGCCTGGGTGGCCCCTCACCCGTCTGCTGCTCCTCGGCACGGTGGGTCGGGCAGTCACGAGCCATGTGGCCCTGCCCACCGAATGTGTAGCACTGCCTGCCTCTTGAAAGACTGGCTCCACGCTGTGTGCCCCGCACTACTGAGCCAGTGTCTTGAGGTCGTCTACGAGAGGGTCCGGTCTCCCTGGACCCCTGATTCATCCGTCGACTGCCTACCACAGAAGACTCTGCTACGTGCCGCCCCGTGGTAGGTCTCTCCGCTAAAAAAGGCTCAGCAAGAAATCTCTCTATAAAAAGGGCTCCCTCCAGTACTCGTGCCTGAGTCGGAATGCTGAGGGAGATCAGTGATGCCCTGATATCGTGTCTCAATCCCTACTCAATGTTCTGGGCCCAGAAGAATGGGTCCCGTACCATGTCTGTCGAGTAGCACGAGAGATCGGTAAATCTCGCCGAGTACTGGGCGACCGTCAAGCTGCCCTGCCACAGCTGAAGAAGCTCTTGGATGCGCACCGCACGAAGGGTGGCCAGGACGAACTCTAAGAGAAAGAGGCTCTCAATGTCTGTCCAGAGAAGTGATGCCTCATCGTGCACCTAGAGCATCAAGCTCCACCATCGTCCCGCTGCCGCGTGCAGAAGGCTCGCCGCGAGGATCACCATGAGGTCTGCTAGTGTCCTCACTAACCGGAAAACTTGTACCACTGCCTCCAGCCAGTCCTCGGCTGCCTCGGGGTCCATCTCCCCGCGGAACCTGGGCGGTTGCTGGCGCTGGAACTCATGTAGTGCACTATGGAGACATGCATCATCAGCGGCTGGGGATGGAAGCATCGGTGGCTCGACGGGTAGAGGTACCGCTGGTGCCTTAGCTGTCAAAGGGCCCTATACCGAGGCCTCGTCGCTCGGTGGGCTGTCGTCACGATCAACTCTCAGAACCCTAGCTGGCTGCCGTCATGGGTCCATCCTAAAAAGAAACAGGTGTTCCACGGTTAGAACATTATAACTGGTGAGATGACACAAAGTAATAACAAAGAAAACTTGAAACACACATGCAATCAATGTTTTTGAGCATTAAGTCGGAAATCAGAAGTCAGGGTCCTGGTGTACGGATACGTCAGCCGCCGAACCAACACTGGACTCCCTGGACTGATAACCAAACCCAATACACTTAACACTATTGCTTCACATAGAAGAAAGATCAGAGTCTGTGTTAGAACCGAACTCCTCTGATACCAATTTGTCAAGACCTGTCCTCGGGGCCCGTGCCGTGACTACCCCAAGCCCGCCTTCCATAGGCCAGGGGCTGGAGACTAGTACCAAGGCATAAATCCCGGTAAAGGTAAGGCATTGCCTTTGTAAGGAAACCACAAACACCACAGAGCAAGCAAGAAGTAGAAGTAAACACTAAGTAAAAACTGAGTACAACAGTAAGTGCGAAAAGTTAGTGGGCCAGAATACAAACCCCAACTGAATGTAAAGTACAACTTGATGGGGAAAACATCAATAGAAAAGTAAAGCCGCATTGTCGAGCCATCCACTGGAAATCCCACCTGAAGGGTGGGTACAGATAGCCTCCACAGCTCCTCGGGTCCAGCCGTCCGCTCTGAGTACATCTCGCTCAGTGGTCCACCTCCAGGTACTGTCCTGCTCCGCAAGCCTCAACCACGATCAGCGTTGTCCGTCGTCTGCAACCAACAAAACGTAGTGCGGGCATAGCCCGTGCAGGGGTGAGTATAAGCTACTCATTAGGGACCCCGAGACCCCCGAAGGTCTCCCAGAATCCACAAAGGATAATCCACCAAGGAAAGATACAATCACGAAGTAACATTCGACACTGCTTAAGTATATTCCCATACATATACCTAAGTCACCAATTCTCGTTCGACTCCAACATCCGAGACCAAGTACAACCCAGTCCACACAGGCAAGCAAAACAAAATACACACAGGATAGCACAACACAATCCAAAAAGGAAAGCAAAAAAGGATTCAGCTCACACAGGTATACTACTTCATATGATGATAAAGATGACAAGATATTTGCACTGATTCATCTAAGACATCAGACCCACAAAGGATCGTTAGGTACTAACCCCCGCAATGACCTAGAAAGGATCTGACCCACACAGGATCGATAGGTAACTAACCCCCGTAATGACCCACGAAGGATCTGACCCACACAGGATCAATAGATAACTAACCCCCGCAAAGACCCAGACAGGATCAGAGCCACACAGGATCGGTAGCACTGACCCACAAAGGATCGCTGAGTGTTGTAGTCTTCGCCGTCGAATCCACTGAGGATATTTGTACAGTCGTCGCCGTCACAGTAGCAGTCGTAACCAGTTCTACGGTTCCCGCACACTGCAAGCTCGTTTTGGAGGGTCCGCTCCATGAGCCAAGAGGCTGATACATCAACTGACACATAGTCCAGAGTTGAAGTATCCAAAAGTTCTGTATCGTCAACAGGAACTCAACGTCGCAGACGACGCGTCAATCGGACGCCCGGTCAGAGAGTTATTGGTTTTTTTGTCCCAGGGGCCCGGTTGGTTTTTAAGGCAAAACCAACCCGACCGTACTCCACCTGCGTCCAAACCTTGGGTGGAGTAAGCCAAAAGAACCGTCTCACTTATAGGAATTCGACAAAGTCGATGGCACGTCAATCGGACGTCCGGAACTCAGGTTATGAGCGTTTCCGCTCTGAGGGCCCGGTTGGTTTCGTGTACGAACCAACCCGACCGAACCCAAAGTATTCTGAAAAATTGAGTGTAATATATCGAAACGATTGTCTCGATCCGAGGATCGCATTTCCACTGACAGTGCGTCGAGCAGAGGCTCGTAGCTCATGATACGGGAAAAGACCGAAAAGCTGCCGAAAACGGGGGGTCTGGGCCCGGACCGACCCGGCAGGCAAGGCCCGGCGCGGCTGGGCACGGCCCGGCCCGGCGGTCCGGCCGGGCGGCTCGGCCGGCGTGCTGGCGTTTGCCAGGCACCGCGCAAGGCAGCCGCGGCCCCCCGCGCGGGGGCCGCTCCGTGACACCCGGACGCGGCTTAAGCCGCGTCCCTCCTCCGCGGTCCCGCGTGGCCGCGGGACCGTCCAGCGTGGCCGCGGGACCGTCCAGCGCCGCCTCGCCTTCAGCCGCGGCGGGTCTTCCCGGAGGCGCGCCGGGCGCCGCCGCATCCTGGCATCCAGCCGCCGGCGCCGCCGTGCCGGTGTGGCGTGCCGGCGGGGGGGTTCCGTGGACCACCAAACGCGCTCCGGTGGTCTGATTTGCGCGCGGCCTTCGCCAGTGCTCGTACCGGGACTCGTTCTTCACTACAAAGCCTTAAAAATTAACTTGCGGCCCCGTTTTTCATCTCCCGCCAATCCGCGCATAAAACCAAGAAGGGCAGTGGGTTCGGACTTGTTCGTTGGTCCGCACCCACCACGTTAGCGGTTTTTAAAGTCTCACAAAAATCATATTTAACAACTGGGGATATAAATCATGATGATTTAAAAAGAAACAACCACCACCTCGGCGTAGTCATCAAATGTGTGTTCTTCACGGGATTGACCATTGCGGAAGAAGAGGATCGTCGCATCGCGGAAGGGGCATCGCGTCGTCGCGATACACGGCGTCACGTCGACGAACTCCGAGGGTTAAAGAAAACACACAGATTTAATTTCACGAATTAAATCCATGTTGATGATAAAATCCACAAAGTAATTTAAAAGATTTGAAATCTCCTACCTCAAGCAGTTGATCGAAGATTTGTCACGGGGAATTAATCGTCGTAGAAGAATCGTCACGGAAGGAGAATCGTCGGCATTCTTCATCGCCTTCGCGTTCTTCGCGTTCTTCGCGTTCTTCGTGAAGAAAGATGAAGATCTTCTAGCTTCATAGATTTCTCCAAATCCTCTAAACAAGACACCCATCAAAAGAAAAGTGTTGGTATTATTTTTTAATCTCATTCAAACAATTGATTTCAAAGATAAGTAACGATCAAATTAATTCATAAAATTAATTGCAACGAATTAACCGCCCAATTAATAGGGGAGTTAAGAATTTAGAAAACGCTTCAGTTGACTTTCATAGATAGGAGTTTTCGTGGGTGCGTTTCTTAGGGGTAAAGAAATGGTGGGGCTCGTGCGGGCCCCACCTCACAAATATCCTACCAAGAAGGTAAAATTTTTTGGGTTCCACCCCATCCGCTTCAACTCAGCTTAAGAAGCTTTTAGTGGCTTTAAGTGGCTTTAAGTGAAATAAAATAAAGTTGTCGCACCACTTTATTTTATTATCTTCACTTAACCCCAAAAATTAAAAACCATACCCAAGAAAACGCAACTTCGGAAGAAGAGTTTCTAAGAAAAAACCGGCGCTGTAATTCCATCGGTACCCTCTGAATTTGATTATGAGCACCGGTTCAGAAGATAGAAAAACCCTCTCGTTCGTTCACTGAACGTACCCAAGCCAAACTTCAAAAAATGATTCCGGGCACACCGGGCCTTGGATTCACATGCCGTCAGAAACTGCGTTCTTGTAAAATTCCAAAGAAAATTAAGAAAAAAATTTCCTTGAATTTTATGGGTCTTTACAATTAATTTTAATTAACCCATGGGGATTTAATTTGAAATTTACCAAACTAGTAAATACTATATGTTACAATTTCCTTTTTTTCATAATTTTTTATTATCATGGTTTCCTTGTGGGAAATCATAGACAATTATTTTCTCAAACAACATATCTTTTATATTGATCTATTAACAATTTTTTACAAGTTTTGTTTGTATTTCATTTCTTATTGAATAAATAAACATCAAGAAAGTTGTTTGTAAGTAATTATGATTATTTATCTAATTTTTAATCTATAATACATCTCGTACATGTTTATATTTTATTCATTATATTTTAATTAATGTTTCAAATATTCTTTGATGAATTTTTAAAGATATTATTATACATTTTTTACTTTCTATAAAAATTGTTAAAATGAATGATTCAATCATTTTCCAAACAAAGTACTTTTTTACTTTTTTAAAAAAAATTATTAAAGGAATATTTTTTTAACATATACATTATGAATATAATTTATTAAAATTATTACCAATAAATTATTTGATTCTAATTTTATAATTTTAGATCGATATTTTCCATGATGTTTTGTTTCTATATTATTGTGAAATTTTTATACTTTAAAGAAGGGATTTGAAAGTGAAATCTATTTTGATTATGATATGAGGTAAGATTTTGAAACCTATTTCTTTATATGTACAATTCTTATGATTACACCATATGATTAATTCCCTTTTATAGAACCGATAGCCTTTTACATGTTTAGATGGGTGTACCCAGATAGCTCTCCAAGACCTTGAGAAAATCATTTTGTCTCATTATACATTATCTTTAGAGTTAAGGAGTTAACCTAATTCATTTTAGGAAATTTTCAACCATGTAATATTTTCCATAAAGTTAGTATTGACTAAGGTTTATGTCATGTAATATTTTTCTTCCACATATTCTATGTCACTATAATCTTATAATATTGTGTTCCTTCTCTTATTCTTCAATGGGATTACTCGTGGCCCTTTCCCTATTATGATATCATGTTATACCTTTAACTCAACAATTATGTTTAATTATTAATTATATTTTCTACTAGGATTTTTAGATCACACCTTTCATCTATGTATTCCATAGGTTATCGTATATAATGATCCATGTTTTTTAAATGATATATGTTTCATGACGAAATTTGTGTTATATTATATTGTACAAAACACAATATTTATAAACCCAACAACATTTTATAAAATTATTGTATTAAATATTGAATTAAATAATTAATAGGTATTTATAAAGGATAAAGGAAAATTTTTCCACTGGGTTTTGACCTTTATAAGACCGTTTTTAAAATATCACCATTAGTCAATTTAATTTTTGAAAAATTTTAACATTGATAAATATACCATTTGGTAATAATTTTAATGTAATAATTAGTGTTTATAAGTGATAATGGAATGGGATAACTAATGCTGGAAGAAGAAGTGTTTGCATCCACAGGTAGATTCTTTCCATATGAAACCCATTATTGAGAATGTGGGATGGAGGTAGTGTCACTAGGTTTGGCCTTTAACGATTCCAAATTCGATCTTCAACATGTGAAGTTTAAATAAAATCTTATATAAGCGAAGTTCAAGTTAGTAGAAATTACCACTCGTTCAATTTTAACTAAGCTTCCCCATGAATCTATCAGTATAGCACACCATACCCTTAAGTCATATGTTTGTGTTATAAGGGTTTCATTACCAAGACATAGTTACATAAAGTGTAATTTATTTGTAAACGTAAAATTTTTTGAGTTAATAATGTTGGTTTAGGACATTTTAATTATTATATGTTTTGAAAATAACACACTTTATTTAAAGAAAAATTCTATTTTCTCATGAATTATTTTACCAAGAAAAATTTCCCTCATCTAAGGAAATTTGTACCCTTGTATTTTTTTCATTGATCATTTTATAATCTCTCTAATTATAAATAATTACATTAAAAATTATATAATTCAATTTCGCATCTTAAAATATAGAATCCTTTAAATCCTTGGATATAGATTATTCTGTTTTCAGGTTCCTAATTCTCTAAAATTCAAGTTCCAAATTTTCTGAAATTTATACTCCAAAATCATTAGATTTCAGATTCTTAATTCATTAGAAAACAGATTCCAAATATTCATGTACTATAGAATCTGAATGTTTATTTGGTTAGACATCATGATATATTTTACCTTAGACCCCAAAAAATATATTTGGATAAGTAACATCAATTTCATTACACAATTTGTGAAACGATGTCGTATAATCAGTTTCTAGCTAATAGTTGTTTGAGTGACACATCAATTGGTCCCTCCGAGTTTTAAGGAAAAATATGACCGCTGGAGGGTGGATCCGACCATTATAGAAGTCCCTATTAATATGAGATCATTTGAACAAGCTTAATACCATTCCATCAATCTAAAGATTACATATTGTTAATGTTATTTCTAGAGAGAGAGAGACTATCAAGCATTGTTCATAATGAACATCTTGTTCCGATTGCTTCGTGTGACTCCAATTATTGATGATTACAATCGAGGTCTTTCAGGGATAGGAAGACAGATGTGCTGACTGCAATAATGTTCAAGGAATTCTGATGATAGGAATAAAGATGTATCGACTACGTTAAAGATCGAGGGATTGTGGGGATAGAAAGAAAGATTATGATATTTCTATTGAGGGATTACCCTAGTGTGGGTACGACTAACATTATTGAATGTTTAAATAAAGGGACCTTTATCCATGGTTGTTCGATATCACACTCTTTGGGATAAAAGATTTCATACATGTCACATGTTTTTTTTCAAAATTATTTCTGCTGCATTTTGATAAAGGAAGAAATTATAACATTTTTATATGTCCTTGATCATTTTTATACTTTGATAAGTAAGATTCTATATTCTTTAATATAGAATATTTTCTTTGTAAAATTTCTGTAACAATCATTTTCATAACCTTATTTCTTGAACCTAGAAATATTTTTTAGTAGAACAAAAAGAGCTCTTACGAATATACCTTGTTTAAATTTCTTAAAAATAGTTTTTTTAATTAAGGTTAGAAACGAATATTTTTAAATTTAAAATTCACCCCCATATTGTAATTGAGCACCTACATCATTATTTAGATCCAAAATGTCATATCAATTGAGGTCTCTAAAATAATTATATTTATATATAAGTTTTATTACACATGTTTTCCTTCTCTGAATTTTGTTTATTAACGTTTCATGGTTAAATTTTTATTAATAATTTTTATGTATGTCTATAATCATTACCTATTGAAAATTTTTTATAGAAAATTATCTTTCCTATAGAAGAGTATGAATGAATGTCGGTTCAATTGAAAATAAAAATTTTACTAGACCAACTTTATTTGATGGTAATAATTTTGAGTACAGAAGAGATTGTATGAAGAAATTTTCTATTAATTCTAGAGTATGAAACTTTTTCATGCTTACTAGAGATTACAATATCCTGACAAGGATGAAAAACCCTTAACCATCCAAGAAATGTCATAATATAAACAAAACTGCAAGGTAATAAATACTTTTTTGTTATATGACCATGAAAATATATAGTAAAATTTGTTCTTGTGAATATTCTAACTACATCTGGATGATACATGAAGTTACACATTGTGGTACTTCCAAAGTTATAGAAACTGGAAGAGCTCTGTTGAGAGCAGAATATCATGGATTTCTATTTCTATATAGAGAACCTGTTAGAAAATTACAACAAAGACTTATGAAAATTGTCAATAGTCTTCAATATATGGGTGAGAATGTTTTCGATAACAATGATCTTTTGGACATGATAATTGATATTATGCCAAATGAGTTGGAATCAAAAAGGATAGCTAGTAATGAAAATTGGAAAGTATCTCAAATTAATCTTGATGAGATTTTTGGAACTCTTCTGCAACATGAACAAGAATGAAAAATGATGCTGATATGAATAAGAAGAAGAATGGAAATGGATGTGTGGCCTTTCATATGACTAAATCCAAGAAATCTAAAAGGGTTACATGATCCAATCCTATGAAAGTTACTATTTTATCTAAATCTAGTGAATGTGAACATTTTGATAACGAGTTAGCTGATCTTTCTTGAAGGACAAACAAGACAGTTAGGAATAAAGAATTTTAGTATAAATATAAGAAGAAAGAAGGAAATGATAAGAAAGACTTGGAAGTCACCTTATATGAATGGAAATGCGCTAAACATATCAAGCCATATTGTCTTATGCTTAAGAAAAAATACAAGAAAGAAAAACATTATGAGAGAAATTCAAATAGGAATTACATGAATAAGGCTAAGAATGTCTTAAAGGCCAATTATACTTTTGGTGCTATTGGTGGGGACTCATCTGATGAATCCTCAGAGTATGAATATTATATTTAGAAAACTCTTGGTCTACATGCAAAACTACCTAATGAAAATCATTGTCATATGGATAAGGTACACAATGATGAATAATTAATAAATATTCCATTAAGTGAAATTTTATCTAAAGATGAATATAATGAATATTTAGATGATGAATCTTCCTCATCAGAAGATAAAAATTTACCTTCTTATGAAAATTATCTAGGTTTTACAAACTTCCTGACAATGAAAATTGTAAGATAAAAACCAAGTTAGAGAAAGAAAAATCTGGAGTTTCTATTTTATCTAAATAAGCATCAGATCATTCTAAAGATATTTAAAAGAAAACTTGTAATTTTAAAAATTATTTCCAAAAAACATAAGGATGTTAATTCTGAGAAGAATACACTTTATAAGGATCTTGAAAATTAAATTTATAATAAAATTATTTTAGAGGCTAACTCTAGTGCTAAAACTAATTTTTTTAGAATAAAAATTTTGTTTTTAAACTAATGTTAGAAATATTTTCCTTAAGGAAATGCATGTCAAACATTCCATATAGTAAGGAAAACATTTACAAGATGTATTCCCAAATTTGTTCTTTTAGGAATCGTTTTTTTGTTATACCTATTCTGAACTAGTTTTTAGTTATAACTATTTTGTTCCCCAAAATTCTCTATTTTGCACTAAATATTTGTGTGGTATACATTGTTCAAAAAAATTGTAAATAAAATCTAGAATTAATGATTTAATATAGTTTATTTTTCTATAAAAATGTGGATTCTTAAAAATATTCTTACAGAAATATCCGAATCCTAGAAAGATTTGATTTTGAATGTCAAACTCTTTTATTTTCATGAATATAAATAAAGTACCAAAAAAAATACATGGTATATGGATCGTAGATGTTCCTGCCATGTGACTACTAAAAGAAACATCTTTGAAAATATTATCAAGATGAATATAAGAAAATTAACTTTCATAGATACTTATCAGGGAAAAATTGTGGTTATATGTAACATTGTACTTCTTGGAAAATCTCTGATTTCAGATTTTTTATTTGTTAAAAGTATTAAGAAAAACTCATTAGCATAATTCAATTATGTGGTGAAGGTTACCTTGTGAATTTTAGGAATCATAAGTGCTTAGTACACAATTCCAAGGAAGAGTCTATTCCTTCTTCACATAGGCAAGAGAATGTATATACACTAAACACATATGACCTTAGGAGCCAAGATCTACATTGCCTTAGTGGAATGTAAGATCAATATTGGTTATGGAATAGATGGTAAGGACATTATAACCTTAGAAACCTATATAATCTCTCGATGAAAAGACTTGATAAGGATCTATTAGAGAATAAATTAATTAATCAAAAGTATATGATCCTTGTTAATTTGGAAAGCAACATAAATCATATTTTAAATCAGATGGCGAAGTCACAAAATCTGATGCATTATAGTTAGTGCATGTAGATCTTTTTGATCCAACACTAACATGAAGCATTAGAGGTAAGTATTATCTATTTTTGTTAGTTTATGACTACACTAGATTTATCTGGGTCTATTTTCTCGAAAAGTAGTTTGAATATTTTTCTTATTTCAAAATTTTTAGAACGCATGTTAAAAATGATAAAACAATTACATTGATAACAATTCATAGTGATCATGGAGGAGAATTTCATAATTCTTATTTTGAAACATTTTTTAGTAAAAAAAGCATTACTCATAACTTCTCCAATCTAAGAACTCATCAATAGAATGGTGTTGTTAAAAGAAAAAAAATCATATTTTTCAAGAGATAACTAGAACCAAGTTGAGTGATATTCTATAGATAAACACCTTTTGGCTGTAGCTATAAGTACCTCTTTTTATACTATAAATTGAGTTTTTATTAGACCTATTCATAGAAAAACTCACTAAGAATTGTGGAATGGAATAAAACCTAGACTTTCCTACATTAAGGTATTTAGATGCAAAGTATTCATTATGAATACTAAGGATTATATACACATTCACACCAAAATATAATGAAGTAATATTCATAGGATACTCCTCCATAGCTATGGAATATAGAGTTTTTAATAAAAATACTTGTACAATTTGTGAAATAATAGATGTTAAGTTAGATTAAACTGATCCTTTTCTTTTTAAACATCCTCAAACTAAATATTCATATTTGTTTTCAAAAGTAAATTTTCAACCCTTGATAGATGATCCTTCTAATATGAAAAATATTCATGAAAATATTTTTGAAGTATTTACCCGAAAATATTTCCTACAATATAATTATGAACATGTTTTATAAAACCCAAATCAGTCATTTTGTAAGATTCATTCCAGTGAAAGTATCATTGGTGATTTAAATAAACATGTAAGGACTAGAATATCCTAATAAAATGAAGTAGAACATCTATAATTCCTTTCCCAATTATAATAAAAAAATAAATGATGAAGCTTTAGGTGATTATTGTTAGATTAAAGCCATGCAAGATGAGCTAAATTAATACAAAAGGAACACATTATGGATCTTGGTTGAAAGACCTAAGAAAACCTCTCTTATTTGAGTATAATGGGTCTTTAGAAATAAGTGTGATGAAAATGGAATCATTGTGAAAAATAATTTTATATTAGTTGTTAAAGGCTATAATCAGCATGAAGGAATAGACTATGATGAATACTATGTTCTAGTAGGTAGACATTAATCTATTCATATTTTACTTTACTTTGCAGCATTATTTAATTTCAATGTTTTTCAAATGTATGTAAAATGTTCTTTCCTTAATGGATATGTTCAATAAGATGTTTTTATAACATCCTCCTTGTTTTGATGAAAAAAAAACATCTGGGACATGTTTTCAAACATACCAATTCTTCATACGGATATAAACAAGCCCCTAATGATTAGAATGATAATCTTACAGAATTTTTGTTACAAAACAATTATGTTAAGGGAAATGGTGATCAAATCCTTTTTATAAATAAATATAAGAAACATGTTTTGATTGTTCAAATTTATGTTGGTGACATTATATTTTTTTCAACTCAGCAACATTTAACTGATTCTTTTGAAAATATAATGAAATATGAGTTTGAAATGTGTATGATGGGTGAGTTTACATTTTTCCTAGGTTTTTAAATTTCTCAAAAACCAACACGAACATATATATATCAACCTAATTATATTATATATCTTCTTAAAAAATATGTATTTGACAACACCAAGAGTATAAGTACTCCCATCAGTACAACAAATTCTATTGATCTTGATGAAGCTAGGAAACTCGTAGATCAAACGTTATTTAGAGGCATGATATGATGTTTATTATACATGATATCTAGTCATCCATTCATAATGATTTCAGTATGATTATATTCAAGATATTAATCCAATCAGAAGGAATATCATTTAAAATAAATGAAAATAAATTTTCGTTGTTTAAAGAGAACCATGTATTTAGGAATTTTATATACTTCTAGAAATGATTTTGTTTTAAAAAGATTTTCAGATGTTGATTTTGGTGGATATTGAATGGATTGGAAATATACATAAATGACATGTAAATTTTTAGGATAATGATTAGTTTCATGGTCATTCAAAAATCAAAACTCAGTATCACTTTCCACTATTGAAGTTGACTATGTAGTAGTTGGAAGTTGTTGTGCTCAAGAGTTGCAAATGCAACACACACTCAGAGAATATGACATGATATTTACCAAAAATACAGATATTGTGTTATAGCACTAGTTCCATTTACCTAAGAAAAAAATATTCACATCACACTCATTCAAAACACATAGATATTAGGCATCACTTTTTTATGGATCACACATTAAAAAGAGATATTAATCTCCAGTTTATCAAAACGCAAGATCAACTTGCTGATATTTTAACAAAATCATTAGCGTCTAATGGATTAGAATACATTAAACAAAATTTATAAATGATAACCATACTGTAATATTCCATATTAATTTTTTTAAACCTATCTCCTGACATTAAGAAACTAAATTTCCTAGGGGGAGTACATTTTATTTTCTAATCATAATTTTTTGTAATTAGAATTATTCATATTGAAAATTTTTTATAATCAAAATTTTTTGTAATTAAATTATTCCCATTCAAATATCTAAAGTCATATTTTTATTCATATATTCATAATCAAATTTTATTTCAAAAATGCATAATCCATAATATTACTTCTTTAAAATGTTTCCTAGAATCTAATGTTCTTCAAGAAGAATTTTCCTCTTTACAGAATGATTCCTAGAAATCCTAAAGGTATGTTTATTTATTTTAGTTATCATAATTAATTTTCTACTTTTTGGATTATTCATCTTGTTTAAAAAATATTTTCAGATTCAATTTCCTTAAATCTGAATGATTTACCTTTAAACCCTCAAAATATCGGAATATACAAAAATCCTTCTTCAGATTACATCTCATCCGTCAAATCAGATCAATATTTTTTCAATCATTGGAACAATATGAGAATATAAACATTAAACTCAATGCCTATATAAATGACCCTATAATGGTTGTCCCACAACAGTTTCCAATCTATTGCATGCTAAAGCTCTACATCTCTACTTAATGGTCGTTCGAAATTTTCATGTTTGCTCAAATCTGAATGTCTTTAGAAGAATCATTATAGAAGAAAATGTTTTCAGTTAAATAAATTTATGAATGGAAGATTTAAAGAGAGAGAGATTAGTAAATCCGATGTTTTTTTCTAAAAAATATTCTCTTATTTCGAAGAATATCAAGTTGAATGGAAGGGATATTTTGTGTGTATCCAAACCAAATCCATGTGATCCAGTGTATCTGGAGTTTCGAGTATAGTTTTTCGAGACCAAAATATTCTTTAATGAAGGAGGGATTGATGAGTTTTCTTTTATGATTTAGTGGAAAACCTATTCCATTTCTTATAGTATGGAAACCATTATAATTGGAATTTTATATGAGAGAGAAGGTGATTTCTACACCAACAAGCTACTAGATATATAAGAATGTTTTGTTACAGAGAAGGCCATAGAGTACCTTGGTTTTTCAATGTTAAAGACACTAATTATTATTCATATCTATAAAAATTTCCAAATTCTAGAGTTATGGTTTCATGGATTTCTTATTCTGTAAAATGGTGATAAGGATACCTTGAAGAAAAGTGATATCTACTTTCTCGATTTTCTGGTGAACCTCAAGAAGATTAATCGAGTGAAGTATGCCTTGATTACAATTTTGTATATCAAGTATGGGACTCTTAAATCAAATATTATCATGTATCTGTATATTCTTCCCAAGATCATTGACCTTTGCGTAGAATCATTCAAAATCCACTGTAGTTCTAAGACAAAACATTTCATGGTTATGCTGCTGAGTGATGATATGATCAGAAGGATGACAGTTGGCATTAACAACTAGTCAAGAGAATTTTATGACTTGTCTAAAAGTGATATTTAAGCCTTATTCAGTAACCTAGTAGCAGCTGAGGCTTCCAAGAAGGGTCATATAATGAAAATCAGAATGAACCGGAATCCAAAAAAAACTTGTAGTTAATGAAACCCAACCATCACCTCCAAAATCTAAGAATAAAAAGACATATCTGGATGAATTTTTTTATAATTGGAGATAAGATTAGAATAATATAAAGGAAGGAGATCTTATATTTGGTTTGGACCCTATTGAGGAAAAAACATTGAAAATTATTGGTTCTGAGGAATTTGAAAATTAAGAAAAAGAGAAGAAGAAAAAAAGATGCTATCTGAGGCTGAAATAGTTCAAGTGCATCTTAGAGGCACTAAAAAAGACACTAAAAAAATTCAGGTATCAGAATAGTTTCTAAAACGAATCACATCAGGTGAAACTGAGAAAGAAAATAGTCATTCCGTAACCTAATGACGAGGAAGATATTTTGCAGGAAGAGTATGTGGAAGTTGAAGAAGAGAGAGGAAGTGATGATCTTGATTATTTGATAAGGCAAGTTGAGAATATCATGAGAAGGAGAGTAATTCTCAGAAATTGTCATCCTATACCTCCTAGTCTGAATCATTTAAACTTCCAACCCCAGGAAAGAAGAAGAGGGTCAAGAAGAAATAAACAATCTATCATAAGAAGAGAGAAGAAACTATGAATTGGTTCAACCAGATGACCTAGTAGCAGATGCTGAAATGAAAAAGGTTGAGGAACATAATATAGTCCAACTATCAGATATTGAACATGAATCAACAAAGACTGTTGAGATCATACTGAGTGCAGATAAAATAAAATAGATGTTAGCTGATACACCTAAGAAGGCAGTGGTGGCTAATAAAGATATTGGTGGATCTTCTAAGAGAAGGAATGATGATACTAAGAAAGAGTCATCACCAACATGGGAATCCTATTCAGAATCATCTTCTATGGTTCATGATTTTTTTGTCTAATCTATGAAGTAATTGGTTGATTCAATTCCTCTCTTTCCATGTAATGACTCAAGATGTTAGGTGTTAAAACAATCATTTATTCAGAAACCAGATTCTGTTTCTATGCTTATGGAAAAAAATTTAAGGATTGAGGCTGATTTTAAATCTTTCGACATTGGGTACGAAGTTCTATGAATGTCTTAGAAGGAAGTCCCTATGTTTTTTGAGAAGACAACTTAATAATTGATAATTTTAAATAATTTTAGGATAATGTACAAAATTCTTCTGATATCGAAGATATCAAGATCGATGATCTTACTACTCATTTCAATGAGAAGCACAATCTTGAACAAATAGCTCGGATGTTGGAAGACAATGATCTGAAAGGGAAATATAATTCTGTTGCTTTGAATATGAAAATTTAAATACATCTCAGAATTGAGTTCAAAGAAAATTTCAGTAAGAATGAAGATCTTTTGATGACTCGGGAAGAAATTATTAAGTATCAGGAAGAAAAGATCAAAGATTTGGTGAAGAAAAATGAAGATCATGATCAACTATTTAAATGATGTGAAGAAGATTATAAAGTGTTTAAAAAGATGAAGACCATTTTCAAGAAGTGTTTGACAATGAAAGAAATTAGGATTATTTTTTTCTTCATAACACATATGTTTTGTTGTATTACCTTCCTTATACAAATTGTTTTCTAATCGTAATGAAAAATTTGGTTGTTCTTCATATGTTTCGTTGTATTGTACTAATATTTCTGGTAAAAATTTTTCTTATTCTCTTTATATATTATTTAAAATCACAAGGGGGTGGAAGAGGAATGTCAAAAAAATACTACGTAAACAAGAGAGTTACCTATGTAAGATGGATTCTATCTAAGGGGGTGTTTTATCAATGAAGATTCCGTAATGCAAGAAAAATGAAAATATCTTTAAGGAATTCATGAATACGATCCTTAGGGATTTAAAAACCTATGGGGAGTTAGTATTTTTCATCATGATTTATATGTAAAGGGAGATATGTCTTTCTTTTCAGATCATAAATAAAAATTATTATTCATCATATTTATTTTCGTAAGGATGTATGTGCTATCCAAAAAGGTGGAGATTATTAAGTCAATAAGGTTTCCTTATGACTCTTCCATTCCTCTTTTTTTTGAAAATAACAGACACTTTATATTAAGGAAAATTATATTTTTTCCTAAGGATTATTTTCTTATAGAAAATTTCCCTTAACTAAGGAAATTTTTATCCTTATCTTTGTTCTCATTGTTCATTTTATAATCACTCTAAATCTAACCCATTTTATTAATAAGTCTAAAATTCAGTTTCACATCTTAAACCTCAGATTCCAATAAATCCTTGGATATAGACTATTTTGTTTTTAGGTTCCAAATTCTCAAAAATTCATGTTACAAAGTCTATGACATTCATAATCTGAAATCTGTTGATTTTATATTCTGAATTCTTGGGAAAACAGATTATGAATATTCATGTATTATAGACTATGAATGTTTATTTCATTAGACACCGGATTATATTTTACCGTAGAGTTTGATAATTTTATTTGGTTAAATATATTTAATTTCATAACATTTGTTATGAAATGATGTCATACTATCTGTTTCTAACTACATGTTGTTTGAGTGACATGTGTATTAGTCCCTCTGAGATTCATTGAAGAATATAACCTTTAGAGGAGGAAGATAATTGTTGAAGAAGTTCCTATAAATAGGATCTCATTGTTGAGTCAATAAGGATTCCCTATGAATTTTACATTCCTTCATGTTTGGGGATATTGCTGAGTCAATAATGTTTCCTTATGAATTTACTTATCCTCATGTTTTGAAAATCATAATCACCTTATCTCAAAGAAAATTTATTTTTACTCTATGTTTTACTTTCATAAGGAAAACTTTCCTTCCCCGAGAAAGTTTATCATTACCATGTTTTTCATTGTTCATTATCTTTTCTAAGTGTAAAATTCAGTTTCATATCTAAAAACTCAGAATGATATATAATACTTAGATTAAATGAATTATGTTTTCAGTATCCAAATTCTTACTCTGAGTTCTCTGAATTCAAGCACTGAACTCTTTTGAGTTCGGACTCTGAGTTCTCTATAATCAAACTCCGAACTCTTCTGAGTTCTGACTCCAAGTTCTCTGAATTCAGACTCCTAATTATTCTGAGTTATGACTCTGTGTTCTCTGAATTCAGACTCTGAACTCTTATGAGTTCTGACTCTGAGTTCTCTAAATTCAGACAGCATAATCTTCTAAGTTTGAACTCCAAGTTCTTTGAATTCAGACTTCGAACTCTTCTGAGTTCTAACTCTAGGTTCTCTGAAATCAGACTCTGAACATTGTAAGTTCTGAATCTGAATTCTCATGAACTCTGACTCCAAACATTGTAAGTTCAGGTTCTAAATTCTTATGAATCCAGATTCTGAATTTTCTTGAAATTTAGACTCCATAATTCTATAGAGTTCAGGTTATGAATTCATTAGAAAACAGAATCCATATATCCTTGTATTATAGAAGCCGGATATGTTTTTTATTAGACTCCGAACATTTATTTTCTTACATTCAAAATATTTGATTTTGATTATGTAACCATATTTTTTCTTACAGTTGTTTCTGTTTTAAAACAATGTCGTACATTCAGTTACTAATTAGCCGTTGTTTGAGTGACACGTGTACAGGTCCCTCTGAAATTCAAGGAAAAACATGATCATTGGAAGAGGGATCTGACCATTGGTGATGTGCCTATAAATTGGATCTCATTTGAATGATCAGATAACAAGTTGATCAATCTAGAGATTACATGCTGCTGAAGTTATTTCTAGAGAGAGATACTTTATTGCCTTGTGCATACTGAACACCCTATTTATAATTACATCGTGTGACTCAAAATGTTACTGAGTACATTCGAGGGCTTCTGGGGATAAGAAGACAGAGGTGCTGACTACCACGAAGAAGAGGGCTTGCGGGGATATCAAGACAGACTCCGATCTTCATATTGAGGGATCACCCTGGTGTGGGTAAGATAGACGTTCTTGAAAGTATAAATCAAGGGACCGTTATCCAAGGTTGTTGGATACCCTTTTTTGGGTTATACTATTTACTACTTGTTACTTGTTTGTTTCATTTTTCTGCTGTATTTTGATTATTGAGGAAAGTATAACTATCTTATACTTCCTTATACGTGTACACTCTGATTTAGTAGGATTCAATATGCTTTAAGGTAGAATCATTATCATTGAAAACATTCATTATGTTTCATTTTCTGGAACCATCTTTTTCAAATTCACTTTCTCAAAATCATATTTCTGGATTCAAGAATGTGTGTAGAACTAGAGGTGTTGTGAATTACTTTGATTGACCATGTCAAACAATAGAAATGTTTCTTACTAACATTAAAAGTTCCCAAATAATTTTTAAAGTATACAATTCGCCCCCTCTTGTATTTTGAGCATTATTAGATACTTCATTCAGTATCTATATTATTTCAATCCTACATTTGTTATTATAGAGTATATCATACTCCACATACCATCTTAACAATTAGTATCAGTGGATTGGTTCAATCCGAATTAGTCTCACAAGTAGATTCTGTAGAGAATTCATATTCTTCTTGTTTCCAGAATCATCTTTTCAAACTCCTAAATTTCATATTCATATTTTTCTTAGAGAAAATCTTGTTATGCTTTCTCCTTGCTGAGGACTATTTTCCTTGTTTACAAACTATTATTAATAACAAATTTGTGTGAAAGATTTTTTTTAAGATGGAAGGAATCAGTGTTGGTTCCATTGACAACATAAATCCAACTAGACCACCTATTTTTGATGGGAATGATTATGAATATTAAAGAGATCGCATGAAGACATTTATTATCAATACTTGAGTGGACATGTTTGTTATGATTACTGGAGGATATAAGATCCATAAAAAGGAAGTTAGTTCCTTCACCAAACAAGAAAAGCCTTAATATCAACTGAATTATAAGGTATGCAATACATTTATTTCTTCCATGACTAGAAATATATATAGCCAAAAAATTTCTTGTGAAGCAAAAAATTGTATTTGGAAGAAACTTGAAGTTACAGACTTTGGAACATCCCAAGTTTTTAAACAGGAAGAGCCATGCTCTGAGCTGAATACCATGGTATTTTGATTTCCCTGTGGAGAACCCATATATAAGGTGCAAAAAAGATTTATGAATATTGTTAATAGATTACAATCAATGGGTGAAAAAGGATTACATGATGAAGCTCTTATGGATAAGATCCTTGAAATCATGCCTAATGAGTGGGAATCCAAGAGAATAGCTATAGATGAGAATAAGAGGGTTACTCAGATTCCTCTTGCTCAACTTTTTGGAACGCTTCTTCAACATGAGGCAATAATGAAGATAGATTATGACAACATTAAAAAGAATAATGGAAAGTGTAGTGTTTCCATTACTACAACTTCAAATCATATGAAAGCCAAGACTCTTGAGAGAGTTACTAGATCTAAATCTAAGAATATTGTTATAATATCCAAATCTAGTGGAACTAAATATTCAAAAAACGAACTAGCCAATCTTTCTCAACAGATGAATAAGATAGCCGGACATATGAACATTCAATCCTGATACAAGAAAAAAAAGGAACGATAATAAAGATTCAGAAGTCACATGTTTTGAATGCAAGAGAGCTGGACATATAAGACCTGATTTTCCTATTCTTAGATGTAAAGAAAAAAAGGAAGAGAATTCTGAGAGAAATAGAAAGAAGTACTAAAAAGATAAATCTAAGAATGTTTTGAAAGCTAATGACACCTAGATTGCCAGTGGAGGTGACTCTTTAGATGAATCATCAGATTGCGAATCTTCTGGAAACAATAATATTGGTCTAATAAGAAGACTACCTAATGACAATCATTACTTAATGGGTAAGGTACACAAGGATGAATCCATGACCAATGTTTCCCTAAATGCCAATTATAGTGATAGTATATATTATAACTCTTCGGATGAAGAAACTTATTCTTATGAAGATGATACTTTACCTACCTATAAAGAAGTTTCTAGGTTTTCTATGCTTCTTGAGAATGAAAATTATAAATTCAAAAAAAATATTAATAAGGAATATTCTAGGATTTTTATAATTACTAAAGAGATATTGGATAATTATAAAGATCTTGATAAGAAAACCCTTGATTTTGAAAGTATTTCAAAAAAACTAAAGGAATTAAATTCTGATAAGGATAAATTTTATAAGGATCTAGAAAAAGTAATTTCTAAGAAAAATGTTTTTGAGGAAAAATTATGTTCTAAATCTAATGTTTTGGAAGATATGAACATAGTTGTTATACTTATGTATGGAATTATTTCCTTGAGTAAGTGTTTGTCAAATTTTACCTTAGGTAAGGAAAATTTTGATAACATGTATTCTCAAATCTCACCACTATGGAATAGTTCTGGATTTGGTTATACAAGTTCTACACATATTTTTAGTAACAATTATTTTTTCCTCAAAGTTATCCTCTATGCACCAAGTGTCATTATGGTGGTTGTTCCATAAACAAAACCCAGTCTTTAGGATTTCATAAAGCTTATTTTTCAAAGAAAATGTTGGTACCTATGATTTTACTTTTTGAAATTGCCAGATCCAAGATTGTTTGGATTCTGAAAGTCTAACACACTTATTTTTATGAAAATAAACAAATTACCAACAACAATACATGGTACATTTATAGTGGATGTTCCCGACATATTACTGGTAACAAAAACTACTTTGAAAATATTATCAAGATGAAAGGAGGAAAAGTAACTTTCAGAGACAATGCTCAGGGAGAAATTATTGGTATTAGTAACACAACTCTTCTTAGAAAAACATTGATTTCATATGTTTTATTTATTATGGGGCTTAAGCACAATCTCATTATCTTGAATCAATTATGTGACGAAAGTTACCTTGTGAATTTTTGGAATGACAAGCATTTAGTGCACAATTACAAGGAAGAGTTTATTTTTTCTACCAATAGGCAAGAGAATGTATATACAGTAATGGTAGAATACCATAGAATCCATGACATACCTTGCCTTAGTGCAATGGAAGACTATTCTTAGATGTAGAATGGAAGGATATATCACTGTAACCTTATAAATCTTTACAAACACTCAAAGAAAAGACTAGTTAAGGATATACTAGAGCATAGATTTGATTCTTAAAAAGTTTGTGACCCTTTTTAATATGGAAAGGAACATAAATCAATTTTTATGTCAGTCAGTGAGCTCTCAACCACTGATGCATTACAGTTAGTGCATATGGAACTTTTTGCACCAACAAAAACTGGAAGAATTAAAGGAAAATATTATGTATTTGTCTTAGTTGATGATTACACATGATTTAAATGAGTCTATGTTCTAGCATATAATTCTGAAGCTTTTTCTTATTTCAAAATTTTTAGAGCCCAAGTTAAAAATGAGAAAAACCTCCCTTTGATAATTGTTCGTAGACATCATTGAGGAGAACTTCAGAATTCTGATTTTGAAACTTTTTGTAGTATAAAAGGCATTACTCATAACTTCTCAGCACCTAGAACACATAAACAAAATGGTGTTATTGAAAGAAGAAATAGAATTCTTTAAGAGATAACAAGAAATATGTTGAGTGAGTATTCTACAGCCAAACATTTTTTGGGCTGAAGCTATAAGTACTACTTAATATACTATAAATCGAGTTTTGAATAGACATTTTATTAATAAAACTTATTATGAGTTATGGAATGGTAGAAAGCCTAGAAATTCCTACTATAAGGTTTTTGGTTATGAAGTATTCATTCTAAATACTAAAGATTATTTACACAAATTCACACCAAAATCTGATGAAGGAATTTTCAAAGGCTACTCCACAACATCCATGAATTATAGAGTTTTCAATAAAAACATTTGTACTGTTGATGAAATAATACATGATAAATTTGATGAAAATGGCCCCTTTGTTTTTAAACAACCCCAACCCACATATTCAGCTGTGTTTTCAAAAACTGATTATCAACCTTTGTTAGAATATCCTTCTGATATAGAAAATGTCAAAGAAGATAATTCTGAAACATTTACCCCAGAATATTTCCTACCCTATGTTGATGAATAGGTTCTACAAAACCCAAATTAATTGTTTCTAAAAAATCATCCCAGTGATAGTATCATTGGTTATGTAAATTAACCAGTAAGGACTAGAAGTTCCTTAAAGAATGATGTATATCATCTTGCATTCGATTCCCAATTAGAACCAAAAAGAACAGATGAAGCTTTAGGTGATGATGATGGGACAGAAGATATGAAATATGAACTAAATGAATTCAAAAGGAATAAATTTTGGACCATGGTTTAAATACCTAAAGAAAAATCTTTTATTGGAGTAAAATGGGCCTTTAGAAATAAGTGTGATTAAAATGGAATCATAGTAAGAAATAAATCTAGATTAGTTGATAAAGGCTATATTCAACAAGAAGGAATAGACTATGAATAAACCTATTCTCTAGTATCTAGAATTGAATCTATTCTTATTTTACTTTCCTTTGCAGCATTCTTCAATTTCAAACTTTTTCAAATAGATGTGAAATGTCATTTCCTTAATGGTTATGTTCATGAAGAAGTTTTTGTTGAACAACCTCCTAGTTTTAAAGATACGAAACATCATGAACATGTATATAAACATACCAAATCTTTGTATGGACTTTAGCATGCTCCTCAAGCTTGGTATGATAGGATTACAATATTTTTGCTTCAAAATAATTACATTATGGGAAATGCAGATCCCACTCTTTTTATAAAGAAATATAAGAAAAATGTTTTGATTGTTCAAATATATGTTGATAAAATTATATTTGGTTCAACTCAGTAATCATTAACTGATTCCTTTGCGAGTCTAATGAAATCTGAGTTTGAAATGTGTGTGATGGGTGAGTTAACATTTTTCCTAGGTTTTCAAATTTCTCAAAAAACTAGAAGGAATATATATATCCCAACATAAGTATATCAAAGACCTTCTTGAAAAGTATGGATTTGACAACACTAAGAGTATAATTACTCCCATTGGTACCTCAAATTCACTTGATAATGATGAATCTGGGAAACCAGTTGATCAAGAATCTTTTAGAGGTATGATAGGAAGTTTACTTTACTTGACAGCTAGTCATTCAGACATAATGTTTTCATTATGCTCATGTGTAATAAATCAATCCAATCCTAAGGAATCTCATTTAAAGGAAGTGAAAAGAATTTTTCTCTACTTAATAGGAAACATGGATTTATGACTCTTTTATACTTCTAGAAAAGATTTTGTTTTGAAATTTTTTTCGGATGCTGACTGTGATGGATGTAGAATGGATAGAAAAAGGCCATCCAGAACTTGTCATTTATTAAATGATTCATTAGTTTCTTGGTCATTCAAGAAGCTACACTTAGTATCAATTTCCACTACTGAATCTGAATATGTAGTAGCTAGAAGTTGTTGTTCCCATGTATTGTGGATGAAACACACACTCACAGGCTAAGGTATGAGTTTTACCAAGACACAAATTTTGTGTTATAATACTAGTGCCAATTCTTTATGAAAAAGCCATGCACACCGATCTCGTGCAAAACACATAGATATTAAGTGTCACATTTTTAGGGATCAAACAAATAAATGATATATCATTCTTCAATTTATCAGAATGAAAGATCAACTTGCAGATATTATCACAAAATCATTACCCTCTGATAGATTTGTATATTTTAAAAAACAATTAGGAATGATAACTGTAATGTGATCTTCCTTGTTAAATTTATGTTGAAACCAATCTCCTTACAGTAATAAACTCTTTTTCATGTGGGGGGTACATTTTCTTGTTATATTTTTCAAATTTTTTTCATAATAAATTGTTTTCGTAATCAGTTTTTCAAAAAATTTTGTAAGGAAATTTTTTTCGTAATTATTTTTTCAAATTTTTTTGGTAATGAAAATTTTTCGTAATTAGTTTTTCAAAATTTTTGTAATGAAGGTTTTCGTACTCAAAATTGACATAATGAAAATTTTTATACTCATAATTTTCATAGTGGAGATTTCTGTACTCAAAATTTTTCGTAATTAAGATTTTCATTTTCTAGTTTTTTTATAATCAAAATTTTCGGAATCTAAAGATGTTGAAGAACAATTTTCCTTATTACGAGTAACCTTCTTGGAAATCTAAATGTTATGTTTCCTTTCTTATGTTTTTATAGTCATCATTTACTTGCTGGTGTTTTCATATGTTTTTCGAATTCAATTTTCCTTAATTCTGAATATTTATATTAAACCCCTCAAAGATAATATTCTATCAATTTTGCCTTACGACTATCATATAAACCATCAGATTTGATCAGAAGGATTTTCAGACATTGTATTGAGTTTGAAATATAAATGGTCACCTACAACACTTATATAATGGACCCTTTATGGGTTGTCCCACATCGATCTCAAGCTCTCGCGTGCTGAATTTTGACCCTCTACCTAATCTAATTCTGAACCTCTCAGAGTTTTCTCAATTCCAAATGTCTGTAGAAGAATCATCTCAAAAATATATGTCCACTATCAAGACTATTCCAGAGTGGCAGGTGTATAGAGAAAGGTTGGGTCATCTGAACTTCTTCAACAAGTATGATTCTATAATTATGAAGAACATCAAATTGAATGGATGAAAGAGTGTTTTCATATCAAACCCAGGGGCTCAGGACTTAGTGTATCCAGATTTTCTTGTTGAGTTTTATGAATCAGTTAGTTTTTTCATAGAAAAAGGTATAGATAAGTTTTCCTACAAAATCTATGGAAATACATATTCTAATTCATACACTAGGGTAGCTAGATTGATTGGAGCTCTTTATGAAGGTGAAGCTAATTTTTGTTCTCATAAGTTGTTGGATGTTCACAGAATATATGTAAAGGTAAAATCTATAGAGTTCTTTGGTCTTTATGGTGTCAATACTCCAAATATTTCTCACCACTCTACAAATAATCATATCCTTTAATTATGGGTTCAAGGATTTATCATTCCGAGAAAAGGTGACAAGGACTCATTGAAGAAGAGTGATATGTACATCCTATTATTTTTTGTGAACCTAAGAAATGTTAATTTTGTTAAGAATATTCTAATTATGATCAAGAATATCATGAATGGGAATTTTAAGGCACAAATTATCATGTACGACTATTCTATAAAGGTTAATTATTTTTTGTCTAGAATCTTTTAAAATTCTTTGTAGCTCGAAGCCCAGGAACGTTAATGTTATGCTAGTCAGTGATGATACTTTTAAGAGGATGAACATTGGTTTTTCCAGTGACTCCGGAGAATTTTATGAACATCTAGTGGATGAAGCTGAAGCTATTTCGATGAATCAAGAATTGCCTAAATCATCGAGAAAGGTTGGAAAAAAGAGGAAGATGAATTAAGATGAAGAGGAAGAAAAACCCCAAAAGATAAGGAAGCTCAATCCGCATCTCCAAAACCTAAGAAGAAAAAATCATATCCAGATGAGGTTGTAGAAAATTGGATTGAAGAGAAGGAAAAAAGGAAAGCAGGGGATCCACATTTTGGCTTGGATCCTGCTGAAGCCAAGGCTTTGAAAGAGAAGACAACTAATGGACTTGATAAGTAAGATAAAGAAAAGATGTTAAAGAAGAAGATGACAGAATCCGAGTTAGTGGAATACTTTATGAGGGATATTGAGAAAGAATCTGAGAGTATCCCAGTACCAAAATCATTCTTGGTAGAACCCTTACCTAAAACCCCTGGAAAGAAGTATGTGATTCCAAAAAAAGTCAACGATAAATTTGATGAAGTAGAAAAAGTTATGGAAGAAGTTGAAGAAGAAGAAAGCATTGATGATACTGAAGATCTCATAAACCAAGCTGAAGAATTTAATGATAAGTAAAGTCCAACTGAGAAATTGTCAATACAATCTTCAGAAGAGGAATATTCAAAACTTGCTACACCTAGGAAAGATCAGAAAGAAGATGATAAAAAAAGCTAAAGATAAAGTGAACAAGTTGTCAGAGGAAGATAGTTATAATCATCATTTTATTCATCCTGAAGATGCTGAGAGAGGAGCTAAGAAGGTGAAGATAGATGAAGATAAAATTTTTCAATTATCTGACAGTGAACACAAATATTTGGATGAGGAATCCATTATGAGAAGTGATAAAAGAAAACAGGTGGTAGTTGAGACACCCAAAAAAGCTGTTGTAAAGAAGAAGGAAACTGGTGGATCATCGAATAAGAAGGCATTTGAGTTAGAGAAAGAAGCCTCACCTAGAAAGGTCTCAGATTCGTAATCATCATATCTAGGACATGCTTTCATTGTCCAATCTTTGAAGAAGTTGGTTTGCACAATTCCAATTTTCCCAAGCATAGACTCTAGATTCCAGATGCTTCAAGACACACTAAATCAGAAATCAGATTCAGTGTCCCTAGTGATGGATATGTGTGTAAACCTGGAGGCTGATTTCAAGAATTTATTCATTAAATATGAGGCCCACAAAATGTTCTGTATGAAAATGGTTGGCTGGTCAAAGAAGATAGTTGAATATTTGAGAGAATTTTGATGAGTTCCAAGATGGTGTCTAGGAGGCTTTTGACATTAAGGTTGGTAAGATCAAGGATCTAACAACAAATTTTGAAGAAAAGATAATTCTAGAAAAAAATTCTTGGATTTAAGAAGTGAAGGATCTGAATGGTAAATTGTATTATATTTCCCAAAGTTGGAAGATAGAAAGAGATTATCAGATTGAAATAGAAGAAACGCTTGTTAAGCATGAAGAAGCCCTGAAGGCTCAGGCAGAGGCTCTTAAGTCTCAAGAAGAACGAATCAAGGCTTTAGAGAAGAAAGATGAGGACCAGGATCAGCTTCTTAACCGAGAAAAGGAAGATCATAAGAAGCTCAAGAAGCCGAAGACTATAGTCAAGAATTTGATGCCGATGGAAAATGAAGGATAACAGTGTTCCAATCCGATCTTTTGTTGAACTTTTCTTCCATGTAAAAATTATTTCTAATCATAATGAAATTTTTGGTTGCTTGTATTTTGGATGTGTTGTAATAACATTTTAGTTTCCATAATTTCTTTTCCATCCCCTCATGTTCTTTTTTAAAATCACATAGGGTTAGAAAGGAAAAAAAATACTAAGTAATGAAGAAATATCCCTAAGAATGGGAGTGTTTATCTAAGGGGGGTTTTCATTATAGAGATTTTCGTACTCAAGATAATGAAAAATATCATTCTGTAACTCTAGAATATGATCCTTTATGTTCCAAAGCTTATGGGGGAGTTAGTCATATTCATATTTTCTCATATGATAAGGGAGATACGTTTTATTTTCAAAGGATAGAAAAATATTTTTTAAGTCTTTATTTTTTTGTAAGGATGTTTTCACTTTCTAAAAAGGGGGAGATTGTTTGATTCAATAAGAGTTCTTTATAACTTTTCTATTCCTTCATGTTTAGGGTGATTGTTGAGTCAATAATGTTTATTTATGACCTTACTAATCCTCATGTTTTGAAAATCATGAACACCTTATCTCATGGAAATTTTAATATTTACTATGTGTTTTACTTTCATAAGGAATGTTTTCCTTCCCCAAAGACATTTATCCTTACCATGTTTTTCATTGTTCATTATCATGTATATGTGTAAAATTATGTTTCATATCTAAAACTGCGGAATCATATAATACATATATTAAGAGAATTCTGTTTTCATTATCCAAATTTTGACTCCGAGTTCTCTGAATTTAGACTCCTAACTCTTCTAAGTTCTGACTCCGATTTCTATGAAATCAGGCTCAGAACTATTTTGGGTTCTGACTCCCAGTTCTCTGAATTCAAACTCCAAACTCTTATGAGTTATTACTATGAGTACTCTGAATTCATACTCCAAACTCTTATGAGTTCTGACTCTGAGTTATATAAATTCATACTTCGAAATCTTCTGAGTTTTGACTCCGTGTTCTCTAAAATCAGACTTTGAACTCTTCTGAGTTCTGACTCCAAGTTCTCTGAATTCTGACTCCGAACTCTAATTAGTTATGAATCTAAATTCTAATGAATTCAGACTCCAAACGTTCTTTGATATGACTCTGAATTCTCATGAACTCTGACTCCAAACATTTTATGTTCAGGTTATGAATTCTCGTGAATACAGATTCTATATTTCCATGAAATTTAGATTCCAGAATTCTATATAGTTCAAGATCTAAATTATTTAGAAAGAATAATCCAAATATCCTTTTATTATAGACACCAAATATGTTTTTGGTTAGACTCCGAACTTTTATTTTCTTACATTCTCAATATTTTATTTTGGTTATGTAACCATATTTTTTCTTACACTTGTTTTTCTTATAGAAAAATGTTATACATTTAGTTACTAACTACCTATTGTTTGAGTGACATGTGTACAGGTCCCTCCGAAACTCAAGGAAAAATATGACCATAGGAGGAGGGAGACGACAATTAGAGTTGTGCCTATAAATAGGAGCTCATTTGAAAGAGCTCATAACGAGTTGATCAATCTAGAGATTACATGCTGATTAAGTGATTTCTAGAGAGAGAGAGACTTTACTACTTTGTGCATACTGGACACCTTGTTTAGAATGGGTTCGTGTGACTCTGAATGTTGCTGATTACATTTGAGGGCTTCCAAGGATAGGAAGATAGAGATGCCGACTACCTTAATGTTCGAGGACTTCCTTGCTGTGGAAGACAGAGGTGTCGAATACCTTGAAGTTGAAGGATTGCAGGGATAGCAAGACAGAGTCTGATCTTTGTATCGAGGGCTTACCCTGGTGTGGGTAAGACATACTTTCTTGAATGTATAAATCAAGGTACCTTTATCCAATGTTGTTGGATACCCTTCTCTTTGGGTTAAAAGATTTACTACTTTTTACTTGTTTGTTTCAAGTTTTCCGTTTTATTTTGATTATTGAGGAAAGTATAACTATATTAAACACACTTATTCTTGGACACTCTGAATTAGTAAGATTTAATATGCTTTAAGATAAAATATTTGTCTTTATAAAATTTCATTAAGTTTCATTTTCAATAACCATATTTTTCGGAATCACTTTCTTAGAATCATATTTCTGGATTCAAGCAAGTGTGTAGAACTAGAGATTTTGTGAATTACTTTGATTAACCTTGTTAAACAATAGAATAGTTTCTTACCAACATTAAAAGATCCCAAATAATTTTTAAAGTATAAAATTCACACCCTCTTGTATTTTGAGCATTATTAGATACTTCATTCAGTATCTATATTATTTCGATCCTACATTTTGTATTATAGAGTATATCATACTCCACACATAATCTTAACACTAATTTGGTTGATCACAATATCATTCCATAAATTTTGATATTATATAATGATGACATGATTTCAAGAGAGAGACTCTCATGGTTTGTGCATAGTGAAAATATTGTTCAGATTGCTTCATGCGACTTCAATTGTTGCAGGGTATAATCAAGGGCTTCTAGGGATGGAGGACAGAGGTCCCCACTACCTTAATGTTCGAGGACTTCTGGAGATAGGATGATAGAGGTTCCAACTACCTTAAAGACTGAGGGAATGCAGGGACAACACGACAGATTCTAGGGTTCCCATCGAGGGCTTACCCTTGATAGGGTAAGACAGAATTTCTTGAAAGTATAAATCAAGGGACCTTTATCCAAGATTCTGTGATACCGTACTCTTAGTGTTAAAATATGTCATACTTGTTACTTGTTTTGTTTCAAGTTGATTTCCACTTCATTTTAATAATGGAATAAAGTATGAATTTCTAATACTTTCTTGTAAATTTGTATAATCTGATAAGTATGATTCTATACACTTTAAGGAAGAATCATTTCTTTGTAAAAAATTTTTATGTTTAATTTCTAGAACCATATTTATGTAACCAAGAATGTTAGTTCAGTATAACTAAAATAAGACTTCTAAATTTACCTTGTTTAACTTTGTTAAACATAGTTTTTTTAAGGTTATTTTTTTTAAATTTTCATTTAACCCCCTCTTGTAATTGATCACCTATATCATTATTTCAATCCAATAAAATTTTTATTCAATCAATTCCATTTTGAGAATATTTTTTCCTAAAAACATATAAGTTTAATTTGGAAATATTTGATAAATTTTTTTTTTCATACACAAATCATACTTTTCATAAAAGATATAATTTTTTAATTTACTAATTTATTCTCAATATTATTTATTTTAATTAAATATTATTTAAAAATAACTCTTATTCAAATATAAATGATAAAATTATTTAATTGTGTCCTACGAAATTTTTCAGTGTCACAAATTTGAGTATGCCTTACAACCCTCTATTTTTTATTAAATATTGTTTTTTATAAAAAAAATTAAAATTATTATATATTGAGAATTAATCAGAAAAAATTAATTTCATTTTTTAAAATCAAAAAATCAAAATAGTTTAGGTTAAATTTATGGGTATTTTATAAAATACTTTATTTTCTAAAGAATAGTAAAAATATAGATTGATTTTTTTTCAGTATGTTTAATGAAATCATAATAATGTAATAATAATTTTATAAATAATTAACAATAATACAAGACCTAAAATTTGTTATTTTATTCATATCATGTATTTTTATTTATTTTTATTAATTCCCAAACTTATAATTGATTTTCCAAAGTATAAAATTGAATGTTTGACTCTAAAAACATTACTTTGTGGAAACATTACTTTTCCATGCCAAAATAAGTAATAAAAAATAATGTTCTGTTCTGGTGGATTAAAATTAGATAAAATGTTCCCCAATTATCCAAAAACATGTGGAAATCATGCTTGATATAATTTATTTTGATTCTCCACAACCAATATTTCCATGAAAAATATTTGGAAATTAACTAAAAAATTCTCTACTATTTCTATAAATACCCACTCATTTATCCATTTCAAATAACTCAAAAATCTATATTCCACTAATTAATGGTAGATTTTACTTCCAAGGAGCCTCCCCATTTTTCCCTCAAACTCCCATGATTCCATTCCACAAGATTAAATAGTCGCACTTCAAGGTAAGTGAATTATCCTACTTTTCTCTTCAATTCATGAAATTTTTTTTATGTGTCATTAAGTTAATATTATTTACCTCTTTTATTATCATTTTGATCACAAAATTACTAAAAAATTTTGTTTTATAAATTGGAGATCATTTTCCCCTCTCATTTTAAAGTTTTCTAAAACCACATTTTATACTTGGCATTCTACGTAATTTACTTCTCAACATTTATCTCTTCTCCTTCTAAAATTATCTTTTATTCTCATTTTATTCATACCTAGAACATTCTATTATCTACTATTATTCCCTTAGATGTAATATTTATTTACATAATTTGGTTATTTATAGGAATTAAACCCATATTCAGATTTTGTGGGTTAAAAATAACATAATGAGCATGTATTTAATAATTTTTATACACCATAGAAATAAACTCATTGTCTATTATACACATTTTATAAATGAAATGATTTATTATGATCAATGTGTTTAAAATTAATTAAAACATATGAAGGTTGATACTTCATATCACTCTAACGCATTAGGTATATAATTTAATCTCTATATATGACATGTTTTATGATACCTTGGTGAATAACATTGGTAATTTTCACTGATAACTCTTATGTAAAAAGCCTTTGTGATGTGATTTTGAATTTATAATTTATGTTTTATCCCAATTTCCACGTAATTAATCATGTTTTATTATTATTATATGATTCATTTTCTCTTTTTCATTCATTAAAGACATTTTCCATTATTATATTGACGTTCCTCCTGATCATATGTAAATTGTTTCCCTTATTTATTTCTTTAATAGACATCATGCTCACCCATTTCATTAGATTTATGTCCCTAGGTTATGATATATAGTAAATGATTCTTAGGATGAACACATGAATAAATCTTTCATATAGATGACAATAATTGTTTATGTTCTCATATATTATGATTCTAATTTCTATGAAACTAAATAGTAATAGATTAATTTTTTGTACCATGTATTAAAAATAATAGGTAATAAAAATGAAAGATTCTATATAATATGTGGTTTTAAGGGATTAAATAGATATATTACGTCACTAAGGATAATAAAAATAATGATTTAATTTATATTTTTCATTTAATGTTTTATGTATACAGTCTTCTGGTGAAACTAGGCCTCATGGTATTTTGGGTTTTTATTAATAAATTTTTATGATAAAAATCATGTAATAATATGTTTAAATGGAATGTGTATCTATAATAAATATCCCATGGATATAAAAGTGGGTTTCATTACATTTATAAATAATATAACAACATTAATTAAAAAAGCCAACCTCAAAAATATCATCACCTAAAAATAATCTCAATATAAAATAAAAATAGAAGTTGAAACATGAATCATAAAACCATTTTATACTGATTTTTTTCAATATATAGAGTCATATGAAATAAATACACAATATTTTTTTTTTCACAAAAACACTTTTAATTCATTATTTTAATAGAAATAATCATGAGTTTATTTTCAAAAATCCTCTTCTATTTTCTTATAAACATGTGAAAATAAATTTATTTATGAAAGTGAATTACAAATAAAAACCATTTTATCCCAATATATAGTATGTAACATTTATTTTAATGGAAAATCAATAAATTTTTGAACATATGGGAAATAAATTTAAAATGACATATTTTTCAAATGAATATGATTGAGTAACTAAATATTATACCTTTACTCTTGACTTCCAAATAAGTTAATTATACTTCTATATAAAAATGATTACTATATTAATGACTTATTTCATTACCTTATTTTCACAAACCATCCTAGGTTACATAGTAAACCAATATCTAAATCAGCTTTGACATAGACCAAATGGTGTTCTCAATCCCAACAAGTTGGTGACCAGCACTTGGTATCATATAATATGAATTTGGGAACAATATAACCACTAATAATGATGTTGTAAAAGAAAATAGATAGAAATTAATACAAAATAAAATACCCTTGGAGAACTATACTAGAAGGAAAATAAGAATAATTGCCCAATTTACTATAACAAATGTACCAAAACATGGAAAACTGACCAAGTCCCAAGGAACACAACTCACCAAGTCCAAAGATCAATAGCTAAAATCTCCTCCAAGTGGATATTAAATTCTTCTTTAACCTATAATGATAAAATATACAAACACCAAAAGGCACGTGTTTGGTGTGATCTCAAAAATCCTAGTAGGGTCTCCCCAAAAATTCCATATTATCTCCCAATACTGAATTTATCAAATAATTTGATTTCAATTTTAAAAAAAATAGGTTTTGTCATTTGATAAGAATAATAAAAAAATTCATGATTTACATTTCAAATTATGGAAATACTTTATGAAACAGGTCTTCATATTTCATAATGTTGGAAATAATTTAACAAAAATCTTCTTATTTTAGTTGAAGAATAATTTATAATAAAATGAAAGCTTTCACAATTGGAATAAATAAACACTTTTATATAAATCATAAATCATGTATAGTAGTTTACAATAATGGAATATATTCATATGAAATAAAAAAAGTGAGGAACATGGTCATATTCCTAGGAAGGTACGTTATTTCTAGGATATAGGGAATATACACATTCTGAAGGTAATATGAAAAAATGTATCTATACACATCCCTTTGAACACAGGATAAATAAGACTCTTCACCATCACCAAATGGATGTGATGTTCTAATATGATGTTTTAGAACATTATTGAATCATATATTTTTGTCCAAATAAATCATTAACTACCTATGCATTTCGAGTTCTCTAGTACAATGCAATGATGGGAAATTTATAAAAATCTATTAATTCTATTCTCAATTTAAAATATTTTCTATTTTCTATTTAAAACCTATAATTGTGTTTTAATAGAAAACATTTCTTGTCACCAAGATAAAACCTAATGGTTTTCTTTCTAAACAATTTTTAATCCATTTTTACAATATAATAATATGATATCAATTTACAATTCAATTTCACAATTAATATTAAAAATTAAATTCATTAATATTATATTCACAAAATTCCATCAATTTAACAATTAACTTCCAATTCAATATAATTTAGGGTTTTCACAAATTTCCCTCAAATCCTTTTTCCACAATTAAATACTTCAATTTAATTTAAATAATTTCCATCAAATCTATAATTTAAATTAAATTATTTAAATTTTACAAATTTCAACAAATAGACCCCAGTTTAATTAAATTATTACATTTTTCTAATTTCATTCTAGAAACCTATTTTTGTAACCCCAAATATAATGGAATTTAGCATTTACAACAATTCAATTGAAAGATATTTATTCAAAATAAAACAATTTCATTAAATTAAAATATTTTAAATTAAATATATCAATTTAGGGTTATAAAAAACTCATCATCCTATCAGAATTACCTACCTCTGAATCCGACGGATATTGAAATGTCAAACCCTATTCTTGATTTGTCCATAAATAATGAAGATCACATAAATCAGGTGACAATAATAAAAATATGGTATATAAACATTAAACAATAGGGTTTTGATATATAAATTAATATAAGGATCCATGTAACATAATGGAGGATGAGAGAAAGAGAGTTATATTAAGAAAGAGAGGATAAAAGTTACTATTAGAGGTTCAACCGCCATTTTCCAAGATTTAATCCTCCTCATTGAGTGGTCCAATTGGCCAAAAACATTTCATGGGATCTCCAAGGATGTGATAATTTTTATTGGGAAAACAAAGTTATATTGAAGACCAAAATGGGGGTTCGAGAAATTTTAATAGAAAATCTAGATTAAAACAATTGTATGCATAGTTTCTTAAGAAGAGACACATAGTTCAGTTATACTGCATGAAATTCATTTTCCTTTAATAAAAATACAATATGGTTTCTTTAGAGATGAAATATAGATTGATAAATTGTTTTCAAGCTATGTGAATCCCAATTTCCCATTTCGACAGTTTGTCTTGAGTGGGTGCGCAATTTGGGAAAATGTACCCAACCCATGCGCCAAACATGCACTAGACCATAAATTTTAAAAAATAAAATAAAATTTCATTTGAAGAAATCCCAAATAAATACTAACCAGGAATGTAAAAAAGTGTGGTTAAGTAATAACTAAGAACCTTAAAATGAGGTTACAACCTCCAATCCATAGAAACATTCTGTTCTAAAAAATACTATAGCGAAGCATCCATGTCAAAATTATGAGGCCAAAACTCTCTCCCCATATCCTCTATCTCCTACATATCATGATTATCCAATCTCTATTTCCATATTCCACAAAACAAATTTATCTTCCTCCCACAATGTAATGTGGTTTGAGGATCAACTATTATGGTTGGTAGTTCAGTCATCGATAAATCAGGTTCAACATCAAGTTTTCTCCAGCTCATAAGATGAGATGGATCTGATAGATACATTCAGAGATGAGATACATGAGACATTTTATGTATCTAAATTTGGTGTTGTGGTAGTTATAAATTATAATAAACATTACACACCTTCTAAAAAACCTAAAATGGTCTTACAAAATGAAGATAAATTACCTATTAACTCTCACACCATCAATGAACAAATGTAGGTGATTCATTCTAGAACACATGTTCACTAAATTTGAATTATAATTGTTTATGGTGAAATCAATGTAATAATTATATCAGATATGGACCTTCAACATTATTCTATGAATCAACTAAATATTTTTTTTTTCATCTCTTGGACCATGCTTGGTCCAACCAAGGAATTTTTACCAACACCTTACCAACACAATTTATATTTTCATGTACTACAATATAATGAATCAATATGATCCATTCTGATCGAGGTCTGGTAAGTATTGTAATATATAAATTCAACCATCCCCAAGTGACCATCCCAAACCCCAACCATGTGGAGAACATAATCCTGAATAATATCCTCACGAATCATTATTGATCTTTCAGTCTGGTCTTTAGACTGTGGATGTTATGACTTACTCAATGGGACCCGAGATCCTACTTCCTCTTGAGGGCCTCTACAAAAGTAAAAATTCAACTAAGGATCCCTATCAGAAAATATAGCATATGGATATACTTTAAAACGAACCACAAATTTTACATAGATGTTTTCCAAATCCTTAAATTCTTTGGTACCATGAATGGTTTAAAATAAAGAAGATTTTGATAGTTTATCAATCAAAAAACATATCACATTCTTCTTCATATGGGTACATGGAAACACAACCAATAATTCCATAGAGACCTCATCCCACTTCCACTTATGAACTAGAGGATCTTGAAGGAAACTCAAAGGTTTTGGGTTCTTGGCCTTCACCTGTAGCCATGTATAACAATAAGAGACAAACTCAAAAATCCTCATCTCAAACATGGCCACCTGAACTGCCTTATCATTTCATTGAACATATTTAAGGATCATGGGGGCACAACCCACTAGAAACTATATAAATCCCAAATCAAAACCTTCCTTACCGAATAGGTTACCAAATAATGTTTCTGAAATAATGTATTTCCATTCGTAGAGAATAAAAAATTACGAACGTTCTTTACACCATTATGTGAGTATTTAGTGCCATGGAACTCTTCATCAATATTTTGTTTGGGATGATTTATTTCAAGAAGAGTGGATGTCAATAGAACATAGGCCGGGGAAGTCTTGTCAACTAATCTGTGGACCCTGATATACAGCTGTGCAAGGAGATCCATCAAGTTCAACTCTTCTGATGATTATTTTACTAATTAGGTCAGATTATTACTACTCAGATAATGTAAAATGAATTTCCCACTCCCCATGGTACAAGTGATGGAAAACTAGAAATAATGCAGGTATTACCACCAACGCCACTAGAATAGTTTCAAACATTTTTTCTAAAAGTTACAATTCAACATCATGTGGTCATAAAAAATAGTATAGCTTTCTCCATAAAGGTAATGCTTGAAAATCATAAGTGTGTTCATTACATCTTCATATTTGAGGTCATGGGCATGTGATTCTTCTCTTGTGGCCTAAAAAGAGGAGATCCATAAGAAACTACATTATCACACTATATAAGAATGCAACCCAAGCATGAACCTGATACATCAAAAAGTCCACATAGGCATACGTGGCCTTTGGAATACTCAAAACTGATGTAGTAGTCAAAAGGAATTTCATCTCAATAAATGAATTATGAAATTTTTCATCCCATGAGAACTCTACTCCATTATGAGTGAGTGCGATCATTAGAGAAGCCAAATTTTTGAATTTGATAGCAAACTAGTGGTAATATCTAGCTAATCTATTTAATCTATAAATATATAAGACATTTTGTGTTTGATTGCAATTCATAAAATCCTTAACCATCTCAGGATCAACTAATATTACCTGTTCTAAAACCATGTTTCCCATGAAATTTACTTCCTTGATCCAAAAATCACATTTTAATGGCTTGGCATAATGTTGGTGGTTTCTCAGTAGACTGAGAACTATTCTCAGATAATAAATGTTGTCTTCATAGGACATATATTGAACAAGGATATCGTACACAAAGGCTAACATGATGGTATGATGATACAAATGAAAAATCATATTAATTAATTCCATGAAATTCATATGAGAACTAATTAGAATAATGGGAACTAAAAATTACTCCTAATGACTATACGTGTTCGAAAAGGTGGTTTAAGAATTTTATATTGTTTTATTCTCTATTTATGGTGACCAAAATGAAGTTTGAACCTTAAGAAAAAATTATCCTCTTTTAATTGATGAAAAATATCATTGATCCTTGGTAATTGATATTTTTTATTTACCGTCACTCAGTTGGTATTTTGATAATCAACACATAGGTGAAGTTAACCATAAACATTCATTTAAAAGAGAACCAACACCACCCATGGGGACACAATCAAGTGTATTAATACTTTCTTAATAATATCATCCAACTGGGACTTAATCTCTATCATTTAATTCTGTTACATATGGTATGAATTAATAGAAACTGGTTTATTACCACAAATTTAGTCAATAGAAATATAAACTTCCCTTTCTAGGGGAATACAAGAGATGTGAGAGGGAAACAAACTAGTAATATCAATTACCACAGGAAAAAAATCACTACAAAAAGACTCTTTATATTGATTAAAGGAAAACATAGATATCATTGTCCCCAACTATGGATAAGGGGTACCTAATCTATAGGACATTGGGTTCCATTCTTATTGAAGACAAGACACACACCACCAGTGTATTAAAAAATACCCATCAAAGGGAAATATCAATCTTGGAATTATTGAAAACTATGAAATCCATTCCCAAAATGATGTCATGTGATTTATTTTTGAGAACTAGAAAAATAAATGAATACTCAACATCTGATAGAGACAAAACACAATAGAGACTATAGATACCTTTCTCTCTCTTCCTACTAGGGGGTGTATTAGCATCCATTTCACAAGACAAATGACCAATAGGCATATTTAAAATATTAATAGTATGGGTTGAAATAAATTAATGAGATGAACCAATAAAAGATAGAGTATTAAATCATGAGAGAGATATACTAATGGTACATATCATAGTCATTTGACTTTTATCTGCTTCCTCAGAAGAATCTTATAATACGCAAAGAAGTTTAATTTCGGATGCCTATGGCATGAAACATTTTTCACATAAATCATTTGATTATGACAGAGTTATTGAAGGAGAGGATGATCATGTGCCACTATCTGAGGCATAATAATCATAAAAGAACATTTACAAGTGTCTTTAGCATCCATATGAGCTATAGTTTATTGGTACCTCAGTGAAAAACTTATCTGAATGTCCTGACATGCCACACATGTAACAAACCCAATGAACACTTCATGGAACTGCAAGATATCTTGAAAAGACTCTACTATCAAGAATAACTGTGAGAATTATCACCCTTCTTATTTCCCTTATACTTAGGCACATATCCACTAGGAGAGAAAGAAACTCTAGATAACCTCAACTTGTTAGCCAGGTCCATCTCAATCATTAATTCTCTATCATGCACATCAGTATAAGATGGAATATTCATCAAGAATAAATAAGAACAAAAATATCATCAAATAACCAAAATGAACCATCAAGAATTCATCATAAAATTTAATTCTATATCAGCTGGAAAATGAATTAGTGCAACAAAACAATTTTCATACTCCATCATGATCATATCATCCTGTTAAAGTTTAATGAACTCGGTGGATAGGGATAACATCATCGAATTCGGATAGAAATGGTATGTGAAAATAAACATGATATCTTCCAACTCTAACCCCTCATTCTTCTTCATCATTAATATCATATCCCACCATCTCCTTCTCAGAACGTCCAGAAAGATGGTGGCTCACATCACATTGATTTAATGAGCTGTGTCCATAAACCTAAACATATGATCCATTCATTAAAACAATTTCTCAAACTCTTGAGTATTATTTTATTCCATTAATTGTTCTAGATTTTGGATAATTAAATCTTCAAAATAATATTTGAGAACATACCTCTCAGGTTCCAAATACGGTGACCGAATGGGGATTGGAGGTGCTGCCTGTCCCAGAGCATGGATAGTTTACACAATCACATCAACTAGACTCCAGTACATGAATTTATTTTCTTGTTATAGTTCAATGGTATATTCTTCTTGGATATTATTTTCACATATTCATATAAGAATAATGCTAAATAATATCATCCATAAACAAGATAGACATATGATTAATACTCAAATAGATCACAAAAGAAATTGATGAAAACTGATATTAAAAAGTATTTTGATTTAAATCTATTTAAATAAAAAAAGGTGAAAAGACTACAGCTAATCTAAAAGACGCCTTTCCATATCCACCCATGTATTATTGAGGATCATTTTAGTGAGAGATGTCTAGAAACTTAATCAAAAATACCTCTTAATTCTCGAGAACAGTTAAATAATGAATACTGACTTCAAGAAAACACTCTTCATGGACCTTTGACACCACTTTGTCACAAACACACCTGGTAACCTTGTAACCCAATAACCGAACCATCATGTACATATCCCGAAGGGAATTATTGATCCCCATGTATTTGTGAATAGCACATTGAATATTACAATATGAATGTGTGGACTATTTATCACTAATAAATTATTAGTAAAAGTGGCATGTCAGTCAAGAATACCAAAGAAACTCCAATGGGAGAACTATAATAGAAGTCAAATAGACATAACATCCCAATGTACTACAAAAATTACAAAAATAGTGAAAAGACCCATGTTCTAATGGGCAGAACTCACTATGTCCATGGATTAATAGATAGAAAAACCTTCTAGTGGGGCTTCACTTCTGCTCAAATCTGCAAGGCCATAATCTTCAAACACCCAATGGCGCAAGTAGGGGTGAGCTAAAAATATGAATATAGTCTAATTATCAATAATATAATAGAGTCTAATAATGAAATAACCAATTAAAGATATTTTATTTTTTTAAATAAATATGATTTCCATTTGATAATAATAATTAAAAGAACTCTATCTTCACATTTAAAAATATTGAAATAAATTAGAAAATAATGCTTCACATTTCTGAATGGTGGAAATACATTCAAAGAAAGCATCAAATTTCAATTAATGGAATAATTAAAAAATAAAGGAACCTTTCAAAAATGGATTAAATAAACTCATCTATATAAAACCATTTCAATAAATCATATAGCATGAAAAATATTTTACAATAATATTATATAATCACTCGAAATACAGACAAGTGAATAACATATTCCTATGGCTAATAAGGTATGATAGTCCCCAGATATAGTGACTCCACACACTCTCATGGTGATATTAAACAATGTGTATACACTAGTCCCTTTGAACTCAAGATAAAGATGACTCATCACTATTTTATAAGGGATGTGATTTGCGGATATAATGTTTTAGAACATTGTAGAATCATGGAGCATTGTCCAAACAACTCACTAACTACCTAATGATTTTATAGAATCCAGTAAAAACAATGACAAGAAATTTATTTCCATACTTTTTAAAATTCAATTCATACCATTCTCCATTTAAAATATTTTAATTTTCTATTTACATCATGTAACCAATTTTTAATAAAAGAAAATTTTTTCACCAAAATAAATTACTTTGTTTTTATATGAAATATATGCTAATATATTTTCACAATAAAATAATTTGAAATCAATTCACAATTAGCTATCAGAATTTAACTCAACAAAAAAAATTTATCCAAATTCTTTGAATTTCACAATAAACATCTAATTCAATGGAATTATGTTTTTCAAAATTTACATTAATCCATTTTCAATAATTATATTCATCATTTTAAATGAAACAATATCCATTAATTTGAAAAGGTAAAATAAAAAAGTTTAAATTTCACTATTTTCAAGATACACACCCTAATTCAATGGAATTGTGGTTTTCCAAATTTCATACAGAAAACCTATTTTTAAATTGGAAAATTCTAGGGGATTGGGTTTTTTTGGAAAACCAATTGAAATAAAGTTTTTCAAAATAAAAAAAATTCTATTTAATTAAAATAGTTTAAATTGAATACATCAATTTAGGGTCAAGAAATTCAGTATCTTAATGGAAACACATACATCGCAATCCGAGATATATCAAAACATTAAACCATAATTGGGATTTGTTCATAAAGAAAAATGATCATCGAAATTGGTGGAAAAGGATGAAATATTGATTTATAAACCCAGAATAGTGGGTATTAGATCCACAAATTAACACAAGGATTCATAACTCCCTAAGGAGAAAGAGATATATAACGAGATATTAAGAATGAAAAAGGAAAACTAATAGTGGGAGGATTAACCCCCATTATCCAAGAGTCAATAAGCTTATGGGAGGGGTTTTAGGGGAAAAGTACACTTCGTGGTTCTCAAAGAATGATAGAAATTTTTCTAGGTTGTAGTAGTTTTTTCGAGGACCTAATGGTGGAGTTTGGGATTTTTTTAATTAAAAATTCAGATTTTGGAAAACCCCTACTCATTGACTCAAGGGAAGAGGTACTTGGTTTTGTTAAATTGTCTGAAAACTATGAACATATTATAAATCGGTCACACATAATTTCTTGAGAGGAAACAATGTTTGGTAAAATATACACAATATTTTTGATTCTAATTTTCCAATAATACAATTTGTGTTGAGCATATTCACAGTTTGGGAATTTATACACCACCCTTGCACCAACCATTCACTATTCTAGAAGATTCTGAAAACCTTAAAACTTTACCTGAAGCAACCCCAAAAAAACCCCAACAAATAAATTTCAAAAAAGAGGGGGTTTAAGAATACCTAAAAATAGAAACATGATGTTACATTATTCTTATATATATTCCCTTTTATAAACCATATTTATAATTAATTTCTAAATGTATATTACATTGTTATTATACATTTTAGTTTTTGGGTTTGATTAATATTGAATGTTTTAAAGTAAATTCATAATCATGGTGTTGGTACGTGTTCCTATCCTAATATTTATCATTCCTAGATTATACAAGGTACAATGATTTATTCTTATTATTCATTTGTAGCATTATAATTTCATCTTATGGTAGATTTCTTTGTGATCCTTAAATATGAAATCGATGATGAGCATGTTTGAGTGATTTTTATGAAAGTACCTTAGTATATTAATTAACAAGGTGAATATTACCATTACCACAATATAACCATATTAAAAATATTTATTTAATTAATATATGATTTATTATCAAAAATTATGTTTTAATAGTGATCCAATATGTTATTTTGTATAATTTACTAATTAAGACATTAAACCGACCAAAACATGAATGTGCCATGATTAATGGATGAATATAGTGCGATTTTGGTGTAATACCATTATATAAATAGAATAATGATCTTAAATATTGATTATTAGTGTGATATATCAGAATTTGAAATAATTAAAAGATGATTATGACGTGTATTTTGATATTACATAATATAAAGAAACAATTTTTCTTTTAGTTTACTAATTTAGGCTGTGGAATTTACAATTGAAGTTTATTTATCATATTGTTAAATTATTGTCCAACTGAACAGAACACAACAATATTAATTAAAAAAATCATTTTTCACTTAAACACGGTATTAAAACCATCCATCATTGAATGTAATAAAACAAGGATTGCATTATTCCATAGGGGTGGTATTCTGTTTGTATTCATGGATAATGATTTCGATTCCCAATGAATATGAGAAAAGGATAAATTGGTTTTAGTAGAAAAAATAAAAAATGTTAAAAATTTCACAGTTATATATTAAATTTCTTATTAGGATCATCCTTTATGGAGATGAAGTAAAATAGAATATTTGGTATCATGGAGGTGGTAGTCCACACAAACACAATATTGACATTTTTTTTTCTCTTAATGAAATGGGGTTAAGGGTATATACAACATATCCCATTAACATAAAAAATGTCATTATATATTCAGTGACAACGTTATCTTTTAATAATGAGTAATATATGTTATATTTATAATAATATAGAGGTAAAAATAATTTTGGTTGATAATGTAATGAACCAGCCCATGCTACCACTGACTATGCACCATTCCTTTACCACCACAAGGCTCGAAAAGGGTTCTTGATCCTCACTAGCTAGAAAATAGTTCTGGGGAATCATAACAATCCCTATGGGAATTATTTTTCATAAATCATATAAAAATTCAATGGAATAAATAAATTTAATATCCAAAATAAATGAACTTTATAATTGGTCATAACAAACGAAAATGATCCAACCGATTATCCTAAATAAAAACCTCATCCATAAATTGAACCATTAAAGAGGAAAATATATTAAACATTAACAAAAAACAATATAACTATAAAACAACTTTATCTGAGCCTAAACCATGTCCATATAACATCAATTTTCTCACCATTACCCAACTCAACCCACATCGGCCACATGGAAGAAAGGATATATCAAACTAAGAACCAATAACCTATATCATATATGTGTGATCCAAAATTCTAGTAACGTAACAAAACACTCCAACTATATGAAATTTATTTCATATGAAAATTAATTAATTATAGTTTGAAAATAAATTTATAAAATATTCTTTTTATATATAAATTATCAAAAACCAAAACACAAACATAAAATTTTTTGAAGACATTTCTAATTTCTTTCAAAACCAATAAAACCTGAAATATTTCCCACCAGCCTAAGACATTTCAGAACCAAAAAGTCATTTTCATTTATAAAAATGGAACACATCTTTTTTTTAATTGATTATATCCAAATAGAAATAACTAATCAGTCATATCCATATTTAAAATAAAAAATACCCATTTTTAAATCAACTTTATTTAACTCACATAAGAGTCCATTATCTCAAAAGTATATTATCTATGAAACATTGAAATTCCATTTTCCATATAAGATGACCTAAAACACCCACATGGGTAATGGAAAAAAATATGAACCATTCAAACCAAAAAGCATAGATCAATATAAAACATTAATGATTCATAACAATGAAAGAAGGTGAAATCATACAAAAAGAACTAGATCAAACTCCCCTCAATTAATAACCAAACCAAAAATTGAATGTATCATTATACCTACCCTAGTGTCCTTAATTTGAAAAGTATATAGGAATATGATTGAATAGTATCCCGAAAACTATCCACTCGCATTTGATGAAGTTCAACACATAAGTCATCCAATTGTCCCACACAAGCATCATTATGATAACAACCCCATATTATCCCATTGTTCCATGTACGATTGGAGGCCCACTAGAATCATGTGAACCAACTATCATAACAAACTATATCTCCCACATAGTATATATGTTTCCATAAACAATAATGTAAGTGAGGCATATGAAAATGCATTCCAAGTCTAACACGCATGTCATAACCTTACCTACCCACACCCCACACACCCAATGATGAATATTTCCATATCAGATGAATCTAAAACAAAAAAAATATTATTACCATGAAAGAGAAGAAAACATGAATCACATATCCATCCATAATACTTATAATAGGTAAACAAAATATGGGATATAAAAGAGTTTCATTCAAAACCACCATTTAATAAAAAGAGTGAATCAAAAAAATTAACACATAAACGTGGCTTATGATACCCATACCTTACACTTTATACCAATCCTATAACACCCAATGTTTTTTTAATTATATTTTTTCTAATTAATTTTACATTTTTAATATTTTTGATTTCACGTCACACTAAAAAAAATATTTGATATTTAAGAAATGTGTTTGTCTTGTGCTACACGTAACACCAAGTTAATCATCCACTACACAAAACATAAAATTTATATTTATCAACAAAAAACACATAGATTACCATTCATTATATGGAATAATGAGTAACCTTAATATCTTGAGAAAAATTCAAGACCAAGGTTCAACGAATAATTATATATTATAAAAATATGATTAATTAATATAATACGATATAATGTAGATGTGAAATTATAGTTTATAAATATTATTAACTAATTTATTAAAATATATAGTCTAAAAAATATAATATTAATTTGTTGGTTACCAATTAATTATAAATGAATATTAATGTCGACTTAAAAAAATTAAATCTTATTATTTTTACAGTCACATAATTTTTTTACCATAAGAAATTAAATTAATGTCAATTATGGAGTTATATAAATGTGATATATATTTTATATATTAAATCTCATTCATCGTATTTGATAGACATAAGAAAAATAACAAACCTATTTTTATGCTTAAAAACATATATTTTTATAAATATAGTTTACATTCTTTTAATTATGAACCCATTTTATATACTACTTTTTGATCTTTTATATAATCAATATGTAAAAATAAAAATTAGCATATAAATGAAAACAAAAAATTTGGTATTGATATTGTTTTGGCATTTTTCTATAAGTTTTCATATTTAATGAATATTTAAAAATAAATAATTTTAGTTCATAGATTCCTTTTCATATAATTTATTTATAATGATAAATTATATTTTAAATTGTTTTAAATGTTTTATTATATACAATTATTTTAAATTAATAAAATTTAGGTAATTTTGATCAATTTAAAATTGAAAATGTATATAAAAACATATCAAACTATTGAATGTTTTTACATTAAAACACATCACAGCCAACCCCAATATGGTATTAATTTTATATTTATTTCCACCAAATATGTGATTATAATTTGAAAAAAATGGATTCCTTATTTGGAATTAGAATAATAAATCGTGCGAAAAATGTGAACTTAGTATTTTAATAAAATATTAGTGAATGTGATTAAAATTAATTACATCGAGTGTGGTTAAATTAAACTTAATATGGGAATAAAAACTAACATCGAGGCCTAAAAAGACCTATAAACTTATACAATATACCTTTTACTAAAATATTTGTACCCTATAATCTGTTTTTTAAAATTTGGACTATTATTGGATCCATATGAAACATGAAAAATGTGGGTCAAATTCTCTCTTCAAATAGTTACAATAGTGCCACGCCTCCTTCCCTATAAAAAGAAATCACATATCCATTTTCTTTAAACATTTCAAAACACATAGTTTCAACACATATATTCCTAATATACATTAAAAAATCCCTCCCTCCCTTTTGGTAGAATGTTTTAAAATAAATCCGTTTGGCATAAACTAAAAGGAGTTACACAATTAAGATGTAACACCATCTCTCAAGATTATTTCTTTTATTTTACTTATCCAACATGTAAAATATATTTATGAAGTTATTGTGTATCAATTAAAATATAATAAACATTATAAAATTTTTTATGATACTTTTTTACATACATTTACACACACCTCCATCTTATTGGTAATGAACATAATGTTTATATATATATCGAACTACCACCAGACAAAATGATGATTATAAATTTTACATTTACCACATCTCATGTTGGAAATTATGATAGAAACTATGTTTATATATGTTACATATTATATTTATTATATATTTAATCTCATTTCATCCTTTTAAAAAGCATATCTTTTTTACTTTCCATATAGTGTAAATAAAATAATTTCGTTTGAGGATGTGTGGACTACCGCTCCCTCAAAATGATGTGATTCATTCACACACTAAAAGGATTGTATTAAGGATGGAATTAGTAACATTATATGATATATATATAAAAATAATTATACTGTAATTATATTATATATATACACATACATATAATCCATTTACTAACATTCTTTTAATATGACAATAAAAATGGAAACAACGTTCATGCGTATGAACAACTTATCGTCTTCATAAATGTTATATTCTATTATTTACATATATATGAAATACATTATTATAAAAAAAATACACTATATATAGGGTATTTATATCATTGGATTCATTATTTAATCATGATATATGTATAAGGATCAAAGATATAACAAATTAAAACATATGAAAAGAACAAAGAAAATATTACCTAAAATAAAATGTTAACGTGGTATTGTTGACAAGAGGGTAATATACGGTCATAATAAAACAATATATGTTATTATATATGAGAATTTGATTCTTTAATAGATATATAATAGATTTATATTTTTATAAAGGTGATTTGAATGAGTATGAAGAGAGTCATGATACAAGGTTACGGGATTTTATCTCAATTTTTATTTCCTTGAGATACATACTTTATTCATCATCCATTATTTTTTTGTTGTGTGTATAATTCACAAGGATATATTGAATATTTATTATATTTACATTAATGGATATTTACATATCCATTCTATGTCTTTATTTCATAGAGTTTAGGTTTCCAAATTTACCTAATTGGTAAAATTGTTCTGTCTCAATATTTCTTCCTGGAGGCTCGTATTTTATCATGCGTCTCAATTCATATTGAAGTGTATATAATTAATTTATAAAATATATATCAGAAATATACACATTTTAATTATATTATAATCATCATGTAAATTTATTTTCATATATGGGGAGTACATTCCCAAGTTACCATGTGATAACAGATTATTGAAACAATCACATTGCTTTTCAATATTTTTTATGTTTATGCTTCCTTTGATGAAATATTGTAACCCATATATCAAAATCATTGATTTATTATATTATACACTAATAATTCATGATATATTATATTATTAGTACCATTTTTAAACTCTTCGTTTCAGAATAAATTTAATAACTTCATTTAAGAAAACCGGACTTTACCATCTCTTTGGTCAAAAATATATGTTCCTTCAAAACCCTGACATATAAAAAGGGAATACAATAATATTTTTCTATTATCCTATAATATATGAAAGAAATTTCAAAAAAATTATTTTCCCAATTTTTTTAAATGAATACTCTTTTCTTTTTCTGAAAAACAATATTTTTATCCATTTCATCATGGAAAAGAAATTTTATTTTTTACATTCAACGACATGTACAAATTTACTCGATATAATTTACATGGATATTTCTTTTCATTTTTATCTGATAATTTTTAAGAAATGTTTTATATGTTATTTTCAAGGAAAATGTATTCCAATTTTTTTAATATTATATTATATGTTTTTAAGGAATATTGTTTCCAATATTTATTCATTCCTTATTTATATGTATTCAATGTATTTTAATAGAAATTATTTTCAAAACACGTTCCATATTCAATGATACTTTTCAATGCAAAAAGTTATTCAGAATATTATCCATTTTTTTTGTTTCAACATATTTTTATTGAAATGTATTTCAACAAATTTTGATACTTCTTTCATATAGATTAATATAAAAATGGTCTTGAATACATTTTAAAACATTCTTTATAATTTTTCAAAGAAAAATGTTTTCTAAATACTTTGAAGCTTATTATGTATATTTTCATAGAAAAAGGTTTTAAAAATGATTTCATAGCTTCTTTATAAGTTTTCATGTTAATTTATATGAAAATGATTTTCAAATGGTTTTATGTATTAAAAATAAATTTTCAATGAAGATAAGATATTTTATTCAAGAAATACCATTCAATGATATTAAAAAATCTGTTTAAGATGAAATTTCTTGAGGTTACTCATGTCCTTCTATGAAGTTACATAAATTTTACATTCATATTATTTCTATGAATAGGTTTCGTGTAATTTTGTGGTCTTTATGAAACCTGTTTCTCTTTCATGGTTTATATGATTATGAAATCCTTTTCTCATTCACAGGTTATGATTTTGATGAAATGGTTATGAAAATAATATATTTTTAGAGGTTATAATATGTTTACATGTTTATGTTACCCATTTCATTACATGTGTTATAATATGATTGTTTATGATATTATGGTGTGTGTCTTTATGAGTTCATTATAAAATGGGTAGGACCTATATATCCTTAAAATACATTGGTTAAAGATTCAAATTTCTTGAGATAGAAATGTCTGGAATAAGAAATGAACTCAGGTAAGTATTATAGGGCTTAAATGAGAAATGAAATTGGTTTAGTATTATAAGATATAAATGGGAAATGTACCCAGTTCAGAAATATAGGGCTATAACGAGGTGTAACCAAGATTCATTAAAGGAATTTTTCCACTAATATTGTATTATAAGAAATTCCTTGACTATTATGGAAATAATTATATATTCACATGTGTCTTCCAAGATTTTATGTCTTATTCCTATGTTATTTTTTAATGAATTATTCTCTTAATTATATTATGATCTATTTCTTATGAAATTCTAGTCATTGTTATTATCTCTAATACGTGTTGTATGATCTTAAAATGTTATGCTCATCTTTCATACCCATTGTTCATGTTATTCTAATTCATTTCCATTATTGACCATTACAGAGCATCTGAGATCTCCCATTTCATATGTTTTCTTTACATAGGATATGAAGAATAGTTTTAGGTATATTTTCTAATGGTGGATATCTTTATGGTAAATTTTGATGATATTTCACTGGGATAAAATATTTTATTTCTATGTTTCCAATCACACTAAACTATTATAGTCCTTGGGCACGTATTTTGGTAATATACAAAATATTCAACTAATATGATTCTACTTCCATTTATGTTTTGTATGAGTCATTATATTTGGAATCAATGGAATGGTTTAGACATCCTTTATATAATAGGACTAGAAAGAATTATTGAGGTATGTAGGAATATTTCAAAGGATATGTCTAGGTATGTCTCTAAGGATAAGTATAAGGATGAGTCAAAATTTAGGAATGTATCCTAGAATTCTGGTAAAGGATATTGTGATTTTTTTCCCATAAATACATATCTATCTTAATACTACATGGGGATGTAGAAATGGCATAGAAGTACATAGTGGTAACAACTCTGACGATATTTATTAGGCCTGACTCTGGGTAATCTGGTACATAACATTGGGCCTTGCTTCCCACCTTGATTGACACTATTTAAGGATACTATTTAGGAACTCACAGACTCTTCAAGAGCCATCATGAAATATTAAATTATATATTTCATATGAATAACCTAGGATGAACTGATGGTGTTATATATTAAGGATTGTTTCATTTTTAGACAATATAGTAGTTATTATTTACATAGCTATTTGGTTTGCTGCTATGATAAGTAATTCTCACACTATGATTCATATTTTAGTAAATGGAGAAAACTGGATGGAAATACATTAATGTCGAATGTGATGGATTATTTGATGATAATAAGTCATGAGGGATGATCACTAGAGTGAAAAAATGTGTGATCATTCCTAATAAGTTTGTATAGAACATTATTAACAATGTGTACCATAACCAACTATTGGACTCTATAAGGAAGAGAAATACAAAGTATTCTAAGAGTTTGGGTTAGGTAGACCATGTAAAAAAGAATATATTTTTTATTCATGTGAAGAATGTGGAAATAATAAGTTGTGGTAATGTCTTAGAGGAACATTATTTTTTTAATACGGTAGATAAGGACAGAAATCAAGTGATTGCTGTAGAAAAATGAAAAATTTAGTTAATGAAACAGATGAGAATATTGGCCACCCTAAGGCATCAATGAAGGTAATGTGTTTTATGTGTGGAATAAATGGTCATTATGTAACACAAGGTCCATATAAGAATATTTCTAAAGAGGATTTTCAACGTGATATGAGTAATAGTTATAATGCCGATGATGAAGAGACTACAGATCAAATGTGAATGGAAAGAGATATTGTGCAATATGATAAGGTATAATTTCAAATGACATAAGGATGAAGTGGGATAATAAAATATTGTATCTATTTGGAATCAATAAGTACATTATATGAAAGGTGAAATTTATAATGACTGTTTAGTTATTTTATTCTACATATTTACATGAACTCATTGAATGGTACTGATGGAATTAAAAAGTAATATAATGGTATGGTGATGTCCCTAGAAAACTCACTATTAAGGGAATGATAAACCTTAATAAATTCCTTATGTTCTGATAATTTTTCATGGAAAAAGATTCATGAGATATGAATAAGTTAGTTAAATGGTATTTATTACCTTATAACTAATTAATGATTTGTTTACATGTGGTTTTTTTTATCATAAATGAAGTTTAAATAGTCATGGATTTGTGGAATATATCTAGATATCAGAGGAATATGTAATCATGCATGTTTTTTTATAAATTTTAATTATAATTCTGCTTATTAACATGTTTCAAGATAATATATGATGAGGGTATTTAAATTATTGAAATATAAAAACCAGAAGTTACATTATGATATAATTTTGAATCAATTATAAGAAGATTTGGTGAATCTCTTTATAATATTTTGTATTTTCATATTTAATATGGCTTATAATGTTAACTAATCATGAAAAGATTAACTTTCACATGATTGAAATGTAAAAACCAATAGTTATATTGTGATATACGGGCCTTAAGAAGTGATAAAAGTGTATTTCAGTGCGTCAGACACCAAAACTAATTTATTTATATACATTTATTGATGTAATATATGAATTAAAAATAGTTAAAAGAAAAACCAAAAATGAATTATAATTTATATTAATATATAATGTACAAATATTTCCTTAGTATTTTTTCATTAAAATAATTACTCAATGTTAGGATAATGATCAAAATAAATTTTTTTCCTAATACCTTAATTTTATTGAACTTATGAAGTATTAAATCATCAAATATTTATGAATTTGAGAACCTAAACATTTTTATATTATTCAAATGTTTTTTATTGAGGATATTATTCTATCCCTATAAATATTTACTCTTTTCCTCCATGTCAAATAATCACTCCCAACCTATCATCCCCTATGTTTAAATACAATAATATTTTATTTTGGGAAACTTTTTTGCTTCCTACAATACTGTTTAAGAGATGTTTTAAAATTAATTTTTTGGATGTTAGTTTATATTATTAAAAAATTCATGTAGTAAACCATTTATAATCAATAAAAATTTCAAGGGGAAATTCAATTTATGGGGGGTATAATGTTACACATTAAGAATTTGGGAGTTATTATTTTTTGAATTAATTTAACATGTTTGGTATTTTTCTTTTCACGTAACACTAATGAACATTTATTTTATATTAATGTGATATGTTTGGATTTCATTATACACAAGACTAAGATAATCATGCACTAAATAAAAACATAACCGTTTTCTTTTGTTACACGGTACACCAATGTTAGCTTATGTTATACACAGTAATGAATTTCCTTAAAGGAATGTGTAACATGAAACATCGAGGATTCCAAAACAAAAATATTTTTATTAAAAGACGATTATTTAATATAATAAGATATAACCTAGATGTTAATTTAGTTGGTTTGAATATAATTAAAATAATTTATTGAAATATATGGTTTACAAAATATAATATTAATTGATATATTAACAATTAATTATAAATGAACATGAAAGCGGGTTTAATAAAAAAAGTAATATTATTATTTCTATGGCCACATAGATGTTTTACACAATTAAATTAAACTAAATTAAATTGTTGTGTTATATTATTGAGATATATATTATATATATGAAATCAAATAATTTTTATATTCATCCAATAGATTTTATAGACATAATATAATGGTCATACCTAATTTTATGCTTAAAAGTTATATTTTTATTAAAGTAGATTTACTTCCTTTTAATGGAGAACCCATTTTAAATTTGAATTTTGAAAATTTTTATAGACATAATATGTCATGTTAAACATTATATTTGAAATAAAAACATAAAATTGAGGCAAAAATTTTTTTTCCCCTTTTTTTGTAAAGTTTTTTTTAATGAATAATAAGAAATATGAAATTTTTTTTCAAAACTTCTTTATCATATAATTTATTTATAAGGGTAAATTAGATTTTAAATTTGTTTCAATGATTTATTATATAATTTTTATATATATACAATTTAAGACATTGAGATCATTTTTACATTTTAATTGTATATAAAATGTTAGAAATCCATTGAATGTTTTTACTTTAACAACTAGTAATGTTGCCCATACTACGAGATTACCTTTTTAATTAAATTTGTCCAATTATGTGAATATAATTAGTATAAATTGATTAAATATTCGAAATAATCATAATTTATAATTTCAAATAAGTTCGCCTTATTTTTTGACTACAAATTATTGAATGTGACTAAAAAAATATATTGATTAATATTAAATAAAGCTTAGTAAGGGTCAAATTCATAAATATAAGGCCCAAAACGACCAATAAACTAGTCTAAAATCTATTTTCTAGATATATGGAGACCTTATCCAACCTTTTATCAACTTTAGATAATTATTGAATCCTTTTTCAACATTAAATACATGGTTGGAATTATATCTTCAAATATTTACAGGAATGTCACTCCTCCTTCTCTAGAAAAGTCCACCACCTATCCCTAATATACACACCTATAAACCCCATTATGATCTTCCAATATATTCCCAATAAAATTAAAAACATACACCTCCCTCTATTTGATTCCTTCATTGGGGTATAAATTCTTCAAGGAGTCTTTTTCACACAAACAAAACAGAGTTACATGTTTAAGATCTAATGCCCTTTCTCAAAATCCTTTGAATAATTTTCCATTTCAACCACCTAAACACTATTTATTCCATTATTTAATAGTAAGAAATTATCCCCAATTTTATAGTATGTATTTATGATAATTTTTTTACCTACACTTACACACACCTCTATCCAATGGGTAACAAACATATTATATATGTGTATAATTAACTACCTCTTAACTACATGATGATTGATAATTTTTACTTTGCTGCATCTCATGGTGGAAATAATTATAGAAACATTGTCTATATATGTTATTTAATATATTTATTATGTATTTGATCATCTATTTTCATTTTACAGCAAATGTCATTATACTTTCCATTTGGTGTAAATTCGATAATTCTTTTAAGGAAGTGTGGACTACCACCCCTCAAAGGAATGTGATTTATTCACACAGTAGATGGGATGTATTAAATATGGGTTTTGTAAAATTATATTATATATATAATATTAATACCATACTATAATTACATTATATTAATATATTAATATATTTCTTTTTTGTTTCATACAAAACAATAATAAAAATGGAAACATCGTTCATGCATATGTATAAATTACTATCTCCTAGAAAAGGGTATCCCATTTCATATTTATTGGTATTCAATTTTTCTTATATTTGAATTTTTTTTATTTATATATCCATTCTTTGGAATTTATTTCATGGCGAAAATGTTTGAAATGTTACCAAATTAGAAAAAAAATCATCTCAATTTTCCTTCATTGAGACTCATGTTTTGTTACGTGCCGAAATTAATTTTTATGTGTTTCTGAGAATATATAATTCTTTTCTACCACTTTTCCACATAATTCAGTTTTATATTTCCATTTTCTATGATACTTCTCAACAACGAGGGATAAGAGGAAAGCCCCCCCCCTCAAGGAGTAGGCATAGGATTTCCATGATTGATGATAAAAATTAGCCAATGGATAAATATTGTATCACAAAGTTTATTTAAAGAATATTATATGTATTAAACATATAAATAAGTGTATATCACTTTTATAGATTCAATTTTACTAGTTTCAGATCACAAATTCACTTATATATCAACAGTTATTGCACTCGGAAGGCAAATAAATTTTATAAAGGTATTTTCCCCACCTGTGTCAAGGACATGAGCGGAGGACCGGTACCAAGTACCTACACCGAGGACCAATGTAGACGACCTATGTAGATGACCCAAATGGAGTACATGCACTAAAGATCTATGCCGAGGACCTAGGTGGATGACCTGTGCGATGTAACTCCTCTACCATAGATTCCCTATTAGCCTATAAATAGGGCCATTGGGCTTCCTATTTCATCAACTAAAAAGTAGGATGAAATCCAAAATCTCTCACTGCATAGATCCTTTTCCTAGTCCCCCCTAATTTTCTCTAGTATCTATACAAAACATCATAGAATAATGAATTAAAAATGATAATCTAAGTAAATTTCTATTTAGGGTCTAAAATGAAATATGCTTTTTTGAGGACCCTCCTTCATTAAAAAAAGCCTCACACTCAAGGTCCATTACTTAATAAAATAAATTTGTGGGATTCTTACAAGGACCTAAAGTGAAACATAGGGTTCTTATGTTAAAACATCACCCACGTGTTTTTGTCCGGGTATCCAATTTCTCAAGGCATATAAATCTTTCAAAAACATATCCTCCCTGTGTTAATCATTTTTCAGTTCCTCCCATGACCTTTTTGGTATCCTTATGTTGAATACCTATGCTGAATACCTACACTCAGGACCTACATGATATATTATTTAAGCCCTTTTTAAGTCAATCATGGTAGGTTTTCTTTTTATTTGGTTCCCTTGTCTAAAAAGGACCATGTAGAAACCTATACCGGGACCCCTAGTTTACCCAACATCGGGAAGTGGCACACCAGCGTGTACTCTATGTGGGTATGTATTCTTATAGGCAGATGTCCCCTGAATATGTTTAGTTGGTCAATTATAGTTCTCAAGATTCATGTGATTATGTATACCAATTTTCTTCAAGATCCTTACACTTGGGAAAATTTTGAGGTTTTCCCAGACTAGGATTCCGGGGAAAAGACTATGGCCTCTGCTTCTCATCTCTATGACCTGGATCCTCTGGTCCCTAGTATGGAGGGTATGGTTCACAACTTTTTTCCTTTTGAAAAATGAAATGTCTCCCTCTCCACTAAGGGACCCATTTTATAGAATCCATACTAGTTTAATCACCTTGTCATTTACGTAGAAGATTGCAGTCTCACTAATCTATACAACATTCACATCACATCCTCCTTAACTTGGACTATTGTCCAATTAAAAGGGAATATGAGAAACTATCGTAGAAATTTTTTCTTCTGCCGTAGGATTGACCTCTTGCATCCGTGGTTTAGAAAGTGTGTGTTTTGTTGATTTTTTCACACCCTCTTCTTTCTCACATTAAAGATGACTCATGTGGTCTTATAAGTTTGTGATGATCAGTATAAATGATCAATATGATTGATGGAATGATCTACTATAATTATGATTCCATCCATAACTGGGATATGTATAAAGCCAACATATAGGTCCTGAGATTACTAGACATCTTCATAAGGAATCCAACCCTAATTACATTTATCCAAGAATTCTCCTTAGAAGTATTCCCAAAATTAAGTCCCACTTAAATTTCAAGGAGTTAAGTATTCTTTTTTCGACCATATTATATGGGAATACTCTTTATGATTTTCCCCAATATATTTATCTTAATGGGACAGACTCCCCATCGAAACTTACCAAACATTGTGGGATTTGATTCCCATATAATGGGATACTAATGAAGCCTCCCTGAGGTTCAAAACCAACCCTACAAATCAAACATATCCTCTATGGTCCATATTCATAGCATGGTCTAATTATATGTGGGATCTAATATTCCATCAAGGTTAATTGTGTTTCTTAATTATAAGTCAAAATATAAGCATTGACTAGGAACCTTCCACCTTTATGGCCTTACCACACAATATTATACTCTAATATTTGGTCCTTGTCAGACGACCATATAATATATGATGTGTCCTATTTTGAGGCACTAAACTACGTGGGATGAGATTCCTTTAACGAGGATATGTAGCTAGCCCAACTATGGGTTCAATCCCAACATAAAAAAAACGTATGTCTCCCCAAATGAAAATTAATTATGGAGTGACTTTTTTCTACCTAGATGACAATAAATTATAGAGTTCCCCACTGAGTGGATTAAAACCAGCATTGTCATAATAATGAACAATGAATTAATATGTAGTATATTATTGGATAAAATTAATGGATAACCTCTTATATATATATATTAATCCATAAATAAATATCCTCAAATATGTGTAAATAATTCTAAATTCCACAGATGAAAAAAATTGATTTAAAAATTTAACGTAACATATATTAATCATAGTAATGGAGATCCATAAAATGTAATCATTCATTAATGGGTTCATCTGAAAAGATGATACTATTCATGGGATTATTGTTTTTATTATTTATATATATACTAAATTACTTCCATGAACTCTATTCATTCCAAACGGCTTCCTTTCGATTCTCACTAACGAATGACATGGGTGCGGCTCAAGTCAGATCCTTGTCCAGTCGAGGGAATCTATTTACAACAAATTTTCTTCAAAAATGGATCTCTAGCACATGGGTTTGAGAGTATTGTGAACATGGTACCATTCTAACCTTGGAGGCTTCCCAACAGGCCCTTCAGATCAAGAATATCTCTTGATCATCAAGTCAGTGACGACCAGTGGTCTAGAATTGATGATTCCAACCATCATACAGAACCATTTCGATATTTTATCCTAAAAATATAATCATTGATCCCCCACATATTCTTTTGTGGTGAACCAAGATGAAACCTGCGACATCATCCTAATGTCACATGTGTCCTTCTCGAAGGCTCCTACCAACAATCACTGCCACCAACACTATGTGAAAGAAAACCCTCAAAATCATAATGGTGCTGAATTTTATTGTTATTTCTACGTACCTTAGACCTGATCATTCAAGAATAAATGTCGAGGATGAAAACCATAACATAAAAAAGAGGTTCCTACCTTTTCCCCCTTCATAGAATTACATGAACCTAGTTTGGTGGAAAACAGTGACTAACCACATGCACCCATCTGACATAATTTTTCCAGCAATCAGATTCGTGTGGTAGCACACATCTAATCCTGATAATATAATTTAGTGGATTACCATGAGTAAGAAAATATGCATTCTTACAATCTTTCATTCAGTCATCAGATTCATCTGGCTGCATTAAAATAAGACTGCCAACCAAATGTGGTGGCAATTTGTATGTTGGATTTTACATCAGCCTACACAAATATAGAATTCCAATAGTATCCTATGGAAGTTATCAAATTAGTATTCCTTCCATTCGTGGAGGAAAATATCCAGCAGACACATACACATGCCGGTATCCATCAAGCATGCCAATAGCCTCATTTGGCCACACCCAGATAAGTCAGTAAGAATGCTCTGAAGAAAAACCTATTGAAAATTCAACTCTATTCCCCCACACATGAGTACCATTAGTACCCACTGATACGAAACAGGGTACATGGGTTGGTCGATACACCTATTAGAGATATGGAATGGATATATATTCTTATTCTGATAGTAGAAGTCACCAATCACATTTTCTAAATAGTGAATGGGATGACACAAATTTTGGCCAATATCCTGGATGCTTTCCAGAATATTATAAGGGAAACATCAGCAGTACCAGGGGTAATGGAAACATAATTCTATCCCTATACCTGGGATGAATCATCAGCAATACATCCTCGAGTAAGTACCCACTTATGTTCTAGCCTATGAGGGTTATGGGGAACACTACCCCATATCATACAGACAACCATGTTAGGTACATATATGCAATAAAATTTTAGATAAACAGACTATTCTAATCGAAACTCATAATCATTCAGATACATCGTCCCATGATAACCACCTTCCCTAAAAAGAGGACTCAACTACTTGAAATAAGGCATCCAAAAAAGATGTCTAATCAGAGAGTTGGAAAATTAGAAGCAAGTCTATGATTCAGCTCCACTTAATCCTGGAGTTCATGATGCCCTCATACATTTATTTATTATAGATAAAGATCCTATATGATAATTACCACATTATGGGATTATTATAATTATTTATAATGTTACTCATTAGACAAATCATCATGAAGTAATGATTCATGACAATTCGATCAATCTTAAGAACATATTTCTTGATGAATTCCACGATAACCCTCTGTTTAGCTAAAAGGGAAAAGAGAAATGGGATTTAGCCTATTATTTAATCCACTATGGTTGTACTCTCCATGATATAATTCGATGTTAAAGTTATCTCCACTGTAGTTTATCAAATCATCATGAAATTTCTACAACTAACAATATAGTGATGAGAAATCCATATTCCATTGAGGCACTTGTAAACATAAGTCCAGTAATGTTTGATTCCTTATTACTGAAAGGTGATATAATTTCTCATCTAGAAGAAATATCATGAAGATGGTCCTTCTCCTAACCACCCTTAAGTTATTTTCCTTATAATATAGAAGTAGAAACACCAACTAGTCACATTTCATATTGTAAAACAATCAGGAATCATCCACTCTGATTGGATAAGATTGATAAGATGAAGAGGATTTGTTAATCATGGGGAAACTACTAGCTGAGGGTGAAATACAAGTCTTTTTTTTGGCCTCTAGACACATGCAAACACAACATTCCAAATATTTTGGAAAAAGATTGTATTCGGGATATCCACATAAACATATGGAAGACTCTTCATCATTAGAATGAAAAATTATTATCGTATTTTGAATTTTAATGTCATTCCAAGGTAATGGATGGGTTCATATTCCAAATTTACTTTTCATCTCTCTATGTTTCCTGAAATCCAATGATCGAGAAGCAATAGGGGTCCTTCAATGTGTATTTCATAATTTACTAAATAGGTTCTGACAATTGATCATAGAAATCACATCTAATGTTTATATCGGAGGATGTGGTTCAAAGAAAGAATTGAACTTCACTACACTCCATGACTAAAAAATCGCACCAAATGTTGTGTCATACAATGTTATTTCCCCAAACCGTATAGAACAAACAAATTCTGTTCCTGGACGAAGAGATGCTTAGTATGAATTGGCGTCGACCTGTTTCCTCCATAGTTAGTCCCAAAGAGAGAAATCTATTGAGATACTTTTTCATTATGCAAATAAAGATATAAAGAAGAAATCATACATATAGGACGTCAGCCATTAGAATTTTCAAGTGTCTAAAATTATATACTATAATATTCTGAAACATGAAATATAAGTTATTTCAAGATAATGCACCAAACCCATATCCAAACCAGATGTTATAAAATCAGATGAGTAGATATAGTTATATCATCCCTAGTTTTTTTGAATCCACCCTTGTATGTAGGGATTGGGTATTTTTTAACCCAACCCTCAGAGTAAACAAAAAGAGTCCAAAAGGATGATAAATAATAACCAGAGTAACCCCACCCTATAGGGATGGTGGATTTTTCAAATTTAGAGTCCCCTCTTCAATAGAAGTCAGTTTCTCCTAATTATGAATAAATCTGAAAAATTAACACAAAAATAAATTATCTAAGGATTACCTCTAGGTTACTATCCATTAAAAAATACCCAGGAAACCCAAAAAAGGAGGAAAAGATCTCCTTGAGGATATTGAATAGTGAGATCTTAGAATGATGCATACAGAATGTGATAAATTCAATATGCTTCAGTGAATGTTATTAATTCAAACATAGAAGATCCTCTAGAAAATTAGCCTAATTCAAGAGAGTTACAGGATGAAGTTATTATTAATAATGTGTTCCACCAAAGAAGAAAATGTGGGATTTGTGTATAACCAAAATGAGAGACTTAACCAAAATTTATGTATCCCATCAAATAATAAACTTCCACCACATTGAAAGGAACCTAATAAAAGAAAAGTTAGAGATCAGACCTTCAATCACCTATCCCTCAAAGAAGTTCAATTGATTTTAATTGAGGAAATATTTTCCCAAAATGAAGAGCAGATGTAGGAGTTGAGAAGACTGAGTGCAGAGTTTCTCTGAAATTGCACTCATTCTAGACATCCTCCACAAGAAGATCCTAATCTTTTAATTTCAGGAGGAGAACCACAGAAAAGAGGGTTTATGGAAGAACTAAAGTGGATAATGAATTCCCTCCATTAGGTATACATCAATTATTGGGTCAATATCATCCTTAAAATCCTGTCCCTATAGTTTTTCCATGGTAAATACTCATAGAACCCCCACCGGTGGTCCTACCATTTTTCACACCAGTTCAGGGACTATATTCGATTCTTGTTCTTGACCAGGATTAGTCAGATGTTTCCTAAATTCTTATGAAAACCATTGAGTCACTAATGACTCAATAAGAGGCAATGAAAGGATGGAGTGAACCAATATCAATAGAAAATATGGTTTATCCCTAATGGTTGTATCTGACTCCTCCCCTCCCAAAATTTGGGGAATCCCACATTTCTAATTATTAATGGATTGGGACATATGATGTAGCACTTGACACATTTCATCTCTCACTATGATCCTACGATTGGGAAACATGAGAAATAAGAGGTAGTGGAGCACTTATCATTTTTTCCATAAAAATAGGGGTATACTTCATCTATTATATGAGCTCACAATCTTGATCGATTACTGGATGGTAATATTTTCACCATAAATTTCTTTTCCAGTTCAGTTCAATACTATAGAAGGAAACAATCTTCAGTCTCAAAAATTTCAAGGAAATGATGACTGAAAGTGTCTCAAATTTCATTTCTCGGTGGAATGGACTAACATAATCCTTAGATATACCACTCCCTTAGGATGAGTTTATTCCCATTTGTGTTTCAAATATTCATGATGAGTTTCAAACACCATTAATCCTTGTGAAATACAAATGAGGGTTTCAAGATCTTCCCTTGATTTCTCAGCATGTATAAAACTCTAAAACAGAGAATATATCAAAATCTCAAGTAATTCCATCATCTTCTGGAATAAGAGAAGGAAAGTTAGAGGCTTATATAGTCATACATAAGTAGACCCATGTACCTTATCTCCCTTCAAATCCCTCATCATTCCATACAGAATCACCTCTCATGCATCAGTAGTAACAACCACCTCATCGAGATAATAAAAAAGATCAAAGGCATATATAGTTTTAGGAGTTAAAGGAACAAAATATATTCTTCTCAGAATGACCGAGTCATTGACTACTTCATATTATCCTTTCAAAACAACATAGATATATTTCTAAGGACAATCAAACCTAATAAAAAGGGATATGAGAACCTCCCAAACTATTTCCCATTCAACCAAATGTTTTGGATCCCCATACATGTTTTCATAGTTTTTAAGGACCTCTTACCAAATATGGTAGACTTTATGAAGGTGATGATGCAAAATTCACCATCTTATGTACCACGTGTTACAGTTACTAATCAAGATGGAGTAGGTGAATGACATGAATTCAAAAGTAAGAATTCTAAAAAATTTGATGATTGGATGGTCATGAAAATGATCAACCAAACTCATTCCATTGTATGAACACAATTGAAACAAGAAACAAAGAATCTTTCCACATCTATCGTAACAATTTCAAATTAATCAAATACCAGTTAATTATAGGATAGTCCTAAAATATGTAGCATAACTAGAAGAATGTGTAGGATTATGAAGATGAAGAGTTTGTATCTTAGAAACAGTTATCATTAGCTTTAGTGGATTTCATGCCAACCATATCAATATCATGAGAAACGCCCCTACCAAACTAGAATAGAATAATTCACCTGTTAGGAAAAATCATCATCCGATGAGGAGTTGGGTTTTAGTTATTTTAATTTTATTTACATTATGAATCCCTATGCAATTGATGATTATGATTTTGGACCTGAGATTTCAATACATGATTAGGGAACTAGGGGTAGTGGTTTTTAAGGTTGAAGATTCTGAGGATGATGTGGTTATGTTAGAAGACAATATTTCAATTATACTCTTACTCAAACATTTTATGTATCAAAAACTCAGGGGAGAATCCTCTAGCGAGCTCATCATTAAGAAGGTAATTATCCCAAATTTGATTAAGTCTGTGATAACATGATCATCTTGGAAGACCTATTAATAGCTACATAACCACCTCCCCAGAAAGTGGGTAAATCAAGCCAACCTAACCTACCAATAGTTGAAGTATTTCCAGATTCTTCTCTAGAAAATGGTTCATCCATAACTGGAGCATCATATTCCAAGGCACCTTCAAAATGGAATTTCAGTGATAAAAAACGCAGACCATTAGAACAAAAGTATGATGTGTTAAAGAAACATGCCCTTGTACCAGCCAAGCTATCAATCTGGGATACATTGAATCTGTAAATGGATATCTATGAAGAAACTATTGAGAATTTTTCAAGCCTTCAACTGTTAAAAACTGAAGTTTCTTCCTCATAGTTTTACCATATAATGAATAACCCACCAATAATACATTTTGTCATATCCTTAAAGGATTAGGATGAGGATGTTGTTTTATAAGGGCACCTCATGCCCATGCATATATCTGGTAGGATTAATGATATTTACATCCAATGAGCCTTCAATGCTAATGGCTCAGGGGTTAACCTCATTACATTCTGAAAACATTTCAGATTAGGACTTGCTGAATCCCATTTCTCTCCATCCACATTGATGTTACCGGGTAATGAAAAGAATGAGAAAGAACCACTCAGTGAGATTATGCTCAAATTTTTTTTTGGGGATATCATATTTAATTCAGAGTTCATGGCTGTCTAAAAGGACACAACATTAAATTTTCTATTTGGGAGCCCTTGCCTACATCATTCTGTGGATATTCCTTCATCATACAATCACTATCTAAAATATTATGACAATGGTCAAATTGAGACATTGAATGGTGATAAATCACCATTAAAAACATGTGAATCTCAATACATTGATGTAGAGTACTATCATACAAAGAGAAAACATTCCACAGAAAAAGAATGTTAATAGAATCAATGTATCTAATGGTCTGGAAAAGATCTCTGCTTACCAATTAATGATTCTATATGAATATCACGTGTTACCCATTAATTAAATTTAAAATTATTTCCCTAATACAATACCTCATTAATTGGATTCTATAATTTCATTGGTGGTAACATAGCCTGATAATAATAAAGAAATCATTGATTTTCCAAACTCTGGTGGAAGCCGATATGGAGATGTCTTTATTGAATCTGCTAAACATTAGTAAGTCTCTACATCATCAGCGAGGTACGAATATATTATTACAGACATTTAAAAATCCAAGGTTGTCGATTCATATCTCATCATCTTCCCTTGATAACATAAAAAATACCCTTCATCATCTATTGGGATAGAGATTGTTTCCTCCACATTATGATGTCCAATTACAGAATGCTCTCATATATCTAAATGTCGTGCATCATCACCTACCCATCAAGAAGAAGAAGAGGAATAAACACATGGATAATATGAAGAAGATCAATATTTTAGAGACTCCCCAAATAATTTGAGGTTGTAATATCTACTGCTATGATGAACTCAGAGAAATAAATATGGGTATAAATGAAGATCCACTCCCTACTCTGATTAGTGCAACTAGGATGCAAAAATTGAAGGAGGTGTATACATTATTTTTTATTAAACACCAGGATTTGTTTTCCTCAAATTACACAAGGATTCCAGGACGTGATTCTGATTTTTCATCCCATCATTTGGGTTTTCTAGAAGAGCAACCAGGATATAAGAAGGTTGTAAAAATAATGCACCAGACTCATGCCACCAAGACTAAGGGTTATATTAGTAAGTTTATCAATGATAATTTCATTAAAGAGGTGAAATATCCATAGTTGTTAGCCAATATTATCTCATTGAAAAGGAATAATGGTAAAATCCTACTTTTCAATGATTTTAGAGAACTATACCGACATTGTCCCAAATATGACTTCTCCATTCCAATCACATAACACAATATTGATGCAACATATGGATACAAATCACTCCCCTTCATGGATGGTTACTATGGAAATAACCATATTTAGACTTCCCTCGAAGATGACTAATATATAGACCTCAAAGCCACTCAAGACATAATTTTCTATTTTGTGGTTCCCTTTGCCTTAAAGAATGTTGGTGAAGCATAACAACATGAAATGCACCACATTTTAGAACCTTAATTGGGGAAATTTGTTGAATGCTATTTTTATGATCTAGTGGTCATATAGAGAAAGTTTCTTAATCACAAGACCGACTTGTAGACTATATTAAACAAGATTTGATAGCATAATATGAATATGAACCCCTTAAAATGTTCTTTTGGAGATTACTCAATAACATTGCTATATTTTTAATACTCCATCGTGGCATCAAAGTCCATCTCAAGAAAACCAATGCTATCTATAGAATTTCACCTCTTGAAAACATGAAATATTTAGGCATAGTTCAAGTAATCTTAGACTATATCCAATACTTCGAAGGTATTTTGGATGGTAAGTGGTTTCCATTCCCAAAATTGATGTAGAATGGGTCACATATCAATGAAAAATTGACTTCCAAGAGGAATTTGATATCCTTAAAAAATATCTCTTTTGTTCAATGGTATTGACACCACCTGTTGAGGGAAGACAACTCATTCTTTAGGTGACATACATGGAGTGATCTCTAAGTGCCTTCCATGCACAAAAAAACAATATTGGGAATGAAAGAAAACCATATTATCTCATTCAAACCATGATTTTCATAGAAAATCACTATTCAGATATTGTGAAGAGTTTCCTATCATTAATATTTATATTTCAGAAGTAGAGAAACTACCAGCATCATCACGAGGTCCACTTAGTCTCTCCCAATAAACAACTCAAATATATCCTCAATATCCCTATATTGATAGGAATTCTTGAATGTTTGGATCTTATTCATAAGTAGTTTTTTATACAGTTTGTTTCTCATAATGAAATTAAAAGCCAAGCTTTGGAAGACATCATTATAGAGAACCCATCTACGGATGAAATAACACTGAATGTCAAATTACTGGATGATGAAATATTCTCTATTATGGAAAAACTATGTACATGTAAAATGTATTTTGATGGTCATCCATATTTACAACTGGGAAGAGAATGAAGGATCCTAAAATCAGTAAAGTTGGATTAGGGATTGTGCTTAATTCCCTAGACAAGGCGGTGTTTTCGTAATCATTCTATATATTTGATGTTGGTAACAACAATGAGTTATAATATAAGGCACTCATTGTGGTCATGGAATTAACACTACATGTACCAGTGAATCACCTCAAGGTGAAGGGTGATTCAGAATTTGTAATAAAAAATATCAATGGGGATTACACAATCAAAAATGAATAACTATTCCCCCTGTGAGATTATATATGAATGTTAATGGTAGGATTTCTCTCAAAACAAACATTTTTTATGTCCCATAGTCCAAAAATTCCTAGTATTATGCATTGGAAAAATCAACTATAACCCTATAAGATCAAAATTATGATGAGACTATCATTTTTATTGCACATTTCTGTATAGTTTCAGTTTTTATTCAAATAAAAACATAGGAAATCAATGAAATCAATCCCATTCCCAGTCTATATAGACATACAATGGGATGGATGAAACCCATATTGGAATATCCCTAATATGGACTACATCCTCATGATAGTGTTGGAAAAGATCAATTCTGATGATTATAAGTTAATTTCACTCTCTAGAATAAACCAATTTAGAAAAAGATCTTATATAGGTTAGGCATCAACATAAGTCTTATCTAATGAATTAATTTGAACGAAACCACGGTTTTCATGAAAGAAGTAAATGTAGGATCCGGTGGGTCCCACTTGTCTGGAAACATGATTTATGATCAAATTCTATGTCAAGGAAACTTTTAGTCTTTTCTAATGTTGGAGTACATAGATTTCACTAACGAGTGTCATCGATGACAAGTTCATTCCAAATTAAATCATAAACCCCCAATGTTTCCACTTATAACCAAATAATATTTTCCATTTTCTATATAGGGAATTGGTGTAGTAAGAAATTATCCTCCAACTATGGTCGTGTAGTTCAACTACATCATCACTAATACAAATTTTTTCTCTTAATGGGGTGAGGAAATACCTATTAAAGATGATGGAGCCAAAAACATTGTTTCTTTTTTAAAGATAATATGATTACTAGATTTGGTGTCCCTCATACCATATAGACATATAATTGCACCAATTTCTATTATGGTGAGGTAGGGAAGTATGTTAAGATAACAATAACAAATAAAACCATTCAACTCTCTATCATGAAGCATAAAATTGATAGATAAAGTCTTTCAACAAAACTATGTACACCTTACTCCAAAATATGGTGGGTAAAGATAAAAAAATTTGGGATGAAAAAAATCCTAAATTCCTTATGGGCTTACATGACTGTTTCCCATACTACCACACAATCAACCTCATACTCATTTGTATACAGGAAAGAATATATCATTACTAATGAACTTCAATTTCTATCATTCCAGTTTTCGGTTTTGGAAAAGTTATCTATAGATGAGAAGTCTAATAATTGAATAGATGATATTGATTGTTTTTATAGGGGGACATTACATACTTTTTATCACTTATAAGTCTATGAAAATAGAATAGCGTGATCTTTAAACAAGAAAGTTCTCCTCCATTAATTCCTCCAAGAAAATTGTTATTGGTCCTTAGGATTCCATTGATACCAAGAAAGAAGAATCCAATACATAATCCAATGAGGGAGGTACCTTACTACATACATAAGGTCAACTCTAATGGATCTTATTTTTTAATCAAAATTGATGGAGACCTCAATTCAACTCCAACCAGTAAAAGGATCTTGAAGATATACTTTGTGTAGTCATAGAGAGTATGTCATGGTTGTTTGAAAATAAACTGTGTAACATCCAACATCCTAGTTTCATGTCGTTAAACTAAGTAGAACCACATATGTTAGTGATTAAATAGTTAAACTACCTAGAAACCTAGTCCTTATCACATAAAATTTAATGGTAGTTCATGAGGCCATAGTGGCATTACCTAAAACTAAAAAACCCCATATGTCCTCACCATACATAATTAAACTGTACAGTTAACGTCTTATTCAGTTGAAGTTAATAAATCATCCAAGATACCTCCTATTGATAGTCCGTGTGGTCCCTTTAAAGATCAGTATATTTCATGCATAAGAATTACTCATATCATTTCATGTACTTGGTGGGAATTGAACCCCATTTATCCGTATGTTTGAATCAAATTTGCATAAGGACATCATAATAAGAAGTACATGTGGTTTGATTCTAATTCCAATTTGATTTATAGTGACAACCATGTCTCCTATATTGGGCCCAGCTTCAAACATAAATGAAAAAATTTACCATTTCGTTGTATATGTGTTAATTCTATACTAGGATCCTGTCTAAAAAATATGGCTCGATTCTCTTACCATCATGTAATTTGGTCCCAATTATTATTCAAGAATTTTTAAAAACCCCCATCAAACAAATAAACACTTAATTGATGTGAGGAACCATCATCAAGAACAATGTGTGGGATTATTTTCATTTCAATGAGATGTGTAGTGGAACATCATTTATATCCCCTGGTCTAGTTGCTACATTATTTTATTTTCATGTAGGTTTATCTTCACCATTATCATATGAAATTAAACAACATGGAACAATTAAGGAACTACATGTCGCGTGATTAATTACCTTACAAGATAAGTAGAGAAACCCAGGTATTCTATATTGGGTCCATCCACGATTTCAAAAAATTCCCTTCACATCAGTACATATAAAATAAACAATGGGAGTGCCTTTAAAAACTATGCGCGGCTTGATTCTTACCTTAGAATGTTACACACTAACACCCAGATCTACAATCATGGGTCCTGCCATAATTTTCTATTCATGTCATGCCATCCACACCTTTTTGATTGGTGATGAACTGCATGGAATGAAATAGGTGTGACATGGTTCTTATTCCAATGATATACACAGTGACACCTAGATCATCTATCTATGGTCTAGCCAAAAATAAAATAAAATTCCCCTTTCCTTGTGTGTATGAATAAAACCTACACATTAAACATTTCAATAAATATGTGTGGCTTGATTCTCATCCGAAAGAGATATATTGTGACACACAGACACACAAACCTAGTTCCAACTGTGAATTTTTAAGATATAACCCCCTTCCTTTTTCAGATTCATGCGTCAGATCTACAAAAGGATATCTTCCATAAATTTTGATTTAATTATTTTTACAAAGAGATGTATAGTTATTCCAAGACATACTACTTTAATCCCAACCATCAAACTAGAAATTATCAAAATCTATATTCCCACCTCAAACCATAATTTATATTGGTAAAATATTTATGAACTAAGGGTGGAATGATTTGTTTCTCCAAAATTATGTGTAGTGATTCCCGTGTCTTATACCCTGGACCATCCATCATTTAATCATCATACCCATATCCTTTAATGGTGCCACCCATATATTAGAGAAGAAACTTTTAAAACTCCTTGTTTCCCACACTGAGCATAACATACATGGGCTTAAGAATTGGGTAAATATATTCTATGCATAAGTAAGGTGTCTCAATTCCTTTTGGAGTTATCAATGGTTCTAGATATAAGACAATATAAATCACAACAGATATCCCCAATGCGTGGCCATAATACTTCACAATAAACTCAATAATTACATGTGATTTCATTCTCATTTTAATGAGATGCATAGTTGTGTAATGATTCTCACTCTTGGGCCCAAACCAATAAGTTTTATTCACTTTACCTAAGTTCACCTTCTTCCTTATTTTATACTGATAAACTGCATTGAATTTTTGAGAATTACGTTTGGCTAGATTATCATTCCTTTGTGATATATTGTGACACATAGATTTCTTATCAAGGTACAACCAACATTTTAAAATCCCCCACTTCCTATGTATGGGTTAGGCCTGCACATGAATCCCCATCAAGAACTATGTATGTATTGACTCTCATCCATATAAGAAATGTAGTGATTCCCATACATTCGACATTTTACCCAACCGTAACATCATGAAATAAATGCCTCTATTCTCTCATGAATTAGTCAGATTTATATGAATAGATCAATATGAGTTATCATATTATATATGAACCCATATTCAAGAAACCCCCATTATCCCCCACTTTTGAATTCAATTAGGGTAGGGGAACCATTGTTTAAGAACTACAAGTGGCTTGATTCTTTCCCTAGTAAAATACCTAGGGACACATGGTTCATATCACCCAGTCCAGTCACAATATTATTTTTCACATTGGAGTCACATAATGTTTTCAATGCATGAAGATTAAATTCATGGTTCATTAAGAAAAATGTATTTCTTGATTCTCATAATGATGAGAAATGTAGTGATGTCTAGATTTTCAATCCTTATCCTAGCAGATGCATGATATTAAAAAGCCTATATTCTCCCACGTATGAGTCTGATCTACTTGAGGAGATCAAATATATGTTTTCACATAATATATGAACATGTATTTGATAAGAACTATAAGTGGATTTATACCGGCATTGATAAGATATGTAGTGACACTTGGGACCTATAACCTATTCCATCCACTACATTCAATTTATCTTTATATCAATGTCCCTAATGTCTTTACAACATGACACTAAACTTCACAACATAATGTCATTTCCATAAAACATTAGACATCACATTACCTAGGGGACTATGTATGTCTTGATTCTCATCCCATTGAGATACACAGTATAGATTAATCCATAGATCAAGGTCCCAATCATGGGATTGACGATTATTTTTCCCCTCCAACATATAATTGAAAATATATAAAGGAACTATTATTTTGTATCCTCTCTTTAGAGATCACACAAGGAGACAAAATATGTACCCATTATATATATGAGTCACACATATTTAAGGTGCTACAAACTCAAGGCCATGATAAGTCCAAATACTCCCTTGTGAATTGGAAAATGTCCCTTTCACATTTCATACTCCTAATATTGAGTACATTCAGATCTCCATAATCACTTCTCAGCTTCTAGTTACATAATGTCTAATATTTGAGAGATATTTTTCATAACTATGCATTAGGTTCCCCTGGGTGGCCTTACAGAAGTCTCCCACATAGTGGGCCTGTCAACCAAAAGATTCCATTGTTTAGGTATGTAGTATATTCCTCAGTAGTTCCTACATAATACATCCCCCATAATGGGTTTGTTAAATAGTTGTAACATCATTCTTGGGAGACGCTTCTTATGTACCCTCTATGAATTGACGATGGTATGAAAGAAACTATATTTTAAAGCAGTCATCCCATCATTTTTTCCAATATCCTTTCTCCAAACCTGAAAGTATTCAAGAATATGGTTTACATCACTCCCTTTCACTTTTTCAATGAATACTAGAATAAACCTGGGTAATTTAAACATGTATCATTGAATATTTCAATAATATCATTTTCCTAGTCGTATGACCTAATACTACAGAGACCGTAATTCTTACATTTGGATGAGAGCCTCATAGAAATATTATTCCTCATATTCTATTGAAATCCTGACTGGAAATATAGTTCCTACATTTGGGTACATTTATCTATAATCCAAACTATGTGAATAGGAATACTCAAAATTCCATAAACATTAATAAGTTTTTAGCAACAGAATGTAATAATTTTTGAGATCTCATTTACCTAACTATATAGTCAACTCCCCAATTTTCCTTACATAAAATCCACCTATATAATGGGAAATTCAGAATGAGGACGACACTATGAACAACACAAGATATTCCCTTGTAGTACATGCATAATTCTACTCCCACAATGTGTTGTCCAAATAGTGATAACTTCATTCTTGGAAGATACCTCTTATAATGACTTTAGCCCTTTCACATTTCATTCTCTGAATAATAAAATTCCCAAATAATAGTTCACAATTGTTCAGTTCCATACCTAAATATGGTAGCACATTCCTGGAAAAATTACCATGAAATTGGAGACTCATAAATCGTTGGAAGAATATTAAGCAATTAAATTAAATTCCCTATAATGTCCCTTCAGTATGACTTTAAACTACACAATATACTATTAAAAAGCCTTAAATCTTTTTTGAACAAAATTAAACTATATGACATATTGTCTTTGTTGTATGACATTAAACTACATGGCATAGTGTTCTTGTTTGATGACATTGAACCTCACAATAACATCATACTTTTTCATTAAAGAAACTTATTCTCCTAACATTGGTTATTAAAAAAAATATACCCTCCTTTACACATATAATCTGTATAGAAGTGGTTTTCCATTCATGGAATATGTCAGCACAGATGGCCCCCTTTTATTCTTAGACTTATATCCTTAGAAAATCCATCTACTGTTGTCTTGAGACATCCAAATCCTAAACCCCTTTTTCTATCAATAATAGAATATTAATATTTATAGAAAATACTTTACCAGACAATTCAGTACATGCCCGAGTTCACATAGCATAATTCAGCAACATAATAGGCCTATCAGCATAAGGATTCTATTGCTTGTCTATGAAGTACATGCCCTAGTTGGCCCGATATAATACGTCCCCATAACAGGTTTATCAACTAGTCGTAACTTCATTCTTGGGAGATACAACATCTATTTCTATATTTTATTTTTTATTTTTTTTGCCATAAAAAAGAGGACTCAAGATTATCCTTTGAAATATCTTAGGAATATTGGGACCATTCTATCCATCAATATTTTTTGGGGTTTTAAATTGAAAATTAGTGTTCAAATATTTTTAGACTAAAACACTATCATTATTAGCCCAATTTACATGAAATTACACCACCTACTAAATGAGACATAGTACTCAATATGATGAAAACCCACAATGGGAATTATGGACAATAGTTCGGTCTGAACATTCTAGACCTACACCTTATGTGGGTTATGAAATATCATGAATTCAAAAGTCAAAATAAAATATTATTATAGGGTTTCCCATATGACCCAATCAATAGTAAAACTACAGTCTCTAGGCCCCATGGATTAGGAAAAAAATTAAATCCTCCTTCCAAACATGTTTTAGATCTAAAGATAATAAAATGATTTTGGATGGAATCAAAGTACCCAAATGTTACATTAGAACCATATTCTTTTCATTCTAAAAGAATCTAACTCTATGGGGGTCTTTTATTGACACCACAGAATGCGTTTTATGCACTTTTCCATAGAATTCATGGTCTGATTTCAGTTTTTTACAAGACTTCTCATTAATGTAGGATAAGTAGAATTTCCCACCTCTCGATGAGTAGGCCTTGGATTTCCATGTTCAATGATAAAATGGTGTCGATGAATCAAAATCATGTTACCATGTTTCTTCTGAGAATACTTGATATATTCACCTTTTCAATAATTTTATATATGTTTGAGAGATTTTATTTGACTAGTCACATAGAACCAATAGAATTATGGATAAAAAGGTATGGCACTCTGAAGACAGATATATTTTATAAAGTGAATTTCCGAACCAGTTTCATAAAAATGCATGGAAGACCTATACCAATGACCTACTCTAATAAACAGCACAAAGGACCAATGTGGAGGACCTACGAAGAGGACCTCAGATAATGACATGCGTGGATTAACTCTCCACCCCAGATTCCTTAGTTACCTTTTAATATGACATAACAGTTTCCCATTTTATCATCTAAAAAGTAGAAAGATCTTATGAAGTTCTCATTGCATGAATCCCTCGCCCAGGTCCCCTAAATTTTCTCAGGTTTCTCTCTAAAACAAGAGAGAAGATAGAATTAAAAGGTATAAGAAAGACCAATGACCCATCAGGGTCTAAAATAAAATATACTTTCTTGGGGAATATCTTTACCTAAGAATCTATCACCTATGCAAGGTCTGTTCCTTATGAAAAGGCCGTTTTGGGATTCTTTTAAGGACATCAAGTGATACCCTAGATGCTTACGTTAAAACATCCCCCAATTTTGGTTGTCCTAGTGGTCCATTAACAATGGCATATAAATATTTTAAATACTTATCCTCCCTATGTTAAGCATTTTTCAGCTCCTCCTAGGACTTGCGCAACATGAATATATAGAATACCTACAAGGAATACCTACACAGTTTACCGATGGGGACGACCTATGCTTTGGACCTATGCAAATTATTCATTAAGTCTTCCTTTAAGATTCTCATGGTAGGGATTCTCCTTCTTTGGTTTCCTTGTCTAAAAGGGGCCCTGTTGAAACCTCCACCAAGAACCCCTGATTTTCATAACCACAGTGAGTGTCACACTTGCATGAACCCCATTTGGGTATGTATTTCTATGGTCAGAAGTTCCCCGCACTTGTCCGGTTGGTCTTCCTAGGTTCTCAGGATGCATTTGAGTATGTAACCCCACGATCATGAAAAATCATACCCATTGGAAAGGGTTTAGGATCTCCCAGTCTTGGATTCCAAGGATAGAACTCTATATACCCTTTATCGTTTCTAAGATATAGAGCCTTCAGTACCTAGTACCATGGGTATTGTTCACACCTTCTTTTCTGTTTCAAAAATTAATTGTCTCCCCCTCTACTACATGACTCATTATAGGGAATACATCCTCATGTAATCCCATAGTCTAAAATTTTTATGTTGTAGTATCACTCATGACTACACCTTTCTCTTCACCCATTTTTTAAATTGAATCCTTTTCCAATGTCATGAGAATAGGGGAAAAGTACCATGTTCATGGCCTCTTATGCTGTAGGCCCAACCACTGCCATTATTATATGAGAAGGTGTGTGGTTTATTTATTTTTTCATATCCTCTTGTCTCTCACACTAACCATGAATCATGTGGTATTAGTGTTTTGTGATGGTCAAAACAAATACAAAACACACCAGATTGAATGAACATTGAGAACTCTGATTCCCACCATGACTCGGATACGTAGGAGGCCTTCACATGGAGATCAAGATCACTAGAATTCCTCCTCAGGAATCCAACTCTAGTTCCCTTAATACCTGCATCATCCTTAATAGTCTTCCCCAAATTATGTCCCCCTTATTTCTCTGTGAGTTATGAAATCTCTTGTGGACCCTATTATATTATAATCATCTTTAAGATTAAACTTTAGCATATTTCTCTCAAAGGGCCATAATCTAATGTGAGACACCCTGAACTACATGGACTTTGATTACCATCCAAATAAGATACATGGGAATCCACCCTAATTTTCAGAACTAATGCTCAAAATCAACCCTATCCTCCCTGGTCCATAATACTAGTAGGGTCTAATTCAACATGGGAGCTCATATTCATTACATGTTACATGCGATTACTAGGCATATATCCCACACCAATATTTCACTAGTTACCTTCCACCTAGATTCCTTTACCACATGACATTAAACTATATGGTTGGGTCCTTATCACATGAAATTAAATATATGATGTGTCCCATTATATGACACTGAACATCATGGTTTTTGATAAATTTCATTAGGATACACAGATAGAAAATCTATGGGTCCGATCCCAACTTCAATAATAACTATCATCTCCATGAATGATAATAAAATCCAGAGTGACTTTTGTCTACCTGTATGACCATAAATTCTAGATTTCCCTAATGAGTGGCTTAAAACTAGTATTGTCATATTAACGATCAAAGAATATCTATGTACTATATGATAAGATATCATTGATGGAGATCCTCTAATATTTACATATGATTCTGAATTCCCCACATGAAACTAATTGATTTCAAATTCTATGGGAATCCTACATTACACTTGGTAAATTAATAAGGATTCATGACTATTTCTTAAATCAATAAGTGAGTCAGAGATTAAGCAATAATTCCCCCTCAAAAGGGTGCGATGAGCTCGACCTTCCATCCTATTAACCAACAGATATTCTAAATAATCATGTGTAAAAATCCAAAATGTGTTCCTACCATTGTAATGAAGGCCCTTATGGATAAATGACCATTCGATGTTTCCAATTCCATAAACAAATTTGTGGGAAGCCATTCAAAAATAGTTATTCCTAGAAAAAGCACATGTTCTGATGGAAAAATGTCTAAATAATTCCATTTTACATTATATATCATGAACCAAATTATTTTCATGATATTATAATCTTCATTTAATTTACTTTTATTACATGTATAAAATGTTCCCATGTTACCAAGTGATATGAGTTTACTGAATCAATATCACCTCTTTTCATGATTGATAATGTTTTCTCTTTCTTTTATAAATTTTTATTACCCATCTCTCAATAAAATCCATGAATTGTCTTCTCCTCAAATTATTCATTATATATTCACGTATCAGTTCCATTTATCTTCTTTGCTACATAATATAGTTAAGAAAGTGTTTTAAGGAAGACCATATTTACCCTCTCTTTAGAATGAAATCTATGTTCCATTCAAAACCATGATTTATAAAAATGGTTTCCAATAATATTTTCAATTCTCCTATAATATTTAAAATAAATTTTTACCCTTTTTTTAACTATGTATGTAAAGGAAACATCTTTTTAAATTCTGAACAAGACATTTTTCAATCCTTTTTAATGTGAAAAAGGAATGTCCTTTTTACCTCATACAACATGTATGTATTTAAATGAGATCATTTCAATGATGATTATTTTTCATTTTTAAAAGGAAAATTTTGAAGAAAGTATTTTTCAATTATATTCCATAAATCATTGATTCTAAAATGTTTTCAAGATTTTTTTATATGTTTTCACGGAAAATATTTTTCAAAATTTTTTTAAGACATATTTATCATTTTTCAATGTATTTTTAAAGAAATGGTTTTAAAAAAATTTAAATCTTCTTTCATATGTTTTCATGTAAAATGGTTTTCAAAACATTTTCCTGAAATATTTATTTATTTTTCAATGTTTTTTAATGAAATTGTTTTAAAAACATTTTAAACCTTTATTCTAACATTTTAATGTAAAAATGTTTTTAAAAAATTTTCAAGAATTATTTACATGTTTCCAATGTGTTTTCGATGAAAAACATTTATAAATATTTTGAGGATTATTTTATATGTTTTCAAGGAAAAACGTTTTCAAACTTATTTCAATTCTTCTTGATATGTTTTAAAAAAAATTCTATGAAAGTGATTTTCTTCTGGTTTTCTGTATTAAAAATCAAATTTCAATGAAAAAAGATATTTTCTTGATGAAACTTCTTTGAAAGATATTTAAATATTATTTTCAACCAATGATGAAATCTGTTGATGTCACTCATTACCTTCTAAGAAATAATATAACGTTTTTATTCATATTATTTCTATGAATGTGTTATGTATAATGTCATGGCCTTTATGAAACCCATATCCCTTTTACGGGTTATATGTTTAGGAAATCCTTTTCCCTTTTAAGAGTTATGAATCACTTGAAATGGTTAAGAAACATGTATCACTTTTCCACAAGTTATGATATGTTTACATGTTTATGATACCCATTTCATTTCATGGTTTATAATATGATTTTTTTATGATATTATGACATAATTATGTATGATTTCATAATGATATTGGTGGTACCTATATCTTCTTCCAATTCATTTATTAAAGATTTATATCACATGAGATAGACATGGCTAGAACTAGAAATGAACTAAGTTCCATATTATTAGTCTGGAACATGAAATAAAGTCAATTCTATATTATAGGGTAGGAATGAGAAATGAAATCCATTCATTAAAAGAAGGATGTAATTGGGTGTGAACCTAGTTTAGTAAAGGACTTGTTATACTATGATGGTCTCGGAAGGAATGCCTTGACTACTATGGATATAATTTTATATTCATACACGCCTTCAAAAACTCTATGTCTTATCCCTAGGTTATGTTTTCCTGAATTTGGATATTAATTCTCATATGATTTATTACTTATGAATATCCAATATTTATTCTGATCTCTAATATTTAAGGTATGGTCTTCAAATGTTATGCTAAACATCCATGCCATTTGCTCATTATATTCTTATGAATTTTCATTATTTACCCTTACAGTGCATCTAAGATAACCCATTTCTTATGTTTAATTTCCCTAGTTTATGAATAATGGTTTTAGGTAGAATTAAAAAATGTAGAAATCTTTATGGGAGATTTTTATCATCTTTCATCAGGATATAAGATTTTTTTTCCAGGTTTCCAAAGACACTACACTATTACAGACCTCGGGCATGAATTTTTGTTCCACATATTCCTCTAAAATGATTGAATATCCATATATGTTATATCTGGTTCATTATAAAACATCATTCCAAAAATCATTTATAAAACTATTGAAATCACAAAAAAAAATCAATTCATTTCAAATTCACACATTAAAAAAGTGTAATTCTTTTTCAGACCATGACAGCGAGAAAGATGATCTATTTCCATCAAACTATTTAACTTATCCATCGATGAATATTATAAGGCGAAGCATAACACACATTTCAAATCACTATATAAAATACAATAAAAACCCCTTTATAAATCCTTTTGTGGTCATCAACTAACATTAACAAAACCTCTTTAAAATATATTTTTGACTCCATAAAATCCTAACCCATGTTTAAGAAAAATGAACATCGTGAAAAACATATAAAATGATATATATAAATTAAAAAAAGTTTAGTGTCATTAAACATTCTGTTTAAAATAAAAGATAATTTAATTTAATGAAAAAATATCATTTATTCCATGCTCAATAAACAAAAAATGGTCTTCAAACATTACAAATATATCAAATATATTCATAATTTCAATACAAATTCATTTAAAAATAACAAAAACATGTTGAATTCCAATTGTAAATAACATTATAGAACCATATTCTAAGAATAAGAATAAGCCATTATGATACAATTTATAATGTCATTACATCAGTAGGGACAACAACCACTAGGATTAAAATAGCATATAAAAACCATAAACACTAAAAAACCATCATTATATCCACATGTAACACTAAAATTAGCCTCAAGTGGTCAATGTATCATAGGGGAAACCAAATCCAAGGAAAAAAGATATTGGAGGCATGAAGGGAATGAAGTAAGAATAAATAACTAAAATACTCATTGATATCAACATAGAGAAAGAAATGATCAAAGGAGAAAGTGATTGGATCTCTTCCTTGATATCCTAAGGGTAGGATAAAAAACCATAGAGATAAGAGGTGTTAAATCCCATTAAATTAAATGTGTGGGATATAGAAAATTATTAAAAATTTAAACACATTGACATGCCACATTATCTGTACACATATTTTTCTAAACCAGGGGCCAACCCTACACAACCCACTTCATAGACACAGGGAACCCACATGGTTTTGGAACATTGTTTTCCATTCCATGTGCCAACCATGTTCCAGCATCTTCCTAAACCAAAGAGGCTAAATGACTATTATTGGGGCACCACACGATTTGGGAATACCGTGTACCTCACCAAAGAAAGACCCAAACTCTTGTCTATCTTTATGGGAGCTCTAAATAGTTTGAAAAATATTGAAAAATATGTGTTAAATGAATATATAAATTGATAGTCCCACTTCAATAAGAACTAAACTGTTATTAATGAACATGTTTACAAATTTTTATCCTTTCCAAGAGCCTCCAAAAACATGAATTTTAATCCCTCAACATTTTGAAACTAAAAACATCTCAATATAACAAAAAATAATACAAAAACACCAATATTATGACATAGCGGATGTCACAACCACCCCACTATTCAAATTTATGAACCCATAAATTCTACATCCAAATAGAAATATAATATAAAATTAATGATCCAAGAAGGATAATTTTACACGAACTCATCAATATGGGTCATCCTCGAAATAAAAAAACCAAGATCCCTATAACAATTGAAATGACCAACCACAATGTTTCGAAATGTATCTAGTAAAAAATTCAATAGAACTTCTAGAAATAATACCTAAGAATCATGGAAGACCCAAAATGGTCTCTAAATAATTTAAAAATCCTCTTAGATTGTAGAAATAAATTAATCCATTAACGAACACATCCCTGATAAATAGAGAAACTATAAGAGAAACTCACGCTTAACAAAAAAGTGATTCCAAATTGAAAATAATGGAGAAAAAACACATGAAATATTAAATGAAAAGCATGATCTCTCAACTTGCGTCACAATGCACATGGGTAAACCTGGGTATAAACATAGATCATCATCACATAGTTCATTTGAATAGTTGTTGAGAAATACCAGCTTGTATACCAAACTAAATTGGTATATCACACGCCCTATTTATGTAAACCATGAACTAATTCAATCTCTCTTGTTCTAGCAATGATCACCACTAATTCATAACATAATAATAGGAAAACCTAAAATCTCAAGGAATATTCACCCAATCAATGAGCGTATATAAATATCAGCCACAAATATCCTCGAAAAATAACTTATAGTGTGGGAGAGAGCTGACCATTCTATAAATGATATATAGAACACTAGAACATTACATCTATAAGGATCATCCCAAAATGGAACCATCCACGTGATAACAATAACAACAACTGATATTCTAAAAAAATATTACAAAAATCAATGGAAGTTCCCAAAAATAACTAATTCACAAATGATCAATCCCAATACCTCTTACAAAATCCAAATATATAATAATTCTAATAGTGTCCCAAATATCCACAATATAGTTGAAATTATAGAGACATAATTTCAGAGGGATTATAATTCCCGAGAGCCCCATATTGGAAGCACACAAGAGATTTATTAATCCAAAATAAGGATACTTTTCACAATGATATGGATCATCATACCGTTGATCCTTACTCATTGGGTTAACTATATTCCCATAATGATTAGCTTCACATAAAATTGAACTAATCTTTCACTCACAAAATATTTCCTAGATTAGGCAGCTTCCATTCACATGTACTCGCTAACAACCACATGAAAATATATTTGGACCAATGCAAGTATAGATGAACCAAAATCCTGGTGAAAGGCCACTACTAAAAACAAGATTTACTAGGATCATTAACCACTCGATTTGGAGAAAAGATTACCATCTTTAAGAAATTATTGATGTACTCCCTTATTGATTAGTCACCCATCCGGAGTCTTACATGATTAAAAACTTATCTATATTCAAATAAACATGAAAGAACCTCTAAAAAAAGACCATCATGATGATATCCCAAGACAAAACTCAATTCAACCTAGAATGTTCCATCAACACCACAAAAACCCAATCTAATACTAAAAACAGCTCTCGAGAGTTCTCAACCATACATAATTAGGTTTCCCAATAGAATTGAGGATCACATAAATCTCTTTAAACTACCACACTAATTCGACTCTCCCTTAATCAACAATGACCAATGGTGGATGCTGATTCAAGATTTCCAATATGGGGTCTGATCTCAAGAAAGGTTACATCCACTACTCCACTCACAGTCCAGTTAGGAACTAGAATTGGAAGAACTATTTCAACTATTCTGGGTGGTATACAATAAATATAAGAAGACATGAACATATTCATTTCATGCTTAAATGAATATTATAAATGATTCATGAATTATCATATAATGAAGAAAAAAAATCTCAAATAAGTTGGAAAAAAATCATATTAAAAGAATATTAATTTTTAAACCACATTTTTAACCGAATAATTTTGATGTAACCCTCTACCTAGTTGTCTTATAAATACGAAGAAAATATGATAATTAGAATGTAAACCACACTGGTTGGACATAACCACACATTTACCTAACAAGGATAGTCACATAAACAATTCAATGGATTCTATTTCACTTTCAAAATAAAGAATCCATGAAACAAACTTCAAAACCATTTCCATTTTCTAATAATCATTAAAAAATGTTTTGAAAAAAAATCCACTATCGATCCAAAAACACATTCAAAAAGCTTTTACCATTATTTGCTTTCAGAAAACCCCAAGTAATGTCGTTTGAAATACCCCATTATACAATGTTTTGAAAATAAATATTTTACAAAAAATCCCTTCATTTGACAAAACAATATTTTCAATCCAATTCCAAACAAATAACTACAAAACTAATAAAACAATATTTAAGAAACACTTCCAGATGATAAAACACTCTTCAATACACCTCCCACAAGTGGGAACAACTTGTGATGAAATATAGAATCAAGAGGAATCAAAAAGAAACTAACTAATGGAGAAAAATATTGCACTTTCTTTGTCCACATGGTTTTGGAAACTGTGTTCCATCTTCAACAAATGCATTATAAATGATACAAAATCAACCACCTGGGAGAATATTGTTTTGCAATCAATACAAGATGACCATTATACTCAAGTGGTTACCATTTTTACCACAAAACCATGTATCTATCCCAAATATCATATAAATATTCAAACAAGATTAAAAATCAATAGAAAAAACTAACATCAACATTGAATACATAATAATAATCCTAGATTTACCTTTTATCTTGATGTTTAGGGTAACATATAGAAAGATAAAATCTCTCCAACATTACCTCCCATGGTCCTATGTCCTTATACTGCTTTCTACCTAAACATACCAAAATATCAATGCCTACATAATAGATTGGATCATATCAAATAACCAAAATATCTTATACCATTTCTTATTGAACCATCTAGGGTCTCTACTAAACCAGCACCAGACCCAACCAACTACAAGACCCCAATGTTGTTCCCAATCCCCAAGATCTTATAATATGTACTTAGGCATTATAGGAATATATTTAGTAATAATTTATCCCAATTATATGTTAAATACATCATAATAAATAAACAGTAGGTCCCAAATAAATGAACATTCTAGAAGGTCTAAACCAAATATAATGATCTAAAAAAATTTGCATATTAAAAACATAATCCATAATTATAAATATAAAAAAAGAACTCATATAAAAAAATAACCAAAGTAAAACCACTGTATAAAAAATAGAGCATAGACTAAATCATAACCATCAGACATCAAGTTTCTACCTAGTACCCAACTCACCCTATGTTGTCTACAAGGAATTAATAATGAATCAAACATAGAATATTGAACCTGAAATATATAGGCGTGAGCTAAAAGAACATTAGGCCATCACAACCATCCAAAAATATGAAAATCACTTAATAAGTTTATTCATAAATTATAGTTTGAAAATAAATCTATAATATAATATTTCCATGTAAAAATATGGAAAACCAAAAAAAAAGACCACAAAAAACTATCAAAACAATTCGATTATTTTCAAAAAATTGAACACAAATTCCTGAAAACATTTCCACTAGCCTAATCCATATCAAAACAGAAATTTTATTTACATATCACAATAATAAAACCCTGGTTTTTTAAAATGAAAACTATAACTTTAGAACATTTAACTGATTTAATCAATCTTGAGACCAAAACACCCATTTTGAAATCCACTTTAAGGAACACACACAACAATATTTCATTTTAAAAAGTATTTCCAAACATATTTGATAACTCATTTTCCAAAGAAAAATATCCAACAAAAACATGATTCAAGCACAACGAAGAGGGTACAATGCATTCCATAATGCATTGATCAATATAAAATATGGGGTTCCATGATAATAAAGTTAATTGATATAATAAAACAATAACTATATTAAAACTCCAATAAATAAATAATAAATACAATAATATAATGCATCATGGGATCTACCCTAGGGTTTCTAATTTGTGAAGTTCCTTGTATTTTAAAAGTATACCAATTAGAAGACCATCCATCATCATGTGATGAAGTTCAATACACAAGTCATCCAACTAGCCAACACTAGCCATAGTGTGATGAAAATCCCTCATAGGCCTTTGTTCCAAGTATAAATGGAATTCCAATTTCATCTTGTGAACCAAATTGAATAAAATAAATCCATATAAAACTTATTAGTTTTCATCGCATTACCAATAAAAATTCTGTGGTATAAGAGCATGCCATCCAAGTGTAACAATAATGTCATAATTATGGATAATAAAATCCCTAATGTAAAATGAATAATATTCTTGTATCATATGAATCCATGTAATAAATAAGAAAATTCCAATATAAAGAGAGAAAAAAGAATCACATAGTGATCTAGAATCCCCACTAGAGGTCAAAATAACAAGGGTAGTTAAAGGGTTTCTTTCCCAACCACCATCTAAAAAACGAATTTTCCACCCGGACTATTAATAATAAAGGATGTAAAAAGAATATAAACCCTTAAACATTTTACAAAATAAGATTAAAAATCATTTATAAAATGATTGATATACCTCATATATTCAATAAAATTCAAATACACCCTTTAAATAAAAGGTTTTTCTCAAAAGAGGTGAAATTTTGGACACCTCCTCAAGCTCTTACGGGTTCACCAATTCAATAGTTGTAGAAGAGGGGTGAAATCTCATTAAATTCAGTGATGGAAAATGCAAATTCCCAAAATTTTAAAAAACATGTATAGGCTGTATGGTTTTCCAAAACGTGAACCAACCATGCTAAAAAAACTTCATAAAAAATTACACCCACATAGTTAGGCTTCACAGTTTTCCACACCATGGAATAACCTTGCACCAGCCTCCATCAAATCTAAAGAGGCCGCATGATTACACCTGGGGCACCACATGGTTGGTAAAAGCTATTTTTCTCACCTTAGACAGAACTAAAATCCCATCCTACTTCTAGGGACATCTACACAGATTTAAAGACCATGTACCTCACTTCATACACACCCAAATCCCACACATTATTTGGGTAGCTCCATATGATTTCAAAAAACATGTAGTATCCATGATAAATTCCATCTTCATAATTATAGGCCCACCTACATGGCTATATAAAGGATTTTTATTGTTGTGATGACTAACCATGCTCCTGAAAAACCTGAATATTCTCCAAATCCAAAAAAAACAAAAAAAACTAAACATGTGATAAAATAACATTGAAACAACTGCACTGTGACAATGTGGTTGTCATATACAAGTACTTAATTATTGAGTTTGAACATTCTCATGATGTACTTATAGAAAATTAAAGAAATTGGCCAGCCACTTGTGACTAAAAGCTTAACGAATTAATATATGGATTTATGGGAAGCAATTTGGGTATATATTTGAGAGGAAACTATATTTTATTGTTAATTTGAAGCGGTGGGGAGATGACCCATTTTTATGTGTTGATAATGGTAGTTTTCTACATATAACCAGTTTATATAAAGAGAAAACATGTTTCCCGTGTTAGGTGGCTCCAAAAATGGGAAATAGCTGATTAAATGACAATATAATGTTTAAAATATCTCATACACTCATTTGGAATGGTGTTTTATCATGTTTCAATCCCCTTACAACTATATTTATTTCTTTAATTATATTAGAATTTACTAATGTAAGTAGATTTTACATAATAAATTTATCATTTCCGCCTACAAATTATGTGGCCTTTATTAAATAAAATGGAACTTATAATTCCATATTCTAAATCTATTTTATTATATTCACTTTCTAAATGTGATAAAAATTAATTTCCAAAAAAAAATAATATTATATCTAAATAAATTTTACATAATGTTAACATAAATTCTAAAATTTCAAATACTAGTTTGTAAACTAAAAAATATATTATTAAATTTGAAATTTAAAATAATGACAAATATTTCATCTATTAAATGGTTTCAAAACTATCAAATTCATTCTTATATAAAAATAATGTCATTCAATTCATGGGATTATAAAAATAGAATTTCTCATAATTTACATAAAAAATTAAATGTTTAAAAAATCCCAAAATATCACAATAGGATATTTTTTGCATTCATAAATTAAATATTATGTTCATTATACCTATTTATAATTCCAACAATTATATATTTATATTTAATTCCAAAATACAATATATAAGGATTTTTACATTTTATTGATTTTTTTAAAAGAAATAGGACATCTTCTTATTTGTTAACATAAATGTGTAATTAAATAATGTTAATATAATAATATTTCAAAATTTTAATTTTTATTTCTTATGATAGAATATGCAACACTTAATAAAAGAGTTATTTAAAAAATTACATTTATACTAAACATGATGTGACAAAAATGTTAAAACTAAATATTTGTGTTGTGATAATTAATTTCACTTGTCCATTAATACTAGAATATTTATTTGAATATTAAATATAAATCATAGCATATTTTAAAAATATTAATATTAATAATTATTCATAATATATATATATATATATATATCTTTATAAAATTATTATATTACATTTTTATTTCATTTTGACTTATATTATTATAAATTTTCAACTAAACAATACAAGATTTAGGTTTACAAACTATATATATATATATATATATATCCAATTAACATATTCTCAATGGACATATTTCCAATAACCATATTTATAATGGATAATTCTTATTTATATATATGAATGTAATTTAACTAATCCATTCTCTTATTTCACTCTCACTTTACAAGGAATGTTTCTTATTTTATAGTATAGATTTATAATAATGTTATATCCTTTTATGAATATATTCAATATTAATGGTTTGGTTTAGATATTAGTGATCCTCAAGGTTATATATGATCAATGTGATCTCTTAGTATTTATGTTTTAATTTTATTATTTATTTAATCTATTGATTTATGTACATTTAATATATGTATTTATCTATGAAAAGTAATAATGAATGGTTTGAAATACTTATTTCAATGGGATTTTGTATTAATGATCTGCTTATGAATGAATAAACTTGTCTGGTTGGATTTATATATTTTATGAATTATCTCCTAATTTATTTTAAATCAGTTCAACTAAAACATATTATAGAATTATGAACATATAGTTTATATAAGTATATTCTTCCTAAAAATATTAGGGTGTTATAGGGAGACATCCCATATATCATTTTATAATGATCTAGGGTTGTGATGAACTAATATAATGATTTAATTCATGTAATAATTCCCCTAGATCATATAAATTATAATTTATTTGTTATCCTAAGGAAATTTTGGGATATTATTACTACAACCCTACAGAACAAAAAGTGTTTTATGACATGATACTTTACATGAAAAGAAACATACGATATGAGGTGTTAGTGAGAGGGAACAACGACTTAGATAATTGCACGGGGGATAAATATAAATTATTCAAAATATGGATGTTTATTTGGTTCAGTAAAATGTAGTATAATATGTTCCGACTAAAGTTACATAACAACAATGATATTCTAGTATTATTCATCAGTTAATAGGGAGATATGTGTTTTTCAGGGATAATGATAATGAATTAATGTTCATAGGTGACGAACTCACCACCTATATGGAGTCCATTTAGAGTGACAATTATCATAAATTGTTTAAATACAAGGAATTTTAAAATGATTCCATACAAACAAACCATCTTTGAAACATTATTAATAAACCTAAACTTGTAATACACCCATGGTGTAAGTGGTCTTCTAAAAAAAAATTGACATTAATGGTTGATTTTCTAACAAAAAATCTCACCTAGTAACATTGGGTAGTTGATAAATTCGTGGTATAAAATAAAAATAGACATTTTAGTTTTTTCAATGATAAATGATATTTTTATTTTTCTATCTATAACAACTCGTTATAAATATAAGATATATCATATGGATTTCAAAACTACATTACCCAACGATAATGTATCTGAGGATATATATAAGATATAAATCGAGTCTTTTGATGTATTATTTGAGTCTTATATGGTTTGAAATTTGATACGATCCTTTAATAGGTTGATCCATGCTTTTCAGAGTTGGAATATATTGTTGGATGATTCAATCAAAGATTTCGGTTTAATAAAAAATGTGGATGATTACTGTATATATAATTGGGTTAGTGGGAGAATAGTTTTATTATTTATATTGTATTTATATGAAACAACGATTATTAGAAATGACATCAAGACACTTCAATAAATGATGTTTTGGATTCGTAAATGTTTCTCAATAAATAAATTGGTGATGTTATCTACATATAGTGTATGTTTATATAGGTTGATGTAACAAGATGTTTGGACAATGATTGAACATATATATTGGTAATGTGATAAAGTTTTTTATCAAGGATAACTCTAAGAAGGGGTCGTTACAACTTTTTCTTGGAATAAATCATAATGTGATTTAGAATCCTTCTAATGAATCCGAAAGGATACAAATGATTTAATTAGATCCTACCATAAAATCTCTCATATATTCTAAGTTATCTACTTAATATAGTGTCTCATATGTAGTGGTATTAAAAATTATATACCAATCCAATGATAGTGAGGGGTAAGTTATTTTTAGGAATAACATGTTTATTTATTTTAGAATGAATATTTTTATCTTCTAGGTCTTTATACGAATGGATGAGAACATTTAAAATTGTGACACATATGATACTTTTTTATCTGAAAATATTGATATGAAAAATAAATATGCATTCATGTTTTTCTTAAATGGTGAAACTATCTGTATGAAGAGTTACAAAAATTTAATCATAGAAAACTCTATAATAGGGGTAGAGTACATAACTACCTAAAATGTTGTAAATCACACTATTATAATCTATATGTTCATTACCAAAAGTGGAGTGGTATGTAAAATCAATGGATAAATATAGATATATCATATATAATTTATATTTTTATTAAAATAAGGAACCCAAATATAATAAAAGGACCCAAATATCATTTCATATACCATACCATTTATTAGATCATTAAGAGGGAAGTTTTAAAGATCATTTGGTTGGTTACTATGTATAATTTAGTCGACATGTTCACAAAAGCAATGTCATTGAAGAATTATGATGGAATTATTTAATGTCATGGAATATAATACATGATAGATTGATATAAGGTTTTTAAATGTATCATTTTATTATAATAAATGAAAATTATATTTATCATTCATTCATATGTTCTAAAATCTATTTTACATAAACAACTGAGTGATAAAATCACCTCAAAATCTGACATTGAGTTTTCCTAAATCAACAATCATCATAGAGTATCATTGGTTATGATAAAATATTAATTATTATAATGAAAATAATATTATAATCAATACAAGTGTTTTTATAGGTATGAAGGCTAGACTCATGGTATAATATTTAGGGACATATTACTTAGACTAATTGGCTAATGTATATCTTATGGATTGTCATACAGTCATCGATATACTTATGGGTGAAAGCGTATTACCAATCATTATTACACAAGGTTTGAAAATTACCTAAAATGGTATCCTTTTTATTTTTATACCTTACTTATGTAATTCAATAAATGAACATAGATAATTGGGGTTGTTTTGTATGTTATTGATCATGTGGTCGGTTGGAGCACAATCAAGTTAGAGTTTGAATATTTTTATTACTAAAAATATTTTTACCCTTGATTTAATAAGTCTAAATAAATGAATGTATATACATATTTCAGTCTTATATTTTGTCTTCAACTACTTGTATGTGATGAATTTGATGAAATATTATATTAAATTAATTACATGTGATGTATTAATTGACTTAGTAAATTTTTTTCAGATAATCATGAAATAATGAGAGGCAAACACTATATCAACATGTTTTATGTCTATTGTTCAAGAAATATTATATAAAAAGAATTATTTTAGTATAAATATGATTTATATGATAAATATTATATTAGGAATAGTAATACCAATACATGAGTATGTTTGATAAACATCACACCAAACCACCTAGCAACATGTATAACATTGAATCTTTTCTAGTTTCGGCTCTTTGATTAAAAATATGAAATACAGACTGTATAGTTCATTTCATTGATTCATAGGCTCGAAATATCACCTAAATATTCTGTTGTATAAGGATGAGATTTTGGACAATGTGTTTGTTCAAAATTTAATGGGTTTAATGAAAATCTATATCCTAATGATTTTAGATGGATTCAAAAGTAGTGGTAAAGTTTTACATAATGTCCTTATTAGAATTTTGATATAATGGGAGATTACTGGAATTTGATATAAAATAAATGCATGATATTCATGTAAATACTTGGAATATGATGCATTTATCTCCAGCATACACTCCCAACTTGTTTTTCAATATATATGGTCCATAATATTGTTCGTTTAGATTGGAAGATTCATAATCAGTGAATTTTTTCAATAAATGAAAATCGATAATATGAAACACTGAGATTCCTTGTGATGGAACTATATACATATTATATTAAAGATGATCTTCATTTATAAAGATTATCAAGGATTTATATATGAATATTATGTGATACTCTCTTATTGGTTTAGTGAAACTTGTGAGCCACTACCAAACCTATATTATTCCTGAATGGGGTTGTACCATTCTTATTGAGGAGAAAGCATCTCTTTATCGTTGAGGAATACTCAATAACTATTCATGGATCAATCGGTCAATATTTTATTTTCACTTAAAGAAATTTCTTTTTCATTTAAGGTTTTTATTTGTTCTATTCATGGGCACTACCATGACCTAAACTATTATGTATCCCCATGAAGGGATTGTAGATCCAAAGACTATATACTATTTTAGATGTAGGAATCATTTTATATTTTAATCATTGATAATTATTGAACATTATCTATGTGAATATATAATATAATATATCATAATGGTTCAATAACATGAATTACACAATAAAATATTTTATGATATAGTTTCATTTTTGATATATTGAAGAAATTTTGTCCTGTTTTTTTGTTATTATCCACTAAAAATAATTATTAGGTGATTGAATAAACCATCATATAATTTTTGGGATAGGTATAAACATAATTGGAATGAGATTAGGGAGATTATGGATATGGAAAATAGAAGGAATCAAGCTCTAACATAGAGACATCTACATAAAATGATGATAGAGAAGTTAGAAATTGAAGGTGTTGGAGAATAGATCCCACTTAATTAATATAATATTGATACACCTAAATAGATTAAAATAAGGGGAACCCCCGATTTAAAACAATAGGGGGATTTCTAGAAACAATATTTTACCAAAACATGGAAGCTCACATTATTTGTTGTCTGGTTTGGAAAACATTTTATCAACCATGTAGTCTCCACTAGAGACCCAATATACACACTTATCTTTTGGATGAATCATCGAGTAAATTGTGGTCAAACCTCTAAAAACACATTAGAAACAGACTACAGTACTCCAAATTTTTTTAAAGGTTGGGGCTCTAAGCCTCAATTTATTATTTAAAGCAATGACCTCTTTAGTGCGGGTAAAGGGAGACCCATTACATAGATCAAAGGCCTAAGGCCAAGTGGCCAAAATACAAGGCATGAAAGCCCATTTTTTGGACCAACAGACCCCTTGGTGAACGGTACTACTACAGTACCCACACTGCTATAATACTTGCTAAAGTAAAGCTTCCGCTACAGTTCCTGGAATAGTGCCTCCACTACTACAGTTTCACCGCTACTACAATATCGCCACTGCTACAGTACTGCTACATTGCCCTTCTATAGTGCTCCTACAGCACCCAGAATTTTGTCCCTACCCGGATTTGATCCTGGGTCTTATGGATGCTAATCAAGAGCATGTACCACTTGGGTATAGGCTCATTGGAATATAAATCCACCATTGTTACCACATTAGGTCTACTAACTATTCACAATTTGTGTTCCAATACCCCATACAACAAAGGAATCACATGGTTTCTATAGTTTTTCTCATTGTTTGGACCTAACCTTTTTGATGAACATATGTAAGAAATCACAAAAAGAAAAACAAATGAAAACTAGAAAATTACATGTGTATATGTCAATGTAAGTGTTAAGGAAACATTTCCCCCAATTGTATGAACTAACCATAAAATAAAGAAACATTCATGAATTTTAACAACACGAACAAATATCTATAGAAAATAAATTTTGAAAGTATAATATAAACCAATGAGTAGAATAATAAGGAATTAAAAGGATGGGTAGTGGTTGTTCTGCCTATTAATGTCATCCTAGATAAAGGGTAGTGTTGCGAATATTGACATGAGTGCCTTATCAATGGGAAAAGGAATTTTAAAATTAGATGATATTATGTATTATCATGGGGAAAATTGGACCTAATTTTTTTATTGTCTAGTTTACTAGTGGATTCAAATTGTTTAATAGTTCTGAATACTAGTAACAAATGTTTATTTGGGAGTTATATAATGTATTTAACATGGTTTATTTGATATTAACATGGACTAGTTGAATTGTTTTATTGAACAATATTTGGGACTACAATGATATATATTAATTAATATATTTTTCCATTATCTTAGTTATGATTGTTTCATTCAATAGTAATACAACCACCTGATACAATCATGTCAAGTATGACCCAACATTCGGATCACATGTGGAAACCCAATTGTTACCTTATTTGATGCCCACTCACCTTAAATAATTATATTGCATTAGAGAAAAAATATATTAACACATTTTAATTGAATATGATGTAATTGTTTTTCCATTTTGTATATGGAATCTAGATTCCAAATTCTTATAATGGATGGTTGGTCACAAGATGTTATGAGATGGGAGAATTCAAGGAACTAGAAAATGGGATATAGATCGTTGGGGGCCTCTTATATTTCAATGGAATATTTTTTACTATATATACTCTATTATTTTTTGAGTTACTCATTTGGTGATCTTGGGAATAGAATATTTAAATGATTTAGGGATATGAATAAAGGAAAATATATTTTTAAATTAATTGAATTTAAATATAGTATGTTTTGTTTCTTACGGATATGGTAGTTCAAAAGTTGACGTTTTTTCAAGTTTACTTGTGGGTATTTTTGGTTATTGAGAATCCAATTATTTATTATAGTTTTACTGTTATTATTATTATGCATACATAATATTTACTGGGTATTTCTTCCTTAGTTAATGACTTACGCTGTTTATAGATATACTCGCCCATCAATTTTTTTACAAAATTTATGATTGATATATGTTGGGATTTCCTTGTGGAATTAACTTTTTTCTAATAAGGATAAGAGAATATTGAAGCTTGAAGGATTATTAGTACACCAATGAAGTATAAAAGTTGTCTAGTTTTTTTTTCTTAATTATATTTATTGAATTTTTTATAATAGACAAAACCATATTTAGGTTTTATAATATTAATTAATTGTACATTTTTTATGATATTAGTAGATCAAGAATTATATAATTCTTAAGGTTCGGTTGTTCACATATGATTAAATGATATTATACTATGCATTCATAGGTAAATCCATCCCATTTTATGATTTATACACTAGTATCTAATAAATATCATCCTACATATTTGAGGATGTTTTAGGGGGTCACATTGGGTCTCATCATTAAAATAGGATGTCCTGGTAGAATTTATCCCTGATGGGTTTAATTTATTGAAGGGTTAGATATGTGGTGTTGGGGACATATATCCTATATGAGAGATATTTTGTGTGGGATATGAGATATACTAGTAAGATCCATTAGGATATAAAGATCTATCTACTAAGGTTAGACAATCATTAGGGTTTCTAGGTGATGTATTCCCTGAAAGATTCATTATTGTAATTTATGAATTAACAAATAATTGGACGATGTTGTTAACTATGAAGGGTTAAATTATTAGTGCCATTTTCCCCCTACTATGGGAGTATTTAATGTGAATCTATGAGTAATTTATTCTTCTATGGTGATAATATGCCTTATAATGTTTCAATAATGTTTATAGATGATATAGAATTGTTATATTGATAACATTTGAATATTAAAATATGGTACTGATGATTAATTATCAATTTTATTTTTCAGAATTAATAATCTAACATTATGTTTTGAAAATTTTAATGTGATATTCATTGATCATATCCACCTATTATTATTATAATTTGGGATGTTGATGTATTTTTATAACGTCATTCCATTTCATTGTAAATTGTAAATTCTTTTTTCCCTGTGATTTTAGAGAGAGAGATGTGTGTGTGTTTTTAGTAGACATTTCACATTTCCAAGACACTAAAATACAATTTTTTATATTTGGATTTCTTATATGATGGTTTTCATGGATCCATGAAAGGTTGTATCCCTTTGAGACCAATTCATATCAAATGAATTTACTTCAGACTAATTTTAAGAGATTATCCCCTACACATCATATGAATTCCAACTAGCCCCCTCAATTTTTTAATGCCCCAATCCATGAAGCCTAGATCCAGTTCATTACATTATTAGATTAGCATGAATAAAATGAATAAAATCCAGAAGGACCAATAAATTTTGATGTTTTGGGAAACTAGGTAACATACATAATACATATTTTACATTTGGAAATGAAAATAAAAAAATACATAAAAAATAAAAATAAAATGAATCCTTCAAACTCATTAAAAACATTAATATAAAAATCTTTTGGGAAAGAAACCAAATAAGTATTATATCAAATGTTCATTAACGGTAAACATATAGTGGATGTAATCATTAATAAAAATGAATAAATAATAAATAAGGGTTTATAAATGAATATGCATTTCAGTTAAAAAAATGGATGAGGCACAATCAATATCGCAAGGTAAAGTACTAAAATCAAATTCCATTTAATCAATAAATTTTGAATTATATTCATCCAATGATATTTTTCTTCGTAATAATCCACTTTATAATAATAATTAAAATAAATGCGATGATTAATTATTGGGCGTCATGTATCTCACACATGAGCTACTACCATTACGGTCTTTCACAAGATTGTTTATGTATGTTGGTAGAGACTCATATTTTATGCTTGGAAAAAAATTTATGGTATTTTGCCAACTTATTTCGCCTCATGATTCTACCGATGCATTGAAGGGTTTACATTAAATGGTCTTCAACTCATGTATGTCATGTCCAAATCATTTCTCATATATAAAAATAATCTATTTCAGAAATAAACATTCTGATCTATTATTAAATATCTATATTGAATAATTAATAAAAAAGTATCAATTACTATGGATAGGATGAAAAATAAATACATGGGATGTTAAAATTGATGAATGAGAATACCATTGAAATTTTTATAAAAAATTCTTGAGAACAATTATCATTAAACATTGAAAAGTGCCTCATGCCACTTTGAAACATAAGAATCATAATACCCATGAAGGAATATCATAAATTAAATATAAAATATCTTGATTTTTTTATTTATGATATAATATGTCAAAGGTAATTATATATACATAACATAAATGAAACTAGGTGTATAACATTACAATATACCTCAATGAAATGAAATTGAGATGAAATCCATTACCTTGACTCTGAATTTTCACATGTTTATTTTTTTTCCAAAATAAAAAACATTTTTTAATAATTTACTTAAATCATAACCGTTTTAAATATTATTAATTATGTTACTATAATTATTGAAATATTTTATGCAACTACATAAACGATTACATTTTTTTCCGGTGTTATGATGAAATTTAGTACATGTGTCAATAACGACATTGGTATGTCGACAATAGATAAATGGGTCATTATATAAACATATCCCGAATAACAATAAGGACATAGTTATAATATTTATACATAAATTATTTATCAAACCAACTATGATTGATTTTTTTGATATATGAATCAATATTACAATCATACAAAAGGTTGGTTATATGTATGCATTAGTAACATTCCCATTTTTCAATGATCATTACTAAAAAAAGATAAGTAAAATTATATAATTCCATAATTACAATTATATCATAAATAAAATTTTATTTAATCACATATAATTATATATAATAATTTTTATATAAAAATAATCACATCGCGTTGATGAGGCAGAAGTACACTTGTCCACGAATGATGTTATTGGCTTTTTGGTGTTTCAAAAGGTTAACAAATAAAATGATATATTATATTTCAATAAATTTAATTATTTCATGAATATCATATATTTTTCATTTATGTCACATATTTTTAATTAAAACTAGTCTTAATACATTCCATGTAATATGTGAATATATCACATCGCTTTGAGGAGGTGATAGTCCACACGTCCACAAATGAAGTTATTGTATTTACAACAAATAAAACAACAAATGTTATCTATTATATAGAAATTTCAAAAGAATAATGAAATAATAAACATTATAAATATCATATATAAATCATATTTCCACCATAATCCCCAACCATGAATGCTGGTAAAATAAAAAATAAAGACATTGTTCCACAAGGAGGTATTTTTGAATACAGAAACTGTAATTTTGTTATCCATTTCATGGAAGTTTGTGTATGTGTTTATTAAAAAACTTATCATAAAAAAAGGAAAATATATTGAGGATAATAATTTTATTATATAATCATGAAACAAAAAATATTGAAGGTGTGGATAAACAAACACATCATATATTCACATTTTATAATGTTACATCTTTTTCAGGTATCTCTTTTTGGTTTGTTAAAAAGGGATACCATTGTCTTCTTTCTACAAAATATGGGGCTTATACTATGAGGTGATGGATTTTGGGTCATTATTTGGGCAGTTTTTCTGTGATCCAATGTGGATGTAAATGTTTGAGTAAGGAGAAGAATGAATTATTTTTATAATGGAGGGAGAGGTGATTTCTTGGAAATACCAAAAGGTATACACTTTTGGGAGTTCTCCCATACCTCATTTGCCTAAAATTTATTATATAATTGATTACTGTGAATTTGTGGTCTATAAAATCCATATAAAAACAAAAATAAGTTCATTTTCGTAATTTTGTACCCTAACTTCTATGTTTCATTATTTTTTTCAATTTATTTTTTAATAAAGTATCTAGTTTTCTAACCTATGTAATATAACCATCATGATTATATTATGGTAACGTTTTCTATAAAATATAATCCAATGGAATTATAAATATTATAGCTAATACACAAGATTATAATTTCATGTGTGTTTGAAATTAATCTTAAAACATTCTCATGAAATGCATAATGAAACTCCTTTAACCTGAATCGTGATAAAAATGTATTAAATATATATGGGTAAATATGTTTATTATAAATGATTAATTGGTGTATGAATGGAATAGTTTTTATACTTATTAACACATAATATTCACTTAGTATAAGAAATATTGTTTATTAATTTTATATCCTTTTAATTATATATCATTTATGGAAAAATAAAATTAATACCAATTTTGATATTATTTACTTATTTTTAATTTTAAATTTTAATAAAATTATTAGAATTATAATATATTTTATTAAAATTATATTAACATGATATATTCATCTATAAAAATAATGTAACCTAATTATGTAGAAATTTTTCTAGCATCATTTATCTTATTTATTATTAACTAAATAATCCGTTCATTAGTTTTTATTAAAAGTTTAATATTATTGTATCATCAATAAAAATGGAATTAAAATTACAATGATAAAAACACAGTTTACTTTAAAAATAATGTTTATAACTGAAACAATGTAGCTTCTTCTATACAATAAATATTTATAAATATCCACTGTAATATAGTTTCCTTGTTTTTCCTTACATCATATATTATATAAGAAAATTTTTAATGAATAGTGTCTAAATAACTCATAAAATTTGTAACAAGAGAGGTTATTGTCAAACTATTGGCATCTAATGTCCATTGGACAAGTGTCTAGGTTATTTTTTCCCTCTAGTTTATGGTTTGATCACTTAATAATCTTAATTTTTCCAAAATCATTGCAATTATCATTAATTAAATTCACTAATAATTTTCCCCAAAATTATGTTCATATTATTAGAATATAAATATTATAATGATTAATGTTTTATTTGTAATTTTTTCCAAATTCAATTTTGTTTATAATTTAGTCACTTGTTAATCTTAATTTTTTCTATATCGTTGCATTAAATTAATATTTATTTTGATAAAAAGGTAGTTTTCAACTAAAATATAATATTTTTATTTATTCCAAAAAACATAAACTTATCCGAAAAATACAAAAAAAATCCCCACTATGTAATAATGAAATTTTGAATTACAAATAAAATATTATTTTGAAAAATAAGAATTCTAAAATCATAAAAATTTAATTTTAAAATAGGTGCTCCAATATTTTTTCTGGAAAAACTTATTTCTGCATGCAACACAAAGTAACTCATTGTTGTGGGTATATTAAGCATAAATTTATGTTTTCCAAAAACAAATATAGTAAAAATAAATAAATTTACTCTATATTGATAATATTTTAAATTCTTGAGGTGTTACATTCTCCCCACCACAATTAAATTGGGTATTTATAATTTCAGATTCATCTGGACAATATCCAGATTGATACTTAACAATAATATTATTGGGAAAACCACTTTATAAATAAGGTTAATAACACATCTTACTAGGAATATACAGAACAATTTATTATAAATAAGTTGAAGATTCAAAAATGAATGAAGATGGAGAATATAGCCTTTTCCAATATTTTAAAAAAATTAAAATTTCATATAATAATAATATATGTTATTCCCTTAACCATACTCATCCATAGCTTCCCATTCAGAATAAGAGTATCCTTGATTCATGATAATGAGGATATAAGAAGTGGCCCATTTTGATCCCTAAGATGATGATTTAGTATTCATGGTATTTTCCTTTTTGGAGTAGTTCTTCCTTATCCTTCCCTTATTGGTGTAAGGATGAAATCCCCATTTTCAAGGAGCATCTTTTTTACATGTGTCACAATATCCATAAAATATTTTTTACCACTACCCATATGCAATGGGGGAATTTCTATCACTTTTTCAACATCAATGAAATTTCCCTACATGTTTGAAGTTATCGAGGAGGTGGACAATTTTGGGATCTTCTAATGAAAGCGGTTGTTTTGTGCACCAGTACTAATGTCATAATATGGATCATTTACTAAAAAACTAGAACCTCATGGTTGAATAAAACCATGGCCCATAAACTGATGTTGACTGTTAGTATCCTCAAGATCCACACACTATGCATCTTTTCAAGAATTGTGATCAACTTTATATTATGCATTGTTCTCAGAAACATTAGATAACAAGGCCTCCCCCACACCAGTTCAAAAAAATTTAGTATGAGACACCGTTATGACCAGATCATTACCAATGGCATCCCATACCACATCATTATAAACAGTTTGCAACACTCCGTCATTAAGATCATCAACCCCTTTAACACCATCACCCAACATATCTGCAAAACACAAAATCACCACATCATCTAAAGAACTCATCACTCCTAGATCACATTTCAACCTGTCCTAAATATTGGTGATTTTTATGTCAGCAGTCAGAGCCTTTGATTTCATTGAAATCTCTTTTCATTCCTTATTAATTGTCACAAAACCATCATATTGATTATGAGGTAGGTCATACAAAACAATCTCATAACCTGAACACGGTTCATTACTATTCATATCTAAGGAGATACCTCGAATAGAACGAAACTCATGTGTTTAAATATTCATATGATTTTCACTCAATTTATTCTCATTTTTCATTGATTCCCTACATCAACACGCCTTAAAAATATTTCCCATTTTCATTCACAAGGGACAAATGCCACACCATGATTCAATTAAAACATATTGTTTAAATCAGAAATCTTCACCAACCGTAACAAAAAAATACTCTACAGGTGGATTCGACCCATCAACCTTAACAATAATTCTTGTTAAAATTAGACAACATAAAAACATCGTTAGACTATTTAAACAAAGGTAACAACCTATTATATTTCATAACATACAATTTATCTATGGATTTTTAAAAGGAGTCAAAAGTTCAGAAAACCATTCCGATATCCCCATTGTTGGTGAATCACGAATCATTTGAAAATTATATTTCCATTTGAAGAGAATAAATTGATACCCATTTCAGTGAAAGGGTCCACTCGACCAATCCTTAATTAAATCATCATTTAATAGATATTTTATTATGATGTTCTTAGAGTTTATTAATCCTACTGTGCTGTACTTCTATAGAAAGTGAGATCCAAAAATTAGGTGGTCGATGAAATCCATTGATGGTAAGAGATGGTTGAAATTTTTAATCAGTGTTAGATATAGAAAAGAGGAATATTTAGTGGACACTATGTTCAATATTGACAATAGTTGGACTCTATAAAATAAATTGGTAACCTTCATACTATGTGTGATGTGAGGAATGAAAGGTATGAAATTATGGTTTGAGGAAGGTGAGAATGGCGGTGGTCAAAATCCATTAATGGATGTTAGAGGACCATCCCCCAAGGAGGGGGTAAGGGTCAGTGCAATTATTATTGACACCTAGGGTATGGAGGTAGTTGGTTGAGTGGATATCTCCCTATCTAATAATGCATATTTCTATTAAGAGATAAAATTAAATGTGAATGTCACCAAAAAGCTAATTTTTCAATTATAAGAACATTAGTGAAAACATGGAGATGGATGGGAAATATAACTATTAATTTTTGATGGACAGTGATAGAGAACATGTTCAACTAAAATTTAATGACCTCAAATTCATAATCCCGTGTTAAAAAAGGATACACAAATCATAAAAAATGGTAATTTGATTTTTTTTAAAACTCTTATCCTCTATTTGATAAATTATATCACACTATATTAATATAAGTAAATATATGTTTCTATAGACATTAAATTTTCAATTAATTATTCCTAAAAACTATTTCAACTTAATCTATTACCATGAGATGATTTATATAGTGAAGAAATACATTAATATCTAAACATCCCATCCAAAATCCACTCAAATGATTTCATAAGTGGTCTAATTTTCCAAATGTTTATGGTAAAAAACATTTAGAAATAGGGTAATTGAATTTCCAAAATAACATATTGTTAATACAAATAAATAAATTAGATTTCTAATCATCACATACTAATCATGTGAACACCATCATCATAGAATTTCCTAAAACCGAGTGGTAAATTTAATCACTATAAAACCATATTCAAAACATTAATTAATCCTTATTCAACTTGTAAGAGACATGTAATTAAATTTATTTCATAAATCCAAATTTTTGGTAAACTCCATCAATTATAGAATAAACTAATTCTCATCAAACGATTAATTAGTTACATGTTATTAGGTACTATAAAATTTATTTTATCAAAATAAATAATATATTTATTACAACATCATTATATTTTCTTCATGAACATATTATGTTTTATCATTCCCTTATATATTTTTTCCCAAAAATAAGTAACATTCTACCAAATCACTTTACTTATTACCATTTGACAAAAAACAAAAAATTCTTTACATAAAATTACTGAAGTGCATTCCTCATATATTCAATAAATATTATAACTAATATATCATTTATAAAATACAATAATTACATAATTCGTGAATCTAAACATAATAACATTAATCAATCCTCGATATCTTTGGTAGTATCATTATCCCGACCATTATCTATTGACCTCTTTTGTGATATATTGATTTTTTACTGAATAACATGATTTCCACAGTTTCTCATCTCCTTATATTTTAGGAATATTACATTAAAATTATTTATATTATCCATTCAATCACAATGATGAGTGGTTTTCTTTCCACAGTTGTATCAAACTCTCATTCCTTTTTGTGAAAGTACCACGGAGATTATTTCCACAATTATCACATGTGATAAAATACTTCTATACCTTATTCCCTTTATCTATATTTCTGTCAACAATCCTCTAATTCTCATGCTTCCTTCTGAAACCATAATACATAGATAATTATTTCCCTCTCATGTTATTACATGATATTATGTCCTCATATGATGAAAATTCAAGGGATACTGGTTCCCATTGAGTGGTAGGATTATAATGAAAAAATAAATGATCATTTTTACTATTTAGATCATGTATATTGGAGAGGGTCACATTCCTTCTTCTAATATCCATTTATAAATTATTACATACACTAGATTTTATAATATCACCATGAAACATAAGGTATAATCCGAAAACTAGAAAAAAATCATAAATAGAAATGTTTTTGTGTATATAATATCATAATCATAAACATAATTTTATTGGGATTTATTCTATACTTATCCCTATTTTATGACACAGGGTTATCTTCCCTAATCAATTTTTTCCTTAAATCCATTTTCTAATGTTTCTAATAAAATTCATTCCATACAATCTATAAAATCATGACCACAGATTCTTGGATCTGGTGAATTAGTTTATTACATTTTCATGATTACAAGGAATCAAATCATAAAGGAACAAATAGTTATCAGCTTCAAGAAACTATATTACATACTTGATACCCATTTTATACTGGATAATGAAAATAAAACATAATATATAACAAAATAAAATAATTTTCATCCAGAAAACACATTCAAAAAATTCATCTATATATATGGGGAAATAAAACAAAATAAGAGTGATCTAAAATGCTCATTTAGGTTAAGATTATAATGGAATTAGTCATGAATCAATATGAATAAACAATATAGAAAGTTAAAAAATCTAAAACCACTTTCTCTTAAAATAACTAGATAACATATAATTGATATGGAAATAAAAATTATTGAAGACACATTCCATTAAATTATTAAATATGAATGAAATGATTCAATTTTTATAGTGGAAAATGCTATATATAAAAATAACTGAAATGGAAGAAATTATTAATTATTGAACATCATGTTTCCGGCGCATGAACCACTACCACTAAGAATTTGCATAATATAGTGTTAGTATATAGGTTGGAACTAATCTATTCTTCTGGGAAAGAAACCTAAATGGCTTGTCTCAAAATAATTGCATATCATGAGACTATGAATGCATCCAGAGGATTGCATTAACTGGTCACCAACCCATGTCTTTCATTTCCAAAGCATCCCTCATACACCAAAAAATTTATTTAATTTATAAAGAATGTGTATTATCATAAAATATCCATCTTAAATAAATAATGTGTATTTATAAATAATTCACCATAGTATAATATGTATGATGAAGTGTTTTTGACATTGATTAACTGAATTAACATTGAATTATACATATAATATCATGATAACCATACAACGCGACATAATGAAATAAAATTTAAGTGAAATCCTTCAACTTGAGTCTGACATGTCAAATATGTCTTTATATTAATGAATAATAACCATTTGTTGATTATTTACATTATTTATAACTTTTTCTAATTTTATTATTAATATTATTTTACTTATTAAATTTTTTACATAACTACTTACACTGTTGAGTTTACATCTGGTGGTTTGACAAAATTATTTTCATGTGTCTTAAACAACTCTGGTAAGTCGACTATTTTAAAAGAGGTCATTATGTTATAATATAAATAATAATAATCAACATATAATTATCAAATTTATACATCAGTTATACTTTAAAAATCAATTATTAATTATGGTTATGAAAATTGAACCAACATTACAATCGTATAGATGGTATATAATATGTATGCATGAGTAATCTTCCTGAATATCAAAGATCATTATCGACTAGAGTATGTAACATTATATCATTCCAAAACTATATTTATATCATATATGACATATCGTTTTATCCTATATACTTTTATATATAATTCTTGTGATGTAAAATTAATCACATCATGTCGAGGAGGTGGTTGCCTACACAACCAGGAATGATGTTATCAATTTTTTAGTGTGTGATAAGGGTTATAATTAAAATAATATATTATATTTCCATAAAGAAAATTATTTCTGGTATATAATATATATTTCATTTCATGTCACATGTGTTTAATTAATTCCATCCATAATAAATTCCATGTAATGTGTGAAATTATCGCATCTCTTTGAAGATGTTACAGTCCACATATCCACTATCAAAGTTATAATATTTACAAAAAATGAAGAACATAATTTTTTGTGTTGCATAATAATTATATAATCATAAAAACATAATAAATATAAAATATATCATATATAATTAATGTTTCCATCAAAATTCTTAACCATCAGAAATGGTAAATGAAAAACAAATTGCATCGTTTCGTGATGCGATAGTTCATCTTACATGAATTCCATGTTCATTTCCCATTTGATGGATGTGTATGTAGGTTTAGGTGAAAATAGTTAAATAAAAATATTTATGTATATTTATTTTACTGATTATATTATATAATCCTCGAATACTATGAAATGAATGGGTGGAGAAACAAATAAAACAAAAATTCACATTGAAGAATATTACCACTTTTTCAGGTAACTACTTTTGGTTTCCACCCAATGGATTTCTTGGTTTTCTATCTATAATGTAATGGATTCATGATTATTTTTATGTATGTTTTGAACTTATTTTAGTATTATTTTGGTGATGAAAATTGTCTTTAGGGGTATGACTAAGGGGAAGAGTGAATTGTTATTTATAATAGAGGGGGAGCGGAATTCTTGTAAATTCCAGAAGGTATACACTATTGGGTGGTAGAACATACCTATTGTGGTTGAAATATAAAAAATAATGGCCTAATGGGATATTATGGTCAATCCAAACCTCTACCACCAAAAAATAAGTTCATTTTTAAAATTTTGTTCTATAACTTATCATTTTTACTATTTTTATCATTATAGGATTCATTAAATTAACTAGTTTTCTAACCAATATAACATAACCATATAAAATATATTAAAGGTATGATAATTAGAAAATAAAGGAACATTGAATTATAAATATTATATGTTATTTACAACATAAAAATACCATGTGTGTTGGAAATTAATTTTAATGAAATAACATGTAAAATGTAAAAACAATACATTAACTAGAACTGTGATCATATTGTTTTTACTATAAATAGGTCAATATGTTAACTATAAAAGATATATTGTTAAATTAATGTATCATATGTGATATTTATTATCACTTAATATTAATATTCAATAAGACATGTTTTTTATTAATTTTAAATCATTAACTAAAATATCATTTATTGTAAAGTATTATTAATGTAAATTTTGAAATTATTTATTAAATTTTTATTTCAAAATATAAAAATGTAATTAAAATTAAAATATATTAATATAAAATTGATGTATCTTTATATATTTATCTAAAAATATGTATCACAATATTTTGATAAATTTTCATTACATTTATTTTTTAGTATCATTTATCTTATTTAATTTTTTACTAAACAATCCATGTGTTAGCATTTATTAAGAGTTTAATGTAATTATTTCTTGTCTAAAACTATATTTTAAATTATCTTAGTAAAAACACAATTAAATTTCAGAATAATTTTTACAACTAAAACTATGTAGCTTCATCAATAATCTATATATTTATAAATGTTAAAGTTAAAAAAGGTTCCTTTTTTGTCTTTCTCATTACATAAATTATTATTTTGGAAACAATCATAGAATGGTGTCCCACTAACTTATAAAATTAGAACAAATTTGTTGTATCATAAAAATATAGTCAGATAATGGATTTTGGATAAGTTTCTAGGTCATTTTGGCCATTAAGTACAAGGTTTTGTCCCTTATTAAGCATTCATTTACGTTAATTACTAAAATTATTTTCAATTTAATTCAATTATATTTTTTGTTAATAATTTTTATATCTTAATAAAATATAATTATTATACTTGTTACATATTTTTTATATGTTTTTTCAAATTTAATTCAAGGAATATGAAAAATTAAGATAGAATCTAGCCCCATGACATGGCGAGAAAGTGATTATTTAATGTGAAAATGTTCATAAGTTTTGAATGTCTCGTTGGATAAATTAAATATCAAAATGTTTCCATATACCAAAATTTTATTAATAGATATATAAATTATTTATTGTTAATTTAAAATAAAATTAAAATATAATTTTACATTAATAAATATTTTGTCAAAAAAAGTAGTTTTCAACTAAAATGCTTTACATTTCACTATTCATAAAAAATGAACCTTTATAGAGAAATACCTAAAATTTACCCTAAGCTAATTTTAATATTACTAAGTATTAAATTATGTTTATTTTTGTCAAACAAAATTTAAAGAAATTCCATATTTTTGTTTTAGAATATTTTCACCTTTAAAATAATGTAAAATAATGTTTTTCATATAACATAAACTAACTAAATATTTTGTGTAAGGTATTCTTAACATGGTGTTGTGTGTAGTGAATACTAGAAAAAAATATTCAAAAAGAAATATATTTTAAATCCTTGGGGTGTTCAATTCTCCCTACATTAATTCCATTGTATACTCTTAGTTTATTATTCATCTTGGTAATCTGGGGTCTGATATTTGAAAATAAATTTATTGGAAAACCCATAATGTAAATAGGGACAATAGAAAATATTCTTAGTAATATGAAAAATTAAATGTGATGGTTACCAAAAACTTGTCTTTCAAATAGGAGAATTTTACTAAAAACACAGATGTGGAATAGAAATATAATTATCAAGTTGTGATGGAGAGTGATAAAGAACATGTTTAGTGGAAAGATGATGACCAAATTGTCTTAAAATAGGGATATGAAGTAGGTAATTGATAATAAAAAAATTATGATTATAAGAGATTTTATTTTCTAGACTATTTTAAAAGAGTTGAGGAATTCACTCACACTCAATGAATATATATAAATATATGTTTCCATAAACAGAATATTTCCCTTTGATTACACCTTAAACTATTTCCACTTCATCACATTGAATAGAAATATTTATATAGTGATTTAATACCTTAATATCTAAAACCAACATTAAATAAAAACAAAAAACATTTCATAAATGGTCAATTCTTATAGATGATTATGATTCAACAGTTTTATAAACAAGGTCACTCAATTTCAAAAATGAGTATATTATTAATCCAAACAACATGAAATATCTCTCTAATCATTACATACCAAACATGTGAACACCCATATCATGTATTATTTTGAATAAGATGGATTGAATTGCTCAGGGGACACGAGGTTCTGATTTTTGTTTGTGGCGGTGACATCTACCGTGTCGGTCCCCGCCCCCAACCCCCCACGAGGAGGGACCATCATTGTCCTACAAGGATGCAACACCATCCTTTTACCCCTATTCCATTCCCGACTTCCTCCTTCCATTACCTTAAATGTATATATTCCCTATGGTACCTTATTTTTTCAATGACTACCCTAACCTACCGATCACAATCACATTGTTTAACGGTACTTTGGATCACCTCAACCAGAAATTATTTACTTATTTTTCAAAACATCATTCTTTAGGGGAAGATTTTGATCAATTCATGTTTGGATCATAGGATTTTTAAGAGAGTGCTACTGTGGAGCCGATCGATTGGGAGAGAATTATGATTTTGTTATCATCGGACGAGGATTTGATTAAATCTTGTCCATTATCTCCCTTTATTTTCAATGGGTATTGATTTTTCTATCCAGATGGACTTATAGATACCACATGAAGCATGACTCACCCTTAGTTCCCATTTGGGTAAGCTTTCCTAGTCTCCCTTTTCCATTCTACAATCCTATATTTTTAGTATTATAGAGATCATATTTGGAAGGATATTCTGCTCTTATAGTCTAACTCAAGCCCTTTACCACCCTATTAACCCCCGTGCATGTGTGGAAATTTATTCCTCGAGAAACCGTCCTATTTTTTTGATAACGGTAGGAGAAGATTTTTTGGATAGGAAACATGTGGTTTATAAATCTGAGTGGATTACTAGTTGATCTGTATGATATTGGGTCTCTCATCAGTAGTCTGTAGGTGTGGTCTTAGGAATTCATATTTGAAGGTCGTTTTGGTGGTTTCAAACTGAGACTTGGCTCATGAATCAAATGATATTGGATCCCCTAGTCAGTCAAATATGGATGTGAAGACAGTGATAAAATTAATTTATAAAGGAACGTAGGAATGGGAATCCCATGGTTAATGATATATTCAAGCACTTGTGGAAGGATTTGGGGGATCCCTATCCTTTTCGAGAAACTTTTGTGGAGAAAAGAGTCTAGGATTAGAGGTGGATAAATTGGAAACTTCTTGGTTGGATTCTGGTGATTCTAAGACACCTATGGTCACATCACATGTAAATGTGGTGTGCTCAATGGGTATAATAAGTGAAAGAGGATAGGATGCATATCCCATTGATCCTAAACAACATTTTTTGTATGGTATAACACTATGAGAAAGGAGGCAAGAGTTATGAACTGGACAAGGGAAAGTACTTGTAGAAAGGTGGAAGACATTGCGCTTAGTAATCTTTTGAAACCAGTGTAGGTTCTTGAGGATGAGTTGGATAAGGACTCATTGGATGAGTAGATATTTGAGTCTATTGTGGGTGATACCGAGGATGAGGGTTTGGGAGAGAGACCTCTGAGTCCAAGGAGTAGCAAGAACTAGAAGATCATGCATAAAATGAAAAAGGATTAATCCCTTCTACTTCTTCCAATAGAGACATGTTCAGAAAAGAGATTGAAAGACAAGAAAATATCCAATGGAATCGATTGTTAGTAGAGAAAGTAAGACGAGGTGTTAATGAAATACTTTTAATTGATTATGAGTTTGGAAGAAGAAGTGCTTGATCAGGTCATAACACTCAATGTATCAGAAGAGGAAGCAACTAAAATTATGGGGATGTCCTTGAGGTAGATCCTTAATGAGCAGAAATATTAATGGATTGAAAGGAAGGATATAATTCTGGTTGGGGGTTAAATAGGGGGAAGATCATCCTTGATGAATACATCCAAACAAGGGACAAGATGGCCTTCCAATTTGAAGATCTGCTACTGGATGAACCAGAAGCTCAGGTAACCAATCTCTATAGGAAAAAATATAGGGAGATCTATTCTGGTAGAAATCAACTTTCTTTCTATGGATTTGTTTTGTCTTCCTATGGTATATTACATTGTATCTCACTTTTTCCCCAAATGTGTTTTTATAATAAAGATTTTATTTTCATTTAGCAATAACTTGAATCACTGAATTACTATAGAAAAAAACACATTTAAGACAGAAAAATTTTATGAAAAAATTGAATTATTCCTTAATCATTAATTAAGAAACATATTGTTGGATATATTCTTTAAATAAAAAACAATTTTAATCTATATAAATGATGGAATAAGAAACACATTCAACAAACCATTAATTATTTCCAAGTTATTCAGTAGGATATAATCTAAATTATTTAAATCAACCTTCACTTTTTTCCAAAATAATTATATCAGTATCAAAAACATATAAAGAGTTTTTATCCCTTAACCATGTGTTTCCCAAAAATTTTAACTTTATACTAATCCAATTTTCTTTGTACAATTCACAATATAATATCAAACACATAAACAAATTATTGAGGTAAAATCCTCATATATTCTATAATTATTATGACCAGTAAATCATTGGTAAAATAATAAAATAAGATAAAGCGTAAATCCAAAAATTGCCTCATTAATCATTCCTCTTATTCTGTTGTAGTTGGAGAATCTTGACCATGATTAATTATCCTTTTTGTGGTATATTCATTTGAAACTAGAGACATATATATTTTTAGTGGCCCATATCCTTGAAGATAAATCATTGTACATTAGAAACCCTTTTCTTATCCTTGAAATCACAATCAGGGTTGTTTTTATTTCCACAGATGAACTAAACTCTGATTCCTTTTAAGCATGTACATGGGTGATTTTATCTACAATTATAATATTTTGGAAAGTAATTACTTCCCTTCTTCCCTTTATCCCTTTTTTTCCTAGCTAACCCCTTGTTATTATGCTTCCCTTAAAATCTATATTACTTATATAATTATTTATTTATCTCATTAGAACATGATACTATGTCTTCATATGAAGCGAATACATGGGAGACCAGATAACCTCAAAATATTAGGTCGAGACCATAAAATAAATAAGAATTATTACTATTTTGGTCACATGAATTGTTGAGGTTTCTCATTATATATTATATGTAGCATTTATAAATAAAAAATAGGCTACGATAGATAATATCATTATGAATAATATTGTAAAATCCCAAATCTAGAAAATAAATAATATAAATTGAAATATTTAGGTGCATCTAATCTCGTAATCATAAAATGATTTATTTGGAGTTTTGTTTTATACAAATCCTTAGAGTATATATTTGGGTTATTTTACATAATCTATTTTTTCCTAAATCTAGTTTCCATGGATTCTAGTAAATTTTTTTATATAGAAACTATAATTTCCTAACCACAGATGCCCTATGATAGATCACTATGTTATTTCAATCACATGGTTAGAAGGAATAAAATCATAATGAATTGAATGGTTGTGGGGTTTTAGAAGACCAGATTACATACATTATACCCATTTTATATTGGGAAAGTAAAATAAAACATAATACATTAAAAATTGAAACAAAATACATCCCTAAAATTCATTACAATAATTCATCTTCATATCCAGGGGTATGGAGACAGAATAAGGTTTAACTGAAATGCATATTATGGGTATTTATATAGAAGAAGTAATCATGAATCAATAAGATTAAAAAATATGGAAAGGTAAATAACTAAAGACAAGTTCAATTTAAGCTACTAGAAAAGGTATAATATATATGGATTGGAAAAACACTAAAAAAATTAAATTTAATAAATAAACAATAAATGAAATGAATCCATAGAGTTTTTCATAGTGAAATTCATGTGTATTATAACAACTAAAATGAAGAAAATGCTTAATTATTGTATATCTTGTATTTTTCACTAGAACCGATATCTTCAAGACCTTTCACAAGATGGTTTATGTCAACGTGTAGTAACCCATTTATTTTTATTGGAAATAATCTCAAAGTGTTTTTCACCAAATAATTTTTCTTATGAGGCTACTAGTGTATCAAGGGGTTTATATTAACCAGTCCCCGAACCATTTAATTCATGTCTAAAGCATTCCTCATATATCATATAAATGATTTAATTAATAAATAATGTATCTAATCATAAAATATATATATTGAATAAAAAATATAGATTTATCAACAATTTAATCAATGGTGGATAATAAAAAACGGTTATTGATGTTGATAACAAGAAATACCATTGAAATATAATATAACATAATTGAGGAAAATAATCACTGAGCATTCTAATGTGTCTCATAACAATTTAGTACAACTAAATCATAATACCCCTAAAATAATTACATTAAATGGAACTTAAAATATATGAAAATATTTTGTTTCATTATATAACATGTAAAATGTCACTATATATATTACATAAAAGAAACTAGGGGTATAAAATTTCAATATGCCTAAACAAACTGAAATAGAGATAAAATCCCTTACCTTGACTTGAACTTGAAATTTTTGTCTTTAACATATTGAGTAATAAATTTATATTAATTATTTACAGTCTTATAAACACTTTTCAATCTTATTATTAATTTTACATTACTTATAATAATGTATATAAAACTACTTAAACAATTATGGTTACTTGAGTTGGTTTTTAACAAATTTGGTCCATGTGTGAGAAATGACATTGGTAGGGAAACTATGGTAAATAGGTTCATTATATAAACATATAATGAAAAATAATTATAAAATAATTATAATATTTATTCATAAATATTACTTCCAACACCAATTATGATGTATGGTTCTGAAAAATAAACAAATGTCGCAATCATAGAGTCGGTAAGCCTTATGTATGAATGAGTTATATTACCATTATTAATGATCATTATAGAAAAAAGGTATGTAATACATTATTCTACTATAATGATAAAAAATATCATAAAAAACATGTTATTTAATCATATATACTTATATATATATAATTATCGTGTTGTAAATAAAATCAAATCGTGTTGAGGAGGTGGTTGTCCACACGTCCCTGAACGATATTATAACATTTTTGTGAATGAAATGGGTAATAATGAAAGGGATATATTATATTTAAAAAAATGAAATTATATTATTAATTTCTTAAAAATTTTATTTATCTCATATGTTTTTAATTAAAATTACCTTTAATACATTCCATGTAATTTGTGAACGTATCACATCAATTTGAGGAGGTGGTAGTCAACACATCTACAAACAAATTTATCGGATTTACAACAAATGGAATTCATAATGGTATGTGTTAAATACAAATTACAGAATCAAAAAGAAATAATTAATATCATATATATCATATAGGAAAAAAATCATCATAATTCTAAACCATGAAATGTTGTAAATGAAAAATGCATGGTGTTGTCTTAAATTGCGGTAGTTCATCGTACACGAACAATATGTCTGTTACACATTTTGAGGAAGTGTGTGTAGGTTTATTTAGAAACCATAACAAAAAAACATATCTTATATTGAGTATACAATTTGTGTTATATAATAATGGAATAATAAAAAATTAAGGGGTGTAGAAATAAATAAAATATAAATTCACATTGACGATTGTTACCTCTTTTTTGAGTAACAACATTTGGTTTTCACTAAAGGGCCTCCATGGTTATCATTATGAAATCATTGATTCTTATATAACAATGGGAGGTATTTTGGGATTATATTAGGCATGCGTTTTGGGGAACCAATGTAGCTTTAGAGGTGTGAGGAAGGGGACCAATGAATGCCTTTTTATAGTGGAGGGGGAGTGGAATTATTGTAACTACTAAAAGGTATACACTATTGGGAGGTCTCCCATACCACATATGCCTTAAATATAGAAATTAATGGAATAAATTAAATTTAAGGTACATAAAAATCTAAACCACCCAATAAAAGATAAAATTTTATAATTCTGTTATGTAACATCTAAGATTCATTATTTTTATTATTGAAGATAATATTAAACTAACTAGTATTCTGTCCAACATAATTTAAACATAAATAATCAATTAAAGTTAGATATATTAGAAAATATGGTACCACAAGATTCTAAATATGATATTAAATTTTCAATATAAAAATCTTATTTGTGGGGGATGTTTATTTTAAAACAATCGCATGCAACACATAAAAAACAACTTTAACCTAAACTGCGCTAATAATGTATTTACAATCTATGGATAAATATGTTAATTATAAATGATAAATTAGTTACATTAATGAAGCATATTTTATATTTATTAACAACTGAAATTAAATTTGAATAATATTTTATTTTTAATAATTTAAATCATTTAATAAACTATACTTTTTTGTTAAATAACATTAAATCAATTTTGAAATTATTTTATTTAATTCCAATTTAAAAATATAAAAAAATTGGAATTAAATAATAATAATTTTTAAATGTGTAACATCATATATTAATATAATGAAATAATGTGAGGTAATCGTTCATTAAGGTTAAGTTAGAATTAATGTTTTAACATCATTTATATTATTTAATTACAAACTAAATAATCATTGCACTAGTTTTTCCTATGAATTTAATTTCATTATATCATCTCTAAAAATTATGATTAATTTTATGTGGTAAAAAAACTAATTTACTGTTTAAAATATTTTTTATAACTGATAATTAGTAGTTTATTCCATACTCTAAATAATTGTAAATGCTAAAGGTAGTGAAGGTTCCTTTTTTCCTTTTCCTTTAAAAATTATTTTATTGGTAACATTTATTTAATAGTAAACAAAAATCTCATAAAAATATGACCCATGGTTTATATGGCTTAAATATTGCCATAAAATGGATTTTGGACATGTTTCCAGGACTTTTTACCCTTATTTTTAAGGATTAGTCCAATTTTAGTTTTAATTTTACCTTAATATTTGTAATTAATTTCAATTACCTCCACTATTTTTTTGGTAGAAAATTATGTTGATCATATTAGACTATAAATATTACATTGATTAAAACCATCAATTTATGATTTTCTTAATCGAATTCACATGATTTTCTAAATTATTTATAAATCTAATCTCAGAGATGTGGCGAGAAAGTAGGGTTTTAAGATGAAAATGTTCACAAGATCATTAAGAATATATATATAAATTACATATAAAAATGATTATAGTGAACTAAATTTGATTAATAGATATATAATTGATCTATTTTGACATTAAAAAAATAAATAAAATTTAACATTAATAATTATTTATTCAACGAGGTAGTTTTCAACTTAAATTTAGTATTTTTCATTATTCATCAAAAAACAATATTTTTAGAAAAATAAAAAAAACTAACCCTAATATGAATTCGAAATTATTGATTCAAAAAAAGAATTATATTTTGAGAAATATTACTTTAGAAGGTTCAAAATATAGTTATATAATAGGTATTCTATTAAAAATCTTTATAACTAATTTTTGCGTGTAACGCAAGCTAAGTCCATATGGTTTGTAGAATCATCATAACAAGGTATTTTTCTTAAATCATGACAAAAAAAAGATAAAATATGATTAAATGTAAAATATTTTAAGTTTATGGGGTGCTTAAAATTTCATATGACTTCACTATAGATCCACCTCACATGGATAACACCTAATCCCAATAGGATGTCTTTTACTCAAATCCATAATCTCCCAACCCAATTATATTACATACCCTATTAGCTCCTCAAGTTAATCACATATCATTCCATATAAATATTCCATACCTAGTGTTTAGATCCTCATGTTCTGGTCACAACACAAATGAACCAAGAATGATTAATCCTCTTTTAGCATTAAGTATTTCTTTAAATCAGTGCATTTTGAGTATAATAACATCCTTTTTCCATAGTAACCCATATCCACACATGCCAATATTTTTGAACTAATCTAACCCGAGATGCATAATACCTATTACTGCCCTACACCAATCAATATATTTCAATATGAGTACTTCCACTTGATGAACCAATCAACTATTTGGAATATTTAATTTTTATATGAACCATCCTTCTCAAGTTATTACAATGCATCAATAGTCAGAATCATCTTTTTAATTGATTTATAATGAGTTTTAGAGAAATTCAAGTGCATTATGACCACAATAGGTGTAATTATTTCCACATAATATAACAAATTCTAGGTCTTTATCAAATTATCATAAAGATCCAATAATGTCCTATAAAAACTATTATCTATCAAACTATCTAGTCCTATTTGAGATTATTCTCCTAATATGTTACATTGAAGCCAATATGCATTAACTCCATCAAGTTGATTATAGTACTAGTGAATATCCATACCTAGAGAAACACACTAAACAACCTATACATTCTAGATTGAAGTTCAATGATTGAGGATTCAATATCCTTATAGCACTAATAAGTCACCTTGATTTTATGTCTGTGGGATTTTTGAAAAAATTTAAAAACCATTATTGGCAGAATAAATCCTACAATTCATCAACACAATTTATCAATGGTTTTTTTAGATGAAAACATGAAAAATCCCATTATCGGATCTTTCATTGGTTCCAAGAATGATTTCACCATATAAACACAAAGATATATCTGCCCCATTTCTCAGTCCCACTAATTAAAAAAAAAGTCGGATAAAATACATGAATCATTTATATCCTCATCACTAGAGGATTACAATAGTGACTCCCTCAATCAATATCTACCCTTATCTTTATTGGGATTTAGTGAATCACACAATCTCATGATTATTACTGAAGGTATATAGAGCTCAGTCATGGGGTGATTAGTTCACATAGGTATGACTATTTATAATATATTAAGTTCTGTTGGAAGAAGTTATAAAATGGGATTGGGTATATATGAATAATAAAATATTACCTACATGAATATTACTAATGCTACATTTTTATTTTGAATTTCCATTCGGTTCATTTATAGTGAAGTGTTTTTTTCTAATTTCATTATTCCATATCTATGTCTTACCATGTTGTTAACTCTCTCTGGTTAATATTCCAGTTGACTAAATCTGTTTCTTATAATTAGAGTCATATTAATGTTGTAACATCTTACCGCCTTAGACCACTGATGATTCATGAAATAATTGTCTCTAATATATCTCAATCACACCACCCAAAATATTCTAGAGCCATTTGACATGTATCTAGTGTATAAGAGGATTCCTTGGGTAGATTATAAATTATTTTCATTGTATTAGTAGTAGGACAAATTGAAATAAATAGTAAATGTATAGAAAATTCTATTAACAACTAATGTATCAATCTTCTATAATAATGAGAATAAAATAAATGTAAAATATCCTCCATGGGTAGATCATGACTGAAAATAAATAAATTATTATATAAAACTCGTCTAAGGGTCATCCCCAACATGTCCTGAGTCATGTTTGATCGCATCATCCATAAAAATAATAGCATTCAATTCCAAATATCATTTACATCGAGAAATAATATATATTTATGAAATGAAACAAAGTAGTGGTGTATACGTATATACCCACGTTTCATGAAAACCAGAACAATATGTGAGAAAAACCTAGCAGGCCACCCCTAATGGAATACCTAAATTAACTAATTTTAAATAAGTGTGCATGTTGTAGTGCTCAAGGTAAATAGTCTAATAGTTATAATATAATTGATATAAAATCAATAAATCGCACTAATTCCAAATGTTAATGACTATAAAATGGTCTAACTATACCATTTTCATTCCTAATGTTTGTGACCATGATCGACCATTCTATATTTATCCAGTGACAACGTGTCTTTGAGCACATCACATAATCAATATAACCATAAAAACAAAAAACAAATTATCAAATTTTTTCCCTAAGGAATCACAAATCTAAAATCACATAGTATTCTTCAGTTACCTCATAATATATACAAATATAACCTTATACAAATATTACAATATAATTTTAAGCATAATTAACCATCAAATTACATGCTAAGGATCATAAAGTCAAGTGTGTTTTGACGAATAGATACAAGATTTGAAATGATAAATAAAAAATAAATACATTGTTTTATTAATCTTTATAAGAGCTTATAACTTCCATTAATCACATACATCTACATATGATTTCATGAGGAATACATGAACAAAATTATGAGATAAAATTCCTAGTAATGGTATAATCATAAGAATAATAAAAATTAAGTAGGATAAAAGACATAACATGATGACATAAAAAGGAATGGAACATGAAAAACATAATGAATAATAAAATTTAGAGGATGGGTAAATATATTCATGGAATAACAATAATATGTCAACACCACACAACATTACATAAACATGTGTCAAGGCTAACTTCCAAGGCCATTACACATGGCTGATGAAGTAATATATAAGAATTCAGTCAGCTCCCTGTCTCAACTTGATGTCTCATGAGACAAGCAAATTTCCAATTCATTATAGCACCATATGGGTGAACCCATTATAATATGTTCATTAATATATGTTCCACATTAATAATCAAACATAAACATATTGGATACCCATATAAGGAAATGGGAATCATAATTATGCCATAAAGAATAAAAAATGGAATATCAAAACAGTGACCATGAAAGAATGGATTTAAATTTTACACTGACATTAATATGGTAAAATAGGAATAGATCACGATCATTTATGTGAAAATAATGTGAAAACATGTAAAATAAGTTTTATGAAACATTATAAATGAGACACTTTGGTGTGGAAAACGGTAAAATGTTAATGATTCTAAAAAGGTAAAAAAATTGTATTAAACCAAAAATGAAATAAGATAGTCATTCATGAAAAAATGAGTGATTTTCTTAAAATAACCATGAATTTAAAAAAAATATGGAGTTCACATGAAAATGGGTATGAAATTGAGAATTTACCTTTAATTGAGATTTCTCTTTAGGATGTATTGGGAAGGGAACATTTTTTAAAAATGTTATTCCACATTAATGAATGATGTATATAACTGGATTCATGAGTTTTAAAGATATTAACCGTATTTATAATTATTATATTAAATTAAATAATAGTTATATTTGGGTAAGGAGAGATAAAGAGTAGCACAAATAAATAAATGGATGTTCAGAACAAATCCCTTAACTTATGTCTGAAGGTATCCTTCACTGGATCTTAATGTCAAGAATAATCAAATTAAATCCACTAATTATTTAATTAATAACATTGTATAGTTTTATTTTATTTATTATTATTTTATTATGTTCATTTATGACATTTTTTGTGAGTTAAAAGATATAATTATATTGTTTGGGAGTGTTCATTTCTTTGGTTTTCCTGATTGGCTTACTTGATTACATGTATGGAAAATAATGCAAAATGAGAATATTTGTCCAAAAGTGAAATTACATGTAATTAATGAAATAAAATAACATTAAATGGTTTTATATGTCATTTTTTCAGATTTTATGGTGATTATTTAGATAAAATGTTAATTATTACTTTTTAGATTACTTTGGCATTTTTTCAATCATTATAGCCTATTTTTATTTTGTTAATTAGTTTTAAATATATATAAAACGGTTCGAAAGCATTAAAAATTATGTGATAAATATATTATAAATGAGTTTAACCAATAAATTATTTTCTGACCAGCCATGAGGAGGTTAATGGAAATTGAAAACTCATTGTCCTTGAATGTGCTAAATCAATACATCACAAATGATGTTTTCATTTTTTGGGAAATAAGGATAGGGGAAGAGAAATGATGAGGGTTTATTACATTAACACAATAAATGTTTTTTATTTAAAATATATTGGAGTTTTAATGTCACATGGATAGTGTATTTTATTAGATAATAAAAAATGAAAATAAATTGAAAATAAATTAAAAGAAAAAGAATGAGTTTTTTACTTCTTGATTTTATCTCCCTAAGAACCCCCATGAGAAAGATGATTTTGGTATTTTATTGATAAAAAAGGTTCAATGACTTGGGTAAGAGACTTATTAATAGTATTGGGTAGAATTATTACTTGATTCAATTATTTATAGAATCAAGGAAAATATGTGGTGAGAGATGGTATTTATATTGTAGGCCATGGGTGTTTTTTGATTATTTTACTCAATTTTTTATTTTGGACCGATAATTATAATAGTGTATATTTTTGTGCCTAATGATAGTATCTATTTTTTGAGTTTGATTTAAAGGTTCTTATATCATACATATGTCATCAATGACTCAATAATTCATGTATTTTGCTTATACCTTCATTTACTGTATTTTACTATTCACCAAAAATAACATTTTTTGAAAAACAAAAAAATTTACCCCTACAATATTTTAATATTTATATATCTAAATGGACTGAATTTTATTAAAATATTCTTCTAAATAATATATATTTAATATTTAAATAAAATAATCATGATTTTGAAAAGTATTAATTTTAAAATTATAACTGATTTTAACACATTGAAAAACTAAGTAAGGTCTCATAAAGTTATCATATAATAATAATACAACAAAAAATTAATTTATGAATCTATTTTATTAAAATGAGTTTTATTTTAAATCAGTATATTAATTATTAAATTGAAAATAAAAATTATATTTTCCTAAAAATTTCCATTACTTAATTTACTATTTTTAAAGTAATTGATTACTTTTACTACGATATAATTTTATAATAATTTCATTTGTAATATACATAGGGATTATTTGTACATTAATAGGTTATGTTACTATTCTATTGGTCGGTTTTCTATTCATAAGGGTCAAATTACTATCCAAATGGCCATTTTATTATTCCATTAGTTAAGGTTCTTTAATATTTATAAATACAAATTATTTAATTTATTCATCATTTATAGTTTTTCTATTGCGTCTTCCCTATCATTTAATTTTATTTATTCCATATTAAATAATTATAATAAGGAAAATATTCATTGATATAATAATGGTTCGTCGCATTCTTACTCCCTAAAAAAATTTGTCCATCAAAAGTTAATTTTACATACTATAGTGAAAGCAAGTGGGGTACTTCTCCTTTATTTCTCCCTCTGGTTCCCATGTTTCCTATTCATACATATGGCACAACCATATTACTATAGAAATTTTATTAGTCTTCTTTACATAAAATATTTCCTCTATGGTCCCTGATCTTTAAGAGATGGTCTTCGTAAGAGATATAATTTTCCAACTATACCACATTAGAAATCAGTAAATTTGAGGGATAGGTTAAGTAATTCCTCAAGAGGGATACATGTAATACATCATGTATGTGAGACAAGGTTGGTGAATGTACAAGTCGAAAGGTCATATCTCTATCAAGATCAAGAATCGTGAAGGAGATGATGTACCTTTGATATGGATTTCCTTTCATCCCAAATCTCATGGCCCTCTTCCATGGAAATATGTAGAGGAATACCATGTGTCCATCCATAATATTTGGTACTCATTGAAAATCATACACATAACTATTCTATTGACGTTGGGAAAGTTTGACGTGTTGTTGAATTTTTTAAAAATTTTCCACCATTTCCTCAACAACTTTAGGTCATACCAGCTTATATTCATAAAATTTATTCTATAATGGAAGTTTTCTTCATATTTTTTCAATAAGAGATTCCCATAGATCCACATAAAACACTCTCAACATGTCTTCTAGTGGATTAATAGTATGTTCTAATTAGATATCAATTTGAGGATTATAGGTTGTACTGAATTTCAACTCATTTTTTTGAGCATGTTAAAGAGTTTCATAAACATAGAGGTGATTCTTTGATCTCAATAAGATATGATAGATATTTGTAATCCCTATAGCCTTACCTCTTCTCTGATGTATATCCATGAATTTTAATCCAGTGTGAAGTCCTCTATAATAGTGATAAAGTGTGCAATCTTTTTAAGATGATCCACTATAACACATATTGCGCTATTTTCATTGGATGTATTCAGAAGTCCAATGAAAAATTCCATGTTGATTTTTTAAAAATTCTATGTTAGTATGGGTAATTGTTGCATCATCTCCTTAGAATTTTTCTTTATATCTTTAACATGATGATATAACAAGAAAAATTATTTATATTCAATGATCTCATTCTCCATATTGTCACAAAAGTAGTGCTCTTGGAGATCTCAATACAACATTGTTCTTCATGTGGGAATATATAATGTTGATCAATGTGCCTCACTTATAATCTCTTTCTTTATCTTGGGATTTTATGTTACGCATAATCTGAACTCAAATATCACAATGTCATCCACATCCATTTTGAACTCAAAGGATTTACCTTTTTTGATATCTTTTAACTTTATTTGAATTTTCATATCATTTCATTGAGAAGAATTTATTTCCTATATGAGGGAAGGTTGAGAAATTATTTTATAAATGATTGATAATTTTCCTTCATTAATTATTCCCATTTCCATACTTTAAAAATCTATGAATATTAGATTCTTGGTAGTTATCCTTTTTTTGATAGCTTTTACATTTCTCTAAATTTTCCCATTATTAATTTGAGAAGGTTTTATTTTCTACATGAGGGAAGGTTGAGAAATTATTTGTGAAAGGATTAATGATGTTACTAACTTAATAATTCCCATTTCTATCCTTTAATAATTTAATAATATTGGATTCTTTTAAATTATCATCATTGATAAATATTTATTATATTTTCTTCCTTTAAATATTCCACATTATTTTCATTACCGGGATTGTAGTGAATTGAGCCATCATAATCACTCATGATCTCTAACCAAATTAGTTAGGGAATATTAATCTATTTTTCAATTTATATATATTAGATAATCTTATGACAAATATATATCTCACACTTCACCCATAGAGATAATGACACTAGATTTTCAATGCAAATATCACACCTGTCAACTCTAGATCATGTGTAGGATAGTTTTTATAATGAATTTTCATCTACATTTCGGATTAGGCTATCGAATTATCATTTTTCATATGTACATATCAAAATACATTATTTTAAGAACTATTGTACACCCCCAAAAATTTTCCTCACATTTTGGTAGTCTATGGACTGGTGTAGTGATAAGAATAATTTTTTAACTCTTTAAAGAAGTTTTCACATTCACTAGACAATGAAAACATTTCTCCCTTTTGATTCACCAAGTTTAGTGGTTTGAAAAATGGTGGAAATTTCCTCACAAATAATTGGTATTACCTGGTTCTTCCTAGGAAACTATGGATCTCTATTATATATGTTGTTCTAGGTCACTATTAGATTTCTTTTGTCTTACTTAGGTCTATATATATTCATTTTTTGGGGATAACATTTCCCAATTATAATACTTCTTCCATAAATAACTCAGCATTTATTTTACATTTCATACATTTTGTCCCTCTATAATGATTTAGTATAGTAGAAAAATTTTAAACCACTTCCTCCTTGTTCTTAGAGTATAACAGTATATCATCAGTAAATACTACCACATATTTTTCAAGTAATCGTTAGAGAATATGTTCATTAAATCCTTGAAATCTTCTAGATTATTAGTGAGTCAAAAGGGGATTACTATGAAATCATAGTTTCCATAGCTCCTTCTAAATATTGTCTTGGAAATATATTCCATCCTCTCTATTAATTAGTGACTTCCCAACTAAATGTCCACCTTAGAGAAATACTTGGCCCGAAATAGTTGATCAATAAAATCCCATATCCATGGATGATGACACTTTTTCATTATCACAATTTTTAATCTCTTGATAATCAATACATAGGGACATTGATTCATCCATCTTTTTGATAATGTTGGCATGCACACCCTATAGTGTAACTCTCGGGTGTATTAACCCCTTATTCAGATTCACTGGTAACTGCCTGTTCAATTCATCCAACTAAATGGTGACCATTCTCTATGGTGTTTTATATATAGTTAGAGATCCAAGTAAAATTTCAATTGAGATGTCAACCAGATGGTAAGTTGGAAGAATAGAAAATTATTAAGGGAACACATCAGTTTAGTCCAGTAGAAAGGGAATATCTTTGAGCGCGATTAACTCTTTTTTATCAACCATTTGAGCTAGATGTGATTTCTCATAAGGAAAAGATATCAAAATGGATTCAATTATTATGATGAAGATTCATCTTTCTCCTTATTCTTTTATAGAATTTAAGGATGCCTCGAGATGTGAAGAGTGATCCCCCTTTCCGCATAGTTAGTGTTGTCTTTATACAAAGATAGAAAATTCATAGCCTATAAAACAAAGAACTACACCAAATGAATTATTTAATAATTTACTAGGAGGTTCATTCTTCAAACATTAACCTGTGATGTGTTATATACTTTGAGTGCAATAATTTACTTGTTTTAGTTTCTCACAAATAAATCAACCTTGATTTTTTGAGGTGGTGTTGGCATATTTATTCTAAACATGAAATATATAAAAGAATGCATAAAACCTGAAAAAATAATATGTTCACTATTATTGAATGAATATCCAATGTATCCATCAATACATATTTTTTGGGTTCCACCTCATCAATAGTGAGATCATATGCCATTTCTTATTTCCATGTAGGTTGTTATTGTTGATTGCCTCAAAAATCCCTTAACATAGGCAAATAGATTGATTAATTCCCATGTTCCTTGTAGTTGAATGGTTTCACTATACAATGATTGTTGATCTAAACCTTCCATTAATATTCCACATTTGTGGGTCTCCTGATATCTTATTGGTATTTTTTATCTAGGTGCCTTATTCTTCCACATTTGAAGCATCTATAGGATTACATTAGCTAGTTTGAAGGATGATTTTCCAACCAATTTGAAACATAGGATATTGGGTTTTATTTACACCATGGTATTGAATTGTTGATCCTAACATATTAAACACCATTTTTACATTTTATCTCTTGTATCATAAGACCACTAAGAGTCTCTAATTTCAATTTCAACATTAAAGGCATAACTAAAAATCTCTTCATAGCTGTCAAAGTCTCGAATCACCAACACTTTTCATAGACTTATATTTATTCATCTAAAGAAGACATAAAACCTTATTTTGAACTTCATGAAAAATCTCGAGACATGTCTTTCAAGCATTATTTAGTTTTCCTTGTACACCGTAATATACTCGTCTTCCTTTTGCATCTGTATGATGAACTCCATTTACATCATAAGATAAAGAGTTTAGGGAAACTATTTATTAAAAATATTTTACTAAAATAATACCATTATAAGTAATCTATTTCCTCACAGGACATTTTCTTCATGATCAGCTTTCACAACTAATATGCTTCCCCCTAAAAATTATAGACCACCTGTACAACTTTTTCTTCTTCTGAGAACTAGAGGATGAACAATATCTTCTCAATGAAGTTAATCCATTGTTCCAAAATGATTACATTAAAATATATACTAAAGATTGAAGGCCTTTTTCACATAAATTATTATACCATAATGTCATCCCTCTTATGAGAATATAGTGATTCTAAACAATTCATGTTATCATTCACAACATGATCCAGTTGAGTGAGTATTGTCATGATGTTTTTATCTCCCATTCCCATAATATTTGGAATATCATTTGGGTGATCATCACATTTCCATTCACATCAATTATTTTATTTGGTTCATATATTTTCATGAATAAAATAACAAATATAAAGTACGATTTCATGGATTGAGTACATAACTTATTATAACATTAAAATGAATCGTTGAACATAGAATGATAAATGTACAAAAAGAATGTATATGCTATCCTTTTATACCTAAAGATTCAATCTAGATTACCCATGGTTATAGAATAATACCTCATGTTCCTACTGTAGTGATATAGTCCAAATCTATAAAAATGACTAGAACTCACTCTGATACAAACTACAAAGACCATAAATTTTTACACATATTACTAAATGATTTTAAGAATAATTAACCATAAAATTACAAGACGTGGATGATAATAATACTAGTGTCTTTGGATGATTGGATAAATTATTTGGAATCATAATTAAAAAATAAAACATTAATTATTTAATCTCTATAAAATATCAAAACAATATTTGATCTCTTAAAACTGTATAGGATTACCTATCTAATACATGAACAAGGGGATGTCCTAAAAATCTCTAAAGGGTATAAACATATGAATACCGAAAATTGAATGGGTTATAAGGCATAACATGATGAAATAATAAGTAATATAATTTGAATAAATATTAGGATGAAAATAATGTAGGAAACATGGACATTTATTCATGGCCTCATAAGAATGTGTAAAAAACAAAAAACATTACACAAGCATGAGTAACGGCTAATTGAACATACCATTTCATATGGTGGACAAAGTCCCATAATGTAACTAGTTTCACTCACTATCCCAATATGATGTCTCGTGAGAATAAACATTACCCAATTAATTGGTGGAATATATAGTCACACCCATCATAACATGTTTGTGAATATGTGTTCTACATGAAGAATCAAACATAAACATAAGGGTTGACATTGGAAATGGCTGGTCATCATAATCATGTCCGGAAGCATAATATAAAGGAATATTAGAATGGTGTACTATAAATAATGGATTTAAATAATAAATTGAATTCAATAAATAAAAATATGAATATATAATGATAAGTGATGTAAAAAAAGTGAATACATGTAAAATAGGGTTTATGAAACATCATAAATGAAGCACTGTGGTGGGGTAAAAAAGAAAATTATAATTATTAATTAAAAAGGAAAAGGTATAATTGTTTCTATAAAAACAAAAATGAACTAAGAATGTTTTTCATGGTAAGATGAGTTATTTTATAAAATTATTTGTGGATTAAAACATATTGTGGATTTCACTTGAAAATGGGTAAGACACTAGGATGTTCCCTTTGGTTAAGCGTTCCAATTGGGAAAAATTTAGAATGGAATTTATTTAAAATATTTAATTCCTAACTAAATAAGTATGTATTGATCTTGAAAAATTATTTTAGGACATATAAAAATAATTTCGAGTAATTATATTAAAATAAATAAGATATAAAATAGGGTAAAGATATATAAATCATAACACGAAGGAAAAATGGAGGTTATGAAATAATCCCTTAACTTATGTCCAAAAGTGTTCATCACATGATATTAATGTCCTGAATAAGTTAATAAAATTCATTAATTATTTATTTGATAACATTTTATACATGTATTTTATTTATTATAATTTTATTACATCAGTTTATGGAATTTATTATTAGTTATAAGATACAAATTCATCATTTAGGATCATTCATTTCCTTGTTTTCATGATCTGTTTATTTTTTTACCTGAACAAAAATTCATGTAAAATGAAAATAGTTGTTTATAATTGAATTTATATGGTATTAATTACCTTTATATAATATTAAATGTTATTATATATCTTCTTTTTTGATGTCGGGATGTATTATTAGATAAAACATTAATTAATTCCTTTTAAATTATTTTGGATTTTTTTCAATCATCATGAACAAGTTTTGATTTTTTTTAATTAATATTATGCATAAACACTAGTAGTTGAACATTATGCAAACAGTAATAATTATATTATAATATTTATTGACCATAAAAATGGTTTTATGACTATCCTTGAATGTGGTAATGGAAATTAAAAATTTGTTGTCCTTAAATGTGACAAATCAATATATCATGGACAATGATTTCATTTTTAGAACAAAAGAGGATGAGAAGAGAAATTATGATGGGTTGTTCGATTAAAAAAATAACATTATGTTATTTCAATGATAAGGTATTTATCATTTAACTTGGATATGGTAAGGTTATGATAGAATAATAAAGATATTTAAATGAAATTTAATGAAAAAGAAAGAGGTTTAACATATTGAATTCTTCTATGTGATAACCATTTTGAGGCACTTCAGTCTATTTTTTATTGAAACCAAAGGATAACAGAATTGGGGAATATAATTGGAAAGAGTACTGGGTAGAATTTGGGCTAGATTCTAGGATTTAGTGTTGTGGGGGTGATTGGCAGTGAGGGGCGGTATTTATAGTGTAAGAGAGGCGTGTTTTTTGATTATTTTACTCATTTGTTTATTATTTTGTCTCAAGACTATGAATATTGTAGATTCATGGGACTATGTACATTCAATAGTGAATATGAGTTAAAAAAGTGACTAAATCATCTATATATCATCCAAACTCAATAATTCATTAATTTTTATTATGCTGTAAATTACTCTATTTAAGTATTCAAAAAAACTTCAACTTTTTTAGAAAAATCCCAAAAAATTACACCTACCATTTTTTTCAATCCATATATTAAAAAATAGACTCTTTTTATGAATATAAAATTCTAAATATGAAAATATTTTTTTTAAATAATCATTTATTAGAAAAATACAAATTTTAAAATTATAACTAATTTTATAACAGATTGAAAAACTAATTAATTTTTCATAAATTAAGACTGTAATCATAAGAAAACAAAATATTAATTAATGAATATATTTTATATAAATAATTATTTTTTTAAATCATTATACTAAATAAATATTTTAACTAAACATTAATGTTTTATGAAAAAACCAGCACTTAATTTATCATTTTTGAAACATTTTATTACATATACATTGATATAATTATCTACTATATTCATTTATAAGATGAAAATTTTCATATATACTTTCATATGAATTGTTACTATTCTATTGGTTAGATTACTATTCCCAATGGCCAAGTTACAATTGCAATTTTCAATGTTATTATTTCCTGGATTTAGGTTCATTAATTCTATTTAATGCCACTTATTTCATTCATTAATCATTTTTTATGTTTTTATTATTATCTTTATCAGATTTTATGCAATTTATACCATATGAAAAAAATCGTATGAAAGGAAAATTTCATTTATTGAATTTTTGGTCCTTACACTTAATACCCATTAGTGGTATTTTCTCATCCATGTAAAAATCAAATAATGTATCACAGACCTCCATCCAAGGGAATATTCAATAGAAATCATGAAATTATCTCCAAAGTATTATTATATAGTTATCATGAACCCCACCCCCACCCCCCACCAAGAGGGTATTCACAGTCATCACAGACCACCCTCTAAGGGATTATTCATAGTCACCCTGATACTCCATCCAAGGAAAGTATTAATGTTTTTCACAGACCACACATAATTTATTTTCATTAAAAAAAACAAAAACCCATTTTGATTGTTTTTCACAATAATTATAATGAAATATATCCTATGGGATTTCTCCATATCAATTAAAATAACACTTCCATTAGGGGTGTTTTTATATAAATTACAATTTAACTGTACTTATGGGGATTTTCATTATGCCTAATTCTTTTACAAACCCATAAATCTTTTTTAAAAGGATATATAATTTAATAATTAAATTATCAATTTCAAATTCCATATCCATTCTTAATATACGTGGTTGTGAAATTCTATTTCACAACCACTGATTCAATTTTAAATTCCTTTTTCACAAATTTTACATGTATCCCTTTACAATATCCAATTACATTTCAAAAAAATTAACTCCCACATATATGTTAATTCCCATGTCAAACCCACATTAGATGTGATTTTATAAAGAGTCCCTCTCTAGGCATCTAGGAATTGAAAAAACGTGTTTAAAAATTGAAAATATAGTTTTTAAATATTCAATTAAAATGAGTCCATCACCCTAATGTTCATAGTGATCTCCCTCCCAAATCACATAACTGAATTAGAGATACTATGGGTTAATTGAAATACACACATACCACATTACTATAAAGGATACATGGTATTTCTTGAATTGAATGATATCATTAAACAAGAAAAAATGAAAAAAATAACGGAATTTTAGATATAAATAGTGTGGGGGATATAGACATTGAATGAATCCAATAATAAAAGGTGGAGGACAGATAAACATACCCCAAGATTAAAATTTCTTCTAATTGGATAGTTTCTGGCCATGGGAGGGTGGATAGTTTTTGGCCCTCCATTGGATAAATATTGTGTATATTATAACTTAGTACGATATTGGACACACAAAAACATAGGTGGTGGAACTATAGTAGCATTACTATAGGTTTCATCACCTACTAAGCACATGTAACACCATTGTGACCACCTGGAACACTTTTTCACTTCTAAAATGACTCTCTTTAACAATTTTATCCCTTATAATTTAGATCTGTTTTCTAAATAAAACTATATTCCCACCACTAAATGAAAATACCAATATATTCACTAAAACTCAAATCTACTTCACAAAATGAAGAAATAAAAACTCCGCAAAGTAATAATTCTCCTTCCAAACAACTATCGATTGTTACCCAGCTAAAAATAAATGGCTGACATCAATGATCAGTTTGATATAAAATGGTTGTTTTTCACTCTCAAATTCCAAATGTCTCTTAAATATATACGTCTCAATGAATAATAAAAGTTCATATGATCTTGAGTCAATTATCATATTTTATTAAAATGTCGAGATGATGCTTTATGATTTGTATCTAACTGAGATACCAACATATTTTCATCTAGTTGACATCTTTGCCTACGGTACTGCAAACCATGGAAATTATCTCACAATTTTTATATCGAACCCCTATATAACCCATCATCATACATATCATACTGAATTTTGTTCTCAGTAGTCCAGTAACCTGCTCAAAATTGTTCTCACATACCATATCTAAGCACACACAAGTATAACAATCAATAGTAGTTGCAAATATAATTTCCATATGTAATTCCATAACAAATGACCCTCTATCATTCAAGAAAAAATAAAGACATTTTATCTTCAATGAAATTCCTTGTAAAACTCTCTTGAAACTCTCTTTCATCCATACGACACTTTTGATTTGGTTTCTGACTCACCACATCCAACATCACTGAATAGCTCAAGAAGAACCTCCTCTAGTGGACCTTCCTCAAAAGGCATGGATATTGTTCATATACCATATCACATTCTAATATTGAGTCCCATTTTTTGTGGAATCAGGAAAACACCCAATCATTCAAATTTTTGTTGGAACCTAACTCCCTATATCATTCTTGATTTAGGACATTGGCTTACCAAATCAGAAGAACAATCATTTTCCATTATTTCAATAACATTAAACCACTAGAATGTAGCACCTTGATTACTAAATTCATCACACCATAATACAAACATACTAGGTTCCAACCTAAAATCCAATTTTATTTTAATGATCAAACAATAATTGACCACATCACTTATTGTTCTCTCATTCTTGCCCTTGTGTGCTGCCTCATCGGAACATGCGTCGATCACACCATTATGTCCAAAGAATAAAAAGAAAATCTGGACGCCCCGAATATTTACCTAATAACATACCTCTATAATTTCTTAAGGAATACAAATTACATCAAAATTATAAATTCACTGACATTTGGTTCCATCATAACCATCCAAAGACTAGTATCACACAAAAGAAATCTTTCTCGCATATGGGTCAGATGCCCATGACTCACATAATTCTATCCACCATATAAGTTTCCTTTTCCTCGTTATGTTTGTTTATACATTGATCACATGACCGACTACACATATTTTTCTTATCAAAATGGTCAGATATGTCCAACCTCGCTCTTACCCATGATATAACACAACAATAGACCACTAAACACTTTTGTCTCACAAAACCCCATCCTCAATACATTCTAAACTCATCCAAAGTAAGGATCACACTCTAGAACATCATATAGTATCCTCTACAAAATATTAATTTTATATATACTACTTCTTAATCATTGACCCCAATGGGTCTTACCTTTAGCAAATGCACATCTCCCGTTCCAAAAAAATGTTATTTCCCTATCAAAAACCCAACCTGTACTGGTCTCTTTGATAAACATCATCACATCACATAAATAATAACCAACATACATCTCAAATAAAAGACTTTTCCTTTTTCAAACCAATATCAAGAACCCTTTATTGCAATATATCTTCATGGATATTGACCTTTGAATCCCACAATGTTTCATAACAACCCAAAAATGGTAAGAACTACACTTACCAATGTGAACCGCCTTAACCCATAAATTTAAAATCGATAGAAAATACCAGTCAACCCCATCACATAGTTTTAATGACACTCCCATGGGTTTTATCACATTAAAATTAATCATTCTCACCGAATCCACAAACCACTCTCATGTGTAGGTCATCCTTATTCAACCAAAAGTATATATAGTAGTCTGATTCAAAATAGTACATCACTTTTTCTAGGGTTCAACATGTTTCCACCTACTAATTTGTGTAATTAAAAACTAAAAGCATCCAACCCCACTAATACCATGGTTATAAAACCATAAACCAAACACAATAGGGGAAATCACTCAACCACTCTTTCCTAGCCCACCAACATTGATACCACACACACTAACCCAAGGTTTTTACAAATTAAAAACCATCATGGTAATTTTTAGACCAACGAAATACACCCGATGAAACCTCATGTGAATTGATCCATGTTTAATTCATTAAATAGATGTCAACCAGGGAACATATGCTCAAAATATCATCATCCAATTCATATAGAGAACCAAGTTTCACTCTATAAACTATAACCAGTTCAAATAACCAAAATAATCATCTACAAGTCATGTATCATTGATCGAATCCACACGATCCAAACCTAGTGGACACTCATACTCCCATTATGCCTCCTCCACTAACTTGAGGCATAATGTATTCCTTTATAAAATAATTATAACACCATTCATGAGTCTTAACCAATATCATGTCCACCTATCATCCTTAGTGGCATTTCAAAAATCCAAACCGCCTACCCACATGGTCAATACATACCCAAAAAAATCATCCACAACATATTGGTTCTGGTATCCCAAACTTCAATATAAGCAATATATTAATGTAGAAAAATTGAAAGAAAGAAATACAATATCTAAGTTTCATAAAAATGGGAACTACATACATGTCAAATACACCCGTTAGATAAATAAAACATATACATAAAAAAGGGCTAATATAGAACTCACCTATGGAAAATTCTCAATTATTCCTGAGTCAATCATAGTCCCAGCATACGTACACATACTATCATTCCAAGACAAAAATCATCAACGTAAATACTTTTCAAATACCTATAACTAGAAACCAAGAGGTTTTGTCTACTCAGGTATGCAAGTCACATAGAGGCCCAAAAAGGTAATGAGTATAACTCAATAGGCCACCAACAATACATCCCTCAAATAACTAGTCTAAAATAATTTTGTATGCTATATTTATGAAGGTAAAAAATTTAATAATTATTAAATATTTATAAATAATTAAAAACTACCTTGAATTCACCAGGTGCATGATGATACCCAAGGTTGGGTATACCATTTTTGATCATTCGGTTTGTGACCATGAGTGACCTTTCCAACTTCAGCCTATGTTGAGGTGTCTCTAAGTATGTCACATAACTGTTCTAATAATATCATCCAAAATAACCCATAAAATTTGTTATACTATAAGGTTTAAAAAAACTCAACTCAAGGAGTGTTCATTAGTTATCACACACCACCTATTAATGGTGTTGTCTCATCCATATGATAATCTAATAAATTATCACATACCTTAATACAAGGGAGTATTAAAATTTTATCAGGGGCCTCTATCCAAGGATGTGTTAAATCATTATAATAGACCTCCCTCCAAGGTAGTATTCATAGTCATCGTGGACCTCCCACCCTGAGAGTATCCATACATTTCATATAATTTTTATATATAATTCTCTTTAAAAAAATAAAATGAAACCATCTTTATCAAATCTTTCAAAAATACATTTTACATAATTTATTCTATGGGAATTTTCCATATCAATTAAAATGTCACGTCTATTAAGGTCATTTTCCTAGAAATTACAACATAAACACCCATATTATAATTTTTAGTCAACCTCAGTTATTTATACACCCACCTCAAATTTAATAAAATGGGAAAAACGATTTACTAATTTTTTATACATTTAATATTCTTAATCCATTTACAATATCAATTATTGTAAAATTTCATTTCACAATAATAAATTTAATTTAAAATTATTATTAATCCAATTTAACATGAATCCCCTTATATAATCCAATTACATTTTAAAAAAAATGAGCCTCCCACTTTTTATCTAATTCCCTAGAGGATCCAACATCCTATATAGTTTCTTATGGATTCCCTCTATAAAGATTTATGCATAGAAAAATGTTTTATCATGGGAAAATAGTTTCATGAAAATTCAATAAAAATAAGGTTATAATGACCAACAACATAAATTAATAGATTAAATTAGTCATATTACATGTTAATTTACAGGGATTCCAACCACACGCCTAAAAAATCCTAGTCTTCCAATATATGTAGTTAGTTCAAGATTATTCAAACGATATTGAAAAACTGGAAACCCCCATAATATTGGAAATATTATATACAAAAAGGTGGAGAAATAGAATGTGAAGGAAAGTAAAAATATAATGTGAAATATACATATAATTATCTCAAGAATTCAATCACATCTGGAGGAAGGTAATTCAGACATTGAAATGCGGAGAGTCAACCATGGATGATGGGACAGATCTTTATTCATTTGGGTATTCCTAATTCCAATTTAAGGGGGTGAAAAATATCACATAAGAGGAGGGAGGGGTAGCCTTAGGTGCAATTATGTGGAAAACATTCATTTAAAACTTCCCAAGGTCCATTATCTAATCATTGGCCACCGAAAAGCTAGGTGATGTCTCTATACTACCTAGCTAGTGGCCTTGATGTACACTTATTATAACCCTTTACTCCTCATGGACCCTCAATACAATACTATGACAAACCCAAACACCCATTACACATTTAAAATGACTCTCTTGAAGGGGTTATAACACTTAAAATTATTATTTTTAGCATGGATGTAAAACCAGATCCCATTACTAAATGGGAAATACGATATTTTCACAGAGATTCTGAGCCCATCGGCACACCCAGGCATTAAAGACATAGAGTAACACTATGTTCTACATTAAAAGACACAAAAAGGAGTCAGTATATTAAAAATTCCTACCATAAATTATAATAAAAAATATAAATATATATAATTATCTCTTTATTACTAATAAAACACTTGAAAAGGGACCAACCTCTATAAGAATAATAGATCAACATGTATTCTAATATACAACTTCATTATGAACTAATACAACTACCTAAAATGGTATTTCAATCTCTCTCCCTCTTCTATGATCTCTTCTAATTTTCAACTTATATATTCATTTAAATATTTGGGGTTGTAGGTATTCTTCTTCTTCTAATGGTCTCCAAAATTTAGCCTCTATCATATCTCTAAGCTAAATTTATGTATCAAATTTCCAGTACATTAGAAATATCATATTTAGTATTTGTTTGTCCTATCAATCATTCACATTAATCACTTAATAATTCAAATTATATAAATGTATTCAAAAAAAAATTCCTAAATAATATTATTTCCCAAATTGGAATATGGGAAAACTCATTTATCATCAGTAGTAGGTGTGATATCCTCTTATTTAAATTAGTAAATAGATTTTTTATTTAACATTTATTCAAAATATTATGAATCTCAACCAAGACTTATGATTTTAAAAACCCAAATATTTGGGTATTTATTTATTTTAATTCCCATCGAATTCACTTCAATATAAAATATTCATCCACATGTTATTTACTCATGGTAATGATGTGTAAGTTCCTCCTATAGTTGAGAGAGATTTCTCAAAACCTAGCACCTCTTTACTGGTCTTCCTTCCCTCACATATTGAATAATTATCAATTTATTAATTATGATATTTTAACTTTATAAATGTAAATTACATTTTAATTTATGATTTACTCAAATGTTTTTTTCTCCGAATAATAAATTCTGAATATCTCATTTGTTACCATTTTATAGTTTCATGAAAAATTAGTTACCCATATAAAAATTCGTAATTACCTTTTTACGACTTTATCTTCAATGTGAACTTTCTTTAGTCCCATAAAACCTTTAAAAAATACAATAATATTATAAGTTTTCTTTAAATACTTCTTGAAATCAACGACATATTTTCCATCAATGTCATATGAGCCCCATTTCAAATGATATTCTCAAATTCATATGATCTCTTTAAAATCCATGTAATGAATTAATACCCTCTAGACAAGTCAAATGATGAATTATTACACTCTACCTATATGATACACTAATTTATGATGATATGATGTAAATACACATGATGAACCAAATTAGTTTTCTAAAGTCGCATTGTTTATATCTCATCATTGTAATCGCCCATGAATTGTTAAAAACAATTCATATGATGAAAATTTATATGATATAAATTAATTTCATTAGGTTAATATGAATTCATATGATATAATTAAAAAAATCATGAATTATTTATAAATTTATTTTGAACATCCACAAAGTAGTTCCAATCATTATCATGCTTCTTAAAACATCATCCATGTTTTCATTAACCTGGCTTTATGATACTTAAAGCTCGAAACACCAAGGATATATTCTACATTACTTCAGATATTCCTTATTCCATTTAATAGCCCTGAATATTTCTCTATAATATCTTATATATGATGTAAATGTGATCTCAATGTTATCTACACATGTTTTAGGTAGTTCTATCAGCTTCATCAATACATTTTTTGTCACCAGAATGATTATCACACTTAATTCTCACTTATACTTGCTTCATTTTCATGAATATTCCCACATAATAATTTTATATATGCAACCTCAAATAGATAAGTGTGTTTTCCATATCAACCATGAAATAAAATTCCAAATCACCCTTGATGACACTGAAATGAGAGATCAATAGAAATATACTAATAAATCAACACTTTCTGTTAATAAAAAAAATGAAATATTAGCAAAAAATATAATTTAGTATTTTATAACTTAAATATCCCCTTTGAGTTTTTTATTAATTACTCTACAATATTATCATCTGAATATGTTTTTTTCCTTTCTCTATACATTATTTACAATAAATAAAAAGGTAAAGTATGTAACTTTTCACTTTAATAAAAAAAAATTAAAAACCACATTCTTCCTTTCCCAAATATAATCAACTACATAAGGCACATGTAAGAGAATAATGATTGCATAGGATAATTTTGTATTATATAATCTAGATAATACTATATTTTTTTCTTAAGAAAAGTGTATAAATATAATAGCATGGATTCAACCATGATTTTCAATGTTATCCATAAACTCATATACATGCGATTACATATTAGAAACATATATTTTTGGGTATGATATAGGTTTATGATGAAGTTTTCTTATACTACTCATATCTAAACAATCCCATAAAAATAGTTTATGTGTAATCCATAAAAACACACCTTTTCCCTCATTTTATCATCATTTAACACATCCCCTTCATATGGATTTTTATATAAATACTTAAGAAGGGTTGGAAGTGTTATAAACATCACAGTTTTGAAAAATTCCCCAAATTAAAAAATTCATTGCATGATAGATTAAAATCAGTTTTCACCACCTCAAGGGATGTGATAAATATGTCCTCTCCATTGTGTCTATAATAAACATGAAATATGTATCATTTTCTATACAATATGCACCTCAATCAATATTTTCCTTCAATTAACAATATGTTAACATAAATAAACAATGAAATTTAGGGAATAAGAATTTACTTATTAGTTCTTTAGAAGAAACATTGAGTCTAAGTGTTTCTATCAACATAATATACCCTTTTCATCTAATATAATCATGATAGTTTTTCTTTGTAATAATTTTTATTTTTATAGTCTCAATAGTTTTGTTTTATTATTTATTACCTTTAACATGTTATTTTTTATATTGGTTTTCTCTAGCTCATTTTGGAATGAAAAAAAAATTCTTTTGTTTTCATTTATAATTTCGTAAATTATTTTTGGGAAATATGTTTATTCATAAAAACATTTATGTCATTCAATGTTTTCCTATATTTATAACATAAAAATTTTATGAAAATTAAATTTTTTATTTGTGGGTAGCTTCACATCACAATCATCCTTCTCATCTAAAATCACTTATTTTATGTTAACTTTATTATTCATAGATTATTTACCTAATATCTAGATTTATATAGCCTTATCTAATTTGTTTATCTGAATTATCTATTACTATATCTTGACATTATCATATTTTTTGGTTTTCTTAAGTGTTTTATTAGTATCCTAAACATTGCATGACTCTTATGTTTTTCTCTATGGAATTTTCTCCCCATTCATACAATAGGGAATTTTTCCATGATGAAAATTCATTCACACATAAGATTTCTTACAACCTTTTCCACCCCAATAACACATCACTTACAAATAAAAAAATCTTTTATACGTGGATAAATTTTATATATTTATTGTCACATATCGTATCATATGATATTTATCTATCCTTTTCCAACAAAACCACCCATAACATATTTCCTCTTTACGAGAAATGACATATTAAACAAATAATAATGGTTTTTATGTCCTTAACATCCACAACACAATCCATATAATATGAAATTGTATCTTCGATTTGGGATAAAAAAATATCTATAGAATTTATATATTGTTACCTTACTAAAAAATCCTCTACTTAATTCCTAGGTTTAGTGGTTTTCTCTACTTCATTTCTTTATATTAAGATGATGAGTGTCCCATTGTAGTATTCATAGTTAAAAAGTAATAATTTACCTTACATTTTTCACATAAAAAATTTTAAATAATAGTTTTATCTTGGGAAATATTAGGTGTCTACTTTTTCCCCTATGGCAATACCTAATTATAACATATTGGGATGAATCTAAATTAATTTTAGTATCCTTGTAGTTATAATTCCACTAATTTTGAACAACCTATAATTACCTAAATTAAACTAATGGATTCAAATTTTCAAACATTTAGGATATTTTTTATTTTATTTTTATAGATTTAATAAAAACACTGACATATCAATCCCATAAAACAAAAGTATATATTTCTAGTAGGTATACATTTTTTTTAAAAAAATCACATTCATAAAATTGAACAATTATTTCAATTACAACACATTTTCTTTTTTTTGATACGGATCCTTACATAGGAAACTTAAAACATTCAATAATTACTACACAGCTATGGGACCTCATTTTTTTTTATAGATGTGGAATAAGAAATGAAATCTCATTAAGGGACATAAAAGCAAAACAAACCCATTATCCCATTTGTAAACATGAAAAATTTATAATAAGGTTTTCCATTATCATAATAAATATTTTACCTCAAATATTCATTTATGTTTCCATTAAAAAAATTTATTTCATAAAATATTTCATGAATAATTTCATATGATATAAAAAAGAAAAAAGTATAACCATATGGGTTTCTTGGAAAATAATAAAATCTTGACTAGATTTTCTTAAAAAAAATTAATTGACCATTATTTACAAAAAGTTCACAAACATTCCTTAAAAAATAAAGTCATTTTCATACCTTCTGAAATAAAAATTTTTCCTTTATAATCCAATTTATGCATATCATGTCAGTACCTTGGGACATTATCCTTAAATTCTTCTTTATAAGAACTGTTATAATGGAATGTTGTAACTGAATTACTCTCATTTATCCAAGAACTAACCTATCACCAATAAACCCAATCACATTACCCAATCCACGGAATAGTTGGATCGAGATCACCCATCATCAAATTTATATTAGGCGCACCCATTATTCATATGAAATTTCCAAGAACCATATCATGATGAAAACACATATATAGATCACATAAATCATATATGCTATTTAAACTTGGATTCTATTCCAAAATAAATTTCACTTTTAGTAATCAAATAATTAAAAGAATAAAAAAATTTCCATATAAAAACAATTTAAAATGAAACATTCAATGAATAATCATTGAAAATAATAACTATTATGGTGGTAAAAGTGTTTTTTCTATATGTGTTAAAAAACAATATTTTTTGCTTTGGTAAAAATAATTAAAATGATATGTATTGTAAATATTTAAAATATTTCTTTTAAAAACATTAAAAAAATGTAAAAATTAATTAAATAATATTTTCAGTAGTATTTAATGTATAAATATAAAAATTCATATAAATTTTTTAATAACATTTATATAGAGGAAAACAATTGAAATAAATATATTAAAACATGTTTTCGAATAAAAACCCCTTACTAAAAGTATGACTCGTCACATTTGTATATTCACTCATCAATAATAAAATGATATTAATTTTTTTCTTGATTGTTTTCCTTTTTTATGTCTATTACCATATTAAAATAACATTCATTTCATTTATTATCATGTGTTATATTGTAACTAAATCGATTATGTCCCTGTTGAATGTTTTGTGGACGTTCTGTTTATAATCCAAAAACAACTTTGGTAGGTTTACCATGGTCAATGTGGTAATTATAAAATCATCTATATAATAATAATAATAATCTTATAATTATATGAAATAATATTTTATAATCAAAAATGAAATTATGAACTAAAAAATGATCCACATCACATCATGGAGGGGGTATTCCACACATATGCAGGAATGATATTATCATTTCCCAATAGATGTACATGTAAAAGGGCAAGTAATGTGTATTTTGAACAATGTATTAAACAAATATTAATCCAAGATTTATTAAAAGCATCCCCCAACATACAATCCACGTATCTTGGGGACTAGTGTCTTTGGATGGTTAAATACATTATTGCATTATTTTAAAGGTACAGAACAATGAATTTTTTAGAACTCCACATAGTGATCCTAATTCCCATTAATATTATAATTATATATAAGATTACATATAAAATATATATGGAAAAGGGTGAGAAATGAAGTTTAGTAATGGAATAGACATGACAATAAATTATAAAATGATTGTCAAGAGGCATAAAATATATCATAATGTGAATTCCATGTAGCATGAATATATGGAATAAGGAAATGATAGAAATATGTACTGCAATAATAATCCTATGGAAACTCAACAAATCATGATAACCAAATCATATTTCAAGTATAATTTCTATTTTATCATAATATATGTTAACTACAATCTTAATCATCATATTCTAAAGTTGGCCACCATTATAACATAGTGTTCCTATGTTAACCTCGTGGTCACATTACATGGTATCTCATAAGAAAATAACATTATATAATCTATTGGACATCTATAAATAACCCAACTATCATTTCATAATATATAAATTCAAATTTGGTTCATAAGAGGAAAATAATCCTTACATAAATTGTATGTATGATATAACCCAAAATAAAGAGGTTGGTTTTATAATCATATCACTAGATCTAACTGAAGGATATATCATATAGTTTATAAAAATGGTAAATAAATAATATCGAACATTCACAAAAGAAAAAAAATATTTTTTAAATATGGTTTTATAATGATGAAAATTACTCATAATGATCTACTGTAGAAATAATGAAAACGAACCACTTTAGGGAAACATTATGAAATTAGTAAAGGGTATTTTTAAAGAAGGAAATTCCTTATAATTTTACATAAAAAAATAAATAGAACCTATATGGTTCTCCCTAAAATAAATGGTATTTTAAAAGATATTATTGTTTTAAAAATATTTGATGATGTTGATGCTACAATTGAGATTAAAAATAGGGATTTTACCTTAAATCAGGTGTAAATAATAGTTGAAACATATAAGGAAACTACAAAAAATGTGTAGCCATAGATATACCAACCACGATCTATATTACACACTAAAACATGATTTATAAAATATAATTCAATTAATAAAACATAGAATACCGAGTGGTTTAGTGTCTTTGGGGCTTAGTATCATTACATAAAAAAATAAAACATGAAATACAACATCTTTATTGAAAACATCCTTTAGATGACCACTACATTCCCTTGTACATAGCGTTGAATGGGATAACCTGAGAACATGAATAAGAAAAGTGTAAGCTATAAATCTAAGCAAGGGAATAAACATGGAATAACATGAGGAATATAATACATGTTATATAATTGGAATATTAATGGAGAACAAGAGAAAAATGAACATAAAGGCATCATAAATCATTATAATCACAACATGGAAATGTGGCAACGATAAATAACATGGAATTCAGCATGAGCCAATGCTCATTGCACATGAAGCATGAGTAAATCATCATTTCACATGAATCACAAGTAAACCATATTTTTACTTGAATTATCATGAGACAACACTCATTGAACATGAATTATCATTATACTATACGTAACCCAATGCCTTGGAATGCTATCAGGGCGCACCCTTCTTAAACATTTCATTTCATGCATAAGTGTGCCACATAGATCATATAACATGGAATCAATCAACGTCATAATTTATTCCATGATTAATTAATGTGGAATAAATAAATTAAATTACCATTAAATATGTATATGTGTATGAAGGTGATTACCCTTGATAGAGACATGGGTATGGTATTCCGTACACAATGATCATGGCTTGGAAAAAACGCAGCGCAATTTCAGCAGTATAAGAACGTGACATAAAGATTCATGAAAATGGTTTGTGAGATAGAAAAGGGTGTCTTATCATATGTATATGAAATGGTCTCTAAGTAAGTCATATAGATACATGTCCCAAAAAACGTAATGTAATTTAGATGCATAATACTAAAGAATTACTTAGATGTAAAAGAGGGGAGAGAAATCCCTCACGGAATTTCGGCATGGTAATGGGCATACATAAGCGACATTAATGAAAGAGATAGGGGTATCCCATCATCCAAACATAAATATGTAAGTATGGGGGAGGTGATAAACCATACCTTAACATTTGTAATTGAAAACAATAGGGGATAACAACATAAAAAAAATTGGACAAAAAAGAGAAAGGAAGAAATCCCTTACATGGAAGTGTGATACCAAAAGCATGGGAGAGGCTTGAGAGAGGCTTCTTAGAAGATTGAGAAACCTTGGGAGGATTCTAGAGAAAGGATATTAGGGGTTGGATTAACTCTAAAGGATTTTAGAGAAGAAGAAGTGGGATATTTGGTGGGTTTATATAAGAAAGGAGAGGGAATTATTTATTATTTAGGATTGGGACGCCACACATTAAACTAATGAAAACCACAAAACAACTCATGACTTTTTCCCATGGTTTTCACCAAAGGGGAGTGGAAAAAAATATTTTATAATTCAAATGGACTAACTTTTTAAAATTATAGTGTTTCTTATGTGGAGGTGAGTCACACTCTCAAGGAAAATAATATAAAAAGTTAAATGTTATAAAAGTCATGGATGGTTCACTAAGGCATCATAAAATTAATAAAAAAAATATAAAATCAAATTTTCTTAAGGATAAAACATATATTTTCTGGAAAAATTTTTTATAGTATTTTATTACATCATTATTTGGTCATTATGATGTTATAAAACACATTATATATTTAAACAGTATTAATATTTTACCCAAAAATTCAACTGTCTAATAAAATTATGAAAAATTCACCCATGGTTAATTTCGACGTCCTGATTCCAAAAATAATATTTTTTGTATATGAATAATTTTTTAAATATATAAACTATTACTTCAAAAAAACTGACATTTATCGAAAATTCATGAGTTTTGATAGAAACAACTTTCAAACTGTAATAAAAAGTACAATATCATTCATAAAATTATATTACCATTTATATTTAATAAAAATTAATTTTAATAATAATAATATTTTATTAAAATATTATTTTATTAAAAAGTCCATTAATTCATCAAAATAGATTTCTTAGTTGAATATTAACTAAAAAAATATGTGTGGTCTAAAAACTGTTTACGAAGTAAAAATAATAAGAAGAATGTATATTATATATAAAAGAATAATGTACTTAATCATAGTACTAGGGTCTTGTTACATAACCCCTTAAAACACCGGCATAAGACCTTTGGGTAAGGTGCGTGATGGTGACAAACTCTTGGGGTGGCTCGGAAAACATCGCCACAGTGGTAATCTCTATTAACATCCACTTATCCCATAGTTAATTCATTTAATGCTTAACGTGTTCAAGAACGGCATGGGCTTGGTCAACAGTGAATCCAAAAGACTCCACCTCCTTTCTAAGCTCTGACAAATGGGCTTCGTATGTTTCAAGTCTACTGGATGAGGCCATTACTTCATTTTTCTAAGTAAATTGGATTTTGAAAGCCGTATATGTATACTAATCTTGTGATCACTGTTCAACAACTATATTAGCAACATTCAAAATTCAAAACAGTATTTTAAAATCCCGAATAACAAAACCATTGAAGATCGCATTTTATATAACTATAATAAGACATTTAATTAGATCAAGAGGAATTTCGATTAATAAAAGTTTGGGTTGTTATAGTCATCACCCCTTTAAAAATTTCACCATTGAAATTTCATTTTCCAAATATAAAAAAAATGTGGGTAAATTTTCTTCATCACTTCCTCTTAATCCCACGCCACTTCAGTAAAATTTTTCTTTTTTCTCAACACTTTGATGAGGGGCATTGTCTTATTTTTTAGAATGTTTTCTCTATGTTCTAAGATCTTCACTGACTTCTCCTCATAAGAAATATCATCCTCTAATTGTACTAACTCTAAAGAGAGTACATGTGAAGGGTCTAATTTGTACATCATTAAGAGGGATACATTAAAGTCATCACAAACATTGTACATGGTAGGTGGAAGTGCTATTCGATAGGCCACAACCCCAACACGATCAAAAATCATAAAGGGGATGATGTACCTAAGAAATAATATCCCTTTATTTCCAAACATCATGACCTTCCTCCATGCAGATATGAGTAGAAATACCATGTCTCCAATGTTAAACTCAATTTCTCATTGAGAGTTATCTTCATAACTATTCTGTCAACTCTAGGCTTCCTTGATATGCGGTTGAATGGTTTTCACCTTCTCCGCCATTTTTTGGACCATTTCCGGTCCTAACAGCTTATGCTCACTAACTTCATCCCAACATGCCATAATTATGCACCTTTTCCCATATAGGTCTCCATTAGGTTCCATTCTAATGATATAGTGGAAACAGTTATTATAGGAGAATTCAACTTGGGGAAGATCTTGATCCCAAACTCCTTTAAATTCCATTGAACATGATCTTAACATATCTTCTAGTGTCTTAATAGTTCACTCAGATTGGCCATTAGTTTGAGGATGACAAGACATACAGATGTTAAGTTCAGTATCTAGAGCATATTGAAGACTCTTCTAAAACATAGAGATGAATCTTGGACCTCAATCGGATACAATAGAGAGTGGTACACCACACAACCTTATCACCTCCCTGATGTATTTCCTTTCCAGTTGATTTAATGATAAATCCTCCCAAATTTTATTGAAGTGTGAATACATTGTAAGATGATCCAAAAAAACCCAGATTTCATTTTTCCCTTTCGATGTCTTCGAATGTCCAATGACAAAGTCCATGGTAATGTTCTCCCATTTCCATGTTGGTATAGGAAATGTTTGCATCGTCCCCTTAGAAATCTTCCTCCCTACCTTCACTTGCAGACACACCAGGAACATTGATGTATAATCATCGATATCCTTATTCATATTATCCCACAAATAATTCACTCGGAGATCTCGATACATTTCTATTTCCATGGTGAATAGAAAAATTTGAACTATGTGAATCATCCAAAAGTTCCTTCTTCTACTCTGTACATGAAGAACATATAGTATTTTACAAAATCTCACAATTCCCCCTTCATTATCATTGAACTCTAAGTATTCCCTTTTTCTGAGAGCTTCAAATTTATTCTGAATCCCGACAACATCCTTTTGGACATCCTTTATCCATTCCAAAGGAGACGGTTGAAAAATCCTTTGTGAAAGGATTGATAATTTTTCCTTCTTTATGATTCCCATGTCCATCTTCATCAAATCAAAGATGATTGGATTCTTTTCAATTCTCGCCAATGATAGAATTGATGGGTCATTTCTTCTTAGAGCATCTTCCAGCTACATTGCTTTCCTAGGGTGGTAATGGATTGAGAATTCATAGTCTTTGATTTGATCTAACATTATTTTTCAGAGCATGTTGAACTATTTTTGTGTGAATATATACTTGAGTCTTTTATTGTCCGTATATATTTAATTATCCCCAAATAGATAATGCTGCCAAATTTTTAATGTGACGATCACCGAAAACAACTACAAATCATGTGTTGGATAATTATATTCATGAACATCCAATTTCCTTGAATAATAGGAAATGACATTGTCATTTTTCACCAATACACAACACATGCCTTCTTCGAAGCATCACTGTATACCAATAAAAGTTCTCCACTTGTAGGTAATGTGAGCACGGGTGCAGTGATAAGACTCTTTTTCAACTCCATGAAACATTCTTCACATTCATCACTCCATGATAACTTTACTCCCTTCCATGTTATATTGGTTAGAGGGTTGGACAATGGTGAGAAACTTCTCACAAATCGTCGATAATATCATTCTTGTACCAAGAAGCTACAGATATTCATTAACAATGTTGGCCTAGAGCATCCCTCTGTTGCATCTGTCTTGGAGGGATCCACATATATCTCATTTCTTTTCATGATATGGTCCATTAATTAGACCTCTTTAAACTAGAACTCACACTTGTTGTACTTTTCCTAGAGATTCTCCTTTTGCAATGTCTCTAGTACAGTTCTTAGATGATCTTCATTATCCTAATTATTTTTGAAGTATATTAGAATATCATCTACAAAAACTACCCCAAATTTTTCAAGGTAATCTCTAAAGACTCTATTCATCATGTCCATGAAGATTTCTAGATCATTATTGAGTCTGAAAGGCATTAATATTAATTAATAGTGCCCATATCTGTTATTAAATCTGTCTTGGGAATAACTTCCTTCTTCCCCCATACATGATAATATAATGACCGCAAATCTAAATTGGAAAAGTATTTTTTCTCCATGAAACTGATCAAACAATTCATCAATTTGTCGGAGAGTTTAATTGTTCTTTACCGTGATTTTGTTAATCTCATGATAACTAATGCAAAGGAGCATTGACCCATCCGTATTCTTGACGAAGAGGACTGGTGTACCCCATGGTGAAGCTCTTGTTTGTATAAAACCTTTATAAAGATTATCTTGTAGTTTTTTCTTCAGATCCTCATGCTCTAAAATATCTATTCTATATAGAGTATTTAATATTGTAAATCCCCCAGGTATAAGATAAATTGATAATTCAACATCTCTTGTAGGAGGAAGAACACACAATTACTCGCGAAAAACTTCAACGAATTCTCTCACAATAGGTTTTTCTTCAAGGATGGTTTCTTCCTTATACTCAATAATCAAAGATAGATACGTATGCTCATAGGGCAGTAATATCGACTCTTGAGATGATGTAGAAAAATAAGATTCATCTTCCTCCTTCCACTTGTATAGAATCGGGGGTCGATTCTCTACATGCAGAGTGATTTCCCTCTCACGAAAATTTGTGTCAGCTCTATATAAGGAAATCCAATCACTGCCAAGAATTGCATCAAATTCCACTAGACGGAGTATTAAAAGGTTTGTTGGGAAATTCAGTCTACATATTAGGAAAGGGGATGAGTTATATTCACATGATACAATTATTTCCCCATTTTCCGTACTCACCACCATCTTCACCTCCATGATTTGTGGTGGTGATAGGATTGTTCAACTAAAAATTTTGGATATAAAAAAATGTGTAGAACTAGAATCAAAAATTATGTTCCCTATTCTAGAATGAATAACTAGCTTACCTGTCACCACTTCATTTTCAGGGTTCACTTCAGTAGTAGTGATGGAAAAAGCTCACCCTTTCTCCATTGGAGCTTATCGGTTGCCTCTAAAAACCCTTGGATTAGGGAACTAATTTGAAAAATAACCTTCATATTTGAAATTAAAGTAATGAACAATGAATTTATTTTCGATCATGGAGTTCCTCTCTTCTATCATAGTCACTGGTTTTTCTTACTGATAGTTAATATTTAGGTACCCTTCTCTTCCACACCTAATGAATTTCCTCATCCCTTTTAGGAAATTTCTAGGGTGCTTCTTTCCACAACCTTGGCATGTGAGGTACTGGATTTTCTTAGAACCTTATGATTTATCCATCAGACCGCCAGAATTGAAGTCCACCATATGCTTCTTATCCCCATGATACCCCTGAGGTTCGCCGATCACCGTTTCAACATTGAGGGAACATCAACTAATTTTCTCATAGATGTCAATGTCGTGGATCGCCATGAATTTCTAAAGGCTATGTTTCATCCCATAAAAGAAGTGTTCAACCATGAATTTTGGGTTAATAAAAAATACAGGAGCATATCATTCAATCCTTGTCATGTTTTCCTTGTATGCTATGATAGATTCGTCATCTTTTTTTTTTTGCGGGAAAGGAAGTCCCATTATTTATTAAGCTGGAGGGTGCGCAAAAAATATATATCGAAAAACATTTTCCAGAAATCCTTCCATTACATCACCTCAATCTCCTCCTCATGCTTTTTATTTTTGATCAATTTCCACCATTGATATGCTCCACCCTCCATAAAATAATTATCCAGAAGAACCTTCTCCTGCTCAGTACATTAAAGTATGGAGAAGATCATTGCAATGGAGTTGATCCATTGTTCGGTGATTGAGGGGTCAGATGATCCATTAAAAGTAAGAGTCCATTGTCTCATGAACTTCTCGATAACGACTTGATATTTCTTTGGGGGGGGGGGGGGGTTAATGTTCCTCTTGATCCATGTTTCTATTCAAATCTTGAGTTAACTGAGAGAGTATCGTGACAATGTTCACGATTCCCGCTCCCATCGGATTGAGCATCTCATTTGAACAAAATCACATTGGTCTTCACATCGGTTGTTAGACTGAGTCCTCCAATTAGTAACCATTGGATGGAATAAAAGTAATTTTAGGGGTATCACATAAAGGGTTATCCAAGGAAAAAACAGACGACTTATAAATATATTTTATTTCCAAAACTTAAGAATCTATAGACTTCAATCTATGTTACCCATGATCTAATTTCTAACATATATTCTTAGGGGAGTGTTTTTATTCCCATAAAAATGGTTCATACTAAGCTTGTGAATTTACGAAAGCATATCCCTCAAGAGTTTTGTGACTAGGAGTGTAGCACGGCCCGTTGTCGTATACTAGGATACCATAGGTCAAGCCCGAAACTCCTTGTCATGGGTTTCCCCTTAGGTACATCTGTGCAAGAACAACCTTTACCTACTTGTATCTGACAGGGATGTATTTTCCCGATAAAACACTTACCAAATACTCCCCAAAAATTAGGAATGTTTTAATTATACATATTCTTGTCTCTAAGAATTTACTAGGGTTTTCTAATCCTAATCCCAAAAATAACTAAACCTATACTTTGATACCAACTATAACAACCCTGAACAATATTACACAATAAAAAATAATTTATTACATAAACATCACTTGATAAAACATAGAATATCGAGAGTTCTATTGTATTTGGGGATTAGGATCATTACATGAGAACTTAAAACATGAAATACAACATATTTCTTGAAAACATCCTTTACATGACCACTACATTACCTCTTACTTCCATTGCATGGTATAATGTGAGGACATTTATAAGAAAATAGTGAGCTATAAAGCCGAATAAGGGAATAAAAATGGAATAACATGAGGAATAATGTCACGACTCATGACTACCCCAAGCCCACCTTCCATACGCCATGGGCTGGCGACTACCACCGAAGGCGTATTCCCTAAAATAGGGAATACATTGCCTTTATAACCTGTAACACACACAACCAAGCACACATAAAAAAGATACAAACTCATGTAAACTAAATTGTAAACCAAGTGAGTACACTAAGAAAAATGTGCCAGAATACAAGGCCAACTGGAAAGTACAAGGAAGACTAAAAAGTACAAGACGACAGATAGGTTAAAAGTAGCTCCTGAATCATCCACCAAGAATCCAACCTAAAATGTTGGTACAGATCACGAATGGTCGTTTCTGCGGTTCACCTCATCTAACGTCCACATCTGAGCTACCTCTAGTCCTGTTACTCTCCTCCTCAACCAGTTTTGTCCGTCGTCTGCACCAAACACAATAGGGTGTGAGAATAGGCCGTGTAGGGGTGAGCACAACGATACTTAGTATTGACCCCATGACCCTCATGGTCTCACACAATCCACCAAGGATAGACCACAGAACATGGAATCAACTCACATCCCTACTTAGGTATATTCCCATACAAATACCTAAGTTATCAGGTAAAACCATCTCATTCAGGTGGAAAATACAGAGTCCAACTCAAAACCCAATGCTTAACTATTCCACAAAATAAGGAATACCAAAATGGAACGTACCACACAAGTATGCCACACCGAGGAATGCCACCAAGGTATTACCATGAAGGAAAGTACCACAAGCTACAGACTCAATTCACACATAGTACAACTAATGTGCAGTTTTATAGATGATTAGATGTAACTACTAATTATATTACTCTATTAAGAGGCCCTACTGCTGACCCACACAGAATCACTCAGTGATGACCCACAAAGGATCATTAGGTGTTGACCCACATAGGATTTCTAGGTGCTGAACCACACATGATCACATGGTTCTGACCCACACAAGAACGCTCAGTGCTGACCCACACAGGATCTCTAGGTGCTGACCCACATATGATTGTTGAGGTGCTGACCCACACAGGATCACTATTCATTCTTTACATCACAGCCAGCAACTGGGTTCTCGCACTAAGATTGATCATCCTCGAGATAGTCCACATCTCAAGGCACTAGCCGATACGCCAACTACCACTAAGTCCCACTAAGAAGTATCACAAATGACTGCCAAACCATAGGGGTCTCAATGCAATAGACGGTGCGCCAATCGAACTCCCAGTCTATGAGTTATTATCATTTTAGTGCTGAGGGCCCAGTTGGATTCGTGCTTAATCTAACCTGGCCTTACTCAAACATTATCCAAATCTCTAGTTTGTTATATTCAGAGAGACCATTTTTCTCCAAGGTTTCCATTTCCACCGATGCTTCTTCAAACGGACGCTTGGTGCCAAAGTTATGGTCGGTAGAGTGAAAAGATCGATGCTCGCATGGGTCTGGTCCGACCCTGCCCGCTGGGTCTGGCCCAGCCCATTGGGCCTAGCCCGGCCAGCGTTGGGTGGCGTGTAGGCCACGAGGGCGGCATAAAGGCTGGGTGGCGGCGAAAGCCATGGGCGACGTGGGGTCGCGGGTGGCGTAGGCCATAGACGGTGTGGGGTCACGGGGCGTCGGAGGCTACTGGGAGGTAGCGGTCGTGGGTGGCGCGGGGCCACAGGGCGGCCATGGTCGAGGGGAGGCTGCGGCCATTAGTGGCGCAGGGCTGCGAGGCGGCGAAGGCCGCGGACAACGGAGGTAGTGGAGGGAACAGAGGCCATAGGGCGGTGCAATTGCACTATCGGATTTAGCGCGACCGACTGTGGTGCCGACCGCAGTTCATCAGTTCCACCAGTGCCAATGGCCATCACCGCTCGCCAACACCATAATGAAAAACACACCATCAAGAAGAACGATGGAGGGGTCAGGCCCTGATTTTTTGGCTGACACTCTATGCGTTATAGTGGTAGAAAGTGTTTCAAAAATTTTAAAACAAGAATGTGTATGAATATATATTAAACATCAAACCCCAAAAACATCAGCAATCACTATTCCCAAACCCGCAAAAGAAAACATTCGCCGATCAACTCATTAAAATGAGTTGATCTCCATTCTTTATTTAGAAGGGAAGAACATGGGAAATATTAATCGTACAGAATTAAATGCCTACCTTAGATATTTGTCGACAGAGGTCACGAGGAAGGAGACAAGTCATTGGGGATAGACAGACATCGGTGACGTCAACGTTTCCTCGATCGTGATTTCATTTTTATAGAAGACGTTTCATGTTGGTGAGAGAATTCATTTTTGGGGAGTGTGTTCTTTGTTGGAGAATTCATTGTTCGTTGAAGAGAATAATTCTCCATGTGTTGGGTGGCATGGAAATTTTCCAGCACTTCGTCTCTTGGTGAAGCCGTCCCAAATCCTCCTCCCAAGCTCCATATAAATAGGAGAGGGTGAAAGGTAAGTAATGATCGTGGAATTTATGACGGTTCCTTTATTAGGAACCTTCCTAAATTCCAACTATACTATTACTTATAATTTAAAAATGTTCAAACCAATTTATTTACATTGGCGCAATTAATTTGAAAGATTCCAATGGAATTCCCCACATTTAAGAGGGGTTCAGGTGGTCCCCAACACAATCAATCCACAAAGGGGGTATTAGTACAGATGGTCCCCACCCCTTTAACATACACATGGGAGGTTTTAGTTCATGTGGTCCCTACCTTTAAACCATCCACATGGGAGGTTTTGGTAAAAATAAAAAAAATAGAAGTTTATTTTATTTTATTTTTATTTCCATGAAAAAAACCAAATTCTATCTTTCACCCACGACCTACTTCCATCAAGGTGAAAGTATCCTTAAGAGAATATCGGCGTTGTGAGTTCAATGGTGCCCTAAGATTTCAATTCTGAGCATCGGTTCTAATGTTACAAAATCCTTCTCGCACGTTTACTGAACGTACCCAAAAAATTTTCATAAATTCATTACGGGCACACTGGACCTCGGAATCATCCACCATAAATTTTTGTAGCCTCAAAAAATTTCCATTAAAATGATTACATGGATGTTTTGGGTCTTTAAATTCTCCCCAACTTAGGGCTTTGCATCCCCTTAAGCCACCACTCAATCTAAAGGAACAAGTGGGGGTACTGAGCATGGATCTGAACCTCCCACTCCCATGTGCTCTCCTGAAGGTTCTCACACTAAGAAACAATGCGCACCATAGGTATCGACCACCCATGAAGGTCCCGCTCCTTTTAATCCTCAATCTCTAGTAGAGCTTCTGAAGATGTCACCCCATTGTTGATGTCTAGCTCTCCGTGGATGATGATGTGGGAAGGGTCACACATGTATCTCCTCAGCTGGGATACATGGAAGACTTCATGAACCTGGTGCAACTGAGGTGGAAGAGCTAAGCGTTAAGTCACATCACCAACTTTACTGATGACCTAGAAGGGTCTGATTAACTTCAAAGATAACTAGCTGCCTCGACCAAATCTCTACAAACCATGTCAAGGTGAGACCCATAGAATGACGTGGTTACCATCCTCGAACTCCAGAGGTCTCTGTCTCCTATCGTCATATGAATTCTTCTTGCTCTATGTAGTCATCATATATTCATGTATCATCTGCACCTTCTCTGTGATATCCCAAACCATCTCTGGCCCCACGAGTGCTGACCCCGTAAGTCAGTCCAACACAAAGGTGACCTGTAAGGTTTCCAATACAATGCCTCAAAAGGTGCCATCACAATGGTGGAGTGATAGCTCTTGTTGTATGAAAACAACACCAAAGGAAAGTGATCCTCTCAGATACAACCAATGTCGAGGATGCAGGAATGCAACATTTCCTCGAGGGTCTAAATGGTCTGCTCAGTCTGGCCATCTGTATGAGGATGGAAGGCGATGCTCAAACGAAGATGCGTCTCGAAAGCCTCTTGAAACCCCTTCCGTAGCCAGGAAGTAAAATGTGCATCATGATTAGAGACAATCGTCGAGGGTAATCCATGTATCCTTATAATCTTCTACCCATAGAGGTGTCCCAGTCCCTCTACTGAACACTACTCTTTGATCGGTAGGAAGTGGGCCAACATGTTGAGTCGATCAATGATCACCTAGATAGAGTCATGTCCCCTGGATGTATGTGGATGTCCTATCACGAAGTCCATGTATACTCAATCCCACTTCCACTCTGGGACCTCAAAAGGCTAATAAAAACCTGTTGGTACCTGATGCTCTGCCTTCACTTGCTGCAAAAAAAGGCATTGAGAGACAAGCTCTGCTACTACTTTCTTCTTTCCTAACCACCAGTGTTGTCGTCAGAGGTCCGGGTACATATTCACTACTCTTGAATGTAATGCTAGAGGGGACATGTGGAAATTTCTCAACACTGCTTCCTAAAGTGATACCGGTACCATGGTACGTCATCCAAAGATGATGACATGCTGACCACCTTTAGAAAATCCATCCGCTGCAGTCCGGTGGACATAAGAGCACGTCGGGCCTCGAATTCAGTGTCCTGTGTTGCGCCTCCCTAACTCGCAGAAGGAGTGGGAGAGTGACTATAATAGACTGAAGAAAAATTGCCCCACCCCGATCAAAAAAGGATATCTGCAAAGCGGCCAGATGCTTCGTCGCTTCGCCTAGAAGTTTTATACCATACCTCCTGCTGAGTGCATCTACTACAACAATCCTCTTCTCAGATGTATAGACTATCTCGATGTCATAGTCCTGGGGGAATTCAAGCCAATGTCACTATCTTAGGTTTAAGTCCATCTGAGAGAAGATATAATTAAGACTCTTGTGTTCAGAGTAGACTGTAAAATGCTTAACCATCATGTAATGTCACCACATCTTCAAGGAAAAGACCACCACTTCTAACTCCAGATCATGGGTCTAAAAGTTCTACTCATGTTATCTCACCTATCAAGAACCATATGCGATCACTGCTTTCTCCTGCATCAGGACACATTCGAGCCTGGTCCATGATGCATCGCAGTAGACTATATACCCTATGCCCTCCTCTGGAGGCCTCAAGATGGTGGCACTAGTCAGCCTCTGCCTTAGCTCCTGAAAACTCCACTGGAATCTCTCCGACCAAATGAAGGGTTGCCCCATCTTCATCAATGTTAAATGTGGTGCTGCAACTCTGGAGATATCAGGAACAAGTCTCCAGTATTATTCAGTGAAACCCAGGAAACTTTGTACCTCCATCACACTCTTGTGTGGCTCTTAGGAAAGTACCACCTCAATCATCGTTGGATCTAATATAACTCCAACCTCAGAGATGAAATTTCCCAGAAAGTGAAACTCTTAGATCCCAAACTGGAAATTCAAGACATAACCATAAATATGGTTCTTTGGAGGGTGTCCAGTACTAGCTGCAAATGGTAGGCATGATCCTCTTCAGTAGTCGAGTACATTAGAATGTTGTTGATGAAGACTACGACAATGCGATAAATGTATGGCTGAAAGATCATGTTCAGGAGTCCCATGAACACTACTAGAGCGTTATTCAAGTCGAATGTCATAACCAAGAACTCATAATGGTCGTACCGAAATTTGAAATCCATCTTCTGTACAACCTCATCTTGTACTCTGAGCTGGTGATAACCTGATCTGAGGACTATCGTCGAGGACCACTGTGCTCTCTCTAGCTGATCAAAGAGGTCGTCAATCCTCAGATGTAGGTACTTGTTCTTTAAAGTCACCTGGTTCATGCAACTATAGTATACAAAATGTCTCAAGATTCCATATTCCTTCTTTAGTGAACAAAATCATGGCTTCCGAAGGTGATACACTGGGCCAAAAGAATCTCTTCCCCTCCATGTCCTCTAGTTGTACTCGCAGCTCATGAAGCTCTACCCGAGCCATCTGATATGCTGGTGTAGATATCGGTGTCGACCCGATGTATGAGTCAATGTAAAAGTCCACTTATCTATGAGGAGGTAGACCTGAATCATCATTAGGGAAGACATCAGTGTTCTGGTCTACCACTACAGGATAACTCAGACTCTCCACATCAACTGCTCCAAAGGTAAGGCTAGCCAACTGATGATTGATCGACTGCACATTCCTCCAGGTAAGTCCATCATGTGCTGCAAAGGATCCCTTCTCGCCGGTGAAGGTGAAATTGGTCCCATACATGGGAACACACCGCACTTTGTAACTAATACAGTTAATCTGAGCATGGACTATAGATAACCAGTCCATACCCAAGATGACATCGTAAGGCATCGATGCCGCTACTTGAAGATTCTAGCCAAAGCTCTCACCTCCTAGAGTAAGCTCGCACTACCGAAACCCATGCGTAATCATCGAATCCACTCCTGTTGGAGTATCTATCTATAAATACCGAGCCAATGACTCAATAAAATTCTCAGAACTCCGAATGAGGACAATGTCAATAAAATAATGAATGGTACTTGTGTCTATAAGTACTGTTGCTACAGTGGATTACACATAAATCGTACCTCATATCATCTCTGGAGAACTGTGATCTTAGGCTTTAGCTTCCTGGAGATGAGCTCTCCCTGGTCCTCATACTCTCTGTGGTCAGGTTGGACAACCTGGTGGTGGTGGTGGTACCAACTTGAATCGTCACCCACCACCAGCTGCAGGGCCAGCTCCTCCGCCATGTCTGCCTACTCCCTGTGGGCCTCCTCGGTCGAACCTTTGTCTTTGCCTGGGTAGTCCTTCGACCATCTGATGAACATCCATACAGTGGGTTGGAGAGTCACGAGCCATGTGACCCTGCCCACCGAATGTGTAACACTACCCGCTCTTGGCATTACTGGCTCTGCCTCGGGGCCCCCGCACAAACAACCCAGAATCCTACATTCTTCCATCCATAGGACTGGTACTCTTGGACCACTGCGACATCTTTCTACTACCAGATACGGAAGACTCCTCTACGTGACGATTGGTGGAGGGTCTCACAGCTGGTGACTACACAGAAAGAAAACTCTCTACTAAGAGGTCTCTCTTTAATACCACCGCCTGCGTCGCGATGCTAAGAGAAATCATCAAAGCCCTAATAGCTCACCTGATCCTCTGCTCGAAGGTCTGAGCCCTGAAGAATGGGTCTCACACCATATTAGTGGAGTAACATGATAGGTCGGTGTACCTCACTGAGTACTGAGACACAGTCCTGGTGCCCTGCTGCAGATGAAGATGCTCCTATGTGCACACTGCATGAAGAGTCGCTAGAACAAACTCTGCCTGAAACAGGTTCTTGAATTCTGCCCATAGAATCATAACCTTGTTGAGAACCTGGAGCATCAAGATCCCCCATCTTCCTGATACTTCCTGTAGAAGGCTGGTGTCAAGGATCACCATGAGATCAACTAGTGTCCCGACCAGTTAGAAAACACTCACCACGGCCTCCAACCAATCCTCATCCGCATGTGTGTCCATCTCTCCCATGAAACTGGGTTGCCTCTGGCACTAGAACACATTCAACATGCTCAAGAAGCATGCACCATCTACTTCTAGGGATAGTTGGATTAGTGGCCTAATAGGTAATGGTACAGCTGGTGCCTCCACTATTGCCTCTACTGTAAGAGGTCCCTTCACCAAGGCCTCATCGCTTGGTGGGCTATCAGTGCGTACTACTCTTGAAACCCTACCTGGCTATCTGCGTGGAGGCATCCTGAAATGAAAAAACTGCGCCATGGTCAATAATTTATACCTGGTGAGATGTCTCAAATAGATCATAAAGAAAACTATTGAAAATACATACACAATAAGTGTTTTTGTGTACTGAGTTGGATATCAGAAGTCGGGGTCCAGGATATGGATATGTCGGCACCAGCACCAACACTGGATTCCCTAAACTGATAACCACACTCACTACACATATCACTACTTTTGTTAAAAGTGAAATATCAGAGTCCTATGTTCTACAGTATAACTAAGTCCTCTGATACCAATTTGTCATGACCCGTTCCCCGGGGCCCGTGTCGTGAATACCCCAAGCCCGCCCTCCATAGGCCAGGGGCTGGTGACTAGCATCGAAGGCATATTCCCTAAAACTGGGAAGGCATTTCCTTTATAACCTGTAACACACATAACCAAGAACACAACAAGACATGAAATCATGTAAACTGAATAGTAAAGAGAGTCAGGAAAATAAGTAAAAGGGGACATAATAGAAGCCCAACTAGAATGTACAAGGAAAACTAGAATGTACAGGATGACTAATATGTGAAAAGAATCTTATGGATCGTCCACCACGAATCCTACATGAAGGGTAGGTACAACTCACGAATGACCGTCTCTATGGTTCGCCACGTCTAACATCCTCCTACGAGCTACCTCCAGTCCTTGTACTATTGTACATAGCCATTGTTATCCGTCATCTGCACTAAACCCAATAGGGTGATGGCATAGACCATACAAGGGTGAGTAAAACAATACTCAGTAGGGACCCCGAGACCCTCAAGTTCTCACAAAATTTACCAAGGATAAACAACACTACATGGAATCAACTGAAAACCCTACTTAGGTATATAATTATACATATACATATGTTATCAAGTTAATCCATATCATTCTTGAGAAAAACACAGAGTCCAAATAAAATCCCAAAGCTCAACAGTTCTAAAAAGGAAGGAATACCACAAAGGTATGTACCACACGGGTACACCACATAGAATAATACAACCAAGGTATTACCATGAAGGAAAGTACCACAAGGTACAGACTCAGCTAACCCCAATTATAACATAAGTATAGTAGTATAGATGATTAGATGTATCTACTAATAATCTTACTCTGTTAAAAGGCTTTTTTGACCCACACAGGATCACTCGGTGTTGACCATCATAGGATCGCTAGGTGCTGATGCACACAAGATATTGCAGTGCTAACCCACACATGATCACTCAGTGCTGAACCCCACATGATCGATAGGTGTTGTCCCACACAGTATCACTTGGTGCTGAACCACACAGTATCGCTATTCATTCTTCATGTCACAGCCAGCTACTAGGTTCCTGCACTAGGATTGTTCATCTCTGTGAGGGTCCACTCCTCAATCCATTGTTCAATACTCCAACTTCCATAAATTCCCACAATGAAGTATCAAAAAGGACAACCATGCCATAGGGGTCACAAAGCAACAGATGGTGTGCCAATCAGTCGCCCAGTCTGTGAGTTATTATCCTTTTAGTCTCGAGGGCCCGGTTAGGTTCATGCTCGATCCAATATGATTATACTCCAAATTTATCAAAATACCTAGTGGATATACTCAAAGGGACTGTCTCTCTCCAAGGTTTCCAGCATTATTGAAGGTTCATCAAACAGACACCCGATGCCAATGTTTTGACCGATAGAGAAGAAAGTTTGATGTTGGATCGGGTCCGGTCTGACCCGGTCAGCCTACCAGGCCTGACCGGGCCAGGGCCAACCCGACCCAATTCTGGAAGACCCAAACCACTGGGTCTGGTCCAGCCCACTAGGCCCGGTCCAGCTGTGCTGGGCAGGCCAGCCTGTGCTGGGCAGCGCGAAGGCTATGATGGTAGTGTGAGGCTGTGGGGGCCGTGGGGCGGCAAAGGACACAGACGATGGATGGCGCAGACAGAGTGAGGTCGCAGGGAGATCGAAGCCGTGTGGCAGTGGAGGTCGTGAGAAACATAGAGCTTTAGGGTGTCAGAGGCCGTAGATGGCACGAGGTCGTGGTGCGGTGGAGGCCACGAGGCAGCGGCGGCGGCAAGCGATGCAGTGGCGTGAGGCCATGGGGCGGCGGAGGCCACAGTGTAGCGGGGGGCGGCAGGTGGTGCATGGGTGCGGGGATGTGAATGTCATAGGACAGTGGGGTCCGAGGGCAGCATGAGGCTGCTGGGCAGCGGGGGACGTGGGCGGCGGAGGCCTCTGAAGGTGCGTTGGCTGTGGGGTGGCACCATTTCGACATCACCTTCGTCTAAGACAGCCAGGGGCCAGCTGTGGTTCTCAAGTTCCACCATTGCCAAACGCCGACATCGGTCGCTATCACCGTTGTGAAAAAGACACAATAAAGAGAAATGATGGAGGGGTTGGGACATGTTTCTTTTGACGGCACTCTCCGCGTTAGAGCGGTAGCAAGTGGTTTACTAATTTTGAATAAAGAACGTGTATGGAAGATATTTAAAACATCAAACCTACAACCTTCGTCAATCACTATTCCCAAACCTGTGAACGAAAACTTCTACAGATCAACTAGTTAGAGAGAGTTGATCTTCATTCTTTGTTTAGAAGGGATGAACATTTGAAATATTAATCGCATAGAATTAAACAACTAACTCCTAGTTTTTTCGATGGAGGTCATGAAGAAAGGGATGCAGTCATTGGGGATAGATGAACGTTAGTGACATTGGGGTTTCCTCGGTCATCAGTTTCTTATCGTTGAAGATGTTCCTCACTAGTGACAGTGTTATTCGTTGGGGAGAACCTTTTTCATTAGAGAATGCATTCTTCGTTGGAGAGAATAATCCTCCATGTGTTGGGAAACGTGTCCCTTTACCATCACTCTGTCGCTTGGTGAAGCCATCCCTAATCCTCCTCCCAAGCACCATATAAATATGAGAGGGGGAAAGGTAACTAACCATCATGGAATTTATGAGAGTTAATTTATAAAAAACCTTCCTAAATTTCAATGATGTAATTACATAATATATTAAAAGGGTCAAACCAATTAATTTATGTTAGCACAATTAATAGGGAGGATTCCAAGGGACTTCCCCACATTAAAGAGGGGTTCAGGTGGTCCCCACCCCCATGAATCCACAAAAGGGGGTATTAGTACATGTGGTTCCCACCTCATTAACATCCACATGGGGGGTTTTAGTTCAGGTGTTCCCCACCTTTAAACTATCCACATGGGAGGTTTTAGCAAAAAGAAAAATAAAATAAAAGTTTATTTTATTTTATTTCTATTTCCATGAAAAATCAAAATTCTATCTTTCACCCCCAACCTACAGTCATTGAGGTGAAAGTCTCCCTAAGTGAATAACAGCGATGTGAGTTCAACAGTGCCCATGAATTTAAATTATGAGAAACGGTTCAAAAGATACAAAAAAACGCTCTCACATTTACTAAATTTACCTGAAATTGTTTTTGACAAATTCATTCCGGGAACACCGGGCCTCGGAATCACGCGCCGTCAATTTTCACAGACTCGTAAAATTCCCATTAAAAATAAATTTACATAGAATTTTTGGGTCTTTAAAAATAAAACACATGTTAGAAAATAAGCATATATATGGATAATAATAGAAACATTAACATAAAGGCATGATAAATAATGATAATCATAACATAGAAATGTGGCAACAACACTTAACATGGAATTTCGCATGAGCCAAGGCTCATTGCACATGAAGCATGAGTAAAACCTCATTGCACATGAAGCATGAGTAAACCCTTGTTTCACATTAATTATCATAAGTCAACACTCATTGCACATGACGTATCATTATACTTTACTTTAACCAAAACATTGAAGTACTACCGTGGTGCACCGTTCTTAAACATTTCATTTCATTCATATGTGTGCCACATAGATAATAAATCAGAATCAACCAGTATCATAAGTTATTCAATGATTAAGTAATGTGGACTAAATATATGATAGTACCATTCAATATGTATAAGTTAATAAAGGTGAATACCCTTGATAGAGACAAGAGTATGGTATTCACTATACAATGATCTTGGCTAGAAAAAACATGCAGTAATTTCAACAGCATAATGACATGACATAATGATTCATGGAAATGGTTTATGTGAGAGAAAAGGGGTTATCATCCTATGTAAATTAAATAGGCAGTAAGGGGGTTATATAGATTCATGTACCACCAAATTTAATGGAATTTAGATGCATAATACAAAATAATTGCTTCGATGTAATAGAGGAGAGAGAAATCCCTCACGGGATTTCGGCATGGTAACGGGTGTACATGAGCAGAATTAATGAGAGATAAAGGGGTCTCCCATCATCCAAACATAATGAGGGATGTATGGTGGAGGTGATAAATGATACCCCAACATATTTAATTGATAAAAGGGCAAAAAATCTTAATGAAAAATGGGCAAAAATGATCAAAGAATAAATCCCTTACTTGGAAGTTTGATCCCATAATCCAGGGAGAGGGTTGAAAAGGGATTCTTGGGAAACTAGGACAACTTGGGAGGATTAAAGAGTAAAGAGGGTATGATTTGGATCAACTTAAATGGATTTCAGTGAAGAGGAAGTGGGAGCTTGGTTGGGTTTATATAGTAATAGAGAGGGAATTCATAATTATTTAGGTTTGGGACACCACACAATAAACTAATCAAAACCACCAACCAGCCCATGGTTTTGGCCAATGTTTTTTGCCAAAGGATAGTGGAAAAAAATATTTTATAATTCCAATTGACGAACATCATAAAATAATAGGGTTGCTTATGTGGAGGTGATTCACACTCTCAAGGAAAACAATTTAAAAAGATAAAATGTTTTATAAGTCATGGACAGTCTACTAAGGTATCATAAAATTAATCAAAAAAATAAAAAATCACATTAATTTAAGGATACAAAATATATTGTCTGAAAAAAATGTTTAGAGTATTTTATTACATCACTATTGGGTGATTATGATGTCATAAAACACATTATATATTTAAATGGTATTTAATATTAACCCAAAAATTTGACTATCTCAGAAATTGATGAAAAATTGTCATTTGGTTAATTTCAACATCCTGATTCAAAAATAATATTAATTTCATCTAAATAATTTTCTACATATGTGAATTTTTACTTTTAAAATAAAAACAGACATTTATCGAAAATTCATGGGTTTTGACAAAAACATCTTTCAAACTGTAATAAAAATTACAATAACATTATTAAAGGTATACAAACATTTATATTTAAAAAAATTAATTTAATAATAATAATATTTTATTAAATTATTATTTAATTCAAAAATCCATTAATTCATCAAAATAGATTTATTAGTTGAATATTAACTAAAAATATTATTTATGCTTTAAAAACCATTTACAAGTGACTATAATAAAAATAATGTATATTATCTATAAAAGAATAATGTACATAATCATAGTACTTTGGTATTGTTACATAACCCCTTAAAACACTCGTATAAGACCTTAGGATAAGGTGTCTGATGGTGAAAAACTCTTGGCGTGGCTCAGATAACATCTCTTGGGTGATAACATTTATTAACATCCACTTCTCCAATAGTCGGTTCCACTCTAGCATAACAAGTTCATGCTCATACTTGGATTGGTCAAGAAAGAAGACCAAAGATGCTACCTCATTTTCGAGCATTGGAAAATGGGATTTTTACAAGTCAAGTCTACTAGATGAGGTCATTGATTCCTTTGTCTAAGTAAATTGGATTTGTTAAAGACGTATATTTATACTAGTTAAGTGATCACTGATCAACAACTATATAAGCAACGATCCCGATTCATAATGGTATTTTAAAATCCAGAAACATAAAACTGATGATGTTTACTTTTTATATAACCATAATAAGACAATTAATTAGATCAATAAGAATATCCATTAATGAATGTTTGTGTCGTTACAATAGAAATGAAAATGATCATTTTCTAGGTATATATTTGAGGGGAATATATAAAAAAATAGGCAAGGTAAAACAGAATAATATTTCATTAAAATTAGAAAAAAGAAGGAAAATGTTTAGTTAATAAGTTCTGAGTGTGGCATGAAATATCCATTTTATGTTTTAAAAAATATTTTTTAAAATACCACAACTCAAAATAAAATAACAAAATTTAAATTTACTAATTTTATGAGATAAATATTAATGTTAACAAGGTATTACACTTAATTAGGTTTCTAAATAAAATGGATAACATTGATAGGTCATGAAATTATGGATAATGAAGGGAAATCATCGTTTAAAATGATGAGAATCATTATTAATATCATTTAATTTTTATATATGATTAAAACACTATATTAATGAATATTAGAAAAAAATCATCTTCCAATATTTAAATGGGGTATACCTATAATGCCTAAGCCTTAAAACGTTACTAAATATTGAGTTAAGTCAATAATTTTACTTTAATTCACAACGAGGATCATTTTAGGTTTATAGATTTAATGAAATATGACATTATTAATGAATATCATCCCATAATCGTTAAATAAGATATAATAAAAATATTATACATTTTTTACACAATAAATTACCATTTAAAAAAATTATTTGTTTTCTTGATAAAATTATTCTTGACATATTCCATTAACTTACTCATACATATACCCAATGAATACATTTTAGAAAACATGAGATGAGCATAAAAACCCAGTAAGGGATAAAATATGGAATGAAAACATTAGTCCATGAACATTTTTAAACCCAAGAATTTATAAAAATCATGAAAACCTCATAGAAATAATAAAAAAGAAAAATAACTTATGGATTTCATATCATACATTATAGCTTTCATAGCCACATAATTATTAACATTCATGCTTACATTTGGAATATAAATTACTATATATTCTGTAAATCACTTGGGAGAAAAATTAACGTTTAACTCTGTCATGTAACCTAATACATTAGGGAGCTATCATAGGCTCAGCTACCCTCGATTAACATGGAACTACCCATATACATAAGTAATTCCCAAAAACCATAACATTATTATAACACATGAATAATAATAGTTGAAAAATAAAATTTTCATATTGCAATCATAAGACATTATTTCATGATATTGATATAATAAATTCATTATCAAAGAAATTTTCAATACAAAAAATCTTAAAAAAGGAATATTGTATTTACATTATATTTTAAAAACATAGTGTCTTATAAAAAAATCCAAATATCTAATAATGCTCACGGTAGTGGAAAGTTTATTGTGACCATGTACGTTAAAAAATATTCCTTTTGTAGTTTAGAAAAATGATTCAAAAAAATATTCATTTTCAAAAATATTGAATGAAATTAAAATTAAATGGGGTTTATTATACACCATATAAAATAAGGTTGTATATAAATTAAAATATGCCTCAATAGAATGAGATTGAGATTAATTCCCTTACCTAGAATCTGATTTATCTCGTTCATACATTAATTAATTTAATAAATAAACTATGTTAAATTATACTTTATTTATAATATTTTAATCTTATTGTTCATTTTATATCATATTTTACCATGTTATAACAATTATTTAATTATATGAATTAATATGAGATTTTTTTTCGATATTTAGTACTTGAGTAAAAAATAAAAAAAATTGATGCAAATTATCAATGGGTTCCTAAGTCCATTATCACAATAATATTATTCATGAAAAAAATACATATATATCTAGTATAAATGTGTTTAGTATATTACAAAAAATTTGGAGATAATAAATAAAATGCACCATTCATAGAGACGACATGTCGTACAGACGCATGAACACTACTTTCATTTCTTTTTCATATTAAAGGATTGAAAACTAAATTATACATATGTATATTATAATTACAGTATAATATGTATGTTATATAGGTCAAATAATTTCATTAACTCCATCGTTTATACATTCCATATATGGTACAAAGGATTCATATGACTTTGAGGGGGAGGTAGTCCAGATTTCCCCAAATGAAATTATCATATTTACACATCACAGAAAGCATAAAAGTATATTGTAAATAAAAATTACAGAAAAATATAGAAAATATAATTATAATTGACATCATATTAAAATTTATTTCCATAATAATGTCCAATGTTATTTTTGTTAAATGAAAATTGAACATTCATCATTTTGTGAGGCAGTAGTTCACCATACACAGAAACAATATGTTTTATATCCATTAGAAGTAGGAGTGCGTATGTTTAGGTCAAACCCTTAACATAAAAACATTCTATTATCTTTAGGATTCTAGGTTTTTATAAAATAATGTAATAAATAGAGGTTAGGTGGTTGGAGGAAGTAAATAATTGAAAGGAAATTCAGAGAAGACGTTACCTCTAAATAAGGTAACATCTTTTGATTTGATTAAAATGGCTTCCTTTAGTTTTCTTCTACAAAAAGAATGGGATATAAAAGGAAATAAGAGGTTTTTGAAGCTTATTGGATTAAAATTTAGACATAACAAGTGTCTTGAGAGGATTGAGTATGTGGGAATAGGTGGTGGCATTTTATAAGACAGAGGGCGGGGAACTTTAGAAATGTTTTGAAATATTATTTGATTATAAATTGATTTTTTGTATTATAATATTTACAATGTAATATATTTTGAAGATAATATGATTATGGGTATAAATTCTCTCAATCAATAGGGATTATATATTTTCTAGTCAAAAAAGTTAACCTTATCTTTTTTCTTTAACCATTAGTTAAATAACATAACTCTTACCATGTATTCTTTTATTTTTATACTATATAGTTAATATGGTTACTATAAAATGACAAGAAAACCTAAAGGATAAAATTAATTAAAATTTTAACATTATATAATTAATTTGGACGTATCTAATATTTTTATGACTATTAATTCATTTAATAAAATAGAATTTGTTTTAAAAACTCATTTATGTCAATTTTGACACTATTTAATAATTAATTTTTGTGAAAGTTCTAAAAACATTATAAATTCAACAAAACAACATTAAATCAGATATATAATGTCATAATAATCCATTAAAATATATTATGGCATAAAAATGTTAAATTAATTTTATTTTAATATTTATAATATCATTTATTTTAATCATTCATTAATAAGGTAATCACAACATCATCATTATGTCATAAATAAATAAATTTATTTAATTTATAAAATCTGTAAATATAATACCATTTTGTTGGAAATATTTTAGGATTAATAATGTTTGTTTATAGTCAAAGTGAGAAATTATATTATCCCACTTTAAAATTTTATTTTTAAAATGATTAATGTTAGTGTTATACTTCCCTTTACATTAAATTAATTACTATTGCATGGCTTTATCACACCCAGGTGGCTCCATGGGGTACTAAAAATTACCCAAGGACGCTCATGGTCAGCCATATCTCACACAATATAATTAGGAAACGTGTTAGAGTTGTTTTATATTATTTTAATTTTAATTTTACCCATAATTACCTGATTTACTTTTTTACCAAGGTAAATAAGTATAATTACTGAAGTTACTACTCATAATGTTGAAAAATAAAAGGAAATTTTTAAAACATTTGTACATTAGGATTCAAAATTTGGAATCCATTTTTCAAAATTAAAAACACATGATTTACTGAAATTAATTTAATATTATTTCTTGTTGTCAAAACTAGAAAGTGGGTTTTAAAGAAGTAAAAACTATTAGAGGATTGACATGTGTTTATGTCCAATTTAAATGTCAAATTACATCCAATGAAAAAAAATGTGATTACATGAAAAAAAATCCAATTACACTTTATATAAAATTATATGGATAACACAGCTATATAAATAAATTACGTGAACAGAATGTTTTGAATTCAAACTCATTTTTCACAATTCATAAAAATATTAATTCCATAAGAAAAATGCCGAAATATCTACCAAGGTAAATTTTGATGTCCCCAATCCAACTAGGAATTTTATTTTATCAAATAGAACATATAAAAGTGAAAATAACTATTTTAAAAAAGGGTTCTCTATCAAAATGTGGTAAAAGGTCGTTTTAAAAATATTAGAGTATTTTATGCTTAAAATAGAATCCGTTCTCATTTTAATCGTCTAATATTTGTTGGATAAATGTAAAAAACATTTAAAATGTATATAAAATCATAATATAGTTAATTATATTCATTTAGTCGAATAAAATAGACAGGTTTTAAATGTCATTTAATATAATTATATTATTGTTGTATTTTTTTCGTTTTAAATTAGTGTTGTGTGCAACGTAATATTTTAGAGAAACCTACTATTGTGTTTTGAGTAAAATATAATAAAAAAGGGTACCCATTAATGTAAAATTCACTTATTATTCATAAATATTATTATATATGAAAATTTATTCTTTTATAAATACCTAGGATGTTCCAACATTCCCCCTTTTGGAAATTGTTTCCCCGCAATTTTATACACTTATGAAATAAGTGGGGGTATTTCTCCCTCATATCATTTTCATATTCCCCTGTTACCTATTCAAAAATATGATTTTAAACAAATCCTTTACCTAATTAATTACTTTATTCCACAACACTTTATCTCTACAATAACTAATTTGTACCGGTTGTTCCCCATAAGAATTATTCTCTTCCAACAGAACAACCTTTGGAATCAAAACATTAGATGGATCCAAAAAATACTTTCCCAACATCGAAACATGAAAAATATTGTGTACATGGGAAAAAACATTGAGGTAAATACACTCTCTATGAAAATGATCCTACTTTATCTAGGATTTAATAGGGTCCAATGAACCATAGACACAACATTCCCTTCTTACAAAAAAGAATTAATATTTTCCATGGAGAAACATTTAGAAAGACACGATCAACTACCTCCAAAGAAATATCCTTCCTCCTGTTATCTAAATAACATTTCTTCTAACTTTGAGATATCCTAGTGTGCCTCCAAGTCAATTTAACTTTTTTACATCAATTTTACCATCTATAGTCCCACAAACTTCTTTTCACCAACTTATTCGCAAAAAGTATGATTTTGAATCCACTTCCCATAAAATGCTTTGAATGGTTCCATATGTATACTTGAATGAAAAATTATATTATAAGAAAACTCATCTAAAGAAATATGTTGAACCCAAATTCCCATGTAATACACCAAACAACCAAGTAGCATATCCTATAAGGTCTGAATTTTTTGTTCTAACTACCATCTGATTGAGGATGAAAACCTGTAAAGAAATTTAATTTAGTTCTGAATGACTTCTAAATGCCATTCCAAAAGACATATGTGAACCTCAGTTCACAATATAATACAATGGAGAGGGAAACTCCATGTAACATGACTATATAATTAATATAAAATCAAGAAAGTTTGTCAAGATACATAGAAACACGAATAGGAAGAGAATGAGTATATTTTGTCGATCGATCAACAATAGCCTAGATTGAATTGCTACCTCGAGAAGTCTTTGGTAATTGCACTAAGAAATCCATGGAACATTTTACCATTACCACTATGGAACAAGAAATGGTTGAAGATTACTTCTATTATCTGTTGATCTACTTTAACATGTCGACAAATCAAACATCATAGTGTAAAATCATCAATATCTCTATTCATTTTATCCCACCCGTAATATGCCCGATGATATCCATACATCTTAGTACTACTAGGAATAACTCAAAATGGAAAACTATGACCATCACATAAGAACCATTTTTTAAACTGTAAATATCAAACCTCAAATAATATCTTTTTAAACCGAAAAACATATTATCTATCAATGTTGAATTTAGGTAACATACCATTTTGAACCATTTTTATATTTTTCTGCAACTCACTATCTTCGTTATAAGCACGATTTATTCAATTTGATATATATTATTGTACGAAATCCTAAAACAAAACATAGGAATTTCATGCACCAACAACATCAATTATAATGTTCATCAAATCATTATTCAAAGTGTCACATTCCAAATAGATCATGGTTAATGTAGAATATCATTTCAAACTCAATGCATCAGCCACATTGTTCACTTCTCCAAGATATTAATGTATCGTGCAATCATATTCCTTTATTAATTCTAGCCAAATTTTTGGTTTCATGTTCAATTAATTCTTAGTGAGTCTATACATAGAAATATTATGGTCAATATATATTTCACATTTTAATCTATATAGATGATGCCTAAAAAATTTATTGAAAAAATAATAGCATCTATTTCCAAATCAGGTGTATGGTAATTTAGCTTATGATTTTTCAACTGATGTGAAACATAATGAATTACCCAATCATTATGAATTAGAAAAAAAAATTTAATTTCAATGAATAATCATTATAGATATCAAACTCACCATTTCTGGAAGCCACTTCCAAAATTAGAGAATTTACTAATATTCCGTTCAATTCCTAAATCACTAATCAAATTCTATTGTCTTTATTAACTTAACACCTTTTCAAGATAACTTAGTCATATGGATAGATAACTATGAATTTTTTTGAAAAAAAAACTTTATTAATAACCTTCTAAAATGTGAAAACTACAAATCATTGTTATATTTTTGGGCCTTTTCCATTCTTCAACAAATTTTGTTCTAGCAGGATCTACAATTATGCAATATTTAAAAACAATGGGTCCAAAAAATGATTTTTTCTGTAACCAAAACACACCCTTGTTTAATTTCCCATATGTATTCTTTTATTTTTTGGTTTTATAGAAAAATATTGAATAACTTATATTATTATCTTTACATTAGAATATACCCATATATTATTAATAAGCGCAATCACAAACTTATCTATGAACATAAGGAAAATTATATTCATTAGATCCATGAATACTACAGGTTCATTAGTTAACAAAAATGGCCTAAATGAAAATACATAATTGATATATCTAGTATGAAACATAGTCTTCAGAATGTATGCTTCCTTTACTTTCTACTGATAGTACCCTGACCTCTTGTCAAACTTTGAAAAACATTTAACACCAAAGCGCTATTTAAAAAAATCATTGATATGACTCTACAGGAAACTAAGGCTTTAACAACAGTTTCAAAAATTTGGTAAAGGCTACCAAAACATTGGTAAGTAAGCTGTTGGGATACACCATTAACAACAGTTTTAGTATAACTGTTGGGAAAGGTACTGTAATCCGACGTTTTATCAACGTTTTACTAAAATCGTTGGTAAAAGTTAGTGTAATCCAAGTGTTCCCAACGGTTTTAAAAACATTAGAAATACTATAATTTTCATGTTTTACCAATGGTTTACTAAAACTATTCGTAAAAATATGTACATCACTATACCAACGGTTCTAGTAAACCATTTGTATAGTGTATTTCTAGAATTTTCCAGCCCATCCACCTAAAATCTCTTCCACTGCACACTCAACTGCATACACCATCATACACTCTTAATAGAAACAAAAACACCTGGTATAGCACAAAAAAGCTCATAAAAACAAGATAATCTTATAACCATGGAATGTACCACAATTATAATCTTGTATATGAACCCAATTACCCTATGCAATACAAAATTCATAATTGAATTCTCAATTGAATACATGCAGAATTAATTATGTAATGAATTCTGAATTATAAATCAATAAGACATAAAAAATGAATTATGTTGCATACAAAATTATGAATTATATATTACACATATATAATATGACATACAAGGGGTTGGGGTGTCCCCGGGGGTGGGGGTGTCCAGGGGTGGGGGGATCTCCACAGGGGGGTGTCCAGGGCATGGGTTATACAGAATTAAGAATACATACAAAATTGCATTTTCTATAACTCGTGCACGATTGAATTCATAAATTATAAGCTAATTACCATAAAATAAAGTATCAACAGAATCCGAATATGTTTGGTCGGTTTTCCGTATCGTAGTTGTTTTTACTTAAAATGATGTCCATTTAAAACAAAAGGCATACACATGGAGTGATACCGGCCACACTGTGCGTCAGATTGCGGTGGGGTTGACTCATACACATCACAGATGACTCAAGGATCATTTTTATAAATTATCAACATAATCTGAATGCGTTTGGTTGGTTTTTCATATGCCAGTTATTGTTTTCACTTAAAATGTTTTCCATTTCAAATAATGGTGAGACACTTGGAGTGGTGCCAACCACACCGTGCCTCATATTGAGTTGGGGTTGAATTTTACACATCACATACAACCCATGGATCATTGTTCTAATGTATCAACACAATCCAAATATTTTTGGTTGGTTTTACGTATTCCAGTTGTTTTTACTTAAAATGATGTCCATTTTAAACAAAAGAGAGGTAGTTAGAGTGATATCAGTCACACCACACCTGGGATTGAGGTGAGGTTTACTCATACACGTCACATATGACCCATGGATCATTTTACACAAGTTTCAATAGAATCTGATTGCATTTGATTGGTTTTCTGTATGTCAGTTATTGTTTTCACTTAATATGATGTCCATTTTAAACAAAAGAGAGACACTTTGAGTGGTTCCAGCCACAGCATGCCTCGGATTGAGGCTAGGTTGACTCTTACATGTCACATATGACCCAATGATCGTTGTCCTAAATTTTCAACAGAATTTGAATTCATTTGGTCAGATTTCGATATGACAATTGTTGTTTTTACTTAAAATAATGTTCATTTTAAACAAAAGAGAGACACTTTGAGTGGTTCCGGCCACACCGTGCTTCAGATTGAGGCGCGGTTGACTCATAAAAGTCACATATGACCCATGGATCATTTTCCGAATGCTTCAATAGAATACGAATGTGTTTGGTCAGTTTTTTGTATGTCAGTAGTTGTTTTCACTTAAAATGATGTCCATTTTAAACGAAAGAGAGAATCTTTTAGTGGTGTCGGTCACACCGTGCTTCAGATTGAGGTGGGGTTGACTCATACACATCAAAATCACATATGGATCATTTTACTAATGTATCAACACAATATGAATGCGTTTGGATGGTTTTACATATCCCAGTTGTTGTCTTCACTTAAAATCCTGTCCATTTCAAATAAAGGCGAGACATTTTGAGTGGTTCCGACCACATCAGCCCTCAAATTGATGCAGCGTTGAGTCATAAACGTCACACATGACCCAAGGATCATTTTCCTAATGTTTCAATATAATCTGAATGTTTTGGTCAGTTTTCCGTATGTTAGTTGTTGTATTCACTTAAAATGATGTCCTTTTGAAATAAACGAGAGACATTTTGAGTGGTGTTGGCCACACCGCACCTCAGATTAAGGCGAGGTTAACTTCTACACATATAAAATGACCCATGGATCGTTTTCCTAAAGTATCAACACGATAAATATGTGTTTGGTCAGTTTTATGTATGCCAGTTGTATTTTCATAAAAGAGTATCCATTTTAAACAAATGAAAGACACTTTGAATGGTATCATCCACACTGTGCCTCAGATTGAGGAAAGGTTTACTTGTAAACGTCACAAATTACCCATGGATCCTTTTCCTAAAGTATCAATATAATCCAAATGCGTTTGGTCAGTTTTCTGTATGGTAGTTGTTGTTTTCACTTAAAATGATGTGCATTTCCAATAAAAGTGGGACACTTTGAGTGGTACCAACCACAAAGTGCCTCAGATTAAGGTGGTGTTAACTCATACACATAAAAAATAAACCATGGATCATTGTGTTTAAGTATCAACACAATCCTAATGCATTTGGTCGGTTTTCCATATTACAGTTGTTGCTTTCACTTAAAATGTTGTCCATTTTAAACAAAAGAGATACACTTTGAGTGGTGCCGGCCACACCATATCTTAGATTGAGGCAGGGTTGACATTTACATGTCACATATGAACCATGGATCGTTGTTATAAATTTTCAACAGAATCTGAATGCATTTGGTTAGTTTTTTTATGTTAATTGTTGTTTTCACTTAAAATGATGTTCATTTTAAACAAAAGAGAGACACTTTGAGTGGTACCAGCCACACCGCACATCAAATTGAGGCGGAGTTTACTTATACATGTCCCATATGACCCATGGACCATTTTACTAATGTATGAATATAATCTGAATGTGTTTGGTCAGTTTTCCATATGTCAGTTGCCGTTTTCACTTAAAATGATGTCCATTTTAAACAAAAGAGAGACACATTGAGTGGTGTCGGCCACACCGTGCCTCATGTTGAGGAAGGGTTGACTTGTACACATCAAAAATGACCCATGGATCGTTTTCCTAAAGTATCAACACAATCTGAATTCCTTTGGTCAGCTTTCCGTATGCCAGTTATTTTTTTCACTTAAAATCCTGTCCATTTCAAATAAAAGTGAGCTAGTTTGAGTGGGGCCGGCCACACATTCCCTTAGATTGAGGTGGGGTTTACTCATACACATCACATATGACCCATGGATCATTTTCCTAATGTTTCAATATAATCCGAATGAATTTTGTCAGATTTCTGTATGTCAGTTATTGTATTCACTTAAAATGATGTCCTTTTAAAACAAAAGAGAGATGCATTGAGTGGTGTAGGCCACACCGTGCCTTGGATTGAGGTGGGGTTTACTCGAACTTGTCACAAATGACCAATAGATCCTTTTCCAAATGTATCAACACAATATAAATATGTTTGGTTGGTTTTATATATGCCAGTTGTTTTTACTTAAAAGAGTATCCATTTTAAACAAAATAAAGCCACTTTGAGGGTTACTGGACACACCATTCATTTGATTGAGGCGGGGTTGACTCGTACACATCACAAATGACCCATGGATCCTTTTACTAAAGTATGAATAGAATCCGAATGTGTTTGGTTATTTTTCTGTATGTTAGTTGTTGTTTTCAATTAAAATGGTGTCCATCTCAAATAAAAGTGAGACACTTTGAGTGGTACCCACCACACCGTGCCTCGGAGTGAGTCGGGGTTGACTCATACACGTCAAAAATGACCCATGGATCATTGTTTTGAAGTATCAACATAATATGAATGTGTTTGGTCAGTTTTCTGTATTCCAATTGTTGTTTTTACCTAATGTGTTGTCCATTTCAAATAAAAGTGAGACACCTTGAGTGGTACCGGCCACACCATTCCTTGGATTGAGGCGGAGTTGACTCATACATTTCCAAAACGACCCATGGATCGTTGTGTTGATGTATCAATAGAATCTCAATGCGTTTGGTCAGTTTTCTGTATGCCAGTTGTTGTTTTCACTTAAAATGTTGTCCATTTAAAATAAAAGTGAGACACTTCGATTGTTTCCGGCCACACCATGCCTCGAATTGAGGCGGGGTAGACTTTTACAAATCAAAAATGAACCATGGATCATTTTCCAAATGTATCAATAGAATCCGAATGCCTTTGGTTAGTTTTCCATATGTCAGTTTTTGTTTGCACTTAAAATGTTATCCATTTCAAATAAAAGTGAAACACTTTGAGTGGTACCGTCCACACTATGCCTCAGATTGAGGCAAAGTTGACTCATACTCCTCGAAAATGACTCATGGATCGTTGTGCTAATGTATCAACACAATTCGAATCTATTTGGTTGGTTTTCCGTAAGTGATTTGTTGTTTTCATTTAAAATGTTGTCTATTTCAAATAAAAGTGAGACACTTTGAGTTGTACCAGCCACACCGTGACTCGGATTGAGGTGGGGTTGAATCATACACATCACGTGGGAGTTTTGAGTTCCGTCATTTGAAAATTGAATATAAAGGTGAGTCTAATCCTCTCCTTGCTTCCACTTTTCTATTAGGGTTTTCACTATTCTCTAATCTTCTTCTGAATCTCTAAAACCCTCTTTTCCATTGGGATTTAGGGTGAATCTAGAAGAGAGGTTATATTGGGATCCAGGGTTTAGAGAGGAGGGTTGGGGGGGCTATCTGGGTGGGCTACCTGGGGGGCTATCTGGGGTCCAAGGAGAATGGTGGGGGGGGGGGGGCGCTATCTGCGGGGCTGTCTGGGGGGTTGTCCAGGGTCCATGGACGATGGTCGGGGGGCTGTCCGAGGGGCTGTCTGGGGTCCATGGAAGATGTGGGGGGCTATCGAGGGGTTTGTCTAGGGGGCTGTCTAGAGTCCAGGGAGGAGGGTTGTCTGGGGTCCACGGAGGAGGGTGGGGGTGTCTAAGGGCTGTCTGGGGTCCAGGGAGGATGGTGGGTGGCTGTCTTGGGGGCTGTCCGGGGGGCTGTCTGTGGTTCTGTCTGGGGTCTAGGGAGGATGGTGGGGGGGCACTCCGAGGGGCTATCTTGGGGGCTATCCCGGGTTCATGGGATAATATTTACATATTTTCTAAGAAAATTATTTAAAGGTTAAAAAAAATCATTATATTAAATTCTAAAAAATTACAATTTTATTAAAATATGGGGTTTTGACAGCAAATTATCAAATCAAGTTTTATTATTTATCGATAAAAATAATGTGAACTACCTAATCAAACATATATTCAGGCACAAAAAATAAATAAACATCAATGGTCTGAAAGATCAGTCAAAAATGTAACCAAATAATCTGTCCCTCATCACCATCACTATCATCACTATCATCTTCGCCCTTACCCTCTTCCTCATCATCATCCACATCATCATCCCTGCCCTCGTCCTTACCCTCATGCTCAGCCTCGACCTCCTCATCACCCTCCTCCTTCACCTCAGCCTCCTCCTCTCCCTCCTCCTCCACCACCGCCTCCTCCTCGCCCTCTTCCTCCTCCTCCACCTCGGCCTCCTCCTCACCATTGTCTCGACCACCACTAGAACTTCCACCTAGTGCACCATATATAGAACACATCGATGAAATATATTCCTCCCAAGTAGTACTGGCCTCTGGTGGATGTGTTGGATGTAGATCCTCTATCAGTTTCATAAATGTAGTGTTTTCCATAGTAGACTATGCTGCCATCTCTGTGGCCCTTTTTTCATCCTATTATACTTGTGCCTTAACCTTCTCTAACTCAGTGGCACTACAACACATACCTTAGTAGGGACAATAGCTAATCAAAACTATACTCTTCCCAGGCCAATAGCGTACTCTACCAAGTTTCTCATCTCCCAACACCTGATGTAAGTGATCGTTTGTCCCAAAATTGTCTAGTTCATGGGAATCAAGGTCCTCTAGAGAAGCTTGTTGCAAATATAAATTGATTATTAAGTTAAAAAAAGAGATTAAAATTTTAAATCTATAATGAAAATCTTATACTCTGCTCGTAAGTCGGTTCATTAGCTACACTTACATCTTTCTTCTTTATACTTGTGCAAAATAGTTGGCACACGTCCTTCTATATTAAATTAATGCCTCTACAATGACATTGAATGTAGGAAACCATAATTAAAAATTGGATACAAATAAATAGTAATTGCATAACTAAAATTATATAACAACATTATCAATCGAATAAATTATAGAGGAAGAAATAGAAAGTACAAGTCGTAGAGAAAGATTATAAAATGTCATACCATCTGTCTCTCATGATATGGCATCATAGTATGTCCCAATGTGTGGAAGTATTTCATAGCATCAATGTTTTTTTATTTCATCTAGATTCATCTTAAATAAAATTCAATAATTAGTATTAATGAAAAACATCAAAATTATCATTTAAATTCTTCTAATTTGATTAATACCATAAATTGGCTAGTCACTCAATGAGTAATCATCTGTCAATACCATTCTAATGGAAAATCATCCACAACAGGGACAACCTCTATCTTTGTGCCCACTCTATCACACCATCCAATGTACAAATCATGCTTATAAGCTCTCCAAAGCTAACCTAAATCCTATAGACGTGCAAGTCCTGCACCCTCACCATCGGGGAAATTAAACCGCAGCTGATACCAAAATATTAATTCATATAAATACAAAAATTAATATATTTCATTAAATACAAGTGTAATTTTTACCCATATCTATACCAAGGATTTATTCATGACTTCATTTGGTAGTTGTCTCCATGAGAGCAGGCTGAGAGGAATGATGTCGGAGTATTTGGATAGTGTCGCCAAAAAACTCCTACATTTCTACCCTAATTATTCAATCATCAGACTATCTTCATTGCAGTCCACCATCAACTGCGTGTAGCGGTTCCACACCACACGCAAGCATGTATGCCCCCGCCCTCACCTCCTATTAGTATATGTATATGTTATTAAATAAAAACAAATATTTATCAATTCATGTTATAATTAAAATAAATAATGGTATACAAATTTGTTAGGGTTGTATAGTTGTACACGCGGTAGTCTTATTAATGGGCACCGCTTGATCCGTAGAAACTAAAGGAACACCCTGTATAGATGGAGTGGGTCCCAATGTATGCTCCACAGGGACAGACTCTTGCAGAGCACGAGTCGAAGAATATACAATATAAAATCCCAGAGAGATTGAAATAGTAGTAAAAGAAGATGGCAGGGATGGCTGGCCAAATACTGGATGGGGAGTGGGAATCATCACCAGATATGATACAGATGGGTGAAGAGGGTCATATGTAAAGGGTGGTGAAAACATGAGAGTCCTAAATAACTCATGTGTCCCTAACGTCACACCGGGATCAGAATTTGGGGTTGATGGTATGCCAATGGGAGGGGTAGGGTCTAATCCAGAACGCTAACAAGATTGTCTAGCTCCCGTACCACTCCCTCTCATATAAACACCCCAAGTGTTGGGACAACTACTCGGCTGCTTATCAAATTTCTGTCGCCCAGTAGATGGATCCAAAAAAAATTATTAAAAAAAATCAATCACATGATATTATATATAATTTAAATAAATACATTTTAAATAAAATACACACTGTAGGTACAAGTGGTGGAATACTCAGCTTTGTCATGCCATGGCTATTTTCCATAATCTGTTTCCATCGCCTCTCTTCAATTTGATTCATTTCTTGTATTTAAAAACAAATATGGAAGTAAATAGAAAAGGACAAATTATGTGTGACCAAAAAATAAAATAAATGAGAGGGAAAATAAATTTTCCAAATTAAGGGAAAATGTAATTTTAGAGAACAAGTACTCAAATCATCATGAATCCAAGGGGAATTCCAAATAGAATTAAAAGTTATATTTTTAACCTGAATCCTTGGTTGGTTTCCTCAAATAATTCCAAATCATTAATCAATGAACAAGTACTCAAAAAATAAATTAAAATTTATTTCTATTCATTTTCATTAGGTCTCATATAAGAGTCACATGTCGTAGGTCCCATTATGCGTTATAGGCATTCCAAATCATTCACTCATGTTCAATAACTCATTATTGGAACCTCTATGGACATACCTTTCATTACCCAATTAGTTCCCCAAGTCAAGCGCACCCCATGGGGGTATAAAGTTTAGGAATATACAGTAATAGGTTATTCATGGCCTGTCAAAATGTTTAATTTCCTAAAGTATAGACAAAAACATTTATTTTTAAATTTGTGATTAGTAATAAAGTATGTCAATGATAAGGAAATTACTGAACTAAACTTCTGACTTATCTGACATTGTTATGGATGTCTACACATGCCAGAATGGATAGTGAAAAGCATCCCACCATCATTATATTGAGTATTTTCCAAGAAACCGACATAATATACAACATACAGTGAGAACCATATTTAATTGACCCTAAAGTTATATTAGTACAGTTATCTTAGGAAGACAATTATCACTCATGACTAACCATGCCACAATAAACAACATGGAGTGTATGAGTTTCCTCTTTTATCTCAACAACATCATCACACATTCTTACCATGATGTGAATCCTGTGGAATATGAATGATATTAAAAAAAATCCCAGAAATACTAAGCCTTTTTTAACTAAATATTTATGGATGATGTTAACACATAATTCATTTTGAATAAAATTTGATTCACTTTACTAATTATCCCTATATACCAAATCCATACTGTAATCACTATATGCGTGCCACGATCAAATCCCAACAAACACACCCAAATCAACCAGAAAAAAAGTCATACTCACCCAAATCAAAACAAAAAACCAAAACAGTAGCTGCAGAACCTTAAAATGAACGTATCACTTACAGATTAGATGGAGAACATCAAATCCCAACACACACACCCACTTGCACAGCCCCCTCCCCCCACCCCCACCAGCCCAACCCACCCCCACCCCACCTATACACCCCCCACACCCACCATACCCCATAAAACATTCCCTATATAGGCCACTTCCCCCCCCCCCACCCAACACCCTCATCCTGCACAACCCACCCTCACCTGCACAACCCCACTAGATGTGGAAGCATAGTGAATAAAATTTATTCCTTCAATGATGGTCTGTTTATTATATAATTAATCCCTACCTTATGGAACAACCTAATAACATTTATTGAAAATAAGAATTCATAAAAACATGGGTAAACAATCTCATATCATATTTCCCATACCATGATATACAAGGTCATACAATCCAGGAATTTTGTACCATCAAATATTATCTAGGATAGACTACTAATGTTTGGAAAACTCTATTTCACTATCCCATGGAACATACAAAATATCTCTCGACCATTATCTAAAATGATAATGAATGGTAACCATCCCATAAAATGGATCGATGGGTAAAAACTAGTTAATTGATCAAACAAGCACTAACCCACAAAATGATATATTGGGAAATGATGCACTAAACTGTACAATGGGTACCATCCCATTAAGTGGCACAATAGTCACTGAACCAACAAACATAGTGTTGTTAACCATCTTACCTAATGATATCACATCCCAAGGAGGGGCATTAGTTTTCCTCCATCATAATCAATATGATTTCATCCATGTATAATGAATTTTTACCAGGTTCTAAAGACTGCACTCTTGATATAGAGGATGAAACATATTTTCTGACATTTAAATATTAATAGGTGGTCTAATTCTATACTCCTAGTTTTGTTGAATAAGAACATAGTTATATTAAACATGAAAATAAATAATTTTTTATAAATCCTAGTGAAATATTATATTTAAATTTTGATAGATCAATCACCAAGTGTCAATAGAAGTTCCAGTCATAAGGGTCTACACCAAAACTCCCATTATCATACACTCATCATATCATCATAAAAGGAAAGGGTCTCAATAATTCTATTGGGTATCTAATCCACAAGGATTGTAAGATAATATATACTAAAGAACATATAACTATATTATAGTTTTAATATTAAAAGATCTTAAACATGATGAAAATAGTTGAAGTATAGAACAAAATCAAAAAAACAAGTCAAATTACAATTCTTGGGTATACCAAATCACACAGACCTTGGGTTTGGGCCAAATCAAAAAATAAAACCACGAAAAGATAGAAAACATTGAACCTAAGGTACCACTTAATGATTTGAAGCTCGGAACAAAACAACTATCTGGTTGAAGGGTGGATTAATTTTATGAGCGAGAGATCTCTATATCTCACAAGTTAGGTCTGCAATCCAGCAGATGGGGGATTGGGTATGGTAAAAATTTTAGGGGGAAACATTCCCATTAGTTTTTTAAAACTATTGGGGAAGGTAAGATTTACCAATAGTTTTATAAAAATGTGGGCAAAGGCTACTTAAAACTTCACATATCCCTACAGTTCTGTATAACCATTGGTTAAAATTCATCTAAATTACACTATTACAATTTTTAATTGAAACCATTGGGTAATAACCTATCAACATCCCTATTCTAACAGTTTTCATAAACCGTTGGAAAAAATCCGTTGGTATATCTGATGTCTCTAGTATTGAGGAAAATGATACATTTTCTTAATAGTGATGTTATTTAATTCTATTTAATCAACAGAAGGATTCATTGAACCATCATTATTTTTAACAAACCCGAAAGGCACACCCCATGGTTATGTGCTAGGTTAAATTAATCCTTCATCCAATAGCTCTTAAAATTTCTTCATTATCTCTAAAAATTCAATTTGAGACATTCGATAAGGGGGTTTTCAAATTGGATTATAATCAAGAACAATGGAAATAGTAAAATCAACATCCAAATCATGTAATATACTAGGTAACTCATCAGATAAAACATCAAGATACTCAGTTACCACTAACACATCATTAATATGAATAGTTGCTTTTTTTCAACAATATGTGGAAGGTAACATTCCTCAGTATCTTTTAATAGTTTCTCACCTTATTGATTTGTTATCAATTTTAAGTGTTCAATCATTTCCACAAAATATATTTCATTCTAAAAATAAATCTATTTAGCTATTCAGTCAATCAGATAATGATAAACAAAAATCCAATGCATAATCCAAATAACATGAAACACTACTAGGTTAAAAACAATAATTTATTAATGTATATTCATTCCAAATACAATGCTATGAAGGTTCTTATAACTTCTTTTTTACTCAATATTTGTATCTTCTTTTTTACTCAATATATCCACCATGTGTTTTTACCATATGTTATGGATTCATTTCTTGAGATGGATTTCCTAATTTACTAGAAACTGTCATAGATATGAAAACATGTGTACACCCAGAATCAAACAACACATTAACATATTAAGAATAAACATAAAATGTACCTGATACTACTTCATTTGATGACCCAACATCTAATGATGTCATTTCAAAGGAAATAACCACACATTTTTTCTTTTCGTCCTTCTTATTTCCATCATTTGAGTTCTTTTTTGGACACTCAGTTGTATAATGACCCATATCATTACACTTAAAAAATATTATTGACTTTAAATCAGATATTTTTTTATGACTACCCTAATATTTTTCAGTGCAATTATGATCCTTATGTCATATTTCACCCCATCATATATGCTTACTAGAATTCAAAAGGCATTCCCTAGTGTTCTATTTAACATAATTTTCACAAACTATAGACCTAAGATTTTTACCATCAGACATTTTTGAAGAGTTTTTACCTTTCATCTGCCACATCCACCTCTAATAAAATGTCTTTTTAAAGAACACATGATTATTATAAAACACTATTTCCTCCTTATATGCACATCAAAAATGTTTTTAAAATCTTTTTAACTTAAGAGAATATAATTTCCATCGATACACCGGATTTAATCTTTAGTTAAAATGATTGATTTTAATAACAAGATCATGTATTAAATTTGGAACTTACCTTGCTAGTCGAGTGAAATTCACTTCATAATTAGAGACTAAGGCTTATTTCAGCCTCAATTATAGAAATTTTGATTACAACCTATTTCTAACAATATTAGAAAAATATTTCTCAAGAAACATACCTTTAAATTAATTATAATCAAGATCATAAATCTCCTATCTATCATTGATATTTTTATCCATTGGACACCATTGATCGGCTTCACCATCATTACAGTAAACAAAAAGACTAAAATTTTCATTTTTTGGACACCCCATGACATCAATATACTTATATAGGGCTTTAATCCATACATTGATAGCATTGGGTCATATGATCCTCTAAATGATAGAGGGAATTACCTAATGAAATGCTCCACTACCAATATGTTCCTCCATGGATGATCTGGTGGATGTCACTCATAGATATCACCTCCATTTATAGAATTAGTCAACTATTCCATCACTGTAACAAACTATTCAGTTTTTATTTCCACCATCTCAAGTTGTTGATTTGGAAGGTTTTTTTCTTTGTATGTCATCCCAGCATAGCTACACCATCTCTTCTATGTAAAACCATTCTGAATGGACATATCATAGACAAAGAATCAAGATAATCTTCAAATGATATTTCAGTTTTACCATAATGTAAAAATAATTTATGGATATTCTATTGACAATATACTAAACCTTAATGTTTTATTAATTGACCTCTAATACCTTCTATAAGGACCTATTAATAAATCATCTCTTAATTATGAGATAAGTCAGTAATTTGAAATTAATTATCATCGAGGATATTTTTAGGTTTAATGATTTAAAGAACTATTCCATTATTAATAAGTATAATCTCATAATCATATAATATGATACTATAAAAATTATATCTATTTTTCCACTAAGGAAAAACCTTTAAAAATGGTTTCTTTTCATGAAAAACATATTCTGTACATATTCTTTTATCTTACTCATCTTTATACCCAATGAAAACATTTCAAAAAATATAGGATGGGTATAAAAACTCAGTAATGGATAAATTAATAAATGAAAACATTAGTCTATGAATATTTATAATCCCACCCATTTATATGAATCAGGAAAATGTTATCAAAATCATAAATCATACATGTAATTTGTAGAATTCATGTCATACTTACTTTGTAGTTTCCAAACCACATAATGAGTAACCATCATACCTATGTTTGGAAAACCCATCAAAGTATATTCCTTAAATCTATTAGAAGAAACCACAACGTTTAACGACATCCTGTTACTAAATGCATTGGAGAGCTATCATGTGATCATCCACCATCGATTTATCAGGGAACCACATGTATATATAATCTATTCAAAAATAATCATTACATAATCATAACACATAAACAAGCATAAAAAAAATATAAAATTTTCATAATAAAGTCATAAGAAATAATTTCAAGATATTAATATAATAAATTCATTATCAAAACCATTTTGAAAACAAAAATACCAAAAAACATGAATATTGTGCTTACTTTATTTAAAACATTGAGGCTTTTTAATGAATCCAAATATCAAATAATGATCATGGAGGTATAGAGGTCATTATCTCTGAGTACATTAAAAAGAAAAATTCACTTTAATGTTTATTAAATTTATCCATAAGAAGAATATTAATTTTGATTATTTTTTATTAATAATAAATGTCAAAGATGTTGATTATAAACTGTATAAAAGAAGGATGTATATAAATAAAAATATGCAACAATTAAAGGAGATTAAGTCAAACTCCCTTACATTGAGTCCGATGTGTCTCATTATTTCTTTAATTTCTAAATAATAATGTTGTGTTAATTTTTACATGATTTAAAACCTTTTAAAATGTTATTTTTTATGTCAATTATTTCCATGTTATAAATTGTTTTCAATTATTTGATTTCATATCAGACGTTTTGTTAATGTTTGGTACTTGAGTCAAAAATGAACTTTCTTTGACGAAAATTATCCATGTGATTATAATTCCATTCCCTATAGAATATTATTCATTATTTAAATATAATATATATCTAGTATATATGTAATTATAATAGTCCATAAATTTTGGAGATAATAAATAAATGCATTGTTCATCTAGACTGTATGCCATACGTACTCCTAAACACTACTTTCATTTCTTTGTCATATTAATAAAATGAAAACAAATTGATAAATATATATGATAATTCTAATATAAAATCTATTTTATATATGTTACATATATTCATAAATTATATACTTTATATGTTCCATTTATGGATTGAACAGGTCATATCTCTTTGAGGGGGTGGTAGTCCACACTTCCTCAAATGAAATTATCGTATTTACACATTATCGAAACCATACAGGTATATTATCAATAAATATTACCAAAAAATTGATACAATATAAATATAATATATATCATATATAGAAAATTTCCATCATAATGGTCGTCGTGATAGGTTGTAGGATAAAATTGAACAATATTATTTTCCTGAAGTAGTAGTTCGCCATACCCAGAAAAAATATATTCGATATACATTAGATGGAGGTGTCTGCAAGTGTATTTTGAACACATAACAATAAAAACACCCTATTATATTTTTGCATATTGGATTTTTATAAAATAATTAAATAAATTGTGGTTAGGGGGTTAGATATTGAAAATAAATGAAATGAGCTTGAGAGATGATGTTACCTCTAAATCAGGTAACTCTTATTGATTTTATTAAAAAGGCTTTCTTGAGATTCTGTATACACATGGTAAGGGTTATATGTGGAAATAAGGGGTGTTGGAAGCTTATTATAGAAGAATTTGAACAATACAAGGGGCTTTATAGGTGTGAGTAGGTGGGTAGAGGTGGTTTCCTTTTATAAGAGAGAGGTCGATACCTTTAAAAATGTCTTGAAATATTGATTTATTAAAAATTGATTTTGGAATTATAATTCATCCTATGTAAAATATTTTGAGGATAATATGATTATGGGTCTAAATCCTATAGACCAGTATGTTTTAGACAAGTTCATGTCATAAATTTAACCTTATCATTTGGTTTCAACACTTAGTTAATTATATTAACTCTAACAAAGTATTCTTTTATTTTTATACTATATGGTTAACTTGGTTACTAGTGGAATGTTATCCACAATTGGATCATTAATGAATTTTTTGTAGTTTTCATAGTAGGTTGGATGAATCTAATATTTATATGGCTATTATATAATTTAATAAAATAGTATTTGTTTTAACAACTCATTTAGGTAAACTTTGTCAATATTTAGTAATTGATTTTTATTAATGTAATAAGAAATTGATTCCTTCCAATAATAATAAATTAACTAAAAATTAAAATTTAAAAATAATCTATAATATTATTTGATGGAATCCAAAATTTCAAATTACATTTATTTTAATATTTATTATATCATTTATTTAAATCTTTCAGTAATAAAGTAATCACAACATTATCATTGGGTCATAAATAATTTTATTTATCTAATTTCAAAAAATTATAAATAAAATACCATTATATGGAAATTATTTTTATCTATATAATGAAATTTTATAGTCAATGAGACAAATTATATAACCCTCCTTAATTTTTTTTGTAAAAACATACATGTTTGTGTTATATTTCTCTTTACATTAAATCAAATTTTATAACATGACATTATATCACCCAAGTGGCTTCATGGGGTCCTAAAATCTGCCCAAGGATGATCATGGTCAGAAATATCTCATACAATATTATTAGTAAATTTGTTATGGTAGTTTTATATAATTTTAATTTTATTTTTTACCCTTATTTACCTAATTTACCCTTTAACCAAGGTAAATAATAATAATTATAGATGTTACAATTAATAATATCATAAAATAAAAGGCGCCTATTTACAAAATTTGGACCTTGTGATTCCAAAAATGGAAAAAAAAAATTCAAATTCAAAACACAGAATTAGAAAAAATTAATTTAAAATTAATTCATGTTGTCAAATCCAGAAATTGGGTTTTAAAGAATTAAAAATGACCAAAAGATTGACTTGTGTTTATGATCAATTTAAATGTGAAATTAAATCCAATGACCAAGAATGTATTAAATTGTAAATAATTAATCCAATTACAACTTAAAACCAATTATATTTATAACATAACTATATAAAAAATTTGATGAAATGGAATTTATGAATTAAATTACAGTATTTTCCACTATTCTTTAAAATGTGATTTTCATCAGAAAAAATACTAAATATCAACCAAATTATATTTTGATGTCCTTATTCCAATGAATAATTTCATTTTTTTTTCAAATATGACATATGAAATTGAAGATAACTATTTTTAAAATGGTTCTCCATCAGAAGGTGGTAAAATAACTTTTTAAAAATATTAAAGTATTTTATGCTTTAAATTAGATCTATTCTCATTTTTGGCCTCTAAAATTCATTTGTAATATGTAAAAACATTTTAAAAATACGTAAAATCATAATATAGTTAATTTTGATTATTCCCACCATTACAATGGCTAGGTTTTAACGACTATGTAATATAATAATGTTATTGTTGTATGGTTTTTTGGTATAACTCAGTATTGTGTGCAACGTAATATTTCTGAGAAACCTATTGTTTCTTATCGACCATGATATCAGAACAAGTGTACACTTTAAAATAAAATTAATATCTTATCCATAAATATTATTATATTTGAAAATATATTATTCTATAAATACTTATGATGTTACAATACCATATTAAACAAATTATGAATATCAAGAAGAAACATTATATCTTAACATATCAAATTGATTTATGAATGATATTTATATTTTAAGGATGATATCAGTCATTGGACACAACATGGAATGAAATGAATGGAATTTAATTTTAAATTTTCAGTTCTTTAGGATAATGTATTTGATGGGGGTAGTAGTTACATAAAAAAAGATATTTAGTTTATAATATCAAAGCATGAATCAATGAAGTGTGATTTATATGGGAATCCATACAGATTAAGATACATTACAATAATCCCACTTAAAAGATAGATATATAAAATTTTATGTTAAAATGAAATCAATAAACAATTTTCAAGATAATATATATTCGATTATAAATATAAGAAACATTTATGTTATATTTGGTAAAAAAAAGAGTGCATGTTTCGAAGAAAAATGTTTATTGATGAAACTATTACCTTATGTCCAAAATAACTCGGAAAAAGCACTTAACATCCTAAAATAATCAAATTAATTTCATTAGATATATACACAAGAACATTATTCATCTATATTTAATTTTAATAATGTCATTATATTATATTATGGTACTTATTTTTATTATAATTTTTTTTACGTTAGTCACTCGGGGTTGTCCAGTTAATTTCCTTGTAAAACATTCGGTGTTTTTATGATGTTAAATTGTAGTAAAAAACATCATAATTTACATAATTTTATATTTTTATTTATATTATGTCTACATAAATACAATTATTATACAATTTTAAATATTATCCTGAAATAGATCGAGATTAAGAAATGTACATTGATAACTCCATTTAATGTGGTTAATGTTACCATAATCATTTCATATTTATAAAACATATATAAAATAAAATATTACTATTATTTAATATTAATATATTTAAAATTGTAATATTGTTTATTTTATTATATTTTTAAAACTATCATTTATGTTGGTGAGGAAAAATTTAACACATTGTTCATGGAGGCGATAGTCCACACACACACATGAAAACATTTTCCTTTTTCTTAATGAATTTAGAAGAAAGTATAAAATGAATATTATATTAGAATAATAAAACATAAGCCTAGTAAAAATTATGTTTCAGTAATATCTTTTTGAAGAGATTTTAGTTTTTTACAAGAAAAACAATGGTAGAGAAGTTGGGCTGAGATTATTACCGCTCCCATGGATGTTCTATATTGGGTAACTCATTAAGGATCCTTAGCTTGTATTTTTTGTTAGAAACAGACACAAAATTTTTGGGGAGTGGGTTTATTAGAGACTAGGGTAGATTATTGGTTATTTAATATTTTTGGAAGGGGTAGAGAAGTATGGGGGGGAGTGGTCTCCTTTTAGAACTAGATAAAAGGGAACTTTTGTAAGAACTCATTGTTTCTTTATAATATCACTCCATGTTTAACAGTGAATTGATCTAAAAATGGGAAATAATGGTGTGGTGAAATAGATATGGCCAATTATACCTCAAAATAAAAAAATAAATATTTTTTTCATGTTTCAACCATTTTCTCTTTATAAAATACATTAACCCAATTTTACCTTTACTATGGTAACTCCACTATCACCCTTGAAAACTATATTTAATTGAAAAAATTTAATAAAAAATAATTTACTCAGTTTAAGATTCAGATTTTAAATATTTAAATCAATTTTTAAAATTAAATTACCTGAATTTATAGAAATTATTTATATTAACAGTGAAAAAACACGAAAACCCTATTTTTTAAACAAAGGTATTTTTAATAATAATTATCTTTTATTGAAAAATATCAATATTATTAATTATAAATATATTTAGTTGATAATTATGGATAAAATAAGAGTTATTTGATAGTAAAAATAATCCATAATAGAATTTCCCATACATAAATTTAATTAAAGAAACAGATAAAAAATTGTTTTCATAAAATAGAACTTCATTTTCTTAAATGATATTCATGGGTTTAATAAATTGATGTTAATATTTTTAAATTATTTATTTTAATATATAAATATATATTATAAGCATAAGAATTTAAAATATTTTATTCTATATAAATGTTATTCTATTAGAAAAATTATTAATTTTCACCATTCGTTTAAAAATAGATTATTTTAGAAAAATAACAAAAACTAATCATAAGATAATTTTTATATAATTAATTAAAAAATTATGTTTTTTTGAATAAAATTAATATATATAATATATTTATATTTTAAATTAAATATATAAATATTGTAAATAAATCTACATTGATTTAAAAATTGGATTTTTATATATTATGTGTTCTTCATATTATTTTATATTGATTTATAATTTCTCTTTTGTTAATATAAAATTTATTCAATAATAATAATTTGAATGTGAATAAATGAAAATTTTAAAAACGTATTTTGATAAGAATGAAAAATTCATGTCAACATTAAACATGTAAATGCAGAAGAGATCACCAAATCATTCTCAAAAAAATTGTGAGAGTCAAAGTCCTTCTCACTGTATGAGCTCTATTAACATGAGGTTACCTTCATTTCTGGACAATCCTTGATCATATCATCATAGTTATAGGTCATCTTGTCCATTGTATGAATAAAATTCTCTAGTATTATTTTTCCTTAATTGAATATTTGTGTTAAAATATATTCCTAATTTTTGATCCAAAGTTATACTCTACATTATGTTCAACTCAAAAAATTCTCTCAAACATTCTATTGGAATCCTTTAATGAAATATTAAATTTGAAATCCCTTTAATATACATATTCCTTAGACTGTTAAAGGAGAACCATTAAATTTTATTTATCAACTTCCCCCTCACATACATCCCTCAAAACATCATCAGTTGGCTTTGATTCCTAAAACAATAAGATACGTTCCTTGTTAGCATTAGAAAGATCTCATTTATAGTATCTATTAGGATATCCCAAAACTAACAATCCTTTCTAAATATTTTTTCTTCTTCTTTTCTATCATCTTGAGATTTCCCAACCTTATGAAATGGCGATGTTTCATGAACATTCGGCTTCTAAATACCTTGTACTATACCAGCTTCATGTTCCAACACATCATACCTTACCACATACTCAATATTTTATGACTTATAAAAAGATCTTGGGGATGTTGTTTTTCAAAAATTTAAATAATCTCCATATTTTATATTTTTTTCATTTGATGACTAGATAATTCCCAGAGATATAGTTGTATTTCCTCCTACTGATGGAGCTAGACCCATAGATAACTATCACTATATGATTTTTATTACAGTCAGATGTACATTATGAAGCTATTTAGGTATACTAGATAATGGATACTTCTAGTCATTTGAAACATAATACTTTATTTTCCACCACAGAATAATTGTCGGTCACCCTTCAGGATCAGTGTTTCCCTATGGATATTCATTCAAATATTTGAATCTGTCGTGGAACAATATTATGGTAGGGGATCCGAAAACTCTAATAATATTTATAACAAAGGAGTAAACTTCATTTTATATCATCTTTAATCTAGACTATTAAATGAAAAAGGATTCACCTTGGGTTCCGGATATGCATGGTTAGGTCCCAGTGATATTTTATTGGTCACCACAAAAGTGTTGGATATCTATTAAAATCATCTTCCTAGAATGTTGAAATCCCATTTGAATATATGGGAATATAACTATAGCCATCATACCTAAATATATTAGAATTGACTAGCCTAACAGTATTATCGAACTCTTTCCCATTAGACCCATTTCATGAAAGAAAGGAAGATAACATCACATTTTGGGAATATGTGCATAAATCAATAGAAGATCTTGAATCATACACACTCATAACCATTATAATCAACTTGAATCCCTCAATGTCTATCCAAAAACATGTAAAGATACCATATACTATTGTTTCTAGTTGTAGTGACCATACCCCAATAAATTGAGAATAAACTTTTTTCCATATCATCCTTATCCAGATTACATATTGAGAGTCCTACATGATCTTTTTACCCCACCATGACGGATTTTGGGTGGATCATGGTCCATACATCTACTTAATGAAAATAGGTTTATGAATGGTTCATAGTAAACATAATACTTCCAATGAAGCTCATATTCCATCTAAATGCAGTTAAAATAAAATGTTTCCTTTTAATCAATAAAATAAACACAAATTTAAAGAAATTTTTTTTGGTAAAAAGATAGTGTAATGTTATAAGTGAAAAATAAGTTCTCCAACATATTAACAATAAAAAAAATATTTCTAAAATTTTCAATCGGAGAGGTATGCTGGGTATGTAAATAAAAATAATCATGGAGGGATTATCACCTTTTAATTGGAACATGAAGTACCATAGGAAATATGTGAACTTAAAGTTAATGAATTCACTTGTAGCATTCGCCCAGACTGAGATATGGTCATATTGGTTCAAAAAAATTTAAAAATGAAATGAATCCAAAACCCCTACAATTTCCCAGTAATGAAATTCCCATAATAAAAATATAAATTTCAAAGGAATACATGGAGGTAATTCTTTCTAAATCAAACCAAAAATGTGATTAACAAAAACAATGAAGAAATAATGAATTCTATAGAGAAACCCATAATGTTGATTCTGTCACCATCTAATAATGGATATTTTGGGATAAATTCAAATTCAGGAAATCAAGGGAGAGAGAAATGGTCATTAAAGGGGGGAGAATGGATAGATAAAATAACCCAAAGGATCTGGGATGAGTCCCCTTCCACCGACACCCCGAAGAAGGGGGACCGAATGTGCGACCATGCCGTCTATTATATCAGTATAGTAATCTAAATAATTAATGATATAACAGATCATTATTTGAAATTATTAACTACAATCAAAGCCCAATATTTCAAAAAAAAAACATTTAATTAATCTAAAAAAAATTACAATATATAATAAAATAGTTCATTTAAAATTAATTCTACTTTTATACTAAATATGACATAACCAACAAAATTAATTACTTATTTAAATTATAAAATTTATTTTTTTACTCCATTGATATTGAAATATTTCATAGAATTCTATATATAAACAAACCATATTTTACTCATATTATTATTATTACATGACATGTAAATATATAAATATATATAATAATTTATTATCATATATATATTTTTATTGTTAGTTGTATTTTTAACAACATGAACATTTAGTATACCTATATGATATATGAAGAAATTTTATTGTTTGTAAAAAATAGTATTTGTAACAACCATATTTTGAATGACCATATTTACAATGACTATATTTATAATGTCCATATATAATTCTAATATATAGACATACTAAATAATTTGATTATTCTACTCCCAATTTGCGAGGAATTATTCTTATTTCTTGTTATTGATTTTTTATAATTATTTCACCTTCAACAGTGATCTTTATCATTATAGGTTTTATCTATAGGCGATCCTCATTTTTTATGATGTTCAAAGAGATTTCCTAGTTGTAGAGATTTTATTATTTTATATTTATTATCCCTTCTTAATTTATACACTTTAAATGGATGCACTTAATTACTAGTGAGCAACAATCCATGGTGTTAAATACAATTTTTTTCTTTTGCATCATTCCTCTTACGAATGAATAAATTATTTTTGGTTTAATTAATATCTCTTTTGAATAATTTATTAATCAATTTCAATTCCTTCAAAAAAGTTTATAAATAGAAAAAAATGGTTTTAAAAAAGGTAATATTCCAAAAAATAGGGAGTTACATTCTCCCCTTAAATGAATTGAATCCTTGAAAATTTATTTTCTCATAACTATGGAATATATGTGAGGGTATTGTTAACATATTCAAATTTCATGAAACAATTTACAATATGAAATCATCTTAAATTTTTTAGGTTATACCATGTTACTCATCTTTCATAAAATAACACAGATCATTCAAACAATCATGTAATAAAGTATTTATATACAATAACCATATATTCACCATGAAATAAATTTCCCAACACCATTTGAACTTCCAAGATGTTAAAACATAGTAAAAACATAAATTTCTTCAAAAATTAAATCACATCATCAACAACTACTTCAAAAAGTCACACAAAAGTCAATATATATATATCACAATCCAAAAATAAGATTAAATTCACCACAAATTTCTTGAATAAATTATCAATCCTAAGTTTACCAATACAATATAACTTAATTTCTCAAAATCAATAATCCCATTATTACTAAAACATTAAGATTATATTAGGCCAAGGTGTTATCCATACCTCAATCACATGGTCTTCAATAGTTATCCAAATATATATATATATATATATATATCATGAAATTACTTTTTAAATTAATTAATAGCATCTAATATATGTTTCTATACGTTTAAATAAAAACTAATCAAGAAAAATCAATATATTTTTCACCTAACTATCATAACATTTAGAATATAACACAATGTCATTATTAAATATCACTCCCTAAAAAATATCTACGATTAATTTATAATGTATTATTAACCTCACTAACATATGTAAGACATGGTAATTCAAAATTTCTATCATAAAATGAATATACTAATAATATACACCAATTTAGTGTTCTCTAATATTCAGTTATATGGTATAGTGGTTTTCCGACACATACTATTCCCAGCATCATCCTCATGATCTAATTTTAACTGAAAAATAACACGAAATAGTTATTATAAAATCCTTAATTATCAAATTATATGAATATGAAATCACAATATCAATATTTATTCATTAATGGAACCTTATATCAACCTATTATACCTTTATATAAACTAATTAATACTTGGTGAATCCTTAAAATATCTTGGCTCTACATTGGGAGCAATATATTATTATCTCTAACAATTATAAACCAAATTCCTTAAAGTAAATAGATAATAAATCCTTCATAATAGAAAAAATTAAATATTATTGAATAAAGAATATCCCCTATGAATGTCCATCCAAGTGTGCAATTAAGAATCTTTTTAATGAACCAAGTCATAGTTGAGTTAATACACAACACCACCTCTTTTAGGATATTACCCATGGGTAATACTATGCCAGATCCAATATCCACTCTTCAACATCTAGACATGGATGAAATTTCATGGAAAACCTCATAATCTCTACTAAATAATGATTTTGTAATTCTCTTCTTTACAATTTATTTTCTCAAATAATTATCCCTAGGTTATTAACTATGTTTCTGTCATACTAATTTTCTAAAATAATAAGCCCTTAGAACTGATACCATCTATAGTGACCCAATCATTAAACACATATTAACTCTTTGTTTTTAAAATATTTTTCCAACTATAAAATATAAGTATATAGAGGCCTATGGTCTTTTTAATATTAGATATATAATCATATCATCATAAATTTAGAATATATATTTATATTTAAAACCCCATATAGTTCTCTTAAGTCTAATATGTATTATAAGAAAATATAGGATACCCTGGGGAAAATACCTAAGGGAAAGGGTGATCATGAAATATTAGTAAGGGAACAAACATGGAAATAAATCCTTACATGATATTCAAGAGACATAACATGATATCATAAAGAGAATGATCATAAGTAAAAAATGGAACAAGAAAATGAAATAAAATGATCATGGAATCATAAAAATGTTACATCATCATAACACATGAAATTATAAGCATATGTTAAGGATAACCTCCATGAGAATATCAAATTGTCTAACCACCATCTTAATCACCATATACTCTGGCTAACCGCCATTATAACATAGTTTTCTTAGGAGAATAACTCATGAACCATACATTGTATCTCACGATACATTAACCTTACCCAATGAATCGGAGATTTGTAGTGGAACCACTAATCATATCATAATATGTACATTAATATGTGTACCATAAAAGGAAATGAATCCACACATAAATTAAAACAATGATATAAATTGGAATACGGATGTGGGTTTCACAATTTTGTCTTATTACATTACTAATGTATATATTATAGAGACTCCCAATAAAAGAAGAAAATAAATCATTTCTAACATTTATAATTATCGAATGACATAGTTAATGATCATTGAGTTTCAATTTCTTAAATTAAAGAGAAATATCTAGTGAAAAAAATATTGAATGTGTGCCACAAGGGGGAAAAATTATCAAATTAGTCAAGGATATTTTTATAGGAATGACCATTCTGTTTTCCATAATACAAGAATTGAACCAAAATAGCACTTTATTGAATAAATATGTTTCTATAAGAATTCATGGATTAAATATAATTGATGGGGTGAAGAAGAAATATTCATGTTCCCATAAAAAATGTTTACTTAACGTGGGAATGTATTTGGGGACTAAAAAAATCTATAACCATAGAAAAGATAAATATATTTTACTCAGAATATATTTTATGGAAATATAAAAAAAAATATAATAGGTATATTATAATAGCATTGCATAAAATAGAGTAAAAAATGATTTTGTATAACCATTATGTCAAAAATATTGTATTAAGGATTCCTTTTCTGATTTAAAACAAAATTTTGAAATCTCATGTTATAAAATTAGATAATAACGCATTATTTTCACAAAAATAAGAGTTAAATATTTTGGTAATATTAGATAATAGGTAATGAGGATTCCAATTTAAAAGTGGAGCATTAAAAGAAAGGTATATTATAGAACAATAGGGGAATTACTTGATTAAATTGATTGGAATTATTATAAACATAAATTCTTTTTCCAAAGGGATGAAAACGCTCAAGTAATGAGGATTTGAATAAAAAGTAATATCTAAATATACAAACAAGGTACACTATATGAAATGAAATATTAATCTTATGGAGAAACGTTTTTTCTTATGAAATTAGATTGATTTATGAAAGACTCTTATATTTTTCGAAAGACATTAATGGTAGAAAACATCATGGAAAATCATGAATGAATGTGAATTTTAAAATTTTGTAAATATTTTAGGATATTTTTGTGGGTATTAGTTACACATTAAATATATATATAGGTTCACAATATTAAATCGTTCTTTAATAAAGGTTGTTTGACATAGAAACCCATATGGCTTAATATAAATTCTAATAAAAATTTATTAAAAGAGAGAAATAATGTATTTAAAGTCAAAATACTATGAATAAAGACAATTAGTAAAATTATATATATAATTTTCAATATACACTCTATTTAATTGAAAATATGTAAAATAAATAAGATGTGTCTTAAAAACATCTTTTTGAGAGAAAGCCTTACTTTGGGTCTAAAATTGTTGTGTACATACAATTATCATTTAAAATAATTAATTTATGTTCAATAAATATATGCCCAAGAGAATTTTTAATATATATTCAGTTTTAAAAAGTATATCTGTTATCTTTTTGTGCTCATTTTTAATTTAGTTTTTTGACTTCATTAGTTAATCAAGGGTGTTTGATTAATATCTTTTTAACACTTTGGGTTTGTTGGTGATGTTAAAGGAGTTGTAAAATATAATAATGATATCTATAATTGTGGGGGTTTATTTTCATTACTATTCAATTAGGAAAATACTTTTAATTTTTGAATGGATATCCTAAAATAGATCTAAATGATGATGTTTCCTTGATAAGTCCATTTAAGGTGGTTAAAGATACTAAAATAATTTATTTTTAATCACACATATAGAATGCACAATATTATTATTAAATAATATTAACAGTGTGAAATATATAATGTTATATAATTAAATAACCTTTTTTAACCTATGATTTTAGTGTGTGATGGAAATTTGAACATGTTTTTCATAAAGGTGGTAGTATGCACACACATGATAACATTTTTATTTTTCATAATTAATTAAATGGAAATTATAAAATAAATATTTTATTATAATAATGAAACCTAAGCATAGTAAAATCTAGCTATTAGAATACATTCATAGATAGAGGGTATTTGATCAATTTGGATGAATAAAATATCTAGAGAGGCTAAGTTGAGTGTAATACCTCTCTCTTTGAAGTTCACCCTTGGGTAATTCCATAACGCACCTTATCATTCTCTTTTTGTGAGACCAAGGGTCCAAAGGCATGGGTAGGGTGTTTAGTATAGAATATGGTATATTTTTGGATAATCTAAATCTTTTTATTTGGTATTGGAATGGATATAAGGTGGTCTCTTTTTATATGTTAAAAAATAAACTTCTTTAAAACTCATTATTATCAACAATATCACTCTATTATTTATTAAAAAAGGCACAATAAATGTCAAATAATGCTTCAATGAAACATATAGAGCTAATAATACCTCCACCATTTAATATAAAAATTATTTTGACATATTTAAACATTTTGAACTACATTAAACCACTTTTACCTTATTTACCTTATCGTGTTAACTCCACTTTAATCATTGCAAGCTAATTTTAATGGTCAAAAATTAAATTAAATTTATTTAATAATTTTATAATTATACATTTAAATATTTAAAAAATATTTATAAGATAAATTTATAATATTTAGAAGGACTAATTTTATTAATAACATATATAACCCGTAAAACCTGTAAAACCTCATTTTTCGAGAAAGTGTATTTTTAAGAATTATGTGTTTTGTATTGAAACATGTTGTAAAAATTATTATTTATATTGACATTAAATAGAATAATATTATTAAAAGATTATTTTCCAGGCATTAAAATAATTCAACAACCTAATTTCCCCAAGCATAAAATTAATTAAAAAAACTGTTAAAATAATTATTTATATCTAATATTACAGGATTTTCACAAATGATATTCATGAGATTTATAAATTTAATATGGAATTTTTAAATTTTTTATTTTAATTTATAAATTTAATTTTTTTTTAAAAAATGGTTTAGAAAACTTATATGTTATATAAGTGTAAAATTATAAGAAAATCAATATTTTTTACTTTTCCCCATAATACTTATTATTTTAATAAAGTATCAACAATTCATCATAAGAAGATTGTGATATAATTTATTAAAAATGATGTATAGTTTATGAAATTAGTGTTCTAAAATTTATATGTTTATCTGTTAAATGAAAAAAAATTATAAATAAAAATGTTTTTATTTTAAAATAAATTTTTAATGATTTTGTATTCTTAATATTATTTTATATCGATTTATAATTTATGTGTTGTTGATATATTAGTTCATATATAATAATATTTTAAATGATTAAATTTAATTTATTAAGAAAGAATATATAATACTTAATAAAATACTTATTCGATAATAAATATTGTTATAATTCTAAATAAATTTTAACAAATAATATTAGAAATTTATTTATACTCTAATATTTAATTTTTTAGTTCCATTAATATTGAAATATTTAATTGGATTTTATTTATAAATTAAATCTTATTTTAATAATATTATTAATATTAATATTAATATATAACATATAAATAAATTTATATGTAAAAAATTTAAATATCATATTTGTATTCCATTGCGATTAATATTATTTAACAACACAAAAATGATGGTACACATATTTGATATATGATCAATAAACATATTTTTAATGACCATATTTGCAACAACCAAATTTGAAAATTGCATATTTCATTCCTATAAATAGATTTACTATATCATTTTTTCATTTATCCCTCTCATCATGTGGCATAGTTCTTATTTCATAGTATAAAATTTCCAAAATTATTTTTACTTCCCTGATTTTCTTTCTCGTTAAAGGGTTTTTTGGAAGTTAGTGATCCAAATTCATTTAAATTTCCCAAGATATTTATTTTTCATGATGAATATTTTCTTCCCTATCTATTATCCCCCATTGATTTAAGGATTTTCGATTGATGTACTTCCTCCTTGGTCAGTAATACAAAATAATGCACAATACATAGTTTTGTTGTAATATTCAAATTCGAAAGGAATAAATTTTTTATTTTAATTCATATCTCATGTGGTTTATTTTAAAATTATTTTCAATTCATTTTAAAAAAAATTACAATTTTTATGGTATGGTTTATAAAAAAAATATGCCTCCTAAAAATCATGGCTATTTTAATATATTTTATTTAAAAAATCATATTTATGTCAAGAATATAATTAATTTTAATTATATACATCAAAATAAACATCTTTGTTACATGTTTGTGAAAAAAGGAACACATCACTCTATGGAGTTTGTAGTCCACATGTATGCACTGGTGATGTTTTCATTTCCCATAGGGAAGAAAATGAATGAAAAAAATTACCAAAATCATAATAAAAATATATTTTATTTAAGATATAGATGTTATTATTTTAAAGTGGGTGGAAAATATTGTTTTGATGTAGAATAAGATAAATAATAAAATAACACAGTTAAGACTTATACCACTTATTGGAAAAAATTCATTTGTATTACACATTCAACCATCAAATATTTTTCCTTTGGTGATACTTGGACCAGTAGAAAAGACGAGTAAGGTTGGGAAGTAATTTTGGTTGGTCTTGGAGAAGATTAATTCATTAATTCATTTGAGTAAGATATAATATAATATAACCTTTTATAAGTGATGTGGATGGAAAACATGTAAATAGTTGAAATATTAACATATAATATGTGTCTAAATTATTAAACTATATAAAAAATAAATTAAGATCAAATATAAGGTGTTTAAGGGAAAAATAGTATCAACAAATCAATTTATAATGGATTAGGTGTCTCTTTAAATCATATATGTTAGTTTAAGCGCCTCATTAATCTTTTTCAACCTTAAACATTATAAGATATTTTTCACACATTATAGATCATGAAATTTATATTTATATAAAAGTGAGCACAAAAAAAGAACTATTATTTTTAGTATAATTAATATATCATTTTCTTTATAAAATATATATTTTTTGTATATTTAAATGATATTAGAAAATCCACAAAACATTAAATAGCAGTTATCGTCATTTTCAAGATGATTCATATATATTTCTTTTAAACGCATTAAGATAAAATTTGATTTTTAATATCAAATATTTCAGCATCACATATAAATTTTAATTTTTCAATAAATTATTTGGACACAAAAGTTTTTCTAAAATATATTATTGTAATGTTTTTAAATTCATTCAATGAATTTTTTACAATTTTCACGAGTGATACGTTAGTGTTGTGTAAACATTCAAGGAAACAATACTATATGAAAATATAAAATATATATTTATATCATAAAATGATATTCATATTAAGAATAAATATTTATATCCATTAATTTATTCTTTTTATCCCTTTAACAACATACTAGATATATTAAAACAGAGAGAGTTCCATTGTGTAATTTTTCATTACAAAAAATATTATAAAGGTCATAATAAATATAATGTGGAATAAAAATTAAATATTTTCAATTGTTGGAAGGTAATATAAGAATTAAACCTAAATAAAAAATATGTGTAAGTATTAGGTTGACTTTGAGACCTTATTTGATTGTTTGTACCATAATTTACATATTTTACCCATTACCGTGGTGAAAAACTTCTATCATGGTCACTATTAATTATGAATAAAAATGAAATTATCATATTAAAAAAGTTTAATAATCATCGTTCACATTATGAAATACAATTTTCATGATTCAATTTTTATAATTGGGATAAATTTCTGATAATATATGTCTGCAAAATAGTACGAAAAATATCTTTTATAAAATTTTGTTTTTAAGCATTAAAATGAACTTATACCAAGAAAACATATAATGTTTATTCATATGGAATTATTTCATATATTTTAAATAAAATTTATCTTATTTAAATTAAATACCAAATCCTATATATAACAGAACCCTTAAATTATATGATTTTAGAAAATGAAAGTTTTGTAAAAAACAACAGTTTTACAACTAACTCAAAAATTTGTTATTCAAAAACTAAAATATTTGAAACAAATATTTTATAAAATTAGGATTTCAGAAATTATTTCAATTTATTCACATGAAATTTATAAAATTTTATAATATAAATAGTTATATCTATTTACAAATTGGATTAAAAATAAATTTTTATGAAATTGTATATTTGAAGAATAAAATAACATTATTCTCATTACATTCATAACAACCCAAATTAAATAAATGTTAAATCATTAAATATAATATATAAAGTTATTATTTTTATTAAAATCATTTATAAATTTTACATAATTAAATCTATTAAAATTTAAAGAAACATTACGCACATAAAAATAGTTTTATGAAAAATATCACTTTTACCTTCAAAAGTATCTCTCTTTATTTCCAAATAATTTATAAAAAAGTGAGTTTGATTATTAATTTTATTATGTGAAAATTTTATAGATATATTTCATAATATATAGTCAATATTATTTATTCTTTTAAAATCTATATATTTTTCATAACAGCCATATGTAAATAATAATACATATATAGAATATCTTGGTTCTCCAAAACTATGTGTTCTTTATGCCACACATTATTGAATATAGTTTTTGGTAACAAAATAAATTGTAAAATACAAGGGTGTTATATTTTATAACTCTAAAATTTATTATTTCCTAAAATTTTTAATTCATTTCTAACAAAAAGGGTTGAAAACATTTTTAACCTCAATTCCCATTAGTGGAATGAATTATCTGTTAATCATAATCAATGATATTTTATTTTAATAATATCATTAATGTATATGTTAATAAAATGAAACCTCTTATTTAAAAAATATTTAATAAACCTTGTATTTACCATTTTGACACTTGTACTTGTGAAAGAGTTTATAAAAGCACACCACAATTGTTGAGTGATGAAACCCAGTAGATTTATCTTCTTATTTATTAAGTTAATGAATTGTTTTACAACTGAGATAGATAATTGGATTAAATATACATAATTACTCTCTATTCATTCCATAAGAATAGCTTATTCCCTTGGTTTTTCTTCATGATTTTTCCACTTCTATCTCATATCTTACCCAAGAAATGAATTCACAAAATGAATTTTTCATGCATGAAGAAAGAAAATAAATGTTTACTGATCATAAGATCCATAGAGGGATAAAAAATTATACCACCTATCATTATACATTAACTAATACAAAAACAATTATCATAGGATAAGATAAAATCCAATTAGATTAAACATGTATAAGAATAAATAACACAATAATCTCTAAAGAGTGAACAATAACACATAATATTTGAGATAAATAATTCTGTAAATAACGAACCTTAAAAATATTGTAAATATTTTTGACTAAATTAGAAACACAAAAGGATAAAATATTTGATCATATATTCTTCTATTTTTAATATAAAATTTATCTTTAGATTACATCAATCACTCATAATGTTACATACCAAAAACAATAATATCCAATCATATTGTCTCCAAAATACAATAATGTTTTATATAAATATCATGATTCACCAAAAATACACAAAAAATAAAATATGATTACAAAAGATATTTCAATATTTATTACTAAAATAAAATTAATAAGTTAATTTATCTAAATCATATAATGGTTCCAATATTTTGAAACTATTCAAAACTACAATTAACAACTTAGTCACCAAATCACTTTTAAATCGCATGGTTATCTATACGATAAACCATATCATCCCAAAATTTAATAACCCTTTTCCAAAAATTAACACTAATTACCTCAGCATCAACGACCATCTTAAAAATTTATATTATCAATAAATTTCATCATATTTCAAAAAATATAAAATAATTCCTCTTAAAATAACATTTTCACTACAACAAAAGTTAAACATATGGGTTAAATATACATCAAACATTTATATAATCTAAATAAATGTCTCCCAAAATAATCCATTCACATAAATCCTAAAAATGGGTATCTATTCATTTAAACCTATAATAAAATTTTGATTAATAAACCATCGATGGAATCCAAAAAAAATTAAATAAACTCATCATAATAATACTATCATCTACTGTCATATGAACATTTCCTATTATACCATCTATAATTCCTCATATCATAAAAAATCCAAAATTACATTATTTATAATAAGGGTTTCAATTTTTTCATTTCTAAGATCATTTGTATTTGTATTTTTAATAAATTAAGGAAAAACAATTTCACACCAAACAATTACAATACTAGTGTAAAATTTCACTCAATACCTATTTTTTCCACAAAAATAAAATTATTAAATTAAACAATGGTTTCATTGAAAAAACATTAACTTATTTTAATTGGTATCCTCGTAGAAGAAAGATAGACATTTATGTAGTTATTACCCATCCTCAATCAATATAATCATTTATAAATATTGAGTGAGACGAAAAAATAATTATAGTGGGTATAAAATAATATAAACACTTCAATCTATTTTTAAACCGTAAAAACGCATAATAATTTCTATAAAATAATTATTTGGCCTCATGTATTTGAATAATTCTCTTGAAAAAAAATCTATTTATAAATATTATAAAATATTTCTATAGATTGAAACTGATAAATCCTAAACACATGGTTTTAATATAAAATATAAAAACCCGTTATTATATGTTCTAAGAAATAATAATTTCATCTTTATTTTTGAAATGTCTATATTCATTACTTAAAAAATAATATCATTTTATTAAATTATGAAAAAAAAATTAATTTATTAAATAGTGTTGGAATATCATGAAAGTAACTTGGTATATTATCATTTCATCACCCTTATAATAATCCATAAAATGGAATACACTAACAAGATAATCTCCATTTTTCTTAGTAGTAACTCATCACCAATAAATTTTTTCACCTTGGAAAATACATTAGAGAGCTATATCGGGAAAACTCATCATCCGATATTTATCAAGATCACCTGTCATCCATATAAAATATTGGAGAACTATAGAATAAATGAATCATGTATTGATAAACGTTTATCATAAAACCCATTATAATTGTCATTAATCCCATAAAAAATAACCCATTCAATTATATCACAAATATGAGGAAAAAAATTATTTCCTTCAAAAAATTATTAAAAAAAATTCCACATTGAGAGAAATAATTTATTTGAAAATAAACAAGCGGATCTTGTAGATGAATCATGATAATAGATAAAGGATTTTAGGGTTAAAAAATATACTCTTTCCTTGTATGTTAAAAAAATATTCTTTTCCCACTTTGGTAAGAAAATCAAAATTAACTATTCCACAAATGATTAAACGATAAATTTTTGAACCTCTAAAAATAAATTAAATATTATTTGAACATGGATTTTAAAAATATATAATGTATAAATAAAAAAAATCTTGGAAAATAATTAAAAATATAAATATGGTGGAGAATTTTTTGAATTGTATACTTTAAAATAAAGTTATAATGAAAAATACATTATTTCCTTATAATTATACCTTTTATTTCATTTGATAAATTGTAATATTCCAAAACTTTGTGAATTATATTTTTCTAATTAATTTAACCTTTATGATGTTACCAATTTCAAATAACACTAAAGAGAGTTTATTTCATATTAAAGCATTGTTTTTAGATTGTATTTTACACAGGACAAAGTTAATGATGCACTACAGGCAATATAAAATTTTTCTTTGCCTAAAAGGAAAACCATGGTTATCCTTTATTACATGCAATAGTGAAATTCTTTAATATCTTGCGCAACATACAAAACCGTGTTTTACTGAACAATATTATATCATTAAATTTTATAACATAATATAATAAGATATAACCCAACTATTGAATTATTGTCGAGGAATATTATTATGTGATTTATTAAAATAACTTAGTTACACAAATATATGATACATTCATAGGTTACCAATTAATTAGAAATGAATATAAAAATAGATTGAATATAAAAAATATTATTATTTTTAGGGTCAGAAGTTTTTATACCCAAATAATGTAATTTATTAAAATTAATGAGTTATATTAATGGAATATATATTATATATATTCAATTAAATAATTTTAATATTCATCCAAAATAATTCATAGAACTAAGATAAAAAACCCCAACTTTTTCTTAAAACCTAATATTTTTATTAATGAATTTTTACCGCCATGTAATGGTTATACATTTTAAAAAACAATATTGGGATCTTTTTAGTATTTAATATGTCAAAATAAACATTATTGATGAAATCATAACATAATGAATAGGATAGGTTAATTTTTTTTAAGTTTTATGTAATTATTTATTTTTAAAATTTATAGTGAAAATTACTAGATTTTAGTTCAAATATTATTTTAAATATAATTTATTTATAAAGATATACTGTATATTAAATTCGTTTCAAATTTTAACTAGATAATGTTTTTATAAATTAATACAAGTAAATTCATTTAGATCAATTCCACTTTTAAACTGGGTATAAAAACATAGAAATATTTTCAATGTTTTTACAACAAAAACCATTATTGTCAACCTGACTGCGAGATCAGTTGTAAATTAATTTGATTCATATATGTGATTAGTATTTCGGAAAATATATTAAATATTTTGAATCATAATAATTTATAATATCATCTAATGTCAACTTAGTTTTTGAAAAAACAATTACTGACTGTAACTAAATGTAATTACATCGATTAAGGTAAACATAAGCTTAACTAAAAGATAAACCATAAATTTAAGACAAAAAAGACCTATAAACATGTATAAAACCAATTTTATTTAAATTATTATACCATTAAACTTCCATTATTTTTTTGGTTTCTTTACTTTTTTATGTAAAAACAGGGGTATACATAAATTGTTTTCAAAATTACAAAGTATGTCCTTTACCTTCCAGATAAACGGACCCCATCTATAACTCTTCTTATCACCTCTAAAAACACTTATTCATAGACAAAAATATACCCAATAAACTCCCAATCATACATCCCTTCCTCCTTTATGCCTCTATTTGGTATAAAATAAATTAGAGGAATCCTTTTGGCACAAACCAAAAATTGTTACCCGATTAAGAGGTAACACCTTCTCTCAAGTTCCTTTATTTAATTTTCATCATCCAACCTTATAATATATTTATTAAATTATTTTATAACATTAAATGTCTCCTAAATGTGAAAGGATGTTTTTATACTATGTTTTGTACCTAAACATACACTCACCACTATCCAATGGATAACAAACATATGATTTATGTGAATGGTGAACTACCGCCTCACGAAACGATGAATTTACATTTTTCATTTACCATCACCAATAGTAAAAAGTATGATAAAAACATGGTTTATATATGTTATATAATATATTTTTTATGTGACTAAAATTATTTAATATTTATAAAACAAATATCTTTATACATTCCATTTGCTGTCAATACGATAATGTCGTTTGAGGAAATGTAGACTACCTCCCCCTCAAAGCGGTGTGATTTATTCAAACACCACATGGAATGTATTATCGATGATTATAATGATATAGTGTGATATATAATAAATAATAATGCTACAGTAATTATAATTTATATATATGTATTTATATATTCTTTTTTTTCATTCTTTTAATATGAAAATAAAAACCGAAGTAATGTTCATGCATTTGTAAGACTTACCATCTTCATGAACGGTGGATTCTGTTTCATACTTATATATTTTATAGACTATTATAATATTAATATAATGAAATTAAATAATATTTATATCAGGTTGTACATTATTTAAATAATAATATAATTATAAGGACCAAATATATATCAAATTAAGACACATGCGATGAATAAAGCGAGTATTACCCGAAGTGAAATCCCAACATAGGATTGTAAACAAGAGGGTAACAGTTGGTCATAATCAAACAATTTATTATATTATATATAATAATATTCTTCTATAAATTATGTATAATAAATTTATATTTATTATACAGGTTGTTAGTATGAGTATGATGAGAGTCAATACACAATGTTAGGGGATTTCGTCTAACTTTTTATATCGAGGAGATAAATGCTTTATTCACCACTCCTTCCATTTGTGTGGTGTGTATGCTGAAAGTAGATGTATTATATGATTATTATACTTAAATTTATGGGTATTTTATATATAAATTTTTTGAAATCTCATTCATTGGTTTTATCATTCAAAAGATACCAAATCATTAAAGTAATTTTGTATAAAATCTCCCTTCTTGAGACTCGTGCCATGTTATGCACCTATATTTTTCCAAGAGGTGCACAGACTTCGTAGAAAATGTTATATAATGAATCTAATTATTTTTCATGATATTTTTTGATTTATGTAATTTAATTTTCTAATAGAGGGATCATGATTAAAAGTTACCAAGTGGTAATATTCTATTAAAATAATGTCATTGCTTCTGGAGATTGTTTTTATTTATTCTTCCATTGTTGAAATATTATGATACACATATTAAAAAACCTAAATAATTATCTTATACTTTATATATTAATGATATATTCATTTATTGGTACCATTTTTCCAGTATATGGAATGTAAGAATGTTGAGAAAGTTTTTTTAGGAATTCCCGACTCCACCCCCTATTTTTTTGGAAATATATGTTCATTCAAAACCATGTTTCTAAAAAGGGTTTCCAAGAATATTCAACTAATCCCCTATTATCATTTAAATTTAGGTTTTATATTTTTTATTTTACAAATGATTTCAAATGAATGATATTGTCTCTTTCCAAATGTGGCATTTTTCTATCAGCTTTACTATGAAATAGATTTTCATTTTTTACCTCGTATGATATGTATGAATTTACCCCACCACCCTAATTATTGGATGATTTTTCTCATGCTTAAAATTTATGTTTTTTTAATAAAATTAAATGATAATTTCTAAAATTGGTTTAAAAACCCAAAAATATTTTACTCGTTTTAAGAAAAATAATTCAATATTATTTGAAGATTTATTTTTTTGATTACAATGTATTTTCAGAAAAATGTATTGTAATCCTTTTTAAGAATCATTTATTAGATTTCAAGGGATTTTTTTTCAAAATGTTTTCATGATCACATTAATTTTTTTCAATGAAAATGGTTTCCAAAATGTTTTTAATGTTTTCTTTATAACCTTTCATGTTTATTCTCATGAAAATGTTTTTAAAGGGTTTTTATATTTTAGATAACCTTTTCAAAGAAGAATGGATATTATCCTCAAGAAATGTTTCCAAAAAATATTAATGTTATATTCCATCAAATATGACCCCTTTGATATTAATAATTCCCTTATAGAAAATTATACAATGATTTCATTCAAATTCATTCAAGAATGTTTTTTGATTCGATGGAATGTTGTCTTTAGCACCTGTTTCCCTTCCACAATTTACACAATTTTAAACCCTATTTCTTTTTCATGGGGTATTATTTTGATGAAATGATTATGAAACACATATTTTTACATATGTTAAGATATGATTACATGTTTATGACAACCATTTTATTTCATGGGTCATTTTTTATGATATTGTGTCACATGTATATATGTTTTCATTATGGGATGGGTGGAACCTATACTTTCCTACAATGAAATGGGAAATGATAAATGTATTATGATAAAAAAGGGTAAATGGGATGATATACAATTCCCAAAACAAGAGTGTACATCAAAGGACATCCTTAGCCTGAAACAAGAGGCTACACGAGAGGATATCCCACTCCAAAAAAAAGATGGTACATGGGAGGACATCCCAAGCCCGAAACAAGAGGGTACATGGGAGGGCATTACACGCTTGAAGAAGGTACATGGGCGATTAACCCAACATTAACATGTTAAAAAGTCTAATGTATTACACCTTGACATAGGGTTTTAATAAGCTTATATGTATTCCACAATTCCATTTCTTATTATTATATTACGCTTTCATGGATCATGCTTTTTATTTTAATATTATTCAAATATTATTAACTTCAAATATTTATGACATGATTAATGATTATGATTTTTGATATTAATTTTATGATTATATAATGATCACGGTCATGTTCTATTTCCCTTAATTTCAGGATATGCTTATGAATTTCAATCCTTTACCCTTAATGGGAATTTGAGCTCATCCCATTCATGTGTTTACCTTCCATTTGTTATGAAGAAAAGTTGTTAAGTAGAAAGAAAAATGGAAAAGATATTGGTGAAAGAATAATTGATGATATTTACCTGAGTTATATGACATTTTTTCCATGTTTCAAAAGGCACTAGACTAATACAAACATTGGTCGTCTCTTTTTATATTTTTATGTATTCTACCAAAGTCATGTGGTGACTATATATGTTAATAATGGGTTTCTATAGTTGGTATGAAAGACAATGTTGATCCATCTTTTAGAAACTAGGATGAGAGAAATATAGTTTGATCCCAAGGTATATTTCGATGTACATTTCTATATATGTATCTATAGATTACTATTAGGATGATTCAAAATTTTGGATAATTTCTCGGAATTTTGGTAAAGGATATAGAGAGTGGTCTTCTAAATATATATCCATACCTAGATACTATAAGTGGATGTGTATTTGGAAAAGATGTACCTAGGGGTGAAAACTCAAACACGATGTGTTGGTATTCAAGTAGGGTAATTTGGTACGTGACAATTTTCCTTACTATACACCTAGTCTGACAATATATGGGAATTTGCATTGGAAATTAACAAAACAAATCATGAAAAAACATGAAGGATTTAAATATAATTTATCTTTGAGTAACCTAGGATGATATTTGGTTGTTATATATTAAGTAAGGTTTTATGATTTAGACATTCTATAATAAATTCTGTTTCGTGATTACAATGTCTTCCACTATGATATGTATTTCTCACCCTACACTTTATTATGTTAGTTAATAGAGAGAACTAAAAAAAGGTTAAAATTTAATGATTCAGATGTGGAATGTATAGGCACTTAAAAATTTATTTCCCAAGTGTACATATCATAAGGATAATTAGAATGTTGGTATGATTATTATTTATACATTTTATGTTAAGGAGACATAAATTGTCATGTGAAAGGAATGTGATGTTCTTTTAGATTTTTTATATTAAACATAAGAAGCATGATTACATTGAGGGTTAGGAACATTAAGACCAGATTTATACTTCATATTATATGAAATAGTTATTAAATAATAATTTGAATCACCCTGCATAATGGTAAAAGAATAATGTAGGTTGAATGATATATATATGTTTTGGAATTCAGATATTATATTATATGAATCATAAATATATAATTATTTTCAGTATAAATTTTTATTAAGGATAGAAATGGAAGTGTTTAATGGTGATGAATACCTATTGAAAATTATTTCAGGGAAATGTGTTATTTTTATTAATGAAAGGTAACCCTCAATTAATGGCTAACATTGATATAATGATGTGTGGATACAGATATATTGGATATGAATAATTAAATTAGACCTTACAGACTAACTAGATTTGTTTATCAACAAATTTTTTATTGTTATCAAGGATGATGATTACAACCTCTTGGATTTAAATAATATATCTAGTAATCATTTCATTAAGAAGGAATTCATTTTTTAAAAATGGTTTTATAATAATTAAATCTTTCCATGTTTAAAGAGAATGTACAACATGTGTACTAACATGTTTTGAATGTGAAAGACAATTGGTGCATTGTGTTATATAAGGGGTCATTGTTAATCATTTTTCATGAAGTTATTTCTATGATTAAAATTTTCATCTCTCAGAATGGTTATAATGTTAACCATTTATTAAAAGTTTATGTTAATATATTGATAATGTTAGAAGGAATAAAGTGTTATATCACCATATGAGGATTTATGTATATTGGATATCCAAATAAATGTAACTTTTTTATGATATGAGATGAAAAATAGGATGAAATATCATTTATATCAAGATATGTTAGTACCTAAAAAATGAAAAATTCCCCTTCCATTTCAACAAAATAAATTAATTCCATCAAAGAATAACAGAGGGTTACATTGTATGGAAATCATAAAAGTAAATATTTTCCGGAAAATTAATCAAATTTGTGAAAAATGACATTAAATATAAAAATTTCTTCCTAGAACCATCATTTGTGATGCTTCAAATGGCCTCCTATATAATAATAGATTTATGGCTTTATTAATATAATCTTTTTTCTGACTAAGTTCTCTATCACTTTCCATCAGAACATGATAGTTAAATTTCTCTTCCATATCTTGGTTTTCACTTCCACGATACATTCTCATATTTGGAAACCTATTTATAGGTTACATTGGGTAACCATTATGATCCCTTCATTCCCTTTTTAAGAGAAGTTTTAGTATAAATTTTTCGCATTCTCGGTTTCTATGAATGAAAGATTTAAGTATTAAATCATTGATAACAAAGATGATTTTTGATGGAGAATTCATTTTAATTGGGGTATAATTTAACAACATGATATTTAGCGATATATATATTTTCGAATTAATTTAACATTTGAGATATTTTCCATTTTATGCAATAGTGCAGATAGTTTTTTATACTAATTCACTATGTTTGTATTGTGTTATATTCAACACCAAGTATATTCTGCTCTACATCTAATAAAATAATTATCATTCTATACATGTAACACCATGTTTATCTTAATATAAATTTAATAGTGGCTTTAATAGATGTCTTATGTAATAAGAAAGATCATGTGTTATCAAACTATAGTATATCGTTAAAATATTATTACATAATATAATAAGATATTACATAGTTGTTGAATTACTGTTCACTAATATTATTAAATAATTTATGAAAATATATTATTTAAATAAATATTTGATGATTTCATATGTTACCAATTAATTATAAATTGATATTAAAACTAATATAATATAAAGAAAAATATTAATATTTTATTGTCACAATGATATTTTACAATTATAAGTTCAATTAATTATAGTTAGTGAGTGAAATTAATTTAATATATAATATATATATTCTATAAAATAATTCTTTTATTCATATATTATATTTTATTGAAATAAGATAAAAATAGACCGCAAAAATATGTTTAAACCCAATATTTTTGTTAAGGTGTTTTTACCGCCCTTCAATGGAGAACCCATATTAATTCCTATTTATGGACCTTTTATAGATTTAATTTGTAAGAATTAACATAAAACTTCAATGAACAAAATAATAATTAGGATAGGGTAAAAAATTAGGTATTTTCTTATGATGTTTTATTATTTTGAATAATAGTGAAAATTACTGAATTTTTGTTTAATTTTTTTTCAACTAATTTATTTGTAAGATTGAAATATATTAGAAATTGGTCTCACATTTTAATTAGATAATATTTTAAAAATTAATAAAATTAATCTATCTTAGTGAAATTATATGTTATATAAGAAATAATAGTTCAAATATAATTAATATATATATATATACACACACACACACACATATGCCATTTTTTTGTTCGTACTAATATGATAACAAAAATAGAAACAACTTTCATGTGTATATAAGACATACCATCTCAATAAATGGTATATTACATTTAAAACATATATATTGTATTTCTTATTATAATACACATATAATGAATCATCACGATATTTAAATCATGGTTTAAATTATATAAATTATGATATAAGTATAAGGACCAAATATATAAAAAATTAAGACCCATGTGAAGAATAAAGAAAATATTATCTGAAGTGAAACCTTTACAAATGATTATAAACAAGAAGATAATATATGGTCATAATCAAAACATATATGGTATTAGATATAATAATATGATTCTGTAAAATATGTATAATAAATGTATATTTATTATGCATGTGGTTTTCACGAGTACAACAAGAGTAAAGAGACAAGGTAATGGGAGTTCATCTCTCTTTTTATTTCAGTGACACACATTCTTTATTCACTAATAATTCTAATTTTGTGGTGTGTATAATGACTATAGATTTATTTTATGATCATTGTAATTAGAATAATGGGCATTTTAAACATACATTTGATTTCGTGACATTCATGGGGTTTAGGTTTCAAAATAATCCAAATCCATAAATTAAATTGGTCTCAATTTTTCCATATTTGTGACACATTCCATGTTATGCTGTTATATTTTTCTATGATGTGTACATAATTATATTAAAATGACATTTCATTAATATAGTTATTTTCTTGATAGTTTAAGATTCATTTATTTTATTTTTCTTACATGTGAAGTATGGTTCAATGTTACCATGTGGTAAGAGTTCATTAAAACAATATCTCCACTTTTTGAGATAGATTATGTTTATGCATCCTTTCATGAAATATTATTAATCATATCTTATAAAATCTCATTAATTATATTTTAATATTTTTATTCATGATATATTTATCTATTGGTATTATTTCTCTACTCTTTTTTATAAAATAGTGTAAAGATGTTTTTTACGAAATCCTAACCCTACCCTCTCTTCATTTAGAAGTATATGGTGATTCAAATCTCTGTTTTCTAAATATATTTTCCATTAATATCATAATAATCTCATATGATAAATGAAATTAATTTTTAAACCTGTTTCTTGACCAATTATTTCAATGTAATCTTAATGTTTTTTTTGAACAATGCATTTTTGTAACCTTTTTACCATGCAAGAGGAATGTTCTTTTTACCATGTACAACATGTACAGATTTACCCAACATAAATTCATTGATGCTTTCTTTTTCATTTTAAAAGGATATAATTTATCAAACTATTTAAAAATAGATTCTCAATGAAATAGTTTTCAAAATGTTTTCAATATTATTTTTTACCTTTTCACGGAAAAAAATTTAATATTACATATTCTTTATTTATAATTTTGAAAAGTATTTAAAAAAAGGATTTATAATAATTGTCAATATAATTTTATAATCGTTCAAGGAAAATGGTTTTCAAATTGTTTTGATGATATATTTCTATTTTTTCAAACAAAAAGCTTTCCAAAAGGGTTTTAATGTCTTCTTTCTAATGTTTGATGTTTTTTTTATCAAAAATATGATTTGAAAAATTACTTGATTAATTTAGAGATAATTTTTTAATGATGAAATTATATTTCCTTCAAAAAATTTAAAATATATTTCTAGTATATTTACCAACTAACATGACCTCAATTTATGTTACTTATGACCTCTTAATAATGATGTAATGTTTCCATTCACATTGCTTCTATGATGTTTTTTTTCATGGATGTATTTTAATGACAGTTGTTACACATACATTGGTTTTGTTATTTTGAAATACACTTTTTTATAGGTTATGGTTTTGATTAAATAATTATGAAACATGTATTTTTACATACCTTAGGATATGATTACATGTATATGACACCGATTTTATTTCATGGGTTATTGTTTATGCTTTTTTGGCACATGTATGTATGATTTCATTAGGATATGGGTGGGACCTATATGTCCCCCAAATGCAATGGTTAATAATGAATGTTTTTTGAGATCTAATGGTATATGAGTAGACATACCAAGCCAAAAAAAATCGTACATGGGAGGGAATCCCAAAACTAAATCAATAAGGTACAATGGAGGACATCCCACACTCGAAATAAGAGGGTACACTGGTGTTTATCTAAAACATAAAACAAGAGGGTATACTGTAGGGAATCCCAAGCAAGAAGTAGGTACACAGGTGATAAACCCATGCCTAACTTTTTACAATGTATTTAATATAACACATTGACATAGTATTTTTATATGAATTTGTGCTTATAATAATTCCATGTCTTATTATTATATTATGCTTTAATGGGTCATGATTTTATTTCCATATGACTCATGTCTTATGAACATCAAATATTTATTCCATTATTGAATTTTATGATTTTTGATATGTAGTGTATGATAAAATAATGATTATTATCATGTACTCATACCCTTATATTCATGATATACTTGTGAATTTACTATATTTATTCTTATTAACCATTTGATCTTTCACCTGTCATGTGTTACACTTACCCAGCTTATTAGGAAGGTTATATAAGCACAAATATTATTGGGGGTGCTCTCTGTGGGAAACATTGAAGATATTTTCCTATGCATGAATATTTTACATCCATGTTTCAGAAGGAACAAGATTATTATGGTCTCTGGGAGTCTATTTGTATAATGTTTTATAGTTGGGAAGAAATCCCTCAAGGTATCATTGAAGCATTTTGAGGTGATTGTGTTTGTTGACAAAGTTGACATTTGTGTTATGATTGTTGACAAAGAAAACCATGACATAAAAATTTATTGACAAAGTTGATTTCATGGTGGCATATCGAATTTAAGGGATGTGGTTAACGATCAATGATTGATTCAAGAATGTCATCAAAGAAATGGTTGGTCCGGAGGGAGGTTCAAAAAGAGCATATACAAGGTGACGCCGTTTTCCAGTGTTTGCCAAATTTTTGGGTCTCAAAGTCAACAAATGAAGATAAGTGTTTTTGGAAAAGGGACTTGCGCGTTGAGGTCTTTCAGGCTAGGAAACATGCGCACCATATGTTTTTCAAGATCAGGATATCAAAATATGGCAAATCAAAAAGGGTCACGCCAGTTTTATGTTTGGTCGCGCAAGTGACTAGGGCGACAGGGACTAGAGCAGCTGGACTTGTGTGCCGAGACTTATGCACCGTGATAAGACTTGCATTCCATTATGCAGGATGTCTAAATGCCAATAAATAGAGTTCTACCCCTCCTCATTAGGAAGAGAGTTCAACACATAGAGAATATCAGAGCTACTATTGCATGAGTGTGGTGGTCGTGCAAGTGGTGGTGCGGTCGCGCAGGTAGATGTTGCGCGCCAGTTGATTGTTGCGTTTCCAAAGTGGTTTAGGTGAGACAGGAAGGGAGTCACCCAAGTTTTGAGTTGAATAAGGGGTTTCCGTGCAAGTGTTTTGGTGACACTTGTTTTCCAGGTGTTGAAGAAGGGTGACAGTTGATTGTTGCGCGCCAATGTTGGTTTGGGCGTAAAAGGGTGTGAGTCGCGGAAGTTTGGAGTTGCAGAAGCTATTGTCATGCAAGTGGTTGAGGTGAACTTGCACTCCAGTTTTAAGTTGCACTCCATGAATTGTGAACAGTCTAGGAGAAGGGCACCAGGTATGGTTGAAGCACGACAGTGATTCATAGATTCATGAAAGCTAGAAGATTGCCCAATACCTTCGGTGCAATGTGGGATTCGTCTACGTGTGAAAGTTGGACTTCAACAGAGCATCTACATACAACAAGGGATGCATTAATTAGTGATAATGAAGAGACCTATAGGTTTATAAACTATGAGTGGATCCTTTCCAGAGTAGTGAGAAATGGGAGAGGAAGAAGGTTATCCTCTCCACCAGCAGTGAGCCAAAGATAGGGAAATAGGGAGTGATCCTTGGGAAAGTAGTGAGCTGACCCAAACCCTTGTAAAGGTAGTGAGCCTGGGAATAGAAGTTATCTAGCCCGAACTTTGTAAAAACCAGTGTCCTTATAGTGGTTTTGGTACATCGTCACATTTCTGGTGTATTCTCCTTAGACGTAGCCCAGTGAGGGTGAACCAAGTAAAAATTTCGGTGTCTGGAGCATGCTTTAATTTCTATTTATATTGTGCAACAGGAAAGGGAGAGAAGAGTGTTTTTCGTAACAGTGAAACAAGATTAGAACGGGATTTAATATTAAATTATTCATACCCAGATTCACCCCCCTCTCTTAGGGTATTCAGCTGTGTGGAACTAACAATTGGTATCTGAGGGAAAGGTTTATATCAGTGGTTCTCTCTCAAATGGAGGTCACCAATCATAAAGGGATTCTGATCTTCGACGGAAACAATTTTCAGCTATGGAAGAATCAGATGCAACACTACTTCCAATCTTTGAAAATGGACATATTCACTACAACAATGCATGATATAACTGCTGACATCAACGGTGGGGAATTAACGGAATTTTAGTGATGGGAATTGGATTCTGATTCCAAGGGCCTAAATTCTTTAGGTGGATCCCTATCCAATGATATCTATACAAAGGTGACGTCATGTAAAACATCACATACCAAGTGGGAAAACCTTTTGAATATATATGAAGGAGATAAAATGTTTAGAGAGGCAAAGCATCAAGTACTATGGAATATGTATGAATATCTGAAAATGAACCCTAATGAGTCTGTTGATCCATTCTTTGACAATGTAAATACTTTTGTGGAAGATATGCGAGGTCTTTGAGAAATTATTGAAGATATAAAGATTGTAAATCGCATCTTGAGGAATCTTTCTACCTCGGTTCAATCCGAAATTTTCAGTACATGAAGATAAAGATCCAAAAAAGCTACCATTGGACAATTTCCACATTACCTTGGTTGCATATGAAATGAGGAATGATAACAACGAGGCTGTGTAAAAGGAGAAATTCAAAGAGGTGGAATTTAAAGCCAAGGAGAAACTAACCATGGAAGATTCTTAGAAAGATGAAAAGACAAATGAGGTAATGTCATTAATTTCCTCAAATCATCAAATAGGAAAAGGAAATTTCAAAGAAAAAATTCCACATGCATGATTTAGATGTGGAAATGTTGGTCATCTTACCGCAAGGTGCCCCAAAGAGTTTCAAGAAGAAAATGATGAAGATGAAGTTGAAATTCCCAAGAATAAATCTTCAGCCTATGTGAATGGGAAGAAGCAGTTCAAGATAAATTTATTCAAGAAGAAGAATCTTCTTTCACAAGAAATAGACAGTTTATATGATTCTGAGGTTTAATAGGTTGAGGATATTGAAAATTGTAAAGATCATGGAGAAAATACAATGGTGGCTGTTGTTGGTAGTTCTCATGAAAAGGAAGAAACCGACGCTGATAGAGAAGAAGAAGAAATTGAAGGGAGAGTTGACATGGAAGCTGAATTAGAAGCACCTATTGAAGAGATAGATGTTTGGAGCGAGAAAACAATGAAATCCAACAAGGTGGTACATGATGCCAAACTCTACATGTAACAGCAAGAAGAAGAGAAGTCTGAGTAAGTGAAATAAATCGAAAACCTTAAGCCTTTCGTGCCAGAGAGCTCAGAAAAGGTTGATGAGAATAAGCTCAAGATTGAAGAAAAGAAAAGGGAGAACAATGTCTTGAATAAAAATGTGAAAGATCAATTCAAGTTTATAGAATAACTTGAAGAAGAAGTGGTCATTCTGTGATGAAAAATTAAGGATCAAGAAAAAATCTTGACCCCCAATGTGATATCAGGAAAACAGATTATTCAGAAGACTGCAAAGTTATAAGTGGAGCATAGACCTCCAGGGGAAAAGAAGTAACAATCGTGTTCCAATGACAAGACTGGTTTGGGAGATGAACGAAAATAGAAAGCGGTCATGGATAAAGTCAAAAAACAAGAACCTTCTCTGAGAATGAAGATAGAGTTGAGCGCAAAACGGAATCAGAATATCAGAAAATACCAATGGAAAACCAGAAATGTAGAAGTGACACACATGAATGCTCCTTATATTAGGTGTTATTGCTGTGGAAAGATGGGACACTCACAGAATGTGTACTCTATATCTAAAAGATACTAAAGGACACAAGAACAAAATTGGTAGCCAACCAGAGCTCAATATTATAGAACATAGTTTGGAGGTTGTTGTTTTTGGTGTGGAGTATTTGGGGACATGGCTAGATATTGAACCTCAATCATACAATGGAATGTGCCAAAACAAAACTCGAGTAGTTGTAAGCTGCAAGTTAGGGAGTCAACAAATGAGATGAAAACACAAAATATATTTGTGGCACTACATAATAAAGTTGGTCCATCACACTCTAATGAAGATCATGTTCTCCAAACCACACTGAGTGTGAATTCGAAGACATGGATCAAAAAGAAAAAGGGTGAGAAGGCAGCAGTTGTAGAAGTTTCCCTTAAAGCATCATATCGTTCAGGATTATGGATCCTTGAAAGTGGTTTCACATCGCATATGACACTTAACAGTGAACTCATTACATGCATTAAATATGAAAAAGAAGTTGTTGTCATGTTTGGGAACGATGAAGGGCTGAAGATTATTGGTTCTAGAAAGGCTAAATTTGGGGGAAAGGAAATGAGACGTGCTGATTTCATGGTTGTAGAGGCCCATTGTCAAAACATGGTCAGTGTCAGTCAACTATGTGACTCTGGGCGCTCTATCTGGTTTACCAAGAAGATGTGTGTTGTGAAAGGAAAAGATAAAGCAATTGTTCTATAAGGAAAAAGGCCAAAGGGAAATCTTTACCTTGTATGTGGGGAAGAAGATATGTGCCTTTTATCCAGAGAGGAGGAAAACAAGCTATGGCATAAGTGACTTAGTCATCTATGCCAACCATCTATGGACGATATTGTAAAGTGTGATTCTGCTAGAGACCTTCCGAAATTATCATGTGATCACACTCATACGTGCGATGTTTTCCAATATGGGAATATCAACAGAAAGACATACAATCCAAAGGAACAAAAATCAACCAGGGTGCTCGAATTGGTTCATGATGATATTTGTGGACCAATCTCACCACGATCCATAAATTGGAAAAGGAACAATGTCCTTTTCATTGTGGATTATAGTAGAATGGCTTGGGTGTTTTTCATTAACCATAATATATAAGTGTTTAGTTGTATCCAGCAGTATAAGAGGGAATCAGAAATTATGTTGCAGCAAAAAATTCTAAAATTTCATACTGATAACGGTACCGAATTCACAAATATTCAAGTAGAAGACTATATCGAGAAACATGGGATAACGCATAAAGTTTCATCAGTAAGAACTCCCCAAAATAATGGATTAGTTGAAAGGATAAATCAGATCGTCAAAAACATGGCCATAACAATGCTTATTCAAAAGGAACTACTTGAGAAATTTTGGAAGGAAGCAGTTTTGACAACGGTCTATATTTCAAACAGGGCTCTGTTGTGTCTGAAATAACGGAAGAATCTGTATGAAATGTGGTACGGGAAGAAGAAAACATTGAAATACCTTTGGATCATTATAATTAATCGTTTCATTCTCAAAAAATAAAACCACAGGAAGTTTGAGTCATGTGAAAATGAGGGGATATTCCATGGATACTCAGGTAAAAGAAAAAAATACAAATGCTTCAACAAAGGCAGGGAAAAATTGTTGAGAAAAATGATGTCACTATAGTTGAAAATGAACACAATACTCAACGGCCTTGTGAACAGTTTCTGGATGATAGTGATGAAGAAGTAAGCAACACAAGGGGAGAAGAAGAGGAAGATGCTGGCTTAGAATAAGACACTGATGATGAACAAGAAAGTGTTAAGTTGGTGTCTACAAAGAAGACAATGTGTCAAGATGAAATTGATAGGCATAATATCATTGGTGATCAGACAGCTCCAATTCAGACAAGGAGAATATAGTCACTACAGCAGACATCTTTACTATCTCAGGTAGAGCCGAAATTCATTACTGATGCAGCTGAAGATGAAAACTGGTTTCAGGATATGAATGAAGAGCTTGATCAGATTGAGAAGAACCAGACGTGGGATATTATTTCAAAACCAGCAGATAAGAATGTCATTGGGACTAAATGGGGGTTTCAGAACAAGATGAATGAAAATGGTGCAGTGATTCGAAACAAAGCATGACTGTTGTGTAAAGGATACTCCCAAATAGATTGAATTGATGTTGATGAGACATTTTCACCGGTTGCAAGGCTTGAGACAATCAGATTATTTTTAGCAAAAGAAGATCAAGGAATGTTCAAAGTGTTCTAGATGGATGTCAAATCTATATTTCTGAATGGGGTTCTAGAAGAAGAGGTATACATTGAGCATCAATATGGTTTTCTCATTCATGAGTATGAGAACAAGGTTTTCTGACTGAAGAAGGCATTGTATGGGCTAAAACAAGCTCCAAGATCATGGTACTGAAGGATTGATCAGTACATGAAGAAGCTTGGTTTTTATTGTGGGGAGTTGATTACAATCTCTATTTCAGAAACGATAGTAATCAAAGGATGATGGTGTTTGTTTATGTCGATGACATAATATTTGGAGGATCAGATGAAGCTCAGTGTAGATAGTTTTCCAAATTCGTGAAAAGTGAGTGTGAAATGTTAATGATTGGAGAGCTAACTTTTTTCTTGGTCTATAGGTGACACAAGGAAGGAATGGAATAATCATTTCTCAATCCCAATATTTCAAGGAGGTTCTGATATGGTTTGAGATGGATAATTCCATAGAAATGAAGACTTTGGTTGCTATTCAGATGAAATTATCAAAAGATAATAGTGGCAGGGCAGTTAATATCTCTGAATACAGTAAAAGCATTGGATGTTTTCTATACTTGACTGCAACATGGCCTGGAATTTTTTTCACCACATTCCAAGCTATGAGATATCAATGAAATCACACGGAAAGCCACATTCTTATAGTAAAAAGTATACATTGTTATATTAAGGGAACAATGGATTTCGTCTTGAAATAATGACAAATCTCAGACAGAGTTATTGGGATATACTGATGCAGACTGGGCAGGTTCAACGGATGGTTGGAAATCAACATTAGGAGGTGCTTTCTATGTTGGTGGATTATGCATTTCTTGGATAAGAAAGAAGCAATATTCCATTTAATTGAGAACCGTAGAGGCTGAATATATTGCAGCCACTCAAGAATGCACACAGTTATTGTGGATGAAGTAGCAGCTTGAAGATATGGGAATTGAAGTGAAGTCTCCGATCTGAATCTAGTGTGATAACTCAAGTGCTGTCAATCTTATCTAAAATTTAGTTCATCACTGAAGGAAAAAGAACATGGATATTAAATATCATTTCATCAAGGGGAAGGTGGATCAAGGGCTTGTGAAGTTGAAGTATGTGCCTACAGAGCTACAAGTTGCAGATATTCTAACAAAGGTCTTACCCAATGAAGCGTTTGAAAGACATCGACTGGCTCTGGGAGTTCAATTGACTCCTCAAACTTCAAAGAGTGTGGATTTGGAACCCCCCTCTCCCCGAGGAATGATGTGTATTTTCCTAATATAGTGATATGTGTTCTCTACTCTGTTACAAAATGCAAAGGAGTACTCTTTGGGTTCCTTGACAAAGGGGGAGAAAATAGTGACTGTTTAAGGGGAAAACAATGTGGATATTAGAGAAATAATGAATGATATGGGGAGAAGCTGATAGGTGGAGCATCCATATAGGTGGAGTTGAAGCTGGTTTATAGTTCTTAGCCAGATCTTAGCTTGAAAAACACATGAAACAACGATGAAGAGGATTTTCAGCTGACAAGAGTTGAAGCTATGATCAGATAGAGATAGTATCAAATCTGACGATGCTAGAAGAGATCGATCAAAGAATAAATATCACGACAGCTGAGGATCGTGATAACAGCTTGAGAGTGGTTTTGTAATACGTTATAAATAATTCAAACAATTGGTTTCAGTTTGGTATCAATAGGTGGTGTCAGAAATGAAGTGACTCATAGTTGAACTTTTCATTTACTCTTGTTTCTCACGCTGAGCATTTTTTATGTGGGATTAGAGTATGTGTTGAGTACATCCTTGACCGCTATCGGAATCACATTAGGAAAATGGTGGCTGATGAATCAACGATGTATCTTTTTATGGAAGAGTTGTCAAAAACACCCGAATAGGGATATTATTGGGAAAGAATCCCCCAAGGTAACATTGAAGCCTTTTTGAGGTGATTGTGTTTGTTGACAAAGTGGATATCTATGTTATGATTGTTGACAATGCAAACCATGACATACAAATTTGTTGACAAAGAGGATTTCATGGTGGCATATCGTGTTCAAGGGATGTGGTTAATAATCCATAAATAATTCAAGATTGTTGACAATGGAATGGTCGATCTGGAGGAGGTTCAAAAAGATAAGATACAAGGTTATGCTGTTTTCCAGTGTTTGCCAAAATTTTTGGCCTCAAATTCGACAAAAGAAAAAACGTTTTTTTGGAAAATTGACAAGCGCGCTGAGGTCTTGGAGGCTAGGAATCATGCGCACAATATGTTTTTCAAGATCAGGACATCAAAATATGCCAAATGAAAAAGGGTAGTGAAAGATTTATGTTTGTTCGCGCAAGTGACTAGGGCGAAAGGGAATATGGAGGCTGGAATTTCGCACCGAGACATGTGTGCCAAGAGGAGACTTGCATGCCATCATGCAGGGTGTCCAAATGCCTATAAATATTGGTCGAACCCTCCTTATTCGATATCGAGTTCAACACTTAGAGAAAATCAATGCTCCTATTGCGCAGGTGTGGTGGTTGCGCAAGTGGTGCTGTGTTCGGGCAAGTAGATGTTTTGTACGAGTTGATTGTTGCGTGTCCAAAGTGGTTTGGGAAAGAATGGAGGGAGTTCCCCATGTTTTGAGATGAAGAATGGGGTGTTGCACAAGTGGTTTAGTTACACATTCTTTCCAAGTGTTGAAGAAGGGTGACAAATGACAATTGCGCACCAATGATGGTTTGGGCGTAAAAGGGTGTGTGTCGCGCAAGTTTGGAGTTGCAGAAGCTAGTTTCTTGCAAGTGGTTGAGGTGAACTTCTGCTCCAGTTTTAACATGCACGCCGAGACTTGCGCGCTGGCTTAGAGAATGGATCTAGGTATGGATGAAGCACAACAGTGATTCAGGGATTTGTGAAAGCTGGAAGATTATCTAATACCTTCGATGCAATGTGAGATTCATCTATGGATGAAAGTTGGACTTCAACAGAGCATCAACATACAACAGGGGAAGCATTCATTATTGATAATGCAGATAACTACAGGTCTATAAACTATGAGTGGATCATTTTTAGAGCAGTGAGAAAAGGAAGAGGAAGAAGGTGATCCTCTTCCCAGCAGTGAGACAAAGAGAGAGAAACAGGGAGTGACCCTTGGGAAAGAAGTGAGCTGACCCAACACCTTGTAAAGGCAGTGAGCCTGGGCATAGAAGTGGTCTAGCCCGAACCTTGTAAACATCAGTGTGCTTATAATGGATTTGGAACATCAGTACCTTTTTAGTGTATGCTCCCTGGACGTAGCCTAGTGAGGGTGAACCATGTAAAAATTGTTGTGTCCTGTGCATGATATAATTTCAATTTATATTGTGCAAGGGAAAGAGAGAGAAGAGTGTTTTTCTTAACAACGAAACAAGATCAGAATGGGATTTAATTTTAAATTAGTCATACCTTGATTCACCCCCCTCTCAGGGTTTTTAGCCTTGTGGACATAACATTTATGTATTCTAAAAATGCGATGTAATGTCTACACATTAATACTAGGCCTCTATATAAATAGTTACAATATCAATAATTTTTATGTCATACATTTTGAGGAAATTTGGTCTATAATCCCGAAACAAATTTTTCCGGTTAACCATGCTCAAAGATTAAATTTTTATATCATATGAAATGTTTTAGTCCTAAAATAATTATCAAATTTATACATTAAAATCTATAATATAGTCATCCATGAAATCCATACATGAAAAAATAATCACATCGCTTCGTTGAGATGGTACTCTACATGTTTCCATGAACTCTGTTATCATTTTTGGATGGATGAAAGTGTAATAAAGTATGTGTTATATTATACTAATAAATAATTTTTATGCCTTTAATATTTTATATATTCATTAAATAATTTATAATAACCATAATTATTATGTGGTGATGAAAAAGAATACATATCACCTTGTCAAGGTGGTGGTCCACACGTATTTAAGAACAATGATTTCATTTCCCATAGGGTACAAAAGGAGATGAAATATCATTTTATCATAACAATAATAATATTTCAGTATAATTTAAATCTTAATATGATTATTTAAATATTTTTTTTAAAAATTTCAGGAGTAAGAAGAAATAAAATTAAATGACCTTATTAAGAGTTATACTACTCCATTGAAGACCTTAGGTTGCTTATACATAGACTTATGGGTTTGGTACTATAGTGATAAAAAGGCCTATAATAAATGGTGGGGATTTTTGGAAAGGTAATTTCGAAATTCGTGGCCAATATAAATGGTTAAAGATGTGTGTGGAAGAGAGGAGAGGAGATACCATTTTATAAGTGAGGTGGGTGGAAAACATATAACTATATGAAATATTAATATATAATATGTTTCTAAGTATTAAAATACATCTATTAAATGTCTAATATTATAATATAAGGAATATAAGGTCATAATAAAATAAAAATTAATATTTTATATAGGTTTAGGTATAATTTTTTACCTTATCTTTTGGTATAACACCCTCATTATCTCTGTCTAATCTTAACCATTGTAACACATTTTTCACTCTTTAAGTGTTATGAAAGTAATTTTAAAACTAATAAACTGAATAAAATTATCCATAAATGATATTTTTAATACATTTCTATCCAATTTAGTTTATATGGATTTTTTATTGTTTGAAAATATATTTGTTAATCATTAATTACCATTTAATGACAATTTCAATGTTATTCATATATATTGACTTTCAATGTATCATGATAACAATTTAATTCAAAAATAAATTATTCTACTATGACATATATATTATAATTATCCAATAAATTCATGGGAAACCATTATTCATCCAAAAAATATAAGCAATAATTTTTTTAAAATCATTTATTAAATATTTATACAGTTTCACTAGTATTATGCAAGTGTTGATACGAATTCAATGAAATTATAAAACATATAAAATATAAAATTAAATTCATATAATTAAAATAATTCATTCAGATTTAAAATAACCATTCATATTATCTATTGATATTTATAACAATATATTACTGATATTACAAGAGAGAGTGACAGTTTATATTTTTTTAACATAATAAATATAATGGTTATAATCAATGTACAGTGGCACAATTATACTATATTTTAGAATTTATGATTGTTATGGTAGAATTAAATCAATAATATGAAATAAATTAATATTTTTTCTCTAGATTTTGGGAACTCATCTAAATGTTTTATCATTAATTAACATGTTATACTCATTACCATAGTGAAAATCATTTATGATTGTTTTTATTCCTTATGAAAACAATTAAAATTGAATAATTTAAAAAATTCTGAAAATCATGATTCAAAATATGGAATCAATTTTTTTATATTCAATTTCTATAATTTTAGCAAATTAATTTTAACATATGTGCATAAAATGCAATGGAAAATAACTTTTAAAAAATTTAATTTATAAGAACAAAAATAAACTTTACTAAAAAAAATAAAATATTGATAAATATGAAATTATATAGATTATTATTAACCAAATGGATATTATTTTTCTCTAATAAAAAATTCAAAATAAGATACTCCCTTTCAATTATTGGGATGAGACAATTGAGGCCACATGAATAGAAATTTTCCTACTCCTGACATGGAGCCAGCTATTGTGCTTCATGATTTAATATGATGGAGGCATTACTTATTGAGAGAACCATTAACATTGTTCACTGACCATAAAATTATCAGGTACATATTTTTTGAATAGGATTTGAATCATCCACAACAATGGTGGGTGGAGTACCTTTTTCCTTTTTATTTTGAGTTTGTCAACACAATAGAGAAAGGGAATAGTTTTGTCGTTGCTCTAACCCAGAAGACTCAGAATCAAGTAGTTCATGAATCCAGTATAGAGCGGAATATAGTGGACATGGATTCTGTGATGCATTTGGATGTTCATGATTGGTATATGTAGATGACCCTTAAGACAATATCATTTGGATATACACTTTTGAGTGGAGTTAAATAATTAGTTGGTGGATCTGGAGTGTTTGGTTATGAATAAAGTCGTAATGGTGTGGCGTCAACTTCTGTTTAGACATTCGGTGCTGATGGAGTTACTTATTTTCATAGTCATGATGCGGTTATGACAGATTTATGAGAGGATTTGATGAGTGTGTTTTTTTTCATCAGAGTGGGAAATTCTCCCTGTCTTGAATAAGGTGTACCACGATCATTGAAAGAATTTTTGGTGTCCATGAAAATAAAAATCTTTGTGTGTTTTGTGGAATGATACCATACCTATCATTATGTGAATGATGAACATCAGCGTTTAGGTGGGTTATTATGGTCATTTCTTATTCCAGATTGGATGTGGAATGAAATCATGATAGAATTTTTAGTGGGCCTTCTGAGGACGCCTCACAATAATTATGCGATTTTCGTGGTGGTAGATCAGATAGCAAAATTGTATCATTTATTGTCGATCCAGGAGGCCAATATGGCCGACTAGTTTATAGAATTGTATATTCAAGAAATAGTACGGTTACATTGTGTGATTTGATGCAATGCCCCGAACCTAGTTACCCAGAATCGGTGCATTATTACATATCATTAGGATGATACAAGAAATCATGTCTCGAAAGACAGATCAATTTAATAGCCTTAGATGTACTAGATACATACATAAATTTTAAATTACAATATTAAATAAAAAAACAACCCTGTATCTCTTTTGAACACTTTTATATTCCTTGTCCTATTCTTACAGGTTAATCCTAATATACTTCTTTCCATCCTGGAAAAAACATAACACAAGAAAGGGGTGACCTCATATGCTTAGTAAGGATAACAATATAGTGGGAACATTCATAAATAAGCATAAAAATTTAAGTCAATCAATAAGACTAAAAAAATACTTTTAAACATAAAATTAATCATAATGTGGAAAATATAAATCAATATATTTCCATTTACTTATTCACATAGATATTCAACTAGTCGAATAATCAAATGAAATCTCAATAGTCAATTTCATAATGCTAGAATGCATAATGCCAGACCTCATAACCACATAGTAATGACATTATTCCAAGACACTAGTTTGTATCTTAAGTCCTAGCAATGAACTTAGGAGTTATATTAGGCTCCCACCATCACTTATTAAGTCCAATTCATTCCCCATATAAGAAGTTTTAAACATAACATAACCATTCATATTAAAACATGCATACGAAATGTCAATACTTTATCCATCAACCTTGAATGGTATATAAATAACACATCCAAAGACGAACATATCACAAAACCTTCAAAACTATATGGAATATTTTTATCATAATAAATCAACTTCGATCAAGAATAACATCCGGTAAAGGATGTTGACATTGTTGAAAAAGATCAGTAAAAATGTTTCAGAGAAATATCCCTTTTTCGGGAAATCATTTAAAAGTCTTATAATTTATAAAGGAAGTCATTCAAACATAGTTTTGAATCAAAGTGTCCTATAAAAATTTGAAACATTTTAAAGGAATTAATATTTTAACACATTCACGTCCTTTTAAATAAATTCTTAAAACCGTTTAAAAAACATGGACATTAATGAGAAAGGTTTAGAAAAATAAATCTTTAAAACATTTAAAATGATATTTTATTTGGAGTTCCTAAAAAAATGAGAGATGGGTTAATACAAATAATTGAGGAAATCAAAACATTATAATATCATGAGAATAAAGGTATTCATGTTATACTATGTCAATGTACAATAAATACACCAAATTAAAGTGAATTGGTAGATAACAACAAAGTAGTCTCAATGGAATGTAAGTTGAGATGAATTCCTTTATAATGACCATATACATAGGTTAAGGATAAATAAAAAACATAATTATCTGTGGAAAATTTGATGACACATAATATGATTGGATATTCAGTGTAAATAAATTAGTGTATATTCACACATATTCTTGTAAAAAACACTAATGACTTGGATGTTTAACTCAATGAATAGAAATTGATATTGTGAGTTGGTCTCTAGTATGCGGGTTCTTTGACCGCCGTTGATGATGTTGGATCTTGTTTGTATGGTTACCGGTAACCCATAAACCAACTTTTTAGAAAATGAAAAAATGGATTTCAGGAATAATATAGCATGAATATCAGGGGAATAAGAGTGAGATGAAAACCTCTTACCTTGTACTTTTCTGTAGTATAGGGCAGGTTATCCTCCTGAATAATGGTAAAATCATTGTTATTATATTATATAAGAACCAAATACAAAAATATAATATCATATATGGTCTTATAAAATTTCTTTGTTAATGTTATTTCAGTAGTATCATTGTTTTCGATGATAACTAATTCGTTATCCTTTATATGTTTTGTTACGTAAGTCATGTTTGTTATGTATAGTCTGTATTTTATTTATATCCAGAATGATGTAATGTTCATAGAAATTATTTTTAATCATAAAATGAAAATTATTCTTCAATCATTATCATGTTATATTTATTATTTAAATTAGTTATAATCATTATTATACCCATCGAAATAATAAAGTGTTTGAATAAAAAAATACACCACGGCGTGGAGATGGTAAGGCGTAGGTATGCATGTATGGAGACTTTGACCTTTATTGGATGTATGGAATAAAGAATATGGTTGAAACATACAGTTTTTAGAAGATACTAGATTTATTATTTTAGCACGAAAACGAAAAAAAGAGGAAGTAGAAGAAGAAAAGAACATGAAAGAGGGGGGTAAATTATTACCTCTTCTTTGGGTGTTTCCATTTGAGTTGATCCAAAGGGCTCTTTGGGTTGGATTTATGATGAATTTAAGGACTCTAGGTTCATTTAAGGGAAGTTTGGAAGATTTTTGGGTATGGGTTGGCTAAGAAAAATGGCCTTGGACGGGTGATTTTGGGAGAAGAGTAAGTTCCCTTTTATAAGAGGGGTGAGCGACACTTTAGAAAAAACATGAAATATTATTTTATAATAAAATATTTTCGGTTTCTAATGGATCCAAAATGATTTATTTCAATAATATGGTGGGTATGGGTCAAAAAAATCTCAACCAATAGGTTTTAGACTGGTTTAGGTTACCATATTAACATTATCTTCTATATTTAACTCTTTGTTAAATATTTTTACATTTACCATGTCTATTTGTATTTTTATATTATATCGTTAATAAACGTAATATAAGAAGCCAAGAGAACACAAAGTGGTTTATTATTAATATATATAACCTTATCTAAGTAATTTTTCCAAACCATATATTTTTAGAATACTATATTAATTAATAATATAGTATTTGTTTTAAAAACTCAATTATGTCAATTTTGAAACTATTTAGTATTTGATTTTTTAAAAGCCAAAAAACATTATCACTTAGAATAAAATCAATTTAATCAACTCTAAATTGCATATTAACCTAGAAAATTAGTGGAATTCATCAGAAGTAACAATTTACATTTATTTGGATATTTATAATATCAACAATTTCAATATTTCATTAATAAGGTAATTACTGCATACTCGTTGTGTCATATATGAATTAAATTATTTAAATTATAAAAATTATAAATAAAATACCATTATGTAAAAAATATCTTTATATTTATAATAAATATTTTTAGTCAAATTTATCTTATGTTTGACCCTATATTAAAAATGGTTTAGTTATTAGTCATTGAATTTAATACTTTTAACTATTCTTTAAATAAAATAATAATAAATGTTCTAATCTAATTGTAATGGACCAAAGAAGATCATATTTTATTCCTAGGCTTTTTTAGGTCGAATTACACTTATCCTATAAAATTAGGACATGAGTTATGGTAATTATAATATTATTTTTACCCTTAAATACCCTATTTACTTTTAATAGTGGTAAATTAAAGTCAAAAGTTACTATTTACAAAAATTATTTTCATCTTATTGAACCAAATATCACTAACTGATGTTAACTGTGTCTCTCAGATTTTTTATATTCAACTCCAAGAAGTGGTAAAATTATGTTTTATATAAATTTCCATATTCTCTTAGAAGGTGGGAAAAAGACGATAAAAAGTTCAATAAATTTTGTATATCTACACTTATTATAAAATGACTCCAATGAATTACATTGACCAAATATAGGTATTATGTATCTATTTTGAATTAAAATAATAAAATAAATAATTATTTAATATAAGTCGGTTTTAAACAATAACACTGTCTTTTTCACTATTCATCAAAAATTGAATGTTTACAGAAAAAATACCAAAAACTCACAATAATAATATTTCTATATTTCAAATTCGAAAATTAATTCTATTTTACAAAATTACGAACATAAAAGTTTCATCAATTAATTTAAAATTAATTCATGTTGTCAATACCAAAAAGCGGGTTTTAAAAAAAGTAAAAACTATTAAAAGAATGACATGTGTTTAAAGAAAATTCGAATATGAAATTACATATAATGACCTAAATTGTATTAAATGATAAAAATATAATGTAATTATACTTATAAACAATTCAAATACATAATTTAACACTATAAATAATTTCAATTAAACAAGTTGTTTTCAATTATAATTTAATATTTTTCAATATTAATCAAAATAAAAGAGTTATCAGAAAAGTACCAAAAATTTATCCAAAATAATTTTTTATGATCCAATTATAAAAGAAAATTTAATTTCATTAAATTGAATATATAAAAGTGTGAAATTTTGTTTTCAAAAAGGGGTTTCCATTAAAAGGTGGTAAAATTCCATTATTAAAAAAATACTTCTTTTATCTGAAAATTTGAATTTGTTCTTATATTATGTCTAATAAACACTTAATATGGATTATGAAATTATATGGAGTATATAAAATTTGAAATTCAGTTACTACTATTCATAACAGCTTTTTAAAATGCTAGTTTGGTATGTCGTGGTGCGCTCAAACTCGTTGTTGCGTGTATCGCAAATTATTGACTTAAATTAAAGAAAGTAACTTACTATGAAATCTTGGGGTGTTACATTCTTCCCCCCTTTTGGAAATTGTGTCCTCGCAATGTTAAAATTGGGCTTTGGAACATCATTGAAAGTCCCACAGTAGAAAAAGTCTCAATAAAACTATCACTTTAAAAGAAAGAAAGAGAAGAACAAAGGTCACCCAAGATGACCCATACTAGTATTCAATGTAGGAAAACATAGATTCAGAAGATAAACTAATTATAATCCTATGATGGAGAGTGATAGAAAATATGATTAGGAGAAAGTTAACTACAAAAAAAACACAAACATGTGACGGGATAAACGGTCATTAGTTTGAAAGTAGGAAAAGTAAACAAACAATGTTTTTTGTTTTTTGTTCCATTTCATCATGTTTAGGAATTTATTTAGGAGATTTAAAAAGAACATAAAGAGATATACTTACTTTTTATGTAGAGTTTCATCTTTAATTAATTTCTACCACCAACTCAGCTTTTTTTCAAACGTTGAGTATTCAATATGACTTGGTCACACCTAAAGCACTAGAATCTACTTCAATGGAATCACATAATCCACAAAGGATAAACTACATATTTACCTTGTCTTTAGAGATTAACCAAAACAAAAATGGTTTGTACAAGATCATATGATCCCAAGAAAGGATAATCCTTTAGAGAAAGAAATATAAATCTTAATTTTTAAAATTAAACAAACAATACCAAAAGTTCAATAAAAACCATTCAATAAACAATTGTCCTTAAAATCCATCAATATAATCAAAACTAATATTGAAACACACTAATATAAAAATTTGATTACACAGTCTTCATTGTTAAATTGTATCTCCAAATTAGATTAACTACTCTTAAAGTCACATACTCAAAAGTAATTATCCTAATCACATATTCTTTATGATAGGTTAATCATTTCCATAAATAACCCAAATATCTATAAATCCAAAATAAAAACATAGATAAAAACCCACCATTACTCCTCAAATGTAGTCCCATAGTATTCTATTTTCCTTCGACATATAGTGTTCCTAATAGAGTGAACATATTATAAAATAACATTTATCAGTTAATCACCAAATCATTATCCAATAATAAGTATATCCATTTGATAATACAAAATATCACAAATAAACTTATTAATGATTAATAAAATCATTTAACTAAAATTAAATAGTCACACTAACCTGGGACATCACGTAGTCGAGTGGTTGGTGATAAATCCCAATCACACTCTGGTTGTGGGTTCGATTCGCACAGCTTTGTCTGACGTGACATGTTATCACATGGTCAGCGTGTTGCCCTTTTTCAAAAACTATATTTTATTACATTTCCAAAATGAGAAAAATTATATAAAATTACCATAACATAATTTCACCATAAATGTTATCTCATACCTCGCATTTACATCCAAAAATTTAATAACTTGTAATTTCCACAGATTCAAGGATCATATAAACCAAAATGGTTATTTATAACTAAATCAATAATAGGAAAGATAATTCTTCCTAAAATATCATTTAAACATAACAAACAATAGGGTTACACATATAAGAGAAATTTCTTCCAAAGTAATCCATTCAATAATAATCAACAATACTTTTATACATTTCACCATCCATTTATTTCCACATAGGTTCTTCCTTGGAAAAGAGGTTATCGTATAGAATAGGGCATTCAATTGGGTAATACCAAGGTCCCCTACATTTATAGCAAATGACTATAAATGGATTCTTGAGATCATTTTTATTTTCATCTATAGTATACTTCAATTTTCCTCAGAAATTATTTATTTTATGTCATTATTCCCCACACATAAAGAATTTCATTGTTTCATTGAGACACTTCTCAATGTGTGTCCATCCACATTTCCTGCATGATGGAAATTTTTCTTTCTTTTCACTATGGTCTCCACTAATAGAGCTCTTATCATTAACCGCATTTCTCTTCTTCGTTGAGTCTAGGAGTTGGTTAATATATATGTTGTTGATCATATTTTTTGGAAAACTGATTTGGAATGAACATGATATTTTTTAAACCTATCAACATTCCACTTCGTTGCTCATTTCCACCACTGTTACCACCTTTTACATCATGTTCAATTTCACTACGACTTCCCTAGAATCCATCCATTGACTAACACAAGAAAGCATGGTGTGAGTCATAAAATCAAATAGATTATATCATAACACCTTATTTTCAATCTAAAACACCATAGGATTAACCATGGTTATTTTTTCTCATCATATATTAAAATCCATAAAATTGGTATGTAAAGAAAACATGAGTTATCGAAATCATATCCCCCAGGAGTGTTATAACCAAGATTGTAACAAGACTCGTTGTCATATACCAGGATACCCCGGGTCAAGCCTGAAACTCCTTGTCAGAGTTTTCACTCTTATGTATATCTGTTCCAGAGCCGCCTCTATTGCTCATATCCTGACAAGGATGTATTGTGTGGAACCCCAAATAATATTTACATTACCAAAATTTTTGGATGTTCTTTTATACTAATCATCAATTTCTATCTTAGGGTAGTGTTACCTAAGCTGAGTTTCTATCTAAATCCAGCTTCAATGTTTTTTACTAAACTTCCTCTAATACCAATTGTAACACCCCATCCCCAATCACCCAGAATTGACGAATAATTACATAACATTGGTATGATACAAGGAATCATGTCCTTAAAGAGAAATCTGTTTAGTATCCTTGGATGTACTAGATACATACATCAGTTTTACATTAAATCATGAAATAAAAAAACAACATTTTGTCCCCTTTGAACACTCTTATATTCCTTATACTATTCTTTCATATTAATCATAATATACTTCTTTCAATCCTAGGATAAATAAAACAAAATAATACGGTGAGCTTAGATGCTTAGTAAGGATAAAAAAATTGCAGAAACTTTTATAAATAAGCATAAACATTTAAGGCAATGTATAAGACTAAAACAAAAGCCTTTTAAACATAAACATATTCATAATATAGAAATTATAAATCAAAATAATTCTATTTAATTATTCACATGGATATGCTACTAGTCGAATAATAACATGCAATATCAATAGATAATTTCATAATGATGGAATGCATAATGCCAGACTTCATAACAACGTAGTCAAATCCTTTTCCCAAGACTAAAAAAAAGATTTTGACAAGGTCATCTGCCAAGACACTAGTTTGTCTCATGTGACCTATCGATGCATTGAATAGCTATAGCGGGCTCCACCTGTCACTTACTAAGTCCAATTAATTCTTCATATGAAATATTTTAAACATAACATAAACATTCAAATTAAAACTAACATACAAAATGTCAATACTTTATCCTTAAACCATGAATGGTCTAAAAATCACACATCCACTGGAAAACATATCACAAAACCATCAATACAATAAATATGATTTGTATCATAATAAATCAACCTTGATCAAGAATAATATCCCATAAAGGATGTTGACATAGTTGAAAATGATCAGTAAAAATCTTTGAGAGAAATATCTCTTTTTCATGAAATCATTTAAAATGAACAATATTTATAAAGTAGGTCATTTGAAAGATAGTTTTGAATCATAGTGTCTCATAGAACATTGAATAATTTGAAAATAATTGGCATTTTAATACATTCAAGTCCATATATATAAATCCTTAAAACCATTTTGAAAACATGGACATTAATGAGAATGGTTTAGAAGAATAAATCCTTAAAACATTTAAAATGACAATTTAGTTAGAGTTCCTAACCAAATGAGAGACACTTGAATACAAATATGTGAGGAAATAAATACATTATAATATCATGAGAATAATGGGATTCATGATATATTATTTAAATGTTTAGTATATACGCCAAATAAAATTTAAGTGATGCATAACAACAAATAAGTCTCAATGGAATGTAAGTTGAGATGAATTCCTTCATAATGCGTGTATCCTTACATTAAAGATAAATCAGTGAAATAATTATGAGTGAAAAATATAAATACACTCAATATGATTTGATATTCATTGTAAATCAATCATAGTAAATTCACACAAATTCTTGTAAAAACAATTCCAATGACTCAAATGTTTAACTCAATGAATAGAAATTGAGTTCAAATTACTCTTATCAAGTTCATATCGATGACATGAGAATTTATCAACAGAGTGATTATATGTATCAAAAGTATATCCACATAATATAGGGTGGAAATTACTACATATGTAGATAAATTGTTATTTGACATATACATTTGGATTATAATAATCAATGAAGTTTGTATAAAACCGATTGAGTGGAAATTAAAATTTAAAATCCCCTTACCGATTTGGTAACGTATGATACACACACCCCATAGAAGAAATATCATGCAATTATTATATAAATACATATAAATTAAATGATATTACAGAAACAATACAACCATGTGGAGTACATACACCACATAAAATTTAATAGTCGAAAATATAGCATGAATATCACGGGAATAAAAGTGAGATGAAAACCCCTTAACCAGTACTTTTTTATATTATAGGGTAGGATAAAATATTTTTTAATTGTGAAGTCATAGTTATTAAATTATAAATGAACCAAATAAATAAATATAATATCATATATACTCTTTTAATATTTCTTTTTTAATGATATTTTAGTGGTATCGTTGTTTTCGTTATTAAATGATTCATTTTACTATATATCTTTTGTTACATAAGTCATGTTTGTTATGTGTAGGCTGTATTTGATTCAATACAGAATGATATTAAGTTCTTAAAAATTATTTTTAATAATAAAATGAAAATTATTCTTGAATCATTATGATGGGGATTGAATCTCATCACGTTCCGGGGGACATTAAGCTGTATGTATGCACGAGCGACAATATCATTATAGTGATGGTGAACTCATATATAATTTAATGGTATATCATATATATAGAATCATTAACATGTTATATTTATTATGTATATAATTTATACTCATTATTATACCCATCAAAATAATTAATTTTTTGAATAACAAACTACACCATGACGTGGAGACGGTAAGTCGTATGTACACACATACAATGAATTTATCATTTCTAGGATGAAAAGAATAATGAATATTATTATACCATATTTATAATAACATAAAGGTATGTATAATATATTGTATTTATTATTTTTGTATGGAAACAAAAAAAGAAAGAGGATGTGGAAGAAGAAAAGAACTTGAAAGAGGGTGGTGAAATTATTACTTTATCTTTGGGTGTATTGTTTTAAGTTGATCAAAAAGGTATCCTTAGGTTGGAATTAGGATCAAAGTAAAAATTCTATATAATTGTTAGAGAATTTGGGAGGATTATTGGGTAGGGTTTGTCTGAGAAAAATGTCTTTGGAGGTGTGATTTTGAGAGAAGGGGAAGTGCCCTTTTATAAGAGGGGTGTGGGGCACTTTAGGAAAAGAATGAAATATTATTTTATAATAAAATAATTTTCGGTTTCTAAGGGCTCCAAAATGATTTATTTCAAGGATATGGTTGGGATGGATTGAAAAACTCTCAAAAAATAGGTTTTTTATAGGTTTAGGTCACCATATTAACCTTATCTTTTAGATTTAACTCTTAGTTAAATAGTTTGACATTTACCATGTCTCTTTGTATTTTTATATAATATGATTAATAAACAATAAATAACAAGACAGGAGAACCCCATTTGTTTCCTGATAAAAATATATGACTTTATCTAAGTCTTTTGGCCAAGACTTATATTTTTATGAATATTATAATAATTAATAATATAGTATTTATTTTTAAAACCCATTTATGTCAATTTTGGAACTATTTAGTATTTAATTTTTTAAAATCCATATTAACTTTATCACTTAAAATAAAATTTATTTAATCAACCCTAACATGTCATATTAGTCTATAAAATTAGTGTAAGTCATGAGAAGTCTCGATTTACATGTATTTGGATATTTATAATATCAATTATTTTAATATTTCATTAATAAGGTAATTACTACATCATCATTGTGTCATATATAGATTAAATTATATAACGTATAAAAATTATAAATAAAATAACATTATGTAAGTAATATTATTATCTTTATAATGAATATTTGTAGTCGAATTTATCTTTTGTGTAACCCTAAATAAAAAATGGTTTAATTTTTAATCTTTAAATTTAACACTTTTAACTCTTCATTATACAAAATTATAATAAATGTCCTAATCTAATCCATGTTGCCCAAATAGGATCATATCTTATTCCTAAAGTTGTTTTTGGTCGAATTAAACTTATCCAATCCAATTATTAGATGTCTTAGGGTAATTATAATATAATTTTTACCCATAATTACCCTATATAATTTTAACCGTGGTAACACTACTACAAAAATTGCCTTTATCAGCACTCAAAAAAGGCTTTATCAGCGCTAAAAAAGTGATGAAAAGATCTGCCCTGATAAAGTGGTACTTTATTAGTGCTGAAAACACGCTGATAAAGGGGGACTTTATCAGTTCTTAAAAGACGCTGATAAAAAAACCCTTTATCAGTGATAAAATAGCGCTGATAAATTTTTATTTTATTTGTGGTCCTTTAGTGCTGATAAACTGATCCTTTATGAGTGCGTTTTTATCACTGATAAAATCTCCCTTTATCAGTGCTAAAAAAGTACTGATAAATGCCCTGTTTGCTGCTACAAAAAAGGCTGCAGCACCACACCCAAACACATGAAAACAATTCAGCATCTCAAAAAGGTAATTTGACCATGTATACACATACAAAATTAACACATAAATCATAAGCTAATTAGACCAAGTATACCCATACAACAAGTATACTCGTACACCATTACCACATAATTCATAATTCAATTAAGTACATAAATAATTCAATTGAAGAATTTAGGGGGTTAGGGGGGCTGTTCAGGGGTTTGAGGGGGTTGTCCAAGGGGGGTAGGGGTGAATGAGGGGATGAGGGTGTCAGGGGGTAAAGGGGTCTTCAGGGGTGGAGCCGTCCAAGAGGTTGGGGGTTGTCCAACGAGGGTGGGGGTGTCTTGGTTGTGGGGTGGTGTCTAAGAGGGGAGGTGTCTAGGTGGGGGGGGATATCCATGAGGGTGTCCGAGGGGGGTGGGCTTGTGTCCAGGGTGTTGGGGGGGGGGGCTTTCTATAGGGTGGGGTTGTCAGGTGGTGGGGCGGTCCGGGGGGGGGGGGGGGGTGTGTGGGGCTCTCCAAGGGGGTGGGGTGGTGTCCAGGAGGGTGGGATGGGGGTTTCCAAGGGGATAGGATGGGGGGTGTCTATGTGGTGTCCAGGTGGGGGGGGGCTGTCTATGTTGTGTCTAGGGAGCGGGCTGGTGTCCAGGGTGTCGGGGGGGGCTTTCCAGTGTGTGGGGGCTGTCTAGAGGGGTGGGGTGTCTAGGGGATGGGTTGGTGTCCAGGGGGTGGGGGCGGTCTAAGTGGTTGGTAGGGATGACTTATACATGTCATGAGGGACCCATGGATCATTCTCATAAAGGATCAATATAATCCGAATGTGTTTGGTCGAATTTTCGTACATCAGTTGTTTTTTTCACTTAAAATTGTATCCATTTAAAACAAAAGATTTACCCTATAAGTGGTACCGGAAACACCATGCCTAGGATTGAGGCGTGGTTTACTTTTAAATGTCAAAAATGACCCAAGGATTGTTTTTACAAAAGATAAAGACAATCAGAATGTGTTTGGTCGGATTTCTGTTGGTCAGTTGTTGTTTTCACTTAAAATTGTGTACATTTTAAACAAAAGGGATACCCTTTTAATGGTATCGGCCACACCGTGCCTCAGATTTAGGTGGGGATGACTCATACAATTGAAAACGGATCCATGGATCATTCTCATAAAGGATAAAGACAATACAGATTGGTTTGGTCAGATTTTCATAGGTCAGTTGTTGTTTTCACTTAAAATTGTGTCCACTTTAAACAAAAGAGAGACCCTTTGAGTAGTACTGGCCACACCGTGCCTCTGATTGAGGCAGAGATGACTCGTACACATAAAAAATAACCCATTTATTGTTCTAATAAAATAACAAGGAATTCCAAATGTGTTTAGTTGGATTTTAATAGGTCAGTTGTTGTTTTCAATTAAAGTTGTGTCCATTTTAAACAAAATAGTGACCATTTGAGTGGTACCGGCCACACCGTGCCTTGGATTGAGGCCAGGTTGACACTTACATGTCCCAAAGGACATTTGGATCATTATCCTATAGGATCCACACAATTTGAATGTTTTTGGTCAGATTTATATAGGTCATCTGTTGTTTTCACTTACAAATGTGTCCATTTTTAACCAAAGAGAGACCCTTTGAGTGGTACCGACCACACCGTGCCTCGGATTGAGGTGGGGTTGACTCGAACATGTCACCAAGAACCCATGGATCTTTCTACTAAAAGATAAACACAATACAAATGCGTTTGGTTGGATTTCCATAGGTCAGTTTTTGTTTTCACTTAAAATTGTGTCCATTTTAAATGAAAGAGAGACCCTTTGAGTGGTACCAGCGACACCATGCCTTGGATTGCGGTGGGGTTGACTTGTACACATAAACAAGGACCCTTGAATTGTTCTCAAAATTTATCAACACAATCTGAATGTGTTTGGTCAGATTTCTGTAGGTTAGTTGTTGTTTTAACTTAAAATTGTGTCCATTTTAAACAAAAGAGGGACCCTTTTAGTGGTACCGGCCACACCGTGCATCGGATTGAGGCAGGAACCACTTTTACACGTTAAAATGTACCCATGAATCCTTATTATAAAATATAATGACAATATGAATGTGTTTGGTCATATTTCGGTAGGTTAGTTGTTGTTTTCACTTAAAATTGTGTCCATTTTAAACAAAAGAGAGACCCTTTGAGTGTTACCAGCCACACCGCGCCACATAATGAGGCGAGGATGATGCTTACATGTCACAAATGACCCGTGGATCATCCTCCTAAAGGATCAATACAATCCAAATGCGTTGGGTCAGATTTTCGTAGGTTAGTAGTTGTTTTCACTTAAAATTGAGACCATTTTAAACAAAAGAGACACCATTTGAGTGGTACCGGCCACACCGTTTATCGGATTGAAGTGGGGTTGACTTATACACGTCACCAAGGACCCGTGGATTGTCCTCCTAAAGGATCATCAATATCCGAATTCATTTGGTCAGTTTTCTGTAGGCCAGTTGTTGTTTTCACTTAAAATTGTGTCCATTTTAAACAAAAGAGAGACCCTTTGAGTTGTACAGACCACACCGTGCCTCGAATTGAGGCGGGGATGAATCATGAACATCATTAATGACCCTTGGATAGTTATACTAAAGGATAAACACAATCAGAATTTATTTGGCCACATTTCCGTAGGTTAGTTGTTGTTTTCACTTAAAATTGTGTCCATTTTAATCAAAAGAGAGACCCTTTGAGTGGTATTAGCCACACCATAACTCGTATTGAGGCAGGGTTAGCTCAAAAACATTAATAAGGTCTTGTGGATCATTATCCTAATCGATCAACTCAATCTGAATTCGTTTGGTTAGATTTCTGTAGGTCAGTTGTTGTTTTCACTTAAAATTGTGTCCATTTTAAACAAAAGAGAGACCCTTTGAGTGGTACCGGTGGCACCATTCCTCGGATTGAGGAAAGGTAGACTTGTAAACATCATTGAGGACATGTTAATCAATCTCCTAAAGGATCAACACAATCTGAATGTGTTTGGTCATATTATCGTAGGTTAGTTGTTGTTTTCACTTAAAATTATGTCCATTTTAAACAAAAGAGAGACCCTTTGAGTAGTACCGGCAACACCGTGCCACGGATTGAGGTAGGGTTGACACATACATGTCACAAAGGACCCATGTATCGTTCTTATAAAAGATCAAGAAAATCTGAATGCGTTTGGTCAGATTTCCATAGGTCAGTTGTTGCTTTCACTTAAAATTGTGTCCATTTTAAACAAAAGAGATACCCTTTGAGTTTTACCGGCCACACCGTGCCTTATATTGAGGCAGGGATGACCCATACATGTCACGAACGACTCGTGGACCATTCTCATAATGTGTCAATACAATATGAATGCGTTTGGTCGGATTTCCATAGGTCAGTTATTGTTTTCACATAAAATTGTGTCTATTTTAAACAAAAGAGAGACCCTTTGAGTGGTACCAACCACACCGTTCCCCGGATTGAGGTGGAGTTGAGTCGTACACGTCCCCAATGCACTCATGGATCATTATCTTAAAGGATACACACAATCAGAATGTGTTGGGTCAGATTTTATACGTCAGTTGTTGTTTCCACTTAGAAATCAGTCAATTTTAAACAAAAGAGAGACCCTTTTATTGGTTTAACATTCATGCATGTTGCTGGTGCATATCATCTATTAAAATGGGAAAATGAATCATTGGAGAAAAGATGATTTATTTAATAAAAATTAAAATTTTCCTACAAACTTTTACATACAACAATGCATCATCTATTGATCCCCTTAACCCCTCTCAAAAATGAACACCAATTGTACATGTCCCCAAGTCAGATCTTCATTCTATTTGTGTACAATATTCTATCAGGTATGTGACCCACTCGTTTCTGAAAAAAACTCTGATATTGAACATTGTATCCCTCACTACAATATGATATGTTGGTGTGGATAGATATAAATCAAAATCCTTATCACACTGTAGAAGATTAGTACAAAAAAAATTATTTGTGTTTGTTTGATTCACATTTCGTGGGAACAACAATTAGAATATTGATTACTATGGCTAAGACAATTATTTGAGGGGAATGGCTCACCTCAAAGATGGTGGGGGTGGGATAGGATGTTCATGTTTTGGTTGTTCCTGAGTTTTGTCTTCTATTTGCTTCCCACCCCTAAAAGTTTCTAGCAACTCTCCCTTCCATTACAATCGTTATTAAAGGGTTGCTATTTTTTGTATCATTTCTTCCAGTTTTTCAAGAGTATCATCCGTTTTTTTTCTTCTCAAAATGTATTCGGGGTGTAAACCCAAACTCCGCACCTCTGACATGACCAAATTTTTCTTGCTGCTTCAAAGTTGTCGATAATAGGTATGCATCCGCTACAGGAGTAGCTGATTTCAGTGACTGTCAGATATAAGAAAATAACTATTTAATTTTATGTAATAGAAATTTAAAACTAATATTTTTATCATCGTGTCACACTTACACATATTTCCCACAGTTTTTGTGTGTTCTTGTAACATCCCAGGTAAATAAAGAATATAAATTTTTCAAATTTATTAATTTTTGAATTAAATATTAAGTTTTACTTTAAAAGGGGTTTTATGTTTGATAGCGTATCCAATACACAACAACAGGTTTCTTTGAAATCTTATGCTGCATACTAATAATATAGTATTATTTTAAACTGGAGTTAACTCATATCTGTTGTATTGGATGAAATGAATGAAACTAACTAAAATATGATTATACATGTTTCTTAAATGTATTTATATTTATCTAATAAAAATTAGAGGCTTAAAATGTGAATGAATCTAATTTTAAGCATAATTTACATTAAAAGGCCGATTTATCACCTTTTAATGGAGAACCCTTTTTAAATCTAGTTTTGGTCACATTAATACAATCTATTTGGCCAGATAAAATCCTTCTTTAGAATTTGGACATCAATATTTACTTTTTGTAAATTTTTTGAATTTTTCCGATAAAGATCATTTTTAATGAATAATGAAAATATTGTCTTTTAATTCAAAACTATATTTTAATAAAATTTATTTATATGTTTAGATTATCTTTATAAATGGTTTTAATGTGTAATTAGAATACATTTTTACCATTTAATCCAATTTTGGTCATTGGAATTAATTTCACTATGAAATTGAACATAAACAAGTATCAATCTTTTGATAGTTTTTGTTTCTTAAAAACACGCTATTTGTTTTGATAACAGGGTTTAATTTTAAAATTAATTAATTACACTTCTATGTTTTGAATTTTGAAAAATATACATCATTTTTGAATTCGGAATATCAAATAGAACTTAAGCTGAATTTTTGGTATTTTTATGAAAAACATCATTTTTTGATGAATAGTGAATCCACTTAGTGGTAGTTAAAAAAACTGACTTTTTCATTTAAATGAAATTTTACCACTTTGGTGAATTGAATTTCAATAATCTGACAAACATGGTTGTTATAAAGAAGTAAAATTTTCTTCATTAAGATAAAAATAATTTTCGGTCAATAGTAACTTTTGACTTTTATTTACCACTGTTAAAGGTAAATAGGGTAATTCAAGGTAAAATGATTATTATAATAATTCAAAGTTACATTAACACATGTCCAAACCTTATTGGTTGAGTTGGTAACGACCATGGGAATCTTTGGGTCGATTTTGGGACTCCAATGAGCCACATGGGAGTGATAATGACAATTTAGATTAATTAATTTAATGTATATACAAAATTGACATTAACAAAAATCATTTAGTAATTAATTTTTATATGGTGTCATATAAGTCAAATTTTTGACTATAAATACTCATTGGATGGATAAAAATATGTCCAACAGTATATTATTTTTTTATAATTTTTAGGCATCATATAATTTAAATTATTTATGACACAATAATGATGCAGTATTTACCTCATTAATAAATGATTTAAATAAATAAGATTATAATGATTAAAATATTACGTAAAACATGTCTAATTCCTATTGGATGATTTTATTTAGACAATTATTCTTCTTATCATCATCTGTAATGATTTTTGGACCATTTAAAACTGAAGATAAGTTTATAATAAAATAATATTTTCACACTTTCCAAAATAGACCCTCCTCTCCCTTATAAAAGGAGACCACTTCTAACCAATTACAAACACCTCTCAAGCCATTTGGATCATCCAAAATATTTTCAATTAAACTCCCTCCATCCCTCTCCTCCTCCTAGAAGCCTTTACATAGGCATAAGGCACTTCAATATTTCCTTTGGTTCAAATCAAAGGGAGTTACACAAATTAAAGGTAACAATTTCTCTTAATTTTTTTTCTTTTATTTTACTTCTCCAACCCCAATAATCTATTTATTCCTTTAGATTTTAACAAAAATAGAATCCTCAATATACTGTAATGTTTTTATGTGAAGTATTCTAACTACACATACACACACCATCATCTAAAGGGTGAAGAACATAATGTTTCTGTGGATGGAAAACTAACGCCTCACGAAACGACAATTGTTCAATTATCTCCTACCACCTTTCATGGTGGACATTAGGATGGAAATTTATTTATATCTGATATATATTATGTTTATGTTTTCTTTATGCTTCTATATTTTTAATTTATAGCACGCCTTTATGGTTTCCATAGTGGGTAAATACGATAATCTATTTTGAGGTAGTGCGGACTACCTCCCCCTCAAAGTGATGTGACTCGTTAATACATTATGTGGGATGTATAAAGGATATAGTTAACTATATTATATATGATATTATACTATAATAATAATATAATTATGTATCATTAAGTTTTAATTCCATTAAAATAAGAAATAGAAATCAAATTAGCGTTCATGCGTACGTGCGACTTACTGTCTCCATGAACGATGCATTTCATTTCATACCTCCAAATGTTATGTAATATTATAAAAACATATATATACTGGATATATATATGATATATATGACATCTAAATCATGAAAATCATTCTGGATATAATGGACTTTTGACCACATTAACAACTTGTAAATATAAGGTGTTTATTTTTTTTACTCAAGTACCAAATATTTACAAAACGACCATTATCAACTTAAATTACTACATATTGTTTATTAAAAGGTTATAAGTAATATAAGATAATAATAAACATTAATAAAGGTTTTTAATCAAGTATTAATTCACATTATTTTATTATTCAAAATATTAAAGAACTAACAGGTCAAGTCGGACAACGATGTAAGGGATCCGACCTCTCTATTTATTTTCATGTACTCTCTTTTATGTCATTTTTTTTATGCTCCATGTTATTATATTGTATGATGTTCTTTTATATTCACCATAATGTAATTTTTATTTTCATATGATGAGATACCCCATATTACTCTCATCTATTCATTTTAAGAATTTTTATGTGGCGCCGTTAGGCTGCCAAATTTTTGTAATGGATTTTCTTATCTGACTTTTAATTACATGGGATTTCCATTGTTCGCCACTTATTCATTGCATGTGGTGTATTTTGTACTATCATTTGATACAAATTATCATTATTCTCATTATATTCATGATCTAATGAGATTAATTTTTTGGTTATTAACTTTTCTTTATATGACTCAGTTGATTACACCGTGGTAAAGTGTTTCATCATACTTTTTATTCCCGTGAGATTCATGCTATATTTTCCACTATTTCCTTTTGTGTGGTGTATGTACTTCCCATGATTGTAATATTTGTGTAATATAATTTCATTTATGAGTATTTACTTCTTCTTTTTATGATACTTCTTTCACGTGGCATATGTTTTGTAAGTTACCAAATCGGTAAGGGAACCATTCACCCTCCTCTTTATAAAAGGCTTATTCTTGTTATGTCTTTTAAATTGCATATTATTATGTTGGGATATGTTTTTCACTATAATTATTTATGTAACCTTTATTTCCAAGTGATGGGATACAATTTTTTTCTCATCAACTCATTTTATGAATTTTGAAGTGAATCCATTAGGCTGTTGAATTTTTACAAGGGAACTTCTTAACCTAATTTCAATTATTTGGGTTCAACTTGTACTTATTGAATATGTCATCCAATGAATATATCTGAAGGACCTCTTATTGTTTCACACTTAATATCCACTTATATTTAGTGTATTTATATTTGTCACACATAGTTATGTGATTGATTTATCGTTAATTTAATGATACCATCTTTATAAGGGATTTCATCTCAATTTACATTTCCATTGAGACTTCATTGTTATTATCCACCAATTCAATATTATATACTATATATACTATACTTTTGACATATTATATCATGAATCACGTTATTCTCATGATATTATAATGTTCTTGTTAAATGTTATTCCTCAATTATTTGTATTCAAGTGTTTCTCATTTTGTTAAAAAACTCTTTAACCAAAATATTGTTTTAATTGTTTTAATGATTTATTATTCTAAATATTTATCTTTAATGTCCATGTTTTAAAAATAGTTTTCAATATTTATATGGACATTAATGTTTAGAAATTATAATTTCCTTAAAAGATTAAATTGGTATGGGACACATTGATTCAAAAATATATTTTTAAATGGATTATGAAAATGGATTGATTATTTCAATATCTTGAAATTAATTCTTGTGATTTAAAATTGAAGTTATTAGTGAAATGTTTATATTTGAAATAGTTTATGTGCTATGATGGTATATGGACTTTTGATGGGAGGTTACGTGATAAACCAAATGACGGGTGCTGTTGTGAATACCAGGACGGGTGGTTACATTATAACCTCCAATGCATTGGGTATAGAAGTCAGCCGTATGGCTATTCCATTTTGTGCTATGTGTGGAAGTCGACCGTATGTTTATTCCATTTAAGTATGTTTATGTCCCATGTTCCCTTTATATGTTATGTGTTCTTTGTATGGGTTTTATGTTAATCTTTTTTTTACAAAAATGGTATGTAATGATCTTTTATTCAGTAAAGTGTTTTTACTACATCATAAAGGTGAACATTTTTACATATGTTAAAGTATTGATGGTTTATTTGTTGTTTTGAAAAACTAACAATTTCCTTTCTTTGTGTATCCCTTAATGATCTTTTTATGCTCATCCCAAATTTATCAAAGGTTTTTCACAGGACAGAATGTGGAATAGGGTCTAGGATGGGATCAAGGAAAAGTCATGCTGTCTTAAACATGAAACTCGACATGACTCTTTTTTTCAAGAGTTCATGTTTTGTACAAAAAAATGGAAACTATGTAGAAGTATCTACCTTGTAAATATTATAAAATGTAATAGTTATGGCATAACTCTCTAAAAATCTAAACCTGAAAATATTTTAAATGTTAATTATTCATTATATTCATGATTATGTAATGTTTTAAGGACGAGTACTTATAGTTGGTATCAGAGGTCGGTTTAGATAACTTTAGAGGTTAGGGTATTATTTAATCATAAGTGACATTACCATAATGGTTAGGATTTCAGAAATATTCATAGTTTTTTTATGATTTTAAGATAAAATGAATAATTATATCTTAGTATCATATGTGATTTTATTGATATAATCACACTGACATTTATGGTCTTAGTAAATGGCTGGATTTAGCAGGCACCAAAGTAATAGTCGATGTGAAGAAAACTGTTTTGGTTTTATAAATGAGCAACTGAATTATATGGGAGCTACAATGAGAACTCTTGTGGCTATTCTCAACCAACAATCTAGAGTCCTGATTGACCACCTGATCCTTAGTGATTATTATAAGGCATCATATATGCGAGAAACAAATCCCTACAGATGTTCATGAAATAATCACAAAGGTAAGTGTGTTAAAAAACCTATGTGTCAATGATGTTGAAAGAAACACGTAGGAAAATGTTTCAAAGGGACAGAAAGATTCTATAGATGTAGAAATGAAGGTCATAAAGTAAGAACCTACCATAGAAAAATGAAGCATCTAGTTGACTCTAGGAAAGTGAAAGAAGTCCTTTCTGAGGGATCAATTGAATGTTTTAAATGTGTTGTGCATGGTCATTATAAAAACACATGTCCTACGAAGACGTTTCAGGAATGGGATCACCAGGATCATACAAATATTTTTTTACAAATACATAATGCCTTTCTGATTGAGGATGAAGAAACTAACAATGACCAATGAAAGGTATGGATTATATCTTATCATATGTTTTCCTATTATTGAAATCTTAGGATATGATTCAGGATTTTGTTTGTAGGAAATAATTATTTCAGAATAAGTTTGAAAGGAATGGTTAATGGATCATGAATAATGTTGAATGAGTAAGAAGTGAACATAGAAGGGATTCAAGAGTTATGGTATAACTTAGGATAGTGAAATGCTTAAAAGTATTAAGGCTCTTATAATGATGGGATTACATTAGAAGTATTTTTACAGTATGTGTACCCATAAATTTTGATATATGAAAATTTTATTCAACGAATAATTAACTCCTCTTTTTTGGATATAGTTATAAAGAATAATTTTGGTTTATATGATCATTGAATTTGAGTCAATTACCAGTTAATACATTTTGGGATGCAAAATTAAAGTTATTAGATAACCTTCGTGGTTAAATTATGTTATGGTAATTTTTTATGAATTTATGTCTTTTGGAGGAATGACATAAAAATACATAGTTTTTAACAAGGGACAACCCACAAACTGTGTGATAACTCATCGCGTCAGACGAAGCTATAGGAATCGAACCCACAACCAAAGTTCAACTGGTATTTATCACCTACTATTGGACTACATGAAGTCCCTGGTTACAATGACTAATTATTTTTAGTTATATGATCTTATGAATCAGTAATAGGTTGATTTTGTGTTATCTATGGAAATGATAAACCTATCATGGATGATATGTGATTAGGTTAATTACTTTTCAGTATGAGACATTAAGAGTAACTGATTTTATTTGGAGATAAATGTTAAGATTTACCATGTAATACTCTGTAATTAAATATTTTATATATTTGTGTTTTAATCTTAGTTTGGATTAATTTGATGAATTTTAAGGATAACTGTTTATTTAATGGTCTGTCTTGATCCTTGGGTTCTTTTTGTTGAATTTTTGAGATTAAGAGTAGTATTTCTTTTTATAAAGGATTATCCATTTGTTGATTATCTGATATTGTACTAAGAATTTTGGTTCTTATTGAAGTCTAAATATAAGGGAAATAGATAGTTCTCCTTTTGTGGATTATGTGATTATCTAGAATATGATTCTTGTTCTTTTTATGTGACCAAGTCTTTTTGAATGATCATCATTTAAAGAAAATGATTAGTTTTGGTAGAAGCTTATTAAAAGATGAATGTATACTTGAAGGTAAGTGTATTTCTTCATGTTTTAATTCTATGTAGAAGATGAAATCCTCAAAATTATGAAAATTAATGTAAAACAAAAACATTGTTGGTTTACGTTTCCTACTGGGTAATCAATGACCGTTTACACACATCATAAGTTTGTAATTTTCTTGTGATTAACTTTCTTCTAATCATATTTCCTATCACTCTCCATCAGAACATGACCCTTTGTTTTCTCCTTCATATCCATGTTTTCATGGAATCTTAGTATGGGTTAACTCGGGAGACCATTTTACTTCTCTCTCTTGCTTTAAAAGTGATAGATTTACTGACTCTTTTTCCGATATGGGACTTTCAATAATGTTTCTGAGCCCAAATTTTAAAATTACGAGGACACAATTCCCAAAATGGGGGAAGGATGTAACATCCCAGGTAAATAAAGAACATGAATTTTTCATATTTATAAATTTTTTAATTAAATATTAATTTCACTTTAAAAGTGTTTCTGTGTTTGATAGCGTACCTGATACGCAACAATGAGTTTCCTTGAAATCTTACGTTGCACACTAATAATATATTATTATATTAAACGGTAGTTAACTCTTAGCCGTTGTATTTCTAGGAATGAACAAAACTAACTAAAATATGATTATACATGTTTGTTAAATGTATTTATATTTATCCAATTAAATTTAGAGGCTTAAAATGTGAATGAATCCAATTTTAACCATAATTTACATTAGAAGGCCGATTTATCACCTTTTAATGGAAAAACAATTTTAAATATAGTTTGCTCACTTTAATAAATTCAATTTTACCAGATAAAATCCATCTTTAGAATGGGGACATCAAAATTTTATTTGTGTAAATTTTTGGAATTTTTTTGATTAAGTACATTTTTAATGAATAATGAAAATATTGTATTTTAATTCAAAACTATGTTTTAATAAAATTTATTTATATGGTTAGATTATCTCATTAATTGGTTTTAATGTGTAATTAGAATATATTTTTACTATTTAATCCAATTTTGGTCATTGGAATTAATTTCACTTTGAAATTGGACATAAACAAGTATCAATCTTTTGAAAGTTATTGTTTCTTAAAAACATGTTATTTGTTTTGATAACGGGAATTAATTTTAAAATTAATTAATTCCACTTCAATGTTTTGAATTTGGAAAAATAGAAATCATTTTTGAATTCGGAATATCAAATATTTCTTAGGCTGAATTGTCTGTATTTTTCTTAAAAATTTCAATTTTTGATGAATAGTGAAACCACTTAGTGGTAGTTAAAAAACTAAATTTTTCATTTAAATAAAATTTTACCACTTCTGTTAATTGAATTCAAAAAATTTGACATAAATGTTTGTTATAAATACGTAAAATTTGGTTCATTAAGATGAAAATAATTTTTTATGAATAGTAATGTTTGACATTTATTTACCACAGTTAAAGGTAAATAGGGTAATTCAAGGTTAAATGAATATTATAATAATTAAAATTACCTTAACACTTGTCCAAAAATTATTGGTTATGTCATTAACGACCATGGTCATCTTTGGTTCGATTTTGGGACATCATTGAGCCACATGGAAGTGATAATTACAATTTAGATTAATTAATTTAATGTAAAGGCAAAATTGTCATTAACAAAAATCATCTATTAATTAATTTTTATATAGATTAATATAAGTCATATTTTCTAATATAAATACTAATTGGAAATAGAAGAAGATTTACTACTCTATTGTATTTTTTTTTTAATTTTTAGACATCATATAATTCAAATTATTCATGATACAATAATGGTGTAGTATTTACCTCATTAATAGATGATTTAAATAAATAAAATTATAATGATTAAAATATTTTCCAAAACCTGACCAATTCCTTTTTATGATTTTATTTACACCATGAGTCATCTTATCATCTTCTTTAGTGATTTTTGCACTTTGAAACCGAAGATAAGTTTATAATAAAATAATATTTCCACACTTTCCAAAAGAGCCCCTCCTCTCCCTTATAAAAGGAGACCACTTCTAACCAATTACACACACCTCTCAAGCCATTTGGCTGGTACAAAATCTACCCAATTAATATTCATACATCCCTCTCCTCCTCCTGGAAGCATTTACTTAGGAATAAGGAACTTTGAGAAGTCCTTTGGTTCAAACCAAAGGGAGTTACCCAAATTAAAGGTAATGGTTTCTCTTAAATTGTTTTCTTTTATTTTACTTCTCTAATCCCTAAACTCTTTTTATTCCTACATTTTTTAACAAAACCAGTATCCTAAATATACTAGGATTATTTTCATAGAAGTATTGTAACTACAAGTACACACACCTCCATCTAATTGGTGAAGAACATAATGTTTCTGGGGATAGCAAACTAACGCCTCACAAAACGATGATTGTTCAATTATCTCCTACCCCCTCTCATGGTGGCCATTATGATGGATCTTTATTTATATATGATATATATTATGTTTATGTTTTCATTATGCTTCTGTATTTTCCATTTATATCCTGCCTTTATGGTTTCCATAGTGGGTAAATACGATAATCTCATTTGAGGAAGTGCAGACTACCGCCCCCTCAAAGTGATGTGACTCGTTAATGACCTGTGTGGGATGTATAAAGGATATAGTTAGTGATATTATATATGATATTATACTAAAATTATAATATACGTATATATTATTATGTTTTAATTTCATTAATATAAGAAATAGAAATGAAAGTAGCGTTCATGCGTATGTGCGGCTTACCGTCTCCATGAACTGTGCATTTCATTTCATACATCGAAATGTTATATACTATTATAAAAACATGTATATAATGGATATATATGATATATATGATATATAAATCATGAAAAACATTCAGGATATAATGTAATGTTGACCACATGGAAAACTTGTAAATATAAGGTGTTCATTTTTTTTACTCAAGTACCAAATATCGACAAAACGACCATTATCAACTTAAATGACTACATAATGTTTATAAAAAAGTAATAAGTAATATAAAAGGAATAATAAACTTTAAAAAAGGTTCTTATTCAATTATAAATTAACATTACTTTATTATTCAGGTGATTAAAGAACGAACGTTTCATGTCGGACAACGAGGTAAGGGATCCGACCTCTCTCTTTCTTTTCAAGTACTCTCTTTTATGTCATTTCTTTTATACTCCATGTTCTTATGTTGGAGGATGTTATTTTATATTCACCATTTTGTAATTTGTATTTTCATATGATTGGAGACCCCCTATTACTCTCATTAATTCATTTTAAGAATTTTTAAGTGGCGTCATTAGGCTGCTGAATTTTTTAAAGGGATTTTCGAATCTCACTTTAATTCCGTGATATTTCCATTGTTCGCCAATTATTAATTGAATGTGGTGTATTGTGTACTTCCATTTGATACATATTATCATGATTTTCATTATATTCATGGTATACTATGATTAATTGTTTAGTTATTAACTTTTTTGTCCTACGACTCAATTGATTACAACGTGGTAAATGACTTCATCTCACTTTTTATTCCCAGGAGATTCATGTTATATTTGCAACTATTTACTTTTTTGTGGTGTATGTACTGCCCATTATTTTAATCTTTTTTTAATAAAATTTCATTTATGAGAATTGGAATCTTTTTTTTTATGATCCTTCTTTCATGTGTCATATGTTTTGTATGTTAACAAATCGGTAAGGGAACCATTCACCATCCTCTTTTTAAAAGGCTTCATTTTGTTTTTTTTAAATTATATATTATTATGTTGGGATATGTTCTTATATATATTTATTGATTTAACCATTATTTCCAAGTGATGAGATACCATTTTTGTATCATCAACACATTTTCTGAATTTTAAAGTGACGTCGTTAGGCTGTCGAATTTTTATAAGGGAACTTCTTAACCCAATTTCGATTCTTTGGGTTCAACTTATACTTATTGAATATGTCATCCAATGAATATGGGTGAATGACCTCTTATTGTTTTACACTTAATTTCCACTTATATTAGTTTTATTTATATTTTTCCCACATAATTAAGTGATTAATTTATCCTTTATTTAAAGATACCATCTTTATAAGGGATTTCATATCAATTTACATTTCCATTGAGACTTCATTATTGTTATGAACCAATTCACTCTTATATGTTGTATATACTGTACTTTGACATATTATATCATGAATCCTTTAATTCTCATGATATTATAAATTTCTGATTAAATTTTATTCCGCAATTATTTGTATTCAAGCACTTCTCATTTTGTTAAAAAAAACTCTTTAACTAAAATATCGTTTTAATTGTTTTAAAGATTTATTAATCTAAATCTTTATCTTCAATGTCCATGTTTTAAAAATAGATTTCAGTATTTATATGGACATTGATATTTTGAAATTATAATTCCATTAAAATCATCAAAGTGGTATGAGGAAAATTGATTCAAAAATCAATTTTAAATGGATTATGAAAATGGATTGATTATTTAAATATCTTGAAATTACTTCCCGTGATTTAAAAAAAAATATTATTACTGAAATTTTTATATTTTAAATATTTCATTTGCTATGATGGTACTTGGACATTTGACGGGTGTTTATGTGATAAACCAAATGAAGAGTGGTGTCGTGAATTCCCAGACGAGTGGTTACGTTATAACCTCCAATGCATTGGGTATGGAAGTCAGCTGTATGGATATTCCATTTAGTGATATGTGTGGAAGTAGACTGTATGGTTATTCCATTTATGTATGCTTATGTCCCAAGTTACCTTTATATGTTATGTGTTCTTTATATGGGTCTTATGGTAATATTTTGGTTACAAAAATGTAATGTAATGATATTTTATTCAGTGAAGAGTATTTACTACGTCATAAAGGTGAAAATTATTACTTATCTTAAAGTAATCATGGTTTAGTAGTTGTTTTGAAAAACTAAAAGTTTTCCTTCTTTGTGTATCCCTTACGGAGCTTTTTATGCTTATCCCATGTTTTTCAAATGTATTTCACAGGACATAAAGTGGAATAGGGTCAAGGATGGGATCAAGGAAATGTTATGTTGTCTTAAACATTGAACTAGACATGAATCTTTTTTTTCAAGAGTTCATGTTTTGTAAAAAAAATGGAAACTATGTAGAAGTGTCTACCTTGTATATCTTTTGAAATGTAATAGTTATGGCCTAACTCTCTAAAAATCTAAACCTGAAAAGATCCTCAATGTGAATTGTTCATTTAATTCAAGATTATGTAATGTTTTAAGGCTGGGAATTATAGTTTTCATCCACTATATTCCCTTCCTTATTCACATGTTCCACCTTCCATAGCACATGACGTGGGGTGGAAGTGTATTTGGTTTTAGACTCATAAATCTACATATAAATGTAGAAACATAATTATGATGCTGTTTATTGACACCTAACAATATTACTGTAAATTTAAAATACGTACCATTTTCTTTTCTAGTGATGCATACCCCATCCTTTCTTTATGATAGGGGTATGTTGGTTTTGATGTATGTTCCTTATTTTCAGTACAGAGTTTCTATTTCATAAATGAAATATAGAAAATAAAAGTGATGAATACATGAATTCTCAAACAACCTATTATCACCCGCAATGTACTAGAAACTTCTCATCCCCATAGTGGCTAATAAATGCATTCCATGATTCTTGGGATATCAGGTGAGTGTAGAAAATGGGTGGGTGCGGGATTATTTTACCTTTGGAATATTTCAGGTGACATCTTGTTAAAATAGTGAGATAACCTCGATGAATCCATCCTAAAATCCATAGTACATAATCCTTGTGTGAATCGTCTACTCTAAATGTACTCTGCAAGAGATTGAGAAGAGTAAGACTTTGTATCATTATTTTATTTGCTAGTAAATTAATGAAATAAATTCATAATGTTACCGTAATTTCTTCCTAGATCACAACCATCAGCCCAGACACAACATGGTGCCATGAATCCATGTCAATCCGCATGCATTGCCGAGTGAGAACTCCAATGTAACTACTAAACATAGCCTTGTTGGGATTCACATGTTGGCCTCATGCATTCCATCCGACATCAAATTTGATGCCTTTTCTTTTTGCCTTAAGAACTTTGGCTAACACCGTCAAAATACGACACACCTAGGTTTTTTGCGACGTCCGTCCTTCTTTCTCAACCATTTCATCGATATCAACAACATCAATATGTTCATCTTAAATGGTTGAAATGGCACGTGCCTATGGTTTTTGGACCAAAAAACTACGAGAAGTAAGAGCCACAATAGCAGGAGTTACAGTAGCCATAGCAAGAGCAGCAGGAGCTGCAACATGAGCAGCAACAGGAGCAACAACAGCTATAGCAGGAGCAGCAGTAGTAGCAGCAGCAGCAACTTGAGAGACTTGTTCAGCCTCAAGGTTAGGAGCATTAGAATGTGCAGAATTAATTATCTACAAAAATGGTTGAACAGATAATTTATATTACATAAATTAAGTAACGATAAGATAATAACATGAGATAACAAGATATATATTACAAACAAAATATAACCTCTTTATTGAACTCTATTTATTTTCTTCAAATATTGAAGAGATTTGACACCTCTATTGATTATCCAAATCCCTTCATTATGATCTCCCCTAACATAAAAAACATCATCTACATTGGGACCACTCCGAAATGATTGCGACGTACCACAGAAAGGATTGACCTCAACTGAATTTTCATTAGAACCTTTAGTAGTTTTGGATGATAACAGAACAATCAACCACCTTCCTTTGTGGGATCTAGAACATAATATACTTGTACCTCTTGTGATGCCATTATAAACTATTCTTCTTTGTACACTTATTTACTAAAATAAAATTTCACAAATCCCCATTCATATATTTTAACACCACTGTTGTTATCAACCCATTTTCATTGAAAACCCAGCAATTGAAATGTCGTATAATCCAAATCCCATATTAGTTTGATAATGCCAAAGTATGACATATTTGTATAAATTGTATTTCTGTCCTTACTACCAGAAACATGCATCACTTCAGCCAATAGTGTAACACCACTATTTTTCATGGTACTATATTCATCATGTTAATCTATATAGAATGTATAACCATTAGTTACCTAACCAATGTAAGCTAATAGATACACACTTGGTCCAGCAGTTAGCTATTGAAGTCATTATAAAATTGAATTCATATTTTCATCCAACTGCTTAAAAATATGGTTCTGAAACCATCCTATAAACTAGTGATTATCTGTATTTGATAACCATTTTTCAGCCCTTGATGGATTCAACTGCATAAGACATTCTTTGTGAAATTCAATATATGTAGCAACCTCCCAACTGTTATGCAAAACATAAAGGTGGTCCGGCTCCTGATCTGTAATAAGGATTTTCACAACTTATCTTCTAGAAATTCTCTGACCCTCAATGCATCCAGTGTGACGAGATTTTGGGAGACCAATGATTTTTCACATCAGATAGATATTCGGTACAAATTTCAATGGCTTCCTCAACAATATATCCCTACACTATAAAAACCTCTGGATGACTTTGATTTTTGACATTCCCTTTCGAAATATTCATATACCATTCAACATGATACATCCATCTATAGTGCACAAGACAAAAAAATCAAAAATCTCTCACCAAGTGGATCATCAAATGAACCATTATATCAAAGAATATTGGCAGGAAGAACATTTCTAATTTCCATAATATGATGAAAATTTCTTTTTCCATTGCTGGAAATATCGCCGAGTATAAAACTTTTCTATATATAGCTTTGAAAAAGAAACAATGTTTTGTTACCTTATGATGAACATTCTGGAAAAAATGCAACGTAAAGCTCTATGAATTAGATCTTGTATCAAAACATGGCAGTAATTTGATTTCAACCCTTTTAACTTCAAATCATTCATTGACACAAAGTTATTAATATTTTATGAATATCCCTCTGAAACCTTTACATCATTGAAGAAGTTTCAAAACAGATATCTCTCCTCCCTAAAAAGAGTATAAGCCGCTGGAGGAAGAAACATTCGATTTTCACCCTTCACAGGAGCCAACTCTTCTCGTATTCTGATGTCCACCATGTCCAATATTGCATTAAGTCCATCCTTCGTTTTTCCAGGGGAATTTAGCAATGCTTCGATAACACTGTCACATATGTTGTTTTTCACATGCATCACAACAAGAAAATGTCTGATGTACAAACAATTCCGGCATGGTAATACAAAAAAATTGATCTTTTTTTCAACCGATTTTCGTAAGGTTTTTTGAAAATGGTTTACCAAAAACAGTGTCCACATATTTTACTTTCTTAAACAGCTGATCACCGGTTAGTGGAGATGGTGTTGCGTGTTGTTCTGAACTTCCATTGAATGATGACTTCTAAGATCGGTACTTATGCCGATGAGGTAGAAATCTACGATGTCCTAGAAACATAGATTTCGATGAATGTTTCAACATAATTGATTATGTATCTTTTTCGCACATGGGACACCCTTGAGTTTCTTTAATGCTATATCCTGAAAAATTTCCATAAGTATGGAAATCATTTATTATCTCATACAACATCGATCACAACATGAATTATTCACTTTTATAAGAATCATACAACATAACACTTGAATCCAACAATAAATTCAAATCCTTGATCAAAGGATCCAGATAAACATAAATATCATTACCTGGTTGTTTTGGTCCTGATATAAGCATAGATAACATGATGAATTTCTGCTTCATGCATAACCTGGGTGGCAAGTTATAATTTACAAACATAATAGGACATGTAATTTTAGTGCTGGTTTGAAAACCAAAAGGATTGACTCCATCTATAGATAACGCAAGACAAAGGTTTCTTGGCTCTTTTCCTAATTCAGGGTACTCGTGATCAATTTTCATCCATTGAGGATAGTTGGACAGATGACATAATTTCCCATCATTATTTCTTTTATCTGCATTCCATGACAATTGTCTTGCAGTTTATTCACTTCCATATAGACTCCTAAACCTTTGAATGATTGAAACGAACCATAAAAAATTTTTAGGATTGGATTCATCTTTCATCTATTGAGAATCACCACACTTTGGGCATTCTGTAAGTGATTTTTTATCCTTGAGAAACAATATAATGTCTTTCGAGCTGACATGTATTCTTTCAAAAATCATACCCATCGAGCGTAGCATTTGATTAGCTTCATATATCCGGCTTGGGAGCTCACTATCTTCTGAGAGAATGTCATTCAATAGAGAAAGTAGTTCCATAAAACTGAAATCATTCCATCTGTTTCTAACTTTCAATTTATACAACATCAGTACATCTGACAATATTGTATACTTAGTGCAACAAGTATACAATGTCGTCTTTGCACAACTCTTTAACTTCTCAAACAATTTTGGGCAATCACAGAGTTCATCTTCAGTTGTCTTTGTCATTTCCTCAATTTGATCTTCATCAAGATTGACATCTGAAATCACATCCTCCATATGGTATTCTTTGTTATCCATATTCGTATTCATATCTGATGATCCATAAAATGTAGTTTTATCCCAGCCAGTAGCTACATTCGCCTTTTCTCCGTGTTTATTCCATCATTTACAACTCCGATATATTCCATGACATATCAAAAGTTCTTACAACTCCTCTGGAGTATGAAGTCTAGAATAACAACAATGTAAACACGGAAAAAATGATTTGAGAAGGATCCTTTACGTGATATTTGACAAACTTGATGAACTTTTTCACTCCATTCTCATACTCTATTTTCAAACGATTAGAATGCATCCAATATTTATTCATATTCATCCTATATGAATCTCAAATATTAGTATTTATGGTTCAAGTACAGAAAACAAGACTTCCAAATATAGTAAAAGAGAACCAATTTCATATAAAAATATAGATTATTAGAGCCTATCCATTTCCAATAAAGATTTGGAAATCATCAGAACCAAGACAGACCCCCCATCAAAGTTAACACAGTTTCCAAACACAACGGGGTTTGCGGGGATAATCACTTGGGTCATATATGGTAACACTCACACGACATCACCCTCTATGGCCCATCCTCCTCTATCAGGTCAACCCTTCTATGGTCAACTAGTCCGTCCTTTTATACCTCACCAACCTAAAATACATATTGATGAAAACCAGTAGCCAACTCTATAAGTGAAGAAAGTATTCTCATAATCACAACAATATAGAATTAATTAAATATAATTACATTAGATTCATTATAGTTTCCTCAAATTTCCATAGTCCTAACACAAGAATAATCAAGAATGATACATCTACTTGGTACCCAAGCAGTCTTCATGGATATAGGTCTGGACAAGGGAAATGGTAATTTCTCCAGATTATTGACAACATTTTTTGGGTTTTGAACTTAGAAAAGGGTTTGAGCATGCGGTACATAACGACTATGGGAGCCTTTAAAAGAGTCTGTAATTTAGTTGTTTTCTTTTATGGTCTTCAGCATGGAATTTAGGTGGCATAAATTATGGAACGACATGGTTCATTATGTTTTCATTGATCGACTACATGATGGTAGTAGAGTCCATTAAATAATCTGAAATGAGTGGAGGACCACACCCATACAATGACATTCAATATGGAATTGAGGAATCCCAAATCTGGGATTGTAATTAGGTTAATTACAATAACCAACCACATTAATTTCAGAAACCTTTCTACCCACTAATACCAATTCAAAACAAAAAAACCAACCAGGGATACTATCCAAAGAGGAGTGGAAGTATCCACCATGAAATTATAGACCACCTAGGTTCCCACCTCATAATTCATCTCCTCAACCACAAAAAACATTCACACAAAAACCTTTCCCCACTATGTCTCATCATTTTCCACCCCTCATCAGCAAAAAATTCACCAAGATATGATGAGGAAGCCACAAAAAGGCCCAAATCAATAGACAAATCTTCAAAATATTCTTATATAATTCATCTAAAAACTGGACTTGAGAATGAATACATAATAAATATAGATGCATAATCAAATGTATGCTCTCTGAATCCCCAATCACAAAGTATGGAATATCTCTAAGACTTTATTGGATAGACTACTGGGTACACTACCTAGTAAAACTAAGACACATACAAGAGAAGAAGAAAAATATGTTGTTTTTCATAGTTAAAACGAGATAATATTTAAATAGACATAAAAATATATGAAAATAGTTTTAAAAAACGTTATTCACATGCAAAAGTCATCAAAAAAGCTAGCAATGAGAGCACACACAAAGCTTATAATGAAAAAAATCTAGAAGCATATAAAAATGAAAAATCTCAAGTCCAAGACCAACCCTTCAATGAATATTACTATGATGAACCTCCACCATACATACCCATTCTTCCATTCTAAAAGATAATGAGACATGGGAAAACTTTGGGTCAATATTGTAATTTTTTGGAACAATTCAAGAAACTCTATATAAATAATGGAAAAAAACATTTGGTAATTAGTTATTCCAAACAAAGTAATTTACATTCACTCTATTATTTTTAAGACTATCAGCCAAGAATTATAATTCAAGGAATGAATGTGTGACGATGTAGTTCAGGTATGAATGAATTTCCAAGAATTCGATCAACCTAACATCCATTTTTCATAAAGGATGAATATAACCATTTCTAATTGACTACATGATAGTAGTAGAGTCACATTCTATCCACATTTAATTCTAAACTAATTTACACTCTATTCTAACTACATTGAGTGTTCCAATTATTTCAACATCAATTGATGAGATAACTCCACATGGTCTAAAAAGACATCCCAGGACATTGCCATTATGATTCCTAAAGACTACTCCATATCCCAAAGGTCCAAGATTCCCTCTTCATTCCCTATATGAGTTGCATTGGATCAATCCAATAAATGAGGGAATATATATAACAACAAAAGTTTCATAAGGAGGTCATAAATTACCAATAATTCCAAGAATCGTAAGAACAAAAATGTGGAAGATAGAGTTATTACAACGAACATTTTGAAGGGAGTTCACGTTTATTGTTGCAACCACAATATTTATGAGGGATGATTGAATATTGAAGGAAGAATACCCATGATTGATATTATTTTTGTTGTTGCATATAATATAAATCAATTATACACTAGACACTTGAAGTATATTGATTAGTTTTCTAGAGAGAGGAATCCTAGAAAAATAATTATGATTCATCTAGACAGAGGTTGTCTTGGGAGGCTACACTTCAATAATATTGAAAAAAACAAGCCATAAAACTGAGGAAATGTCATATATTAAAAACATATGATTGAATTCCTTCCTATTATGGTTTCATAAACACATTTGGGTTAAATATCAAATCGAACTAATTGAAGGAATGAGTAAATATGAATCATGGAATCTTCCCATCTCCATAGAAGTATAAATATAACACCATTGGTATTACACTTTCATGACCCAAACACATCGATGAGATATATCAAATACTTGGGATTAAATTACCATAGTTTCTAGAAGATTATGTGTAATAGGGGACTAAAAAAACATTTCACACCTGGTTCGACAACATGAATATTGAGGGCGGAGGAGGTCCGACAATGTGAAGATCGAGGGTGGCGGAGGTCTGGCAACGCCAAGATCAGGGGCGGCAGAGGTTTGGAAACACGATGATCGGGGGCGGCGGAGGTCCGACAATGTGAAGCTCAGGGGGAAGTAGAGGAGAGTCATAGGGTTTCAGTACTACGAGAACATTAGGTCGCGATAAAATGACTACACTGAGCGGCTGATTTTATAAAATATGGGACTACGGTTTTATCAGCGCTAAAAAAGTGCTGATAAAGACTCCCTTTATCAGTGCAAAAATATTAGCGTAGATAATGGAATCCTTTATCAGTGATTTTTTAGTGATTATAAAGGCCCTCTTTATCAGCGATTTTTTAGCACTGATAAAGGGTTTCATTGTCAATGATTTTTCTTAGCGTTGATATAAGGTGGTGCTTCCAGTGCCCGTATTTGTAGTAGTGTAAATAAAAATCAAAAGTAACTATTCCCCAAAAAAAATTCATCTTATGGAACCACATATTATTTACATATGTTAAAAGTGTCTCCCAGATTTTTGAAATTCAACTTAGAGAAGCGGTAAAATTATGTTTTATTTAAATTTTCAAATGCTCTTAGAAGGTGGGTAAAAGACGGTAAAAAGTTCAATAAAATTTTATATATCTAAACTTATTATAAAATGAATGTAATGAATTAAATTTGACATATATAGGTATTACGTATCTATTTTTATTTAAAATAAATAAACTAAATATTTATTTAAATGAAAATATGGTTTTAGACAATAATGCTGTGTTTTTCACTATTCATCAAAAATTTAATATTTTTAGAAAAATATAAAAAATTCACTATAATTTAATTTTGATATTCTGAATTCAAAAATTAATCTTATTTTACCCAATTAAAAACATATAAGTGTCATTAATTAATTTAAAATTAATTCCCGCTGTCAAAACACAAAAGAATGTTTTTTAGAAAGTAAAAACTATTAAAATATTGACATGTGTTTATGTCAAATTTAAATGTAAAATTACTTATAATGGCCTAAATTGAATTAAATGATAAGAATATAATATAATTATACTTCCAAAAAATTCAAATGCATAATTTGACACTATAAATAATTATGATTAAAAAAGTTGTTTTCAATTAAAAGTTAGTATTTTTCAATATTCATCAAAATATGAAAATTATCGGAAAAGTAACAAAAAATTATCCAAAATAAATTCTTTATGTCTCAATTTTAAAGAATAAATTAATTTCATTATATTTAATATATAAAAGTGTCAAATAATTTTTTATAAAAAGTGTTTTCCATTAAAAGGTGGTAAAATTTCTTTTTTTGAAATAATTGTTTTTATTTGAAAAAATGAATTTATTCTTATATTATGTTTAATAAACAAATAATATAGATTCTAAAATTATATGTATTATATAAAATTCATAATTCAGTTAATACTATTCATAACAACTTTTTGAACGGCTAGTTTGGTAAGTCGTGGTGCCCTCGAACTCAGTGTTGCGTGTAACACAAGAAAGTGAATTACTTTAAAGAAATTAAATTACTATGAAATCATTGCGTGTTACAGTAGATCAATGTTATAAAATCATGATCCAAATTTCACCTCACACTTTTGGGAGGGACTACCAAAGGCTCTTGTTAACTAGCTATTTTTGTGCACAACTTACCACCCGTATAACAATAGGAAATAAGAACATTAAATTCAGGTATTATAAGACATGCTGAAAGCATGTGTTCTAGATTTTGTAGGATTTTGGGAGAAACAATTCTCAATCATTGTGTTTTCATAAAAATATTGTTTTTAAGCCATAATTCAGATGGAACCTTTTGAGGAACTTTATGGGAGACCATGTAGATCTCTTCTGTATTGGTTAGAGGCCACAGAGTCTAAGCTGTTAGGACCGAGTCTAGTGATGGAGGCATTAGAGAGGGATCTATTGATTCAAATTCATATGAAAATAGCATATATTAGACAGAAGTCATAAATGATCAGTGTTATATACCTCTTGAGTTGATGGTAGGTGGTAGTGTGTTTCTTTAAGTGTCGCTAAGGTTGGGTCACCATAAAATTTAGAAACAGGGAATGTTAGTGCCTAGATATGTGGGGCTATTGGAGATTATAGAGAAGATCTGACCTATGAAATTATTATTGTCACTTCCACATTGGTATAATGATATTAATGTCATTTTAAATGTTTCCCAACATTGATAGTATCATCTTGATCTATCACTTGTGTTAAACTCTGGGGATTTTGAGCTTGAAGTAGATGCATCCTATGAGGAGCACCTGATTCGTATTATGGATAATAATGATAAGGTCTTATTGATAAAGGTAGTGCCACTATTTTTTGTTCTATATAATCATGTAAATGATAAAAATGAAACTTGGGAATGATAATAGGATATGTTGGACCTATGGCCCGATCTATTTTCCTTCGGAACATAATGATGCTCCGAAGAGAGGCTCAGAGACGAGCCATCATAAGTTGAGCATGTTGTAAGATCCTTATTCTCCCTTAAGGTATGTTTTTATCTTACATTTCAGCTTATGTTCCTTATTTTTGTTAAATAAATGTTTTCCCAAGATCACGAGAAGACCCAGGGGTGTTCTTTGGGTTCAGGGAATGAAAGGGGAAGAAAAAATGGGGTTATTGGCATGTTGCATGGTATGCGCATGGTTAAGGAAAACCATGCCAAAATCTAAGAAAACGGTGCGAGGGGGATACATTTGGACAGTAGAATCCACATGGTTTTTACACGGATGGGTAAACCATTCTGGTGAACCTTGTGGCCCAGAAACATTGAGAAAAATTACCAAAATTCCATTATAGGGCATTAAGTACCAACTCAGGATTTTTCTCCTCTTCATCTATTGCAACCCTAGGAACAAATTATTGCTCCAAAGATATCTAAAGGGTGGTTATCCTTCAATCATAGGCAGTATGGAGAGCTATACGTTATATATTTATGACCTAGGGAAGTCTAATATCCACCCAGATTTTTTTGGGGTTAGGGTTCACACCTTTTCCCTTTCTTCTTACGAATCTCTAAAACCCCTACCTTTTAGTGATATTTAGTTTGAGGCTACAAAGGTTGGTTGAATCCAGATCTAATACCTTTATTAGGAGTGCTTTAGCCAACAGATTCAGGGTAAGTGGTCTAAAAGTTATGTCCCATAGATACTTCGTATATTTTGGCATGTAGGGTTTCATTATTATTTCCCTTCTTGATGGGTTCTTGATTCCACTAACATGATTTGGTGTATTGAGAGTCTAAATAATTTATTGAAACCCTTTTAATTCCCCTATGATTCAAATAGGATGAGTGGAAAAAATTAGGGCCACCCATGGGGTGTTCCAGCCCTCATAATTGGTCAAATGGAAAATTATGGTTTGAAATTGACTCATAATAATATAGCGACTTAACGAGAAGGAAAATTGGATTATGTAATGAGATGTAATGGATAATGTCTAGTTTTTTCTATTTTGGTTAAAGGCTATGTAAATGTTTAGTTGACATTTAAATGGGTTTGAATAGTATAATGGGAATATGATAACGAATCATGTTTACACATGAATATTCTTAGTGAGATAAGTATGGAAAATGTGAATGTGGAAAAAAGGATAAGTAATATAAGGATAAATGCATTAATCGATTGAAGAAAAATGATAATTTCCCATTTATTGATATAATTGTGATTTTTTAAATGATATTGGTTATAATTTATGTTATGCGGATAATTATGGTGACTAATAAATAAGCATACACACTTGTCGTGGTAGGGTGTGGTATACACATGAGGTTATATTCCCAGAGTTCTAGTTGTACTGAGGTTCCAGGTCCACCCCAAAATTCATGGGTTAGGGAAGGGAATATAGTTTTATTCCCCTAACAGTTGCATTCCACTAAGACTGAAGCTTTGAGTTGAGTATTAGGAGGTTTTTATAATGTGATGCCTAGTGAGACATGACATGATTTTCATTCCCATATTCTGTAGAATATTGAACATGCCTAATCTATTGAACACATTAAAAAGATAGATTAATACATGGGATGGATAAATAGAGAACCTGGATTCAATGGTAGTATGATTTTAAAAAAATGTAGTCTATAATGAATTGCTTATTTGTTTACCTTTACATTCATTTATTTATTAGATGCATTCACCCTCTACTTTTACTACTTATTTTTGTAGACACCGTTGATGGTGGCATACATGTGTTATACTGACACCCTGTTCGAGTCGCCATTGGGTACCTGAAAAGATTTCATGCTTGCAGGTACGGACAAGGGAAAATTACCTATGATAGAGTGTTGAGTTGGATATGGGACATGTATAGGTGAGGTTACAGACTTTTAGCCTAGAAAAGTTTTGGAATTCAGCTATTTTTCATTCTTTTGTGGTTTTTTCACAGGGAAATGTACCAAGGAATGACATATTTACAGTTGTATATGGTTGTACCCAGTTTTGGGAATTTTTTATTTATGCATGCTATTGTTTCTTTACTATTGTTTATGTAATTAGATTTTTTAATTATTTTGACTTGATATGGTAAATAAGGTATAATATTCCAATGTATCTTATCATCCCTCACTACTTGCTGGCTACCTCTAGCTTACGGGGAGGTGTGCTTGAGGTCATGTGGAGACTTGCCCTGGGGCACTGGTTTAGTGGATTCTAGGTTGGGGACATTACAATTTCTAAGATCAATTTGGTTTAGAGTTTTATAGAATTAGTAAAATCACTTACCAAATCCTTACAATACAAGTAGAAACATCCACTGAAAAATAATTTTTTCCACCAAAAATTATTATTTAAATTAAGCACTAATTTAATTAAAAATTCATTCACTTATTTCAAGACCAGTCCTTATAGTGAAAAGACAAACCCCCATATTATAATTACTCATACTTATTCCCTTTTAATATTTTTAATCCTAGTATTAACAAGGAAACTATGTGAGGGGCATAAAAGAAACCAAACACATTACGTTATTTTTAAAACATAAAAAACTATTATAATGTTTTTCTTATTAGAAATAATGAGTTCACTTAAATATCCCATTTCCTTTCCATTTAAACAATTATATTTATTTAATTAGTTCATAAAACATTAAATATGAAATCATATATGAAGAATAGTAATTATAAGGGTTTCATGGAAAATATAAAACCTAATGAATATCTTTCCATAAAAAATAATAAATTCACCTATATTTTATGAAAAAATTATAATATTTTCTTAAATACATAAATAAATTTTATTTCCTTTTGATATAAAAATATCTAATTTCAAAAGGTTTTAATAATATCACGTATGTACCATGGAAAGTTATTCTTATATTCATCCATTTAAGAACCCATATAATAAAATCACTTAAGAAAGTAATTTCCATTTCTTTTATGAGTATCTTATCACTGATAAACTCTAACACTTTTATTAAATCATTAGAGTATGATATAGGGTTCACCCATATCAAATTTATATTAGGTTCACCAATGATGAGACATAACTAATCATCCAAAAATTTCATGAATTGATGTAAATATTTCATTACAAAAAATTCTCAATTCCTTTTAGATTAATATTTTTATATAACTACGAAAAAACATCTACCAAAAAAATTGATTTATTTTTCAACTAATATACACTTTTTATCTATATAATAAAATTCTTATTCCAAAAAAAATCTTAATCATATCACATGAATTCTACTCTTAAAATAACATTCTATATTCATCTTACATATTACTTATCCTTATAATCATGGAAAATCGTAAAATAAAAAAGGGGTGCGCTTAGATTCTTAGTAAGGGAAAATATAAGGGATAATAATAAAACATCATAAGTGAGTATAAAATGATAATATTTTTATAATAAATATGTATAATAAAATTATACCCAATATACAATTTTTCATAAATCATCAAATAGATTATGACACAAATTAAGAGAATAATCTAAAAAAGGGAGTCAAAAAACAAGGTATAGGACAACACATGATATTTATAAGAATAATTATAATACTATGAAAAATATTTCAAATATAAAACATACATTCGTATATGAAATATAACCTCCAAGAGCCACACTAATACTGACAATGCTTATATGAAGCTAATAATTATTCCCAAATACTTATCTCATGTGATTTAAACATTTAACAAATGCATTTGATGGTGATATAGGACCCCTACCATCATCATCCATATGTAAGTGTTCCATAAGAAATAAAATAATCACCATTTAATAATTGAAAAATTGAATGAAATTTTGTTTCATTCAAAAAATAATAAATAACTCATAGAAAAAATATGTTTCTAATGGATTCAGATAATGGTATCATAAATTTGAAAAATCTGAAAAACATAAATTGGTATATAAAGAAATTCATTATATTTATATTAAAATACCATTCAATTTGGATAATGAAGTATATAATATTTCCTCTATGTAGATAAGACAATAATTTACCAAATCAATAAATAAATTGAATCGTGGTTCGAATCCTTTAGACAAAATAACGAACAATATTTTCTTCACAAAGGACATTTTTGGAATTAGAAATATGTTTATACACTAAAAACAGTAGCACAAGTCAAAGTGTATGATAGATCATTACTCTAATAGAAATGAACACATCATTACAGATCTGTATAAATAAAGTGGATAATTGCATAAGAACAAATCTTTAGTATAAAAAACGAGACCTAGAAGGATTTAGACATATATGAAAAACATTTACACAAAATAATGATTCCCACAATATAACATTAGATGGGATCAATAGCCTAATTTTTTTATACCATGATTTTAATCTAATAAATAATAATATATTATTTTTTAATATATTGATTTAAGAAGAATACATCTACTTTGTGTAAAAATATTTTAATATTAAAAGTTAAATAGAGGTGAAAACATAAAATAGAAATTCTAAAATATCTTTAACATTGATGTAAAATAAAAAATTAAATGTTAATATCAAAAGTAAATTTTTTATAGTGGATGTGAAATACTTTGAAAACCATTACTTTTAAAAATCAAATCTTAAATAATAGATCCTTAAAAATGGAATAAAATTTTTAAAAAAAATTGGATCAAAAGATAAAACTCTTGATAATGAAATGAAATTAACTATATTGATAATTTGAAAATACATTTGTTTAACATCCACATTGTAAAAAGTGTAATTAAAAATTATTTGTATTAAAACATAATTTTCTGAATTAGGATTATAACATACCATATATTAAAATATCATAGTGTGAGGACCTAGTCAAGGAAGAATAAATTAAAAGTTAAAAATTTATAACTCAATGAAAGAATAATTGAGTTATCAATATCTCTTCTGAGAAACATAATCCATGAATAAATAAAATTTTATAAGGGTTATATGAGGTAAAAACACAAACAATGAGATAATAATCCCTTATAAAATAAAAAGGAATAATATTACAAAATTATATAAAATAATATTAATAGAATGATCATAAATCAATGAAAAAAAATATATACAATGAAACAAATCATTGTAAACATGATTTATAACATGTACCATGTCTCGAAGTATCGAAATTGAGATAAAGAAACCCCTTAAGACTTGAGTAACACATTGATCAAAACCTCTTTCAAAAGTGGCACTATAATTGAAACTATAATAAAATGATTTAAATATATTTAATCATGTTACATATCAAATAGTAATAATATATACAATATAAATGATATTAGTTTCATATTATCCAAAATGAATCATAGAGAATAATGTGAGAGGAAATCATTTACCTTGTTTAACTACATACAAAAATGAAAAATAATATCCAATTTAACAAGAATAAATATCTTAATAACCTATTTTTGAATAAATTAACTTTTAAATACTTCATTTATTGTTAATTTATATATTAATATTACTTATTTATTACCTAATTTCAATGCTGGGTTTGGGAAACCATGATCATTTGTAATAATTTTTTTAATAGTGGTGTTGTTATTCATTAGTCTAAAAAAATACATCATTAAAAAATTATTAGAAATATTTTAATGGATGAAATATAATGATTTATAAATATTTTATACCTTTTCATGATAACTTTATTCTTTATCTAAGAAGATGAAATCAATAATGAACATTTTTCAGGGATTTTCAACCTACAAATGGAGTTTCCATAATTAATGAGAAATATATTGATGTATCATTTTATTAAAAATGGAAATTATTTACATATTTATATCTTATTATACCAGTAATTAATAATTAGTAATCATCCATCATATAATTTTATAACTTTATTCATGTAGTTGATCAAACATACCCAAACATGGACATACAAGTATTAGTGGACGATTATGAGGTGATTAATCTACAATATAATTATAAAAATATTACAATGATATAATATATTGGTTCTATTGTGATATCTCATAATTATAAAGAATAATTAGAAAATTTATGGATACCAATCAATTTTATAGTATGTATAATTCTCTTTCATCTTAGTTCGTTTGATTAAGACAATTGATTTTATAATGATTATTTACCATTCATATCATTAAGTAGATAATTAATTATGTATTAATACAAATTTACCAATAACATAAATATAATATTTATCCATTTAAAACCATTATCATTACCATCATATAATGATGATAATAGAATTAAAAATGACAATTAATCTTTTCATGGAGGCTGTAGTTAACACATATGCATAGATGATGATTTTGTTTTTCCTATAATGTGGAAAGGTGTAATATGTTTTCTATTTTTGGAATTTAAATATTTAATAAACATGATAATTATATATAATATTCCCTATTAGGTATATACTTTTAATTTGGCGAGGGAAAACTAAACATGTTTCATCGTCGAGGCAGTAGTCCAGACAACACATGAGATACAGTTTCGAGTTTCTCAGTAGAAAAGGAAAAAAGGTTATTAAAAATTATTACCATATAATAATATCATTCATTATATAACTAATAATTATTTCATTATATAGGTATTTTAAAATTTTAATTGAAAAATTGAAAACATATAATAGAAACATGTTAAGTAACAATAATTACTCATGTTGAGCACTTTAGGATTTCCTTGGAAGGTATCTTAGTAATTGATGGAATAGGATAATATCTTTTGAAAAGAATCTAAAAATATTTAAATATTTTATTAGGGGAAGGTAAAAATTTATTTTATTCCAGATTAAACTGAATTTTTAAATGTGTCTTTAAGGGGTGGTCAGTGGCCACTTTTATAAGTGGTGAGAATGATGTTTTTTGTAAATATTTCAACGTAATATAAAGGTAGACCATGTTTTACTGGAAAAGAGGATCCAAAATTTGAGAATAAATAATTAATCTAAAATATAATTTTGAAAAAACATCAAAAAAATTATTCTATTCATGTTTTTATCTAGTTACAATACCATTACGCAATGAATGACTAGTTTTTCCATTTTATCTTTTACGAGGTTAACTACTTTTTACATATTTTATCTTATTATTTATGCCTAAAAATAAAGTGTATCTTGTTAAATAATATTTTAGAATTGATTCCATGTTATAAACAAGTTTTATATTATACAATTTATATAAGCGATGACTTTAAATTTAATTATAAAATCAACAGTTTACGAAAAACAATTATTTAAAAAAATATTATGTATGTTATAAAATATAAAACATGTGTTTTATATTAAAATATATTATTTTGAAATATATAATGTCCCTTTTAAAACATAAATTTGATCAATGAAATGGTTTAATAATTTTTAGGTCACATTTATATCCATGTGATGTCATAAAAGCTATGGTATTGGAAAAAATTATATTTTAAATAATTCTCTTAAAAAAAATTATTTTTGAAAAATATAAACACATAACCCTAAGATAATTATGTAATAATATATAATAAAAATAGTATTTTTTTCAAATTTAAATTATAAAATTTATATATTTAATTATTTAAATAATAATACAAAATTTCAAGAAAAACAATTTACTAAAAAATAACATCTCAACCGTCTGGTCAATTTAATCATAGTTCAAATAAATGTTAAAATATATGAATATTTAAAATATTATTTTTAAAAAACAATATATTACCAGTTTTATTAAAATTTTAAATTTTATCAGTTTAATTTTTTAAGGAAATATATTTTCCCCGTTTTTGATAAGGTTCTTTGAAAGGAAAAAAATAAAATAATAATAAAAAACAATAATATTATATAATTAATTTAATTTATTATCATACTTTTACATTTGAATTATTATATTCTTCATAAATTTTCAATACATATTAGTTATCTTTAGACATTTTTCGTATTAGTTTAGTGTTTTTTGTGACACAATCTTTGAAATATTATATCAATTTAAAGGATCAAAAATCTCAGTTCCTTACATTCTATCCCCCATAAAATAAATTTTGGCATATAGATTTTATTTATTACCTACTGATCAATGTTGGGTAGGAAATTATTAAGTTATTTATTATTTTAGATATAACCTCTAATGTGACATCCACCTTTCGATATTAAACTAGATTGGCATACTTATTTTTTCTCTAGCAACATTGATTATTTTTACCCTAATCATATATTCTTTATAATATACATTTTTAAATACAACATGAATATCCAAGACATAAAACCATATTAAAATCATATATTCCTCCAAATTTATCTATTACATTAAACCAATAGTTCTTAAATTCACACACTATTAAATATAAGCCAAAAAAATGACAAAAAATTCACCAAACATTTCAGAAACCAATTATCAATACCATGATTACCAATACTAGTTAACATAATTTTTCAAAACAAATCAACAAATTATTACATGAACCTAAATAATATTTCAAACTGTGTAGATTATCATACCTCAATCAGGTGTTCTTTACTTTTTATCCAAAAAAATATAATCTTTCCACAAAAAAATATTTTCAATGTTGTTGATATAATTTAAAATGTGCTTCCAAACATTTAATGAAAAGATACTAAATAAAAATACAAGGATGTTTCATGTAATGCTTATAAATTTTAGAATATAACTATATATAATTTTTAAATATCAATCACCAAGGAAAATAGTTATGACTATTAAAAAAAATTCTATTATGGTATCAACCTCACTACTGTAGGTAAGAATATAAAACTCATATTTTTATCAGAATTAAAATATACTAATATTATCAACTATTTAATTGTGATCTCTTATTCGGGTACATGAAATAGTGGTTTTGGATAAATACCATTATTAGTTTCATACTCATGATTTCATTTCAATATAATAGTAAAACAAAAAAATTTATTATAATATCCAAGAGAATCAGGGTATATAAATATGAAAATTAATCCAAAGATGTCTTCTCTAATGATTCTGTAATTTTAACCTATGATACATTCGTTTCAAATATTACATACAGAGTTAATCCTACAACCCTCATGGTCCTATATATTTTACTTTATGTTTTGGTTTCATATATATATTAACCTAATCCCATAAATTAAAAAAGGAAATAAACCATTCATAATGGTTTGTAAAGATTATATGATCAACTAAAAACTATACACCTGGGAGTGTCTACCTTGGTGTTTAGTTAATATTTTTTTCATGCAACAGATCATGGTTTTGTTAATACAGAACATAACCCTTATAGGGTTATTACCCCAAGGAATAATTGTGTCAGAGTCTACGTTATCATCCCATTAACTAGATAGGGGTATATTTTATAGGAAAATTGTGCAATATCTATTTTACTCAAATTTCATTTTGTTTTATTATACATAGACATTTCACTTCAAAATTTACAATTTATTTTCTCTAATGTTCTCTTATTCTAATCCAAATAATATTACCTCAACCAGATTAATAGGTTATCCATAACTTTTAAATTATAATAACCATTAAATTATCAACCATTGATGACAGTTCTAACACCCAATTTATCATTTACTGATCTCATCCTAATATATAGCATTATGTAAACTCTAATATGATAAAAAAAATTCTACTTGATCATAATCATTTGGTAATTAGATTTATTAAATAAAATATTTCATTACAACATATTCCCAAGAAATATTTAGGATTATAGTTTTATATGATTATGAAAAAACATTTTCAGACTAAACTCAAGTATTTTTCTACAAATGGACTTTTTTTGACTTTGTAAACATCTTCATGAACCATATATAGTCTTCAGAATCTCACAAAAATTATTCTATTAAGATACACCTATAAATATTTTTATGTATTTCTTATCTTAACAACCTGGGAAAATGAAAACATAAGAAAGAAGTGATATCACAATTTCAATAATGGTAAAAACAATAGATGAAAACTAAATATCATACGTGAGTATTATATTATCATATAGATATGGTTAGGATATATATGAAATTCATACCCAAGAAATCATCGATCATAAATCATGGAATATATCATAACATTAAAAAAAGAATAAAAGAGTGAAACATCATAAACAAACCTTAGAAATAAAATGGTATTCAAATTGATTCATATAAAGAAATAATCAATATAATAAAAAGATGGAAAAATAGGTGTCTAAAAATAATCAGTATCTTTCTAGGAATATACCATTCAATCAACATAACAAAGCAATGATATTTATATTTTATAGATAAAGGGTATACAGATTAGATTATAATTTCTATAATCAATCAATTAATGTAATATTGGTTAACACTATTTTGTAATTGAAATAAAAAAAGTTGGGTATTCATAAAGAAAATGAATTTGAATAAAAAAATTGGTTGTTCATTGAAAATACTAGGAAAGAAAAAGGTCGTGATTTAGAATTCATCTGATAGAAAATAACATTTCATAATCCATTCCAAAACTGAAGGTAGATGATTCAAAAATAACATATTCTTATGTTATTAATGGAAATGAATAAGGATGTTGACATTGAAGTAATGCATCAACCCAAAATAATTATTTAAATGGTTTTACCCAATAATTGAAAAAGAGTTGAATTATTTGAAACTATAAGTTAAATTCCCCAAATTATAAATAAATATAATTATATATGATATTACATTATGTAACATAATTATTATGAGTGTAATTACATTTTTAATTAAAAATGTATATTTAGTTTAATGCTTAAAATATCTTTAAGAAAATAAATTAACCACTTCCAAAATTAAAACAAATATACCACATTTAAATGTAACTTTTAAAAAGGGGATGCATAATATTATAAAAAATTATTTTTTAAAATATAATTTTCAATAATTAATCATTGATAATGACATAATGGTTTCTATAGGAATTGTGGATGTAATGTTAAAACACCTGATAATTAATGTAAATGTACATTTTTAAAATGTCAAAAATTCTATAATTGGAATATTACAATGTATATAAGAGAATTAAAAACATCATTGTATTAAAAATTAATTTTTTATAATGGTGATTATAAAATAATACATTATAGAACATTATGTTTTAATAAAACCAAGAATTGAAGAATAAAGTTCTAGATAAAACATTATAATTCAATAAAAGAAGATTTGAGCTATTAGTATCCCTTTTGGGAACCACACTCGATAAAATAATAAGAATTTGAGAACAGGTTTATGTGATAAAAATATAAAAAAAATGAGAGAATAGAACATAATTAAATAAATCGTAATAATTTCTCTCACTTATATGAAGTATGTTAAATAGAATGATCACAATTCAATTAATTAAAATTTAATTATATTAAACACTTATGACTAGGGTGACACCTGATTCAAAATATATTTGAATGAAAGAACAAAATTCATGATAATAAAACCTAATATTTACAAGGAAATAATTTATATAATATTCATGTGATTGTAAGTCAATATTATTATATAAAAATGAATTATGGTGCATAATATGTAACATGTCTAAAATAATCTAAATAAATGCAAAAAATACCCTTAGGCCTTATGTAAGACATTAAAAAACCACCACCCCTATTATAGTAGAATTAAAATAAAAATTAAGGTAATGTTTTTATAAATAATTCATGATATTAAATAACAAATAGTTATTATATACACAAGATAAGTAAAATTTTCCCCATAATATCGAACATGTCTTAGAGGGAGGAAATTCAGATGAAATCCATTACCTTGTTTCCATATGTATTTTATGCACTCTAATATCCAATATAAAAACCATAAATATATTAATCCCCTATTTTAGGAATTTTTTAATATACATAATATTTTATAAACATCATTTATAATTATTATCTATATTTATATTAGTTATTTATTACCAATTGTTTAGATTGGGTGTGGGTAATCATGATAATTTTAAAGTAGTTTCGTAATTACTGTTTTTTAATTCTTTATTATTATAAATATAATAACTAAAATATAATTATAGTTAAAATAATGGATTAATTACAATTATTTATGATTATTATATTTCATTTAATTATTATAATAGTATTTTCATAGAATAATAAATTAACAATGTTTTTTAGGTGATTTTTAACCTATGAAGGATCTTCTCTTGATTAATGATGTTAAAATGTGTGTATATATAAAATAAAAAAAAAATTTAATTATATAATATTATACAAGTAATTTTGGTTTCATAAACATTCGTGACCTAATTCATAGCATTGATCTTGTAGGTTGTCAAATGAACCCAAACGTGAACAAACAATGATTAATGGGTGATTATTAGGTGATTATGTTAAAATATAATTATACTATTATAATAATGATGTAATTTTTTATTTATTATTGTTACCAATCATAAATACAATTTTTATAATAATAAATTGATATAAAACAGCTTCCTATTTTGAATAAACCTTTTTCTTCATAGTTGGCTTTATAGTGTGATTAATTATATAATGATTTTTCATCATTCATATCAATAAGTTAATTATGACATTTTTTACAAGATTCATATTCATTTAATAAAACATATATTCCATATTTTAATAATATTATCATGACTATACATTTAATGAAATGACTATATGAATAATGGAAATCAATCATTCTATAAAGGCTATAGACCATATATATATATGGACGATGATTTCATTTTTTATAGAATAAGGAAATGAAGTAATATGTTTTATCATTTAAGAATATTAAATATTTTAAAAATATAATATTTAGATATTAAAATCCTTAATATTAATTGATTTCTATGATGGTGATGGAAAATGACACACATTGTCTTGTGGAGGTGGTAGACTGCAGAACTCATGAAATATGGTTTCATGTTTCATAATAGAAATTTGAAAAGGCGATTAATTAGTATTTCCACAGAATAACAAAATTATGTATATAAAAAATAATTATGTCATTATATATGTTTATAAAATTTATAATTAGGAAAAAAAATAAAAATGAAATTAGTTTAGTAAAAATAGTTACTCAGTATGAGTAGTTTGAGATTCCCTAGTATGAACCCTCAAAAATGGATGGAAGAAGATGATATATTTTTAAAAGAAGGTCCACATGGTAAAATATTATTATTCAGGTTAAAAAATGTGTATTGTTTTAGGAGTAAACCTAATTTTTAAGTGTTTTATAAGGGGTGGTAACAGGACCCATTTATAAATGGTGTGAATCATCATGTCAAACACTCAATTATACACACATCATGATCATGATTCAAGACATTTACCCTTGAATATTTACCTTTTCCATTTTATCTTTTACCACAACATTTGGTTTTTACCTATGGTAATGTAATCAAGATTCATAAAAATAATATTGTCCTTATTATATAATTTTTACCCACTATTTATAAATATTAATTCCATATCATTTGATAAAATATATAAAATTGATAAAAATTAATTATCAAATAATAACATTGGATTTATTATAAAAAATTGGGGAAAAATTACCCATGTGATAAAATATTAAATATAGGTTTTCATTCCGATTTAATATTTTTAAAATTTATATTGTTTCTTATAGAAAACATATTTGATCAATAAAATGTTTTAATACTTTTTGGTTATTCTTATGTCTATGTGATGTCATAAAACTGATGGTATTTTCAACAAAGATATTATGAAGTAGTCACCAAAAAATTAATTATTTCAATAAAAATACAAAATTTAATCGAAAAGTGAATTTTATATTATAAATTAAATAATGAATTTATTTTTATCAAATTAAAATCATAAAATTTAAATTTTAAATAAAATAAATATTATATTGAAAACTAGTTTTTATTAAAAAAATGAATTCTTAATCTTCAAGTGTCTTTAATCGTTTTTGAAATAAATTTATAAATATTTTTATATTGAAATAGTGTTTAAAAAAATAATTACTTATTATAGTAAACCCTTATATTTCATCAATTTAATTTAATAATGTAATATGCTAAAACATTATTTTATGTGGTTCTTTAAAATGCATCAATTTTAAATTATTATTCGAAAATAAGTATTAGTATATATTTACATTAATTAATTAATATACATTTATATATTAATTATTATATTATTAATTTATTTTTAATTAGTTTAGGTCTATCTTATTTATGTACCGTATTAGTTCATTGTTGTGTGTGACATAATTTATTGAAGATTATATTTATTTAAGGGATCCCAAATCTTGTGTCCCTACCACACCCACAATTCATATAACTTTTTATGAACTATATCATAAATATAAAAGATATATCTATCAATTTTATCAAAAAAACTAATTTTAATTTTCATTCAATTCCATGGGAAATTACTCTAATAGTTCACATATAAATATGAGAAATTATTTTGTTTCCTTCAAAAAAAATAAAATTATAAATTCTTAGAATATTATGACAAAATATTTTCATTAAATATAACCATTTAAAATAATATATAAAATTTCTATTTTTTATATGATATGGATATGGAAAAAATTATTCAATCTATATACATTAAAAAAATTCTTTTTAAGCCATGGCAAAAAAACCTCCAAATGACTCATACGGTAATATAAAAAAAGTTTTATTTTCAAAACATTTAAAAGAAATACAAAACTATTTGAACAAGAATTATAAAAATATTTTATTTATAAATAAGAATATTCTTGGAATATTTTGAAGAACCTCAATATGGAGTAGAAATATTTGAAATAAATACAATAAAACATGGGTTTGAATAAATGTTTTAACACAACTCTATCTCAACACATACGTAATTTAACACCATTTTAATAAAATTATATTATTTATTTACATTATTCAGATCCTTTTTCAGGTTCATTACCTTATAATAATAATTTTTATTCTGTTTATATTTTTAATAATTATACAGTTACTAGATTGGTTATGTTCATATTAGTTGTTTTTGTGGATGTTCGATTCATAGTCTCAAAATAAATTTGGTATGTTGTCCATCATAAAAGGGGGTCATTATTCCATTAACTAAAAAATAATTATAATGAATAATTATCACATTGATAAATTTAATTCAATTTTTTAATCATCCAGGGATGGAGGACATGAAAAATGAATCAAATCGCATTGTGGAGGTGATAGTCCACACATACACACAAAAGATGTTAACATTTCCAAACCGATGTAAAGGTAAAAAAGTAAGTAATATATTATATTTCAAAAATAATAATTATATCATTTATATCATATATATTCATTAAATTCAATATAATAACTATCCTTGTAAGGCGATGATGAAAAACTAAACACATAATTTTTTTAAATGCTTAGCCACACAAATGCACAAGAAAAGTTTTCATTTTCCAAAGGATGGAAAATCAGAAAAAAAATGTTATAACATAAAAATAATAACAATTTTTTTATTTTGAATGTATTTATGTTGTCATTTAATAATTTTAAAATAATATTTAATGTTTGTGGAAGAATAAATAAAATGAAATAACTTCTTTTTTCACTTATACATATTATTTAAAAAACCTCATTTTTCAAACAACTTATGCCTTCCAGGATTGATACATTGGTGAGTTCGGGACCTCTAGGAAATGGGTCGGATGGTTATAAAGGTATTTTGATTTTTATCTGATGAGTTAAATATATCAATAGGTGCTATTAATAGTGGATAGGAGAGACTCTATTATAAATGGGGTTTGTGTCAAACATGTAAATTCATGAAAAATTAACATATATTATTCAGATAACTTTTGAAACATAACTCAAAAATGACATAAAATAGATGATAGGGGGATCTAATCCAAATATAATAAAACGATTATTTTTATATGGGTTTTGGATTCATTTTAAACCTTATCTTTTTGTTTAACCCCATAATTAGTCTTGTTTAAGAATCACTACTGTAGCACACATTTCACTATTCGAGGATCAAGAATGTGATTTTAAAAACATATAGTGCCAAAAATTATCCATTCATGATAGGATCATTAATTTTACATCATGTTGAGTTAATATAATATTGTTTATAATTTTTCTATTTTTTTAAATAAACCATAAATATGATTTAAGGACATTTTCAAGACTATTCATATATCCTAATATTAAAGGCTTCAATATTTCAATTTAATTATATTATAAAACTTTTATCCATCAAATTTAATTTAGATTTATACATGAAAATCCCAAGGAACCATAATTGATTAAAAATATATTACTTTTAATGATTTTGAAATTATTTATTTATTTTTTATATTTCATGCACAAGTGATTTGTAGGTGTTGCGTACACGTTCATGGAAATTATACTATATTTAAAATTTAAAAAAAATTAGAATCATGGAGATAATTTATTAATATTTAAAATATTCATTTATTACAATTAGTATCATCTTTTTATTAAAATGAAAACATATTAGATAAATTTCAAGAGAGAAAGTCACGTTTTTTTAATGTTTTTTAGCATACATAAAATTAGGATCATAATCAGATTCAAGTAATAAAAATGACACAATTTTGATGTTGTGATTTTTATGGTTGAATTCTACTTATAAAAGAAACTAAAGAATAGTTTGGGTTGATTTTGAGACCTTGCCATGTAGTTTTAATATTAATTAACTTGTTCTACCGACTACCATTGTGTGATCATTTATCACGGTTACAATTCATTATGGCTAAAAAATAAATTTACCTATTAAAGAATTGAAGCTAAAGATTCCAAATATGAAACATATTTTTTATGATTCAATTTTTTTTAATTTTTGGGAAATATACGTTCAATAAATGCAATGAAAACAAGTTTCTAGAAAATTATTTTTTTACGAATAAAAATGAACCTATATCAAAATAAAATATAATTTTTATTCAAGATAAATTAAATATATTATTTTAAATAAATATAACCTTTTGTAATTTTAAAAAGTAAAAAATATAATTAGAATATTAAATTACGTTATTTAATTTTAATAATTGATATTTTTTAAAATTTTGGGATTTTTTCTATTAATTACAAAATAAATATTATCAGAAAAATCAAAAAATTCATCACAATCCTTGTATTAAATAGTGATTTCATTATATATATCAATTTTATAAAATAAATTTTGGTAGGGGTATAAAATTATTATAATATTCGGACACAAAATGCAATAAAAACCATTTTTGAAGAAACTGTATTTTTGAAGTATAAAGTTATTTTATTCTCATTCCATTACTCATAAATATATTTAAATGATTTTTAATTAATTATATTGAACGTATAATATACTTATTTAATTTTAATAATTTATAAAAAGGTATTAATTTAATATATTAAGATTAAATTATTTTAACCACATAAATTTTTTTGTGAAAATGATTTTGTCTTTATTTCCAATGAATTAATAATTTGGTTAATTTTTATTGTTTAATTTATTAAGGAAAAAATTTGACATATATTCCATAACATTGTTTTTTGTATCTATACTTGTTAAACAAATGGGAAGGCGATGAAGCACATATTTTAATAATAATATCTATCTAATATATCAGGGTTCATTTACGATTAGTAGTGCATATGACACACGATATCATATATATTTTTTTAAATAAAATTAATTTTAAAATTTCTGGGTGTTACATGTGTACTTATATATGATATTATTTAACTTAGTTTGGGCCCTCAAACAAATGTATTTTGTCTTATCCATCTCATTTTTTAATTCCAATTTATTTGTAATATCTTTTAATATTTATGTTTCTCATGAATCTTCAAAAAAATGTAATTATTTCAGTAATGAAACTAGATAAATTCACAATTCACTCAAACATTAATTCATTAGTATTATTCTTCTCCTTTAGAAATTTTTTTCTTTCCTATTTTTTTTAAATTCCTCATGACAAAATTCAATGTCGTCTTTCTATTACCACACAAATTCTCTCCTTTCATCTCCATCACCATCACTACATGATGAATAAAAACCCTTCTCAACGTGTGAAAATAATCAATCATCATCATATTAATAAAAACTAGATGAGTTAATATTTTTTATATTCAATAAAAATATTTTGTTTTTTTGAAATTTCCCTTTCTTTAACATTTTCTTAAATTTTGATTATTCTTATCCTCCATATATGATTCTAAATAAATGACATTCTTCTTGGAAATTCATAAGAAAATATTTCAATACCATTATATTTGTAACACATTTGTGAGTGTTTAACTTTTCCTTTAATATTTACATTCTCTAGAAACATTTATAGAAGAAAATAATCATTCTAAAATTACATTAAACTTCTTCAGCTTTATAATCACTTGATTTTATAGCTTCCTCTTCATTTATATTACTTTTCTACTTACCTTAAAATATATATCATCTTTTTTTATTTGAAATAGTATGGGATTTTATTGTTTCAGAGGATATAATAATTTTTTAAATAATATCCAATAAAAATACACCTTTTTCAAGGCTATTGTTTTGCGATCAAATCTATCTGAAAAAATCCTCATAAGATTTTTAAAAATTATAGAGCCTTATAGATTATCATGATACATTATATGTTTCTCAAAATCTCATTAACCATTGTAATATAGTCTTCAATATTATCCTCATTATGCATCATAATATATTCCAATCTTCTCATCCAGACTCCCAATTGTTTTTTTGAATTTTTAATCCTTCATTGTTTCTTATCATTCTTTCTCAAATATATTTTAATCTTTTAATTCCCATACCCTTTGTGTACACATTTTGAGAATTGAACATCAAGATAGAATTTCTATTTTTTCATCATTGTCCATGTTTCTGTTATTTGTATGTTTAATAGATACATCTTCATTAATGAGAAATAAATATACAAACACTTATTACTTCTTGGAAAATAGATAGGAGGTTGGAAAATATCCAAATCAATCATAATTGATAGTTAATTGTTTAAAATTTAGAAAAACCTTAGTTTTTTATAGAATTATAATTTTACATAATCAACAACTTATTGGTTCATTAAGTAGGAACATGGACTAGATGTGACACAAATTGTTATTCCTCATACAAAATTTTACAGTGTGATAGGGGTGATTAAATGGTACTATATAACAAAATCCTTCTTAAAAAACCTCTTATAATTTACATGGGTTTTATGTTCTCAATATATTTTTCAAATCATAACTTATTTGTAAAAAATATGAATGAAATATAATCACATAAGGATTAACAAGGTTCAATATAAATGTATACTCCTTTCAATGATTGAATATATAACTTAATCATTGATTACATATTATATCAACAATAGGTTTTAACAACAAAATTCATCAGAGCTCAATCAAATCAAATTCCTATTATGTTATGGCTTCTGAGTCACAAAGAAGTGTTAGCAGCTACACACAACATACAATAATTTATGGTCAAAAAGAGAATGATCTCTTTTATTCTTGGGGTTTCATCTGCACTACTTGATATTTTATCTACCTACATTATAATGCTAGATCAATAGGTCTTCTCGTGTATTTATTCTACCTGAAAATTAAGAGGTGATTGAATAGATTAGTTAGTCATGAACACTATAAATATATCTAAAAAATATGGATCATTCCCAATCTTCTGAATAGTCAAGCACATGTGACATCTTTTACATATAAATGACTTCTAGATTCAATTTTAGTATTCTCTACTAAATTAATGTTGGTATAAAATTCATAGTCCATCATAATTTTTACACTTAATATTTAAATGTTATCTAAATTATTCTCAAAATAAATTTCATTACTCCTTGACTGTATAATTATTTTTAAAAAAATAATTATTGAATAATATTAGTTTCTAAAATGAAATTTTTGGAATACTCTATGATACTTAACAAAAGTTGATAATTTATCATTTAAACCAATAAATGGATTACTTATTTATCTTTTATTCAGTACCATTTGAATATCATTCATGATTCCTCATTTAAATAACCCAAAGATTCATACATTTATTTCATTGAATTCATAGGAAATCTATATCAATTTAAAATATAAGTAATCTCTATCCACATGTTCATGTAGTAATTCAGATGATGTGGAATCTCCATCAATGATAATTTAACTATTATTAACATCAAACACCATATCATTGGTCTTACTTATTTCCGGTACCGAATAATGATCAATTAAGTAATCATGATAATTTCACTGTATAATGATCATTCATTAGAAACATATGATTCCCACAGTGATTTTTCATTGAAAATATTAATTCATAATATCATAGATGATACCATTACATAGCTTCTTGAAACATTAGTATCTCCTGTGTAACATTTTGATCACCTTTCTTTGTTGTTGTCCCAAGTGTGAATGTACTAAGACATAAGAGGAAGATGAAATGTTTTCTTTGAAATATTCATTTCACAAAAAAATGACCCATTCAGATATAAATACATCTTATTTTTTCATAACACAGTTACATAATATGTATAAAAGAATACAAAAAATATATCTTATATATGTATTTATATTAGTTCTATAAATATAAATTCCCTAGCCACCTCATCCAATACTCAACTCTAATAGCTTGTTGATTCTCAATATACTAATTTTTATTACTTACTTTTAGTCCATCTTTAATGGTCTACATGACTATGTGAAACTACGAAAAACATGGTATAATTGAAATAAGAGATTTCAATTGGACTCCTAAAAGGCATTAAAAATAAAATCCAACAAGGGACATTTCATAGGGATCTTTAAAATGAAAGAGATAATAAATATTTTTTTTCTAAATTTATCACATAGTTGTAAGATAAATTAGATAGACGATCTGAAATCTCAAGGATTGAAGATAAGAATAAAAATCCTTTCTAGGGAAGTCTTTTGGAACAATGAAAAATATGATTGGGATAACACAACTATCTATCATAATGTTTCTTATTATTTTAGTAAAATATACCACTATACATAAAATCTATTTTTTTGTAATAATTCTATTTTAATTTCACAGCATCATATCCATAAATATTTGAATATGAAATTCCATACAAATGTTTTTTTAGAAATACATCATAAATATTATTTTCCATTAAATCATACTCAAATATGTTTCCTTTATCAAAATGTGCCTCTTATTATAACAATTCTTTCTATAAAAATGTAATCCCAAATTCAATGAATTAATTACAACATTAATTTTCACTAAATATGCACTGATGATAATAAATATCATGTTAGAGACTGATGTATCCAATTTCATATCATCATGTATCCAAATTCTATAGATCTTAAATCACATATCTAAATTGATTCATACAGCCTTTTTACTCACATATCTATTATTCATTTAGCTTATTTATCTAGATAACTGAATTGTGTGTGCCTACTTCAGATAGAATTTTTGAGTCATGTAGAATTTTTTCTCATGTAGTAAAATGAATAATTTAACAATTTAGAAACCTATAGATAAATTTACCACTTATAAAAATTACTAAGTTGATTACTCTATATAACTGATTCATGCAGCCATTTTAACCATGTATCTAGTTTTTAATGTATGCGACTTATCAATGTAAGATATTTACATGTAGTTCTTTCCATGATATATTTTCTTCCCATAGGTTAATACACTAGGTAGGTAACAATCATACTCGAGTGGTTGATATAATATTTTGTCATATAGACAAATGCCTCACATAGCTATATTTTTTATATAGAAAGATTTCAACCAAAATAACTATAATTTCAGATTTAAATGTTTAAATAGAATAAATGTTGAAAGTAATTATAAACCCTGAGGAACACACTTAAAAAAACCATTAGTAATATACTAGGGTACTTGGGATCATTAGAACATAAGAAATGGGATATGTTGGAACAATATTTGTAGTGTAATAAACAACTCCTTTTTTGATGTTCTCACCACCAATAAGATATTAATAAATAAAAAATTATTTTTTTCAAATAAATTTGATATAAAAATAAAAAAAACAATATATATATATATATATATATTAATATTTTGTGTTTATCAATCTATTCTCCCCCTTAATTATATACTTCTCTTATTTGTGTTGCATGAAAAATTCACCCACTTTAATTAACTCCTACAACTTCTCTCTCTTTTGTTTCATTAAAAATAGAGGGAAATATCTATTTAAAATAATTAATTTATCCATTTTTGGTATTAACTAACTAATTATTTTCATAAAACTGAATTAATTTTTTTGGAATGATTGAAATACAGTATTAAAAAAATATTAGAAACAATCCCTGAAATAGCCTCTATGAATTTAATTAGAAATAAATATATGTTAAATCCATTAATTGTCAATAATTTTTACTAAAAATACATCCACTCAACACCCATGAAAATTAATACACATAATACTTGTTAGATGACCTTGGCTAATGGATATGGTAAAATTGAGAAGGTCGTTTGGATGGATGTGGCATTAATGTAAGAGTTGTTTTTGATTTTGTAAGGGTCTATTAATTTTAAAAAAATAGCTTTCTAAATATCATTAGTAGCTCTATTTACCGATACAAAAGAAGACTTGTCTTTTTGATCCTAACAAGAAGTGTTGATAATTTTTTATATATTTCCTTCAGTAATAATGAATTAATAAGATCATACAACTATAACATCCAACATATTAGGAGTTCCAATGAGGGAATCTTATTGGCTATATATGTCGGTATGTAAGGCTATACCAATCCTTGATTTCACTTTTTTACATTTGTCTAAAGAATTATAAAAGTATCAACAATCATTTAGGTAACTCAAAAGGTATTGGATGGGTTTTACTTAGATACCTTGTTTCCTTTTGGAGAGAACAAGAAGTCAACCCAAATGTCTTTTATTTAGATAATATTTTTATTGCAGGAATGTAGGATAATATAGGATTCTTGTTTATGAATTTGAGAAATATTTGAGCGACTATTTTTTATAATTACCTTGAAAGAATCATGTTTGATAGAGATACGTCCTAGAGAATAACTAAACGATGGAACAAGTTGAGTACTAAATTAATCAATAAGAATATCATGATAAAACGTATTTAGAATCAGTCCACTGATCCTAAGATACATACCACTCTCTCATTTTTTATTATATTTACTTTCTATAATACCTATATAATCTATTAAAAAATGGTTTATCTCCTGAACACAACTGATAGAAGGTTGAGATAGTGAAGTACTTGTAGGAATAATAATAGGCTCAGGAAAAATTGGAGAAGATGTAGTAGGGTAGGATAAATTGGATTCACTTAAATAATAACATAATAGGGATATAAAAAATATTTTAATTCACTATATTAGTGACTAAAATTGATTGAACATTATTAGTTTACGAAGAAATGATATCCTTTTTAGAGGAGTATATGCCTGTACCTTTTTCAAAACCCATTACCAGCAAATCTAATATTCTCTGATGGTTCACAGTCATATGGCCAAGAAACCTAGAAACCATATACTAAATATCATTAAAACATCAATGACATGGTTCATCTTATTGAAAGAATATTTTATAATAAATCCACCAATTTCATTCAAATACATGTCAGTTCTATCAATATGATTTATAAAATCTTCTCCTATTTCTTGGAACTTTCCCACAAGATATTTCATGAAATCATATATCAAAACTGGTATGAAAAAATCAAACTAGACATATTAAATGTGGGAAGAAAAATGATTCAACTCTAAAATCATCTAATCTAATCTATTTTTGAATAATATAACCACTAATGGTGCATATGTAGAAGATATTGTAGCTGGTTGAAACCTCTTAATGAGTATAGATTGGATAACCATAAGACTCTACAATGTTTGAAAATAATCCTTCATCTAAGAAATAAAATATAAAATTTTCATTAATATCATTTCGTGTCATGTCAAATTGGATCATGAGATTATTATGGATCTTGTCTCTCTGAGAGAAAACTAGGACACTATGATCATTAAACAAGTACTTGGAAGGATAAATAATTCATAGTACACTAAAATGATGATTAATATCTTCATGGTTATTAAAATTATTTTCGAGAATATTGACTACATGGTGGAAATAATATATGGTTTTTGATTGGGACTCTTTTTTCCATTATAACAAACACTTTATCAAAATCATATGTTGAAATAGAACATTCCATGAGATATCTGATTACATCATGTGAGGATCAAAACTACTATTTCAACACATTTTAATCTCCTCTATGGTTATCAAAATGAATTATAAGAGAAGAAAAAAATATATTCCATCCTAGTACTATATAATCTCTTATATAATAAGGGTGATTTCTTATGTACTATTGTATGAGGTGATGGAAAAGTTGTTTTATGGGAATCGTCAAAAGACTACAAAACCACATTACAAGCTTTATCTCCACCATTATGTGATCTCTTAAGAATTAGATCCACTATATAATTCTCAACTATATAATCATGTATTCCTTCAAAAACTATTTCACTATACATAATTTAATCTTCATTTTCCTCATGAACTAAAATTGTTGTCACAACATCTGGATCCTTATGTTGAACTCCATCAGTAGCTTCAACACCCTTAATTCATTTGATCTCAAAAGTTTTATCCACTATAGAACTAATTTCTAACAACTAGGGCTCTACTCTAACTACATCTAACTACTACACCTCCTTATAATGCATTATTATTATAGGTTATGCATCCCTATGTGGTCCAGTTTTGGATGGGTCCCCCTGAGATAGACATTCATGTATGACGGGTTCAAGGAGTTTTAATTTGAATCATATTAGTAGAAAATTGTTTTGAAAAAAAATTATATAGAACATTACTCTTACAGAATTTTTTAGCATTTCATTAATTTTGATCCACATCCTTATTCTTCAGAACATGGGAGATAATCCTATTATTTTGTTAATAATTAATCATTATTTTTCCATTACAGTTGAAATTCATAAACCACATGATATATGTTGAATGATTGATCTTGAAATTTTTAATCAGGACATATATAAAGTTAATATCCTGAAATTAAACATTCTCCCTTTCATCAGATCTATCAGAAATACATGAATGGAAAAACATAAATATGACCTTACATTTAGATGTTAAATCCTAGAAAATATTCCTCTCAACGGTGCATTTTTCATAAATTAATTTTAAAAAATATAAAAAACAATAAGAGTAATTCTCTATATTTTTTTCATTGAAAAAATATTTTTTACTAAAGGACACCAATTGAACCAGAATCTTCCTAAAGTTATACTCACCCTCATGGGGATAATGAAGTGTTTTAACCAACCATAATGATAAAACTAGTACAACCTTTCCATTTACATTCATATAAATAATATTTAATAGTACACAATGCCGGAACATAGTATTCCTCATAGTCTCATTCAATTATCCTTTAAATAAAAACTATATTTCATATCATTAAAAAAACAACCTTGAAACTGAAGAAATTTATTTCAAATCATATTTGTAGAATTCATCTAACTCATAATAAGAGATTCCACAATTAGTAATATGTGCATCACACCACATCATTTTATTTTCCAAGATGAATCATATCTTCATTCAACTCCGCAAGAAGATTTTACAATGGATTATAGGTCATTTGGATGTAGTGAAATGATTGAGAGGATAAGGGTGATAGTTCATCTATTAAAGGATGTAATATAGGAGAAGGAAAAAGGAATCAAGGGTGTATTGATATTTAGGTTATGAAATAAAATTGAAATTGGGATATATAATTGATTTATAGTTTTGAGTCAATTCTATCTCATATATAAATTAAATAAAATAAATATTCAAAATGTTATTTTTTTTAAATCATCTTGATTTAAATAATTAAAATGAAGATTTTTTTTAAATAACTAAAAAAGTACATCAATTTTTATAAAACTATTAAAATAAATCATTATTGAATAATTTTATAAATTAAAACTAAGTAATATAATAGGACTAATATTCATTTAAATTAAAATAACCGCAATTCTATTTCAGTAAAATAAAAACATTCACTAATAAACAGATTAGTGAAAATATCATTTATCCTATTGATAGTATAGATAACCTCAAGTGTACTATAAAATTCATGAGAATGATCTATAATGTAATGATGAAATAAATCTATATGATTCATTCTAGAATTATTTATAGAATTATTTGATATATAGATAGTACTAGTGTTATCATGTTTTATTGATTCATGATTATAATTGGATCCAAAATCCTTTATGGTTTTTATAATCCACAATACATGTGGAAAACAACTACCTACACAAATACATTCTTCCTTGGTAGTATACAATGAAATATAGTGTTATTTAAAGCGGAAACAAAATACTAGGGATTTAAAAAAATTTAAAGTTCATAATGTTTTCATTCCTTATTGTCTACAACCATAAAAATCAGCATTTGTATATTAAAATCAGATGTATTTTTAAAATGTAAGGAGAGAGATATTTTCCCATTACAATATTATACAATTCATCTGGAATCATTTTTATGAGTTTTCGTAGAATATTCATAAAATATAGACCATAATAGAACTAAAAACATAATGTCTAGACTAATCATACTAAAATAAAATAGACACCTAATTATTCTCCTGTATTTTTTTGTTAACCTTTTCTTATCTTTATCCAAGTTATGATACTCATTAAATCTCATAAGTGTATTTTATAAATTACCAATTTAAAGTCAAAAACATTTGTACAGGATAATTATTTATATATTTTATTATTCATATTCATAACTTATTCTTGAGAAATATTACATCCTATAAAACAATTAAAATCACCCATCATTCTCAATTCAAATTATTTTTCATTATTTTCTAAAACATCATTTAAAAACAATTAGAACAAAAAACACATCATAAATATATATCTCAACTAAAAAAGAACTGAAGATAAATATTTCTTATAAATATTAGTATCTTACACTCACACTAATAATATAATTGACAAGAGAAAATAACTTAAAATCTCATACATGATCTAGGTTTTTTAAAGTTCATAAAGATATTTGTTTTGTTTGAAAAATGAATTTTTAAATTGAGAATTTATAAAACTAAGAGGTTTTTTATCATAAACATCCTCAATAAGAAAAGAATTAAAGAAAGTATACTCTACATTCATAAGATATAATTTAAAATTAAATTGAGAATCATAGTATTGGATTTTCCTAATTTATTTTATTCTAACTATAGTTTCAAAGATATATTCATAATCTATACCTCATTCATGGTTATGTCATATAGAAACTAATATGACCTTATTCCTAATTACCACACCTTGATCATGTTTTTTATTTATAAAAACCATTTTCTCCTATAATAGGATATTCATAGGGTCTATCAACTAATTCCAATATATTATTCCTCATTAACTGGTTAAATTCTTCTTACATTACTAAAATACATCTCTCATCAACTAAGAATTCCTCTATAGAATAATGTTCTAGTTGAGATGTAAAGGTAAATAATTATACAAGATTTCCTACACTCTTATTTTAAAACCCCAAGTTTTTATAAAATAAATAGAATCGCATGGAACTTTCTTTTAAGTATATATTTTTAATTATCCTTTAAAAACATTACTTTTCTACTTCTATGTTCTGAATTTCAAGAAATTTTCATCTACAATTGTTTTCAGTATGTTATTTGGACTCAATTTGAACCAACTTGTTTTTTGGTGAATAGAAATATACACTTATGAATTTTAATTTAAATAGTAATATGACCCTAATGAATTTTAAATTTTATTATTATTTTATTTTATTAAGGATTTAAGATAATAGCATCTAGGTTAATTTTTCTTTGTGATACTGAAGTAGTTACAGAATTAGAATTGTTAATTTTTGAATTATGTATGATTTTATTTAAAAATTAAATTAATAATATTTAAAAAATTCTTTTCAAAAAATGGTCTTTATATTTGAATTCTACGCGTCGAATAAAATTTATGTTGAATTTTACGAATTTTTCTGAAACAATTGATTTTTCGATGAATAGTAAAAAATAATGTTTTTAGTTTCAGTGTATTAATGACATCATTAATGATATAATAATGAATTTATAAATTTGGTCGACTTGTGAATAGTGAAATAATATGTGAGGTGTCCTATGTGGCTAATACCATGGGAAAATACAGTGGGTAAGCCCAGGTATTTCCAATACCACCCATGATGTGTCCCTTGAAAATTATTAAAATAATCCCTCACTTTTCCTATAAATACTAACTCTTCCCTTTAATTTAATTGATTACCATTCTCCCACAACGAAGGTCTAGCCTCCTTTAGTTCATTTTAGTCCTCCCAAGGTTTCCTCAAGCCCCCAAGTTACCAACCATCACGTTCTAAGGGTTACTCTACAAGGTTTTAAAATTCTCAATTTCTTCATTTTTTTCCTTTCATGTTCTCTTTTATATGGTATAAATTTCATGTTTCCATACCATGTTATTATTTTCTTCTTATTACTGATGTAAACTATATTATGATTTATTTCTGGATGGGTTACCCTTATCCCATCTCTTTTTAATATATTCTAAAACCATGTTTCGTAGCAGTTAGGCTGACGAGTTTTTGTAAGCGATTTCACAATTATTCTTTTATTTTTAGTTCTTTCCTTATTCCTTCTTAATATCTCCTTACCCAAGAGGCATAAAATCTCCTGAAATCATGTATATTATATATGTTTTTATGTTTATGAAAAATTACTCATCATTATTCTTCTCCTCTCCCTCTCCTCTCCCACTTATTTAAAGAATAAAAACATTGTCCGTTTGTCTTGAATTATCGACATCGTGGACGATGTGATTTTAATTTCCATTAATTCTTTCAAGTATATTCATGAAACTATTAATATGGTTGAACCAGGTTATAATATATGTTTTATTACCCACCCATGGTTCTGGAATTCTTCTTTACTCATGGTTCTAATTTAGAAGACAAAATGAGGTTGTTATTATAAAAGAACCACTAAAATGATCTAAACGAACATCATTAATGTTCTAACTTATGAATCATCCTCATGTAAGAACTAAAAATGATAAATGGAATAATTTATGTTACTGGTGTTATTAAAATACTAATCCATTCCAATTCTGTAGTTTTACTTCCAATCGACAAGAATGTCCACCATGAACCAATCATAGAAATCATGTAAAGAATTCAACCGAAAAAAATGAAATGGGAAAATAATTACAATAATGGGTGAAAAGATGTTATTAAATGATCATATATGATGTTATGAGCATGAAAATGTTCCTGTAAAATATTATTAATATAATTTTAACTATTATACATGAGGTTTAAACAAGATGGATGTAAGACAAACCCGAGGTAAGGGAATTCTTAACCCAATTTCCATTCTTTGGGTTAACCTTCTACTTCATTATTTATGTGCTATTTAAATTGTTTGTGTGATGGAATATGTTTATATTTTGTTTAATTATGTGTATTTACAGTATATATAAAAAATCCATCCACTCTATTAAGTTTATCTTCATTTTTATGATATTTATAAGGGGATTTTCTTTAAAAATATTCTTTTTAAGTTTGGTTTTACAAAATACCAAAGCAATGTTTTTATGGAATTATTCATGTTGTATGATAATTTTTTGGTTAATTGTAATAACTTATGATGAAGGTTGGGACCTATATCTTCCTTAAATTCATTGAGTATGAGTATGTTGGAGGTTGGCCATATGGTTACTCCAAGTGTAACTCCGATGGTTACACAAAGTAAGCTAGCTATGAGGGTTACAGATTATAAAGTATCCAACAATGGTTACAATATTATGTAAGTAATTCCCCAAGATACCTCTACAATTATATTTATGTTCTCAGTTTTGTATGGATCTTGTTTCAATCTCATTTTTCAAAAATTAAGTATAGATGAGTGACAATAATGTCTTCTAAAAATGTTTTCATACGTTATGAGTATTCATGGACTAAAGTGCTCATTCCTTTTTTTATCCCTTATCGGCACTTTGCTCATCCCAAGTTTTTAAATGATTTTTCACAGGTTATTGGATGTGTAATATAATGAATTAAGACACTTTAAATGTTGAAGAATTGTCAAGGAGTCTTGTTTTAAGTTTTAATGTTTTATATTTTGAGAAAAATGGAAACTGTTTTTATGGTATCCACTTTGTAACAATGTGTAATGTTATGAATGTTTTTTCCTAATTCTCTAAAGCTATAAATATGAAAAGATCCTCAATGTAAAATAAAGTGTTTTCTTAAATAAACTCAAGATTATGTATGTAATAAGGTTGGGTCCTTATATTTGGTATCAAATGATGGTTGAGATAACTTTAGGGGTTAGGGTGATGTTAATAGAATACCATAAATGATTTTCACTCTATGTCGAATTTGTTTTGGCATTTAAATATTACCATGTTGCTTCATTTAAGATATGTTTGTTCTGAATGGTTGTCTGCATAAGGAATAGGGAAGCTGAAGAGGAGGGGCACCAACAGGATGACATCCTTCCGGAACTACATCTCTGAATGGTAGGGATTGGAACTAGGAATTTTGAGACAGTAATGGATCAGATAACATAGGCAATAAATTTTGGCGACATCTATGCAAGGGAACCAATAGAGGTACCACAACGGAACATAACAGCAGTGGAACATTTTATGAGACAAAATCATCCTACATTCAATAGATCATCTATCCTAGTAGTAGATGAAGGATGGATCAATGCCCTTGAAAAGATATTCGATGTTATGGGATGTTCAGACAATCAAAAGGTAAGTCTTTCCATTTATCATTTTTAAAGGGGAAGCTGATCAATGGTGGTCAATGTTAAGGATTATCAGGGTTAGAGATGATTTTTATGCCTCAGAGTGGGATGAATTTAAAATTATTTTCCTTGAAAAATATTTTCCTAAGGTGGTATAACTAAGAATGGAGAATAAATTCCTTGAATTGAAACATAATGAGGAAGATTCAGTTGATGTGTATGAAGCGAACTTCACCCAACTAGTGATTTATTCACCAAATCTTATTCTAGATCTTGATATCAAATTAAACCGCTTTTACTCTGGAATGAAGCCAAGGAATCGATGGGCGTTGGCCTCTTTTGAATTCAAAAGTTATGAGAAACTTGTCTGATGTTGTGAGAGGGAAGAGATGGAGTTTGCTGATGATCAAGTGCATGTTTGAAACAAGTAGAAGAAGAGGTCCAGTTGGTAAGCAATGGGTAAGAATCAAACAAATAAATCTGATGGTATGAAAATCCAATATCCAATTTGTGAAAAGAGTGGAAAGAAACACCTTGGGGAATGTCTTAGCAAAACTGGGAAGTGTTTCAAATTTGGTAAGTTTGGACATATGGCCTGAGATTGCAATTAAAATGATCCAAAGACATATCTTGATAAGAAAACTGTAAAGTGTTTTAAATGTGGTGAAATGGGTCATTATGCAAATGTCTGCCCAATGAGAGATTTTAATAATGCAAAGAAGAAAAACTATAAGAAACAAGGTGTAGTGAGATCCTTTGCGACTACATCAACATACGTTGGGCCATCCAAAGAATTTGTATCAGGTACTTTTTTTCACTCATATTTTTCTAATGTTTTGTTTGATATGATATCTACACATTCCTTCATCTCTGAGAAATTTTCTGGTAAATTGGAAATATCACCTCAACAAATGAGACCTGTACATGTTGTTAAAACAGCAGGGGGGGATGTTATAGCAATGAGGAATTATAAGAATATTTCTACTGTGTTCTGTGGAAAGACATTACCAGCAAACATTGTTTTTTTACCCTTAGTCAAGTTAGATGTTATTCTGGGGATGGATTGGCTTTCAGATTATCATTCTAAGATTGACTGCAGAGCTAAAGAAGTTGTTTTTTATATAGAGTTTCAGTTTGTATACATGAATGAAACCATACAATTGATAACATATCCGGATGCTGAGAAAATATTTAAAATGGAAATGAAAGTTATCTTTCTCATAATTTTTAAAACAAGTGAAGTATTCAAATTAATGATGTGTTAGAGGTAAATGAATACCTTGATGTTTTTCGTGATGAGTTACCCGGGGTCATACGTAATCGAGAAGTCGAATTCACAATTGACTTATTTACTAATGTTATTCCAATTTCAAAAACCCCATATCGTATGGCTCTAATAGAAATTATTGAATTGAAAATTCAGTTGAAGGATTTTCTTGTCAAAGGCTTCATTCATCCTAGTACTTCACCATGGGGAGCCCCTATTTTGTTTGTTAAAAAGAAAGATGGTACAATGAGACTTTGCATGAAGTATAGAGCTTTTAATAACATCACTGTTAAAAAAAGTATCCATTGCCTCATATTGATGACTTGTTTGATTAGCTCCAGGTAGCTCAGTACTTTTCCAAGTTTGACTTGAGATCTGGATACCATCAGCTAAAAGTGAAGGAGGTTGACTTCCCAAAAACAGCCTTTCATACTAGATATGGGAATTATAATTTGTTGTTAGTCCATTTGGATTAACTAATGAACCTGATGTATTCATGAATATTATTAATAGAGTATTTATTGAGTTCTTGGATAAGTGTGTGGTTGTATTTATTGATGACATTCTGTTATTTTGTAAAAATAAATAAGAGCATGAAAAACATCTAAGGGTTATTTCATAAACATTAAAAGGAAATAAACTATATGGACAATTCATCAAGTGTGATTTTTGGTTGAAACAGAATTATTTTCATGGGAACATTGTAAATAAATATGGAATAACAGTTGAACCTACAAAAACAAAAGTAGTTGCTGAATGGACAAGACCCGCAATTGTATTAGAGATTCATAGTTTTCTGGGCTTAGTAATTTATTATTGAAGGTTTGCTAAGAACATTTCACAGTTATCTAGACCAATAACTATGTTAACACCGAAATGGGTTAAATTTTTTTGGATAGAGGTATGTGAAGTTTGTTTTCAAGAACTGAAGAAGAGATTGGTGAATGATCCAGTTTTGGCCTTACCTTCCTGAAATGGTGAGCTTTTCATCTACAATGATGTTTCTTTGAATGGACATGGTAGTGTTTTGATGCAGAATGATCAGGTAATTTCCTATGCTTTGAGACAACTTAAACCTTATTTTCTAAATTATCCCATACATGATTTGGA